>CM051235.1:255309635-257801784 GCA_027917425.1 Gastrophryne carolinensis
TGTTGCTAGCCCCCCCCCCCCCCCCCCCGAGTCTGGAGGACCAGGGCCAAGTGGGTCACCCTGGGAATCGATGCACCTCACCCAGGGAGGTCCACCTCTGAGTCCCGGTTCTCCAGAAGCCCAAACAGGGAATGTAGCTGAGATCTTCAGCTGCAGAACAAGCCCCATCCACTGATTTTTAGACCCGGGCTCCAGCCAGCAACAGTACTGTTGAACGTATCCATATGCCTGTGCAGAGGTCCTCCTCTTTCCAACGACACCTCCGGTGGGTTTCTAGCCTCCCTGGATCCGGAGAGCCGAGGATCAAAACCATACTGGGAATCAATGCACCTCACACTGGATAATTCAATTCTGAGCACCAGATCTCTGGACCCAGGGGGGCTAACAACCCTCTGGAGGTATTTTTGATACCCCAGCCACAAAGTTGGTGGAGGCTCTCTTGCAGACAGGGCTCCTGAGCTTTAGGCTTGAGTAAGTCTTGGGAACCAATGAGGGTTAATTAAGCCCAACAGTAACCTACCTCTAGCTAATACTGTGTGCTGTTGTATTGAAACCCATTGTGAGCCTACTACAGACAGTTCTGGAGGATGAATAAAGAATTTTTGTTGCTTTGAACCTTACATTAAATTTTGAAAAGGTAATGGCGGATTAAGATCTATATTTGTGATGGCGATTGGGACCCTTTCACGCATTCCTGAATTTGTTGCACTGAAGTAGAAATACTCCATCACATTGAAATTGATGAGGAAACCCCCACTGAAATGAATCGCCCCCTTTAATTACCTATGCTCCATTATTGATGCGCTTAGATACCATTTCCCAGTCTGTTGTTGGTAGTCTGTGGTGCTGTGGCCCCAGCTGGGTCCCATGATGATCTATTTGGTGACCACAGCTCCATTGCTGCTGGAATCATGATTGACACATTTCTCACCCAATCACTGCCACAACTGCCTTGGCTGGCCAGCATTAGATACTCCCTTTATTCTAGTGGACCCCTGCTGTGTACTCATACGGTAGCTGCAGCTCCACCAATAGGAGACATGCTTCATTGCAGTGTGCAGCTATTTCTTGGCCCCCAATGCTTACCTCACCCGTTGTTCAGTGTCGTTCTGCCAGGTCCATGCAACCGTCGCACAGAAATATTAAAAGCAGCATCCCCGCAATGTGCATTCTCCCATCCTCCAATTCGCTTTCATGGAGCCAGGGGATGTTGCTCAAGATGGCACAGCCCAGGACCCTGAGCACTGGGAGAACTGTGCTGGATCGCGGGAAAGGTTTTTTCTTTGTAACCCCCTGTCCTGTTTTAACATCAGCAGAAGGTGGCAGGGCAGGAGGGGGGGGGGGGGGGGGGTTACACCATGACTGGACTTCAGCTTCAAAACTTTCAACATTTTTAAATGTAACAACCACAAACTTAAATGTATTTTGTTTGATGTTTGTCTATACAAAGTATCAGTTATTTGTGTAAAAAAAATAATGTATTTCATGCCCTATAAGACACACCTGCCCATACAATGCACCTAGGATTTAGAGGAGGAAAATAAGAAAAAAACATTCTGAACCAAATGTTGTGCTAAAACACCGCCCCCCCCCCCCCCCCCCAAGAACCAAATAATAGGCACGGTGCAGAATCCCCCAATTATAGGCAGTGTGATATTCTCCCCCATCCCATTTCCCAGTATAGGCAGTGTGATATTCTCCCCCATCCCATTCCCCCTTATAGGCAGTGTGGCATTCTTCCCTCTCCCATTCCTCATAGGCAGTGTGGCATTCCCCCATTCCCCTTCCCTATAGGCAGAGTGGCATTCCACCCTCACATTCACCATAGGCAATGTGGCATTCTCCTCCTCCCATTCCTCATAGGCTGTGTGGCATTTTCCCCTCCCATTCCCATAGGCAGTGTGGCATTCCACCCTTACATTCACCATAGGCTGAAAAAAAAATAAATCAAAGAAAAGGAAACTCACACGGGTGGGACAGAAGATGGAGGAGCGGCAATTGGGCAGGGTAACTGATCCCCGTCTGCTGTCCCTGACAGCATTGCTGCTGCTTCTCTGGCGCATACACGCAAACACCTGGCTATTTGCAGAGGGTGGGCGTGGCCTGCGCAAACATCCATCCGAGAAGCTGTGGCGGCGGTGGGGACAGCGGTCAGCGATCAGTTAATCTACACGCTCAGCACTCCTACATCTTCTGACCTCCTGGCCAGAGCGCTGGTTCTGTGAGTTACCTTTTTTTTTGTTTATGTTTTTTACATTCGCCCGATAAGAAACATGCACATTTTCTCCCATTTTTGGGGGGAATGAAAGTGTGACTTGTGTGGGGAAATGTATGGTAATTTTTGTCCCCAAATTTGTACTGAAAAAAAAAACTGGTCACATCCTCATATCTTTAGCTAGATGCATACCTGGGCCAGCCATTTGTGATTGGCCGGCCCGGGAATGCCCCTAGTGGGGATGCAATCAGTGGCCCGCTCTGCAGCATTCAGATCGCTAGCTACTGTCATGTCATAGCATCTAACTGTATGGAGCTGAGTGCACTGATTCTGCAGCAGCTGGCTCACGTAAGTGTACAGTGGCTTCCTGTCTGCTGCACACTCTGGATTGTGTTAAACGGGACCCCTCACTCACCGCAGTCCATCAACCGGGTGCCGTTATTTAATTATTTATTTATTTTGACCACAACCAGAGGAGGGTCCCACACACCCTCCTCACCCTGTCACAGAAGCACCACAGAGTAATAAAGATAATAATAAATCCAATTTTATTATTACAAATAATCTTATGAGTTGCAAGACAATCTTAAAAGCATACCTATATTAAAAAACATATAAGACAACTAACATCGAGGAAGGGGCACCATTCAAAAGGTAAGGCAAGGGGAGGGATGAATGAGAAAGGAAGGGGGAATGGGCCCAAATGGCCCAATAGTACCACTAATGGTTAGCCAAGCAGATGCCTGGATAAACCTATAAATTCATGTGTAGAAAATAAATCAAAATCTTAGTAATTGTGCACAAGTGCTAAACATATACTCATGTGCTAAATAACAGAAACCATGTAACCCAATACTACTATACAATTCTATTAACTGATGTTAAACAACCATATGCAAACTCAGTGGAGACAGACTACATCTAAACCCTACCTATTTAAATCAAGTTGAATCTATTTAAGAGGACCCGCCGAGTGGGCAAGTGCCCAGTGCAAACTGTGCAAAAAATACAATTACTAAGATTTTGATTTATTTTCTACACATGAATTTATAGGTTTATCCAGGCATCTGCTTGGCTAACCATTAGTGGTACTATTGGGCCATTTGGGCCCATTCCCCCTTCCTTTCTCATTCATCCCTCCCCTTGCCTTACCTTTTGAATGGTGCCCCTTCCTCGATGTTAGTTGTCTTATATGTTTTTTAATATAGGTATGCTTTTAAGATTGTCTTGCAACTCATAAGATTATTTGTAATAATAAAATTGGATTTATTATTATCTTTATTACTCTGTGGTGCTTCTGTGACAGGGTGAGGAGGGTGTGTGGGACCCTCCTCTGGTTGTGGTGATATTCAGTAACAGTTGTCTGTTTACCCTGCACTGTATAGCACACTAGTTTACTTTTGTCGGTGCGGTCTTGCTTTTGCTCTTGTTTTTGTATATTTATTTATTTTGACACGGATATGATTCTGGGGGCCCCCTGACAGGTGGAAGCCCCATGTAATTGCATGGTATGCATGGTGGTTAAGCCACTGATCCACTGTCAACTTACAGCCCAGAGAAGCAGCCAAGAGACCCAGGATCACTCTGGAGAAGCTGCAGAGATCCACAGCTCAGGTGGGAGAATCTGTCCACAGGACAAATATTAGTCATGTAAATCACAAAGTTGGTTTTATAGAGGAGTCGCAAAAGGAAATCAATATTTGAAAGCAAGCCATAAGAAGTCCCATTTGCAGTTATCCCCAAGCTATGTAGGCCACACAGCAAGCACATGGAAGAATGTTCTTTGGTCAGGTGAGACCAAAGTTACATTTCTTGGCCCAAATGCCAAATATTTGTGTGGAGCAAAACTAACACAAGCTGCATGTGAAACATGGTGATGGTGGCAGCATGCATGTAGGGATGCTTTTCTTTATCAGGGATTAACGTTGATGGATAGAGGCAAATACAGGGCAATCCATGAGGAAAAACTGTTAGAGGCTGCTCAAGCCTTGAGACTTGTCCAACAAGACAGCAAAGAAATCATTCAGATAAAGCTACAATGGAATATTTGAAATCAAAGAATATTCATGTGTTGGAATGGACATAAATTAGGAATGTGTGGCATGACTGTCCACAAATAGTCTCTATCTAACTGAGCTAAAGCTCTTTTGCTAGGGGCAAACATGTCAGCCTCTACATGCGAGTCCAGCAGATACACACCCCAAAAGACTTGCAGCTGTGATTGCAGCTGAATACATATGCACGCCACAATTGTAATTTGTTAAAAATTCGGAAAAACATATAATTTACAGTACTTTACAATAGCTTGCTACTTTGTCTCACTCTTTTACATAAAATATTCAAAGATACATTTAAGTTTGTGACTGTAACTTGTTAAAATGTCAAAATAAAGTTCAAGGGGTATGAATTTCCAAGGAGCTGTAGACAAAGGGGTTTATTTATCAAGGGCTAGCGCCAGGTAGTGTCTGACGAGCGCCAGGTACCGCCAGCTAACGGCGGCTACCGACTCAAGTACGCCCGGCGGGGGCGACAATGACGCATTTATCACGCTAAATGAGGCTAGCGCCGGCGAGAGCGTCAGCTAGCGCGGGATTCATCATGTAGCCGACTGCAACGAACAGCGCCGCTGCTAATCCCATCACAGCGCCAGGTATGACCTCTTGCTACCTGGCACTCTCCAATGCATTTCAATGGAGCAATCTTTAAATAGTCATAATTTAGTGATATGATTTTTTTTTTTTTTTTTAAACTGTCAAAAATTCTGTGACCACTACGGCAATGTAAGATATTTTTTTAAGGTAAAAAAAAAAAAAAAAAAAAAAATTTGTGCAGAATTGATATTACAGGTCTGATATTAATGTATTCATATTACAAAATGTTGTGAAAAACTTGTTTAATTTTTAAATCAAAAAATATGGTTGTTTGGGGGTTAAAAACTACTTTTAACCCATCGCCGCCAGCGCTCTGAGGTTTAAACAAGCTTTTCACAGCGCAAGAATTTTTTGAGCGTGATTTGTTAATGAATATGCTGGGAGCCGTTCGCTCTGGCCATTCGCTGTCAGGCGCACCCATACAGCGCGGAACCTGTGAAACAGCGACTCCTAACCCCGTATTCAACATTACCGCACACCGACTGAGTCGCAGTCAACAAGCGAACAACGGCCAAGCACAGCGAATACTAGCGGGCGGTGTGAAAATAACGCTACTGGCGCTCATCTGTCGCTACCTGGCGCTATTAATGAATCGGCCTCCCCGTACCAGATTAGGTGAAGTCTTACTTTTGGGTTCCTGTGGCTGGTCTGTGCAGATGGAGACAGCAGGGATGGTGCTTTCAGTGGCTTTAGGTGTTGCTATATGGAACCGCCATGGGAACCTGGACAAAAAGGGGTTTATCTAGATTGCTGCAATGCGGGTCATTCCGTATGCCTCCTTGTAACCTTAGGCAGTTGCCCAAAAGTATATTTAGACTTTCTGTTTACATTAAAAGGAACCTAAACACATTTTCGACTGGTTTATCTGGAGGTAGTAGCAATGT
The DNA here is from genome assembly GCA_027917425.1 of Gastrophryne carolinensis. Lineage (NCBI taxonomy): Eukaryota > Metazoa > Chordata > Amphibia > Anura > Microhylidae > Gastrophryne > Gastrophryne carolinensis. The sequence goes on from CM051235.1 coordinate 255,315,386, forward strand.
CTATACCCGGACCTAAAGCCAAAGAAGCGGACATTTGGATCGCTTTAACCTTCATTATTTTTCTCTATCATCTCTCTCTTTCCATCCCCTTGTCATAATAACCTTGGCCTCTGGTCATCCTTGTGCGCAGGAAATGTCTATACATGGTGAAGATCATTCATTTTAAACTAATCTCGAGCAGGACGGATGGGAAATGAGCGCACCTCTCGGTAAGCTGGGAACATTTATGCATTTATTGTTTTCTTTCCCCCCTCTATCTGTCCTATTATTTCCGTCTGATTCTCCTTAATGCTACAATTTAGGAAGCTATGAATTTTAAAACTCGAAGATGATTTCACCAGCCGCAGGAAACTCGTTCTAATGCGCCAGCCTCTTCCCTTGCCGGCTGCACGCGGAATAAAAATTGACAGTGTATATTCAGAGGGAGCTCGTGTTAAATCACCAGCCCAGGTCTGAACAAACAATGTCTCTTTTATGTTTTGGGAGGGCATCAGAAATCAAGATCTTATTTTAGATTACATCCAAAAATGTGGAACAAAAAATAATCAAAGTGATGTATGCATCTTTTTATGTGTAACTAGATCTGCATGTACTGTACATGCTTGATGGCTACAAGCTGTGCTACAAAACAGAGCTGAAACTCTCTGACGTCCCATTGGATCCACTGTAACACCATAAAGAATGAATAAAAGGGGTAGAAACAGGGGGTGCAAAAGTAAATCTAAAGATAAGCCTACGATTTAGGTCAGGGTTAATTTCGACCCAAGCTTTGCCAATTTGATTCGTTCCAGCCAGATCCAAATAGCAGAAATATTCAGGTCAAATTGTTTATTTAAAAAAAAAAAATACATTTTTACATTTACAAAAAGGTGTCCCCCTCTCTTCCCCACTTGGCTACTAGCCCAGTGCACCAGCCATAGGGGCTGGTAAACCAGAGCTAAGAGGCTGGCAAGTTACCCTTCAGCACCACTGCTCTTCCAGGGGTGCCAGTGGGGGGCTCAAATCTACATTAAAGGCATGTCTCGGCATAAAAACAAAATCTATACTCACCTTGGAGGGGCATTTTGCCTGGAACTCAGTATGCCCCTTCCTATTGAGGAGGCTGAGAATGTAGACTGGCACTTTTCAAACATCGGTATTGGACGAAACCGCTACGTTTTCTTAGGTGGACAGGGACTTTAAAGTGGGTCAAGGCCCTTTGTGGCCAGGCCCTGGAGTCTACAATATTCCAGGCCATGCTGCTAGCCTGCCCCTGGGGCATCCTACACCAGATACCCAACTGTGTGAAACCCCCCATCCAGCCGACTGCCCCTCGTCACAGAGGCACTTTTGAGAGAGCCAATCGACTCTTTCAAAAAGTCACCTTTTTCAAAAGACTCCAGGGCCATTCGAGTTCCATTACTTGGGGCATCCTGAATTGGGATAACCTGCAGTTTGAAATCCCCCAGATCCCCCGTTCCACTTACCTTCTCCCGGCATTTCAAGGGCCGCGGCCACATCCCCACTCACCTCTAGTGTGCACACCCTCGCCAAGTCTGAATAGGCGGCGGATGTGGTCCGCACTCGGCTCCCTTTTGCTCTGCTCAGCTGCTTAGCTGTTCAGGCTGCTTAGCCACTGACAAAGCTGATGGAAGCCAAGTGAAATTGAGTGTGCTGATTGGCTGAGCGGGATTTTGAAAATAAGCTTACCTCCGTTTCTGTGCACCGGGTGATGTTCTCATCCTCAGGTCTCCACAGCATACAAAAGCCCGGCTGGGCTCCCGGCATCTCTGCTCCTTCTGCAGGAAGGGGCATTTATAGCGGGAGTGGGCTGTGATGTCACAGCTCACGCCCAGTATAGATAAAAAAAAAGGTAATGGGGTTATAGCAAGTCACCATCTTGCTAGCAGGTGACTTGCCAGCCCCTCCTGCCCTGTGGACTTGTATAGGGGGTCTTACAAACCCCTTTCCAGTTCACATAAATCTAAATGTAAATAAAACACACACACACACACAGAAAACAGAAATGTATATATATTTTTTCCCCTTATACTTACCTCTAATCAGTCGCTGGTCTCCGCAGACATCTAACGACCCGCTGCTCACTCCCACTATAAATGCCCCTCCCTGTGGTGGGAAGCAGAGATTCCAGGAGCTCGATGCTGTGGAGACCAGCTGGAGACAGCGACAGAGCAGCACGGGACAGACAGGGGACAGCCAGAGAGCAGGTGCCTCAGGATTTCAAGGAAAATTTGGACGGCACGAAGCCTAGAAAATTTGGGTTTGTGACAAATCGAACTTTCCCCGAAATTTGGAGCAATCTCCGATTCTACAGGTTCGCTCACCTCTAAAGGGGATATATCTGTGAGGTTTCTCATTCATTCATGTCATTATAGGCAGGTGTAACTAAATGGGGCTGGGTTCTGGGGCAGAAATGCTAAAGGGGCCCCATGACGGCCATTTTGTTTCCTATCATTTTATCTTAACTGAATACAAATTGACTGAGGGCTTTATTCATGAAGGGATAGCGACAGGTAGTGGCAGGTGAACGCCGGCCACGGCACGCAATTCCACATTTATGAAGCCGAATCTGGTGAGCGACTGGAATAACGCCATGTAGCGTACGATTCATCATTATCCCAGGCTCAGAGTACAGCGCCGGCGTTCTTCCTCTCGCTACCTGGCGCTCTCTCATACATTTCTATGGACGATCCTTAAATCCCTTTCCTGATCCCAATTTTCTTTTTTTAATAAAAACTCAAATCTTTCTGACATGTATCCTGGCCTAGAAAATGACATTTTTGAAAGATTGTTTGATTAATAATATTTTTATGCAGAATTTTCCTTACATAGAAACATAGAAGGTTGATGGCAGAAGGAGACCATACGGTCCATCTAGTCTGCCCTTATGTGTATACTGTATGTACTCTTTATCTTAGGATAGATGTGTGCTTATCCCAGGCATGTTTAAATTCACTGACTTGATTTTTCAACTATCATTGCTGGAAGTTTGTTCCAGGCATCTACTACTCTTTCTGTAATACATGTCTGGTATTAAAGTGTACATGTTACAATGTAATAACAATGTAATTCTATATGTTTTCTCTTTGTTACTAGTGGATACATGTTCAAAACCAGACTTTAAACACACAGCTTCTGGCGCTATGGGCTACAACAGCCCGATTTTGAGTGCCGACAGTGTTTGCGGCTGTTTTCTTGATGAATGTGGTGTGAGTCAGTCGCACTGAGCTGGCGCTACCGTTCGCACCCATACAGCATAGTACTGCGACTCATACAACATATTCATCAATGCCGACGCTCTGAAACAGCTAACCATGGCCGAACACAGTGACTACTAGCGGTCGCTCTGAAATCCTCGCTACAGATGCTCATCTGTCGCTACCTGGCATTTGTAATGAATCAGCCTCTGAGACTGTGGTCTGAAAGCACACAGAAGAAATGGTGCATACTTTCTGTGCATGATACTAAGTAAGGTGAAGGAACCACGATGGTGGGGTTCTGATGCAGTTCCTAGCTCAGGAGAAGCACCACTGAGATGAGCAGTGTATGGTGAGTAGCATGATACTGCAATGAAGCCACTAACTTGGTTCAACGTTAGTTGCAGAACACATGGCTGAAAGTACGGTCTAGGCAAGTGCTTGGGGCCAATTGTGTAGGGCTACAGTTGGTGATGACTTAAAACTTTTTTCAGTTAAAAATGAAGCTTATATCGCTTTTCTCCCTTTTTAGTATTCTGAATGATATGGGAGTGGTCGGGTGCTGTGATGCAAGCATGCAGCCTAATGGTCGGCCTGGAAGAAGGCTCTTGTGATTCTGCCCATCATTCACAGCAGCCCAGTTGTGCTCATACTGGGACATGTGCAGCCAAAGTGTAAATGGGGGTGATATTGGGAGCAGCGTAGCACATTGCATCATAGCAGAGCGACACGCTTCCATATCAGTGAAGCGTATTATCAGTGCGTGAAGGGCAGCTTTGAGAACACCAAGCCTTCTAACTATTGAAGGGGATGTCAACTAGACACGCTCCTTGTTGTATTGGTGGTCTGAAGTGGAGGGGAAGGGGCTGGAGTGGCCAAAGCAGACAGGAAAGATAGTGCTGAAGCGACTCTGGATAAGCTGCCATTTATTTTTAGAAAATATTTTCATGGACAGCCCCTTTAAATACCTTGCCAGTGCTCCCACGGTGCAGGTGTGGCTCTGCTTCAATCAGCTTCTTTGCCTGCGCCTATTAATGTGCGTCCCAAGAAACTAAGGCCCTTATTTAACAAGGGATAGCGACAGGTAGACTGGTGAGCGGCCGGTAATGACGGGCACCGCCACAAGAACGCCGGCTCCCCACCACAATCACACATTTATCAAGCCGATCCTGCTTAGCGACTGAGATAGCGCCATATAGCCACTCATTCATCATTATTCCAGCCTCAGCCCACAGCGCCAGCGTCCTACCTTGAACAGCGACAGGTATGACCTCTCGCTACCTGGCGCTCTCCAATGCATTTCAATGGAACAATCTTTACATATTAATAATTAATTGTTATGATTTTTATTTATTTATTTTTTTTTAAATGTGAAAAATTCTGTGACCACTTCTGCCATTTTAGATAATTTTTTTAAGGTAAAAAAAAAAAAATGTATAGAATTGATTTTACAGGTCTGATATTAATGTATTCATATTACCAAATTATTTTAAAAACTTGTTTTTTTGGTTTCCAAAAATATGGTTGTTTGGGGGTTAAAAAACTACTTTTAACCCATCGCCGCCAGCGCTCTGGGGTTTAAACATGCATTTTACAGCGCGAGAATTTTTTGAGCGTGATTTGTTAATGAATGGTGGGAGCCGGTCGCTAGGGCCAGTCGCTATCATGCGCTCCCATACAGCGCGGAACCTGTCAAATAGCGACTCCTCACCCAATATTCAACATTACGGCAAACCGACTGAGTCGCTATCAACTACAGAACAACGGCCAAGCACAGCGACTACTAGCGGGCGCTCTGAAAATTCCGCTACAGTCGCTCAACTGTCGCTACCTGCCGCTATTAATGAATCGGCCTCCCCATAGCTAAGAGCTTAGCCACACTAGCGATCAATGTGTGACACAGCACTTGCATACTTCTATGGCTGTGTGGTCCCATGTCAGTTACAGCGGAAACAGACCTAGAAAGATGTAAGAGATACGCCGATGGATGTACATGTGCCATGGGTTCACCGCAAGGTAAGAATATCAGGCTATGGGGGGGGGGGGGGGGGTTTAACACAGCGATGGGTACGTAAAAACCCAGGGGTCATGTTTACTCAGACGGGGAGGCCGATTCATTAATAGCGCCAGGTAGCGACAGATGAGCGACTGTAGCGTGATTTTTACAGTGCCAGCCAGTATTCGCTGTGCTTGGCCGGCATTTGCTTGATGACAGCGACTCAGTCGGTGTGCGGTAATGTAGAAGCCCGTGATAAATAAGGCCCCTAATGTATTTTAGAGAATAGGTCCAGTTTTGGTCCACTTTAAGTATTCAAATAATATTCATTAATATTTTTGACAACATAAATCACAACTCTGTCATTATACCACCATACCAAGTCATACTCCTCTAATGCACTAGATATGGCAAATCCATAAGCACACCAGTTATAGATATTGCTGACAGCAACATTTTAGAGTTACATGCAGGGCCCATTCTTCAGGCAGTTAGAATACAACAGACATAGGCGGAACATGCTACATCTGTCTGGGGAGGTAAGAAAAACATTTGGAATTACCGCAATCCTTGGCTGATCAGGCAGATAGCAGAGCAAATTGTGTTCAGCTTCTATATTTTGCGCAGCAATATGGCACATGAGACACCCAATCACTGCAACAGGAATTGGGTGCTATACTATTTGGATGATACTAATTGGATGATTTGGATGATCGGGTGAGTATTTTCTTAAACTTAGTACTCAAATTGGGGTAAGCGCTGTTGGGGCGGGGGGTGGTGGTGGTAGGGGCTTAAATAGTTGGAGCTCTCTTTAATTGCAGAGCTTATAGAATGCAGGAGGGGGGGTTAGGGCGTCATAGACCTCAAGTCTCTCTGGCACAGATTGCAATGGAGGGTATAGAAGGGTGAGGGGTAGCAGATACCTCTGAAAAATGGTTTATCAATATTTTTTTGCCCAAATCCTTATGCCAACATTTTCTGACTTGTAGTCTGGTAAGATTTACTTGTAATTGCCAATTACTCTTCCTCTTGTGGTGAGTTCGATAGACTTGGGGTGAATACCTCATTGGGGCATGGCTCACAAAGCCAGGATGCTGTGGCTGAGCCATGCGTGTGATCAAGATAGGAGGTTTACACAGAATGTGACAAGCTTTAAAAGGGGATCAACGAATTTATGTGGTTTTGGTCCTCTTCAATACAATCAATTAATGAGATTTTCTTGCACTTGATTGAACATTGAGGTGGAGAGAATCTCCAACATTATTGAAGCCAAGATGGAGAGCTTATCACTTTTTTTATGCATAAATCTCATAGTGATGTCCAGGCAAATTCGCAGAGAGTTAACAACCAGAAAACACAGTCATTTAAATCATAAATATCCATCTAAATGACAGCAACTTGTTTTGCTGTAGAGAGAATAAGCCACTGTCATAAAAAAGCAAAATATAACCCGGCCACATCCGTTTATATAGTCAATTTTACGGTAAATTTTTTCCTGATGTTGACAGCAAAATAGGGTCGTGTACCTTATTACCGGAAATAAAACAATGGTAAACCTTCTAGCACCAAATCTTCCCTCGCAGGTTTTGCAGTTCTCAGGAATTAGGACTGCATTCACATTTAAACAATATATAAAATGCCATCTACAACCTCTCCAGGGAGATATCTATAAAAGTCAATATGCTATTATATGTCAGCCTCATTCCCGTGACAGATTCTGCAGGTTTTGTTGTGAGCAGCAGAAATTCTTTGTATGGGGAAGAAACATCCCTCCTTGCGGGGGAAGGGGAGGGGGATATCATTTAAACAGCTTGATTTCTATGCTAATTCTTTGATGTTTGATTGATAGGAAGAGAAAAAGAAAATGGGGTCAGAGATTTTATACATTGGAAGGATTGTTTGCTACGGCTGGTCCAAAACATTACATAGAACATTGCGCATGAGCTGATTGGTCAAATGATCATTATAAAGTTGGCGAACCAGATCTGTTTAGGAACTGATCATTTATTGCCCCAATGTTAAGACAAAAGTGTTAAAAAGTTAAAGGGTGCGCTCTTTGTGTATCTAGATAGTGGTAGCATTAATTAGTCAGACCTTACTCTCAAGTCACTATAACATCAGCTAAAGAACAACCGTGGGATCTCTCATTTTTGTAGAGTATGGGGGTAGGTGTGGGTCACTCTCTGTTGCAGAGTGTTAGTGCTGGGTGCTGGGTGCAGCGGGGTCAAATCCAGATAGACATTAGTGGTATAACAGGAACTTGTATTAATGGAACATGAATGTCGTAAGAAAATGTCACCTTACATGGTGGCTAACACAGACAGGAACATAACTTGCAGTGATAGAGATTACAGCTCGAGATAAATAACAACACAGCAGTAAATTACATAAAAAACTCCACAGTTGTGCATTGGTCACAGCGCCATCTAGTGTCACAACCTGTAATAAATCTAACAAAAATCATCACTTTCAAAGACAAGCTGTTGCTAAATTATTATATCTCCAACAGGTACTATGCACACGGGCAGGCTGATTCATCACTAACGCCAGGTAGCGACAGATGAGCGTCTGTAGCAGGCATTTTCAGAGTGCCCGCTAGTAGTCACTGTGCTCGGCCGTGGGTCGCTACTTTATAGCGACTCAGTCGCTGTTCAGTAATGTTGAATACATTGTGAGGAGTCGCTATTTGACCAGTACAGCGCTGTATGGGAGCGCATGGTAGCGACTGGTCATAGCAACCGACTCACACCATATTCAGGAAAAAAACAGCCTCACAAATCTCTGGCGCTGAAAAATACTTGTTTGAAGCCGAGAGTGTAGGAGGCGGTGTGTTTAAAGTGGACCAACACCCAGGATTTTGACTATCCTGGGTGTTGGTCCACTTAGGTGGGGCACCCCGATCGGGGGTGCCCCGCTGTCTGAAACCCCCCCGATCGCCGCAAAAACTCACCTCTCCCCGCTCCCACGTGACCTCGTCCGGCCAATGACAGCGCTCAGAGCAGCTCTGGTATGCGCGTCCAAAGCCGCTTGGACGCGCATACCAGAGCGCTGTCATTGGCTGCGTCTCTCGCTTCCCTCTAACAGGGAGCGTGCCTGCGCCGGCCATTCACAAAACGGCCAGCGCGGGAGCGCGCCCTGCTAGAGGGAAGCGAGAGACGCGGCCGCGTCTCGCGCATGCGCCGTTGGATCGCCGGTAAGGTGAGGATTGTGGGCCTCCTGGGGGGTTCCTCCCCGCGGGACATCCCGATTTCGGATGCCCCGCGGGGAGGGATCTGATCGGTCCGGGAATCTTATAGATTTCCGGGCCGATCCCCCCTGGGTGTTGGTCCACTTTAAAGTTTGTTTTTCAGCATCTATCAACTAGTAACAAAGTGAAAACATATGGAATTACATTGTAACAGCATTGTAACATGAACACTTTAATGCCAGACCTGTAATGTCATTTTTGAGGAAATATTTAAAAAATGAAAAAATTATGAAAAAAATGCTATTTCAATGCCAGAAGAGGTCAAAGAATTATTTGTGATTTTTTTGAAAAAAAAAAAAAAAACCCGGTTTAAAGAGAAGAGAAGGATCGTCCATTGAAATGTATGGGAGAGCGCCAGGTAGCGAGAGGTCATACCTGGCGCTGTGCAAGGCTGAACGCTGGGGCTGTTCGCTGAGGCTGTGAAAATGATGAATTAGACGCTACATGCCGCTATCCCAGTCGCTAAACAGATTCTGCTTGATAAATGTGTAATTGCGTGCCGTGTCTGGTGTTGACCAGTCGCTATCTGTCGCTACCTCTCATTAACCAGGCGCTACCTGATGCTATCCCTTCTTAAATAAGGGCCTTTGCCTTGAAGAGGAGGCCCATGGGTTGTTACGTTCCTAGAAGCTCCTGATATTGAGCTAAAGTACTCATCCACTTACGCTCCTGCACCAAGGCCCTGTGTCAGCCAATAGGGTTCATCAGATAGGCATGGATCGCCAACCTAGCAAACCCTAAAGGTGATGGTTGGTGATGTGGAGGACGAATTTCAGATGCCGCGGACCCAGGAAAATAGAAAATTGAATGTGATTCCCAATGCTTAGTCATTTTTAGGAGCGTAAAGGAGCCCTAAACCATTCGTAAAACTCTGAGCCAGTTAAGGCCCAGGTCCGCAAGGAACTAAACCACCTCTCGCTCTGTCCGTGAGCCCAAAATTCTGTAAATGCTTCCTTTTTTCTTTATGCTGCTCTGTATGATGGAGAACAGGAAACATGTCCAGAGAGTGATGGAGGAAATGTGGAAAAAGGAGACCTGCTGAGCCAACTGGGACCTATCCCTTTAAAGAAGTGTCTGAATTATGTCTCCTGGAGCTCTCCTTACAGAGGGATAGGAATGGCACACTGTGTGCCCTGTGCACACCCCAAAGGGGTGACTCTGAAGGTGGTTATAGTCAAGTCCTTGTAATCAGAGCCCAGGAGCATCAGTATAATGCAGTATAGTGATGCTCTTAAGATTCATGTCAGTGTTCAGTTGGTATTGATGATGTTGCCTATTTGGGCATTAATTTTTTTTACAAAAAAAACCTTCCCCTTAGGCTATGAGCCTGGCACCCCAGGCATAGGGACTGGTAACCCAGTGCTCAGAGGCCACCAGCTGGCCTCAATTACTACAAGTTTATGCCCTTCAACAACATTCCGGTGCTCAACCTTTGAGCCCTAGGTTACCAGCCCCCCTTCCTTTGCACTGGGCTAATAACCCTGGGGGAATTAGCCCACACTTTCCCTCTTTACTTTTTAAAAAACAACAAAAACAGGGACTTATGTGTTTAATTTATTCTGACTATTTCTACCCTATACATACTTTAATGGTGTTCAGCTTTGAATATGAAACAAAACAGAAGTTTCAGCCTGTATGGCTCATCACTAGCTCAGTGTCCATTGGTCAGACAGTAATAAAGTGGCGATACAGTGCTAATGTGCAGAAGCACTATGCAGCCTGACAAGTGGAACGATTGCAATAAATGATGTCTGAGACGTTGATTTCAATGAGGAGCTGCTTTTGTCGATGCTGCAGATATTAATAGAAGGGGATACAGCTGTTTGTTTCCTGCGCAATGCTGTTCACTTCGACCCTTTACGACAGAACGATCAGATATCACATTTGATAGGGGGGGGGGAGCAGTTGTTATGGGCATCAGTCACTTCATAGGATCTTTCTGCTCCCGACATTGATCAGGCTGCTGAAGCGTTGCCAAAACCTGATAAAATAATGAATTTTCCAGCCTGTGACTCGTTCTGTCTTCATCAATTTTTCCTGGATGCATCTTTGTGCTGTTTTAAGCCGGCGAGTATAAAATATAAAACAAACAAGGATCCTGCCAACAGAAAAGCATGGTGCCTAGGGAGAGCGGTGCATTAATGTGTTGACAAGAGCGATGATGTAATGTGAGAACAAATACCAGGATATCCTTCCAAAGTTCCAATGCTAGAATTATGATTTTTTAATCTGACTGATACCTAAATTACATACAGAGTTATGAATTAGAATTTTCAGGCAGCTTCTGATTCTTCACGGAGAGATGTGTAACAGGATGAACCGTCCAAAGGGATCAGGGAGCGAATTCCCTGTGGGCAACGCTGCTTTGGGGTCAGAAATCCCTGGCTATAAACCACCTCACCTAGAGCCTGTGCTGGAACTCAAACAGTCCTCTTCTAATTAACTGAATAAAATAGTCAAATAATGACCTCGTCCTCTGTCTTCCAAGTCTTCCCCGACACCCCTATTTTTCATCCCTAGTGCACCTATACAGAGTTAGAAATTAGAGCATTCAGGCAGCTTCTGACTCTTCATGAGGGGATGTGCAACAATGTAAAATCAATCTACAGGCACACCCAGGGTGAACTGACCAGGGGAGAATCCACAATTGGCCACACTGCTTTGGAGCCGGCTGGACTAATCGTAGCTTTCAGATTACACATCACTTCAACTAGCGTCTGTGCTGGAGTTCACACAGTCCTCTTCTAAGTAAACTGAATAAAAATAGCCGAATAATGATGCAAAACCTGAACAAAATGGTAATATAACAAATAGAAGACACCTACGTTTATAGGTTATATACCGTATATACTCGAGTATAGGCCGACCCGAATATAAGCCGAGGCACCTAATTTTACCACAAAAAAACTGGAAAATTTATTGACTCGAGTATAAGCCTAGGGTGGGAAATGGATGTGGGTTCTACCCCCGCTGCCCCCAACTTCATAGTCAGTCTGCAGGCTTCCTGCCTCATTCCCTTTGCAGACTTTAGGGCCTCATTCCCTGTGCAGACTTTAGGGCCTCATTCCCTTTGCAGACTTTAGGGCCTCATTCCCTGTGCAGACTTTAGGGCCTCATTCCCTGTGCAGACTTTAGGCCCCCCCCCCACCATACCTCAGCTCCTGTGTCTTGTGCAGGGAGGCATTCATTATGGGCAGGGGAGCAGCTCCTTCGCCGTCCCCTGCTCTGCTGCGCTGTGGGCTGGGATCGGCTGCCGCTCCGCTGGAGGCAGAGGGACCGCTCACCGCCGCCTCATGCATACTGGGGGGGGTGTTCACTCACCCTCGATGTCGGCCGCCATCTTGGCTGCGCAAGCCGCGTCGGACGTCGGCTCCCCGTGGGTCGCTGCAGGCGCCGCCGCCTCCTTCCTCATCATCGGCAAACCCGCCAGCCAGTGTGCGCTCTTCTCCCCGCCATGCAGGTACTCCTCCCAGCACGTAGATGCTTCCGATGAGGGGGATGATGAAAGCGCAGCTTCCCGCTCCCTGCCTGCGCGTTCTCTCTGCCCGGCCGCCGAGCCTCTTCCCGCACTGCCACCACCTCTATGCCATTCGAGCGCCAGGCCACGCCCCCCTGTGTCCAAATCTCCACCTGCACTGCTGATTGGCTGTTGGGCCACTGACTCGAGTATAAGCCGAGGCGGCTTTTTTCAGCCCAAAAAGTGGGCTGAAAAACTCGGCTTATACTCGAGTATATACGGTACCTAAACAACCTACACAACACGCCACAGTGAATTATGCATCCAGATTTAGCAATCTTGCCAGATTAAACTGCTGGGGTCCTGGCAACCTTGTTTTCATTTTTTGATTACATTTGTTGTTATTGCCTTTAACTTGGTTGTTTGTGAGGATTGCTGCTCTCATGTTTGTGTGTATTTAACATATGTATGTTATATCTCTGTTTCTGATTTCTTTACATTCCGTTTTTTTATTTTGCTTCACAGGTTAGGCTCGAATATTCATGTATTTAAGTCATGGTTATTAGACTTTTTTTTATATTTTTGAAGGTATGGTCTTTAAAGTTTATTTCTTGAATTAAAATACATTTTTTGTTTTAAGGCCAGCCATATGGAGAGTTATCATATTTTCTCTTCAAGTCATTATTTACTTTGAGCTGTCACTCCTTAGTTACTGTATATGTCACCGTCATTGCCTCCTTTTATGACGATGTAACTTTCTCCTTTGTTATTGTTTTCTCGCCTCCATTAGATGTACAGAATTCATAGGACCCCCCAAAACCTTCGGAATACTAATATATTTAAGTTATCCATGAATACAAGGTATGTATACGAGGCCTAAAGTTATCCATGAATATAAGGTATGTATACAAGGCCTAAAGTTATCCATGAATATATGGTATGTATACAAGGCCTAAAGTTATCCATGAATATAAGGTATGTATACAAGGCCTAAAGTTATCCATGAATATAAGGTATGTATACGAGGCCTAAAGTTATCCATGAATATAAGGTATGTATACAAGGCCTAAAGTTATCCATGAATATATGGTATGTATACAAGGCCTAAAGTTATCCATGAATATAAGGTATGTATACAAGGCCTAAAGTTATTCATGAATATAAGGTATGTATACAAGGCATAAAGTTATCCATGAATACAACAAGGTATGTATACAAGGCATAAAGTTATCCATGAATATAAAATATGTATACAAGGCCTAAAGTTATCCATGAATATAAGGTATGTATACAAGGCCTAAAGTTATCCATGAATACAACAAGGTATGTATACAAGGCATAAAGTTATCCATGAATATAAGGTATGTATACAAGGCCTAAAGTTATCCATGAATATAAGGTATGTATACAAGGCCTAAAGTTATCCATGAATACAAGGTATGTATACAAGGCCTAAAGTTATCCATGAATATAAGGTATGTATACAAGGCCTAAAGTTATCCATGAATATAAGGTATGTATACAAGGCCTAAAGTTATCCATGAATACAACAAGGTATGTATACAAGGCCTAAAGTTATCCATGAATATATGGTATGTATACAAGGCCTAAAGTTATCCATGAATATAAGGTATGTATACAAGGCCTAAAGTTATCCATGAATACAACAAGGTATGTATACAAGGCATAAAGTTATCCATGAATATAAGGTATTTATACAAGGCCTAAAGTTATCCATGAATATAAGGTATGTATACAAGGCCTAAAGTTATCCATGAATACAAGGTATGTATACAAGGCCTAAAGTTATCCATGAATATAAGGTATGTATACAAGGCCTAAAGTTATCCATGAATACAAGGTATGTATACAAGGCCTACAGTTATTCATGAATATAAGGTAAGTATACAAGGCCTAAAGTTATCCATGAATACAAGGTATGTATACAAGGCCCAAAGTTATCCATGAATATAAGGTATGTATACAAGGCCTAAAGTTATCCATGAATATAAGGTATGTATACAAGGCCTAAAGATATCCATGAATATAAGGTATGTATACAAGGCCTAAAGTTATTCATGAATATAAGGTATGTATACAAGGCCTAAAGTTCTCCATGAATACAAGGTATGTATACAAGGCCCAAAGTTATCCATGAATATAAGGTATGTATACAAGGCCTAAAGTTATCCATGAATATAAGGTATGTATACAAGGCCTAAAGTTATCCATGAATATAAGGTATGTATACAAGGCCTAAAGTTATCCATGAATATAAGGTATGTATACAAGGCCTAAAGTTATCCATGAATATAAGGTATGTATACAAGGCCTAAAGTTATTCATGAATATAAGGTATGTATACAAGGCCTAAAGTTCTCCATGAATACAAGGTATGTATACAAGGCCTAAAGTTCTCCATGAATATAAGGTATGTATACAAGGCCTAAAGTTCTCCATGAATACAAGGTATGTATACAAGGCCTAAAGTTATCCATGAATATAAGGTATGTATACAAGGCCTAAAATTATCCATGAATATAAGGTATGTATACAAGGCCTAAAGTTATCCATGAATATAAGGTATGTATACAAGGCCTAAAGTTCTCCATGAATACAAGGTATGTATACAAGGCCTAAAGTTATCCATGAATATAAGGTATGTATACAAGGCCTAAAGATATCCATGAATATAAGGTATGTATACAAGGCCTAAAGTTATCCATGAATATAAGGTATGTATACAAGGCCTAAAGTTATCCATGAATACAAGGTATGTATACAAGGCCTAAAGTTATCCATGAATATAAGGTATGTATACAAGGCCTAAAGATATCCATGAATATAAGGTATGTATACAAGGCCTAAAGTTATCCATGAATATAAGGTATGTATACAAGGCCTAAAGTTATCCATGAATATAAGGTATGTGGCAAGTTCAAGCTAATTGTAGAAGATTGTCTAAATTTTCAGCGCTTTTTGGTTGGAATTTTGTATCCCTATTAGATGGTGTACAGCAAACAAATACAGGGAAGATAAACGGAGAGAATAGATGAATATTACATTTTCAGTCCATTTATTCACTTTCTTTGGATAGTCTGGTGGTGGACAGTTTGGAAGGCGAATAGTACAGGTGGTATGGATCTCTCTAGGACCGGACATAGCTTATATCTTGCCCTGTGCAAGATTTCAGAATGAAGTGCTCCAAACCCACCCATACAAGCATTCACACTTTAATGGAGGGACATAGAGAGAATGCAGAGAGAGTTAGTTGGAGGGAATGCAGAAACAGGGAGTAGAGAAAAATGGAAGACAGAGAGATATAGTCAGAGCTTTGAAAAGAGTGATAATGATGTAGGTAACCCTGGAAAAGTAAGAAAGCAAGAAAAAAAAACTTGTCTATGTGCAGTGAGGGTGTGAGGGGTACTAACTGCCATTAAGAATAAACAGTGTCTGTTGGCTGAATGACCAACCCTGGTGTGACAATTTCTCTGTTCAATCAGATGCAATATGTTGATCGGACACAACTGAGTATGTTCAATCAAACAGAGCAATTTAACCACACAAAAGCCAATCAAATTGATTGGTCAATGTGTAGATACGCTGCCACCACCTCAATCAATAATATGAAGAGAAACACCTCCCATTCCCCATAGGCAGAGTGGCATACCCAAAAAAAGAATAAAAAGCAGTGAGTACGCTCATCTATAGCTGCCTGCGCACTTCTGTAAATCCACACAGCGTCCCACTAACCTAATACACATCCCAAGAATACACAAAGCACTAATGGTTATATGTGGGACCGGCAATAAGGACTTTTGGTGAGGCATGTGTGCAAGCGGGTGGCCCCCCCCACCCCCCTCTTTTTAAATTACCCAACGTTGTGTGTTTTTTAATAATTTTTGAATATCATTTTTCCTTGTCTACATTATGGGTTGTGTGCAATGTGTAAAATAAAGTTGTTTTCACTATGGCAGATTGTTGTCAGTGAGAGTCCTTAGCGCCGGTCCCACATATAACCATTAGTGCTTAGTGTGGCATAACCCCATCTTACTCCCCTTAGACAGTGTGGCATTCCCCCATCCCATTCCCCATAGGCAGAGTGGCATCCTCCCACCCCAATCCCCATAGGCAGTGTGGCATACCCCCTCACTTTCTCTACAGGCAGTGTGTCATCCCCATATCCCATACACCATAGGCTATGTGGCATTCCCCCCTCCCATTCCCGATAGGCAGCATGACATTCTCCCTCCCGTTCTCCATAGGCAGTGTGCCATAGCCCCCACCCCATTCCCCATAGGCAGTATGGCATACCCCATCCCATTCCCCATAGACAGAGTGGCATTCCCCAGCTCCCCCCATTCCCCATAGGTAGTGTGTCATCCCCCCTCCCATACCTCATAGGCAGTATGTCATTCCACATAGGTAGAGTGGCATTCCCCCATCCTGTTCCCTAAAGGCCGTGTGGCATTCCCCTCTCCCATTCTTCATAGGCAGTGTGGCATATCCCTCATCCCATTCACCATAGGCAGTGTGGCATTCCCCCATCCCATTCCCCATATAGGCAGTGTGGCATTCTCTCATCCCATCCCCCATAGACAGAGTGGCATGCCCCAGCTCCCCCCATTCCCCATAGGTAGTGTGTCATCCCCCCCCCCCCATACCTCATAGGCAGTGTGTCATTCCACATAGGTAGAGTGGCATTCCCCCATCCTGCTCCCTAAAGGCCGTGTGGCATTCCCCTCTCCCATTCTCCATAGGCAGTGTTGCATGACCTACATCCTATTCCACATAGGCAGTGTGACATTCTCCCATCCTGCTCCCTAAAGGCAGTGTGGCATTCCCCTCTCCCATTCTTCATAGGCAGTGTGGCATATCCCTCATCCTATTCCCCATATAGGCAGTGTGACATTTCCCATTCCTGTTCCCTATAGGCAGTGTGGCATTCCCCTCTCCCATTCCCCATAAGCAGGGTGGCATACCCCTCATCCCATTCCCCATAGGCAGAGTGGCATTCCCCCACCCTGTTCCCTATAGGCAGTGTGACATTCCCCTCTCCCATTCCCCATAAGCAGGGTGGCATACCCCTCATCCCATTCCCCATAGGCAGAGTGGCATTCCCCCCTCCTATTCCCCATAGGTAGTGTGGTATTCCCCCGTCCCATTCTCCATAGGCAGTGTGGCATACCCCTCATCCCATTCCCCCATAGGCAGTGTGGCATACCCCTCATCCCATTCCCCCATAGGCAGTGTGGCATACCCCCATCCTATTACCTAATGGCAATATGGCATACCCCTCATCCCATTCCCCATATAGGCAGTGTGGCATACCCCTCATCCCATTCCCCATAGGCAATGTGGCATACCCCCATCCTATTACCTAATGGCAATATGGCATACCCCTCATCCCATTCCCCATAGGCAGTGTGGCATTCCCCATCCCATTCCCCATAGGCAGTGTGGCATACCCCCCATCCTATTACCTAATGGCAATATGGCATACCCCTCATCCCATTCCCCATAGGCAGTGTGGCATACCCCCCATCCTATTACCTAATGGCAATATGGCATACCCCTCATCCCATTCCCCATATAGACAGTGTGGCATACCCCTCATCCCATTCCCCATATAGGCAGTGTGGCATACCCCTCATCCCATTCCCCATAGGCAGTGTGGCATACCCCCCATCCTATTACCTAATGGCAATATGGCATACCCCTCATCCCATTCCCCATAGGCAGTGTGGCATTCCCCATCCCATTGCCCATAGGTAGTGTAGCATACATCCAATTCTAGTTCCCATAAGTATTGTGGCATTCCCCCATCCCATTCTCCATAGGCAGAGTGGCATACCCCCTCCCAGGCGGCGGTGTATAATCGACACTCCTGTGCTTCTGCCACAGTCCCTGGGAGGCCAAGAGATCCAGAAGCAGTGGGCGGGCAGGAAAACTGATCCCAGCCTACCATCTCCGCTGCCTCCACTGCTTCCCATAAGAATGACTTATAAAATATATATGGAAGAAAAAAAACACCCCTCTCAAGGCACTATCTCACAATTTATTGGTTAGTTTGTAAGGTAAAAAGGAAGAGAAGAAATGTGGAAAGTAAAAACAGGGGGCATGGAAAAGTGAGCAAGTTGGAGGAAAGGTATAAAGAGTGGACGATGTATAAAGATGGTGAAAAGAAGGGTCGGTGCAATTTGGAAAACCAAAGATGGGCAGAATGTGAAAATAGAAGAGAGGAAGGTGTGAAAAAGAGAAGGAGCAAGAGCAAAAAAGAGAAGGTGAAATGTGGAAAAGAGAGAAGAAATGTAAAAAGAGGGGGAAATGTACAGTTGATGAAAAGAGAGGCTGATGGAAAGAAGGTGATAGATGAAGATAAAGACATAGATAGTGCAAATCTGAAAAGGAGAGATAGACAGAAGGTAAAAAAGAGGAGAAGGAGGGAACGTGGAAAAGAGATGGAGAAGGGAATGTAAAAAAGAGAGCAAGATGGTGGGAAGGTAAAAAGAGGACGATAGAAAAAAAGGTGATGGTAAAGGAGAGAGACAGAATGTAGAAAAGAGAGATAAACCGAAGGTGAAAAAGAGAAGGAAGGAATGTGCCAAAAAGAAAAGACAAATGTGGAAAAGAGATAAAAAAGGGGCACAAGGAGAGAAAGATTAAACCGGACCTTCACCATGATTTAATGAAAAGCCCAAACTCTTAAAAAACAATTCCTCAGCATCTAAAATTAATATATTTTACATGTTTAGTCACTAATTTATTATACTTTCCCCCACTGGGCTGCAACTCTGTTCGGGAATTTAGGATACGGGCGCCGCCATCTTGACTCAGAAGCATCACACTTACTGAGGAGAGAAGAGTGGGATAAGGTACAGGGGGGCGGGTTATAGCTGTGCTTTGCTCAGTCCCAGGGTGCATGTGCTGGTGCTCAGCTAATGACAAACATTTGCTCTTTTCACATCTTTTGGCAAATGGCTCTCATTGACTATAATGGGAAGCACACAGCGCCGCATCTGCTGCATCCATGGCACTGTGTGTTTTGCTTTAAAGTTATTTGTCCTCCTGATCAGAGGTTTACTTCCCAACTGCTACATTAACTCCAATCTCCAAGGGCTAACATGGAAGGTTAGGAGTAGAGCAGAAAGACTTTATGACTGCTTAAATTGGGCAACTTATATATTCAGGGCCTTAGAATTGTGAAAGTGTGCCATTTAGAATCTTTCTGGTGGCTATAGCACCAGTTTTGGAGCGCCGGCATCACTTTTTTTTTTGCCACTGCTATTTGGACTACAATAGTGAAGTCACAGCTCCTGATGCTAACGGGGAGGCTGATTTATTAATAGCGACATGTAGCGACAGTTGAGCGACTGTAGCAGTATTTTCACAGCGCCCGCTAGTAGTCGCTGTGCTTGGCCGTTGTTCGGTAGTTGATAGCGACTCAGTCGCTGTGCAGTAATGTTGAATACGGGGTGACGAGTCGCTATTTGACAGGTTCCGCGATGTATGGGTGCGCATGATAGCGACTGGTCAGAGCGACCAGCTCCCACCATATTCATCAAAAAATCACGCTCAAAAAATATCAATTCTGTACAATTTTCTTTTTTAATTTTTTTTCCCTTAAAAAAATGATCTAAAATGGCAGAAGTGGTCACAGAATTTTTCACATTTAAAAAAAAAAAAAAAAAAAAAAACAATAACAATTAAGAATATTTAAAGATTGTTCCATTGAAATGCATTGGAGAGCACCAGGTAGCAAGAGGTCATACCTGTCGCTGTTCAAGGTCGGACGCTGGCGCTGTGGGCTGAGGCTGGAATAATGATGAATGAGTCGCTATATGGCGCTATCTCAGTCGCTAAGCAGGATCGGCTTGATAAATGTGTGATTGTGGTGGGGAGCCGGCGTTCTCGTGGCGGTGCCCGTTATTACCGGCCGCTCACCAGTCGCTACCTGTCGCTATTCCTTCATAAATAAGGGCCTAATTTGCTTAGTTTGTTGCATTAGGTATTGGCCGTCCGGTGTCAGCACCTGTTGAACCCAACTGCAACTGCCAGTGAGCGCCACTTTGTACCGTCTTTTCAGCGCTGCATAGTGTATTTATCATCGTGCATTTCATCATAACAGTTATCACTGCTGGGGACAAAGGGGACAAACTTTATAGTGCGTCTAGGCGGCCTTTTAGCTGGTGTCCAAAGTACACATTGGTAAGCAAAAGAAGCCATAGAAAATGATTCAGCAGAAAAAAATAAAATGTCATTTTGTGACATCTAGGTCCTGCGTTTCCATTATTGACAAGTCACAATGCAATTTCTCTACAAATAAATGCGTGTAATATTATTTCTGAGCATAAAACGCTTCAATAGTGTTCTGCCCATTGTGCTCTATGGGATCTTGATCTAAAACAACACTATAAACTGGCGCAGCTTCAACTAGAGCACCTGGCGCTGCGATCTGTATGGCGCCAGTATTAAATCAGGCAAATGCTGGTGGCCGCATCGGCGCTGCCTGTTTTTTTTGATTGTTAAAGTGTTGAGTGAGGGACAAAAATGGCACTGAGTGGTTTTAACAGGCACTGAGGCTGTGTAACTACCCTGTAACTGTATATTGGATTCCCTCAAGCTGCCAAATCAAACATCTGAGGAATATTATGTTGATCTAAAAAAAAAAAAAAAGTCAGAGGTCCTCTTTAGCCAAATAGGATATTTATTTTAAAAGAACCTCTAGTTTTGCTATGCTGCACGTTCCCACTCAGCAACCTCCTCCTGATTTACTACCAAGGCTGCTGAGCAACCCCCGACAGGCTGCTAGCAGTGATATGGCAAGGAACGTAGAAGAGGGTAAGAGGCTGATTTATTAATAGCGCCAGGTAGCGACAGTTGAGCGACTGTAGCGGTATTTTCACAGTGCCCGCTAGTAGTCGCTGTGCTTGGCCGTTGTTCGGTTGTTGATAGCGACTCAGTCGGTGTGCAGTAATGTTGAATACAAGGTGATGATTCGCTATTTGACAGGTTCCGCGCTGTATGGGAGCGCATGATAGCGAATGGCCATAGCGAACGGCTCCCACCATATTCATTAACAAATAACGCTCAAAAAATTCTCGCGCTGTAAAATGCATGTTTAAACCCCAGAGCGCTGGCGGCGATGGGTTAAAAGTAGTTTTTTAACCCCCAAACAACCATATTTTTGGAAACCAAAAAAAAACAAGTTTTTAAAAACATTTTGTAATATGAATATATTAATATCAGACCTGTAATATCAATTCTGCACAAATTTTTTTTTATTTTTTTACCATAAAAAAAAAATCTAACATTGCAGAAGTGGTCACAGAATTTTTGACATTCAAAAAAAAAAAAAAAAAACATTAATAACAATTAATTAATTAGAATGATTCGCTATCTGGCGCTCTGTCAGTCGCTAAGCAGGATCGGCTTGATAAATGTGTGATTGCGGAGGGGAGCCGGCGTTCTTGTGGCGGTGACCGTCATTACCGTTCGCTCACCAGTTGCTACCTGGAGCTATCCCTTGTTAAATAAGGGCCGGTAAGTATCGGACTGCTGGTTCCTTGGCTGACAATGGGGGATGTGATATTTATGAAAGAAGAACCCCTCCTTTACTTTTTATATCCGCACATAATGCTAGAGGTCCCCTTTTACAAAGTAATTGAACTTTACTGTTATTTTTTCACTCTAAAACACATTATTTTGAATAGGGTAAATCTTACATTATTGACATATGAATTACTGATTTTTTTACTGAAGTAAAAACAGAGATAGAAGAAAGTCAAACTAATTTGGTTTGGACTGAATCGAATCTATTAGCAAAATCATGAACAAGTTTATTTTCAAGTCAAACATCCAGTTATCTCTTATCTGTCACCTCCATTGTGCAGCCACTGGGCAGCAATGGTGAGACATGGCACCTACATAGAATATATATAGCAGGTCTATAATGCATCACATCTGGCTTCTGCCATATTCCCCAGCCTGACACTGACTGTGGCCGCAGGGGAGTCTTTGTAATGGGTTATCAGATCACCATAAATCTAATCCCTCCTTTTGTACGACGTTATATTTTTTCCAGCAGTAATAGCCCATTCCATGTACAAATCTCCATGGTTTTGTATAGACTGATATAGGAATTAGCGGTAGAGACGAATATTAGCTCTCACGTGTATCAAGAAAGCTTAGAAAGGGATTTTTCATGTGTAGATCTAGTGAATAATTATCATTAGAGATGAGCGAACTTTTGAAAAATTCGATTCGACTGATTCGCCGAATTTTCCGACAAAAATCGTTTCGACCCGAATAAATTCGCGACGAATCGCTATTAAAAACGGCTATTTCTGAGCCTCCTAGAGCCTCAATAGGGTTGTAAACCATTCTGCCTTGCTGTAACACGCACAGGATGCGTGCTGGGTTAGTTAAATAATACTTTGAAGAAATATCACATGCAGATCAGAGGCATCGCTAATAGAATCGCAGAGCGGCACAATTGCAGAGAGTTGAAGTGGCATCACTATGAGGGGCAGAAGGAGCCCAAACATTGCTTTAAAGAGACACTGGAGTTGGCAGCAGCAGGAGCCCAAAAATTGGATGAATCACACCCTGGAGTTGGCAGGAGTTGACAGCAGCAGCAGCAGCAGCAGGAGCCCAAATATTACTTTAAAGAGACCCTGGGGTTGGCCTCAGGAGCCCAAAAATTGGATGAATCACACCCTGGAGTTGGCAGCAGCAGCAGCAGGAGCCCAAATATACACTGGAGTTGGCTTCAGGAGCCCAAAAATTGGATGAATCACACCCTGGAGTTGGCAGGAGTTGACAGTAGCAGCAGCAGGAGCCCAAATATTACATTAAAGAGACCCTGGGGTTGGCCTCAGGAGCCCAAAAATTGGATGAATCACACCCTGGAGTTGGCAGCAGCAGCAGCAGGAGCCCAAATATACACTGGAGTTGGCTTCAGGAGCCCAAATATTGGATGAATCACACCCTGGAGTTGGCAGGAGTTGACAGTAGCAGCAGCAGGAGCCCAAATATACACTGGAGTTGGCTTCAGGAGCCCAAAAATTGGATGAATCACACCCTGGAGTTGGCAGGAGTTGACAGCAGCAGCAGGAGCCCAAATATACACTGGAGTTGGCTTCAGGAGCCCAAAAATTGGATGAATCACACCCTGGAGTTGGCAGGAGTTGACAGTAGCAGCAGCAGCAGGAGCCCAAATATTACATTAAAGAGACCCTGGGGTTGGCCTCAGGAGCCCAAAAATTGGATGAATCACACCCTGGAGTTGGCAGCAGCAGCAGCAGCAGGAGCCCAAATATACACTGGAGTTGGCTTCAGGAGCCCAAAAATTGGATGAATCACACCCTGGAGTTGGCAGAAGTTGGCAGCAGCAGCAGCAGGAGCCCAAATATACACTGGAGTTGGCTTCAGGAGCCCAAAAATTGGATGAATCACACCCTGGAGTTGGCAGGAGTTGACAGTAGCAGCAGCAGGAGCCCAAATATTACATTAACGAGACCCTGGGGTTGGCCTCAGGAGCCCAAAAATTGGATGAATCACACCCTGGAGTTGGCAGCAGCAGCAGCAGGAGCCCAAATATACACTGGAGTTGGCTTCAGGAGCCCAAAAATTGGATGAATCACACCCTGGAGTTGGCAGGAGTTGACAGTAGCAGCAGCAGGAGCCCAAATATACACTGGAGTTGGCTTCAGGAGCCCAAAAATTGGATGAATCACACCCTGGAGTTGGCAGGAGTTGACAGCAGCAGCAGGAGCCCAAATATACACTGGAGTTGGCTTCAGGAGCCCAAAAATTGGATGAATCACACCCTGGAGTTGGCAGGAGTTGACAGCAGCAGCAGCAGGAGCCCAAATATTACATTAAAGAGACCCTGGGGTTGGCCTCAGGAGCCCAAAAATTGGATGAATCACACCCTGGAGTTGGCAGGAGTTGACAGCAGCAGCAGCAGCAGCAGGAGCCCAAATATTACATTAAAGAGACCCTGGGGTTGGCCTCAGGAGCCCAAAAATTGGATGAATCACACCCTGGAGTTGGCAGCAGCAGCAGCAGGAGCCCAAATATACACTGGAGTTGGCTTCAGGAGCCCAAAAATTGGATGAATCACACCCTGGAGTTGGCAGAAGTTGGCAGCAGCAGCAGCAGGAGCCCAAATATACACTGGAGTTGGCTTCAGGAGCCCAAAAATTGGATGAATCACACCCTGGAGTTGGCAGGAGTTGACAGTAGCAGCAGCAGGAGCCCAAATATTACATTAAAGAGACCCTGGGGTTGGCCTCAGGAGCCCAAAAATTGGATGAATCACACCCTGGAGTTGGCAGCAGCAGCAGCAGGAGCCCAAATATACACTGGAGTTGGCTTCAGGAGCCCACAAATTGGATGAATCACACCCTGGAGTTGGCAGGAGTTGACAGTAGCAGCAGCAGGAGCCCAAATATTACATTAAAGAGACCCTGGGGTTGGCCTCAGGAGCCCAAAAATTGGATGAATCACACCCTGGAGTTGGCAGCAGCAGCAGCAGGAGCCCAAATATACACTGGAGTTGGCTTCAGGAGCCCAAAAATTGGATGAATCACACCCTGGAGTTGGCAGGAGTTGACAGCAGCAGCAGGAGCCCAAATATTACTTTAAAGAGACCCTGGGGTTGGCCTCAGGAGCCCAAAAATTGGATGAATCACACCCTGGAGTTGGCAGCAGCAGCAGCAGGAGCCCAAATATACACTGGAGTTGGCTTCAGGAGCCCAAAAATTGGATGAATCACACCCTGGAGTTGGCAGGAGTTGACAGTAGCAGCAGCAGGAGCCCAAATATTACATTAAAGAGACCCTGGGGTTGGCCTCAGGAGCCCAAAAATTGGATGAATCACACCCTGGAGTTGGCAGCAGCAGCAGCAGCAGGAGCCCAAATATACACTGGAGTTGGCTTCAGGAGCCCAAAAATTGGATGAATCACACCCTGGAGTTGGCAGGAGTTGACAGTAGCAGCAGCAGGAGCCCAAATATTACATTAAAGAGACCCTGGGGTTGGCCTCAGGAGCCCAAAAATTGGATGAATCACACCCTGGAGTTGGCAGCAGCAGCAGCAGGAGCCCAAATATACACTGGAGTTGGCTTCAGGAGCCCAAAAATTGGATGAATCACACCCTGGAGTTGGCAGGAGTTGACAGTAGCAGCAGCAGGAGCCCAAATATACACTGGAGTTGGCTTCAGGAGCCCAAAAATTGGATGAATCACACCCTGGAGTTGGCAGGAGTTGACAGCAGCAGCAGGAGCCCAAATATACACTGGAGTTGGCTTCAGGAGCCCAAAAATTGGATGAATCACACCCTGGAGTTGGCAGGAGTTGACAGCAGCAGCAGCAGCAGGAGCCCAAATATTACATTAAAGAGACCCCGGGGTTGGCCTCAGGAGCCCAAAAATGGGATGAATCACACCCTGGAGTTGGCAGCAGCAGCAGCAGGAGCCCAAATATACACTGGAGTTGGCTTCAGGAGCCCAAAAATTGGATGAATCACACCCTGGAGTTGGCAGGAGTTGACAGCAGCAGCAGCAGCAGGAGCCCAAATATTACATTAAAGAGACCCTGGGGTTGGCCTCAGGAGCCCAAAAATTGGATGAATCACACCCTGGAGTTGGCAGCAGCAGCAGCAGGAGCCCGAATATACACTGGAGTTGGCTTCAGGAGCCCAAAAATTGGATGAATCACACCCTGGAGTTGGCAGAAGTTGGCAGCAGCAGCAGCAGGAGCCCAAATATACACTGGAGTTGGCTTCAGGAGCCCAAAAATTGGATGAATCACACCCTGGAGTTGGCAGGAGTTGACAGTAGCAGCAGCAGGAGCCCAAATATTACATTAAAGAGACCCTGGGGTTGGCCTCAGGAGCCCAAAAATTGGATGAATCACACCCTGGAGTTGGCAGCAGCAGCAGCAGCAGGAGCCCAAATATACACTGGAGTTGGCTTCAGGAGCCCAAAAATTGGATGAATCACACCCTGGAGTTGGCAGGAGTTGACAGTAGCAGCAGCAGGAGCCCAAATATACACTGGAGTTGGCTTCAGGAGCCCAAAAATTGGATGAATCACACCCTGGAGTTGGCAGGAGTTGACAGCAGCAGCAGGAGCCCAAATATACACTGGAGTTGGCTTCAGGAGCCCAAAAATTGGATGAATCACACCCTGGAGTTGGCAGGAGTTGACAGTAGCAGCAGCAGCAGGAGCCCAAATATTACATTAAAGAGACCCTGGGGTTGGCCTCAGGAGCCCAAAAATTGGATGAATCACACCCTGGAGTTGGCAGCAGCAGCAGCCGGAGCCCAAATATACACTGGAGTTGGCTTCAGGAGCCCAAAAATTGGATGAATCACACCCTGGAGTTGGCAGAAGTTGGCAGCAGCAGCAGCAGGAGCCCAAATATACACTGGAGTTGGCTTCAGGAGCCCAAAAATTGGATGAATCACACCCTGGAGTTGGCAGGAGTTGACAGTAGCAGCAGCAGGAGCCCAAATATTACATTAAAGAGACCCTGGGGTTGGCCTCAGGAGCCCAAAAATTGGATGAATCACACCCTGGAGTTGGCAGCAGCAGCAACAGGAGCCCAAATATACACTGGAGTTGGCTTCAGGAGCCCAAAAATTGGATGAATCACACCCTGGAGTTGGCAGAAGTTGGCAGCAGCAGCAGCAGGAGCCCAAATATACACTGGAGTTGGCTTCAGGAGCCCAAAAATTGGATGAATCACACCCTGGAGTTGGCAGAAGTTGGCAGCAGCAGCAGCAGGAGCCCAAATATACACTGGAGTTGGCTTCAGGAGCCCAAAAATTGGATGAATCACACCCTGGAGTTGGCAGGAGTTGACAGCAGCAGCAGCAGCAGGAGCCCAAATATTACTTTAAAGTGACACTGGGGTTGGCTTCAGGAGCCCAACAATTGGATGAATCACACCCTGGAGTTGGCAGAAGTTGGCAGCAGCAGCAGCAGGAGCCCAAAAAATGGCCTAAAGACATAAATATGTTTTGCACCATTTGGAAAGTGTAAAACGTGGCACCATGCTGAATCTAGTCGCATGCATCAGGCATTGGTGGGTGGAAATCCTGGCTGATCCATCCCTGATTCATTTTGACAAAGGTGAGTCTCTCCACATTTTTAGTTGACAGACGAGTTCTCCTCACCGTAACTATGGCCCCCGCCGCACTAAACACCCGCTCAGATGGCACGCTACTTGCCGGGCAGGACAGCTTTTCCAGGGCAAACTCTGCTAGTTGCGGCCACAAATCAAGTTTGGCTGCCCAGAAGTCCAGCGGATCCTCAAGGTGTGTTGGCATGGTCATGTCAAAGTATGACATGACCTGCTGGTTGAGGTCCTGCTCCAGGTCTTCCTGCTGCTCATGAGTAGCCTCACTATGCGGGTGTAGAAAGCTACTCATTAGCGACTGAAGACTGAGGCTGCTGCTGCTGATGGAGCTGCTGCTGCTGCTCCTGCCAACCCCCCCAGCGGCCATGGCAGTGGAAGGTGAGCGCAGAGGTCCCCTCGAGTCAGACCTGCGAGAGTATGGACCATGGCGCAGATAGGCATCGGCCAACTGCCTACGTAGAATGTCTTTGTAGTAGTTGAGTTTGTCCTCCCTCTCGGTGGGTTTAAAAAATGCCCCCATTTTGTGCCGGAAGCGAGGGTCCAATAAGGTGGACAGCCAGAAGTCATCCCGCCGACAGATGGAAACAATTCTGGGGTCACTACGCAAGCACGTGAGCATGCTTCGTGCCATTTGCGCAAGTGACTCGGATGGACTACCTGTCTCCATCTCCACTGCATACTGCCACGGTGTGCCCGGGTCCTCTGTCTCGCCTTCCTCAAAAACCTCTAGCTCCTCTGGCTGCTCCTGCTCCTCCTCTCCTGTCCGCTGACTAGATAAACCAGCCATTTCGCCAAGCTTAAACTGTGTTTCGCTGGGCAACTCCTCCTCCTCCTCTTCCTCCTCCTCCTCCAGTTCAGCTCCAACGGGGTTCATGTGGCCGTAATATGTAAACGCCATGTCTCCAGTGCCCTGACCAGCCATGGTTTCCAACATGTGCTGTAGTACATGAAGCAGTGGAATCACGTCGTTCATCCCGTAATCCTGCCGACTGACAAATAAAGTGGCTTCCTCAAAGGGCCTGAGCAAACGGCAGGTGTCCCGTATGAGCTGCCACTGGTTGACATTGAAGTTACACAGGGGAGTCCCCCTATCTGCTTGGATCATCAGGAAATCCGTGATGGCTTTTCTCTGTTCATATAATCGGTCCAACATGTGAAGGGTGGAATTCCAACGGGTGGAAACATCGCAAATCAGACTATGTTGGGGGATACCATTCTGACGCTGTAGCTCAAGAAGGGTGTGTTTGGCGGTGTAGGAGTGGCTGAAGTGCATGCAAAGTTTCCTTGAAGTTGTTAGGATGTCCTGCAGATGGGGGGAACACTTCAGAAACCGCTTGACAACCAGATTGAAGACGTGAGCCATGCAGGGGGCATGGGTCAGGCTTCCTTGGCGCAGCGCAGACAAAATGTTCTTCCCATTGTCGGTAACCATGATTCCCATTTTAAGTTTTCTCGGAGTAAGCCATGTTTGGATTTCCTGATGAATACATTTAAGCAGTTCCTCCCCTGTGTGACTCCGTTCGCCAAGACAAACCATGTGAAGCACTGCGTGACACCTCCGTGCCCTGCACACATGGTAGACTGGAGGGGCACTGAGACTTGAGCCTACAGTGGAGGGTGAGGAGATGGCGGAGGATGAGGAGGCCGAGTCGCACGGTGTCACAGGCCCAATGGGCAGAGAGCGCGGAGGCCGATGCGGCGTGACCTGTCCAAGTTGCTGCTGCAAAGGGACCACATTCACCCAGTGGGCCGTAAACGACATGTACTGCCCCTGACCGTAGTTACAGCTCCAGATGTCGGCGCTGCCATGTATTTTGCTACACACCGACAGGCTCAAGGACTGGCCCACCTTCTGTTCAACAAAAGTGTGCAGCGCTGGTACTGCCTTCTTGGCAAAGAAATGACGGCTTGGGACTCTCCACCTCGGCTCGGCACAAGCCATCAGTTCTCTGAAAGGTGCAGATTCCACCACCTGAAAAGGGAGCGACTGCAGCACCAGCAACTTGGACAGGAGCACATTCAGCTTCTGCGCCGTAGGATGAGTGGGCGCATACTGCTGTCTCTTGGACATGGCTTCGCTGATGGATTGCTGGCGGGATGCATGACTTGGAGGAGGAGGAGCAGGAGCGACAGAGGATGGGTATGACGCACAGCTGCCTTCGGCTGAGGTGCTGGAGCCTTGGCTGGCAGAAATTGGGAGCTCACTTGGTGAGGAAGCAGACTGGACCACCCCTTGGGAGCCTCGGTTCTCCCAGGTCGTTTTATGGTGACGCATCATATGTTGACGCAGGGCCGTGGTGCCAACATTTGGACCCTGGCCACGCTTCACCTTTTGCCTACATATCTTGCATGTGGCCATGTTACCCTCCTGCGGATGCCTCAGGAAAAACTGCCACACTGCCGAGTAGCTACTTTTCCCACCCCCTGGCCTCACTGATTCACTGCTGCTGTTGCCAACTCCAGGAACCCCTGCTCCACTACCTCCCGATAAGGTAGACTGCCGCACAGCAGGTGCTCTACCCCGGCCCCGGCCCCGGCCGGCTCCAGCCTTTGGAATTGTGCCCCCATGCTGACTGCTACCACCTTGCTGCCTCAGCTGCTGACTCCGGGGCAACCTGCGCCCCTCTTCTCCTGATGATGACGATGAAGCCCCTTCATCACCCGGCTCCCAAGTGCGATCGGCTTCATCGTCATCATCATCATCATCACCGAGTTGTGGCTGTACGTCACTGATGTTCGTGGATTCGTCAACAGTGTCTGGCGCAGGAGCTGGAACGCTCGCAGCACCCACGACACTGTCCACATCACTATTTGTCTGCCTAGCTAAAGAAGCCACCTCCATTTCTTGGCTGGGCAGTAGCTGCTGACTGTCCTCCTGTATCTGATCGTCCTCCTCACTAAAGAGTGGAGCTGAACCCAAAGCATAGGATACGTCGCAGGGGGAGGGAACGGCGTAGGACAGAGGCAATGGGAGGACAGGGACTGCTCTCGGGGCATGCCAACTCAGGGTTGTGTCTGAGGAACCTACCGACCCTAGACTGGGGGTCTCAGACGTAAGTTGTGATGATGTTGTTGATGAGCGCGTCAACCAATCTACCACGGCAGATGCGTTACTGGTGGAGACCCGACCGCTAGCAGATACTGGCAGATTAGGTCTCTCAGCGTGACTCCTGCTGCTACTGGCCCCCAGCCTGATGCGAGCTCTGCCTGCGGAATCTTGGCCTCTGCCACTCCTCTTTTCACTTCCAGGCACTTGTCTGCCCGACATAGTCTAACTGGCGTGGTAGTAGGTGATATTTTAAGATCCCCCGGGCAGCGGTGGGTCTATATGAAACAGAATATAATGCACACCAAAAGTGAGCAGTAACACTCAGCCTCCAACAGGCCTGCTTAGTGTAAATAAGAGAGCTGCTTAGTGTAAATAAAGAGGGGTATGCTATGTTACAGAATGGGATGCCTCAACAGAAGTGCACCTGGCAGGCAGCAGTAAGCCTATGCCCAGCAAAAGTGTCTTATAATATAAATATAATAAGAGCAAATGGTTATATGGTCTTAAACAGAGGCTGCTTTAGTCACAGAATGGGATGCCCCCAAAAGAGATCCAGTAGTACTATGCCCAGCAAAAGTGTCTTTATCAGGCTAATTTCAAATATAATAAGAGCAAATGGTTATATGGTCTTAAACAGAGGCTGCTTTAGTCACAGAATGGGATGCCCTGGCAGGGACAAGTAGTGCTATGCCCAGCAAAAGTGTCTTTATCAGGCCTAATTTCAAATATAATAAGAGCAAATGCTTATATGGTCTTAAACAGAGGCTGCTTTAGTCACAGAATGGGATGCCCTGGCAGGGACAAGTAGTGCTATGCCCAGCAAAAGTGTCTTTATCAGGCTAATTTCAAATATAATAAGAGCAAATGCTTATATGGTCTTAAACAGAGGCTGCTTTAGTCACAGAATGGGATGCCCCCAAAAAAGATCCAGTAGTACTATGCCCAGCAAAAGTGTCTTTATCAGGCTAATTTCAAATATAATAAGAGCAAATGCTTATATGGTCTTAAACAGAGGCTGCTTTAGTCACAGAATGGGATGCCCTGGCAGGGACAAGTAGTGCTATGCCCAGCAAAAGTGTCTTTATCAGGCCTAATTTCAAATATAATAAGAGCAAATGCTTATATGGTCTTAAACAGAGGCTGCTTTAGTCACAGAATGGGATGCCCTGGCAGGGACAAGTAGTGCTATGCCCAGCAAAAGTGTCTTTATCAGGCTAATTTCAAATATAATAAGAGCAAATGCTTATATGGTCTTAAACAGAGGCTGCTTTAGTCACAGAATGGGATGCCCCCAAAAAAGATCCAGTAGTACTATGCCCAGCAAAAGTGTCTTTATCAGGCTAATTTCAAATATAATAAGAGCAAATGCTTATATGGTCTTAAACAGAGGCTGCTTTAGTCACAGAATGGGATGCCCCCAAAAAAGATCCAGTAGTACTATGCCCAGCAAAAGTGTCTTTATCAGGCTAATTTCAAATATAATAAGAGCAAATGCTTATATGGTCTTAAACAGAGGCTGCTTTAGTCACAGAATGGGATGCCCTGGCAGGGACAAGTAGTGCTATGCCCAGCAAAAGTGTCTTTATCAGGCCTAATTTCAAAGATAATAAGAGCAAATGCTTATATGGTCTTAAACAGAGGCTGCTTTAGTCACAGAATGGGATGCCCTGGCAGGGACAAGTAGTGCTATGTCCAGCAAAAGTGTCTTTATCAGGCTAATTTCAAATATAATAAGAGCAAATGGTTATATGGTCTTAAACAGAGGCTGCTTTAGTCACAGAATGGGATGCCCCCAAAAAAGATCCAGTAGTACTATGCCCAGCAAAAGTGTCTTTATCAGGCTAATTTCAAATATAATAAGAGCAAATGGTTATATGGTCTTAAACAGAGGCTGCTTTAGTCACAGAATGGGATGCCCTGGCAGGGACAAGTAGTGCTATGCCCAGCAAAAGTGTCTTTATCAGGCCTAATTTCAAATATAATAAGAGCAAATGCTTATATGGTCTTAAACAGAGGCTGCTTTAGTCACAGAATGGGATGCCCTGGCAGGGACAAGTAGTGCTATGCCCAGCAAAAGTGTCTTTATCAGGCTAATTTCAAATATAATAAGAGCAAATGCTTATATGGTCTTAAACAGAGGCTGCTTTAGTCACAGAATGGGATGCCCTGGCAGGGACAAGTAGTGCTATGCCCAGCAAAAGTGTCTTTATCAGGCTAATTTCAAATATAATAAGAGCAAATGCTTATATGGTCTTAAACAGAGGCTGCTTTAGTCACAGAATGGGATGCCCTGGCAGGGACAAGTAGTGCTATGCCCAGCAAAAGTGTCTTTATCAGGCTAATTTCAAATATAATAAGAGCAAATGCTTATATGGTCTTAAACAGAGGCTGCTTTAGTCACAGAATGGGATGCCCTGGCAGGGACAAGTAGTGCTATGCCCAGCAAAAGTGTCTTTATCAGGCTAATTTCAAATATAATAAGAGCAAATGCTTATATGGTCTTAAACAGAGGCTGCTTTAGTCACAGAATGGGATGCCCCCAAAAAAGATCCAGTAGTACTATGCCCAGCAAAAGTGTCTTTATCAGGCTAATTTCAAATATAATAAGAGCAAATGCTTATATGGTCTTAAACAGAGGCTGCTTTAGTCACAGAATGGGATGCCTCACAGCAGACTTAAGATCAGTTCAGTATATATGCACAGTTAGTTAGTATAAGCAGCCTGAAAACGCTAACAAAGCCTGTCAGGCTGGATGAAAAAAAAAAAAAAAAACTGACAGCCTCCGATTTTCCATTCCTTTCCCTGTTTTCCGCTGACTTTCTGTCTGTCTCCTGTCTGTCTCCTGCCTGTCTCCAGCCTGTCCCTGTCTGTCCCTGCCTGTCTAACTGTCTAACTGTCTCTCCCTCAGCTACACAGCGTTCTGTCTCTCACGAATGCAATAGAGAAATGAGGCAGGAAAGCAAGATGGCCGGCCTTAAATACCGCTGTGACGTCACCGGGCTTGCTGGCTGCATGTGACTGTCCCAGCATACACTGCCCCAGCTTACATGTCTGGACATGTCCCGTCCGCCATCTTAGAATGCCTGTAATGTAAATGAATGGATGTTAAAGGAAAACTTCGAGCGATCGAATCGCGGGGAAATTCGGATTCGATCCGAATCCGGGTTCGGATGGGATCGAATCCGGGTTCGTCCGGATCGATTCACTCATCCCTAATTATCATGTGGCCGTTTTATAAGGAATTATCTGAGACAGAACGATAGAGTCTAAAGACTGATCTACAGGTAGAAGGTCAGACTAAAAATACACAAGGGTTCATTGCTGATAACATGGCCATGACATTGAGGGTGCATTCATATTGTACCTTCTAGGTTGCATCATGTTGGAGTTAAAATGCTGCAACACAACACAAGCAGAAATAAAATTGTGCACATTTAAACCACTGCTGCTTTCAGGTAGGCATATTATCTCTTATTATCACTTATATGGAAGAGATTTTTTAGGACAGCAGCTGCAGAAAGTATGTTTGAGCATGTTTTCATTTAGTCTGGGTGGTTTTCTGCTTTACTCCATGCTGCTAGTCTATTTTTCTCCACCCAAACCCAAGTGTTTGTCATCCACTCTTCAAGCTCCCATTCTGAGCCTGCCTGTTCCCAGTTTGTGTCCCAACTCCCTCTACAAATTCTCTGTCTCAACTTCCTATTCCCAGTCTGTGTCTCAACTCCCTGTATATAGTCTGTGCTCCAACTCCTTGTTCATACTCTGTGCCCCAACTCCCTGTACATAGTCTGTGCCCCAACTTCCTGTACATAGTCTGTGCCCTAACTCCTCTGTGCTCCAACTCCCTGCTTCCAGACTGTGTCTCAACTCCTTGTACATAGTCTGTGCCCCAACTCCCTGCTTTCAGTCTGTGTCTCAACTCCCTGTACATAGTCTGTGCCCTAACTCCCTGTACATAGTCTGTGCACCAACTCCCTGTACATAGTCTGTGTCTCAACTCCCTGTACATAGTCTGTGCCCCAACTCCATATTTCCAGTCTGTGCCCCAACTTCCTGTACATAGTCTGTGCCCTAACTCCCTATTCCCAGTTTGTGTCTCAACTCCCTGTACATAGTCTGTAGCCCAATTCCCTGTACGTAGTCTGTGCCCCAACTCCTTGTACATAGTCTCTGCCCCAACTCCCTGTACATAGTCTGTGCCCCATCTCCCTATTTCCAGTCTGTGTCTCAACTCCCTGTAAATAGTCTGTGCCCCAACTCCCTACTTCCAGTCTGTGTCTCAACTCCCTGTACATAGTCTGTGCCCCAACTCCCTATTTCCAGTCTGTGTCTCAACTCCCTGTACATAGTCTGTGCCCCAACTCCCTATTTCCAGTCTGTGTCTCAACTCCCTGTACATAGTCTGTGCCCCAACTCCCTATTTCCAGTCTGTGTCTCAACTCCCTGTACATAGTCTGTGCCCCAACTCCCTATTTCCAGTCTGTGTCTCAACTCCCTGTACATAGTCTGTGCCCCAACTCCCTATTTCCAGTCTGTGTCTCAACTCCCTGTACATAGTCTGTGCCCCAACTCCCTATTTCCAGTCTGTGTCTCAACTCCCTGTACATAGTCTGTGCCCCAACTCCCTGTACATAGTCTGTGCCCAACTCCCTGTACATAGTCTGTGCCCCAACTCCCTGTACATAGTCTGTGCCCCAACTCCCTATTTCCAGTCTGTGTCTCAACTCCCTGTACATAGTCTGTGCCCCAACTCCCTATTTCCAGTCTGTGTCTCAACTCCCTGTACATAGTCTGTGCCCCAACTCCCTATTTCCAGTCTGTGTCTCAACTCCCTGTACATAGTCTGTGCCCCAACTCCCTATTTCCAGTCTGTGTCTCAACTCCCTGTACATAGTCTGTGCCCCAACTCCCTGTACATAGTCTGTGCCCCAACTCCCTGTACATAGTCTGTGCCCAACTCCCTGTACATAGTCTGTGCTCCAACTCCCTGTACATAGTCTGTGCCCCAACTCCCTATTCCCAGTCTGTGTCTAAACTCCCTGTACATAGTCTGTGCCCCAACTCCCTATTCCCAGTCTGTGTCTCAACTCCCTGTATATAGTCTGTGCCCCAACTCCCTGTACATAGTCTGTGCCCCAACTCCCTGTACATAGTCTGTGCCCTAACTCCCAATTCCCAGTCTGTGTCTCAACTCCCTGTACATAGTCTGTGCCCCAACTCCCTGTACATAGTCTGTGTCTCAACTCATCTGTGCCCCAACTCCCTGTACATAGTCTGTAGCCCAATTCCCTGTACGTAGTCTGTGCCCCAACTCCTTGTACATAGTCTCTGCCCCAACTCCCTGTACATAGTCTGTGCCCCATCTCCCTATTTCCAGTCTGTGTCTCAACTCCCTGTAAATAGTCTGTGCCCCAACTCCCTACTTCCAGTCTGTGTCTCAACTCCCTGTACATAGTCTGTGCCCCAACTCCCTATTTCCAGTCTGTGTCTCAACTCCCTGTACATAGTCTGTGCCCCAACTCCCTATTTCCAGTCTGTGTCTCAACTCCCTGTACATAGTCTGTGCCCCAACTCCCTATTTCCAGTCTGTGTCTCAACTTCCTGTACATAGTCTGTGCCCCAACTCCGTATTTCCAGTCTGTGTCTCAACTCCCTGTACATAGTCTGTGCCCCAACTCCCTATTTCCAGTCTGTGTCTCAACTCCCTGTACATAGTCTGTGCCCCAACTCCCTATTTCCAGTCTGTGTCTCAACTCCCTGTACATAGTCTGTGCCCCAACTCCCTATTTCCAGTCTGTGTCTCAACTCCCTGTACATAGTCTGTGCCCCAACTCCCTGTACATAGTCTGTGCCCCAACTCCCTGTACATAGTCTGTGCCCAACTCCCTGTACATAGTCTGTGCCCCAACTCCCTGTACATAGTCTGTGCCCCAACTCCCTATTTCCAGTCTGTGTCTCAACTCCCTGTACATAGTCTGTGCCCCAACTCCCTATTTCCAGTCTGTGTCTCAACTCCCTGTACATAGTCTGTGCCCCAACTCCCTATTTCCAGTCTGTGTCTCAACTCCCTGTACATAGTCTGTGCCCCAACTCCCTATTTCCAGTCTGTGTCTCAACTCCCTGTACATAGTCTGTGCCCCAACTCCCTGTACATAGTCTGTGCCCCAACTCCCTGTACATAGTCTGTGCCCCAACTCCCTGTACATAGTCTGTGCCCAACTCCCTGTACATAGTCTGTGCCCCAACTCCCTGTACATAGTCTGTGCCCCAACTCACTATTTCCAGTCTGTGTCTAAACTCCCTGTACATAGTCTGTGCCCCAACTCCCTATTCCCAGTCTGTGTCTCAACTCCCTGTATATAGTCTGTGCCCCAACTCCCTGTACATAGTCTGTGCCCCAACTCCCTGTACATAGTCTGTGCCCTAACTCCCAATTCCCAGTCTGTGTCTCAACTCCCTGTACATAGTCTGTGCCCCAACTCCCTGTACATAGTCTGTGTCTCAACTCATCTGTGCCCCAACTCCCTGTACATAGTCTGTGCCCCAACACATCTGTGCCCCAACTCCCTGTACATAGTCTGTGCCCCAACTCCCTGTACATAGTCTGTGCCCTAACTCCCTATTCCCAGTCTGTGTCTCAACTCCCTGTACATAGTCTGTGCCCCAACTCCCTGTACATAGTCTGTGTCTCAACTCATCTGTGCCCCAACTCCCTGTACATAGTCTGTGCCCTAACTCCCTATTCCCAGTCTGTGTCTCAACTCCCTGTACATAGTCTGTGCCCCAAATCCATGTACATAGTCTGTGCCCCAACTCATCTGTGCCCCAACTCCCTGTACATAGTCTGTGCCCTAAATCCTCTGTGCTCCAACTCCCTGTACATAGTCTGCGCCCCAACACCCTGTACATACTCTGTGCCCTAACTCCCTATTCCCAGTCTGTGTCTCAACTCCCTGTACATAGTCTGTGCCCCAACTCCCTGTACATAGTCTGCGCCCCAACTCATCTGTGCCCCAACTCCCTGTACATAGTTTGTGCCCTAAATCCTCTGTGCTCCAACTCCCTGTACATAGTCTGTGCCCCAACTCCCTGTACATAGTGTGTGCCCAAACTCCCTATTCCCAGTCTGTGTCTCAACTCCCTGTACATAGTATGTGCCCCAACTCCCTTTACATAGTCTGTGCCCCAACTCCCTGTACATAGTCTGTGCCCCAACTCCTTGTATCTAGTCTGTGCCCCAACTCCCTGTACATAGTCTGTGCTCCAACTTCCTATGTCCAGTCTGTGTCTCAACTCCTTGTACATAGTCTGTGCCCCAACTCCCTGTACATAGTCTGTGCCCCAACTCTCTATTTCCAGTCTGTGTCTCAACTCCCTGTACATAGTCTGTGCCCCAACTCCCTGTACATAGTCTGTGCCCTAACTCCCAATTCCCAGTCTGTGTCTCAACTTCCTGTATATAGTCTGTACCCCAACTCCCTGTACATAATCTGTGCCCCAACTCCCTATACATAGTCTGTGCCCCAACTCCCTGTACATAGTCTGTGCCCCAACTCCCTGTACATAGTGTGTGCCCTAACTCCCTATTCCCAGTCTGTGGCTCAACTCCCTGTACATAGTCTGTGCCCCAACTCCCTGTACATAGTGTGTGCCCTAACTCCCTATTCCCAGTCTGTGTCTCAACTCCCTGTACATAGTATGTGCCCCAACTCATCTGTGCCCCAACTCCCTGTACATAGTCTGTGCCCCAACTCCCTGTACATATTCTGTGCCCCAACTCCTTGTATCTAGTCTGTGCCCCAATCCCTGTA
The DNA here is from genome assembly GCA_027917425.1 of Gastrophryne carolinensis. Lineage (NCBI taxonomy): Eukaryota > Metazoa > Chordata > Amphibia > Anura > Microhylidae > Gastrophryne > Gastrophryne carolinensis. The sequence goes on from CM051235.1 coordinate 255,353,293, forward strand.
CATAGTCTGTGCTCCAACTCCCTATTTCCAGTCTGTGTCTCAACTCCTTGTACATAGTCTGTGCCCCAACTCCCTGTACATAGTCTGTGCCCCAACTCCCTATTTCCAGTCTGTGTCTCAACTCCCTGTACATAGTCTGTGCCCCAACTCCCTGTACATAGTCTGTGCCCCAACTCCCTGTACATAGTATCTGCCCCAACTCCCTGTACATAGTCTGTGCCCAACTCCCTGTACATAGTCTTTGCCCCATCTCCCTGTACATAGTCTGTGCCCCAACTCCCTGTACATAGTCTGTGCCCCAACTCCCTGTACATAGTCTGTGCCCCAACTCCCTATTTCCAGTCTGTGTCTCCACTACCTGTACATAGTCTGTGCCCCAACTCCCTTTTGCAAATATTTGTCCAACTCCCTGTACCCCTTGTGTTCCCAGTCTGTGTCTAAAATCGCTGTTCTCAGTCGGTTCCCCAACTCTCTGTTCCCAGTTTGTGCATCATCTCCCTGTCCCTAGTTTGTGCTTCAACTCTCAACTCTGTTTACCCACACCTAGGTTCCCAGTTTTTGTCAGTGCTCCATGTTCCCAGTCTTTTCCCCAGTTCCCTGTTCCTAGTCTGTGTCCCGAGCTCCTGTACATAGTCTGTGCCCCAACTACATGTTCCCAGTCTAAGTCCCTGCTTCCTTTTCCCAGTCTATGTCTCAACTCCATGTTCCCAATCCTGTTCCCAGTCTTTGTGTCCCAACTACCTGTTCCTAATATGCATCACAGGTTCCTATTTCCAGTCTGTGTCCCAGCTCCCTGTTCCTAGTCTGTGTCCCAAACTGTCGCCCCAATCCTTGGTCCTAATCTTTGCCCCAGCTTCCCATTCCCAGTGTGTTCTTCAGGTATAGGAGGTATATACTCTCTCCTTCAGGTACAAGAGGTATATACTCTTCATAATTATTCTGGGACTAGGTGGATTCATAAGGCCACGCCCACATGTTTCACAAGAGAAATCATGAGGTAAAACTGTATACCTTGATATCATGGCCATTTCTTCTTCAATTTAAAATGGAAAACAGTTTTGGACAGTGCCAAACGTAGCCCGATACAATGGTGTAACAATTGGCAATGCCTGAAATATCACAATCTCTACTTATTTACGAGCTGGAGTCTCTATGGCACAGAAGCTGTGAAACATTGTTTAGGGTGTTCTGCCAGAGGTTCCCCTAAAAACTGGCAGCCCTGAGAAAGTATCATGCTGATGGCCACCGGTTTAGCCGCGCCATCATTACCCAGGAGAAGGAGCTAGTAATAAAGAGGGCATCAGCTTGCTTGAAGGCTTCATCCAGCATCTGTGCTTCATTGTAGGGAGAAAAGGGAGAATTCTGCATTCTGCAAAGAGTTCAGTAAAGTCACTGTGCCATTCGATAAATCAGATAATAAATATAATATATTAGCAAAAAGATATACACATTAATGGCACAATTTAAAAACAATACACTGAAGCCATAGGTACACAAAACTATACCATGTCACACAGCTGCCAGTTATAAAGGTCCCTCAAACAATCCATGAATCCACTGCAATTACATAAAGGGATAGCAAGCTCCCTTAAAGGAGCACTATTGCGATAAATGGCCCAATGATAAAAATCCATATAAATATGCTGAATGGCAGGGGGAGGGGTCACTTATACACTCGGCATCAAGAAAAATCCAGCCAGGCTTGTTTTTCTTTAATTTAATGGAAGGAAGAGAAATCAGGGGGTGACAGGTTCTGACTAAACCTGTCACCCATGGATTTTATTCCTACCATGAGAGAATAAACCACAAGCTTGGTGGGAGTTTTTTCAGTTTGGGTGTATAAGTGACCCCTCCTCTCATCAGCCGACATGTTTATATGAATTTTTAATATTACGCAATTCTGCGATAATGCTCTTTTAATGGCATGCAAATCTAATCACAAATACAAGTAATGCAATATGCACATAAACTTTAAAATATTGGGCAGCAAAGAAGAACAGGGACCGGGGGGGGGGGGGGGGGGGGAATGAAGGTGACAAGGATGTATAGTACCAATCTTTAGGGGACTAGGTCATCCATATAATCCCACGTGTTTTGTGGCGGCGCACCATCACTTACTCAGGGTCAGACCTCAGTGTTACCCTGAGGATGTGACAGTGCGCTATCATGGAACGCATGGGTGGTGGGCCACTCCTGGAAAACACTGGGTCCATACTAATAGGATCCGGGCTTTTCTGCACTCCTGCTGTCCTTCCAATTAGCATTGAATGCCCCGATGCCACAGCCCCCATAATTAATCTTCAGAGAGAGTATGGCTTCCATCCAGCCCCAAAAATGAAAGCATGGATCTCCTAGCCTCCAAAGTTATAATGCAGCAGGTGTATGGATCCCAGTCCCTAAAATGAATATGTAAGGTGTACATTGATTTCCGCCACAAGTACACATGGATCTCCCAGTACCAAAATTAGTAAGCTGAGTAGCCCCAGAAATTAATTGACCCCCTATAAGTGCTACTTCAGCCACAGAAGCATGCTAAGCAATGTGGGGGCAGAGCACAACCGGTTTAATATGGCATGTGGAGCATGCGTACACTTCTTAAAGTGGAACAAAACTCTGGTTTTGTTCTGTTCCCCGGGGCATCCCAATTTGCGATGCCTCGCAGTGTTAAACCTCCCAATTCACCCAGTAAAACTCACCTCTCCTTGGGCCAAAGGCACATAAGCGGGTGCTCAGCCAATGAGAGTCGTTTGCTATGTTTTCTTCTTTTGGCAAATGGCTCTCATTGACTATAATGGGGAGTGCGCGCTGGCGCATTCCCGGCTGTGCACTCTGTCAGTTCAGCGGGCGGCTCTCATTCGATGACATGCACTGATGAGCCGGGGAAAGGTGAGTATTTATGGACGAAGAGGGGTTGACACAGCGTTTCAATCTTTTCGATTTCAGGCCAGCCACTGCTGGGTTTGGCTCCACTTTAAAGTGAAACTATAGTAAAAAATGACTTTAGGTTCATTTGAACACTCACCTGGGGCATCTCAATTTGGAATGCCCCTGCAATTAAAGTCCCTGAGGAAGCCAAAATCAGGGATTAAAGGGGCACTAAAGTCAAGTCAGCCAGCTGCCAGTCACATGACTGTCAGCAACCAATTGGGTTTGCTGAGTGGGCTTGTACATTAAACCAGAATGGTTGTTGGTGGTCACGTGACTGGTTCCAATTTGCTGCCAAACACGTGAATTGATGACTTGACTATAGTGTCCTTTTAAACCTTTATAATAAGGAAATGGCTGTACCCTCCAGTTGAGCAGATCCCCTGTTAGAGAAGCTGTGGGTTTTGCATGTGCTGTGCAAGAAAATGTATGAATATCTCTGTAATGCAGAGCTTAATGGCATAATGGGGTATGTTAGAATAGTTTGGTGTCTTTGTGAACCAGGGCCCTCCCTGACCGAGATTTGCAAGACATGTTTTAATGGCTCTCAGCAGCTTCCAGCATTTCAGATGTGACACAGGAGCCAGGTGACACTGAGCAGGGGATGCTGGGAAAGTCTTGTTCTGCTGACACCTGCTTATCATTTTGTGGCTGGAAATCTGGGGTAGAGGCTCAAATAATGCACCTCCGCTACCATTCAATCCCTCACCAAAGCTGAAAATGAAGAAAAAGTTCGGTTCAGGCTACAACAACCCATATGCTAGAGCAGGGGGATGCACGGTAAGTGATGTTTTTTTCTTAATGTGCACGGATAGTTAAACTGACTTACAATTGGTTACTTTTAACCACTACAATGACCCCTGTTTTGCCTACTACTATAGTGCAGCATAAACTGGTGAAATGATGCCAGAGATTATGCATCTTGGTATATAGAGGTGGTTCTATAGGCATATCTGCGATATGTTGCCTGCAGAATTATGATTTATATATAGTATATAAGTATGTACAGAAAACGTCTGTAAAAAAGCTCAAAATGTCGCCAGGAGCACTTACAACATCACTGAAGCAATGCTCTTAATTCCACTGACTCAGCACATGCACAGACCTGGTGACGTTGAGTTTGTATCAGTTACTATTCACAAACATGCTTTACAAAAATGGTATGGCCTTTAAAATAAGGCCCTATCTTGGAGTGATTAGGTTACATGTGAAGCCACTTCGTGCTGTTGTAGAACATGATCCAACCAAGCAGAAAGTGCTTTTCCATTGTCGATATCTTCAATAGCGAACTCCAACCACCATGTGAAAAATGTAAACTGATGTTATAGTACACTTACAAAGCGTGTTGCTTACAAGCATCCGTTTTCAAGCTGGTAGATTGCTTAGAAGTAGTTTTCCTTAGAAATGCGACATGCTGCTGTTCAGATTGAATGCACTTTGTCTGGACTTTTCTCAATGTTCTTGTTATCAACATAAGAATTTGGGTGGTGTAGGGCTGTTTTTGGGTGGTGATGGTAAACACCCCACTCAAGGCAGGCTGTGGTGCTAACCTGTTGGTAACAAAGAAGCTGAGCTTTCGCTGAGTGGAAGAGTGGGTTAAATGTTTGGTGTGGCAGTGCCTCCACCCAGAATAGGGCCCTTGCATTTAATAGGGAACCCCTTTCTGGGAAATAGATCAAGTCGTCTAAACAAAACAATACATTCGGAGCAGAGGGACTACTGCTCCCAGCAACTATTTACCTAAATCACTCACTGACACAGTCAAGTATAACAGTACTAGAACCTTTATGTTGTAAAGGTTAACTTGTAAGCATAAACAGACCATACACAGTATAACAACATAATGAAAGGCCCAGCTGGGGCTTTAGTTAGTCTGTGCACATATACCGGGTATATAGATAGCCTATAGCTAAATACCTCCAGGAGAAAGTCAATACAGGATGCAAACTGCAGGGGCCTCTGATTTTGACTCACTCTTGACATGCAGGAGTCGATTAGGAGATATGCAGCAGCAGATGAAGCTTCTCCACGGGCACACAGCAGCTGGACACACAGGTGAAGAGCGTAGCAGTCTGGGGAGTGATCCAGGCTCCACTTTGAGACTGTATATGTGGGTTGAAGCAGCACAGCTCCTGGCAACAAGCCGTGTGCTCAGTTCTCCCCACCATACAGGAAATTTGTCCTGTATTTATAGTCTATGATACTTACAGTCAGGGGCTGCAAACCCCAACTTGCAGGGAGTGTACCATCATCAGCTAGAGAGAGAGAGAGAGTGATCTTATCTCCAGCAGGCCTGTAATGTTCCATTTGCAACTTTGTGAGAACTACCCTACAGTGGTTTGTCCTGATCTCTGCATTTTACAAAAAAAAACAATAAGAACTAAATTTGGACACTTGTCCATGTGAAACAAATTAGAGTCAATTAAATAAAATACATTTGCAACATTTAAAAGCACCTTGTAAGAGGTAAAATGGACACTGTAATTTTTTATGCAGTAAAAAAAATCTGTGACCTATAAGAACAATAAACAATTTGAAAGAAACAATAAAACTGGACACTAGTGTTTCCTTACAGGGAGGCCGATTTATTAATAGCGCCAGGTAGCGACAGATGAGCGACAGTAGCGTGATTTTCACAGCGCCGGCTAGTATTCGCTGTGCTTGGCCGTTGTTAGGCTGTTGACAGCGACTCAGTCGGTGTGCGGTAATGTTGAACGGGGTTAGGAGTCGCTGTTTGACAGGTTCCGCGCTGTATGGGAGCGCATGACAGCGAATGGCCATAGCGAACGGCTCCCAGCATATTCATTAACAAATCACGCTCAAAAAATTCTTGCGCTGTAAAATGCTTGTTTAAACCCCAGAGCGCTGGCGGCGATGGGTTAAAAGTAGTTTTTTAACCCCCAAACAACCTTATTTTTGGAAAAAAATAATAAACAAGTTTTTATAAACATTTTGTAATATGAATACATTAATATGAGACCTGTAATATAAATTCTGCACAATTTTTTTTTTTTTTTTTTTTTACCTTAAAAAAAAAAATAACATTGCAGAAGTGGTCACCGAATTTTTGACATTTAAAAAAAAAACAAAAAACATTAATATCAATTAATTATGAATATTTAAAGATTGCTCCATTGAAATGCATTGGAGAGCGCCAGGTAGCGAGAGGTCATACCTGGCGCTGTGATGGGATTAGCAGCGGCGCTGTTCGCTGAAGTCTGCAACATGATGAATCCCGCGCTAGCTGACGCACTCGCCGGCGCTAGCCTCATTTAGCGTGATAAATGCGCGATTGTGTTCGCAGCCTGGCGTTCTGGAGTCGGTAGCCACCGATAGCTGGCGCTACCTGGCGCTAGTGAGACACTATCTGGCGCTATCCCTTGATAAATAAGGGCCTTAGTCTCCTTGCACCTATTCTTTTGCTGGATATAGAAGCACCTCCAACATGGCTGATTCCTCCAGTCGGCACCAGAAACCTTGGCTGTGTACATCGACCTTGGGCATGCACAGATGCTCTTGTCTTTGGGCATGAGAAGATTGCTTCACCCTCATGCTCACATGCTCTTGCTTGCACATGCTATGATGTTTAAACACCCCCGACAACTATTAACAAATAACTGCTGCTTAATCTTTAGCCATTCCTATTGTCCAGTGCTGCTTCCTGCAAATCCTGTAAATTCTCATTTCTTCCTTGACTACGCTTTCAGTTCCTCCATGTGAATTGTCTTTACATTACTACATTACTTTTTGACCACACTTATCTTTGTTAACAATTGGACTAAGGACTAAAATTAACCCCTATAAATAAAATACTTTAAATAAATGATTCTTGAGGGCTGTAAATGAATTTCTGACTTGAACAATCCCTAAACAGCTTGAAAACAATATTAAAATGGGACACTGGCTCCTTTCACAAAGTTCACTACTTTTTGTGCTCCATGAACATATTCTTGTCTTTTGTATCCTGTCACATAGATTTTTGCCACTGCTGCTTGGCATTGTGTGCCACTGCTAAAACTCTTGATCAAGTCCTTCTTCAAATGCTCTCCATAGAAAACCAAAATTCTGAGAAGCACTACTAATTGTTTCAAGCGATTGTCACTACCAGCAGCGGATGATTAACCTTATATCCCCAGCTTTCTCTTGTAGATACTTCGCGTGCATAGTGATGAAACAGAATAACCAAATAGGGTTAATTTTGAAGAAATATTGCCACTGTGGCCCTAGGGTAAGGCTAGTACATGCACAACAGACACACATTATATAGAATATCATTTCCACGCTTAAAAGTTTGTAATGATATTTTTATCGCATTTTGATTAATAAGCGTGTTACCAATCTATAATGCATTGAGCAGTTAGCACGCTGATCTCCTTCCAATGCATTTTACGATTTACTAGGCCCGGCCTGCTGCACGACTAATTAATTTTGATCGGATTGATTTTGGCGTCGGCCATTGCGAGCGCGCACAGATGGGCACTTTGGTAAACAATGCACACTCAGGTTTAATGCGGCGTTAAGTCGCCCTGTTCCGGATTCATCGCTGGATGAGTTATGACGCACTGAGGGCTGTTTTACGAATGCCGTACAGGTGAATCATGACCAAACAGATGCTGCAGTGAGGCGGCGGGATAAAATGCCAACACATAATATACACATCGGAGGGGAACTGAAAGATAAAATGCAAAGTTGACATACAATACACACATCAATGCAAAATACAGCATACTCGTATTTTATGTACATAGAGATCGCAAATAACTGAAAATATCTTCTAGGACATCCTCACAATTTACCTTAATTGGTTTTTATACTGTTTCCTTTGATTCCTTGCCAGTAGATTATCTTGGACCTTAATAGAATTGGAGCCACTTGCCAAAGGAAAATATTCATTTGGGATTGCAGAGGATTCTTTAAGAAAGGGTGCTCACATGCCTGGGATTTGGAGACATAGCAAAGTACTGATAGCATTGGGTGAATGCCTTGGACAACCTTGGCCACCATTTTTTATTACCAACAGTGGGAGGTTCTCAACCTTTTATTTCTCTCACGTTCTTTCTGCATTTTAAAGGATGACTGTAGATAACTATTGAGAATCCTTGGTTCTAGTAAGAGGCCGATTCATTAATAGCGGCAGGTAGCGACAGTTGAGCGACTGTAGCGGCATTTTCAGAGCGCCTGCTAGTAGTCGCTGTGCTTGGCCGTCGTTCGGTAGTTGATTCGGTTTGCCGTAATGTTGAATATTGGGTGAGGAGTCGCTATTTGACAGGTTGCGCGCTGTATGGGAGCACATGATAGCGACCGGCTCCCACCATATTCATTAAGAAATCACGCTCAAAAAATTCTCGCGCTGTAAAATGCATGTTTAAACCCCAGAGCGCTGGCGGCGCGGTTAAAAGTAGTTTTTTTTAACCCCCAAACAACCATATTTTTGGAAACCAAAAAAAAACAAGTTTTTTAAATAATTTTGTAATATGAATACATTAATATCAGACCTGTAATATCAATTCTGTACATTTTTTTGGCAGAAGTGGTTACAGAATTTTTCACATTTAAAAAAAAAAAAATGAATAACAATTAATTAGAAATATTTAAAGATTGTTCCATTGAAATGCATTGGAGAGCGCCAGATAGCGAGAGGTCATACCTGTCGCTGTTCAAGGTCGGACGCTGGCGTTGTGGGCTGAGGTTGGAATAATGATGAATGAGTCGCTATATGGCGCTATCTCAGTCGCTAAGCAGGATTGGCTTGATAAATGTGTGATTGTGGTGGGGAGCCGGTGTTCTCGTGGCGGGGCCCGTCACTACCGGCCGCTCACCAGTCGCTACCTGTCGCTATTCCTTCATAAATAAGGGCCCAAGTTCCTTCAAACTTTCCAGTAAGCAAACTAGACTAGACTAGACTAGTCTAGACTAGTAAGCAGAACCAGTATTTCTCTAAGAAAAGAGATGGCTCAGGAGCAATAAGATAGATTGATCTCTCACAGTAGCATTTAAGTTGGGAAGGGATTGGAGGTTAAATAAGTAGGAGCGGTGGATTTTCTTCTGAGAGTGAAATACCTATGCAGGCTGGAAGACCACCAGTGAGTTTGGGGAGAAGATTGAATCTAAGGTAAGCCTGAAGCCAGAAATATGCCAGACAGTCGTTGCTAGGATCTGTGGAGGGAGCTCAAAGGCCCAGGTACCTGTTGGAGTGAAATGGACTGTACGGTGTCAGTTGGAATCACTACAGGGGGCCTTGTGTTGTGTATTAATGTTTTGTTAGAATGACTGTCATTCTGGATAGACTTTCTATGTACATGAAAATATGTTTGTACTTGATTTGTACCTCTCCTACAAGAGGATAGTGTTGCTCAAAAACAATCAACAGCCCACACATGCACCACAGGACACATCAGTGCCATAGGAGGAATCTGCCCCACATTATACCGCCACTCAACCAGGAGTGTGAGTGTGTAACACTGAAAAGATGAAGATCTCCTAGTTATGTTTTTCTGATAAACTCCCCTTGGTGACAGAAATAAAAAACTCCAAACCTGCAGAAATTGCTAAAAAATGCTACACTGTCTAGCAGTAGTGCACAGCTGGAGAGAGAGCCCCCTGGGGAGGTGCCCAGCATTCATTGCCAGGCTTGTTGAGTATTTGCCATACCAGGGAGTTTTATACTGTGGGCAATCCAAAATCAAGATGCCCCCGGGGGGGGGGGGGTTGCACTTTTAATCAGAGTTTAATGTAATGGGCAGAAACCTGTTGCAACACTACAAGTAGGAAGGATTAGAACCCTGTCAGAGGAATAGCCCTGATGGTGATAGAAATCTTTCAGATGCAGTTCTTGGGCCCATTACATCATGGAACCATATGATGGCAGTTTTGCCTAAGAAGTGGGTCTCTTAGATTCAAGTAGTTTAAGGCACTTCTTAAGTAAAGGTTAAGTAAACAAGGCCTTGACCAGATGGCATTGGCAACATTAGCTGTCTGCCATTGGCCGAGCTTTGCAACTGTTGTGTATATGGAAACCTTACAGAGGTTATATAAAAGGGAGATCAACCCTTCTATATAGTTCTAGATGATTCTGTTGAGTTCTATTAATGTAGTGAGGAGCGAAGAGGGAATGCTGCTGTGATTTGCTGGATTGTATTATTGGACTTTGCTGTATGATACCAAGGATGGATGCATCAAATAAAAGCCAAGTGGATTCACCAAAGAGTGTCGTGCACTGGATGCAAGCAGCTATTGCAGAAGTAAGTGTACCTCCACCCACACATGTCCGCACCAATATGGGATACCCTACCCTAGGTCCAAGGACCCCCCTCGCTCCCCAGGTGCGTGCCCCCAGCCAGGTACACACCGGCTACATTTGGTGGCCCGTACGGGGACCTAAAGGGTTAAAATGGGTGTCGCTGAGGTGCTGGGACCCCAAGGGACCACTGTGCCGAGTTTGGGACCAATCTGAGAACTTTTACTGTTTTGCCCTCCGGAAGTGAATGGACTGTGCTAGCTGTGTGTGGTGGTGTCCCAAGGTGCCAGAAGACCCCAGAGACTGTCAAAAGTGATGCAGAGTTATACTGGATTATTTGTGTATCGCCAAGTTTGGATGTGTTTGGACTGACTATGCTGAAGTTATAGCCGTCTGAAAATGAGCAGAATGACATTTCGGCTGTGGCGCGGCGCTGAACGGGTTAACTGCGCAGCCAGCGTTTTTCCGCCACTTTCTTTCAGTGCCTGGCGCTGGTTGGGTTCGCGCCCTTTCCAACTCACGTGTCTTGGACTTTCCCGCACGGAGTAGGAGGGGTCGGGGCTAAAGAGACTGCTGGGGGATGCAGAGTGAGGATAGCAGTGCAGCCAACAATCACGTGAGTGGAGAGACGTTTGCCAACGAGGAGTGCATGTCCTGGACTGAGATTGCTGCCTTGAGCCCGATGTCTGTGGAAGGTGGCCTGGACGCCCACATCGGGGGAGACAATGGAGCGAGCAACGCTGATTGAGGACACTGGGACGCGAGTCCGCCTGCGGCCGGAGTTCGTGCTGTGTACCGCTGCCGGGCAGGAAGAGTTGTTTCCTCTGTGTCGGGAGTGTAGACAAATGGTGGCGCTGAGGACTGGATTGCGCCAATGCCTGTTCTGCCGCCATAGCTTCTGGGAGGTGGTGAGAACCGGAGAAGGCCCCACGCAGTACCGCCGCAATCCTACAATGGGACTGCTGTGGAAGGCCTCACTACAACCTGTTCCTGCTGCCCGCACTGCGGTGACGCTGCCGGGAGCTTATCAAGGAGCGACCCAGTGGATCACCATGGTCCGTGGGGAGAGAGGGATGGTGGCCCGTTACAGCCTGCCCTGGAAGAAGACCCCACCGCCAAAGGAGAAGCTGGAGAGTGCGGAGCCGGAGGCAGCTGAGCCTGCCATGAAGAAGACGCTTGCTGAGCCCGCTGAGGCGGAACCGGAACCTGCTGAACCTACTGGAGAGGAGACTGCTGATGAGCCTGTTGCTGAGTCTGCTGCTGGAGCTGCCATAGAGGACGGAGTTGCCGAGCCAGTCACCGCAAGGGAAGTTGCAATGCAGGTGAAGCCTGCCACCACTGACAGCGAAGTGTCGGTGCCGGAGGAGGATGATGCAGCGAGACCTGTAGTCCGCAACCCTGCCCTGTTTGAAGAGTCGTCAGAGGATGAGCCAGAGCCGTCAGTCGCCAGCCTGAGGTCCGCGTCCTTGTCGGGGAGTGGAAAGCTGGAAGGTCGCACCGAGGGGGAGAGGCGCGAGGCCCGCATCCGGGATTGGGCCGAAGCCTCCTTTCTGAAGTCTGCCGATGCCACGGAGGTAGTGCAACAGCAAGGTACTGTGGTTGTTACCCCTGACCCTCGGGGAAACGGTTGCCCAACCCCTGCCCCGGGACAGAGCCAGTCTAACCCTGAGACCCCAGTCTGCCCCTTGCCCGTCTGCAGAGGCCCGCAGTATAAATATTTCACAGTGCGAGCTGATGATCCCTATGTGTTGCTGGGATTGGGGGACCCCTCCTGACTTACAAGTCTGTCTGAGGCCCAAAGGTGGGTGCACAGTGTGCATTTAAGCTGGGGCTGGAATACCCGTACTTAGACAAAGGGGGTTTGCTATATGTGGAAGACCAGAGAGACTCTTGGATTGAGGAGCATATTAGGATGAAGATGTATTTGCCTGAGGGAGTGTCCCTTAATGAACTGAGTCAGGAAGACTGGGAAAAATTCCAGGACATCTATCATCAGATGTACTTGGGCCGCAACATTTACTGTGACCGGGTGACCGTTAACAGTCCCAATGTTGGACCAAGGCTGCACAGTGTCAGCAGGTGGAGAGATGGTAAGCTGGTCTCCTTGCCTGATCCAGCCTACTATGCCCTTTGAAAGAAGAGATGTTTCATGTTGCTAAATAGAAAACTGATTTCTTTTAGGATGTTATTGCACTTTAACAGTTATACATGCATGGTTTGAAATAGAAGTTTTATTTTAAGATAGTTGCCTGGTAACTACCATGTGTAGAGTTATAAGTTTTAGATTTCTTAATTGATGATTACCGTATTTTTCGCCCCATAGGACGCACCTGCCCATAAGACGCACCTAGGATTTGGGGGAGGAAAATAAGAAAAGAAAATTTTAAACCAAAAACGCACCATTACAGACACGCATTCCCCTATCCCATTACCATAGGCCTTGTGGGATGCCCCATTCCATAGACAGTGTTGCATGCCCCCATCCCATTCCCCGTATACCCAGTGTGGAATTCTCCCCCCTCCCATTCCCCATATAGCCAGTGTGGCATCCCCCCTCCCATTCCCATATAGGCAGTGTGCACCCCATTATCATAAGCAGTGTGGCATTACCCATGCCTCCCAACTGTCCCGATTTTCCCGGGATTGTCCCGATTATTTCCCAAAATCCCGCGGTCCCGGACTGTTGCAAATTCTCCCGGGACGCCCTGCGCCATGGACACTGAGCAAAGGACCTGCTGTGCGCCGTCCGTGAGGCCAGCACCTTCTGAATAAATAGCTCCCGGCGTCGGCGCGAAGAAGATTTCCTGGCGTGCGGACGATGAAAACACTTCCAGCATGCAGGGGTGAAGGCAGCCGACATTGCCGGAGGAGCTGCTGTCAATCTGCGAGCAGGGGGCGGGCAGTAGTTCTTATGGGTGCCGGCTGGAACTAAAGCACTGTTGCTGTGTTCCCGGGGGGAGCCTCAATAGCAGTGCACAGTGCTGGGGTTGACAGGCTCATAAGTGTATGCACGGAGTGACAGAGGCCCGTAGCTGAGAGCAAGTGTGCTGCCTCTCAGTGCCTGATGCTCACACTGCCCCCCCCAAGAGATAAGAATGTGGCATTCTCTGTGCCATGTCAGCTGTGTGTGCAGAAAATGGCTCCCCCACCCACACAAACAAGGCAACACATTTATGTTCAGGATGTTCTAGGTGAGATGATTTTTCTTTTAATGGATCGTTGCCCAGTTCCCCAACATCCCTGCTCAGCCACTGCCAAGGCTTAGAGGGAACATTGGAGGTAAGAGCCGGGGCCGGACCTATGTGCGCATGTGTCTGTCTGCCTGTTTGTGTGTGCCTCCATGTATGTGTGTTTGACTTTGTGTCTGCATGTATGTGTGTGTGGAGAGGGCTGGCATGCATGCAGTGTGTGTTTGCATGTATGTGTGTGCCTATGTATGGGGGCTTGCGTGCATGCAGTGTGTGTGTGTGTCTGCGTGTGTGTGGAGAGGGCTGGCATGCATGTGTGTGTGCCTATGTATTGGGGCTTGCATGCGTGTGTGTGTGTGGAGGGGTCTTGCATGCATGTAGTGTGTGTGTTTGCCTGCACACATGTATTTGCCTGAATGTTTGCCTGTGTGTGTGTAGGGGGGCTTGTCTGCATTCATGTGTGTGAGGCTTGCCTGTGTGTGTGTGTGGGGAGGGGGGTGTTTTCATGTAATTTGTTACCATGTATTTATTAGGTGGCGTTTCCCTTTAAGGGTGTGGCTGGGGGCGTGCCTTGGGTGTGACTGGGGGCGTGGTTTAAAATGTCCCTCTTTACTATTTTCAAAAGTTGGGAGGTATGGCATTACCCCCTCCTATTCCCCATATAGGCAGTGTGCCCCCCCATTCCCATAGGCAGTGTGACATCCCCCTCCCCCCATTCCCATTGGCAGTGTGGCATCCCCCTCTCCCCCCATTAGTATAGGCTGTGTGGCATCCCCCTCCCCCCATAGGCTGTGTGGCATCCCCCTCTCTCCCCATTATCATAGGCCGTGTGGCATCCCCCTCCCCCCATTCCCATAGGCTGTGTGGCATCCCTCTCCCCCCATTAGTATAGACTGTGTGGCATCCCCCTCCCCCCATTCCCATAGGCTGTGTGGCATCCCCCTCCCAACATTCCCATAGGCTGTGTGGCATCCCTCTCCACCCATTAGTATAGGCTGTGTGGCATCCCCCTCCCCCCATTCCCATAGGCTGTGTGGCATCCCCCCATTCCCATAGGCTGTGTGGCATCCCCCCATTCCCATAGACTGTGTGGAATCCCTCTCCCCCATTAGTATAGGCTGTGTGGCATCCCCCTCCCCCCATTCCCATAGGCTGTGTGGCATCCCCCTCCCCCCATTCCCATAGGCTGTGTGGCATCCCTCTCCCCCCATTAGTATAGTCTGTGTGGCATCCCCCTCCCCCCATTCCCATAGGCTGTGTGGCATCCCCCTCCCCCCATTCCCACAGGCTGTGTGGCATCCCTCTCCCCCCATTGGTATAGGCTGTGTGGCATCCCCCTCCCCCCATTCCCATAGGCTGTGTGGCATCCCCCTCCCCCCATTCCCATAGGCTGTGTGGCATCCCCCTCTCCCCCCATTAGTATAGGCAGGGCGGCATAAGTAGAAAAAAAAAAGTAAAACTCACCTCTCTGCTGACACCGCTAATCGATTGGGCTTGACCTGCATCGCGGCAGCGTCGGCGCAGGCCACGCCCACCCGATTCACGGAGCTGGCCGTAAGAAGCAGCGACGGGCTCTGTCCCGGCCCCGCCGCTGCGATCGCTGTCTTTCCAGAGATAGCGCCCACCACTCCTCCATCTGCTGCCTCTTCCTGGGCACACACGAGCACCCAGGTCAGGGCAGCGGGTGGGCGTGGCCTGCACCGAGTCAGTGCAGGCCACGCCCACTCGCTGCCCTGACCTGGGTGTTCGTCCGTGCTCAGGAAGAGGCAGCAGATGGAGGAGCGGCGGGCACTCTCTCTGGCCTCGCCGCTGCTATTGCTGCCTTAAAATACAGCGATCGCAGCGGTGGAGCCGGGACACAGCCTGACGCTACTCTGGCCTCTGTCAGTGTGGCAGGCAACGCGGGAGCGCTGGGAACGTGTGAGGTTTTTTTTTTTAAATTTAACTTTTTTTTTTTTTTACATTCGCCCGATAAGGCGCACAGACATTTTCCCCCCACTTTTGGGGAAACATAAGTGCATCTTATAGGGCGAAAAATACGGTATGTTTTAAGGTTTGACAGCGCCAGCACCCTCGTAAAAGCAGGGGAGGGTGGCCGCCATACCTCACTGTTATAGCTTGGCTGAAGAGTCTATTATGGTTGCATTGGTGTAAACTCCTGCTTGGCAGTAAATAAAAGAGTTATACAGCAACCTGGGTTTTTGAACTGTTGATATATTGAAGTAGTTAATGATGATAGTAGAAAATGTCTTATGTCATTGTGTGTTTTCAGGTGTCACTTCAGCAGTGCAGCTTGATCAACTGTGTGCTGAGGCTCCCTAGATATTTGGGCATCAGTCTGGTTCAGGGGGTCACTCTTAAAGGAGCCCAACCATTACTAACCCTTACCCTCCTAGATGAAGCAAGTGTCTTTGAGGAAGAGTGTTAATGTCTACATGTAAAAGCGCTTACGTTAAGGCTGCAGCCGAAGGTGTTTGGTAAAAGGGTAACGTTGGGTGTGAACCACCGCAAGTGTTTCAGGAAGTGTTTAAAGTAGGTGGAAACAGGCGTAAATGTTTCAAGAGGTGTTCAAATTGGGTCTGAAACCACCGTAAGTGTTTCCAGGAGTGTTCACATTGGTGTTGAAACTACCGTGTTTCAAAAGAGAGTTCACATTGGTGTTGAAACTACCGTAAGTGTTTCCAGAAGTGTTCACATTGGTGTTGAAACTACCGTAAGTGTTTCAAAAGAGAGTTCACATTGGTGTGGAAACAGCTGCAAGTGTTCCCGGAGTGAAATAGGATAATTAAGAGCTGATCTTCTCATCACAGGTCTGACCGAGTTTCCTGACTGAAGCAGAAGTAAGTCAGATGCCTGGCCCCCTTAATTTGTAATACAGACATTGCTGCCGTTAGCAGACACCTGTCATTACTGGAATTAAGGCAAAAATGTGGAGAGCGTGAGACCGAGTCACTGTTTTACCAGTTTGGGTCCTCATTAAGTCCATAGGGTTGCGAGAAGGGAGAGAGCCAGCGGATGCAGTGTAAGACTGGTTTGTCTCTCCAGGAGAAGAGAGTCTGAAGGGTGGTACTACTAATGGCCCAGAGGACTTAGCTGATCTGCGGGTTTCATAGGTACACGCCTGAGAGACGAGAGTGCCGTGCGAGAGAATAGACGTCGGTAGGAATCGAAGTAACCGGTGTGAAAAGTAGTCATGACGAAGCTTAAGGTGAGCATGCTCAGAAGAAAAATTAGAAGAAGTTTCAAGTACAAAGTGCACAGAAGAGAAACACATTGAGGGGAATGTTGACTAAAAGGTAGTAGTGGTGGCCACACTCTCCTCATTCAGCTGAAGGAGTTTACAGGTCTTACAGATCTAAAAAGGGAAGACCCCTTATCAAGCTTGTAAATATTGTACATTTGTTAAATATGACATCTGTCCACAAAAGGGTTAAGAGATCACTTACTCTCAAGTGTGAGTAGTGGGGTAAAACCTGACAGAGGTGCTCCGCTCATTCTGCCCTGCTGTGTTCTGATAGGCATCTTTCAGTTAACCACTAACCAAGTAACCTCTTGGGAATTAAGCAATAACCTGCGGGAGTAGGTTAAAGAAGGAACCTTCTCAGGTATGTTGCGCAGGGTAAGTCCTAAGGAGCACTCCGATGCTGCAGGCACTTGGCTCATACTGTCTAGCCCTCCAATGGAAGTTGTGAAAATCCTAAGATAAAGTATTTGTAGTGTAATGTTGCACCATTACATCTATCCTTGTACATAGGACACATCCCATACAAGGATGTCTACCTCCAAATTCTACACACACCTGACAGGTAGTTAACCTAGACGCTGCATGCTACGGGAGGTAGAGACTTACTCGTCTCAGGAGACCAGTGCAAGGTAAAATCTGACAGTGGCAGGAGTCACACACAAGGTGCTTGACTGTTGCTCCCCTTCTATATTAGTAGTGGTGTTCACGGTTGGACTAACTTACGTCGCTGAAGACCAAGGTGCGTTCCCTGTAAAGCATGGACGCTTTAATTAAAAGCAGGGGAGAGTGTAATAACCTGTTGCAACACTACAAGTAGGAAGGATTAGAACCCTGTCAGAGGAATAGCCCTGATGGTGATAGAAATCTTTCAGATGCAGTTCTTGGGCCCATTACATCATGGAACCACATGATGGCAGTGTTGCATAAGAAGTGGGTCTCTTAGATTCAAGTAGTTTAAGGTACTTCTTGAGGTTAAGTAAACAAGGCCTTGACCAGATGGCATTGGCAACATTAGAACATTAGCTGTCCTGCCATTGGCCGAGCTTTGCAACTGTTGTGTATATGGAAACCTTACAGAGGTTATATAAAAGGGAGATCAACCCTTCTATATAGTTCTAGATGGTTCTGTTGAGTTCTATTAATGTAGTGAGGAGCGAAGAGGGAATGCTGCTGTGATTTGTTGGATTGTATTACTGGACTTTGCTGTATGATACCGAGGATGAATGCATCAAATAAATGCCAAGTGGATTCACCAAAGAGTGTCATTTCTGGATGCAAGCAGCTATTGCAGAAGTAAGTGCACCTCCACCCACACATGTCCGCACCAATATGGGATACCCTACCCTAGGTCCAAGAATCCCCCTCGCTCCCCAGGTGCGTGCCCCCGGCCAGGTACGCGCCGGCTACATTAACCCAGCATTGGAATTTACATTTTCTGTTTTAAAACTAAGAAATTGTAATGATTGTCAACAAAAAGCTTTAGGGACACTTACCCACAGCTGCCAGCCAGCCTGGAAAAAGATCCTCAGTAGTGTGTTTCTGCAACCAGTGGAAAATAATCCTGCAACACTACAACCATGAAAAATCTTTACCAAAACTATGTACTAAATAGGAATCCACTGTTTCACCACTTCTGTGATTAATCACATGAGATTCTTGGCTTTGCTGTTAACCCTTTAGCCTCATCCCGTTTAAAGTGGACCTTCACCCTGAATAAGAGCCTATCTTATATGTTTCAACCCTGTACATACAAATTGCTCACATTAAAAATCATCCAATCTGCATCTACTGCATGTTATGAGCCTTTAAACATCCAAGAAGGAGGCTCATGGAGCATCAGGCTGCCTGCAAACAGGAAGTGTCTTCTGACTGTGGTGCTCTGAATTCTGGGATTGCTGCCCGTACCCTGAGCCCAGCTCTGCTCTGTCTGTGCAAAGAACAACTATATCCTGCTCTCCTCTCCTCAGTATGTGATTCTCAAGATGGCGGCGCCCATATCCTAGAGTCCTGAACAGAGTTGCAGCACAGTGGGGGAGAGAATAATAAATAAGTGACTAAAAACTTCAAATATTCATTTTAGATGCAGGGGAATTGTTTTTTTTTTTTTTTTTTAAACATACTTTGTTTATTAAAGTTATCAAAGTGTACAAAGTGCCCAATCAGGCGAAAGACAAAGGGATCAAGGAAAAGCATACATCATAAAGTATACAGCTTAGTACTTATAACCTATAACATGTGGCTAGTGTCCTCTTGTGTAGGACACAGCAGCCACCCATCTCAAATATACAATGTCATATACGAAAATACATCATCTGCAGATTTACAGGTAACATTATTCTGAGGCTAATAAATTGCAGGTAAGCATTACATGTCCCCTATCAGATGAAGGGGAAGTCTCCCCTTTCCATTCACAGTACTAATCCGGGGCTCGCTGCTGCCGCAACTCCGCATCCGCAGAAAGTGCTCATTTCATAGGCGTCCTGTAGTGCCAACTGACTTCAGTGGCTACCGTGTCCAATCCCATCCCCCCCGCTCCCCACCCAGCCCATGGACTGGAGTGGGGCCCGAGGAGGGGGGGAAAGAGGGACCCATAACTTAGCAGTGGGTAGAGGATATGAGAGGGGTAAAGAAAGGACACAGGGAACCCTAGCCCAACGACACAGGGGTGTCCGATAAACTCCTAGGTGACAGGGGGGCAAAAGGGAAGGGAGAGACAGAGGGGGAGGGGGAGGATCAGGAATCAACACGAACGGGTAGGTGAGGGAAAAGACAGGCCTAGATAGACTAGGAGTGGGTAGGAAGATAAAGATAAAGAAGAAGAGGGGGGGGAGGGAGAGCCAGCACCCACCTCCTGAATTTCCGTATCATCACTACACTCCTCATGAGCTTCAGGTCACCTCGTCAAACCAGGCTAATCCCCAGTGATCTGCAGAGCCTCTACAACCTCCCCCAAACGACTCCCCAAGCTCGAGAGTCTCAGGTCTCCCATGAAATCAACGTGCCATCCCGCCTAAGGCACAGATCACCATGTCAAGGTCCAACAGCCTCACTATAAACCTCCGAGCTCTTGAATAGGTCCCAAATGGTCCATGTCTTTCTAAAGTGTTCCAATCTATCCTGTTTTGCCAGAAGAATCTCCTCCATCTCCTCTATGTGGTCCACCTGGATGAACCAGTCCCTAAGCGAGGGAGTTCTCTCAGTTTTCCAATTCCTAGGAATCAGGACTCTAGCAGCGTTCATAAGGTGTATCCCCAGTGGGCTCACTCCTCCTATCCCCTTCCCATCAGCAGACCAGTTCAATAAGTACCCAGCTGGGCCCCACTCCAAGGAATCGCCCAAAATCTTCCCTGTAACCTCATGCACATTCTCCCAGAAGGTAGCAATTTTAGGGCATGACCACCATACGTGAATAAACGTGGCCCCCCGAGAGCCACATCTCCAACACTGATCTGGGACCTCCGGGAATATCCTATGGAGACCTGCAGGAGTTCTATACCAACGAGTGGCAATTTTATAGTTCGTTTCCTGTAGGGAGCTATTAGCCACCCCTTTATGCAGCCCCTTGTAGATCGCTTCCCAGTCGTCTGGTGTAAGCTCCAAATCCAGGTCTTTATGCCACCTATCTTCCCATGGTCTCCTGACTGCTGGCCTTGCCTCCCCTATCACAGAATAAGCCCATGACAATAGATGATCGGTTGGACCATCCCCTAGGCAGGCTCTCTCCACTTCTGAAGGGGCTCTCTCTCCAACTCCCTTGAGCTCTCCACTTCCAACAAAGTGGCGCATTTGAAAGTACGAGAAGGTAGGAATCGGACCCCCCCAATTTTCCTGTAGATCCCTTCTATCCAAAAATCTACCCTTATCATATAGATTGTAGACTCTGGGATCCTGCACTTTGCTACACTGTGCCAAAAAGCCACCCTCCACTCCTGGGGGAAAAGCTGGGTTGTGCCTGATCGGGGTTAATGGGCCCGGTATTGAGAGCAAGTCTGGATGCTGTTTCCCCAATAGTCTAACCTTCCGCAATGTCTCCCCTATCAATGGACGTGTCTCAACCGTGTCCTGGACATCTCTCTTTGCTAGGAATCAGGTGTCCTTCAGTTTCCGTTTGCCCACCTCATCTTCCACTCTGACCCAGTCTTTCTGGGAGTGATTAAGATGCCAGTCCAAGAATCTACCCAGGTGGACCGCTCTGACATAACTCTCAACACAGGGGAGGCCAGCGCCACCTCTCCCCCTGCTACAAATCAAAATCTCTCTCTTAATCCTGGCAGGTGTCTTGTGCCACACAAACTCCCTAAAAGCCTTATTCAAAGTTTTAATAAACTGTGGGGGTATTGTTACCGGGAGACACTGGAGGAGGTACAAAATCCTGGGCAGAACATTCATTTTCAGGACTGCTATTCTACCAAACCAAGACAACTTTAACCTACTCCAGATTTCCAGGTCT
The DNA here is from genome assembly GCA_027917425.1 of Gastrophryne carolinensis. NCBI lineage: Eukaryota > Metazoa > Chordata > Amphibia > Anura > Microhylidae > Gastrophryne > Gastrophryne carolinensis. Next base: position 255,374,337 of record CM051235.1, read on the forward strand.
TTCTTCAACTGAGTCCCCAAGGGGGCATAGTTTAGCTGAAACAGCCTATTCAGTTCTCTGGGGAGCTGGATCCCTAAGTATGTTATGCTGTGATCCTTCCAGGCGAATGGAAAGGCCCCTCTCAGAGCATCAGCTTCCAATTTGGGCAAAGAAATATTCAGGGCCGAGGATTTATTGTAGTTGATTTTCAAATTTGAGATGGTGCCGAATATAGCTAGTTCCTGTAAAAGTGATGGAATCGAGATCCTAGGAGACTCAATGAAAAAAAGCATATCGTCAGCATATGCTGCTACTTTCCTTTCCTGCTCCCCAATCTTGATCCCCCTAATCCCTGAGTTCAAGTTTACCTTTCTAAGAAAGGGCTCCAGTGATAATGCAAAAATCAGGGGGGACAGTGGGCACCCTTGTCGCGTCCCACTTCTTATATCAAAACTTTGGGAAGATATACCATTAACCCTGACTTTTGCAACTGGACCAGAGTAGAGGGCCAAGACCCTATTAAGGGTTGCCTCCCCTAGGCCTATATGTTCCAGAACTACTCTTATCCAGTCCCACCTAACCCGATCAAACGCCTTTTCGGCATCTGTTGAGAGCAGCATAGCCTGGAATCCATGATTTGAGGCCCACCAGTGCACATCTATGGCCTTAATTACATTGTCCCTAGCTTCCCGTGAGGGGATGAAGCCCACCTGATCTTGTGAGACCAAGTTAGGCATAAGTTTGGAGAGTCTAGTGGCCAAAGCCTTAGCAAAGATTTTCAAATCAACATTTAGTAAGGCTATTGGCCTATAGTTTCTGCAATCTGTAGCTTCCTTCCCAGCCTTAGGAATGACAGTAATCTGGGCCTCCAAGGCTGAGGAAGGCAGAACCCCAGTCTCAGCAGTCGTGTCAAAGGCTTTGGCTAAGTGTGTCAGGAGTTGCGGAGAGAATGACTTGTAATATTGACTTGTAAAGCCGTCTGGCCCGGGTGCTTTTCCAGGTTTCAGGCCCTTCACTACTTCTTGGAGCTCCAAAGCTGTGATTGGGGCTTCTAGTGAAGCAATCGATTCCTCTGTCAGGCATGGCATTCCAGAATCCTTCACGTAAGACAGCATCTTAGCCCGAAGGGTCTCCCCCTGCCCCTGGCTTGGTAAGTTATACAATGTAGTGTAGTAAGCTCGAAATTGCTCTGCAATATCCCTGTCCCTCTGGTGAAGTGTACCCCTGCTATCTCGTATCCCTTCTATCCTATTCCTCTCACCTCTGGGATTCAATGCCCTAGCCAGTAGGTATCCCGGTCTATTTCCCAACTCATAGTATAGACCACTCCTGTATGTAAATTATCTTCTGGCTGCTCTTTCCATTAAATCCTTAAGTTCCCTCCTTTTCTCCTCAAGGTCCTGGAGGTTAGCCTCTAACAAAGATTTTTTATGTTTGGCTTCTAGCAATGTCACTTGTCTAATCAAGTCATCTAATTTGGCAACTCTCTCCTTTTTGAGTCTCGTCCCTTCCTGGATTAAAATGCCTCTAATTGTGCACTTATGGGCCTCCCAGACTGTCAATGGACTCACGTCTTCCGATATGTTTTCCCTAAAAAAGTGTAACAGGCTCTCCCTGACCCTATCCACTACCCTGCTATCCTTTAGAATCCCCCCGTTCAACCGCCAATGCCACTCCTTCTGCACCCCCCCGGGAAATTCCAAACACATAGTTACGGGAGCGTGGTCTGAAATAGAGGAACATCCAATTTCGACCGATTTTAACTTATCTAAATCTCTTTGAGACAGGAATAGGTAATCTATCCTTGAATATTTGCCATGAATGGGGGAATAGAACGTGTAGTCTTTCCCGGTGGGGTGCAGCAATCTCCATGTATCTACAGCTTGAATATTTGAAAGGGAGCTTTTAATCTGTTTTAGGGCTCTATACGTGATAGTTGATTTGGCATCTGACGTGTCCACCAAAGGATTTAGTGCACAATTCAGATCCCCCCCCCCAGAATCAGAATGCCTTCCTGAAACGTTCTCAGTTTTTTCAGCGTTGCTAACATGAATCCCTTTTGACCCTTGTTTGGTGCATAGATATTAGCGACAGTAACAAGCTTCCCCGATGGTAATCTGCCCTTCAAAAATATATATCGTCCTTCTGTGTCCACACTTTCGGCAGACACAGATAGCTGAAGCGATCTGGCAAGCAAAATTGAGACCCCCTTTGTTTTAGATATTGGTGAGGGGGCACAGTAATGACTATTATAATTTTTATCCCCCAGCTTCGGCACCTTGTCTTTCTGGAAATGGGTCTCCTGGATCAGGGCAATCTGGATCCTCTGTCTCTTAAGATCTCTTAGCAGGGAGTGCCTTTTCTGTGGTATATTTAGGCCTCTAGCATTAATGGACATAACATTGATTTTAAGCTGACTGTTCATCTTCCTCCCCCCAATGTTCTTAAGGCTAAAGTCTGATTTCCAACCTCAGGTCTCCCTCCCCCACCTATAGAAGAAAGTTAGAGAAGGAAGGGATAGACTGGACAGTAAGGAATTAACAGCACGAGAGAAGGGGTGTACAGTTAGAGAGGGATCCGAGGGTGACAAGCGCTGAGTAAGACTAGCACCTAAAAAGCCTCCCCCGCCAGGTCCCCGAAAGGAGAGGGAAAGGAAAAAATAAAGGAACAACAACAAAGGAGAACAGATAAACAACTAAATTACAAAATTACAACCAACTCACCTGACCTTCAGATAAGATCTTTAATTGGAAAGGAACTGATCAGGAGTGGTGCACCAGCGTCTCCGAAGGGCCACTCCCCTCACCCTCTCCTGGAGGTGGTATTATACTCACCGTCCTGTGAGAGGCAAAACCCCAGCTCTTGGGATCTTGTAAGTTCCTTTAATGAGACAAGGGAGATGTTAGGGGAAACGGGCAGGACCGGAACAGGCAACAGCGAGCCCCCGAGCAGAGCCTTGGAAGTAGCCTTGTTTAGTGTGATCTGAACCAAGAAAGGTAGTAAATATTGTAAACTGTAAAACTATAAAACTATTAAACAACATTTCGTGACGTGTCACCCCGATCCCAGGTCTCCATACCCCCCCAGCCGACTTGCCCGAAACAGCAACCCCGGGGTCCTCCTTCTCATTGGTCTTACAGTGTAAAGGCGGGACCTGCCCACCATGTTGTTCTGCGGTATTCATGCATAAATTTCCACTACTATACCGCACTAGAATGGGTCCCCCGGTTCATCTTAGCATTACTTTATTTTATACTATTTTATTCAGTGGCCTCATGCTTCCCATGCCATATAGGCCTAAGATTCTAGGAATGACATCGCATCAAAAATCTTAAAATGGGACACCAGCTAATTGGTATGGCAAGGCCGCCTCCTCTACTAGCCCCTCTCCCGCCAGCGCCGCATGAGCGGCGTGTTCTCAGCTGCAGGCGGCCCACTCCCCGGTCACAGAGATTTCACCTATGCCTGATTTCGTACTTGCAATCTTGGGCGCACCTGCTCCTGCCGCCTCTCTGACCGCCAACCGCTCCCCCATCGCCACCGCGGAGCTAAATGCATTGGTTGGATGTCAGCCAGGCAGAGCGAGAGGACACTCAATTTCTAGTCAAGCAAAAAGACCCCGTGTTTCGTCCGATGGAGTTCCCCCCATCTCGATAGCGCAGAGCCTGGGTGGTCCGCTCCCTTCAGTCAGCGTTTAAGCCAGCTTTGCAGAGATTGGAGCGCCACCCCCTGGACACTGAGGAGCCGTCCATCGCACAACACACTCGGCTTAGGAGCCCCTCTCATGAACATTGACCCGGTTGCAACAGGTGTAAAGAGAGAGCGAGAAGACGGCCCAGGGCCCATCTTGACTTCCGTCAGTTAAACCACAGTTCAAAATACCTTATCAGCATAAAAATTTTTTAGATTAGGATACGATCTGCTCATATAGCATCTTTATAACAATAAAAGAAGGCTGCCCCCTCCAGGAACATCTCTACCGCCAACGAAGCGTGAGAAGCAGGCTCCAAGAGGAGGGCATCCAAACGCAGTCCGTCACATTAGGAAACTTTCAAGTGCTCATGAAGATGATAACCATAACAATAACAATAACCCCCCCGGCCCGTCCCTCCCGCCCCCAGTGTGTTGAGGCAAAGCCCCTGCCACAGATTTCAAGGAATCAGAAAGTGGGCCTTCCGACCTTCAGCAACGGTAACCCAAATAAAGCCTATCTAGAGAGCATATGCAATATCATCCATACTTAGCGTAAAATCGCCTTCCGCGTCGCTGATAGCCAACTGCGCCCTCGCCGCGGTAGCGGAATGGGATGCGCTAGTCAAATGCCAGCAAGGCGTGTTAAGAGAGTAAACATCACCGTATTGCGTGTGGTATAGGCCACTTAGGTGACCCAGATCAGCGCTCCAGAATGTCACCCCTCTCCAAGTCTGCGCCGGGGCGTTCTCAGTCTCTGCCTTCCTGCCGTTGCCCACGGTTGATTCGGTCTGCGAGGCCACCGGGGGAGTGGGCCGGGGAGGTCCTCTTCGGGGATTCCCCCCGTGTTCCTGGTCCAGGAGAGACTGTCAATAAGTCCGGTATCGCGAAGTCAGCAAACCAGTCAGGGACCGAAACCAAAGGCAGATGGAGGGAGCTACAAAAATCTGCCAAGTCTCCAGGGACACGTAGTGTGCCAGTTTTCCCGTTCACCGTAGCGGAGAGGGCAAAAGGGAATCTCCAGCGATAAGGAATACCTCGTTCCCGCATTAGCGAGGTGAGTGGTCTCAGGGCCCTTCGATGTTCTAGTGTTATGCCAGAGAGATCTTGAAAAATCTGGATCTCATCATTGTTAAACTGGATCGCGTCCCGTGCTCTGGCCTTGGCTATGATCTCCTCTTTCAGGACAAAGCTTTGCAGGCAACAAATAATGTCCCTGGGATTCGTGTCACCCAAATTCCTCGGGCGCAGTGCTCTGTGAGCTCGAACTAGCTCAATAGGGGTATCGGGAGGGCGTTCGAGGAGGGCATTGAAGATAGATAGCAGTGCGCTCCCAATCTGATCTTGCCCTACTGTTTCTGGGACTCCTCTCACTCGGATGTTGCACCTCCTATTTCTGTTATCTAGGTCCTCTAGGTGCCTGTGCACATTAAGCATGTAATGGTTGTGCGCTGTGACGACTTCACTCACCAACCGCAAACTGCGTTTAGTGCGTTCCTCCTCTCTCTCCATGCCATCCATCCTCCGCGCCAGGGCCCTCATGTCGGTTTTTAAATCTGCGATGGCCGTCGCTATGGTGGACTTGATGTCCCCTGCGAAGTCCGCCAACTCTGACCGGGTGGGAAGCTGACTCAGTTGGGCCACAACATCTTGTTCTTCTCTCTCGGAGGGGGCCACACTCGCTCTATCTGGTGAGCTGTCCGGCGAGAGTGAGAGTGAGGGCGCCATTTTGGACATGCGCCGACCAGCGTCGTTCGGCCTCTGCGATTTAAACATGTCCTGCACACTCCTGGAGCTCCCGCTCAGGGCCTGGGGTACCCTCGGAGTCTTTCCTGTCGACCCCGACCTGTTGCTCTTCCCCATGGTCGGCTGGGGATGCGAAATGCAATGCTATCGGGGGTCTCCGCCACGAGCTCCGCTCTCAGGCTGCCATCTTGCCCGCCGGTCCTTTCGGGAATTGTTTTTTAAGGGTTTGGGCTTTTCATTAAATCATGCTGAAGGTCCGGTTTAAGCAATCAATTATTTTACACACCTATTGAACTAAAGGTTTTCTAAAGGGGTAGTATAGAGGGGACACTAATTGGCAGCTAGGGTAGTATGAAAGGGTGCTAAAAAATAGGCCACTCAGTGGTAAGGTTGATCGTTAGTGTATATTCTAGAGTGCTATATAAATCGATGGTATGGAGGATCCCTAGAGTATAATTTAGAGTGCTATAAAGGAGCTACTTGATGGTATGAATGGTCCCTCAAATACATTTTAGGGTGCTATAGAAGGGCTACTTGATGGTAGGCTGACATTTTGACCATTTCTACTGGTCCATGTTCTACATGACCAATAGCTGTCAATTGTTCCACAGGCTAGCTATGCCAAGCATGGTACATGCATGCCCTGCGGTAAAACCTACTGGACACCAGCGAAGACACATGGATGCAGCTGCCATGACTTTGGGAACATCAAAAGGTGAGTATTTGGTCCGATTTTTGGGTTCCTCTTTCAAACACAAACCAGATGACACATCAGGCCCATCAGGTTTCCAGGGAATCCCCCGGCGGGCACCTGAACAAAGGGGGGACCCAATCTCCAGTTATGGATTTGCACTGTGTACAATGTGATAGTAAATACTCTTCTATGATAGGAGCAGTAGGTAATGCTGGATGTGGCAGTTCTGTGACAGGGGAGCACAGGTTTTCCACTCACACACAATACAGTTAGGCTTACTCCAATAATATTTGCATGTGGCCCCCAGAATCCGTTCTTCTGGTGGCCCCCAGACCTGCAGTCACAACACTGCATCATTTATAGTTTTTAACGTTACTTTGCTTATGTGGTTCTAGGTGGTTTTAGCTCAAGCAGACAGGTATTAGATTAGGATGTCGGGCGGGTGATGGTTATATAGTCCATTTTAAAGTGGATGCCCAGTGACCAGGTAACTGCCCCCCCCCCCCGTCCTGCCTCACCAGGAGTGCTCGTTGGTTGACTATTACTTTATACAATAAGCTTTACAGAAGAACTTGATCTTTGAATAGCGGTCTAAGTGAACCCCTCAAAAAAAAAAAAAAATAAAATATATATATATATATATATATATATATTTTTTATATTTATTTTATTTTTCATCTGTCCAGCAGAATGCCTGAACTTCAAGAGTTAAGCGTCTGGTCATTAAGAAGTCATGAAGATGTCCACAAGCCTTTTGTAATGGCATTGCTGGCCGCACTCCAACACAAACCACATTCAGAGCACCTCCCCGAGGAGGACTTCACAGCGCTCATCTGATTTTTTTTTCTCTGTCTTACTGTTTGTGTGCGTGATTTGCTACAGACAATGGCGAGACTTTCTGCAAGACCAAAACACCACGTATAAAATAATCAGTGATTCCTGGCTTGATGAGTACTATACCGAGAATACAATATAGTATAAATTAAAGTGAGGTCAACTGATGTCATTGCAAGCTTATGCTTTCAGGCATTAAAACCCAACTCCAGATATTTTGAATCCCCTCTACTGGTTATATATATATATATATATATATATATATATATATATATATATACATATACTTACTTCGCCAAATATATAAAGAGCACGCAAGGAATGTTTTTTGACTTGATAATGTACATGTACATATTAATATATATTATATATTACATTAAACCACATGAAAAAAATCTGAAGATGGTTTACTGCCAAAGATAAAATTATCTGCATGTTTTCATGAGTTAAGACTAATGGCTAGATTTAGGGGCAAATTAAGGGTTTATGAAAGCGAGGGTTATGTCTCTGCGGTACATAAGAAGATTATTGACTTTTATTGATTCATTTTGGGACTAGGATAGGCATTAGGGTGAGATTATAAGCAGACCTCCAGTGAGAAATGACACCAGTTCACTGACGTTCCCCAACCCCTCCTGGGCATCCTGATTTTGGGTGCTCAACTTATTACAGATAAAAATGAAGCCCAAAATCAGGCAAAATACTAAGCACCTCCGGTGGGAGCCGCATCTGCTCTTTGTTGTTTGTATTCCCTTCTCCACCAGCGATCAATAGAGTTTTCCAGGCCTAAATAATATTGGAATTTGAGGCAAGGTTCAGGGTGGGGCAGGTGTAAGCAGGGGCAAAGCTAGCCTCTATGCTGCTGGAGGCAAACTATAGAAAGGTGCCCCACCTTATCAAATAGTAAAATACCTGTATCTAAATATATATATATATATATTATATTATATAATATAACTGGTGGCTCAGCAGCCCCATTCCCTACCCTTGCAGGGGTTTATAGGGTGGGGCCACTGATCCACCAATTATTGAATGTATTAAAATAACAACATGATGGCATGCGATGTGGTCCCCGCTGAACCACCAATAAATTATTAAAAAATAGGGTCCAGCAAGCCCCCCTTTCCTTTACATGGTGTTGCCCGAGGCAGCTTCCTCACCTGGCCTCATTACAGGTGCATCTCTGGGTGTAAGTGTTATATTCAAAGTTAAAACAGTGTAAATATTTGCAGTTAGGACCTGTGTCAAAGGTGAGGTTTAGAAGCTGAATACAGGGGTATTGGAGTCGCACAGTTTAAGTAGCCTTTACTTCTAGTGTACTTTACAGTTATAGATGGGTAGTCTTACGTAGGGAGAAATATAGGACATGTTTAAATCAAGAACCACTGTTATTAGTGTAACAAATATCAATTCTGTTCAGCTATGTGTTCCTCCCAGCCAATCAGCACTATTTATTAACCAAACTCATAAATCACAGTGGCAGCGCGCGCGGCCCCTTGTAGGGTGTAACGCTGTAACTGCTGATATTGGCAAGCTTAGATTAATGTTAACTTAACCAGGCAAGTCAATAGCGAGGAATGCAGGCCGCGTCATTGGAGGAGATCGATATGTTATGATGCTGCAGAAAAACAAGCTAATTTTGGTTGTCGTGTTTATGATTTCATAAAATGCTCTCACAGTTTACGAGGTTGTAAAGATCATAATGTGCTGCACAATTTCCCCCTAACGACCGGGGTCAGCGAACATGAAGCTGTCGCACGTGGTGCACGCCTAGCAGATTTACACAGTGTAGAGCTCACTTTTAATTACAGCTTGCAGCAAGTTCTCTATTGCATCTGACTCACTGCCCGATTTGATCTGACCAGTAGTCTGCAGTATGACCTATGTAAGGCCTGACTGATCATCGGCCTTCGTTCTGTTGTCCACCCTAATCTAACACTGATAGTACTTCTCTAGTCAAGCTCCTGCTTGTCAGGAAACACAACTCACCTACTAACATTTGATTGTTCCCAAGACACCTAAAACTGTGAAGGCCAATGGAAACCAGGGCAAAAACAGAATTGCTAAGGCATTGGATAGTCTGAGATAGTTGGGTTGGTATTGAGAATTCAGTATTGGGAATAGTGCGACCATGACCTAGATAATGGGCCTGGTACTGTTGGATTCCCTAATGTGCCTCTGTGCCAATATTTGGGCCTATCATGTAGCAACCCAGTTGCTGTGATTTATTTAAATGATTATTCATCATCGGCGGTACAGCGTTAATGGAAAATGATTCAGTTATCATCAGCCCCATCCCACCCTTCCTGCACTGCTGTCTGCCAGGTTGCCCTTCTTACTGTGGGCTGTCACACAGGCATATATACAGTGGTTAGGTAACAGATATGCCCCTATATTTCTGTCCCTCTCCCCTAGTAACCTGCTCTGTTGGGCTCTGTTGTGTTCAGTGGGCTGTGCAGATAGATAGGACCTGATTGCTTTATTACTTTGGTGGGTGGAGAATGCGAATTGTTGTGATGATGGAAGTATTGCTGATTGCTTTGGAGACTAAAGGGATTATTCCTGTAGGAGGCTGATTGATGGTGGGGGGGGGGGGGTTGTGGGCAGGAGGGAGGCTGCTTGATGCTAGGAGGGGCTGATTAATCAAAGGGGGTGCTGATTGATCAATCCACTTTGAGGCATTGTGTCCCACTATCCCCCCAAAAATTCAAATTACCCACTTTGCTGACTTCAGAGGCTAGACTTTCCCAACAAATCCAGGATGTGTTGTCAATTTACATTCTGTGACCCTGCTACGGCTTATTGGCTGAATGGTGGTAGTAGAATGTATAGATTGGCTGAGCATTAGGTCACCAACATCCTTTTATTGCTCAGAGATTTCCAACTTTTAGTGCATGCCCAGGGTCACACCTACACGTACTTACACACAGAGGAGTAGCATAAAAGGCTGTGGATGTTTGTTCCTCAAAAGCCTGTATATAAGCCACAACCCCAAACCCAACTGTGGCACACCCAGTGGTCAATTTAATTAAGTGTCCCACTTTGAGTTCCACCAGAAATGGTCAATCTGGGCTTCAGAGCAGCAGGGGGGTTTGGACATAGCCACCAACCAAACCAGTGTTATAAACATTTGCTTTCATTGCCCTATGTGGACCAGGGAAGCAGGGATTAACTCTATCCCTGTGGATCATTGGCAGTTATTGTTATAACATCGGTAGTGATGAGCTGATCCAACCCGCAAAGTTCGGATCCGTACCGAACTTTGCGGGTTCAGGCGCTCAGAGCTGAACACGAATTTCAAACAGAAATCTGTGCGCGTGCTCAGCATTCAGGCCGGACCTGGAAGAATGCTAATTGGCTGCATAGCAGCCATTCAGTGTTCTTCCTCCCCCTCTCTTTATTGGCCCTGCGGGACACGTGACCCCGCCCTATAACAGGTGCTGTTTTAGATAGGGTGAGGTTCCTACTGCAGCAGTTTAGGGACAGGTAGGCTTTATGGTTTAAAAAACTGCCATTTTTATGACAAACTACAATCAGAGATAGCGGCTGGAGTGAGGGCTAGAGTAGGGTTGGACTGGGGGTTGTAACTATTACTATACTAATAGCACTGGCTTGTCACTACTGGGGTCTGTGTGTTTCCTTATCCCTCATCGAGCTCCAATTGCTGGGGTGATTGTTTGAACCAATTTAGCAGATCTAGCTGTAAAGCCTGGGGTGATTGTGTACCCCCAAATACCAAACCTATCTCCATTCCCTGGGGTGAGAGTGTCCCCTTATACTAAACGTGTCTGTATTCACTGGGGTGGTTGTGTCCCCTTATACCAAGCCTATCTGTAAAGACTGGGGTACGTGTGTACCCTCATAGACTGGGTTGACTGTGTACCCTTATAGCTAAACTAGCTGTAAAAACTGCAGTCAGAGTGTCCCCTTATACTAAATATATCTGTAAAGACTGGGCTGAGTGTGTACCACCATATACCAAACCTAGCTGTAATTAATGGGGTGATTGTGTATCCTTATAGCAGACATAGCTGTAATTAACAGGGGTGATTGTGTACCCTTATACCTAACCTACCTGTAACGCCTAGGGTAAGTGTGTACCACCATATACCAAACCTTTCTGTAAAGAGTGGGGTAAGTGTGTACCATCATATACCAAGCCTATCTGTAATGATTAGGTTAACTGTGTACTTACCCTTATGGCAAACCTAGCTGTAAAGACTGCAGTGATTGTGTACCCCCCATATACCAAACCTAGCTGTAATTAATGGCTTGATTGTGTCCCCTTATACCAAACCTATCTGTAAAGATTGAGGTGAGAGCGTCCCCTTATACCAAATGTATCTGCATTTACTGGGGTGAGAGTGTCCCCTTATACCAAACCTATCTGCATTCACTGGGGTGAGAGTGTCCCCTTATACCAAACCTATCTGTATTCACTGGGGTGAGAGTGTCCCCTTATACCAAACCTATCTGTATTCACTGGGGTGAGAGTGTCCCCTTATACCAAACCTATCTGTATTCACTAGGGTTAGAGTGTCCCCTTATACCAAACCTATCTGTATTCACTGGGGTGAGAGTGTCCCCTTATACCAAACCTATCTGTATTCACTAGGGTGAGAGTGTCCCCTTATACCAAACCTATCTGCATTCACTGGGGTGAGAGTGTCCCCTTATACCAAACCTATCTGTATTCACTGGGGTGAGAGTGTCCCCTTATACCAAACCTATCTGCATTTACTGGGGTGAGAGTGTCCACTTATACCAAACCTATCTGTATTCACTGGGGTGAGAGTGTCGCCTTATACCAAACCTATCTGTATTCACTGGGGTGAGAGTGTCCCCTTATACCAAACCTATCTGCATTTACTAGGGTGAGAGTGTCCACTTATACCAAACCTATCTGCATTCACTGGGGTGAGAGTGTCCCCTTATACCAAACCTATCTGCATTTACTAGGGTGAGAGTGTCCCCTTATACCAAACCTATCTGCATTCACTGGGGTGATAGTGTTCCCTTATACCAAACCTATCTGCATTCACTGGGGTGAGAGTGTCCCCTTATACCAAGCCTATCTGCATTCACTGGGGTGAGAGTGTCCCCTTATACCAAACCTATCTGCATTCACTGGGGTGAGAGTGTCCCCTTATACCAAACCTATCTGCATTCACTGGGGTGAGAGTGTCCCCTTATACCAAACCTATCTGTATTCACTAGGGTTAGAGTGTCCCCTTATACCAAACCTATCTGTATTCACTGGGGTGAGAGTGTCCCCTTATACCAAACCTATCTGTATTCACTAGGGTGAGAGTGTCCCCTTATACCAAACCTATCTGCATTCACTGGGGTGAGAGTGTCCCCTTATACCAAACCTATCTGTATTCACTGGGGTGAGAGTGTCCCCTTATACCAAACCTATCTGCATTCACTGGGGTGAGAGTGTCCCCTTATACCAAACCTATCTGCATTTACTAGGGTGAGAGTGTCCCTTTATACCAAACCTATCTGCATTCACTGGGGTGATAGTGTTCCCTTATACCAAACCTATCTGTATTCACTGGGGTGAGAGTGTCGCCTTATACCAAACCTTTCTGCATTCACTGGGGTGAGAGTGTCCCCTTATACCAAACCTATCTGCATTCACTGGGGTGAGAGTGTCCCCTTATACCAAACCTTTCTGCATTCACTGGGGTGAGAGTGTTCCCTTATACCAAACCTATCTGCATTCACTGGGGTGAGAGTGTCCCCTTATACCAAACCAATCTGCATTCACTGGGGTGATAGTGTTCCCTTATACCAAACCTATCTGTATTCACTGGGGTGAGAGTGTCCCCTTATACCAAACCTATCTGCATTCACTGGGGTGAGAGTGTCTCCTTATACCAAACCTATCTGCATTCACTGGGGTGAGAGTGTCCCCTTATACCAAACCAATCTGCATTCACTGGGGTGATAGTGTTCCCTTATACCAAACCTATCTGTATTCACTGGGGTGATAGTGTTCCCTTATACCAAACCTATCTGTATTCACTGGGGTGATAGTGTTCCCTTATACCAAACCTATCTGCATTCACTGGGGTGAGAGTGTCCCCTTATACCAAACCTATCTGTATTCACTGGGGTGAGAGTGTCCACTTATACCAAACCTATCTGTATTCACTGGGGTGAGAGTGTCCCCTTATACCAAACCTATCTGCATTCACTGGGGTGAGAGTGTCCCCTTATACCAAACCTATCTGCATTCACTGGGGTGAGAGTGTCTCCTTATACCAAACCTATCTGCATTCACTGGGGTGAGAGTGTCCCCTTATACCAAACCAATCTGCATTCACTGGGGTGATAGTGTTCCCTTATACCAAACCTATGTGTATTCACTGGGGTGAGAGTGTTCCCTTATACCAAACCTATCTGCATTCACTGGGGTGATAGTGTTCCCTTATACCAAACCTATGTGTATTCACTGGGGTGAGAGTGTCCCCTTATACCAAACCTTTCTGCATTCACTGGGGTGAGAGTGTCCCCTTATACCAAACCTTTCTGCATTCACTGGGGTGAGAGTGTCCCCTTATACCAAACCAATCTGCATTCACTGGGGTGATAGTGTTCCCTTATACCAAACCTATCTGTATTCACTGGGGTGATAGTGTTCCCTTATACCAAACCTATGTGTATTCACTGGGGTGAGAGTGTTCCCTTATACCAAACCTATCTGCATTCACTGGGGTGATAGTGTTCCCTTATACCAAACCTATGTGTATTCACTGGGGTGAGAGTGTCCCCTTATACCAAACCTATCTGTATTCACTGGGGTGAGAGTGTCCCCTTATACCAAACCTTTCTGCATTCACTGGGGTGAGAGTGTCCCCTTATACCAAACCTATCTGCATTCACTGGGGTGAGAGTGTCTCCTTATACCAAACCTATCTGCATTCACTGGGGTGAGAGTGTCCCCTTATACCAAACCTTTCTGCATTCACTGGGGTGAGAGTGTCTCCTTATACCAAACCTATCTGCATTCACTGGGGTGAGAGTGTCCCCTTATACCAAACCTTTCTGCATTCACTGGGGTGAGAGTGTCCCCTTATACCAAACCTTTCTGCATTCACTGGGGTGAGAGTGTCCCCTTATACCAAACCTTTCTGCATTCACTGGGGTGAGAGTGTCCCCTTATACCAAACCTATCTGCATTCACTGGGGTGAGAGTGTCCCCTTATACCAAACCTTTCTGCATTCACTGGGGTGAGAGTGTTCCCTTATACCAAACCTATCTGCATTCACTGGGGTGAGAGTGTCCCCTTATACCAAACCTATCTGCATTCACTGGGGTGAGAGTGTCCCCTTATACCAAACCTATCTGCATTCACTGGGGTGAGAGTGTCCCCTTATACCAAACCTATCTGCATTCACTGGGGTGAGAGTGTCCCCTTATACCAAACCTATCTGCATTCACTGGGGTGAGAGTGTCCCCTTATACCAAACCTATCTACATTCACTGGGGTGAGAGTGTCCCCTTATACCAAACCTATCTGCATTCACTGGGGTGAGAGTGTCCCCTTATACCAAAGCTATCTGTAATCACTGGGGTGAATGTGTGTACCCCATATACCAAACCTTTCTGTAAAGACTGGAGTGAGTGTGTCCCCCATATACCAAACCTAGCTGTAATTAATGGGGTGATTGTGTATCCTTATAGTAGACCTAGCTGTAAAGACGGGGGTGAGTGTGCCCCTTATACCAAACCATTCTGCATTCACTGGGGTGAGAGTGTCCCCTTATACCAAACCTATCTGTATTCACTGGGGTGAGTGTGCCCCTTATACCAAACCTATCTGTAAAAACTGGGGTGACTATGTATCTTTAAACCACAATGCAATGGGGTGAGTGTGTACTGTGATCCCACCTCTTCCTCTAATCTCTGGGGTGTACCCCCTTATCATACAAGAAGCTGTAAGCACTGGGTCTTGTTTGTGCCACCTTAATCCACCTTTTCATTTAAACACTGGGCTTTGTGTGTACTGTTATCCCACAGCATCTGTTATTCTAAGATGGGAGTGCTTTTTACTGGTCCTGAGTAAAAAGTACTGACTAAATATCCCAGAATCGTTCCACTGTAACAGGTGAGCATTTTGGCAGCAAGCAGCAGTAATGACCTTTCCCAGCTGAGAATACTGCCTGTAACGTTAAAGCTATTAGAATACATGATTGTGATCCTCCCTATATGTTATTATAATTAGTTGAATTACAGCAGAATGGGTTAAACCTGTTGTCTATGTCTTAGCCAGACGATTAGCAAGCTACAGTGAGGAAGCCTCTGTATCTGTAGATCTAATGCACCAATTGATGTACATTGCTAAGGTAAACACAATGTTGCAAACAAATAGAAAAAAAAACAGGTAAGCTTAGCACATTGAATAAATCATTTTGGCACTCAATAATGGAAATTTGAAAGAATGCCGTCAAAAGTGGAATTACCCCTTAAAGCACATGGGGTTTAACGCCTCTTTAATACTACTTGTTCAAAGAACTGGGGTTCAACTTCTCTGTAATTCCAATAATTCAGGGCACTTGTGTGTCACTACTTATAAATACCAATTGTACAGGTCACATGTATGTCACTGCTGCTAACAAATAGCAATTGGTAATGGATCAGGCCACATCGGGCTCTTTCTGGTTTAATAACAAATAGTCCACTGGCTCAGGCACCAAGTTAGGGAGAGCAGATGGCATCAGTGAGGGACAGCTAGGGAGGGACATCTGACCTGTTCTCATTGCACCCTGAGGTCGGTCAGCTGCTGGGGCACATCTGGGCATTTACATCAGCTCACATGTGGGCTCCACCTGCATTCTGTTTACTAGGGCTTAGAAGAAACTGCTCACCTATTGGCACCACCTAATACCTACTGGGCATTAGATAAAACTACTGACTCGTGGTGCCTATTGCATTCTACTTTCTGGATGTTAGAAAGAAAAAAAATACTCACTACTTGAAACACCTTGCATTAAACCCTCTTGGCCTTGCTAAAATGATGTAATTGTGGGCACACCTGCCATTAGACCATTTCTTGGCCTTTGCTAAAACTATACAATTGTGGGAACACCTGGCATTAGACCATTTTTGGCCTTTAAGCCTTTAAAAGTTTCCTCAAAACTCACCTAGTCAGACAAGTATATAATGTGGCTTAAGCAACTCCTACAACCTTCACCCCTATCCTTTAGACTGTAAGTTCTCAAGGTCAGAGCTCTCTTTCCAATTGTCTCCTTTGCTCACATTTGGTTCAAACCTTGTAGCATCTTTTGAGTACTTTAGCCCTTGTTGGCTCCATTATACAGCCATTTTTAGGCCCCAAAGTTCGAGTCCCCATTGACTTTAATGAAGTTCAGGTTCGGATTCAGAGTCCTGGACCTGAAGTTTGACGGCAAGTTCACTAGATCATCACTAGATATTGGTCTATGCTCAAAGTGATTAGTGCCTAATCCAATCCCTTCCTGATTTATGTTCTTTTTAACCTTCTCTTTGCTAGCGATTAAAGGAGCAGTATCGCAAATTTTTCTTGGTGACTTATATTTAAATGGTACTTTGAATGTAGGTAAGTGGTGGAGTAAGAATTACAAATGTAGAAAAAAATTATGTGTGTTGAGCAGCTGGAGACTAATAGCTCATGTTTATGTCTTCTGAGTGTTGGAGCCCGACACTCTGGCCTGTTCCACGCTGAGGAGAGGGGTGAAACAATGTATCAAAGTACCAGCTGTTCAGTGCTGGCAGCCGTCCAGCATCAGATAACAACATTGCAACATTGCCTGGCCAGAACTTATATATCTAAAACAGAGAGAAAAGCTCTAGAAGTCATTTAGCTGATTTTGACAGTTTTCCCTTCATGTTGGCTCTGCTGCAGAATCTTTCAGTTTACCATTTTCTCTTTCATATTCTTATTTTTCATTTTTCCATATGATCTTTCTTTCAGCTTTGTGTGTTTTGAGCAAAGTCCAACCCAGGATTTTCACTAGCTGGAGTTTTGTTTTGTGCCCCTAGGGGCATCCCGACTTGGGATGCCCTGATATGTGAAATCCCCAAGTTCGCCTGTGAAAACGTACCTTTCCCTGTCCCACAGCGCATGCACGGGCTCTCATCCAATCAGCTCTGTTTGCACGCACATGGGGAGCCTGAGCAGTAACCTTCCTGGCCGCCCGGCCTGTCTAAATGACTATCTGCGTGAGCGCGCCAGAAAGATGGGGGGATCTGTGGTTATCCAGGGGTCGTTTCACACAGTGGGGCATCCCGATTTAGGATGCCCAAGGGGGAAGGTCAATGGCCGGGTCTTATAGACTTCAGGGTCGGCCACTCAGGGTTTTGTTCCACTTTAATACCTTTAGATTTTCCTGCACAGTTATTCAAAGAAGAATTTCAGTTATTTTCAGTCAGTTTAGTTTATTTTGTATAGATTTTACACATTTAAGTCACCTGGTCTCATAACAAAAGCAGCACCTCAAACACACACAGCCGTTACCACTGATTACAGTGTCAGCCTCTGAGGTAAAGTGTTGCTAGGAGACCAGTGGGCTAAATGAAGCAGCTCACTAAATACAACCCAGCAGATCCCCCTATTCAGCAAATGGACTGAGCCATTGTAATTATACAATTTAAAAGAAAGGCAGATATTTTTTCTTTTTCTATCGCCAGATTATTTATACACGTTATAAGCTATTGTGTGGCTATTTAATTATTTATCTTTTTTAATGCAAATTTCGCGATACTGCTCCTTTAAGTGGCTGTAATCTAGCTCCCTCTACACATTGGTTAATGATAATGTTTCCTGATCCTGAGCACCCTCCCTTCCTCTATATTCACTGTATAGCTACTATATAAAGGACTAGCTCTCTCCAAAACAATAGCAGACAGTGTTTTAGGACATGATATCTGTCCATGCTTAGTATATAGTCACAGTACCCATCACAAGTCATCTCAACCCTCAATCTTTTCCTTCTGCCCCAGATGAGGTGTGAATAGTGGTAGAAAACAGTGGCGTTGCTAGGGCTGGTGTCACCCGGGGCGGTAGGAAATGGTGTCACCCCCCCCCCCAAAGAAAAAAAATTTTTGTATGTTGAAAGAACTCAATGTTAATGCCCCCCTGTCATTACTCAGACTGCACCCCATATACCCCAGCCACCCCTGTCATTACTCAGACTGCACCCCATACCCCATACCCCCTGTCATTACTCCGACTGCACCCGATACCCCAGCCCCAGCATACCCTAGCATCCCCCACACCATAGCACCCCCTGTCATCACTTATACCAGCCAAACCCCCGCCCCGCGCAGCACAGAACAGCTTTTGACTTACCTTACAGTCAAGTGATGGGGAGGTCACGTGATGCCGCCAGCGAGTCGCGGGTGTTCTTTCCTCTCCAGCAAACGAGCGCCTGCGCCTGTGATTGGCCGGTGCCCGGTGGAGCCACGCACCAGCCAATGAAAAGCTGAGTTTTGAGTTTATGGGGAGGGGCGGGGTTTATCAGGAGCAGGCGCCGAAGGAGAAGCGGCGCCTGCGGTGTGATGCTTTTTTTTTTTTTTTTTCACACCTGCCCCGGAAACGCGCGGACGGCGAGCGCAGCTGCGCGGGGAGGCGGGCACGGGTGCGCGGCCGCGCGGCCGCGCAGCTTAGCGGGAACACTGCCCACCAGGTCCCATGGTAGGGCCGGCCCTGGGTGTGCGGTGTCACCCTCTAGGTCTGGTGTCACCCGGGGCGGTCCGCCCCCCCCGCCCCCGGGTCGCTACGCCACTGCCTTTGTTCAATACTCAAATCCCTATTTCATTGATCCATTTTCGATCTGATCGGAATTTTTATTCGACAGAAGGAGAAATAAAATCCGATCCAGCAAGAGGTTCCGCAGCAGCAGCTGTCACAATGACTCTACAGCTGATGACCGCCCCCCTGGCTACAAAAGAACTACTATTCCCAGCATGCTCCGGCCCAGGTACCGCATACACTGGTGGATAAAGCTCAGCAAGGCATGCTGGGAATTGTAGTTCCACGATCAGTTCCCCTTGCAATCACATCGGGGAAACGGCCCTGCAAATCAGTTGTCTATGGAAAGAGCTGCCGGAGCAATCGCTGCCTCCCTTACCTCTGCAGTACTTCTGCATGGCTGCTCCGGGGCCTCCGCTTCTCCCGGGCAGGGGCTCCCGGTGTAACAATGGCTGGAGCGACCGCAGATGATCCGGAGAGCCGAGCAGCGGCGGCAGCGCTTGTGCTATGGAAGGAGGCAGCCAGCATGGCCTGACTGACACCTCCTCCGGCCAATTGGAGGCGGGTACAGGCACCAGGTCCCATGGTAGGGCCGGCCCTGGGTGTGCGGTGTCACCCTCTAGGTCTGGTGTCACCCGGGGCGGTCCGCCCCCCCCGCCCCCGGGTCGCTACGCCACTGGTAGAAAAACAGGAGTTCAGATATAAAGCAAGGTAACAATCCTAGTTAACAGAAAATGGCTGACCCCTCAAGTAAATATATTTAAGATTTTCACACCTTCAGCATTTCTCTAATACATTCAGTTCAGGACTTTATACAAACCGATCTTTGCATTCCAAAGCGCCTTTGAAAGGAGCGATCTTTCTACGGACTTGGCATAAGTATCTCTGAAACTGACGTGATAAATATTTTAATAGCTTCACGTCTCAGGGAAAAAGCTTTGGGATGATTTAATGTTATAAACAAAATGTTTTGTGGGATTTAATGTGTGAAGATGGACAGGGTTGGCTTGGAAGCCCTGGAGAGCTCTACTTTGCATGATACACCAACCGATGCCTTTCACATAAAATACTTTCTCCATAACTGCAAATTCCTCCGACACTTTGCCTTCTAGCTGATGCCGGGGCTAGAGATGAGGCCTGTGTCTTACTTCCGGTTTCTATTTTTGACAATATTGTATGAAACAATTATAGTCAGTATACTATATAGTATATGAACTGCAAGTGGAACAATACCCACTGTAGCTAAAAGATTCCAGGGCCGAATCGGGATGCCCCACGATGGGAAACCCCCGGGGCACTGGCAGTCAAGCAATGATTCCCTAGCCTAGGAAGCAGGAGCATAGCCAAAACATATCCGAGGGTTGGGGAAGTAAAAATCCAAAAGGTTGTGGGGGGTCTGCAATGGTTTGTAAACTAAAGTCCAATTCCAAAGGTTGTGGGGAGGTGGCAGGTAGTGTAATCCAGGTCCAGGCAGAAGTTGGCAACAAAGAATACAAAAATGAAAAGCAAGGGACTTTCAGGAACAATGGATGCGGCAAGGCAAAACAGATCCTATGAATATCCCCCCCCAATACACCTTGGGACCAGGATTTCCTATTTATAGAGCCTAGTGTCATGAATATGCTTAACTTAGGCATGCACTGCTGCCCAGTCACCTGCTGGTGGTGCTAATTGGCATCTTCACTGTGTTGGTATATACAGACTGCAGGTGGCTCTTGCTGTCTGTATGGCCTGGTTTAATGAGCCATAGTGGAGACTCATCAGCAACCCAATGTATTGGTCTGGGGCCATGCTGACCTCACCTCAGTATTATTGTTTGACTGTAGACCCTCTGCTTCTTGGAAACTCTTTGACAGGCTAGCATTTCCTTGCTCCCTACTCCTAGTTCCCAGTTCCCAGTCCACGTTATCCTCTGTGATCTTGTGTACTTCTGCCTCAACTCCTGGTCATAGTTCTGGTTTCCAGTCATCGCTTATCCCATCCTGTACCTGCCACCCTCTGTCTAGTCCACAAATCTGCCTCTGTACCTGGTAATACCTTACACCCATCATTGCCCAGTAATCCATTCCAGCTCTGTCCTTTACTTTCATGTGTTTTATATATTTAGTGTGTATAGTTTAGCTCTGCCGTGTTTAGTCTGCTGTGTTTAGTTATGGATTGACGTGTGCAGTGTTATATTGGTTTATTCACCTTGGTTTATAACACTGTTATTCACTAGGAATTGTGTGTGTAAGTGTTGTATTTTGTTCATTCTGTTTGCTGTGCTCATTTAATAAACTAGTTTATTTCAGCTTTGTGTCTGTGAAACTTCACTCCGATCCACCCACAGCTATGCCGCACTTGCGGGCCTGAAACCTAGCACCTGTGTTATCAGATATATGCTTTTCTACCTAAAGGGTCCTGAGCATGCTCATTAGACCCTGAGGAGAGATGCGTACGCTCTTGTGAGTAGAACTTTGCACACTGCGAACAGACCCTCATGCATGCGCACCACGAATAGGACTTTGCTAATGTACACCAGCTTCCATGCCATACATTTACTACCTGGGTGAACCTAGTACTCAGTTATACATCCTGAGGTATCCCTGCAGTGCCAGCCCATCTTCACCCACAGGGACTAAGGTGAAGAGCTCTCATAGACTCCATCTCTGGTAAAACCTGTATTTACACTACGGTTTGTAGATGATTACCAGTTTCCATTCCATCGTCGCCATCAGCATGACAACATTCTTCCCTAGAAAGTATATCTTCAAATAAAAGCACATTTACAATATCACCACCTGCCAATACCAATTGCAATGGTACTACCTGGTGACAAAAATAAAAAAAAACCCTATGTAATGCAAGTATTTAACACTGTGATCTAGGCTAAAAGGCACCTGACCTTATCATTCCCTTAGAAAGGCCTGTGTAATATACATCAATATTCCCTTGTCTCCCAGCCCTCAAGAGATTTTATCATCCTAAATGATCATGTGTGTATCGTCGGCATACTTCTCATACTTCCCCTTCTGAAACGTAACCCTTTAAAAGCCTATCAATCCGCCTTAAAAATAGATTTAATGGCCTGACAATTCTAAATAGACAAGTTCAGGGAACACAGTGACTTCCATAGTGATTTGTTTATGTCTATTTGGTGTTTATATGGTGTATTTACTGATGGTATGTAAAAGGGTTCAATGCTCCATGAGATAATTACATCTATTATACATATTCACTATATACTGTATATATAATAAAGTGTCCTGAAAGAGTATTCATACCCCTCAAACTTTTCCACATTTTTCAATTTAAAAGCCAAAAAAGAGGATCCATAGGCAATTCACCACTTCCTCATTCATGGGGCACAAAATGACAATTAATCACATGACTGCTAGTGACTAATCTGAATTTCCCAGTGGGCTTGCATGTCCAACCTAAAGCGTTTCCGTTGATCATTTGCTTAACTGCCATTTTGTGCCATACACCATGAATGGAGACTTGCCTATAGTTCCTCTTCAAATTGATTTAATGTGATAAAGCAACTGCAAGTATTTATGAAGTATAAAGAAAATAATACATGCTTTTCCAAATATTTAAAAAATGCAAAAATGAAAAGTATTCAGCCTCCTGTTATCTGATACCCTGAAATAAAATCCAGGGTTATCAATTGCCTTCAAAAGTCATCTAATTAGTAAATAGCGTATGTCATTTATTCACAGTTTAACAATAGTCAAAGGCGAGCGAATTTCTTAAAAATTCAATTTGAACGATTCTACGAATCTCTCCAAGAAATTCAGTTCATTCTGAATCATTTTTTTAAAATAAATCTCTAAAAAAAAAGTACTGGATGATGTTCACCTACGCCTCTTCCCACTCTGTAGCCGGGCGAAGGACACGGGCCAGCAGGCATCATGTGTATGATGGGTCCCCTAATAAACTTGCCATACCACCTATCGACCCCTAGAGTCACTTGTGAATCTAGGCTCTGGTCTTCTCAGCAGCATGGCACCCCCATCCTGATGACAGGCGTCCAGTGCTGGCCGCACCACTTACGTATTGAGCTCTGCCATGCATTAATGCAGCTGGTGGCACAGGGCACCCCAGCCGATAGCAGGCAACATCTCTAGGGGAGGAGGCTTGGACATATGGTCATTCTGACGTGTTGGGCTGAGGAACTGTTGGCTTCTAATGCAGGTGGCTGCATGCACTTGGGATGTCACTGTGAGTGATGTGGGCCTGTGAGGGTTTCCCCTGTCAGCTCACTCATGAGGCTATAAAAAACCCAGAACTGCGTTGGGGAGTGTTGGTGGTCAGGCTGTCTTTTGCCTAGCTGCAGAGGGGGAAGCAGGGAGCAATATATAAGACCCACATAGTGAGGCTGAAGGTGAGTTCTTTTTTTAACTATTCTAGGGAAAAATACGATTGGCACAAAACCCAAGAATTTCACATTCGTGCTGAATTGCTTTGTTCGAATCGGTTTGCTCATCCCTAACTATAGGTGTTGTGTGAGGGCCTCAGAGGTTTGTTAGAGAACATTAGAGAAGAAAAAGCATAATTAAAACCAAGGAACAGAGCAGACAGCTCAGGGATAAAGTTGTGGGGATGTGCATTGTGGGGTTAGGTTAAAAAAAATAGCCCAAGCTTTGAACATCTTATTGAACACTGTTCAAACATCTGTAAATGGAAGGAGTGTGGCAGAACTGCAAACCCACCAAGAAATGGCCGTCTACTTAAAATGACAGCCCAGGAAAGGAGAGCACTGCTTAGAGAAGCAGCCAAGTGTCCACAGTCACTCTGGAGGAGCTGCAGAGATCCAACTATCAGGAGAGAGAGTCCACAGGACAATTATTGGTTGAGTACTCTAGGAAATCCAAGGTTTGGGTAATGTCCTGCTTACATCGATAGCTAACACGGTACAACAACTTACTTGTGTACTCCACAAATCTGAAAGCAATATTTCAAAGCAAGCCAGTTTGTCTCAAGCGATGTAGGGGACACCACAAGCATGTTGAACTTAGCTAACTCACCCTGAACACACCATCCCCACGTACAACATCCCCCCATGAAACATTGTGATGACTACTTCATGCTGAGAGGATGATTTTCTTCAGCAGGGACTAGAAAGCTGGTCAGAGTTGATGGGAAGATGGATGGAGCTGAATACAGGGCAATCCTGGAAGAAAACCTGTTAGAGGCTACAAAAGACTTGAGACTGTGGCATAGGTTCAACTTCCAGCAGGATAGCAACTCTAAATATACAGCCAAAGCTACAATAGAATGGTCTCTATCAAAACATATGCATGTGTTGCAATGACCCAATCAATGCCCAGACCTAAATCCCATTGAGAATTTGTGGCATGACTTGAAAATTGCTATTTACAAATGCTCTCCATCCAATCTGGCTAAGCTAGATATATTTTTTTAAAGGGCAGAAATGTCACCCTCTAGATGTGCAAAGCTGGTAGAGACATACCCCAACACACTTGCAGCTGGGTCTTACAAAGTTTTGACTGTTGGGGGGGGGGTGAATACATAAGCACAACCTATTTTCAGTTTTCTTTAGTTTTTTGTTTTTTTTTATTTGGAAAGACGTATCATTTTCTTTACACTTTGTGTTGCTCTACCACACCAAAATATCAATAAAACATTTAAGTTTGTTGCTGTAGCCTATACAAATGTGGAAAATGTTAAGGAATATGTATACTTTAAGGTTATTTGACCTTGTGATTTATGGGTTTGACCGGGTGAGGAGGAAAAAAATCAGGGCACTCCTGGGAAAACTGGGTGGGTCATTACTATCCATCTGTGCAGTATTAATAGAGCATCGGGCTGCACCCAGGGCTTGGGCTGTGGAGAGTAAGCCCCCTAAGTTCACCAGGAGGTTCCCCAGTTTCCCTGTGACCAAGTCTCTGGATACTTTACTTTAGGTGATTTAGGTAAACATCGACCTGGTAGGGTGGGTGACTGACCCACCAATCATATCCTTGAATTGTGGACTACAATAGATTAATTGCAGTGGTAACTGTATCATTTTTGATATGTGGGGTCTGACAGGGAAGCCCCCAGGGCAGTACTGGCATGAGACCTTTGGGTGCATGTTTGGGTGTGAATTGCAGCCTCTATTTTTCCCCAAAACATCACCGGTACCTGTGATGGGGCATTTTTACAGGTGTGGGTACATCTTTATTCCAGTGATGTAAGGACCCCATGGGCTATGAAAAAACATTTGGCGATTTGTTTCAGAGTAGCCTATAAGGCGCTGCTGTCTCCAAATATAAAAAAAAATCCTAACCTCATGAGAAAAATGCTGTCAAAATGCCCAAGTAAAGGTACGGGTAACTTTTGGGAAAAGTTTGAACAAAAATAAAAAAATGCACTGTGTTAATTTAAAAAGCTCATTGAGATCTAAGTTGCAATTCACACCCATAAACACAACCAAAGTCAGACTTGCTTCACCAAATAAATAGTATGACAGAATGGTGCATCATGTGACTATTCACAGCTTTCAGTGGTTGATGCTCATATACACCCCAGTCAGGAGTACAGTTCCAGAACAAATAACGCTGCACCCAGTCCGACTCAACTCATAGCATTATGAAGGATTTAGCCTGCGGCCTGGCAGGTAAGTAAATTTTGCCTTAAACAGTCCATTTAGATCAACCAATTTTAAAGGATTTCTATCAGGGACATAATATTTCAGGCATGATGGCACATTCCCAATAGGAACATAGTTACTAGGATTTTTGACTTTTACTAGAGATCATCTCCAGTTCCCGCCTTGGCTGTAGATAGGAGAGGAGGTGACATTGTAGCCCATCAGTATGGCAACTGGCCTCATTAGCAGAGACTGCTGCCAAGCTCAGGACCTCAGCCAAGGAGCCGTGACAATAAATGTATGTGCTCTCTGCAGCCCTCGGCCTTTAACAATAAAGGTCTTAGCCACAGTGACCTTATAGGAATCTGGTCACCTCTATTCACCAGCTGAGATGACAGTTTATTCCTTGCCCTCACACTGTTTTGTCCTTATCTACGGTTTGGCCCTTTACATGACAACTGCGAAATAAGATGGACAAAAGTGTATGTACACCTTTCTAATGAACTAGTTCTGTAAAATCAAACATACAGAATTGCAGTATCCTTAAAGGGAAAGTCCACTTTCAATGGCACTTTTTAAAGTGTATCGTTTTGTGCTAAAATGATGTCTTCAAGTTGCTGAGCTAGTATATTTTTTTTCTCATGTTAGCAAATGTTTGTTTTATGGAGGCGATTTTCATTGCCTGCAATCTGTTGCGATTAGCAACTGTACACCAAGATCTACAGAAAGAGGGATGTGAGTCCTGTACACACAAAACACTGTTGCTGGGTATGTTAAGTTATGGTAAGTTTAAGTGAGCTTCCTCAACTTAGCACCTTAGCAGCAGTGTTCTGTGTGTGCAGGGCTCACATCTCCTCCTGTAGATCTTGGTGTACAGATGTGCCATTAACAAAAGGTTGCAGACAGTGAAAACTGTTTCAATAAAACACACATTGCTAACATAATAAAAACTAAATAAATACTAGATAAGCTCAGAACCTTCAGGACATTATTTTGGAAAATGCCATCAAATGTGTACTTTCCCTTTAAGGAGGACCAAAACCAATTTGTCCCTCCCCATAAACGCACCTCCTACCTCAATCCCACTGTGCATTTGGCTAGGCCACAACATCCCGTCTCTGCATATCCTATCCACCCGGAGAGCGCACAAGGAGGAGGGAATGGGGATGCTGTGGGGTGCCCAGTGAGGCTTAGGCCCTTATTTATGAAGGAATAGCGACAGGTAGCGACTGGTGAGCGGCCGGTAATGACGGGCCCCGCCACGAGAACGCCGGCTCCCCACATTTCACACATTTATCAAGCCAATCCTGCTTAGTGACTGAGATAGCGCCAGATAGCCACTCATTCATCATTATTCCAGTCTCAGCCCACAGCGCCAGCGTCCGACTTTGAACAGCGACAGGTAGGACCTCTCGCTACCTGGCGCTCTCCAATGCATTTCAATGGAACAATCTTTAAATATTCATAATTAATTGTTATTAATGTTTTTTTTTTTTTTTAAATGTGAAATATTCTGTGACCACTTCTGGCATTTTACAAAATTGTACAGAATTGATATTACAGGTCTGATATTAATGTATTCATATTACTAAATTATTTTAAAAAATTTTTTTGTTGGGTTTCCAAAAATATGGTTGTTTGGGGGTTAAAAAACTACTATTAACACATCGCCGCCAGCGCTCTGGGGTTTAAACATGCATTTCACAGCGCTTGAATGTTTTGAGCGTGATTTTTTGATGAATATGGTGGAAGCCGGTCGCTCTGACCAGTTGCTATCATACATCGCGGAACCTGTCAAATAGCGACTCGTAACCTTGTTTTCAACGTTACGCCACACCGACTGAGTCGCTGTCAACAACTGAACAATGGCCAAGCACAGCGACTACTAGCGGTCGCTGTGAAAACACAGCTACAGTCGTTCAACTGTCGCTACCTGCCGCTATTAATGAATCGGCCTCCCCGTCCCACACTCCACAGCATCCCTGTCCCCTCCGCCCTGCATGCTTATGGTAGCAGACATTCAAGTCTGCCAGCCTGGTAGGACACGCAGAGCCAGGATGCTGCAGCCGGGATGCTCGAGGTGGGAGGTGAGTTTATATGGACGCCAGGCAGAATTGCTCAGCTGTAGAGACTTTTACAGTTATACTTGTTACAGACACAACTCTCTTGTAACTTTCTCTCATCTTGGACATTCTTTATTTTTAGCAGCTAAAGATGCTATATTCAATGCATAATGGTCCCCCCCCCCCCCGCCTAGTTCAGGCCCCCTCTGTTCCTTTTTGACTAGAGGATCAATTTCAAGAAGACCTGGTTCACAGGAACAATAAACTAACCTAACCAACCCCCTCAACCAAGTGAGCCCTGTGTTACAGAGACACATACCTTTTCCTAGCAAAGCTCTATCTAACAGGAACAGGAAACAACTGCACCTTTTCCAATAGGAGTAATGCTTACCTGCAAGGGGCAGCTATATTCTGTTCTCTGTCATAAAACTCCTGATTTTAGCGTAATAGGGATCCCGGCTAATACTGCATTCCAATTTGGGATGCCGGGGGGGGGGGGGGGGCAATTATAAAATAGTGTTATAATAAAAAGAGATACGTTCAAAAACATCCAGCCAAGCTTGTTTTTTTCTTTTACTGGAAGGAAGAAGAATCAGGAGTGACCGGTTTTGAACATGCCATTCTTCTTTTACATAGGAGAACCACTCAACCCTAAAGACCTGTGTGTAAGCCAGCCTGTGGTTTAATAATAACGTATTGTTATTGTAATTCTTCTGATGTGTGTAGATGCTTTTACCCATCATGCAATGCTTTGGGCAGATGTTAAAGCGAACCAAAACCCAGGATTTTGACTTTCCTGGGTTTTGGTCCTTTCCCTTGGGGCAGCCGATCCGATCGGGGGGGGGGCCCACTGTGTGAAACCCTCCAGATCGCGGATGCCAACTCACCTCTTCCCAGTCCTATGGCGCATATGCAGCGGCTCGTCCTATCAGCACGCTGGCAGCCGCATCCCCCGCTTCCCTCTAACAGAGAGCCCTCGCCACGACGGCCATTCACAAATGCCTGGCGCGGACATGCTCCCTGCTAGAGGGATAGCGGGGATGCGGCCTTGGAAAGAAGGTACGTTTATGGAGCCACCTGGGGGGTTTCACATAGCGGGGCATCCCAAGTTTGGATCACCTCTTGATTTTATCAGTGGATGCTTTGCAGGATTTTTTTCCCAGCTGGGTATATCAGTAACTCCTCCTCTCACTAGCATGTTTTTTTATATTACACTAGAGCTCCTTTTTATCTTTAGGCCCACTAGAATATCACTTCAAACATTATTTAAAGGGATGCTATAGGGTGCTTGGCTTAAAAAAGTCAGGTAACCACTGGTCTAGGCTGCCCACTGGTTGCTCCAAAAAGTTGTTAAGTGTTCTGTTTGTAAATGGCCAGGAGAGGGTTAACGTCATCAGAACATGCCGTACGTGCCAGTGAGAGCCATTTATTATGGAAGGGAGAGGAGAGAGCGGCGCAGAAGTGAGCAGAGCGGTGGATCATACAGGTAGGATGGAGTTGTTAATTACGGTACTCAGTGAAAGGTCACATTGAAAAGATCCTGTTATTATCCCTTCCACCTTGCTATGTTTTTCCAGCCAGGACCCCCGCTGCTCGTAGTGCTCCGACTTTCCTATGTCTACGCTGCTCCCATTCACCACCATCTAATTCATCATGGAAGGAAAGTTTCTGTCAACAAATGACCTTTATGTTTTCTAATGCTTCATCATATTTCCATGTGAAGATAACAGATGCAGCAGGGCTTTAATTGGCGCCAAGGCCTGCTTAGAGAGCCTCTTGACATATAAGGCGCTCTTTACACGCAGTTGATGTGAAAAAAGTGATGGCGTCTGTAAAAACCCTTTTGGACTGTGTGTTTGCTGTGTGTGCAGTTGCTGCATCATGACTGTAGCAGCACCATAGGCCTCCCTGCAGTAGCTAGGCCCAGCAGCATGGAGGTGTGGGCGACTGAGGACCAAGGAAGTGGCAGCAGGGGCTAGGGAGGCATCTTTGCCAAAATAAGGCAGCAGCAGTGGCTTTGTGTGGACCATTGGGAGGGAGTTAATGACAGCAGGCACGCACATAGCAGTAATTTTTTTTTAACCCTCTGCTGGAAGCTAAAATAAAGATGACCAGGGCAGTGGCGGAAAGACCCAGCGTTAAAAAATGCATCAGTGTGGCGTTGTTGGCGAGGACGGAGGACCCAGTTGAGTTGGGGGATGGCAGTGGAGACTGTTGGTGATAGGCTGGCAGGCAGTAGCTGGACCCTTTCCCTACACCCCAACAGGCCACAGGTCAAGTGCAATATATAGGCAGCAGTGCTGACAGTAACAAAACTTGCTGCTGTACAATGTAACAAGCAAGCAGTCCTGATGTTACATTGCAAAAGCCTGCTTCCTGTTGTGTTACATTGTAAGAAGTAAGATGAGTTGCTGTTGTTACAATATAATAATGACTGTTCCCTGCTCTGTTCTGTCTTACAAGCTGCTTTGATAACTGACAACTGACTGTGATATGAGAGCTGTTTGCCGATTGGTGCAGTCAGTGCAAGCAGCTCTCATTGGACGAGAGCCTGTGCATATGCTGTTGAGCCCAGTAAAGGTAAATGATTATCGGTGCCCTGGAGGGGTTTCACACAGTGGGGCATTCCCAATTGGGGATGCCCCGGGGAAAGGCATGAATAGGGAGGCGGTGGAAAGACCCAGCGTTGAAAAAGGCAGCAGCTGGACCCTTTCCCTACACCCCAACAGGCCACAGGTCAAGTGCAATATATAGGCAGCAGTGCTGACAGTAACAAAACTTGCTGCTGAACAATGTAACAAGCATGAAGTCCTTATATGTTATATTGCAAAAACCTGCTTCCTGTTGTGTCACATTGTAAGAAGTAAGATGAGTTGCTGTTGTTACAATATAATAATGACTATTCCCTGCTCTGTCCTGTCTTACAATGTGAACAGCTGCTTTGATAACTGACAACAGACTGTGATATGAGAGCTGTTTGCCGAATGATGCAGTCAGTGCAAGCAGCTCTCATTGGACCCTGTGCATATGCTGTTGGGCCCAGGAAAGGTGAGTGATTATCGGTGCCCTGGAGGGGTTTCACACAGTGGGGCATTCCCAGTTTGGGATGCCCCGGGGGAAGGCATGAATAGGGAGGTGGCAGAAAGAATCAGGTTTCCCACAGTGGGGCATTTCCTATTTGGGATGCCCCAGGGGATGGCATGAATAGGGAGGTGGCGGAAAGACCCAATGTTAAAAAAGGTACCTACATTGGACACCAGTAAGGCGTTGGTGAGGGCGGAGGACCAAGTAGGCACAGGGGATGGCAGTGGAGATTGGTGATACTCTGGCAGGCAGCAGCTGGACCCTTTCCCTACACCCCAACAGGCTACAGGTCAAGTGCAATATATAGGCAGCAGTGCTGACAGTAACAAAACTTGCTGCTGTACAATGTAACAAGCAAGAATTCCTGATACTGCAAAAAGCCTGCTTCCTGTTGCGTCACATTGTAAGAAGCAAGATGAGTTGCTGTTGTTACAATATGATAATGACTGTTCCCTGCTCTGTCCTGTCTTACAATGTAAACAGCTGCACAACTGACTATAATATGAGAGAGGGACGAGAGCCTGCACATGTGCTGTTGGACCCCGGAACTGTGAGTGATTATCTGTGCCCCAGAGGGGTTTCACACAGTGGGGCATCCCCAATTAGCGATGCCCCGGGGGAAGGCATGAATATGGGGCAGTAGCACGCTGCAGTTGGAACCAGGAACATTTTTTTTCACCCCCCCATCCTGACTAGTAATCAGTTTAGTGAATTTATTATCCCTTTTATTTTTATATACAAGTCCACTAAAAAAAGCACAAGGTCAGCAAACGTGTTACTGAGCTATAGAGGAGATTGAAGGGAAACTTTTTAACTGCAGGATTTTCCTTTTCTTTCTATACTTGTCCTTTAATTCTATTGTAGGATAGAGCGGCAGCACACAGATTCTGTGATTCTTTTCATTATAGCGATAAAGAAAAAGCTTTTAATCAGATGTAATCACCCCCCATTCAGGGAGCTCCTCCGCCTCGTGCTCAGGCAGAAATCTCCTAATCCTTGGTTATCACAGAAAGAAATGAAGACGGAGCAGATGGATGTTGATTAGTCCCAACCAGGGAGGAGAGGACGCAGCCGCTGTGAATGGAGAACGGTGTGCCCAGTGGGGGGGGGGGGGGGGGATATTTGTGGATATGACATCCTTCTTCATCATGGGCGCAAATGCACACGTACTGTACTCATCCCCTCATGCCATCCTTTAACCTGCATAAATTATCAGCCGCAGGTTCTGTCCCAAACCCCAGCGATGTCACCTGCTCACCTGCTCAGCCGCGCTCGATGACTTATAAAGAATATTATTTTGGAGATGTTAATGGCATCTCAGCAAGTCTTTACAGCTCATCAAGGGCCCCAGAGGCGCAGCGGGCAGAGTCTGGGGGCAGCGCACTGACACAGCATATGTTTCCTTCTTTGAAGGTAATTGTAATCATGTAGTCACCTAATCTTCTCTCTTTATGTCCGCTGAGCTCAAGTTTAATCTCTGTGACTCAGATGTTTCCGCCGCTTGTTCTGCCCGTGCTGTTATTTCATCTTCTTCTGGTCTAAATAACTTATTTATAAAATTAAAAAAGGAACCCGAATAAAAACATCAATGTGTTATGTTTATTTACCTGTTTTACTGGTGAGACCAGTTCATGAAAAAAATAAACTGTCGACAGTATAACGGCTTTCAATGGCTCCCGCCTAGGGCAGCACACCCGCCCAGGGCTAGCTGTCATTAAAACATTATTTGTTACCCAATCAGACTATGTCGTGTTTGGAGGTGATTCGGGATGCCCCATAAAGAGGAAGACCACCACTATAAGACTCAAGGGGGGTGGGGTCTTTATAGTGGGACGAAACCCAGGATTTTGGGTTTTGTTCCTTGCCCCTCGCTGCATGAAATCCCTAGATCGCCCCGTAAAAACTCATCTTTCCTTGGTCCTATGGCACATGTGTGGGCTTTTGTCCAATCAGAGGCGTTTGCCATGCATATTAATGGTTGCGGGACAGTGCAACTGCCCCGAGATGCTGGGGATGCTCCCCATTGTTTACATCGCAGAGGAAGCCACAGGAAAAGGTGAGATTTGCTGGGACTCAGGGAAGGGGGGGGGGGGTTCACACAGCAAGGCATGCCTCAGGGGAAGGCCAGCGGCCAGCCCTTGTATCTTTTAGATTCCAGTGCCGGTCTGCTTGGGTTTTGTTCCACTTTAAGAGCCAACCTATGTGATGCAGGGGTTTAATAGGTTTATTCATTTACAAGGAACTTCATATTTACATCTGTGTTTGTAACATCTTATATTGATCGCTGTTTATATGCCTGTATGTGTGTATCTATGTATATATATATATTTAGGCTGGGAGATTTGTCTGTGTAATTATTATTATTATTATTATTATTATTATTATAATAATAATTGATTCATATCTTATATACAAATAATAATAATAATAATAATAATAATAATAATAATAATAATAACAACAATTAATAATATTGTTATTATTATTATTATTATTATTATTATTATTAATACTACTAATAATAAAGTATATATAATTATTTAATATTATAATGTATTATTTATTATTAGGAATGAGGAAATTTCTTAAAAATTTGATTCGGACGATTTGCCAAGAAATTCTGTTTGCTCCCAATCGCTAAATAAATTAACCAGCTGGTCTCCCCCTGGCTCCAGTGGTGGCGGTGGCTCTTCATCCATCAGGCTGGCTCCTCATCTTCCTTGTTCTGGTGCGGTCCGTTCCCCAGCATCCAGAACAGTCCTCGATCAGCTTCGGTTGGCAGCTAATCACTTTTTCCACACAGGGAGACAGAGGTCTCCCCTCTTTAGACCACAGCCCGCTGTGTGGTAATGACGTCCCATCCCAGTAATCTCAGCTTTTAATCCCAGTGATTGGCCAGGGAGGGTTGCCAGCCTGACATCATGGGTGGCAAGTCATTGTACTTGGGGGCGGGATGGTGCCATAATCAGGAGGACACTGAAGCCGCCACCACTGAAACCAGGGGAAAGAGGTAGAGGTAGTAGATGTTTTAGTGAAAATGGATTCATTACCACGATTCAGCAAAAAATTCTAATTAAGATGAAGCAAAAATGTTCCCTGAAATTTGGAGCAATATATATTTTTTATTATTATTGAAGATGGCTGGTTCAAGATGATTGTGACTTGACATACCCCATAAGAGTACAGCAAATGGCGGTAAATGGACAATGTGCAGTTGTGCCAGGATAATATAAACTGTTGAGATGTCCAGGGCAGCAAGAGAAGAAGAAGAGAGTTTAGACAGCCTGAAATAGCTTTTTTAAAAGCTGAAGCTAAGTGCATTTCTGATATTATTTTACATCATTGCACTACACACCACTATTTTTGAAACCCTACAGACGCTACATACAAAACAATAAAGAGTTAAATGGATCAATCAACAGGATTTTGACTATCCTGGTTAATAGTCCTTGCCTTGGGGGCATCCTCACTGTTTGAAACCCCCAGATCGCCCACTCCACTCACCTTTCCACTGCTCCCATGGCACATGCAGGGGCGCTTGGCCAATCAGCGATTTATGCCTGACATTGTTTCGGGCAGCGTGTGATTGGTCCACTTAAGGTGATAACTGGAATCCTCAAATTCAGCATGGCAAGGGTTACAGTGGAACAAATCCTGGCATATTCACTATCCAAAGTTTTGGTCTGTCCCCCTGGGGCACCCTGGTTGGGGATGCCCCGCTATGTGAAACCCCACCTTACACCCAGTAAAACTCCTCCTCGGTCCAACTGCGCATGCACAACTCTCATCCAATCAGCTTCTTCGGCAGCGCATATCAATGTGCGGCTGGAGAAGCTGAATGGAATCCCAGCCACACACATTGGCGGTGCGCGTCATCACTCGTATCCTTCAGCTCTGAGCGGCCACACAGTCACTCAGTTGTGGTGCCGTGGCCGCACACAGCACAAAGAGGCGACGAGTGATGCCGCCACTGGCCGCGCATGCTCCGTGGGCTTGTTGGACTGGTAAGAATTCTGGGCTGAAAGGCGGGGTTTCACACAGCAGGGGAATCCAAGCTCAGGATGCCCTGGGGAGAGGAAATCAGTCTCATAAACTCCAGGGCTAGTTTTAGTTCGCTTTAAAGCAGACTAGAAGTAAAAACAAAGAAAGCTCAGTAAATTGCAACCCCAAAAGCTCCACTCTGCTAATTGATGATATAAACTTTTTGAGAGGGTTAACTGCATGCAGATGTTATAGAATAGCAGGCAGATTCTATGCTGCATAACTGCATTGCAGTGGCCATCTTGCCAAGTACATACATCCAGCTTATATAAAACCCAATCCCACAGCCAAAAATGCCTCATATATTAGTGCAATCCTCCTTTATTTCTAGTAGAAAGATCAATAGATCAGCTGTGATGACTCTGCTGCATAGCTGGCCAAATTGTATCATTTTAGAAGATACATAATGTTTACACTGGCTGAATAGTCTGAGGTAAAGCCACAGTGAACAGTGATAAAGAAACATTGGTGTCGATTCAGAGCCAGGTGAGAATTCTTACCTTTTTTGGGAGAGAAAACTACCATTGACATTCATTGTCTACCTGGGGCTGATTCAGAGCCAGGTGAAAATTTACACCCAGTAGACAATGGAAGTCCTGTAAACTAGTTTTTGCCAGAGTGGAGCTTTAGGGGAGAAATTTACTAAACATTCATTTTTTTTACGTTTGATCCGCTGTAAATAGGACAACTTTCTTCTCGTTTGATGCTGGAAGTCAGAGGACTTTCAGTCTTGCTTTGCATTTTCCTATACACTTTAGTGAACTCTCTCCTTTCTGTCGTGCATGCCTGAGTCATCCTCTGCTGCATTAAGAATGTGTCATTTATTGAGGGAACTGTTCATGATGAGTTAGCAGAAGGAAGCAAGTTCAGTGTGGCTTATCAAGAAATGTACTGGTGTATGAAAAATGAAGGCCATGACATTCAACATTACGGGAGCTATAAGCAGGCTAATTTAACCCTTTGTCTGGAATGTCCCATTAAACTCCATATCCAAGCCTGTTTGTTTCTTTCTCTTGCTTGGAATGAATCGAATTGTACACAACACTCTTCTTGCGTGCTGGAACAGCGGCTGTTTATTCAGCAACAATCGGGAACATAATCAGGAACATAAACGTGAACAGGATATATAAACAACACATCTCAACATGGACCAAAGGAAACAGCTCCTTTCTGTTAGCAGGTTAAACACACTATTCATACAGTCACATGATCTGCCTAAGACTTCCTGTTTTCTTAACTAACTTTATTAATAGCATAACTGTCATGGGCAGGATGTGTTGGCACAGGTGTGGATCCGCTTTGGCTGTGTACTGATAGCGAGTGCCGTGTCAGGGAAGCGGAGTCTAAGAGGCCACCGGTATTCACCAGAGCCCGCCCCAAGGCAGGTTGGACTTGTAGCGGCGAGTGACCCCCAGGTTGCTACCCCCCAACAGCGGCTCAGACACACTGTCAGCCGAGGTAATGCGTGGTACCGAGGAGATAACAAGATTTTCTGATACCAGCATGGCCGGTTACATGAGAAAAATGTCCCCATTTTAATATTCTGCAGCGTTGGCGAGGAGGCACGTAGGTCTTTCCAGGTGGTGCCTGTACCAAAGAAGCGGGAGCAGAGTGGACAAGGCACTCAGGAGAGATAATATGCTGTGGGGTGGATTCCGACCCGGAGACGTCTGAAGAGCGAGAAAGGGCGTCCGCCCTGATGTTCTTGGCAGCTGGACGGAAGTGAATTTGAAAGTTGAAACGGGCGAAAAATAACGACCATCGGGCTTGTCGAGGGTTTAATCGCTGGGCAGTTTCTAAGTAAGACAGATTCTTGTGGTCGGTAAAGATGGTAACAAGGTAGGCAGAACCTTCCAAGAGATGTCTCCACTCCTCCAATGCTAACTTGATGGCGAGTATTCCTGATCTCCAATGGAGTAATTCCTCTCTGCCGGAGAAAACGATTTTGAGAAGAAACCGCAGGTGAGAGTCCTGCCAGTAGTGGATTTTTGCGTAAGCACGGCTCCAGCTCCAATGGAGGAGGCATCTACCTCAAGGGAAAAAGGTCTAGTTGGATCCGGTCTTGAAATACCAGAGCAGAAGAGAAGGCATGTTTAAGAGTATTAAAGGCCTCTTCAGCCCGAGGA
Source organism: Gastrophryne carolinensis (assembly GCA_027917425.1). NCBI lineage: Eukaryota > Metazoa > Chordata > Amphibia > Anura > Microhylidae > Gastrophryne > Gastrophryne carolinensis. The sequence goes on from CM051235.1 coordinate 255,410,912, forward strand.
GGCCATGACTTAGAATTGACGTTCTTCTTCGTGAGAGCCACAATAGGCGCAACCAAAGTCGAAAAGTGGGGAATGAACTGGCGATAATAATTAGCGAAGCCCAAAAAGCGTTGGATAGCCCGTAGGCTAGAAGGGCGTGGCCAATCCAACACTGCCTTTAACTTGCTGGGGTCCATCTGGAGATCTCGACCAGAAACAATGTACCCAAGAAATGGTCGAGTGGTATGGTCAAATATGCACTTCTCCAACTTGGCGTATAAGCGATGTAGGCAGAGGCGAGACAGGACTTGCCGGACGTGGCGGTGATGTTTTTCAGGATTATAAGAGAAGATGAGTATATTGTCCAGATACACTACCACACAGGAGTAAAGCAAGTCCCGGAATATGTCGTTCACGTATTCCTGGAATACGGCGAGTGCATTGCAAAGCCCAAAGGGCATCACTAGGTATTCGAAGTGGCCATCGCGGGTGTTAAAGGCTGTCTTCCACTTATTACCCTTACGTATACGTATCAGATTATAGGCCCCTCTCAGGTCGAGTTTAGTGAAGATCTTGGCACCATGAAGTCGATCAAATAATTCAGAGATCAAAGGTAAAGGGTAAGGATTTTTGACGGTAATCTTGTTGAGGCCACGATAGTCAATGCAGGGGCGAAGAGAGCCATCTTTCTTGGCCACAAAAAGAACCCTGTGCCTGCTGGAGAGGAAGACTTCCGTATGAAGCCCCTTTTGAGATTTTCCTGTATGTACTCTGACATTGTACGTTGTACATTGTACATTGGAGCCGAGAGGGGATAGATTCTGCTACAAGGTGTTATAACACTATGCATGGGTATCCAGGGCTAACCCACAACTCTGTCCTCACCAAAAAGGCCGCACACTATTAATCCATAAATACATTTTATTCAAAAAAGGATTCAACATATATGACATACATCACAATAAAACCTGACACTTGATACTACACATACAAATCACAAGTAAAAAACACATATATAAAACCCCGAAGTGGGGAGGAACTCCAGGGCTAACCAATTTATACTATGCACCAACAATGCTTGCTACCAATATTCACATAAACAATTAATCCATCATAATTATAATATTACTAAAAAGATTTATTTTTGTATAAAAAACATATATTTTGACTGACGCTTATGAGATCAAAGTGCCAAGTGCATGTGCATTGCTCCTATATGCAAAGTGCATACATGTACCCAATCCTATCTTCAAATATATCGTGCCCCATTTAAAACTATCAACAGTAACAAGTGCATAAACTATATGTGATAATATAAAGTGCAGAGAGCTAAAGGTGCACTATAGGTGCGCCTATAACGTAACTACGTGCATCTGATAAGCGTCGCCCATACATGTACTCAGTAAACAGAAATCTATGGTAATTTGCCAATAGTAGTGCCCGTTGTCCTCCCCACTTACCTCACCGATGGGCTGCGTGGTCCTCCACCACTTCGCCTGGGTGCCCTTCTGCTACAACGTGAAGTGGTACCCGGCAGGAGGTCGATAGGGCAATCATAGGGGCGATGAGGCGGAAGTACCTCCACTTGCTTTTTGCAGAACACATCAGAGAAGGCCTGATAGATCGCAGGCAGGCTGGGAAATGGAGCAGAAGCAGTAACAGGTCTGACAGGAACGGACTTCAAACACTTCTGGAAGCAGGTTGCACCCCAACTCTTGATATCGCCGGTGTTCCAGTCAAGAGTGGGATCGTGACGTTGAAGCCAGGGTAGGCCGAGAAGAATCTGAGAGGTATAATGAGGGAGCACGTGAAGCTCAATGTTCTCTTGGTGAAAAAGTCCAATCTTTAAAAGGAGGGGTACTCCGCGATAATGCACGGTGCAATCAAGCCTATCACCATTGACCGAAGTGATAAATAGGGGCTTTGCGAGGCGGTTCACAGAGATGTTATATTTATTAACCATGGAGGCCTCGATAAAATTTCCTGCAGAGCCAGAATCCAAAAAGGCAGACAAGTTCAAGGAGATGGTAGCTGCGACATTGAGTTGCACAGGAACCGTAAGCCGTGGAGAGGTAGCACACACATCTAGGGACGCCTCCCCTACATTCACTAGGTACGCCCGTTTCCCTGTCGTGGTGGGCGAATAGGACAATCTTTCAGGAAGTGCTCTGAGTCAGCACAATACAGGCAGAGATTCTTATTCTTCCTGCGAGTTCTCTCCTGCTGGGTTAAGCAAGATCGGTTCACCTGCATGGCCTCCTCACTGGACGACGCAGGTGTGGACAAATGATGTTGAAACACAGGAGCCAAACGGGATGCCCTCCTAGGGTGCTGAGAGTCTCTTTCCAGGCGGAATTCCTCCGGTCTCTCAGAAAAACGTACATCGATGAGTGTAGCCAAATGAATGAGATCAGACAAAGATGTAGGCAAATCACGTGCAGCTAGAGCATCTTTAATATTGCTAGACAGTCCTTTTTCGAAGGAGGCACATAAGGCCTCATTATTCCAAGACAATTCAGATGCCAGGGTACGGAACTGAATGGCGTATTCACCAACGGACAGATTGCCCTGGACCAAATTCAAAAGGACCGTTTCTGCAGACCAGGCCCGGGCTGGTTCCTCGAAGACCTGGCGGAACTCGGAGACAAGGGCGAGTACGTTGGAAGTAACTGGATCCTCGCGATCCCATAAGAGCGAGGCGGAGGACGGCTGAGAGCAGTCGGCGCGCGGCCAACCGCCGCGCCGGAAGCCGGGGACCCGCCGCCCGAAGCCGGTAAGGAGGGAGAGCGGGGAGCGCCGCGAGATGGGTGCACGGCACTCGCCCTAACAATAACAAACAGTCAAATACAGGATGTAGTTGTTACATTAAAGCTACTACTAACAGTGACAGATTTTGAACATGCCATTCTTCTTTTTCAGAGGAGCCCCTTGATTGAACTTGAAGGACATATGTCTTTTCTCAACCATATTAACTATATTGCTATGTAACTGCTTTGCTCTGATAGCCTGTCCTATGAGCCAGCCTGTTTTACAATAGCAGTCTATTTCTATTGCAATTATTTTGCCAATCATGCAATCATGTTACAGTGGTTAATGCTATGGTTCCCCACAGATTGGTTCAACACATGAAGATTGAGGTGACCAGATCTCCCCTTCAAAGTACACTCCTAAACTTTCTTACCCCTGGATTTTGGGGTTGGGGTGTATAAGTTACTCCCTCTCTCACTATCCAGCATGATTATATGGATTTTTAATATTAGCAATGTGTCATAGAGCTTCATTACAGCAGACCTGAGCCTTCAGGATTACCCATCTAGTCCATGCTAATGTATTACTCTTGCACCCTATGTAACCACTGATGGCTACTGCTAATGCATGCTTGGGGCTGTAAACAATGGTCAGGGGTTCCCAAATATTTGCTGGCAGAAAAATAAACTGCAAGAAGTGGTAGCCACAGCCCATTATCTGGTAAAGGTACAGCAAGTCTTTCTCATTTAAAGTGAACCAAAACCCAGGATAGTAAAACGTTTTGACTATCCTGGGTTTTGTTCCTTTCCCCGGGGGATCCCAGATCATTGCAGCTAACTTACCTTATCCCGGTCCCACTGCGCATCTAAGGCAGCGGGTCTGACGCCGCATCCTCCACCTCCCTTTAACAGGGAGCATGCCCACACCGGTCATTCACAAATGCCTGCCGTGGGCACGCGCACTGCTAGAAGGAAGCGGAGGATGCAGCTGTCAGGGCCGCTGCTCTTAGACGCGCCATGGGACTGGGATAAGGTGAGTTGGCTGCGGCGATCTGGGGGGTTTCACACATCGGGATGATCGGGGTGCTCCCGGGGAAAGGACCAAAACCCAGAACCCAGGAGAAGCACTTTAATGCTTCCTATGGATCTTTGCCTAGCAAAGCATCCCCAACTGTGATGCATTGCAGGGGACCCCAATTATGTTTACCTATGTTATATATCTGCTGTAATAAAGTAGAGGCCAGTGGTATTGTGTAGTTCACAGAGCACAGGCAATAATCAGCAGCTTACAGGGGGCTGATTTCCGATTGGATGGCACAGGTCAAGGCATAGCGCTGCCCATTACAATGCATCATGAAGCTAATGCTTATCGGAAGCCGAAGGCCGGGCAGAATGGACACATTAGCCGCAGACAGAGGTGAGCTCTGTGTTTGTTAAATAGTGAAATCCGATTTGACCTTTGAAACGCGATCCAGAGCATTGAGCATGAAAAATAAATGCAGGGCTCGCTCGCAGGCAAAATCCGACTCCCACTACATTGTGGCTGCGTGTAGGTAATAGAAGATGAAAGAAATGCAAAGAATGTGATACAATGAGAGCAGCGATCGGACTTCAGGGCCGACAACAACAAAAAGGAAAAAACCTCAAACTGATTGCGGAGAGTGGCCGAGGCCTTGAAATCTATACGGGGGGGGGGGGGGAGCTATTGTTACGGATAATGTCGGGCAATGAATAGCCAATCATGACTTGTGCACAAAGTGCCTACAGACATAAGATGAGCCTTGCCGTCCAAAAAGACTTTGCTGGGATGCTCCGCTGTTAATGAGCCCTAGGATGGTCAATAATTGCACTGAATTTCTTACTAATTTAGAAACTGGTGGGTGGCGCTTATGGAGTAAATCAGCAGTCAGGGATAATAAGAGGGATCAATAGGAATGGAAAAACATGCATAAAGCGCAAATAGTAACCATACAATTTACAAGTGTGGGGAAACCTCATGATCCCCATACCATCAATACAATTCAAAAAAAGGTCATTGCAACCAAAACGTCGAGGGTTATTACTTCCACTGTGGTGCTGCCTGTAAGATATATGCCTATTTTCTCATATTTTGTCTCCGTGATTGTATACTGATTTGGACTGCCTGATGGTATGGGGATCAGGGCTGTATTTAGGGTTCATGCTGCTCTAGGCACTTTTTGGGCATGCACCCCCCACCCCGTTGTGGCTGGCACGTCAGAGGTCACACCCACTTAATTGTTTTGAAATAGGCTGATCTCAGTATTGCTGGTTAATGGGAACTGGCAACAGCTCTGGTTTACCTGCAGACTGGGGAACTCTCCCACCCCTGTCTATTGGAATGGTTGTGCGCCACAGCTTCAGGGAAGCCAGGAATGCAGATGCTGATTTCGGATGCCCCGGGGGTAGGCTAGTGCAAGACCCTGGAGTCTTTTAGACTTCAGAACTGTACCATTCATCTCTTGTGCTGCTTTAAAGGGGACATCTAGTCAAAAAGGAATAGGGGCCTGCTAACTCTCAAAGCACATTGCTGCATATACCCCTGCCAGCAGACTAAAGGGGTTGCCCAGTGCACTTGGAACTTGATAGTTTCCTGACTAGCACATATATGGCAGCTGTAAGTGGTAAGTATTAGGGGGAGGGAGGCAGCAGAAAGGGGGCACATTGGGCAGCAGGCCAGGGCAGAATAGAGAAAAGTGGGTATCAAGAAGAGGGTAGAAAAGAGAAAGCATGGTGGGCAATAGGAATGGGCACAGAGGGCAGCAGGGAGAGAGCATGGTGGGCAATAGGAATGGGCACAGAGGGCAGCAGAGAGAGAACATGGTGGGCAATAGGAATGGCACAGAGGGCAGCAGGGAGAACACATGGTGGGCAATAGGAATGGGCACAGAGGGCAGCAGGGGGAGAACACGGTGGGCAATAGGAATGGGCACAGAGGGCAGCAGGGAGAACACATGGTGGGCAATAGGAATGGGCACAGAGGGCAGCAGGGGGAGAACACGGTGGGCAATAGGAATGGGCACAGAGGGCAGCAGGGAGAACACATGGTGGGCAATAGGAATGGGCACAGAGGGCAGCAGGGAGAGAACATGGTGGGCAATAGGAATGGGCACAGAGGGCAGCAGGGAGAACACATGGTGGGCAATAGGAATGGGCACAGAGGGCAGCAGGGAGAGAACATGGTGGGCAATAGGAATGGGCACAGAGGGCAGCAAGGAGAGAACATGGTGGGCAATAGGAATGGGCACAGAGGGCAGCAGGGAGAACACATGGTGGGCAATAGGAATGGGCACAGAGGGCAGCAGGGAGAGAACATGGTGGGCAATAGGAATGGGCAAAGAGGGCAGCAGGGAGAGAACATGGTGGGCAATAGGAATGGGCACAGAAGGCAGCAGGGAGAGAAGACGGTGGGCAATAGGAATGGCACAGAGGGCAGCAGGGAGAGCACATGGTGGGCAATAGGAATGGCACAGAGGGCAGCAGGGAGAGCACATGGTGGGCAATAGGAATGGGCACAGAGGGCAGCAGGGAGAGAACATGGTGGGCAATAGGAATAGGCACAAAGGGCAGCAGGGAGAGAGCATGCTGGGAAGCAGTAGGAGTACAGAGGGTAGCAGGAAGAGACAGAATGGGCACAGAGGGCAGCAGGAAGAGAGCATGCTGGGAAGCAGTAGGAGTACAGAAGAAGGAAGAGACAGAATGGGCAATAGGAATGGGCACAGAGGGCAGCAGAGAGAGAGCATGCTGGGAAGCAGTAGGAGTACAGAGGGTAGCAAGGAGAGACAGAATGGGCACAGAGGGCAGCAGGAAGAGAGCATGCTGGGAAGCAGTAGGAGTACAGAGGGTAGCAAGGAGAGACAGAATGGGCACAGAGGGCAGCAGAGAGAGAGCATGCTGGGAAGCAGTAGGAGTACAGAGGGTAGCAGGAAGAGACAGAATGGGCACAGAGGGCAGCAGGAAGAGAGCATGCTGGGAAGCAGTAGGAGTACAGAGGGTAGCAAGGAGAGACAGAATGGGCACAGAGGGCAGCAGGAAGAGAGCATGCTGGGAAGCAGTAGGAGTACAGAGGGTAGCAGGAAGAGACAGAATGGGCACAGAGGGCAGCAGGGAGAGAGCATGCTGGGAAGCAGTAGTAGTACAGAGGGTAGCAGGAAGAGACAGAATGGGCACAGAGGGCAGCAGGGAGAGAGCATGCTGGGAAGCAGTAGGAGTACAGAGGGTAGCAGGAAGAGACAGAATGGGCACAGAGGGTAGCAGGGAGAGAGCATGCTGGGAAGCAGTAGGAGTACAGAGGGTAGCAGGAAGAGACAGAATGGGCACAGAGGGCAGCAGGAAGAGAGCATGCTGGGAAGCAGTAGGAGTACAGAGGGTAGCAGGAAGAGACAGAATGGGCACAGAGGGCAGCAGGAAGAGAGCATGCTGGGAAGCAGTAGGAGTACAGAAGAAGGAAGAGACAGAATGGGCAATAGGAATGGGCACAGAGGGCAGCAGAGAGAGAGCATGCTGGGAAGCAGTAGGAGTACAGAGGGTAGCAAGGAGAGACAGAATGGGCACAGAGGGCAGCAGAGAGAGAGCATGCTGGGAAGCAGTAGGAGTACAGAGGGTAGCAGGAAGAGACAGAATGGGCACAGAGGGCAGCAGGGAGAGAGCATGCTGGGAAGCAGTAGGAGTACAGAGGGTAGCAGGAAGAGACAGAATGGGCACAGAGGGCAGCAGGGAGAGAGCATGCTGGGAAGCAGTAGTAGTACAGAGGGTAGCAGGAAGAGACAGAATGGGCACAGAGGGCAGCAGGGAGAGAGCATGCTGGGAAGCAGTAGGAGTACAGAGGGTAGCAGGAAGAGACAGAATGGGCACAGAGGGCAGCAGGGAGAGAGCATGCTGGGAAGCAGTAGGAGTACAGAGGAAGGAAGAGACAGAATGGGCAATAGGAATAGACACAAAGAGCGTCAGGGAGAGAGCATGCTGGGAAGCAGTAGGAGTACAGAGGGTAGCAGGAAGAGACAGAATGGGCACAGAGGGCAGCAGGAAGAGAGCATGCTGGGAAGCAGTAGGAGTACAGAGGGTAGCAGGAAGAGACAGAATGGGCACAGAGGGCAGCAGAGAGAGAGCATGCTGGGAAGCAGTAGGAGTACAGAGGGTAGCAGGAAGAGACAGAATGGGCACAGAGGGCAGCAGAGAGAGAGCATGCTGGGAAGCAGTAGGAGTACAGAGGGTAGCAGGAAGAGACAGAATGGGCACAGAGGGCAGCAGGGAGAGAGCATGCTGGGAAGCAGTAGGAGTACAGAGGGTAGCAGGAAGAGACAGAATGGGCACAGAGGGCAGCAGGGAGAGAGCATGCTGGGAAGCAGTAGTAGTACAGAGGGTAGCAGGAAGAGACAGAATGGGCACAGAGGGCAGCAGGGAGAGAGCATGCTGGGAAGCAGTAGGAGTACAGAGGGTAGCAGGAAGAGACAGAATGGGCACAGAGGGCAGCAGGGAGAGAGCATGCTGGGAAGCAGTAGGAGTACAGAGGGTAGCAGGAAGAGACAGAATGGGCACAGAGGGCAGCAGGAAGAGAGCATGCTGGGAAGCAGTAGGAGTACAGAGGGTAGCAGGAAGAGACAGAATGGGCACAGAGGGCAGCAGGGAGAGAGCATGCTGGGAAGCAGTAGGAGTACAGAGGGTAGCAAGGAGAGACAGAATAGGCACAGAGGGCAGCAGGAAGAGAGCATGCTGGGAAGCAGTAGGAGTACAGAGGGTAGCAGGAAGAGACAGAATGGGCACAGAGGGCAGCAGGGAGAGAGCATGCTGGGAAGCAGTAGGAGTACAGAGGGTAGCAAGGAGAGACAGAATAGGCACAGAGGGCAGCAGAGAGAGAGCATGCTGGGAAGCAGTAGGAGTACAGAGGGCAGCAGGAAGAGAGCATGCTGGGCAATAGGAATGGGCACAGAGGGCAGCAGGAAGAGACAGAATGGGCAATATAAAGGGGCTGTAAGATAAAATGTACAGCTAGAAAGAAGCACAGTGGACTGGAGGTAGAAAAAGCAGACTGCTGGAGTATCACACAATTCAAGCCTGGTCAGCACAAGCAGCAGCATGCTGCAAACCTTTAATAAAACTTACACATCTGCTATCCACTACTCCAGCTCCATAACATGTGCTGCAATTCTGATAAATTCAAAGTCAGGAAACAACAGCAGAGGAACGATGATGATGATGTGGGGGGGGGGGAGGGGGGTTCTAACAGGGCATAAACTCTGCCCAGCAAATTACGCAGAGCCATGAGAGCTCATGGCAATCGGCAGCACAGCTTTGCTCTCATGTCGCTCTCCTCTTCTCCTTAGCTAGAAGACAGGGGGGCGATCACAGAAAGCTTCCTTCTGGTGAGGATGCCGTTATTGGCCGCCTCCTGTTCCAGCTCAGTAGCAAGTGATGTTCTCCCCTCAGGACCACACCGAGCAGCCCTTTAGATCCATCCTTCACTGCTGATGTTGAGTGTTCTCCTGAATGTGGAGTAAACAAACTCCCGGCCGGCTCGGCAGCCCACCCATGCCCTCCTCCGCTTGCTTGCACGCACCTTTGCTCGGACTCACATGGTCATTGATTCCTCGATGTCCTGACAGTAGCAGCTGCATCTTCCTGCGTCTTTGTCTGCTACCAATATGTGTTATGTCAGCAGCAGCAGCAGCAAGGCCGCTCAAAGCAGAAGGAGAGCATAAGCGTTATGGGGGGGGGGGGGGGCGGAAAACTTGTAGTGCTGTGATGCAGCGCCTGCAGCTGAGCAGGTCAACAACTTTGGTTGGCGGCCAGCGGGTGATTCGCCACTGAATCGCAAAAAAAAAATTCAAATAATAAATGTCAGAACAATGCACCCCAGCCACATAGGCGCCCTAGGCACGGGCCTAGTGTTGCCTTGTGACAAATACGTCCCTGATGGGGATCATGAGGTTTCCCCACACTTGTTAATTGTATGGTTACTATTTGCGCTTTATGCATGTTTTTCCATTGCTAGTGATCCCTCTTATTACCCCTTGCTGGACATATGTGTATCTATTTACTCCATAAGAACCACCTAGCGGTGGTTAAAATCCCTATACAGTTTTTGCATACAAATCTTGGTTGTTCGCCTTTCTTTTTCTGAATTTCTTATTAGCCTGCATGTCGGCCCCCACATGACCATTTGTAGCCAATGAGAATTAAAAACCATTATGGCTTTCTGAGGTCCTAAGGACCTATCGGCTGGTGTGCCGGTCCTGAAATCTTTTAGATAACCCTGGGACATTCTGATTTGGGATGTCCCACTATGTGCCCCCCCCCCCCCCCCCGAAACTGCTTACAAACATTTTTTATATTCTTTGATGAGAATCAATCTTCGGTGGACCAAGAACAAAAAAAAAAATTTGAACAAAAAATTCTCTTGACTGCTTTTTCTCTGTTCCATCTTACATCTGTTTTCATATGTATTTCATCGTAATTTTTTTTTCTCATCATATCATTTTGTTTAAAGTGGACCAAAATCCACGGAGATCAACCCAGAAATCTATACGATTCTTGAGCCGATTCATTCCCTTTCCCTGCGGCATCCAGAATCGGGATGCCCCGCTGTGTGAAACCCCCCAGATTGGCCATAAACTCATCTTCTTTCCCAGTCCAACGGCGCATGTACGTGCAGCAGCCCCATCTCCACTATCCCTCTAGCAGAGCGAGTGCCTGCGCCAGGCATTTGTGAATGGCCAGCGCAGACACGCTCCCTGTTAGAGGGTAGCACAGGTTGTGGCCGTCAGCATGCTCGGGTGTACTCATATTAGGCAAGCACCACCTGGACGAAGGGGCAGGAGAAGATCCGAGTGTGCTGATTGGACGAGCGACCACACATGTGTCGTAGAACCGGAAAGAGGTGAGTTTGTTTGGGCGACCTGGGGGGTTCCACACAGCGATTGGGGTGCCCGGGGGCAAGGACCAAAAAATAGTCAAAATCCCGGGTTTTGGTCCTCTTTAACGCTTTATCTTGCCATTTTATGTCTTTTTTTCATTAATTATTTCTCTTGTATTTCCTTTTATTTGCTTTTTATCTTTTGCCGCTTCCTTCCTTTCTCCCCTCCTTATCATCTCATTTTGTTTCTCACCAGATCTTGCTGTTGTGTTCCTCTTTTTTCCCTCTTCATTTTTCTTCTCTTTTCCCTCTCCTCCTCAAACTGTTTATTATTCTTCTTTTCTTCCATCCTTCTCTACCCTATCTTCTTTCCTTTCTTAGACTTGTCATTTCTACCCCTCTGCCCTTTCTGTTTTTCTATCTATCTCTTGCTGCTTTATATTCTTTTTCCTCATGCTGTTTTGTTTCTCACTATACATTTTTGTTTTCCCTTTTTTAATTCTTCATTCGTTCTTTCCCTTTTTCATCCTCTCTTTCCCTGTCTTTAGTATGTCAGTTTTCCCCTCTTCTTCTTCTATCTTTTTCTTCATTGCTCTTTCCTTGTCTTACTATATGATGCCAAATTTCCCCTTACCTTCTCCCTTCTTCTCTCACTGGCTAAAGGCTGATACAATGCAAAGTTTGAAAGACCTCTTGATAAATAAGGAAACGAGTAGTATAGACGTAATGCTGGCAGAGGTGATGGAGATTCTGGAAAATAAGAGCTGTGAGATGATTGTGCCGGGTCCCGGGCTTCTATGGCAAATCCATTTGGCTCATTAAGGTTGGGGAGCTTTGTGCTGCAGGGCACTTAGGCAGAAAGGTGTGATATGACCCTTACAAAGAACACGAGCACCTGTCACCCCGCATTTGCCGCCCACTTATAAGAGAGGACAGCTGTGCACCGACTACAGCTAAGTGCTGCCATGTGGATGAGAACATCAATGAAACCTTAATGCAGCCTCTAGTGCCATTCATCAGGGGAGGTTTAGCACACCAAATAAACAAATGTTGATTCAAAGAGGAAACTTGGCCTAATTAAAGAGGAACTCCAGAATGCTAAAATGAAAAGGGCCATTTATGATGAGCCATCAGATCTATCTGCACTAAGATACAGTCTGGTAGTACATTTTGGGAAAGTATGGCTAAAATCTTGGTATCTGATCTTGGATCACAAGTGTCAAACTGTAGCACCTTGGACACATTAGAGGGAATCAGTCTTGGGGCCCACCAAAGGAAATCATTATTGGGGCCCACCACCAGAGGAAATCATACTTGGGCCCCATAAGTGGAAACCAGTCTTGGTGCCCACCAGAGGAAATCATTAATATTATAAGAGGAAGTCATTCTTGGCAGAGGCGTAGCTAGGCTTTCTGGCACCCAGGGCAAAGATTCAAAATGGGGCCTCCCACCTGTGCTCTGGCCCACCTTTGGCACTCCCGTGACCTGCTGCACCCGGGCATGTGCTCCCTCCCCAGCTATGCCTCTGGTCTTGGTGCCCACCAGAGTAAATCGGTCTTGGGGCCCACCAGAAGAAATCATTCTTGGGGGCCATAAGAGGAAATCATTCTTGGCAGAGGCGTAGCTAGGCTTTCTGGCATCCGGAGCAAAGATTCGAAATGGTGCCCCCACCTGTGCTCAGACCCACCTTTGGTGCTCCCGTGACATGCTGCACCCGGGGCGCGTGTCCCCTCCCCAGATATGCCTCTGGTCTTGGAGCCCACCAGAGGAAATCATTCTTGGGGCCCACAACAGGAAATCATTCTTGGGGACCATCAGAGGAAATCATTCTTGGGAACCATCAGAGGAAATCATTCTTGGGGACCATCAGAGGAAATCATTCTTGGGGCCCACCAGAGGAAATGATTATTTGAGCCCTACAAGGGAAATCTTTCTTGGGGCCCATTAGAGGAAATCATTCTTGGAGCCCACCAAAGAAAATCATTCTTGGGAACCACCAGAGGAAATAATTCTTCCGGGCCACCAAAAAAAAATATTCTTGGGACTCACTAGAGGAAATAATTCTTAGGGCCCATCATTATTGGAGCCGACCAGAGAAAAACATGCTTGGGCCCACCAGAATAGATCATTTGTGGGGCTCAACCTTTTTAGAAATAATGAAAGAGAAGCAACCACCAGCCTAAATGCCATATGTTTGTAAGGCTGGTGATTTCCCTTGGCATCCTGATTTGGGTTGCTCTGATGTGTGAAATTCCCTGGATCCCCACGACACTCACCTTTCCAGACAACCCCTGATGTATGCTTGGGTGGTGGAGCATCCCAGGCATCCGTTCGGCTGATGCATGCTCCCACATCAGGCCTGCTGCATGGCTAGTGCCAGCGCACATTCGAAGGAAAGGGGCTGTTGGGATGTCTGCTGATGCCCCTCTGTTTAGCTTTCTGTGCTGCACATCAATACAGATAAAGCAGAATTAAAAGTCCCTTTTACTGAGTTAAACCGGCCCAACAGCTTAGCATAGTTGGAAAAAAACTCCCTAAAACTCCCTTTCCCTATCTGCATGCATTATGCTGTATCATTGTCAGCACTTACATTTGCTCCTGCATCCACTCAAAGGTGAAATGCTACCTTGCTGACTTTTTACTGGAAGCATCCCAGCCGCATTGCTGCCTGACATAACCCACAATGCACAGCAACAGGAAATCCAGCATTTCCTTTTTTTCAGACTACCTGCAGCTCCAAAGGAAGGCATTAAGGGGAGGGGGGTCGACCTTGGCAGAAGTTACAAAAAGGTAAATTAATTTTTATGTGCAGTAATCTGAATTGCCCTGGGGAGGGATGCATATGAGAACTGTTTCTTGTAAGGGTGTTGGTCCGGTTCTTGAAATCATTAATAATTTTGAATGGCTTCTGTGTTCTGAGATAGAGATAGATCAAGATGTTGCTGTATCTGTATGAATGACATAGAAAGCTGATTGCTGTGGGATTACCAGGCAAGAATACTCACCTTTTTCTCAGGCTTACACAAATCCTAAATTGGGATACCCTCTGGAAAAATGGAAATAGCCCTGTAGAGTGAAAATCCCAGGTGTAGTTCCTTTTTAATCTCATTGTTGCACAATTTAAAGTTTTTACTAATTAAATGATTTACTGTATAAATAACAGACTTACGGTAGACTTCATGCAAACCTGAAATACTTTCTTAATACTATATTTTCCTGATGGTGCCCTGCCTTGATGGTGACCCTGGATGATTAAGAGCCTTGGCTCGAAACGCGTTGACGCGGGGTCTGCTCTCACTATGCGGTTTTATGTTTTACATGCTGTGATGGCTTTTTAACTATGGCTTGCAATAAAGGATGGCTGATTTTATTGACCAAGCTACGTGGCTGGCACTTCTTCATTGTGGACATTTATCATACTGGGAGGTGAGCTCTCTATGCCTTGTGCCCACTGCTTGGACTTTGTTATACATTTATGTGATCTGAGGCCGGCATCAAATACATTTACTGTGCGACCCTGGATGAGTGCCTGGGACCCTCCAGAGGATCTTAGCGTGGGCCAGTCCAACACTACACAAGCTATAAATTCTGTGGAAATGTGAGGGTCAGAATGGCTTGTGATGGCACAATCATTTTGTGCAAGAGTGAAGGTGGCAGCATGGGGTGGGGGGCAGATGTTAGGGGGCTTAGAAGGGGAAATATGAACCCTTGCAGAGCACTTAATAATTGATTTATTGGTGGTTGAACTTCCTATTATGTTCCACAAAGCAGCAGAGAGCTGTAAAGTGTGGCCTGATGTTGGCCACTAGGGGAGAACTAGAGATTGTCAGGAAAAAAAACAAATGAAAAGATGCGGTATTTTCTCACTAGCACATTTAGCGGGGAATGTAATTTGCAAATGCAAATCAGAGAACCAGGTAAAAAAAACTCTCCTCAGTAGCCAATATGTAGACAAAATAATAACATTTCTGATTGGTGAATGAAAACAGAGCGTTGCAATATACACCGATAAAATAGAGCACTGAAAAGGTTTTTTTTCAAAGAAGGAAAGCAATTTTTTGCACACTCCATCTCCAGAGTCAACTTATCTCCTTCGTCTGACGTTAATGAGTTCAAATCCCAGAAAGGTGAATTGATTTTTAAATGATGAAATTAATTAAAACAGCAGTTGGTTATTAATATTGCATGAGTAATTGAATCATCAGACGTGGTTTACACCTGCATAAGCCTAAAACTGCGCCAGCTTTACTCCTTAGAAAATAAAAATACATTTCCAGCATTAAATGTGTCTCCAATGTAATCAACACTGTGTCTCCAATGTAATCAAATATTTATTATGTATTTTCTCTGGGTTATCACATGATGCTTTTTTTGATACTTCTACTACTTTTACCTGCCCCTGTTTCAAACACAAGCTTCAAAACCCCCCTTCATGACCCACTTTTCAAATCTTATTTATAGTCTATATGTAATACCGCACACTAAACATTAGAGGGAGCACTAGTAACTAAGCAGATGCAGTACATGAGCAGGTGCAGGAATGGGAAATAAGAAAAACAAGGGAGTGCAGGGAGAAGGAGAGGATATGAACTATTTAGAGGTGGGAGTAATGAAATGAAGAAAGAACACTGATAAATGGTGAGGGTGTTGTTTTATATAGGAGAGATAGAAATTGCTGGGCAGGGTTTAAAATGTAAATAGGAGCTATAACCTACCTGTGACCTGGGTGTGCCAGGAGGAATCCTTGAACCCCCAATGCTGACATGCTTGCCTTCTACTCTGCTCTGGTAATTGGGAGGATCTGGAAAAGACTGCGTGCTGTGTGGCACACACCTCCTATTGGAGAGTTGAAATTCCGCACACCTCTTATAGGAGAACTAGAATGCCCCACACCTCCTATAGGATAACTAGAATGCCACACAACTTCTATAGGAGAGCTAGAGTGCCACACACGTCCTATAGGAGAGCTAGAATGCCACACACCTCCTAGAGGGGAACTAGAATGCCACACACCTTTTATAGGAGAGCTAGAGTGCCACACACATCCTATAGGAGAGCTAGAATGCCACACACCTCCTATAGGAGAGCTAGAATGTTACATACCTCCTATTGAAGAACTAGAATGCCACACACCTCCTATAGGAGAGCTAGAATGATACACACCTCCTATTGGAGAGCTAGAATGCCACACACCACCTATAGGAGAGCTAGAATGCTACACACCTCCTATAGGAGAGATAGAATGCTAAACACCTCCTATTGGAGAGCTAGAATGCCACACACCACCTATAGGAGAGATAGAATGCCACACACCTCCTATAGGAGAGCTAGAATGCTACACACCTCCTATTGGAGAGATAGAATGCCACACACCACCTATAGGAGAGCTAGAATGCCACACACCTCCTATAGGAGAGCTAGAATGCTACATACCTCCTATTGAAGAACTAGAATGCCACACACCTCCTATAGGAGAGCTAGAATGATACACACCTCCTATTGGAGAGCTAGAATGCCACACACCACCTATAGGAGAGCTAGAATGCTACACACCTCCTATAGGAGAGCTAGAATGCTACACACCTCCTATTGGAGAGCTAGAATGCCACACACCACCTATAGGAGATCTAGAATGCCACACACCTCCTATAGGAGAGCTAAAATGCCACACACCTCCTATAGGAGAGCTAGAATGCTACATACCTCCTATTGAAGAACTAGAATGCCACACACCTCCTATAGGAGAGCTAGAATGCCACAAACCTCCTATTTGAGAGCTAGAATGCCACACATCTCATATAGGAGAGCTAGAATGCCACACACCTCCTATAGGAGAGCTAGAATGCTACACACCTCCTATTTGAGAGCTAGAATGGCACACATCTCCTATAGGAGAGCTAGATTGCCACACACCTCCTATAGGAGAGCTAGAATGCCACACACCTCCTATTGGAGAGCTAGAATGCCACACATGTCCTATAGGAGAGCTAGAATGGTACACACCCCCTATTATAGAACTAGAATCACAGATCTCCTATAGGAGAGCTAGAATGTCACACACCTCCTATAGGAGAGCTAGAATGCTACACACCTCCTATTGGAGAACTAGAATGCCACACACTTCCTATAGGAGAGCTAGAATGCTACACACGTCCTATAGGAGAACTAGAATGCCACACATCTCCTATAGGAGAGCTATAATGCCACACACCTCCTATTGGAGAGCTAGAATGCCACACACCTCCTATAGGAGAGCTAGAATGCCACACACCTCCTATAGGAGAGCTAGAATGCTACACACCTCCTATTGGAGAGCTAGAATGCCACACACCACCTATAGGAGAGCTAGAATGCCACACACCTCCTATAGGAGAGCTAGAATGCCACACACCTCCTATAGGAGAGCTAGAATGCTACACACCTCCTATTGGAGAGCTAGACTGCTACACGCCTCCTATTGGAGAGCTAGAATGCCACACACCTCCTATAGGAGAGCTAGAATGCTACACACCTCCTATTGTAGAACTAGAATGCCACACACCTCCTATAGGAGAGCTAGAATGCTAAACACCTCCTATTGGAGAGCTAGAATGCCACACACCACCTATAGGAGAGCTAGAATGCCACACACCTCCTATAGGAGAGCTAGAATGCCACACACCTCCTATAGGAGAGATAGAATGCTACATACCTCCTATTGAAGAACTAGAATGCCCCACACCTCCTATTGGAGAGCTAGACTGCTACACACCTCCTATTGGAGAACTAGAATGCCACAAACCTCCTATAGGAGAGCTAGAATGCTACACACCTCCTATTGGAGAACTAGAATGCCACACACCTCCTATAGGAGAGCTAGAATGCCACACACCTCCTATTTGGGAGTTAGAATGTCACACATCTCCTATAGAAGAGCTAGGATGCCACACACCTCCTATAGGAGAGCTAGAATGATACACACCTCCTATTGGAGAGCTAGAATGCCACACACCACCTATAGGAGAGCTAGAATGCTACACACCTCCTATAGGAGAGCTAGAATGCTACACACCTCCTATTGGAGAGCTAGAATGCCACACACCACCTATAGGAGATCTAGAATGCCACACACCTCCTATAGGAGAGCTAAAATGCCACACACCTCCTATAGGAGAGCTAGAATGCTACATACCTCCTATTGAAGAACTAGAATGCCACACACCTCCTATAGGAGAGCTAGAATGCCACAAACCTCCTATTTGAGAGCTAGAATGCCACACATCTCATATAGGAGAGCTAGAATGCCACACACCTCCTATAGGAGAGCTAGAATGCTACACACCTCCTATTTGAGAGCTAGAATGGCACACATCTCCTATAGGAGAGCTAGAATGCCACACACCTCCTATAGGAGAGCTAGAATGCCACACACCTCATATAGGAGAGCTAGAATGCCACACACCTCCTACTGGAGAACTAGAATGCCACACACCCCCTATAGGAGAGCTAGAATGCCACACACCTCCTATTTGAGAGCTAGAATGCCACACACCTCCTATAGGAGAGCTAGAATGCTACACACCTCCTATTGGAGAGCTAGAATGCTACACACACCTCCTATTTGAGAGCTAGAATGCCACACATCTCCTATAGGAGAGCTAGAATGCCACACACCTCCTATAGGAGAGCTTGAATGCCACACACCTCCTATTGGAGAGCTAGAATGCCACACACCTCCTATTTGAGAGCTAGAATGCCACACATCTCCTATAGGAGAGCTAGAATGCTACACATCTCCTATAGGAGAGCTAGAATGCTACACACCTCCTATAGAAGAACTAGAATGCCATACACCTCATATAGGAGAGCTATAATGCCATACACCTCCTATAGGAGAGCTAGAATGCTACACACCTCCTAAAGAAGAGCTAGAATGCCACACACCTCCTATTGGAGAGCTAGAATGCTACACATCTCCTATAGGAGAGCTAGAATGCTACACACCTCCTATAGAAGAACTAGAATGCCATACACCTCCTATAGGAGAGCTATAATGCCATACACCTCTTATATGAGAGCTAGAATGCCACACACCTCCAATTGGAGAGCTAGAATGCCACACACCTCCTATAGGAGAGCCAGAATGCCACAAACCTCCTATAGAAGTGCTAGAATGCCACACACCTCTTATTGGAGAACTAGAATGCCATATACCTCCTATATGAGAGCTAGAATGCCACACACCTCCTATTGGAGAGCTAGAATACCACACACCTCCTATTGGAGAGCTAGAATGCCCCACACCTCCTATTTGAGAGCTAGAATACCACACACCTCCTATAGAAGAGCTAGAATGCCACACACCTTTTATTGGAGAACTAGAATGCCATATACCTCCTATATGAGAGCTAGAATGCCACACACCTCCTATTGGAGAGCTAGAATACCATATACCTCCTATAGGAGAACTAGAATGCTGCACACCTATAGAAGAACTAGAATGCCACACACCTCCTATAGGAGAGCTAGAATGCCACGCACCTCCTATTGGAGAGCTAGAGTGTCACACACCTCCTATAGGAAAGCTAGAATGCCACACACCTTCTATAGGAGAGATGCAATTTTGTGAACATCCTATTGGAGAGATGCAGTTCTGTGCACATGCTATTGGAGGAGAGACGCAATTTTGTGCGCCTCCTATTGAAGAAACGCAATTCCGTGCCCCTCCTATTGGAGAGGTGCAGTTATGTGCACCTCCTATTGGAGAGATGCAATTCTTCACGCCTCCCATTGGAGAGATGCAATTCTTTGTGCCTCTTACTGGAGAGCTGCAATGCTGTGGAACCTCTATAGGAGAGCTAGAATGCCACACACCTCCTATTGGAGAGCTAGAATGCCACACACCTCCTATTGAAAAGCTAGAATGCCACACACCTCCTATTTGAGAGCTAGAATGCCACACATCTCCAATAGGAGAGCTAGAATGCTACACATCTCCTATAGGAGAGCTAGAATGCTACACACCTCCTATAGAAGAACTAGAATGCCATACACCTCCTATAGGAGAGCTATAATGCCATACACCTCCTATAGGAGAGCTAGAATGCTACACACCTCCTATTGGAGAGCTAGAATGCTACACATCTCCTATAGGAGAGCTAGAATGCTACACACCTCCTATAGAAGAACTAGAATGCCATACACCTCCTATAGGAGAGCTATAATGCCATACACCTCCTATATGAGAGCTAGAATGCCACACACCTCCTATTGGATAGCTAGAATGCCACACACCTCCTATAGGAGAGCTAGAATGCCACACACCTCTTATTGGAGAACTAGAATGCCATATACCTCCTATAGAAGAGCAAGAATGCCACACACCTCTTATTGGAGAACTAGAATGCCATATACCTCCTATATGAGAGCTAGAATGCCACACACCTCCTATTGGAGAGCTAGAATACCACACACCTCCTATTGGAGAGCTAGAATGCCACACACCTCCTATTGGAGAGCTAGAATGCCGCACACCTATAGAAGAACTAGAATGCCACACACCTCCTATAGGAGAGCTAGAATGCCACGCACCTCCTATTGGAGAGCTAGAGTGTCACACACCTCCTATAGGAAAGCTAGAATGCCACACACCTCCTATAGGAGAGATGCAATTTTGTGAACATCCTATTGGAGAGATGCAGTTCTGTGCACATGCTATTGGAGGAGAGACGCAATTCTGTGCGCCTCCTATTGAAGAAACGCAATTCCGTGCCCCTCCTGTTGGAGAGGTGCAGTTATGTGCACCTCCTATTGAAGAAACGCAATTCCGTGCCCCTCCTATTGGAGAGGTGCAGTTATGTGCACCTCCTATTGGAGAGATGCAATTCTTCACGCCTCCCATTGGAGAGATGCAATTCTTTGTGCCTCTTACTGGAGAGCTGCAATGCTGTGGAACCTCTATAGGAGAGCTATAATGCCATACACCTCCTATAGGAGAGCTAGAATGCCACACACCTCCTAAAGAAGAGCTAGAATGCCACACACCTCCTATTGGAGAGCTAGAATGCTACACATCTCCTATAGGAGAGCTAGAATGCTACACACCTCCTATAGAAGAACTAGAATGCCATACACCTCCTATAGGAGAGCTATAATGCCATACACCTCCTATATGAGAGCTAGAATGCCACACACCTCCTATTGGATAGCTAGAATTCCACACACCTCATATAGGAGAGCTAGAATGCCACACACCTCTTATTGGAGAACTAGAATGCCATATACCTCCTATAGAAGAGCTAGAATGCCACACACCTCTTATTGGAGAACTAGAATGCCATATACCTCCTATATGAGAGCTAGAATGCCACACACCTCCTATTGGAGAGCTAGAATACCACACACCTCCTATTGGAGAGCTAGAATGCCACACACCTCCTATTGGAGAGCTAGAATACCACACACCTCCTATAGAAGAGCTAGAATGCCACACACCTCTTATTGGAGAACTAGAATGCCATATACCTCCTATATGAGAGCTAGAATGCCACACACCTCCTATTGGAGAGCTAGAATGCCACAAACCTCCTATAGAAGAGCTAGAATGCCACACACCTCCTATAGAAGATCTAGAATGCCATATACCTCCTATATGAGAGCTAGAATGCCACACACCTCCTATTGGAGAGCTAGAATACCACACACCTCCTATAGAAGAGCTAGAATGCCACACACCTCTTATTGGAGAACTAGAATGCCATATACCTCCTATATGAGAGCTAGAATGCCACACACCTCCTATTGGAGAGCTAGAATACCACACACCTCCTATTGGAGAGCTAGAATGCCATATACCTCCTATAGGAGAACTAGAATGCCGCACACCTATAGAAGAACTAGAATGCCACACACCTCCTATAGGAGAGCTAGAATGCCACGCACCTCCTATTGGAGAGCTAGAGTGTCACACACCTCCTATAGGAAAGCTAGAATGCCACACACCTCCTATAGGAGAGATGCAATTTTGTGAACATCCTATTGGAGAGATGCAGTTCTGTGCACATGCTATTGGAGGAGAGATGCAATTCTGTGCGCCTCCTATTGAAGAAACGCAATTCCGTGCCCCTCCTATTGGAGAGGTGCAGTTATGTGCACCTCCTATTGGAGAGATGCAATTCTTCACGCCTCCCATTGGAGAGATGCAATTCTTTGTGCCTCTTACTGGAGAGCTGCAATGCTGTGGAACCTCCTATTAGAGAGCTTCAATGCTGGACACTTTCTATTGTTTGTTGTGCACTTCCTATTAGAAAGCTGCAATGCTATGCACCATCCTATTGGAGAGATACAATGCTGTAATGATGGCCACTTTCTATTGGAGATCTGTTTTGTTGTGCATTTCCTATTGGAGAGCTGCAATGTTATGTGGAATCCTGTTGGAGAGCTGAAATGCTATGCACCATCCTATTAGAGGTGGTTGATCAGCTACAAGTGTGTGCATTGCAGGTTTATAGGTAGCGGGGATCGAAGGGGGCCCTACAGACCAGCATCCACAATTAAAAGTGAATTTGTTGTGCCAAAAGGATGTAATCAAGGTGTTGAGCTGATCTAGCATTTTATCTTTTTTTATCATGTTTTATGGAGGCAAATTTTACTACCTTCAATCTGTTGCTATTGGCAACCGTACCCCAGTTCTGTTTGCCAATCTACAAATAAGCCTTTTACACACAGAATGCTGCATCTATGGCTGCTTCTTACTTACACATGCCCAGCAACAGTGTTCTGTGTGTACAGGGCTCATTTCTCTCTTCTTGGTGTACAGTTGCCAATGACAATAGATTGTAGAAAGTGAAAACTACTCCCATAAAATACACTTTTTCTAACATAAGAAAAAATAAACAAAATACTAGATCAGCTCAGCACCTCGAGAACATCCTTTTGGTGCAAAAAATATACACTTTCAAAATTGCTATCAAAGGTGACCTTTCCCTTTAAGCTAAAGCTGAAACAGTGAAACATAGGTGCACTGTTAAATCTGCTGCGGTTAATGAGGAAAGTTATTAACTTAATCTTATTATCACAATGAAGCACAATTATGGCCATCCGTAGATTAAATATTGCCCTTTGCGTGATTTTAGGATGGTGTCCTCCAATACCCACATACATAGAAACATAGAAGGTTGACGGCAGAAGGAGACCATACGGTCCATCTAGTCTGCCCTTATGTGTATACTGTATGTGCTCTTTATCTTAGGATAGATGTGTGCTTATCCCAGGCATGTTTATATTCACTACCTCAACTACCTCTGCTGGAAGTTTGTTCCAAGCATCTACTACTCTTTCTGTAAAATAATATTTTCTAACATTGCTCCTGATCTTCCCCCCGACTAGCTTCAGGTTGTGCCCCCTTGTTCTATCATTAAGTTTCTTCTTAAAAACACTTCCCTCCTGAACCTTATTCAATCCATACATCCATTACACTCAGACAAAGGAAAAACGATGGATGAAATGCAGAAGAATGATAAAGCTGGAAAGCAAGAGAGATATGGACAAATGACTGAAAATAGAGAAAAAGAAGGGAATGCAAAAAAAGAGAAAGACTGAAGTAAGATGGAACACGTAGACAAGAGAATATGGAAGAGAGGGAAAGGAATGTAAAACATAGATGGGGGAATTGAGAGTTGCAGTGGAAGTTGAAAAGAGAAGAAGAAAAATGGAATGTAGAAAAGGAGAAATTGGGTTATTGGGGAAAAGAGGGAATGTGGAATGAAGGAGAAGAGGGGAAAGTGGCACAGGGAAATTTTTGGAAGATGAAGTATGACAGAAAAAGGCAATATGGAAAGGACTGAATATGGAAAGGACTGAATATGGAAAGGACTGAACATGGAGTGGGGAAAAAAGAAGGGAATGGGATATGGAAAAGAGAGATGAAGGGAAGGTGTCAAAGAAAAATATAGGAAGAGAATGTGATAAAGAGAGATGAATGGACAGTATAAAAAGGAGTAGGAGGGAATGTGGATCAAAGAGGTGAGGAGAAGGAGAGAGAATGGGGAATTTGGAACAGAGTGATAGAGTGAAGGTGTTGAAGAGAAGGAGAGGTAGGTTATATGAAAAAGAGAGATCTAAATAATGTGTCAAAGAGAGAAGGAGATAATCTGGAAAAGAGGAGAAGGAGGGAATGTGGAACAGACACCTGGGGGATGTGTAAAGTAGAATCATAAGGAGGGTGTCTGGAAAAGAGACATTGAAGCAAATGTGGAGGAAGGAGGAGGAATGTGGAAAATAATTAATAGGGGGGTGATCATAAGGAAGATAGAAATCTCGAAGTAAAGACTGGAACAATAGAAAGGAAAGAAACAAGGCAATACTTTTCTTTGTGATGAAGAGGATTACTGTAAATATTTGAAAGCTTACCCTGAACTATACGCTGTCAAACATGGATAACACAGTACAACATACTACTGCTAAAGACTGAGACAGACAGCAAAAGGAAGGAAAAGGGCAAAGGAAAGAAAAAAGAAAATGTGAGAGATATGAAATGAGAAAGAATAGAAGGAAATACAAAAGAAGAAAAAAGATGGTGGAACTATGGAAAAGCGAGACCTACTGAGCCGGATGAGAACTTACTCTCTGAAGCAGTTTCTAAATGAGGTTTCCTGACGCCCCCCATAAAGAGACTGGGATAGGGCCCTGTGCAATCGCACAGCTTGTAGAACCCAGGGGCACAAGCTTGTATAACCTATGGACAAAGTCCCTCACCATTTCTACATACTGTAGCACTGTGATGCTATCTTTATCCAGGCTACCAACCTTTCCAGATGAGCTCCAAAAGCTCATCGGTCCCCTAACTGCACCTATTCTGGCTCCGTCATCTCATTGTGTAAGCAGATCATAAATGTCTGCCTAAGAATTAATGAGGCGGGGAACACTTCTCCACCCCATCAGCCCTCCATGGAGTCCTTATGATTAAGTACCTGGCACAAAGGTCTGTGCATCTCTGTAAGGCTGGGAAGAAGCAGGGCAGCTCAGAGGAAGCCAGGTCTGCTGTGTGGGAGATGGAGAGAGGGGAAATCTGATACTGTAGAGGAGGGGAGGGTATCAGGATGCGAGGAGGAGCTCCAGTGATCTTTGTCTGGTCCAATCATTCCAGTGTGCACAGCAGCCTTGTTAGTGTCACTCTGGATTCAAAGCCTGAGCATCTGTCTGTGGCTCTCTCTGCTGGTTAACTGTCATCCCTGCTGCAGAAGTAAAGGAGGGCAGCCTGCTCTTCACTCTGCACCCCATACAGAAGAGTGTGACCTCTAACGAGAGCCCATCATCTCCCATCTACAGCACTGAAACTAGTTCACACCTGCCTGCCCCACTTCCCAGACAGTGATCACTTACCTTGTCAGGTGCCTGCGCTGGCTGATCCCTGCAGCTGAATTAGAACACTTTATTATCCATCCACATCTGCTGCTGGAGGGGGATCACTGACTTCTGACACTGAAGACGAGACAAACTTTCTGATCTGATGATGATTAAATGAACGCCCTGTATCTTTTGTGTTTGGATGATGAGTGTTGGGATGTAAGTGTTCAGCACCAGCGATCTCTGGACAGCAGGGTTGGCGGATGCCCAACTGTCAGCATGGCTGTGCACAGCTTCTACTGGAGATAAACAACCCCACTTACCTGGAGGTAAGTCATCAAAAGCTTTGGCAAAGTTTATTGGCATTAAAGTATTTCACGTGCAAAACAGAGTTCTATAAAAAAATGTACATATCACATACTAATACAGGCATCTTACACGCATTATTTAAGCTACCATTCACAGTTTTTTTTCATTGACTAGTTATTCGTTCAGCAAGATCTTTATTAACCCCTAACTGTTTTGCCGGCGTTTTGCTCTTTTGATAGAAGGAGCTTTTAGGTTTGTTTGCCCTTTAATGCCCCTCACCATGTGTGCCAGGACCCCACTCTCTGCACTGTGTATCTGAAGACACATTTGTGGACCTTTTAAAGGTTTTTTCTATTTTTTAAAGGTTTTTTCTATTTCACTATGACAAGGGGTTAAATATGTCCTCCTTGCACTTTAGATAGCAAAGGTGTGTTCAATAAAATATATACTATATATTCCAGCATTTAGCTTATTATCCAATGGAACGTACCTAGGGGATATACTATACATCCATGTAGTTCATATACCAGAACAGCGTAAATAAAAGCTTAGGCAAGAATTTTGAGTTTTTTGTGCACCCAGCCCTCCAATTAGCCAAGATGTGTTAAAAGAAACACCTATAATATAGACTAATGCTCAGCTTATATGCCTGTGTTCCATTTACATGACTAATATATGAAGTATATCTGAGTAGCTTGAGCTATATTTTTGAGTAATATCTGTCACCCCTGCCCTCCAGATTAAAAAATAGGTTAAAAGGAATATACCTATTATATAGGCTAAAGCTCAGCTGTTTAGCCAATGGAGCTTGTAACCTAGGGGGCATGCACTTTACATTCATATGGTTCATATAGAAAGTAGACCTGGGTACTTTAAAGCTTGAGCAATATTATTGAGTATTATCTGTCCTCCATGTCCCCCAGATGTGTTAAAAGAAATATACCTATCATATACACTAAAGCTCAGCTTATCAGCCAGTATTATAGGTAACCTAGGGGGCACTCATTATACAGTCATCTGGTTTATATATAAAGTAAATCTGAGTGTATTTGAGTAATATTTGTCTCCCCTGTCCTCCAGATATCTAAGATGTTTTAAAAGAAATGTAGATATCATAAAAGACTCAAGCACAGCTCATCAGCCAGTTAAACATGTAGCCTACGGGGTATGTACAGTACATTCAATAGAGGAAACTTTTATGCTTAATAATCTAAAGATTATAAGAAATGGTTATGTACAATTAAGTGGTAGTGATATTTGCATCAAAGTAACAATACACAAAGTAATTAAATCAGCACCCTTTTTTCGCAATGTGTACTGGCAAAGCAAAGTGGTACTCTATGTCATCTAGATTGGAAGACACTTAATCAATGGCTAAACAAATCAGACTGTTCTATAAATATAGCTTAAGCGTTGAAGTATCAGCACCCAGCTATCTATATAGTTAAAGAGTGCAGTAATAGTATATTGCATATAGCACAGTTGCTGAGGTTGGTACAGATGTGTCCCGTCCTTCCTTCAGTATTTATAGACAGTGTTTATTGGCAATAACTGTACACATGAAAAGTTATACTTGCCATCCAAATTAGAAGACAGATAGTCAATGGTTAAACATCTCTGATTGCTCCAGCTTGAGATTTGAGGTGACAGCATCAGCACCCAGTCATCTATATAGTTAAATAGTGCAGTAATTATCATCCATATTAGAAGACACTTAGGCCCTTATTTAAGAAGGGATAGCGTCAGGTAGTGGCTGGTTAATGACAGGTAGCGTCAGGTAGCAACTGGTGAACCCCGGACACGGCACGCAATTACACATTTATCAAGCAGAATCTGTTTAGCGACTGGGATAGCGCCATGTAGCGTCTGATTCATCATTTTCACAGCCTCAGCGACCAGCGCCAGCGTATGTATGACCTCTCGCTACCTGACGCTCTCCCATACATTTCAATGGACGATCCTTTTCTTCTCTTTAAACGGGTCTTTTTTTTTTTTTTCCAAAAAATCACAAATAATTCTGTGACCTCTTCTGGCATTGAAAAAGCAGTTTTTTCATATTTTTTTCATTTTTTATATATTTCTTCAGAAATGACATTACAGGTCTGCCATTAAAGTGTTCATGTTACAATGTTGTTACAATGTAATTCCATATGTTTTCACTTTGTTACTAGTTGATAGATGCTTGAAAACAGACGTTAAACACACCGCCTCCTGCACTCTGGGCTTCAAACAAATATTTTTCAGCTCCAGAGATTTGTGAGGCTGTTTTTTTGCTGAATATGGTGTGAGTCGGTCGCTATGAGCAGTCGCTACCATGCGCTCCCATACAGCGCTGTACTGGTCAAATAGCGACTCACAATGTATTCAACATCACTGAACAGCGACTGAGTCGCTATAAAGTAGTGACTCACGGCCAAGCACTGCGACTACTAGCGGGCGCTCTGAAAATGCCTGCTACAGACGCTCATCTGTTGCTACCTGCTGCTAATGATGAATCAGCCTTCCCGTTCATAACTAAACATATATGATTGTTTTATTGATATATCTTATTAATATATCTTTCACGTTGAGTCAGTTTCAGCACCCAGCCTTCTATATAGATAGGTAGTGCAGTAATAGTATATTGCATATAGCACAGGTGCTGGGGTAGGTATACAGGGGTCCTGTCCCTGCTTTAAAATGTATAGACAGTGTTTACTGGCAACAACTGTACACATGGCAAGTCTTACTTTCCATCCAAATTAGAAGACCCTTAGTCAAGGCTAAACATGTCTGATTGCTCTATAAATATAGCTTGAGAGTTGAGGTGTCAGCGTCCAACTATCTATATAATTAAAGAGTGCAGTTATAGTATATTGCATATACCACAGGTGCTGGGATTAGTACTAATGTGTTCTGTCCCTCCTTCAGTATTTATAGACAGTGTTTATTGGCAACAACTGTACAAATGTAAAGTTATACTTGCCATCCAAATTTGAAGACTTTTAGTCAATGGTTAAACATCTCTGATTGCTCCAGCTTGAGATTTGAGGTGACAGTGTCAGCACCTAGTCATCTATATAGTTAAATAGTGCAGTAATAGTATATTGGATATAGCACAGAAACTCAGATACAGTATTTTCAGTTGTGTCCTGTGCCTCTTTTAGTATTTATATGCACTGTTTATTGGCAACAGCTGTACACATGTAAAGGTGTACCCACCAGACACTTAGTTAATGGCTAAACATATCTAATTGTTATATGGATTTGGCTTGAGAGTTGATGTACTGATATTTATAGTAACCTACACTAAGGGGATGCATACTAAATATAATAGCGCAAATTTTGTGTGTATTTTTTTTTACCGGGAGAGGGAGCATCTTGTCAATGGGTACCTATAATACAAAAAGGGTCACTACTGCTACTTAATTCTTCATAGCCTTGTATATAGGCAAATGAATCAACATCCAATGTTCTCTATATGTACTGCTTTATTACCCAAAGAGGGAGCATAATGTTAATGGGTACTTGTGATACAAAGCAATGGGTACCTGTAATACAAAGCTACGGGGTACTACTGCTACATATATGTAGTTCTACTTAGTTATAAAATATAGTTAATCATTTTCCTTATACATAGGCAGTGTGTATCAGCAACAACTATACACATGTTGAGGTTTACTTGTCATCCAGAATAAAAGATATTTTACCCCATGGCTAAACATATGTCATAAGGATATTACTTGAGAGTTGAGGTGCTCTTTGTTTTAAGGTGACCACAAGGTGTTTAAGAAAAGAAACCATAACCCTATTTATCTCAATGTGCTACTTTTTTACTCTAGCATACCAATGTGTACCTGTCATGCAAAACAAAGGGGAATACTACTACTACTACTTATATGTAGTTCTGCATACCACTTGCTTTATGTCACTTTTTAAAATGTAAAACCATGATGTCAGAGATAATATAGGTTTAGAAAGCAGAGGGAGTACTGGCAATAACTGTTGGTGTGATAACATGAATCTGGCTTGAGGTGTTCTATATAAGGAGGGTTTTTGCAATATTTATTTTTGGGAGAATGGGAGTTCCAGGTTTGAAATATTATTATTATTATTATTATTAATAATAATAAGTCATACATGTGTATATAATACATGTACAATATAAAGCAACATAATATATGTTTAATACCACAAAAGTACTGCCCTCAGAAACTTAAAGTCTAAAAGGGATAGGATCTAGAAAGAAAGAGTGGGCTTTGGCAACATGGTATGACAACATAGCCATGGACTGCATGTGGTTTGCTGTAAGTATTATGAATATATATATATATATATATATATATCTCTATATATATATATTTATTTATATATACCACTCAAATGCCTTACCGTTTCAAAGGGTCTAGAAACATACGGTAGGCTTTGGCAACAGGGGTCAGAACTGCCTGTAGTTGAGTATCATAATAAGGCTTTGATTAAATGCTTAATTCAGAATTAGGCGGTAATGCCACAACTGTACACATATCAAAGTGTACATACAGTACCAGGCATCAGTTAGTAGATGGATCAACATTTGTTTGCTGCTTTGAGAACGAGGATTGGGATGCCTATTCTGCTCCCCCAGTCTCAGGTCACCTGTGGGGGCCAGAATCGGTGAAATGTGGAATTAGGTGGTAACGCTGGACATCAAAGTGACATACAGTACCAGGCACCAGCTAGTAGGACTTTTAATTTTGCCTGTTGTTTTGCGACAGAGTGTTGGGGGCCAATTCTGGCCCCACCCAGTCTCCAGTCAGCCGTGGGGGGCAGAATTTCCAGAAAGCGGAACTAAGGGTGGGTAGGGATGCCAATTCTGCCCCCCCCCCTCAGGTCTCAGGTCAACTGTGGGGGGCCAAAATCAAGTGCTAAAAGTTTTGCAAAATTAGGTGGTTAGGGCCCAACTGTACACACATGAAAGTGACATAGAGTACCAGGCACCGATTAATAGGTGGCCACTTACATTTGCTTGTTGCTTTAAAAAAGAGGTTGGGGATGCCAATTCTGCCCCCCCAGCCTTGAGTCAGCTTTGGTGGAGGGGGGCAGAATCTGCAGTAACATCTAATTAGTTGTCTACTGTAGAAGTTAGAGGTTCTTGTACTATACACATGGAAAGTGTACTTGTCATCCAGGTTAGAGGACACTAAGTTAATAGCTAAACATATCTGATTGATCGATCGATATAGCTTAAGAGCTCAGCTGTCAGCACCCAGCTGCCTATATATCTAAAGAGTGTAGAAATAGTATATTGCATATAGCATGGCTGATCAGATAGGCACAGATGTGTCCTTCCTTACCCTTTCTCACTACATCTGTTGTGAGATGCATAGAAGAGTGTCCTGGGATGACCAGTTTTTCACAAGAATGTGTTATTGTGATAGTCTGTCACAAGGTGTTATCTTGTCCATTCCATTGTAAGTCTTTGGGAAGTCAGCAGATGATTGTTTTGTAAAAGGAACCCTTCAGTGATTTAGTTAATACATCATAATATGCTTCTAAATGAATATCATAAGAAGTTGGCATTGCTAACCAAATTCAAGCTAAGGAAAAGAATGGTGGGCACATCTGTATCCTGGGGAGCACTTCCTTGCATAGTTAATGTATAAAGTGGACTTGAGGACTTAAGTTGAATGATTGTTTAGAAAGTGTTAGGAACAATAGGGTTACTGGCTTCAACTCATCAAATCTTACACAAGTGAATAACTGAAAGATGAGCATTCAGCTTTCCATAATAAATGCTACCTGGACAGTGAGTGCTGGACAGCGGATTTCAGCACCATTGATCCATGGACAGCTCCATGGTTGGGGTTTAGGATCAAATATAACATAAAAAATATATTATCATCAAATATACCTTACTGTAGATACTGCACAGAGGTGCCACAATATCAAGCTAATCGCTTTTCAGAACAATGTGTTTTTGTGGTACATGTGTGGTCGCATGATGGTTATCTCATCTGTTCAACTGTAAATCAATGGGATGACAGCAGAAGTCATTCAGGGATTAAGCTTACATATCACAATATTGGAGTGAGAATTCTTACTTCTTTTTTAGGAGAGAAAACACTTTCATTGTCTACCTTGGGACTGATTCAACAACCGGGTGTACATTTTTACCAGGTGTTGAATCAGACAATGAAAGTGAATGGAGTGAATGGCACTTTTCTCTCCTAAAAATGAGTGAGAATTCTCACCTGGCTCTGAATCTACCCCATTGTGTTGAATGGATGGCATGAGCAGTTGTAACCTTTGGCTGAATGCAAGCAAACTAAGATATGTATCTTTATTAGCATAGTTCATGCATAAAGCAGACCTAGGTACAGATGCAGCGGTATTAAAATACTGTTTAATACATTAAATAATGGCACAATGTTATCTTGAAAACTTAAATGATTTACATTGGCTTCTGTGCTGAGATAGTTAAGCTCATGCGTATAAGGACTGCTACATCTGTACATATACACACATGGGGGGAGGGGGTGACAATAGCCATGCCAAGAAGGAAAATTTAAACATTTTTACTGACATATGGCTTAGAGAATGTCAGTTTCCAAAACTATTTATCTTAAGAAGTGGTTTCAACCATTTCCAACTACATTTAAGTATCAACAGTACTACTTGGGTGGTATGCATGGGTCGTCATTCACCTACAACCATGTTGAAACACACAAAACAGACATACATGAAATGCGCACACATCTTTTCTATCGCCAATCTAGTAAATATAGCAAATCAAGCTTGGGAAAGGTAGAGGTGGCAGCAGGTCAGCTTGGGGTACAGATTATTTACAGCCCTGCCAAGTACCACAGTTGGGGAACCATATATATATATATATATATATATATATATATATATATATATAATACTGGCTACTGATACAGTTAACTACTTAATTTACTAATCTACCCAAGCAACTGACACCTCGACCAATGTACTACCTTATTTGTATGTATGTAACATTTATACATAAAGCTGGACATCGGCGTGGGGGGGGGGAGGGGAGTTCAAGCTTTCCTGCTGGCAGGGGTGGACTGGCCATAGGGAGCACAGGGAGAATTCACCCTTGCAAAAACCTCATCCTCAACCTTTTGCACTGTATCTTTTCATACAATACTAAAGCTTCACTGCATCACATGGCACATCTCTCTCTGCCTATGATCTGTTCCTGCAATTCTGTAGCCTCAGCTTATGAACATACACATTCATCGGCTTTCCATAGGCATTTCCTTGGAGCGGGGCTAAGGAGCTCATGGGCTGGGGAGGGCCTGAATTCCTGGCCTGATTTTTGGTCCCAGTTCACACCTGCCTTCTGGCTGTCATCAGCGCTTTCCTTTTCGCCACTGCACCCACCACAGTGAGTACTGCCCCCCATTCCCTGCTGAGCACACCCCTGCGGGGAGCAAGCCCCCCAGTACAGCTCCCCAGTGCCTGGCACAAGCACTACATTGCGTTATCAGAGCAACCTGCAGATGTTTTACTAACAAGTACATTTTTTTAAACTACTTGCCCACCTACCTAGTAAATGACCCAGCTACCTTCCTACCCACCTACTTGCCCACCTACCTGCAACTGACCCAGCTACCTACTTGCCCATCTACCTACCTGCTGACTGAGCTCCCTAGCTACCCACCTACCTACCTACTTGCCCACCTACCTACCTACTTGCCCTCCTACCTGCCTATGGCCCATTACCTACCTGTCCACCCACCTACCTACTTGCCTACATACTTGCCTACCTACCCACTCACCCAGCCACCTACCTACATGCCTACTTATCCACCCGCCTACCCATCAGAAAGGTGCGTACATGTGCATCTAGGGGTGCTCGTTCGGATGCATGCATGAAGGGTGTGTGCTCATGCACCTCGGGAGATTTTTTGCATGCGTGTCTGGGGATGTGTGCATATGCGTCCAGTGGTGCGCTCAGATGCATCCGTGGTACGTGCCTGGGGGGTGCACACATGAGCCTTCGGGAGCAAGCGCATGTGCATTCAGGCAAGTGCGCTTGGAGGTGCATGTCCTGGGGTGCGTGCATGCTTATTCTGGGGGTCTAGACATGCAATATTGCCTAGCACCAGGGAGAAAGGGGATGCTGTGTGTGAAACAGAATCATGGGCTCTTACAGACCCACCATTACGTTGATTATTATTATGTAGCATCACAGAGACAAGGATCACATCTATCTATGTCCACGTCCATTTTAGAAGAGAATTTGTTACGTTGAAACTATAAACCTCAATATCTCTGTCAGTTCTGCTTTAATTTCACAATGGAAAACAATTCAGGAAAGGTTTAATGTAAATGTAATACTGCTGCACACACATGTCTTACAGCCTACAACTAATCAAAGGTTATTGAGCACACTAGGTATACTTGAGAACACAAGCATCCCATTGTGCTTTATGTTGCTGCTTGGAGAGGATGTGAGGTTCAGGAACACCAAGTAATTGAGGCAGTTTGAAAAGTATTGCATTTTTAATAATGAGTATTTTAATCGACTTAAAAAGAACAGAGAATTGTTTACAACTGTACTAGCAGGTACAGCTGATTAAGGACTTATTAGGGTATTTTGCTTTATGAGTAACAGCACCCTGACGGCTTTATGGGTTGCTTCTGATTTTAGTACAGAGCATTGTTACTGCTAATTTATATTAGCTCAGATGCAAAAACAAGGGGTACTTTGTGGCTGGATATTTTACAGCATACGAATGGACGAACTTGCTTAAATGAGTAGTATTGTGTAATTGTGTAATACTAAAAATCCATATAAACACAGCTAATGATAGGCGGGGTCACTTATACACCTGCACTAAATAAAACTTCCGCCAAGCTTATGTTTTTTTTCCGGTAGGAATAAAATCAGGAGTGACAGGTTTGAGTGTATCAGGGATAAATGAGATTGAGCATGTTGCATGTCAGGTACTGAATTTTTTCCACTTCTTCTCCGCCCTTCATGTTTGCTGAAGCACATTGCAACATGTGTGTAAAGGTATAGAAATAGGATCACTTTAGTGTTCATTGTGTGTATATTAGCCTGCTGTCATACTGCCTAAGAAACACTAGAGGGGTGCAACCCTACAACAGACTAAGAAAAAACAGACTTACAGCTCAGTCAGAAAGTAGTCCCAAGTGTACGACAAAGTCTCGGGCTCCTTCAACCATTCAAACACTGTATATTCCAAAGTGCTTAGTTGAAGAAGGTAAAAAAAAATGGAACAAAAGATGATCAAAAGTCACAAAAAAGTGCAGAGAGGTGGTCATAATAAAAAGTAGAGAAAGCTATGGAGTAGGCATGTAGGTGACCTTGAAGAGAAGAACTTGGGCACTGATGGAATGACGGCAATGATGGTGCCATTGGCTTATCTAGAAGAAACAAAACTGACTTTAAATGCACAGGTAGGTACCTAAATACATAGATGTTGGGTTGATAAATAGAGGGATACATGGCTAGATTTAGCTGAAAATATTATACAGCAGCAAACAGTCACCCATGGGTGCCACTTGGTTCTAGAGACTTTTTGCTTACATACCCGATTTCACCTCCATAGACAACAAGGAAAGCTACCCCATTCATTTACTGTCCCTTTTAAGTCCTTACTTGCCACTAGTTGAGAGGAACATAAGACAACAGGCACTGTTATGTTAACTCATTTACTTCCCCTTTAACCCCAACCCATTTCTGCTCCCTATAACCCCACCCCCCTTTTTCTGCCTCTATAACCCCACCCACCTTTTTTCTGCCCCCTATAAACCCACCCACCCCCTATGACCTTACCCCATCTTTTTTACTGCCCCGTAAAACCATACCCTGCAGTTTACTGTCCTCTACATGAAGAAACCATTTACCTCGCATCCACTACTTTAAATAGATAGACAATAATTAAGAAGATTGATAGACAAGGGTAGGACTAAATAAAACCATAAAAAGAGGTGAACTCCATTAGTTAAACAGTAAAACCCATATAGTGGCATTGTGATGTTGTTACAGTAAATAGCTACAAATGGGGAGTGTTAGATAACAAATAGAATTAGTCCATAACCAGAAGGCCAAGACAGTAATAATACAATTCTGTGATTACTAACCTGTAGAATTGGTATTATATGTATACAGCACGTCCTGTTCCAGAATATTCCTTACACATGGGACATCCAATAGCAGTGTCCGTAAGGTAGGGTGGGATCCCCAAAAAGTAACAGTGGGCAGTTTAAACCACTGCCGCCTGCAGAACTTTGCGACCAAAAGCAGCATCAGCTGAGGCCCTAACATCAACCTTGTAAAACTTAGAAAAAGTATGAACAGAAGACCAAGTGGTGGCCTTGCAAACTTGTTCAACAGAAGCTTGGTGCTGAAAAGCCCAAGAGGCTCCAATAGCACGAGTAGAATGAGCAGTAAGGCGGAAGGGAGGCTCCTTCCCCTTAGCAGAATAGGCCTGTATCACCGCCTGATGGATCCATTTGCTGATAGTGCACTTAGCTGGAGCCAGACCCTTTTTAGGTCCAGACGGGAGCACAAAAAGAGCATCAGTCTTCCTGAAGGATTCAGTGGCCACCAAATAGAACTTCAGAGTCCTGACCACATCTAGAGAGTGTAAAACCCTCTCCTTAGGGTTAGGGCACAGAGAAGGCAAAACAATGTCCTGATTGAAATTAAAAGCAGACACAACCTTAGGTACAAAATCTGGCTTAAAGCGAAACACCACCTTATCCTGGTGTCTCTCAAAATAAGGGGGTTTGATGGAAAGCGCCGCCAACTCAGAAACACGCCTAACAGAAGTAATAGCCACCAAAAAGACTACCTTAAGCGTCAAAATGGACAAAGTGGCCTCACGCAAAGGCTAAAAGGGATGACCCTGCAAGGCAGATAAGACCAAGTACAAATCCCAGACTGGTAACATAGGCTTACGTGGAGGACGCACATGAGTAACCCCCTGGAAGAAGGTCTTGACAAGACGATGGTGAGCAAAGGATCTTTGGAAGAAAATGCTCAAAGCAGAAACATGACCTTTGAGGGTACTAAGTTGCAGACCCAAATCCAAACCATGTTGCAGGAATTCCAGAATCCTAGGGATAGAAAACACCGGACAGGGAAGCGACTTAGACTCACACCAGTCAATGTAAGCATACCATACTCTATAGTAGATGGATGACGAGGACTTCTTCCTAGCCCGAATCATGGTATTAACAACAGAGGCAGGCAGCCCCTTTTCCATCAAGATGGAGGTTTCAGCAGCCAGGCAGTTAAAGCCAGCATTTGTAAATTGGGATGGCGTAGCTGCCCCTGAGTGAGCAAGTCTGGATCCTTGGGCAGGGCATACTGATCTACTGCCAACTACACAACGTCTGCAAACCACACCCTTCTTGGCCAACAGGGGGCCACCAGAATGGTTGGCACCCCTTCCTGGGCAATCTTGCGCAGAACCCTGCCCAGCAGAGGAAAAGGAGGGAACACAGAGAAGCTGAAAGCTCTCCCAAGACATTGCTAGTGCATCAATGGCCAAGGCCAGAGGGACAGAGACAGAGAGACAAAGCCTGGAAGCTTGTGGTTGTGACGGGACGCAAACAGATCCACATCTGGCTCACCCCAGCAGTGGCACAGGGAGCAAAACACCCTGCTGCTGAGGGACCATTCTCCTAGACGAGAAGACCCCTGCTGAGGGATGTACACAGCTGAGATGCAGGGAACATTTTCCTCCGCCCCAAGACAGTATCAGGGACACTTCCTTGAGGGCCCTCTTGCTCCGGGTCCCTCGCCGATGATTGATGTAGGCAATCGCTGTCTGGTTGTCCGAGCGGACCTGAACCGCCCGACCCTGAAGGTGTGGAGTCAACTGGGCGAGAACCAACCTTCGTCCTCAATTCCAGAATGTTGATAGGGGTGTGGGCCTCCTGTGGGCCCCACTGACCCTGGGATTTCAGGGATTTCCAGAAGCCCCCCCAACCTGTCAGACTGGCATCTGTGGTGACTGTCTCCCAGCACGGGGCCAGGAAGGATCTGCCCACCAACTGGTTTCTTGAGTCCAGCCACCATGAGAGAGACCGTCTGGCCAGAGGGGACAGAACCAACACCTGATCCAGGGACCGAGGGTCCCGATCCCACACTGACAAGAGGTGAAGTTGAAGAGGTCTCATGTGAAACTGATCGTATGGAACCGCCTCGAAGCAAGACACCATCAGGCCCACCAGCTGCATCCCCAGCTGCATCCCCCTTGGGGCAAGACATAAGGAGCCTGGCTTGGGCCTGAAGACTCTCCACCTTCTGCTGAGGGAGAAAAATCTTGACCTGAGAGGTATCCAGAGTCATGCCCAGAAAGGACCTCACTATTGACGGTGACAGGAAAGACTTGGGATGGTTGATCACCCAGCCGAAGGACTCCAGTGTGGACACCACCAGCTGGGTATCCAGCTCGGCCTGCTGGAAGGACTGAGACATGATGAGAATGTCGTCCAAGTAAGGAAGGATGCGAATGCCCTGAGATCTCAGCAGAGCCATTACGCCCGGCAGCACCTTGGTGAATACCCTGGGAGCCGAGGTGATACCGATAGGCAAGGCCACAAATTGGTAGTGCTGATCCTCCAGAGCGAACCTGAGGAATCTCTGATGACCTGGAAAGATTGGTACATGAAGGTAAGCGTCCTTGATGTCTACAGAGGTCATGAAGTCGCCCGAGCGTAGTGAATTGACAGCTGAGCGCAGAGTCTCCATGCGAAAGTGTTTGAATCTGACAAATTTGTTGAGGCACTTTAAATCCAGGATGGGTCTGATGGACCCGTCTTTTTTGGGAACAGTGAAAAGATTGGAATAGTAGCCTCTGCCCCTTTCCCTCAAAGGCACCTGGCAGATGACCCCCAACTCCAGAAGGTTTTGGACAGCAAGGCCCAGACCCTGAGCTGACAGGGGGTTTTGAGCCATCCGGGATTTGATGAATCTTGGGGGGGGGGGGGGGGGGCAGGCTGCTTGTAACCGGAGGACACTACCTCCTGAATCCACCGGTCTGAGACGTGAAGCCTCCAGACGCGAGCAAAGAGCCGAAGCCGCCCCCCCCCACCCGGATGGGTGAGGGCGCCCCTTCATGCCTGAGGGGGCTTGGGTGAGGATTTTGGCTTGGGACCCCAGGAGAGGCCAGGACGGCCATGTCCTCTGCCCCTTCCCCAGTGATCTCCGCGGGCCCCAGTAAAGGAGACTCTCCTTGGCCAGTTCTGGAACCACGGAAGGATGGAAGAAAGGCACCCATCCCCCGAAAGGACCGTGATGGCCTCCTACGTTGAGGTAACCTACCAACCCTGGCAAAGAAAATCCAAGCGTTCACCAAAAAGGCGCATGCCCTTGAAAGGGAAACCGGTGAGAGCCTTCTTAGCAGCATTATCAGCTACCCACTGATGTAGCCAGACAGAGCGGCGTATAGCCACCAACAGGGCAGATGTCCTACCACACATTCTAATGGCATCATCCATAGCAGAAAGAATATATGCAATAAATTCCTCACAAAGCAGGAGAGATCTATACTCTTCTCTACCCGCATCCTCAGATACCCCGTCCAAGAGACACTTAATCACCCCTTTAATGGCAATAGCCGTGATAGCAGAGGCACAAACCAGGCGCAGCGCCGTCCCCACACAGGCAAAGGCGTGACAGGCCAGTTGGTCCAAGCGCCGGTCCTCCCCATCCCGCAGGGTAGTATTATCAGGAGAGTGCATGACAGATGTATTGGACAACCCGAGAACGGGCGATCCACCTCGGGAGGACATGAACAACGCTTAACAACGTCAGCAGGAAAGAGATATTTCTTAGGCACCCCTGGCAGCTTGCTAGGCCGTTCCCATTCCTTGAGCACTAGATTATTAAAGTGAGACTGCTCAGAGAACTCCCAGCGTGGCTTAGCCGTATGAAAAAGCTCGTCCTGCTGCTGCGGAGCCACTGCAGGGGGAGAAATACAAAGCACTTCAACAATGTGACTCAGCAATCTGTCAGTGTCATTAGGGGACCACGGGTCTTCCTCAAAGGGAGTCCCAGTACCACCGTAAACCTTAGGTTGTTCCTCAGAGGATTCAGAATCAGAAAATAATTCCCCCTCCTCAAGGGGGTAAGGGCCTGAGAGTGAGAAGGGGCCCTCATCTTCTACAGGGAAGAGGGAAACCGCGGGTATAAATGCCGCTTCTTAGCAGAAGCCTTACGTGGGGCAGACCCAGCAAGATGTTTTTCAATGCTGGCCACCAGTGCAGCTAAATCAGGTTGAGACTCCCCGCTAGTTTGCCCCTCGGTGGGGGTCAGATGTAAGCGTGGGGGGTAGGCGAAGCCAGAGGGGGCGCAGCACCAGGCCCAGTAACAGGCAACCCAGACTGCAGCGCAAGCACTTGCTGGGCACAGGGTAGACACACCCTGACATCATCACTTATGGGGGATACCTCACACACACATAGCCAGGCTTGTCCCGAAAGAACCCCAAGCACATTATCCCCAGAAGCCTCCATATGGTGATTAGAGTGGTACAACAGGCCAATATAGGGTTAATGCTAATGATAGCGACCTGGGATGCCCCAAAAAGCCTGCTAGGGAAGTAGGAGATATAATAGTAATAGCCTTAACAAAAAGGGAGAGGACCGGGAGAAACCACAATGAAGTCTACCCGCCTGAAAGACATAAGAATACATCCCCATAAGAATCTAACAATAAAATATATAAATAAAGCCACCCCACAGGGGCACTCACGGACACGCAGCACGGGGAAGATAAAAATGGCGTCCGCATATACCTCGAGGGGCGGGCTGCAGAGAATTGATGTGGAAAACGTAATCCGCAGAGCCCGCCCCCCCGAAGAGCGCGAAACACGCCCACGTGATCCCGCCGTCCAATGACGGGGCGGCAGCGCCGTCGGGTAATGTCGCCGCCATCTGCGGAGCGCTGTACAAGCGCGTGGCGGCTAACAGTAAAACACATTAAGCACAAGCAAAGTAAGCAATTCAGGCTGCTTGACATACTGCACACCCCCCCCCCCCCCGAGATCTCCCCAGGGAGAGCGAGGCAAGGGCGCAGCAGTCACATAGCGCCCAAAGTGAAATAAAAGGGAGAGGAGGGGGCAGACACCTAAGGGGGATAGGGATTAAAGGGGAACCCCAGAAGCGGGAGGGGGCATCCCACAAGGCTCACCACAGGCCTTTACCGCCTACCCATGTCAAAGCAGGGACTGTGGTCGGAGCAGCGCTCCTCAAGCACCTGACCCCGGTGCTGTCCTATCTTTACCGGTGGGTCCTGAACGGGTGGAAATAGTCCTGCAGGGCCGCAGGCTGGTAAGCCCCGCTCACCTGCCTATATAGAGAGCCATCTTCTATCTTCGCAGCCCAGACTGCAGATGAAAACTGGGGAATTTGTGGGAGGTCCCTGACTTATATAGGGCCGGGAGGAGCCACAAGCTGTTTTCTGCAGTCCAGCGCCATCTTGTGGATGTATTACCCATGTGTAAGGAATATTCTGGAACAGGACGTGCTGTATACTTAGAATAAAGTGTTGAGTGTAAGCTCTTGTGATTGGGTTACTAGTTTAGGCGGGAAACTAACAAAGGGTATAAAGGGGACCCCCAGTAGAGGGGGGAGGGCAGACTTGGACTGTGTTTGTTGACTGACAAGAGGACCTGTTGTTAATGCTCTAATGGAGAATGATATGCAGCTATAGGAACTTGTGATAGAAGTTGTGTATATGAACTGTACTGGATGTGATGCTGGATATGAAGAGACCAATAAAGAAGTGCTGCCTCACCACCCGAGTTTCCTGCATTGTTTAAGCCAAGAAGTGACATCCCCACCGTACCCTCCCTAGATCTAAAGAACCCCCCAGCTCTTCTAACCCCCAATCCCCTGCTGGAATGGGTCTGTAACACAAGCAGATAGATAGATAAATAGAAAGATAGAGCGTAAATTGATAGAAAGGAAAGCATGCAGAAAGATAGTGAATAAATGTACAGTTAAATACTTGTCTAGATAGATAGATAGATAGATATGACATAGATATATATGACATAGATAGATAGATAGATAGATAGATAGATAGATAGATAGGACATAGATAGATAGATAGATAGATAGATAGATAGATAGATAGGACATAGATAGATAGATAGATAGATAGATAGATAGATAGGACATAGATAGATAGATAGATAGATAGATAGATAGATAGGACATAGATAGATAGATAGATAGATAGATAGATAGATAGATAGATAGATAGATATGACATAGATAGATAGATAGATAGATAGATAGATAGATAGATAGATAATAGATAGATAGATAGATAGATAGATAGATAGATAGATAGATAGATATGACATAGATAGATAGATAGATAGGACATAGATAGATAGATAGATAGATAGATAGATAGATAGATATGACATAGATGGACAGACAGATGCTTGTAGATACATAGGTAGAT
This sequence comes from Gastrophryne carolinensis, assembly GCA_027917425.1. Lineage (NCBI taxonomy): Eukaryota > Metazoa > Chordata > Amphibia > Anura > Microhylidae > Gastrophryne > Gastrophryne carolinensis. The sequence continues at coordinate 255,452,589 of CM051235.1, forward strand.
ACAGATAGCTACATGAAGCCTTTAGGAATCAGCTCTCATCCTCTTGTCAGATACCTCGCGCTGCCATTGTTGTGTTCCCTTATAATTCTGCACATCTCTACTTGCAGCAGACAGATCATTCAATAGCTGTCTGGAGCGTTCCTTACAGCTGGGGTTATCTATGTCACACTCATTACAAAGTGCTTGTTGTCCTGACTTATTTAATAAAGTGAAGAGAAAGTGTGAAGGGCCCAAGCCATGAACAGCAGACCAGAATATGTCCTTTGCCTTAAAATATAATTGGTATATTATAACTCTGGGAATGCTGGAATGTGTGATCATTATTAGACCCCTGTATTTCCTCATTTAAGAAGCACTTTACCAGTACCCCTTCAGTGCCAGCCATGCTTTATGACAGATGGGTTATGTAGGGTCAGCTCAGCTAACTTCCTCATATTCATTTTGCTCAGGTATTATGTAGTAAAACATGGTGACCTGCTATTCCAATGTCGGACCGGGGGGGGGGGGGGGGGGTGGCAGTCTTGGAATAGCTCAATCCCCAGTCTTATCCAGTGAGCCGGTTGCTTTGGGGGGAGAGCAGGCCTCCAGCAGGTGCCTCTAGGATAACGTTCATTGAGCTTTTATAGATCCTTTGTATCTGCGGCAGGCATGCGAGGTGCCCAGGACTGCTCTGCTATTGCGCCAGCTGGATGGATCAGATGGTGGTGCGTGTACTTCAGGGTGACGTGCTCTCCGCTCATTGTGTTCTGAGCGGCACGTTGCTCTACAGAGGCAGATGAAGTGCTCAGAACAGCTGCTGCAGAAGAAGATTAGGTGTGTGTGTCTGTGTGTGTGTGTGTATATGTGTGTGTGTGTGTGTGTGTGTGTGTCTGTATGTGTGTGTGTGTAGTGTATGTGTGTGTGTCTGTCTGTATGTGTGTGTGTCTTTATGTCTGTGTGTCAGTATGTGTGTATCTGTGTATCTGTGTGTGTCTGTGTCACTTATACCCTATTAGATTCTAAGCTCTTCCACCTTTGCTGTCCAGAAACTCCCAAATGCACATACACTCCCAAACGTGTGTGTCTGTATGTGTGTGTGTGTGTGTGTGTGTGTGTGTGTGTGTGTGTGTGTGTCTGTATGTGTGTGTGTAGTGTATGTGTGTGTGTCTGTCTGTATGTGTGTATGTCTTTATGTCTGTGTGTCAGTATGTGTGTATCTGTGTATCTGTGTGTGTCTGTGTCACTTATACCCTATTAGATTCTAAGCTCTTCCACCTTTGCTGTCCAGAAACTCCCAAATGCACATACACTCCAAACGTGTGTGTCTGTATGTGTGTGTGTGTCTGTCTGTCTGTGTGTCTGTATGTGGGTGTATGTGTGTGTGTCTGTATGTGTGTGTGTGTGTGTGTGTGTGTGTCTGTCTGTCTGTCTGTATGTGGGTGTATGTGTGTGTGTCTGTATGTGTGTCTGTGCCTCTGTGGCTGTGTGTGTCTGTATGTTTGTGTTTGTATGTCTGTGTGTCAGTATATGTGTATGTGTGTATCTGTGTGTGTCCGTGTCACTTATACCCTATTAGACTGTAAGCTCTTCCACCTTGGCTGTCCAGACACTTTCAAATGCACATGCACTCCCAAACGTACATGCGCACACTCCCAAGTGTGCACACACGCACTCCCAAACATGCACACACGCACTCCCAAACATGTATGTGCACACTCCCAAACATGCACACACGCACTCCCAAACATGTACGTGCACACTCCCAAACAAGCACATGCACTCCCAAACGTGTACGTGCACACTCCCAAACAAGCACATGCACTCCCAAACGTGTACGTGCACACTCCCAAACAAGCACACGCACTCCCAAACGTGTACGTGCACACTCCCAAACAAGCACACGCACTCCCAAACGTGTACGTGCACACTCCCAAACAAGCACACACACTCCTAAACGTGTACGTGCACACTCCCAAACATGCACACACCCACTCCCAAACGTGTACGTGCACACTCCCAAACATGCACACACGCACTCCCAAACGTGTAGGTGCACACTCCCAAACATGCACACACGCACTCCCAAACGTTTACGTGCACACTCCCAAACATGCACACACGCACTCCCAAACGTGTACGTGCACACTCCCAAACATGCACACACGCACTCCCAAACGTGTACGTGCACACTCCCAAACATGCACACACGCACTCCCAAACGTGTACGTGCACACTCCCAAACAAGCACACGCACTCCCAAACGTGTACGTGCACACTCCCAAACATGCACACACGCACTCCCAAACGTTTACGTGCAAACTCCCAAACATGCACACACGAACTCCCAAACGTGTACATGCACACTCCCAAACATGCACACAAGCACTCCCAAACGTGTAGGTGCACACTCCCAAACATGCACACACGCGCTCTCCAAACGTGTATGTGCACACTCCCAAACATGCACACACGCGCTCTCCAAACGTGTAGGTGCACACTCCCAAACATGCACACACGCACTCCCAAACGTTTACGTGCAAACTCCCAAACATGCACACACGAACTCCCAAACGTGTACATGCACACTCCCAAACATGCACACAAGCACTCCCAAACGTGTAGGTGCACACTCCCAAACATGCACACACGCGCTCTCCAAACGTGTATGTGCACACTCCCAAACATGCACACACGCGCTCTCCAAACGTGTATGTGCACACTACCAAACATGCACACACGCACTCCCAAATGTGTACGTGCACACTCCCAAACATGCACACACGCACTCCCAAACGTGTATGTGCACACTCCCAAACATGCACACACGCGCTCTCCAAACGTGTATGTGCACACTCCCAAACATGCACACACGCACTCCCAAATGTGTACGTGCACACTCCCAAACATGCACACACACACTCCCAAACATGTATGTGCACACTCCCAAACATGCACACACGCACTCCCAAATGTGTACGTGCACACTCCCAAACATGCACGCACGCACTCCCAAATGTGTACGTGCACACTCCCAACCATGCACACACGCACTCCCAAACATGTATGTGCACACTCCCAAACATGCACACACGCACTCCCAAACGTGTACGTGCACACTCCCAAACAAGCACACGCACTCCCAAACGTGTACGTGCACACTCCCAAACAAGCACACGCACTCCCAAACGTGTACGTGCACACTCCCAAACAAGCACACCCACTCCCAAACGTGTACGTGCACACTCCCAAACATGCACACACGCACTCCCAAACGTGTAGGTGCACACTCCCAAACATGCACACACGCACTCCCAAACGTTTACGTGCACACTCCCAAACATGCACACACGCACTCCCAAACGTGTACGTGCACACTCCCAAACATGCACACACGCGCTCTCCAAACGTGTATGTGCACACTCCCAAACATGCACACACGCACTCCCAAACGTGTACGTGCACACTCCCAAACATGCACACACGCACTCCCAAACGTGTACGTGCACACTCCCAAACATGCACACACGCACTCCCAAACGTGTAGGTGCACACTCCCAAACAAGCACACGCACTCCCAAACGTTTACGTGCAAACTCCCAAACATGCACACACGCACTCCCAAACGTGTACATGCACACTCCCAAACATGCACACAAGCACTCCCAAACGTGTAGGTGCACACTCCCAAACATGCACACACGCGCTCTCCAAACGTGTATGTGCACACTCCCAAACATGCACACACGCACTCCCAAACGTGTATGTGCACACTCCCAAACATGCACACACGCACTCCCAAATGTGTACGTGCACACTCCCAAACATGCACACACACACTCCCAAACATGTATGTGCACACTCCCAAACATGCACACACGCACTCCCAAACGTGTATGTGCACACTCCCAAACATGCACACACGCACTCCCAAACGTTTACGTGCAAACTCCCAAACATGCACACACGAACTCCCAAACGTGTACATGCACACTCCCAAACATGCACACAAGCACTCCCAAACGTGTAGGTGCACACTCCCAAACATGCACACACGCGCTCTCCAAACGTGTATGTGCACACTCCCAAACATGCACACACGCACTCCCAAACGTGTATGTGCACACTCCCAAACATGCACACACGCACTCCCAAATGTGTACGTGCACACTCCCAAACATGCACACACGCACTCCCAAACGTGTATGTGCACACTCCCAAACATGCACACACGCACTCCCAAATGTGTACGTGCACACTCCCAAACATGCACACACGCACTCCCAAACGTGTACGTGCACACTCCCAAACATGCACACACGCACTCCCAAACGTGTAGGTGCACACTCCCAAACAAGCACACGCACTCCCAAACGTTTACGTGCAAACTCCCAAACATGCACACACGCACTCCCAAACGTGTACATGCACACTCCCAAACATGCACACAAGCACTCCCAAACGTGTAGGTGCACACTCCCAAACATGCACACACGCGCTCTCCAAACGTGTATGTGCACACTCCCAAACATGCACACACGCACTCCCAAACGTGTATGTGCACACTCCCAAACATGCACACACGCACTCCCAAATGTGTACGTGCACACTCCCAAACATGCACACACACACTCCCAAACATGTATGTGCACACTCCCAAACATGCACACACGCACTCCCAAACGTGTATGTGCACACTCCCAAACATGCACACACGCACTCCCAAACGTTTACGTGCAAACTCCCAAACATGCACACACGAACTCCCAAACGTGTACATGCACACTCCCAAACATGCACACAAGCACTCCCAAACGTGTAGGTGCACACTCCCAAACATGCACACACGCGCTCTCCAAACGTGTATGTGCACACTCCCAAACATGCACACACGCACTCCCAAACGTGTATGTGCACACTCCCAAACATGCACACACGCACTCCCAAATGTGTACGTGCACACTCCCAAACATGCACACACGCACTCCCAAACGTGTATGTGCACACTCCCAAACATGCACACACGCACTCCCAAATGTGTACGTGCACACTCCCAAACATGCACACACACACTCCCAAACATGTATGTGCACACTCCCAAACATGCACACACGCACTCCCAAATGTGTACGTGCACACTCCCAAACATGCACACACGCACTCCCAAATGTGTACGTGCACACTCCCAAACATGCACACACGCACTCCCAAACGTGTAGGTGCACACTCCCAAACATGCACACACGCACTCCCAAACGTGTACATGCACACTCCCAAACATGCACACACGCACTCCCAAACATGCACACACGCACTCCCAAACGTGTACATGCACACTCCCAAACATGCACACACGCACTCCCAGACGTATACATGCACACTCCCAAACAGGCACACATGCAATTCCAAACGTACATGCACACCCACCTACAGTACATACTCCCAAATGTGCATACATGTACGCATGAGAGCACTCCCAAATGTGCATGAGCGCACGTTCAAATGCTAATGACCGTATGTCCAAATGCGCAAGACCACACGCTCAAACGCATATGTGTGTGCATGTTGGGTAGGTAGATGAGCAAGTAAATAGGTGTGTGGGTTGTTAGGTAGGTTGGTGGGTGGGTGAGCAGCTGTCAGCAACCCACAGTCCCTTAGCACCTTCAGCAGTAGAGGTGGGCAGTAGAGGTGCGTGTATCCACCCCTTCTACCGACAAGGCTAGGGTCCCTGATGGGAGGCGCCGCACTGAAGGGGCGCTCCCGGCAAGAGAGAGGAGGAAGAAGCGGCCACCTCAATAAAGGGTGAGCACATCCCCGCTGTCTCCACTCTTTGATGCCTCTTCAGAGCTGCAGTGTTCTGTGTGTACAGGACTCACTTCTCTCTTCTTGTAGCTCTTAGTGTACAGTTACCGACAGCAACAGACTGCAGGAAGTAAAAACTAACTGTATGGAAATGACAAAGGAAATCAAACACTTTTATCTAAATGGCCAAACAGGAAAGGGTGTAGAGTTTGTGACTCCTGTATAAAGGTCATGTTTAAATGTTTCATGTCATGCTTTCATTGTCTGTTTATATACCCCCAATGAATTCCTTATCCACTACTATTTATCATTATTTCTTTCTTAAAGTGGGATTCCAGTCTCCCACAGTCTAACATTGGCCAATACCTAAAGGTCTACTAGAAAGCCTGAAAATGGGGCATGCTTAATCTCAGCCAGGCCATACTGTAGTGTTGCTCATTCTTCCCTTTCGGCACCCTCACTGGTGGAGCTGTGTATGCACCTCTAGCTGCCACCACTGCAGATCAATAGAATTAGGATAAGTATTGTTTGCCAAATGCTCTGGCGATGGGCTGTGTGTTTATTTTCATTAATACGGTAACATTTCTCTGTGTCTCTGCTGAGAAATAGGTTTCTTTTAGTGCAGGGAAAACTTGTTACATTTAGATACAGTTGACAGTTTCTGTTACATTTGTATCTAAATGTAACAAGCTTTTCCCTGCACTAAAAGTAAGGAATTGATCATCTGAGAGGCAGAAGTGTCAATAAAGTGGCCCAAAACCCTGGATTTTGACTATCCTGGGTTTTGGTCCTTTCCCCCGGAGCACCCAGATCAGGGGGTGCCCCACTGTGTGAAGCGTCCCAGATCACCGAGCACAACTCACCTCTTCCCGGCCCTATGGCGCATGCACGGCTGCTCGTCCAATCAGCGCACTCGGAGCCGCTGACGTCATGTCGTCTAAGCCTTCATCTAGGGTGAGCATCTCTGCGCGCGATGGCAGCCGCATCCCCCGCTACCCTCTAACAGGGAGCTGACCATTCACAAATGCCTGGCGTGGGCACGCGCCCTGCTGGAGGGATAGTGGGGATGCGGCTCCAGCTCACGCATGCGCTGTTGGACCAGTAAGTAAAGTAAGTGTACGGGACAACCTGGGGGGTTTCATAGAGCGGGGCGTCGCAATTTGGGATGCCCCGGGGTGAGGGTATCGATTGACCCGGGAATCTTATAGACTCTGGGGCCGATCGCGCTGGGTTTTGGTTCACTTTAAAGTTCTACTGCAGGCAAAGGTAATTATTACACCACTGCATCAGGTTACATTTAGCACTGTCCTAAACTCTTTTCTATTTTTAAATTGAAGAGGAAATCGGCAAGATATTGGGGTTTACAGGTTCAGCTTATGATTTCTCTTCTGAAAAAAGTGGGCGTGGCCCTTGGATCTGTGATGCTGGATCTGTGATCTGTGTTGAATCTGGAGAAAGAGGTGGAGGAGGAGGCAGAGGGAGGGGTGGGAGGAGGCAGGATGGAGGGACCAGAAATCCTGTCCCGCTCTGCTGAGCTGATTGGGGGACAGGATAAAAAAAAGAGGATGTCATTGGCTGAAACTGTAAATCCCCATATATCTGCCATTTCTGCTTCAATTTAAAAATGGAAAACAATTTAGGACAGATTACCAAATTACCTTTGCCCGCAGTATCACTTTAATAATAATAAACACACAGCCCCTCACCAGATCAGTTGGCAGTTGATACTTGTCCTTTAATGGCAGTTTGCTCAGTATGACAGTTGGAGTTTGGCACATGCAGCAGAAGGTAGGTCCTTATAGGAATCAGTAGGCTGCTGTGACTTTAACTAGAAAAAGTTGGGACATTTATGCAAATTTCCTATAGGGCTGCACCTTATTGGAATCAAATAAGCACAGAAAGGAATTGTGCATTAGGAGGTTTACATAAATAATTTTCTTTTCAGAGAAACTGGAGGGGCATATCACAGGCTCCAGATTTTAATTGTAGAACCACTTTAAAGGAATCCCCAATAAAACTCCACATTCACATTCTGAAGCTTATGCCAATCCTTATTAGGATAAAAAGAAAAAAAAGAAAACAAAATGTGAAATAAATATGCCATTAAAACAAAGTGAGAGCCATATACACTAATTAGCCTCACAGATTGATGAAGAAGATGCCATTCCAATTACACCCCATAATTAGCAGGCCGCAATATACCTGCAATTATTATGTGTCAGGGTCTCCTCAGAAGTAATCTGTTCTGATATTTCTGTCACCAAAACGCTTCGTGGCAACATCCTGCGATATCTGACGCTATGCGCTGAGCACATAGTTGTAGGCACGGCGCACGCTATGACTGTCTCAGGTACAAGCACTGATTATGACAGATTATATCATAAGCAAACACGTTAGCCCGCTAGATCTCCTAATTAAATCAGATCAGCGTGGTGATAGATTAATAGCTTTAGTTAACGGGCTGATTAAACATAATTAATATCTTAAAGCTCAAGCATGGATGAATGAGTCAATATTTGAAAATGGTCCTTTATATGTATGAGGATGATTTAAAGAAATATACTTTTAATAATATAATATTTACACACACATTTACCTAATGCATTTATCTATGTATTTGTATTATATATATATTACAAATCATAAAAAAAAATAAAAGGTGAGTATCTTGACATGATCTTGCAGTGGCATAACTGGGAGCCTCTATCTTCCCCCCCCCCCAGTTGTCAGTGGCGGTGAGCGAGTCAGCGCTATTCCTGCGCTCCCTCCCAGCTGGCGGGCTTGCGAAGCGCACAGTTTATCACACCTAGCTCTGGATTGGAACGCTGAAAAGGAGCCGCATTTATGTAAAAAATAAACAGCGCCATATTCACTAGGCATGTCAAACAAATCCCACTGGTCGCTGGCAGGACATGTTTAGCTGTACCAAGGCGGAGTGCCAAGTAGAGTATAGGCCCAATTTCTCCTCTGTTAATCCGGATCAGGATTTCCCATGCATTATTGACAGGGAGACCCTTTAAAGTAGGTCAAAGGATTTTGACTATCCTGGGTTTTGGTCCTTGCCCGGGGTGCCCCGCTGTGTGAAATCCCCCAGATTGCCTGAACAAACTCACCTCTCCCTGGTCCTATGGATCATGTGCAGCCTCTCGTCCAATCAGCGCACTGGCTGCCGCATCCCCCGCTACCCTCTAACAGGGAGCCGACCAGTCACAAATGACAGGAGAAGGTAAGCGCCCTGCTAAAGGGATAGTGAGAATGTGGCCACTGCTCGCGCATGCGCCATTGGACTGGGAAGGAAGGTTAGGAAAGCTAGGGGGTTTCACACAGTGGGGCATCCCGATTCTGGATGCCCCGGGGGAGGGAATCAAGCGGACCTGGAATCTTTTAGATTCCCGGGCCGATCTCTGTGGGTTTTGGTATACTTTAAAGGACAGCGGTGCATCCATTCTATAGTGGAAGGCCTTCAAGCTATAGAATATCTTCAAATGGACTGTCTGGGCGAAAATAAAAAGGGAAAGATACTCACCAATAGTCCCGGGAAGCTGATTGGCCCTATACTGGGATTTTTGAAATGACCTTCACTGTAGATCCAAACCATGCCATCCCTACTCAAGACCACAGCCTCTGGTGGCCCATCTGCCTTTTCGCATCACTCATGGTGTCTGGGCACTCCTGCTACATTAATTTCAATGACATGGGCGTGCCAAGCATGCCAAAAAGGCGAGCTGGGTTATTCTCAGCTCCATGCTGCAGCACCTTGTAGCATACCCTTCTACACTAGCCATAGATCTTCAGCCCATGATTATCATTTCTGAGATCGAATTTCTTAGATCAAGTCCCATGGTGTATATTAGGGATGAGCGAATCGATCCGGACGAACCCGGATTCGATCCGAATTTCAGGAAAAATTCGATTCGGATCGAATCCGAATTTCCCCGCGATTCGATCACTCGAAGTTTTCCTTTAACATCCATTCATTTACATTTACAGGCATTCTAAGATGGCGGACGGGACATGTCTGGACATGTATCCCGCGCCAGTGCAAGCTGGGGCAGTCACATGCAGCCTATCAGCAGCCAGCAAGCCCGGTGACGTCACACAGCGGTATTTAACGGCGGCCATCTTGCTTTTCCTCATTTCTCTATTGCATTCGTGACAGACAGACAGAACGCTGTGTAGCTGAGGCAGTTAGACAGGCTGGAGACAGGGACAGACAGGGACAGGCAGGAGACAGGCAGGAGACAGACAGGAGACAGACAGAAAGCCAGGGAAAGGTAGGAAAAACGGAGCTGGCTGACAGGGAGATTTTTTTTTTTTCATCCAGCCTTTGTTAGCGTTTTCAGGCTGCTTATAGTAACTAACTGTGCATATATACTGAACTGATCTTAAGTCTGCTGTGAGGCATCCCATTCTGTGACTAAAGCAGCCTCTGTTTAAGACCATATAAGCATTTGCTCTTATCATATTTGAAATTAGGCCTGATAAAGACACTTTTGCTGGCCAAAGCACTACTGGACCCTGCCAGGTCCATTCCTGCCCAGGGCATCCCATTCTGTGACTACAGCAGCCTCTGTTTAAGACCATATAAGCATTTGCTCTTATCATATTTGAAATTAGCCTGATAAAGACACTTTTGCTGGCCAAAGCACTACTGGACCCTGCCAGGTCCATTCCTGCCCAGGGCATCCCATTCTGTGACTAAAGCAGCCTCTGTTTAAGACCATATAAGCATTTGCTCTTATCATATTTGAAATTAGGCCTGATAAAGACACTTTTGCTGGCCAAAGCACTACTGGACCCTGCCAGGTCCATTCCTGCCCGGGGCATCCCATTCTGTGACTACAGCAGCCTCTGTTTAAGACCATATAAGCATTTGCTCTTATCATATTTGAAATTAGCCTGATAAAGACACTTTTGCTGGCCAAAGCACTACTGGACCCTGCCAGGTCCATTCCTGCCCAGGGCATCCCATTCTGTGACTAAAGCAGCCTCTGTTTAAGACCATATAAGCATTTGCTCTTATCATATTTGAAATTAGGCCTGATAAAGACACTTTTGCTGGCCAAAGCACTACTGGACCCTGCCAGGTCCATTCCTGCCCAGGGCATCCCATTCTGTGACTACAGCAGCCTCTGTTTAAGACCATATAAGCATTTGCTCTTATCATATTTGAAATTAGGCCTGATAAAGACACTTTTGCTGGCCAAAGCACTACTGGACCCTGCCAGGTCCATTCCTGCCCAGGGCATCCCATTCTGTGACTACAGCAGCCTCTGTTTAAGACCATATAAGCATTTGCTCTTATCATATTTGAAATTAGGCCTGATAAAGACACTTTTGCTGGCCAAAGCACTACCGGACCCTGCCAGGTCCATTCCTGCCCGGGGCATCCCATTCTGTGACTACAGCAGCCTCTGTTTAAGACCATATAAGCATTTGCTCTTATCATATTTGAAATTAGGCCTGATAAAGACACTTTTGCTGGCCAAAGCACTACTGGACCCTGCCAGGTCCATTCCTGCCCAGGGCATCCCATTCTGTGACTAAAGCAGCCTCTGTTTAAGACCATATAAGCATTTGCTCTTATCATATTTGAAATTAGGCCTGATAAAGACACTTTTGCTGGCCAAAGCACTACTGGACCCTGCCAGGTCGATTCCTGTTGGGGCATCCCATTCTGTGACTACAGCAGCCTCTGTTTAAGACCATATAAGCATTTGCTCTTATCATATTTGAAATTAGCCTGATAAAGACACTTTTGCTGGCCAAAGCACTACTGGACCCTGCCAGGTCGATTCCTGTTGGGGCATCCCATTCTGTGACTAAAGCAGCCTCTGTTTAAGACCATATAAGCATTTGCTCTTATCATATTTGAAATTAGGCCTGATAAAGACACTTTTGCTGGCCAAAGCACTACTGGACCCTGCCAGGTCGATTCCTGTTGGGGCATCCCATTCTGTGACTAAAGCAGCCTCTGTTTAAGACCATATAAGCATTTGCTCTTATCATATTTGAAATTAGGCCTGATAAAGACAATTTTGCTGGCCAAAGCACTACTGGACCCTGCCAGGTCCATTCCTGCCCGGGGCATCCCATTCTGTGACTACAGCAGCCTCTGTTTAAGACCATATAAGCATTTGCTCTTATCATATTTGAAATTAGGCCTGATAAAGACACTTTTGCTGGCCAAAGCACTACTGGACCCTGCCAGGTCCATTCCTGCCCAGGGCATCCCATTCTGTGACTAAAGCAGCCTCTGTTTAAGACCATATAAGCATTTGCTCTTATCATATTTGAAATTAGGCCTGATAAAGACACTTTTGCTGGCCAAAGCACTACTGGACCCTGCCAGGTCCATTCCTGCCCAGGGCATCCCATTCTGTGACTAAAGCAGCCTCTGTTTAAGACCATATAAGCATTTGCTCTTATCATATTTGAAATTAGGCCTGATAAAGACACTTTTGCTGGCCAAAGCACTACTGGACCCTGCCAGGTCCATTCCTGCCCAGGGCATCCCATTCTGTGACTACAGCAGCCTCTGTTTAAGACCATATAAGCATTTGCTCTTATCATATTTGAAATTAGGCCTGATAAAGACACTTTTGCTGGCCAAAGCACTACTGGACCCTGCCAGGTCCATTCCTGCCCAGGGCATCCCATTCTGTGACTAAAGCAGCCTCTGTTTAAGACCATATAAGCATTTGCTCTTATCATATTTGAAATTAGGCCTGATAAAGACACTTTTGCTGGCCAAAGCACTACTGGACCCTGCCAGGTCCATTCCTGCCCAGGGCATCCCATTCTGTGACTACAGCAGCCTCTGTTTAAGACCATATAAGCATTTGCTCTTATCATATTTGAAATTAGCCTGATAAAGACACTTTTGCTGGCCAAAGCACTACTGGACCCTGCCAGGTCCATTCCTGCCCAGGGCATCCCATTCTGTGACTACAGCAGCCTCTGTTTAAGACCATATAAGCATTTGCTCTTATCATATTTGAAATTAGCCTGATAAAGACACTTTTGCTGGCCAAAGCACTACTGGACCCTGCCAGGTCCATTCCTGCCCAGGGCATCCCATTCTGTGACTAAAGCAGCCTCTGTTTAAGACCATATAAGCATTTGCTCTTATCATATTTGAAATTAGGCCTGATAAAGACACTTTTGCTGGCCAAAGCACTACTGGACCCTGCCAGGTCCATTCCTGCCCAGGGCATCCCATTCTGTGACTACAGCAGCCTCTGTTTAAGACCATATAAGCATTTGCTCTTATCATATTTGAAATTAGGCCTGATAAAGACACTTTTGCTGGCCAAAGCACTACTGGACCCTGCCAGGTCCATTCCTGCCCAGGGCATCCCATTCTGTGACTAAAGCAGCCTCTGTTTAAGACCATATAAGCATTTGCTCTTATCATATTTGAAATTAGGCCTGATAAAGACACTTTTGCTGGCCAAAGCACTACTGGACCCTGCCAGGTCGATTCCTGTTGGGGCATCCCATTCTGTGACTACAGCAGCCTCTGTTTAAGACCATATAAGCATTTGCTCTTATCATATTTGAAATTAGCCTGATAAAGACACTTTTGCTGGCCAAAGCACTACTGGACCCTGCCAGGTCCATTCCTGCCCAGGGCATCCCATTCTGTGACTACAGCAGCCTCTGTTTAAGACCATATAAGCATTTGCTCTTATCATATTTGAAATTAGGCCTGATAAAGACACTTTTGCTGGCCAAAGCACTACTGGACCCTGCCAGGTCCATTCCTGCCCAGGGCATCCCATTCTGTGACTACAGCAGCCTCTGTTTAAGACCATATAAGCATTTGCTCTTATCATATTTGAAATTAGGCCTGATAAAGACACTTTTGCTGGCCAAAGCACTACTGGACCCTGCCAGGTCCATTCCTGCCCAGGGCATCCCATTCTGTGACTACAGCAGCCTCTGTTTAAGACCATATAAGCATTTGCTCTTATCATATTTGAAATTAGCCTGATAAAGACACTTTTGCTGGCCAAAGCACTACTGGACCCTGCCAGGTCCATTCCTGCCCAGGGCATCCCATTCTGTGACTAAAGCAGCCTCTGTTTAAGACCATATAAGCATTTGCTCTTATCATATTTGAAATTAGGCCTGATAAAGACACTTTTGCTGGCCAAAGCACTACTGGACCCTGCCAGGTCCATTCCTGCCCAGGGCATCCCATTCTGTGACTACAGCAGCCTCTGTTTAAGACCATATAAGCATTTGCTCTTATCATATTTGAAATTAGGCCTGATAAAGACACTTTTGCTGGCCAAAGCACTACTGGACCCTGCCAGGTCCATTCCTGCCCAGGGCATCCCATTCTGTGACTAAAGCAGCCTCTGTTTAAGACCATATAAGCATTTGCTCTTATCATATTTGAAATTAGGCCTGATAAAGACACTTTTGCTGGCCAAAGCACTACTGGACCCTGCCAGGTCGATTCCTGTTGGGGCATCCCATTCTGTGACTACAGCAGCCTCTGTTTAAGACCATATAAGCATTTGCTCTTATCATATTTGAAATTAGCCTGATAAAGACACTTTTGCTGGCCAAAGCACTACTGGACCCTGCCAGGTCCATTCCTGCCCAGGGCATCCCATTCTGTGACTAAAGCAGCCTCTGTTTAAGACCATATAAGCATTTGCTCTTATCATATTTGAAATTAGGCCTGATAAAGACACTTTTGCTGGCCAAAGCACTACTGGACCCTGCCAGGTCCATTCCTGCCCAGGGCATCCCATTCTGTGACTACAGCAGCCTCTGTTTAAGACCATATAAGCATTTGCTCTTATCATATTTGAAATTAGGCCTGATAAAGACACTTTTGCTGGCCAAAGCACTACTGGACCCTGCCAGGTCCATTCCTGCCCAGGGCATCCCATTCTGTGACTACAGCAGCCTCTGTTTAAGACCATATAAGCATTTGCTCTTATCATATTTGAAATTAGGCCTGATAAAGACACTTTTGCTGGCCAAAGCACTACTGGACCCTGCCAGGTCCATTCCTGCCCGGGGCATCCCATTCTGTGACTACAGCAGCCTCTGTTTAAGACCATATAAGCATTTGCTCTTATCATATTTGAAATTAGGCCTGATAAAGACACTTTTGCTGGCCAAAGCACTACTGGACCCTGCCAGGTCCATTCCTGCCCAGGGCATCCCATTCTGTGACTAAAGCAGCCTCTGTTTAAGACCATATAAGCATTTGCTCTTATCATATTTGAAATTAGGCCTGATAAAGACACTTTTGCTGGCCAAAGCACTACTGGACCCTGCCAGGTCGATTCCTGTTGGGGCATCCCATTCTGTGACTACAGCAGCCTCTGTTTAAGACCATATAAGCATTTGCTCTTATCATATTTGAAATTAGCCTGATAAAGACACTTTTGCTGGCCAAAGCACTACTGGACCCTGCCAGGTCGATTCCTGTTGGGGCATCCCATTCTGTGACTAAAGCAGCCTCTGTTTAAGACCATATAAGCATTTGCTCTTATCATATTTGAAATTAGGCCTGATAAAGACACTTTTGCTGGCCAAAGCACTACTGGACCCTGCCAGGTCCATTCCTGCCCAGGGCATCCCATTCTGTGACTACAGCAGCCTCTGTTTAAGACCATATAAGCATTTGCTCTTATCATATTTGAAATTAGGCCTGATAAAGACACTTTTGCTGGCCAAAGCACTACTGGACCCTGCCAGGTCCATTCCTGCCCAGGGCATCCCATTCTGTGACTAAAGCAGCCTCTGTTTAAGACCATATAAGCATTTGCTCTTATCATATTTGAAATTAGGCCTGATAAAGACACTTTTGCTGGCCAAAGCACTACTGGACCCTGCCAGGTCGATTCCTGTTGGGGCATCCCATTCTGTGACTACAGCAGCCTCTGTTTAAGACCATATAAGCATTTGCTCTTATCATATTTGAAATTAGCCTGATAAAGACACTTTTGCTGGCCAAAGCACTACTGGACCCTGCCAGGTCCATTCCTGCCCAGGGCATCCCATTCTGTGACTAAAGCAGCCTCTGTTTAAGACCATATAAGCATTTGCTCTTATCATATTTGAAATTAGGCCTGATAAAGACACTTTTGCTGGCCAAAGCACTACTGGACCCTGCCAGGTCCATTCCTGCCCAGGGCATCCCATTCTGTGACTACAGCAGCCTCTGTTTAAGACCATATAAGCATTTGCTCTTATCATATTTGAAATTAGGCCTGATAAAGACACTTTTGCTGGCCAAAGCACTACTGGACCCTGCCAGGTCCATTCCTGCCCAGGGCATCCCATTCTGTGACTACAGCAGCCTCTGTTTAAGACCATATAAGCATTTGCTCTTATCATATTTGAAATTAGCCTGATAAAGACACTTTTGCTGGCCAAAGCACTACTGGACCCTGCCAGGTCCATTCCTGCCCAGGGCATCCCATTCTGTGACTAAAGCAGCCTCTGTTTAAGACCATATAAGCATTTGCTCTTATCATATTTGAAATTAGGCCTGATAAAGACACTTTTGCTGGCCAAAGCACTACTGGACCCTGCCAGGTCCATTCCTGCCCAGGGCATCCCATTCTGTGACTACAGCAGCCTCTGTTTAAGACCATATAAGCATTTGCTCTTATCATATTTGAAATTAGGCCTGATAAAGACACTTTTGCTGGCCAAAGCACTACTGGACCCTGCCAGGTCCATTCCTGCCCAGGGCATCCCATTCTGTGACTAAAGCAGCCTCTGTTTAAGACCATATAAGCATTTGCTCTTATCATATTTGAAATTAGGCCTGATAAAGACACTTTTGCTGGCCAAAGCACTACTGGACCCTGCCAGGTCGATTCCTGTTGGGGCATCCCATTCTGTGACTACAGCAGCCTCTGTTTAAGACCATATAAGCATTTGCTCTTATCATATTTGAAATTAGCCTGATAAAGACACTTTTGCTGGCCAAAGCACTACTGGACCCTGCCAGGTCCATTCCTGCCCAGGGCATCCCATTCTGTGACTAAAGCAGCCTCTGTTTAAGACCATATAAGCATTTGCTCTTATCATATTTGAAATTAGGCCTGATAAAGACACTTTTGCTGGCCAAAGCACTACTGGACCCTGCCAGGTCCATTCCTGCCCAGGGCATCCCATTCTGTGACTACAGCAGCCTCTGTTTAAGACCATATAAGCATTTGCTCTTATCATATTTGAAATTAGGCCTGATAAAGACACTTTTGCTGGCCAAAGCACTACTGGACCCTGCCAGGTCCATTCCTGCCCAGGGCATCCCATTCTGTGACTACAGCAGCCTCTGTTTAAGACCATATAAGCATTTGCTCTTATCATATTTGAAATTAGGCCTGATAAAGACACTTTTGCTGGCCAAAGCACTACTGGACCCTGCCAGGTCCATTCCTGCCCGGGGCATCCCATTCTGTGACTACAGCAGCCTCTGTTTAAGACCATATAAGCATTTGCTCTTATCATATTTGAAATTAGGCCTGATAAAGACACTTTTGCTGGCCAAAGCACTACTGGACCCTGCCAGGTCCATTCCTGCCCAGGGCATCCCATTCTGTGACTAAAGCAGCCTCTGTTTAAGACCATATAAGCATTTGCTCTTATCATATTTGAAATTAGGCCTGATAAAGACACTTTTGCTGGCCAAAGCACTACTGGACCCTGCCAGGTCGATTCCTGTTGGGGCATCCCATTCTGTGACTACAGCAGCCTCTGTTTAAGACCATATAAGCATTTGCTCTTATCATATTTGAAATTAGCCTGATAAAGACACTTTTGCTGGCCAAAGCACTACTGGACCCTGCCAGGTCGATTCCTGTTGGGGCATCCCATTCTGTGACTAAAGCAGCCTCTGTTTAAGACCATATAAGCATTTGCTCTTATCATATTTGAAATTAGGCCTGATAAAGACACTTTTGCTGGCCAAAGCACTACTGGACCCTGCCAGGTCCATTCCTGCCCAGGGCATCCCATTCTGTGACTAAAGCAGCCTCTGTTTAAGACCATATAAGCATTTGCTCTTATCATATTTGAAATTAGGCCTGATAAAGACACTTTTGCTGGCCAAAGCACTACTGGACCCTGCCAGGTCCATTCCTGCCCAGGGCATCCCATTCTGTGACTACAGCAGCCTCTGTTTAAGACCATATAAGCATTTGCTCTTATCATATTTGAAATTAGGCCTGATAAAGACACTTTTGCTGGCCAAAGCACTACTGGACCCTGCCAGGTCCATTCCTGCCCGGGGCATCCCATTCTGTGACTACAGCAGCCTCTGTTTAAGACCATATAAGCATTTGCTCTTATCATATTTGAAATTAGGCCTGATAAAGACACTTTTGCTGGCCAAAGCACTACTGGACCCTGCCAGGTCCATTCCTGCCCAGGGCATCCCATTCTGTGACTAAAGCAGCCTCTGTTTAAGACCATATAAGCATTTGCTCTTATCATATTTGAAATTAGGCCTGATAAAGACACTTTTGCTGGCCAAAGCACTACTGGACCCTGCCAGGTCGATTCCTGTTGGGGCATCCCATTCTGTGACTACAGCAGCCTCTGTTTAAGACCATATAAGCATTTGCTCTTATCATATTTGAAATTAGCCTGATAAAGACACTTTTGCTGGCCAAAGCACTACTGGACCCTGCCAGGTCGATTCCTGTTGGGGCATCCCATTCTGTGACTAAAGCAGCCTCTGTTTAAGACCATATAAGCATTTGCTCTTATCATATTTGAAATTAGGCCTGATAAAGACACTTTTGCTGGCCAAAGCACTACTGGACCCTGCCAGGTCCATTCCTGCCCAGGGCATCCCATTCTGTGACTAAAGCAGCCTCTGTTTAAGACCATATAAGCATTTGCTCTTATCATATTTGAAATTAGGCCTGATAAAGACACTTTTGCTGGCCAAAGCACTACTGGACCCTGCCAGGTCCATTCCTGCCCGGGGCATCCCATTCTGTGACTACAGCAGCCTCTGTTTAAGACCATATAAGCATTTGCTCTTATCATATTTGAAATTAGGCCTGATAAAGACACTTTTGCTGGCCAAAGCACTACTGGACCCTGCCAGGTCCATTCCTGCCCAGGGCATCCCATTCTGTGACTAAAGCAGCCTCTGTTTAAGACCATATAAGCATTTGCTCTTATCATATTTGAAATTAGGCCTGATAAAGACACTTTTGCTGGCCAAAGCACTACTGGACCCTGCCAGGTCCATTCCTGCCCGGGGCATCCCATTCTGTGACTACAGCAGCCTCTGTTTAAGACCATATAAGCATTTGCTCTTATCATATTTGAAATTAGCCTGATAAAGACACTTTTGCTGGCCAAAGCACTACTGGACCCTGCCAGGTCCATTCCTGCCCAGGGCATCCCATTCTGTGACTAAAGCAGCCTCTGTTTAAGACCATATAAGCATTTGCTCTTATCATATTTGAAATTAGGCCTGATAAAGACACTTTTGCTGGCCAAAGCACTACTGGACCCTGCCAGGTCCATTCCTGCCCGGGGCATCCCATTCTGTGACTACAGCAGCCTCTGTTTAAGACCATATAAGCATTTGCTCTTATCATATTTGAAATTAGCCTGATAAAGACACTTTTGCTGGCCAAAGCACTACTGGACCCTGCCAGGTCCATTCCTGCCCAGGGCATCCCATTCTGTGACTACAGCAGCCTCTGTTTAAGACCATATAAGCATTTGCTCTTATCATATTTGAAATTAGGCCTGATAAAGACACTTTTGCTGGCCAAAGCACTACTGGACCCTGCCAGGTCCATTCCTGCCCAGGGCATCCCATTCTGTGACTAAAGCAGCCTCTGTTTAAGACCATATAAGCATTTGCTCTTATTATATTTATATTATAAGACACTTTTGCTGGGCATAGGCTTACTGCTGCCTGCCAGGTGCACTTCTGTTGAGGCATCCCATTCTGTAACATAGCATACCCCTCTTTATTTACACTAAGCAGCTCTCTTATTTACACTAAGCAGGCCTGTTGGAGGCTGAGTGTTACTGCTCACTTTTGGTGTGCATTATATTCTGTTTCATATAGACCCACCGCTGCCCGGGGTTTTTTTAAATATCACCTACTACCACGCCAGTTAGACTATGTCGGGCAGACAAGTGCCTGGAAGTGAAAAGAGGAGTGGCAGAGGCCAAGATTCCGCAGGCAGAGCTCGCATCAGACTGGGGGCCAGTAGCAGCAGGAGTCACGCTGAGAGACCTAATCTGCCAGTATCTGCTAGCGGTCGGGTCTCCACCAGTAACGCATCTGCCGTGGTAGATTGGTTGACGCGCTCATCAACAACATCATCACAACTTACGTCTGAGACCCCCAGTCTAGGGTCGGTAGGTTCCTCTGACACAACCCTGAGTTGGCATGCCCCGAGAGCAGTCCCTGTCCTCCCATTGCCTCTGGCCTACGCCGTTCCCTCCCCCAGCGACGTATCCTATGCTTTGGGTTCAGCTCCACTCTTTAGTGAGGAGGACCATCAGATAGAGGACAGTCAGCAGCTACTGCCCAGCCAAGAAATGGAGGTGGCTTCTTTAGCTAGGCAGACAAATAGTGATGTGGACAGTGTCGTGGGTGCTGCGAGCGTTCCAGCTCCTGCGCCAGACACTGTTGACGAATCCACGAACATCAGTGACGTACAGCCACAACTCGGTGATGATGATGATGATGACGATGAAGCCGATCGCACTTGGGAGCCGGGTGATGAAGGGGCTTCATCGTCATCATCAGGAGAAGAGGGGTGCAGGTTGCCCCGGAGTCAGCAGCTGAGGCAGCAAGGTGGTAGCAGTCAGCATGGGGGCACAATTCCAAAGGCTGGAGCCGGCCGGGGCCGGGGCCGGGGTAGAGCACCTGCTGTGCGGCAGTCTACCTTATCGGGAGGTAGTGGAGCAGGGGTTCCTGGAGTTGGCAACAGCAGCAGTGAATCAGTGAGGCCAGGGGGTGGGAAAAGTAGCTACTCGGCAGTGTGGCAGTTTTTCCTGAGGCATCCGCAGGAGGGTAACATGGCCACATGCAAGATATGTAGGCAAAAGGTGAAGCGTGGCCAGGGTCCAAATGTTGGCACCACGGCCCTGCGTCAACATATGATGCGTCACCATAAAACGACCTGGGAGAACCGAGGCTCCCAAGGGGTGGTCCAGTCTGCTTCCTCACCAAGTGAGCTCCCAATTTCTGCCAGCCAAGGCTCCAGCACCTCAGCCGAAGGCAGCTGTGCGTCATACCCATCCTCTGTCGCTCCTGCTCCTCCTCCTCCAAGTCATGCATCCCGCCAGCAATCCATCAGCGAAGCCATGTCCAAGAGACAGCAGTATGCGCCCACTCATCCTACGGCGCAGAAGCTGAATGTGCTCCTGTCCAAGTTGCTGGTGCTGCAGTCGCTCCCTTTTCAGGTGGTGGAATCTGCACCTTTCAGAGAACTGATGGCTTGTGCCGAGCCGAGGTGGAGAGTCCCAAGCCGTCATTTCTTTGCCAAGAAGGCAGTACCAGCGCTGCACACTTTTGTTGAACAGAAGGTGGGCCAGTCCTTGAGCCTGTCGGTGTGTAGCAAAATACATGGCAGCGCCGACATCTGGAGCTGTAACTACGGTCAGGGGCAGTACATGTCGTTTACGGCCCACTGGGTGAATGTGGTCCCTTTGCAGCAGCAACTTGGACAGGTCACGCCGCTTCGGCCTCCGCGCTCTCTGCCCATTGGGCCTGTGACACCGTGCGACTCGGCCTCCTCATCCTCCGCCATCTCCTCACCCTCCACTGTAGGCTCAAGTCTCAGTGCCCCTCCAGTCTACCATGTGTGCAGGGCACGGAGGTGTCACGCAGTGCTTCACATGGTTTGTCTTGGCGAACGGAGTCACACAGGGGAGGAACTGCTTAAATGTATTCATCAGGAAATCCAAACATGGCTTACTCCGAGAAAACTTAAAATGGGAATCATGGTTACCGACAATGGGAAGAACATTTTGTCTGCGCTGCGCCAAGGAAGCCTGACCCATGCCCCCTGCATGGCTCACGTCTTCAATCTGGTTGTCAAGCGGTTTCTGAAGTGTTCCCCCCATCTGCAGGACATCCTAACAACTTCACGGAAACTTTGCATGCACTTCAGCCACTCCTACACCGCCAAACACACCCTTCTTGAGCTACAGCGTCAGAATGGTATCCCCCAACATAGTCTGATTTGCGATGTTTCCACCCGTTGGAATTCCACCCTTCACATGTTGGACCGATTATATGAACAGAGAAAAGCCATCACGGATTTCCTGATGATCCAAGCAGATAGGGGGACTCCCCTGTGTAACTTCAATGTCAACCAGTGGCAGCTCATACGTGACACCTGCCGTTTGCTCAGGCCCTTTGAGGAAGCCACTTTATTTGTCAGTCGGCAGGATTACGGGATGAACGACGTGATTCCACTGCTTCATGTACTACAGCACATGTTGGAAACCATGGCTGGTCAGGGCACTGGAGACATGGCGTTTACATCTTACGGCCACATGAACCCCGTTGGAGCTGAACTGGAGGAGGAGGAGGAGGAAGAGGAGGAGGAGGAGTTGCCCAGCGAAACACAGTTTAGGCTTGGCGAAATGGCTGGTTTATCTAGTCAGCGGACAGGAGAGGAGGAGCAGGAGCAGCCAGAGGAGCTAGAGGTTTTTGAGGAAGGAGAGACAGAGGACCCGGGCACACCGTGGCAGTATGCAGTGGAGATGGAGACAGGTAGTCCATCCGAGTCACTTGCGCAAATGGCACGAAGCATGCTCACATGCTTGCGTAGTGACCCCAGAATTGTTTCCATCTGTCGGCGGGATGACTTCTGGCTGTCCACCTTATTGGACCCTCGCTTCCGGCACAAAATGGGGGCATTTTTTAAACCCACCGAGAGGGAGGACAAACTCAACTACTACAAAGACATTCTACGTAGGCAGTTGGCCGATGCCTATCTGCGCCATGGTCCATACTCTCGCAGGTCTGACTCGAGGGGACCTCTGCGCTCACCTTCCACTGCCATGGCCGCTGGGGGGGTTGGCAGCAGCAGCAGCAGAAGCTCCATCAGCAGCAGCAGCCTCAGTCTTCAGTCGCTAATGAGTAGCTTTCTACACCCGCATAGTGAGGCTACTCATGAGCAGCAGGAAGACCTGGAGCAGGACCTGAACCAGCAGGTCATGTCATACTTTGACATGACCATGCCAACACACCTTGAGGATCCGCTGGACTTCTGGGCAGCCAAACTTGATTTGTGGCCGCAACTAGCAGAGTTTGCCCTGGAAAAGCTGTCCTGCCCGGCAAGTAGCGTGCCATCTGAGCGGGTGTTTAGTGCGGCGGGGGCCATAGTTACGGCGAGGAGAACTCGTCTGTCAACTAAAAATGTGGAGAGACTCACCTTTGTCAAAATGAATCAGGGATGGATCAGCCAGGATTTCCACCCACCAATGCCTGATGCATGCGACTAGATTCAGCATGGTGCCACGTTTTACACTTTCCAAATGGTGCAAAACATATTTATGTCTTTAGGCCATTTTTTGGGCTCCTGCTGCTGCTGCTGCCAACTCCTGCCAACTCCAGGGTGTGATTCATCCAATTTTTGGGCTCCTGAGGCCAACTCCAGTGTATATTTGGGCTCCTGCTGCTGCTGCTGCCAACTTCTGCCAACTCCAGGGTGTGATTCATCCAATTTTTGGGCTCCTGAGGCCAACTCCAGTGTATATTTGGGCTCCTGCTGCTGCTACTGTCAACTCCTGCCAACTCCAGGGTGTGATTCATCCAATTTTTGGGCTCCTGAGGCCAACTCCAGTGTATATTTGGGCTCCTGCTGCTGCTGCTGCCAACTTCTGCCAACTCCAGGGTGTGATTCATCCAATTTTTGGGCTCCTGAGGCCAACTCCAGTGTATATTTGGGCTCCTGCTGCTGCTACTGTCAACTCCTGCCAACTCCAGGGTGTGATTCATCCAATTTTTGGGCTCCTGAGGCCAACTCCAGTGTATATTTGGGCTCCTGCTGCTGCTGCTGCCAACTTCTGCCAACTCCAGGGTGTGATTCATCCAATTTTTGGGCTCCTGAAGCCAACTCCAGTGTATATTTGGGCTCCTGCTGCTGCTGGTGTCAACTCCTGCCAACTCCAGGGTGTGATTCATCCAATTTTTGGGCTCCTGAAGCCAACTCCAGTGTATATTTGGGCTCCTGCTGCTGCTGGTGTCAACTCCTGCCAACTCCAGGGTGTGATTCATCCAATTTTTGGGCTCCTGAGGCCAACTCCAGTGTATATTTGGGCTCCTGCTGCTGCTGCTGTCAACTCCTGCCAACTCCAGGGTGTGATTCATCCAATTTTTGGGCTCCTGAAGCCAACTCCAGTGTATATTTGGGCTCCTGCTGCTGCTACTGTCAACTCCTGCCAACTCCAGGGTGTGATTCATCCAATTTTTGGGCTCCTGAAGCCAACTCCAGTGTATATTTGGGCTCCTGCTGCTGCTGCTGCCAACTTCTGCCAACTCCAGGGTGTGATTCATCCAATTTTTGGGCTCCTGAGGCCAACTCCAGTGTATATTTGGGCTCCTGCTGCTGCTGCTGCCAACTTCTGCCAACTCCAGGGTGTGATTCATCCAATTTTTGGGCTCCTGAAGCCAACTCCAGTGTATATTTGGGCTCCTGCTGCTGCTGGTGTCAACTCCTGCCAACTCCAGGGTGTGATTCATCCAATTTTTGGGCTCCTGAAGCCAACTCCAGTGTATATTTGGGCTCCTGCTGCTGCTGCTGCCAACTTCTGCCAACTCCAGGGTGTGATTCATCCAATTTTTGGGCTCCTGAGGCCAACTCCAGTGTATATTTGGGCTCCTGCTGCTGCTGCTGCCAGCTTCTGCCAACTCCAGGGTGTGATTCATCCAATTTTTGGGCTCCTGAGGCCAACTCCAGTGTATATTTGGGCTCCTGCTGCTGCTGCTGCCAACTTCTGCCAACTCCAGGGTGTGATTCATGCAATTTTTGGGCTCCTGAAGCCAACTCCAGTGTATATTTGGGCTCCTGCTGCTGCTGGTGTCAACTCCTGCCAACTCCAGGGTGTGATTCATCCAATTTTTGGGCTCCTGAAGCCAACTCCAGTGTATATTTGGGCTCCTGCTGCTGCTGCTGCCAACTTCTGCCAACTCCAGGGTGTGATTCATCCAATTTTTGGGCTCCTGAGGCCAACTCCAGTGTATATTTGGGCTCCTGCTGCTGCTGCTGCCAACTTCTGCCAACTCCAGGGTGTGATTCATCCAATTTTTGGGCTCCTGAAGCCAACTCCAGTGTATATTTGGGCTCCTGCTGCTGCTGGTGTCAACTCCTGCCAACTCCAGGGTGTGATTCATCCAATTTTTGGGCTCCTGAAGCCAACTCCAGTGTATATTTGGGCTCCTGCTGCTGCTACTGTCAACTCCTGCCAACTCCAGGGTGTGATTCATCCAATTTTTGGGCTCCTGAGGCCAACTCCAGTGTATATTTGGGCTCCTGCTGCTGCTGCTGCCAACTTCTGCCAACTCCAGGGTGTGATTCATCCAATTTTTGGGCTCCTGAGGCCAACTCCAGTGTATATTTGGGCTCCTGCTGCTGCTACTGTCAACTCCTGCCAACTCCAGGGTGTGATTCATCCAATTTTTGGGCTCCTGAGGCCAACTCCAGTGTATATTTGGGCTCCTGCTGCTGCTGCTGCCAACTCCTGCCAACTCCAGGGTGTGATTCATCCAATTTTTGGGCTCCTGAGGCCAACTCCAGTGTATATTTGGGCTCCTGCTGCTGCTGCTGCCAACTTCTGCCAACTCCAGGGTGTGATTCATCCAATTTTTGGGCTCCTGAGGCCAACTCCAGTGTATATTTGGGCTCCTGCTGCTGCTACTGTCAACTCCTGCCAACTCCAGGGTGTGATTCATCCAATTTTTGGGCTCCTGAGGCCAACTCCAGTGTATATTTGGGCTCCTGCTGCTGCTGCTGCCAACTTCTGCCAACTCCAGGGTGTGATTCATCCAATTTTTGGGCTCCTGAGGCCAACTCCAGTGTATATTTGGGCTCCTGCTGCTGCTACTGTCAACTCCTGCCAACTCCAGGGTGTGATTCATCCAATTTTTGGGCTCCTGAGGCCAACTCCAGTGTATATTTGGGCTCCTGCTGCTGCTGCTGCCAACTTCTGCCAACTCCAGGGTGTGATTCATCCAATTTTTGGGCTCCTGAGGCCAACTCCAGTGTATATTTGGGCTCCTGCTGCTGCTACTGTCAACTCCTGCCAACTCCAGGGTGTGATTCATCCAATTTTTGGGCTCCTGAGGCCAACTCCAGTGTATATTTGGGCTCCTGCTGCTGCTGCTGCCAACTTCTGCCAACTCCAGGGTGTGATTCATCCAATTTTTGGGCTCCTGAAGCCAACTCCAGTGTATATTTGGGCTCCTGCTGCTGCTGTTGTCAACTCCTGCCAACTCCAGGGTGTGATTCATCCAATTTTTGGGCTCCTGAGGCCAACTCCAGTGTATATTTGGGCTCCTGCTGCTGCTGCTGCCAACTTCTGCCAACTCCAGGGTGTGATTCATCCAATTTTTGGGCTCCTGAGGCCAACTCCAGTGTATATTTGGGCTCCTGCTGCTGCTACTGTCAACTCCTGCCAACTCCAGGGTGTGATTCATCCAATTTTTGGGCTCCTGAGGCCAACTCCAGTGTATATTTGGGCTCCTGCTGCTGCTGCTGCCAACTTCTGCCAACTCCAGGGTGTGATTCATCCAATTTTTGGGCTCCTGAGGCCAACTCCAGTGTATATTTGGGCTCCTGCTGCTGCTACTGTCAACTCCTGCCAACTCCAGGGTGTGATTCATCCAATTTTTGGGCTCCTGAGGCCAACTCCAGTGTATATTTGGGCTCCTGCTGCTGCTGCTGCCAACTTCTGCCAACTCCAGGGTGTGATTCATCCAATTTTTGGGCTCCTGAAGCCAACTCCAGTGTATATTTGGGCTCCTGCTGCTGCTGGTGTCAACTCCTGCCAACTCCAGGGTGTGATTCATCCAATTTTTGGGCTCCTGAAGCCAACTCCAGTGTATATTTGGGCTCCTGCTGCTGCTGCTGCCAACTTCTGCCAACTCCAGGGTGTGATTCATCCAATTTTTGGGCTCCTGAGGCCAACTCCAGTGTATATTTGGGCTCCTGCTGCTGCTGCTGCCAACTTCTGCCAACTCCAGGGTGTGATTCATCCAATTTTTGGGCTCCTGAAGCCAACTCCAGTGTATATTTGGGCTCCTGCTGCTGCTGGTGTCAACTCCTGCCAACTCCAGGGTGTGATTCATCCAATTTTTGGGCTCCTGAGGCCAACTCCAGTGTATATTTGGGCTCCTGCTGCTGCTGCTGCTGCCAACTTCTGCCAACTCCAGGGTGTGATTCATCCAATTTTTGGGCTCCTGAGGCCAACTCCAGTGTATATTTGGGCTCCTGCTGCTGCTACTGTCAACTCCTGCCAACTCCAGGGTGTGATTCATCCAATTTTTGGGCTCCTGAGGCCAACTCCAGTGTATATTTGGGCTCCTGCTGCTGCTGCTGCCAACTTCTGCCAACTCCAGGGTGTGATTCATCCAATTTTTGGGCTCCTGAAGCCAACTCCAGTGTATATTTGGGCTGCTGCTGCTGCTGCCAACTTCTGCCAACTCCAGGGTGTGATTCATCCAATTTTTGGGCTCCTGAGGCCAACTCCAGTGTATATTTGGGCTCCTTCTGCCCCTCATAGTGATGCCACTTCAACTCTCTGCAATTGTGCCGCTCTGCGATTCTATTAGCGATGCCTCTGATCTGCATGTGATATTTCTTCAAAGTATTATTTAACTAACCCAGCACGCATCCTGTGCGTGTTACAGCAAGGCTGAATGGTTTACAACCCTATTGAGGCTGTAGGAGGCTCAGAAATAGCCGTTTTTAATAGCGATTCGTCGCGAATTTATTCGGGTCGAAACGATTTTTGTCGGAAAATTCGGCGAATCAGTCGAATCGAATTTTTCAAAAGTTCGCTCATCTCTAGTGTATATTTAACCTGACAAAAAAATCTGCCTTGGCCCTGCCCCCACCTGCATCAGTCACAGTGACTGGAAGAAGCCCAGCTCCAATAGTACTACCTGCACAACCCCTGTAGAGAACAAGGAGAACCCTCAATGATGCTGGGGAACTGTTCTCAGGAACCAGTATATTTTTGAGCACTAGGCCATGAGGATGCGGATGCAGGGGAGATAAGGTTAGTATTACTTTTTTGTTAATAAAGCCATATCTTCCAAGTGTCCCTAATTTGGAGTGACTGTCCCTCTTTTGAGTATCCCCCTGTCCCTCGTTGTTCTCCTTTGCCCCTCTTTGAGCTTTAATATGCAGATCTGCATCAATAAATGATTAATTTGCCTATTTAAATTGCTCATATTGTTGTAGCTGTAACACCCTATTTCTTATTCATTCCTCAATGAGGGGGTGTGGCCTAAATTAACAAATGTCCCTCTTTCCCATCCTGAAAAGTTGGTAGGTATGATACAGTCTCTTGAATTATAAAAATGTGCTTAGAATGTGTCTAGCCTCTCTAAATGTTAATGAATCCCCCCCCCCCATACATAGTATGTAGCAGGCAGATATTGGAACCCCAAGAAGGAAGAGAGGATCTCCCCTGCACCCAGTGATTGGATCTGCCCACACATACACTGATGCAGGAAGGGGTGAGCTATAGGACACTAGAGAGGCAGCTAGAGGCTTGGTTATGAAAATAGTACTTTACTAGCAAGGACACCCTTCTGACTGAGCAGACCAAGAGGGATCAGTTGTGATCAGATGTCCTTTAAAGAATCTCCCTGTCAATATGGCATTGGAAATCCTGATTTGGGTTAAAAGAGGAGAAATTGGGCCTATACTCTACTCGGCACTCTGCCTTGAGGCATATGAGTATGGGGCAGGGGGGTTATATTGAGCTGATATTAGACATTAACTAGACCAACAGCCTTGCACATTTGGAAACAAAAACTCCCCAAAACTCAGTTCCCCCATCTGCATGTATGGAACTGAATCGTTGTCAGCACTTACATTTGCTCCTGCACCCACTCACATATTTTCATATGGTAGTGTGCATCTTGGACCTTCTTTTCCCAGCATCCCAGATGTGCTGCTGCTTGAGATTTATCTTGCATAACCCCACAATGCACTGCGGCAGGAAACTTCCTCTTTGCAGGCGGCCTGCAGCTCCATTAGATACCACTTTGTTTTTAAAAATTGACCACAGCTGGAGGTACAAAAAGGTAAATTAATTTTTCTGTGCATCACTTTGAATTTGTATATGACCACTATTTCTTGCAAGGGTGTCGGTCTGGTTTAATGGAGGTTTATTATTTGTATTCTGACTTGCAAATTGGGGATGCCTATTAGGTGGGGGAAGCAGAAGCCATTAGGCCACTGTGGTTAGTATAAGACACCACTCACCTCTACCACATGGTTTGAAGCCCTCAAGTGACAGGTGCATTTGATTTGTTTGTTGGTTTGCTCATAAATGTGCACCCACCATCTTTGCAAATCTGCTTGGCTATTGGTCATCATATGAGCAGCAGCCATGGCATGAATAGTGGAAGAGGTAAGCAGCGGCTTCATGATTTCAGGCTTCCCAATGGGAGGCATTGTGCAGCAGGCATCCTAATCGGGATTCACCCTGCGCTGCCACGATTAGGGAACACCCAGGTCCTTATTTATGAAGGAATAGTGACAGGTAGCGACGAGTGAGCGGCCGGTAATGACGTGCCCCGCCACGAGAACGCCGGCTCCCCACCACAATCACACATTTATCAAGCTAATCCTGCTTAGCGACTGAGATAGCGCCAGATAGCCACTCATTCATCATTATTCCAGCCTCAGCCCACAGCGCCAGCGTCCGACCTTGAACAGCGACAGGTATGACCTCTCGCTACCTGGCGCTCTCCAATGCATTTCAATGGAGCAATCTTTAAATATTAATAATTAATTGTTATTAATGTTTTTTTTTTTTTTTTTTTTAAATGTGAAAAATTCTGTGACCACTTCTGCCATTTTAGATAATTTTTTTAATGGAAAAAAAAATAAAAATTATTTAAAATACTTTTTTTTTTGGTGGTTTAGGGGTTAAAAAACGACTTTTAACACATCGCCTCCAGCGCTCTGGGGTTTAAACATGCATTTCACAGCGCTTGAATTTTTTGAGCGTGATTTTTTGATAAATATGGTGGAAGCCGGTCGCTCTGACCAGTCGCTATCATGCGCACCCATACATCGCGGAACCTGTCAAATAGTGACTCGGAACCTTGTATTGAACATTACGCCACACCGACTGAGTCGCTGTCAACAACCGAACAACGGCCAAGCACAGCGACTACTAGCGTGCGCTGTGAAAATACCGCTACAGTCACTCAACTGTCGCTACATGTCGCTTTTAATAAATCAGCCTCCCAGTCTATTTTGGCCAGATGTCCTCTTTTAAAAGGAAAGTACTCTTTGGTGGACTTTTCCTACAGACCTTATATCAGGAATGCTATAGCGACACAAGGTTCTGCTTTATAACTTCACTTACTCCCATGGCATCTATCACAATTCCCGCAAACCCTGGTATCTGATTTACGTCTCACTGGAGCCACAATAGGGAATACTGGTTGTCTGATCTGGCATGGTACCCTGAAAATGCCGCCCCCCCACCAGGGTCTTCCAGAGTATAATAGATACAGAAGGCAAGCAGGGGAGCCTCTATGGCCCTCCTGATCTGATGGCTACTTATTTTATTTTTTGTTACACTTTACATATAAACCTAATTAGAAATGTGCATTAAACCTATGTTTATCTGCACCTCCACACCAGTCATTGGGTAGGATTGATTATCTGCATATGATTGCATCGTCTTAACAAACAACATACTTCAATAGGGATTTCGAAAGTGGGAGATCTCCTCATTAGTAAAAAGAAAATGTGTTTTCAATAACCGAGCATAATAAGAAGCCCGTCAGCGGAAAAGGTCGCTACAGGCTCATTTTACCACCTGACACTACAGTCTGATTATTGCATTCATTTTGCAGACGAGGGCCAGTATTTATTTCCAATTCTTATTCCCACCCAATGCGTTTTGTTTTTGTGAGAGGAAAAAAATCTCAGCTGCTCTTTGATTGATGTGGTTCAAGCGCCCAAAGTGTTGGAAGGAGCGCTGAATAGACTCGCCGTCCTTGAGTTTGTCGTCATTGAAGCAGTAGAGTAAAACATTAAAGGGAGATTTTTGATTTTTGCTTTTTTTTGCAATATATGAATGTAAAAAGATTTAGGGCCTTATTCATGAAGGGATGGCGCCAGGTAGCGGCAGGTGAACGCCGGAGACGGCAAACAATACCACGTTTATGAAGCCGAATCTGGTGAGCGACTGGAACAACGCCATGTAGCGTATGATTCATCATTATCCCAGCCTCAGCGTACAGCGCCGGCGTTCAGCCTTGCAGAGCGCCACGTCTAACCTGTCGTTACCTGGCGCTCTCCCATACATTTCTATAGACGATCCTTAAATCCCTTTCCTGATCCCAATTGTTTTTTTATTTTCCTTAAAAAAAATCTCAAATCTTTCTGACATGTATCCTGGCCTAGAAAATGACATTTTTGAAAACTTTTTGGATTTATAATATTTTTATGCAGAATTGTCCTTACAGGTCTGGTATTAAAGTGTTCGTGTTACAATGTAATAACAATGTAATTCCAAATGTTTTTGCTTTGTTACTAGTGGATACATGTTCAAAAACAGACTTTAATCACACAGCCTCTGGCGCTATGGGCTACAACTACATGATCTTGAGCGCTGGCGCTGTTTGAGGCTGTTTTTTTGATGAATGTTGGTGTGAGTCAGTCGCACTGAGCTGGCGTTACCGTTCGCTCCCATACAGCGTAGTACTGCGACTCACACATCAATGCAGGCCAGCAACAGAGGCGCTCTGAAACAATGATCCATGGCCGAGCACAGTGACTACTAGCGGGCGCTCTGAAATCCGCTCTACAGGCGCTCATCTGTCGCTGTCTAGCGCTAGTAATGAATCAGCCTGTTAGTGATACTGTGTGGTCAGTGACATGGACCCTGTTGCTTCCGCCAATGGTAAAGGTGGAGGTGAGACACAAAACTCTTCTGGTCAGAGAGGTGAGCTGTAAAATGCCATACTGAGAATTAAGGCTGGCTCCAACATGGCTAATCGCTGGGGTATGCGTGCTAAGCAGCCACATACAGTATAACACCATCCCAATCTTTTTATAGGCACTCTCAGCTGGCTCAGCAGGCCTCATTTCCTACATTCCCCACATCGCTCAATCACTTTCCTGTTTGCTTATTTTCTCCTTTTTCAACCTTTCTTTTGTTATTTCTATTCCAACTCTTTTGTCTCTCTGTCTTCCATCTACATCTGTCTCTCTTTTTCCAATGTACCCTCCACCTTTCCTTCCCACTCTTGTCGCTTTCCCTCCATCTCTTTCTGTCTCTTTGCCCTTTTCTGCCTTTCCACCTCTTCGTCACATTGCCCCTTCTCCAACTCTGTTTCCACAGTTCCTCTCTTATTCTATCTTCTCTTTCTCTCTTTTCTACATCCCCTCTTTTTTCTCCTTACTTCACCCACTATTTTCCACATCCCCTATTTCCATCTCTTTTCCACATTCTCTTTTTTTTCTTTCACTTTTTTCCGCTATTCCCTACTTTTATTTCTTTCACTTTTTCACATTCACTCTCTCTTGGTTTTCCACATTCCCCTTTTTCTCTCTTTTTCCACATTCTGTCTTTCTCACTCTTTCACGTTTCCCTTTTCTTTTGCTCTTTTACACAATCTCCCTTTCTCTTTGACTCTTTTCCAGTTTCTCTTTTTTTCTTCATGCCTCATTTTTCACATTTTCTCTCTCTCCTTCCAACATTCCCTCTTCCTTTGACTTTCTCTTTCCACATGTTATTGATCTTCTCTTTACCAACCTTATTTGAATCTTTCTTTCTGCATTCCTGCTTTATTATTTCCCTGCCTTCTTCTTGCCACCTTCATCTGTCTACCTCTTTTCAGTATTCCTTCTGGCTCCCTCTATTTTCTGCATCTCCTTCTCATTCTCCTTGTATGTAAATAGACGTGTTTGTGGGGCACCACAAACCTCCTAAATGCCATCTAAGAGCAAAGCCATGTCTGCAATACTGTCCCCTGCCAATGTCACAAACCAGAGTCCTGTCTCTTTGTGGCAGTAGGCTAGGTACATTTGGGTATAGGACGGGAGGAAAACACATTAACAGAGAGAACAACCTAGATTGGAATCAAAAGACTAGCTTGTAGTGCCATATTGGGTAAACTAGATGATCAAGATTAGGGTTTATGAAATGTGTCTAGACACGAGGGTAGCAAACTTCCTAAACCAGGAGCTACCTGTCCAGGCAGCCAATTCAAGGGCCCCGCTTGGAGCAGTCTCAGTCAAGGAAAATGGGCAGACCAGAAGTATAGATAGTTTAGGGTAGCGGGACAGGAGGTATTTCCCTGAACCCAAACTTTCTTTCACAGCGGGCCACTTCAAGGTGCCATATTGAAGAGTCTTAGTCCAGGGAAGCTGGGTAGTGGGTAGGTCAGATACAACAGAAGGTAAGATTTAAAAAATGGAACATACATCTATCTGAACCAGAGCTGTCTGTCCAGGACTCCAGGTAGTCTACTAAAGACGCCAGTTAAAAGAATCAGTGTAAGCAATGAATTAATAAGGTTAAGGTGAGGGCATGGGAAGGGGTCTGAGAATTATATACAGAAATAAGCGTATCAATAGGAAAGCACTATAGTGTGTGTGTGTGTGTGTGTGTGTGTGTGTGTGTGTGTGTGTGTGTGTGTGTAGGGGGGTTGTGGAGTTGTTTCTAAATGCAGTACCTCAGAGCCTACTATGATGTTGTTCTGATTGATGTCACATAGAGTTCACTGTCTGAGGGGTGTGTCATTGGCACAGTTGATGTTGTTGGCCTTTGTCTGGTCAGGGAGGTATAATGTAAAAAGCTGCAGCAGGGATTTGGTAGCTGGGGATGTCTAAGAAGTGTTCGGTCTTCTCTAGTTCCCAAAGAGGGTGATGGTTTTTGGTGGCCCCCCTAAATTGGGATGCCACCAAGTTTTCGCCTCTTACTTACCATGAACTGGCAATGCCATGACACATGCGCAGACCTCCGCCATTGAGTTTTGTTAAAGGATATGATTACAGATGTCCCCCAGATTAACACTCAAATAGTATTTGACTCTGAGTTTCTGCCATCTGTCTATGCCCCATGAATACAATAGACTATATTGACACCTATATTCATACCTAGCTGCCAACTACCTCAATAGCTGGGGTGTTTTCTGAGTTGCAGCTCATTTACCCTTGAAAAGGAATCCTTGAATTCCTAATTAGGTTGGCCTCTGACTCAGACACTCAAATACACATTAGACACAGATATTGGATGTTATTTGTGGAAGAGCGATAACTCATGCAATATTAGTTATGACTATATTAAAGGAGCACTATAGTGAAAAAATGGCCCAGTGATAATAATCTATATAAATTTGCTGGATGGCAGGAGGAGGGGTCACTTATACACCCCACATCAAGAAATACCTAGCCAGGCTTGTTGTTTTGATTTTGATGGAAGGAAGAGGACATCGGGGGTGACAGGCTCTGTCAGCCCTCATAGACTAAACCTGTCATCCCTGGATTTTATTCCTACCAGGGGAAGAAAACCACAAACTAGGAGGGCGTTTTATTTAGTTCGGGTGTATAAGTGACACCTCCTCTCATTAGCCAACGTTTTTAAATGGATTTTTAATATTAAACAATTTCACGATAATGCTCCTTTAATAAGAGAGTCTTATGCCCTTATTCATCAAGCGATAGCGCCAGGTAGTGTCTGACGAGCGCCAGGTAGCGGCAGCTAACGGCGACTACCGACTCAAGTACGTCCGCGGCGGTCACAAGGACGCATTTATCAAGCAAAATGAGGCTAGCGCCGGCGAGAGCGACGGCTAGCGCGGCATTCATCATGAAGCCGCCTGGACCGAACAGCGCCGCTGCAAATTCCCTCACAGCGCCAGGTATGAGCTGTCGCTCCCTGGCGATGTCCAATTTTGATTTTTTTAATGTCTAAAAATCGGAGACCACTTCTGCAATGTTAGGATTTATTTTTAAGTCCAAAAAAAAAAAAAAATATGTGCAGAATTGATCTAACAGGTCTGAGATTAATGTATTCATATAACGGGATGATTCTAAAAACATGTATAATGTTACATTCAAAAAATATGGTTGTTTAGGGGTTAAAAACTAGTTAATACAGATCGCCGCCAGCGCTCTGGGGTTTAAACAAGGAATGGACAGCGACAGCACATTCGGAGCGTGATTTTTTGATGAATATGAAGCTAGCCGTTCGCTCTGGCCATTCGTTGTCAGGCGCTCACATACAACGCTGGACCTGTGAAACAGCGACTCCCCAGCCCGTATTCAACATTACCGCACACCGACTGAGTCGCTGTCATCAAGCTAATGCCGGCCAAGCATAGCGAATACTGGCTGGCGCTGAAAAAATCACGCTACAATCGCTCATCTGTCGCTACCTGGCGCTATTGATGAATCGGCCTCTTATTCGGGATTATAAGACCTTTCATTTGATATCAAACTTGGCATACATATATTGGCCAAAGACTGATAATCCACATAGTATCATACTCTGTATTATATGTATTTGATGTTTAGGTTCATTTAACTAAGAAATTAATGGGGATCATGAATTTCTTGGTTACAATATGATAACATGCATATTGTGGGAGTTATACCCTTTATAGAATATGTATCTAATCTCACAGTGGCCGGTTACAGGCACATCCAGGAGGCTGGGAATGCTGGGCACACCCAAAAGTCTTAAAGGGGCCACAGCACTCAAACCAGTTAGCTTGCTGACCAACCTACAATCTGTCTCTAAACTAGGTTAAAAACAGGGGGCTCGGTCACACACATCTGCAGAAGTATGCTTAAGCTGCACCACCGGCGCCAGCAAGCTAACTGGTTTGAGTGCTGTGGCCCCTTTAAGACTTTTGTATTCTAATTGCCCTGCTAATGTGCACCTCCCTGGTTAGTTATAAAATGGTCTGAGCGGCTGCCACCCCCCTTTGTTTCTTTTGAATTTGTGCAAGCACATGGTGTGTGGGGTCTAGGCTGTATTGCAAGGTCTTTGACCCTTCCACCCCATGGCTTGCACTTGAGGTTTAGGGCAACCTCAGGTAAGCCTGCTCCCAATTTATCTATTGCATTGTATGTCCCAAATGGGGCTCTCAGAGATTAGAGTTAGGACTGCACCCCACAGAGGCACTTTGGCGTAGTGGTGCGGCTTGAGCATACTTCTGCAGATGTGTGTGACCGAGCCCCCTGTTTTTAACCTAGTTTAGAGACAGATTGTAGATTGGTCAGCAAGCTAACTGGTTTGAGTGCTGTGGCCCCTTTAAGACTTTTGTATTCTAATTGCCCTGCTAATGTGCCCCTCCCTGGTTAGTTATAAAATGGTCTGAGCGGCTGCCACCCCCCTTTGTTTCTTTTGAATTAATGCTGGGCACACCCCCAAGTGTTTGTAGATTAGTGAGGCAGTCAATGGATGGACCGCGACCTGAAGCAACCATAATGGCTAAGTGCTAAGTATCTCTTGCTGTCTCTCTTTCTCCATTATAACATTTATTGTACTGTAAACTTTCTTTATCGTAACAATTGCCTTGTAATATCTAAGGTTATCTGGGGAAACTTCCTGAACATACTGGGTTAGTGATTTACTGTGCTGGTAAATTAAACCCGCTTTCATGTGTACACTTTGTGTGTGGTGGATAATTTCTCACACAATAGATTGTATGGGCAAAGTATTTGAGGGAAGATATTTCTTCTTTGGGACATTTCACTGGCTGGATGAGGACAGCCGCAGCGACCATCGGTTTGCATCAGATTAGTGGCTGCTATGATTATTAGTATTTGCGATATATATAATATTAATCTCTAGTACAAATATTGGAGATTAAGGTGCAGAAAATATTAATTTAAATAATATTTTCCATCACCAAGTATTTATTGGCAAGCACCTTCCGACTGTGTTCATCTGCCATTTAGATATGCCTGGCAAGGTGCAAATATAGGGGATGGTAGAGGATACCACAGGACTGACAGTTCCAGGTAAATATTAGGCAAACCAGGGGGTTTCACACAGCGAGGCATCCCAAATCGGGATATAATCAGATGGCTTTCACATGATCCTAGATGCATGATGCATAGTTAAAAAAAACTTTTTTTTTTTGGGGGGGGGGATATTTTGGGTATATATGTTTGCACACATAGGAATTTTCCCCCTGCATGTAACTCATCCATGAAGCGAGACAAACCCAAGCAGTCAGTGTATACAAGCCCAGGCTGTCCTATATTATGGTGCCAGGGGAACAGTTAGGGGGTGATGAGCACGTCACAGGAGATATCAAGAGCACTTCAGTCATGTCCCGGTGAGATATTGAACATGACAGGATTGCTTCCATACCTCTAGGCTAAGACTGCCCCATATAGGCAAAGAGATGCAGGTTTAGGCCTCCTAACTGTTGTTCCCCAT
This sequence comes from Gastrophryne carolinensis, assembly GCA_027917425.1. NCBI lineage: Eukaryota > Metazoa > Chordata > Amphibia > Anura > Microhylidae > Gastrophryne > Gastrophryne carolinensis. Next base: position 255,490,005 of record CM051235.1, read on the forward strand.
CAGTGACCCCCCTCAAAATAGAAAATGTTTTCCCCATACTAATCCACCGATATCTTCTAGCACTCGATGAGCTTGACTCATTCTATTCTAGTCTGCTGCTCTTGAAATAATTAATTTTCTAATGAGAAAAAGACTTTCGAATTAGCTGCTGACCCTGAAAAATCTTTGTCACTCACTAGTAGATCACACATGCCCCCAACTCAGCCCTGTAACAAGCAATGCGTGAATTAGTTGTGTCGATTGAGAATAATTGCTTCTTATTGATATCCAATTAGTTTGAAAAACAATCATAGTGGTGGTTTACCACATTAACCCGCGCCAAGCTGGCCAAGAATTCAACGAGGAATTAAATATACTTGTATAAAAGAGTCATTGATTGTTTTTCACCATCATTAACCAGTCGCCCAAACTGCTGATAGCATTTGCTATACTATTCCTGCAGTTTGGAAAGGAATCAATGTGACAGTTGAATTAATTAAATTCAAGAGGATAGTCCCACCAGTTTGCAGAATAAAATGTCAATTGTTGGTGTAGAGGCGGGTATCCTGGTGATCGCCCCATGCAAGCTCTGTGCTTCCTTGCTCCCTAGATCAGGCCCCATGTGACTGCCAGTGACCAATCCCATTCTCCAGAACGACAATCGCACATTAATATTCAAGCCCATCTGGCGAACTTGATTGCTTGGTGACGGTCACCTGGGTCCAGGTCCTGGCATGGTAACAGGAAAGCAGTAGAGGCTGCCCAGCAGAAGGTCTCAAGTGGAGCTGTAGAACAAAACACAACCCACCTGGGCCCCCAAAATGGCCCAGACATTGACAAATACAAAAACAAATGACCAGACAATTAAAAAAATATAACAAATGAATGGCAATAAATATAAAAAGAATGCTCTGATATAGGGTAATAGAAATAAAATGAGCCAGTTAATTATTGCCACTACCCACTGATCTGGCCTCATGCTAATCAATAAATAATTAAAAAACAATACATCAATAACCAATATATAGGTTCTCTACGGAGAAGTGCAAGTGCAAATAACTGTCAGCTAATCAAACCCCAATGCTGACAATTCCACCTATTGTTAAATAGTGACAATATGTTCGAAATCCAGTGGAGTGAGGAAAGTATCAATAATCTAGACTGATAAAGCCAAATACTGCAGGCAATACAGGGTTAATAGGGCATGAATAAATAGATATAACTGGTTAAAGACGGAGCAAAATTCACCACCGGTGCATTGCGAAGTGGGGGACCACTACTTCATCAGGGTGGAGCTATAGAACTGTTTTGATACAACTGAAGCCCTGTGCTTCCGTGTCCCATAGAGCAGGCCCCCCATGTGACTGCTGGTGACCAATTGCGTTCTCCAGATTGACAATCACACATTGATATTCAAGCCCATCTAGCGAGCTTGATTGATGGGCGGCGGTCAACTGGGTCCGGGTCCTGGCAAGGTAACAGGAAAGCAGTAAGTATAGTCTGTTTTTGAACACATATACACCTGTAACAAAGCAAAAACACATGGAATTACATTGTTTTAACACTTTAGTGCCAGACCTGTAATGACAATTCTGCATAAATATATAAAAAGTCAAAAATGTTTCTAAAAGTGTTTGTTTGCAGCCAGGAGAGATCACACAATGATTTGAGCAAAAAAAAAAAAAAGACATAATAAAAATGGCAAACACGCTGTTTAAACACAAGCAAATGAACGGCCATTGAAATGTATGGGAGAGCGACAGGTAGCGAAAGGTAATACCTATTGATGTGGAAGCTAAAGCGCTGGCGCTATATGCTGAGCTGCCTATAATAATACATATATACACATATATACATATATACATCAGATGCTACATGGCGCTGTTAGAGTGTTAGCTGTTAAATGTGGTTTTGGTACAACGCCCTTTATTCACCAGACGCTGCCTGCCATTATGAGGCCCTACCTGCTATCCCTTCTGGAATAACCCCCTAAGTCTGTCTGCCTGGTCTACTCAACCATGTTTACTTATTTGGCTCAACCGTAAGAAAGATTTGTAATGTTCATGCTGAGAATTTCCTTCCAGTCGTCCTACCAAAGCTGGATGTGGCACCTTGCTGTGAGATATGCAAGATTGGGTCAAAAGGCCGGGATATATGAATAGCAGATCTGCTCATGCAAGCTGGGTATCTTAATGATAAGCCAGAGAAGGATAGCTTCCAGCTTAGCTAAGTTCATCTCCTATCAACGAGGTGCTGCAGGGTCTTTGGATCTACCTGATGACATAGGGCCTTATTTATGAGCTGAGTGCCGGCATTCACGTCTTTTCTGTGGACTACATTGGCGCTAGCAATCGCTGTGCAGAACGCTACTAATTAGCTTTGATTGTTGCCCTAGGTATTGGCTGGCCTGTGTCAGCGCCTGTTGGACCTGCCAGCACCAGCGAGCGCCACTTGGTACCGATGTTTTTTCCAGTGAATATTTATAAATTGAAATCTTTGCCGGTGTATTTTTCTGGTGCTGGTTAGAGTTTCTTTATTACAGTTATAAGAAGCTATTGCTGGGGACAAAAAGGACAAACTTTACAGTGTGTGTAGGTTGCGTTTCATTTGTTGTCCATATTACACATTGTTAGCAATTTGTAACAATTTTAGCAACCCTCCCCCAACAAATACATTTTGACCCATCCAGGTCCTGTGTTTCAATTACCGTATATACTCGAGTATAAGCCGAGTTTTTCAGCCCACTTTTTGGGCTGAAAAAAGCCGCCTTGGCTTATACTCGAGTCAGTGAAAATTTGTGCATCCAGCAAGATGGCGCCTATGCCGGAGAGTGAAGAGGAGAGCACGGCGGAGGAACCTCGACTTATCGGTGCGTCAGCTGATGTGTCGGAGACTGAGCGAGGGGGCGGAGGAAGCGCGGTGTAGAGATCGGCGGAGGACGCGGCGGAAGAGCCGCCTCGGAGGCTTCAGAACTCGGCGGGGAGATCAGTACACCCAGCGCGAGGTGGGTGTACCAAGATGGCGGCACTGAGGCCCGGGCCGCGCGCGGGGATATCTGACAGCTGTCAGCCGGCCGGCCCAGACGCAGTATGGAGCCGTGAGTGCGGCTCAGAAGAAGCAGAAGGCGCTGATGTGAGCAGCGGCATGTCATCAAAACAAGTAATTGGAGGGGGGGGTAATTGATCACTGAAGACCTATTGACAAAGATAAGCGGTCTCTGGGTCATTCCCTATTAAATCTGTGGCCATTTCTACATGTCATAGCTGGAACAGCCGGTTCTCCTTTATGTAGCACAGAACACTGACTGGGGGGAGAGGAGTGGGGGGGGCGGAGTACAGGGTAGATTCAGCCCCAGCCCTATCAAACCAGACAAGGGGCCATCCCCATTCATTTCCCGCCCCCGTGCCGGCTCCCGCACTCACCCTCTGTCACTTCCAGCACTTTCAGCTGTTCCTCCACTGCCGCCCGCAGCAGACCAAAATCTGTATCAGCCCGTTGATTCCTCAAATCAACTCCAATTCCAATTGAATAAAGCCGCCTCAGCTTATACTCGAGTCAATAACTTTTCCAGTTTTTTGTGGTAAAATTAGGTGCCTCAGCTTATATTCGGATCGACCTATACTCGAGTATATACGGTAGTCCCATTGCAAGTTCTGTACAAATAAACGTGTTTAATATTAATTATAAACATTAAACACTTCAATCCAGTTTTGCCCATTGCTCTCTATGGGAGCTTCACCTACAGACCCAGGTGCTGCTTTAACCAGCGCACCCAGTGCTTCAACATTTTAGTGTTAAATAAGATACTAACTGGCGGCCACATCGGCTCTGATGTTTTTTTATTTCTTAAATATGACGCTGAGTGCCACTGAGGCCAAAAAGTGACTCTGATGCTTAGAGGAGCAGTATCGCGAAATTTGCATTAAAAAAGATAAATAATTAAATAGCCACACAATAGCTTCTAACATGTGTATAAATAATCTGGCGATAGAAAAAGGAAAAAATATCTGCCTTTCTTTTAAATTGTATAATGACAACGGCTCAGTCCATTTGCTGAATAGGGGGATCTGCTGGGTTGTATTTAGTGAGCTGCTTCATTTAGCCCACTGGTCTCCTAGCAACACTTTACCTAAGAGGCTGACACTGTAATCAGTGGTAACGGCTGTGTGTGTGTGAGGTGCTGCTTTTGTTATGAGACCAGGTGACTCAAATGTGTAAAATCTATACAAAATAAACTGACTGAAAACGACTGAAATTCTTCTTTGAATAACTGTGCAGGAAAATCTAAAGGTATTAAAGTGGAACAAAACCTTGAGTTGCCGACCCTGAAGTCTATAAGACCCGGCCATTGACCTTCCCCCTTGGGCATTCTAAATCAGGATGCCCACTGTGTGAAACGACCCCTGGATAACCACAGATCCCCCATTTTTCTGGCGCGCTCACGCAGATAGTCATTAAGACAGGCCGGGCGGCCAGGAAGGTTACTGCTCAGGCTCCTCATCTGCGTGCAAACAGCGCTGATTGGATGAGAGCCCGCGCATGCGCTGTGGGACAGGGAAAGGTACGTTTCCACAGGCGAACTTGGGGATTTCACATATCAGGGCATCCCAAGTCGGGATGCCCCTAGGGGCACAAAACAAAACTCCAGATAGTGAAAATCCTGGGTTGGGCTTTGCTCAAAACACACAAAGCTGAAAGAAAGATCATATGGAAAAATGTGTTGAGAAAAGAGAGAGAAAATGGTAAACTGAAAGATTCTGCAGCAGAGCCAACATGAAGGGAAAACTGTCAAAAGAAAAAATGTTTAGAGCAAAAAAACAGGATGTAAACCCAAAAATCCAATTCTGAAATAAAATAACCCCCCCCCCCCCAAAAAAAAAAACTGGCGAGTCTGAGATTTGAACCAATGACTCTCTGGTTCAAAGACATTGAATTTACCAATGAGCTAAATGACTTCTAGAGCTTTTCTCTCTGTTTTAGATATATAAGTTCTGGCCAGGCAATGTTGCAATGTTGTTATCTTATGCTGGACGGCTGCCAGCACTGAACAGCTGACACTTTGATACACTGTTTCACCCCTCTCCTCAGCGTGGAACAGGCCAGAGTGTCAGCCTCCGACACTCAGAAGACATAAACATGAGCTATTAGTCTCCAGCTGCACAACACAGTCATCATTTTTTTCTACATTTGTAATTCTTACTCCAACACTTACCTACATTCAAAGTACCATTTTAATATGTCACCAAGAAAAATTTGCGATACTGCTCCTTTAAATAAGGCTTATACAGTAGTTGCATTGTGTGCAGATATCAGTTTCCCAGTAGAAGATGACTTACTTTGGTCTTTACTGACAATGCAAATCAGATAGCTGATAACTACGTTGGTAATTGGATAACTCTGCTCCATATTTACTTATTGATGATGGATTTTACTGAAAGGGAAAATGCCAGAAACACCTAGTACTCACATGGCTTGTAAAGTACGGAGGAAACGCAGTGCGTTAAAGGATAGCTGTAGGCAAAAATAAAAATCCTGCATTTAAAGTGAGCTAAACCCCCTAAAAACAAGTCCATTTTTTGCTTCCCCGTTCCAGGTACATTACCCTTTTGGTGATTTCTGCCTGCAAAATGCTTGGTGTTCCAATTGTAATATCTGACTATTTTATCTTAGGGGAAGAATTCCTGTGCAGGATTTCAGGATGGCACCCCCCAGACACACAGGCAAAATGGGTTACAGAGGAAACATGGAAAAGATGGAGGCAGAGAGATACAGCAAGAAAAATTGAGGTGCAAAAAGAAAGACAGAAGGTAGACAATAGAGAAGAGGAAATGTGGAAAAGCGATTAAGAGAAGGAGAAAGCGAGAGAGAATAAATAAGACTGAGATGGAAGGAATGTAGAAAATCAGGAGAGTGGAGGAGAGACAAAAAGGGGAGAGTTGAATAGGGATTTAAAAGGAGGGGGAAACAATTTGGAATGCAGGGAAAAAAAAGAGAGAGTGGGAAAGAAAGGGAGAAAGGGTAAAAAGAGAGAGACATAAAGAAAGAGAGAGAAGAGAAAGAGTGAAGGGAAGGAAGAAATAGAGGGAAAGAAATAGAAAGAAAGAAAAAAATATGAAAAAGAAAGAGGGAGAAAGAAAGAGAAAAAGAAAGGTGCTTGAAAAAAGGGATGGTAAAAACGGAAGAAGTGAAAAAGCCAGAAGAAGCTGAAAATAGATAGAGGAAGGTAACAAGAGAAAGATGAAGGGAATGTGGAAACAACATGAAAAAGAGGGGGTATACAGAAGGAGAGGAAGATGGAGGAACCATAAAATAAAAGAGAGCAAGAAGACGAGATTCAAGAAGAATGGGGTCAGGAAAAGGACAGTAATCAGATCAGAACAAAGACACTTCCTGTTTACAGGCAGCTTGGGACTTCGTGAGCCACCATCTTGGATGTTTAAAGGCTCTAAAAATGCAGTAGGTGCAGGTAGGATGATCTATAATGTGTATATACAGTGTGGGGGGAACATATAAGATTGTTATTCAGAGTGAAGGTCCGGTTTAAACTAGTTCCTAATATGATTTATGGAGTGAGCAAGGGCAGACCGGCCATCGGGAGCACAGGGAGAATTCCTGGTGGCTACTGCTTTGGAGCCAACTAGGCTGGCACCTAACTCAAACCCTGTTCCGGAAATCCCTCAATTCTCTTCTCCCCATTAGGTCTCTGCCTCCAAGGGCCCCCCGATACCTGGGCCCATTGTATCCCCCAGCACCGAGACATTCCATAAATTCCCCAGAATCATGACTGTGGGCACCATATACACTCCTGACACAGAGTCTGCCACTACTAAATGCTCATTACCTTCCCATTCCCACCTCTGACCCAGATCTGCCCTTGCAGCGCTATAGCCTAAGGTAATGAACATACCAAAAGCACCGTGGAGGTGGGCTAAGCAGCTCATGGGCTGGCGGGGTCTATTTTCACACCAGTGAGGTTACATTGCTCTAGCAATTTCCTATGGAAATCCATTTTGCACATGTGATTACACTTGCCAAGCACTAGCACTTAAAATCGGCAATCAATGGAGTGTTATCACAAGCACTACAACTGCAAACCAAACAAGCGTTTCTTCACCCCCCCATTATGTTATGGTGTGAAAGGAGCCACATTGCAGCTGTGACATCACTAGGCCAATAGGGGGAGCACTAGTCGTCATTACCTAAGATTATCAGGCAAATGAAAGCAAAGGAAATACAATAGCATTTTCTTACTGGGACAGAATAGAAACTTTGAGAAGGCTCATGAGACCTAAGGATTACCTACAGTAACTTTGTTGCAACCTACTTTTGAGTCACATGGCTTGAGACACACTTATAGCATAACACCAACTTTCTATTACCTATCAGCACAGCTAAGGCCCTTATTTATGAAGGAATAGCGACAGGTAGCGACTGGTGAGCGGCCGGTAATGACGGGCCCCGCCACGAGAACGCCGGCTCCCCACCACAATCACACATTTATCAAGCCAATCCTGCTTAGCGACTGAGATAGCGCCATATAGCGACTCATTCATCATTATTCCAGCCTCACCCCACAGCGCCAGCGTCCGACCTTGAACAGCGACAGGTATGACCTCTCGCTACCTGGCGCTCTCCAATGCATTTCAATGGGACAATCTTTAAATATTCATAATTAATTGTTATTAATTGTTTTTTTGTTTTTTTTAAATGTGAAAAATTCTGTGACCACTTCTGCCATTTTAAAATTTTTTTAAGGTTATAAAAAATAAAAATTGTACAGAATTGATATAACAGGTCTGATATTAATGTATTCATATTACTAAATTATTTAAAAAACTTGTTTTTTTGGTTTCCAAAAATATGGTTGTTTGGGGGTTAAAAAACTACTTTTAACCCATCGCCGCCAGCGCTCTGGGGTTTAAACATGCATTTCACAGTGTGAGAATTTTTTGAGCGTGATTTGTTAATGAATATGGTGGGAGCCGGTCGCTAGGGCCAGTCGCTATCATGCGCTCCCATACAGCGCGGAACCTGTCAAATAGCGACTCCTCACCCAATATTCAACATTACCGCACACCGACTGAGTCGCTATCAACTACCAAACAACAGCCAAGCACAGCGACTACTAGCGGGCGCTCTGAAAATACCGCTACAGTCGCTCAACTGTCGCTACCTGCCGCTATTAATGAATCGGCCTCCCCGTGTCCCTGATTTGGACTGTGCTGCTCTGCATTCTGGGATTGCTGTCCATTCCCTGACTCCAGCTCTGCTGTGTCTGTGCAAAGCACCTCGCCAATTTCCCCCACTCTGGTTTTACCTTTTGTGCACTAAATATTCACCTCACCCTCGGATTCCGGGTGATCTTCCGTTGGGCGGCGCTATCTTGCATCTCATCAGGCACTGCGTACGACCCCCCAGAGACGGATTAAGTGTGGTGGAGGCCCCTGGGCACAAAATCTGGTGAAGGCCCCAGATCAGTATTTTTTTCTCCTTTAAAATAATAGTCCAGCCAAGTAAATGGTGGCTGTCTGGCCCCTGCCCACTTACTGGAATGTCAGATGGAGTCCCTTGTGCCACCTTGTGCGGGTGCGTGCTGCTCGGGAACTCCTGCTTTGCCATTCTGGGCGGGGGGTAGTGTAGTCGCCCAGCTGGTCCAGCAGAAAACAGTTCCCTGTATTGAGCTGCCAGCGGCTGTGCTTGGTGGCTTATGTGCAGTGACAGCTCTGCACGCACCCATCACTGTAAGCGCTTTGCTGCACTAAACTTTAGGTCCTGCCCTGTGGTGGCTTTGCCTGCCCAGGCACAGGGGGCTCCACTGCCGCCTATAGCTTTGTTGCCGGTCCATGGCCCATCAGACCAAAGACTGAAAAGCTTCCTGGACTAGACCATAACTTAAAGGTTGGTGGAGGCCCCCTTTACAGGGCAAGTGGTGGAGGCCCCGGAAGAGCACGGTTAAAGCCGTCACTTACGGCTAAGCTGACGGGGGGGAGAGTAGAGAGTTAGGCCCTGAAGATGCCAGAGTTAGTCCTTGAATACATCCGAAAGATAAATAGGGACCAATGTGGAGGGGGGGGGGGGGGATCGGCCCATTTTTAGTTTTGGTCCGATGTTCCTCTTTAAAAGGTAATTCCACTTACAATGACATTTTTAAAAGTGTCCCATTATTATGTGCCAAAATGATTTTTTCAAGGATGATGAGCTTGTCTGTTTTATTTTTTATTTGTTTGAAACACTGTGTGTTAAAAGAAACAGTTTTCCCTAGCAACAATGTGGGTACCTTAGCAACCATGCACAAACGGGAGTGTTGGTTTACCTGACTTGCTAATCATCTGATTGGCAGAGATGACGCCCCACATTCCTATACTCACCGGTTTAACCCCTCCTGCTCTTATTCAGCTTTTTCAGCGGAGGGGATCACAATCTTGTGTTTCAGTAGCTAAAGGGTTACTGCCACTGTCAATATTACTACTTAGATTTTCATGGTCTAATATGTGGAAGTGGAGGGAGATCATCCTTGACAGTGGGAGGCTTCTGGAATTTGTAGGCAAACGGGCTTTATTTACTTGAGTCTCACAGATAAGGTTTGGAAATGAAAGCACAGGGGGACACAATTCCAGCACCTAATCCTAATGTTTATTTTACATTCCAAAAAGTCAGAACACCAAAAACCTGCCAAATATTGAGTTTTCCTTTAAAGGGACTATTAAGCCTAATCTTGAATTAAAGGGTTTTCACCTTCCTCCCCCTGAAGCAGTCACCGGACGGTCCATTGGTTAAAGCGGTCTTTCACTCTGAATAAGAGTCTATCTTATATGTTTCCCACACCCTGTACATACAGATTGATCACTTTAAAATTCATCCTACCTGCATCTACTGCATGTTATGAGCCTTTAAACATCCAAGATGGCGGCTCACGGGGCATCAGGCAGCCTGCAAACAGGAAGTGTCTTCTGACTGTGTCGTTCTGCATTCTGGGATTGCTGACCTTTTCCTGACCCCAGCTCTGCTCTGCCTGAGCAAAGCACAGCTATAACCCGCCCCCTGTACTTTATCCTGATCTCCTCTCCTCAGTATGCGTGATGCTTCTGAGGCAAGATGGCGGCGCCCTGAACAGAGTTGCATCCCAGCAAAGGAAAGAATAAAAAGTAATTGACTAAAAACTAAAAATATATTAATTTTATATACTGGGGAATCGTTTTTTTAAGAGTTTGGGCTTTTCATTAAATGATGCTGAAGGTCCAGTTTAATGAGAATGAGTCCCACCGAGAGTATGGACCCCAGAAATCCTTGGGCACCCAACTTATGCTGTTTGTCATCACCTTGCCCCTGTCACAATCTTATCACTCCTGACTTAGGCCCTTATTTATGAAGGAATAGCGACAGGTAGCGACGGGTGAGCGACCGGTAATAACGGGCACCGCCACGAGAACGCCGGCTCCCCACCACAATCACACATTTATCAAGGCAATCCTGCTTAGCGACTGAGATAGCGCCATATAGCGACTCATTCATCATTATTCCAGCCTCAGCCCACAGCGCCAGCGTCCGACCTTGAACAGCGACAGGTATGACCTCTCGCTACCTGGCGCTCTCCAATGCATTTCAATGGAACAATCTTTAAATATTCATAATTAATTATTATTAATGTTTTTTTTTAAAATGTGAAAAATTCTGTGACCACTTCTGCCATGTTAGATAATTTTTTTAAGGTAAAAAAAAAAAAAAATTTGTGCAGAATTGATATTACAGGTCTGATATTATTGTATTCGTATTACTAAATTCTTAAAATTTTTTTTTTTTTTGGTTTCCAAAAATATGGTGGTTTGGGGGTTAAAAAACTACTTTTAACACATCGCCGCCAGCGCTCTGGGGTTTAAACATGCATTTCACAGCGCGAGAATTTTTTGAGCGTGATTTTTTGATGAATATGGTGGGAGCCGGTCGCTAGGGCCAGTCGCTATCATGCGCTCCCATACAGCGCAGAACCTGTCAAATAGCGACTCGTCACCCCGTATTCAACACCGACTCAGTCGCTATCAACAACCGAACAATGGCCAAGCACAGCGACTACTAGCGGGCGCTGTGAAAATACCGCTACAGTCGCTCAACTGTCGCCACCTGCCGCTATTAATGAATCGGCCTCCCCGAGGACTCCAATCCTTCCAAACTCTACAAGCTTCCAAACTAGTACTAACTAGCACAAATAACCCACCTGTGACATTTGATGAGTCTCTTCGTACAATATCCTTGTCAGTTCAGTCTGGCCTTTTTTCCTGGGCACAAGACAACCTGAACATTTTTGATTTAATCTATATTAGCCAAATTGGAGTGTTTCTATGCTGCTTGCACCTGCATTCACATAGATGTTATGTGATATAGTCGTCCTTTAACATCTACTCTGATTCAGAATTGATGGCGTGTTCCCTACTGAAGGGTTTGTTCAATCAGCACTCGGTACACTCTGCATTCAGGTCGGTATTGTGCACGTATTATTTATAGCTGCCATTGTACACAGATCTATTTTAAAATCTGCTCAGCATAACCTCTAGCGCAGGAGAACGTGCCTTGTAAAGTCCTTCATACAATGATTTGAAAAAGGCACTTTAATTGAATTGTCCCTTATACATGGAAATGAAATGAAATTCTCTGAATATGAGAGGGGACAAATAGAAATAGAAACTAGGAGAGTCTCCAAGGTCTAAAGACAAGTGTTGATTGGCCAGATGATACGGGCAGGCTGATTCATCATTAGCGTCAGGTAGCGACAGATGAGCGTCTGTAGCAGGCATTTTCAGAGCGCCCGCTAGTAGTCGCAGTGCTCGGCCTTGAGTCGCTACTTCATAGCGACTCAGTCGCTGTTCAGTAATGTTGAATAAATTGTGAGGAGTCGCTATTTGACCAGTACAGCGCTGTATGGGAGCGCATGTTAGCGACTGCTCATAGCGACCGACTCACACCATATTCAGCAAAAAAACAGCCTCACAAATCTCTGGCGCTGAAAAATAGTTGTTTGAAGCCCAGAGCGCAGGAGGCGGTGTGTTTAAAGTGTGTTTTTAAGCATCTATCAACTAGTAACAAAGCGAAAACATCTGGAATTACATTGTAGCAACATTGTAACATGAACACTTTAATGCCAGACCTGTAATGTCATTTCTGAAGAAATATATAAAAAATGAAAAAATTATGAAAAAAACTACAATTTCAATGCCAGAAGAGGTCAAAGAATTATTTGTGATTTTTTTGAAAAACAAACAAAATAAAACCCTGTTTAAAGAGAAGAAAAGGATCGTCCATTGAAATGTATGGGAGAGCGACAGGTAGTGAGAGGTCATACCTGGCGCTGTGCAAGGCTGAACGCTGGCGCTGTTCGCTGAGGCTCTGAAAATGATGAATCAGACGCTACATGGCGCTATTTCAGTCGCTAAACAGATTCTGCTTGATAAATGTGTAATTGCGTGCCGTGTCCGGCGTTCACCAGTCGCTACCTGTCGCTACCTGTCATTAACCAGCCACTACCTGACGCTAATCCTTCTTAAATAAGGGCCTAAGTGGGTGGAGCTATGACTTAGTGGCTAAGATTTAGGGGCTGATTAGGAAGGTGGTCGCAGCCTGTTACAGAAAAAGAGGATGCTGAAAGGTAAATGGTGCGAGTAGATTATTTCTCAGCACCTGTATAATCTATTATTGTTAAAACCAAAAAAGAAATATATTAAGCTTAAAGTTAAACTGAATAGCTGTGTATTGCCGTGCACAGCAGAAGGATGTACGTGATGCAGCTTGCCGCTCGTGCACGCGGCTAGGATTTCATTCAGCTTCTCCAGTCGCACATCAATATAGGCGTCTGGAGAAGCTGATTGGATGAGATCCACACCTGCCTCGTGGCCTAACTGGACAGGTAAGCAAATCCGGCGATCCGGATCCAGTAAAGGCATTATTAAAAGTGGACCCAAACTTTTTTTTGCCCTCTCCTAGTTTTAATGCAGAGCATCCTGAGGGGGGTGGATTGAGGATGTGATTATTGCCTGATCAAGCAGATAAATGAATATGGCCGGATGGCGGGATCGCATGATCAAATCCCCAAAACAAAAAAAGCAAAATGTACAGGCAGACCTTAGAATCACAGTATAAGTGACAGATGATGTCTACCAGTCTGCTCTCTCAAGAGAATTTCTGGGATGATTTCCTTGCTCCTGTTACACAGCCAGTTCCTGTGTGCTTGGGGTCCATTCGGGCCCGGTGAGAATTCTCAATCCTTTTTTAGGAGAGAAATCTGCCATCGATTTTCATTGTCTACCGGGTGTGAATTTTTACCTGGCTCTGAATCAACCCCAAGGTAGACAATAAAAGTCAATGGCAGATTTCTAATAAAGAGTGAGGCTCTGAATTGACCCTCTTGTTTTTAAGAGTAGGCTCAGATTGCTTCGAGAAAGGAGGTGGTGCCTCTTTTTTTCCTCTCTATGGCCTTGATTCACGGGGGGGGGGGGGGGATTCATTAATAGCGGCAGGTAGCGACAGTTGAGCGACTGTAGCAGCATTTTCAGAGCGCCCGCTAGTAGTCGCTGTGCTTGGCCGTTGTTCGGTAGTTGATAGCGACTCAGTCGGTTTGCCGTAATGTTGAATATTGGGTGAGGAGTCGCTATTTGACAGGTTCCGCGCTGTATGGGAGCGCATGATAGCGACTGGCCCTAGCGACCGGCTTCCACCATATTCATTAAAAAATCACGCTCAAAAAATTCTCGCGCTGTAAAATGCATGTTTAAACCCCAGAGCGCTGGCGGCGATGGGTTAAAAGTAGTTTTTTAACCCCCAAACAACCATATTTTTGGAAACCAAAAAAAACACATTTTTAAAATAATTTGGTAATATGAATACAATAATATCAGACCTGTAATATCAATTCTGTACATTTTTTTTTATTTTTTTTACCTTAAAAAAATTATTTAAAATGGCAGAAGTGGTCACAGAATGTTTCACATTTAAAAAAAAAAAAAAAAAAAAAAATTAATAACAATTAATTATGAATATTTAAAGATTGTTCCATTGAAATGCATTGGAGAGCGCCAGGTAGCGAGAGGTCATACCTGTCGCTGTTCAAGGTCGGACGCTGGCGCTGTGGGCTGAGGCTGGAATAATGATGAATGAGTGGCTATCTGGCGCTATCTCAGTCGCTAAGCAGGATTGGCTTGATAACTGTGTGATTGTGGTGGGGAGCCGGAGTTCTCGTGGCGGTGCCCGTCATTACCGGCCGCTCACCAGTCGCCACCTGTCGCTATTCCTTGTTAAATAAGGGCCTAAGAGGTGAAAAAAAATTCTCATGATAGTAAAAAATTCAGTTCATGAGAAAAAAGCCTGAGAGTTTCACTGTTATCACCAGATAGGAAGACAATGAAAGTCAATGGCACTTTTTTACTCCTGAAAAAAGTATTTAACTTTATTACCTATAGTAAAAAGTGCCATTGACTTTCATTGTCTTCCTATCTGGTGATAACAGTGAAACTCTCAGGCTTTTTTCTCATGAATTGAATTTTCTACTACCATGAGAGTTTTTTTGCAACTCTTTGTGAATCGAGGCCTATGTGGTTATGGGCAACATTTAGGCTGTGCAGCCTGTGTAACCAGGGTGTGTGTGTGGGGGTGATAGAATCTGGAGAGCCCCTGCTTGGTAATGAAACACTTACATTCAATAAGAAATGCTCCATATTTAAGCTGCACGGTTATGGTTGTATTGTAATGTAGTGAGTGTGAGGCCAATCTGAAGCCCTCCGGAGGGAAGATAACGCTGAGTCCGCAGCAGCGCGGGGTGCACTCTGGCATATGCTGTACGTTATAACCCAGGGCTGTTCACGCCGTTGCCCAGGCTCTCTTGTTGGATCGTTTGCTTTCATTAACAATATAAATTATTGATTCACTTTGATTTCAGCTTGTCCGGGGATTTACTGAAACTCTTTTCCACACAATGATTTGCTATCTACAATCCATCAGTTAAGAGTGATCTGTCCTGATGCATCATTTTAGAAAACATAGGTATTCAAAGCCTTAACCTTAAAGGCCCTCACTAGGATAAAAAGACCTGAACCACCTAAAAAAAGACTGGACCCTCTTCAAAGCCTCTGTCCAGGCAATTAAAAAAAAATTACTTACTTTTGCAGCTAAAAAAAGAAACACACTTATCTCCCTGCCCACAGACTAGATCCCATGAAGTCCTATGGGCTGAATTGGTCCATTTTCTACAAGTTCCCTCATTGATTGGCTGCAAGGGTGTACCACACGAGCATCCACTGCTGATTTGTATTCTGCAATGGATACATAGAGGCTGTTGAGCATCTGTACAGCGGCGCTTAGATCGACCGCTAGTAGACGCTGTAGGTGGGTATTGTGTAACTGGCTGTCGCTCTAGTAACCTGGCATTGATGAATGTGATGTGTGTTGGGCGCTCTAACAACAGTACAGCGCTGTAGGGTGCGAAAGGTAGCACCAGCCAGTACATCTGGCACTCGGAGCTCCACACCATATTTAAATAAACACTAGACACGCACAGCGTCGGCGCTGTAAAGCTGGGCGTCTGTAGCATAGAGCGCCAGACACTGTGTGGTTAAAGTCTGTTTTTGAACACATATACTCCAGTAACAAAGCAAAAACACATGGAATTACATTGGGTTAACACTAGCACATTAACACTTTAGTGCCAGACCTGTAATGACAATTCTGCATAAAAATATATTTAAAAAATGTATAAAAATGTTTGTTTGCAGCCAGGAGAGGTCACACAATATTTTGAGCAAAAAAAATATAAAATGTCAAACACGCTGTTTAAACACAAGCAAATGAGCGCCCATTGAAATGTATGGGAGAGAGACAGTGAGTGGAGCTCTGGAAGCTAGAGCGCCGGCGCTATGCGCTGAGCCGCCTGTAATAATACATGTGACGCTACATGGCGCTGTTAGAGTCGCTCACCAGATTCGCTTTCTTAAATGTGGTTTTGTGTGCAGCCTCCGGCGTTCACCAGACGCTGCCTGCCTCTACGAGGCACTACCTGGCGCTATCCCTTCTTAAATAACCACCATAAGGGGTATATGCATAAACTATCCTCTTTATAAAAACCATTATGTGTAATATATATGTATATGTAAATAATGATTAAAAGGTCCTGAGAAGAGAAAAAATACCTCTATGTCCCTATGTTACAACCAATAAAGAAAGAAACCTTAGTTAAAAAACTATTCAATTTAAAGTGCAATAAAATGCCAATACTAAAGTGACCTGTGCTAAAGTTTTATATACATGAATATTTATATTTACTTTATTTATATTTATTTATATTTAATACTCTATTACAACTCATACTAAAAAATCAAGATGAAAAATATCTCAATGAAAATAAAAACAATCTAGAAAAAATCTAATTTCAGACACCCACAACAAATAACACCATAATAGTATATGACCTGCTCCTCAGGAATGATAGCAACCCATTATGTCCTCACTTCTGACCCACGCGTTCCATGGCAAGCTACGCCACTGCCTCAGGGGATGGTGCTGTGACCTGTAGTGCCTCCTTATATATATATATATATATATATATATATATATATATATATGCCATGTGCAGACTATAAAGATAAATAGCAATAATTACTCCTCCTCACGGGTGTGATTGGTTTTCGTGCTCGGAGTTTATTTCCTTGTGACTTTCATTGTGAATTCATTAATAAATGTATTCAAACTAGATTGGTGGGAAGGTGTTCATTTCTGTGGAAGGTTTTCTTAGCTGGGGAGGGACTGCGCCCATCCCTCCAGCAGTCATTACTTTTGTAAGTTATTCCCACTTAAGCACGTCATTTTGATTAATTATTATTGGAATATTTGCATTATCTATTTTTTGTTTGTTTGTTGTTTACAGGCGGGTAGGAGGTAGCACCTTAACAAATTACTTACTGAGCAAAAAAGTTTTTTGTTTTTAAATATCCAATGCACCCATCGAAAGTGCAGCACTTTTATAAATATCTTTATACACACATAACTCGATACACACTGAGGTTACGTCTTCAAGTGATTAAAATAAAACACAGCTTACACAAGCTGACAAGTATGAAGTCTGGCAGGACTCTAGAGAGACGGCTGCGGAATTCGAGAGTGCTACATCTGTCACTGTTGTGATTTCTCAGAAAGCCCTCGAAAAACACCTTAGGCACTTCTGCTTGTGGCTTTATCGATCTCGTCTATCGCTGCGTAGTGCAGACACATCCTGCCATGATGCTATTCCAGATTCCTCCACCAGGTGGAGCAGAGAGCGACAGAAAATCCAAAAGGTGTCTGCTCAGCTCACACCAGCCAGGCAATAGCAGCGGCTCAGCTCATCTGCTTTGGCTGCACAGTCAGTAGTCTCATATTGCCAGCAGCTTCAATAAAACATCCTTGTGTATTGATACATACTCTGAGAAGATGGCTTGCCTAAGCGTGGCTGCCATCCTGAATTTACGGGCCCCATAAAATCATTCTGCAAAGGGTTCCCTTAACCCTCACCAATTTTATACCCAATGGCGGCAAACATTTTACCATGCAAGACCCACCCAGACAGTTTTCATGCCTTACTTAACTCTGAGCCTCATTTACCATTACAGAGTCCCACATACCCCCCCCCCATCAGGGCCAGCTCCAGGTTTATGTGGGCCCTAGGGCAGCATGGTCTCAGTGGGCCCCTTTGCGGTGCAGAGTCACGGGTCAAGGGTCTATACATTTCAAGGCCGCTTGCTCTCCAACCCCCTATTGGAGCTGTTTTTTAGTTTGCCCCCAAATGAATGGGCAGAGTATTGAGGAGAGGGATAGACAAAACAGGAAGGGTAAGAATGGATGGATGGAGAGAGAGTTGGGAGGAAGAGGGATGGACAAAACAGGAAGGGTAAGAATGGATGGATGGAGAGAGAGTTGGGAGGAAGAGGGATGGACAAAACAGGAAGGGCAGGAATGGATGGATGGAGAGAGAGTTGGGAGGAAGAGGGATGGACAAAACAGGAAGGGTAAGAATGGATGGATGGAGAGAGAGTTGGGAGGAAGAGGGATGGACAAAACAGGAAGGGTAAGAACAGGGCTGGCTCCCGGTTTATGTTGGCCCTTGGGCGGCATGGTCTCAGTAGGCCCCTTTGTGGTGAAGAGTAGCGTCACATCTCTGAGTGACGTCCCAAATCTGGATGCCCCCTGGATGCACCTCCACCTTGGTCGTTGCTGGCGCACCGCAAGGAGATGTGGGCACCAGCTGTGGCGGTGCCCTTCCAGTCTGCAAGTCAAGTGCCATCGCAAAGGTTGGCCTTGTCAGGGGGCCCCCCTGGAGGCAGAGGGCCCCCGGCAGCTGCCCCGCCTTGCCAGGTACTGACGTCGGCGCTGCCCCCCATACTGTGCAGAATTCTCTTTGGCAAACTACTCAGGCTCAGTAAGGTGTCGCAGGCCCAGTGACATCAGCATCTGGCACTATGGATGAGTGCCTAAACCTCTATAAAATACTACTGACATTGTCACTTTCTGAAAGCAAAGGAGTCTCCAGCACAATAGGGCTGCCAGTGGTGGTAGGGGGGCACATTTAAAGCAGATTAAAACCCGCACTGCCTGGGCCTGGAGTTCAGCCCGCTCTCTGTGTCCCAGGCCTCCTTATAGCTAAGACAGGCTCCAGCACTCAGACATTTAGGGCTCATTTGCGTCAGCCGGCACATTTGAGATCAGCCAATCAGTGATGTCAAATCTGTCAGCTAGACATCGCTACGGCAGAGGAAAAAAAACATTTTTAATTAAACCAAGGCACAGCCAGCAGCATCAATGGAGGTACTCAGGCAGGGGTCAGTTTGTGGAGTTTGGTGCACTTTAATGACCAAGCATCTGAACATATAGCACTAAATTAAAATGTGAAGAAATGGTGGGTGGCAATCAGGGGTAAGAGGTGACAGGACAGGGACCTATAATGCCTTTACTGCACAGATAAAAGAGAAGGACCTTCCAGAGTTAAAGAGGAACATTGGAAGCCCAGGAGTCTAAAAGCCTCCAGGGCCATCCTAGTCCTGCTCCCTGGGGAATCCTGAACTGGGATGCTCCGCTGTGTGAAACCTCCTTGATCCCCCGATCCATTCACCTCTTCCCAGAGCCCTCGCCACATCTAGGTGCCACGGCCAAATGCCCTGCATATCTATATCTATCTGCAGCTCATGCAGCAATTGCTGGACACATTTTTCTTTACTTAACACACTGGTGGTACATTGGATAAGGTCCTGGCTGCTCACCGCCAGACTGTTATCCTGTTCTTTTTATGTAGTCATTGGTGGCCAGTGGCCCCATCCCCCAGCCCCCTTCGAGCCATCAGCGCTTCAGTCCTAGATAGCAGACAGACGAGGGGTCCCTGCCAGCTGGAAGAGCAGGGTCCCTGTGGGATTGGAGGGTGGGGTTGCTGGCCACCAAAGCCTACATAAGAAAAATAGGATAGCAGGCTGGAGGCATGCTGCAGAGACCTCAATCCACTACACCACCAATATGTAAAAAACAGGTTCAGCAATTGGCTATCCCTCCAGTGCCAGACTGCCTGTGTTTACTGTGGGAAGTTAAGAGGTGTGTGGGTGCTTAACAGGTGTGGGGGTGATGGGGTTAGGTGTATCTGGTGGGTTAACTAGGGAATATAGGATTTACTGGGTGCATCGCCCGAGGTACTCGGGATGGGGTCGTGGTTGGCCATTAAATGGTGTGTGCTGCTTTAATCAGGTAGAAACTTTATTTTGGCAGCATAAAAAATAACTGCAGCCTATGGGAAATCTAAACACGTTTGTAATATCTACCCCTTTCAGAATAATTTGCAGCTTACCTTTGGAAATGTCCCATCCAGGGACAGACTGCCCCATAAGTGAGACCCAGGAAAATTCCTGTTGGGCTGCACTGCTTTGGTGCCAGTTGGGTTGCTTTTTAAAACTCCATCTAATTTCTTCCTCTCTAGTCTCACTCCCAGCATTTCTGTACCTGGCTCTACTTTACCCTCTTAGGCAAGAACACCTAGCCCATATTCTGCCCTCCCAATCCTAAAGTTTCAGGTTCATGACTGTGGGGACTCCTGCCACACTATATACCCCCACAATACTAAAGATCCAGTGCTATTATGTTGGCCATAACCACCCCCATCCATCAGCGAGGTCATTGACTAGTCATGCCCGGCTGGGACAGTAAATTCCCAGGTTGATTTCTGTCCCCAGTTCACCACTGGTCCCAACCCTAACCCAAGTCTTGGTAGTGACATTAGGGTTAGTTGCAGTAGGCTAAGGATGTAGGTAGGTGTAGGCTTTAGTGTAGTCCATTTTATATTTACTGTAGGGTAAATGTCACTTTAACTTGCTAAAGAGGACCTCTGTCATTATGTAAAGATAAGTGATTGTATTTAAAGTTTTTTTTTAAATTAAAAACAGAGCTGGCTGCATTTGATCTGCATTTTACTAACTGGATCATACTGGACAGTTTAGGTTTCAGTGTTAGGTATTAGTATTGTAGTTGTTGTTATGGTTACTGTAGGGGTGTTACATTGCCTCAAGTAAACGGCTGCCATTATATAAAGATAAGTTACTGTCTTTAAAGTATCTTTTAAACAGAGCTGGCAGCATTTATATAGGGAGTTACTTTCAAAAAGAAAACACTCTGGATGTTGATACTATTTGCTGGCCTCTCTTTTAACTGAGCCAGAGTTCTCTTTTAAAGTCTGCAGATGACTTAATGATGTTGACATTCCTTCCTGCGAGCATTGTGAGTGGCCTCCTGGCACATTACAGCAAAGCGTGCTGTAAGCTAAGTGTGGGATCGGAAACTATTTATGCCACCCAGAGAGTCCCGATCGAAGACCATCCCAAGCCGGAGAGCTCAGCTATAAATACTCACCCACTCTAATGGAGCACTTTCAGCAGGGGGAATCAGGAAGAGGCTTTTCTAACTGGCCGAGGGCTCCAGATGGATTGATACACTTACCATATTAAAATCAATTTTGGAATGCCAGGGGACTACTGTGGATGAGGTATGGCCCGGTATCATCTCTTCACAAGCATATTTTAATAGCGTTTAGAGATGATAGACTCAAGCTCGCCCTTAAAGAGCACCTGCCATTAATAAGTATCTCTAATCCTCTGCTGTTATGACATATAGTATTACCTCTCAGGGGACTCCTGGGCCTTTGGCAGGAGGACTATTATGTGGGGCTTGTGACAGTTTAGTTAGAATTAGGAAAGGTTAGAACCCTCCTGTACTAAGTATTCATTAGACTGGGAAAAATATGCAGTTAGATAAGGATTACGCTAGTTAATCAGTACAATTTACAGTTGGTGCAGAATCAGAAAAGGTCATAGGATGGTAGTGCCGGATAAGAAATAAGAAACAATCATTGATTAAAAAGTGCAGAGTGATACTTAAAGGCAAAAGATACTTATGAAAAGGGGTGAAAAACAACTTATGATGCATGTGTATCTAACATGCAGGCCAGGATTAAAGTGGACCATCACCCTCGGGTGATCGGCCCGGGAATCTATAAGATTCCCGGGCCGATCACCTTCCTCCCCGCGGGACATCCGAGATCGGGATGTCCCGCGGGGTGAAACCCCCCAAAACCCCCAAACCCCCTTACCTTAGTTTTGGCGGCGGCCGGCCGCCGCCTCCCTCGCGCCCCTCTAGGCGTGCGCGCCCCCCGCGCCGGCCGTCTGTGAATGGCCGGCGCGGGGGCGCGCGCGTCAAGAGGGACGCGTGGGAGGTGGCGGCGGAGGAGCCACGGACAAGCGGCTGTCAAATCGCTTGTCCGTCGGCGCTGGGAGTGTGGAAAGGTGAGTTTTTAGGGTGATCGGGGGGGTTTCACACAGCGGGGCACCCCGATCGGGGGTGCCCCACCGAAGTGGACCAAGACCCAGGATAGTCAAAATCCTGGGTGTTGGTCCACTTTAAGTGCAGTGATGGCCCTGGGTACAAAATCTGGTGGGGGCCCCAGATACAGTATTTTTTTCATTAAAATAATAGTTCAGCCAAGTAACTGATTGGTGGTTGTCTGACACCCACCCACTTACTGGCACGTCAAATGGAGTCTTTTGTGCCCCCCTTGTGCGGGTGAGTGCTGCTCGGGAACTCCTGCTTTGCCATTCTGGGCAGGGGGTAGTGTAGTCGCCCAGCTCTGGCCCAGCAGAAAACATTTCCCTGCATTGAGCTGCCAGCGGCTGTGCTTGGTGGCTTATGTGCAGTGACAGCATGGAATCTAGAGGAAGGCGATGTGGGGGGAGTTATTATAGGCTTTTATATGTTTTGCCTGGACAATCCCTTTAAAGAGGGCCAGCCTGTAGGATATTCTGATTTCAGATGCCCCATTGTGTGAAGCCACTTGATATGCCTGGATTCCTACCTTTCTTGTGATCCCACAGCACATGTGTGGCCACTGGCAGCATCCTCTGCATCCCTCTAGCTGCTGCATGCACCCAGGACAGGTATATCTGAAAGGCACAGCCAGAGGGGAGATGCCTGTGGTTAGCCTCTTTTTCAGCTTTCCTTGCCGACCTTCAGCATCATTTAATAAAAAAACCCTTAAAAAACTATTCCCCAGCATCTAAAATAAAATATTTTAAGTTTTTAGTCACTTCCCCCACTGGGCTGCAACTCTGTTCAGGACTCTAGGATACGGGCGCTGCCATCTTGCCTCAGAAGCATCACATAATGAGGAGGGGGGCGGGTTATAGCTTTGCTTTGCACAGACAGAGCAGAGCTGGGGTCAGAGAAAGGACAGAAATCCCAGAATGCAGAGTGGCGTAGTCAGAAGACACTTCCTGTTTGCAGGCAGCCTGAGACTCTATGGGATGTTAAAAGGTCAGAAAATGCACTAGGTGCAGGTAGGATGATTTTAATGTTGACAATCTTTATGTACAGGGTGGGGGGAAACATACAAGATATGCTCTTATTCAGGGTCACGGTCTGGAAGTTGAATGAAGGAGAGCCTGTGCGTGCACCATGTTATCATCAAGGTGAGGTATGACTACCAGCAAACCAGTGTTTCTCCCAATGTGGGGCACAAATTGGGATGGAATGGACCAAAATCAGGATACAGGTAAACAGCTCTTTGCTACAATGTGGTCTAGATTTGCCCCCTAATGGTTCAAACTAGAGATGAGCAAACTTCCTAAAAACTCAATCGGGGCGATTCGCAGAATTTCTCCAAGAAATTTGTGTTTGTCCGAATCGAACCTTTGAGAATCGCTCACCTCTAAGTCGAAGACACACAGCACAGTGGGAGTGGGGGAGGCCGGTTGCACTGGCAGCGGGGGGCAGAGGCCGGCTTGCATGGCTGACAGTGCAACAGACTCCCCTGTGCAGGGAAGGAGTGTGGGAGGCTGGCCGCACTGTCAGCTGTGCAAGCCGGCTTCCGCCGCGCACACTGGATCCAAACGTGGCACTGGATCGAGGATGGTGGTGAGTTTTTTTTTCTACCCACTGCCCAGTGAATTTCAGGAAAAATTTGGTCAACACGAGCCCCCAAAAATTTGGTTTCATGCTGAATTGAATTCTGATGAACCAGTTCACTCACCTCTAGTTTAAACATAAAAATGGTTTAAATGTAAAATAACCATTACATACAGGTGTATAACTCTACTTAAAGCGGCCCAACAGCTGTGCGAGTGCAGGTGTTGGCACGCAATTAGACAGGCTGGGGGGAGCCTTCTTGAGCTTTAGATTCCTGGGCCAATCGATTCCCCACCCTGGAGCATCCAAAATCGGGATGCCCCGCTGTGTGAAACCTCCCAGGTCGCCCCATTCATTTACCTCGTTTTCCGGTCCCACAGTGCGTCTAAGAACAGCGCTGCATCCCGCTATCCCTCTAGCAGAGTGCGTACCCGCGCCAGGCATTTGTGAATAGCCGGCACAGGCACACTCCCTGTTAGAGGGAAGCGGAGGATGCAGCCATCAGAGCCGCTACTCTTAGACGCGCTGTGGGATCGGGAAGAGGTGAGCAGGTCTCGGCGTCCTGGCGGGTTTCACACAGCGGGGCACCTCCGATCAGGGTGCCCCCGGGGAAAGGACCAAAACCCAGGATACTCAAAATCCTGGGTTTTGGTCCACTTTAAGGAGACCCTAACTTCTGATTAGGATGTGGATATGGATCCTCCTGCTTCCTCCTGAGGATTCTTGAGGATTCTTCTTTCACTCAAAAAATAAATAACTGAAATGATTTTGTTGTCTTTTTCACTTGTTTTGCACTTGTTGACTAAAGAGGACCTATGTCATTATCTTCACAGGATTTTTTTTTTTTCAATTTAAGTTTACCTTTAACCCAAATCCAAACAGCAGCACTATTTACAGATGTCATTGTAAACCATCAACAGCAGCTTGACTCCATGTACAGCGCAGCACAAAATAGGCGGCACATTGTGATCACAGCGCTCGGAAGCATCAGGGAGTCACTGGATTCATTTATAATTTATTCTATAATTCTATAATTTCTCATACCCCCCAAAATTATGACTATTCATGAGGCCATATTCTCAGTACACAGGCACATTAATATACATTTGCAAATTGAATCCCATCAATGTCACAGTGCCCTGTCAATGTGGGCTCTGGCCTGATCTTTGGCTATGGAGGTTAAATTAACTGTGTGCTTCATACTGTATATGAAGGCTGTAGAGAGGCTTTTAGGTCTGAGGATTTGCATCTGCTTTAATTTCACTCTCCACTCAAATAAGAGGGTCACTGAACAGGGCAATGTGGGATATCCGATTGAGGCATGCCCCTCTTTGCATACCCATGCTAGGAGCCTGCACCCAGTCCCCTATACTCACACACTTATGTGTTCCACCCCTTCAGTGAGGCTGGTGCACTTGAATGTCAAATGAGGCAGGTGTTCAACTGCTAGAATAGATTCTGCAAGCAGTAGTGCTCCCAGCGCTCTTATGGCGAGCAGGGTATCCCTAATCTGCTGCCTCTGCTGCCCTGTAGTCTTGTTTGATTGGAGAGTCACTTTAGGAAAGTTAAAGCGAGTCAAAACTTTTTCGCTCACCTTGATTTTTGCAATCCACAGTTCTCCCATTGTTCTTACCTTACCAGTGACCCCATGGCGCATGCGCGGGCTCTACTTCAATTAGAATAAACTGCTGGGTGACGTCAACCAATCGGAATAGATTGCATCATGCAGCAACCTGTTCTAAAAAGAGTGTGGGTGGCTCACACTATGTGCTTCACTCTAGCTGTTTCGCCCCTGTGGCGGCCATTCAGATATGCCTGGTGTCAGTATGCACATAAGCTGTGGGAAGCTGGTCATGCCATGACCCATGTAGGCGCTTTGGAATCGCTGGGTTGGTAAGTATATTGGATGAACCAGGGGTTCCAAAAGGTCAATTAGGGATGCCCTGAAGGCAGAAAATTGGCCTGCATTTCAGGGTAGGGACTAAAGTGATTTGATCTTCTTCTATAAGACCAGGGTTGTAGCTAGGGGGCACTTGCCCCCGGTGCAGCAGATCAGGGTGGCGTTAAAGGGGGGGCTGAGAACAGGTGGGGCACCATTTCAAATCTTGGCCCCGGGTGCCAGAAAGCCCAGCTACTCCTCTGCCAGGGCCACCTGACCCTTCCTCTCTGTGTTGAACCCACCAACAGGGGCGGACTGGGACTAAAAAACGGCCCGGGACTTTTTGGGGCACACCGGCCCTTCTTTACTGTTCCTGGCCCAGTATAGTATATTAATGTCACATAATTATATATATATATATATACATCTAATTTTGTTCCATGGTTTACCAGGGTTTAGGAGGACAAAAATAAGAAAGAAAGAGAGGGGCATCCCACTTTACAGGCTGAGAGGGGAATCCCACTTTACAGGCTGAGAAGGGCATCCCACTTTACAGGCTTAATTTAAAAACTGTCCCTATTTCCCACACCAAAAAGTTAGAAGGTATGCTTTTGGGCACAGATGAGTCAGTAGTGGATAAAGCTGGGGCACAGAACAGTTAGCAGCACTATTTAGTTTAGTATATAGATCAGTTGGTGGCAGAGTAGATTGGGGCACAGATCAGGAACAGATCAGATTTGGACACAGATCAGGAGCAGATCAGATTTGGAGACACAGATCAGGAGCAGATCAGATTTGGAGACACAGATCAGGAGCAGATCAGATTTGGACACAGATCAGGAACAGATCAGATTTGGACACAGATCAGGAGCAGATCAGATTTGGAGACACAGATCAGGAGCAGATCAGATTTGGAGACACAGATCAGGAGCAGATCAGATTTGGACACAGATCAGGAGCAGATCAGATTTGGACACATATCAGGAGCAGATCAGATTTGGAGACACAGATCAGGAGCAGATCAGATTTGGACACAGATCAGGAGCAGATCAGATTTGGACACAGATCAGGAGCAGATCAGATTTGGAGACACAGATCAGGAGCAGATCAGATTTGGACACAGATCAGATTTGGAGACACAGATCAGGAGCAGATCAGATTTGGAGACACAGATCAGGAGCAGATCAGATTTGGAAACACAGATCAGGAGCAGATCAGATTTGGACACGGATCAGGAGCAGATAAGATTTGGAGACACAGATCAGGAGCAGATCAGATTTGGACACAGATCAGATTTCGAGACACAGATCAGGAGCAGATCAGATTTGGAGACACAGATCAGGAGCAGATCAGATTTGGACACAGATCATGAGCAGATCAGATTTGGACACAGATCAGGAGCAGATCAGATTTGGACACAGATCATGAGAAGATCAGATTTGGACACAGATCAGGAGCAGATCAGATTTGGACACAGATCAGGAGCAGATCAGATTTGAAGACACAGATCAGGAGCAGATCAGATTTGGAGACACAGATCAGGAGCAGATCAGATTTGGACACAGATCAGGAGCAGATCAGATTTGGACACAGATCAGGAGCAGATCAGATTTGGAGGCACAGATCAGGAGCAGATCAGATTTGGAGACACAGATCAGATTTGGACACAGATCAGGATCAGATCAGATTTGGACACAGATCAGGAGCAGATCAGATTTGGTTTGGAGACACAGATCAGGAGCAGATCAGATTTGGACACAGATCAGGAGCAGATCAGATTTGGACACAGATCAGGAGCAGATCAGATTTGGAGACACAGATCAGGAGCAGATCAGATTTGGACACAGATCAGATTTGGAGACACGGATCAGGAGCAGATCAGATTTGGAGACACATATCAGGAGCAGATCAGATTTGGAGACACAGATCAGGAGCAGATCAAATTTGGACACAGATCAGGAGCAGATAAGATTTGGAGACACAGATCAGGAGCAGATCAGATTTGGACACAGATCAGATTTGGAGACACAGATCAGGAGCAGATCAGATTTGGAGACACAGATCAGGAGCAGATCAGATTTGGACACAGATCATGAGCAGATCAGATTTGGACACAGATCAGGAGCAGATCAAATTTGGACACAGATCATGAAAAGATCAGATTTGGACACAGATCAGGAGCAGATCAGATTTGGAGACACAGATCAGGAGCAGATCAGATTTGGAGACACAGATCAGGAGCAGATCAGATTTGGACACAGATCAGGAGCAGATCAGATTTGGACACAGATCAGGAGCAGATCAGATTTGGACACAGATCAGGAGCAGATCAGATTTGGAGACACAGATCAGGAGCAGATCAGATTTGGACACAGATCAGGAGCAGATCAGATTTGGAGACACAGATCAGGAGCAGATCAGATTTGGAGACACAGATCAGGAGCAGATCAGATTTGGAGACACAGATCAGGAGCAGATCAGATTTGGAGACACAGATCAGGAGCAGATCAGATTTGGACACAGATCAGGAGCAGATCAGATTTGGACACAGATCAGGAGCAGATCAGATTTGGAGACACAGATCAGGAGCAGATCAGATTTGGACACAGATCAGGAGCAGATCAGATTTGGACACAGATCAGGAGCAGATCAGATTTGGAGACACAGATCAGGAGCAGATCAGATTTGGACACAGATCAGGAGCAGATCAGATTTGGACACAGATCAGGAGCAGATCAGATTTGGAGACACAGATCAGGAGCAGATCAGATTTGGACACAGATCAGATTTGGAGACACAGATCAGGAGCAGATCAGATTTGGAGACACAGATCAGGAGCAGATCAGATTTGGAAACACAGATCAGGAGCAGATCAGATTTGGACACAGATCAGGAGCAGATAAGATTTGGAGACACAGATCAGCAGCAGATCAGATTTGGACACAGATCAGGAGCAGATCAGATTTGGAGACACAGATCAGGAGCAGATCAGATTTGGACACAGATCAGATTTGGAGACACAGATCAGGAGCAGATCAGATTTGGAGACACAGATCAGGAGCAGATCAGATTTGGAAACACAGATCAGGAGCAGATCAGATTTGGACACGGATCAGGAGCAGATAAGATTTGGAGACACAGATCAGGAGCAGATCAGATTTGGACACAGATCAGATTTGGAGACACAGATCAGGGGCAGATCAGATTTGGAGACACAGATCAGGAGCAGATCAGATTTGGACACAGATCATGAGCAGATCAGATTTGGACACAGATCAGGAGCAGATCAGATTTGGACACAGATCATGAGAAGATCAGATTTGGACACAGATCAGGAGCAGATCAGATTTGGACACAGATCAGGAGCAGATCAGATTTGAAGACACAGATCAGGAGCAGATCAGATTTGGAGACACAGATCAGGAGCAGATCAGATTTGGACACAGATTAGGAGCAGATCAGATTTGGTCACAGATCAGGAGCAGATCAGATTTGGAGACACAGATCAGGAGCAGATCAGATTTGGAGACACAGATCAGGAGCAGATCAGATTTGGAGACACAGATCAGGAGCAGATCAGATTTGGACACAAATCAGGAGCAGATCAGATTTGGACACAGATCAGGAGCAGATCAGATTTGGAGACACAGATCAGGAGCAGATCAGATTTGGACACAGATCAGGAGCAGATCAGATTTGGACACAGATCAGGAGCAGATCAGATTTGGAGACACAGATCAGGAGCAGATCAGATTTGGACACAGATCAGATTTGGAGACACAGATCAGGAGCAGATCAGATTTGGAAACACAGATCAGGAGCAGATCAGATTTGGACACAGATCAGGAGCAGATAAGATTTGGAGACACAGATCAGGAGCAGATCAGATTTGGACACAGATCAGATTTGGAGACACAGATCAGGAGCAGATCAGATTTGGAGACACAGATCAGGAGCAGATCAGATTTGGACACAGATCATGAGCAGATCAGATTTGGACACAGATCAGGAGCAGATCAGATTTGGACACAGATCAGGAGCAGATCAGATTTGGAGGCACAGATCAGGAGCAGATCAGATTTGGAGACACAGATCAGGAGCAGATCAGATTTGGACACAGATCAGGAGCAGATCAGATTTGGACACAGATCAGGAGAAGATCAGATTTGGAGGCACAGATCAGGAGCAGATCAGATTTGGAGACACAGATCAGGAGCAGATCAGATTTGGACACAGATCAGGAGCAGATCAGATTTGGACACAGATCAGGAGCAGATCAGATTTGGTTTGGAGACACAGATCAGGAGCAGATCAGATTTGGACACAGATCAGGAGCAGATCAGATTTGGACACAGATCAGGAGCAGATCAGATTTGGTTTGGAGACACAGATCAGGAGCAGATCAGATTTGGACACAGATCAGGAGCAGATCAGATTTGGAGACACAGATCAGGAGCAGATCAGATTTGGAGACACAGATCAGGAGCAGATCAGATTTGGACACAGATCAGATTTGGACACAGATCAGGAGCAGATCAGATTTGGAGACACAGATCAGGAGCAGATCAGATTTGGAGACACAGATCAGGAGCAGATCAGATTTGGACACAGATCAGGAGCAGATAAGATTTGGACACAGATCAGGAGCAGATCAGATTTGGACACAGATCAGATTTGGAGACACAGATCAGGAGCAGATCAGATTTGGAGACACAGATCATGAGCAGATCAGATTTGGGCACAGATCATGAGCAGATCAGATTTGGACACAGATCAGGAGCAGATCAAATTTGGACACAGATCATGAGCAGATCAGATTTGGACACAGATCAGGAGCAGATCAGATTTGGAGACACAGATTAGGAGCAGATCAGATTTGGACACAGATCAGGAGCAGATCAGATTTGGACACAGATCAGGAGCAGATCAGATTTGGAGACACAGATTAGGAGCAGATCATATTTGGACACAGATCAGGAGCAGATCAGATTTGGACACAGTTCAGGAGCAGATCAGATTTGGACACAGATCAGGAGCAGATAAGATTTGGAGACACAGATCAGGAGCAGATCAGATTTGGACACAGATCAGGAGCAGATAAGATTTGGACACAGATCAGGAGCAGATCAGATTTGGACACAGATCAGATTTGGAGACACAGATCAGGAGCAGATCAGATTTGGAGACACAGATCATGAGCAGATCAGATTTGGACACAGATCATGAGCAGATCAGATTTGGACACAGATCAGGAGCAGATCAAATTTGGACACAGATCATGAGAAGATCAGATTTGGACACAGATCAGGAGCAGATCAGATTTGGAGACACAGATCAGGAGCAGATCAGATTTGGACACAGATCAGGAGCAGATCAGATTTGGACACAGATCAGGAGCAGATCAGATTTGGACACAGATCAGGAGCAGATCAGATTTGGACACAGATCAGGAGCAGATCAGATTTGAAGACACAGATCAGGAGCAGATCAGATTTGGAGACACAGATCAGGAGCAGATCAGATTTGGACACAGATCAGGAGCAGATCAGATTTGGACACAGATCAGGAGAAGATCAGATTTGGACACAGATGTGAGGTGGCTTTGTAGAAGTTTTCTCATTGGTCACACTGGCCACCCAGCCTCTCTCCTGTTACAGGGCTGTGAGAGGCTCCATTTAGCAGACATATAGTATATGAAGGACCTGAGAACACAGGGACAGGCAACATGGAGCTTTGCACAGCTGAGTCTATGGACAGCACATGGGACACTGTTTGTATTGTAAAAGGGGGTTGAACATCTAAACTTTCATTAATAAGCTGCCAGGAGGGAGGACACACAAAGGAAAGGCTTTACATTGTGGCAGAAGCAGCAGCACTTCCCTGCAGCCGAGTTACAAATGGCAGAACCTAGTGTGAAGCATCCACTGCCCTCCAGCTCCTGGGACAGGCTGTCACTAGGGGGCAGCAGCGTGCACACATATCCTGCCCTGTCACATGACACAGATCTATGACAGCTCCTCTGCTTTCCCGTCCTGTAAGTGTAATTGCTGATGCCGAGCCTGCGCGGAGCCAACGTTCTAACAGCGGCCGATGCGCAGAGCAGTGTAATGGCACCACCTGCGGCCTTCCCATGGGCCGGCCTACCGGGATTCTGCCCGGTACACCCTATGGCCAGCCCGCCCCTGCCCACCAAGATCCCTGTAAAGCTCTCCCCGCTCCAACGGTTCATGTGCGAGTGATGGGCGCTGTAAGCTATACCATTAGCCAGGCATTTGTGAAAGGCTGCCGCTGGCACGCACCCTGTTAGAGGCCAGAGGGATGCAGTTGCTGGGATGCTCGGCTCCAGCTTGGCTGCTTTCGGTTTGATTTGGCCCTTAGCCTGGCCCACTCAAGTATTAAATGTTCCTCCTGTGGTCCTCAGACAGTGGCTGGGCCATGACTGTTGCTCTGGTTTAAGACTGCTTCAAGGCGGTCACTTGGTTTCCCTTTAACTTAGTATTTCGCTTTAAATATTTACTAGAACATAGAAATCAGCAGGAACTTGACATGTTATCTCTATGGATAAATATGAAAGTGTGACATCTTCATGGAGGGGGATGTTTCTATAGGCTCCTCTCTAGATGGCTTTCTTTTATCATCTTTTATTATCTGCCACACTGGTACCTAATGGCAGTTAGGAAGCCTTGAACACAAGGTCATGTTAATAGAATTGTGGCATTCCATAGATTAGGCCAGCTGGAGAATTACAGCGCCCTCTGCTGTGTTATCCACTCCTTGCATTTTATGCTATGGATCTGAATTATTATGGATCGAATGAAAGTCGTCTACATTTATAAAGCCTTATTTTTGGTATCTCTCCCACAAAATAACAGTTTGGCAACATAAAGGGGCAGGGGTATCCAGCCAGGGTGTGCAGGCTCAGGCGCCTAAAGCTGCCACATTTATTGTGCGGACCAAAATATTTTTTAAAGTCAGCATAGACTTTAATTCCTACAGTAATTAAAGTCTATTTTTTACTCACGTTTTTTTTAAAGAAAATGATTTTTCCCTTGATTTTTTTTCCTCTGCAATTTTGCACCAATTTTAACTGTGCACATTTTTTAATGCACAGCTACATATGGTGCTGAATTTCACAGAGAAAAAAAATCATGAGAATAAGCATTTTCTGTAAAAAAAAAAGTAATAAAGTAAGTAAAAAATGACAGTGCTGTCCTTAATGCTGGCGGCATAGGGCACCCCAGATCAGGATGCTGTATTTTGCAGCCCTGCATGGGCATCTTAGTGCCAGACACAGAGACTCATCACTTCTGCCATCCCATGATGGCACTCAAAGGATAGACATTTGCATGGCCATTCAGATTGGCTGGGAAGGCGTTCCATCATTATATGCTGACCTGATTGGTCAGTGTTGCACGTTTGCTCTGGAACATTAAATAAGCGAGCATTTGCTTGCTGGACTGGCAAATGTGGTATCCTGATATAGGAACTGTCCTTTGTCACCAACATTTAGAACACTACGGATGATTTAGGCCCATATTTATGAAGGAATAGCGTCAGGTAGCGACTGGTGAGCGGCCGGTAATGACGGGCCCCGCCACAAGAACGCCGGCTCCCCACCACAATCACACATTTATCAAGCCAATCCTGCTTAGCGACTGAGATAGCGCCATATAGCCACTCATTCATCATTATTCCAGCCTCATCCCACAGCGCCAGCGTCCGACCTTGAACAGCGACAGGTATGACCTCTCGCTACCTGGCGCTCTCCAATGCATTTCAATGGAACAATCTTTAAATATTCATAATTTATTGTTATTGTTTTTTTTTTTTTTTATGTGAAAAATTCTGTGACCACTTCTGCCATTTTAGATAATTTCTTTAAGGTAAAAAAAATAAAAAAAAATGTACAGAATTGATATTACAGGTCTGATATTAATGTATTCATATTACAAAATTATTTAAAAAACTTGTTTTTTGTGGTTTCCAAAAATATGGTGGTTTGGGGGTTAAACTACTTTTAACCCATCGCCGCCAGCGCTCTGGGGTTTAAACATGCATTTTACAGCGCGAGAATTTTTTGAGCGTGATTTGTTAATGAATATGGTGGGAGCCGGTCGCTAGGGCCAGTCGCTATCATGCGCTCCCATACAGCGCGGAACCTGTCAAACAGCGACTCCTCACCCAATATTCAACATTACGGCAAACCGACTGAGTCGCTATCAACTACCGAACAACGGCCAAGCACAGCGACTACTAGCGGGCGCTCTGAAAATGCCGCTACAGTCGCTCATCTGTCGCTACCTGTCGCTATTAATGAATCGGCCTCCCCGTTTCTCTTTAAAGGAAAACTGTAGGGAACTTTTTTTGCCTATTTATTTAGTTGTGTTGTTTGGTTTTTCAGCTAGTACTTCCCCTAATGGCTGTTTGTGTATTAAAATTAAAGCTCCCAGGGTTGGGGGACGGGGTAAACTGGCCAATTGCCTAGGGCAACCATTGTCAAAGGAGCCACCTGGCCTTGGTAGAATTTGATTATAACGTCTAATGGAGCATTAGGGCTTCACACTTCATTCAGCCTTACTAGCTGCTCTGACATCGGGTGATGGAGTAAATTAAAATAGCATGTAAGCTGCTGGCTGCTTCCCCACATACCCGCAACAGCCACTCAGAAATCTCTGGTGTGGATACGGGTATCAGTCGAGGAAGGCTGGGGATGCAGCTGCATGCCCCTGCATGCACCATGGGATAGCTGATTTTACACAGTGCCCCCAGGATGGGGAAATCAGACTCCATAGACTCCAGGGGGGCTGCTGTTCCTCTTTAAATGTGCCCAAATCCACACTTTCTATAAACCTGGGCCCTGTCAACCTAACTAGTGCTGAGCCACATCTGCCTCAATTCTATTCTGCTGAATAGTTTGCAATATTCTGGTCCTGCAGTAAACAAATCTGAATCACATTAAAGGTCCCCTTGGAAAAAGAAGGAAGGAAAAGGAGTTTCTCTTTACCTCCTAGTTAAGAGCTTTCCATCAACAGATTAATGTAATTTTAGAGTGGAATAATTTCCCTTTAATTTTAGTACAACATCTGTATATAAAGCTAGAGCTCTCCTTAATGGACAGCACAATCCCAATACCCAACTGTAGCTTGAAAAGAAGTGTACCTTACTGTCACCCTATTTAACCATCAAAGGCTCCTTCTCTTTGTTGATACAATTTTAATACTTAAACTGGACCAACAGCTGTTATTACTTTGGCCAATTGCGGGACTCTTTTCCCGGGGCTGGCTCGTAATGAAGGTGAGTATTCTCAACGTTCTGTTC
This sequence comes from Gastrophryne carolinensis, assembly GCA_027917425.1. Lineage (NCBI taxonomy): Eukaryota > Metazoa > Chordata > Amphibia > Anura > Microhylidae > Gastrophryne > Gastrophryne carolinensis. The sequence goes on from CM051235.1 coordinate 255,524,617, forward strand.
AGTTAGTTGCAAGGGGGCTCCAGCGTTCTGGATGCCCCCGAGGTTCTTGCTATCAGCAGAGAGTGGGACCAACACCCGTTAAATCAATAACGGGTGTTGGTCCAGTTTAAAATCCTGGGTTGACATGACATGACACGAGCGATTGCACAGCCCAAATGACAAGTTTGCAGCGCAACACAAAAGTGCCTAAAAGGCATACCAAAACCGAAATAATTACAATGTATGGGATAAGGCCACACAGTGCAGGGTGAGCGCCTGGTCCTATCTGGCAATGTAGGGAATTCAGCACTGGCACTCACCCCATCGCTGGCGCTGATGATGGATGGGACACTACCTGGCACTATTAGAGGTGCTCTGGCTTTTTGACTTGTTAAAATACACCTTTTGCACTGGGAGCTGACATTCACCTGACGTTTATCTGGCACTACGTGGCCTTAGCGTTTCTTAAATAAACCCCATAGTTTCCATTGTGCTACCCTCGCCTGGTCAAAACATTGGGTGATTCTAGGCCACACTATATCAGAGAGCTGTAAGTTGTGGTCTGATTTAGTAGGGGGCGCACTAACCTAGATTATCAGGAAAACAAAAGCTAAGTGTAATTATTTTTTTTTTTACTATCACAAAATGCTAAGAAAGGTTTGAAGGGGACTATTAAATCTAAGGATTCTTCATTTTGCCCACATGTATATTTTAGAGTGAACAAATTCAAAAATGACTTCAACCCAACCCCTGGAGCATCCTGATTTGGGATGCCTCTGCAGATCCTTAGTAAGCCAAATTGATGAGGGGCAGAGCATTGCTGCGCTTTTCAGTGAAGCATGTCTCCTATTGGAGAGGTTGCGTGTAACTATTGCCTGTCCCGCATCAGACTCTACTACAGGAAGGTGAGTAGCTCTCTAATGTGGGGCTCAATGATGGTGTGAGCAGGTAGGGTATGTTAGTTAGTTAGGTGTTCCTGTGAACCCTCCTTGGAACGGGAAGGCCGATTCATTAATAGCGGCAGGTAGCGACACTTGAGCGACTGTAGCGGCATTTTCGGAGCGCCCGCTAGTAGTCGCTGTGCTTGGCCGTTGTTCGGTAGTTGATAGCGACTCAGTCGGTTTGCCGTAATGTTGAATATTAGGTGAGGAGTCGCTATTTGACAGGTTCAGCGATGTATGGGAGCGCATGATAGCAACTGGCCCTAGCGACCGGCTCCCACCATATTCATTAAAAAATCACGCTCAAAAAATTCTCGCGCTGTAAAATGCATGTTTAAACCCCAGAGCGCTGGCGGCGATGTGTTAAAAGTAGTTTTTTATCCCCAAAACAACCATATTTTTGGAAACCAAAAAAAACAAGTTTTTTAAATAATTTAGTAATATGAATACATTAATATCAGACCTGTAATATCAATTCTGTACAATTTATTTATTTTCCCTTAAAAAAATGGCAGAAGTGGCCACAGAATTTTTCACATTAAAAAATAATAATAATAATATTCATATTAATTATTAATATTTAAAGATTGTTCCATTGAAATGCATTGGAGAGCGCCAGGTAGCGAGAGGTCATACCTGTCGCTGTTCAAGGTCGGACGCTGGCGCTGTGGGCTGAGGCTGGAATAATGATGAATGAGTGGCTATCTGGCGCTAAGCAGGATTGGCTTGATAAATGTGTGATTGTGGTGGGGAGCCGGAGTTCTCGTGGCGGGGCCCGTCATTACCGGCCGCTCACCAGTCGCTACCTGTCGCTATTCCTTCATAAATAAGGGCCAAAGTTGCAAGGGGAGAGTGTAGATCTGATTTGTTTACCTGGAGTTCTTCTCGAAATATACACGACTGGCCTGTGAAACTGAATAACTATACGGCAGCCTGACTTTCATTTATTGTGACACAATCTTTGACTGACTAGTATCAGTGAAATAATGATGCATGCGTGGGTCCTGTAATAGCACCGCCCCCTCACCCGGCACCTATCAACCAGCACCGGCGTGAAATAACTTCCACCGCTAATGTGAGGCACCACAAACTCCGCAATGTAAAACAATATCAGACAGCGACATTGAAATTGGTATGAAAATTGGAATTTAGCCGCTCTCTAATTGCTGCGCTCGAGGCAAACAAGGATTATGTTACTAATGATGAGTGTGTGGTTTTTTAACGTCGGGACGCGGGCTCCCTTCTGTAATGGGATGCAGAAAATAATGATATTGCTAATGACAAACACAACACATCCAGCCATGAGTTCTGGGTAGCAGGAAGAAATGTAGCCCTGAGCTAGCCCTGTAGCGAAGGGGTTAATGAAGCCATGTTTGTGTTGTAATTGGGGTTTTAGAGGCAGTTGACTGTTAAAGAGCAATTCTTAAATATAACACACATACTCACCTTACCCTTCAGACCAGGTGATCTAACAGGTCCGTATCCCACTATCAATCACAATACAATGGAAAGAAAAAGATAAAAGATTGCAGATGTTGAATGTTTGATACATAATGCATGTTGTTAAAATACTAAATACTAAAAGCGAACAGTCAAAAATGACTTTAGGTGCCTTTTAACACTCTCTCCTGGGGTATTTCAGTTTGGGATGCCCCAACTCTCACTCCTTGGGTATTCCAGTTTTAGGAACCCCAAACTGTGCATTAAGTTACACTTCAGTGAGGCAAGTATCCTATTGGCTAAGCTTTGGATTCCGCACATGTGTGTTAGCTATTAAAGGGACACTCCAGCCTCTGTTTTAAGTATGCACACCCCCCCCCCCCACCCTGCTCCCTCCTATTAGTGCTAAAGCACATGTAATAGAGCAAATGAAAAAAGACACTCACCTTCACCCAGAGCTATTGCCCTCTCAGGCCGCTGGGCACTAGAGGAGAGCACCAGCGGCCAGCAAGGACTTCAAGAAGATGGTGGTGGGCTATCTCTGCGGCACTGCCGCCTTTGCCGCAGGATTCCGGGTGAAGGTGGGTGTGTGTTTTATTATTTATTTTTTTAAATTACATGTGATTTAGTGCTAATAGGAGAGGGCAGGGTGGGGGTATGTTAATATTTAACACAGGGGCTGAAGTGGCCCTTTAACTCTTTCTCAACGGAAGGAGCTCCGCAGGTTTCAGTCAGCATCTCTCATGCAAAGCTCACTGGGGGTAGGTTAGTTTGGTTTAGTGTTCCAGTGAACCAGGACCCTCCCTGGCATACAGATGCAATAGAGACTTTAAAGAGGAGCAAGACCCGGGGATTTTCACTATTCCTGGTATTGTTCCTTTCCAGCAGGGCATCCCAATTTGTGAATATGCCGTGGGATCCCCAGTGAGGAGCATATGGTTGATTTCACACTGGGGGGGGCTCTTCTTCAAAGGGACTGTTAACCCCCCTCCAAAAAATTCCTGATTTCTGAGCACCAGTTCCACTTTAGAATTCCATGCAATCGCTGTTTACTTTCCTTGATCCTACTGCAAATGCGTGGCACGGCACCCGGTTCCTTGCTTTTGCATCTAGCAGATCTGAATGTCTGAGGGTATGTGCACATATGGTAAAGGTAGCAGGAGATGCCACAAGCACTATACATGCCCACAAGCGTCCCACAAGTCCCACAGCGTACATGGGACCTGGTGAAAAGGCTGTTGTGGCCCCATCCCCTGCTTCAGTTAGAGTGCCTGATGTATGCCCAACTAGGAGTAGGATGCGGCGGTAAGAAAGGTTAAAGGGACTCTCCAGACATATAAAAGTATAGTAACTACTCCCCTGAACCATGCTTGATTCTATTTAGTTCTATAGGCTGCCATACTCACATTTTATAGGTGTTCATACAACTGTCAGGCCCCCAGCACTCCTATGAGCATCCATCAATGATAAACAGCAGTCAACACTCACATGATGCACCACCTTCTGCCAATCTGAGAGAAAGCTTGTGTACTCGTGACTGGCAACAGGGAGCTGGAGAGGAGACACCAATATAGTCAGCTAGATGAAGCCTGATGGGGGGGGGGGGGGTAAGGTGTAGTTTCTTTTGTATGCCTGGACAGGAACTTTAAACAGCGGAATTCATCTGCCTGCTGAGTTTAGGTCCCTATGACACTTTTCTGCTTGTGTTGCGATGGAGTAGGAATGCTTCATTACAGTTGTAATGCCCACGCGCTTGGTGGTTGTTGGTGGTACTTTTTGGAGCCCAGGATGACTTGTGTATGCAAGTGCGTGTGTGGGTAGGTGTCAGGTGCTCTTTATTCACTGTTGTTGTAGAACAAAGGCACACACTCTTCTAAAGGCAAGGATCCTCCTTTTTGGTGTCCACATTGGTGTTGCAGCACAACTTGAACAGCATCCTTTCTCTACAAACTTCAGACAGGTGTTCCCAACATGACCACTGAATATCAGTCACCTCTGGCAAGAAGCTGACACAAACTGGACTTACTTCTGAACATCTGGGCTGCTACTGGTACAGATCCTCTGCTGGGCTGGGCTCCATTCCACCTTTTCACAGCTCTACTTACAAATCACAACTGAACTTCTAATTAGTTCTCTTACTTATATTAGTTCTGGTTCCCTCATGCCATACTTTGTTACTGCTTTGTCTCATCGCTCATGTGACTATGCCATGCTTCACATGTTACAGAAGCTGTAGGCCTAACAGAACCAGATTAAACCTGTTCACAGAGTGAGATGTAAACAGCTCTCTCTATGCCCCAGCATCTTGTGGCAACCCCTGCCACCTTTGCTGCACTCGCTCTCACCATTACACATTCAAGTAAGCCATGCACACAGTGCACACACAGCAGGGAAGCAGGGGCCAGGCCATGTATGTGTCATGAGATTAAGGCCCCAAGTGAGTATATGGCAACTGGAATTCACACTGGGGGGGGGGGGGGAGGAAGAGGAGGGGGAAGGGGATAGGTGGTCAGTGCACAGATTTTTAAAAATGTTTTTACAAGTTTCTAAGAGCTTCTATACGGGTTGTGGGTACTCTTTAATGTTCCTAGTTAAAAGAAAATATATTCCTTTTAAAAATGAAAAGGGTTCAAATTGTCAGCATTTTTCTAAAGTCAGAAATGCAGGCCTATTGCCATACCTTCAAACTATCCCTGATTTGGAGGGATTGTTTGTCTTTTGAGTCCATGTCCCCCGGTCCCTGCCCCCCAGTCCCTCATTGTTCTTCTCTGTCTTTCTTTGAGGTTTAATATGCAGATCTGCATCAATAAATGATTCATTCTCCTATTCAAAGTGTGTATATTGTTGTAACCCTATCTCCTATCCATCCGTTAATAAGGGGGTGTGGCTTAATTTAACAATTGTCCCTCTTTTCCACACTGAAAAGTTGGAGGGAAGGTATTGCCATTAGAGGTGTGGTTATATGAATAATGGGTGGGTCTACATAATTCATGAGCTCAGTAGTGAGTGGCACCTGCCTATGTGCTGTACATTGAAACCTGATATATAGCAACACCTAATGCACTAACTAATGCTGTTAGCTATGATGTCTGCATTTCTGATTAGCATGAGGTCACGCTGTGCCTGTGATCATGTAGATCCTCTTATTCAACCATCACTATTCTACCCAGCTGTTATGGACTATCATTGGCTTGCCTATAATTTTATTTGTTGTTTCGGATTCCCTGGTGGATCTTAGAACTAACAGGTCCATTTGGAACCTTTAATTTTTGCACGGGAGGTCCCTCCAAATACTAGGACATCTGCACCCTACATTATTAATAAGCACACACCATTTAAATCTAAAACGAACATACAATTCTTACCTTTCTGAGGCTTGGACTAGTCCATTGTGGATTGGTGCGTCCCTAAAACAACAGGTCTCATCCTCAATGGGGGAACTGCTCTGATGGCCCTGGTTCACGTGGTTCTAATAGCCCCAACTTGGTCATTTTAGGCATTTGTGTGTTAGTTTTGGCTCTGGATACAGCCCCTGCACTGTGTTGATACTGCACATGTGCATTACAGTCTATTTTTTTTATCAATGATAAGAGCAGCAGGTCAACATCATTGGATGTGTCATTTCTGCAGTAAATCAAAGTGTGCAAGCTTTTGTGATGGTGACATGAGCCCGATAGATAAAAAAATGGATACTATTGGCATGTTACTATAGGGTGGGCCCCTAGAGTCAGTTCTATGGGTGATGCTGACCTTACTTGCCTCTGCAGTTTCATGCTGTCTGGAGCAGCTTACAATGCCTAGGCTCTCAGTCATGAGAGATCAGTCTCCTTCTCTAAATTGGGACCCAGCCATGTCAGGTGCTCTTAACTCAGCCTTCCTGGTCTGTGACAAGCTGGAGTTGTCCTTTAACATTTCTTGTTCCACACCTGGCAAGCTGTCTTATAGAAAGACCATCCAGCAAATGGTCCGCAGAGAGTCGTGAAGCTCCACAATCGATAAGGTCATCTTAAACCATTGCAGCGCTCCACAAACACAAAATGCTCACATGGAGCCATAACACTCCACTTGAAATGTAGTTTTAATATAACTGTGATTAGAGTAACGCAAGAAAAAAAAGTCCCCCCGGCGTCTGGTGCGCTTATTCTCTGATTGATAGTAGCCCCACGTCTCCATTCTGAACTCAAATTAACAATTGATCACCAACGCCAGCGATGCGCGTGCTCCGCTTCTTCATTACGGTGATTACATCTTACATCAAGTCACTGATTCTTCCAGCAGAACAAGTGACGCTCCCGACGTCAAGGTATTCTAATGTTTCATTTGTCTGTTACGGAGATAAAATAATCTTTTTTCTGTTTATTACTCGGAATCTCTTTATCCATAAATAAATATTAGCCGGCAGGGATGGTGGCTAATTTAGTCTCCTCCCCCATCTTTCAGCTTTACTAGATTAAATAGAGGCTTTTATGTTCAATCTGTAATCTGGCTAATTATGTTTGTCCCAGCGCTAACAAAAAGCGCACTGTGTTATCATTATTGAGCGCATGGGGACTAGTTAAAAATAAAAATTGTGTTAAAGTGGATGAACTGTATAACTGTACACAGTGAACCTCCGAGGCACTGCATCTCCTACCCCTGGGTAAATCTAAACTGGCATGGAGCCCACTAGGAAGCATCGGTATCAAGCATTTCTATTTACCTGGTCAGTAATTCTTCACCATTTCCTTTGCCCCACAATAATGCTGGCAGCCAATAGCTTGCCCGCATTGGTGAGAAGGTGCTGTTGCAGCTGCCATCCAGCCAGAACCTGGATGTGTGAGTATTTTGCCTAATAATTTATATTTCATTTATAATAAAATAATAATAATATTAATGAAATAATTTATATTTCAGGGTTCCTAGAGAAACATGTGGGGGGGGGGGGGGCATCCTGGAATGGCCTAAAGTGTGCTGTTACTGGTCGAGCAGCACACAACTGCTAAAAGAAGCAGTAGGATATCTTCTATACTTTTGGCTGATTGTTAGAAAAGCTGGCCTCAGGGTTAATTATAAGCTTTCAAATGCATGTCAGTAATTAGGGGACTTTTGAAAAGAATTGATGGTTTAAAAGAGGACCAAAGCTTGGGACCCCCCCCAGGTTTTAGTCCTCTTCACAGGGGCATCCCAAATATGTGTGAAACCTCCCATTATCAAACTTACTTACCTTAAACCAGCAATCCCGCTGCATCCTCTAATTAATTGCTGTGCATAGTAATGAAATGAATGAATATTGCCCTGCGCTGCTGGATGGCTGCTTCATCTGGTAGCCCACACTGGCATCCAGCGATTCAGATACGCCTGCCACGAGATAGAAGGGTGCAGAAGGAGACCTGCACATGTGCCGTGGGTTCACCGCTTTGGGTAACTAACATCAGAAATGGGGGGATTCATGCACAGGGGCATCCCAAGTCCTTTAGACACTAGGGCGAGGTTTAAAGAATTTTGGTCTGCATTAAGCATGTCACATCGAGATTCATTTGCACTTCTATACACAAGGAACCCCTATACATAAGGTCTCCTGATTTGGTACGTCCCTTCAGCCAGCTGTCCCATGGAAGTCTAAATTTGGTGCTCTCATTTTCCCTCCAGCGACCAGTAGGGTTAAACTGGAACAACCTTTTCCTTTTCAATAAATGGGTTTTGAGCCTAGCTCAGATGGGCATCCGGATTGAGGATGCCCCTGCACGTTAATCCCGTTAAAGCTGAGAAATCATATGTTTCTCCTCAGTCCCCAGAAGAAATTGAGTGCTGCCATTGGCCACCATGTTCACGTGGTCACCGGCGGCTGGATACCTGGATGAAGCCTGCAATTCATGTGCATTAATGAGTGTTGTACCAATTTAAATGGGGAACAAAGTGGTATTTGGTGTTCATGCTACCTTAGGCACTTTTCGTGCTTGTGCCCCCTTTTGTCCACTAGTATGAAATAATAAAAAATCCCACCTCCCTGGCTGCAGCGTGCAAAATACCTCACTTCTACCAGCCTCTAACATTAATATGCACAGTATTTGGCACCCAGCATAAAAAATAAACTGCCCCCCTCATTCTCCACAAATCCCGGTTTCACCTTTTCAAAATTAATATGCAGAGTGAGTATCAACCCCCCCCCCACACAAGCAAATCCCCTTTAGCCATCTAACCTATGGATCCTATCATCACCCGTTAGGGGGCATTAAAGTGGACCTAACATCAGAGTTTTCACTATCCTGGTGATACGAAAGGTCTGTTTCTCTGGGGCATCCTGAATTGGGAAGACGGGCACTTAGTTGGCTGGTAATGGAGTCTTGTAGAAGTCAAGTCCACTTTAAAGCATGGGATTTTATTTTCCTTTTTATTATAGCAGTAAAACCAATCCCCCTGCTGGTGCCTGTCCTTGGGACATGTATAGAACTGCCTATTGTGGTGTGGAGACACAAACTGAGTGAGTAATTGCCCAATTTCTGGCTTCCTGGGCATCCCAGATTACTAACAGATACTTACTGCTGTGTTTACTATGCCCTGTATAATTCCAGCTTCTGGCATCTAGGTAGAACTGTATCATGTATAAACCCAGGCCAAGATGCCCATTAGAATCTATGTGTTCTGATCTGGTCTTGTACACATCAGGCCGAAAATAAAGAACTCAGCAGGGAGCTCACAAATACACTGGTCCAGGGCTGATTAAGCTCTGGGCAAAATGGTGTCCTTCCCCAGTTCTCTATCACTGATCCTGTTGGGCAAACCTGATAGGCTGCTGGTGGTTAGGTGGGGCAGGGAACTGGCATGGGAACACAGAAGTGGTAGATATGGCATGCCTAGTTGCTTGAGCTAGCTGGGTGGGGAATGTGCAGCAGGGCATCTCAAATGACTGGCTGGACCACCAAAGTCATTTCTACTTGCGAGACCAGAATACAACAAAACTCTCACAATTCTACCCCAGAAGGCATTTGCAGTTTTCATTCCGGCAAGCAGCCAGTAGACTGGCAGCAAGCAAGTTATCATCTATACCATAGCCACTGCCAGCCTCATGCCCGGACACACACAGCCTGGCTGAATGCGGTAGATGGACAGACAGGGCCCAAGGAGGCCCCCACCAGTCTCTCTGTCTGGGGGCCTCTGCTACACTTAATCCAACTGGGCCCTGAACACATTGATATATACGCTGCGGGAGAAGTGACAGTTAAGTGGGCTTTCCCCCGGTAGACATGTTTGATCTGGGGTCAGAGTGGAAGCTCCCAAAAGTGCAGTCGTTTTTCTTTTACTGAAAGTCCACTTAAAATGAAGTCCACTCCAGTAAAACTGGAAGGTCACTTTAAAGTGGACCAAAACCCTCTCCCTCAACCCCTGTGCCCTCCACCTGATTACCTGTGGGGAGGCAGCAAAAAGAAAACCTGCATAGCCACGCCCAGCTGGCAGATTTTAGATAATCGATTGGTTGGTCTCAAATATGCTGGCTGATGTCCATAAGCTGGTTGGCCGCATCCTCTGCTGCCCTGTAGTATGAGATGGCTGGGTACTGGAGCCCCCCTCAGCTGCAGGGAAGACAGGGATGCAGTCTGTGATCAGGGGTGGATGCTCTGGAACGGTGATGATTTTGGGTGAGCTGCAGGGTTTTTCACAGTGGAGCATTCTGAATTGTGATGCCCCAAAAAGTGTAGATTGGCCAGCCCTTTTATTCTATTCGACCCCAGGGCTGGCTTTTAGCGCTTTTCATCCACTTTAAGTCTTTTATGACTGGAGGTTAACTTTTTGGTAAATGGATCCTTATGCAGTTGTTTTGTCTTTTTAATTTGTTATTCCCAGGTTGCAGAATTGTTGCTTAGCCTCGACCTAAATGCCGGAAAGCTCCCGGAAGGAGCATCATGAAGGTGATTCAGTATCAGCCTAGTTGACGGGTTTAGTCAAAAGTGAAATAGTTAAAAAATCACAGCTCAGGAAAAACTAGAAACCGTAAAAAAAGGAACATGGGGCCACAATTCAGGTTCAGTTGGCAGCTCAGGATAATAAATGAATACAACGCTTGTCCTCGGCGCACTCTGACAGCTGTAAAGACGAAGCTTGACATTTCCCTGTAAAAAGGTGTCGGCTGATCGGACTGTTTGCCTGGCCAGAACGTTCGCATTTTAATGAGGCCCCCGAGACCCCGGCTCTTCCCACGAGGTCTTCAGCCACATGCCCCGAGCCCTGGTTGTACTGTGCAACTGCCTCTGTGTGTGTTGTTTGGCCTGGATAGATCAGAGGAAGCCCTATAGGGGATTGGCAGGTGGCTCTGCCTGATCTCAGGCAGCCAGCTTGGTCTACATCAGAGCAGGGGACACTAATGAACCTCCCTGACTTGATGCAATCAAATTTGTTTCATCAAGTCACATTTATTTAAATACTCAGTTGTAAGACATTTTGCTCAAATGACTGGGTACCTGCATGGTTTCAATAAGTTTCATTTCTATTGTGCATGGCATGCTATAGCCTCATTCATTGCAAGTGAGTAGTGAATAATAGAACACAGGGTCTGCTGCTGATTGGCTTAGTGCAGATGCATAGAGCTCCATTCTAATGTTTCTGTAAGGGGGAAATACTATTCAAGTACAACTTTAGAGAAAAATCTCTCAGCTGGCTCAGCAGGTCTTTTTTCCACATTGCCTGACTTTCTCTCCTTAAATGAACCCTCCTTTTTTCATATTTCACATTGTTGCCATATTGCACATTTGCATCCTCCTATATTATTAAATACTCACCTGCTTCTGTGTTCCAGCTTGATTGTAAAATGAGGCATCCCTGCTCGTGACAGCTGGTAAACAAATCAGGTCCGCTGGGCAAACAGAGAGGGGAGCAGGGATGCCGCTTCTCTGGACATCCATGGAAACTGGAACTAGGTAAGTGTTTAAAGAGGAACAACACCCAAGAAAATTACTTTCTTACGTGTTGTTGCTCTCTGGTGTGTATCCCCCATCGTCCTGGTCTTGAATATGGTGTCTACTGCACATACCTTCCAACTTTTCAGGGTGAGGAAGAAGGACAGTTGTTAAATTAAGCCACACCCTCTCATTGTGGGATGTATAGGGGATGGGTTGTAACAGTTACAGTTGAATAAGCAAATTAATCATATATTGATGCATGTTACACCTCAAAGAGGAACAAATGGGAACAATGAGAGACATGGACAGTCCCTTCAACTGAGGGACATTTGGGAAGTATGACCGCAGTCTTCTTCTTCCACCATTGGTCCCTGGCACTAACCTCCCTAGTTTTCCACCACCCGCACCATGATGCTGCTCAATGCAGGGTGGAACTAGAGGGCCACCAGCATACTGTAGTGATACTGCAAACATAGGCATAGTGCATTACATAAAAGTTTATTGTGCTGTGTTGGACTAGTGCAATGCGGTGAAAACGCACAGTGTGAAAGGGCCCTTATTCTATTGGGGGACAACAATAGCACATTTTTAGTATTACCAGCCTTGTAGATGAAGGCTAACTCTACTTATAGTAGTTATGCCAGTTGCCAGTTATGCCACAGTTACCTGGCCTTAGTAGCCTTTCCTTGGGACATATGGGTGGGTGGTTCTCATTCTATACATTTATTGATAAGGCACCAGGTGATGGCTTCACCAGACTGCATAAGGACAAGTGATGGATCAATAGTGGTTTATTTAAGGACCTCTGACATTTACTACAGAAAGCTCCACAGACCAGCATAAACAAGATGATTGACACTGGATCTAGGAAAGATCGAATTGGGTCACATAGGTTGCTGCTATTTACACAGCACACTCATAAACCAGCTTTTAATGGCACTTAGCGGAGTTACCATTTAAAATCTGTCAATGTTAAACAGCCAATCATGGCATTTATCAGAACCACTATTGACATTAAGCAAGAAGAGGTTAATGCGAGCTGTTGCGTCTTAAAACCAGCGCTAAAGCCTCAGGGTCGTATCCCAACGTCTGCACCTAGTGACATTGGATAAGTCATGCTGTTCTTTTGTGTTCTCGGCTCAGGGAAATGCGCTACCTTTACAACAATACACAAAAATATAGGCGTTCTTGACCTTGGCCCACATCCCTTGTGTTTCCAACACATCTCCTGCAGCTGTTTCCCCATAATGTTAACTGTCTTTACTCCTGACATGCTGTAGGCAAAACGCGCTGTTCCTTATTACTCTGTGCTGTCATAAATGTCTGTTAGTGCGAAAAACAATAACATTCCCGTCATAAGCCGAAAAGGCACCAACCATGTCAAGAGATTTCAGCGTAAGATGTCATAAGGTGACAGACATCGCCCTCTGCAGGATGTAGGTGTAGTATGTCACAAGAGATTGCCCTGAGCTTAAAGAGACACTTTCATCAATTATTGTCAGCGTATTGAAGTGAAATATGTTAAAGATGAAATGGGTGATTTATTTGACTGATATTACTTTTAAAATCTCCACAAGCATATTAAGTTTTCTCTTTTCCTATATCTCTGACCTTTTACTACAGTGAGTCGCTTAAAGGGACAGTCCAGGCAACTTAAAAAAATGTAAGCACATTAACCTGCCAATGGTAAACAATGAAATTACTGTGCTATGAAGAGAAACAAAATTATTTTTCAAGGTGTGTGAATTGCTCAAACACATGCTAAAAACAAGTATCACAGGATCACAGCATGAAAAACAAATACAAAAGCATGGAGCACAGACGTTTTATCAAGATGGCATTCACCATTATTAATAAAGCCTTTAGCAGTGTGCTCTGATTTCCAGTGTATTGCAGTAACACAACGTAATCTTCACCACACCACCACCGCGTGCACAAAAAAAGCCTTGCCAGAAGTAGACAAATATGTATATAATATTTTCACCTTTGGGTCCAAATCAGAAGTAGTTGATCACTTCTTAATAAAACCAGCAAATGCCTGGCCTTGCAATTGTAGAAACCTGTGAGTCTCCCACCTTCTGTGAGCCAGCAACCCCAATCTCCACCGCTTCTTCCGCCTATAGCCAAGCCCTGTTCACCGGGACGCGTGATATGCCTTGCCGGACACGGTTGCCCCAGGTCTTAAATGGAGCAAAGGTCGTTTATGGGGAAATCGGTCCACCAAAGTGTCTATTCACATGGATGAGGTAGGAGAATAGTCAGAAACTAGCCGAAGGTCAAGCTGGGTGGTCACAGGTGCGCGGTATCCAAAGGGGTCAGACGAAGATCAAGGTCAGGCAGGCAGGCAAAAGGGTCAGTATGGACAGCGAGCTGGGATGGTCAAACAAAGCTGGGTCAATCTTGAGAATAGCAGAGATAACGTCACACCCTGAGCAATACTAGCTATAACGGCTGAACTTTATTTTATTTAAGGATCACTGGCCAATAGGATTACAGGGGGAAAAGAGTGAGTGATTGGTGCAACTACAATATAAGATGTAATTGCACCTGATCTCAGGGGCTGGACTGCCCTGACCCGTCAGGCTGTCCAGCCCCTGAGACCTTCAGGTGTGTGCTACATTCATTACATTGATTAGACAGAGCGGCATCTGCTGCGAGCCGCTCTGCCAAAGAGCAGGGCACGCGGCTGTGTGCACGTCCGTATGGCTGTAGGGGAGTGAGGGAGGCAGGCAGGGCGGCTTGCCCTGCTTCAGACAGCCAGGAGTGCCGTGCCGGCCGGGAGGTGCGGGGCCCACGGGACAGGTAGGTTCCTCACATTAACTCTCCTTAGCTCTCCCACAGGTATAGCAAATAGGACTTTAAAAAGCAGACATAGCATAATCCAATATAAACTTAGAATTGAATATACTTATATGATAATAGTAATACCAGTAACTATAATGCAGTTACAAAAGTGACTTGAATTGTCAGTGTTTCAATGCTCAAATACTATAGCATGTAATCAAGGATCACCGGTAGTGTTGGGTGAACCTATACCGCAAAGTTTGGGTTTGCCCTGAACTTTGGTAATTTGGGTTGTCAAACTCGAACATGGACTTCAGCCCTTGTAGTCTTGCTGGCTAACTCGGTCTGGTTGCAACGCCTTCAGCACCAAAGCTGAGAGTGCACTCCCAACCAGCCTCCATCTCATATAGGAGTCTCCACCACTAATGCCACATCAGTGGCGGATGCTTCTGGTCACATGATGTACCCCCCGGTTTCCTTTCAAGGATGGAGCCTGCTCCTATGCGACTGGAAGCACATGGCCAGACAGGTAGTGTACTGGCGGCACTAGAGCTCCTACTAGGTAACCTGCTGGTGCACGCAGTGACACATCTACAAGTGTCTCAATACTACATCATGAGAAATGAGTTAGCACAGCATTTGGATCCCATATGTAAACCCTACACTCATAGTAAGGTTATAGCACTATACTTGGGGCAATGTCTTGGCTCAACACAACAAACACTACACTTATAGCAAGGTTTAGGTACTAGGCTTGGAACATCTAAGGGAAGTATTTAAGCAGTACACTGAGAGCAATGCTGTAGCCCTACAGAGCCAATCTGCAACCATTACAGTTATATTAAGGTCTTGGCACTAGACTTAGAGCATCTTCCCAGCGTTACACTCCACCAAGAGCAATGGCAGTTATTAAATCACATCTTTAGATCCCATCAGATCCGGAGTAAGTGGTTTGACAATATACAAATTCAACAGTCTTAAGTTCTAGTCAATATAGAAAAAGAGGCTTAAATACATTATGTTTAATCTTATTTTATTAATTTTTGAGCACAAAATAATACAGACAGGGAAATAAAAAGTACAAAAAACAAGGCAGAAAATAATACAATACTATACAGTACACATGTCATAGCTAGCCCCAAAGAGTCACTTCAATCTCCCTTATCACTGGATGACACCCCTCCCCCCGCCCCAACTTCCCTCCCCGCACCCACCCGTCATCCCTCCGACAGCCGTCGCGCAACAGGGCCAACCGCTCCCCCGCCCACAACGGGACGGCGGGAGAGGACGCCCCCCACCCGAAACACCAGTAAGGGAAGTTAAGCATCTGGCCGAACCCAGGGAAGAACTGCATTCATTACAGTAAATCAGTACGCCTTCCAGAATCTATTGACTCCCTCCACCCTCCACCCAACGCTCGGCCTGAAAAAAAAAAAAAAAAAAAAGATAGCAAACACACAACACAAAGGACACCGACAAATACATAACACATCCATTCACCCTGAAACACTAGGACCCAGAAAAAAGGAGATCCCATGCCCCATACCCAACTCCCCGTACAGCACCGCCTACTGTAGTTCCAGAATCTTCGTACGGCCAGCATCGGAGTCCTTGAACATTATCCACGCAACCCATGTGTGCATGAATTTCTCGTTCTCCCCCTTCAGATCCGCCGTAAGCTCCTCCATCCGCATGATGCTATTAAGTTCATTGTACCATTCCAGCACTGAGGGAGTCGTTACACTTTTCCAGTGCCTAGGGATTACCATTCTCCCCGCTGTCAAGAAGTGCCTCAAGGCTCCTTTCTTTCCAGCCTCCTTACTACCAGGGAGCATAGATAGTAACGTTATCTCTGGAGTATTTGGAATCTTAATGCTGAACGCCTCCTCATACAATAGTAGAACCTTCTCCCAAAGTCTGTTTATGCTGGGGCACTCCCACCAAATATGCAATAGCGTCCCCCTAGCCCCATTGCACCTCCAACAGGTGTCCGGAGCTGTGGGGAAGATCTGGTGGACACGAACTGGACTTCTATACCATCTGGAAATTAGCTTAAAGTTTTTCTCCTGAACCTTACAGGGTTTCGCCATTTTATGAGTAAGATAGAACGCCTTCTCCCAGTCCTCCTCCTCAAAGGTCTTCCCCATCTCCCTCTCCCATTCAGCCACAAAATCCAGCTTCCTGAGCTCCTTCTCTTCCATCAAGATGCCGTATATAAGAGAGATAACCCCTTTAGGTCGTTCCTCTGCTTCCAACAAATCTTCAAACTGAGTACTATTTCTCGATAATCCCCCAAGATCCCAGAGGGAACTCAAATAATTGCGCAATTGACTTACAGCCAGCCATGAACCCCCCTTCCCCCCCGGGCCGCCAGCTCCTCCCCAGTAGGAGGCCTCCCCCCCCCTCAACGTATGCCTCAATTTCGGTCCAGAGGACGCCTCCCAACTCAGGAATCTCGAGACCCCCCAGGCCGGGCAGAAACGCCTGGTTTCCAAACAGGGGTGTCAAAGGACCTGGTCTCGTTGCTATTTTGAAATTCCGGAGGCAATCTTCCCATATCTGGAGGAGCTGGGCCGTCAGAAAAGGCACCCCATCTTTAGGAAGTAATTTGGGGTCCACCCAAGGGAGAGAAGTCAGACCCGCGGCCTGCATATCCCGTTCAATTGCAACCCATTGCTTGGGCCCCTCCCTCTGGTACCAATCCACTATCCTTATCAATGTTGCTGCTCTGTGGTAATTCTCAATGTCTGGCAACCCTGCCCCCCCTCTCGCCTTCGGCCTGGCCAATTTACAGAGACTAAGTCTCGGTTGTCTGCCCCCCCAGATAAACCTTATGATCTCTGATCTCAGCTGTCTGAAAAAACGTTTGTTACCGCGAATAGGCACCACCTGGAAGACAAACAGTAATTTAGGCAATACATCCATTTTGACAACATTAATCCTCCCCAGCCAAAAGATACCTTTCCTCCCATACTCCTCCAAATCTGCCCTTGTTCTCTCCAGTAGGGGATCGTAATTCAATCTAAATAGCGAGATGGGGTCAGCAGGTATGAGGACCCCCAAATAGCTTATGGCCTCCTCATACCACCTAAAGGGGAAATTCCCTCTAAGCCTCTGGACCAATGACCGATCCTCTATGCTGATGTTCAGTACCTCCGACTTGGCCATATTGACTTTAAAGTTGCTGACTCTACTGAATCTCTGGAATTCCCGAATGTTTGAGGGCAAGGACGTATGAGGAGAGGTAACGTACAAAAGCAGATCATCAGCATACAGTGCCAGTTTATGCGTCTCTCTCCCCACTTCTACGCCCCCAATATCCGGGTTCTGTCTCAACGCTACTGCCAAATGCTCCATTACCAATACAAATAACAAGGGAGATAAGGGGCAGCCCTGTCTCGTCCCGTTTCTCACCTGAAACCCAGAAGACAGAAGACCGTTCGTTCTAACCCTGGCTGTAGGGCCCGAGTACAATGCCCGTATTTTCTTTCTCATATTAGGACCCAAGCCCATTTGCCTAAGGGTATGTTCGAGAAATTTCCAACTAATTCTGTCAAATGCCTTTTCGGCGTCCACCGACAAGAGGCACATGGGGATTTTCTTAGTTTTAACGTGGGAGTTCAACAGGATAGTTTTAATTGTATTATCTCGGGCCTATCTTCCCGGCACAAACCCCACCTGGTCCGTATGCACCCAGGCAGGCAGCAATCCCTTCAATCAATTCGCAATCACCTTGGAATACAGCTTCAGATCCACGTTGATTAAAGAGATCGGCCTGTAGCTACCACACGATGTTATTTCTTTCCCGGGCTTAAGCAGAACAGTGATGTGAGCCTCTAGGGTCTGCGCCGGGAAGCAACACGACCCCGACACCGCATTGAAAGCCTTAGTCATGAATGGGACCAGTTGAGTCTTAAACTGCTTATAGAATTTTACAGTGAAACCATCGGGGCCGGGGCTTTTGCCGGTTGGGGTCCCCACCAACGCCTCGAGCAACTCTAATTGCTCAAACGGTTCCTCCAATGCGTCCCTACTGGCTGCGTCTAGGACTGGCAACCCTGTGTCCTCCACATATGCCTCTATCTCCCGAGCACCTCCCCCCTCACCCCCCTCTTCAATGTTGTATAGCTGGGAGTAGAACCTTCTAAAGGCCTCCACAATACCCCTAGGGTCATGAACCAAATTGCCTCCCCCATCATTTATAGGCTTAAATACATTAAATGGGCACTTCTGGGTTTGCTCGAGGAGGAAGCCAAAATCATAGCAAAGTTTTTTAGCACTATACCAAGAGAAATGCCTTAGCTCAACACCTAGATTATGGTTTTGGCACTAGACTGAGAACATACTCCTGATATTATAGTAAGAGGGCATCAACAACAGCAAAATTCTACATTAATTGTAAGGTCTTGGTGATAAATTTAATTGCAATGTCTTACCTTAACACTTACATGTGATCTCTAAACCCTACATATAGAATACGTCTTGGCACTAGACCCCTAGCCTGGGAGCATCAGCACCATACTGCACCATTTTTTGTCCTCAGCGCAACTCAAAAAACGTTAACGCCATTGCAGCGGCTGCCTAGGGTCTTATTTAGCACTAGCGCCGAAAAGGATGCAGCTATTTGCTCTGTGGTGGAAGCTTCGCCAGATGAAACCTGGCTCTGTAGGTCAAGATCCCATAGAACACAATGAGCAGAACTGGAATGAGATGCTTGTAACTATTATTAAACACATTTATTTGTACAAAACATGCATTGGGACTAGTCAATAATTGAAAACGAAGGACCTAGATGGGCCAAAATGTTTTTTTGTTATGGGTTATTAAGATTGATTGCAATGGCTTCTTTTGTGTAACAATGTGTGATTTGCACACCAACAACTAAAACGCAGCCAAAGCGCCAAAGACTTGAAGGAGAAAAAAAATCATCATTATGCTGGGGCACATCGGCAAAATGGCTGTACAAAGTGGCGCTCACTAGCGCTGGGCTAATCAGCCGACGGCTCCAACAGCCACTGACATAGGCTGGCCAATGCCCCGATAAGACCAAAATGCTGGTGCTCCAGAACTGGAAACTATAAAAAAGATGCTCAATGGTGTACATCATAAATAAGGCCCTTAAAGAAGTTCCCTGTCTTAGCACTATAATCAGAGCAATGCATTAGCTTAATGTTTGGATCTGCATTCCTACATGTAGAGAAGGGTCTTGGAGCTAAACTTAGGGCATCTTTGTAGGAGTATTACATATACTTAGGGCCTTATTTATCAAGGGCTAGCGCCAGGTAGTGTCTGACTAGCGCCAGGTAGCGACAGCTATCGGCGGCTACCGACTCCAGAACACCAGGCGGCGGACACAATCACGCATTTATCACGCTAAATGAGGCTAGCGCCGGCGAGAGCGTCAGCTAGCGCGGGATTCATCATGTAGCCGACTGCAACGAACAGCACCGCTACTAATCCCATCACAGCGCCAGGTATGACCTGTCGCTCCCTGGCGCTCTCCAATGCATTTCAATGGGGCAATCTTTAAATATTCATAATTAATTGATTTTAAGTTTTTTTTTTTAAATGGCAAAAATTTTGTGAACACTTCGGCAATGTTAAAAAAAAAAAAATAATAATTTGTGCAGAATTGATATTACAGGTCTGATATTAATGTATTCATATTACAAAATGTTTCTAAAAACTTGTGTAAATTTTACATAACAAAATATGGTTGTTTGGGGGCTAAAAACTACTTTTAAGCCTTCGCCGCCAGCGCTCTGGGGTTTAAACAAGCATTTCACAGCGCGAGAATTTTTTGAGCGTGATTTGATAATGAATATGGTGGGAGCTGTTCGCTCTGGCCATTCGCTGTCAGGCGCACCCATACAGCGCGGAACCTGTCAAACAGCGACTCCTAACCACGTATTCAACATTAACGCACACCGACTGAGTCGCTGTCAACAAGCGAACTACGGCCAAGCACAGCGAATACTAGCTGGCGCTGTGAAAATCACGCTACTGGCGCTCATCTGTCGCTACCTGGCGCTATTAATGAATCGGCCTCCCAGTAGGATAGCACTAGCATTAGCTCAGCACATACAGTAAATCCCACCCCTAAACCCTTGCACTCAAAAAGTATTGGCACTGGATTTGAAGCATCTTCTTACT
Organism: Gastrophryne carolinensis; assembly: GCA_027917425.1. Classification (NCBI taxonomy): domain Eukaryota; kingdom Metazoa; phylum Chordata; class Amphibia; order Anura; family Microhylidae; genus Gastrophryne; species Gastrophryne carolinensis. Next base: position 255,544,787 of record CM051235.1, read on the forward strand.
ACACCCTATACCTAGAGCAATGAGTTGGTAGAACACTTGGATCAAATCTTTAAACCTTCTCCCATTAGTCTTAGCACTTGAAGCACCTTTTTAGCAGTTTGGCACCCCACTGCAAACATTGAAAGACTACAACACGTACTGTAGATCCCTACGTCTAATCACCATACTCATAGTAAAGTGTTGGTACTAGATTGGAACATCTCCTTACACTTAGAGAAGTATCTTAGCACCACAATGAGGGCACTGACTAACACAACTTTCAGGGCAACTCCATGGCTCCATAGTAAGAGGAGTCAATGTGAATGTATAGGTGATACCATATTGACCTGTATGACCGAGTTGTAGAGGTGGACCATTATTATTTTCATACAAATTTGTGCTCAGTGGTTAACCCACTCCCTACCACAGAATATTCCCTGGCACTCTTGTTAGCAAGAACTGAAATCTGAATGGCCTCTGGGGGCTGTTCAGACTTTGCACAGACTTTGTGGAGGTATCTTCAAATAAGGCCAATATTTTGGGATAATTTATCAATCTGCCATAATGTGTAGGAGCTGCAGATGGTACCGTGTGTATGTTTCACACAGAGATGAAGGAGAAGTGTGTCTGTGCAGTGAGGGAATAAAAATGCAACAAGGACGCTGTCAGGGACAAACATCGACAATGGTAACTCAAGGTCAATTAATTTGCAGCTATAAAATGTTCCACCTCGCATTTTGTGTTCTGAACATTTTTTTCGTATTTTGAGTCAGGGTTGTCCAGTGTCATCTCCCTGGAGCATTATTCTTTTTTTTTCACATTGAGGGTCTTCGTTAACACATACAAAGCTTCCATCATGACGTTCCGAACCAACTGTAATGCTAGTTTAGTGTCAATAGCCACTTAATAAAGCGGTTAAAGATTGGGGGTGTCTTTTATCTGAATAGATAATTTTGTGTGAATATAGGGCCAGGAAAAAAGTAATCTGTATTAGGAAACCACTCAGGGTAGTGGAGCAAGGCCTGGTCCATTAAATTCACACAATGATCTAAAAAATAAATGGTTTGTACCATTTGTATTCAGTCAACAATTTAGTATTCTGCTATATGACATATAAACTTTTCTAACAGAACAGAAAACACGAGACCATAGTGACTATGGACCTACATATCATAGAGGCAGGGAAGGCAACTGCTACCAGGTCCATGGCAGAAGGGGGCCCATTGCCAGCAGCAGCACCTGTGGGCCATGGTGTGCTGTCTACGAGGAGCGCCATAGGTTCTGCAGGAGGGACTAAGATGCCAGCGTATTGTTTCTCCCTAACACGCTTTGGATAGGGTACTCATGGAAATAAGCACACCAGGAAAAAATGGAACTCACCAGACCCCACCATCGCGGGCCCCACAGTGTGCCAACACTAGCTTGAACTCCAATCAGACCAGAGTCTCTGACACTGTTGGACATGTCTGTGGCTCACCATGAGAACGGACTCTGGGGGCCCACCTTACAATTACATGCAAATATTACCGGATTATTTTTAGGGGTCATGCACACAGACATCAAACCTGTGTGCAGCATTTTCCTATTTTGTTTCACTAACAGTGTCCATATCCTACATTCCCGCAAATCACTAAAATAAAAAAATAACAATTATTAACCTTTTACAGTTTTGAAAATAATGAAAGCTTGCTGTGAATTTAGACATTGTTTGTTTGAATATTCCATAAGCCACTGTTATCTCTAAAATTAATTATCTAACTGATTAGAATAATTTGTACCTGACTCGTAGAACTGCACCATTGCAGCTGAAAGGGATTTAGATTTTTAAATAAATTATTTTTTTTTAATTTTACTGTGTGCGATGTGAGGGAAATCTCACAGTATCTCTCAAACTGCAAATCAATTAAACACAAACTCTTTATGTCCGCTTTCTGCATTCTCACAAGTCTCTTATTATCATGTCCTGCTAAAGATCTGGTGAAACAAGTTTTACCGTTGCGTGTGTTTTCGGGTATGAACTGAAGCTTATATCTGAGTGAGATTTTTTTTTTTTTTACTTGAACTAAACTAAACTCACTAAAAATTCTGTAAAACATTTCTGTTCTAACATTTCCCAAAAATCACCTTCCCCCGTGATGGGGCATTTTTACATATAAGGCAGAGGCATAGCTAGGATTTCTGGCACCCCTGGCAAAGATTCGAAATGTCACCCCCTACCTGTCCTCAGGCCCCCCTTTGACACCCCCCTGACCTGCTGCATCCGGGGTAAGTGCCCCCACTGCTCCCCCCTAGCTATTTATGAAGGAATAGTGACAGGTAGCGACTGGTGAGCGGCCGGTAATGACGGGCATTGCCACGAGAACGCCGGCTCCCCACCACAATCACACATTTATCAAGCCAATCCTGCTTAGCGACTGAGATAAGGGAACTTAGGTTTGTGATTGCAGCCCCTCTGCCTGATTTACTTAACCATTCCCTTTCAACTGGTGAGTTTCCAGATGATTGGAGAATGGCCAATGTCGTACCAATCCATAAAAAGCGGAGTAGAGAAGAAGCCAGTAATTACAGGCCAGTTAGTTTAACATCTATAGTGGTCAAATTAATGGAAACACTCTTAAAAAAACAGATAATTTTCCATCTAAAAATTAATGACCTATTGGACCCAAAACAGCACGGCTTTACTGAGGGAAGATCATGTCACACCAATCTTATTGATTTCTTTGACAATGTCACTAAAGTGTTAGATGAAGGTGGTGCTGTGGATATCGCCTATCTGGATTTTAGCAAAGCCTTTGACACTGTACCACATAAGGAGCTCATAGATAAGTTATTGAAGGTAGGACTCAATCCCTGGATAGTTCAGTGGATTTCCAGTTGGCTGAGGGATCGGTATCAGAGCGTTGTTGTAAATGGTGTGCAATCTGAACAAAGGCGAGTTACAAGTGGTGTGCCGCAAGGCTCTGTCCTGGGCCCCATTCTTTTGAATATATTTGTAAGTGACATAGGAGAAGGCTTGGTAGGAAAAGTTTGTCTGTTTGCTGATGATACAAAGGTTAGTAATAGGGTGGATATTCCTGGAGGTGTCTGCAACATGGAAAATGATTTAGCTTTACTGGATAGATGGTCAAAACTATGGAAACTAGAGTTTAATGTCTCTAAATGTAAAATCATGCACTTGGGTAGAAGGAATCCCTGCTCTGAGTACCGTATGGGCAGCACTGTGTTAGCCAGGACCTCGGAGGAGAGAGATTTAGGGGTACTGATTACTGATAGCTGCAAGATGAGTGGACAGTGTAGCCAGGCAGTGGGAAAAGCAAGCAGGATGCTCGGCTGCATAGCTCGAGGCATCACCAGTAGGAAGAGGGAGGTTGTGATGCCGCTGTATAGAGCCCTGGTAAGGCCACAGCTAGAATACTGTGTGCAGTTCTGGAGACCTTACCTGCAAAAATACATTATTCAAATAGAACGTGTCCAAAGGCGGGCAACGAAAATGGTGGAAGGACTTAAACTTAAAACTTATCAGGAGAGACTTAAAGAACTTAATTTGTACAGTCTGGAGGAAAGAAGGGAGAGGGGGGACATGATTGAGACCTTTAAATATGTGAAAGGATTAAATAAGGTTCAGGAGGGAAGTGTTTTTAAGAAGAAGCTTAACGATAGAACAAGGGGGCACAACCTGAAGCTAGTCGGGGGGAAGATCAGGTGCAATGTTAGAAAATATTATTTTACAGAAAGAGTAGTAGATGCTTGGAACAAACTTCCAGCAGAGGTAGTTGAAACATCAACAGTCACTGAATTTAAACATGCCTGGGATAAGCACACATCTATCCTAAGATAAGAGTACATACAGTATACACATAAGGGCAGACTAGATGGACCGTATGGTCTCCTTCTGCCGTCAACCTTCTATGTTTCTATGTTTCTATGTAGATAGCGAATCATTCATCATTATTCCAGCCTCAGCCCACAGCGCCAGCGTCCGACCTTGAACAGCGACAGGTATGACCTCTCGCTACCTGGCGCTCTCCAATGCATTTCAATGGAACAATCTTTAAATATTCATAATTAATTGTTATTAATTTTTTTTTTTTTTAAATGTGAAAAATTCTGTGACCACTTCTGCCATTTTATATAATTTTTTTAAGGTAAAAAAAATAAAAAAAAAATTTACAGAATTGATATTACAGGTCTGATATTAATGTATTCATATTACAAAATTATTTAAAAAACTAGTTTTTTTTGGTTTCCAAAAATATGGTTGTTTGGAGGTTAAAAAACTACTTTTAACCCATCGCCTCCAGCGCTCTGGGGTTTAAAGAAGCATTTCACAGCGCGAGAATTTTTTGAGCGTGATTTGTTAATGAATATGGTGGGAGCCGGTGGCTATGGCCAGTCGCTATCATGCGCTCCCATACATCGCGGAACCTGTCAAATAGCGACTCCTCACCCAATATTCAACATTACGGCAAACCGACTGAGTCGCTATCAACTACCGAACAACGGCCAAGCACAGCGACTACTAGCGGGCGCTCTGAAAATGCCGCTACAGTCGCTCAACTGTCGCTACCTGCCGCTGTTAATGAATCGGCCTCTAAGTGTTCCAGGGCGAAAAGAAAAAGCAAAAATATCCATTTCTAGTTCTACATGCTAAGAAGGGAGTATCGGCAGGGGCAATGGACAATTGGGTTTTACAAGTTCGGTGGGATTTTGAAAAATGATGTGTCTAACCTGTAAAAATGCCTCATCACAAGTACAGGTAATTTTTTGGGGGAAAGGGTAGGGAAAACATTTTTTTGCACTTTTTGTGTGTTATTGCTAAAAAAGAGATGCAGGTTGCAATCCACTCTGCAATGCACAATGCACATTACACTGGCTTCACCAGATATTTAGCATGACCCCCCAATGGCAAACTCTCAGAAAATCCCACTGCCTCTAAAACTCATTATCATTAAATAACCATGTATATAATAAAAATATATAAGATTTCTCTGTATGGGATCCCCTATTATTGGAGTTATTGAAGTGACTTTCTATATGTTAGAGAGTGTCAGCATTTTCTCTCACTCTGAAGACAATAAAACAAAAAACGTTCTGTGTTGTTTTTTTTTTAAATCAAATTCCCCTGCAACTACGGTGGGTTTTTTTTTTACAGGTGAGGGACAAATTATGTTTATGTTAGATGCTATTATTGTTTTAAAGACAATATCTAATGTAATATATATATATATATATATATATATATATATATATAGACAATTTAAATAAATGAAAGTAATAATGCAAATAAAAATGTCATGGAATATATTGGTGCTCTATAAAAAAATAAGAAGGAGACAAATAGGACTCAAGAATATAATAAGTACAATACATTACAGTGGTATGCTCTTCTTTGCACACGTTCTGCATTCTTACAAATCTCTCTCTCTCTCTCTCTATATATATATATATATATATATATATATATATATATATATATATAAGATAATGTGTGTAATAAGTAAAATATACATAAGGCAGCTATATACACTGTGCCCCTGGATGGATTTTGTGAAACCTGCCGGCATCCCCGCCAGCCCTTTGACAATATAGCTGCATGCGCCACTAAGCACCCTCCGCCCGGCCCTGCTCACGGGTCACTTTACCATGAAAATAACACCCAGCAATTTATGGACTCCGGCATCAAAAGAATTCCCTTTCCGAGGAATGAGTGACGGTGATTTTACACAGTTGAGCTGAAGCGAAGGAGATGGCATTTTTTTTTTTTACATGGCAAAGTGTTAAGGTCACCCTGAGATGAGGAGCACTAATAAAAAAAGAATGGAGAGGAAATCTGGGTTTGCTGAAGGAAATGCAAAGTTTACTCTGTTCGGTGTATGGCAGAACAAAGACGCCGCTTCCCCAGCGTACGCCGCCATTCACGTCTGAAGTGCAAATATTTTAAAACTATATAAGCTTTGTCAGGACGCAAACCAATAGAGCATGCAGTGGCCCTGATGGGCAGCACCATGTGTGTGTGTTGAAATTAACCCATTCTGTGCTGAAGATAGGGAGTTTTGGATGACCAGAGCCTAATTATTAGCGGTTCGCTAAGAGCTTTGAATTTATGTCAGAGCCTGACTATTGCCAGTTTCAGACAGGCCTAAATAGCAGCATTATTCAAGTCTTCAGTTTGTTTAATGTAAAATAAGTAGCCCAAACCTGCTTCTACCCAGGTGCCCTGGCATGGGGGTCTAACACAGGGCTTGGAGGCCAAGTTACCAGCCCCTATGCCCTTCAACATAGCTGCATTAAACACCGGGCGCTGCCACACCTCTTCTGGCTATCGGAGGTGTAGGCAGTTGGGCAGGAGGCAGCGGCTAACCCCCCAAACAGCATGTCGCGCTGATGGCTTGCCTGTCCCCCTACCCTCTAAACTGCTATAGGGGTCTTTTGGACCCCTTACTAGATTACAAATAGTGTAAGATGGAAAAAAGAATTGTAATAAATTAAATTCAAACTATACTCAACTCTAGCTCCAGGCACCATCCTCTAGGGTGGCTCATCTGCTTCTCTGATGGACCCCTTTCACCAGCAGTAGCAGTCATATCACCTACTCTGCCTATGTTTCATGGGGACACTGTTCTCTGCTTACACTGCAAGGTATCTCTGCTCCCTCAGTCATGCATGGATGCTGCGCTAGTCATTTACATTTTCCAAGCTCAGCAAACGCGCAGAGAGAGGGTGTCACACGCATGCACCTGGGAATTTCAAACTTTGGGGCAACATTAATCAAGATGCCCCTAGGACAGGAAATGGCCCAGCCCTACAGTCTTTAGACTAGGCTTTTGGTCCTCCTTAAAAATTCTGAAATATTGTACCAGTAACTCAAGGTTTTTTTTGTTTTAACTCCATATGGAGCCCAGACCTTCAGCCGAGGTTCTTGTCCCTCTGCATTCCCTAATGAGTGTAGCACAGATGGAAACTCTCTTCTGCTTTCTGGGGTCTACCTAGGGAGCCCCTTTGGTGATGGGGCTCCCCAATGCTGGCCTTGCAGTCTGGTGAATCCTGTTGGTTATTAATGGGGATTAGCGAACCCCCCCCCCCCAAAGTTCGGGTGCCTCCCAACTTTTTAGGGTAGGAAAGAGGGACAATTTTTAAATTAAGCCACGCCCCCTCATTGGTGGATAGATAGGAGATATGGTGTAACAGTTACAACAATAAAAACACTTTGAATAGGCAAATGAATAATTTATTGATGCAGATCTGCATATTACATCTCAAAGAGGGACAACTGAGAACAAAGAGGGACAGGGGGACATGGACTCAAAAGAGCAACAGTCCCTCCAAATCAGGGACACTTGGGAGGTATGCGGGTTCGGCAAGTTCGGTTGAACTTGGAATAAACCTGAACCTGATCGAGGACCTGAACTTTGGGGGGATGGGTGTGTCGGGAGTAGGGCAGAGCATGCAGCAGGAAGCGCTGCTGTAAAACTTACATCAGCTCCACAATGCCCTTCCTGTCAGCGTCCCTCTGGCAGTGCTGGCACTAGGAGTGTCCTCATTTATGGGGTGCGGCAGCCATCTTTAAGTGGCTCCGGACGGGGGCTATTCTAACATGACGCCACCGCTGTCCAGGGACTGTGGATCGAGGTTCAGGTGCGTTACAGCCACTTCCTGCTGCTGCACCCTTAGGTGGGCCAGATGCCGATCTCGGACACGGACGTATGGCTGAAATAAGCATTTGGGTTTGGGAACCCGAACTCGCAAAGTTCGGTTTGGGTTTGCCCATTACTAGTTAATACCAATACACTCGCAGTCATTTACATATATTCAAGAAAATGAATCTCTGAAATGAGGAATTTATCAACATTCTCATTATGCTAAATGACCTTTTGTTCTCCTTTAGCTGCATCAAGGGATCTATGTTTTATACAGCCGGGGAGGCCGATTCATTAATAGCGCCAGGTAGCGACAGATGAGCGCCAGTAGCGTGATTTTCACAGCGCCAGCTAGTATTCGCTGTGCTTGGCCGGGGTTTGCTTGTTGACAGCGACTCAGTCGGTGTGCAGTAATGTTGAATACGGGGTTAGGGGTCGCTGTTTCACAGGTTCCGCGTTGTATGGGTGCGCCTGACAGCGAATGGCCAGAGCGAACGGCTTGCTGCAGATTCATTAACAAATCACGCTCAAAAATTTCTCGCGCTGTGAAATCCTTGTTTAAACCCCAGAGCGCTGGCAGCGATGTGTGTAAAGTAGTTTTTAACCCCCAAACAACCATTTTTTTTTATGTAAAAATTATACAAGTTTTTCTAAACATTTTGTAATATGAATACATTAATATCAGACCTGTAATATCAATTCTGCACAATTTTTTTTTTTTTTTTTTTTTTACTTTAAAAAAAATCCTAACATTGCAGAAGTGGTCACAGAATTTTTGACATTGAAAAAAAAAAAAAAAACCATTAATAGCAATTAATTATGATTATTTAAAGATTGCTCCATTGAAATGCATTGGACCACGCCAGGGAGCGACAGGTCATACCTGGCGCTGTGATGGGATTAGCAGCGGCGCTGTTCGTTGCAGTCGGCTACATGATGAATCCCGCGCTAGCTGACGCTCTCGCCGGCGCTAGCCTCATTTAGCGTGATAAATGCGTCATTGTGACCGCCGCCGGGCGTACTTGATTCGGTAGCCGCCGTTAGCTGGCGGTACCTGGCGCTCGTCAGACACTACCTGGCGCTAGCCCTTGATAAATAAGGCCGAAAGTTTTATGTAAGACTGCAAAAAAAGTGTTGATTACCAACATCTAAATTGTCTAAGTGGTAAATAACCAGGCACTGAACGCTGGACAAAACAAAACATTACAGCTAGAACCAAAGCCAAAACTATTTTTCTCTTCTCATACCTTACCGAAAATAAGTTCTGATAATAAGATTTTTCAGCATTTTTTGCTAATGGGTGAAAAAAACCCCTACCCCGAAAATAAGCTCTGGTTATAATTCATAATCCAGTTGCTGGGCTTCCACAGAGGGATGGGAGTTGCTGTAAAGGAGGGTGAGGATACATCATGGCTGTAAAGAAGGGTGAGGACACATCCAAGTCACACAGGTAAGCTTGTCTATTGGAAGTGAAATGTCTGATCTTGATGGCTCTAGGCTAGCCTGCCCCCACGCCGGGCACATGGCCAAATCCCCCCGCATCCCCCTCGCTGCCAGCCGGCTCTGTGCACATACTGTACTGGAGCTGCTGTACTGCCAGCTGACTATAAGACATGCCCTTGAAATAAGCCCTAGCACCTATTTGTGGAGCAAAAAGAAATAGCGTCTTATTTTTGGGGATACACGGTAGTTCCACAACATTAACCCTTTTCCTAGGTATTACAATGGTCATTCACAAAGCCCTCTCTGGTACAAAGTTGCAAGGAAGATCCCATTTCTGGATTTAACTGGAGGGCATCCCAAACTCAGGGGGTGTCATTTTGAACGAAAGTATCAGTTCTGATTAAAATTAGCCACACGTTTGATCCATTATTCCATTTGAGCTGTTTTAACATCTATCTGTTACTTCCGATCTACCACACAGATTAATGAAGCCCTTTTAAACACAATAAAGGAGCTTTAAAGCCTTAAAGGAGCTTTATTGGTTTAAAAAAATACAAACACATTAAATAGTGAGGGAAGGAGTTACCTATATACTCCAACTGGAAAATCCTGCTAAGCTTGTGTTTCTTCTTATTTTAGAAATAGAATCCAGTGGATATTTAAGCGTATCATTCCACTTTACAGAGGAGAACTGGTCATCTTTCTTATTAAAGAGGACCAAAACCCACCCTGGAGTCTATGAGACTCCAGGGCAGGCATACTCACTCCCCTGGGGGCACCCTAAGCGGGGGTGCCCCGCTGTGTGAAACACCCCTGGTTGTTTGAAAACCCACCTTCGTTCCCAGTCCAATTGCGTATGCGCGAGCAGCAGCCACATCCCTGCTATCCCTTTAGCAGAGTGTGTGCCCACGTCAGGCATTTTGTAAAGGGCATCGGAGGATGCGGCTGCCAGCACGCTTAAATCCGCGCATTAGTCAAGCTTCTGGACGAAGGGGCTAGAGCGGATCCGAGTGTGCTGATTGGACAAGAGGGCTGTACATCCATAGGACCGGAGATAGGGTGAACAGAGGGGGTTTCACACAGCGGGGCACCCCCAATCCTGGGGGGGGGGGCAACGACCAAAACCCAGGATAGTCAAAATCCTGGGTTTTAGTCCTCTTTAACCACTCTACTCTCCACAACATTGTATGAGGGGTCGAAACATCTACACATGTTAGATTTGCAAAACCACTGTTATTCCTGCACAGGCTGGCTCAGGAGACAGGCCATTGGAGTTAAGCTGCCCCCACCATAAACGCAGAGTGGTACATTCAATTCCTGTCACCCCTGATTCTTTTTCCTTCCAGTAAAAGAATGTAACAAGCTCTGCTGATTTTTTTTAGATTTTTTTTTATAGATAACCCATCATCTTGCTATCCAGTATGCTAATGAGGATTTCTGTTATTGGACCATTTTTTGGAATAGTGCTCCTTTAAATATTCAATAAAAATACATGTTAGGTTCCTTTCACACCTAGCTGCCTTCATTGCATTGGAGGAAAAAAAGAATCCTGGTCATGAAAATGAATGGGCGGCTTCACATGTCAGCACTGGCTTGTAGCCAAGAAAATCTACGATGCAGGCAAAGCACAATGTGCCGAGCTAACCTGCTCTCTATACTATTCCACATATTGAGCTTCATCCACTCCAACTCGTCCTCTGCCAGCCTGGCCATCTCTATATTGCCCAGCCAACCCTCTACCATGGTCAGAAGTTTTCTTAAAGTGGACCAAAACCCAGGATTTTGACTATCCTGGGTTTTGGTCCTTTCCCCCGGGTGGAATCCGATCAGGGGTGCCCAGTTTGTGAAACCCCCCAGGACGTCCAAACAAACTCACCTCTTCCCTATCCCACGTTGTGTCTGACGGCCGCATCCTCTGCTTCCCTCTAACAGGGAGCATGCCCGCACCAGCCATTTCCCTGTTAGAGGGAGGCAGAGGATGCGGCCATCAGAGCCGCTGCTCTTAGACACACCATGGGATCGGGAAGAGGTGAGCAGGGCTTGGCGTTTCACACAGTGGGGCATCCCCGATCAGGGTGCCCCGGGGGAAAGGACCAAAACCCAGAATTGTCAAAACTATTGACTATTCTGGACTTTGGTCCACTTTAAAACGGCTCATACAGACCATAAATAACGGGCTTTACCCATGATCCCTAGAAGCAGGCAAAGCTATGTAAAAAAATCTTCTTTTTGTGTTTGTGATAAAACACACTTGGTGTGCAATACTTCAGTATATCGCCTAATATTTACACAGCCATCACTTGTGGACACCATTTTAGGATACTGGCCCTCATCAGTACGAGACTGGAAGGGATGACGTTATGGTAAGTAAGGCTTGGGAGCAACGTAACAAAGGCAGCAAGCTACATGAGGCGAGATGTTAGGCTTAAAGCAGACCCCAACCCTAGTAGTCCAGATTCAGAATTTTAACAACTCCATGGCCAGGACTGCATGAAACCCCCTGGTTCCACCAGATAATCTCCTCAGGAGTTGATCCCACGGTGCATGCCCAGGCCTCCGGTGGCATCGCCAGCTCTCCTTTATTTGATGCAAGCAGCACAGGGGAGAAGCCAACAGGTGCCACCTAGAAATCATTCAGAACACATTGCTGGGCATAATTATAAGTTCTGATTGGATAAGAGTCCACGCATGCGCTGTGAAAGTAAGCAAATAGGCGATCCCCATGCATGGGTGAGTGACAATCCTGGATTTTGGTCTGCTTTAATATATTTGACTGAAAGTTACCAATTTAAGGGAACAAGATAAGGGACTGTCCAGGCAAAAATGGAAACGTATAGATACTCACCAATAGTCCCATGCCGCTGATTGGCCCTATGCTTTTATATAGAATTTTTAAACTTACAACGACTGGAGATCCAGACCACGCCACCTTTGCTCTTGACCATGGCCCATGGTAGCCTGGCTGCCTCCTTGCATCTCTGGCAGTGATTGACTACATCCGCTCTATTCATTATAATGGGCTGGAGCAAGTGTGGCCAGTCACTGTGACTGAAACAAGGGGGTGAAAGCTCGGCACAAGCCCACCGGGGAAATGGTACGGGATCACCGATGTTGGTAAGTTTCAAACTACCACTATAGGGAGAATCAGCTGCTCGGGCCTACTGGTGAGTATCTATTGGCTTTTATTTTTGCCTGCATAGGAACTTTAAAGGGTCATTCCAGCCAGGTGGCCCCTTTTTTAAAGGGGACCAAAACCAAGCGGGATCAGCCCAGGAATCTATACGATCGATTCCCTTCCCCCCGAGGCATCCAAAATCGGGATGCCCCACTGTGTGAAACCCCCCAGGTCGCCCCATACACTTACCGTACTTCCCGGTCTAACGGTGCATGCACGGGCCGTGGCCACAACCCTGCTATCCCTCTAGCAGGGCGGGTGCCTGTACCAGCCATTTGTGAATGGCCAGCGCGGGCATGCTCCCTGTTTGAGGGAAGTAGGGGATGCGGCCGACAGCGCGCTCGGAGCTGTTCTGCTAAGACGCCGCTCAGACGTGCATAGCTTAGCGGCTCCGAGCGTGCTGATTCAATGAGCGGCCGCGCATGCGCCGTAGGACCGGGATGAGGTGAGTTACCTTGGGCGATCTGGGGGGTTTCACATAGCGGGGCACCCCCATCAGGGTTCCCTGGCGAAAAGGACCAAAGCCCAGGATAGTCAAAATGGGTTTTGGTCCACTTTAAAGTCCCCCCTCCCTGGTTATATAAGAAAAGACATTACTTAGGCTGAAGTTCACCTCTGGTGATCGATCGATTCCATCTTTTCTTTGATCACTCCAGCTGCCCAGAGCACGTTCCCCACTGTATGCGCGGCTCCGCCATATAAGTAAAGTGAATGGGCAGGCAGGAACGTGCAGAAAGTGGAGAACGCACTCTGGTTATATCTTCTAATATATAAATAGCCATCCCTTCTTGTATAATCCCTTATGGCCTGCAGAGGCATTAGTGTAGAAAGAGCGCATCTGTTGATGAAACCCTTTGCTATTGGGAGGCAAGAACATGGAGTTCAATATCATGGTGATGGTTAAACATAGAGTTTGCGGCTGGCTGCGTTACCCAAATATCCTTCAGTGAGGCTGCAGTACCTGAAGATTCCACAAGGTGGCAAGCTTGATACATGGAACGAAATCCCATTCTCAGCTGAAGCTTTCAAAAACAGTCAATTTATGATTTGTCTACAAAACAGCACAGAGGCCGTACATTCCAATAAAGATTTTTGGAAAGGAAACCTCATCCCACATTCCAGTTTTGCTGATAACCTCATTACTATTTCTGGATGTACCTGTTTCAGAGAAAGAAATGTTGCCGGATAATGGCCAAAGCAGCAGTAGTCAGGGCCGCAGTCGAAATGTTCAGGCCCCATAAAGCAGCAATGTCTGAGCCCCCCTCATAACTAATGTGCAATGGCTTTGCTTCTAGTTTAAACAGATCCTCTGGCCCCAGGGCAACCAGGATTACCTCAAGATCCAGACTGACCAAATAGGAAACATAAACTCTAGGGGCTAGGAATCCAGCCATCATATTATGGGGGTCCTTTACTAAACGTTTGCTGGCCATTCGCCATACATTTGCTAGTTTACCTCATTTATTATGGTAAAAATGGCCTATGCGCCAGGCCAAGGCCTGTTCATCTTCACTGGGCGAATGGCTTTTCAGTGCGCCAGCTTTTAGTAGTGAACACAATAGGACTCAATGTTTTTTTCGGCAAGAATGGCTGTTTATGTGTTTTTTACATCTGTCACTAATACGTCGAGAGTGAAGGTCAGATAGATAACTAGTATTGGAGAAACAGCTAATAAATGGTTTTTAACTATTCAAAAACACCCCAGACCCCTAAAGACGTGACACATACATTGATTCACTAAGAGTTGTACAAAATTCAATTCATGAGAAAAAAGCCTGAGAATTTCACTGTTAGTGAGTCACCAGATAGGAAGACAATGAAAGTCAATGGCACTTTTTTACTCCTGAGAAAAGTATTACAGTTTTTACCTGTTGTAAAAAGTACCATTGAATTTCATTGTATTCCAATCTGATGATTCACTAACAGTGAAATTCTCAGGCTTTTTGACCATGAATTGAATTTTTTGCTACCATGAGAATCCTTTTCAACTCATAGTGAATTGAGGCCTTAGTGAATCAAGGACATTCTGAGACAAATTCCATGCTATCATAAGCTGTAAAGTTGGTTTCCAGTGCCATTTCTGCTGTTGATACAGCAAATTGCGCCACCGCACTTCGCCCACTGTGAAGAAACCCTGTCGCTAGTAAATACCACACATTTTGACGGGCAAACTGCGCGAAGACAATGCAAAATGCATTGCAAAATCTGTGTTCAATGGTGTTTGCTGCTGTAAGTTTTACTTACTTACTGGTCTGTAATGTGTTTGTGTAAAGCAGCGAATGGTAGGGAACATAGTAAATCACCCCTTAAATGTTATAAGGGGCCGACACTATGCTCTATAACAGGCTTGTCAAACACACCAGCCATTGTTATAGACATACTCCTGGGATTAGAGTCGGTACTGTGTATAGTGTACCAGTACATCACTCAGTAGCACCTCACACAGGCGCAAGAGTATACTGACCGTGTCAGAAGCCTTGGAATACCTGGGCGACTAGGAAGGGCGACGCTCAGCCACCAGTCTGGCTGGCACCTGTCAGAGGGCCACATGAAAAGGCTTGGAGGGCCGCATCTAGTCCCTGGACCTTTAATTTGACACATGTGCTCTATAGAGTCTGGCCACGTCTGTGACCTATGTGCGGTGGCTTGGCCTCTAGTCTGAATTGGGCCAAAGAGAAACCAGTGGTGGGTGAAGGGGGCAGACATCCTAATTTATTTTTAACACCAGCAGCAATAGTGTGGAAGCCTGCAGCTTTCAGGTCGGGATGGCCCTTGGGGCTTGCCCTGATGGCTGCCCTGCTTCAGAGTGCTGAAGCTATATTGATTATGTTTTCATGGGCCTGGATTTTTATGGAAGGGCATGTAAGGTTGGTAGAGGGATTTGCAGCTCCCTCTTTTCAGGGCCCACCTGTGCTCCCCAACCCACATAGGAGCCTAAAACAGTGCCTAAAAGGACTGCATAAAAGGCTTGGATAGGAGGTATTTAATGTTGCTCTGTCTGCTGCATCCTTTATTATATGCTGAATTGTAGTGATGTAATGTTGGACTTTCCTTTCAATGAACTGTATATTTCTTCGAAGTTTGTCATTGCTGTTAGCAGTGGCATAACTAAATGTGACCTGGCCCTGGTTCAAACTTTATATGGGGCCTGGTTGATACCGCGTTTTTGGGGGGTGTTCTTAACTGAATTGAACAGAACTAGACTACTAAAGACTGAAAATGAGAGAAATGGTGCATAGGTCTAATAAATATGGTGGAAAATTGGGCCCGGGGGGTTGGCCAGGGATGCAGCATTGTACTGACGCAGTTCATGGAATGATGGTCACCCCAATGCACAGCAGAGGCATTAATGCACACAGTTCTCTTTACGGAATGCCTCTTCTTCATTAAAGTGGAATCTATGAAACTCAAGGGGCAGGTTTACTCCCTCCCACAGGGGCATCCCGAACTTGGATACCCCACTGTGTTAAGCCCTCCTGACCGCAGAGTAAACTGACCTTTCCCCGAGCCTAGGGAGAACTTGTGAGCGGCGCCGGCTTTACGCACTACTCTCCTCAGCTGTGTGTGGCCCCGCCCACCACAACTGAATGGCTGGACGGGGTCACCAACAGCCGAATGAAGCCGAGTGATGTCAGCGCCACTCATAACTGTGGCTAGGATTCAAGCCGGCTATTAAGTTGTCGCAAAGGTGGGGGCAGTAAGTTACAGTGTAACCAAACCTGGCAGAAGAAGAACTTTCCAAATTTACCATATAAACGTGCTCAGACCTTGGAAAGACAGGGAACCGCTTGTTGCCTATAGCCCAGGGAGAGACTGGCTGCCATCAATCCCTCCCGGCAATAGGCAAGACCCATTCTGCTTCACAGAGACAAGTTACAGCGGCTCAAAACCCTCTGTGGCCAGCCCTAGTATCTAAAAGAGTTTTGTTCCACTTCAACAAGTTAAAGAGTTTCTACAGCAAAAGAGGCCTAATGTGTCTAATTTACTGGGGCATAGACACTTCATCAACCATCACAGGTTTTATGGTCAAACTTAAGCTATTTAGAATACCAGAGAGAGGTGACTGAGGGATCTCAAAATGAATGGATAAGCCCAATTGTCCTAGTCACAACACCCATTGGCACTTGGAGGCTTTGCTGTGAGCTCAGAAAATTCAGAAAATTGAGCAAATTGAGAAAATTGAGCTGAACTGATTGAAAAGTTGGGAGCTGCCAGGTTCATCACCACTTTTGTCCTCGCTAAGGGTCACTGGCAGAGGCAAAGCAGAAAACTGCCTCTTCAGTAAAACATACTATCTATCTTGTAATGCTGCTTGGACTGTTCAGTGGTACCTTTCAGAGGCAGATGGATCGGATTTTGTGACCACTATGTCATAGCTTACTTGGATGATGTGGTAATTTTCTGCTCATATTTGAGAAGTCACCTCTGTAAGGTACAGGCAGTACTGGATGCCTTCAGTGCTGCAGGTCCCACAATCAATTCAGAGACGTGTGCCCAAGGCCAAGAGGAAGCCAAGTACATGGGGTACATGATGGGAAGGGAAAGCTTGTGAGGCACTGCCAGTTTGTTCTTTATTTTGGATCTCAGGTCAGAGTGGCTATATAAAGCCTCCTCTGGCAGTAGTGTATTGCCAAAGATGCTGGAAGCACTAATTATGTGCACCTAGTTTTGGGAGCTAGGTTGGGGGATACCATGATTAACCCTTTCATTGCCTGAAACCTGTAGTCATTTTTGGCTCAATGCCTTTCACCACAGATAGGTCATCAGAATTGTCTGAGGCTCGTATTACTTACCTGATAGGGCAGCCGCCCTTCTACATGCCTTGATGTTTTAGTTGTGTATCATCTACTATTGTCCCCCCTCCCATTCCAAGGCTGCTTTTTGGGATAACAGAGCCTGTGTCACCTTTACTGAAGATCCACCATGAAATTCTGGGCTTGGTATAACTTAAATGCCAGGAAGCCACCCTTCTACGTGCACTGTATATGCTCTATTGCCCCCTTCCATCCTCAGGCCTGCCTTTTGGGATTTCAGGTCCCAGTTGAGGGCTGCATGTGTGCTCTCTGGCTGCGCATGGCCGGACTTTGTGTGCGCCCCTTTCTTCAATCAGCAAGGACTGCAAACAGGAGCATGCCCTGTCGCTGGTGGAGGGAGTCTGCGTTTTAGGAGCTGGGGATGCACTGGATTCAGTCTTCTGGGGTGAAGGTGTGATTAGTATTTTTTTTGCCCACAGATGCCTTTAAAGTTGATCCCAAACTAATTTAATCCTCAGACTCATGACCATTCTTTCCCCCGACCCCCTGGGCTTCTCCAATCAGGATGTCTGAAACCAAATAATAATAAGATTAGCCCACTACAACAAGATGGGTATATCTATAAAGCTTAACATGTGTACTTTCAGATAATATATGTTTTGTGGGGGGTATTTTAAATGTAAAGGGTTTTTTTTGGTTGAATATTGCGCAATGTGAGCACCTTGTCTGCAGAACTTACATGCATGCTTTACATTGGGGTGTTTGCCAACTCTTCCCTTGACAGTAGCTATGCATGTTGGGTATTGTTCTGTTCGGTTGATTTTGCTTTTTCAGATTTAACTTGTTATTTCTTGTTTGCATTTAGTTTTTTTAGGAAAAATGTGGCTTTGATTCAGTCTTTTTTTATTCTTTTTTTAGGGAAACCCTGTGCAACCAAAGAATTCATTGAGGGATTACTTCCAGAAAACTGTGCCCACATCAACAAGCCTGGTACACCTAGAAAGCTTGAGGAGTGCACTACGAGAGAATATATAGTGTTGCTGGAGTATTTCAAATGTAAAGGGTTGTTTTTCTTCAAAAACTGCAAGACGCGCATATTAGTTATATTTTATCTGAAAATCTACTAAAGTGCTGTTTCACTTTCAGGGAGTCTCCAGGGCAGGAAAGGGTGTCTACCAATACATACGTCGCACGTTTGTAACTGGCTGAAATGGGGATTTTACACGCAATATGATTTAATTGAAAGACTTGCATTTTGTATTACAAAAAACACTACAAATTGTAAAAAATAAAACATTTCACCAAAAAATATTGAGAATACCCAAAAAAGACAAACAAGACATTTCCTTTTAAGCACAAAATAGTGAAAATGGTCTGGCAACAGAGAGGTAAGTAGGCTGGCACTTAAGGGGTTAACCCTTACCCTTGGCCGCCACATCTGTTACTATACACAATACTATATTGTTACAATACACAAAAAGCCACCAGCAAAATAGTTAGGTAAGAAAGGAAAAATAGATTTTTTTTATTGAGATATAAGAGAGAATTGGGTGGGGTCTTTGTAATGACTTTGTAATGAATTATTTTCAGTTTTGCTTACAGTTGTCCTTTAACTATTTCTGCTGTTTTCCTGATGTAACGGGGCATGCTCATGTAGCATCCATGCCCTACAGGTGCTTGGCCATTTTTTGGCTTTCATTTAAGTTTAAGAGCTATCCCACTGATCCCCTTTAAAGGACTCTATGCAAGTAAACAAATATATTTTCTATAATTCCTAGCGTTGCCTCATTAGCATTGTTTTGACTGTTGCAGAGAAATATGAAAGACGAAGTCCAATTAAAAGCTTGGGGGACAGTAATTGGTCCTTCAGAGATTCGTTGTTAAATAGACATTAACTCTGGCTTTAATCATTTTTTTTCCAGTGGGGCCTGTACAGGCCTACTGCAAGGCTGTCTATAAAAATGATTATATATATATATATATATATATATATATAGTTATTATATTGTAATATATTGCATATATGTGTAAATATATATATATATATATATATATATATATATATATATATATACAAACCTACAGAGTAAAATATGGAGGCTAATTCATTACTAACGGCAGGTATCGGCAGATGAGCGTCTGTGTAGCGGCGCTAAGAGCGACTGCTAGTAGACGCTCATGTGAGGGTATCGGGCGCTGTAACAGAGTGTCTCAGTCGCTGTAGTAACCTGGCCCGCATTGATGAATGTGATGTATGTTGGGCGCTGTAACACCAGCACAGCACTGCAGGGAGGGAAAGGTAGCGCCAGCTCAGTGCGACCGACTCTCAGCGACTCACACCATACTTCATACATCAAAAAACTACACACACAGAGGGCGCTCTAAATCTGGTCGCTATAGCACAGAGCACCAGACGCTGTTTCTGAACACATATCCACCAGTAACAAAGCAAAAACACATGTAATTACATGTGACATTAACCTGACCTGTAATGACAATTCTGCATAAAAAAAAAAAAAATCTAAAGAGAGGTGACACAATTATTTGAGAGAAAAAACCCAAACCAAACTAAAAATACCCAGTTTAAGGAGAATAAAAGTAATGTCCATTGAAATGTATGGGAGAGCAAAAGGTAAACCTGGCGCTCTGGAAGCTAGATCGCCAGCGCTATAAGCTGAGCCGCCTGTAATAATACATCGGACGCTACATGGCGCTGTTAGAGTCGCTCACCAGAATTGTCTTCATAAATGTGGTTTTGCGTACAGCGCCCAGCGTTCACCAGACGCTGCCTGCCGCTACGAGGCACTACCTGCCGCTATCCCTTGATGAATAAACCCCATAGATAGCTTTACCATAGTAAATTCATTTCAAAGTTTAGGAGGAAACCATGGGCCCACAAGTACCATTTTTTTAATTGATTGTTCAAACGTTCCATTTTCCAATAACAATTGAACGGACATTGTAGTATTTTAACAAAAGAAGACCTACACCCATTTCCCAGTCAGTGGAAGATCCACACACTCCAGTGCTTTTTGAGTTCCAGTCCTTGGGGCATCCCGACTTTGTGAAACTCCCTGGAACCCCCCAGAACACTCACCTCTTTCCTGAGCTCTCACAGTGAAGAGTGGCATGAACACGCCTTGACTAGGAGGTTAGTGGGGAATCGGCCGACGGCACCCTCAGCACACTTCGGCGTCAGGCGGCTTAGCCGTCAGTGGAGCCAAAGGGAGCAAAGTGAAAGCGAATGCGCTCATTGGCTGAGCAGCCAATCAGCGCGCTTTCTCTCAACTGGAGCCTGCACCATGGGAGCGACTAGAAGGTGAGCCGATTGAGCGACCTGGGGGGATACACACAGCGAATTGAGGTACAACACCCCAAAAATAAAAATTGGGTGTGTTGTTCCTCAGAGCCCAGAAATAGGGAGTCGGAGCAGCCGCATGCCCCAGTTTCCCATGGATTGGCGCGGGAGCGTGCCTCAACCCAGAGATGCTGGGGATGCGGCTGCCATTGTTTAAATCACCATGGGAGCCAGAGCAAAGCTGAGTTTTGCAGTTTTGCAGTGAGCTAGGGAGTTTCACAAAGCAGGGCATCCCGGGTAGCGGTGTCCCAGGGGAAGCTCTCCTTTTGTAGGCAATTTTTGCTTATATGTATGTTACTATTTGATTCGGCCTTATTTACCGTCATTGCTTACATATTTTCCATTGTGCAACCCTCCCCCATTTCAACAAGCTGGAAACTGTGGCCACTACAGAGAGCACTAGCTGATATTATCAGAAAAAAACAAAGATAAGGAGCAAAATGACATTTTCTTACCCGCACAGAATGGACCATTCAACAGAGATTATTTGAACTGAAGACTCTTAATGTTCCCTACTGTTTTGACTATAAATGTTCTCTCCAGAAAACTTGTTGCACATTAATGAAAGTTAAAAAGCAAAACTTTTTAACCCTTTGGTGTGAGCTCTAGGGGGCATTAGGCAGGCAGTAGTAACAACCAGTTAGGTTCCCTCATTTTCACATACAGGGCCAGGGAGCAAACTGGGCAGTTGCCCTAAAAGAGGCCACCTGTTTGACTCATATTAGTTAATGTTTAAATGATTTAACATTACTGTGTGGGATAGATCAACTAGAGTAAATAATTTTTAGTATATATATATATATATATATATATATATATATATATATATTGTTGCTTCTAAGGTTGCTATAGGAATGGACACAATTCCCCGACCCTCAGCCTATCTGTGCCCAGCCGCAGGGAGATTGAGGATGGGGCTGTGGTGCAAAAATACCATGTGGAAGCGCAGGAAAGTTGAGTGACTGTGGGTGATCACAAATTAGAGTGCCCCGTGGTCACTTAGCTGGCCCTTTCAGACTCCAGGGCCAGCTAGTCAGGTTCACTAAAAAGGGGCACAACACTCCCTCAAATCTTTAAGACTCTTGAGGGGAGGCTTCCTCTTAATGGGGCATCCTGAATGTGGGAAACCCCAAATTCTGATATACTCATCCACAAACATGTGCGGCACCTATGAACCATGACCGCATCCCCAGCATACTGTTAGCTAGGTATACATTTGCGCCAGGCCTTTCTGAATAGTTGGCGCAGGCACTCCCACAGCTAGAGGTGGGAGTGGGGATGCAACTGGCAGTGCTCACACCATTCAGATTTCCTCCCTAATCTGAGCTCAGTGTGGCAAAAGAGATCTGAATGGAAGAAGCACCGCTGGTTGTCTAAGGGGCACAGGCATGTGCTGTGGGAACAAGGAAAATGTGAGTACACGGGCGAACCTAAGGGATACACACACTTGGGGCATCCCAAATCATGTTCACTGTCAGAGAGAACAAAACCTACGTTTTTAATCCTTAATATTGTTACTTAAAAAAGGACTAATGTGAAAAAAATTGCCCAATGATAAAAATCCATATAACTATGCTGAATGCTGGGAGGAGGGGTAGCTTATACACCTGGAATCCAGAAATATCCATCCAGACTTGTTTCTTTCTTTTATTGGAACCAAGAGGAAATTAGGGGAGAGCACGTTCTATCACCCCTCATAGACAAAACCCGCCACCCCTGGATTTTATTACTAGCAGGAGAAGAAACCACAAGTGGGAGTTTTATTCAAATCGCTGTATAAGTGACCCCTCCTCCCATTAGCCATTTATATAGATTTTTATTATTAGACAATTTTGCAATACACCTCGTTTAATTCACTGAGGCCAAATGTGGGCATTTGAAACTCTACTTCAAATTTTGCCCAGTGCCAAAGTTTGCCCCTGTTCACATACGCGTGATCTGAGCATAGAAACATTTGTGGGTTAAAACAGTAAAGCTGTAAAGGGTTAAACAAATCCATCTTGAGACAACTTCACTGGCATGATTTCCTGCGCAAACATCACATTTCTGCACTCTAATTGCCGTCTGTTGTGTTCTCTGTCGGCAGGTCTCTTCTGGAGAAAATAATTTTAAGAGATGCGGAGTCGTTTACCTGTAGATTCAAATGGGAATTTGGAGCAACTTTGAAGCAGATACAAAAATAATTGTGTTTGACTGGAATAAAATTCTCGCTAAACCCCTAAGGTAAGAATATTCTGGAATATGGATAGGGAGGAAAAGCTATAAGAGAGGGATTCTTCAAACAAGCACATGGGTCTTAATTCAATAAACTTTTCTTAAAATATCCAATGAAAATTAGGCGATAAAAATATGGTATGAATCCAAAAAGAGAAAATATTACCGGAATTTACATTTTCTTTAGAAAACACACAGATGGTGGTGGCCAGCATACATCCCTGCAATGTTCCAGCCTCTGTGCACTTCCAGGGGTACCTGGACCATGCCCAAAGACACCGGTCTCTTCTCTTCACTTGGTGCCCTAGTAGAGTGTTACAGGTTGTCAGCAGGGGCATCGGCATGCCACCCACAGCATGCCTGGCAGGTGGCTCACTGCCCCCTCTGCTTTGATCTTATATAGGGGTCCTTGGAACCTATTACAAGTTCACAAGTAGTGTAAAAATAAAATGAACACGTCACTCTATCACATGCAGGGCACTGCTCTGTGGCATTGTGGAGCGCCCATCCTTTGGCAATTATTCTTATGGTTTCTCCCTTCATCTCAAGCATCCTGCTAGAGAAATAATGCTGCTGACAAAGGAAAGAGGCTTTCATACCTTAGAGGTCTAGTTTCTGGTGATTACCCTAGCTTCATATGGGAGTCACCATAAGCCACAGCCCCAAACTATAAAAGCCACTCTGCGTTGGGAGCAGCAGTTCTCTGGCTAGACATCATAATGCAGAGTGTGAGTGCTGGGTGCAGTAGAGTCAAATCCAGATAGACATTTGTGATATAACAGAAACTGGCTTTGCTGGAACATGAGTGACGTGAGAGAAGGCCACCTTACATGGTGGATAACAGACAAAAATAATTCATGTATATCACCTCAATGTACAGAAAACACAACATGCATCCGAGAATCTACAACAGAGACTACACATAGATATATGTAACAGCACCATCTACTGTCATAAATGTAAATTGCATTAACCTAGCAATATAGTTGCAGATCACATACAGAGACGAGCTGTGAGCTGGTGCACAGCATCTCCAACACAACAGAGATGAAGGCAGGGGACCTGTGTCCTGAAGAGCAACACACCATCGGGACACCACAGACTTTGGTGGGGATGCTGTAGACACCCCAAAGGGATACCCCAAACAGGTGCCTTAGCAGCAAACCAGTAGCCACTGAAAAACTTAAATCAAGACAAGTTGTTCCCCTGAAGAATAAATGCCTGGGAAGGGATACTGCAGACACTGTTGGGAGGAGATGCAGCTGACCAGTACCCCACAGGCAAGCCACTGGAGATCCTCAAGCCGGGTGGGGAAAGGGGGTTAGTGTTGCCCTGAATCACAAAAAGAAGTGGGACACCACAGACATTGCCGGGGTATGCTGCATACCACCATAAAGACAAGCTGCTGGAGAGCTCCAAAGGCTCCTATAACAGTTCAAAGTCTGGGGGAGGGGGGTTCTGGTGCCTCACAATTGGCCAAGCAAACCAGGACAAATCTAAATAAGATCTACACTGTCGGATATAGTCTGTGCCTTAATTTCCACCATAAGGAGCATCCTCACCAGCCAGAATCAGCTCCATCCCAGAACTTCTCATTCCTGGCATGTGTCGGGTGGCTTTCCAATACATGTTTATCTGCACCTTTTCCTGAGCACCGCTGGAACTGCACCAGACATGTACTTAAGGGAATAGGGAATATGCCTGCAGGGAAAATGGCTGTCCGCCAAAAACAAAAGATGGCCAAATAGCTTGACCCAGATAGGGTCCCTATAATTTTGGCTATAAGGGGCCCTACAAATATCTGGTGCATCCTGTTAAAGAATTGATGGCATTTGACATGATATAGCCAAAGGATGAGTCTGTGGGCCCCATCATTGTTGTTCCTTTTTTATCAGATTTGTGCTCACATGGCATCCTTTAAAAAGAAACAGAAAATTGCCAATTGTCTCTACTGGGCAGTCTTCAGTCGTGGAATTAATATTACAGGAAAAAAGTTACTGTATGAGGCATGATGGAGCCCTATTTAATGTTTTCAACTACTTTTAACCCATCGCCGCCAGCGCTCTGGGGTTTAAACATGCATTTTACAGCGCGAGAATTTTTAGAGCGTGATTTTTTAATGAATATGGTGGGAGTCGGTCGCTAGGGCCAGTTGCTATCATGCGCTCCCATACAGCGCAGAACCTGTCAAATAGCGACTCCTCATCCAATATTCAACATTACGGCAAACTGACTGAGTCGCTATCAACTACCGAACAATGGCCAAGCACAGCGACTACTAGCGGGCGCTCTGAAAATGCCGCTACAGTCGCTCAACTGTCGCTACCTGCCGCTGTTAATGAATCGGCCTCCCCGTTATGCCACTGTTTGCGCTGATATACTGTAAGCCCTAAACAGGATCTCAGAGGAAGCTTTGAGCGAAATGAAGCCTAGGTATTGTAGAAAAACTTCATTATACTGAGTTTGGCTCATTTGAATGACTTGTAATGATATATTTTTAAATAATTTATTAGTTGCAATAAAAGCGTTTTCAATTATTACAGGCAAATGCCAGACAAATGTATTGAAGTAGACCTAAAGACTAGAGATGAACCTCAAGGGATGTTTGGGTTTGCTGGGTTCACTCGAGCTTTATTGGTGACTGAAAAGGGCTAGATGGATGTTGTGAGTGGAGTGCAGTGATCCAGTTAGGCTGATGTAAGTGGGATGTTTTTTTTTATTCTCTGCAATTTATTTTATTGAAGACAATATTCTTTAAAAAGCAATTCCCCTTCCCGCCCCCTTCCAAGGCACTAACCAGCCTGGCACACCAAGCACACCAAGGCTGGTAAGCCTAGAGCCAGGGGGTGCAGCGATCGTCTGGCCCTGGCAAAGCCTTTCAGGAGGGTTCTCAGGTTCTTCAGCACCCCATAGCCGCTAGGGCTTTGGGAAGGTTGGGCTGATAGCTTGCAGCTCCCCTACCATGTGAACTAGTATAGGGGTCCACACCAAAAAAATGTTATTCTCAATCTAACCTAATTCTACTCATACCCCCAGTGGAGTCCCTTGCCACCTTTTCCCTGGCAGGAGTGGTCATTCTGTGTGCTGCGTCTGCCCCTCTATTACTGGGGTTTCCCCCCCAGTGACAGCTCTTATATGCTCAGAGGCATAGTTCTGAGTATGTGTGTTACTGGGCAGGGCATGGAGAAGCAAATAAGAGCTGGCAATGAAGGAACCCCCAGTAGCGGCAGGGCAGCTAATAGTGCTGTCAGCTGAGTTTCAGAAAAGCTCTAGCAATAGGGTGAGGCCGCCAACCCTGTTCAGTATCTGAATTCCGAACATGGACACAAACTTCTGTGAGAAGTGCATGTTTATGTTTGGGAACCCAGACACCCTGGTATAAACCCCCAACTTTACAATCCACTTACGGTTCCACACATCCATACTAAAGGCAAATAAATCTCCCCTCCTGCCTAACTGGAAATTATAAAAGAATACTCACCTGGTGCCAATTTTTTTGTATGCTTCCATACCAGAAGTGAGACATTGTATCTCTTAATTGGGCTCCTATGCAGATTGGAGCATCCCACTTGACTATAGGGTCATTTAAAGTACATAGAAAAAGTGTGTTGGGGGCCACATATGGCACATTCACACCTGCCAGGCATAGCCTATAGGTGGTCAAGCAGTAATGTGGCTAATATTGTGATCTCTAATATTGTGATCATTGAAAGGCTGACCTAACCATTCATTATGTCCATGGGGGTTGGGGGCTGATCATATGGCCCCATGGGCTGCTTTGGCTTTAGGTCGCTTAACTCCAGTTGGAAGCTTGTTGTTATTATTTATCTTGTCATTGATTGCTATTGGAAAAAGTATAAATTCAACTCAGACTAATGAATGGAAATCTATTTTATGTTCCAAAATAATTTTCCTGTTTTTTTTCGTTCCACCAGGATGCGATTTTCAGCCAGATCCATGCTCCTTACTCACTGGCTCATCTTGGCCTACATCTTGATGGTGTGCTGTAAACTCCTATCGGCCTCCAGCCTCCATTCCCGAGGGCTGCCAGGTATGCCGTGTGTGCTCATTACCCCCTACTGAGACCAATTACTGTGCTGGCCTGAGGTGTTTAGCCACAAGCTTGTTGACAATGTATTATGCCACCTGATCACACCTCTAATTTCACCCCAATGACCAGAGCAATAATGGCTTCTTAGCATGACACCTGTTTGAACAGTTTAATAATTATGTTCTTAAATATGAGATCCAAAATAAAATGATTATATATTTGTACATTATGCAAACTCTGAACTAAATAACTTAAACCGGACCTTCAGCGTGATTTAATGAAAAGCCCAAACTCTTAAAAAACTATTCCCCATCATCTAAAATTAATATATTTTAAGTTTTTAGTCACTAACTTATTATTCTTTTCCCCACTGGGCTGCAACTCTGTTCAGGAATTTAGGATACGGGCGCTGCCATCTTGACTCAGAAGCATCACACTTACTGATGAGAGGAGAGCAGGATAAAGTACAGGGGGTGGGTTATAGCTGTCCTTTGCTCAGACAGAGCAGAGCTGGGGTCAGGTAACGGTCAGCAGTCCCAGACTGCAGAGCAGCACAGTCAGGAGGCACTTCCTGTTTGCAGGCTGCCTGATAAGATGGCGGCTTCCATAAGCCGCCATCTTGGATGTTTAAAGGCTCATAACATGCAGTAGAGGCAGGTAGGATGATTTTTAATGTGGACAATCTGTATGTACAGGATGGGGGAACATATAAGATAGACTCTTATTCAGAGTGAAGGTCCGCTTTAAAGCAGGACAGCAGCAACACTAACCACCACTAAAAAACATAGCCACATTAAACACTCAATTTTCTGCCTGAAATTTGGTGACAACTATTCCTAGATTTTGCCTGTAAAATAATGGTGGTAAAAGAGGTTCTGAACCCCACCCCCAAGGAACCTCCTTGCTGGTCTACAAGTTAGTTGTTTGGCAGCAGAGGTTAAAGCATTGCCGGAACAGATAAGGTCAGGATATGGCCACTCTTAAAGTGATCATACTGAAGCTTTAATATTGGAGCGGCAAAAACTGCAGCAGGGTTGGCGTGACCCCCCCCCCCCCACACACACACACAGCCATGGTACTAAGGCTATAGCATTGCAGATGCAGTAAATGGGCTGGAGTGTCTACAGAGTAGCTGGAAGAGAAGGACACTGAAAGGGTTAACTCCGGCACAGGCTCTTGGTGGGCTGGACTGTGTGCTGAGGACTCCTCCCATCCAAATCAGCCCCAAAGCAGTACAAAGCTTGGAGGGGATTTAGACTGTATTTATATATGGCTGTAGTCCAGAATGCTTGAGTACGTGCTGAATAATAATGCAACCTGCAAGTGCTTGACTGGGCTAGCGCTCCATATGTCCTGCGTCACACCTCTCACCTGCCAAATAACGAGTCCAGACCACCATGTCGTTGGAATGATTAAATTTAATCGGCCACAGCCCAACAAATATAATAACACTGTACAAGCAGTAAAGAGTCCCCCCTATAGTTCCGGGTCTGAGAAGCCTAAAAAACCCAAGAATGACGGGAAGGGGAGGGAACAAAAATAAACATCCCGACCCCCACCAAGCGGAAGCCAACATAAACTCGGCCGCAAAACCTCCTAGGCCAGGGAGCTTAATCGGGCTAACCGCCAGTGACCAAAACATCCCCTTCCCTCCCAGAACGCCAACCATCCGAAACTCATTAACCAAATCGTCCTGGCCGGTTTCCAGGGAAACAGCCGCATACCCTACCCAAGGAACTGCTACCTCAGACCCGAAACCCGAGAGGAGACCCGCCCAATGGCTGTGACAAATACAATCCAGAATTCCACAGAAAAGAAAAACAACTTTAACAAAGATAAATAACAATACATTAACATATGTACAAAGTATGACACATTTTTTTTTTTTTTTTTGTTAGATATAGGTACAACACTCCAAGAATAAATAACAAAATACTGCAGCACCCACAACAGGTGCCCACAAGCATATTACAATCTTTTTTTTTTTTTTTTTTTTATATATATACAACATTCATGTACAATAAATAACAACCATACAACTTCAACACATATTAAACCCCCCCCCCCCCCAGAACTGTAGCCGAATAAAACCAAACATAACCAAAAACAGGGCGGGAGGGTGGGACCGCTCGTCATCCACGCCGGGGGTCAAAGAGGAAGGGGAGGGGGACAAACGTCCCTTTATACTCCCCCCCCCCTTTGAGGTCACTTCCCCCCAGTGACCACTTCCCCCATGGCTGGTCTGCCTCCGGACGGAGCGCAGGCCAGTCATGTGGGCTGCCCTCCTTAAAGGGACGGCGCTTTCTTGACTGGGCTAGCGCTCCATATGTCCTGCGTCACACCTCTCACCTGCCAAATAACGAGTCCAGACCACCATGTCGTTGGAATGATTAAATTTAATCGGCCACAGCCCAACAAATATAATAACACTGTACAAGCAGTAAAGAGTCCCCCCTATAGTTCCGGGTCTGAGAAGCCTAAAAAACCCAAGAATGACGGGAAGGGGAGGGAACAAAAATAAACATCCCGACCCCCACCAAGCGGAAGCCAACATAAACTCGGCCGCAAAACCTCCTAGGCCAGGGAGCTTAATCGGGCTAACCGCCAGTGACCAAAACATCCCCTTCCCTCCCAGAACGCCAACCATCCGAAACTCATTAACCAAATCGTCCTGGCCGGTTTCCAGGGAAACAGCCGCATACCCTACCCAAGGAACTGCTACCTCAGACCCGAAACCCGAGAGGAGACCCGCCAAAGCCAAGCAGCGCTAAAACCTTAGCGCTGCCTGGCCCGCCACAACTCCACCGCCATATCGATCCTCTCCTTCAATGACATGTTAAACAAGTCGTTCCCCATGTCATTCAAGTGGACCCCATCGGATCGATAGAACCCCCTAATCCCTTCTACCTCGATGTGGCGCACACTCAAACCCCCATTCAGCCTCACAAACCTCGCTATCGCCTTGTTAACCTTAACCCGAACCTTCTCGATGGCCAACAAGTCTCTAGCGTGTCGCCAGGCAAAACGGGGGACAATCTGAGACCACACCAACACCACCCCCGGAAATACACCCAGGAAAAACAATAAATCCCGTGTTATGGACTTGATCAAGTGCCGCATCGGCACCTTCCCCAAGTCATTCCCCCCTGCGTGAATAACCAAAACCCCCGGCGGCCCCTTCCTTGCCGCCACACGCATTGTGTGCTCCCGCATATCCTCCCAGCACAGGCCTCTCACACCGGCCCAGCTCAACCGAGCCCGATCTTCCGGAATGCCCAGCTGCATTCCATTCCTCCGGACCACCGCACGCCGAGCCGACCAGTAAACGTATGAATGGCCGACGATCACGACCGAGCATGCCGAATCTAAAACAAAAAATAGGGAAAAAAGGGGGAAGGGGAGGGAAGGAGGTGGGAAAAAAGTTATCGACCGATCCACTCAATCACCTGTACAACTGATCAATCCTGTCCGGCCGAATGTACCGCCGAAACCGTGCCGATTCCCACCTCCCCAGCCTCTTTATTAAGTCATCCGGCAGCCCCAGCCTAGCCGCCTCTGTTGCGGCCCCAATACGAAACGAGTGGGTACCATATTCGCTGCTTTCCAACCCCAACTCCTCAAGACACTTCCTAAAAACCGCCAAAAACTGGAACCGCGACAAGAAGGAACCATCCTCGTGCATGAGTAGCGGACCGTTCCCACTCGGCCTCACCCTCAGGAACTCCTCGATCGCAGCAGCCGGACATGAATCACATTGCCGCAACCTCCCCAAAAAGATACTAACCCCCCGCCCCCGCTGATCTGTCTTAGACCGCCTTATCCGTAACGCCACCCCTTCCTCCGACGTCACTGCGTCACCCAAACCCAACCCACCGGGTACCCGTTTACTAGGGCTTACCAGCTCCCCCACTCTCAGGGCCCCAAAGAATGCCAGCGAAAATGCAGCCCTAAACAAACTCACTTCGAAACCCGACGCACAAACCCGGGACAAAACACTGAAAATCCCCCCCAACAAACCCCATGACACCGGCCGCCTGTTATCAGCCCTCCTGTGCTCTTTCCGCCAACCCTTCAGTGCCTGCCGCACCCAAAACGCCTTGGTCATATCCACCCAGCCCTCCAGATGGCACAGGAACGCCAAGGCCGACATCTTTTTGTCAACCGAAGCCGGGGTCGCGCCGCCCTCCAACAACTCGCACACGTACAAGATCAACAGCCCTTGCCTATCGACCTCCGTTCCAGGCACCCCGAACTCCTCCGCCAAGGCCCACCACTGCTGCCACGTCTTTACATATGAAGCCCAAGTAGATGGTGCAACTGACTTTTGAATCAAGCCAAACAGGCGTCTTACAGTATTTCCAGCAGCCAACTGGGGCATGACTCGCCGACTTCCCTCGCCTCGGGTGCCAACTTCCTGAAGCGTTCCCACTGCGAACGAGAAAGAGCGTCAGCTATCCCGTTTTCCACCCCGGGGACATGCGCCGCCCTGCACCACACATTATACCGCAAACAACCCAACACCAGCTGCCTGAGCAGCACCACCACCGGTAATGAAGACGAAGTCTGCGTGTTAACTGCCGCAACCACCGACATGTTGTCTGACCGGAAACACACCGCCTTGTTCCTCAGCACCTCTCCCCATAACGTCACCGCCACCACCAGTGGGAATAATTCCAAAAAAGCCAAATTCCTTACCAGGTCTGAGTCCCGCCACCGCCCTGGCCAGGGGCCCGCACACCATCTCCCCCCCAAGTAGGCCCCAAAACCTACTGAGCCCGCCGCATCCGTGAAGAGCTCAAGCTCGTCATTTGCCCTCACCGGGTCCTGCCAGTACGCCAGCCCGTCGAAAGACCTCAGGAAAGTGATCCACATCCTGATGTCCTCCTTCATCGCCGCCGTCAACCGGATGAAGTGATGCGGCTCACGAACTCCCGCCGTCGCCAGTGATAGGCGCCTGGTGAACACCCTTCCCATAGGCAAAACCCGGCACGCGAAGTTCAGCTTCCCGAGCACTGACTGCAGCCGCACCAACGTGACCTTCTTGGCCCCCAGAGCCCCCTCCAAACCCCCAACCAAATCCTCAATTTTATCCCTCGGCAGCCTACATACCCTCTTTACCGTGTCGATCTCGATCCCTAGGAATTTTATCGTGGTTGCTGGACCTTCCGTCTTGTCGTGTGCCACCGGCACCCCAAAAACCCCAAAAACATTTAACATGGTCGCCAATAACAACTCGCACACCCTGGTGCCCCCCGGCCCTACGCACAAAAAATCATCTAGGTAATGAGTGACGGACCCCACGCCCGCTCTTTCCTTTACCACCCACTCCAAGAACGAGCTAAAGGCTTCAAAATAGGCGCACGAAATTGAACACCCCATTGGGAGACACCGGTCCACGTAATACCCCCCCTCGAAAAAACACCCCAAAAGATACAAGCTATCCGGATGCACTGGTAGCAGCCGAAACGCCGATTCGATATCGGTTTTTGCCATCAATGCCCCGGGGCCTGCTTCCCTTACCATATCCAAAGCGAAGTCAAACGACGTATAAGACACCGATGACAGCTCTTTGTCTATCCCATCATTCACCGACCCACCCCTCGGGAAAGACAGGTGGTGTATGAGGCGAAATTTGCCTCTCTCCTTCTTGGGCACAACCCCCAACGGGGACACCACCAGATCCTCCAGAGGGGGGACGCTAAATGGGCCCGCCATCCGCCCCAAAGAAACTTCTTTCCCCAACTTTTCCCTAATCACCTCGGGCCGCTCCCGAGCCGATTTCAGATTCTTAAGCGAGCGCACCCTAGGAGGCGCTGCACATGGAATCCGAAAACCCGACTCGAAGCCCTCGCCCAGCAAACGCGCCATCCCTTGATCCGGGTACTTACTTAGCCAGGGGCCCATCTCTGCCCCTTTCACCGGAGATACCCCCTTTTCCAATACCCTCGGCCCCTCTGCGGCCGCCCCCCCGTCCCTTCTTAAAACATCTCCCAGCTGAGTGGCTCCCTCCGCAGCCAGAACATTCGTGCCGGAATTTACACGAGGGCCCCCATTTGCAGAAGGAGTCATTGAAGGCCCAGCACAAACCCCGCCTGGCCAAATCCGCCCCTCCCGACCCCATTGAAGTGGCGGCCCCTTGAAAGGGGGATGATCCCCCCCCCCCGGCAGCTGGGTATACCCCCCCCCTCGCATTCATCACCCTCAACCACAGCCCTATATCCCTATGATCCCACCCCAACCTCTCACTCACTGACATCCGCTGCCGGAACTGCTCGTCGTACCGAAGCCAGGCCAAGCCCCCATACACCCGGTGAGCCTCCCAAATGACGTCCAGATAACAAAAACAGCGACGAGCAGTGTTCTGGGTTCTTCTCCCCAATAACGCTTGCCAGTATAGCAAACGCCTGCAGCCAATTCCCGAAAGTCCTCGGGATCAGCCGAAAACGCCTCCTATCCTCATCCTCTTCCTTCCGGTACTCCCTGCCTTTTTCCCACCCCTCAATCCCAAAACGCTCCAAGGGCAGTAACGTAAATATATCCACGTACTCCCTGCGCCATATTTTTTCCCTCACTTCCTGTTTTAGGTGCCCTCCAAGCGGACCCTCGAAACACACGTAAGTGTTCCCCTTGGCCGAATCCGAAATCGGTAGGGACCTATCCCCCCCCCCTAGCTCGCCCAAACCCGTATCTTCAGCATTCCCCCCCCCCCCAATATCTACCTGCGCCGCCCCTTGTTCCAGAGACCCCCCCACGGCGCCACTCGTCGCCCCCGGCAACCTTGGTGCCCAAACTGCCGCCGGACCCTGCGGCGCCCCCTTGGACCCCCCGCACTCCCCCGAGTCCCACCTGGCTAACAACTCCCTCACCCCTGCCATAAAACCTGCCACCCCCGCACCTATGCCCCCAGACACCCCCTCCCCAGCTTGCGATACTGACATGACATTAGCAAACATTTGTGGCTCACCCTGCGTAGCGCTCCCGCCACCTGATCCTCCCGTGCGCCGCTCCAAGTCCTGGGTCCCCGGGCCCGACTGGCCCAGGGACCCGCTTCCCGCCGGACGTCCTGACGCCACCGCAGTTCCTGGTGCCGCCGTCACGCTGCCGGAAGATGATGGCGCCCGGGAGCCGATCGCCGCCCCCGACCGCCCGCCTGCCTGGCTGCCGCTGTCCTCCAACCGCCCTCCTGGTGCCTCGACCGCCGTGCCGCCTGACACCATGTCCTGGTCGGCCACCGCCTGCGAAGAAAAAAGGAGAGGCGAGCAGCCGGTACTGGCCGGGAAGCCGAGCCCCCGGCCGCATGCGCGCATGTCCGCAGAGCCTGGACCTAAATGGGAATGGGCCGGGGAGGACGCCATGCGCACCAGCTCCCCCGGCTGGGGGGCTGTAAGGTCAAAGGGCCAGGCGCTCAGGGACGCGGGGACCCGCCAGGCCGGGGGAGCCATGGGAGGGAGGGGGGCATCCCGCGTCGCCGGGGGAAAGGGGTGCGGCGGGGGCGCCGGCGGCCCGAAAAAAGGGGGGTGAGGGGGCGGCGCTCCCGCCAGGGGGCCTGCGCTATGGGAGAAGGGGGGGTCAGCGCGGGGGGGGAAAAGGGGGTGTATATGTGGGTAGTGTGCTGCTTGGGAGCCCCCGCCGGCGTCCCAAAGGACGCCGGGGGCCCCACTACTAGGCCTGGGGGAGGGGGGGTCCCCTCCCCCGCGGCCGCCCTCCGCTCCAATTGGAGCGGAGCCTTGACCCCCGTGGAGGACCCCGGTGTGAGGGAGGAGGGAGGGGGAGGGGGGCCCCCCCCGCCGGCTTGTACGCGGGGGGGAGGGGGGGCGAAGGGGGCGTGGTCGTGGGCGAGCCCGGCCGCTCGCAGTGAGCTCACCGGGCCCGCATGGTCCCCCCCCCCGCCGGGGGGGGGGGGTGCTGTCAGAGGCGCAGCTCCCCGCCCACGGGGACGGCGGGGAGCAGCAGCCTTCCTGCGGCCCGAGCTACACTGCTCGGGCCGCGCAGACGAGGAAGGAGGGGGCGGAGCCGACGGCCCCCACGTGCCTGCCTCAGCCCCAGGCACTAGGGAGGGGGAGGCAGGCCTCCTCAGCCCCGAGCCCCGGCGCGCAGGCCGGGAGCTCGAGCGAGGTGGGGGCGGAGCCTGCGCCCCGGCAGCAGCGGCCTCTCCCTGCGAGAGGGAGAGGGGGACACTTGCCGCCGGCGGGCGGCCGGCGGAGGACGACGGGGGAGGCGCGCCGGAAGCACCCGCCTCCCCCCGACGAGAGCGAGCTGAGGCTCGAGGCCTCCCGCGGCACCCCGGTGAGTGGCACGCCGCGTTGGAAGGGGTGGGAGGGGTGGGGGGACGGAGGGGGGGAACCGCAGGCGCGGCAGGCGCCGCGTCCATCCCCCG
The DNA here is from genome assembly GCA_027917425.1 of Gastrophryne carolinensis. Taxonomy (NCBI): domain Eukaryota; kingdom Metazoa; phylum Chordata; class Amphibia; order Anura; family Microhylidae; genus Gastrophryne; species Gastrophryne carolinensis. The sequence continues at coordinate 255,579,775 of CM051235.1, forward strand.
CCGCGCGTGGCGCCGAGGTGGCGACGGGCTAAGCCGGGCGATGGCCCGGCGTGCCCGTCGGGGGCGGGAGGGGGGTGGCGGCGAGGCGGACTGGGGGGGCAATAAGCTCCTCACCCAGTCCTCGCCTCGTCGCCCGGCCTCCCTGCGTAGCGCATCCCAAAGGGCCTCCATGGTCACTTGCCTGGGTGGACGAGCGTCAGTCAGACCGCTCGTCATCCACGCCGGGGGTCAAAGAGGAAGGGGAGGGGGACAAACGTCCCTTTATACTCCCCCCCCCCTTTGAGGTCACTTCCCCCCAGTGACCACTTCCCCCATGGCTGGTCTGCCTCCGGACGGAGCGCAGGCCAGTCATGTGGGCTGCCCTCCTTAAAGGGACGGCGCTTTCTGATGTGAGCATTGTAAACCACAGTAAAAGTCGAACAAAAGCCAACAAAAAGTTGCTCGGCCATACCAGAGACATTGAAAACTGCAGAGTGCAGACAGCTTGCAAAGATGGGATACCACTAAAGTTTTGTGTGTCTACCATGGGATTGAAGATCGAGATGAGTATATGAAGTGGGATTCCACCAGTACAAGCAACCACCTATCCCTAAACTCTAAGACAGGTTTTGGTCCTCTGTAAAGATCTTCATAAAGTCAAAATCAGGAATGCAACTCTGTATGATGAGGGACAGGAAGTAGCTGCACACTGCAATGCCTCATAATGGAGGAGATGCTGTGGCTGCATGTGTGCACTGCGTCTTTTGTCCCCATCGGATGGAGCTTTGATAGGAAAGTTTGATAGTTAAATATCTGGCTCCTTTTCCACCTCTGCAGTTGCAGGAAATGGTGCGTTTTCATGTTGTATTTTCGTTGCGTTTCTCTTGCCCTTGGCCAGAGTTTGTGTTGAGTTTCTAGCTTAATTGTTAAGAATAGAAAAAACAAAAAAAAACAAAGGGTTTTTTTTCTCCATTAAAAACCCAATGCATTGCTTTGGAAACAACGAGATATAGGGCTTCTAAGGACCTGATTTTTATCACACCTCAGCGGTTGTATGTTGCATTTGAATTGTGTTTTACTTGTGTTTCACTCACGCTGGACCTACATTTGGGTTGAAACAAATGAAACAGGGTTTTTTATTTTTCAAAACACAGTGCATTGTGTTTTACTTGCATTTCCATTGGAAACGCTGAATGCAGGACTTCTGCATGAAAATTGGGTAACAGGGACTTTTTTTTTTTTGCATTCCACATGCAACGCACAAATGAAATGAAAATGGCTAACTGGGAAACGGCCCTAATACAGGGCTTATTGATGAAGTGAGGGGGTGGGCAAGTTAGTGTACCTGTGGGCCAGGACTCTCCTTGGAGTTGTGTGGAGGTCTGTCACAGTAATGGCTTAAGCATAGCTACCAACGTTTCAGGGTGGAGGGATAGTGATTGAGGTTGTAACAGTTAAAACAATATAAACACTTTAAATAGGGAAATTGATGCAGATCTGCATGTTAAACCACAAAGAGGTGTAAAGGAGAACAATGAGGGGCGGGGGGAGGGCCAGTCCCTCCAAACCAGAGACACTTGGGAGGTATGGCTTAAATCCAATGGGAGCCCTCCTGTTGCCCCATACTTATTACCCCTTGGGATCTCCAACTGACTGAGTCACACATTTCCTCTTGCCATCTAACAATGTAGGTCCACTTTAAGGACAATGCACCCTCTTAAATTCTCACCATACTTTCATTCTTTATTATTATTTTTTATTATTTTAAAAAGCTTGATTTTTGCCTTTCATTATATTGATTCGAATATTTCTCATTGGTCCGTTCTATGCACATTGTTCTTTCCAGTATTTTCTTGGTTGGCCGTTACCTGCTTATTTTGGGAAATCTTATCACTGGCGTAAAACAGAGCCCAGAGCTGAATTATTTAGGCCCTTATTCATGAAGGGATAGCGTCAGGTAGTGCTTTGTAAATGACAGGTAGCGACAGGTTAACGCCGGACACGGCACGCAATTACACATTTATCAGGCAAAATCTGTTGAGCGACTGGGATAACGCCATGTAGCGTCCGATTCATCATTATCCCAGCCTCAGCGAACAGCGCCAGGTATGACCTCTCGCTACCTGACGTTCTCCTATACATTTCAATGGACGATCCTTTTTTTCTCTTTAAACAGGGTTTTTTTTTTTTTTTTAAATCTCAAATAATGTTGTGACCTCTCCTGGCCTAGAAAAAGCCATTTTTTCAAATATTTTTCATGTTTTATATATTTCGCCAGAAATGACATTATAGGTCTGGCATTAAAGTGTTTATGTTACAATGTTATTACAATTTAATTCCATATGTTTTCGCTTTGTTGCTAGTTGATAGATGCTGGAAAACAGACTTTAAACACACAGCCTCCGGCGCTCTGGGCTTCAGAGAAGCATTTTTCAGCGCCGGAGTTTTGTGAGGATGTTTTTTTAATGAATATGTTGTGAGTCGGTCGCACTGATCAGTCGCTAACATGCGCTCCCATACAGCACTGTACTGGTCAAATAGCGACTCCTCACAATGTATTCATCATTAATGCACAGCGACTGAGTCGCTCTGACCTAGCGAACCAAGGCTGAGCACAGTGACTACTAGCGGGTGCTCTGAAATGCCTGCTACAGACGCTCATCTGTCGCTACCTGGCGTTAGTGATGAATCAGCCTCCCCATATAATTTTTTACGGTGTAACGATCTCTGCTTCATGTCAGAGGCGGTCCTCCTCCCAGCTGGGGGACGACTTTGCATAATATATGGCGAGCAGGAAGGGTGCATAGATAATGGAAGCCAGGCAAGTGAGTGTGGTTCTAGAAGTTACAGAGACAGGTAAGCCTGTTTCAGCCTGCTGTGATTGCCTCTTTCATGCAAAGTCATTAGTACTTACATCTCCCAACCCATAGCGTTTGAGCTGTATATGCGGACTGTCAGGGGTCGGTGAGTTAGGCAGAAGGAGAAGCTTGCCAGCCTACCCCTCTGCTGCTTCCATTATGCATTTGGAACGCCAGCTTCTTTGTTTGGTGTGATGTGCTTATGTTACATTCCTTTGCCACACATATTAGAGAAGCTGGGAAACCAAGTGTGGTGCTAGAAGTTGCTAAGATAGGTAAGCACTTCTACACCTGCTTTGATTGCCAAGGTGAGATATTCGCACTCCTGCGTTACAGCATAGTTCCCTAACCAGTTGCATTGGAGCCACATGCTTGTCTCATGCCAGTATCAGAAGTAATCAGGATAGAAGAAAAAGCTTGTTGGCTTACCTTTTTCTGCAGCATCCATCACCCCATTTGGTTTCCGATTCTCCTTCTGTGTTGTGAAGCTTGTGTCACATTTTTAGGTCACAAAGCCTAACCAAAAGGCAAACAGAAGCTCAGAACACAAGTGTGGCGCTGAAAGTTAAGGAGACAGGTAAGCTGGCACTCTTCACCTGCTTTTACTGCCTGCAAGTGAGTCATTAGCATGCTTTCTTTATAGCAGGGTTCCCCAGTTTGTGGCTTGAGAGCACCTGTGTGGCTTGTGGACTTCCTGTGGTCGGTTAGCTGGGCAGGAGAAGAAGTGCATCAGCTTACTCATCTGGGGGGCAGCATGTTACCTGCTGCCATTGCAGGCGATGACTGGCTGTTACCCCCACCACCTTACCTGTATGCCCAATGGCCAGGGAGTACAGAAGAGCCCACTGCCCATCAGCATGGGCCCGATGTTCACCTCTGAAGGAGCACCTGACCTGCGCCAAAATGCATAGGAGCTTATGTCCTAGTATGGCCTGAAGCTGGACATTTGGCCTCCAAGCCATGGGGACCCTGCCCCTATGCCTTGTGTAGTCACATGGAAATACATTTATACACAGCTGCAAAATGCAAACTCCTATTGTTATCCATTAACACAAAATGTAAGCCACAAAGTGGCCTACTAGGTGTGTGCGTAGCCTTACTGTCAGGGGCGCACTGGCCATAGGGAGTGCTGGGCCGCACTGCTTTGGGGCCAGTTGAGCCGCTGCTTTTAACACCCACATTCAATCCCTGCCCCCTTAGTCTACCTCTCAGGCCCCTGTACCCAGCCCCACTATACCCACAAGCCAAGGAAGCCAAGCCCCCAATGCTATTGTCCCGGCATCATGGTTGGGGTGGGGGGTGGGGGCCTCAGCAGAGATGTCTTTGGCTGGCCAGGGGCTGGTAAGATCCATGGCTGTTTTTTGTCCCCAGTCCGGCACTGCTGCCTTTATAAGCTTGTGGAAAGTGTTTCAATGTGTCTTAGTGATAACCGCTGTATTTTGAGGTTTGAATGTCCAAATCTTATTACTTGTTTAAAATCTAAATAAAATTCACGTTCTGCATATCTATGTCTATGGTGTGCAGCTATGATCCCCTTTTTGTTGTATATATGTACTAAGGCTCTTCTGTGTTTCCTGTTATGTAACTAAGCTATATAATCAATGGCAGGTTTCCAAAATGGCCCAGCAGAGCCCCAGAGGATCCTGCAGTGTAGAAGACCCAAGACCCAAAACTAACACAAAAGGGTTGATTCAACAAAATAAAATTCAGTTTTTTTCTTGGTGCAATGCAATTCAGCACAATATTTAGTTGTGCAATTTTTTTAAACATAAAAAATGTGGAAAAGGATATGGTGCTGAATCAACCCTAAAATGTGGTTTTGGCTTGCCTGAAGTACTCTGCATTGCGTTTTGATGTCGAGCCTGCAGTTTGCTATATTATCCTCTTCCACTAGAGGGCTGTGCAAGGCAACAAATGTTCAGCTGAGCCTATTCCACGTGCTCTAAGCATCCAAGTCATACCTTTTTTTTTACCTAATTAAAATTATGAGTCATTTGCAGTTTGGAGAAGCACAATATGTCCTCGCACAGGGTATCCTGCTTCTACATCGCAGTGCTTTATAATTTAGACATTTAAGCATACTGAAAATGTATTGGATGTCCAGTCTCCAAAGTCCCCTTCATCTTACCTCCCTCCCCTGATACTCAGGTATAGTGTGGGGGGCTACAACAAAAAAAACTACTTGCATTACCCGAAATCCAGCACAGTTGCCGGCACTTCTGCGGCAGCCGCACAGACAGTGCACAGTACATTATCCTTTGCTCTTTGCAGCCTGTCCTAGATGGTGTTTTCAGATTTTTTGTGCTACAGCCTAGTATTTAAGTGGATTGATGTGCTAAACTCAAGCCAACTATGTGCATCCTTATTTGGGATGCCCCACTATATGAAACCCTCCCCAGATCGCCTACAAGTGCCTTTCTACCAATTCCTCGCCACGATGGCTTTCAAGGTACACATGGGTACACACTTCGTAGGGAAACTGGGGATGCGACTGCCCCTTCTCCCTATGCTGACGCTGAGCTAAAAAACTGCTTTATGCCATTCACTAGTATTGGACAAGTGCCTGCGCTTTGGGAGATGGAAAGGTGAGTGGAGTGAAGTGGGAGATGGAAAGGTAAGTGGAGTGGACGATCTGTGGGGTTTCACATAGTGGGGCATCCCAATTTGAGATGTCCCTGGGGCAAGAACCAATGACCAGCATAGTTAAAATCCTGTTGATTGGTCAAATTTAGGCGCCATTGTTCCGACTGCGAAAATACTTGTGTCATTTGTTTTTTCAGTAAGCCGGTCCACCGTTAATGGCACTGTGAGCTAAATGTTGTCTTACTTTTGCCATATAAACACCAGAGGCTTGAGGTTTATGTGATCTACCGCTGCTGCCTCCACTTCATTGACCTAAACTGGAGTAAACAACCTTTTTATACCCCTTTGACCATGCCAACTACTGTTTACAGGGCCCATATGATCAAGAGAAAGCAGGGCTCCTGTTTTGCCACCATTAGCACCATATGCTGCATATTGGATTTAAGGGGGTCTGGGAGCTCCTGAATGTCTCATCCAATGCCATACTTAGAGATGAGCGAACTTTTGAAAAATTCGATTCGACTGATTCGCCGAATTTTCCGACAAAAATCGTTTCGACCCGAATAAATTCGCGACGAATCGCTATTAAAAACGGCTATTTCTGAGCCTCCTACAGCCTCAATAGGGTTGTAAACCATTCAGCCTTGCTGTAACACGCACAGGATGCGTGCTGGGTTTGTTAAATAATACTTTGAAGAAATATCACATGCAGATCAGAGGCATCGCTAATAGAATCGCAGAGCGGCACAATTGCAGAGAGTTGAAGTGGCATCACTATGAGGGGCAGAAGGAGCCCAAATATACACTGGAGTTGGCCTCAGGAGCCCAAAAATTGGATGAATCACACCCTGGAGTTGGCAGAAGTTGGCAGCAGCAGCAGGAGCCCAAATATACACTGGAGTTGGCTTCAGGAGCCCAAAAATTGGATGAATCACACCCTGGAGTTGGCAGAAGTTGGCAGCAGCAGGAGCAGGAGCCCAAATATACACTGGAGTTGGCCTCAGGAGCCCAAAAATTGGATGAATCACACCCTGGAGTTGGCAGAAGTTGGCAGCAGCAGCAGCAGGAGCCCAAATATACACTGGAGTTGGCCTCAGGAGCCCAAAAATTGGATGAATCACACCCTGGAGTTGGCAGAAGTTGGCAGCAGCAGCAGCAGGAGCCCAAATATACACTGGAGTTGGCCTCAGGAGCCCAAAAATTGGATGAATCACACCCTGGAGTTGGCAGGAGTTGACAGTAGTAGCAGCAGGAGCCCAAATATACACTGGAGTTGGCTTCAGGAGCCCAAAAATTGGATGAATCACACCCTGGAGTTGGCAGAAGTTGGCAGCAGCAGCAGCAGGAGCCCAAATATACACTGGAGTTGGCCTCAGGAGCCCAAAAATTGGATGAATCACACCCTGGAGTTGGCAGAAGTTGGCAGTAGTAGCAGCAGGAGCCCAAATATACACTGGAGTTGGCTTCAGGAGCCCAAAAATTGGATGAATCACACCCTGGAGTTGGCAGAAGTTGGCAGCAGCAGCAGCAGCAGGAGCCCAAATATACACTGGAGTTGGCTTCAGGAGCCCAAAAATTGGATGAATCACACCCTGGAGTTGGCAGAAGTTGGCAGCAGCAGGAGCAGGAGCCCAAATATACACTGGAGTTGGCCTCAGGAGCCCAAAAATTGGATGAATCACACCCTGGAGTTGGCAGAAGTTGGCAGCAGCAGCAGCAGGAGCCCAAATATACACTGGAGTTGGCCTCAGGAGCCCAAAAATTGGATGAATCACACCCTGGAGTTGGCAGGAGTTGACAGTAGTAGCAGCAGGAGCCCAAATATACACTGGAGTTGGCTTCAGGAGCCCAAAAATTGGATGAATCACACCCTGGAGTTGGCAGAAGTTGGCAGCAGCAGCAGCAGGAGCCCAAATATACACTGGAGTTGGCCTCAGGAGCCCAAAAATTGGATGAATCACACCCTGGAGTTGGCAGAAGTTGGCAGTAGTAGCAGCAGGAGCCCAAATATACACTGGAGTTGGCTTCAGGAGCCCAAAAATTGGATGAATCACACCCTGGAGTTGGCAGAAGTTGGCAGTAGCAGCAGCAGGAGCCCAAATATACACTGGAGTTGGCCTCAGGAGCCCAAAAATTGGATGAATCACACCCTGGAGTTGGCAGAAGTTGGCAGTAGTAGCAGCAGGAGCCCAAATATACACTGGAGTTGGCTTCAGGAGCCCAAAAATTGGATGAATCACACCCTGGAGTTGGCAGAAGTTGGCAGTAGCAGCAGCAGGAGCCCAAATATACACTGGAGTTGGCTTCAGGAGCCCAAAAATTGGATGAATCACACCCTGGAGTTGGCAGGAGTTGACAGTAGCAGCAGCAGGAGCCCAAATATACACTGGAGTTGGCTTCAGGAGCCCAAAAATTGGATGAATCACACCCTGGAGTTGGCAGAAGTTGGCAGCAGCAGCAGCAGCAGGAGCCCAAATATACACTGGAGTTGGCTTCAGGAGCCCAAAAATTGGATGAATCACACCCTGGAGTTGGCAGGAGTTGACAGTAGCAGCAGCAGGAGCCCAAATATACACTGGAGTTGGCCTCAGGAGCCCAAAAATTGGATGAATCACACCCTGGAGTTGGCAGGAGTTGACAGTAGCAGCAGCAGGAGCCCAAATATACACTGGAGTTGGCTTCAGGAGCCCAAAAATTGGATGAATCACACCCTGGAGTTGGCAGAAGTTGGCAGCAGCAGCAGCAGCAGGAGCCCAAATATACACTGGAGTTGGCTTCAGGAGCCCAAAAATTGGATGAATCACACCCTGGAGTTGGCAGAAGTTGGCAGCAGCAGCAGCAGCAGGAGCCCAAATATACACTGGAGTTGGCTTCAGGAGCCCAAAAATTGGATGAATCACACCCTGGAGTTGGCAGAAGTTGGCAGTAGCAGCAGCAGGAGCCCAAATATACACTGGAGTTGGCTTCAGGAGCCCAAAAATTGGATGAATCACACCCTGGAGTTGGCAGGAGTTGACAGTAGCAGCAGCAGGAGCCCAAATATACACTGGAGTTGGCTTCAGGAGCCCAAAAATTGGATGAATCACACCCTGGAGTTGGCAGAAGTTGGCAGTAGTAGCAGCAGGAGCCCAAATATACACTGGAGTTGGCTTCAGGAGCCCAAAAATTGGATGAATCACACCCTGGAGTTGGCAGAAGTTGGCAGTAGCAGCAGCAGGAGCCCAAATATACACTGGAGTTGGCTTCAGGAGCCCAAAAATTGGATGAATCACACCCTGGAGTTGGCAGGAGTTGACAGTAGCAGCAGCAGGAGCCCAAATATACACTGGAGTTGGCTTCAGGAGCCCAAAAATTGGATGAATCACACCCTGGAGTTGGCAGAAGTTGGCAGTAGTAGCAGCAGGAGCCCAAATATACACTGGAGTTGGCTTCAGGAGCCCAAAAATTGGATGAATCACACCCTGGAGTTGGCAGGAGTTGACAGTAGCAGCAGCAGGAGCCCAAATATACACTGGAGTTGGCCTCAGGAGCCCAAAAATTGGATGAATCACACCCTGGAGTTGGCAGGAGTTGACAGTAGTAGCAGCAGGAGCCCAAATATACACTGGAGTTGGCTTCAGGAGCCCAAAAATTGGATGAATCACACCCTGGAGTTGGCAGAAGTTGGCAGTAGCAGCAGCAGGAGCCCAAATATACACTGGAGTTGGCTTCAGGAGCCCAAAAATTGGATGAATCACACCCTGGAGTTGGCAGAAGTTGGCAGTAGCAGCAGCAGGAGCCCAAAAAATGGCCTAAAGACATAAATATGTTTTGCACCATTTGTAAAGTGTAAAACGTGGCACCATGCTGAATCTAGTCGCATGCATCAGGCATTGGTGGGTGGAAATCCTGGCTGATCCATCCCTGATTCATTTTGACAAAGGTGAGTCTCTCCACATTTTTAGTTGACAGACGAGTTCTCCTCGCCGTAACTATGGCCCCCGCCGCACTAAACACCCGCTCAGATGGCACGCTACTTGCCGGGCAGGACAGCTTTTCCAGGGCAAACTCTGCTAGTTGCGGCCACAAATCAAGTTTGGCTGCCCAGAAGTCCAGCGGATCCTCAAGGTGTGTTGGCATGGTCATGTCAAAGTATGACATGACCTGCTGGTTCAGGTCCTGCTCCAGGTCTTCCTGCTGCTCATGAGTAGCCTCACTATGCGGGTGTAGAAAGCTACTCATTAGCGACTGAAGACTGAGGCTGCTGCTGCTGATGGAGCTTCTGCTGCTGCTGCTGCCAACCCCCCCAGCGGCCATGGCAGTGGAAGGTGAGCGCAGAGGTCCCCTCGAGTCAGACCTGCGAGAGTATGGACCATGGCGCAGATAGGCATCGGCCAACTGCCTACGTAGAATGTCTTTGTAGTAGTTGAGTTTGTCCTCCCTCTCGGTGGGTTTAAAAAATGCCCCCATTTTGTGCCGGAAGCGAGGGTCCAATAAGGTGGACAGCCAGAAGTCATCCCGCCGACAGATGGAAACAATTCTGGGGTCACTACGCAAGCATGTGAGCATGCTTCGTGCCATTTGCGCAAGTGACTCGGATGGACTACCTGTCTCCATCTCCACTGCATACTGCCACGGTGTGCCCGGGTCCTCTGTCTCTCCTTCCTCAAAAACCTCTAGCTCCTCTGGCTGCTCCTGCTCCTCCTCTCCTGTCCGCTGACTAGATAAACCAGCCATTTCGCCAAGCCTAAACTGTGTTTCGCTGGGCAACTCCTCCTCCTCCTCTTCCTCCTCCTCCTCCTCCAGTTCAGCTCCAACGGGGTTCATGTGGCCGTAAGATGTAAACGCCATGTCTCCAGTGCCCTGACCAGCCATGGTTTCCAACATGTGCTGTAGTACATGAAGCAGTGGAATCACGTCGTTCATCCCGTAATCCTGCCGACTGACAAATAAAGTGGCTTCCTCAAAGGGCCTGAGCAAACGGCAGGTGTCACGTATGAGCTGCCACTGGTTGACATTGAAGTTACACAGGGGAGTCCCCCTATCTGCTTGGATCATCAGGAAATCCGTGATGGCTTTTCTCTGTTCATATAATCGGTCCAACATGTGAAGGGTGGAATTCCAACGGGTGGAAACATCGCAAATCAGACTATGTTGGGGGATACCATTCTGACGCTGTAGCTCAAGAAGGGTGTGTTTGGCGGTGTAGGAGTGGCTGAAGTGCATGCAAAGTTTCCGTGAAGTTGTTAGGATGTCCTGCAGATGGGGGGAACACTTCAGAAACCGCTTGACAACCAGATTGAAGACGTGAGCCATGCAGGGGGCATGGGTCAGGCTTCCTTGGCGCAGCGCAGACAAAATGTTCTTCCCATTGTCGGTAACCATGATTCCCATTTTAAGTTTTCTCGGAGTAAGCCATGTTTGGATTTCCTGATGAATACATTTAAGCAGTTCCTCCCCTGTGTGACTCCGTTCGCCAAGACAAACCATGTGAAGCACTGCGTGACACCTCCGTGCCCTGCACACATGGTAGACTGGAGGGGCACTGAGACTTGAGCCTACAGTGGAGGGTGAGGAGATGGCGGAGGATGAGGAGGCCGAGTCGCACGGTGTCACAGGCCCAATGGGCAGAGAGCGCGGAGGCCGAAGCGGCGTGACCTGTCCAAGTTGCTGCTGCAAAGGGACCACATTCACCCAGTGGGCCGTAAACGACATGTACTGCCCCTGACCGTAGTTACAGCTCCAGATGTCGGCGCTGCCATGTATTTTGCTACACACCGACAGGCTCAAGGACTGGCCCACCTTCTGTTCAACAAAAGTGTGCAGCGCTGGTACTGCCTTCTTGGCAAAGAAATGACGGCTTGGGACTCTCCACCTCGGCTCGGCACAAGCCATCAGTTCTCTGAAAGGTGCAGATTCCACCACCTGAAAAGGGAGCGACTGCAGCACCAGCAACTTGGACAGGAGCACATTCAGCTTCTGCGCCGTAGGATGAGTGGGCGCATACTGCTGTCTCTTGGACATGGCTTCGCTGATGGATTGCTGGCGGGATGCATGACTTGGAGGAGGAGGAGGAGGAGCAGGAGCGACAGAGGATGGGTGTGACGCACAGCTGCCTTCGGCTGAGGTGCTGGAGCCTTGGCTGGCAGAAATTGGGAGCTCACTTGGTGAGGAAGCAGACTGAACCACCCCTTGGGAGCCTCGGTTCTCCCAGGTCGTTTTATGGTGACGCATCATATGTTGACGCAGGGCCGTGGTGCCAACATTTGGACCCTGGCCACGCTTCACCTTTTGCCTACATATCTTGCATGTGGCCATGTTACCCTCCTGCGGATGCCTCAGGAAAAACTGCCACACTGCCGAGTAGCTACTTTTCCCACCCCCTGGCCTCACTGATTCACTGCTGCTGTTGCCAACTCCAGGAACCCCTGCTCCACTACCTCCCGATAAGGTAGACTGCCGCACAGCAGGTGCTCTACCCCGGCCCCGGCCCCGGCCGGCTCCAGCCTTTGGAATTGTGCCCCCATGCTGACTGCTACCACCTTGCTGCCTCAGCTGCTGACTCCGGGGCAACCTGCGCCCCTCTTCTCCTGATGATGACGATGAAGCCCCTTCATCACCCGGCTCCCAAGTGCGATCGGCTTCATCGTCATCATCATCATCATCACCGGGTTGTGGCTGTACGTCACTGATGTTCGTGGATTCGTCAACAGTGTCTGGCGCAGGAGCTGGAACGCTCGCAGCACCCACGACACTGTCCACATCACTATTTGTCTGCCTAGCTAAAGAAGCCACCTCCATTTCTTGGCTGGGCAGTAGCTGCTGACTGTCCTCCTGTATCTGATCGTCCTCCTCACTAAAGAGTGGAGCTGAACCCAAAGCATAGGATACGTCGCTGGGGGAGGGAACGGCATAGGACAGAGGCAATGGGAGGACAGGGACTGCTCTCGGGGCATGCCAACTCAGGGTTGTGTCAGAGGAACCTACCGACCCTAGACTGGGGGTCTCAGATGTAAGTTGTGATGATGTTGTTGATGAGCGCGTCAGCCAATCTACCACGGCAGATGCGTTACTGGTGGAGACCCGACCGCTAGCAGATACTGGCAGATTAGGTCTCTCAGCGTGACTCCTGCTGCTACTGGCCCCCAGTCTGATGCGAGCTCTGCCTGCGGAATCTTGGCCTCTGCCACTCCTCTTTTCACTTCCAGGCACTTGTCTGCCCGACATAGTCTAACTGGCGTGGTAGTAGGTGATATTTTAAGAACCCCCAGGCAGCAGTGGGTCTATATAAAACAGAATATAATGCACACCAAAAGTGAGCAGTAACACTCAGCCTCCAACAGGCCTGCTTAGTGTAAATAAGAGAGCTGCTTAGTGTAAATAAAGAGGGGTATGCTATGTTACAGAATGGGATGCCTCAACAGAAGTGCACCTGGCAGGCAGCAGTAAGCCTATGCCCAGCAAAAGTGTCTTATAATATAAATATAATAAGAGCAAATGCTTATATGGTCTTAAACAGAGGCTGCTTTAGTCACAGAATGGGATGCCCTGGGCAGGAATGGACCTGGCAGGGTCCAGTAGGGCTTTGGCCAGCAAAAGTGTCTTTATCAGGCTAATTTCAAATATGATAAGAGCAAATGCTTATATGGTCTTAAACAGAGGCTGCTGTAGTCACAGAATGGGATGCCCCGGGCAGGAATCGACCTGGCAGGGTCCAGTAGGGCTTTGGCCAGCAAAAGTGTCTTTATCAGGCCTGATTTCTATGAGAATAAGTGCAAATGTTTATTATGCTATTAAATAGAGGCTGCTTTAGTCACAGAATGGGATGCCAGTGCCACAAAAACCAGAGAGCATGCACAGCAAAAGTGTCTTTATCAGGCCTGATTTCTATGAGAATAAGTGCAAATGTTTATTATGCTATTAAATAGAGGCTGCTTTAGTCACAGAATGGGATGCCAGTGCCACAAAAACCAGAGAGCATGCACAGCAAAAGTGTCTTTATCAGGCCTGATTTCTATGAGAATAAGTGCAAATGTTTATTATGCTATTAAATAGAGGCTGCTTTAGTCACAGAATGGGATGCCAGTGCCACAAAAACCAGAGAGCATGCACAGCAAAAGTGTCTTTATCAGGCCTGATTTCTATGAGAATAAGTGCAAATGTTTATTATGCTATTAAATAGAGGCTGCTTTAGTCACAGAATGGGATGCCAGTGCCACAAAAACCAGAGAGCATGCACAGCAAAAGTGTCTTTATCAGGCCTGATTTCTATGAGAATAAGTGCAAATGTTTATTATGCTATTAAATAGAGGCTGCTTTAGTCACAGAATGGGATGCCAGTGCCACAAAAACCAGAGAGCATGCACAGCAAAAGTGTCTTTATCAGGCCTGATTTCTATGAGAATAAGTGCAAATGTTTATTGTGCTATTAAATAGAGGCTGCTTTAGTCACAGAATGGGATGCCAGTGCCACAAAAACCAGAGAGCATGCACAGCAAAAGTGTCTTTATCAGGCCTGATTTCTATGAGAATAAGTGCAAATGTTTATTATGCTATTAAATAGAGGCTGCTTTAGTCACAGAATGGGATGCCAGTGCCACAAAAACCAGAGAGCATGCACAGCAAAAGTGTCTTTATCAGGCCTGATTTCTATGAGAATAAGTGCAAATGTTTATTGTGCTATTAAATAGAGGCTGCTTTAGTCACAGAATGGGATGCCAGTGCCACAAAAACCAGAGAGCATGCACAGCAAAAGTGTCTTTATCAGGCCTGATTTCTATGAGAATAAGTGCAAATGTTTATTGTGCTATTAAATAGAGGCTGCTTTAGTCACAGAATGGGATGCCAGTGCCACAAAAACCAGAGAGCATGCACAGCAAAAGTGTCTTTATCAGGCCTGATTTCTATGAGAATAAGTGCAAATGTTTATTATGCTATTAAATAGAGGCTGCTTTAGTCACAGAATGGGATGCCAGTGCCACAAAAACCAGAGAGCATGCACAGCAAAAGTGTCTTTATCAGGCCTGATTTCTATGAGAATAAGTGCAAATGTTTATTGTGCTATTAAATAGAGGCTGCTTTAGTCACAGAATGGGATGCCAGTGCCACAAAAACCAGAGAGCATGCACAGCAAAAGTGTCTTTATCAGGCCTGATTTCTATGAGAATAAGTGCAAATGTTTATTATGCTATTAAATAGAGGCTGCTTTAGTCACAGAATGGGATGCCAGTGCCACAAAAACCAGAGAGCATGCACAGCAAAAGTGTCTTTATCAGGCCTGATTTCTATGAGAATAAGTGCAAATGTTTATTATGCTATTAAATAGAGGCTGCTTTAGTCACAGAATGGGATGCCAGTGCCACAAAAACCAGAGAGCATGCACAGCAAAAGTGTCTTTATCAGGCCTGATTTCTATGAGAATAAGTGCAAATGTTTATTATGCTATTAAATAGAGGCTGCTTTAGTCACAGAATGGGATGCCAGTGCCACAAAAACCAGAGAGCATGCACAGCAAAAGTGTCTTTATCAGGCCTGATTTCTATGAGAATAAGTGCAAATGTTTATTATGCTATTAAATAGAGGCTGCTTTAGTCACAGAATGGGATGCCAGTGCCACAAAAACCAGAGAGCATGCACAGCAAAAGTGTCTTTATCAGGCCTGATTTCTATGAGAATAAGTGCAAATGTTTATTGTGCTATTAAATAGAGGCTGCTTTAGTCACAGAATGGGATGCCAGTGCCACAAAAACCAGAGAGCATGCACAGCAAAAGTGTCTTTATCAGGCCTGATTTCTATGAGAATAAGTGCAAATGTTTATTATGCTATTAAATAGAGGCTGCTTTAGTCACAGAATGGGATGCCAGTGCCACAAAAACCAGAGAGCATGCACAGCAAAAGTGTCTTTATCAGGCCTGATTTCTATGAGAATAAGTGCAAATGTTTATTGTGCTATTAAATAGAGGCTGCTTTAGTCACAGAATGGGATGCCAGTGCCACAAAAACCAGAGAGCATGCACAGCAAAAGTGTCTTTATCAGGCCTGATTTCTATGAGAATAAGTGCAAATGTTTATTATGCTATTAAATAGAGGCTGCTTTAGTCACAGAATGGGATGCCAGTGCCACAAAAACCAGAGAGCATGCACAGCAAAAGTGTCTTTATCAGGCCTGATTTCTATGAGAATAAGTGCAAATGTTTATTATGCTATTAAATAGAGGCTGCTTTAGTCACAGAATGGGATGCCAGTGCCACAAAAACCAGAGAGCATGCACAGCAAAAGTGTCTTTATCAGGCCTGATTTCTATGAGAATAAGTGCAAATGTTTATTGTGCTATTAAATAGAGGCTGCTTTAGTCACAGAATGGGATGCCAGTGCCACAAAAACCAGAGAGCATGCACAGCAAAAGTGTCTTTATCAGGCCTGATTTCTATGAGAATAAGTGCAAATGTTTATTATGCTATTAAATAGAGGCTGCTTTAGTCACAGAATGGGATGCCAGTGCCACAAAAACCAGAGAGCATGCACAGCAAAAGTGTCTTTATCAGGCCTGATTTCTATGAGAATAAGTGCAAATGTTTATTGTGCTATTAAATAGAGGCTGCTTTAGTCACAGAATGGGATGCCAGTGCCACAAAAACCAGAGAGCATGCACAGCAAAAGTGTCTTTATCAGGCCTGATTTCTATGAGAATAAGTGCAAATGTTTATTGTGCTATTAAATAGAGGCTGCTTTAGTCACAGAATGGGATGCCAGTGCCACAAAAACCAGAGAGCATGCACAGCAAAAGTGTCTTTATCAGGCCTGATTTCTATGAGAATAAGTGCAAATGTTTATTATGCTATTAAATAGAGGCTGCTTTAGTCACAGAATGGGATGCCAGTGCCACAAAAACCAGAGAGCATGCACAGCAAAAGTGTCTTTATCAGGCCTGATTTCTATGAGAATAAGTGCAAATGTTTATTATGCTATTAAATAGAGGCTGCTTTAGTCACAGAATGGGATGCCAGTGCCACAAAAACCAGAGAGCATGCACAGCAAAAGTGTCTTTATCAGGCCTGATTTCTATGAGAATAAGTGCAAATGTTTATTGTGCTATTAAATAGAGGCTGCTTTAGTCACAGAATGGGATGCCAGTGCCACAAAAACCAGAGAGCATGCACAGCAAAAGTGTCTTTATCAGGCCTGATTTCTATGAGAATAAGTGCAAATGTTTATTATGCTATTAAATAGAGGCTGCTTTAGTCACAGAATGGGATGCCAGTGCCACAAAAACCAGAGAGCATGCACAGCAAAAGTGTCTTTATCAGGCCTGATTTCTATGAGAATAAGTGCAAATGTTTATTGTGCTATTAAATAGAGGCTGCTTTAGTCACAGAATGGGATGCCAGTGCCACAAAAACCAGAGAGCATGCACAGCAAAAGTGTCTTTATCAGGCCTGATTTCTATGAGAATAAGTGCAAATGTTTATTGTGCTATTAAATAGAGGCTGCTTTAGTCACAGAATGGGATGCCAGTGCCACAAAAACCAGAGAGCATGCACAGCAAAAGTGTCTTTATCAGGCCTGATTTCTATGAGAATAAGTGCAAATGTTTATTATGCTATTAAATAGAGGCTGCTTTAGTCACAGAATGGGATGCCAGTGCCACAAAAACCAGAGAGCATGCACAGCAAAAGTGTCTTTATCAGGCCTGATTTCTATGAGAATAAGTGCAAATGTTTATTATGCTATTAAATAGAGGCTGCTTTAGTCACAGAATGGGATGCCAGTGCCACAAAAACCAGAGAGCATGCACAGCAAAAGTGTCTTTATCAGGCCTGATTTCTATGAGAATAAGTGCAAATGTTTATTGTGCTATTAAATAGAGGCTGCTTTAGTCACAGAATGGGATGCCAGTGCCACAAAAACCAGAGAGCATGCACAGCAAAAGTGTCTTTATCAGGCCTGATTTCTATGAGAATAAGTGCAAATGTTTATTATGCTATTAAATAGAGGCTGCTTTAGTCACAGAATGGGATGCCAGTGCCACAAAAACCAGAGAGCATGCACAGCAAAAGTGTCTTTATCAGGCCTGATTTCTATGAGAATAAGTGCAAATGTTTATTGTGCTATTAAATAGAGGCTGCTTTAGTCACAGAATGGGATGCCAGTGCCACAAAAACCAGAGAGCATGCACAGCAAAAGTGTCTTTATCAGGCCTGATTTCTATGAGAATAAGTGCAAATGTTTATTATGCTATTAAATAGAGGCTGCTTTAGTCACAGAATGGGATGCCAGTGCCACAAAAACCAGAGAGCATGCACAGCAAAAGTGTCTTTATCAGGCCTGATTTCTATGAGAATAAGTGCAAATGTTTATTGTGCTATTAAATAGAGGCTGCTTTAGTCACAGAATGGGATGCCAGTGCCACAAAAACCAGAGAGCATGCACAGCAAAAGTGTCTTTATCAGGCCTGATTTCTATGAGAATAAGTGCAAATGTTTATTGTGCTATTAAATAGAGGCTGCTTTAGTCACAGAATGGGATGCCAGTGCCACAAAAACCAGAGAGCATGCACAGCAAAAGTGTCTTTATCAGGCCTGATTTCTATGAGAATAAGTGCAAATGTTTATTATGCTATTAAATAGAGGCTGCTTTAGTCACAGAATGGGATGCCAGTGCCACAAAAACCAGAGAGCATGCACAGCAAAAGTGTCTTTATCAGGCCTGATTTCTATGAGAATAAGTGCAAATGTTTATTATGCTATTAAATAGAGGCTGCTTTAGTCACAGAATGGGATGCCTCACAGCAGACTTAAGATCAGTTCAGTATATATGCACAGTTAGTTACTATAAGCAGCCTGAAAACGCTAACAAAGGCTGGATGAAAAAAAAAAAATCTCCCTGTCAGCCAGCTCCGTTTTTCCTACCTTTCCCTGGCTTTCTGTCTGTCTCCTGTCTGTCTCCTGCCTGTCTCCTGCCTGTCTCCAGCCTGTCCCTGTCTGTCCCTGTCTCCAGCCTGTCTCCAGCCTGTCTAACTGCCTCAGCTACACAGCGTTCTGTCTGTCTGTCACGAATGCAATAGAGAAATGAGGAAAAGCAAGATGGCCGCCGTTAAATACCGCTGTGTGACGTCACCGGGCTTGCTGGCTGCTGATAGGCTGCATGTGACTGCCCCAGCTTGCACTGGCGCGGGATACATGTCCAGACATGTCCCGCCCGCCATCTTAGAATGCCTGTAATGTAAATGAATGGATGTTAAAGGAAAACTTCGAGTGATCGAATCGCGGGGAAATTCGGATTCGATCCGAATCGAATTTTTCCTGAAATTCGGATCGAATCCGGGTTCGTCCGGATCGATTCGCTCATCCCTAGCCATACTATCAGGGCAGGGTCACCATTACTTAGCCCAAAGGCAGACTTACAATTAAAGCGGAAAAAAACTGTGAATTTGACTTTCCCTGGTTTCATTCTGTTCCCCTGGGACATCCGACTCGGTGTGTGAATCCCCCCTTTTCGCCTTGTAAAACTTACCTGCCCAGACTCCAATGGCACATTTGCTCTTGTCCAATGAGAGCCGCCCGCTGTGACGAAGTCATTCTGCAGGTGGCTCTCAGTTAGTTGAATCTGAATCTGCCTATCTGAATGGATGGGACATTGTAGACAATGAGAGCCGCCTGCCGAATTACGTCCTCATAGCAAGCGGCTTTTGGGAAAACCCGGGGTCTTCACACAGTGGCCGGCCACTGGTGGGTTTTGCTTTAAGGTATTGTGCATGTCTTTTATACACAGAAGATGTACCCTGAATCGGGATGCCCATTATGTGAAACCCCGCTGTTTGCCCTCTAAAGCTCACCTGTCCAGGCTCCAATGGCGCATGCTCGGTCTCTCATCCAATGAGAGTTGCACACTTTCATTGAGTTAAATCCCTGGCTCAGCCTATCTGAAGCCTTAACAATGAAAGCAGCTTACCAAATGACGTAGTCACAGTGGGTGGCTCTCAATGGATGAGAGCCTGTACATGCACCACTGGAGAGGGGAAAGGTGAGTGTTTTTGGATGAACTGGGTGGTTTCAAACAGTAGGGCATCTTGATTCGGGATGCCGGCCCTGGAATCTTTTAGTTTCCAAGCTGGCCACTGGTGGGTTTTGTTCCACTTTAAGGTAGGGTGCATGTCTTCTATACACAGCAGACACATTTTACAAAACCCTCAGATATAAGAGGATCCCTAGTCAGGATGTTTGGCTTCTCTCCCTCTGTGCTTTGGTTCCCCGTGTGCACCTAATCTGCTTTGTCTGAGGCTCACTGTAGTCTCTATACTAGCAAATGTCTGACTAGAACTGACACATGGCTGACTCAAACTCACTCTGACTCAACCATTGGTTTACTAAAACACCTAGGTCTTTTTCCATTGTTGTTGTACCCAGCATTTCCATATTTAGTGTGTAATTATGGCACCAATTTCTCTTGCCCATGTGCATAACCATTCAGTTATCTGTGTTAAACATAATTTGCCATTTTCTGCCCAAACTTCCAATTTATCTAAATCAGTTTTAGCTGCAAGTTATCCTCTTTTCAGTTAATTGCTTCACACAGCGTAGTATCATCCGCAAATATGGAGCTTTCACTGGTTAACCCATTACCTATATCATTAATATATATTAAAAAGAATTGAGCCCAGCATTGACCCCTGTGGTACCCCGCTAGTAACAGTGACCTAATCTGAGTGTGTACCATTTATAACCACCCTCTGCTTCCGATCATTAAGCCTCACCCATTCTCACCCATCTGCACACATTTTCCCCCAGTCCAAGCATTCTCATCTTTTGTACCAATCTGTTATGTGGCAATGTATGAATTGCTTCAGAAAAGTCAAGATAGGTGATATCTAATGACTCCCCCCTGATCCAGTCTTGAACTTACTTCCTCATAAAAGCTGATGAGGTTTGTCTGGCAGGAGCGATTTCTCATAAATTCATGCTGATAAGGAGTAATAAGCTCACATACACAGAGATATTTCATGATTGCATCTCTTAGAAAGCCTTCAAAAAGCTTGCCCACCACAGATGATAAACTTACTGGTCTGTACTTTCCAGGTTCCTCTTTAGACCCCTTTTTGAATATTGGCACCACATTTGCTATGTGGAATATCAGGGCCTTGTTCCTTGCCCAGGGTTCATCCTGATCCGGGATGCCCCACTTTTTGAAATTCAGACAAAAAAACTCCCCTCTCTTTGGTCCTAAGGCACATGTGTGGGTTCTTGTCCTGCTAGAGCGGTTTGTTGCTGGGCATACAAATTCCCGGGAAATTGCTATGCATGGGAATCTGGAGCGAGAGCAGACGCATCCCCAGACCCCATCTGAATGGCCGGGCATAGGTGCGCGCCTCATCCCAGAGATGCTGGGGATGCAGCCACCGATGTTTTCATCAGCTGTGGAGCCAAGGCAAAGATGACTTTTATGCCGGGGGGGCTCAAAATAGTGGGGCATCCTAAATCGGGAAAGGGAAGGTCAGTGTCTGGCCATGAGATCTTTTAGATCCCAGGGACAGCCAAGTTGGGTTTTGATGTACCTCACCTGTAAAAATGCCCCATCACAGGTACAGGTGATTCTGGGGGGATAAAGGTAGTAAAAACATTTTTCTGCACTTTTTTGTGTGTAAATGCCCAAAAACTCACCGGGATGCAGCTTGCAATCCACATCCCAGTGCACGCCGGAATTGACACTGGCTTCACCAAAAAATAAGCATGACCCCCACAGAGACCACTTACGGCAGTTGGAGGAGAGTTGCACACCATTGGGTCTGGTCACTGACCTGCAGCATGCAATAAACAAAAAAAGGAGGAGACTGCACTCACTCAAATGCAATTTAAACCAAGCATGAGAGTTGCTAGAGAAGTGTGACCACACACTAGATACAAGAAGCCATTTAATTCTCTGCATACTCACAAAATGGAGATAGAAAAAAGGAAGGAGGCTGTGCTTACCTAAATGCAATTTAAAGAAACCATGGGAAGCGCTAGAGGGCTTGTTTTTAACTAGATTTACACCTACATTTTGTGAATGTGTAGACTCTGTAGCGGGTTAAATGTTTTTTTGTTTAGCAAATTTGAGTCTTTAATCAAATACAAGCTCAGGTAAGTGAGGGCACCTCTGCACTTTCCTTTATTGCTGTAGAAAAGAAACGTTTTTATTTTCATTTTTAACAAAATACATGTCAGCCGGGCAAATTAATGGCTGTTAATTATATGCCATTGATCATGCGTGAAAGTGTGAAGAGATTATTTTTGGTACCTCTCACTAAATGTCTCTTATAACATCCTAATAAATAATTAATAACTAACTATAATTCCTTCTGAAACGGTATGCGGTTACTAAAGGCATAAGTCAGAGCAACAGGACATTTTGCATTTTTCTTGCTGACAACTCACTCTCTAAATGACTTAAAATCTCAAACTGTTCAGGTATAGGTGATAAAATGGAATTGTATGTGGCAGACAATAGCTGCCCTCCCTGTATTTAAGCTTGTCTTTTTACTATGGCCCCTATTTATGAAGGAATAGCGACAGGTAGAGACTGGTGAGCGGCCGGTAATGACGGGCACCGCCACGAGGACGCCGGCTCCCCACCACAATCACACATTTATCAAGCCGATCCTGCTTAGCGACTGAGATAGCGCCAGATAGCCACTCATTCATCATTATTCCAGCCTCAGCCCACAGCGCCAGCGTCCGACCTTGAACAGCGACAGGTATGACCTCTCGCTACCTGGCGCTCTCCAATGCATTTCAATGGAACAATCTTTAAATATTCATAATTAATTGTTATTAATGTTTTTTTTTTTTTTTTTTTTAAATGTGAAAAATTCTGTGACCACTTCTGCCACGTTAGATAATTTTTTTAAGGTAAAAAAAAAAAAAAAATTGTGCAGAATTGCTATTACAGGTCTGATATTAATGTATTCATATTACTAAATTCTTAAAAAATTTTTTTTTTTTTGGTTTCCAAAAATATGGTGGTTTGGGGGTTAAAAAACTACTTTTAACACATCGCCGCCAGCGCTCTGGGGTTTAAACATGCATTTCACAGCGCTTCAATTTTTTGAGCGTGATTTTTTGATGAATATGGTGGGAGCCGGTCGCTCTGACCAGTCGCTATCATGCGCTCCCATACAGCGCGGAACCTGTCAAATAGCGACTCGTCACCCCGTATTCAACATTACTGCACACCGACTCAGTCGCTATCAACAACCGAACAATGGCCAAGCACAGCGACTACTAGCGGGCGCTGTGAAAATACTGCTACAGTCACTACCTGCCGCTATTAATGAATCGGCCTCTAAGTATAACTTCTTTTACTGTCTTGAACAAGTCAACGTCTCTGCCCACAATGTGAACCTGTGCTTTTTAGATGAGGGTGTAAGTTCTTACCTGTGGAGTTGGCCCTTCTGTGCTGGGACATACACTGGTATATCAGTACTGAACCCATCTTCATTAAATATGCCAGTAAGGATGTATGAACCGTTTAACTAAATGCTCCCTAGTAACTCTGTACAAGTTAGGGTCCTGGTGTTCCCTGTTGGATGGAGCACCACTAGGAAAGGGTATCTCTGTAATGCAGGGCTCAGCGATGTCGGGGTAGGCAAGGTTGGTTTAAGGGTCCCTTGTGGATCAGCACCATCCCTGGTATAGAGATGCAAGTGAGGGTTTAGACTTTAAACCAGACCAACAGCCTAGCACAGTTGGAAAAGAAAGTTAGCGGCCATTTTGGAGCTTTCACTCCCAACTGACATAGCTGACAATGCACAGTAACAGGAAGCCTAACAGCACTTCCTGTTGGCAGGTGGCCTGCAAATGCATGAACCAACATCTTGTTTTTAAAATTAACCCCGGCAGGAGTTAGAAAAAGGGTAAATTAATTTTTATGTACAGCAATCTAAATTGCCCTGAGGAGGGATGCATATGAGCACTGTTTGTTGTGTTGGTCTGGTTTAAGTCATTTTTGACTGTTGGTTCGCTTTAAAGCACCAGAAAAGGGTGTCATTTCCAGTTGCTTAGGCTCCTGTAGAGAGTGTTGGGTGGAAATTCCAGGTACAGTCTCCTATAGATCATATCATTACTATTATAGACTTTACTTCCTCTGATCCCCACAGCATGGGGACATTCTAATTTGGCTTGCCCCTCTGCGCAAGCCATCCTAACAAGCCTGGACACCAATCTGCCAAAACCATGGTGTACCTGCTGATCTTTCCAAACTAACTGGGTGAGTATCAGCTGCCCGGTGCTGGGTTAGCCAGGTATGAATGCACATCCTGAACCGGGATGTCCCTATGCAGCAGGGATCAGACGAACAAAAGTTTTTGTTCACTTAACTTTGGATAGATTGGTAAAGGATTGGAGCCAGAGTATTTTGACAGGTTTGAGCCCTAAAGGGATTTTTAGGGCAGAGGAAAAAACAAACATTACTATACTTACCTGGCAGCCTGCAGGCTGGATCTCATGGAGTTCAGTGGGCTGAGCTGGTGTGAAAAGCTGAGAACGCACTCCTGGCTGGCCCTCTGAGCATCAGCCCCTTATATCTTGTAGTGTGTCCCCTGCAGCTAATAAACAAGGGCGCCTGCTCCATTGTGACTTGATGAAAATTGCAGTCTGCCAGGGTTTCTCACCATCATGTTGTGATATTGTGAATTGGTTTCATGATAAACTGCAGTCCTGGCAATAGAAATAATCAGACAGCAAGCACTAATGTTTGCCTGCCTTTCATTCATTTCAGTTTCATTCGTACAGGACCACAATAGACAATGGTCTAACAGCATGAGCAAGCATGGCAATTCACAATGGTCTTTGGCCACTGACTCATAGCTTTTCCATGACATGCCCTTCTCATATTAACCACAAATAGAAAACAAAGCAGCTTTATTTATAATACATATGGTATTTACATATAATCAGGTAAGTAAGCCAAGTAAGCTATCTGCCAAGCCGTATGGAGTAAGAACACATCTGATACAGGCATACACACATACAAGGTGAAGCTGTCTCTAAGATCTACATTACTGCCACCTGGTGAGTCAGAATAATCAGAGATATTGAAATGATCTGTTATGGCTCATTTTACCAAAGAGATAAGGGGGAGAAAGTTAGAGCATTGTGTGACACAGTCATTTTTCTGGCATAGCCAGGGGTTTCCCCAACCCCGTCCTTTGGTTGAACTTGATGGACAAATGTCTTTTTTTAACCGTACTATGTAACATTGCGTTGGGCTACGTTTGGCACTGTTCTAAACTGTTCTAAAGATGAAGCAGAAATGGCTGAGATAATGAAGTTTGACGTTTTTACATGAGGAATATTTTTCTTAAGCATGGGTTGTGTGGCCTGGCATGTTTTGTGCTTAGAATCAGCATGATTGATAGGCACTGGGTTCTTCTGTACCCTCCTGGCCTTAGGGAGTATGTGTAATGGGTCGGGAAGCAAACAGAAAGTAACCTGCCATGGTGGTAACAAGCCCCACTTCCTCTTCTATTTATAGAAGTGACAAAGCAAGGAGACATGCATACTAGATATGACATCACCTTTTTACCAAGGCATTGGGGGAGTCTTCATTCCTTCATTACATATCATTTTTTTTAAACTTTATTTAAAGTTTTTGTAATACATAATAATTACATTGCCAAAAAAAAACACATTTTATATAAATACAGAAGTATCATATGTTGCAAAAATTCCCTCTTTACATCATGAGGAATGGGCGAACCCCCCAAACTTCGGCCGAACTTTGAATAAATGTTCGGGTTCGGGGACCCGGATGGACAGAACAGAAAGATGGTCGCCGCCTCCCATGAGTGAGGATACTTCTATTGCCAGCTGGCAGCCAGCCAGAGGCCCCAGCTGGGGCCAAATTCAAACGATGCTGTTGTGGGCTGAGGTGAGGGTACCCTTATGCTCATCAGCCCATCAACCAACTCTTCCAAGTTCAACTCAAACACAGACCTCTGGCTGAAGTACGTGTTTGGGTTCCTCAACCTGCAGCTCGGGAGCCACATGTGGCTCGCAGACCCCTGCTTTGAGGCTTGCAGACTATCTAAGTGATTGCCAGAGGTTGACTGAATTGTCAGATGTCTGTTGGCTTACCCACACTTGTTTTCCCAAGGGGGTCGGTGGTTAGCCCGCTCTCTATAATAAAACCCATATGTTCAAGTGTAGACAAGCATTAGTGTCCCCAAAAACATTTGGTTTGAATGTGGCTCACAACCATCTCTGAGTGTTGGATGTGGCTCTCAAGGACAGTAAGTTTGGGAACCCCTGTCGTAAAATATAATGACTATAATTTTAAAGGGAAAGCTACCTCTCACTGCACTGTCTCACATCCTCTTGAAGGCCATGTTCGCTCTGCTGCCCCAACAAAAATCAGACCTAAACTCTGTTAGGATCCAGGGCTTCAAGGATCCTGAACCACCTACTCCTGCTGCCTGTGAAACCCGACATCAGGAGATAAACTTACCTTTATTCACATGGGGAAAATAGCCAGAATATTTGCATTGGAGGAATGCACAGTTGCTGCACATATGTGTGGTGGTTTTCTGTCTTCTTTTGGAAAAGCATCTCTTAAGTGCAAGACTCATAGATGGTCTGATAGGGTCATTTAGGACCGCTGTTTCTCAACCAGGAGGTACACAGGGATGTTCAGTGGCGCACCAAAAGGAAGGATCTGATGGGTCTGGCATTTTTAAGTGTAAAACTGTATTCCTTTCTGCATTAAAAGTGCTACGAGATCTTACAATGTATCCCCGCTTGGGGGTACTCTGTTGGAATTTCTTGTTACTAGGGGTTACTTGGGATAATACGTTTGAGAACCACTGATCTAGACCCTGCTTGGCATAGAGCTGCAAGGAAGTTTTAAGCTTGCTTTGAAGTGAACCAGAAGTTGCAATAGAATCTCAATCCACTACAAAACTCTAATGGCCCATGCAACATACTCACCTACATTTCTTCTGGGATCCCACAGCATTCACACTGCGGGATCCCAGAACTAGTATGAATATGCTGCATTGGCCAGGGATGTGTAGTGTTACAGTTACACAGTGCAGGGCATTTCAAATTGGGATTTGGACATGGGAAACATGCTAAGTGAACCAATAGTCTATTTAGACTTCAACTTTAAAAAGGTTTGTGAATTTTTTCTTTTACATTTAAACTTGTATAGATTTTTTGTATGCTGATATATAGCCAGTCAAAACTCTAGGCTAGGAACTATGCTCCCAAAATTCCTGAGCAAAATCTCTGTACTCTGTACATCATGCAACACACAACTACCAGATCTCCTTCCATGTGTCTATAGATTATATGTCTTCAAATATTTGAATACAGAACTAAGATTAATGGCTTTTGTTTATTGTTAAATTGCAAGATGCAGCCACTGTATAAATATGATAGATCTTCCCGTTGGCTCGAAATCCTTTTGTACAAAATTCAAAATGACTCACAACAATGATAAATGAGCATTTTTACAGCATAAATATGACTGCACAATATTTAGTTTTCTTCTGAATATATAAATTTAGTTTTGTAGCATGGTAAAATGTAACACGAGAGCTAGGTTCCTTCTCCTACCAACGAGTGACTAGGGCGGGTCAGGTTTTGAGATTCAGGCTTTTATGAACATCTTGGTCATTTTTCAGGTTTGTGGGACTCAGTAAAGTCCATATTGTTTTTGCATATCTTTTTTCTACTTGGATTGGATTGCAAAAGCTAATAAATGCACAAAAACACAAAAGGTGACCACAGAAAATGTGCATTTGTGTCGAGTATGATTCAGCTGTGTGCTATAACTTTTTACTACTAGATTTTGAACTATACAACTGAAAAAAAAACAGTGTGGCACATTTCCTTGATCCAAACGGCTTGGCACTCTAGACATGGGGGTTGGCACTCTAGGGCTTAGAGGCCAAACAGCCAACTCCTAGCCCTGCCAGCTTGCCTTCCCCTGTGGCCTTCAACACAGGTCCAGTGCTGGTCGGCAGTGGGCACTTCTGAACGCCATGATGTCCAGAAGAGGGTGTGGGAAATCAGGTTGGGGTACCCCTACTTAAAGTAAAAAATAAAACCAAATTATCTGCATTGACTATCCGCCTCTTTCCTGTCTCACTCACCTGTCTCACGCAGGCTAGGCACAGGCATTGCATAATTTCATTTATTTTATTCCGACAAGTTCCCTTTAGACCTCCCATCACCCAAAAAGAGCAACATGATCCAGAAGTCCAGGTTTGCATGCTATTAATAGCCCCAGCAATCTCCGAAGGGCAAGTCAGATGTTTTTGAATTGTTGCAATCACAGCTCTATTCCTTATTGAAACCTGAACAGTTGGTGCAATTTGTCTGTGGTCAGAATTGAGGTAACGCCGGGTGTAGCTGTTCTACTATTAAAGAGCGCAGGTTATCCACTCACACTCAAGGCAGTGCCTTGAAAAAATATTCAAAGCCCTTGAACTGCCACAAACTTGAAGATATTTAATTGTGATTTTATTTGGCTAAAAAGTAGCTTTGTGAAATGTAAAGGAATAGATACATACTCTTTCAAATTAAAGCGTTTTTGCACTTTCCCCCTTTCTCCAGCTGAATCCAGCGATAACCTTTTGCGTGTTGTTACAGTGATGGTGTTCAGCTTTTAAATGTGCCTATAGATTAGCTTTAGGCACCACTTTCCTGGGTAATTGGCACCTCCCCTTACATCCCGTCCCCCAGTAGTGTTAGGGAAGCAGGGCCAGAATTGCTGGCCCCTATTACCATACTAATTTCCCCACGGTGCCCCCCTCCCCTCTGCCTGGCCCGTGTCTGGAGTGAGAGAAGCTCTCCCCTTTCAGAGTTATGCTGTGTTCCCCCACTTTCTCTTCTCTCCTCCCGACGGTAGGTGCCTGGAGCGAGAGCAGTCCGGTGCCCCCCCTTCACCCTCTCCTCCTTGCCAGAACTGGGAGCAAGCGCAGCTGTACCCCCCCTTTCGATCCCTTTTAGTAGGCCAGCACCCACCAACCAACCAATGCACCTACCCACTAACAACCAATGCACCTACCCACTAACAACCAACGCACCTACCTACTCACCAACCAACACACCCCAACCACCCACCCAGCTACCAACCCACCTACCTACCTACCACCCACCAACCAACCAACCTATCCACCTGAGTGTGTGCATGCGCATTTAGCAGTGTGCACTTACGTGTTTAGGAGTACACGCATGCACTTTGTGAGTGCGTACATGCACTTTGGGAGTAACTGATAACTATCATTTGGGAGTAGCCTAGGGGAAAGGGGAGAAGTATAGCCAGGGTGTCTGAAGCAAGTTTAGGGAATGTTACAGACCCCGTCCATTATGTAGATTTTTATGCTGATTATTATGCAGTATCACAGATCCACGCCCACTTGCTTTAGAATAGAAATCATGAGGTGAACCTGTAAACCTCAATACCGCAATTGCTTCTTCAACTGAAAAATGGAAAACAGGACAGTGCCAAATGTAGCACAATGCAGTGGTGTAACATTTACCTTTGCCTGCTGTAGCACTGAAAATTGTGGCATGCTTTATGAGTTTGGCCCCCGTACTCTGTTACCCCATAAAAAATCCAGCATAACCGATTTCCCTTAGAAGCTGCCTAATTAGTAGAGTGTGTAATTTATTTTCAGTATAACTATAAGTGTTCTGTTAAGGCCTTTGAGATTTGTTAGAGGACATTAGTGAACAAAGTGCATCATGAAACCAAGCAACACACCAGACGGCTCATGGATAGTTGTAGTGACGTATATTGCTGGTTTAGGTTATAGAAAAAATAGCCCAAGCTCTGACAATCTCATGGAGCACCCCTTGTGTACCCACAAATCTGGCCTTTATGGAAGAGTGGCAAGAAGAAAACCTATTTATGAAAGCAAGCCATTAAAATTCCCGTTTGCAGTTCCTCTTAAGCTCATGTAGAGGGCACAGCAAGCATGTGAAAGAAGGTGCTCTGGTCAGATGAGAACAAAGTTTAACTTTCTGGCCAAACGCTATGTGTGGAGTAGAGCCAGCAGCGTAACTACATTCCTATGGGCCGCAGAACCAACTCTGGACTGGGCCTCCCAGTAGTTTCAGCTACCCAAGAAGTCCCACATGTGACTACCTATACCAGGATGCCCCGCTGTGTGAAACTCCCGGGGTCACCAGTCGCGGCTCCTGTGTCCAGCAGGCATACCAAATTTGGATTCTCCACCCTGTGAAACCCCGTAGAATGCCTAGAACTCCTGTTCCCGGTCCAATGGCGCATGTGCCATTCCAATCTCGTCCAGTCAGAGCCATTTGCCGTGCAAATCAGGAGCACAGCAGACTATCTGAATGGCTGGAGGCAGGAGCTCGCTGACTGCCCAAAGATGCAGGCACATGGCCTTCGGATGTTTACTTCGCCAAGAGTGCCAGGAGGCTGGGAGGGGCATCCAGAATGCTGGAACCCCCACCTGCACATAACCACCGAAATGCCTGTAATCGGGGTCCTCTGATTGGAATCCAGCCCAGTAACTGTCCGACGCCCACATGGGTAACCCGGGGGTAGTGAAAATCCTGGATTTTGTTCCACTTGAAAGTATTAGTGTATGCTTTCTTTCCCTTTTCATGCTTACCTGCTAGTTTAATACATTCCTGTCCTCCCTCTGCCTCAATCAATTGTAGGTCAGGATGCTGCAGCAGCAATTTCATGGCTTGTGAATGCTGTTCCTTTGTACCATTGTCCTGGGCTGATTCTCTGGCTTTTAAAGCAGAACAACACCCTCCACAGCGTGGGTTTTGGTGACCACTAGCGCTGCCACTATATGACAGGCTGGGGGGGGGGCATCCAGAATGCTGGATCACCCCCGCACATTACCCCCCAGGACACATGTAAATCTCACCTTAGCCTCACTCCCCCATCCAGGAATCTATCGCTGCAATTGGCTGCCCGGTGCTCCTGTGGGCAGGACATTCGGCAGCCAGAAGTTCACTACCCATTTGAGTGCCGGGGAGCCAATCACAATGCTGGATTCCTGGTGGAGGAGTGAGGTTAAGGTGAGATTTATGGGCATACTGGGGGGTTATATGGGGGGGGGGAATCCAGCTTTCTAGATGTCCCCCAGCCTGTCATATATTGGCGACACTGGCGGCCACCAACACCTGAACCGCGGAGGGTGTTGGTCTGCTTTAACCTCTGATTTTCTGGTTTCGCTTTTTGCAAGAGTTGCCATAATGATTGGCAGCCCTGTGCTGCTGAGCACCATATATATCAGCTACTCAATTCTCAGTGTGGCTTTTAGACATCTTAAATTATATTTTCTCCGATATATCTGACTTCTACATATATCTCCCGGATGAGAACAATTAAAACTAGATCCATAATGATCACTCCAAGGGCAGCTCCTGCCACCATTAACTTTTTGTATCTAATAGTCTGTAGAGGGAATAGTGACAGCGGTGGCAGAGCTTTGAAATCTAAGCCGTGAGATTAAAGATGTCTTGTAAGTTTCAGCCTAGCAATCTCTTCTCATCAGCCGGCTGATGATATATCAGTGCTGGGAAGTAAGCAACAATTCTCCATTTTTCCCATTTATAGCAGCAATCTTTACCAAAACTGACAGGCGGGGAAGAGTTATTAGCGGGGAACTTGGGAATGTGGAATTTTTTTATTGTTTAATATCTCAGACGTTGAAGGGGTGTAAAAGATTGCTGCCTATTCCAAGGCAGAATGGCTTTCATTTATTAATACATAGGTTAAAGTTAGGGATGAGCGAATCGATCCGGACGAACCCGGATTCGATCCGAATTTCAGGAAAAATTCGATTCGGATCGAATCCGAATTTCCCCGCGATTCGATCACTCGAAGTTTTCCTTTAACATCCATTCATTTACATTACAGGCATTCTAAGATGGCGGGCGGGACATGTCTGGACATGTATCCCGCGCCAGTGCAAGCTGGGGCAGTCACATGCAGCCTATCAGCAGCCAGCAAGCCCGGTGACGTCACACAGCGGTATTTAACGGCGGCCATCTTGCTTTTCCTCATTTCTCTATTGCATTCGTGACAGACAGAACGCTGTGTAGCTGAGGCACTTAGACAGGCAGGGACAGACAGGGACAGGCTGGAGACAGGCAGGAGACAGGCAGGAGACAGACAGGAGACAGACAGAAAGCCAGGGAAAGGTAGGAAAAACGGAGGCTGTGACAGGGAGATTTTTTTTTTTTCATCCAGCCTTTGTTAGCGTTTTCAGGCTGCTTATAGTAACTAACTGTGCATATATACTGAACTGATCTTAAGTCTGCTGTGAGGCATCCCATTCTGTGACTAAAGCAGCCTCTATTTAATAGCATAATAAACATTTGCACTTATTCTCATAGAAATCAGGCCTGACAAAGACACTTTTGCTGTGCATGCTCTCTGGTTTTTGTGGCACTGGCATCCCATTCTGTGACTAAAGCAGCCTCTATTTAATAGCATAATAACCATTTGCACTTATTCTCATAGAAATCAGGCCTGATAAAGACACTTTTGCTGTGCATGCTCTCTGGTTTTTGTGGCACTGGCATCCCATTCTGTGACTAAAGCAGCCTCTATTTAATAGCATAATAAACATTTGCACTTATTCTCATAGAAATCAGGCCTGACAAAGACACTTTTGCTGTGCATGCTCTCTGGTTTTTGTGGCACTGGCATCCCATTCTGTGACTAAAGCAGCCTCTATTTAATAGCATAATAAACATTTGCACTTATTCTCATAGAAATCAGGCCTGATAAAGACACTTTTGCTGTGCATGCTCTCTGGTTTTTGTGGCACTGGCATCCCATTCTGTGACTAAAGCAGCCTCTATTTAATAGCATAATAAACATTTGCACTTATTCTCATAGAAATCAGGCCTGACAAAGACACTTTTGCTGTGCATGCTCTCTGGTTTTTGTGGCACTGGCATCCCATTCTGTGACTAAAGCAGCCTCTATTTAATAGCATAATAAACATTTGCACTTATTCTCATAGAAATCAGGCCTGATAAAGACACTTTTGCTGTGCATGCTCTCTGGTTTTTGTGGCACTGGCATCCCATTCTGTGACTAAAGCAGCCTCTATTTAATAGCATAATAAACATTTGCACTTATTCTCATAGAAATCAGGCCTGATAAAGACACTTTTGCTGTGCATGCTCTCTGGTTTTTGTGGCACTGGCATCCCATTCTGTGACTAAAGCAGCCTCTATTTAATAGCATAATAAACATTTGCACTTATTCTCATAGAAATCAGGCCTGATAAAGACACTTTTGCTGTGCATGCTCTCTGGTTTTTGTGGCACTGGCATCCCATTCTGTGACTAAAGCAGCCTCTATTTAATAGCATAATAAACATTTGCACTTATTCTCATAGAAATCAGGCCTGATAAAGACACTTTTGCTGTGCATGCTCTCTGGTTTTTGTGGCACTGGCATCCCATTCTGTGACTAAAGCAGCCTCTATTTAATAGCATAATAAACATTTGCACTTATTCTCATAGAAATCAGGCCTGATAAAGACACTTTTGCTGTGCATGCTCTCTGGTTTTTGTGGCACTGGCATCCCATTCTGTGACTAAAGCAGCCTCTATTTAATAGCATAATAAACATTTGCACTTATTCTCATAGAAATCAGGCCTGACAAAGACACTTTTGCTGTGCATGCTCTCTGGTTTTTGTGGCACTGGCATCCCATTCTGTGACTAAAGCAGCCTCTATTTAATAGCATAATAAACATTTGCACTTATTCTCATAGAAATCAGGCCTGACAAAGACACTTTTGCTGTGCATGCTCTCTGGTTTTTGTGGCACTGGCATCCCATTCTGTGACTAAAGCAGCCTCTATTTAATAGCATAATAAACATTTGCACTTATTCTCATAGAAATCAGGCCTGATAAAGACACTTTTGCTGTGCATGCTCTCTGGTTTTTGTGGCACTGGCATCCCATTCTGTGACTAAAGCAGCCTCTATTTAATAGCATAATAAACATTTGCACTTATTCTCATAGAAATCAGGCCTGACAAAGACACTTTTGCTGTGCATGCTCTCTGGTTTTTGTGGCACTGGCATCCCATTCTGTGACTAAAGCAGCCTCTATTTAATAGCATAATAAACATTTGCACTTATTCTCATAGAAATCAGGCCTGATAAAGACACTTTTGCTGTGCATGCTCTCTGGTTTTTGTGGCACTGGCATCCCATTCTGTGACTAAAGCAGCCTCTATTTAATAGCATAATAAACATTTGCACTTATTCTCATAGAAATCAGGCCTGATAAAGACACTTTTGCTGTGCATGCTCTCTGGTTTTTGTGGCACTGGCATCCCATTCTGTGACTAAAGCAGCCTCTATTTAATAGCATAATAAACATTTGCACTTATTCTCATAGAAATCAGGCCTGACAAAGACACTTTTGCTGTGCATGCTCTCTGGTTTTTGTGGCACTGGCATCCCATTCTGTGACTAAAGCAGCCTCTATTTAATAGCATAATAACCATTTGCACTTATTCTCATAGAAATCAGGCCTGATAAAGACACTTTTGCTGTGCATGCTCTCTGGTTTTTGTGGCACTGGCATCCCATTCTGTGACTAAAGCAGCCTCTATTTAATAGCATAATAAACATTTGCACTTATTCTCATAGAAATCAGGCCTGACAAAGACACTTTTGCTGTGCATGCTCTCTGGTTTTTGTGGCACTGGCATCCCATTCTGTGACTAAAGCAGCCTCTATTTAATAGCATAATAAACATTTGCACTTATTCTCATAGAAATCAGGCCTGATAAAGACACTTTTGCTGTGCATGCTCTCTGGTTTTTGTGGCACTGGCATCCCATTCTGTGACTAAAGCAGCCTCTATTTAATAGCATAATAAACATTTGCACTTATTCTCATAGAAATCAGGCCTGACAAAGACACTTTTGCTGTGCATGCTCTCTGGTTTTTGTGGCACTGGCATCCCATTCTGTGACTAAAGCAGCCTCTATTTAATAGCATAATAAACATTTGCACTTATTCTCATAGAAATCAGGCCTGATAAAGACACTTTTGCTGTGCATGCTCTCTGGTTTTTGTGGCACTGGCATCCCATTCTGTGACTAAAGCAGCCTCTATTTAATAGCATAATAAACATTTGCACTTATTCTCATAGAAATCAGGCCTGATAAAGACACTTTTGCTGTGCATGCTCTCTGGTTTTTGTGGCACTGGCATCCCATTCTGTGACTAAAGCAGCCTCTATTTAATAGCATAATAAACATTTGCACTTATTCTCATAGAAATCAGGCCTGATAAAGACACTTTTGCTGTGCATGCTCTCTGGTTTTTGTGGCACTGGCATCCCATTCTGTGACTAAAGCAGCCTCTATTTAATAGCATAATAAACATTTGCACTTATTCTCATAGAAATCAGGCCTGATAAAGACACTTTTGCTGTGCATGCTCTCTGGTTTTTGTGGCACTGGCATCCCATTCTGTGACTAAAGCAGCCTCTATTTAATAGCATAATAAACATTTGCACTTATTCTCATAGAAATCAGGCCTGATAAAGACACTTTTGCTGTGCATGCTCTCTGGTTTTTGTGGCACTGGCATCCCATTCTGTGACTAAAGCAGCCTCTATTTAATAGCATAATAAACATTTGCACTTATTCTCATAGAAATCAGGCCTGACAAAGACACTTTTGCTGTGCATGCTCTCTGGTTTTTGTGGCACTGGCATCCCATTCTGTGACTAAAGCAGCCTCTATTTAATAGCATAATAAACATTTGCACTTATTCTCATAGAAATCAGGCCTGATAAAGACACTTTTGCTGTGCATGCTCTCTGGTTTTTGTGGCACTGGCATCCCATTCTGTGACCAAAGCAGCCTCTATTTAATAGCATAATAAACATTTGCACTTATTCTCATAGAAATCAGGCCTGATAAAGACACTTTTGCTGTGCATGCTCTCTGGTTTTTGTGGCACTGGCATCCCATTCTGTGACTAAAGCAGCCTCTATTTAATAGCATAATAAACATTTGCACTTATTCTCATAGAAATCAGGCCTGATAAAGACACTTTTGCTGTGCATGCTCTCTGGTTTCTGTGGCACTGGCATCCCATTCTGTGACTAAAGCAGCCTCTATTTAATAGCATAATAAACATTTGCACTTATTCTCATAGAAATCAGGCCTGACAAAGACACTTTTGCTGTGCATGCTCTCTGGTTTTTGTGGCACTGGCATCCCATTCTGTGACTAAAGCAGCCTCTATTTAATAGCATAATAAACATTTGCACTTATTCTCATAGAAATCAGGCCTGATAAAGACACTTTTGCTGTGCATGCTCTCTGGTTTTTGTGGCACTGGCATCCCATTCTGTGACTAAAGCAGCCTCTATTTAATAGCATAATAAACATTTGCACTTATTCTCATAGAAATCAGGCCTGACAAAGACACTTTTGCTGTGCATGCTCTCTGGTTTTTGTGGCACTGGCATCCCATTCTGTGACTAAAGCAGCCTCTATTTAATAGCATAATAAACATTTGCACTTATTCTCATAGAAATCAGGCCTGATAAAGACACTTTTGCTGTGCATGCTCTCTGGTTTTTGTGGCACTGGCATCCCATT
The DNA here is from genome assembly GCA_027917425.1 of Gastrophryne carolinensis. Taxonomy (NCBI): domain Eukaryota; kingdom Metazoa; phylum Chordata; class Amphibia; order Anura; family Microhylidae; genus Gastrophryne; species Gastrophryne carolinensis. The sequence goes on from CM051235.1 coordinate 255,615,797, forward strand.
CTGTGACTAAAGCAGCCTCTATTTAATAGCATAATAAACATTTGCACTTATTCTCATAGAAATCAGGCCTGATAAAGACACTTTTGCTGTGCATGCTCTCTGGTTTTTGTGGCACTGGCATCCCATTCTGTGACTAAAGCAGCCTCTATTTAATAGCATAATAAACATTTGCACTTATTCTCATAGAAATCAGGCCTGACAAAGACACTTTTGCTGTGCATGCTCTCTGGTTTTTGTGGCACTGGCATCCCATTCTGTGACTAAAGCAGCCTCTATTTAATAGCATAATAACCATTTGCACTTATTCTCATAGAAATCAGGCCTGATAAAGACACTTTTGCTGTGCATGCTCTCTGGTTTTTGTGGCACTGGCATCCCATTCTGTGACTAAAGCAGCCTCTATTTAATAGCATAATAAACATTTGCACTTATTCTCATAGAAATCAGGCCTGACAAAGACACTTTTGCTGTGCATGCTCTCTGGTTTTTGTGGCACTGGCATCCCATTCTGTGACTAAAGCAGCCTCTATTTAATAGCATAATAAACATTTGCACTTATTCTCATAGAAATCAGGCCTGATAAAGACACTTTTGCTGTGCATGCTCTCTGGTTTTTGTGGCACTGGCATCCCATTCTGTGACTAAAGCAGCCTCTATTTAATAGCATAATAAACATTTGCACTTATTCTCATAGAAATCAGGCCTGACAAAGACACTTTTGCTGTGCATGCTCTCTGGTTTTTGTGGCACTGGCATCCCATTCTGTGACTAAAGCAGCCTCTATTTAATAGCATAATAAACATTTGCACTTATTCTCATAGAAATCAGGCCTGATAAAGACACTTTTGCTGTGCATGCTCTCTGGTTTTTGTGGCACTGGCATCCCATTCTGTGACTAAAGCAGCCTCTATTTAATAGCATAATAAACATTTGCACTTATTCTCATAGAAATCAGGCCTGATAAAGACACTTTTGCTGTGCATGCTCTCTGGTTTTTGTGGCACTGGCATCCCATTCTGTGACTAAAGCAGCCTCTATTTAATAGCATAATAAACATTTGCACTTATTCTCATAGAAATCAGGCCTGACAAAGACACTTTTGCTGTGCATGCTCTCTGGTTTTTGTGGCACTGGCATCCCATTCTGTGACTAAAGCAGCCTCTATTTAATAGCATAATAAACATTTGCACTTATTCTCATAGAAATCAGGCCTGATAAAGACACTTTTGCTGTGCATGCTCTCTGGTTTTTGTGGCACTGGCATCCCATTCTGTGACTAAAGCAGCCTCTATTTAATAGCATAATAAACATTTGCACTTATTCTCATAGAAATCAGGCCTGACAAAGACACTTTTGCTGTGCATGCTCTCTGGTTTTTGTGGCACTGGCATCCCATTCTGTGACTAAAGCAGCCTCTATTTAATAGCATAATAAACATTTGCACTTATTCTCATAGAAATCAGGCCTGATAAAGACACTTTTGCTGTGCATGCTCTCTGGTTTTTGTGGCACTGGCATCCCATTCTGTGACTAAAGCAGCCTCTATTTAATAGCATAATAAACATTTGCACTTATTCTCATAGAAATTAGGCCTGACAAAGACACTTTTGCTGGCCAAAGCCCTACTGGACCCTGCCAGGTCGATTCCTGCCCGGGGCATCCCATTCTGTGACTACAGCAGCCTCTGTTTAAGACCATATAAGCATTTGCTCTTATCATATTTGAAATTAGCCTGATAAAGACACTTTTGCTGGCCAAAGCCCTACTGGACCCTGCCAGGTCCATTCCTGCCCAGGGCATCCCATTCTGTGACTAAAGCAGCCTCTGTTTAAGACCATATAAGCATTTGCTCTTATTATATTTATATTATAAGACACTTTTGCTGGGCATAGGCTTACTGCTGCCTGCCAGGTGCACTTCTGTTGAGGCATCCCATTCTGTAACATAGCATACCCCTCTTTATTTACACTAAGCAGCTCTCTTATTTACACTAAGCAGGCCTGTTGGAGGCTGAGTGTTACTGCTCACTTTTGGTGTGCATTATATTCTGTTTTATATAGACCCACTGCTGCCTGGGGGTTCTTAAAATATCACCTACTACCACGCCAGTTAGACTATGTCGGGCAGACAAGTGCCTGGAAGTGAAAAGAGGAGTGGCAGAGGCCAAGATTCCGCAGGCAGAGCTCGCATCAGACTGGGGGCCAGTAGCAGCAGGAGTCACGCTGAGAGACCTAATCTGCCAGTATCTGCTAGCGGTCGGGTCTCCACCAGTAACGCATCTGCCGTGGTAGATTGGCTGACGCGCTCATCAACAACATCATCACAACTTACATCTGAGACCCCCAGTCTAGGGTCGGTAGGTTCCTCTGACACAACCCTGAGTTGGCATGCCCCGAGAGCAGTCCCTGTCCTCCCATTGCCTCTGTCCTACGCCGTTCCCTCCCCCAGCGACGTATCCTATGCTTTGGGTTCAGCTCCACTCTTTAGTGAGGAGGACGATCAGATACAGGAGGACAGTCAGCAGCTACTGCCCAGCCAAGAAATGGAGGTGGCTTCTTTAGCTAGGCAGACAAATAGTGATGTGGACAGTGTCGTGGGTGCTGCGAGCGTTCCAGCTCCTGCGCCAGACACTGTTGACGAATCCACGAACATCAGTGACGTACAGCCACAACCCGGTGATGATGATGACGATGAAGCCGATCGCACTTGGGAGCCGGGTGATGAAGGGGCTTCATCGTCATCATCAGGAAAAGAGGGGCGCAGGTTGCCCCGGAGTCAGCAGCTGAGGCAGCAAGGTGGTAGCAGTCAGCATGGGGGCACAATTCCAAAGGCTGGAGCCGGCCGGGGCCGGGGCCGGGGTAGAGCACCTGCTGTGCGGCAGTCTACCTTATCGGGAGGTAGTGGAGCAGGGGTTCCTGGAGTTGGCAACAGCAGCAGTGAATCAGTGAGGCCAGGGGGTGGGAAAAGTAGCTACTCGGCAGTGTGGCAGTTTTTCCTGAGGCATCCGCAGGAGGGTAACATGGCCACATGCAAGATATGTAGGCAAAAGGTGAAGCGTGGCCAGGGTCCAAATGTTGGCACCACGGCCCTGCGTCAACATATGATGCGTCACCATAAAACGACCTGGGAGAACCGAGGCTCCCAAGGGGTGGTCCAGTCTGCTTCCTCACCAAGTGAGCTCCCAATTTCTGCCAGCCAAGGCTCCAGCACCTCAGCCGAAGGCAGCTGTGCGTCACACCCATCCTCTGTCGCTCCTGCTCCTCCTCCTCCTCCTCCAAGTCATGCATCCCGCCAGCAATCCATCAGCGAAGCCATGTCCAAGAGACAGCAGTATGCGCCCACTCATCCTACGGCGCAGAAGCTGAATGTGCTCCTGTCCAAGTTGCTGGTGCTGCAGTCGCTCCCTTTTCAGGTGGTGGAATCTGCACCTTTCAGAGAACTGATGGCTTGTGCCGAGCCGAGGTGGAGAGTCCCAAGCCGTCATTTCTTTGCCAAGAAGGCAGTACCAGCGCTGCACACTTTTGTTGAACAGAAGGTGGGCCAGTCCTTGAGCCTGTCGGTGTGTAGCAAAATACATGGCAGCGCCGACATCTGGAGCTGTAACTACGGTCAGGGGCAGTACATGTCGTTTACGGCCCACTGGGTGAATGTGGTCCCTTTGCAGCAGCAACTTGGACAGGTCACGCCGCTTCGGCCTCCGCGCTCTCTGCCCATTGGGCCTGTGACACCGTGCGACTCGGCCTCCTCATCCTCCGCCATCTCCTCACCCTCCACTGTAGGCTCAAGTCTCAGTGCCCCTCCAGTCTACCATGTGTGCAGGGCACGGAGGTGTCACGCAGTGCTTCACATGGTTTGTCTTGGCGAACGGAGTCACACAGGGGAGGAACTGCTTAAATGTATTCATCAGGAAATCCAAACATGGCTTACTCCGAGAAAACTTAAAATGGGAATCATGGTTACCGACAATGGGAAGAACATTTTGTCTGCGCTGCGCCAAGGAAGCCTGACCCATGCCCCCTGCATGGCTCACGTCTTCAATCTGGTTGTCAAGCGGTTTCTGAAGTGTTCCCCCCATCTGCAGGACATCCTAACAACTTCACGGAAACTTTGCATGCACTTCAGCCACTCCTACACCGCCAAACACACCCTTCTTGAGCTACAGCGTCAGAATGGTATCCCCCAACATAGTCTGATTTGCGATGTTTCCACCCGTTGGAATTCCACCCTTCACATGTTGGACCGATTATATGAACAGAGAAAAGCCATCACGGATTTCCTGATGATCCAAGCAGATAGGGGGACTCCCCTGTGTAACTTCAATGTCAACCAGTGGCAGCTCATACGTGACACCTGCCGTTTGCTCAGGCCCTTTGAGGAAGCCACTTTATTTGTCAGTCGGCAGGATTACGGGATGAACGACGTGATTCCACTGCTTCATGTACTACAGCACATGTTGGAAACCATGGCTGGTCAGGGCACTGGAGACATGGCGTTTACATCTTACGGCCACATGAACCCCGTTGGAGCTGAACTGGAGGAGGAGGAGGAGGAAGAGGAGGAGGAGGAGTTGCCCAGCGAAACACAGTTTAGGCTTGGCGAAATGGCTGGTTTATCTAGTCAGCGGACAGGAGAGGAGGAGCAGGAGCAGCCAGAGGAGCTAGAGGTTTTTGAGGAAGGAGAGACAGAGGACCCGGGCACACCGTGGCAGTATGCAGTGGAGATGGAGACAGGTAGTCCATCCGAGTCACTTGCGCAAATGGCACGAAGCATGCTCACATGCTTGCGTAGTGACCCCAGAATTGTTTCCATCTGTCGGCGGGATGACTTCTGGCTGTCCACCTTATTGGACCCTCGCTTCCGGCACAAAATGGGGGCATTTTTTAAACCCACCGAGAGGGAGGACAAACTCAACTACTACAAAGACATTCTACGTAGGCAGTTGGCCGATGCCTATCTGCGCCATGGTCCATACTCTCGCAGGTCTGACTCGAGGGGACCTCTGCGCTCACCTTCCACTGCCATGGCCGCTGGGGGGGTTGGCAGCAGCAGCAGCAGAAGCTCCATCAGCAGCAGCAGCCTCAGTCTTCAGTCGCTAATGAGTAGCTTTCTACACCCGCATAGTGAGGCTACTCATGAGCAGCAGGAAGACCTGGAGCAGGACCTGAACCAGCAGGTCATGTCATACTTTGACATGACCATGCCAACACACCTTGAGGATCCGCTGGACTTCTGGGCAGCCAAACTTGATTTGTGGCCGCAACTAGCAGAGTTTGCCCTGGAAAAGCTGTCCTGCCCGGCAAGTAGCGTGCCATCTGAGCGGGTGTTTAGTGCGGCGGGGGCCATAGTTACGGCGAGGAGAACTCGTCTGTCAACTAAAAATGTGGAGAGACTCACCTTTGTCAAAATGAATCAGGGATGGATCAGCCAGGATTTCCACCCACCAATGCCTGATGCATGCGACTAGATTCAGCATGGTGCCACGTTTTACACTTTACAAATGGTGCAAAACATATTTATGTCTTTAGGCCATTTTTTGGGCTCCTGCTGCTGCTACTGCCAACTTCTGCCAACTCCAGGGTGTGATTCATCCAATTTTTGGGCTCCTGAAGCCAACTCCAGTGTATATTTGGGCTCCTGCTGCTACTACTGTCAACTCCTGCCAACTCCAGGGTGTGATTCATCCAATTTTTGGGCTCCTGAGGCCAACTCCAGTGTATATTTGGGCTCCTGCTGCTGCTACTGTCAACTCCTGCCAACTCCAGGGTGTGATTCATCCAATTTTTGGGCTCCTGAAGCCAACTCCAGTGTATATTTGGGCTCCTGCTGCTGCTACTGTCAACTCCTGCCAACTCCAGGGTGTGATTCATCCAATTTTTGGGCTCCTGAGGCCAACTCCAGTGTATATTTGGGCTCCTGCTGCTGCTACTGTCAACTCCTGCCAACTCCAGGGTGTGATTCATCCAATTTTTGGGCTCCTGAAGCCAACTCCAGTGTATATTTGGGCTCCTGCTGCTGCTACTGTCAACTCCTGCCAACTCCAGGGTGTGATTCATCCAATTTTTGGGCTCCTGAAGCCAACTCCAGTGTATATTTGGGCTCCTGCTGCTGCTACTGTCAACTCCTGCCAACTCCAGGGTGTGATTCATCCAATTTTTGGGCTCCTGAGGCCAACTCCAGTGTATATTTGGGCTCCTGCTGCTGCTACTGCCAACTTCTGCCAACTCCAGGGTGTGATTCATCCAATTTTTGGGCTCCTGAAGCCAACTCCAGTGTATATTTGGGCTCCTGCTGCTACTACTGCCAACTTCTGCCAACTCCAGGGTGTGATTCATCCAATTTTTGGGCTCCTGAGGCCAACTCCAGTGTATATTTGGGCTCCTGCTGCTGCTGCTGCCAACTTCTGCCAACTCCAGGGTGTGATTCATCCAATTTTTGGGCTCCTGAAGCCAACTCCAGTGTATATTTGGGCTCCTGCTGCTGCTACTGTCAACTCCTGCCAACTCCAGGGTGTGATTCATCCAATTTTTGGGCTCCTGAGGCCAACTCCAGTGTATATTTGGGCTCCTGCTGCTGCTACTGCCAACTTCTGCCAACTCCAGGGTGTGATTCATCCAATTTTTGGGCTCCTGAAGCCAACTCCAGTGTATATTTGGGCTCCTGCTGCTACTACTGCCAACTTCTGCCAACTCCAGGGTGTGATTCATCCAATTTTTGGGCTCCTGAGGCCAACTCCAGTGTATATTTGGGCTCCTGCTGCTGCTGCTGTCAACTCCTGCCAACTCCAGGGTGTGATTCATCCAATTTTTGGGCTCCTGAAGCCAACTCCAGTGTATATTTGGGCTCCTGCTGCTGCTACTGTCAACTCCTGCCAACTCCAGGGTGTGATTCATCCAATTTTTGGGCTCCTGAAGCCAACTCCAGTGTATATTTGGGCTCCTGCTGCTGCTGCTGCCAACTTCTGCCAACTCCAGGGTGTGATTCATCCAATTTTTGGGCTCCTGAAGCCAACTCCAGTGTATATTTGGGCTCCTGCTGCTGCTGCTGCTGCCAACTTCTGCCAACTCCAGGGTGTGATTCATCCAATTTTTGGGCTCCTGAGGCCAACTCCAGTGTATATTTGGGCTCCTGCTGCTGCTGCTGCCAACTTCTGCCAACTCCAGGGTGTGATTCATCCAATTTTTGGGCTCCTGAGGCCAACTCCAGTGTATATTTGGGCTCCTGCTGCTGCTGCTGCTGCTGCCAACTTCTGCCAACTCCAGGGTGTGATTCATCCAATTTTTGGGCTCCTGAAGCCAACTCCAGTGTATATTTGGGCTCCTGCTGCTGCTGCTGCTGCCAACTTCTGCCAACTCCAGGGTGTGATTCATCCAATTTTTGGGCTCCTGAGGCCAACTCCAGTGTATATTTGGGCTCCTTCTGCCCCTCATAGTGATGCCACTTCAACTCTCTGCAATTGTGCCGCTCTGCGATTCTATTAGCGATGCCTCTGATCTGCATGTGATATTTCTTCAAAGTATTATTTAACAAACCCAGCACGCATCCTGTGCGTGTTACAGCAAGGCTGAATGGTTTACAACCCTATTGAGGCTGTAGGAGGCTCAGAAATAGCCGTTTTTAATAGCGATTCGTCGCGAATTTATTCGGGTCGAAACGATTTTTGTCGGAAAATTCGGCGAATCAGTCGAATCGAATTTTTCAAAAGTTCGCTCATCTCTAGTTAAAGTGCAAGATATGTATCTGTCGGGCAAAATAAATTCCTGGTTCTCATTTAATACCATACGAAGCTAAAATTTTAAAATATTACACTTGGCGTTGATTTGGATATTCAGAAGGGAGAAAACACAATGCTTTACCATGTCAGGGGTAGAGTTGAAGTGAACCAAAACTCATTTTAGTAGTGGCATAGCCTGCAGTTTTAACTCTCTGATCTTGCCATATACCCTTGGTCCAGGGAACATGTAAGTGGACTCTTGGTCCACTTGCATGGTCTCTAGGGGGTATTCTGATTTGGAATGCCCCATGGTGTGTAACACTACATACCCCCCTGACAGCACACTATGCTCTATAGTGGGATCCCCCCATCGGAACACCAATCACAGCTGCTGTTGACTGCAGAGGGATCCCTGAATTAGGTGATTTTAAACATTTATACAGGGGTGTAACTTGAGGGGGTGCCACCAAACGGAGGCCTAGAAGGTCAGTGGGCCCCCATGATTGTTGCTCCTCCACCTTTTTTTTTTATCATATTTGAGCTGGAATCATTTTTATAAAAAAAAGCATCCCTTGTCTCTGCTTTTTCAGTCACTAATTGTCTAGCTGCATCAAATTTAATTAAAAGACAGAAAAAAAGTTTACCGTATAAGCCTTGATAGGGCCCCATTTAATGTTCCCGCCAGGACCCCGTCACATTTAGTTACGCCACTGCGTATATAGATTTTATGCTGATAGCCATTTCACCTCTGTAGTTGGTCAGAAATGAGGATCAAGGCTCTTAGTATTCCTGTGCTATACTTAAAGTGCCCCTTCAGTCAAAAAATCAAAGCTTAGTAAATTGCTCTTCTAAAGCACCTCTGTGGCAATCAGTGAGATAAGCTTATTGAGAGGGATTAACGGAATAGCAGGCAGATTCTGCACCGTTAAATATGCATGGCAGCGGCCATCTTGCCACACGCATAAAGGAGCTGATTCTGAAAAAAATTACTATTTCAGATAAAATAGCCTCTTAGCTCTCTGCAAGCATTTTCAGCCAGAAGTTGTAAGCCTTCATCTGTAATGACTCATCATTGAATAAAATACATTGTATACATTGTATTTCCTTGACTGAGCGTTTTTGCAGCAGCTGCCACCATAGAGATACACTGTAACAGCTTTCCTCATACAGATTTTCCTTGCTACATTAGCTGTTTTCAGTATTCAGTGTTTGTGTGTGTGAATAATGACAGAAAAGCTTCTCCTTGTTTCTGATTCATATGTCTCTTACAATTCATGTGAATTGCTGCTGGGACACCTCCCTAATTCTCATATGTAAGCAGGACTATCATGTGTGTGGCAAAATGGCTGCCATCATGTCATTCTAGAGTAAATAAACCTTCTAATGTTCCACAACATCTGCATGAGGTTAAGACTTCTTAAACTGCTTATGCCACTGATCATAAGAAGGGAAGCAATTTACTAAACTTTATTTTTGTTGACTGGGGGTCCGCTTTAAGTTGAAGGTATAAGCAGGGACCAAACTGGTTGCAGAAACAGATCCACAGCGGTCTTGTGTACAAGAGTCTAGAAAAAGTCATGAAAGATGTCACATGAACCAAATTAAGGATCAATGCTAGTGATCTCTAGAGGGGGGAAAGGCCATTACACATACTGATCTCCCCACCCAGGGCCATATTTGGTGTTTACAGGCTGTTTTGGTGCTCTTGCCCCCAGGTTGTAATCTGTGAGTGTAAAAAAAATAACTAAATCTAGGACTTGGCTCACATTCCTGATCTGAAGCTCTTCTCGTCTTCTGTCTTTACATCTTCTCTGCCAGTCATGAGATTCACATTGAAGAGAAAGTGTGGATGAGTAAAGGGTTTAAGGGCCCCTTTACTAGTTCATAGGGTAGGGGCCACAACATATCAGGCCCCCACAGGCAGAGCAGGTGGGTGGATAGTGTCCCCTCAGGTATAATTACACCTCTTCCTCTGAGGAGCATGGGTGAGGCTAGTGCCCTTCAGCATTGACTGGAGCACCTTTAGCAGAGCATGGATTAATATATGGTATCAGCATGACTGGAGGAGACTGTCGCAAAACCCAAGCTATATGCTTGGTACAATAGGACAAGGAGGGGCTATCAAAAAATTAAAAAAACTTTTTTCAAGCCAAAAGTTGCTCCTTGTTCCATGACAAAAGTTGTGTGGGGATTTGGTTTGTTTTATTATTGTCATGTCTCCAAGGTCAGGTGTATATTTAAAGGTCAGGAGAAAAAATAAGTGTAAAGAAGAAATGTAATCACGCTCATTATACTAATATACTTCTTTATATACAACAGTTTTTCTGGCTCACCTTTCTGTATCACCTACTGCTTGGTGTCTAAAGAAGGTACACAATGGACACTTTTTACCCAAGAAATGTGTGCAAATTTAATGTAGAAATGTTTATATTCAATAAATACAATAAACTGCATTTTGCAGTCTCTCCTGATCCCAGCAGGGCTCCTGGTTGGGTACATGCCCCTTTTCTATTTAATCATCCACACCTAAAGAATCCTGTTCACATGCCTGTTAAAATATATATATGGTAGATATGAAAATTAGAGGACATATTATTACTCTGTTGCAAAAAGACTTTCACTGAGAAGTAAAAAAGACCCAGAGGGGCCTTAACGTGGTGTTGGTTTGAATCTGCAGGCTTTAGCGGAAGAGATTTAATTCTGTATTATTAGTGTTGTGTACAATGTTTATAGAATTGACTTTAAGCAGATACAAGATAGTAACATTTTTCTAATTCTAACATGTGGTAAATTAATTTAATTGGATCTTCCCTGATTAATATTCATTTTCCATTTGATTGCAGCTAAGTAGCAGCTAATACCTCTGCGACGTCTCTGGCCACAGGTCAATCCAGGACTTAGCAACAAGACACAACATGGCGCGAGGCGTGCTCTTCCATATTCCTGCCATTTTATAGACAGAACACTGCTCTAATTTAAAGCAAAAGATTAGATAGAAAAAATAAATTAGCTTTATTTGCACTATAGCTGCTAAAGTACTAAAACTTCAGACCAGTGAAAAGAAAGCAGTGGATTGATAGCAGTGGTGTAACTAACTGCAGCCGGTCCCTGGTGTTTTCCTACTTCTTACCACTGTTTTACTCTCCCCAACCTTACTACTTAGTAGTTTCCTAATAGTATACTTGATTTAGGAGGAAGTACTCGATATAATGATATTTTGTTTTTCTTTTCCAATTTTCAATCGGTCAGTATCTTATTACTGTGGCATGAAGCGGCCCAAAACTTCTACAGTGCATGGGTCCCCTGTTCTGCCAAAGCTGCATAAGCTGAGTATCAGGCTACTGGTTGACTGGGTAAGAATATTTTAATATCATATACCAAATCAGGATAGTAAGGGGGATACAGTAAGGTTTTTTTCTAAAAGGACAATGGAGGTCTCCTCACAGGTCCCATTTTGGGCAAACATAAATAAATAAAACAGGATACTTATCTTTGATTTCCTTGAGTTCCTCTTGTCAACATTCTTTGAGAATATTCAGGTGCTCCCACCACCGGCTGCTCAGGTCTGGCCCTGACCTACAAGAGTGGACCCGCTGATTACTTTACCCTTCAGTGAATGGAAGGGGCGCCACTTTAGCATTCTTCCTTTCTGCTTTTATGTGTGGTGTCCACTTCTTCAGAATGTGTTGAAGATCCGGACCCAGAGAGATGGTCTTTTGGGGAGTTAATCATGAACATCATTTAGAAAAAAACCATATTAGTGTGTGTGTGTGTGTGTGTGTGTGTGTATATCAGGCAATCAGGCATCAGCGCTAAGAGATATAGAAATCACAATTTTGCCTCTCTCACTTGTGCTGAACAATGTAGCAAGTCTCACTGTAATATTGTAACAAATTCTCCTACATCCAGCTGTGATACACTGTAGCCGCTGCCTCCGCCCTACCTGCTGTTACATTGTAGTATAGTTGATGACTGTGATGTACCAGGAAGAATAGCTTATTTGTTGTGTATATGAATTAGAGATGAGCAAAGTTTGGCAGATTCGATGAATTTCCCCGAGAAATTCACATTTGGTCAAACCAAACTTTTAACAAATTCACTCATAAAACCATTACAAAACAATCTTATCTCTGTTCCCATAAAAGTGATGTCACAACTCCCTTTTATTATAAGTAGCCCCCTGCGGGTTGCAGAGAGAGGCTTTGTTGGGTGCTGGATTCTATGGAGTCCAGTGTGGGGCAGTGAGAGCGCCGTGGGACAGAAAGGGGGCAGTGAGAGAGCAGGTATGAGGAGTGAGGATTTCATGGAGAGTTTGGTTAGCCCCCAAAAACTTGGGTTTGTGCCCAATCAAACTTTTCCTGAAATTCGGGTCGAATCCTAGTTCTGCTGGTTCGGTTCGAATATATATATATATATATATATATATATATATATATATATATATATATTAGAAACGGTCATAGCAGTTTGTAGATGTAGAAATCCAGGCTGTGCAGATGAAATGAACCAATGTATTATACACTTTAATGTTATAAATATATAAACCCATATTCATATTTATGGATGTCACACACATACTGTATACTCATTGCTAGGTTGACATTACAGTATATTGTTCACCAGCATCCTCCTGCTGGTGACAGAGTCACTTGTCAATATTCCTATTAGTGCTACCTGTCAATACTTCTATTGGAGAAGGAATTACTTATCAATAATCCCCTTGGTGAAAGCGTTCTGTATCAATGTTCCTGTTAACAGCACATTAACTCATCGATATCCTTACTGGCTATTAAGTCACATTATTCTTACTGTATTATGGCCTATACTATCTTCCATGGTGCAAGCATCCTGATTTGCAATGTCCAACCACTTGAATCCCCCTAGGCAGCCCAGAAATAAGGCAACTACTCAACATTTTGCTACCCAGTGTGTCATGGCTGCACATTTACCCCACCAACAACCAGTAAGGTTTGCTCTGCAAATGTGCATGCCTGTCTGGTGAATATCAATGGCCACCAATGGTCATGTGTTTGTGTATGGACCAGGTAAATATTTCTGTTGAAGCAGATGCAGAGATGCCAACCTTGGAGACCAGTTTAGAAGGTGATGGGCGTGGTGGGGCTGTGATTTAGGGTGTAGCTTATTTGCGGGCTTTTGAGGAACAAATGGCAATTTTCAGTTATATAAGGGTTTAAAATGTGTAATGCTTAAACCGGATCAACAGACTGACACAGTTGGAAAAGAAAGGTAGCGGCCATTTTGAAGCTTCCTCTCCCAGCATCTCAGCCATGATGCTGCCTGACCTAACTGACAATGCAGAGTAACAGGAACCCAGCAGCACTTTCTGTTTGCAAATGCATTGGTCTGCTTTTAATATTTCCAGTTGTACGGAATAATTCTAGTAGCAAACAGGAGAGTCGGGGGGGGGGGGGGGGTCTCCTGGGGATGTCTTGCTACTATTTACTCCGAATACCTGGAGATAAAGGTGGCTTTTGGTTTTCATTTCATGAAGGTGATGTAGGAAAATGATGTTGCTATCTACAGACGATTGAGTTGAGATTGAGTAAACCATGTGTATTACTGTAATCCAAATGACTTTGGTTGTAAATGGGAGCTCTGCTTCTGCACTGCAAAGGAAATTGTGGCTATTTGTAAATCGGTGTGGCAAAGTGAAATCCTAAACCCTCACTAAAGAATCTAGAAAATGTTTGAGCTAGTAATGTAAGAAGCATTTAATACTCAAGTCTTGCTTCAGTGAGTATAACAATTCCAAGCAATGGCATTTTCACAAATCTGTAAAAATAACAAAGTTCCTCCAGTCTCTATGACCACAAACCTTACTTGACTCCCTTTCAGTTTGTTATGTAAATCTGTCTGGGACCATTACCATAAAACACTAAAGAGAAAAGGGATAATTTAAAGCTGAACTGAAAGCTCATCTTGCAGGCTGATTCATTACTAGCGATAGGTATCGGCAGATGAGCGTCTGTACAGAGGCGCTTAGAGTGACCGCTAGTAGACTATCAGGTGCTGTTAGACAGCGTCTCATTCGCTGTAGTAACCTGGCCGGCATTGATGAATGAGATGTATGTTGGGCGTTCTAACACCACAGCGTTGCAGAGTGCGAGAGGTAGCGCCAGCTCATTGCGACTGACTCTCAGCGACTCACACCATATTCAACAAAAACACACACACAGCTATGGCGCTCTGGATCTGGTCGCTATAACACAGAGCGCCAGCAGCTGTGTGATTAAAGTCTGTTTTTGATCACATATCTACCGGTAACAAAGCGAAAACACGGGAATTACATTGTTGTAACATTGTGATATTAATACTTTAATGCCAGACCTGTAATGACAATTCTGCATATAAATAATCAAAAAAGTTTTCAAAAATGACTCTTTCTAGGCCAGGATAAGTGACAATTATTTAAGAGAAAAACAAAATTATTAAAAACAAAAAACCCTGTTTAAACAGAAGGAACGTCCATTGAAATGTATGAGAGAGCGATAGGTAGCCACAGGTAATACCTGGAAGCCAGAGTGCCGGCGCTATACGCTGAGCCACCTGTAATGATGAATCGCACACTACATGGCGCTGTTAGAGTCGCTCACCAGAATTGCTTTCATAAATGTAGTTTTGCGTACAGCGCCCAGCGTCCACCAGACACTGCCTGCCACTACGAGGCACTACTTGCCGCTATCCCTTGATGAATAAACCCTATAGTTAAAAAGTGAATCAAAAGTGATGCAAGTCCAAATTCTTCATGGGGGATAAAATGGAGTATAGATGTTTTTTATTTGTTAATGCCTGGACAGATACATTAAGTGCTTTCACTAATTGCCCAAATGCAGCTTAAGCAAAAAATCATCCTGCCACAGCCGCCATGGACAAATATTTCTCACTCATCTTTCTCTTCTTTTAATTGTAATTATTATTCTAAATGAACTTTTGACCTTATTTTACAACCTCTAAAGAGGCCGCCAATGTAAGATTTCTAACTTCTATCTATCTATATATCGTTGTGTGTGTGTCTATATATATATATGTGTGTATATATATATATATATATATATATATATATATTTATAGATAGGATTTATATCCCATAACTGATTTATGGGATTATAGTGGTCAAGATGTAATTTTGTTTCATGGATAATGCACGTCATCAGTTTAGGTTTCTAAGGACATTACTTCAAGTCTGAACTTGATAGCCATCTGTCTTTTTTTTAAACATATTAACTAAGTCATTATGAATGTATCAATGTGACAAAAATGTCTGCTAATGTTTGAGGGGCGGCCATCATTCTATCCCTCCAATGTCAGCTTTAGAATGCACAGATCTCATTTCAGGATCTCCAGTTGACTTTGGACGTGTTACTTTATCACTCTATCCTGCAGGTTACGAGGAGAATAGATTGGACGGGGACTCTCTGGCTTTATGGTTCTATTAAGTATTTCACAGCATTATTGTTATGGGCTGCAAAGGCCACACAGTGAAAAGGCAGCAGTGACACTGTTGATTTGTCATTCTATGCCCTGGTGTATCATGCACCATCTAGGCTTGCCACCGAAATGGAGAGGGAAAATGAAAACCGCATGCTACGTGCTCCGTGAAATGTCGGCCAGGGAGCCTATTCTCTATATTTCACCTCCATCCTTTATCCTGGTTATTAGGGCAATTATGGCAAAACCCGTTACATTAAAATAGAGAATTATACTGAGGAGATGCTGCGGTCCCATTTTTATATTAAACACTTCTATAAGTGCCAAAGTCAATTCAAAAAGTTCCACACAGCTCCCTAGTACAACAAATATTTCCCACAGCAGAGAAAGGTGCATGGGTAGACCCCTGCAGGTCCAAAGGAAATGTGGAGGTTGATTCACTACTAGCGCCATGTATTGCCAGATGAGCGTCTGTATAGCGGCGCTTAGAGTAGACGCTGTAACCTAGCGCTGCGGTCGATGTGGTAACCTGTCCGACATTGATGAATATGATGTGTGTTGGGTGCTATAACAACAGTATAATGCTGCAGCGAGCAAGAGGTAGCCCCAGCTCAGTGCTCCCGGCACTCGGCGCTCCACACCATATTTAGCAAAAAACTACACACAGTGTTGGCGCTCTAAAGCTGGGTGCTCATAGAGCGTCAGATGCTGTGTGATCAAAGTCTGTTTTTGAACACATATCCACCAGTAACAAAGCGAAAACACATGGAGTGACATTGTTTTAACACTGAGACAATAAAACTTTAGTGCAAGACCTCTAATGAAAATTCTGCATAACATTATTAAATAGTTAAAAAATGTAAAAAAGTGTTTGTTTGCAGCCAGGAGAGGTCACACAATGATTTGAGCAAAATAAAATGTAATTTCCAAACACGCTATTTAGAGACAACCAAATGAAAGCCCCAATGAAATGTATGGGAGAGCAACACTGAGTGAAAGGTACTACATGGCGCTCCTGAACCTAGAGCGCCGGCGCTATACGCTGAGCCGCTTGTAGTAATACATGTGAAGCCCGGTGTTCACCAGACGCTGCCTGCCGCTACGAGGCACTACCTAGCACTATCCGTTCTTAAAAAACACCCAAAGTATAAGTGAAATCCAGCACCTCAGTAATGGTAGGCCAATAAAACTTAACTTTTAATCCATTTATTAAAAGAGGTATTAATGAGTGGATTTACTCACAATTAATATATATGACTTAACTACTAGTGTTTTGGTAGTTTAGGTTGGCCTATTGTGGGTGGTTCCATTTCAGCCCTCACACAACACCTGCTAACATAGTGTAAGGCTGCATAATTAAAGTGGACCAAAACACACTGAACTTGGGAAATACATTTGAGCAAAGCCCCTGCCTATACTCCCTTCTTAGGGTGTAGAACTAGAAATGGATATTTTTGCATTTCGAATGGTCCTGGAACACTGATTTTGTTGCTGTCTCTCGGTGTGACATGACAAGTCATTGCATAGGTGTGGCAATGACATAATTGCCACACAAAACAGTGGCAATGAATGGTGGAGGCGGAGCTTTACAGCTAAAACAGGTGCCGTTATCTGGGATTAGAGTGAAGCAGGAGAAATGAAAATTGGCAAATGGTAATCTTCATGGGGGGAGCAATTCAAGGGATGCTAGTTAAAATTGTGGGTTTTAGTAAGCTTTAACCCTTTAAGTGCCAGCCTACCTGCAGCATTTCCCACTCCCTGTTGCCAGAGCATTTTTCACTATTTTGCGCTCCCCATGTTCAACTGTAATTTTTGAAGGGATTTTCTGGGATTTCCCATAAAAATTACATATTGTTTTTTTCAGCAGAATCTGGGCTTTAACATCATATCTCTTGTTTATCAATTTTGTAGTTTTATCATAATTATTTTGGGCAAAATATGTGAAAGAAAATAAAAATACACAAGTTTTTACATTTTGCAGTGTTTTTTTTTAATCGAAAATAAAGGTTTTTCAATAAAAACATATTGAGAGTAAAAGCCCCATTTCTCCCGGTTACAACGGTACCACACATGTATTAGTAGACACCCTTTCCTGCCCAGGAGACCCCAGAAACTGCAAAGAGCGCTAGAGGAGATTTTCAGATAAAATACAAATACTTTGCGCTCCTCGCAGTTTTTCAAAAAATACAACCCTTTACATTTGAAATACCCCCCACAAACTATATATTTTTGGAAAGTGCACAATTCAAGGTTTCTAAGCATACTAGGCTTGTTGGCGTGGGTCCATTGGTTTGAACTCTATTGATTGGCAGAATCTCTGGTTCCAAAGGATTTCGCTAAAAAAAAAAGCAAAAAGCAGATTCAAAACCATATTTTCCTATAAAAACAATAAGCAAGCAAGAAGTAACGCAGTAAATCTGAAAGCACAACATCTGCTGAACAAAATAATACCCCACATGCATAGGTACGTTGAAGTGTAGAGTTGCCAAACACCCCAAAGTCAAGCATGCGTTTGAGGGTAATTTTACTTGAAAAAATCAGCGGCGCACACAAAGTGCGCACCTTGCAGTTTCTCCAAATTTACAACCCTTTACATTTGAAATACCCCCCACAAACTATATATTTTTGGAAAGTACATACCTCAAGGTTTCTAAGCCTACTGGGCTTGTTGACATCGGCGACTTCCTTCGGGAATCTATTGATTGGCAGAATCTCTGGTTCCAAAGGATTTCGCTAAAAAAATAAGCAAAAAGCAGATTGAAAAACATTTTTTCCTATAAAAACAATAAGCAAGCAAGAAGTAACGCAGTAAATCTGAAAGCACAACGGCTGCTGAACAAAACAATACCCCACATGCATAGGTACTTTGAAGTGTAGAGTTGCCAAACACCCCAAAGTCAAGCATGCGTTTGAGGGTAATTTTACTTGAAAAAATCAGCGGCGCACACAAAGTGCGCACCTTGCAGTTTCTCCAAATTTACAACCCTTTACATTTGAAATACCCCCCACAAACTATATATTTTTGGAAAGTACATACCTCAAGGTTTCTAAGCCTACTGGGCTTGTTGACGTCGGCGACTTTCTTCGCAATCTATTGATTGGCAGAATCTCTGGTTCCAAAGGATTTCGCTAAAAAAATAAGCAAAAAGCAGATTGAAAAACATTTTTTCCTATAAAAACAATAAGCAAGCAAGAAGTAACGCAGTAAATCTGAAAGCACAACGGCTGCTGAACAAAACAATACCCCACATGCATAGGTACTTTGAAGTGTAGAGTTGCCAAACACCCCAAAGTCAAGCATGCGTTTGAGGGTAATTTTACTTGAAAAAATCAGCGGCGCACACAAAGTGCGCACCTTGCAGTTTCTCCAAATTTACAACCCTTTACATTTGAAATACCCCCCACAAACTATATATTTTTGGAAAGTACATACCTCAAGGTTTCTAAGCCTACTGGGCTTGTTGACATCGGCGACTTCCTTCGGGAATCTATTGATTGGCAGAATCTCTGGTTCCAAAGGATTTCGCTAAAAAAATAAGCAAAAAGCAGATTGAAAAACATTTTTTCCTATAAAAACAATAAGCAAGCAAGAAGTAACGCAGTAAATCTGAAAGCACAACGGCTGCTGAACAAAACAATACCCCACATGCATAGGTACTTTGAAGTGTAGAGTTGCCAAACACCCCAAAGTCAAGCATGCGTTTGAGGGTAATTTTACTTAAAAAAATCAGCGGCGCACACAAAGTGCGCACCTTGCAGTTTCTCCAAATTTACAACCCTTTACATTTGAAATACCCCCCACAAACTATATATTTTTGGAAAGTACATACCTCAAGGTTTCTAAGCCTACTGGGCTTGTTGACGTCGGCGACTTTCTTCGCAATCTATTGATTGGCAGAATCTCTGGTTCCAAAGGATTTCGCTAAAAAAATAAGCAAAAAGCAGATTGAAAAACATTTTTTCCTATAAAAACAATAAGCAAGCAAGAAGTAACGCAGTAAATCTGAAAGCACAACGGCTGCTGAATAAAACAATACCCCACATGCATAGGTACTTTGAAGTGTAGAGTTGCCAAACACCCCAAAGTCAAGCATGCGTTTGAGGGTAATTTTACTTGAAAAAATCAGCGGCGCACACAAAGTGCGCACCTTGCAGTTTCTCCAAATTTACAACCCTTAACATTTGAAATACCCCCCACAAACTATATATTTTTGGAAAGTACATACCTCAAGGTTTCTAAGCCTACTGGGCTTGTTGACGTCGGCGACTTTCTTCGCAATCTATTGATTGGCAGAATCTCTGGTTCCAAAGGATTTCGCTAAAAAAATAAGCAAAAAGCAGATTGAAAAACATTTTTTCCTATAAAAACAATAAGCAAGCAAGAAGTAACGCAGTAAATCTGAAAGCACAACGGCTGCTGAACAAAACAATACCCCACATGCATAGGTACTTTGAAGTGTAGAGTTGCCAAACACCCCAAAGTCAAGCATGCGTTTGAGGGTAATTTTACTTGAAAAAATCAGCGGCGCACACAAAGTGCGCACCTTGCAGTTTCTCCAAATTTACAACCCTTTACATTTGAAATACCCCCCACAAACTATATATTTTTGGAAAGTACATACCTCAAGGTTTCTAAGCCTACTGGGCTTGTTGACATCGGCGACTTTCTTCGCAATCTATTGATTGGCAGAATCTCTGGTTCCAAAGGATTTCGCTAAAAAAATAAGCAAAAAGCAGATTGAAAAACATTTTTTCCTATAAAAACAATAAGCAAGCAAGAAGTAACGCAGTAAATCTGAAAGCACAACGGCTGCTGAACAAAACAATACCCCACATGCATAGGTACTTTGAAGTGTAGAGTTGCCAAACACCCCAAAGTCAAGCATGCGTTTGAGGGTAATTTTACTTGAAAAAATCAGCGGCGCACACAAAGTGCGCACCTTGCAGTTTCTCCAAATTTACAACCCTTTACATTTGAAATACCCCCCACAAACTATATATTTTTGGAAAGTACATACCTCAAGGTTTCTAAGCCTACTGGGCTTGTTGACGTCGGCGACTTTCTTCGCAATCTATTGATTGGCAGAATCTCTGGTTCCAAAGGATTTCGCTAAAAAAAAAAAGCAAAAAGCAGATTCAAAACCATATTTTCCTATAAAAACAATAAGCAAGCAAGAAGTAACGCAGTAAATCTGAAAGCACAACATCTGCTGAACAAAATAATACCCCACATGCATAGGTACTTTGAAGGGTACAGTTACCAATCACCCAAAACGAACACATGCGCTATGGAAAAACAAAACAATTTCTTACCTGTTCTAAGAAGTGCAAGTAGGATACTGTAGCTGTGCCATCAGATTATAGGATACTGTAGCTGTGCCATCTTATAGGATACTGTAGCTGTGTCATCAAATTATAGGATACTGTAGCTGTGTCATCAGACTATAAGATCAGTGCAGTGATCAATGACCAATATTAGGAATCAAGGACCTGAAATTGGTCACATTTTATCATCACTTGCCACAAGTAACCAGCTGCTCCTGCTCCACCATTTCCCTTCGGATTAGCAACAGCGAAAAGAAACTAAAAGAAAATAAAATATAATGGCAACACAAAATACCTAAGAAACCTAATCCTAAAAGGGGCCTACCTACCAAAAAAAAAAAATGCATTGCTCAATAATTTAGTTGAGTATGGTATACCTCAAAACAATCTTCGAGGCATAACCCGGGTTGGCTGGGACAGGTCGGGCAATAATACCGCACATCTCTTCTAATGCCACGCTTCCTACAAACCCTACAAGCTCTCTGGGGATACCGCTTTTTACCAACTTCGGGAAGCAACTTTATAAAGTGCTTCCCTACTAATCTGGCCTGGTTGTCATTGCTAGGCAGATCTGGTTCTTCCGCAGTATCCCCAAACAACAAAGCAGGGAGTAACTGCTGCTGGTATTTTATGTACGATAAATTGGAGCCTGGCACTGCTGCCTTGAAGGCAACAAAGCTGTTGTAAGTTGCCATTTGGACCAAATGGATAGCAACTTTAGTGTACCAGGCTCGAGTTTTTCGGGTGGCGTTGTAATAAGTTAATATTTGGTCCGTTTTATCAACGCCACCCATGAATTTATTATAATCGGTTATGCAACGTGGCTTTTGGGAAGGGGCTCGGGGACCACGTTGCCTTACATTCACAACTGACTCATCGTGGAGTGTTGTCAGAAGGAATACATTTTTTTTGCCCATGTATTTCATGGCCAGGACCTCATCGCTTCTTAGAGCATAAGACTCCCCCCTTTTTAATTTTTTTTCAAGTAGTGGCCTGGGCAATCCTTTGCGTTTAGGGTTGATGGTGCCGCAGGCCGGGGTATCCAACGAATAAAGGGCGCGAAATAAGGGGATGCTGGTATAGAAGTTGTCCACATATAAGTGGTAACCTCTACCCAACAATGGAGTCATGAGGTCCCAAACGATCTTTCCACTTATTGACAAATCAAGGGGACAACCAGGGGGGGTCCAGATAGGTGTCCTTTCCTTCATAGATTCGAAAATATTTGATGTAGCCGGTCACACTATCGCATAATTGGTAAAATTTAATCCCGTAGCGGGCACGCTTGCTAGGGATATATTGCCGAAAAACAATGCGCCCTTTGAAAAGCAGTAGTGACTCGTCAATTGATAATTTTTGGCCGGGGGTGTACACTACTGCGAAGCGATCTGACAGGCTGTTGAGCAGGGGCCGTAATTTATGCAGCCTGTCGTGACCGGGCTCACCACGGGGAATAGCAGTGGAATTGTCGTTAAAATGCAGAAACCGCAGTAAAATTTGGTAGCGGTTTCTGGACATTACGGCCGGAAATAATGGAGTTGCCAATATGGTTTGGGTATCCCAGTAGGAGGAAATACTAAATTTTTTTAGGATACCCATTGCTAGAGTGAGCCCCCAAAATTTCTTTATCTCACTCAAATTTGTGGGATGCCATGCCTGAGCTCGGGCGTGCCTCTGCTGGGGGTTTTGCGCTAAGACCTGCTCGGCATACAGATTGGTATAGAAGACCATATCCAGTAGGATGGCTTCTGTGAGGAACAATTTGAAAAAGTCAATGACACCAAAATTTTTGGTGTCTACATTGACCCCGGGGACCGAATCAAAAGGGGGAATTTCGGGGGAAATATTATTAGGAGGCCTCCACGCAGACGCTCCTTCACCAGCTGCAGCACTCGATGCCTCATCCTGCACTACACTCGCCTGAAGCGTGGCCTCACTTTGTGCGGTACTATCCCTTCTACGGTGGCTACTACTGGTAGCACTGCGCGGCTGTGTTTCCTCAGTAGAGTATACACTGTCTGACTCGCTATCTGATGGGAAGAACTCAGACCCTGACTCACTAAAATCTTCCGAGTCAGACGCCATCAGGTAAGCCGCAGCTTCCTGTGCAGTGTACCGCTTACCAGCCATACCCCAATGCAAACAAAAATCTAAAAAAAAAGGCTAAAACTAAAGGCTAAAACTAAAGGCTAAAACTAAAGGCTAAAACTAAAGGCTAAAACTAAAGACAAATTACAAAAAAATACAATACAATAAAACAAAGCAAAAAAACAGACAAAAAATGAAACAAAAAAATACAATACAATAAAACAAAGCAAAAAAAACAGACAAAAATAGAAATAAAAATGTATAGTTACAACCCGATGAGAAGTGGTGGAGTCAGGAGCAGCAGGTCACGGGATCCCAGCTAGGCTCCCAAAAGGAGGGGCGGGGGCTAGGCTCCCAAAAGGAGGGGCGGGGGCTAGGCTCCCAAAAGGAGGGGCGGGGGCTAGGCTCCCAAAAGGAGGGGCGGGGGCTAGGCCCCCAAAAGGAGGGGCGGGGGCTAGGCTCCCAAAAGGAGGGGCGGGGGCTAGGCTCCCAAAAGGAGGGGCGGGGGCTAGGCTCCAAAAAGGAGGGGCGGGGGCTAGGCTCCAAAAAGGAGGGGCGGGGGCTAGGCTCCAAAAAGGAGGGGCGGGGGCTAGGCTCCAAAAAGGAGGGGCGGGGGCTAGGCTCCAAAAAGGAGGGGCGGGGGCTAGGCTCCTAAAAGGGCAAGCGAAAGGTCCAAACAACGAAACAAATGGAGAAGATCTCAGCGAACAACCTAAGAGAAAAAGTTAAGATTAGGGAGTGTTTAGGACGCATGCATGGACAACAGCCGCACTATGCTATACCTAGAGCGGTGGTAAGGTAAGTTTTACTGGCAATCGAGGGGATTCACTCTGACCACCGGCACACGCACGCACCCACACACGCGCGACCGCAGATCTGACCGCCGGCACCCACACACGCGCGACCGCAGATCTGACCGCCGGCACCCACACACGCGCGACCGCAGATCTGACCGCCGGCACCCACACACGCGCGACCGCAGATCTGACCGCCGGCACCCACACACGCGCGACCGCAGATCTGACCGCCGGCACCCACACACGCGCGACCGCAGATCTGACCGCCGGCACCCACACACGCGCGACCGCAGATCTGACCGCCGGCACCCACACACGACCGCATATCTGACCGCCGGCACGCACAGATCTGACCCCAGATCTGACCGCCGGCACGCACAGATCTGACCCCAGATCTGACCGCCGGCACGCACAGATCTGACCCCAGATCTGACCGCCGGCACACACAGATCTGGGGTCAGATCTGACCGCCGGCACACACAGATCTGGGGTCAGATCTGACCGCCGGCACACACAGATCTGACCCCAGATCTGACCGCCGGCACACACAGATCTGACCCCAGATCTGACCGCCGGCACACACAGATCTGACCCCAGATCTGACCGCCGGCACACACAGATCTGACCCCAGATCTGACCGCCGGCACACACAGATCTGACCCCAGATCTGACCGCCGGCACACACAGATCTGACCCCAGATCTGACCGCCGGCACACACAGATCTGACCCCAGATCTGACCGCCGGCACACACAGATCTGACCCCAGATCTGACCGCCGGCACACACAGATCTGACCCCAGATCTGACCGCCGGCACACACAGATCTGACCCCAGATCTGACCGCCGGCACACACAGATCTGACCCCAGATCTGACCGCCGGCACACACAGATCTGACCGCCGGCACACACAGATCTGACCCCAGATCTGACCGCCGGCACACACAGATCTGGGGTCAGATCTGACCGCCGGCACACACAGATCTGGGGTCAGATCTGACCGCCGGCACACACAGATCTGGGGTCAGATCTGACCGCCGGCACACACAGATCTGACCCCAGATCTGACCGCCGGCACACACAGATCTGACCCCAGATCTGACCGCCGGCACACACAGATCTGGGGTCAGATCTGACCGCCGGCACACACAGATCTGGGGTCAGATCTGACCGCCGGCACACACAGATCTGGGGTCAGATCTGACCGCCGGCACACACAGATCTGACCCCAGATCTGACCGCCGGCACACACAGATCTGACCCCAGATCTGACCGCCGGCACACACAGATCTGACCCCAGATCTGACCGCCGGCACACACAGATCTGACCCCAGATCTGACCGCCGGCACACACAGATCTGACCCCAGATCTGACCGCCGGCACACACAGATCTGACCCCAGATCTGACCGCCGGCACACACAGATCTGACCCCAGATCTGACCGCCGGCACACACAGATCTGACCCAAGATCTGACCGCCGGCACACACAGATCTGACCCCAGATCTGACCGCCGGCACACACAGATCTGACCCCAGATCTGACCGCCGGCACACACAGATCTGACCCCAGATCTGACCGCCGGCACACACAGATCTGACCCCAGATCTGACCGCCGGCACACACAGATCTGACCCCAGATCTGACCGCCGGCACACACAGATCTGACCGCCGGCACACACAGATCTGACCCCAGATCTGACCGCCGGCACACACAGATCTGACCGCCGGCACACACAGATCTGGGGTCAGATCTGACCGCCGGCACACACAGATCTGACCCCAGATCTGACCGCCGGCACACACAGATCTGACCCCAGATCTGACCGCCGGCACACACAGATCTGACCCCAGATCTGACCGCCGGCACACACAGATCTGACCCCAGATCTGACCGCCGGCACACACAGATCTGACCCCAGATCTGACCGCCGGCACGCACAGATCTGACCCCAGATCTGACCGCCGGCACACACAGATCTGGGGTCAGATCTGACCGCCGGCACACACAGATCTGACCCCAGATCTGACCGCCGGCACACACAGATCTGACCCCAGATCTGACCGCCGGCACACACAGATCTGACCCCAGATCTGACCGCCGGCACACACAGATCTGACCCCAGATCTGACCGCCGGCACACACAGATCTGACCCCAGATCTGACCGCCGGCACACACAGATCTGACCCCAGATCTGACCGCCGGCACACACAGATCTGACCCCAGATCTGACCGCCGGCACACACAGATCTGACCCCAGATCTGACCGCCGGCACACACAGATCTGACCCCAGATCTGACCGCCGGCACACACAGATCTGACCGCCGGCACACACAGATCTGACCCCAGATCTGACCGCCGGCACACACAGATCTGACCCCAGATCTGACCGCCGGCACACACAGATCTGACCCCAGATCTGACCGCCGGCACACACAGATCTGACCCCAGATCTGACCGCCGGCACACACAGATCTGACCGCCGGCACACACAGATCTGACCCCAGATCTGACCGCCGGCACACACAGATCTGGGGTCAGATCTGACCGCCGGCACACACAGATCTGGGGTCAGATCTGACCGCCGGCACACACAGATCTGGGGTCAGATCTGACCGCCGGCACACACAGATCTGGGGTCAGATCTGACCGCCGGCACACACAGATCTGGGGTCAGATCTGACCGCCGGCACACACAGATCTGGGGTCAGATCTGACCGCCGGCACACACAGATCTGACCCCAGATCTGACCGCCGGCACACACAGATCTGACCCCAGATCTGACCGCCGGCACACACAGATCTGACCCCAGATCTGACCGCCGGCACACACAGATCTGGGGTCAGATCTGACCGCCGGCACACACAGATCTGGGGTCAGATCTGACCGCCGGCACACACAGATCTGACCCCAGATCTGACCGCCGGCACACACAGATCTGACCCCAGATCTGACCGCCGGCACACACAGATCTGACCCCAGATCTGACCGCCGGCACACACAGATCTGACCCCAGATCTGACCGCCGGCACACACAGATCTGACCCCAGATCTGACCGCCGGCACACACAGATCTGACCCCAGATCTGACCGCCGGCACACACAGATCTGGGGTCAGATCTGACCACCGGCACACACAGATCTGGGGTCAGATCTGACCGCCGGCACACACAGATCTGGGGTCAGATCTGACCGCCGGCACGCACAGATCTGACCCCAGATCTGACCGCCGGCACACACACACAGATCACAACCCCCCCCCCACACACAGATCACCCCCCCCCACACACAGATCACAACCCCCCCCCACACAGATCACAACCCCCACCCCCCACACAGATCACAACCCCCCCCACACACAGATCACAACCCCCCCCACAGATCACAACCCCCCCCCACAGATCACAACCCCCCCCCACAGATCACAACCCCCCCCCCCACACCCCCCCCACCCCCCCACCCCACACCTCCGATCCGATGAGAGAGATCCGGCAAATGGAGCAGCATTCATGAAGTGGCGGCGGCGGCGGAGCGGCGGCGGCGGAGCAACGCACATCTGAGCACCTATGGCCACCCACCCACTCACCCCCCCAACAATCAGTGACCCCCCCAACAATCAGTGACCCCCTCAGATTCCTGAAGTGGTGGCGGCGGCGGCGGAGTGGCGGCGGCGGCGGAGCAGCGCACATCTGAGCACCTACGGCCACCCACCCACTCACCCCCCCAACAATCAGTGACCCCCCCAACAATCAGTGACCCCCCCAACAATCAGTGACCCCCCCACATTCCTGAAGTGGTGGCGGCAGCGGCGGCGGCGGACACCTGAGCACCTACGGCCACCCACCCACTCACCCCCCCAACAATCAGTGACCCCCCCCAACAATCAGTGACCCCCCCCAACAATCAGTGACTCCCCCACACACCTCCACCACCCCCACACACCTCCACCTACCTTCGATCCGACGGGCAAAGACAGCAACAGGAGACCGCATGTTGTTTATATAGTGGTGGCGCCGGCTGATGACAGCAGCCGCGCGCCCCACTTCTCATTCGTCCAGCGGCGATCAGGTGACTCGGGTGAAGTCAGGGTCACCTCCAGGTGACCCCCCAGGACCCTCCTAGAAGATGGAGCCGGAATCCCTGCTGAATGCTGCCGCAGATTGACAGGAGGTGAGTGAATGTCAAGCACGTAACACCTACGTGCTTGGCACTTAACGCCCAGCCAAGCCAGCACGTAGGTGTTACAGGCTTGGCAACTAAAGGGTTAAGGGAAGAACCCTGAAACGCGTCGCTGCCACCTGGGTCGCTTTCACCCTGTTTTGAATGGATTCAGGTATGGGATGAACCTTTTTTTACTGAAAGGATGATCATTGTCGGCCGACTGCTGAGGTGCTGGGTTTCGTCTACACTTCTATAAGTAGATTACGGTACATTGAGGGCGCCACTGTAGATTACTGTACACTGAGCCAACAAAAGAACATGCAGGGAGACACAGCTTCTACTAATTAGCAGCATTTCCTGTACTTGAATGCACAACAAAATATGAGTATCCTTTTCCACTGAACATGAGATGAATTACATAAAAATAAAAACTAAATACATTAATAAACATTCACATGTCAGGTAATGTATCCCCACATGCTTTGCAGTGTTACTGTATCATTTTCTCAAAGAAAAATGCCAAATAATATTGAATCAAATAAATTGTGTCCTAAAAGATGGGGGCTGAAGAAAGTGCTTCCCATCTTGTCATATGGGGCTCCGACATTTCTGTCTACCCTCTTTTAGAAGCGTATCGAAAAAAAAACAGGAAAATGATTTGTAAGGCTCCATTCTAACTAACGGCCACTTGAAACTGCATATCTACTCTATTAGCACACTCGGTCAAAAGGGCATATTAAAAAATAACAATTTCGAGTTCTCATTTTTTTTTCTAAAGGATACGAAGTGCTTCCCATTTGCAGACAATTAGGCCCCTATTCGCTATATTTTATTATACAATTTGACAGAAAAGCTCTTAGATGGCAGTGCTGTTAAATAATAAATAGTTTTTTTTTTTGCCAAGGTCGTTTCCTCTAATGACCATGGGGGAAATGCTGCACCGTACAATAATGATTTCCGCAAGCAGCAAGGCTAAATGAGCCTTCTCATTTCCAAACTCACCCGTTTTCAGTGACCATGGCACATGAAAGCCGGCCTAGATTAATGTGAATGAGACATAGTATTGCTAAGCGCTATCGCAAAATCATTATTTCATAAAGGCATTGTCCAATTAGAATTGTTACAGAACTGTCTGTAGTTTGGAAGTGTAACCCTTGATTTAAAGTGAAACCAATTCTTTAGGTTATTGTGTTTCAAACCCTGTCCACTCCACATTCAGACTTTTACTGTTAGTGTTTAGGGAGGGAGCATCCCAAATTAGGGCCTGAAGACATTTATGACTTACTACTGTCTGATCAAACTGATCCTAAAGTTTAAAAGGTACCTAGGACACACCATTTGTCAGGAACCCATAGCTAAGTAAGTATTTATGACAATCTTGTGCCCTCTGCTTCATCATCCCAAATCAGGACATGCGAGTGAGCATATAGTCAATTGAGACTTTCAGTTGGATGGTCGGGTACAGGCTTGGCTTTATATAGCCACTGGCCAAAAAGGGGGTTGGCAGTAGTGTCAACAATGCAGCAACAGGTGCACTAACCAGGGGGGAAACCAGGACTAGATGGTCACTGACCACAATATTCAGAGGGAAGAATAATCAGGCCTGTATTTTCCACAAGGCAAACATAGGCACGGGCCTAGGGCGGAGCTTACTGACAGGGGCGGGGACGGGGCGATGGCCAACAACAATTTAAATTTTCTTTATCACGTTCTTTTATTAACGTAGCAGGCAATGTACGCTAGCCTGCTGTTTTTTTTCATGAATACATTGATAGTTCAGGAGAATTCTCCCGTCCCTTTGTGTTTTGCTGCCGCCACAACGACTGCTAAGTCAGCTGTGAGATCGTGCAGGAAGTCCCCACCCGCGCCTCCACACTCCTGTCCCTCCACACTGTTCTCCACTTCTGCCCCTCCCCACTCCACCCTGCGCTTGCCCCTCCAGCTACCCCCGCCTCGACTGTCAGCCACCTTTCGAATTTCTATGACAGGAGTGGTGCGCTGGCTAAGTGCGGGATCTGGGGGGCGTGGTCTCACCCCCAGCTTCATTGGTTCTTCAAGTGCCGCCTGGTCACTGAGCATGAGGTGGATGAGTGTTCCATTGATCCACCAATGGTGCCGTCGCTGGACTGTCCGACACCTTTATGGTAAGACTCTGTCCAAGGGTTGGGGGTTAACTTTGTGTGTATGGGGGGGGTTACATTTTTTTGGTGTATTAAATGGACCAACCAGCAGTGCCGGCTGATAATGTGACCTTGGGGCATCCCAATCCAGGATGCCCACGTTGTGCAAGCCCCCCAAGATCACCAGGAATCACTCACCTCACTCATCATAAGAACAGCTGGGTTTCCCCAGCCTCCCTGTAGCTGAGGCTGGGGGTGGGAGCACACCGCACACAGCATGGAGACCAGGGATGTGGTCGCTCCTATTTCTCCAACTCTCATACAAATGGCGCTTTATGCCGTACATTAAAATGCACTGCAGAAAGCTCTAACTGGATGAGAGTTCCTGCATGTGCATGTGGGACCATGGAAAGGTGAGTTTCTGGGGTAAACTGGGGGTTTCATACAGCAGGGCATATCTGAATCAAGTCTAAATGCCCCCCAAAAAAGGACCAAAACTCAGGATAGTGAAGATACTGGGTTTTAGTCTAAAGTGTAACAAAACCCAGTGTGGCTATCTCTGGAATGTAAGTGAATTGGGATGCCCCACTGTGTGAAACCCTGCAGGTTATCTGTATTCACTCACTCATCTTTCCCTTCTTGGTGCATGCACAGGCTCTCATCCAATCAGAGCCATTTTCCGTGCCTATATAATTCGGCAAACAAGCTTGGGATGTGCACAAGCTGTTCAGATAGGCTGGGATGGGAGTGTGTGCTGCTGGGAATGTGGGCGCTCTAGCTCCCTATTGAGGCCTATCAAAGCCATTTGCTAAATGACTCATATTGCAGGGGTCAATCTTTGCCAGAATGCCTAGCTACTCCTCTACATATTGGCAAAGGGCTCTCATTGGATGCGCCGTTGAACCAGGAAGAGGGTGATCTGGTGGGTTTCACACAGTGGGTGGAACGGAACAAATACTTGGATAGTTAAACTCCCGGGTTTTGTTCTGCTTTAAAGAGGAACAAAATCCAGGAATTTGACATTCAGTGTTTTTTCCACAGGCTCTCATCCAATCAGCACTTTATGCTGTGCATAATGAGCGTTGGTATAGGGAGTGACGGCAGCTGCATCCCTGTGTTTACCTATGGAGTGCGTGTGTTTCTGTGGCCATTCTATCTGAATGGCTGGGTGGGGAAGCAGGATGCTAGGATGCTGTATGCTGCAATCATGGTGAGGGACCGGCGTAAAGGTTTGAGGCTCACTGCCGGGGATTCACACAGTGGGGCATCCTGAATCGGGAGGCGGGGGGGGGGGGGGAGTGTAAGCACAAATAGTTCCTAGGGCAGCATGAACCTTAAATACAGCTCTGAGAATAACCCCTGGTAGGCGTGCAGCCCTGTCATGTCCAGCTGGCAGCATGATGCCATTGAAGGCTACTAACATCCTCATACTGTGCACCACATGTTCATATGAGATCCTTTTTTATTTTTATATGCAACAGGACCGGTTACCATCTAATGAAAACAGCACTATAGGCATACCTCCCAGCTTTTCAGAGTGGGAAAGAGGGACAATTGTTAAATTAGGCCACGCCCCGTCATTGAGGGATGATAGGATAGGAGATAGGGTGTAACAGTTACTAGAATATAAACACTTGGAATAGGCAAATCATTTATTGATACAGATCTGCATGTTACACCTCAAAGAGGGACACATGAGAACAATGAGGGACAGGGGGACATGGACTCAAAAGAGCAGCAGTCTCTCCAAATCAGCGACAGTTGGGAGGTAGGCTATAGAATAACGACTGCCTGTCCCAGGAGCTGTCCTCGGTTGGCACTGATCCATTTCTCTTTTTAAATGTAATTACAAATGAATACATTAAAGTGGACTAACACCCAGGGGTGATGGGCCCGGGAATAAGATCACCTCCCTCACCGCGGGAAATCCGAGATCGGGATGTCCCGCGGGGTGAAACCCCCCCTCCCAAAACCCCCCAAAAATCTTACCTTATCCCCTCTAGACGTGCGCGCGCCCGCGCCGGCCGTTCGTGAATGGCCGGCGCGGGCGCGCGCCCTGTAAGAGTGACATGTGGGAGGCGGCGGCGGCGGACGCGCTGTCTTGGAGGCGGCGGGGATTGGATGGCGCGGTCACGTGGGAGCGTGGTGAGGTGAGTTTCTGGGTCTTTCTGGGGGGTTTCACACAGCAGGGCACCCCCAATCAGGGTGCCCCCCCGAAGTGGACCAAAACCCAGGATAGTCAAAATCCTGGGTGTTGGTCCACTTTAATAATCATCAATTGTAATTGTGTAAAACCAAGGGACAGAGTAAAAGATCTATAACCCACAGAATTGCATGTAACAGGTGCTATACCACTGCACAATCCACTCACAAAAAAGGCAGTTAGCGCTTACCCTTGTCCCTGGTCACCCTCTTGAACAATTAAAGTGGACCAAAACCCATATTTATAACTAGCATTCCCGTAATTGCTCCCCCATAAGCCTGTTAGTGAGGAAGACCAGGAGACTGAGGAATGGTAACAGAACTGTTCCTACAGGAAGGTGAGTGTCGAGAGGCCAAAAGGAATATCTAAAGTTTTACCACCCCTAGCTAACTACTTTCTATTAGCTCTAGCTGCACACAGCCTTCTGCCATTGAAATAAATGGGCTGGAAGCTCTAATTCATTGAACTGTTGTCCTTTGTAAGTAAGAAACCTCTTCAATATTGCTCTTATATCACACAATAAAAAAAACAAAGCAGGCCTCTATCAGACACTTGACAAATGGACTGTGATTTCCTGCATGTCACAGCGTTATATATATAAAGGAATGACGTGAGCCTCTTTGTACATATAGATAATGTTTATGTATGAAGAGCCGCCTGTGATGAATTGCTCCAACTTATATAGCTAAAGATATAAATCAGCAAAACAGCCGCGCTGCCTCTTTCCCTTCTGAACATTTTAATTGGGCTGCTGTACATGTACATAGCGGGGTAAGCAGATAAAATGATGAAAAGTGATATTTCTGCCCACACGGTGGCTGTTTTTCATCTATTCACCTTGGTATAAAATGTGTTTGAAACACATATTTTAAATGTGGCTTTAATTAAAGCGTGTGAACCTGTCAGCTGCGGGCAAAAATAAAAGGTAATTCATTTGCTCACATGCAAATTTATTTCCATTCTTACCTGTCTTAGGAATGTATATCCTAATTATAAATAATATAATTATAAATTATTATGCCTGATGTTGGCAAGTGGAGCCATCAGAATTCCTGGAATGTGCAATTAATAGGGTGTGGAAGGGAGATTTTTCTAGCCGGGGTTTAGTTTGTAATACTTTAATAGAAATTGACTATAGGCCTTATTTAAGAAACGCTAACGCCAGGTAGTACCACGGGGAGGCTGATTTATTAATAGCGACATGTAACGACAGTTGAGCGACTGTAGCAGTATTTTCACAGCGCCCGCTAGTAGTTGCTGTGCTTGCCGTTGTTCGGTTGTTGACAGCGACTCAGTCGGTGTGGCGTAATGTTGAATACAAGGTTACGAGTCGCTATTTGACAGGTTCCGCGCTGTATGGGTGCGCATGATAGTGACTGGTCAGAGCGACCGGCTTCCACCATATTCATCAAAAAATCACGCTCAAAAAATTCAAGCGCTGTGAAAGGCATGTTTAAACCCCAGAGCGCTGGCGGTGATGGGTTAAAAGTAGTTTTTTAACCCCCAAACCACCATATTTTTGGAAACCAAAAACATAAAGTTTTTTAAATAATTTAGTAATATGAATACATTAATATCAGACCTGTAATATCAATTCTGTACAAATTTTTTTTTTATTTTTTTTTCCCTTAAAAAAATCTAAAATGGCAGAAGTGGTCACAGAATTCTTCAAATTTAAAAAAAAAAAAAACATTAATAACAATTAATTATTAATATTTAAAGATTGTTCCATTGAAATGCATTGGAGCGCGCCAGGTAGCGAGAGGTCTTACCTGTCGCTGTTCAAGGTCGGACGCTGGCGCTGTGGGCTGAGGCTGGAATAATGATGAATGAGTGGCTATATGGCGCTATCTCAGTCGCTAAGCAGGATTGGCTTGATAAATGTGTGATTGTGGTGGGGAGCCGGCGTTCTCGTGGCGGGGCCCGTCATTACCGGCCGCTCACCAGTTGCTACCTGTCGCTATTCCTTCATAAATAAGGGCCTTAGCGTCAGGTGAGGGAGAGTGCTTCTACAGCACCCTCAAGACATCACATTTATCAGTGCTGGACAGGAAACTACAGCTTCACTTGTCCAGCACCAAAGCTACATTATAGCGCCAGACACCCGCTTGCAGCGTACTTTTGCAGACGTTTTAGCGCCACTACATAGACACACAAATGGCAATATGTGGCGCTAGTCTTAAAGTGGACACGCCGATTGGCCTGGGAAGCTATAAGATTCCTGGGCCAGTCAATTCCCTCCCCCCGAGGCATCCAAAATCGGGATGCATCGCTGTGTGAATTCCCCTAGGTCACCTCATACACTTACCTTGTGTCCCAGCCCAATGGGCCATGTGTGTGTTTTGGTCCACTTTAAATCAGCCTCCACGTGTATAGCTTTCCTAATGCCTAGCAAAGAGTTAAAGTACATTTTCTACCAAAAACAAAAAAAAAGCTATACTCTCTTTTTTCTCCCAAGCAGACAGTTGCTCATAGTCTGGGGCTGCAGCGCTCACCTGAAAGGCTGGATGCAGGCCCCTCACCACCCAGCACCATACACAGCGCAGCTCTCTCATCATCAGTCTTCCTGACTCCCTCCGATGTGGTGATGCTCCCACCATCAGTCACGGTGATCTACCCACCTCCCTCCATTCACTGCAATGGAGGGGCACGTGGAAGCTCATCTTGACTGATGGCGAGGGAACTGCATCCAGCCTTTCAGGTGAGCACTGCAGCCCCAGACTAGGAGTGACCTTCTGCGTGGGAGAAAAGGTGAGTATAGTTTTTTTGTTTTCTTTGGCAGAAAATGTACTTTAATAATAACAGTT
This sequence comes from Gastrophryne carolinensis, assembly GCA_027917425.1. Taxonomy (NCBI): domain Eukaryota; kingdom Metazoa; phylum Chordata; class Amphibia; order Anura; family Microhylidae; genus Gastrophryne; species Gastrophryne carolinensis. The sequence goes on from CM051235.1 coordinate 255,650,461, forward strand.
GTTTGTTTTGTAGAACTACGAGAAATGGGATATTGTTTATGTTGTGTTTTGTCCAGTTCTCAGGGTCTGGTTGTTTTCACTTGTGACTTTTTTTCAGCTTCTATTAATTAAATGAATCAATTTAATTGTTACATAGAACTTTAGTTGTATAAATGATGGAACCTTTGGTTAGCGAGGCATTAAAGCGGTCCTTCACTCTGAATTAGAGTCTATCTTATATGTTTCCCACACCCTGTACATACAGATTGCTCACATTAAAAATCCTACCTGCATCTACTGCATGTTATGAGCCTTTAAACATCCAAGATGGTGGCTTATGGAACAACAGGCAGCCTGCAAACAGGAAGTGCCTCCTGACTGTGGTGCTCTGCATTCTGGGATTGCTGACCTTTTCCTGACCCCAGCTCTGCCCTGTCTGAGCAAAGCAAAGCTATAACCCGCCCCTGTAAACAATTGTGATCAGCCGTACCTGTTAGAAATCATAGTCCTTGATGTTGATAGTCACAGCGATGGCACGGCCATGAGCGCTCCTCCCATAACAACTTGGTATAGCAAAAACGCCAGCCAATCTCTGATTAAAAGGATACTCGATCCACTTTTATTATCCAATCAGTTTAAAAGAATTTCCATCCATATAGTAAAGCCGGTGTAAAGCATCAGGAAACTGGCAGATTGCCAACGCGTTTCGGGCAAACACTCAGCCCTTACTCATGACATATAACCCGCCCCCCTGTACTTTATCTCACTCTCCTCTCCTCAGTAAGTGTGATGCTTCTGAGTCAAGATGGCGGCGCCTGTATCTTAGAGTCCTTAACAGTGTTGCAGCCCAGTGGGGGAAAGAATAATAAGTAAGTGACTAAAAACTTAAAATATATTAATTTTAGATGCTGGGGAATCGTTTTTTAAGGGTTTGGGCTTTTCAATAAATCACGCTGAAGGTCCAGTTTAACTTATCTGTTGGTGGACACATCACGCAAGGAGATATGCATTAGTGTTGAGTGGTATAATGTTATTTTTACTCTTGGACTACTTCATTGAAAGTAAAGATTCTTAAGATTGCCTACAGTTGTCATTGAATAAAAAGAGCTAATGTGTTTCATCGCTATACTTGCCCTTCAACCTGAAAAGACAATTCACCAACGTTCCAAACCACCCCAAAACTATCAATATTTGATATTTTCTTTTTCCATTAGAAATTGTACTGTAAGGTCGCTGATCATTTTCATGTTTTGACCTTTGACTTGATGCATTTTTCCAGGGTGACTTCGCTAGACCATAAATCACATGTTTCTTCTATTAATAATTACTAGCAGGAAGCCTTGGAGCTAACTTCATATTTTATTTCTTGTGTGACTAGTGGGTCCCTGTTACGCACAACAATCCACCTCATTTACAATAAGCCAGCTCCTGCAATCTTGTAGCTAGTCATTAGAGATGGGCTGAATACTTTAACTGTAAAGGCCCAAATACTTTTTAAAGAATTGTCTGTGGGTGAAATAAGTTGCTGTGCTTGACTAAAAAGAATTATGATCAGGGGACCTGGACTCTTGCAGGACAGTTCTATAATGAGAATGTGTGTATCTGTATCTGTATATGGAATTAGGGGGTAGTATATGGGCAGGTATCTGGGGAGGTGTTTGGAGGTATGAATGGATTCATTCATTATGAATATGAACCCTGGCACCTTGAGAAAGTGACGTTTTGTCACGGAACGCGTGGGTGAATCGAGTATTTGGCTCAGCAGGAGGGGATCATTTTTACACAGAGGTGAAGTTTCCTTTTTTAGTTAGTTTTTTATCCTTTCTATACTTAATTATATAATTGATTGGCATATTCATTTGGCACTTTGATACTTTGCACATTGGCACTTTAATAGTTTTTGATAGGGTACATATATATGTGGATTATTAGGATGAATGTGGGCATAATGCAATTAATAGGGATTGATTAGATCACTCCTGCTGGGGTTGGGTTTGTATATGTATGTTTTTTAAATGTCTACAGTAATGTTGTATTGTCCTTAATGTGTTTTTTATGGCAAAAAAATATTTTTGGATTAATTAAATAGATGGATATCAAGTTCTAATGGTGTTATTGAATTATTATTAGGGTGAGAGTGGTGCCTTTCTGGTATTAATCCCCTTTTTGCGGGGGGCTGGAACCGCAGTAGCCATTTGGTGTATTGTTGTATCAATTTGGGATGCCGACATTGGCACACTCTTAGTTTCCCTTTGTATATATTCTTTTAGGGGTTGTGCTGAACAGGACATAGTGTGTATGATTCATTCATTATGAATATGGACCCCAAAGAACACAGGACAACTCATTTCATCATCATAAGCCATAAACTGTATATGCAGAAACCAGACCTTCACCCTGAATAAGAGTCTATCTTATATGTTTTCCCGACCTGTACATACAGATTGCTCACATTAAAAAACATCCTACCTGCATCTACTGCATGTTATGAGCCTTTAAACATCCAAGATGGCGGCCCATGGAGTCTCAGGCTGCTTGCTAACAGGAAGTGTCTTCTGACTGTGCCACTCTGCATTCTGGGATTGCTGTCCTTTTCCTGACCCCAGCTCTGCTCTGTCAAACCTGCTCCCTTGCACCCCCCCCCGATCTTCTCAGCATGTGATGCTGCTAAGGCAAAATGGCGGTGCCCATATTTTAGAGTTGTGAGTTACAGCCCAGTGGGGGAAAGAATAATAAGTAAGTGACTAAAAACGTAACATATATTCAATTTAGATGTTGGTGAATAGTTTTTTTAAGGGTTTAGGCTTTTTATTAAATGATGCTCAAGGTCCAGTTTAATACTTTAGCTGGGTCTAGAGTGCAGAGGACACTATTTTGTCTGTTACTTTGATTTCTTGTAATTTTGTTTAATTTTACTTTTATTCAATAAATATATATTATTAAAAACTGACCCTGTGATCAGGAACGAAAGTAAGCACAGGCAAAGAGTAGCTAAACCCAAAACCTCTCCTACAAGAAGAATTATTTTTTTATTTCCATTGTTCACTTAGGCCCTTATTTATGAAGGAATAGCGACAGGTAGTGACTGGTGAGCGGCCAGTAATGACGGGCCCCGCCACGAGAACGCCGGCTCCCCACCACAATCACACATTTATTAAGATAATCCTGTTTAGCGACTGAGATAGCGCCAGATAGCCACTCATTCATCATTATTCCAACCTCAGCCCACAGCGCCAGCGTCCGACCTTGAACAGCGACAGGTATGACCTATCGCTACCTGGCGCGCTCCGTTTTTTTTATTTATTTATTTTTTTTAAATGTGAAAAATTCTGTGACCACTTCTGCCATTTTAGATAATTTTTTTAAGGGAAAAAAAAAATTGTACAGAATTGATATTACAGGTCTGATATTAATGTATTCATATTACTAAATTATTTAAAAAACTTTTTTTTTTGGTTTCCAAAAATATGGTTGGGGGTTAAAAAACTACTTTTAACCCATCGCCGCCAGCGCTCTGGGGTTTAAACATGCATTTTACAGCGCAAGAATTTTTTGAGCGTGATTTTTTAATGAATATGCTGGGAGCCGGTCGCTAGGGCCAGTCGCTATCATGCGCTCCCATACAGCGCTGAACCTGTCAAATAGCGACTCCTCACCCAATATTCAACATTACGGCAAACCGACTGAGTCGCTATCAACTACCGAACAACGGCCAAGCACAGCGACTACTAGCGGGCGCTCTGAAAATGCCGCTACAGTCGCTCAACTGTCGCTACCTGCCGCTATTAATGAATCACCCTCCCCGATTTCCAACCAAAGGGTATGAAATTGAAGTTCTTATGTTAACATTACCCATAATTGAGTGTTGTTATCCACCAACCTTCCTGCAAATTTTATTGCAGACACATTTTTATGTAAACCATGATTATATATAGTAGATAATTTGAAAGTAGTTTCTGTTATAGTGAGGATATGATTAGGGACACTTTAATTGTATTTCTGTCTTGTAGATATAATTTCTGCCCCCCCCCCCCCGAAAACAAAATGCACGGATGTACTGATTCAGAGCGAAAGCAACAAAAGCAAGGAAAAGTGCAAAGATCCTCTACAAAATGAATATTGCTTATGATTGCTTGTAGGGGGAAGGGGTTTAATAATTGATTCATGGGGCTAGGGATATTTTGATGGCTGGTAGTGGAGGGAGGGGTTGAATAATTGATTCCTAAGTGATAGGAGGGGGGGGGGTAAATAATTGATTACTGGTAGAGAGACAGGTTTATATTTCATTGCTGGCAGGCGGTAGAAAGGGGTAAAAATGTATTTCTGGTAGAGGAGGGAAGGAAATAAGTAATAACATCTCTGACGAGGAAGAGGGGGATTAAGGGCCATTTTAATTTGTTTTTATTGACTTACCTCTTTGTCAATAACCAACAAATTATACATAACTAAATGTTAACCTACAACTAATGTCCTAATAAATACAAAGCAGAATTCTAGTGGCTGTTGCCCATGTATTAACACCATAAACATCAATTTAGTTTAACAAAAGCAATAACATAAATGAGTGAATCTACCAGACAAACACCAATTAGAGTTAAGTGGACCTGGTATGACCCTCTTGGAAAAGATCCAGCCTCACATCATGTTTGGTCATTCGAGTCAAGTTCACTTAAAGCTGACCAGCAGTCAAAAATGACTTAAACCAGACCAACACAACAAACGGTGCTGCATCCACCCCCAGGACTTCATGCTGCACATAAACATTCATTTACCTTTTTCTAAGTTCTGCTGGGGTCAATTTTAGAAACAAAATGGCAGTTCATGGATGTGCAGGAGGCCTGCTGGTGGGCTTCCTGTTACTCTGCAGTGTCAGTTATGTCAGTTGAATCCAGGCAGCAGCATGGCCGAAATGAGGAAGAGGAGGCTCCAAAATGGCTGCTACCTTTCTTTTCCAACTGTGCCAGGTTGTTGGTCTGGTTTAACAGAATGACCCTACACCCAATATATGGCTTTGAATACTTTGCCTTTATGGTTTGGTGTTTAAAACTATACAATTAACCTCCAACTAGATAATTTATTATTCACAACCAAGAAATATTGTGAATCAAGATTTCAATACTGCAAATAGCAGTCAACTTAAGGACGTTTTTTTTTTCTTTTGAGCTTGGCCAGGTGTTTTTTTCAGCCTTACTACCAGCAGAAGAAAGAAGAATAAAAAAAATGTGTACTAGTGTCAGGCTGACCCCAGGCTGCCTGTTGGAAAGTTTGGCTGTCGGGTGGTAGTAGCTTGATGCGAAGAATTAATCATAGTCGTAAGTTGGGCTGAGATCAGCAACTAGATGGTGGCTGGGGAGACAAAGCACAAGAGAGTCAGAGGAAGACTAGTTTTAAAAGGACAGACTAACAAAAAATATTCAGTCCATGAAGCAAATCCAGCCACCATTGAATTGGGAATAGAATTAAAGGCTAGACTATCCATAAAAATGTAATACATGTTATTCAAAGGGAAAGTCCACTATAAACCTCAGATCAGCAGCACAGGAGCAGTGGCGTGCTCAAGCACCATGCAAACCATGCAAATACTTGGGGCCCCCACCTGCCAGGGGGTCCCCATAGGCAGGGTCAGATCAGTGGCAACTTTTTGTTTAAAAAAATAAATAACGACCCTCAGGTAGCCTGATGAAGTGGGGGATACACCCACGGAACGCGTGGCTCCTGGTGTTGTAGGCGGTGGGGAGAGCCTTTACTGGCATATCTGCTATACCTTGAGTATATATTGGTTGGATGTATTTTTGCGCTGTATTTGGTATTTAATGGTTGATTGATACTAGCATCTATATTGGTGAGGTATTTTGTGGTCATTTTTATATTTCTTATAGGGCATTCAGGTATTGGGTAATCATGTAGGTTCTATTTGTGATTATATATTGTATTTGTATCTATTGATTGGTTGCACTTTATAGTTATTTGATGTAGGATCCGGATCATAGGTAGGATTTGCACATTGTTATTTGCACTGATTAGATCACTTGTGTTTATGTGTTTTTTATATAGATGCTGATTGATATTTGTGCCAGTGCTCTCCCCATCGCCTACACACTTCTATGTTGGTTTGTCTTATATGTATTGTCTCATTATGTGTTTTTTAAGGGATTTTAACTGTGTAGTGGTCATGTGTAGTGATTAATTTAGTGATATGGAATAAAATATAGGGAGTCCCTCCCTCTATGATTCTGTAGTTTTAAAAGGACAAACTAACAAAAAATAATCAGTCCATGAAGCAAATCCAGCCACCATTGAATTGGGAATAGAAATAAAGGCTAGACTATCCATAAAAATGTAATACATGTTATTCAAAGGGAAAGTCCACTATAAACCTCAGATCAGCAGCACAGGAGCAGTGGCGTGCTTAAGCACCATGCAAACCATGCAAATACTTGGGGCCCCCACCTGCCAGGGGGTCCCCATAGGCAGGGTCGGATCAGTGGCAACTTTTTGTTTAAAAAAATAAATGACACTCAGCGGGCGGGATTGAGAGTGTGCAGCAGAAAGGAAGCCACTGTATAGTTACCTGAGACAGGTAGAATCTGCAGAATCAGTGTGCTCAGTTACATATAGGCCCTTATTTAAGAAGGGATAGCGTCAGGTAGTGGCTGGTTAATGACAGGTAGCGACAGGTAGCGACTGGTGAACGCCGGAATGGCACACAATTACACATTTATCGAGCAGAATCTGTTTAGCTACTGGGATAGCACCATGTAGCGTCTGATTCATCATTTTCACAGCCTCAGCGAACAGCGCCAGGTATGACCTCTCGCCACCTGTCGTTCTCCCATACATTTCAATGGACGACACTTTTCTTCTCTTTAAACTGTTTTTTTTTTTTCCAAAAAAAACACAAATAATTCTTTGACCTCTTCTGGCATTGAAACAGCAGTTTTTTCGTAATTTTTTAATTTTTTAAATATTTCCTCAGAAATGACATTACAGGTCTGGCATTAAAGTGTTCATGTTACAATGTTGTTACAATGTAATTCCATATGTTTTCGCTTTGTTACTAGTTGATAGATGCTTGAAAACACACTTTAAACACACCGCCTCCTGCGCTCTGGGCTTCAAACAAGCATTTTTCAGTGCCAGAGATTTGTGAGGCTGTTTTTTTGCTGAATATGGTGTGAGTCGGTCGCTATGAGCAGTCGCTAACATGCGCTCCCATACAGCGCTGTACTGGTCAAATAGCGACTCCTCACAATGTATTCAACATTACTGAACAGCGACTGAGTCGCTATGAAGTAGTGACTCACGGCCGAGCACTGCGACTACTAGCGGGCGCTCTGAAAATGCCTGCTACAGACGCTCATCTGTCGCTACCTGGCGTTAGTGATGAATCAGCCTCAAAGTTATGTAAGATGCTGTGACATCATAGCAGCTAGCGAGCTGAATGTTGCAGAGCAGGCCACTGGTTGCAACCCTGCTCACCTCTAGCTGGGGGAAGCCCGGGCCGGCCAATCACAAATGATATAGCGAGGCTGTGGCCTGCACATGGGTCATTGGAACGAGGTTAGATGAGTGGGTGCGGCGATTTAACGAAGTATCACACAGTGGGGTATCCTAGTTTGTGATGCCACAGGGGTAGAAAATGGATGGCCATAAGGACAGTTGCCTATGCCATGGAGAGACAATGCAAGGGGCCCCTCTGTGTGAACTCTTGGTTCGCTCGTGCTCCCACAGTGCATGAGCAGGTTGCGGCGACTGACAAGGTGCGTTAATACTGTGTTTTGCAATACATAATTTGTCTTTGATTAGGGCCCACAGATACAACATTGCATTTGCCCCAGAAATGATAAGCTCACTCCTGCATGGGGGCAGGTGGAAGGCAAGCAGGGGAGCCTTGTAGCCTCTATCAACCCCTTATCTGAGGTCTGTGAGAAAGAACTCTAAAGCAAAAACTAATTTAAATAGCTAAATTACATGAGTAAAAGCCCTTTGCCTATGCAAAGCTATTGGATCACGCTGGAAGCAGTGGATTACCATGACTAACGCATTTAGGGATACCACGGAGTGAGGAAAAAAACCCAGAAATGGCGGCTTATTCAACTTTAGGTTCCCTATGCCACTTTTTACTGTACTACAATTGTATTAAATTTCATTGAGTTTAGCAAGTTGTAGTCTAACTCATTTGCAATTAGAAATGCTAATTATGGTTTTCTATTGAATGCTCTAAAACTATTCTAAAAACAGATTGCCTATTTTTTCTCACCAGTAGACAAGGAGATGTGCAAATGTTGCCTTTTATTTAAAGCAGACTTACACTTGCAACTATGTGCTAGGGTGGGTCCTGGTTCAAAGGGACACTAAACTTATCTAACTTACCCCCTCGCACCCTTAGTGAGCCCTGCATTAGAGAGATTGACTGACTTCTACCTTCCAGAACTGCTTCCACTGGGGGACAGTTAATAGCTACACACATGTGCGTAATCTGCAGATAATCAAGTAGGAGACATGATTCACTGAAGTGCACAGCTACTTGGTGCCCCCTATCACAAAGGGCTTAAAGAGCCTTAGGAACCCAAAACGGGAATTAACTGTAGAGGCATTCCAAACTAGGATGCTCCAGAGAGCATAAAGTAATTTTTGACTATTGGGGTTATAAACATATGTATCTAAGCATGGATGATCCTGCTTTTTTGTGTGTGTGACCCTATAGCCCAGGGGTGGCATTCTGGTTGCCCTTAAAGGGTTGGTTAATAACAAACACAAAATGAAATGCAAGCATAACCATTTAAATATATTCAAATGTATGATCAAAATGTACCCCAATCAGTTTTTTTGCACAGGACAGCCATAAAATATTTATCCAGGACAGATGCAGATTCTGAATTATTTTGTCCAGGATAGCCACTGAATGATTTTGCCCAGTACAGCTGCAAAGTTATTTCACCTAGGAAAGTTACATTATTTTGCCCAGGACTGATGCAGAAATATTTTGCCCAGGACAGCCACCCAATCTTTTTTCCCACCCTACCTGGAAATAGATAGCAGGAGCTTTAGCGCCCTCTGCTGTGGCAGTAAATTGGCTGGGTTAGGTGTGAGATGGTTACACAGAGAAGCAGAACTGTTGCAGACACAACTCTCTTCTCCCTCAGAATGTACAAAGACATGCACCAGGCGTTTTTTTAGGCACCGCTCTAGGCACCAGGTCACTCTGCACCTCCACAAATCGTTACAGTTATGTGATGCCATTGTCAGAACCCATGGCACCTGTCAGGGGACACATACAAAGGCTTGGAGGGCCACATCTGGCCCCTAGGCCCTAAATTGGACACGTGTCCTATAGCCCAATAGACTAGTTAAGGTTGACTCATGTCTCATCACTTCTAATTCTCTAGTTTTCAAAATGGACGTTTTATCACTGCATTCTGATTGGGATTTTGGTCCCCATGGAATATAGAAAATGTGTTACTCTAGATTCCAGGCTCCAGGTTGAGTGGTTCATGACAGAGAAGGTCTTTACTCTCCTCTTGGCAGATGTGAAAACTTGACATGGACCTATGTCTCTTTTGTAACACCATCTTCTTCTTTTGAGTCACACAGCATTCAAATCCTATAGGGTGACTGTCCAAACTAATAGAAACAATTGAATTGTCACATTAACCTGGAAACCTGAAGAATGGCTTAGGCTTGATATCCATAAAGAGAAATGCAATGCAAATAGTATGCCATCATCATTGAGGGGCATCACTCTTTATTCCGTGATCCGCATTTGCATCTTACTCTGTGAAGCCCGCAGTGGCGCCCGGGACAGCAACCTTGACAGAAAAGACTGTTCAGCGATTTGGCATGCAGAGGAACCTTCAAAGAGAATATTCTTGTTTGAGGCTTCCTGTCTCAATCTCCCATGTGCTAGTCTCAAGATGACTAAATTGTAAGGAAAAACTTCAAATTCAAATTTGCTTTGGGGAGTTACATAAATGCCATCTCTGGTACAGAATGTATGTGATGTTTTGCCTTCTCGCTGAAGTCCTTTTCTGTTTGCCTAATTAAGGGAAGGGGCATGGTTGGCCACTACCCAGGAACATGCTCGGTAGGAACTGTAAATTACATATCCCAGTTCAAACAGTAGGAAGCTCATCAGCAGAATCAATCTTTTTTGTCTATTTGTAAGAGACAAAAGTCATATTTCACTGTTAGCAGATGAGGGAACAAGGGGACGAAATAGAATCCGACCATATTTATTTTCTCATAGTGAGGACATGCTATGGGATTGGGAGGAGTCCTGTAGTGAGCCACAAGTGAGATGTTGTTTCCATTACATTGCTGGTTGGTTTGAGGTTCGGATGCATCTGGTTGCTGACATGACTAACCAGTCTTACTGTGTGTCTTTTTTGGACCGATTCAAAAATCCTACAATTTGAAGGTGTAAGCTTGATAGACAGGACACTGGTACACTTAAAGTGATCCTATACCTAGAAAGTGTCATCACCTTCTATCCCCAGCCCAGTGCCCCAAAGAAACCTGTGTTTCTTTTTTTTGCCCAATATTCATAAAAACACGAACTGGATACAGTATGAATTTCAAATGGTGGCTGTTTGGCTTCCTTGGCCGTGCAGCAGCGCTCCCTAGTGCTTTCCAGCAATGATACATTCAGTTACAAGCTGATCTGCCACAAGAGGGGCATGTTTTAGTTTAGATTGTAGTGTTTTCAGATTTATTGCTGTTATTAAAACTGATGCTGGTCTGTGTATAGCTGATACATTTGTGCTTTTTTTGCTGCACGGCCAGGGAGCCAAACTGATACATTACACTGCATCCTATTTTTATGAATATCGGGTAAGGGCTTTGGTAACAAAAAGAAACACTGTTTGTGTCAGTGGGCTGGGGATGGAAGGTGACAAAATAATATTTCTTTTTGGGTATAGAATTACCTTGACGCGGGAAACAAACCCCAGGAATGTGACTTTCACAGGTTTTGTTCTGTCCCGAATTGGAATGCCTTGGTGTGTGTTTTTACTCACCTCATCCTGGTTCCAATGGCGCATGCGCAAACTCTCATCCAATGATAGCCATCTGCTGTGAGGCCTATGTCATCCTGATTTGCGATGCTTCAGGGGGAGGCCACAGCTGACCCTGGAATCTTTTTGATTCCAGGGTCAGACCAGGTGGTTTCTTTTTCAAGATTTATTCTTCAGGGTGAAATATATTTGAAAAGTACAATTTAGTCTAAAGAGGCAGCAGCGTTCAGTGTAATAAAACTCTGGCCGGGAGTTTAAAAATGTGTGCTGTCCAATTTAATATGCAGGAGACCCTAGCTGCCCCAATATCACCAAATTTACTATTAAAGCAATGGCAAGATGGGTCCTTATCCTCCTTCCTGGCAATGTAGGTCAAGGAGATTGGGCTACACCACATTCTGGGTAGGCTCTTCCATTTTACAGGTCAGGTCTACATGGAACCTTTGTCTTGGGACTGGAGAACCTAGGTTCTATTAAAGCAATGGCAAGATGGGTCCTTATCCTCCTTCCTGGCAATGTAGGTCAAGGAGATTGGGCTACACCACATTCTGGGTAGGCTCTTCCATTTTACAGGTCAGGTCTACATGGAACCTTTGTCTTGGGACTGGAGAACCTAGGTGTCCTTGTGGTGGCAGACTGGGAATGAGACTTCTTTCAGCTTCTGAAAAGCTTATGTGTAATAGCAGGGTTCCCTATGATAGTATTTTCTTTGTGATATAGAATATTGTTGCAACTATTTCAATCAATGTCTCATGCTCTGTGCCCTCTTTAAAGTGGACCAACAGTAACAGGGTAACAGGAAGCCCAGCAGCACTTCCTGTTTGCAAATGCATGAGCCGCCATTTTGTTTCTAAAATTCACTTTCTAGTGATGATACATTCAGCTACAGTACACACAGCTCAGCATTGCAGGTCAGCCTTATCAGTTTTAACACACTCTCAACCTGCTCAACCTGCCTATCTGATGTGGCTCCTGATTGGTTGTGGGGAAAGTGGGAGGGATAAATAGAACTGATGTGAAAGCTGGTTACATAGGGTACAGAAAGGGCGTGCAATTGCATGGACAGTGATATAGGAGGGGCACATTGGCAAACAGTGGTGGCTTGAGGAAACATGGTGACAGTGATTGTACAACACAACCCCTGGGTGAAATCTGATGGGCTATAAATAAGGGACCCATATATTCAGAGAGGTAAGCCAATCGGAATGTGTATTACTAGCATGTGGGGATTGTTACATACGAATGTAGGGCTGTGGTATTTGTTGTAGAAAATCGTCATTATGCTCCTCCAAATGAAAACATTTGGGACCTATTCATTGTGGCCCACAACCAGGTTCCAAATCATTTAAGTGGCCTGGGCTCGCAAAATGGTTGAGCACCCCTGAGTTATAATTACTGCAATTAATCTGAAAGTACTACAACCTAACTAGTATTATGTTACTCGTTTAGCTGAATGAATTAGCATATAGCTGCCATTCGGAAATACTGCTTCCTTTTAGTGTTTTTATGAATACTGGGCAAAGGCTTTAGTAAACAAAAAGAAACACAGGCTGTTTTGGAGCACTGAGCTGGGAATAGAGGATGACAACATATACTTCCTTTCTGGATATAGGATGTTTTTTTAAAACTGAAAACAAAGCCTGCCAGGTTGGGGGATCCCTCCCACTGCGGATGGGAGGCCACTATTGCAGCCACCCCACCTGCATCTGTAGTGAGATGCTAAGCCAAAGCTGGGCCACCAGAAAGACTCTTGTACCACAAAGGAGAAGCCTATGTGGAATCCCCTCCCAGGCGAGGGGCAGGGGAGTTTCATGGAGGTAGATTAATCTCCATTGTGACCATTCTGTATTAAAATGCACCCCCCTCCCGGCACACACATAAAATGTCTATGGTAAACTTCCATCCAGTGATTAAAAATACTTGTTCCTACCAAGAAACTAGCCCTAAGAACTGCTCTCCATGTTGGCCATCTTTGTATATCCCCAGCGCTGATTACTGTTGGTGCTCAGGTTCGATGTTATTACTTTTACTTGTAGGTTACTCTTGCACACAATTACTGCAGTGCCTGGGTTCTTATTCTTGCTCACAAATTGAAGGAAAACTTTTTAGACAGAAGCTGTATCAGTTTGGTTGCTGCACGACCACTCGGCCGGCCCTTAATAAATTACCCAGTTAGCGGGTCATTTGGAGATCACTGCTGAGTTACAAATCTAAGCTGTATTCATCTGCTAAATGGAGCTGAAAATTGCCCACTAATGGTCATTTGCAAATATTGATAACCCTGCCAAGCGAGGGGCTTCTCATTTGGGAAATGAGTAAAAATCTCACAATCTGCAGAATCACCCATGTGCATATTTTGGCTCCATCACGGGATTCGTTGTGGGTAGGACCAGCACCGATGGCTTCAACAATAAAGAAAAATGCTGCTGACTATGACTAGGGGGTGCCCCCCATTTTTTATATACTTGTCCTATGGCCTTACCGTACCGCTGTAGCCAAAGAAAATTCCTGGTATAGATGTACCTGGTGAAATAAACATGATTCTGATTCTGATAAGTCTCCCCTGCAAGCGGGTCCCCAGAGCCCCCCATACTCAACTCATCCTTGCTGCTCCAAGACCTGGACCCATGTGATCAATGGCATTCCCTGGAAAGGTTAGCCCATCTAGGTGCTTCTGTACACTGGGTGAACACGATTGGTCACCGATGGTCATGTGGCTCTTGGAACAAGCAGTTGATGGAAGTGGTGCATTTGGGGCTATGTACGGGTGGGGCATCATCCAAATGGGATACCCACTGCATCGGGGCTGTTTTAAAAAGGAGCCACCATTGGCCTAGAGTCTATAAGGCTCTAGGATACAAAAGTCTTAAAGGAGCCACAGCACTCAACCCTGTTAGCTTGCAGACCAACCTACAATCTGTCTCTAAACTTGGTTTAAAACAGAGGCTCGGTCACACACATCTGCAGTAGTATGCTTAAGCTTCACCACCACACCAAAGTGCCTCTGTGGGGTGCAGTCCTAACTCTAATCTATGAGAGCCCCATTTGGGACATACAATGCAATAGATAAATTGGGAGCAGGCTTACCTGAGGTTGCCCTAAACCTCTGTTTTTAACCAAGTTTAGAGACAGATTGTAGGCTGGTCTGCAAGCTAACAGGGTTGAGTGCTGTGGCTCCTTTAAGACTTTTGTATTCTAATTGCCCTGCTAACGTGCACCTCCCAGGTTAGTTATTAAATGGTCTGAGCGGCTGCCACCCCTCCTTTGTTTCTATAAGGCTCTAGGCCCATGGTATCCCTCTATAGGGTTGATTCAGAACCATATTTTTTTACTTGGGTTTTTTTTAGAGGAACCGCTTCTTTCTGATTTTTTCCTCAGGTGCAATTCTGCACCATATTTAGCTGTACACATTTAAATAAATGCACAGCTAAATATGGTGCTGAATAGCACTTAGGAGAAAAATCATGAGAAAAAAGTGGTTTCTCTCAAAAAATGAAAAGTAAAACAACAAGTGAAAAAATGCAGTGCTTGTAGTGCTTGTAGTGGATTACAATTTGGGATGCCTCCGGGGATCACCGTTAAACTCACCTATCCTGCAATCTCATGACGAAATAGAGGTGAGACACATGATCAGGAGAGCTGCTTGCTTCCTTATTACTATCATTGGGGTTTACAGTCCCTTACAATGGACCAACCATCATGCTTGGTGGCCTTGGAGTCTAAAAGATTCCAGGATTGGTCTTTTAAGTCCCCCTGAGGTATCCCAATTCAGGATGGCCCTGTGTGAGCCCCAGCCCAGATCACCTACATTCACTCACCTTTTCAGTGGTCTCCAAAGCCATGTTTGGCAATCGCGGACCCATTTCTGGCAGCCCTGCAGCGTCCTTGATGGTAACAAGCCTCAGCTAAAGGGGTGCTGAGGATTCAGCTTCCCTATGCTGGACTCTGTTTGTAATCATAACCATATTCTGATCATTAATATGCACACTATACGACAATGGATGTATGAGAGTCTGTGAAAGCGACAAAGGCGAATTTTTGCGGTGAACGGGTGAGGGAGGGCATGGGTGGTTCACACAGCCGGGTAAAATGCCAGCAGAAAGATCTGCTGAATCAGGGGCAAAAGATTGATGAACCAAACAGGGGCTTGAGTCAAAAGTTTACCTTAAAATTTCTAAAAACAATAATTTTATAATTAATTAATAATAATTTAATAATAACCAGTATCCTATCTGGTTCACCTAGATGGCTTGCACATGAGTGTAGTGTGCCGGCCAGGCTGTTGAACCAGATCACTGCTGGCTGTCACATTAAACTGGACCTTCAGCATCATTTAATGAGCCCAAACCTTTAAAAACTATTCCCCAACATATAAAATTAATGTATTTATATTTTATAGTCACTTATTTTTTATTCTTTCTACCACTGGGCTTGAACTCCGTTCAGGACTCTAGGATACGGGTGCCGCTGTCTTGCCTCAGAAACCTCATCACATGCTGAGAAGAGGAGAGGGGGGCAAGTTATAGCTGTGCTTTGCTCAGACAGAGCAGAGCTGGGGACAGGAAAAGGACAGCAATCCCACAATCCAGAGCAGCACAGTCAGAAGACACTTCCAGTCTGCAAGCAGCCTGAAACTCCATGGGCTGCCATCTTGGATGTTTAAAGGCTCATAAAATGCAGCAGATGCAGGTAGGATGATTTTTAATGTGGGCAATCTGTATGTAGGGGGTGGGGGAAACATATAAGATAGGCTCTTATTCAGGGTGAAGGCCCAGTTTAACAGCAGCCACAAGAGGTAACACAGAAGTGGTAGAGTAAGTATTGGGGAATGTGCAGTTGAGAAAAATTGGAATGCCTCTGTCCTTAGAGGGCAAGCAGACCTCCAGTTTGTTTTCTGTCCACTTGCTCTGCCTTCCACCTATAGATATACCCCAGCGTGGTTGAGTGAGACGCTTCACAGGCAGGAGAAATGCAGGCAAAGTCACAACAGCGAAATGAGCAATAATAATGTTGGAAATGAAATTTGGATTTTGCAGAATTTATATCTGATAATATACTCAAAGGTAGAATTATCCTCTAAATCTTTCTAATGTAGCTTAAGGCAGAGATTATTTCCGCTCTCCGCCAATCTTCCAGTAGAAGTCAGAGGGAACTTATTTGTACTCAGCTACGCATCTTCAGCCTTCCTTCCTCTACAGATATTGCTTTGTTAGGCAGCTGGTCGGCAGAACTCAGCCCAGATCAAATCAAGGGTGACAAGTGCTTTGAAACGGTATTAATTTCACTCCCTCTATCTGGAGAAGTCATTTTCTTGTTATAGATGGGAGAAAAAATAACGCTGCGTGTTTTATACTATGGAAAAATAATGTGATGCTCCTGAATCGGAGAAATATTAAGGGACAATCAGTGTGTGTGACATTTTATCATTTCTGTTCTATTTTTTACTCTCCTTCTTTTAGCTTCTTTCCATAACTGAGCGCCAAATGCGACATGTGGGATTCAAGGCGGGTTAGGGAAAATTGCATTTGGTAAAAGAAAATATGGTATTTACTAAACTACATGATATCTGGAATGTATGGCTATTGCCATCCTCATTGCAGCAGAAGCTTTTACTTACATTTTTGTGGCTTATACATTACAGAGATTTTGAGCAGTGTCAAAGCTTTAAAAAAGAACTATAAGCTTGTATTTTAAAATCGAGCCTACATTAACATTCAATAATATAAATATATATTTCATTTTCTTACCTATTATTTTGTTGTTTTGTGTCCCTGGGGCTGCTCATGCTATTAAAATAAGAACTTTTAACTAAAGAGGAAGTTATTCAATGACTTTCTTGGGTGTTGTTGCTCTCTGGCAGGGCATGTCCATTTGGGATGCCCACTGTGTGTATCTCCAAAGATCACCTGAAAAATTACCTCCTCCTGGTTCCCACGTGGTCTACTCAACCAATCCACGTTGCTTGTTTCATTCAGATTTTCTTATATCACTGCCTCAACTCAAGGGAGGGGCAGCATGGGGGGATCCAGATTC
Organism: Gastrophryne carolinensis; assembly: GCA_027917425.1. NCBI lineage: Eukaryota > Metazoa > Chordata > Amphibia > Anura > Microhylidae > Gastrophryne > Gastrophryne carolinensis. Next base: position 255,667,485 of record CM051235.1, read on the forward strand.
ACAGGAGAGATTATAAATGCTGCAATAGAGCAACCTGTGGTACATGTTCCCCAGGGGGTACACAGCTATATTAAAGGGTGCACCAAGGGGGGGGGGGGTGACAGGTATGGTATATTATAAAGCATTATCTGTTCTTGCTTTAAAAATGATACAGGTATGTAACCTACTAATTTTGGTAACATTTATAGCTTAAGAATACTCAGTTTGAACTTTTTGTCTCTAGGGGACATTCTCTGAGCTTCTGCAGCTCAGGGGACCCCTAACACCACTATGACTGGTGCATAACCAGGACTGGTTTCTTCTGAGCCAAGACTGAGGGCCCCTGCCCCACATCGTGGTCTGGAGTGGTGTAGTGTGGTCTGGAGTGATGTAAGTGCACCCCATTCTGCATTGCATCATTTAGGTTTTCAGTGAATGCTAGTTGGATGGGGGCACAGGTTGGTCACCAGCAGTCATATGGCCTGGTAGACAATTTTCCCTTCTAGACAATTTTTTGTGGAAAGTTCCTTTACCAGGCTTGGGACAGAGGAGATGCATCAGGACAATGCCCCCTGATATAAATGCATACTCTTTCATCCTGCCTTGAAATATTTAATTTCTTACATATTTTCCATGGTGCTACACTTTCTTAGGTTAACCATTAGAGGATGAATCTGGGCCCATACTTTGTCCCACCTGCCTGTGGCATGTACTCCACCCTGAACCTGCATCAGTCATTCAGAGAAATCTGGTGTTGGTACAGTGGTACAGTGGGGTGCGGTTGTGGTCCCTGCATGAGTCATAGACTCCCAGGGACCCCTATAACATTTCAAAAGCTAGGGTCTGGTAAACCACCAGTTGGCATGTTGTGGTTGACTCGCTGATAACCCATGATTATGTGGGGAGGGGAGGCATTGGGGTTGTTAAACTTGCACATCACTCGGGCTCGGGTCAAGAGTTACCAGCCCCTATATCTGGTGTGCTGGTTAGTAGTCTTGGTGGGAGGAGGGTGATTTCTTTCTATTAGTTAAACCTGACCAGGTCTGGCCAGACCGTACCGCAAGACTCTGGTCAAATTTATCACTGACTCAGACCTGCAACCCAAATATAAGCGCTATAGTATTGGACAGCTTTAATCAAATATTGCCTATAGTATAGATACAAATTAAAACTAATTTCAAACATGAGGCAATATCATAAATAGGGCAATATATTAATATGTATTTTTGTAAATGCATTATAAAAGTTGGTTCTTTGGCAATGCGTTGACCAAGCTAATTAGAATAACACCAAGGATATATCAATAGGAAGGGTTTGTAGAACCATGCAGAACTGTGTTGGTGGATAATGTTTTTTCCAGCGAGATTCCCCAATAATGAGCTGATTTGTTAAGTATTTAACTCTGTAACAGTCTCAACAACGATGGCAAGAAAATTGAATTCACTGTACACAAGACTACTTATAAAAAATGAAAAATAACGCTGAAGTCAATGTGGAGTTCACTCTCAACAAAGGCATCTCCTGGATACATTTCATCCACAGCCACTCTCAGGTCTTACATATTTATAATCACCTCGGGCCATCTGCTGATCTCTTACTGATCTGAGAATGCAGCAGAGGAAAACCATCTTAAAGAGATGCTCATTTATCGTGGCAGAGCATGTTTACCCCTGTTTAGAGCTTGTCATCCTGCCAGAATTCAGCCATGATGACTCGTTTCACAACTTCACTCGCCCTCTTGACGGCTGTATGTAAATTTCTTTCCCTTTTAAGAACAGAGTAACTTTTGCTCTTTAGCACATTGGCATTTTAACTATTAATGACCCCTTTATCTTGTATGAGATCCATCTGGCTTTTAGATGTCTCTTTAGCAGAAATAGGACTTTGTAACGGTTTAAAAATTATATAAATAGCTGCTTGTTTTTATGATTAGAGCTGTGTACTGAAGTGTCTGTAGGGCATTTCAAGCCATAGTGATTGCCCATGTTTGGACAATTCACATCAGGTTCATGCATGGAAAAATCAATCCAGAGCCACTGGCCAGGCATGTGTAATACAACTTTGCCAGTGTGCATGCACTGTGTTCATGTCATGATGCTGAAATCCATTAAAATTAAACATTTTCAGACTACCAACTGTTGCCCTTCACTAGTTGCAGCCCCTACTTATTGTAAGACAGAACTCTCAGGATACTTCCCTTTCCTCAGGTCCAAGCAAGATCTTGCTTGTTTCTTTTGGCTCCAGACCTTGTGTGATGGGTAGAACTAGTGGGAAACAGTTAGCCTTACAGATAATACTTCCCTATAAGGGCCTTGTAGCCATAGCAGCCATGGAGCCCAGTAGTCAGTAGCCTAGTAGTCATAGACAGCTGAATAAGCTAGTGGGGACACTTACAGTAATAATAGAGTGTGTTCAGAAACAGTTCAATACCTAGGAATGTTCCCAGACTTGTGTCTAAATTTAGAAGATTCTTCACATACAGAGAAATACGATCAGTCCTACATTGTAATGCAGCGGAAGATACCCTTTATTGGATTAGGAACCACCTAGACCTAAGCAGGACAAAACAGTACACAAAGAATAAAACCATCCAGAACTAAAGGAAACCCTTGGGCCAGGAATAGGTCTGGTTGCCACCACAAGGACACGTGAAAAATTTCTAGGGGTCTAAAAGGGTGTATCCACAAATGTTGCACTTCACTACCATGACAAAAGCAGCAACAGCCAAAAATGAATACCACTAGTGTTGAGCTTCAAATAGATCCGACAGTTCAGCCCAAAACATACTGGCAATATACGGGTCACATCCAGCCATCCGTTTTTTTATTTAAAAAAGTTTTTCACACAAGTAATTTGTCTTGAGAGAGGTCACCTTTATCCAACTAATGCATATTATGGATATAATATGGAAGTAGAAAAAGTTAGAGGAATCCCACTTTAACTATAGTAAACTGAATTAATGTTAGAGATCCACCTTAATAAAATTATGTATTTTCACCGTGAAAGACTTATCCCTTTTATCTTTTAAAATATCTGCATGTAAAGCTAGAGGTGTTTAAAAAGCAACATTGGAAGCCCTGTGCCTTTTGAATCCCCCCCCCCATCGCCAGTTCATCTCACCTTCTCCTGGAGCCCTCGCCGTGTCTCTATGCTGCGGTCGCATCCTCCCTCACCTCTAATCATGTGCGTGCCCGTTCTTTCTGAATTGGTGGTGTAGGCACACCATATCTAGAAGGTGAGCAGGGGCCAAAGGGAGCTGAGTGAAAGCGAGTGCACTTGCTCTTGCCCGATTCTGCACCATGGGAGTGAAAGGAAGGTGCGTGTATGTGGCGACCTAGGGGCATACATCGATGCATACCAATTCAGGATGCCTCCGCTCAGAGTACCAACACACTGGATCCCAATTTGGGATGTCCCATAAAGAGGTAGACCACTGGCCCAAGAGTCTTAGAGACTCGAGCGAGATTGTTGCTGGATGCTAAATCTTACTACGTTTCTCTAGCTTTATATAAATAAAAGGGACATTCTTCCACTCTAAAATTACATTATTGACCTAAAATAAACTTCTAGCCTTACATGCAGATGTTTTAAGGATTTAAAGGGGGATTCTTCTTGTAATAAAGAGGTTTAAGAATTAGTTCTCTCAATGCAGTTATTGAGGGAATATGTTAAAATACATTACTGTATTACTTAGAGATCTTTTATACATTTTAAAGAGTAACATTTTTTCAACTTAAAAAAAAAAAAATTAAATAACTGACCTCTCATATTTTTGTTTGAATTAGAACAATGTACCATAGATTTTGTGGTCTTTTTTGTGGTTTTAACCCTTTTGCTGCCAACCTACCTAGTGACTTTGTCAGCCTCTGTTGTACATGTTTAACTTTGATTTTTGACGTAATGTTTAGGGATTTCACAGAAAAATACAAGATGTGTGGGGACCCCCTATCCAGCAAAACCCGCCCGGCCATTAGCTATGGGGGCTGGTAGACCAGGGAGCAGAGGCCAACCAGCCAGCCCCTGGCCCTGAGGGCCGCCAGTCTGCATAGCCCTCACAGGCAGCTGGGTCTTCTAATGGCAAGTCACTTGCGGGCTGGCAGGTGACTTGCCAACCCCTACTGTCCTGTGAACTGGTATAGGGGTATCATGGCCCCCTTACTACCTCACAAAGAGTAAATCCGGCCATGACTGCTAGTTTTCCTCGAATTGGGATGCCCTACTGGGTTAAACCCACCCCGCGCACCAGTAATCACTTACCTTTTCCCGGTCAAATGACAAATGTATTGACTCTCGTTCAATTCGGCTAATGGCCCCATCACAGTCATTCAGAGTGCCACCAGGGATGTGAGAGATGCGGCAGTATGCCCCATTGAAGCCCATGAGAGTCATTTGCCAAATAAAATAAACACGAAAAGTGCTCTGACTGGCTAGGAACAAGGAAGAGATTAATTGTTCTGGGCTTTATTGGGGGTTTACACAAGGTCAAATTCCTGGGTTTTGTTCTGCTTTAAAAGTAAACACACTGAGACAGGAAAAAATACTTTTATTTACTTATTTTAATACTTACCTCCGATCCTGATGCCCCACGCTGATCACCGCCGATCATTGGCGGAAGTGATTTCGGGGGTGCGGAGGCTGGGGATCGGCGCCCGCACCAAACTTCCACCGATTACTTCCATCTTCTACTTGCCGACCGCACCTCCATCCTAGTTTCAGCGCCAACTGTCTCCTCTTTCCCCAGCGGACCTCTGATTGCCGGTCCTGTGTCTTCCTGTGTCTTCCTGTGTCCCGTTCCCTGCTCCACATGCCAGCTTCTAGCATCTGGGCGCTGCTGGCAGCAGCCTTTTATCCTGGGAGATTGAATTCCCCATATGAAAGGCCCCTGCCTATGGCGGCTGGTGAGATGCCAGAAACTGGTGTTTGGGGCAGGGAATGGGACATGGGAAGACACAGGCCACCCGAGTCCCGCCAGGGAAAGAGGAGATTCCCCAATGCTGGATCCAGGACAACGGTGAACTTTCTTTTTTTTTTGGCACTGGGGGTTGGTTTCCAAGCACATGAAATTCACATGCTTGCCACTAAGGTCATGTGCCAATTAAAAGGGTTAAAACTCCCAGCCCAAGTTTCATTACAGCTGGTGATGCTGTAGGTCATGTGCTAATTAAAAGGGTTAAAACTCCTAGCCCAAGTTTCATTACAGCCAGTGATGCTGCCTCCTTATTATCAGAACACAGTAGCCAAATGCCTTAAACGCATCACTTACATACAAGTACTAGCTGGGCCTCCTTTAAAAAAAAGTCTTGTGACAAAGGGGTTGCACCAGATGCAAAGAGTGCACTTTGCAGTAGAAAGTGCCAGTTAGGTAGAAAATGGAATAGAAGTGCTATTTAGTTTTAGTTTAGCTGAATCAACCCCTAGGTAGAGCATCAAAAGCAATTGCACTTTTTCCTCTGAAAACAGGATAGTGTATTTTCGTGCCTGCCATTGACCCTTCAATTAAGCACCAGGTGCAAAAAGTGCCATCCCCTTTTTCAATGAAAATTGCAATTCCTTTTCACTGTCTACCTAGGAGGAAATTCAGCAGCATATGCAAAAAAGAGCACTTTTTTCTCAAGGTTCACTTTTTGCACCTGGCGGCGAATCAAAAGGATAATTAAGCACTTGAATTTAGGCACTTGAGTCCTCAACCACGGCTTCTTGGATGAGCTCAAAATCTCATTCTACAAAGGTCCATGTGTGACATGTTTATTATGACCCCTGATTCCTCTTCCAAGCGTGCTGTCTTTAAATTGGACCAAAACCCTTTGAACAAGAAACAGGGCTCATATGCATCCCTCCCCAGGCCAATTCAGATTGCTACACATAAAAAATAATGTACCTTTTTGTAACTCATATCATAGTCAATCTTCTACCCTTAATGGTGTCCTATGGAGATGCTGACAGCCTGCACGAAAAAGTGCTGCTAAGTTTCCTGCCTCTGTGCATTGTGGGTTATGTCAGTTAACTCCAGGCAGCAGCATGGGTACTGGGAGCGGAAGCCTCCCAAGTCCTGGAAGCCGACCACGACCAGGACACAATCTGTGAGGTGACGATTCAGCTTAGAGTGGATGCGGGAACATATGTTAGTGCTGGAAATAATTTAGTATCATGCATGCAGGTGGGGCAGGTGAGTTATGGGGAGTTTTTTATTTTCCAACTGTGCAAGGCTTTTGGTCCACTTTAACTTAGGTCCATATGTAGCTTCCCGCATAAGTTCATTGGTCCCTAGTATGTTTCTTTTTTGATTTGCCATATTTTACCTTCATACTAGTTGCCCAGACCATCAACTTAATGTAACAGACCAAACTGTAGCGCAGATAGATTTGTCCATGAAGGATAGAATTGCCTTGGTGCCGACGAGTACTTAAATGCTGCGTGGGACTGAACAGCAGTAATTCCATGAGAGGATGGAGAGCAGCGCCAGGAGCAGAACTGATGTTCACCCAGTGTCATAAACCAATAAAATAATGTTTCGAGTGTGTGCTCAGAGATGAATGGCATGCTCATAATGGTTCTTTTAAGTGCCTGGCTGAACTACATCAGGGGAAAATATATACAGCTCTCCAATTTCCCCTTTCTCTGGAGTGCAGATGCTGTTTCCCTCTAAAGATTTCATTACAGATATTAAGAGGCTATTGTAGATTTTATAATAACATTTGGGCATATCACAGTCATAATGCTTAACTGGCAGTCCCATTTTGCTCTATCTAAATTACTCAAGTGTGAGCTATTGTCATTTCGTGCTCGAATGACAGCATGACAGTTAAACATTAGTTCCCATCTTCCGTGATCACTTCATCCTAATTAACCTATAACGAAAAAAACATATGTATGTCTAGATAGGATTTCCTCTAAAGCACATGTGTCAGACTCAAGGCCCAGGGGCCGGATGCCGCCCTCCAAGCCTTTTTATGTGGCCCTCTGACAGGTACCAGATAATGGTGACTGGGTGCCACCTCTTCTAACTGGCCCGGTCACTCCAAGGCTTCTGACACTGGCAGCATGTCCTCGCATCTGTGTGAGGTGCTTGTGAGTGGTGCATTAGTATGCTGCACTCTAATATGGAGCAAATGACCACCTCTAATCCCAGGTGCAATGCCTATAAAAAACGTCTGGTATGTGCCTTTTTAGGATTTTGTGGGGAAAAGAGAGTAGTGTCTGCAACTGCTTTAGTGTTGACCTGGGGAAAATAATCTGTGTCTGCATCTATCCTGGGCAAAATTAATTTGCACCTATACTGAGAAAAATAAATCTGTCCTGGCAAAAAAAATCTGCATCTGTCTTGGGCAAAATAATCCTGCATATGTCCTGGGCAAAATAATTCTGCATCTGTCCTGGGCAAAAATTATTTGCATCTATACTGAGAAAAATAAATCTGCATCTGTCCTGGCAAAAAAAATCTGCATCTGTCTTGTGCAAAATAATCCTGCATATGTCCTGGGCAAAATAATTCTGCATCTGTCCTGGGCAAAATTTTTAAATGTCTGCATTGGTCATCATGGGCAAAATAATTCAGCATTTGTCCTGGGCAAAATAAGTCAGCGTCTGCGTCTGTCCTGTGCAAGAAAAGAAAAAACACGTTGTGCCTATCCTGGGCAAATTCATTCTGCAATCAATTGTCCTTGGCAAAATAAATATATGGCTGTCCTGGGCAAAATATTTCAGTACCTGCCTGCATCTGTGCTAGGAAAAATCTTTCTGGGTCTATAACCATATATTTGAATGGTCGTGTTTGCATTTTGATTTTCTTTTCTGTTATTAACTGGCCCTTTGAAGGCACTTAGGATGCTGATGCTCATTGAAAATGAGTTTGACATCCCTGCTCTAAAGGATATTCATTGCAAAATTATTTTTTGAGGTTTCTATTCCCGTGATTAGTGACACAGTAGCGAGCAGCCTTAAGGAGATCATTATATTCAATCTGATATAGTGAGAGATAAGACAGCCCCCTAAAAAGCCCCTAGTCAAAAGCATTATTTTTCATTATACCTTTAATGATGGATCTTTTTGGTATTGTTGTTGCCCACTATGTTACAGGGATTACCCAGGAAACTACATACACCATAGTCCTAAAGTTCCTAATGTTCCCTGTTTTTTTTTTTTTTTTAAACGCCCCCTCCGCCCCGCCCTCTAAAAGCAGAGAAATTTTATTTTGATTCATTTTATTCATTTTTGAAATTTCCAGCCAGTGGATTTGGCCATTCTCCAGTACAATAGCAGGCAGCATGTTTATACCAGCATACTTCTAGAACATGTGTTCCTTAGCCCTGGCCTCTTTTCTGTATAGTTTTGCCTGTTTGCCCTGGTTTGTGCAGTTAATTTAATCACTGCTCACACTCACGGTTTATTGACCTTAAAGAGGAAGAAGAAATTGGCTGTGTATATCCCCTGGGATAGCCCTTTAGCTCACCATGGATGTACGCTGTGTATGCGGCCATAGTACAGAGATGGATGCTCGAGATGTGACAGCAGCATGGATATGTGGCATAGGTGAGTGGATTGGGCAATCTAAGGGTTTCACACATTGGGGCATCGAAATTTGGGATGCCACATAAAGCGGTAGAGCAACCTCCCCAGGAATCTTATAGATTTGAGGGGGAAGTTGCTTCTTTTTAAAAGGGTTGTAAATTCAATGGCAATATAATGTCAATAGCCATTGTTCCTCCTCCTGCAGCGCAGAGCATAAGCCATAGCAGGGCTCCTAATTTTGCCCTTCTTTTAATTTCATTGTCCAAGGACCACCCTTGTTCCTGTTCCTTGGTGCTTTCAGCATGAGCAAACATAGCAAGCCACAGTGTCTGACCACAGCAGAGCATGCTCATGAATCAAAAAGCTCTGCTATGACGCATCCTTCCTAGCTCAGCCATGACCCAGAAATTTAAGGGAAGAAAGTGGCTTTACTTAGAATAAATAGGGCATTGACATAAAATCGGGGATATTTTGTGATGCTTTAAAATGGCTTATTTTACACTCTTCCCGAGGAGGATACGGTGGAAGGCAGTTGTGTGCCAGGATTGGAACTTTAAGCTAAGGTGAGCTTAAGATTTGGTTTGATTTTAGTGTTGGGCTTTCAGTGGTTCTTGGTTCTGGTCTCAATTGTCATAGTTTTAATTGCAATAGAAATAATCCCCTAAGATCCTCATTATACCTCAACAATGGTCAGTGAAGTATCTAAATGTGCCGGGGCCCTGGTGCTAACATTAAATGGGGCCCTTTCATGGCTCATACAGTAAACTGTTTTCTGTCTATTAACTAAATTGGCTGCAGCTAGACAACTAAACAGGAGAGACAAAATGGTGCACCCTGATGCCAACAGAGCACAAATATGATAAATAAGGTAGGGGAGCTACAATGATGGGGCCCCCTGACATCCTGGGCCTCGGTGTGGTTGCACCCCGTCAGGTTAAACCCCCAACAATGGTCCCCTTGACCTTACTTACCAGTTTAGAAGATCTCTTCTGATTTACTCATTTCACCTCGTTCTGGAAATGGGGAATTATGTAGGCATTTTTTGCTTCCCACTGGCCCTTGATTTTGGCCTCATCTTCTATAGATTGTACAGTGTGGCTGTAGACCAAGTTGGACCTTCCCTCTAAAAATAGCAATAGATTAGTTGCTCATTGTCATTCTGCTTCTGACTACTGTATGGTGGGTTGCATTGTGTGAAGGCCATACATCAAGAAATGGACATCTGATTTTTTTGTCAAACAATCATTATCTGGTTTGTGTTTGATCTGGTTGCTGGCTGTGTTCACAGTCCAATAACCTTAGGTGGCATCTCCAGTGCTGAGGAACAAAAGGTCCTCCTGACTAAGCTATAGTTCTCATCTACTAAGGCTGATTGACTAATTCCCCCCTGAGCTTCAGTTCACATCATTCGCCTCACCTTCCTTTAATCTTAAGTGTATTCTCCTTTTCTTCTCATTTGCAGAAGGCAATGCAGTCACTGTATTTTGATTTATCGACCGTTCACGTTTAATGCTTTATTTCGCCATGAAGTCTCTGCACTTCTTTCTGATCCCAGTCACCTCCACTGTTTATTTCAGGAGAGACTAATCTCCATATGGATGTGACCTGTGACCCCAAGCAAAGGATACAGTGTATTACATGATTCCCTTCTGCCGAGCCAGCGCTCTTGCTCTGCCGAGCATTGAAGGTCACAGATCTGTTTTATTTTGCTCTTTGAATTTCTCATTATAAAGCATGCCGTATTATTGTTTAGCTTTTATATCACCGCGGCTGAAAATTCCTACAAACAGTAGGGAGGCGGTTCCTTTTGATGGACCGTAAATAAAAATGAGAATTTTAGGAACCGAACATCTGTTTTATTCTTGTAAAGTGGTCATATCCTCATTGTATCCCTTTATACAAATTTCATATTTCCTTATTTCCATTCAATAATTCATATACCAAATGTACTAGCCCCTTATAAATTAAAATAATCCCATTGTGGAAAATTTGCATAAAATGGACCAAATGTCATGTCACGATTCCGAATTTTTATGTCGTTGGATGTCGCTAGACAATTAAAGACTGATGCCAAGTGAGCACAAATCTGCTAAATAAGGTGGAGGAGCAACAATCATTCCCCCCCCCCCCCCCCCCGATCCCCTGATTTTCTGGGTCCTGGTTCAGTCGCACCCCCTCAAGTTACAACTGTAACTGTTTTATTAACCAGAATAGTCTCTCCAGATACAAAATTGCACCTATAAGGACCCGCCGGTTTGTCACAGTGTGAATCATAACTGTGAATAGACAAGGAGTTGGCCTTTAACAGAGAGTGTCCATACAGCTGTGTGGCCATCAGAAAATGGCCAGCAACAGGGAACAAAGGGAGGAGCTGGAGCTGCACACCCTGGTTACATAGCGCTAATGCACAGCAAAAGTTTTGAACAGAGCGCTGGCGTTGGGAGTGGTCGCATCTCCAGTTCTCTTGCAGTTTGTACCATGCTCCCATCCCCAGCCTATCTGAATGACTGGGTTCAGCTGCATGGATGCTGGCCTGGGATAAGGTAGATGATTTTGGGACTGTGCAGGGGGTTCACACAATGGAGCATTCCAAATCAGAATGACCCAGGGACACATAGGGGGTTATTCATCAAGGGATAGCGCCAGGTAGTGCCTCGTAGCGGCAGGCAGAGTCTGGTGAACACCGAGTGCTGTAGGCAAAACCACATTTATGAAAGCGAATCTGGTGAGTGCCTCTAGCAGCGCCATGTAGCATCCTATGTATTATTACAGGCGGCTCGGCGTATAGCGCAGACGCTCTAACGTCCAGAGGGCCAGGTATTACCTTTCGCTCACTGTCGCTCTCCCATACATTTCAATGGGCATTCATTTGCTTGTGTTTAAACAGCGTATTTGACATTTTTTTTTGCTCAAATCATTGTGTGACCTCTCCTGGCTGCAAACAAACATTTTTAGAAACTTTTTTGACTTTTTAGATTTTTATGCAGAATTGCCATTACAGGTCTGGCACTAAAGTGTTAATGTCACAGTGTTAAAACAATGTCATTCCATGTGTTTTCGCTTTGTTACAGGTGGATATGTGTTCAAAAACAGAATTTAATCACACAGCTATAGCGACCAGATTTAGAGCGCCGACGCTGTGTGTGTGTCCTTTTTTGATATAAGTATGGCGCGGAGCTCTGAGAGTCGGTCACACTGAGCTGACGCTACCTCTCACTCCCTGCAGCACTGTACGGGTGTTAGAGCACCCAACATATTTCGCATTCATCAATGCCGGCCAGGTTACAACAGCGACTGAGGCGCTCTGTTACAGCCCACGATAACCGCTTACAGCGTCTACTAGCGGTAGCTCTAAGCTTCACTATACAGACGCTCATCTGCCGATACCTAGCGTTAGTAATGAGTCAGCCTCTTAGTTAGTGATAGGTCCATGTCAATCACAGGGTTTTGGTCCATATTCTTGGGGCATCCCAATTTGGAATTCCCCACTGTATGAAACCCCCGTCGGGTTCCCCAATATAGATACCTCACCGGCAATCTTATGGCACAGGCTTGGCTCTGCTCCAATCAGTATCACCAGCCTCCGTTTACAACAAATCAACAATGAATATAGAAAGTATTTATTTACAGAAGTATTACAGTGTTTCTGTATTGGGCTTATGTCGAGTCGTAGCCAGTTATTGCTCCTATAAACAGACACAACAAATCAAATCTTCCAACCTATTTTGCGCCTTCAGATTTCACTCCTTATGACTACAGACAAGATGGCCATCATTTACAGCTGCACAACTTCTTTTACTGCGACAACTCATTTGCATGTCTGAGAACTGTGACATGGCACTTGGTGATTCTAAACGTAGGTCAGCCAGCCGTGACTAGGGTGAGTAACATTGAGTTACACAGAATTCTCTCTATCCTGTTTATCTTTAAAGCGGACCTTCGGCATCATTTCATGAAAAGCCCAAACCCTTAAAAAAATATTTTCCAGCATCTAAGATTAATACATTTTACGTTTTTAGTCACTTACTTTGTATTCTTTCGCTTGCTGGGCTGCAACTCTATTCAGGACTTTAGGATATGGGCGCCGCCATCTTGCCTCAGAAGCATCACATACTGAGGAGAGGAGAGGGGGCACAAGTGCAAGGGGCAGGTTATAGCTGTGCTTTGCACAGACAGAGCAGAGCTGGAGTCAGGAAGCACTGAAATTCCAAGGGCCGCCATTTTGGATGTTTACAGGCTCAGAAAATGCAGTAGATGCAGGTAGGATGTTTTTTAATGTGGACAATTTGTATGTACAGGGTGTGGGAAACATACAAGATATTTCTCTTATTCAGGGTGAAGGTCCAGTTTAAGAGATTCTGTAGTAAAAGCAATATGATGGCTCTTATTGATAAGAATTGCTACCTGGTGATATTCTAATTTGAACCCATGATCTACACACCTGTTTCAGGTCTAGTGTTTTTGTAGAGCTTGAAAGTAATCACTGTTAACTAAAGGTGCCCAGATCCTGGTGCAGACATTAAATACTGCCTGTCATGGCTGATAAGTAAACCCTTTATTTTAAAGTGGACCAACACCCTCCCCTGATCGGCCCGGGAATCTATAAGATTCCCAGACCGATCAGCTCCCTGACTGCAGGGCACCCCGATCGCTGTGTGAAACCCCCCAGATCCCAGAAAATCCTACCTAATCCTCGTTCCAGTGGCACATGCGCGGGCCGCCGCCGCTTCCTGCGCGTCTCGCTAGCAGGGCGCGCACCCGCGCCGGCCGTTTGTGCTCAGCTTTTCCGGCGCTGCCTCTCCTTGTCCGGCGGCGGTGATTGGACGAGCGAGTCACGTGGAAGCGGGGTCAGGTCAGTTTTCGGGGCTTTCTGGGGGGTTTCACACAGTGGACCAATACCCAGGATAGTCAAAATCCTGGGTGTTGGTCCACTTTGACTATCCTGGGTCTTGGTCCACTTCGGTGGGGCACCCCCGATCGGGGTGCCCCGCTGTGTGAAACCCCCCCGAACCCCCCGAACTCACCTCTCCCCGCGCCGACGGACAAGCCGCGGACAAGCGGCTCCTCCGCCGCCGCCTCCCGCGCGTCCCTCTTGACGCGCGCGTGCCCGCACCGGCCATTCACAGACGGCCGGCGCGGGCGCGCGGCCGTCTAGAGGGGCGCGAGGGAGGCGGCGGCGGCGGCCGGCCGCCGCCGAAGATAAGGTGAGGAGTTTGGGGTGTTTGGGGGGGTTTCACCCCGCGGGACATCCCGATCTCGGATGTCCCGCGGGGAGGGAGGTGATCGGCCCGGGAATCTTATAGATTCCCGGGCCGATCACCCGTGGGTGTTGGTCGACTTTAACTGGATTACATATGATTAGACTGCTAAAAAGAGACAATAGAGACAAATGTTTATTTCTTTCAAATAAATGGTGTACAGATCACACAGAGCAAGGCCTTGCACTTTGGTTGAGATTTATTTTTCAACCCCATCTTGGAGCCCAAAAGAACTGTCAGGATATGAGAAGAGATGCCCACAGACTTGGTTCTGCCCAACGCTACTTTTTTCCATGCAGAAGTGTCAGAACTTCAAAGTTCTAAAGATCCTCCCTCAGCAGCAGGGGACATAGCTGAAGCAGTAGATAATTATCTCATAGAGCAGTTCACTACCACCCCATTGTTTTTAACATCCTTTAACGCTCTTTTAAGACCAATGTCCTCAATGTTCCCACAGATGAAAAAGAAAACTTCCCAAAACTCATTTGCTCCATCCGCATGCATGACACTAAAGCATTGTCAGCACTTACATTTGCTCCTTCATCCACGCCAAGCTAAAACACTGCCTCACTGATTTTCTAGTGGTAGTGGTAATTTTGGAGCTGCTGCCTGGATTCAAATGACATAACTGACAATGCACAGTAACAGGAAGCCCAGCAGCACTTCCTATTTGTAGGCTGCATGCAGATCCATGATCAGCCATTTTGTTTTCAGAATTTACCACAGCAGGAGTTAGAAAAAGGTAAATAATTGTTTATGTACGACAATCTAAATTGCCCTGGGGAGGGATGCAGATGAACACTGTTTGTTGTGTTGGTCTAGTTTAAGTCATTTTGACTGTTGGTCCACTTTAACAGAACCTCCTTAGAGGTGGAGGGACAGTGTCACACACTTTGCGGATCACAAGTTTTAAACTAACCCTTGTCTCCTCAGTTATTAACATTGTTTTGCCATAACTTAACCCCACTTTATTTATTCCCATTTTCTTGCTCACAATAATTCATTTTCTCTTGTCAGTGAACCCGGGGTCCTCTTTGATAATAATTCCCGCTGTCATTACAATGGGCAGCTCGGAGATAACGTTTCCGCTGCACTGCCTAATGTAACATAATTCCGCATTCTCATAACAAGAGCTGATTGTCTCTATATTGAGCTGCATATTGGATACATTTTGCCTGCATGACTTGGAGATGGCGTAAAAGGTGATTTTCTGCCCTTCTTAGTTCTCATTAAACTTTTCTTTTTGTTTTATAACTGAGAGAGACAAAATAAACAGAATGGAAATGGCATATTGTATTTTACGCATGAGGAGTCAGTGGATGAAATGACAATCTGCGATGTAATATAGGGCCTAAGAATAGAGGTGAAGGGTGGTAGAGATATAGAAATGGGAAGCACTCAATGCATCAACATACTCCCCTAAATCTAGAAAAGGAACCAACAACAACAGGGTTAGTTATTTAAGAGGAAGTAAATGAGAACAAATGAGAGGGGAATATGAATGCAAATGAGGGACAGTCCTTCCAAATGAGGGACAGTTGGGAGGTATGTAGAAACTTGGCAGGACTTGGAGATAGGCACACAGGCCAGGTTATGTCTTAAAGTGGACCAACACCCAGGATTTTGACTATCCTGCGTTTTGGTCCACTTCCCGATCGGGGTGCCCCGCTGTGTGAAACCCCCCAGAAAGCCCCGAAAACTCACCTCACCCCGCTCCCATATGACCGCTGCAGCCAATCCCCACCGCCGGCCAAGCGAGAGGCAGCGCCGGACAAGCAGAGCGCGTCCGCAGCCGCCTCCCGCGCGGCCCTCTTACAGGGAGTGCACCCGCACCGGCCATTCACAAACGGCCGGAACTGTAGCGCGCCCTGCTAGAGGGACGCGCGGGAGGCGGCGGCGGCGGACGCTCATGCGCCGCTGGAACGTGGAAGAGGTATGCCCCGCGGGGAGGGATCTGATCGGGCTGATCCCCCTGGGTGTTGGTCCACTTTAAACCGGACCTTCACCATGATTTATTGAAAAGCCCAAACCCTTATAAAACGATTCCCCAGCATCTAAAATTAATATATTTTGCGTTTTTAGTCACTTACTTATTATTCTTTCCCCCACTGGACTGTAATTTTGTTCAGGACTTTAGGATACGGGTGCCGACATCTTGACTTAGAAGCATCACATACTGAGGAGAAGAGAGTGGAATAAAGTACAGGGGGGCGGGTTATAGCTGTGCTTTGCACAGACTGAGCAGAGCTGGGGTCAGGAAATGGTCAGCAATCCCAGAATGCAGAGCAGCACAGTCAGAAGGCACTTCCTGTTTGTAGGCTGCCTGATGTTCCATGAGCCGCCATTTTGGATGTTTAAAGCCTCATAACATGCAGTAGATGCAGGTAGGATGATTTATAATGTGAGCAATCTGTATGTATAGGGTGTGGGAAACATATAAGATAGGCTCTTATTCAGAGTGAAGGACTGCTTTAAAGAATGGTCATACCAATTATTTGATGAAGCAAGGGTGACTTTGGGAGTGCCTTTGGGTGTGAATTGCAACCTGCATCTCAGTGAGCTTTTTTACTCACAAAAAAATTTGTCACGAAATAATCGCCTGCATGTGTGATTGGCCATTTTTACATATAAATTACATGATTATTCTAATAATGTAAGGAAATGCTTTAAAAAAGTTTAAAAAACAATAGGCTTTTGATAGATTTTTTGTTGATTTTTTTTTTTTGCAGTTTGACTACAGGATCTTTTTCTGCAATGAGACCATTTTTCTTTTTTGAATGGGGTTCGTTTTGCATTAAACATAAAAAAAAAAAATGTCCTTACCTCGTTGGAAAAATGTATTGATGAAAATGAAAGATGAACTAATGTCAAGTCAGCTATTGAGTACCACTTCTCCATTAGTTTCCCCACACAAAAAAGTGGTCTAACAGGCACTCTGTCTCTTTGAGTTCTCAGTGTGAGTGAGCATGGCAAGCCATAGGGCTCTCATAGCTGTCTCTGACCATAACAGAGCGCTCACATGACTTATAAAGCTGTGCGATGACACAGCCCTCCCAGCTCACCCACCAACCAGAAATTGAAGTAAAGAAAGCAGCTTCACTTACAATACATACGCTATTTACATATCTATTTACAGATTCTATGATGCTTTAATATGGCTCAATTTCAACTATTGCCTAGAGGGTTCAGGTAGGAGGAAATTAAAGGTTGCTTGTACATAGACCTTAAGGAAATGACCATAATTGGTGTACCGAGTTGACCATAAAATTGCTTCTTTTCTATCTTTGTTGCCCAGTATGAAAACCCAGCGAGGTTTACCTTCAACTGCAATAAGCCTTTTACCTTTTGTAGTTGAGTGAGACACAATCGGCAATGGCAGCAATTGTGTGATGCGGCAATCTAAAAAGATATTGTAGCTCTGTAAATGGAATGAGCTCTCACTCCCCACGGGCAGGGATGAAGCAAGAGCACACGCTCCATGTATTCAAGCGATTTCTAAAGTCACATTGCGGGAAAAGGGCGCGAGTCACATAAATCAGCCCTTAGATGGTTTACAGGATGCATTGAGGAGACTCTCTTGTATTGACACCACAGGTGACCACAACAGCCGTGAAGCACAAAGGCACAATAATGGCGATAGTGTACATTGTGTGGCTTACAGAAACCTCCTTTCATTTGGCCAAGCATTCAAGGTTCATGGTATGAATTGTGAAGGTCACCCATTATAGGAATAAAATGGCTGATACAACCAGCACGATTGTTATATAAAAATATTGATACACTCTCTGACAAATGTGTGTTGTATGATTTTATTTTACTAAAACCATTTTACTTTCAATATTGACCATGAACTTTTAAATGACAGCTGTAGTCAAAGTTTAGAATTCATAGTTCGAAAAGTTCCGCTATTTTCCATCTTATTTCTTAAAGGAGAAAAAAGTCCAGTAATAAAAATCCACATAAATACAGTATATACGGTAGCAAAAGGCAGAGCTCCTTATACACCATGCATAAAAAAACATTTTTATTTTCAAAGGAATGAAGAAGAATAAAGGGGTGACTTTTAATGGGAGGCCGATTCATTAATAGCGGCAGGTAGCGACAGTTGAGCGACTGTAGCGACATTTTCAGAGCGCCCGCTAGTAGTCGCTGTGCTTGGCCGTTGTTCGGTTGTTGATAGCGACTGAGTCGGTGTGCAGTAATGCTGAATACGGGGTGACGAGTCGCTATTTGACAGGTTCCGCGATGTATGGGTGCGCATGATAGCGACTGGTCAGAGCGACCGGCTCCCAACATATTCATCAAAAAATCACGCTCAAAAAATTCTCGCGCTGTGAAATGCATGTTTAAACCCCAGAGCGCTGGCGGCGATGTGTTAAAAGTAGTTTTTTAACCCCCAAACCACCATATTTTTGGAAACCAAAAAAAAAAAAATGTTTTAAGAATTTAGTAATATGAATACAATAATATCAGACCTGTAAACCTGCAGACCTGTAAATCAATTCTCAAACCTGTAATGGTACACTTAAAAATAACCCCTGGATTTTATTACTACCAAGAAGAAAACACCAGCTTAGCTGGCTTTTTTTTTAAATGTGAAGTTACAAATAGACGAAACAGTGCATACATAATCAATACTTATTACTAATAAGCTACAGGCTAATAATAGTCCATTCCCTATCCTTCTGTCCAATAATGATTACTCGCAATATAAATGCTATTCATGATACTGTCAGCACTAATGTCCATCCTCTAAGTTTTGTACTGGGCCTTTTTCTATCTGGTTTCCCAATATATGGGAGCCTGTTAAAGCTGCTGCCGTTTATGATCAGGGTACCTTGTAAATGATAGTCGCTTGAAATGACAATGTTCATGGGGTGAACAGATAAGGTGATGAAGTCACTAACATCTCCTAAGCAATTGCCCTTTCTGCCCCCCCCCTGGTTTGCCTTAGGGCCCCACTTTCAGCTGGACCCTAAGGCAACCAGGCTCACCCCAAAATATAGGAAACGTAAGTTCAAACTAGGGTCCCAGTGGCCACATTGAAGTTTAGGGGGGCTCAGACACAGTATAGGGTGTATAGAGCCTCCCCCCATAAGCTATATGCAATGGCTTGTTCTAACTAGGGGCCCAGCCATCACTTATTGGTTAAGGGTAGACATAGAAAATGTGGTTGTACAGGGCCCAAAGATTCCTAATAGTGGCCCTGCCACTCTATTACTGGCTCTGTACACTTTTCTCAGGTAGAGCACTAAAGCATAAGATGTGTCTTTACTGAACTGAAAAAACACGAGAATTTTATAGGTAAATCCTTTCAAGCAGCTGGGGAAAACAAGCCCCAAAATGGTGAAATCCCTGCCTAGTATGGTGTCTTCCACCTTGCCATCCATTTTTCCTTTTATAGAGCTATTAGAAAGGCCGCGAGTAAACAGGATAAACAAGGGCTTAAAAGTGTCTCTAAAAAGCTGTGAAAGCCGCAGAAAAAGAGCAGCGCTGCAACTACAGTGTACTCGTGTATTTCTGTTATTTACAGAGAAGATGCGGCATGATTCCAAGTGACTTAACACCTCAATCACACCATATTCTGCGTTACTCGGCGACGGTTCTCAGATCCAAGATAGCTGATGTGCTCAGTTTCTCACTTTTTTAAGGTGGAGGAAGAGGGGAATCCTATTTAGGAACGCAATTACTTATCTTCAGTTTCAAGCACTCTTGTTCACACAAAAACCATCATGGAATCATGGGACGTAATGTGTTTTATATTGAAGAAGTTCAAACTTTAGTTTTTTGCTAAAAATCCCACTCAGTACTCCTGGATCCGTGCAGCTGCCACACAGACAGTACAAGAAGCAGCATTCCTCAGTATGTGCGCACTCCCATCTCGCATCTTGCAGAGCAGGGGAGGCCGCTTTGAGTTCCCTGTCCAAAATGGCAGCGCACAGAACCCGTCCGCTGGCGCTGGATCGCATGTGAGGTAAAGTTTTTTTTCTTTGTAACCCCAGACCTGCCTCAGTGCCAGTCAGTTATGTTGATAATGATCAACCTTATACAGCGTATATGCTACTAGATTTGTGCTCAAATCTCCAAGTCTTACCTGTCTTTATGCTGCACAGTAGTATAGAAGCAATATTAATAGGAAAACATAGGAGGAGCAACTCCAATAGCAATAGGTAACTAGGCCATGAAGTGATGAATTCCTTTAATGACGAATAATACTCTGGCTTTTGCCAATCTCAGGTTTTGTTTGTCTCTAGCTAAACATCTTGCTGACGAGTTGGGTATACAAGGCAATCCAGGGGATTTCCCATAGTGGGGCCCAAGGACTCCAGGGTGGCCAGTGTTCCTCTTTAACAGTTTAGCTCCATTCAGAGCTGAGCACACTGATTCTACAGCAGCTGGCTCACGTAAGTGCACAGTGACTATCTGATACGCACTCTGCATTAGGTTAACCGACACCCCTCACTGCAGATCGCCTGGTGCCTTTATTTATTTATTTTTTTAAACAAAAAATTGCCACTAATCTGACCCTGCCTCTGGGGGTTCCTTAGCAGAAGGGGGCCCCAAGCATTTGCTTGGTTTACGTGGGGGTTAAGCATGTCACTGGATGGCAGTTATATGGATTGTGATCTGCTGGCCCCCGGTCCCCTCTCCCCCTTCCTTGGCATCCCGCCAAGCTAATTTGGGCCTGGCGGGACAGGGAGGCTCTTTCACCAAAGAAGCCTCGGTGGAATACTACCATGTGACTAATAATGTCACTGGAGGAGAGGGACATGGAGGGAGATTTCCCAGGAACCAGTAGGAAGCCCCCAGTGGACCTGAAAAGAAGACACTGCCCAACTGGGGACAAGGGGAGGAAGTAGCATGCATTTTTAAGTTACAGTCTGTATACTGGTAAGAGTCCAAGGAACCCCTATACCAACTCACACATTGTGGTGGCAGGAGCTAGTGTATGTAGCATTCAGTAGAACTGAATGCTGGATAGTGGGGACTATCTGACTGGAGGGTTTTTGAACCCATTTATTCGCACTCCATCTCATTACTAACTAGAATGCAATCATCTTGGTGATACTGCTCTTGATGGGTTGTAGCTTAGAACAGGGGTAATGAACATAGCGAGCACAGGGTGAATTTCTGGAGGGCTGCACTGCTTTGGGGCTGATTGGGTTGAGGGTGGCCACAGCATATATTGCAACTTTTTATCAGTTTTTTGCTGTTGTTGCTGGTGAGGGCGGACCCCCTGCTGTTCCTTTCTTTAAAAAAAGCATTTAAGGGCAGGAATGGGTGTCTACTGATACATATGTGGTACTGTTGTAATCAGGAGGAATGGGGCTTTTACCGCCAATATGTTTTTTTTTAATAATTTAATTTTCTACTATAAACATAACTGAAAAAAATAGCACATGGGAAGGCAATGAAAACTTCCAACTTCATGGGTCAATGTTCCCGCGGGGGTCTCAAACGTACCCACGGCTACAGGGTAAGCCACGATATACCAGGCTGGCCCGGACCAAAGTTACCCGGCTACCTGAGTCCAATAGTGCCTTCACTGGGCAACCATTCATTTTCACAGTCACAATCTGTGTCTCAGTCTCTGGCCGCTGACTGGCGGCACAACCCGGTTCTGCAAACAGAGACCTTCTGCGGGCAGCGTCACATTCCATGGGCTCAGGGGAGAGGGGGCAATCCGTGGCTATGTGTCCCCACTCACAGCACCTCCAACACTGGGGACCCCGGAACCTCCTTGCTCGGGCGTCTTCCCTAGGGTTAGGGGGCCTCTGGGGGTCAGGGACAGTCTTTTGCCACCTTACACCTCCAAGGGGGACTTACTTACCCACCGGTCTGCTGGTCTTAGTGGTTGCTGGTGCTGCAGGGGCATCCTGAAGATAAACATAGTTGACTTTCCAACCTTTCCAATGTCTGCTGCTCCTCCTCGTCATCGTTCTCTGTGCAATCAGCCTGATCACCTGTGCACGGCCTGAGATCATGGAACAAACCTGAAAAGGATTGGGGAAAGTGACCTGGGTCCTTGAAAACCCGGCACTGATACAGCCTAGCAGGGGAGAAATACACACTATTTATGACATTTTTATACACTTTACCACTATATATATAGTGCAAAATGCTTAAAATGTATTACAAAATGGGGTGACAACATCTATAGGTAGGCTGACACTGAAAGAGTTGAAGACCTTGTACAGGCAAAACCAAATCAACTGTGTAAAAGAGCCATGCCGACCGCCAGGTATTAGTTTAGTTTTGCCCTCCCTTCCTCTCTCTCTACCTTGCCATCATAAGTAAATGTTTTCTATCCTCCATGTCCATTGACTGTCCCTCACATTTTCACTGTGTCTGCTCATTGCCTCCCCTCTAGCCCCAGCCATGTCCACTCTCCCTCCCAGTGGGATCTCTGGCTGGCCTATCCATAGCATACGTGTTGCCG
The DNA here is from genome assembly GCA_027917425.1 of Gastrophryne carolinensis. Lineage (NCBI taxonomy): Eukaryota > Metazoa > Chordata > Amphibia > Anura > Microhylidae > Gastrophryne > Gastrophryne carolinensis. The sequence continues at coordinate 255,689,670 of CM051235.1, forward strand.
GGGCTGCCTTGTATTACACAAAAATAAAACAGCGTTAAGCATCAGCCTAATCAGGACTATTTTCAATTGTGCGATTAAAAAAAGACCTTTGGTCGCTCCACTTTTGAAACTACATTACCTGTACCCACAGCGGCCATGGGGGGGGTATGGAAAAGCTTGATGCCTATCAGCGCGGGCATGGTGCTCACACCTGGGGGAGTCCAGGGAGTATCCTGGCATGGCTGGAGGCTGGCCGAGGAACCTATCCCCTATGTCTGTGTGCGAGCTGGTAGCTTCAAAAGAGGAGACCAAATGTCTTTTATATTTTTTATGAGCTGCAGTGACTGGTGCATTGCAATAGCATTACCTGATGAACGCACTGATCATTTGTATAAGGGCGGTCTTACAGATTCTAAGCTGTGCTTGTATCACAGTGCCAAGGCCACATCCACATGCTTCTGAAAATAATTCATAAGGTAAAACTTTAAACCTCAATCTCTAGCCCTATAATTTTATTTACCAGCAACATAAAGTGCAGAGTGTCATCAGGGCTGGTCTTAGGTTGAAAGGCACCCTGTGCAAGACCACCCCTGGGATCCAGCCTTTGGACTGGCTTCACACCAGCGTGGATTCAGAGCGCTCGCGCTTTGGTGCGAGTGCCCTGTGTGCCTCTGTGAAAAGCTGCCTATAGTAATCTATTGGCACTTTCACATGTAAATCGGCCATTTGTGGAGCACTCGAAACGTTCTGTAAAAGCCCTGTCAGCTTCATCCTGAGGGTTCAGTGCTAACAATCCCCCTCCATGTGAGTGGAGAACGCTGAACGCCCTCAAATGCTGACACCAGCGATTGTGGGACACTCACCCAAAAGCACGAGCCCTCTGCAATCAGACCGGTGTGAAACCAGCCTCAGTGTGTGAGCCCCGCCCCCCCCAGCCAAATGAGCCATGAGTCTAACATCCATTATATTAGACAATAAACATCAACCTAGACTCGCCATGTCGCTTAAATGTAGGTAGCTGAGCTATAACAATCCCATTTTTAACAAGCCCCCCCCCCATGGGACCCAGCCCTCCCCAAAGCCAAACGAGCCTTGAGTCTGACATGCGCTAATATAGCATTTGAAATAATAAACATAATTGACTTTCCAACCTTTCCAATGCCTTCTGCTCCTCCTCGTCATCGTTCTCTGTGCAATGAGACACTGCTGGCTCCGCTTGCCTGCCACAGGCCCAGACCATAGCAAATTATAAACACTATGCAGCGATGATCCCCCCCCCCCTCCCCCCAGTTGCACACCTGTGGCTGGAGATGGATGGGGTTACATGTTTTACTATCTAGTTTTTAAGAAAATTCTAAAAAAAACAATTGTTGACCATAAACTGACTGACTGTTTCAGGGCACCATCAAGTCAAGCAAGGCACGTGTGAGGTGGTGGCAGTGCATCGATGCTGCAATAAAAACCGAATCGAGGAGAGATCGCAGACCGTGAAATGTTCATGCTTCCCAGGGCAGGTAGCCGGCACTACCAGGGCGAAACCATCTTGTGTGGAAGGTAAGCAAGGCTTTACAAAAATTGACAAATTGACGAGGAAATGATTATGTTATGTCTTTAATGGACCGGTTTTATGGACTGGTCTGGGTAGGGGCAAAGGGGGCACCTGCTCAGCTCAGGCTGTGCCAGGTTGCCAAAATATCCTGTCCATTGTTTTTTGACCAGTCTATAACATACCTACCAACTTTTCAGGGTGGGAAAGAGGGACAATTGTTAAATTAAGCCAAGCCCCCCTCAATGATTCATGGATAGGAGAGTTTTAACAGTTAAAACAATGTAAACACTTTAAACAGGAAAATAAATCATTTATTGATGCTGACCTGCATGTTAAACCTCAAAGAGGGATAAATGAGAAAAATGAGGGAGAGAGCGATATGGACTTAAAAGAGGGACAGTCCATCCAAATGAGGGGGTGCTTGGAGGTATGTTATATATATGCACTGCTCTGCACAGTGTTGCGGAAAATGCTGCATCCCATGTAGGCAAAATTCATAAACTACAAACATCTGCACAATGTAACACAAAGTACTATACAAAAATGTTACGCGGCAGTATTGAAGGCCCTAAACCCTGCGTGCTGTGCCACCACAATTCAATTGTGTCTTAAAAAGCATTTCATTTTGTGACTTGCAAGTCCACCATTGTCCATTAGAGGGTGCTGTGCTTAAATAAAATGCAAGTCTCTGGACTATGAAGTCAGTCGCGATTAACTATTGCTCTGCCTGTTCCTGACACATTGGATGCTGGGATAGCTGTGCCTTTATTTCACCCCATCCATGTCATGGCTCTGTAACATAATCTACTGCTGCAAATGAATATTTTGTGCGTTCGCTCTGCTGCGCTGTGTTATGTTTGTATTAATGATGTTTCCTGTTGATCTTCAATCTGTTCCATTTTAAAACGAGGCAATCCATCTTTTTCCCTCAGCGTTCATTTTGGTAACGGTATTTTAAATCATCATGAATCCTGTAAGAGGGGCTGACTCTGGAGTGTGTATTATCCCTTTCAGTGGGTGCGCGGCTTTATGAGATTCTTGGAACGCAACCCCAGGAAAGATAAATAGCCCTCTCATTATAGCGTTTTGTCATGTTAAAGGGACAGTCCTTGCCAATGCAGTAGACCCAAACCCGAAATACCCGATCTGGAGTGTAAAAGACCTTTAGCCAGACCCAGGGCTGGCGTCAGCACCCAGCAAGCCTGGTCAGCTGCCGAGGGCCCCACCCATCAGGGGAGCTCACTGACAGCTGACACAATGTGGTTAAAGAACTGCACACACTTCCTTTCTCTGTCTCGCTGCTCCATCCATCCCTGTCTCTTCAGCTCTGCCCCATGGGTTGTATGTCACCTCTACCTCATCCATCCCTATCCCCTGAGCCATGACCCATTCATTCATATTCATTGAGCCCTGACCCATATTTCCCTATCCATTCAGCTTTTCCCCATTCATCCCTATCCCCTGAGCCCTGACCCATTCATCCCTATCCCTTGAGCCCTGACCCATCTTTCCCTATCCACTCAGCCTTGCCCCATCCATCTCTATCCCCTGAGCCCTGACCTATCTATCCTTGTTCTCTTAGCTCTGTCCCATTCATCTATGTTCCCTCAGCCTCCCTCTTCCTCAATACTTCCCCATTCATGTGGGGCCAAACTAAAAAAGAGCTCCAATAGGGGGTTGGAGGGCAAGCAGCCTTTCTTAGTTTTGGCCATACAATATGTAGACCCCTGATCCGTGACTATCCACCGCAAAGGGGCCCACAGAGACCATGCCACCCGAGGGCCCACATAAACCTGGAGCCGGCCCTGGCCAGACCTATGGCCCATCCCTGGGATTCCCCACAGGTTGCTTTATAAAATCACCTTAAACCTCGCTCCCATAGTGCATGCACATGCCTCCAGCAGCATGCCAAGCACCCCTCCATCTCCTGTGCACACCTGAGCCATATACATGGTGGCTAGACAGAGGCACAGCAGCAAATCATTTTGACATTAATATGTATCAGGCATTAATATGTATAGCAATAAACCCTGATTGGAGGTGAGCCTAAGCTAATGCCTTGGGATTGCCGGATCAAGGTGAATACAGGGCAAACTGGGTGGGGAGGGTCACACATAAGGGTATCCAAAACTGGGATTCCCCTGTAAAACAAGAGAAACATGTAAAAATCCTGGGTTTAGGTTTGCTGTAAACAAAAGGCGCTCACTTTCTACCTTGCAGACTCAATCTCTTGTAGTCCATTTTAGATGATTACACACTCATCCTGTTCAGTAGTGCCTAGAAACTACTTCCATTGTTAAGAGACAGCTCACAATGAACTCCTGTCTCTAATATAACAGGCAGCAGAATGTCATGGAAGTCCACGATACATACCTTTTCAGGGTGGGCAACATTTGTTAAATTAGGCCAGACCCCCTCATTGAGGCATGGATAGGAGGGTGTAACAGTGAAAACAGTATAAACACTTTAAATAGGTAAATGAATAATTTATTGGTGCAGATCTGCATGTTATACCTCAAAGAGGGACAAATGAGAACAACAACAGGGGGACACGGGCTCAAAAGAGGGACAGTCCCTCTAAATCAGGGACAATTGGGAGGTATACATGAAACCCTGGTGGCTGAATACTGCCCTGAATCAACAGCTGACAAAATTAGCATTTCATACCATTGGCTGCACAAAGCATCCTAAGTTAGTTGGTCACAAATTAATGTTAACTGTGCTCATTGTTCCTTGCGACTTGGACATGCCGCATACCGCAAGATGCCCAGCACAGTGTGGTTGGAGGACATATTCTTTACAGGCTCTCCTGCCTGTGCCTTTGTGTAGCGGGCTCATGCCTGACCGGGGGCACGTGCTCTGGGGATTCTTGGACCTAGGGTAGGGCATCCCATGTCGGTGCGGCATGTGTGGGGGGAGGTGCGCTTACTGGCTCGAACGCTGCTTGGATCCAGAGATGACACTCATGGTTGAACTTAACTCTGTCTTTATTGGTTGGCTTCCTTCCATGGCAAACACAGCAAACAGTCAGTACAGCATGATCCACAGGTTACAGCAACAGTCAATGATAATGGTCGCCTCCATGGCTGGCTCTCGGCTCCTCCACACTACATTGCACTGCATCCCTTCATGGCAAAGTCTAGGTGTAGAACAGAACACTCTAGAAGGGTAGGTCTCCTCCTTATGTAACCTTGGTACTGTTGCCATTACAACTATTGTTGCGAGTCCCAACCAATGGCTGGGCAGTTAATGTTGCCAATGCCATCTGGCTTAGTCTCTATTTACCAACTTAAAGAAGGACTCTAAACCATTAAAGTACTGTTCAGTCCATTCCCTAGGCAACACTGCCATCGTGCGGTTTCATGATGCAATGGGCCCTAAGAACTGCATCCAACAGGGTTACCTACTCTAATTAATGGTTCCTATACACTATCAGTACTCCACTGACAGGGCCCTAATTGTTTTCTACTTTAAGTGTTGCCCATGGTTTCCACCCGTCACATCTGCTTACCATACAGAGGAGCAGGTTAGCCAGGGTTTCCACACAAGGTTCTGGTGTGGCAGACCAGCCCTTAATAGCAAACTATCAGTGAGATGTCTGACCAGATTCGTAGCTAGGCTTTCCTGCACCTGGGGCGAGGATTCAAAATGCTCCCAAGCAATGACTGTTTTGGAGAATCAAGGAAAAAATACCTTATCACTTCTATACACTGATCTTCATGGCAGCCAGGAACTGAAATCATGAGGGAGCCAATCACAGCTGCAGTAGCACCTGGGGAATGCAAGGATTGGAGGAAGATTGCAGCAATAAGTTTGCTTTTTCCAGATGGTCAGATGGATTGAACCTGTGGGGAAAGCATGGCTAGGTAAGACTGTAAACTCCCTTTGAAGCGGAACTTTGGAGGTGGAGAGCAGGTAATTATTGGTTTCACACAGATGGAAGTGGGACTTGGACTGGCCTGGAGTCTTAGACTGTAGTTCTCTCCTGTGTGTAATACTAGCTCTTCTCTCTCAAAAGGGTTAGCAGGCTCCATTCTGTACTGCACAGCAAACTTTGACTCCATAGCTCTCTCTCTCAGCAATTCATCTTATCACAACTCAGTACAAATGACAACTGCATGTTCTAGAAAGGTGTCAGCAATTATATAACCTCTGTTCATGATGTCACTTTCCCACAGCAGCCTCTAGTGGTTAACTCCATAACTGCTGTTATGTATTATGCAGAGAGGCTGTTTTACACAGGGTTTGCTATGAGAGATTAGGTAACCCCAGTTTTTACCTGGGCCACAATTGTCCATAGTCCCCACAGGGAAGTCTACAAGTCAAGCAGGGCATAAATACTGCAGACATTTCCACTCTTTGCTTCATGTGTCTTGCACAGAAACAGGGGAGCCTCTTGGCAGGAACAGTGCAAAGGAGCAGCATTGAGGGGAGTATTGCTGCCCTAACCTGAGCATTTTGTCCATAGTTAGCGCAGTGAAATCTACAAGTCAAGCATATACTGTACAAGTGCCAAACAGGGGAAGAGGGTATCCAGCGTTGTTGCCCAAGGGATAACAAGGGAGTGGCAGTTAAGAAATTATTGCTGCCTTACACTTGCAGTAGTATAAAAAAACTCACTTCGACATTTATGTGCTCAAAAAGGGAATTATGTGAGAATTGTCTAGTAAAATATAAAATAGGGGAAGTTATTCCCACCTTGGTCACAAGGTGGAAGTATTTGTAATGTTACCAAAGATTATGGTGGATTTGATTCAATGCAGTCATGAATAGACGGGGGGGGGGCTGGTGCTTGCCAGGGCTGACGTTCTATTGAGGTCAGATGTACAGTATGATGGATCTGATTCACTGTTTAATCTTGATGCATCAGGTCGGAGCAGTGTGTATCATAGGACATTCTTCAGGTGAAATTAATTGTAATTAATGATCAAATGTGTATATGAGTATTACCTGTATGTTGGCTCATTGTATGATTAACGTCTCGAAACGCGTTACCCTCACCTGCAGACGACGCATGTTTTTACCGCCTTGTCACATTTTAATAATTGAAATAAAGGCTACATTTGAATGCTGGACCATGCTGGGTGCTGGAATTTTTACTAGATCGCCCATAACCATGGTAGGGGGAAGACAGGAGTAGCCTCCATGTGTACCACCGGTGCTGGGGTTACTACAGAGACGGGCCTGGGAGCAGGTGGAAGCGAGTGAGAAAACGTGGCTGTAGTACTCCAGAGCCACGTTGAAGTTCAGAAAGAGAGAGAGCTGAGGTCTACACAGAGAGAGTTGAGCTGCTGTGCCTGAGACTCCAGTAAGGTGTGGCTGCCCCTGTCTGAGAACCCTGCCCTGTATTGACTGTTGTATAAGGTAGAAGCCCCTGTGTTGAGAACGGTCCAGGCTTTTCCTGACCCTTCAACAATGAACTGATTCTTTAATTTATCCTGCTTGCCGTTGAGTGTCTGTTTGCTGAGTTACCAGCTTGTCATCTCCCTAAACTGTTTTCCCATTAACCCTTACCCTCGGCTACCATGCCTGTGTGCTGTGAAATTGCCTGAGACCAGTTGACACTGTCACATACTTTGGATTATAATTAAAGCTCACAGCTAAACTGCTTCTGTGACCCCAATAACTACCATTACACCCTGAGCACTTTACTAAGCACAGGCAGTCACTGTGTGCTCTCTGGAGCCACATATGCAGCCATGTAAGCAAGCAGACTACTATACTCCTGGGTTCTGTCTTCTTCTTGTCCAATTCCTGGTTCCTGTAAGCTAGTCTTCCTACTCTTTGTTATCCTGTGCTTTAATCTGTCTTCCATTGCTGTGTGTGTCCTGGTTGCCTTCCATTCACTCTTTCCTAAGTCTGCAACCACCAGGGAACAACTTGAGACCTGTGCACCATATGGAGTTCAGCTGAAAAAGCATGATGGTAATGTACCTTGGGTACTTGGGAACCTTGCTTCTCCATGTGTGAGTCTGCCTACTTGTCCCAGTCTGTGAATCTGACTGTCCAATCCTGGTTTGAGGCTCATTTCTGATTTGAGCTCCTATTTATGGTTCTAGTTTTGCATCACTGTTCCTGGTCTGTTATTCATGTTTCTAGCCTGGCATCTATCAGATTGTTTTAGGAAAATTTGATACTTTCTCCTAAACAAATCTCCTTTTTTGCTGAGGAGACAGTAGGCCAAGTTTCTGTGTTGTGATAAAGTAATTAATCATCCTCTTGTTCCTTGGCATAGCATCTCCTCCGACATGCTCTTTCGCACCACTGTCCTCTTTCATCTAGCTCTTCTTTCATACTCTGGTAATTACCCCGGATCTCTGCTCCCATTCTAACTCCAGGATTTATTTTCAACTGATGAGTTAAAAAGATCATTGTGCTCAGTCTTCATTTCTGAGGTTGTTTAGTGCTGCTGGAAAGTTAGTTTCCAAGTTTGAAGACCACAGAGTCTAATTTAAGTGTCAGGGTAAAGGTAAGGGGACTACATTTAGGGGCTGTGTAAATACCCCCACATTTCCCAGTAAACTCATTTTCTCCCCAATCCAATGCTGCATGCGCGAACCGCAGACACCATTTGCTATACCTTTAGCAGGGTCCGCACCTGCGCCAGGCATTTATGAATGGCCGGCGTTGGTACACACACTGTTAGAGAGTAGCGAGGATGCGGTTTCGGCCCTCAGCCGAGTCTGGACAATTTACAGTTAGCACAAACGAGCATGCTGATTGGGCAAGAGGCCTTAGGTGCGGGGGCCGAAGGGGCGGGGGAAAGGTCAGTTTCCTGGGGGGGTGTCACACAGCGGGGCATCCCAAATCGGGGGGTTTCAGGGACAATGAGCAAAACTCAGGATGGCAGTACCACCCAAAAGAGAAAAAAGGTTTAGGTCTTCCTCAACTATTACACAACAACCAAGCTTGTCAGGTGGCACAGTTAGGAGCCTATCATGTGGTTATTGAAAAAAAAATTATGGGTAGATCTGGAAGATATGCAGTCAGGTGACATTGCAATTCATAATCTTCCAACTTACAAAAAGCTACTACCAACACTTCACTCACACCAGATTTGGGAAAAATAAAGACATCTGTGGGCCCTTACCTGAGTCATTCTTTCATCTGTGCTGGGCTTGATTCCCCTCATTTTTTATAATGGTGACAACTTAAAAATGTAACCAAAATTATGGATTTGGTAACGTCTGTATTCTCTTATGTTCAGATTAAGCAATTTATCAAATGTCACTTAAAATTAAATTTTTAAAACTAGAGATGAGCGAACCTTTGGAAAATTCGATTCGACTGATTCGCCGAATTTTCAGACAACAATCGTTTCGACCCGAATTTATTCGTGACAAATCGCTATTAAAAACGGCTATTTCTGAGCCTTCTAGAGCCTCAATAGGGTTGTAAACCATTCTGCCTTGCTGCTGGGTTAGTGAAATAATACTGTAAATGATTATGACATGCAGATCAGAGGCATCGCTATTAGAATCGCAGAGCGGCACAATTACAGAGAGTTGAGGTGGCATCACTATGAGGGGCCCCTATATTGCCTGAAAAACACACCCTGGAGCTGGCAGCAGCAGGAGCCCAAATATTGGCTGAAAGACATCCTGAAGTTGGCAGCAGGAGCCCAAAAATTGGCCTGAAGACAGACACTGGAGTTGGCAGCAGGAGCCCAAAAATTGGCCGAAAGAGACACTGGATTTGCCAGCAGAAGCAGGAGCCCAACCATTGGCTGAAAGAGACACTGGAGTTGGCAGCAGGAGCCCAAAAATTGGCCTAAAGACACACTGGAGTTGGCAGCAGCAGGAGCCCAAACATTGGCTGAAAGAGACACTGGAGTTGGCAGCAGCAGGAGCCCAAAAATGACTGAGAGACACACCCTGGAGTAGCAAGCAGCAGCAGCAGCAGTGGCAGGAGTCCAAACATTGCTTGAAAGAGACACTGGAGTTGGCAGCAGGAGCCCAAACATTGCTTGAAAGACACACTGGAGTTGGCAGCAGGAGCAGCAGGAGCCCAAACATTGCTTGAAAGACACACTGGAGTTGGCAGCAGGAGTAGCAGGAGCCCAAACATTGCTTGAAAGAGACACTGGAGTTGGCAGCAGGAGCCCACAAATCGGCCTAAAGACACAATGGAGTTGCAGGCAGCAGCAGGAGCCCAAAATTGCCAGAAAGACACACCCTGGAGTTGGCAGCAGCATTAAGAGAACATATACAGATTTTCGACACAGATATCTTTTCCGAAGAATATTAATAAACAGTTAGAGTAACGTAAAGCATTTTCTCAATAATTACATGTGGTCTGATGCGGAGGAATGTCTGTAACTGGAGAGCAGCGCCTTAAATCTGTTTTGCACGATCCATATTTCTTTAGTGTTGGTCTGGCCCCATGATCAATCTACTCTAATGCATCAGGCATTGGTGGTTGAAAATCTTGGCCGATCCATGCCCGATTCATTTCCACGCAGGCCAGTATCTGAAAAAAAAAAACATTTTTGAAGTATACTGGAGCACATTGAATTGCTCTTATCAGAGCATCACTTACGCACATCTAAGAGTTTCATCACTTTGTTCGTGTTAAAGTCTTCAGGGCCTAGTTACTACTTAGTGAAAGACCATAGATAGTTACACACCTGCTGCTCTTATCGACAAATCCTGTTTTAAGTGCAGTGTAGCGTTTTGTCCTCCCCTCATATAGGCACTAAGGATGTCAGGCAGAGAAGTGGCAGGATGGGCACAGAGAAGTTGCTGAGGCCTAAATTCATCAAGCAGAGGTTGCAGCAGACTAGGGGTGAGTGGCAGCAGGAGTCTCAGTGAGAGGACTGATCTCCCGGGATCAGCTAGCGGTCGTGTCTTGACCAGCAACCCATCTGCCATCATCCATTGGTTAACACGATCATCCACTGCATCACAAGTGACATCTGACACCCCCAGTCAACTGTCGGTTATGTCTTATGCTTAGGGTTCAGCTCCACTATTCAGTGAGGACGATCTGATAATCAGAAAAATCAGCAGCTACTGCCCAACCAAGAAGTGGAGGAGACACTCGCCGCTTCTTCCACTAGGCGGGCAAGTAGTGATGAGGAGAGTGGCATGGGAGGTGGTGTTGAAAGCGTTTTGGCTTCTTAAGCAGACACTGTTGAGGAACCTGAGGAGGACATCAGTGAGTTTTTAGGGCACTTTTAAAGGCTTGGAGTGATGGAGACTGACAGATTTAGCGGCCAGCATGGTGGCAGAAGGGGAAAGTATGGAGGCAAATGTGCTCGGGGTAGACCACTTGCGCGGCAGGCTATCTTCCCAGGAATTAGTGTAAGAGGGTCCCTGGAGTTGGTGGCGGCGGCAGCAGCAGTGAATTAGTGCGGACTGTTGGTAGGAAAAATCAGCTACAAGGCCATGTTGCAGTTTTTCATCAAGCATCCGCAGGAGGTTAACATGGCTATATGAAAGATGTGTAGGCAGAAGGTGAAGTGTGGCCAGGGTCCCAATGTTGGACCCACAGCCCTGCGTCAACATTTGCAGCGTCACCATCAAGCGGCCTGGGAGAGTTGGTGGTCCAGCCTGCTGCATTACCCAGTGGCACGCCGCTCTCTGTTCCAGCCAGCCAAGGCTCCACCACCTCCTGTGTGTCATACCCATCCTCTGTCGCTCCAGATGCTCCTCCTCCTCCTCTTAATCGGAGTCAGTCATTCCGCCAGCAATCCATTGGCCAAGTCATGTCCAAGAGACAACAGTATGTGCCCACTCATCCAACGTGCAGAAGCTAAATGTGCTCCTGTATAAGTTGCAGGTGCTGCAGTCCCTCCCTTTTGAGTTGGTGGACCTTTCAGAGAACTGATGGCTTGTGCCGAGCCAATGTGGAGAGTCCCATGCTGTCATTTCTTTGCGAAGAAGGCAGTACCAGCCCTGTACAATTTTGTTGAACAGAAGGTGGGCCAGTCCTTTAGCCTGTCAGTGTGTACCAAAGTGCACAGCAGTGCCTACGTCTGGAGCTGTAACTACGGTCAGGGACAATACATATCCTTTAAGGCCCACTGGGTGATTGTGGTTCCTGCACAACCACAACAGCAACTTGGACAGGTCCCTCCACTGTGGCCTCCACGCTCCTAGGCCTTTGTGCCTGTGACAGTGCACTTGCACTTAGCAATGGTTTCACAGAAAAAAGTGGCTAATTGTCAATTACATATTAATAGTTAACATTTATCTTATTTGAACATATTTATAATAATAACATATAATAACATATAACATAGCAACAATAACATCTAACATAATAACAGTAACATATAAAATTTATCAAACATTTTTTTTTTATATTTTTTTTCCATTGTCTTTTTTTAATATTTTGTGAATTTTTGTAGCAATTTTTTTTTCATTTTTTATTTTTTTTTTGTATTTTGTTTTTTCTAAATATTTTTATTTTATTTTTTCTAAGTGCCCTTCCAGCCTACCATGTGTGCAGGACACTGCAGTTTCACGCTGTTCTTCACATGGTTTGCCTTGAGCCACAGAACCACACATGGGAGGAACTGCTAAAAATGAGAACTCAATAAATTAAATCATGGCTTACTCCACGAAAACTGCAAATGGGACCCATGGTGACTGACACTGGGAAGAACATCTTGTCTGCGCTGCGACAAGGAAGCCTGAGCCATGCCTCCTGCCATGGCACACATGTTCAATCTAGTTGTCAAGCGTTTTCTGAAGTCTTCCCCCCATCTGCAAGACATCCTAACAACGGGGAGGAAACTTTGCATGCACTTCAGCCACTCCTACACCGCCAAGCACACCCTTCTTGAGCTTCAGCGTCAGAACGGTATCCCCAAACATAGTCTGATTTCCGTTGGAATTCCACCCTCCATGTGCAGGATCGACTATAGGAACAGAGAAAAGCCATTACGGATTTCTTGATGATCCAAATGGATAGGGGGACTCCCCTGTGTAACTTCAATGTAAACCAGTGGCAGCTCATACGTGACACCTGCCATTTGCTTAGGCCCTTTGAGGAAGCTACTTTATTAGTCAGTCGCCAGGACTATGAGATGAACGATGAGATTCCACTGCTTCATGTACTACAACACATGTTGGAAACCATGGCTGGTCAGGGCACTGGAGACATGGCGCATACATTTCACAGCCACATGAAGCCTGTGGGGGCTGAAGTGGAGGAGGAGGAGGGGCACAGCGAAGCACAGTTTAGGTTTGACAAAATGGCCATTTTATCTAGTCATCTGACAGGAGTGGAGGAGCAGGAGCAGCCACAGGAGCTAGAGGGTTGTGAGGAAGGTGAGACAGAGGACCCAGACACACCGTGGCAGTTTGCAGTGGAGATGGAGACAGGTAATCCCTCAGAGTCACTTGCACAAATGGTACGATGCATGCTCACGTGCTTGCGTAGTGACCGCAGAATTGTCTCCATTTGTCAGCGGGATGACTTCTGGCTCTCCACCTTATTGGACCCTCGCTTCCGGCACAAAATGGGGGCATTTTTTACACCCACTGAGAGGGAGGACAAACTGACCTACTACAGAGATATCCTACGTAGTCAGGATGCCTATCTGCGCCATGGTCCATACTGTGATGCCCAGCGGGACACCAGCCTTCTGTAAGCAGGCAACCCCCAATCTCCACCGCCGCTTCTGCCTATAGCCAAGCCCCCGTTTCCCGGGACGCTAGGTACACCTCACCGGATACGGTTGCCCCCAGGTCTAATAGGCGCAAAGGATGGCTGCTTACGGTGAAGGCCGATGAATCACAAGGGTATCCCGAAGCCGAGGTCGTTCACAGGAAGTCAATTCGGAGGGTGCGTCAGAGTACAGGGATGAGACAGGTGCGTAGTCAGGAGTAGCCAAAGGGTCATACCAGGAGGTCAGAGATCGCAGGGTATCCAGAGGGGCAGGCAGCTTTGTGGTCAGACAAAGTAGAGGTCAGTACAGGCAGCAGACAGGAATGGTCGATCAAGCCGTGTGGGAACTGAACCAGCACAAAATGGGGGCATATTTTAAACCCGCCGAAAGGGAGGAGAAACTGACCTACTACAAAGACATTCTACGTAGTCAGTTGGCCGATGCCTATCTGCACCATGGTCCATACTCTCGCAGGTCTTACTCGGGGGGACCTCTGCGATCACCTTCCACTGCCATGGCTGCGGGGGGGGTGAAAGGAGAAGCAGCAGCAGCTCCATCAGCAGCAGCCTCAGTCTTCAGTCGCTAATGAGTAGCTTTCTACACCCGCATAGTGAGTCTACTCATGAGCAGCATGAAGAACTGGAGCAGGACCTGAACCAGCTGGTCATGTCATACCTTGACATGACCATGCCAACACACCTTGAGGATCTGCTGGACTTCTGGGCAGCCAAACTTGACTTGTGGCCGCAACTAGCAGAGTTTGCCCTGTGAAAGCTGTCCTGCCCGGCCAGTAGTGTGCCATCTGAGCAGGTGTTTAGTGCGGCGGGGGCCATAGTCATGCCAAGGAGAACTTGTCTGTCCATGAATAATGTGGAGAGACTCACCTTTGTGAAGATGAATCAGGCATGGTTCAACCAGGATTTCCAGCCAACAATGGCTGATCCATGGTAGTAGCTGATGCATGGTAGCTCCTTATGCTGCTGCCAACTCCAGGGTGTGTCTTTCAGGCAATATATGGGCTCCCTATGCTGCTGCCAACTCCAGGGTGTGTCTTTCAGGCAATATATAGGCTCCCTATGCTGCTGCTGCCAGCTCATATGTGTGTCTTTCAGACAATATATGGGCTCCTAATGCTGCTGCTGCCAACTCCAATGTGAGCACTCTTAAAAGACGCATGCTAGCATATTTGGGATGCCCCCCGGTTAAAGGCAATGGCTGCTGGCAATTTGACAAAGTGACTTTCTTTACAAAATGCAACCAGTTAATAGACAGGTACTCTTGAAATATTACTGCTAGTGTTTGGGATGCCCCCTCCTCACATACAGAAGAGGCCACCCTTGATTGTGGAAAAGTGACGTTAATTATAAAATGCAAGCAGTTATTAGACAGGTACTCTTGAAATATTACTGCTAGTGTTTGGGATGCCCCCTCCTCACATACAAAGGAGGCCTCCCTTGATTGTGGAAAAGTGACGTTAATTATAAAATGCAAGCAGTTATTAGACAGGTAGTCTTGAGATATTTATGCTAATGTTTGGGATGCCCATGTGGGCTGGGGTTTTTACAGCAGACACAGAAAATATTCAAACTGCGATATATTTATGAGAAATAGCCTTTAAAAGCTGCTTTAGCGTAACAGATAGGGTCAAATGTGCAGGTTTGGGATACCCTGAGGCCTGGTGTTTTACAGTACACACAAAAACAATTCAAACTGCAATATATTTATGAGAAATAGCCTTTACAAGTTACTTTAGTGTAACAGATAGGGTCAAATGTGCAGGTTTGGGATACCGTGCGGCCTGGTGTTTTTACAGCACACACAAAAACAATTCAAACTGCAATATATTTTTGAGAAATAGCCTTTAAAAGCTGCTTTTGTGTAGCAGATAGGATCAATTGTGCAGGTTTGGGATACCCTGCGGCCTGGTGTTTTTACACCAGGACAAAAACCAATTCAAAATGCAATAGTTTAATAAAGCTGAGGCTGAACAAGCTTATTTAGTATAACAGATAGGGTGCAAGGTGGTGGTTTGGGATACCCTGCGGCCTGGTGTTTTGACAGCAGGACAAAAACCAATTCAAAATGCAATAGCTTAATAAAGCTGAGGATGAACAAGCTGATTTAGTATAACAGATAGGGTGCTACGTGCAGGTTTGGGATACCCTGGGGCCTGGTGTTTTTTTGACAGCAGGACAAAAAACTATTCAAAATGCAATAGCTTGATTAAGCTGAGGATGAACAAGCGTATTTAGTACAATAGATAGGGTGCTACGTGCAGGTTTGGGATACCCTGCGGCCTAGTGTTTTGGCAGCAGACAAAAAACCAATTCAAAATGCGATAGCTTGATTAAGCTGAGGATGAACAAGCGTACTTAGTATAACAGATAGGGTGCTACGTGCAGGTTTGGGATACCCTGCGGCCTAGTGTTTTGGCAGCAGGACAAAAACCAATTCAAAATGCGATAGCTTGATTAAGCTGAGGATGAACAAGCGTATTTAGTATAACAGATAGGGTGCTACGTGCAGGTTTGGGATACCCTACGGCCTAGTGTTTTGGCAGCAGGACAAAAACCAATTCAAAATACAATAGCTTGATTAAGCTGAGGATGAACAAGCGTATTTAGTATAACAGATAGGGTGCTACGTGCAGGTTTGGGATACCCTACGGCCTAGTGTTTTGGCAGCAGGACAAAAACCAATTCAAAATACAATAGCTTGATTAAGCTGAGGATGAACAAGCGTATTTAGTATAACAGATAGGGTGCTACGTGCAGGTTTGGGATACCCTGCGGCCTAGTGTTTTGGCAGCAGACCAAAAACCAATTCAAAATGCGATAGCTTGATTAAGCTGAGGATGAACAAGCGCTTATTTAGTATAACAGATAGGGTGCAACGTGCTGGTTTGGGATACCCTGCGCCTAGTGTTATTTTGACAGCAGGGCAAAAACCAATTCAAAATGCAATAGCTTGATTAAGCTGAGGATAAACAACGCTTATTTAGTATAACAGATAGGGTGACGTGCTGATTTGGGATGCCCATGTGGGCTGGTGTATTTAAACGAGACAAAAACCAATTCAAAATGCAATAGCTTGATTAAGCTGAGGATGAACAACGCTTATTTAGTATAACAGATAGGGTGACATGTGCTGGTTTGGGATGCCCATGTGGGCTGGTGTATTTAAACGAGACAAAAACCAATTCAAAATGCAATAGCTTAATTTAAATGAGGCTGAACAACGCTTATTTAGTATAACAGATAGGGTGACAGGTGCTGGTTTGGGATGCCCATGTGGGCTGGTGTATTTAAAGCAGACAAAACCCAATTCAAAATGCAATAGCTTAATTTAAATGAGGCTGAACAACGCTTATTTAGTATAACAGATAGGGTGACAGATGCTGGTTTGGGATGCCCATGTGGGCTGGTGTATTTAAAGCAGACAAAACCCAATTCAAAATGCAATAGCTTAATTTAAATGAGGCTGAACAACGCTTATTTAGTATAACAGATAGGGTGCTACGTGCAGGTTTGGGATACCCATGTGGGCTGGTGTTTTGGCAGCAGACTAAAAACCAATTCAAAACGCAATAGCTTGATTAAGCTGAGGATGAACAACGCTTATTTAGTATAACAGATAGGGTGACATGTGCTGGTTTGGGATGCCCATGTGGGCTGGTGTATTTAAACCAGACAAAAAAATATTAAAACTAATCCAGTTATGAGAAATGCTTGTGTGTAACAGATAGGGTTAAATATGCCAATGCATAGATGGGATGCACAGTGGCAAGGCAGGTTTACAGCACAAAGATCTGAAATTGAATTGAAAACTGATCTGGCTAATGAAAAAAAAAAAAAAATTTCCCTGTCACTTCAATGCTGTCCCTGCCTGGATCGTTCCAGTTTTTCCCTATCTTTCACTATCTTTCCCTGGCTCTGTCTACCTCTCTTTCTGCCTTTCTGTCTGTCTCTCTGACTCTCCCTACCTCTATCTAACTCTGTCCCTGTCTGTAACGAGCTGTGCTCTGGCTGCAATACAACGCTGAACTGTGCACAAGGAAAATGGCTGCCGGTTTATATAGCACGGTGACGTCACCGGGCTTCCTGGCTGCTGATAGGCTGCATGTGACTTTCCCATGATACCTTGCCCCAGGGGATATATCCGGACATGTGCTTCCACCATTTTAGAATGCCTGTAATTGAAATAAATGGAGTTTAAAGGAAAACTTTCTCCAGACTGGAATATGCATTTCTACTATATACATTATAAAATGCTGCAAATCAAAAGTTCCGGGGTCTCCCTACCTACACTTTCAAGTGCATTTCTGACTTATCTTGGAGTGAAGAAGACTGGTCTATGATCTAAAGCAATCTTTCTCAACCTGCAGTGGGGTACGCACCACAGGTTTAAGGGGTACAGAGGGATGCTCAGAGGTGCACCAAGGGTGGGGGGGTATTCCTTCTTTGGGTTCGTATCTAAATTTGCGAGCTTGGGTTCCCAAACCCGAACACAAACGTCAGGCAGAAGTCTGTGTTCGAGTTTGGTGTTTGGCCAAACCCAGAAAATCCTATCAATCAGCTTAACCTAATGCAGAGTGAGCAGCAGCAGGAAGCAGCTGTACAGCTTATCTGAGCCTCGCGATCTGGTCGATGTTCTTTTCTGTCATAATGTCTAGCTGAGTCTTCAGAAAGATGGTCACCCTTGTGCGTGAGGACACTGGCAGCAGCTTACAAGCACAACTTTCTGAAGCCCCAGACGTGGACATTTTGAGGAAAGAACGCCAACCGCCGACCGGATAGCAGGCCCAAAGTAAGTCATACAGCTGCTTTCTGCTGCTGCACACTCAGCGTGGAGCCATTTTTCGGTCCCAAAGTTCGGGTCTCCATTGATTTCAATGGGGCCCGGTTTCGGGTCAATTTCGGTACCCAAACCAAACTTTTGATCACAGTTTGGCCAAACTTGCCGAACCCGGACTTATAGGGGTTTGCCCAACACTATTGATTTCCTCTTTATGGGTACTTGGTGCAGGGGGAGTTCTGTGGGAAAAAGGTTGAAAACCACTGACACTGATCTAAAGTATCATTTTACACTCATCTCTCAATTATCTGTGACAGAATCTAATATTAAAGTACATTTCTGACATATCTCATTGTTCACCCCTGTTTTCAAAGGTGTCATGATTCTGGTATCTTTCACCACAATGTGAGTGGCAAAGGCCTTTTGGGTTAAGCTTTATGAATAAGGCCCAAAATACACGACTAGAACCTTCACCCGAGATGGCTTTATTATTCTACAAACTGCCAGGCTGCACCACTGCCCAGTTCTCTTTATTGTGACATACTGTATATTGTCTGCTTCCAAGCAGGTTCTTGCTGGAACCTGGAGGAAACCTGATATTTTTTTTGCAAAATTGTGATTCAAGTAAATAATATTATGACATTTTTTTTTCATTTTAAATGACACAGAGGCTAGATTTTATATAATTCGCGAGCCTTAGTTCGAATTCTTCATCCTGGCTAATAGAAATCAAATATTTCTTTTAATGAGATTTGAGGTTGAGACTCGATTGTGGTAAGATAATGGGTCTGTGGAGTCCATATGATCATTTCCAGAACTGTTTAATCTTGATGCCAAATTGTTCACCAGGCAGGTGTACAGAGCAGTGCCAACCAGCAGGAATGCTAAATTATATTTACTTTATTTATTTCACAAGGGGGTTTATGCAGACAGGCATTCCAAATCAGGATGCCCAGGGGGTGGAGATAAAACAGTTCTATGGGCTGCTGTAAGGCGGATCCCAAAGCTAGCAGTGTTGTACATAGCCCTGATGGAGCTCCATGGTAGGGCCCCCCACCATGGCCCTCCAGCAGTACGGGCCTCCATAATCAGCAGTACCCTCCCCCCCGTTGGTCACTAACGTGCTGGGCCTGCGAGTCACTCAGGTGCGGGGCAGTGAGGTAGAGGTGTGGGAGGCGCGTGCAGCAATGGAGATGTGGGCAGTGCAGCCAGCAGGAAAAGCCAGCGGGAAGGAGGCAAAATAGAGGCGAAATGGCTGGGTATGTATGGGCAGATAGCACATACTACAGAGGCGGCGGAGGCAGCATTCGCTGTGCCCCATTGTTCTACGGGCCAGCGGATACATGGCTGTGCTGCCCCTATGGTATATACACCCCTGCACCCCCTGCAAAGCCACATTTGGGGAACAAAAAAACATGCTCCACTTCCAGGGTGGGTGCCTTTAAAGTATTTAGGGCTGTTTTTAATGGGACTAATAATTACCCTTTCTATGAGTACAGGTCAAAGAATAGAGAAAAGGCCACACATCATTCAGTTGTAGAAATACTGGGGTGTGCAGGTGTATTACATCTGCCCAGGGTTCTCCTATACCTCACAATATCACCTTTTCGTAGCAGAGCACCATCCAAACTGGGAAAGGAAGCAGCTGCACACAAGTGCCCCATCTCCTCTAAAGAGAGGTGCTCAGAAAAAGTGTGCAGCTGTTACCTGCTTCCACACCATACAGTACTTTATATGAAAAAAGCGGAGTACCTAAAGTGGAGTATCATGAGCAGCTGGAATAGAAGGGGTCAAATCCTGGCGGACCTGGATCTTACCCAGCATTAAAGTTGGCCAGGAGAATTTAGGCCGCATTAACCCCCTTAATGTAACATTTTCACCCCCCACACTTGTTACCAAATGTTTCTCAGATGTTAACACATCGCAAAAACACATCGACAAAAACACTCGAAATGCGATTACACAAATAAACCTAGAATGATGGGTTTTGAGAGAACGCAGATAATACACTGAGAAATGAAACCGCTTTCTGCTTTATTTGGAAGATTATTGGAATGATAGCGTGACAGGCGCTGCTGGTGACAGGCCATCAATTTCATACATCGGAGCGTGCCGCTAAACTAGTAATTATTTGGTGTAACGTGATGCGTCGTGTCATTTTACACCGCATGCTGGCAACGCCTGAGCGCTCCCGCTGGAGGTGAGCCTGCTGCCGCTAAATCAGCTGATAATTGCAGCGGGTGCCGTTTTCTAATTCTACAGACAATTTACTTCTATTGTGTGTGTATGTGCGTGTTTTATTGGAAACATTGGCAGGGTAGATAAAGGGGTTGATACAATACTCATTCGTTTCTTTCTTATTATTTAACGCAGTGATGATGCATTCAACACATTTTAGGCTAGGTAACAAAGCATACAAGTATGATATGTATGCTATGTCCATCTCAGTAGAAAGGGTTAAAGAAAACAAAAAGTCTTAAAAGATATTTCCTAGCAATCCCCCTGCCCCCAACTTGGAAATCCCTAGTGAAAAACCAAGTGATGTGCTATATACTTAACTTTGTTGTAGGTTCCCATGCTGCAGCAACAGATAGCGCTACAGAGTAGCAGCACCGCTGCGCTCTTAGCACTACGCACCGAGTACCTTGTTGCAGAGTGGATAGCGCACCCCTGGCTTTTCCTACAGCGGGGTAAACTTGGCACTGACTACTGGCACTCCCCTGATTCCCCTATCAGTAGACAAACAATCATAGGGCTTGACTGGTGGTCTATAACTCGACTGTATATTGCAGCAATGTGATAAGGTGTCAGAGTATGTATGTATGTGCAGCAATGTGAATTACTCTGACTGTTGGTCCACTGTCAGATATGGTAATCATAGCCAGCCTCTGTTGTGTGTAAACTGTGCATCGACACAGGCGCCATCCCTCTCTTTATAACGGGGTGCTGAGAGACAACAGTAATGCCCTCCTAAACCAGCAGTCTCTCATTCCCTCAATCCTTTCATCTCTCCTTCCCTTTCTTTTTTCTTCTTCCTTTTCCTTTCTCTCTTTAGCCCAATTTTTTCCTTTATTTTCCATCTGATGGGATGTAGTAATCATGGGTGATTCGGAATTATAAAGTTCAGATAGCTACCCTCTTCTCCCATGCTAGTCCCATTTTCTCATTACCTTCTCTTTTTTCCACATTGCTCCTTTTTTTTTAACATTCTCGTCTTCTCCCTTTTTATGCATTCCCTTCTCTCTCCTTTGTTATCCTTTTTATCTCCCTTTTTTACCTTTGAATTGTCTTTCTCTTTTTTCCATATTTCTATCTATTATATTTCCACGTTCAGGCTATCTCTCCTTGGTCTGCACCCCTATAACAATAATAAGAATCTTTATATATAATTTTAATAAATAGCACCAACATAGTGCTTTACCATCAGAGGGTTTAGAGTAATAAATATATATATATAACATAGCAACAAACGAACAACTGAAACAAAAGAGATGAGGGCTCTGCTTGCAAGCTTCCAAGAAACCCCCTCCTTTTTTCCTCTCTTCTTTCTGTCTCCATTTTCATGTTTCTCCACATTCCTTTAACCCCTCTCCATTTGTTCCCTCCATCTTGCTTCCCCAAATTCTGTATTCCCTATCCATGTGGCTGATGGCATGGAGTAATCATGGGTGACTAGGCATTATAAAGTTTGTATAGCTATCTATGCATAGCTAAGGGGTAAGAATTTCTTGTTGTAGTGCTCCGAAAACGTCCGGTCCCCAATCAGGGGCCTTGACACAAACCACCAAGATGGTTTATTTAGAAAACGGGCAGGCTGGTTCATTACTAATGCCAGGTAGCGTCAGATGAGCGCCTGTAGTGCGTATTTGAGATCGACCGCTAGTAGTCGCTGTGCTGGCCATGGTTCCTTGTTTCAGAGTGCCTCAGTCGCTGGCCGGCATTGATGAATATGTTGTGTGAGTCGCAGTACTACGCTGTATGGGAGCGAATGGTAGCGCCAGCTCAGTGCACTGACTCACACCACATTCATAAAAAAAACAGCCTCAAACAAAAAAAAATGGGATCAGGAAAGGGATTTAAGGATCCTCCATAGAAATGTATGGGAGAGCGCCAGGTAGCGACAGGTAAGACGTGGCACTCTGCAAGGCTGAACACCGGCGCTGTACGCTGAGGCTGGGGCAAAGATGAATTGTACACTACATGGCGTTGTTCCAGTCGCTGACCAGATTCGGCTTCATAAATGTGGAACTGCGTGCCGTGTCCGGCATTCACCTGCCGCTACCTGGTGCTACCTGCTGCTTCTCAGGCACTACCTGTCTCTATCCCTTCATGAATAAGGCCCTAAGGGTGGGGACAGAAGGCTGCTGATGTTCCTTTTATTGTCAGACAAGTCACACTAACAGGGAAAGATCCAAAATCAGATGTACAACAGACGTGGAATGGCAAGGTCTCTGCATGGACTCCCTGTATCTCAATCTTCTCAATCTCTCAGCGTCCTCCAATTGCGCTTCAAACTGCACCCAGGCCTTGTCTCTGTAGTAGCCCCACCAGCACGGTTCCTCCAGTCTTCCCCTTAGCATCGTTATGGACGATCTCCCTGTCTATCCGTCTGGCTTCCCTTTATAATACCTCTACTCTATACAATGTTGCTTGAAGTTTTCCTTCCAAAAAGCTTCCAACTAATCTCAGCAGTATTGTGTTATTCCCCAGATGTATCTTATGTCAAGTGACTCATCCTAAAGGGCAACTCTGAGCTTGAATAAAATTCTGCTTCTCTTATTTGTGGTCTTATAGCCCCCATCAAGTGGCCAAAGTGGGAATAGCAACACTATTTTATATTTTACTGGACAATTCTCACATAAATCCTTTGAGCACCCAAATATGTGAGCATGTTTTTTGATACTACCACACTGCAACACTATAGCTGCCACCAGTACAGACAGCAATCATTTGTGATGAAATACAAAGAACCTAACTATAGAATATATACTTTTCCAATTTCTGTTTTGCAGCGTCCATAGTCATCCAGAAGTGGTGGTGTCAAATGCAGCCGTGTATGGAGTGGGAGGAATGTAAAGTTTTGCCGGATCTCTCAGGCTGGTCCTGTAGCAGTGGAAATAAAATCAAAACGACGAAGGTAAGTGTTGAATACCTGGCTAGGTAACAGATGTAGAAGCAGCATGACAGGCACCTATAATCTATTGTATTATTCAAGTCAGCAGTGTCAGGCCCTATAGTTACCCATTGCTGATTTTTTTTTTTTATCCAGGCTACTGCTTGACTCTAAGATACCTTATAGTAGGTTTCCGGAATTGGGATGCCCCACTGTGTGAATCACCCTAGATCTCCCACTCCACTCACCTTTCTACCAATCAGTGCTTTATGCCTCACATACTAATACATGGCATAAAGCCGTTGTTTTGGACAGTGTGACAACATAGGAATGCCAGCGGTCGCATCCTTGCCTCCCCTGTGAGGTGAGAGCTCCCGGCCTATCTGAATGGCGGCACAGCTGCAGGAATGCTGGGGATGTGGCGGTAGTCCGCGATCACAATGAGGGACTGGCGGAAAGGTGAGGGGCTTGTGAGCAATCTGGGGGGGTGTACAAAATGGGCATTCTGAAACTGGATGCCCCAGGGGCAACTAGTCGCCAGGCCCTAGAGTCTTTTAAATTCCAGGGCCAGAGCCCGAGGTGATTGGTCCACTTTAACTGCTAGATTTTCTTTCCAGTAGCACTAGATTCCCTCCAATCAGCATCCATGGGCTTCCTCCTCTTTAGCTGCCCACATCCCATTCCTATTCTTTTATTAGCCATCATCCATTTATGCCATGCATGTGTGAAACTACAAAATAACCCCAAGAACAGTCTAAAATTCTCATGTTCCAGTTTTGTCTGTAGTATGTGGCATAGCCAGGGGCAGACTGGCCAGAGGAAGACCTGGGACAATGCCTGTGGACCCACTGATTTGGGGAGAGTTGGGCTGTGTCCCTCTCAACCCCTTTTACCCAGTGTACCCACAAGCCAAGGAACCCCAGCCCCCAATGCTATAGCTCCCGCATAATGGTCTCAGCAGAGAAGTCTGGGGCCGGCCAGGGGCTGGTAAAATCCAGGGCTGATTTTTGGCCCCAGTCCACCACTGGGCATAGTGTACGGAAAGCGCAGCCCTGCCTCCTTGCTTTGCGGCTGGTGAACCTCAACGGTAGAGAGGGGGAAGCAGGAATGCACTTTCTTCTCCCTACAACAACTGTTGCTGGAGCCAGGATGTTGGTGAGTTATTCTGTCGGATCTCTGGCTTACTTTGTATCATCACTATTCATTTCATTATCAATGCCAATAATTTGCATGTGACACTCACCTAGCATGAAGGAAAAGTATCACATTAGATGTGACAAGTAAATACTTCTAAACTCTGCTCGATACAATTTATTTTTCACTCTCCATGCTCACAGTGATGTGACTGGTCACTAGTGAATATCTATGAGCAGCCTGAGCGGGTTTGATGGCAGTTTTATGCATAAGGTGAGCCGCGATGGCTGCTTGTTATTCACAGCTTCCAATTCAGGAGAAGTTGGGCTATTTTGCAATGCAGAATATTATTAACTGTATTGCATCATCTGTAATATTCAGGGATTTGGGTTTTAAAAATTGTCTCATTTTTTCAAGTACATTTTCTAAAAGGATAAAGAGGGAGCATGCTGAGATAGGCAGTAAGTAGTTGGTGTGGCTTCATGAAGGAGGGTGTGGTTTGCTCAAGTTTTGATCAAAATATTACAGGTTTTGCTACCTTTATTATAATATATATATATATATATATATATATATATATATATATATATATATGAGTTTTATTTGCTCCATGTGGAATATTTTGGGGCTTGATGCTTTTTTCTGCAGTCTACAGACAGGCAAGTGTTATTCTAAATAATAATTCCCTGTTAGGCTGGAGTCTTCTGGCTAGATGTTTGATTCCATAGTCAATTATTTGGGGTACATAAATGTAGATTTCCTGGTCTGCTGCATACCAGTGTTAAAGGAAGACTATCGAGGAAAAAAGGCCCAATGATAAAAAATCTATACAAATGTGCTTGATAGCAGGAGGAACAGTCCTTTATATACCCGGAATCAAGAAAGATTCAGCCAGGCTTGTTTCTTTCTTCTAATCAAAAGAAGGAATATTAGGGGTGACAGTCTCAAACCTGGCACCCCTTGTTTTTATTCCAACCAGGAGATGAAACCACATGCTTGACACAAGTTTTATTCAGTTCAGGTTAAAAACTGATTCCCTCTTCTTATTTGCCAACATGTTTATATGGATTTTGATTTTTACACAATTTTGCTAAACACCTCCTTTAAGCATGTCTTAAAGGCATCTCCTCCTCTCTCCTGCACCAAAGCCCAGTTAGGGTAATAAACTTCCCTAACTGCCACAATGATCCACCAATCTGGGTGGGTTCACCTTCCATCACAGAAGCTGTAAGCTGTAAACTTACTTGTTCTCTTTAAAAAGCACTTTTTTGGGCAAAATGAAACAAAATATCAACACTTATCTTTGACCCACCGAGTAGATGTTGTCCAGTCCAGAGCCACCTGTTCTCAAGATCCAACCCCATGACAGTACCACTGGATATTTCTTTCTTGTGGCCATTCAATGTTTAATAGAACCAATCCATGGACATCACTGCGCCCCACCAAGATCATAAACAGGGTGGGATGCCATTCTCTGCCTTAGCGCTCCGTAAGGAGCATCAGGATAAGAATGTGGACACATGTCTAACCCAAAACTCTCTAACTCTAACATCTGGACAAGGCACCTGCAGCTGGTTCACATATTAATATAGCGTCTAAAGAGTTTTTTGATCAGTCTGCATAAACAGTTACTGGAACCAATTTACAGGCTTATCTTTTTCTTTACAGGTGACGCGGTAGCGAACAGCAAATATAGAACTTGTAGAAGAACTTGTAGCAACCCACTGACAATATGTGCACTCAATTTCCTATGTGGACCTTCAACGTAACCTTTTAGGAATCACGCCTAGGAAAGACAGCACCTTCAGCTGTACCAAGCTGAATGTAAACTCTACGGAAGCTTTAATGGAAACTCCTGAGGAAGATCATTTCAGCTCATAATGACTTGAACGTTCAGTGATAAGAGCTTCTCAGAAGTTATCTTGGAATTGCAACAGACTTTAATCATACTGGATCCTGGATTTTCAAAATGAAAAGGACTTTTGGTGGAAAACTGCAAAAATATATGTACTATATATTGCCAAGGTGAACCTGGACATTTTTTAAAATTATTTAATGGAAAGATCTTTTATTTCTATGTTTAGTTGCTTTCAACCACCAGCTTTTTACCCCAGGAGATACCAGTAGTAAGCGTTCTCCACTTTGCCTTTAAACCCTACAACATAAAGCCAACTGGGGTTGCTACAGTATAACAGGGAGAGTGACCGAAGCTTGCTATGGTGGCCAGTGGTTTGGGATTTACATATAGCACCAGTGTCCAGCAGCAGAAGAAAGCGGAACAAAACCCAGCCATCTCGTCAAGTCTAAAAGATCCCAGGGTCGGTCACTGGCCTTCCCCTGGGTTATCCTGAATTATGATGACCCACCTTTTATAACCCCTTGGGGCACCTGTATTAACTCACCTTTTGCCTGGTCCAACAGTGCATGCACAGACTCTCGTCCACTTGCCGTGACAATGCTGTTTGGCAAATGGCTCTGATTGTTTTCAATTGGGAGAGAGAGTGGGCACATGGCCTGCATCCTCGGGCTGAGCATGGGCTCACTCCCCAGCCATTCAGCTAGGCTGAATAGGGATCTGGGCTCTCTCGCACCCCACTGAAATCCATGACGTTTGTCAAATGACATTGTCACGGCAAGTGGCTCTCATTGCATGATAGCCCGCGCATGCGCCATTGGACTGAGGAGAGGTGAGTCCCTGCTGGCTTTCTGGGTGGTTTCACGCAGGGGGGGGTATCCCAATTCAGGATTCCCTCCAGGGTATGGAACAAAACCCAGGAAATCATGGCTTTTGTTTCACTTTAAGAATTGTCAGGGAGACCATTTTATTCAATCCTCTTAGGGCTCCCGCTGCAAATGGGTATTTAATTACCTCACACCAATGTGTTGTGTGTCTGTAATGATCCTTTTTACATTATGTTAATACAATCACAATGTTACAGGGAAATGATACTATATTTTTCATGTTTGTGTAACTAGTTTGACTGCTCCATGCACATCTGCATTTTTGGAATTCTTCAGTTGTAATGTATTTGCCTGCTGCATCACAATAATACCATGGACTCAGGGCAATGGCACTGGGCATTTGTAGATGAAAACAGTCCATCAGAGCATGTTACACCTGGGATAGGAAAACCACAACTCCGGGGAAACTAAAATCACAGACATGAAGAAAAACTCTATTCAGGATACATGGTGGGCTGGGACAAGATGATTCCTCAGGGTGGCCCCCTAAATGAAATACGGGCATGTATAGACATATAGATGGTTCCAGGGGAAATGGCTTGGGTACATGTAATGCCCACACACCTGGTAGATGTTGGTGTGACAAGGAGCAGGGCCTTTCCTTGGACCCAGGGTGTCCTGTGTATGAAAGTGTGGTGGCACAGGGGTGACACATAATCCTTACTATCTGTTTTACTATCTGTTTGTTTCAGAACAAAGGAACATATTCCACTTTTCTAAAAAATGTTGGCATACACAATGACAATACAGCATAACTTGAACAGCATTCCCTCTGTACAGATTTCAGACAGGTGTTCCCAATATGACCACTGTGGCAAGCAACTGTCACCCACTGGACCAAAATCTGTGATTTCCACTAGGGGTCTGTTCCCCTGGGGCACCCTGTCCCCGCTGTGTGAAACCCCCAATAATGCTGACTACTTCACCTGAAAGTTAACTCATTTTACCTCGAGCCCACTGCACAATTAACTTTTCCCATCGTACATAATAATGCTGAGAAGGTGAATGGAATCCCTAGCCACACTTACGAGCGCCATGCAGCATCACTTCCTCCCTTCGGCTGTTTGCGGCCACCCACAGCCATTCAGTTGCGGCGGACGAGGGCGCCCACAGCCGAGAAGGGAGGCGAGTGATGACTGCGCCACCAGCACCAGGGGAAAGGTGAGTTTACTGGGCGCCCTGGGGGTTTCACACCGTGAGGCATGCCCAGGGGGAGGGAGTAAGCCAGACTCCAGGGTGGGTTTTGACGACAACCTTGGGTGTTTAGGCCTCTGTCTCCTTCCTAGAACTCTTGGGCTGCCACTGGTACAGCTCTTATACTGTTCTGCTTTACAAATAACAACCCTGTTTTCCCCAAAATAATGCCTACCATGAAATTTATGAGGCAAATAAGGCAACAGTCTGGGACCAGGACCAGAAAGCCCATGTCATGGGCAGGGCCATTTGATGCCCGGGGAGGCAGGTACTCCTGCGTGCTAGCAACCTTCCACGCCAATATAAAATGGGTGTCATGTGACAGTGTGTGTCATATTGTGGAGCCGTGCAGATGCCATGACTTGTATGCATACAGCACGTCTCATGCTGCACAAAAACCCATAGCAAATATTAACATTTATACTGAGTGGCACCCACCAGTAACATGTTGGGGGGAAGGTTGGATGGCCATATTACATTGTATCTTATTCATTTTGGAATGACAATGAAGAACAGATGTAGATTGTGGAAAAATAAGACACCACGTAGTCTGAGCGTATCTTTCTGAACAAAAATGAATTTAAAGCCCTGTCTTTTTTTTGGAGGAAACACAATAACTAAAATTAGGTCTCTAACCTTTATTGGTTCTGGCACCACTCTACCATAACTTGTAACTGCTGTGCCACACGGCTCACACAGCCTAACCAGGCTCTACTAGCCATGTTTCCCTGAAAATAAGATGGGCCTTATATTAATCACTGCTGGGGCTTATTTTCAGTGCATAGATGGCAACAGGAAAGATAGTGGTGGCAGTACAGCAGCTCCAGTATAGTACGTTCACTAATCCAGCTGGTACCCGGGGAAATCAGCCATGTGCCTGGCGTGGCAGCAGGCTTTCAATGTATTAGGGTATAAAAGACAAAGGAGCTTACATACTTGTAGGGTATGCGGGGCGTACTGAGAATTAGGAAGCTTACAATCTATCAGGTTATAAGCAAGAAAACATCAAAGAAAGTTCTTTACAATCTGCTGGAGGATTGTCATTCCTGAAAGACAAGCTTACCTGTGTGACTTGATGTGTCCTCACCCTATTTTACCGTCACTCCTCTCCCTCTGCTGAAACCCAGCAGCTGGATTATGAATTGTAACTAGGACTTATTTTCAGGGTAGGCCTTATATATATATTAGCAAAAAATGCTAAAAATCTTACAAGGGCTTATTTTTGGGGTAGGTCGAGGAAACAGAGTATGACAACACCTTTCATTAGGCCTAACGGGCAGGCTGATTCATCACTAACGCCAGGTAGTGACAGATGAGCGTCTGTAGCAGGCATTTTCAGAGCGCCCGCTAGTAGTCACTTTGCTCAGCCGTGGGTCGCTAGTTCTTAGCGACTCAGTCGCTGTTCAGTAATGTTGAATACATTGTGAGGAGTCACTATTTGACCAGTACAGCGCTGTATAGGAGCGCATGTTAGCGACTGCTCATAGCGACCGACTCACACCATATTCAGCAAAAAAACAGCCTCCCAAATCTCTGGCACTGAAAAATGCTTGTTTGAAGCCCAGAGCGCAGGAGGCGGTGTGTTTAAAGTCTATTTCCAGCATCTATCCACTAGTAACAAAGCGAAAACATATGGAATTACATTGTTGCAACATTGTAACATGAACACTTTAATGCCAGACCTGTAATGTCATTTCTGAAGAAATATATAAAAAATGAAAAAATTGTGAAAAAACAGCCTTTTCAATGCCAGAAGAGGTCACAGAATTATTTGTGATTTTTGGGGAAAAAAAAAAAAACAAAAACCCCATTTAAAGAGAAGAAAAGGATCGTCCATTGAAACGTATAGGAGAGCGACACGTAGCGAGAGGTCATACCTGGGGCAGTGCAAGGCTGAACACCGGCGCTGTTCGTTGAGGCTGTGAAAATGATGAATCGGACGCTACATGGCGCTATCCCAGTCGCTAAACAGATTCTGCTTGATAAATGTGTAATTGCGTGCCGTG
The DNA here is from genome assembly GCA_027917425.1 of Gastrophryne carolinensis. Lineage (NCBI taxonomy): Eukaryota > Metazoa > Chordata > Amphibia > Anura > Microhylidae > Gastrophryne > Gastrophryne carolinensis. The sequence goes on from CM051235.1 coordinate 255,719,798, forward strand.
TCTGGCGTTCACCAGTCGCTACCTGTCGCTACCTCTCATTAACCAGCCACTACCTGATGCTATCCCTTCTTAAATAAGGGCCTGAATTAGATGAAACCAGTTTGAACTCATTTTTATCTATATTTTTTTTTAACCTTATGCCTTACAGTATTTTATTTTCCACCTAGTCTAACAATATTCCTGTGACGATTGCATGAGTTTATCAGACCTCTTAAAGCAGACTTCCACCCTGTACATACAGATTGCCCACATTAAGAATCATCCTATCCTACCTGCACCTACTACATTTTATGAGACTTTAAACATCCAAGATGGAGGCACATGGGGTCTCAGGTGCCTGCAGACAGGAAGTGTCTTCTGACTGTGCTGCTCTGTATTCTGGGATTGCTGTCCTTTTCCTGAAAGCTTCTGGTCTGTCTGAGCAAAACACAGCTATAACCCCGCTGCCTGCCCCCTTCTCCTCTCCTCAGTATGTGATGCTTCTGAGGTAAGATGGCGGCGCCTGTATCCTACAGTCCTGAACAGAGTTGAAGCCCAGTGGGGGCAAGAGTAATAAGTAAATGGCTAAAATGTAAAATATATTTATTATAGATGCTGGGGAATACATTTTTAAAGATTTGGGCATTTCATTAAATGATGCTGAAGGTCCAATTCAATCGTTCATCTGATCAAACCAGCCAGTCGCACTCCACGTGTGTCACCACATCCTTAGATGTCGTTCAATTGGCAACACGCGTGGCTATAAAATGCTGCCATCATAATACGAAAAAAGTGGCGTATTCTCCACTATCACACAACACACTATTGTCAATCAGATCAAATCGATCGACCCACAACCACTTTCAGGCAGAGGGCGATCAAGCATCCTGGGCAAGTAATGTAGCCAGGCCCTTCAGAACTAGCGTGAGCTTTTTAAGATCCTTAATTCAGAGCATTAGCGACCCTCTGCTGTATTTTCTGAATGTATTTAAAAGAAACAGAAAAACACAAAACACAGAGAAAAATGGTGCAAGGTGATAAAACAGGATTAACTATAAAATATGGTACAAACAAATAGATAGCAATACAAATAAAAAGGAGAAAAAATACTTAAGCCTCTGTCTGGGCTGTGATTCGATCGAATCAATTGTCTCTCAGTCCTCACATGTCTCCCAAAGACTCTGGTATCCTCCTTAGATGTTACAATGGAACGTGTGTCACTCTTGATGATAAGATTCGAGTGTCTCTGGCCAATCTTGCCAGCCATGCTTATGGGCCAGAGAAGGGGGGGTTCCTACCCCTTCTACCAGAGGGCTGGTGTTGGTATCACAGCCTGTCTCAAAATATTACAATCTTATTTCTGCTATATGATACCAGCTGAACACATTTCAAGGGAGGGGGGTGACACAAGCAGGAGAGGAACTTTGATGTCTCACTTTGGGATCTGTTGATGTGATTTGTTTATTTGGCTTTCCAGCCACTCTGGGGGTTTTATTACTCAAAACCACTTTGTATTTATTACTAGGTGGGAGGGGGGAAGTGAGTAGGAGAGGACACATTTGAGGGGTTATCACCATTGATCTGGCATGTATATCTGTGAGAGTGAGATGAAGATATAACCCAAGTGGGAGTGGGGGATAAGAAATGAGTGGCTTACACCAAGCAGGCAGGTCATCCAAGATATATATATATATATATATATATATATATATATATATATATATACACACACACACATATCTATCTCTCTCTCTATTTATATATATACAGACACATTCACATTTATTTCCGGTTCGGTCACAACTCCAGTTGTCCATTCTGTCTTCTAATGTCCAAACTCTACATAATGTTTATATTCTTCCCAATCTACACTAAAGCCTAACTACAATGTCCAGGCCTAAATGACTAAAGAAGGCATCTAACTTCTCCCTATTACAGTTTCTAACCGCAGCTACCTAATGACTGGCATCACACTGATAACAGTCACACCAGCTCACTACTCTCCCCTCTAATAGTAACTTCTTCTCTCTATAGCCCATGTTTAACACTCTCATTCAGGGTCTCTACCCTCTCACTCTCATTCTGATTTGAGATATTTATAATTGCCATTTAGTATTACAGCACATTATGCAATTTAGAGCTCCCTCTGGTATTTAGTGTACAGCTGACAGCTAGTGTAATAATAAACACTAGACAGTGCTGTAACAACACACTAAGCACATGAGCTCATGATTGCACATTGTGCATTGTGTTACCTTGTACTTTAGCCAGCAAAAGAAAAGAGGGAGAGGAAAATGCCACCCTTGTCCCACTCCCCGTTTCAGATTATAGTTTATGGGCTCCCTAAAAATCAAATGTAATAAAATCGACATGGTTACTTATTTTGGGGTCATTTAAATGTTTTTTGTAGAGTTTTTAGACAATAATGTTATTCTGGTAACTAATTAAACTGATTACTGCTTTTAATTCTCGGTCAGTCAGATTTTATGTTCAAATGGTTGTCTTTGTGCATGGACTTTGAAGCTGCCCTTAAGAAAACTCTTTAGGAAGAAGCTAAACTGTTAATTAGTTAGTGGAGAATTACACATGTATTTTCATGGCTGAAATAACCTCATGGCTATTTTTTAAATACAATTTCAGAGAATAAAAACGACTTTAAATTACTCGGTGATAATCTAAATATCTGTGTATTTGCTATCAGATTATTGTGGGCTGTAGCCAGTGTCGGACTGGAGACATGGACCTCCTGAATTGCTCTAATAGTGGCCCTGAGTCTTGGCCTGGCATTCCTCGGAGGATCCTCTAGTCCTCTAGTGTGCCAGTCTGGTATTTGCTGTAGCCTTAACCTGGAAAATTGTCACAAAAACAAAGATTATAGGCAGGGCCATATTTAGGGCTCATGCTGCCCTAGGCACTATTTTGCTTACCCCCCCCCCCCCAACAAAGTGGAAGCGGTGACATGGGTGGAAGACCCATTAGTGGGGAAATAGGAAATGCATGGTCTCTGCTAACATTTATGTGGGAGCAGGCTCCCTCACTGATCAGCAGCAGGGGTGCCTCAGGTAACTAGAACCGACAATGGTTGGGTCTGATCAACAGGACCCGACCTGGTTTCTTTAAAAAGGAACATCGGACTCCAGGGCCATCTTAGTTCCACTCCTTGGAGCATCCTGAATTGAAGCCCCGTTTCACTCATTTTGTCCCGGAGCCCTCACTGTGCATCCTGGCACACCTCTAGCCGTGCCTTTCTGAATCGGCAGCACAGGCATGCGTTTGACCGGCGGCGGACTGGGAGGGCACCGCCACAGCTGGTGCCCACATCTCCTCGAATGGCGGGGTTCCACACAACAGGGCATCTCGATTTATATTCCAGGGGAGGAAGTGCTGGGTTTCTTTCTGCTTTTAAGTTGCCCACCCCAGCTGATTTCCTATCCCTGGAGCATCCCAATCTGTGATACCCTACTGTGTGAAACCCCCTGGGATCGCTAGCATACCCACTATGCAAGCAATTCCACACCTAAGTTTTGGTCCGCTTTACAGGGAAACCCCCTGGTTTGGCCGTTAACTCAAACTAGCAATCCCACAGTGCATTCACCAGTTTCAGGAAAGTAATGGATGGGGGGGGGGAGCACACACAGGGGTATCCAAAATTAGGGGAATCTAGATCCATTTTAACTCCAAGGTCAGGATTAAAGGGTGCACTTCAAAGTAGACCAAAACTATAGTTTTGATCCAAATAGCATAATCCTTAGGGGGTCTCCAGATTTGGGACATCCCTCTGTGATGTGACGTGACTCTTCACCACAAAGGGCTCCACCGAGACCATACCGCCCAAGGGCCCACATAAACCTGGAGCCGGCCCTGCCCAAGTAATTCTAAACTGAGAAAGCCGGTTGACTAGCAAATTGTCATAGAAAAAAATACCAGTAACTCCAGCTGCCTTGACTTATTACTACAGATATACTCTGACCAGCAGAGATGAGAACTTGCACAAAAAAACACTGAATGAACAGAAATCCTAAGAGATCACAGAATAAAGCATGTCCAAAGAAATCACAGAATAAACCGTATCCAGATATAATGCTGTGGACCACTTTACAAAAATCACTATCCAACATTTTTTGTTTACCTTGTTGAGTCGAGAGTCAAGACATCTGCAGTCTGGTTGTTTAGCAGTTTTAAGCTCCTGACACAAGAACAGAGCCCAGAATGAATAAGAATAGTACAAGAGGATCCACTCAGTCCCCACAATTAATGATCATAACGCCAAACACAAGTGGCGGCTTAGCCAGCCAATCAGTGCAGTAGCAACACAGCTCTCACAATGATTAGCCAATTAGGTAGAAATCCTGCAGGAGTGCGAGGAAACACACAGGGGCATCACCAGTCAGGATGCCCTAGTAAATGGGTTCCAAAACCCAGGTTTTAGTCTGTTTTAACCTCCCACACATACAGTTATCCCCCACCTACACACAAACACTATTACCCCAACAATATACCCAATTACTCTTACTGCAAAACACCATTAACCTCACACGTTATTAAAGTGGATCAAAATCCAGGATTTTGAATAGCCTGGACTTTGGCCTGCACATGGGAGTGAGGAAGGATGGGCATTCCCTGGAGTTTCACACACAGGAGCATCCCCAGTCAAGTTTACCAGCCTTAAAATGGCCCTGGATTTTTAATTTTCGTGGTTTTGGTACATTCTCACAGGCATTCAGGTTTGGGATGCCCTACTCTATGGATCCCCCTTAGTTTGCCCCAAAGACTCACCTTTCCCTGGTCCCACAGTGCATGCACAGGCTCTCGTCTGATTAGAAAAGCAGCACGACATGGACAGGTACGAGAGCTGGGAAACAAGTGCAGTCACAGGCCTGGCCTTCCTGCTGTATGTGGCACACTCCCATACACAGCTACAGGGATGCCAGGAACGCAGTGAGCCATGCTGATCTTGGGGGGCTCACACAATGGAGCATGCCAGAAGGGGATGCCCCAATGTCACTTGCTCTCCTGCTGCTTGGTTTCCTCATCCCCCCAAACACACAAAAGGTTAATGCCCCCCCAATCACACAAAGTTAACCCTTAGTAAGACTTACCACGAGGGTGCCCCACAGGTGTGGCAGCATCATTGGGGAATTAGTGGGTGCAACCCGCCTCTCTCACCCAGCCCACCCCATGTGCACAGCATCCAGTCGCCACCTGCTGAAGCAGCCAGCCAGGACCGCACCCCCCAACTCCCGCACCGCTCCTGTCATAGGCGGCAGCGTATGAAAGTTGGGAGGGGTGGGGCCAAGGCGTGCATGCATCAGAGCGGGTGGGCCAAGGTGGTTGGGGCCAAGATTGGCCACACTGACTTGCACCCGCTGTTTTAAAGATAATTGTGTCAGCGGTGGCAGCGGTCGCGACAGCAACACACAGAGATGGGAGGGAGGATGTATTCAAGGAGACTGCGGAGGCTGCTCCCCTTTGGCTGTACCATGCCAGTCATTCAGAAATGTCAGAGGGAAGCCAGAGATGCCACCTCAGCCTGCACATACACCATAGGGACCTTGATGAGGTTAGCATACTTGGTAATCTGGAGCATTTCACACAGGGGGCATCCTGATTTAGGATAGGAAATCAGTGGACCCTGGAGTCTTAAGCTCCATGTGGATCCCTCCCTCACCCCGGGCTGTAGGAACCTAAAACGGTTTTGTGGGCAGGTGTTGCACTAGAGTTTGGAGGCACTTTGAACTAAGTAGTGAGACCTCATGCCTTTTTGTTAATGGAATCTAATTCGTTTCACTTGCTATGCTCTGGGCACTGTGCCATGGTGGGGTGCTTGTATGGCAGGGACGTTCCTTTGTGGTCAGCATTTCCACACTGTGGGACTACACCAGTGGGTAGCTGATGAGGTACTTGCAGAGTTTCCTCATTCGTGACCTATGCTTTTGGAAACCTGCAAAAAAAGGGGGGGGGGGGGGGTTATAATGAGGTTTTATAAAAAATAAGAAATGGGGCCACAAGTGGAGATTCAACAGCTTCCCTCAGAGGTTCCCACAGGCATCCTCGGTATGAGTCTGTTTCAGCTCTAATAGGGCTATAGGCAGCTAGTAGAGCTCTACATTGTCAGCTAGTGGAGCCCTTGATTCCCAGGTGAGCCCACCAAATAAGATTGTTATGGACTGTTCTCGTGTGGGTTGACTGCTTCTAGTGGAGTCCATTACCAGCAGGGCTGTCGCATAAGTCCAGGCTGACTTCTGAGCTGACATGGTTCTGCTTGGGCCTCCTGCTCAAGAGGCCTAGGTTTGAGGGTCTCCCCTCTGTACCTCTTCGCACCACTTTGACAAGAAAGCAAATGGATTCAGAGGTGGCGAGCCTGCTGGGGGGCCTGATTTGTTAGTTCCTGTTCGACCAGGCTTCTGGCTGCATGGGCCTCCGCTGCTTCTTTTTCACAGACTTTGGTCTTTTATGGCCTGGTTGCTGATATCACTGGTGGCACAGGGATTTCCACCTGTGGTCTTCAGACTCTCCTAAAGGTTCGCCGGTCTCCTATATCGCAGATTTGCTGGTTTACTTGGGGTCTTTTTGCTTTGTGTACAGTGGGTGATATCGGTGCTGGAGCTTTTCGGTCCTTGGCTCCTGTTGTTCCTTTTAAGGAATTGGGTGCTGGCCTCAGAGTTGCTTCCTCTTGGTTTTGAGTTTTTGAGTTTGCTTCTGTTCTTGCATCGCCTTCTGTGGTCCTTGACCTCTTTGCCAAAGTCACCATACTTGTTTTCAAGAGATGGATGATCTTGCAGCTTAGGGTAGAACAATGGCCTTCTTGGAGAACAAGGAATTCTTTTATGAATTTTCTCTGGTGGGGCTTCCAGACCTCCTCCGGGAATACCCCCAGGATATATAGTGCAGAGTTAGCATCTAGCAAAGAGGAAAGGAGAAAGGAGTTTTTTTCCCACCCAATACATTCTTATTACCTCACATTGCCACATCATGTGCCAAAACCAGCCCCTAGCGTCCCACATCTCAGGCAGGCTGATGAATGCTGGGACTATATGAGCCGGATTAGGTATAACTTTGGTTCCCATAAAGGTTTAGCTTGGACTTACTGTTGCAGGCTGACACCAGAGCAGAGTACACTTGGGAGCCCCCCCCCCCCCCCCGGTTCCCTCCTTCCAACAGTGATGTTCTCTTCTGATTTCGGGAGACCTCCTAGAAACTGTGTCTACAAACAGTGTGTGAATTGAAAATAATGAAACAGGTAACTATTGGGTAGCTTATACTTCTGTTGTAACTTGGAGAACGCCAAAACCTGACCCAAGCTGTGGATACCCTTTCCTTCCCATACTTCTGCCCCATTAAAATAGTACAAGTGCCACATAGGTGTCTGCACTGATAGGGATTGGCCCCCTATTAGCTGATTGCTGCTCTCTGGACTTTGCTTGATGCTGTGGGAACATCACATATACCAGTAGATTTTCACGCCTAACGTACCTTGCCAGCATCCCCTCAGGGCGGCAGTGGGCAACTCAACCCCCCCCCCCCCCCCTGTCCAGAGTTTTACATACTGCAGCTGTGCAGCCCGGTAGTACAGGTAGATGTCAGGCATTGCTAGCCCTGCCTTTGCTCTTGGCCTTTGCGGCACCTCCAGCCTCACCCTCGCCCCTCCAGCACCCAATGCAAAAGAGCGAAGTTGGCTATTAAGTTCCACAAAAAAGGAGATTGGAATCGGGGTCATAACATGTCGGAGAACGTATAAAAACTTTGCTAGTATAATTACTTTGATTAGACTAATGCAGCCCTGTACCCCAAAGGGAGTTTCTGCCATGCATTAAATCTTTATTTACTATAGTGACGAAGCAGGGCAAAATTCAAATCATAGTACAGAGATACTCACTACCTGCAGCTGTACCATTACGGGAGTACACACCATCTATTCATCATCCATCAGGAAAATCACAGGTTTGGACCAATTTATAAAGAGCCCTGAGGGCAGGCCAAATGCATCTATTACCTTCACTGACACCCTTAAGAGCTCTTCAGTGTCCCCTACAAAAAGGATCATGTTGTCTGCTTATAGATCAATGTACTCTGTATACTGGCCCAGAGTTAACCCCTTTATCAAAGGATGCTGGCAAAGCCTGCGGGCAAGAGGCTCCATCAATTTAGCAAAAAGAACCCGGATACAGGCTGTGGGGGCCCCATAAAGTAATTGCACATAATTGGTATAAATCATGCTATAGCCAAACCTCTGCCTACACCCCCACAGGAAGTTTCATTCAATAGAATTGAATGCCTTGGCCGCGTCTAGTGAAGCCAGCGCACTGTGTCACGATCTATCTGGACACTCACCAAAACCCTACTCAATTTGATTGACGTCGACTTACCTGGCATAAAGCCTGATTGGTCAGAATGAATAATTTCAAGGATTACTTTCTGGAGTCTGTTTGCTAGCTGCTTGGCCAGTATCTTGTAGTTGGCACTGAGCAAAAAGATAGGCCTGTAGGAGGATAGGATAGGATAGGATCCTTGCTCTCCTTTAATATCACAATAATGACTACTTTGTACATTGAGGCTGGTAAATTATGCTAGCAACTTGGGGCTTAAAACATCACTATAATTTTATAGACTTCTATTGGCACTCCATGAGGCCCTGAGAACTTACCCGATGCCAGGGACGTAGCCGCCCCCTTAATCTCTTCTAACGTTATAGGGACATCTAAAGTTTCTCTCTGGGTATCTAATAACTATAAGAATTCAACATCCATTAAGTATTGCCGAATGCAATCATCGTCACCATCAATCGGGTCATGATCGGATTGCGTGCGATAGAGTTTGTCATAGAATGTGGTGAAACGTTTGGCAATATCAGCGGATAGTTGGATAGTCACCCAGACTCTTGAGTCTAATATTATATTCTGACTGCTCACTGCCCTTTGGTTTCACCCGAGGAATACTGTATCATATCTACCCGCCTTTAAAATGTGTAAAATGGCTGAGTTAACGAATCCCCTAATGCAGGTCTTTTATGTTTTCCACTGCAGTTGTATAGAGCCACTCCCCTAATTTAGCAATATGGCTTCCTGTAATTGCTTCGCTACACGGTCTGCTTCTGGCAACAGCGTTAATCAGAAAGGATTATATTTCCAGCATCTATTGTATCCTTCATGGGCAGCCCTCACAGTCATAAGGAGTGGAGCATGGAGCATGATCAGAAATGCCCCACAGTAAGTGGCTGACCGCGTTGACCAGTGGTGCCACATGCCGTGATGTGACCAGAAGCGCCTAGTGCTCTAGTATACTATTTAACTTATAGCGCACATCAATCAATGTCGGCCAAGGTTTCCAATTTATCTCGTTACCCTACTATCAGTTTATCCTGCACACAGACTTTTTCGGAGTTCACAGGAAACATCATCAATTACAGCATCCCATTAATTCATTAAAACATTAAAGTCATAATTAAAAATATATATATTAGAAACATTATAAACAATGCTAAAACCGAATCACCAGTCTGATTAAAAAGGATAATTGGTTTATTTTTTTTTAAACATATTTGATTTTTAGTCCTGTGTAACCAAAGGATTCTTTGAGGGATTACTTCCAGAAATATGAGCTCACTACAACAAGCCTGGTATGCCTAGAAAGCTTAATGTGTGTTTCAGGGAATATACAGTTTGTGTATTATTAATTATAAAACACAGGGTCCCCCCCACGCGCATGCACCTGCACAGGCTCACCACACCAAGCATCCCTCACTCATACAGCACCGAGGGGTTATGTATGGGCAAATCAACTCAATTAATACACTGTGCACCAAGGGGGGAGCAGCATTGGGGCAGTCAATATTCCAGGGAGCACAAGGTTAACAATGAAGCCATCACGGGACTATAGTGTAGTAAGTAGGTGGGAGGTCCGAGCAGCCTATATGCAAACGCTGCTCCAGAACCCAGTGCAAAAGCGCCTCCACAGTCAGCTCACTGCCTGCATTGTCCGTGCAAAAGTCCTCCATCTCTCCAGTAGAATTCCGTGCACTGCTCGCAAAGCAGGTACGTTCAAGCCATTGGTCAGCGATGGTGGGGGTGCGTGGCTGGGGTAGCGGGTCCTGGGACAGGAGCTTTGTCAAGGTGGAGTCGTCAGGCCACCCAGCCCATATATAGATCGGCCTATGGTTTCCATCATTAGTCATTGCATGTCTCCTAACATGCCTTCTAGGGCGTACTAACTGAACAGGACCATATTCCACTATACAGGGAGCGGAGAAGAGGTGAAAAAAAGGATCCTCAAAAAAAATTAGTTTTACCTGAATCCACAACTCTCAATCTGGGCAGGTAAAGCATTGCATACTGTAGGTTTTTCTCATGAAGACGCCTCTTCTTCCTCTTCCCCATCTCGCTATCCCCACACCTCTTACTGCTGCTTAGTTGGGGCTTCCTGCCTCGTGTGGGACTGATTGGCACAGATGAGCGAGTGAACCACTTGAGCTTCTCAGTTGTTTCCTTACTTTTCACCTTCCTTTGGGCCATAATTACTCTTTGGGCCACCAGGAATGGGGACAGACCTGTAGTGTCAAGTATTTAGTAGTCTGCAACAGGACAAACAGGACACTGATGTTTTTTATTCTCTTGTATTGGGTATGGTGGTTTTAATGACACGGGAGGGGCTGACAAGTCACCTGCCAAAAAAGCGGATGCCCTACGATTATCCCTTGCCCCATTACCTGCATCCTCAAAGCCCAAGGGGGTACACAGAAGAGCCTGCAGCCCATTATGGCTATAGTCCCTATAGCTGGTGCCCAGGCTGGTTTGCTGGATAGGATGGACCCTACGTCATTTTTTTTTTAAACCCTTGAAAATTCTAAAAAGTGTAGGGTCCTCCCCTTGGTAACAGTTGTTCTCAAAGTACTCATTTCATTTTGCAGTGCCTGCTGGGCAGGAACGGGGTGTCTACCGAAACATATGTGGTACTGTTAGAATGGGGCTTTATTGCGCAATATGATTTTTAGAGATGAGCAAACTTTTGAAAAATTCGATTCGACTGATTCGCCGAATTTTCCGACAAAAATCGTTTCAACCCGAATAAATTCGCGACGAATCGCTATTAAAAACGGCTATTTCTGAGCCTCCTACAGCCTCAATAGGGTTGTAAACCATTCAGCCTTGCTGTAACACGCACAGGATGCGTGCTGGGTTAGTTAAATAATACTTTGAAGAAATATCACATGCAGATCAGAGGCATCGCTAATAGAATCGCAGAGCGGCACAATTGCAGAGAGTTGAAGTGGCATCACTATGAGGGGCAGAAGGAGCCCAAATATACACTGGAGTTGGCCTCAGGAGCCCAAAAATTGGATGAATCACACCCTGGAGTTGGCAGGAGTTGGCAGCAGCAGCAGCAGGAGCCCAAATATACACTGGAGTTGGCTTCAGGAGCCCAAAAATTGGATGAATCACACCCTGGAGTTGGCAGGAGTTGGCAGCAGCAGCAGCAGGAGCCCAAATATACACTGGAGTTGGCTTCAGGAGCCCAAAAATTGGATGAATCACACCCTGGAGTTGGCAGGAGTTGACAGCAGCAGCAGCAGCAGGAGCCCAAATATACACTGGAGTTGGCTTCAGGAGCCCAAAAATTGGATGAATCACACCCTGGAGTTGGCAGGAGTTGACAGTAGCAGCAGCAGGAGCCCAAATATACACTGGAGTTGGCCTCAGGAGCCCAAAAATTGGATGAATCACACCCTGGAGTTGGCAGAAGTTGGCAGCAGCAGCAGCAGGAGCCCAAATATACACTGGAGTTGGCTTCAGGAGCCCAAAAATTGGATGAATCACACCCTGGAGTTGGCAGGAGTTGACAGTAGCAGCAGCAGGAGCCCAAATATACACTGGAGTTGGCTTCAGGAGCCCAAAAATTGGATGAATCACACCCTGGAGTTGGCAGGAGTTGACAGTAGCAGCAGCAGGAGCCCAAATATACACTGGAGTTGGCCTCAGGAGCCCAAAAATTGGATGAATCACACCCTGGAGTTGGCAGGAGTTGACAGTAGCAGCAGCAGGAGCCCAAATATACACTGGAGTTGGCCTCAGGAGCCCAAAAATTGGATGAATCACACCCTGGAGTTGGCAGGAGTTGACAGTAGCAGCAGCAGGAGCCCAAATATACACTGGAGTTGGCCTCAGGAGCCCAAAAATTGGATGAATCACACCCTGGAGTTGGCAGAAGTTGGCAGCAGCAGCAGCAGGAGCCCAAATATACACTGGAGTTGGCTTCAGGAGCCCAAAAATTGGATGAATCACACCCTGGAGTTGGCAGGAGTTGACAGTAGCAGCAGCAGGAGCCCAAATATACACTGGAGTTGGCCTCAGGAGCCCAAAAATTGGATGAATCACACCCTGGAGTTGGCAGGAGTTGACAGTAGCAGCAGCAGGAGCCCAAATATACACTGGAGTTGGCCTCAGGAGCCCAAAAATTGGATGAATCACACCCTGGAGTTGGCAGGAGTTGGCAGCAGCAGCAGCAGGAGCCCAAATATACACTGGAGTTGGCTTCAGGAGCCCAAAAATTGGATGAATCACACCCTGGAGTTGGCAGAAGTTGGTAGCAGCAGCAGCAGGAGCCCAAATATACACTGGAGTTGGCTTCAGGAGCCCAAAAATTGGATGAATCACACCCTGGAGTTGGCAGGAGTTGGCAGCAGCAGCAGCAGGAGCCCAAATATACACTGGAGTTGGCTTCAGGAGCCCAAAAATTGGATGAATCACACCCTGGAGTTGGCAGAAGTTGACAGTAGCAGCAGCAGGAGCCCAAATATACACTGGAGTTGGCCTCAGGAGCCCAAAAATTGGATGAATCACACCCTGGAGTTGGCAGGAGTTGACAGTAGCAGCAGCAGGAGCCCAAATATACACTGGAGTTGGCCTCAGGAGCCCAAAAATTGGATGAATCACACCCTGGAGTTGGCAGAAGTTGGCAGCAGCAGCAGCAGGAGCCCAAATATACACTGGAGTTGGCTTCAGGAGCCCAAAAATTGGATGAATCACACCCTGGAGTTGGCAGGAGTTGACAGTAGCAGCAGCAGGAGCCCAAATATACACTGGAGTTGGCTTCAGGAGCCCAAAAATTGGATGAATCACACCCTGGAGTTGGCAGGAGTTGACAGTAGCAGCAGCAGGAGCCCAAATATACACTGGAGTTGGCCTCAGGAGCCCAAAAATTGGATGAATCACACCCTGGAGTTGGCAGGAGTTGACAGTAGCAGCAGCAGGAGCCCAAATATACACTGGAGTTGGCCTCAGGAGCCCAAAAATTGGATGAATCACACCCCGGAGTTGGCAGGAGTTGACAGTAGCAGCAGCAGGAGCCCAAATATACACTGGAGTTGGCCTCAGGAGCCCAAAAATTGGATGAATCACACCCTGGAGTTGGCAGAAGTTGGCAGCAGCAGCAGCAGGAGCCCAAATATACACTGGAGTTGGCTTCAGGAGCCCAAAAATTGGATGAATCACACCCTGGAGTTGGCAGGAGTTGACAGTAGCAGCAGCAGGAGCCCAAATATACACTGGAGTTGGCCTCAGGAGCCCAAAAATTGGATGAATCACACCCTGGAGTTGGCAGGAGTTGACAGTAGCAGCAGCAGGAGCCCAAATATACACTGGAGTTGGCCTCAGGAGCCCAAAAATTGGATGAATCACACCCTGGAGTTGGCAGGAGTTGGCAGCAGCAGCAGCAGGAGCCCAAATATACACTGGAGTTGGCTTCAGGAGCCCAAAAATTGGATGAATCACACCCTGGAGTTGGCAGAAGTTGGCAGCAGCAGCAGCAGGAGCCCAAATATACACTGGAGTTGGCTTCAGGAGCCCAAAAATTGGATGAATCACACCCTGGAGTTGGCAGGAGTTGGCAGCAGCAGCAGCAGGAGCCCAAATATACACTGGAGTTGGCTTCAGGAGCCCAAAAATTGGATGAATCACACCCTGGAGTTGGCAGGAGTTGACAGCAGCAGCAGCAGGAGCCCAAATATACACAGGAGTTGGCTTCAGGAGCCCAAAAATTGGATGAATCACACCCTGGAGTTGGCAGGAGTTGACAGTAGCAGCAGCAGGAGCCCAAATATACACTGGAGTTGGCTTCAGGAGCCCAAAAACTGGATGAATCACACCCTGGAGTTGGCAGAAGTTGGCAGCAGCAGCAGCAGGAGCCCAAATATACACTGGAGTTGGCTTCAGGAGCCCAAAAATTGGATGAATCACACCCTGGAGTTGGCAGGAGTTGACAGTAGCAGCAGCAGGAGCCCAAATATACACTGGAGTTGGCCTCAGGAGCCCAAAAATTGGATGAATCACACCCTGGAGTTGGCAGGAGTTGGCAGCAGCAGCAGCAGGAGCCCAAATATACACTGGAGTTGGCTTCAGGAGCCCAAAAATTGGATGAATCACACCCTGGAGTTGGCAGAAGTTGGCAGCAGCAGCAGCAGGAGCCCAAATATACACTGGAGTTGGCTTCAGGAGCCCAAAAATTGGATGAATCACACCCTGGAGTTGGCAGGAGTTGGCAGCAGCAGCAGCAGGAGCCCAAATATACATTGGAGTTGGCTTCAGGAGCCCAAAAATTGGATGAATCACACCCTGGAGTTGGCAGGAGTTGACAGCAGCAGCAGCAGGAGCCCAAATATACACTGGAGTTGGCTTCAGGAGCCCAAAAATTGGATGAATCACACCCTGGAGTTGGCAGGAGTTGACAGCAGCAGCAGCAGGAGCCCAAATATACACTGGAGTTGGCTTCAGGAGCCCAAAAATTGGATGAATCACACCCTGGAGTTGGCAGAAGTTGGCAGCAGCAGCAGCAGGAGCCCAAATATACACTGGAGTTGGCTTCAGGAGCCCAAAAATTGGATGAATCACACCCTGGAGTTGGCAGGAGTTGACAGTAGCAGCAGCAGGAGCCCAAATATACACTGGAGTTGGCCTCAGGAGCCCAAAAATTGGATGAATCACACCCTGGAGTTGGCAGGAGTTGACAGTAGCAGCAGCAGGAGCCCAAATATACACTGGAGTTGGCTTCAGGAGCCCAAAAATTGGATGAATCACACCCTGGTGTTGGCAGGAGTTGACAGCAGCAGCAGCAGGAGCCCAAATATACACTGGAGTTGGCTTCAGGAGCCCAAAAATTGGATGAATCACACCCTGGAGTTGGCAGGAGTTGACAGCAGCAGCAGCAGGAGCCCAAATATACACTGGAGTTGGCTTCAGGAGCCCAAAAATTGGATGAATCACACCCTGGAGTTGGCAGAAGTTGGCAGCAGCAGCAGCAGGAGCCCAAATATACACTGGAGTTGGCTTCAGGAGCCCAAAAATTGGATGAATCACACCCTGGAGTTGGCAGGAGTTGACAGTAGCAGCAGCAGGAGCCCAAATATACACTGGAGTTGGCTTCAGGAGCCCAAAAATTGGATGAATCACACCCTGGAGTTGGCAGGAGTTGACAGTAGCAGCAGCAGGAGCCCAAATATACACTGGAGTTGGCCTCAGGAGCCCAAAAATTGGATGAATCACACCCTGGAGTTGGCAGGAGTTGACAGTAGCAGCAGCAGGAGCCCAAATATACACTGGAGTTGGCCTCAGGAGCCCAAAAATTGGATGAATCACACCCTGGAGTTGGCAGGAGTTGACAGTAGCAGCAGCAGGAGCCCAAATATACACTGGAGTTGGCTTCAGGAGCCCAAAAATTGGATGAATCACACCCTGGAGTTGGCAGAAGTTGACAGTAGCAGCAGCAGGAGCCCAAATATACACTGGAGTTGGCCTCAGGAGCCCAAAAATTGGATGAATCACACCCTGGAGTTGGCAGAAGTTGGCAGCAGCAGCAGCAGGAGCCCAAATATACACTGGAGTTGGCCTCAGGAGCCCAAAAATTGGATGAATCACACCCTGGAGTTGGCAGGAGTTGGCAGCAGCAGCAGCAGGAGCCCAAATATACACTGGAGTTGGCTTCAGGAGCCCAAAAATTGGATGAATCACACCCTGGAGTTGGCAGAAGTTGGCAGCAGCAGCAGCAGCAGGAGCCCAAATATACACTGGAGTTGGCCTCAGGAGCCCAAAAATTGGATGAATCACACCCTGGAGTTGGCAGGAGTTGACAGTAGCAGCAGCAGGAGCCCAAATATACACTGGAGTTGGCCTCAGGAGCCCAAAAATTGGATGAATCACACCCTGGAGTTGGCAGAAGTTGGCAGCAGCAGCAGCAGGAGCCCAAATATACACTGGAGTTGGCCTCAGGAGCCCAAAAATTGGATGAATCACACCCTGGAGTTGGCAGGAGTTGACAGTAGCAGCAGCAGGAGCCCAAAAAATGGCCTAAAGACATAAATATGTTTTGCACCATTTGGAAAGTGTAAAACGTGGCACCATGCTGAATCTAGTCGCATGCATCAGGCATTGGTGGGTGGAAATCCTGGCTGATCCATCCCTGATTCATTTTGACAAAGGTGAGTCTCTCCACATTTTTAGTTGACAGACGAGTTCTCCTCGCCGTAACTATGGCCCCCGCCGCACTAAACACCCGCTCAGATGGCACGCTACTTGCCGGGCAGGACAGCTTTTCCAGGGCAAACTCTGCTAGTTGCGGCCACAAATCAAGTTTGGCTGCCCAGAAGTCCAGCGGATCCTCAAGGTGTGTTGGCATGGTCATGTCAAAGTATGACATGACCTGCTGGTTCAGGTCCTGCTCCAGGTCTTCCTGCTGCTCATGAGTAGCCTCACTATGCGGGTGTAGAAAGCTACTCATTAGCGACTGAAGACTGAGGCTGCTGCTGCTGATGGAGCTTCTGCTGCTGCTGCTGCCAACCCCCCCAGCGGCCATGGCAGTGGAAGGTGAGCGCAGAGGTCCCCTCGAGTCAGACCTGCGAGAGTATGGACCATGGCGCAGATAGGCATCGGCCAACTGCCTACGTAGAATGTCTTTGTAGTAGTTGAGTTTGTCCTCCCTCTCGGTGGGTTTAAAAAATGCCCCCATTTTGTGCCGGAAGCGAGGGTCCAATAAGGTGGACAGCCAGAAGTCATCCCGCCGACAGATGGAAACAATTCTGGGGTCACTACGCAAGCACGTGAGCATGCTTCGTGCCATTTGCGCAAGTGACTCGGATGGACTACCTGTCTCCATCTCCACTGCATACTGCCACGGTGTGCCCGGGTCCTCTGTCTCTCCTTCCTCAAAAACCTCTAGCTCCTCTGGCTGCTCCTGCTCCTCCTCTCCTGTCCGCTGACTAGATAAACCAGCCATTTCGCCAAGCCTAAACTGTGTTTCGCTGGGCAACTCCTCCTCCTCCTCTTCCTCCTCCTCCTCCTCCAGTTCAGCTCCAAGGGGGTTCATGTGGCCGTAAGATGTAAACGCCATGTCTCCAGTGCCCTGACCAGCCATGGTTTCCAACATGTGCTGTAGTACATGAAGCAGTGGAATCACGTCGTTCATCCCGTAATCCTGCCGACTGACAAATAAAGTGGCTTCCTCAAAGGGCCTGAGCAAACGGCAGGTGTCACGTATGAGCTGCCACTGGTTGACATTGAAGTTACACAGGGGAGTCCCCCTATCTGCTTGGATCATCAGGAAATCCGTGATGGCTTTTCTCTGTTCATATAATCGGTCCAACATGTGAAGGGTGGAATTCCAACGGGTGGAAACATCGCAAATCAGACTATGTTGGGGGATACCATTCTGACGCTGTAGCTCAAGAAGGGTGTGTTTGGCGGTGTAGGAGTGGCTGAAGTGCATGCAAAGTTTCCGTGAAGTTGTTAGGATGTCCTGCAGATGGGGGGAACACTTCAGAAACCGCTTGACAACCAGATTGAAGACGTGAGCCATGCAGGGGGCATGGGTCAGGCTTCCTTGGCGCAGCGCAGACAAAATGTTCTTCCCATTGTCGGTAACCATGATTCCCATTTTAAGTTTTCTCGGAGTAAGCCATGTTTGGATTTCCTGATGAATACATTTAAGCAGTTCCTCCCCTGTGTGACTCCGTTCGCCAAGACAAACCATGTGAAGCACTGCGTGACACCTCCGTGCCCTGCACACATGGTAGACTGGAGGGGCACTGAGACTTGAGCCTACAGTGGAGGGTGAGGAGATGGCGGAGGATGAGGAGGCCGAGTCGCACGGTGTCACAGGCCCAAGGGGCAGAGAGCGCGGAGGCCGAAGCGGCGTGACCTGTCCAAGTTGCTGCTGCAAAGGGACCACATTCACCCAGTGGGCCGTAAACGACATGTACTGCCCCTGACCGTAGTTACAGCTCCAGATGTCGGCGCTGCCATGTATTTTGCTACACACCGACAGGCTCAAGGACTGGCCCACCTTCTGTTCAACAAAAGTGTGCAGCGCTGGTACTGCCTTCTTGGCAAAGAAATGACGGCTTGGGACTCTCCACCTCGGCTCGGCACAAGCCATCAGTTCTCTGAAAGGTGCAGATTCCACCACCTGAAAAGGGAGCGACTGCAGCACCAGCAACTTGGACAGGAGCACATTCAGCTTCTGCGCCGTAGGATGAGTGGGCGCATACTGCTGTCTCTTGGACATGGCTTCGCTGATGGATTGCTGGCGGGATGCATGACTTGGAGGAGGAGGAGGAGGAGCAGGAGCGACAGAGGATGGGTGTGACGCACAGCTGCCTTCGGCTGAGGTGCTGGAGCCTTGGCTGGCAGAAATTGGGAGCTCACTTGGTGAGGAAGCAGACTGGACCACCCCTTGGGAGCCTCGGTTCTCCCAGGTCGTTTTATGGTGACGCATCATATGTTGACGCAGGGCCGTGGTGCCAACATTTGGACCCTGGCCACGCTTCACCTTTTGCCTACATATCTTGCATGTGGCCATGTTACCCTCCTGCGGATGCCTCAGGAAAAACTGCCACACTGCCGAGTAGCTACTTTTCCCACCCCCTGGCCTCACTGATTCACTGCTGCTGTTGCCAACTCCAGGAACCCCTGCTCCACTACCTCCCGATAAGGTAGACTGCCGCACAGCAGGTGCTCTACCCCGGCCCCGGCCCCGGCCGGCTCCAGCCTTTGGAATTGTGCCCCCATGCTGACTGCTACCACCTTGCTGCCTCAGCTGCTGACTCCGGGGCAACCTGCGCCCCTCTTCTCCTGATGATGACGATGAAGCCCCTTCATCACCCGGCTCCCAAGTGCGATCGGCTTCATCGTCATCATCATCATCATCACCGGGTTGTGGCTGTACGTCACTGATGTTCGTGGATTCGTCAACAGTGTCTGGCGCAGGAGCTGGAACGCTCGCAGCACCCACGACACTGTCCACATCACTATTTGTCTGCCTAGCTAAAGAAGCCACCTCCATTTCTTGGCTGGGCAGTAGCTGCTGACTGTCCTCCTGTATCTGATCGTCCTCCTCACTAAAGAGTGGAGCTGAACCCAAAGCATAGGATACGTCGCTGGGGGAGGGAACGGCGTAGGACAGAGGCAATGGGAGGACAGGGACTGCTCTCGGGGCATGCCAACTCAGGGTTGTGTCAGAGGAACCTACCGACCCTAGACTGGGGGTCTCAGATGTAAGTTGTGATGATGTTGTTGATGAGCGCGTCAGCCAATCTACCACGGCAGATGCGTTACTGGTGGAGACCCGACCGCTAGCAGATACTGGCAGATTAGGTCTCTCAGCGTGACTCCTGCTGCTACTGGCCCCCAGTCTGATGCGAGCTCTGCCTGCGGAATCTTGGCCTCTGCCACTCCTCTTTTCACTTCCAGGCACTTGTCTGCCCGACATAGTCTAACTGGCGTGGTAGTAGGTGATATTTTAAGAACCCCCAGGCAGCAGTGGGTCTATATAAAACAGAATATAATGCACACCAAAAGTGAGCAGTAACACTCAGCCTCCAACAGGCCTGCTTAGTGTAAATAAGAGAGCTGCTTAGTGTAAATAAAGAGGGGTATGCTATGTTACAGAATGGGATGCCTCAACAGAAGTGCACCTGGCAGGCAGCAGTAAGCCTATGCCCAGCAAAAGTGTCTTATAATATAAATATAATAAGAGCAAATGCTTATATGGTCTTAAACAGAGGCTGCTTTAGTCACAGAATGGGATGCCCTGGGCAGGAATCGACCTGGCAGGGTCCAGTAGTGCTTTGGCCAGCAAAAGTGTCTTTATCAGGCTAATTTCAAATATGATAAGAGCAAATGCTTATATGGTCTTAAACAGAGGCTGCTGTAGTCACAGAATGGGATGCCCCGGGCAGGAATCGAGCTGGCAGGGTCCAGTAGGGCTTTGGCCAGCAAAAGTGTCTTTATCAGGCCTAATTTCAAATATGATAAGAGCAAATGCTTATATGGTCTTAAACAGAGGCTGCTGTAGTCACAGAATGGGATGCCCCGGGCAGGAATCGAGCTGGCAGGGTCCAGTAGTGCTTTGGCCAGCAAAAGTGTCTTTATCAGGCTAATTTCAAATATGATAAGAGCAAATGCTTATATGGTCTTAAACAGAGGCTGCTGTAGTCACAGAATGGGATGCCCCGGGCAGGAATCGAGCTGGCAGGGTCCAGTAGGGCTTTGGCCAGCAAAAGTGTCTTTATCAGGCCTAATTTCAAATATGATAAGAGCAAATGCTTATATGGTCTTAAACAGAGGCTGCTGTAGTCACAGAATGGGATGCCCCGGGCAGGAATCGAGCTGGCAGGGTCCAGTAGTGCTTTGGCCAGCAAAAGTGTCTTTATCAGGCCTAATTTCAAATATGATAAGAGCAAATGCTTATATGGTCTTAAACAGAGGCTGCTTTAGTCACAGAATGGGATGCCCCGGGCAGGAATCGAGCTGGCAGGGTCCAGTAGTGCTTTGGCCAGCAAAAGTGTCTTTATCAGGCTAATTTCAAATATGATAAGAGCAAATGCTTATATGGTCTTAAACAGAGGCTGCTGTAGTCACAGAATGGGATGCCCCGGGCAGGAATCGAGCTGGCAATGTCCAGTAGGGCTTTGGCCAGCAAAAGTGTCTTTATCAGGCCTAATTTCAAATATGATAAGAGCAAATGCTTATATGGTCTTAAACAGAGGCTGCTTTAGTCACAGAATGGGATGCCCCGGGCAGGAATCGACCTGGCAGGGTCCAGTAGGGCTTTGGCCAGCAAAAGTGTCTTTATCAGGCTAATTTCAAATATGATAAGAGCAAATGCTTATATGGTCTTAAACAGAGGCTGCTTTAGTCACAGAATGGGATGCCCCGGGCAGGAATCGAGCTGGCAGGGTCCAGTAGTGCTTTGGCCAGCAAAAGTGTCTTTATCAGGCTAATTTCAAATATGATAAGAGCAAATGCTTATATGGTCTTAAACAGAGGCTGCTGTAGTCACAGAATGGGATGCCCCGGGCAGGAATCGAGCTAGCAGGGTCCAGTAGGGCTTTGGCCAGCAAAAGTGTCTTTATCAGGCCTAATTTCAAATATGATAAGAGCAAATGCTTATATGGTCTTAAACAGAGGCTGCTTTAGTCACAGAATGGGATGCCCCGGGCAGGAATCGAGCTGGCAGGGTCCAGTAGTGCTTTGGCCAGCAAAAGTGTCTTTATCAGGCTAATTTCAAATATGATAAGAGCAAATGCTTATATGGTCTTAAACAGAGGCTGCTGTAGTCACAGAATGGGATGCCCCGGGCAGGAATCGAGCTGGCAGGGTCCAGTAGGGCTTTGGCCAGCAAAAGTGTCTTTATCAGGTCTAATTTCAAATATCATAAAAGCAAATGCTTATATGGTCTTAAACAGAGGCTGCTTTAGTCACAGAATGGGATGCCCTGGGCAGGAATCGACCTGGCAGGGTCCAGTAGGGCTTTGGCCAGCAAAAGTGTCTTTATCAGGCTAATTTCAAATATGATAAGAGCAAATGCTTATATGGTCTTAAACAGAGGCTGCTTTAGTCACAGAATGGGATGCCCCGGGCAGGAATCGAGCTGGCAGGGTCCAGTAGGGCTTTGGCCAGCAAAAGTGTCTTTATCAGGCCTAATTTCAAATATGATAAGAGCAAATGCTTATATGGTCTTAAACAGAGGCTGCTGTAGTCACAGAATGGGATGCCCCGGGCAGGAATCGAGCTGGCAGGGTCCAGTAGTGCTTTGGCCAGCAAAAGTGTCTTTATCAGGCTAATTTCAAATATGATAAGAGCAAATGCTTATATGGTCTTAAACAGAGGCTGCTGTAGTCACAGAATGGGATGCCCCGGGCAGGAATCGAGCTGGCAGGGTCCAGTAGGGCTTTGGCCAGCAAAAGTGTCTTTATCAGGCCTAATTTCAAATATGATAAGAGCAAATGCTTATATGGTCTTAAACAGAGGCTGCTGTAGTCACAGAATGGGATGCCCCGGGCAGGAATCGAGCTGGCAGGGTCCAGTAGTGCTTTGGCCAGCAAAAGTGTCTTTATCAGGCCTAATTTCAAATATGATAAGAGCAAATGCTTATATGGTCTTAAACAGAGGCTGCTTTAGTCACAGAATGGGATGCCCCGGGCAGGAATCGAGCTGGCAGGGTCCAGTAGTGCTTTGGCCAGCAAAAGTGTCTTTATCAGGCTAATTTCAAATATGATAAGAGCAAATGCTTATATGGTCTTAAACAGAGGCTGCTGTAGTCACAGAATGGGATGCCCCGGGCAGGAATCGAGCTGGCAGGGTCCAGTAGGGCTTTGGCCAGCAAAAGTGTCTTTATCAGGCCTAATTTCAAATATGATAAGAGCAAATGCTTATATGGTCTTAAACAGAGGCTGCTTTAGTCACAGAATGGGATGCCCTGGGCAGGAATCGACCTGGCAGGGTCCAGTAGGGCTTTGGCCAGCAAAAGTGTCTTTATCAGGCTAATTTCAAATATGATAAGAGCAAATGCTTATATGGTCTTAAACAGAGGCTGCTTTAGTCACAGAATGGGATGCCCCGGGCAGGAATCGAGCTGGCAGGGTCCAGTAGTGCTTTGGCCAGCAAAAGTGTCTTTATCAGGCTAATTTCAAATATGATAAGAGCAAATGCTTATATGGTCTTAAACAGAGGCTGCTGTAGTCACAGAATGGGATGCCCCGGGCAGGAATCGAGCTGGCAGGGTCCAGTAGTGCTTTGGCCAGCAAAAGTGTCTTTATCAGGCCTAATTTCAAATATGATAAGAGCAAATGCTTATATGGTCTTAAACAGAGGCTGCTGTAGTCACAGAATGGGATGCCCCGGGCAGGAATCGAGCTGGCAGGGTCCAGTAGTGCTTTGGCCAGCAAAAGTGTCTTTATCAGGCTAATTTCAAATATGATAAGAGCAAATGCTTATATGGTCTTAAACAGAGGCTGCTTTAGTCACAGAATGGGATGCCCCGGGCAGGAATCGAGCTGGCAGGGTCCAGTAGTGCTTTGGCCAGCAAAAGTGTCTTTATCAGGCTAATTTCAAATATGATAAGAGCAAATGCTTATATGGTCTTAAACAGAGGCTGCTGTAGTCACAGAATGGGATGCCCCGGGCAGGAATCGAGCTGGCAGGGTCCAGTAGTGCTTTGGCCAGCAAAAGTGTCTTTATCAGGCCTAATTTCAAATATGATAAGAGCAAATGCTTATATGGTCTTAAACAGAGGCTGCTTTAGTCACAGAATGGGATGCCCCGGGCAGGAATCGAGCTGGCAGGGTCCAGTAGTGCTTTGGCCAGCAAAAGTGTCTTTATCAGGCTAATTTCAAATATGATAAGAGCAAATGCTTATATGGTCTTAAACAGAGGCTGCTGTAGTCACAGAATGGGATGCCCCGGGCAGGAATCGAGCTGGCAGGGTCCAGTAGGGCTTTGGCCAGCAAAAGTGTCTTTATCAGGCCTAATTTCAAATATGATAAGAGCAAATGCTTATATGGTCTTAAACAGAGGCTGCTTTAGTCACAGAATGGGATGCCCTGGGCAGGAATCGACCTGGCAGGGTCCAGTAGGGCTTTGGCCAGCAAAAGTGTCTTTATCAGGCTAATTTCAAATATGATAAGAGCAAATGCTTATATGGTCTTAAACAGAGGCTGCTTTAGTCACAGAATGGGATGCCCCGGGCAGGAATCGAGCTGGCAGGGTCCAGTAGTGCTTTGGCCAGCAAAAGTGTCTTTATCAGGCTAATTTCAAATATGATAAGAGCAAATGCTTATATGGTCTTAAACAGAGGCTGCTGTAGTCACAGAATGGGATGCCCCGGGCAGGAATCGAGCTGGCAGGGTCCAGTAGGGCTTTGGCCAGCAAAAGTGTCTTTATCAGGCCTAATTTCAAATATGATAAGAGCAAATGCTTATATGGTCTTAAACAGAGGCTGCTTTAGTCACAGAATGGGATGCCCTGGGCAGGAATCGACCTGGCAGGGTCCAGTAGGGCTTTGGCCAGCAAAAGTGTCTTTATCAGGCTAATTTCAAATATGATAAGAGCAAATGCTTATATGGTCTTAAACAGAGGCTGCTTTAGTCACAGAATGGGATGCCCCGGGCAGGAATCGAGCTGGCAGGGTCCAGTAGTGCTTTGGCCAGCAAAAGTGTCTTTATCAGGCTAATTTCAAATATGATAAGAGCAAAT
Source organism: Gastrophryne carolinensis (assembly GCA_027917425.1). Taxonomy (NCBI): domain Eukaryota; kingdom Metazoa; phylum Chordata; class Amphibia; order Anura; family Microhylidae; genus Gastrophryne; species Gastrophryne carolinensis. The sequence goes on from CM051235.1 coordinate 255,744,289, forward strand.
GCTTATATGGTCTTAAACAGAGGCTGCTGTAGTCACAGAATGGGATGCCCCGGGCAGGAATCGAGCTGGCAGGGTCCAGTAGTGCTTTGGCCAGCAAAAGTGTCTTTATCAGGCTAATTTCAAATATGATAAGAGCAAATGCTTATATGGTCTTAAACAGAGGCTGCTGTAGTCACAGAATGGGATGCCCCGGGCAGGAATCGAGCTGGCAGGGTCCAGTAGGGCTTTGGCCAGCAAAAGTGTCTTTATCAGGCCTAATTTCAAATATGATAAGAGCAAATGCTTATATGGTCTTAAACAGAGGCTGCTTTAGTCACAGAATGGGATGCCCTGGGCAGGAATCGACCTGGCAGGGTCCAGTAGGGCTTTGGCCAGCAAAAGTGTCTTTATCAGGCTAATTTCAAATATGATAAGAGCAAATGCTTATATGGTCTTAAACAGAGGCTGCTTTAGTCACAGAATGGGATGCCCCGGGCAGGAATCGAGCTGGCAGGGTCCAGTAGTGCTTTGGCCAGCAAAAGTGTCTTTATCAGGCTAATTTCAAATATGATAAGAGCAAATGCTTATATGGTCTTAAACAGAGGCTGCTGTAGTCACAGAATGGGATGCCCCGGGCAGGAATCGAGCTGGCAGGGTCCAGTAGTGCTTTGGCCAGCAAAAGTGTCTTTATCAGGCCTAATTTCAAATATGATAAGAGCAAATGCTTATATGGTCTTAAACAGAGGCTGCTTTAGTCACAGAATGGGATGCCTCACAGCAGACTTAAGATCAGTTCAGTATATATGCACAGTTAGTTACTATAAGCAGCCTGAAAACGCTAACAAAGGCTGGATGAAAAAAAAAAAATCTCCCTGTCAGCCAGCTCCGTTTTTCCTACCTTTCCCTGGCTTTCTGTCTGTCTCCTGTCTGTCTCCTGCCTGTCTCCTGCCTGTCTCCAGCCTGTCCCTGTCTGTCCCTGTCTCCAGCCTGTCTAACTGCCTCAGCTACACAGCGTTCTGTCTGTCTGTCACGAATGCAATAGAGAAATGAGGAAAAGCAAGATGGCCGCCGTTAAATACCGCTGTGTGACGTCACCGGGCTTGCTGGCTGCTGATAGGCTGCATGTGACTGCCCCAGCTTGCACTGGCGCGGGATACATGTCCAGACATGTCCCGTCCGCCATCTTAGAATGCCTGTAATGTAAATGAATGGATGTTAAAGGAAAACTTCGAGTGATCGAATCGCGGGGAAATTCGGATTCGATCCGAATCGAATTTTTCCTGAAATTCGGATCGAATCCGGGTTCGTCCGGATCGATTCGCTCATCCCTAATGATTTTCTTAAAACACTTACATTTTATATCTAAAAAAAAAACAAAACATATAAGTCCAAACTGTCACACAAATATATATATATATATCATTTTCCTTTTGTTGGAAATTTCTGCAAAAATCACAGAACATATTAGTGCAAAATTGTGAAAAATGGCCTGCCAACTTAGGTGGACATCATCTCTAGGTAGGCTGGCGCTATGCTATGGTTCCCCATATGCTGGCTCATGAGGCAGGCAGTTAGAATCAGTCAGTTCTCATAAAAAAGTGAAATGGCATTCTATGTTCAAAAACCTACTATGTTTTGTCTCTTGCAATAAAGGAAAACACATTTACATCTATATCGTTTTTTGCATGGGGTGTATAAACTTCTTGGCCATGGATCTTTTATGTTAGTCAATATTTCACAGAGCTCCTATAGGGTAAATTAATAAGATAGTTATTTACAGATTGGTGGATCTGATGAAGTGATCAGCAACAGTCTTTTCATAGTTGATGGTTGTAATGCACTGAGAAATATAAAAAATTGGAGTACTTTGCCAAAAGAATGTCATGGGGTGCAGGGGCTCCAAGCTAGAGGAAGCCACTTGAACTACTGTAATGTCATATGAGAATGTGCTGCTCCACAGTTTGCACCCTGTGGGTTTTTTAAACCTGTTTTTATTTCGTATTTTTCAAAATACACTCCCTGCTCACAGTATATTATGTTAACATTGTAAATTACTATTGGCCCTCTGGCAACCCTTTGAATATTTTGAATATTTTTTAACGTAAAAAAACAAATGTCAGCTGTCATTTTCAATAAAAAAAAAACAAACATTAAAATACCCTGCCTGCTATAATAATATACAATATATATATATTTGTATTATGTTTGGCCCCCTTCAGTTCTCAATGTTTTTTTCACTATTGTTTTTAATAGCTTTTAATCTTAATAATAAAGTTTATTACATTAAATTTTTATTTGAGACATTTGGTTCCTCCGCTAGGTATCCCCTATCCCTATTGGGGTGACTAGTGCTTTTGGGAGTTTTATTTATGGTTAACAAGCATATGACGGCTATCCCTTTGGGTAGGCTTCCCTTTTTTTCCTAAAGTATGGGACTCTGGACTGGCGTATTTGGATACTTGCTCTGGGTGAGAGGCACTGAGAGGCATTAGGAGAGTGTAGCAGCCTGCACCTAAGGCCAAGCCACCAGCAACCTGCCTCTTATGAGGTGATTGGAGAGATTCTATACATTGCCTGATATAGGCAGATTGGGGGGGAGGGCATTCTGAACACTGCTTGTTATGGGGTGATGGGGGAAATCTACATGCTGACTATTATGGGGTGTTTGGGGGGTTTTATACATACCGCCTGTTATGGGGTGTTGGGGGGGATTTCTGCACCCTGTCAAGGAGTGAATAGGTGGAGGTTCTGAAAACTGCCTGTTATGGGTTTGATTTTATGGAGGGGTACGATTCTGCACACTGGTCCAGACCCCCACATCAGACTTGGTGATACTCAGGAGTGCACCATGACCTCTATTTGTATTAGGAGATGCTCAGTGCCAACCAGCCAGGGAATGGCTATGGAACAAGTGAATTCAGGGATGAGAAATAGGGGATGAAAGAGGGGATGCGAGAGACACAAGTTCATGGAGTTCAGGACACATCTTAGAAAGAGGAGAAGCAGGATGATCTGATGGTGCTGGGAGTCAGTGCCTAGCCACAATACGTTTAGAAGCAGCTCAGGGGCAGGAGAACCGAGAAAATCATGCAAAATACCCATCAATGTTCCAGCAGCAGTCATATCCTCATGTTCATTACTTCAGCAGCTGGGAAATGCCAGATAAATGGCCCGGTGTTACCCCTTGGTCCCGCTTCCTATTACTGAAGTTTGAGTTGCAACAATTGCTATGGATTTCGTGGGACCAGTGGTAAAGTCTGCGCCACTACATCCTGGTTGTAATGTAGTATGCCACCCACTACCCCGAGCTAGTGCCTTTAGGGATAATGTTTCTAAAAATATTGTAAGAGCGGTTTTACATGAAATTCTCACAGAGAAGAGAACTCATTTATGTAAATGGTTAAAAAAAAAGGTGTGTAAACAGCTCAGTCTCTCACATACACATTTCAGATTAGCACCAGCAAACAGATGTCTTATTAGAGTGCTTTAATAAGACCCTGAAGCATATGTTAAAAAATGTAGTAGGAAAAAAAGGATGGACTGGGATTGTCTGCCACTCTAATTGTTTGCGGTCCGGGTACCCCAAGCTTCCATCGAGTTCTCTCCCATTGAGTTAGTAGATGGTCATCACCCTGGGGTCTACTTGACATAGCTAAAAAACATGGGTCTACTTGGCATAGCTAAAAAACATGTGAAACCGAAACCATCCATTTAGAGGTGTAATAGAGCATGTAGCCCAAATGCAAGATTGTATTGGTCCAGTACTTAAAATTGTAAAGCAACACCTGCAGATGGTGCACTAGGACCAGAGAAGGATCTATAATAGGTTCACAAAGATCTGGAATTTTAACCCTGGGGACAGAAACCTGGTGCAGGTGCCCACAGTACAGGGTATATATGTCAAGGTCCCTTGACAAGTTGTTGAAATGGTGGGTGAATTAAATTATAGAGTACACCAACCTGGCAGAAGAAACCCCTTTCAAATGTACCCTTTCAATAGTAAGTTTTCTGACCTACTAAGACATATGCACCTCATCAAGCATCACAAACAATGAGGCCGGTTGTAAGGTTAACCTTAAACCATTCAGAATACCAGAGGCATGTAGATATGTCAGCAGAGGTTAAACAGATTCCAGAACTGGGGGTGATTGTGAATTCTCAAAGCGAGAGGGTAAGCTCAGTTATCCTAGTCCCAAAACCCAGTGGCCACCACGCAACCCATGCAATTGCATGTGGCCCCCACCTCTCAGCCCCCCCCCCCCCCAGAACTCTGCTGAGTGAACACTGGATTACTGGTGTAATACTGGTGATGCTGTCAGGGCCAAGACTACATGAGTAAGAAAGCTGATTCTCTCCATCATTTGTTCTTCTTTAATATTGTATTTTGTTATATAAAAATGCTTTTGATTAGGTCCCACGGACACAACTTTGCAGGGAGCCCCAGAAATTATAAGCCTGTCCCTGCCAACACTTGATAGTAATTGGAGGTTTTGCAATGACTTTAGAAAACGAAATTAGGTTTCAATCCCTATGCCCAGAGTGGATAAACTGTGAGGTTCATCACCACTCTTGATCTCTAAGGGTTACTGGCAGATTCCCGTCCCAGAAGGGGCAAAGCAGGAAACTGCCTTTTCAATCTCAGATGGTGTTTTTTACTATCTTGTAATGCCATTTGGACTGTCCAGTGCCCCGCTACCTTTCAGAGGGTGTTGGATCAGAACGTAAGACTACATTGGGATTACACAATGGCTTACTTAGATGATGTGGTCATTTTCAGTTCAGATTGGAAGAATCATCGCTGTAAGGTACAGGCATTACTGTATACCATGAGTGAGATGATTTCACACTAGAATGTTAATTTTGTGTTGAACCATAGACCGGGGAAGCATCAAGCGATGTCCATTCCATGGAACACTCCTGGTCAGGAAAAGAAAGGGGGGGGGGGGGTGTAAGCAGGCACAGAGAAAGGAGTGTATATATGCTGCATATAGTGTATTGTGGTAAGGAGGATTCCTTGGTACAAAATGCCAGGTGCACATGAAAATAATGGGGCTGGAACTTTAAGATGGGTATGTCATACAGATTCAGATGCTAAGGCCATACCTACCTACTTTTCAGGGTGGGAAAGAGGGACATTTGTTAAATTAGGCCACTCCCCCTCATTGAGGGATGGATAGGTGATATAACAGTTAAAATAATATAAACACTTTAAATAGGCAAATGAATCATTTTTTGATGCAGATCTGCATGTTAAATCACAAAGAGGGACAAAAGAGAACAATGAGGGACAGGAGGACACAGACTCAAAAGAGGGACAGTCCCTTCAAATCAGGGACACTTGGGAGGTATGTAAGGCAGCTGCTAAGGAGGAGAAAGGGTGAGGATATCATCCATTATTATTTCTTTACTTACTCAATAACTTGCAGGAGCCCAGCCAAAAGTGATATTTGCAATGCTTTCCCAATTTAAACCTCCCCTAGGCTCAACATATACTCACCTTTATTCAGCATCCCATGAAGCATGTAAAGCCCTCGACATACAGATCGACTGGTCATGGTGAGTGCACAGAGCAGGGATGCCGGCTATGTACTGTGGGATCTAAAATCAAGATGACTTCTTGGGGATCCTGGAGGTGTTTCACATTGCAGGGTTCCCCAAGTCGGAGTGTCCTGGGTGCACGCATGCAGATTAAGGGGATTTGGACCTGAAACAGTCTGTGTATTTTTTTTTTATATATAAATACAGTGTATATATAATGTGATCATTTTTAATTTGCTATATGTTAACCTACCCCCAAAACATTGCATGACACCCCACACTTCCAAATATTTTCTCAGCTAGTTTTCCTCTCCTCTGATTACAAAGGAGTGATCCGTGAAATGAGATTTTACGGCTATTTAAAACATTAGCGTTCTGATCATCCATCAGCGCACCTCGCAGGAGCCTGGATGATGTCACTGCCATCAGTTTCAGAGTGCAATCTAGCCAGGCATATTTATCTTTGCATAGGGAATATAAAGCAGAACTTCATGAAAATTGCTTAATTACCTGAATACCTTAAACTGATGTGTCATCACATCAGTGCTATGATGAATGTTGGTATGGAAAAAATATATGTATGTATGAATATATATATAATTGATTTTCAGTCATACTGATAAATCACCGGGCAAAAGCTGGTACAGCACAGCCAACTCTGTTTTGTGAGGGCAGCTGTGTAATATTCCTTATTTTTTTCACTAGGTTAGTATCAGGACTGAATTGGAAATAGATTCATGAGAAGTGGAGTGAATCTGCTAAATGTTACTCGACACAGCCAGCAGGTGGCAGCAGCATTTGTATTATCTGGCTGGAAGCTTGCTATAGTTCTTTATTGATTCAGTACCATTTTGAGCTGCAACATCATTATACTCTGTTCACGGTCCTTGTTTTTTCAATCTATTTTTACCTTTTACCTTTCCTTCTTAAATATGCACACTGCCCCTTTGTTTTCTTCCCATGTATCAGTTATTGCTATCTTTTTCTAGTTTTGCCTCCTTCTTCTTCCCTCTCTGCAATTCTCACAATTTCACTTTCAATGTTTTCCATGTTTCCAACTCCTTTTCTCTCTTATCTATCTATCTATCTATCTATCTATCTATCTATCTATCTATCTATCTATCTATCTCCTTGCCAATGCTGGGTGTTGCAGCTCTACACTGGAGATCCATTAATGACAGGAGAAGGCTTGTGTTTTGTTTTATTGTAGTGTTGTAGTATTGCTACTGCAATAGTGAAGTAAGGTCAGAATTACTATGTAAGTGTTGCACATACTGACCCTGCACTATGTTTAACTTTATTTATTTATTTTATTTATAGCTGTTAGCTATTTTGAAGTGGCTCAAAACCCAGCTGGCTCTTGGCTTTCTGCTGGGACATCCTGAAACAGGATGCCCCGTTGTGTGAAACTCTCACAGGACACCGGTAATCTCTTACCTTTCCTCATCCCAGTGGCGATGCACATGCTCTCATGGTTTTCCCACCCCAGCCATTCAGATAGCATGCTCCCCAGTAATGTCAATGAGCCATTTGCCAAATTGCTCTCATTGGCTGAGCGCCTGTGCATGCGTTATTGGAACATGGAAGAGGTGAGTTGTTTGGAGCATTCTAGGGGTTTCACACAATGGGGCACCCCAATCAGGATGCCCTTGGGGAATTGAACAAAACCCAGTAAAGTCAAATTCCCAGGTTTTGTTCCACTAATGGAGGTGACAGAAAAATATTCGCTTCTCAGAAGCCACACCCCCGAAACCCGTCCCTTTAAAGTAGTATCCAAGGTTGACATATCTGCAATTCCTATGTTCCCTCTGGGTTCCCAGTCCGTGTTTGTTTCCGTGTTTTGTTTGTACTCCCTCCTGCACTCTTTTTACCAACATAGAACTTTCTGGTTCCAGCTAGATGATTAACCTATATAAGTTCTGTTCCTCTGGGCCCAACAGATGTTTCCTCCAAAGCACATGCTTGGCCTTGTGAGGATCATTCTGGACAGAGGGAAGAAGAGATACATACTTTTACTTAGTTCTGTTCGCAAATTCACAACCTAGATTGACAGCAATCGGCTTCCCCAATTAATCTGCTACTGTCTTTGAACAATAGTCTCTATAGAAGAGTAAGGCATGCTACTTCTCTGGCACTGATTGGCTAACTTTCACCCCAGTCCTACCTGTCACAAATGTACATGACAAGCTTTCAACCGATGATTAAATCTCAGTTTGCTGAGATTGGAAACAGATATTGCACATGTATGTTTTTCTCTCCTTCGTCTTAGAACCTGGATTCAATGCATGCTGCTGCAGTGAGTTCTATAGCTTCCATTTCTCTGTCTCACAGAAATGTGGCCTGTAGCAGATGACTGTGTCTATCTTTGGGATTGGTGGGGGCAGAAGAGGAGGGTTTAAGAGTTAGTGGGTACAATCCTTACCCTCAACTGTAAAAAAATTAAATGACACCCAGTACACCCAGTACACATAAAGGAAGCGTGAAAAAATGAATAGAAATATGCCAGATGGGGCTAGGGATGCCATCTGTCTGGTATTTCGATGGCACAGACGGTATTTCATGCCCCATCCGGTACCCCAGCCCATCATTGCAGAGTGCTGGGGAAGTATGAAATATGGGAATTTGACGCTACTGCGTCAGCTCCTCCCTCCTCACCTCCCTCCTTTCCCCTCTCCTTCCTCGACTCTTCTTGACCTGCCTCCCTCTTCTACCTCATCTGTGCTCTGACCTCCTCATAAATTGAAGACCGCGTTTCCACAAGACCATGCCTCCACAAGACCACGCACCTACAAGGCCATGCCTCCACAAACCACGCCACAGAAGACAGATATTTTTTGTGGGAAAGGTGGCAACCCTAGATTGGGGAGAAGGGTCATGTTGGCATAGCTTTAAAGCAACAACTACATCCTGTATGTGGCTGCCTGCTTGTTATGCCATTGATAAAGTTAGTTTAAAAGAAGAACCAGGAAGTTATCCGCAGACCATGTGACTGTATGCATAGTGTGTTTAACCTGCTAACAGAAAGGAGCGGTTTCCTTTGCTTCATGTTGAGATGTCTTGCTGTTCACGTTTATGTTATTGTTGCTGAATAAACAGCCATTGTTCCTGCATGCAATAAAAGTCTCATGTACAAGCCAATGCCAACAGGTTATGGGCCCAGAGCTGAAATAGCGCAGAGCAGGAATAGCTCAGAGAAGGATTTACCCAGAGAAACAGTGTATCAGAGATTTGTGAGAAATAGAGAAGATGTCTACTAACAACAAATGTCAAATTCACAGTGCCATGTCTGACTAACTATAACTTCCAGTCCTGGAAATTTAAGGTCAAGGTGCTACTGATTGGAGCGGCTCAGGGGGCCCCAAAGGGGGCCTGAGCACAGGTAGGGGGTGCCATTTCGAATCTTTGCCCCAGGTGCCAGAAAGCCTACTTACTCCTCTGCCTAATCCATTACCAGAAGAATGCCTAGAAAGGGATCAGAAAGCACAGAGCACTATCTCCCTCAGCATAGATGATAATCTAATGCATATATGCAAGTGTGCAACTGCAAAGGAGATATGGGGCGACTTAAAGAAAATGCATGAAAGATCAAACCGCAACAATAAGCTTTATCTCATGAGAAAAGCTAAACTAAGTGACAGCCAGAAAATGTAGGACTATATAAGAGACACCCTAGAGATTGTGGAATGCCTCAGAGGCATTGGGGGAGAAATTACAGATTTTTTTGATGCTGTACTTCTACTTAGTGGACTTCCAGAAAGTTATGACACACTTGTCACTGCACTAGATGCACGGCCAGATGTTGAGCTCACACTAGAGTATGTTAAAGGCAAACTTGTTGATGAGTACAAGAGAAAAGCAAAAAGTAATGAATCCAGAGCAGAGGCAGTATTACAGACACAGGATGTCACTAAAAATAAGAGCTATCTAAAGGAAACTTGTGAATGTTTTATGTATAAAAAGCCAGGGCACCTGAAAAAAACTGCAGCGTCTGGAAAGCTAGAATGAGTTATCTGCAGAAGCAGAAAGTTCAGCAAAGGGTTAAGTCTACTGTGGAGGAAGCTGATGCTCCTGAATGTATTGAGACTGATGAATGTATCGAAGTTGTGTTTAGACCTTGTTCACATCTGTCCGGTACTGCATGCTTTTTGGCGTTCGTGGCAGACGCAGTGGTACCGCAAAAATATCCATCAGTGGCACCACTATGGCCCCTTTCTCACTTCTCCAGTGTGGCAGAGAGGGGAAAACGCAAGTCCTGCCTGCTGCGTCCTGGCCGCAAACACATCCCTTGAATTAGACGCAAACGCAAATAAAAGCATGGACAAAAACACGAACGCAAAATGGAATTCCTGCCAAAAAAGGCAGGCCGCAAACATGACAGGACAGGTTTGAACACAGCCTTAATCTAAACACAGGAACAGCTGCCTCAGTGAAAGTCAGAAAGAGTTATCTTAGCTAATGGTCACTATATGACTTCAGAAGGTGTGGGGAATGGTTTTTATCCACTGTCCAATTTCCTTATTGCAAACCAGGAAGATCCCAGTAAAGGATGTGTTATATGATGCCAGTCTTGAATGCAATCAGTTTCAGTGAAAAGGCTCACTAAACATGGGAATGTAGTTACTTTTAAAGATAACAACTGCATAATTTCAAAGGAGGGTCACACTCTAGCAGAAGGGACAATTAAAGGTGAACGTTATCAGGTAACTGCAAAAAAAGTGCGTCCAGTGCTAGACAAGATCTGAATAAAAACTGTATCCATGAATGGCATAGATGTCTTGGGCATAGACACCGAGAAACAGTAAGGAAGTTGGCTCAACAACAACTTGCAGATGAAATTGCAATGGACCAATGCAGTGAAAAGATGAAATGCACCAGTTGTCTTAAAGGGTAAATGTCCAGAAAATCCTTTCCTAAAAATAGTAGTACTAGATCTACACATAAGCAGTGGGGGCACTTCTGTGAATAACAACTACTACTCGCCCAGATATCACAGCCTCAGTTGGAATTCTTTGTAGACGAGTAAGCAAGCCTCACCAAAGAGACTGGAATACAATTAAGTGACTGCTACAATATTTTAAAGAAACTCAAAGGCTAAATCATAAGATATCTGCATCAGGAGACCTGGCTCTCAGAGGGTATGTAGATGCAGATTGGGCTGAAGATTCAAATGATCTGAACTCAACAAGTGGTTACTTGTTCAAGTTAGGAGAAACTTCAGCTCAGGTCCAGCAAAAAACAGTTGTCAGTTGCGTTGTCTTCAGCAGAAGAGTACATGTCTGCGGCTCATGCAAGTCAAGAAGTAATTCAGTTGAAACAACTTCTGGAGGATTTTGGTAAATCACTAACTCAGCCAACCGCTATCTATTAGGATGATCAAGGATGCATTCAACTTGGCAGCAGTGAGATTAGTGAAGGACTAACAACATTGATATGAAACATCACCACCTGCGTGATTTAATGGTTAATGGCAGCCGATGGCATGATAAAGCCCCTATCAAGAGCCTAATTTGAGGAATACCGAACCGCAATGGGACAGGATAAGTAGTTGTTGAGTGGGGGTTGGAACAATTACATCCTGTATGTGACTGTCTGCTTGTTATGCTATAGATAAAGTTAGTTTAAAAGAAAACAGGAAGTATTAGGCAGAGCATGTGACTGTATTCATAGTGTGTTTTACCTGCTAAAAGAAAGGAGCTGTTTCCTTTGCTCCATATTGCTCCATGCTGAGATGTGTTGCAGATGTACCCTGTTCACATTTATGTTCCTGAGCTGCTGCTAGCACTTATACACTTGGCATGAAGAAATATGTATTCAGGCTTGTTCCTTTCTTTTAATGTCTCCACCTCATTAACCAGTGTGTTTATTTTGATCTTTCAAATTACACAACTTTGCGATACAGCTCCTTTAACGATATCTAACTATTTATAAGATTCATAACTGGCGTCCTAGGCCCCCAAGTGCCAGAGCCTTAAAATGAGGGCCAGGAGGACCCTAGCCAGGTGGACCCCGCCTCATGGCAGGTCTGTCTCTGGTCATAGCAGTTGGAGAGAGGAGCCATTAAATTGGACACACTGGGGGCAGGAACCTCAGTTCCTTTAGGACGGAACTAAAAAAAAGGGCAATTTTTTTCACAAGGCACCTGATGGAGAGAACGCTGGGGAGAAACAAATGGTTTTTCAGTCTGGCCCTCCTGTGCATCATTTTAAACTGCCTTCTGTAGCTACTACTGCTATATGCACACAATCCCCTCATAGTGGTGAACAAGGGGTAACCCATAGATCAATGCCCTTATAGCGGTGAACAAGGGGTAACCTATAGATGCTCAGCTCTGTGTCCACCTCACAGGGGGCGGATTCTGCAGCCACGTACTGAGAGGGTCCAGTAGCACCCAAGCCAATTAAAAGGTGGCGCTTGACTCCTGCAGCCACCAAACAGGATTGCCCTATACCAACCTGGCCCCCACAACAACCTAATTAGTGAACCCCATAGCTGTGTGGCCTCTGCAGTGAACTAAAAGGGAGCACCCTTGCAGCCTGACCCCTGCAGTGACCTAACAGGGGAGCCCCATAGCATCAGCTTACACCAGCTGAGTCTTGGGGGGAGAGAGGTTTAGGTAACACTGTTTCTTGCTGTTGGTCACCCCCAAACCTATAGGTTGTATTCTGTATGATGCATAAGCTTCATCTTTGACTAACTGCTGCTTTCATCCAACTTCACACACATTCTTCCTGTTATGTATTGTAACTATTTACATCTTTACTGAATTATGCTTTGTGGTTTTGTTGTCGCAATAAATTGTTGGCCTTGAAGTAACCTTACTGTGCGTCAAGAATTTCAGCCACTTAAGAAAATAAAAAGTTCCTCTCATTCCTAATATAGCCCTCTATGAGCTTTCCATGGATAGTCAACATATATTCCTTGTGCTAAAAAGGTCAGATATTCACCTCGACTACTTTGAATATGATGGAAATGTTACAGCTGGAACATTCCATTCCTTTCCTGAAAGACAAATCTTGAATGTTAGGTCTGCATTCAGAAGCCTTCAGCAAAGTGCCCGATTGTGTTACCTATGTAACCTATTTTAACTGAAAATGTTCTAAAATAACCTGATCTGTTATCAAATAGAACAACAAATGGCCTATTATTTATTGCAAATGACTTAGTATATACCCGGACAAACTCAGCAAGAGGATTGATGATGTACATGGTCAAGAAGGCAAAACAAGCTAGAAAGCCAAAATTGTGGACCACTTTTTCCCCAGGATTTCTTACCTACTTTTTATGTTATTGGGAATCTCATTATGTGTGTCATTCAACACTGCCCCACCCATCAAATGTTAACATGCACAGTAAAAAACAAAACAAAACAAGCAATTGTTTCACACTATAAGACCCACTCACATAACAGGCAGTGTGCAGAATATCCCCCCAATCACCTCATAACAGACACTGTGCATAGTATCTCCAAATCCCCCCCCCCCCCCCATTATAGGCAGTGGGGCAAGATATCCCCCCATCCTCTCATTATAGGCAGTGTGGTCATGATTAAGGACCTGTTTCTGGACCAAAACGCGTAGACGCTTTCAAGTCTTTTCTTCACTGGAATATTGGCCTTTCTGCCTTTTTTATGCTGTTTTTGGAAAAAAAGTTAAGCTACATTTTTTAACTGGATCTACTGGCTGGCTACCTTTCCTATGTTCTATCGCGAGGATTGTTGGAGTGGAGCGCTCTCAGCCGTTGCCGGAGGTCCATGATTTTACTTGGGACAGCCATGGATTTGAGGTAGAGCTGACTATTCTTATGCTGTCTGCTAAATGTGGCAAAATACCCTCCACCCCAAATCCCCCTATTATAGACAGTGTTGCAGAATATCCCCCCAAAATCCCCCATTTTAGGCAGTGTGGCAGAATATTTCCACATTATAGGTAGTGTATGTAGTGGGCTGGAAGGGTACCTGATCTTTGCCCTCAGTTACCCTGCTCTCTCACTGGTTGGCTGCACTTTTTCTTTGCAGCAATTTGAATTTTCCTGGGGAGGGATGCTTATGACCACTACTTCCTGTAAGGGACTGTTGGATGAAGTTCTGCTATGAAAAGACAAGTATCCTTCTAATTCAGCTGTCAAGGGTAGTGTTATGGGTTAGGTCTAGTAAGTTTAGTGCCCTTATGGAGCAGGGCCCTCCTGGGCACAAATGGGAATTGCAAAGGATGGTTTAAAGTGGACCAAAACCCAGGATTTTGACTATCCTCGGTATTGGTCCTTGCCCCCGGGGCACCCTGATCAGGATTTCCCGCTGTGTGAAACCCCCAGGTCGCCTGATTTCACTCACTCCTCCCCACTCCAATTGAGCATGCGCAGTCCTCTCGTCCAATCAGCACGCTCAGATTCGCTCCTGTCCCTTTGTCTAATAGGCCGTCTAAGGTGAGCAGATCTGAGCGTGCTGTTACATGCCCCGCTTCTAACAGGGAGCGTGCCCGTGCTAGCCATTCACAAATGCCTGGTGCAGGCACGCACCTTGCTAAAGGGATAGAGGGGATGTGGCCGCAGCTCGCGCATGTGCCGTTAAACCAGAAAAGAAGGTGAGTTTCCAAGCGACCTGGGGGGTTTAATTTGGAATGCCCCGGGAAAGGGGGGGGGGAGTCCAGCGGCCCTGGAATTTTTTTAGATTTCAGAGCTGTTGCAGCGTGCGTTTCGAGCCACTTTAAGTCTGCCCTAAAGGTTCAGTGTAAGCATTTTATTTTTTGCTGGATACTCACCTGCTAGTCTTGCAACACAGCCCTATTAGCTTCGGTAGCTGATGCATGCTCCAGGACCAGCTTTGGGGAGCAGGAAAGCAGACCAGCGTTGCTGCTGATACTGGTCACGAGGGAGCATTAATTAGATGCAGAAACATTCATCATCAGCAGAAGACAAGTGGTATGTTTCCCTGCCCCCTGGACTTGGTCCAGAAGTGCGTATCAGTTACCAAAGCTGAAACAGCTGGACAATGTGGGATCAAGACAGTGCGAGGGCAGTTGAATATCTAGCAAAGAAACTGCCTACACTAATCCTTTGAGGACTTTCTGAAAATGAAAAGTTGCCCGCTTTACCGCTAAAATGATAAATCTGCTGTGAAAGTATCCCTCCCCTTATCATGTCAATCCCGGCAGAGGGTACGCCATGGCTGTGTAATGAGCATCCAACATTTCCAACTTACAAAGTAACCTTGTCAACAGGAACTTTTTACAAAAGACCTGCGTTAATAATAGATGATTTGTAACTGGATCGCGCAGGGCCGGCTACTTAACATCGATTCCTCTTAGCTGTGAAAGATGATGAGGTCGGTTTCATTGGTCCCATGACGCCAAGCGCAGTTTTAATGTTTACTGATATCAATATTCATGGGATTGCATGTGGTCATTGGAAGCGTGTTTTCTTTCTATTTATTCTATTTATTCTGCCGTTCTGGGTAAACAGATGAGTTTATCCTTTTGGTTTGTGAATAGTTTTCTGGCAGAAGGAATATAATGAGGCTGAAGACACACTGATCTCAGAAGGCCCCGGATTTGATATTTTCTTTGAACCTCTTGACCTTACATTGTGGCCTTATTGTGGCTTTTGCTTCAATCCCCCGGCAGACATATGATATAAGCTATTCAGAAGAAGAGGCTTCCGGAAAAGAGTTGTGACTAAAGGACAAGCATGTAAAATGGTGTGTAGAGGCTTCTGCGCTCTAGAATAACAATGACCTCTTTTATAATGTCCTGGGAGAAGCGGCTTCATGCAAATCTTAAAGTTTAATTAAGGGTTTGTAAAGGCTAATTAAAAAAATAATAACTATAATGGAATGGACTGGTAGACCTATAACTTTTTTTAGCCAAACCCAGCTTTTGCTGCTTTTGTCCTAGATGATCTCTATCAGTCCTACATCACACTATGTAGGGCAGACCATTCCTTGTATCTGCAGGGGGTAGCTTTCTCTGCTTGTGTCCTTCTTCTTTGTTGTGTTCATTGCAAAATTCACAAAGATGTAGACGGCCAGCGTTCAGATCGCCCAATGATCACTGCGGGATTGCAGGCAAGGTAAGTGTTTTTATTCTTTTATGTAACCCCTTCACGCCTTGCTACAACGCCAGGGGAGGGTGGTAGGACGGGGGGGGGGGGACTTAGAAAATGGGCAGTCTGGCTGGACTGGCCCTTTAAAAGTGTAATTCACACACAATACAGTCAAAATTAGAATTAAAACTTCAGTGACAAGAACTGTAAGTACAACAAAGCAATACAAATGTATTGTTTAAAGGAGCACTATCGCAAAAAATGGCCCAATGATAAAAAAAATCTGTATAACTATGCTGGGTGGTGGGAGGAAGGGTCAGTTATACATCCAGCATCAGCAAAATATCCAGCCAGGCTTGTTTTTTTTTTTTTTTTTTTTTTTAATGGAAGGAAGAGGAAATCAGCTGACGTGTTTATATGGATTTTTAATATTACACAATATTGCGATAGATCAAAGAAGGAATGGAGACTAGACCTAAAGAAAACGTGCTTTGAAACCGCAAAACAAATGTAGAACCTGGTGCTAGAATAATATATAAAAGAAAGATTATCAGGTTATACTTACCTGCCGCTGTCTTCTCTTCATCAAGCGTCATGTGCATAATAATGCCTCTCCTATTGCCTTCCCAGTGTTCTGTGTTCTGCAAATGTCAAAATATGAGTAACATGTATGTGCTGCACTGTTTTAACTTTCAGCCTCCTTGTCACCATTTTATCCATAACCCAGGATCATGTGACCCATACTCAGTATATACTACTCATGACCCAACCTCCACCTTAGTCCATACAGCTAGACCTTAGTCCATACAGCTCATAGTGTTTGGAACCCCTATAACCTATAATGTGATGACAGGGCCCTATTGCAGCCATACCTGATCATTCCTAAAGCATGGGGCACAGCCATCACATATAGGCTATGGGGGGCCCAAACCATACATTCTATAGTGCCTAGCTGCACCCCCTAGAATCTGATGACTGGGCCCCATGATAGCAAAGCATGCCCATGCTGTGCCTGGAGGGGCGGAGTGCCTAGTGGGCATGAAATGTCATGCTGCTGTGCTGAGCCAATCAACATTGCACCACCACACCTTGTGCATAAGTTGAAACAAGAAAAAAAGGTGCACACTTAAAACAGCAAAAATACCTTGGGTGCGGTATCCTGGGTTCTCAAGTCCCAATAGTCCAGTAGAAGATGAAACAGAAAAAAGGGTCCGCACTCCTAAAATTTCACTTTTATTTCCATCCAATAAAATGATCAACGATTGAGGAGCAGCGTTTTAAAACCATGAAAGCGATCCTAGTCTCTCTTACGCGTTTCGGGCTAGGCGCCCTTAGTCATAGATGATGATCTATGACTAAGGGCGCCTAGCCCGAAACGCGTAAGAGAGACTAGGATCGCTTTCATGGTTTTAAAACGCTGCTCCTCAATCGTTGATCATTTTATTGGATGGAAATAAAAGTGAAATTTTAGGAGTGCGGACCCTTTTTTCTGTTTCATCTTCTACTTGTGCATAAGTGCTGGTGGGGGCCGGGATATGACATAGTCACATGAGCCCATAATGTCTGGAACCCCCATAACCTATAATGTAAGCACTGGGCCACATTTCAGCCATATCTGATCATGCCCAAAGCATGAGGTCCAGCTATCACATACAGGTTATGAGGGGCCCCAAATTCTAGTCTATAGTGCCTAGCTGGAACCCCTAGAATCTAATGACTGGGCCCCAGGTTATCAAAGAGTGCCCACGCTGTGCCTGTGCTGTGCCTGGAGGGCTGGGGGGCCCAATGTGCATGGAATGTCATGCTACTGTGCTGAGCTAATCAAGCCTGAACCCCCGCATCTTGTGCTTGAGTGGTGGGGTCCCCCGTGGCATGACATGAGCCTGTGCAGCTAATGCCCACCTGCTCAAAGCATGGGGTCCTGCAATTGCGCATAGCTTATGGCCCAGGAACTATAGACTGAATATTGTTTGTGGCCCCCATAACCTTCATGTGATGGGTGGGCAAAATCTTTGTGGAACATTTGGTCATGGCTTGCATAGGGCCACAACATCACAAAAAGTTAATGGGGGGCCCAAACCATACAGGCTATAGTGCCTGTCTGGGCCTCCATAAATAAGAATATAGTGGGGAAAATGGCGGGGGCCCCAAAGTAAAGATTTTTACTGTCTTTCAACTCAATCGGATGCCGCTAGACAACTTAAAGTGAACCAAAACCCATAGTGATCGGCCCAGGAATCTATAAGATTTCCGAGCCGATCGATTCCCTACACCTGAGGCATCCAAAATCGTGATGCCCGCTGTGTGAAACCCCCCCAGGTTGCCCCATACATTTTCCTTGCTTCCTGGTCCAGCGTCGCATGCATGAGCCACGGCTGCATCCCCGCTATTCCTATAGCAGGGCGTGTTCCCAGGCATTTGTAAATGGCCAGTGCGCGCTGAATGGATGAGCGGCCGTGCATGCGCCATAGGACCAGTTAGAGTTAACTTCGGTGATCTGGGGGGTTTCACGCAGCGGGGCACCCCCGATTGGGATGCCCCGGAAGAAAGGACCAAAACCCAGGATAGTCAAAATCCTGGGTTTTGGTCCACTCCTGCCCACTGTGTGACCTCGCAGAATGCTCGCTGTTCTTACCCTTTCTCAAGCCCATGGCATAGACGGGGCCTTAGTCTAATCATCTGGCTGTGATATTAATGTGCAGGTAGAGAAGCTGAATGGAATCCCAACCGCACACACAATCGGTCAAAGGCATCATACGCATCCTTTGGCTGTGAGCGGCTATGTCAGCCATTCAATTATACACACCAAAGAGGGAGAAATAGTGGCTACAGCTGCTACTAAGGGTTAACCCACTGCACCAAAAATGCCCTTGGACAAATACAACTAATTTTATCCGTACAATTAAAGTTTGTTGATAAAAAAAAAAAAAAGTCCCTACACATTACAATACATACAATTCATTCATCTACAAACATTCATATGACATAGCAGGAGACCATCCCAGGCAAGAAAAGACCAAAAAAATACCCATCAAACAACTTCAATACTTCAATACTTCAATACTTTATTGAACCGCCAAGTAAGTACAAGGTACAAACAAGGAATGCTTTTTTGGCAAGGAGATACGCCATGAGAGCTATATCAATTACATACATGACAAAGTATAACAAGAATAGCTATAACAATTACATACATGACAAAGTATGACAAGAATAACTATACAGTTCAGGTAATCTATAGCGACTAACAAAATTGTCAGAGATGTGTAGCGGAATGTGGTTAAGTGTCACTCACACATTGGGATTATTCAGAGCCATAACGGCCAGAGGGAAAAAAGTGTTTTTGTGTCTGGAAGTTTTGGTTGAGTGAGCCCCGAATCTGCTGCCAGATGGTAGGAGCCTGAAGAAGGGATGACCTGGGTGCGTCACGTCTCCAGATATCTTCTTAGCCCTTGAGGAGATTCTGCTCATGTATTGATCATCCAGAGAAGGTAGGGGGGGTCCAATTAACCTCTCAGCAATCCTGGTTATTCTCTTCAGCCTCTGCTTATCTTTGGCTGAGGCCCCTCCGTACCAGACTGTACATGAACTGGTCAGGATTGATCCAATGGCACCGTTGTAGAATGCCTTCAAGATCTTTTTGGACAAACCGTATTTTCTCAACTGCCTGAGGAAGAATAACCGCTGCTGGGCCTTCTTTAAGATAGCAGACGCTTGCTTGCTCCATTTCAGGTCCTGTGTGATTTGAGTACCTAGAAATTTAGCACTGGTTACAATCTTGACAGACTCCTCACCAATCGAAATGGGATGGTTTGATTGGTGAGATCGCCTAAAGTCAATTATAAGTTCAACTGTTTTATTAGTATTCAGAATAAGATTGTTAGCTTTGCTCCAAGAGTCAAGGGTTTCTACTTGGGTCCTATAGCTAGACTCATCATTGTTACTGATAAGGCCTACTATGGTGGTGTCGTCAGCGTATTTAATGATCTTGACCGATGGATCTGAGGAGATGAAGTCATTGGTGTAAAGTGAGAAGAGTAGGGGAGACAGGACACACCCTTGTGGTGCACCCATGCTTGTGATCCTGGATGTGGAAACAAAGGGTCCCAGTCTGACCCTCTGGGACCTGCCTGTCAGAAAACTAAAAATCCAGCTCGATAAGTTTAGTGGAATGCCCATGGAGAGCAACTTATCATGAAGAATTTTTGGATCAACGGTGTTGAATGCTGAGGTGAAGTCCACGAATAACAGTCTAGCATAAGACTTTGGACGATCAACATGATCCAACGTGTACTTGATCGCCAGATTGACCGCATCCTCAGCTGATCTGTTCGCTCTGTATGCGAACTGTAGTGGATCCCAAAAAGAACCTGTGGCCTCCTTGAGGAATGACATAACCAATTGTTCGAATATCTTCATGACCACCGGTGTCAGAGCAATTGGTCTGAAGTCATTCAAGTCCGAAGCAGATGAAGATTTTGGGACTGGGATAATTAGTGAGCTCTTCAAACAGTTAGGGACTATTCCATCCTCAAGCGAACACCTAAAGATTTCTGTGAGAACAGGAGCAATCTGTTCAGCACAAACTTTGAGGCATGTTGTGGAAATGCCATCAGGACCAGATGCCTTCCTGGTGTTGAGGGACATTAGAAGCTTCCTAACGTCTGATACTTCAAAGTTCAGATTTGACAGACAGTCTGGAAGGGGTGTGCTACCTGCACATGGAGGGGGATTAGCGGGGTGTGAACCGCTAGCACATGGATGGGGATTAGCGGGGCAAGTACCGCTAGTAGACGACTCTAAATCGAACCGACTGTAGAAGTTGTTCAGTTCCTCAGCAAGCTTTTTGTTTGGAGTAATGGAAGGGGAGGAGCCCTTGAAGTTGGTAATATGTCTTAAGCCATTCCAAAGTTCTTTTGGATTGTCAGAAGAAAATTTCTCCTCCAGCCTAGTTGAGTATAGCCTTTTAGCAGCTTTTATCTCTTTTGAAAGCTTGTTCCGGAGTCTTCTGTATTCAGGAAGATTGCCATTTTTGTGAGCTTCCTCCTTTTTAACTCTCAGGGCCTTGATCGACCTCCTAAACCAAGGTTTATTGTTCTCCTGCTTCCTGTAGGTTCTAGTCTGAATCAGCATGTCCTCACAGAACTTGATGTAGGACGTTGCCTTGTCAGTCCAGTGATTGATGTTATTTGGATCTTTGAAGATCTCTCAGTTAGTGGATTCGAAGCATGCCTGTAGATCGGATTTAGCTTGCTCCGTCCACTTTTTAGTGGTAATGTAGGAGGGCCTGCTGTTTTTCAATTGCTGCTTGTATGCAGGTACCAGGTGTATAAGGGCGTGATCAGAGTAACCAAGGGCCGCTTTGATTATAGGTTTGCATGCACCTTTTATCGTAGTGTAGCAGTGGTCAAGGGAGTTACCGCCTCTGGTGGGACAGGTAATATGCTGGATGAACCTTTCTAGATTGAGCTTAGCTTGGTTGAAATCCCCCATTACGATGATGAGGGCCTGCGGAAATTTCCTTTCGCATTCAGTAATGCAGTCAATTAATCCATCTAGAGCAGTTTTTACGGATGACTGTGGAGGAATATAGACCCCAATAAGGATAAATGAGGAAAATTCCCTTGGAGCGTAGAAGGGTCTACAATTGACTACCAATAATTCTAAAAAGGGAGAGCAACCTTTGACCAGGATTTTTGTGTCTCTGCACCAGTTGGAGTTCACATAGAAGCAGATGCCACCTCCCCGCAATTTTTGCGCAGAGTTACAGTCCCTATCTGCTCTGATGATACTAAAATTAGGGAGTTCTAGGGCCTCGTCTGGAATGTTGGCACTGAGCCAGGTTTCAGTGAAACATAGAACCGCTGAGTTGGAGAACTCTGAATGATTATTGCACAACAGATGTAATTCCTCCATTTTGTTTGGGAGTGAGCGTAGGTTGGCTAGATGCAAAGATGGAAGTGCCAAACGTTGCCCTCTCCTTTTTAGCCTCACCAACAACCCTGCTCTTTTACCCCTTCTGCGCCATTTCTTGCTGTGCATATGACCTATTGCTGCAATGTGGTCCCTAACTAAATCCCATAGTATGGAAAAGGATGGCAGCTTGGGTTCTTTAATTTCCAAGAGTGTTTCCCTAGTGTATTTAAGGCACATGGTGACCCAGGGGGAGTGTAGCCAAGGACAGGGGCACACAAGATCCGGTACTGTGATTCAATCCCTGGTGAATATCAATGTATGGCATAACATAACTAAGTGTGCATATTGACTACAGATAAATAATATCTGATGGTTGATTAAGACACCACTAGATGTGTATTGTGAGTTTTGGGATGTTACCACAGTGTTGGCATACTCAAGAGGTGGAGACAGTGAACGTCCAGCATGGTGGCACACAGAGTCATGTCATGGGCACAGCAGCAAGGGAAAACAGAGCAGAGAGTTCTGGTGATCAAAGTTGATAAAGATTGTCAATGGTAAAACCGAATAGGCAATCTAACGGTAGTTCAGAGAATAGAAGACAAAGGTCAAATAGGTTAGACAATCCAGCAGCTTGTAGGTGCAGAAATCCAGCAGTTTGAAGGTGCGGAATTAACAGAGCTGGAATAGAACACAGCCTAACCTAACCCTTTTCCCTGGCTAAACACTGCACAAGCCCCCGACTGCTGCAGCTTACTTGTATGTATGTATGATGAAACAGTGTCCTTGCAGTTTTCAGTAACTCACAAAAAGGTGCGATCAGCTTCCAGACGCGACTCACCGAGCGTGACCTTCCCTGCCGCACAGCTGCCTCAGTGAAAGGCCTATCCAGGCACTAGGGGACCTCACCGGCCCTCAGCTCCCAGCAGTAGCCGCCGTTCAGATCTAATCTCGTGATAAAAAATATATATAAATACATAACATTCTAACCATTAAATCCTTTTTGAATACTACTGTGCTTAATCAAAAAAGTGCTGAAGTGCTACTGAAGTGCTAATGCGATGTGCAAACTATGCAAAAATATATATGTATAATCACCTACATGAGTGATGCCCCAAGGAATGGTGCCCCGCTATCCCTAGAAAGACAAGGGAGTAGCTTCCACGCGTTCCGTGGCTACGTGTCCAGCCACTTCTTCAGGAAATGCCCCTGCGTCCTCCATTGCTCATTTTTATGTCCCCTTCAGCCAATCACAGTTGTTCCCGTGCCCCCAGCGTGTGTAGCGGCTCCGGCCGATAGCCGCACACAGGTGCAGGGCTCAGACAAAAGGGTCACGTGATACATCATGTGAGCGGGGCCCGCCCGTCTGTCATCTCCCACCCCGCTTCTTGAGCGTGCGCCTCTCATCAGCCAGATCAGCTGGCAAGTGTCAGCACCGCGCGCGTAGGGCGGGGAGGGAGAAACACAGGCGGCAGGCCGCCGCCACACCACAAGAAGATGGGAGTGTGACTGGCGGGGATTACCATAAGATCACCCGGAGGGCACAGTGACAATCCCTGTCACAAAAGTAAAACCAATCATTATGGACTTCATTTAAGACACATTGATTATATATTAAAGCTTTGAATAGCAATACAATGCATCATTAATTGGGAATAAAATTATCCAACTAATATGACCATACTAAAAAATTGTTAATTACGAGTGAAATTCACTTCATTGTAAATATTTTCAAATGCACTCAAGGTAGTGAAGAGTTCACAAGCAAAATTATATAAATGTATCTCATTATGTTATGTTTACATTCTACATTTTCTAAAGAGGGATACAAGTTTTTGGAAGATACACATATATGAACAGCAAGTAATAGCACAGTCTATTCAGCATTATAGATAGGGGATCATTCAATACAGTCGGTTCACTTTGTGACTCCAATCATTACAGGAAAATGCAGAACATATAGTTGTATAATTCCTTAGAGATAAGCCTGCATCATTTTCTCAAAAAGTCCTACTCAGATGGTTCCATATACAATCAATTTTGATCACATATATATCTGCCACTAATTGCTCCTATATGTACACACACACACATTTAGGAATGAGAGAGTGGAAGCGATGGATATGCACCGGACTTTTATATATATTCATATGGGTGAAGGATTTTTTCATCAGTCTGTAGTGGCATCAGTAAAACTCATGTGTCAGGTGGTTTCATCACACCGACATATAACCAAGTGCCAACCTCAATACCATCTAATACATACAAAACATAAAAATTAAACATCATGAAAAAAAAAAATATATATATATATTTTTTTTAAATAAAAAGATTCACCTACCTTAAAGTGGACCAACACCCTGAGGTGATCGGCCCGGGAATCTATAAGATTCCCGGGCCGATCACCTCACACACTGCGGGACATCCGAGATCGGGATGTCCCGCGGGGTGTAAACCCCCCAAAACCCCCGAAAAACCTTACCTCTCCAGCCGCTGCTTCCGCCGCCGCCGCCTCACTCGCGCTCCTGTAGACGTGCGCGCGCACGCGCCGGCCGTCTCTGAATGGCCGGCGCGGGCGCGCACACGTCAAGAGTGACGCGTGGGAGGCGCCGACGGGCAAGCTGCTTGTCCGTCGCTGTCAATCAGCTTGTCCGTCGGCGCCGATTGGACGGCGCGGCCACGTGGGAGCGGGGAGAGGTGAGTTTTGGGGGCTTTCTGGGGGGTTTCACACAGCGGGGCACCCCCGATCGGGGTGCCCCGGGGAAGTGGACCAATACCCAGGATAGTCAAAATCCTGGGTGTTGGTCCACTTTAACAAAAATCCAAATGTGATTTTACCACAACAAAGTTTCGCCACCGTGTCACATAAGAAATCCAAGGTGGTACATCTCCTGCCATCTTCTTCCTGCCCAAAAAGGAATCAAACGAGGCATCCTCATTAAGTCCTTCTGGTGTGATGGTATTCATCCGGTACATCCATCTACGTTCTCTTTGTAAAATAATTTTCTTTAAATTCCCACCTCTAGATGGAAACTTTCCACGAAGGTAACCTTCAGAGCGTCACTCCGCCCCCCATGTACCCTCAAAAAATGATCCACAAGCGGGGAGATTTTGTTCTGCCCCTTATCTCTTTCTGCCAATTTTATGTTTGATAAATGTGCCTGTAAGCGCACTCTCACTGCGTTTTTTGTTTCCCTTATATAACCAGCATTGCACTCACAATGCAGCCAGTAAATTACCCATTTTGTGCCACAATTAATAAAGTCTCGGATCTCAAAATTTTCTTTAGAAAACAAATGTTGGACTTTTTAAGTCTTTGTGACATGGAGGCAGATGGCCCCCCACAGAGGCACTTTGGCGTAGTGGTGCAGCTTAACCATACTTCTGCAGATGTGTGTGACCGAGTCCTCTGTTTTTAACCAAGTTTAGAGACAGATTATAGGCTGGCCTGCAAGCTAACAGGGTTGAGTGCTGTGGCTCCTTTAAGACTTATGGAGGCAGATGGTACAATGTCCACAGGGGTAACTCCCCTGTTATTAAGCAAGGTTGTGCGATCCAATCTTTACGCTCTGGAGAGCCCCTGTGATCACCCTTTTTGGATAGGCCCGTGCCTTAAATCTCTGTGTCAATTTTTCTGCCTGTTTGTCAAATTCTTTCTCCTTGGAGCAATTTCTCCGCAATCGGGCAAACTGCCCCCGAGGGATGCCATCCTTCTGATGTTTGGGATGAAAACTCCCGTAGTGGAGTAAACTATTCACTGCCGTATCCTTCCTATACAGGATGGTGTCGATTTTCCAATTAGATGACAGAGATAGGTTCAGATCTAAAAAGTCGACCGGTGTGCAAGACATTTTATGCGTCAAAAAGATGTTACAATCATTTTGATTTAGATCATTTAGAAATTTCAGACACAGGTCTTGGGGCCCCTGCCAGAAAAACAGTATAACGTCAATAAAATGAAACCAACTTACGATGTATCATTGGTAACATGACATGGGGTCCCCAAATACCACCTCTCTCTCCCACTACCCCAGGAAGAGGTTCGCTATAGAGGGCGCACATTTCACCCCCATAGCGACACCTCTTACCTGTCGGTAATGTTTGTCAAGTGATTATGAGTTAAGACAAACTCGGCTAGCTCCAAAATGAATCTATGTCTGGCTCTGTATTGTCCCTCCTCCATGGACAGAAAGTATTCAATTACCTCCAAGGCTTTTTGATGACCAATATTGGTATATAGGGATTCAATATCCACAGTTACCATAATGGTGTCCTATCCCCAGTGTATTCCCTCCAACCGTCTCATCAGGTCTAAAGAATCCCTTATATAAGATGGTAAAGAAAGCACAAAGCCCTGAAGGTGCGTGTCCATAAAACAACTCACTTGCTCAGTAAGACTTTCTATACCTGATATTATAGGATGTCCAGGTGGGATCATCTTGTTCTTATGAATCTTAGGAAGTAAATAAAATGTGGGTATCTTTGGGAAATCCACTTTAAGGAAGTCAAATAGTTTTTGATCAATGACGCCATCATCCCTTGCCGTATTTAAGATATTCAGTAATTCCAGTTTATAAGTCTCCATGGGATTCGTAGGTAATCTCACATAATTTTGCTTATTATTTAGTTGTTTAAGGGCTTCCTTTACGTATTTGTCCATTCCCCAAAGTACGACATTCCCACCCTTATCCGCTTCACGGATGATGAAATCAGGATTGGAATTCAAAGACCTAATAGCATCCTGTTCTTCCTTGGTGAGATTACTATGCATCCTAGAATTGGATAATCTTTTTATTTCTGCACTTACCATTCTGTAAAATGTGTGTATCGCAGGAGATGTACCAAATGATGGAGTAAAGGTTGAAGGTTTCTGAAGTCTTTTGATTTTCATAGGTCCAGTCATTTCATCCTTCAATACATTTAGGTCCTGTTCCCACCTGGGGGACACTGATTGTTGTGTGTCCACATCCCTTCCATCTGAAAAATATTTTCTAAGGAGCAACGTCCTACAAAATAAAAAGAGATCTTTTGTTGCCTCAAACTTGTCAAGGCCACAGATGGGAGAAAAATTTAGACCTCTGCTCAAGAATGACCTTTCCATCTCAGAGAGTTCATAGTTGGTTAAATTAATAACTTGTAGAGTAGCTGAGTTTTCAAATGGAGGGTCCACTATTACATCCTCCTTCGCTTGGAACGTTGGGGCACCATCCTCAGTGGATCCCATGTTGTTGAACCACTGTTCCCCTGTCTGTGTGTTCTTCCTTCTATATTTCTTCCCCCCCCCCCCCCTTCTCGTTCTCCTCTTGCTTCCCCTCTGTCCTGGCTGAATTCTAAAAAATGACGGCTCTCTGAGGACCGTGCTGAACCATAGCTGGAGACCGAAGAACTCCTGCTATAGTTACGGTGTGCTCCAGAATGGGATTCTCTCCTATTACCCATATGTCTCCATTTATAGATCTTGTGTTCCTCCCTATATTTTTTTATCTCTTGCCATTTTTTACATTTATTGAGTGCAACATTGTCTTCATAATTTTCCAAGTCCTTCTTAAGAGAATCTTGGTAATCTTGAAAGGCCTCTTGGGCTGTACATTCTGCTAGTTTTTGATATAGATCCACTTTAACTTTTGTTAGTACATTTTTATCAAATTCAATTAGCATGCCCATGAGGGCTTCTGAATAAGTATATAGGTGATTCTCCCTTGTTTGTTTAAATGAATCCTTTACCTCCCATGCTGGGAAAATTTGTACTCTTAAACCTCTTGGTACCAGCTTGTTGTATATACCATTCCAGGCTATGGATGTTCCACCACAAACGTATATATATTGTTTGCGTTTGTGTTTTAATTGGGAAAATATCTTCCTGATCTCACTTCTGGCACCTCCTCTCTCATCTTCCAAAATATCTTCAATGTTTAATAAACTCCTAAACTTATTGTTCCATGACTCTTCCTCCTCTTCAAAATTAAAATTACTATTAAAGGCCATATTAGGTGTGCACTAAAGAAGGAGAGTTCCTCTCTCTTTGAACAAGTGAGAGAGGAGCACACCCTGGAAATCCACAGAGAAACCAAAAGTGTTTGGATTTTAGTGCACCACCAATTTAAGATAAAATAAATCTACCAGGGCTATGTGCTGTGGGTATAAAACCCCTTGCAAATCATACACACCAAAGAGAGAGAAATAGTGGCTCCAGCTGCCACTAAGGGTTAACCCACTGCACCAAAACTGCCCGTAGACAAATACAACTAATTTAATCCATACAATTAAAGTTTATTGATAAACAAGTCCCTACACATTACAATACATACAATTCATTCATCTACAAACATTTATATGACATAGTAGTAGACCATCCCGGGCAAGACATTTTTGTTTTTTGAGGTTGGCACTTGGTTATATATTGGTGTGATGAAACCACCTGACACATGAGTTTTACTGATGCCACTAAAGACTGATGAAAATCCTTCACCCATATGATTATATATAAAAGTCCGGTGCATATCCATCGCTCCCACTCTCTCATTCCTAAATGTGTGTGTACATATATGAGCAATTAGTGGCAGATATATATGTGATCAAAATTGATTGTATATGAAACCATCTGAGTAGGACTTTTCGAGAAAATTATGCAGGCTTATCTCTAAGGAATTATACAACTATATGTTCTGCATTTTCCTGTAATGATTGGAGTCACAACGTGAACCGACTGTATTGAATGATCCCCTATCTATAATGCTGAATAGACTGTGCTATTACTTGCTGTTCATATATGTGTATCTTCCAAAAACTTGTGTCCCTCTTCAGAAAATGTAGAATGTAAACATAACATAATGAGATACATTTATATTATATAATTTTGCTTGTGAACTCTTCACTACCTTGAGTGCATTTGAGAATATTTACAATGAAGTGAATTTCACTCATTGTAATTAACAGTTTTTTAGTATGGTCATATTAGTTGGATAATTTTGTTCCCAATTAATGATGCATTTAATATATAATCAATGTGTCTTAAATGAAGTCCATAATAATTGGTTTTACTTTTGTGACAGGGATTGTCAGTCACCTTGCCCTCCGGGTGATCTTATGGTAAACCCCGCCAGTCACACTCCCATCTTCTTGTGGTGTGGCGGCGGCCCGCCGCCTGTGTTTCTCCCTCCCCGCCCTACGCGCGCGGCAATGACACTTGCCAGCTGATCTGGCTGATGAGAGGCGCGTGCTTGGGGAGCGGGGTGAGAGATGACAGGCGGGCGGGCCCCGCTCACATGATGTATTACGTGACTCTTTTGTCTGAGCCCTGCGCCTGTGTGCGGCTATCGGCCGGAGCTGCTACACACGCTGGGGGCGCGGGAACAACTGTGACTGGCTGAAGGGGACATAAAAATGAGCAATGGAGGATGCAGGGACATTTCCTGAAGAAGTGGCTGGGCACGTAGCCACGGAACGCGTGGAAGCTAATCCCTTGTCTTTCTAGGGATAGCGGGGCACCATTCCTTGGGGTATCACTCATGTAGGTGATTATACATATATATTTTTGCATAGTTTGCACATCGCATTAGCACTTCAGTAGCACTTCAGCACTTTTTTGATTAAGCACAATAGTATTCAGGATTTAATGGTTAGAATGTTGTGTATTTATATATATTTTTTATCACGAGATTAGTTGTTTGATGGGTATTTTTTTGGTCTTTTCTTGCCCAGGATGGTCTCCTGCTATGTCATATGAATGTTTGTAGATGAATGAATTGTATGTATTGTAATGTGTAGGGACTTTTTTATCAATAAACTTTAATTGTATGGATTAAATTAGTTTTTGTCCAAGGGCATTTTTGGTGCAGTGGGTTAACCCTTAGTGGCAGCTGGAGCCACTATTTCTCTCTCTTTGGTGTGTATGATTTGCAAGGGTTTTTTTACCCACAGCACATAGCCCTGTAGGTCCCCTATAGTTACGACCTGATGGGCACCCTAAGTTTGGCCCTCCCTAAACCCGCCCCCCTTAATTTGCCATTGCCGCCCCCAGCAAATGTTTAAAAATTGCCTTTCCTTCCCCTGCCAAGTCTGCAGTTAATCGACATGCCTCAGCCTTGCATCACATCTGGGGCCAGCGGCAATCTGGTCCCAGACACGGTATGCCAGGTCCACCCCTCCCCCCTTGATGGCTGCCCTGAACTAAACCAACATGCATCTGCAAAACAGCACAGGGCAAAGTCTGCTGCTATGGTCTGCTCAGGAGCAGGTGACGGTGACACTGATGCTGCTGCACCAGGAAAAAAGGTCTGCCAGAGGAGGAGCAAAATCAGGTGGTGGTGGTGGATTCTAGATCTTCGTATTTATGGTACACTGCCATGTTGCAATTCTTACATACCTTCCCTGGAGAGCAAAACCTACCACAATGCCAAATTTCTGCTACTACTAGTCCTACACAACCACATGATGTAAACAATGGGTGCATTTATCAAGGCTTGTAAAATAAAAAAAGCCATTGTTTGGTCTTCTTCAACTAAGTTGTCAAGATACCAGTTCTGCTGCTTCCACTGTAAAAATGAGATCATATTTGGGGGGCTTGCCCACTACTGCTATCTCCACACAACCACCACAGGTCTCCTCTCCGTCTGCCTGTCTTTCAGTACTGCTAATGCCACTACTATCACCAACAAGCACCTCCACTGCCACCCTCTTCTTCTATTAGGCCTACACAACCGCAGGTCTACGCCGCGATGCAAAAATGGGTACATATATCAAGGCTTGTAAAAAAAAAAGACAAAAAAAAAAAAAGACATTGTTTCGTATTCTTCAACTAAACTGTCAAGATGCCAAACCCGCTGCTTTTTTTTGAGGGCTTGCCCACTACTGCTAGACCTACACAACCGCAGGTCTATCCCCTGTAATGCCCTAAATGTGTACATTTTTCAACGCTTGTAAAATGCCATTACTTTTTTTCACTTTGCCGGAACTCAAATCCTGTTGCTTCTCCCCATTTTTATGTGCTTTAAACTATCAAAGACAACTGCAGGCAATTGAAATGCTAATTAGGTTGTGGGTGATTTGTATGCTAATTAGCAACAACCAATTCAGAGTGTTATAATGGACCTTTAGGGCCATCAACCATTGTTTTCCATGCGTTTTAGATGGAAGTTTGTCCTGAACAAGCTCTGCCTCATCCCTCTTATTTTCAGCTCTGCCCCCATTCATCCTTCTTAATTCCAGCTCTGCCCCATTCATCATTCCTAATCCCAGCTCTGCTCCCATTCATCCCTCTTAATTCCAGGTCTGCCCCCATTTATCCCTCTTATCCCCAGCTCTGCCCCATTCATCCCCCTTATTCTAAGATGTGCCCCATCCATATATGTTATTCTTCGCTATGTCCCAGGCCCAATATAGATAATGCTGGGGGGTTGCAAGCAGCCTTGCTTATGGATATAGGAATATATAACTCCTTGGGGAACAGA
Source organism: Gastrophryne carolinensis (assembly GCA_027917425.1). Lineage (NCBI taxonomy): Eukaryota > Metazoa > Chordata > Amphibia > Anura > Microhylidae > Gastrophryne > Gastrophryne carolinensis. The sequence continues at coordinate 255,775,206 of CM051235.1, forward strand.
TTTCAACTACAACTACCTTCCCCAGACCTTCAACTTGCTACAGACCGCGGTGTGGTACGGAACTCGATTAAAACCATTTGAGTGCCGTTGGTCTGTATGATATCCATAAAAGAAAATGCTGCTGGTGAATCAAGAACCTAGAGCCTCATGTCTGCACTCTTTCTTGGGTCAACAAACAGTTTACAATCAGAGCACAGCATAGTGAAATTGGAGCAGCCCTGCAATCTGGGGCCAGCATAACAGGTGGTTGGTGTGTGTGTAATTGGGGGGGGGGGGGGGGGGCTAAAGTAAACCACAAAGCCTGTTACTGCATAATTTTGTTGTTAATATAAACAAGAATATGATTTTTTTTTCAATACCATTCATTTATTATATATTCTGTAGGTGCATTTGTGCTGACAGGTCCTCTTGTATAAAGGTCATTGCTAAACATGATATAAACAAGACATCTATGACCATAGTTCATGCGCACAGCTGCAGTCACTGTAGCAGTGAACAGTTAAATGTCATCACCATTTTAATTCCGCTATCTTTGTAGCTGCCCAACACAAACCCGGGAAATGTTTAGTCTACAAGTAATTACTTGTCAATCTAAATCATGAAGTCTGCATTTATGGGGATAAATTGTAGCCTGTAGCTATAGCAAGATGGTGAAAACCAATAAAAGCCCAAACCCTGTTTATTACCACAATAATATCTTTTGGTATTACAAATGTATGTATGACACTGCTGTGTTACACTTCATTAAGATACCGCCAGGGAAGATCAGTCTGCTACTGCAGTCTGTTATGGCCTCCACATCTTGGATTTTTATACACTTTAACAATGAAAAAAGAACTATCATTAAGCACCGGTGAAAGTGAAATTCTAATAAATGATAGGCTATAGAAAAAAATGTGACTAATATACTTTATTAAAAAATCTTACCGTCTGTACTTTTCCCCATGTGAAGTCAGTAGGGAGCATTATGTGTCTGCTCACAGGTTTGATTCGGCACAGTAAGAATTTTTTTCTCTCACATTTTTCTCATGATTGTTTTCCTATTTTTTAAATTTTCAAGGCTAAAGGAAAAAAATAATTAGAAAAATTGTCTCACAGTGTTGAATCAGCCCTACGACCCTTCAGTAAAGCTGTTATAGCTGGCTGAGCAAAAAAAAGTACCTAATCATTCTCGCTATCCTGCACACTTATAGCCAAGGGGCCAACCCCTTGTGTCAGTCAGGGTGACTAGCCACACCTGCTCTAGTCACTACAATGGAGGGGGGAGGAATGCCAGCCCTCGGCATGCCACCTCCATTGAAATGAATGGAGCAGGTGTGGCCGGATGTGAGTTAGTGTACCAGATGACAAAGAGCCCGGGCCGGCTGCTCTAAAAGATTCCGGGGCTGACCACTGGCCTTCCATCTGTGTAAAACCCTCCAGCTCGGTATATCACCTTACCCTGGTTCAATGGCGCATGCGTGAGCTCTTGTCCAATCAGAGCCGTTTGCTGTGCCTATGTAAATTGGCAAATGGCGCTGATTGTTTACAATGGAGAGCGAGAGCAGCTGCATCGCTTGCATCCTCAGGCTGTGTGTCCCAACTGTTCAGATAGGCTGGGGCGGGAGCACTCACATCTGTCTAGCTCCCCATTGAACCCCTAGCCATGGAGCAGCCCATCTGGTTTGCATGACCAGTGGTTGATAGGCTTCTCATAGTAATATGGGACACGCAACCCAGAAGAGGTGAGTATCAGGGCGGAGCTCTCCACCTGTCAGAAGTAGCATCAGATGGCACAGGACATATTCGATGGATTAGAGGTAAGTGGGGGGGGGGTAATTAAATTATTGGTGTATGTGTGATTTTATTACATTTAACCCTTTGTGAATTTGTAAGAGGTCCTCAAATACCAGGTCACAGGGCAGGAGTCACCTGCCAGCGGCTGACCTGCCATGGCCCCCCTCTTCATTAACTGCATCTTGGGGAGTGAGACCCCATGCTGTTTTTTAAAAACATTTTCAAGGGTTACACTCTTAAAAATTAAAAATCAAAAAGACATAGAGTCCCATTTTCCAGGAGGGGGAACCCCACTGCTTTTATATTTTTCTTTATCAATCTTTTTATTCGGAATATTATTCTATAAGCATAATACTGTTCATACACAGAATTTAAAGATTACAGACAAGTCACAATCAAAAGCTTATTCACTGCATACAAGAAAATCGAATAAGATTCAATACTTACTAAAGACCACTTGCTGACTTGCTGACCACAACGTTGGTACTGGCACCAACATCCTTATCCTTATTGGCAGAAGGAATTGCAGGGATGTCTTTTCCTATATTTTACCCTTGTCCTTCCCCACCTTTCCTTTGCCAGACATCTTACTTAGTATATAAAAAAAAAATATTCGGAGCAGCACACACAAAAATGACACACAGCCCAGCATAAACAGACAGATGCGCCCTAAAATATCGCTTGGCAGGTGAAATTATGTTTTTTTTTTAACTGTATTAAATGCTGAGGCACCATGGCCCCCAACTTAGAGAGAGACAGGACCTGCACACTTAAAACAGAGCTGCCCCCCTTGTTTTCTTTAAACTGTATTTAACAAAGGGGCACCATGTACCCCAACTTACAGGGACACAGGGCCTACACACTTAAAACAGAGCTGCCCCCTTTTTTTAAAAAACTGTATTACACACTGAGGCACTGTGGACCCCAACTTAGAGAGAGACAGCGTCTGCATACATAAAATAGAGCTGCCCCTCTTGTTTTTTTAAATATTAACATTTTTAATTGTATTTAACAAAGAAACACTGTGGACCCAAACTTAGGGAGCTGGTGTGTGCACACTTAAAACAGAGTTGTCACCTTGTTTTTATTTAAACTGTATTACACACTGAGGCACCGTGGACCACAACTTAGAGAGACGGGGCCTGCACACACAGAGCTGCCCCCCCTCCCCCAAAAAAATTCCTTGGCAGGGGAAAAAGATTGTTTTTTTTAAACTGTACCAAACACTGAGTCTCTGCAACAGCCAGCTTGATAATGATGGAAAGACGACGCCTCACATGACTATCTTCTGCGCTAGCGTCATAGATACCCTGACCTCTTAGGAAACAACCTGAAGTTCGAGTTCGCGACGACCCAAACTTCTCCTGAAATTCGAGTCATAACCAGGTTCTACTGATTCGGTTCACTCATCTCTAATTTTTAATGACTTTGATCAGAAAATTGGATTTCTATCAAGCCCCCTCATGACCAAGGAAGAGAGTTGGAAACCCAACTATTTGTTAAATTAGGAAAATTTGGAAGAATTTTATAGATCCCATACAGCACCTTGCCATCCAAAAGGTAAAGGACAAGTGGAACGCTTTAACCATACCTTACTATCAATGCTAAAGACTTTGACTACTGAAGAGAAAAGAAATAGAAAGAATTCCTTAACAAAACTAGTGCATGGTTATCACTGTATAAATAGTGATGCTACCAGTTACTCTCCATTCTACCTTCTATTTGGAAGATCTCCAAGGTTACCAATTGACAATAATGTTTTATACTCCAGTTTTAGAGACTTACAAGACTTATCCTGAATATAACTTTGCCTCCAAGGTTGTTATAGAAGGACAGAAGAAAAGTAAAGAACACTATGATATAAAATGCCATGTAGCAGACACCAGGTAGCCATGTCTTAGTCAGAAAAAGGTGGACCTGGACCTTTGGTCATACTGGGGAGACAAAATGTATGTGTATTATTACATTGTGACTACCTTCCCCCTCCTCACCACAGCAACTCCCTTGATTTCAATGGGGACCGGGTTCAGGCTCAGGTCCCTGAACATTTATTCAAAGTTTGGCCGAACATGCCAAACCCAAACTTTTGGGGGGTTCACCCATCTCTACTGTTCAGTTGAAACAGGTATCATTACCTGCTGACCAGGAAAAACAACCTGAGTGGTCCTTACCAACCACCTGCTTTACAGAGAACTTTGAACCTTTATAATACTTTTTAATGGACTGAGAACATAAAGTGCTCTATTACTTAGTGTAGTACTTAGTTAAGCTTGACTAAGGTCAGGTAGACCCAGTACACCTGTCTTCAACAGTGTTGTCAAGGCCGACATAATTTTCAGAAGTGAGGGGGGGGGGAGAGTGTGGCCCTGGTAAAATATGTGTGTATAGATCCCACTAAACATCTCTGTCTAGTAATCAGCTAAACTGCATGTATTATAAGTGACAGGAGCTATGGAGTTAACAGGCAGAAGCTGCTAGAGATGACATCACGTGGAGAGTCCCCAATGCAGCCTGGGAAAACAGAGCTGATGTAGGGAACTGAGACTTCCTGGTTTTGTCAGAGTGAGAGTGGGGGGTGAGTCATCCATGTGTTAGTACAGAGGCTAAAGTGAGCACACAGAATAAGTATGTTGGGTGCACAAGGGGATACCACACAAGGGGAGAGAAGCCAAACATTCTGGACAACCAGTAAGCAAGCCAGCACAGCACTGAAGAAGGGCACAGTCAAGCTTAGACAGACTGGAACAGATACACTGAAGACATTCCATGAGTCATTTAAAATGCTAATGCTGCTGGAATGAATGGTGTTGTGTTGATTAAAGTAAAGGAAAGAGACTGTCAACAGAGTCATCCCTTTCAGGAGCAATCCACTGTGTTCAGATACAGCTGCCCCACACACATTTCCCTCAAGATCTCAAAGAATATGCAACACTCCATGCTGCTCAGTCTTGTTAGTCGTGTGTGGGCAACAGGTGTCTCACACACAGGATTTGATGCCGCTCCCAGCCAGCACAGAAGTTGCTTGCTGTGTGTTGCAATGGCCCTTTGTAAAAGGGTCCACTGCAGAGTTGGCCTTGCACTTGTCCAAGTGGATTCTCAATGCAGTGAGGGAGGGTCTACAAAGGCTGCTGGCTAAAAAATAGAAAGACCCTGGCTACATATCAAAGTGTGAATGCAACAATATGGGGCAGGTTCGCCATCAGGGTTGCCACCCCCCCCCCCCCAATCATGGTCCTGGATCTCTTGCACTGACCACAGCCCTGTGACTGAGGTAGCTAGAACACGTGAAATGCTCTGTTTAAGAGAACAGAGCATGTATTGGTATGTTAGTAAATTAATGTTTAAGACAGAGACAGAACTTGAGAGACTTTGAGATTCTCACATAGAGCTATGTGAGACATGTGAGGTTTATACTAATAGTTGCAAAGGTTGGAGGAAACATAGGTAGCGCTTATAGTCTGGAGCAGGGGTTCCCAAACTTTTTTTTATCAAGTACCACTTTCTATTTTCTATTTACCGGTATCTCAAGTGCCGTAAGGGTTGTCAGTCACCTAAAGAGGTGTTAAACATGCACAAAACAACCATTTGGAGCAATTTTGTACTTATTGAGTAAACTAGGTTTGAGTAAAGTATAAAAGGCATCAGATGATCTTGTGGAGCAGATCAGTCTGCACCTCTCTGACTACCACCCAAAAGGGTCTTGAGTACCTCTGGTTGGGAACCCCTGGTCTAGAACAGTGTTGCCCAACCCTCTTATGGTGGGTTAATGCAGCCATGGAGCATGAGGAGTAAATGGATTATGCAAGGGTCGGCTGGGAGATTGGGGTGGATCAAAGCCAGAGGATGACTGTTAAATGTTTGGGTATTTTAGTGATTAACCTGTGGAGGAACTGCGGTGAATCAAAGCCAGAGGATCACTGTCAAAAGCCCAGGTATTAGTGTGACTGTTACAGCTAGACAGTGCTTTAGTCCAGCTGTAAAGCCAGCTAGGGAAACCAGATTCATTAATTTGCCATGTTTACTGAGCAAATGTTAAGCTACAGTAAAGCCCTCAGATACTACAAGACAACAAGTGTGAATATTTCTGTGTCCCAAGAGTGCCCATAGAATCCACTACCCTCACACCGCTGCCCAACCCCAGTAGCATTTGTGTATCACTATTTTTCTTATATTTGGAAAACATAATTTTCTAGCACTTGGCAATAAGTTTTTTTTCAGAAATAAAAAAAAAACAGCTTTGATGATGAGATATGAGAATAATAGAGAGGAAAATGATAGTTAGGAAGCTCTCTAATCAAGTACCCCAAGGATTAGAGAAAGCAGTGGATGATTTAGACCCCGTCCCTTTCACAGCGGAAATCAGTTTTGAGTAGACTCACACTATAACATCCAAATTACTGTAGCCCACTTGAAGACAGCAGGCCTTGTCCAAGTTCTAACTTGCTAATTGACACTGACATCGGGAACGAGAACTGGCTCGGAAACAATGTTTTAGTTTTATAATTACGGCTGAATTTGCTAAAAGCGATGCATCATTCAATTAAATGCAAAGTAATTACATGAACAGAGGGGATATAATTTGATTTTTCTGCAGTATTTTGGTTTTGTAATTAACATCTTGGCACAAGTACTGTTATTTGATGATACCCAGGAATGGGGAATTAGTGGTGTAAGACAAATAGCAGGGTTCATGATGGATGCTTTGATTACAATTAGCCATTATAAATGATTCTCGTTCTCGATTCCATGATACTCTTGAAATGTCATTACATTCCCGATAAGCAAACATCCAGCAGTGACACTTACCAGTGGGGGGAAATGAAAAGCTTACTGGCATCAGCAGACATTGGATAGATAGCGATGAACTAACCACAAGGAGAATTCCCAGTGGGACTTTCTGCTTTATGACTGGGTGTAACCCACAACATGTAGCCCACCTCCCCTCAAACCTGGGCACCTGTCAGAGTGCTGTTGCTTGCAAACCTCTCCCTCCAATGCTGCCTCCCACTGTCACCTATCATCACGTCCCACCCATGCCAGTCCCCACCGTAACTCTCAGCCAAGACACCCCACACCCTGTTCTGCCCCTGCAATGCTATAGCCTCAGCATCATAGCTTTTTGGTAATACTCACCTATGCCACATTATCTGCCCCAACAATACTGGCCCTACAGTACCATCAGTGGCCATATCCATCCCTGCTCATGTTCTGTACCTGCAATGCTATATAGCCTCAGACAAAAATCACACTCGCTGACTGCCTGAGGAGCATATAAGGGCTGAGTTTTGGATTGGCTGGGGGTATTAAGAGAGTAACAAGTACATTTCTACACAAGGCTTAAGTGAGGTGGCGTACTTGCTGAAAGGCTTAACCCATCTAACCCCAAAGCAATGCGGCCTACTGAGAATTCTCTCTGTCCTCCCTATGGCCAGTCCACTCCTGCTTGTATACTTCTAATAGCCAACACATTTGCATACAGATGTGTCCTTCCTTACCTTTTCACATGGCTAAATATGTACTCACAGGATAAAATCCAGGCTATTCTGTTGTAAGTCTGTGGGGGTCTAGCTAGTGACTATTTATCTGTGAGGGCTTTCATTAGAGATGAGCGAATCGATTCGGACGAACCCGAATTCGTTCCGAATTTCAGTAAAAATTCGATTCTGAACGAATCCGAATTTCCCAGCGATTCGATCAATCGAAGTTTTCCTTTAAACTCCATTTATTTCAATTACAGCCATTGTAAAATCGTGGATGGACATGTCCGGACATGTCCCCTCCCAAGTTATCATGGGAAGGTCACATGCAGCCTATCAGCAGCCAGGAAGCCCGGTGACGTCACAGTGCTATATAAACGGCGGCCATCTTGCTTGTGCGCATTTCAGCCTTTATTTGCAGACAGAACGGAGGTTGCTGTAGACAGGGAGAGACTTACAGACAGGCAGGGAGAGTCAGGGAGACCCACAGAGACCCACACAGTGCCAGGGAGAGCCAGGGAAAGATAGGGAAAAATCGGGAACGATCCAGGCAGGGACAGCAGAGAAAATGACAGGGAAACTTTTTTTTATTTTCACTTCACTTCATTTACCAGATCAATTTTAAATTGCTTTTTTTGTGCTGTAAAAATTCCTGCCCACTGTGCATCCCATCTTGGCAGTGGCATATTTAACCCTATCTGTTGCACACAAGCATTTCTTATAACTCGATTAGTTTTAATTTTTTTTTGTATGCTGTAAAAAGCCCAGCCCACATGGGCATACTATTTCAGCACATTTCACCCTATCTGTTATACTAAATCAGCTTCTACAGGCTCTGTTTTATTAATATATTGCATTTTGAGTTGGTTTTGTGCGTCCTGTAAAAACACCAGGCCGCAGGGTATCCCAAACCAGCACATTTCACCCTATCTGTTATACTAAATCAGCTTCTAAAGGCTCTGTTTTATTAATATATTGCATTTTGAATTGGTTTTGTACGTCCTATAAAAACACCAGGCCGCATGGGCATCCCGCACCGGCACATTTCACCCTTTTTGTTATACTAAATCAGCTTCTACAGGCTCTGTTTTATTAATATATTGCATTTTGAATTGGTTTTGTGCGTCCTGTAAAAACACCAGGCCGCAGGGTATCCAAAACCGGCACATTTCACCCTGTTATACTAAAGCAGCTTCTACAGGCTCTGTTTTATTAATATATTGCATTTTGAATTGCTTTATTGCGTCCTGTAAAAACACAAGGCCGCAGGGTATCCCAAACCGGCACATTTCACCCCATCTGTTATACTAAAGCAGCTTCTACAGGCTGTTTTATTAATATATTGCATTTTGAATTGGTTTTGTGCGTCCTGTAAAAACACCAGGCCGCAGGGTATCCCAAACCGGCACATTTCACCCTGTTATACTAAAAAAGCTTCTACAGGCTCTGTTTTATTAATATATTGCATTTTGAATTGTTTTTTTGCGTCCTGTAAAAACACAAGGCCGCAGGGTATCCCAAACCGGCACATTTCACCCTATCTGTTATACTAAAGCAGCTTCTACAGGCTCTGTTTTATTAATATATCACATTTTGAATTGGTTTTGTGTGTCCTGTAAAAACACCAGGCCGCAGGGTATCCCAAACTGGCACATTTCACCCTATCTGTTATACTAAAGCAGCTTCTACAGGCTCTGCTTTATTAATATATTGCATTTTGAATTGGTTTTATGCGTCCTGTAAAAACACCAGGCCGCAGGGTATCCCAAACCGGCACATTTCACCCTGTTATACTAAAGCAGCTTCTACAGGCTCTGTTTTATTAATATTGTCAGGACTATACCAAACACCCGTCTGTCTTAAGCCGGTATCCCCCAATCTCCACCGCCACTTCCGCCTATAGACAAGCCCCCGCTTGTAGGAGACACGGGTAATGCCTCTCCCAGTCGGCTGCCCCCAGGACTTAAAAGGCGCAAAGGATAACAGCTTAAGGTGCAGAATGATGTTTGGCAGGGAATCCCGAATGAGGATGCCGGGTGCGAAAGTCCGTAATTCAGGCCGAGGTCAAACCAGGAGGTCACAGGCGAGGTATCCAAGGGAGATAACGAAGGAGTGGTCGAGGGTAGCCGAGGTCAAGTCCAGGAGGTCACAGGCGAGGTACAGGAGGGTCAGGCAAAAGAGTGGTCAGGCAAAGCAGATGGTCAGGGCAGGCAGCAGGCGAGAATAGTCGAAGTCCAAATCCAAAATATTCACTAAAGACACAGCAACGCACATCCAGAACCCAGAAGCTATAACGGGCACTGGGATACTGGAGTAGTGCAGTTTTATAGGGATATCTGGCCAGTGGGGAACAGGGAAAATGGAGGGAACAATAGTGTTTGGTGCAAAACTAAAAACGGGAGTGGTCCCAGGAACTGGACGGCCCAGGCTAGACAGGCCGACCAGTCCCTGGGCTCACTCTATGAGCAGGACAAGGATTGGGTGATTCAAACTCGCCCCCGGCGGGCGCGCTGGGGAAAGCGCCGCCGGGAGGCATAAAGGAGACGTGCTCGCGCGCGCGCGCGAGCACGTTGAAGATCGAGCGCGCCCCCGCCGGGAGGGGGGACCCCGCACAGCGAGGGAGCTCGGCGGGACCGCGCAGCCGCGCAGAGCGGGCTGCGGCGCGGCCGCCGACACCATCCCGCGCCGCCGACCCCTGACCCCCACAACCGCGCTGAGGAGCCAGGACACCCGGGGAGCGCCGGGCAGCAACCAGCCGGGGACCGCCCGACAGCGCGCCGTGGGACCAGGGACGGCGACGAGGTAAGTGCCTAACATTACCCCCCCCCTGAGGAGGGGCCACTGGACCCTCCAAACTGGGTTTCAAAGGATTCTCTCTGTGAAACCTCTTTACCAAATTCTGCGCATGAACCTCTCTGGCCGGAACCCAAGATCTTTCTTCCGGACCGTATCCCTTCCAGTCAATAAGATATTGAAGAGAGTTTCGAAAAAAGCGAGAATCAAGAACCCGGGCAACCTCAAACTCCTGATGCCCATCAACTAACACAGGACTAGGAGGACTATTAGGTTCATGGTTTTTTGCAGACTTAAGAAGTGAAACATGAAAGGATTTACAGATTTTCATGGACGAAGGGAGGGCCAACTGATACGTAACCTGATTAATTTTTTGTGTTATGGGGAAGGGGCCAATAAATTTAGGTCCTAACTTAGCGGAGGGCTGGCGTAGCGCCAAATTCTTGGTTGAAAGCCAAACCCAGTCACCCACCTTATAGCTAGAGTTAGAAGATCGTTTGCGATCAGAAAATTTTTTCTGCTGAAGAGCGGCCTTAGCTAGATGTTGCTGGATTTTATTCCATTCCCCTGGCCATTTGGAAACCCATTCATCCACGGAGGGAACTCTAGAGGGTTGGTCCGAAAGGGCAGAAAACTTCAGGTCCTTGCCATAAACACAATGGAAAGGAGAAACCCCCGTGGAAGAATGTGCGGCGTTGTTAAATGCAAATTCCGCAAATGGTAAGAAGAAGGCCCAATCAGTTTGAGTATCCGCCGTAAAACAGCGCAAATATTGTTCCAGGGACTGGTTCGTTCTCTCGGTTTGTCCATTCGACTGCGGAGTGGCCGAGGAAAGGGAGACGGTGAAACCCAACTTGGCACAGAAAGCCCTCCAAAACCGGGAGACAAACTGGACCCCCCTATCCGAAACAATATCCATGGGAATACCATGAATCCTAAAAACATGAGTAATGAAGAGTTGAGCAAGAGTTTGAGCTGAGGGGAGTTTCTTTAAAGGGACGAAATGGGCCATCTTGCTAAAGCGGTCCACAACTACCCAAATAACAGTATGTCCCTGAGACGGGGGAAGGTCAGTAACAAAATCCATGGCCAGATGGGTCCACGGGGAGGCAGGAATGGACAATGGAAGGAGTGGGCCTTCAGGCGAACGCCTCAAGGACTTACTTTGGGCACAGACTTTGCAAGCGGAGACAAATCTTTGAGCGTCCTTCCTGAGAGAAGGCCACCAAACTTGGCGTGATAATAAAGCTATGGTTTTCTTAACCCCTGGATGACCGGTTGTTTTGGTATCGTGAAAATGGGACAAGAACTCAGACCGGTAAGTAGAGGGCACAAACAGGGCTGAAGCGGGTTTCCCAGGAGGAGCTTGGGCCTGGAACTGAGTAAGATCAGGAAGTTGGGGTTGGATGGCGGCCACCACTAGGGAGCGAGGTAAGATGGGAGACACCATCCTTTCCGGTAAGTCAGGGGGAGAGAAACTCCGAGACAGGGCATCCGCTTTTATATTTTTGGACCCGGGCTTATAAGTTATAGAAAAATTAAACCGAGAAAAGAATAAGGACCAGCGAGCCTGTCTAGGAGTTAATCTCTTGGCGGACTGGATGTATTCTAGATTTTTATGGTCCGTAAAGACCGTAACTGGATACTGAGCCCCCTCCAGCCAGTGTCTCCATTCCTGGAAGGCTAGCTTGATGGCCAGTAATTCTCTATTGCCGATGTCATAATTTTTTTCGGCCGCTGAGAATTTCTTGGAAAAGAAGGCACATGGATGGAGGCGTGCAGGTGAGCCGTAATACTGAGACAAGACTGCCCCGACCGCGACTTCAGAAGCATCCACCTCCACAAGGAAAGGTCGTTGCTCATCAGGGTGGACTAGGACGGGAGCAGCACTAAATACCCTCTTAAGATTCCCGAAGGCCTGGACAGCTTGAGCCGGCCAAACCGGGGGGTACCCGCTTTTCTTAGTTAGGTTAGTTAGTGGTGTAACCAGGGCAGAAAAATTCTTAATGAACCTTCTATAAAAATTGGCAAAACCCAAAAACCTTTGCAGGCCCTTCAAATCTCTGGGCTGCTCCCATTCTAAAACAGCCTTCACCTTAGATTGGTCCATAGACAGACCAGATTTGGAGATAATGTAACCAAGAAACGGAACCTCAGATACTTCAAATTGACATTTCTTTAACTTGGCATATAAACTGTTCTCCCTAAGTTTCTGCAAAACCAGACACACGTGTTTACGATGTTCATCAATGGACGAAGAAAAAATTAAAATGTCGTCTAAGTAAACAACCATAAACCGGCCAAGATAGTCCCTAAAGATTTCGTTGACAAAACTTTGAAAGACCGCAGGGGCATTACACAGGCCGAAAGGCATTACTAAATACTCATAATGCCCTTCAAGGGTATTGAAGGCCGTCTTCCACTCGTCCCCCTGCCTGATTCTTATGAGGTTATAGGCCCCCCGGAGATCGAGTTTAGAGAAGACCTGCGCCCCAACCACCTGTGTAAAGAGTCCCTCAATAAGCGGTAGGGGATACTTATTTTTTACCGTGATGTTATTTAAGCCCCGGTAATCAATACAGGGGCGAAGTCCCCCATCCTTTTTCTCCACGAAAAAAAACCCTGCCCCTGCTGGAGAAGATGAAGGCCGAATGAACCCTTTTTCTAAGTTCTCGGCGATATATTCCCGCATGGCGAGGGTTTCTGTTCGGGTCAAATTAAATATTCTCCCTCTGGGAGGCATCGTACCGGGAAGCAGTTCAATAGGGCAGTCCCAAGGTCTATGGGGAGGAAGTTTGTCTGCCGCCTTTTCTGAAAAGACATCAGCAAACTCCAAATATGGAGTTGGAACCCCAATAGGTGCTAAGCGCGCAACCCTGAGTGGGAATTCTAGGCAGTTCTGAAAACACTGGTGTCCCCACTTGGTGATTTGCCCCGAAACCCAATCAATTTGGGGATTGTGCTCCTGCAGCCATGGCAAACCCAAAATCAAAGGGGTACCAGGCATACTCAATATCAAGAACCTGATAACCTCAGAATGACTGGCTCCCACTTTGATTTGCATAGGAGGGGTTTGGAACCGAACTAACCCCCCGGCCACTGGAGTGCCATCAATGGCTGAAACCCGGATAGGAGTCGGCAAGGTCTGTACCATAATTCCTAAAGTCTGCGCTAGTTCAGAGTCTAGGAAATTCCCAGCTGCTCCAGAATCTAGAAGAGCCTTTAGATTAATACATTTAACACCACTCTTAAACTGGACTGGGATGAAAACTGGAGACGATACTTGAGGAGATACCTTACAGCCTAGGAGGGCCCCCTCGAAACCCCCTAGGCTCTGAAGTTTCCCGACGGTTTCTTTGGGCAAAGTCTGACCATGTGGCCGGTTCCTCCACAATATAGACAGAGCCCCTCAGATAGACGTCGCCGTCTCTCGCCTTCGGTGAGCCTGGTGGCACCTAACTGCATGGGCTCTTCTGAAGGTTGAGCGACTAGAGCCTCAGACTTTGAAGCCGATTCGAGATGCGATCCTTTCTCTAGGCGCCTCTCCCGGAGTCGACGATCAATGCGGATGGCCAGATGCATCAATTCGTCCAGAGTCTGGGGTTCCGGGTAATTCACCAAGGTGTCCTTGATAGTGTCAGCCAAACCTAGTCGGAATTGGCCGCAGAGGGCAGGATTGTTCCAACGTGAGTCAACCGCCCAACGCCGGAATTCAGAACAGTAGTCTTCGGCTGGACGGCGTCCCTGGCGGAGGGTACGTAATTTGGCATCAGCTGAGGCCCCTTTGTCGGGATCATCATAGAGGACCTCCATTGCAGCGAAAAAACTATCCACCGATAGGCGGATTGGGTCCTGAGCTGATAAGCTAAAGGCCCAGGACTGAGGATCTCCATGCAGAAGGGAAATAATCAAGCCAACCTTTTGCTCTTGTGACCCTGAGGAAACCGGACGAAGCTGAAAGTACAGTTTACAAGAGTCCCGGAAATTGGCAAATTTTGCCCTGTCGCCATAGAACTTTTCAGGAAGTGGGATCTTGGGTTCCACAGACATTGCGGCCGGAGTCCCCTGAGAAGTGGGGACAATGGGAGTAGGACGGCTCTCCTGGGCCGCAACTCGATGAGCCAGGTGCTCCACAGCCGCTGTCAAGGCTTGCACCTGCTCCAGGATTTGGTCCATTCTTCTTCTGGCCCGTTATAATGTCAGGACTATACCAAACACCCGTCTGTCTTAAGCCGGTATCCCCCAATCTCCACCGCCACTTCCGCCTATAGACAAGCCCCCGCTTGTAGGAGACACGGGTAATGCCTCTCCCAGTCGGTTGCCCCCAGGACTTAAAAGGCGCAAAGGATAACAGCTTAAGGTGCAGAATGATGTTTGGCAGGGAATCCCGAATGAGGATGCCGGGTGCGAAAGTCCGTAATTCAGGCCGAGGTCAAACCAGGAGGTCACAGGCGAGGTATCCAAGGGAGATAACGAAGGAGTGGTCGAGGGTAGCCGAGGTCAAGTCCAGGAGGTCACAGGCGAGGTACAGGAGGGTCAGGCAAAAGAGTGGTCAGGCAAAGCAGATGGTCAGGGCAGGCAGCAGGCGAGAATAGTCGAAGTCCAAATCCAAAATATTCACTAAAGACACAGCAACGCACATCCAGAACCCAGAAGCTATAACGGGCACTGGGATACTGGAGTAGTGCAGTTTTATAGGGATATCTGGCCAGTGGGGAACAGGGAAAATGGAGGGAACAATAGTGTTTGGTGCAAAACTAAAAACGGGAGTGGTCCCAGGAACTGGACGGCCCAGGCTAGACAGGCCGACCAGTCCCTGGGCTCACTCTATGAGCAGGACAAGGATTGGGTGATTCAAACTCGCCCCCGGCGGGCGCACTGGGGAAAGCGCCGCCGGGAGGCATAAAGGAGACGTGCTCGCGCGCGCGCGCGAGCACGTTGAAGATCGAGCGCGCCCCCGCCGGGAGGGGGAAGCGCCGCACAGCGAGGGAGCTCGGCGGGACCGCGCAGCCGCGCAGAGCGGGCTGCGGCGCGGCCGCCGACACCATCCCGCGCCGCCGACCCCTGACCCCCACAACCGCGCTGAGGAGCCAGGACACCCGGGGAGCGCCGGGCAGCAACCAGCCGGGGACCGCCCGACAGCGCGCCGCGGGACCAGGGACGGCGACGAGGTAAGTGCCTAACAAATATATTGCATTTTGAATTGGTTTTGTGCGTCCTGTAAAAACACCAGGCCGCAGGGTATCCCAAACCGGCACATTTTACCCTATCTGTTATACTAAAGCAGCTTCTACAGGCTCTGTTTTAGTAATATATTGCATTTTGAATTGGTTTTGTGCGTCCTGTAAAAACACCAGGCCGGAGGGTATCCCAAACCGGCACATTTCACCCTGTTATACTAAAGCAGCTTCTACAGGCTCTGTTTTATTAATATATTGCATTTTGAATTGTTTTTTTGCATCTTGTAAAAACACCAGCCCGCAGGGTATCCCATATTTCCAATTTTCATAGTATCTGGTGCAGAGAAGCAGTATTTCACTTTATTTAGCTTCTGCTTTTTAAAGTAAACACATTTTTTTAAGTGCCTATTGCGCATTTCAAATACATAAAAATGTCAGGCAGACAAGTGCCAGGATGTTCAAAGAGGAGTGGCAGAGGCCAAGATTCTGCAGGCAGAGGTCGCAGCAGACTAGGGGGCGAGTGGCAGCAGGAGTCGCGGTGAGAGACCTGATCTGCCAGTATCTGCTAGCTGTCGTGCCTCCACCAGTAACGCATCTGCCGCGGTCATCCACATCATCACAAGTTACATCTGACACCCCCAGTCTAGGGTCGGTAGGTTCTTCCGACACAACCCTAAGTTGGAATGGCCCAAGAGCAGTCCCTGTCCTCCCATTGCCTGTCCTATGCTGTTCCCTCCCCCAGCGACGTATCCTATGCTTTGGGTTCAGCTCCATTCTTTAGTGAGGAGGACGATCAGATAGAGGACAGTCAGCAGCTACTGCCCAGCCAAGAAATGGAGGTGGCTTTCTTCGCTAGGCAGACAAATAGTGATGTGGAGAGTGGCGTTGGTGTTGTTGCGAGCATTCCAGCTCCTGCGCCAGACACTGTTGAGGAAACCGAGAACATCAGTGACGTGCAGCCACAACTCGGTGATGATGATGATGATGATGAAGCCGATTGCACTTGGGAGCCGGGTGCAGAAGGGGCTTCATCCTCATCATCAGGAGAAGAGGGGTGCAGGTTGCCCCAGAGTCAGCAGCTGAGGCAGCAAGGTGTTAGCAGCATGGTTGGCAGTCAGCATGGGGGCAGACTTGTAAAGCCTGGATCCAAACGGGACTGGGGCCGGGGTAGAGCAACTGCAGGCTACCTTATCTGGAGGTAGTGGAGCAGGGGTTCCTGGAGTTGGCGACAGTAGCAGTGAATCAGTGCGGGCTGTTGGTGGGAAAAGTAGCTATTCGGCAGTGTGGCAGTTTTTCCTCAAGCATCCGCAGGAGGGTAACATGGCCACATGCAAGATATGTAGGCAGAAGGTGAAGCATGGCCAGGGCCCAAATGTTGGCACCACGGCCCTGCGTCAACATATGATGCGTCACCATAAAGCGGCCTGTGAGAACCGAGGCTCCGAAGAGGTGGTCCAGGCTGCTTCCTCACCAAGTGGCATGCCGCTCCCAATTTCTGCCAGCCAAGGCTCCAGCACCTCAGCCGAAGGCAGCTGTGCGTCATACCCATCCTCTGTCACTCCAGATGCTCCTGCTCCTCCTCCTCCTCCAAGTCATGCATCCCGCCAGCAATCCCTCAGCGAAGCCATGTCCAAGAGACCGCGCAGAAGCTGAATGTGCTCCTGTCCAAGTTGCTGGTGCTGCAGTCACTCCCTTTTCAGGTGGTGAACTCTGCACCTTTCAGAGAACTGATGGCTTGTGCCGAGCCGAGGTGGAGAGACCCAAGCCGTCATTTCTTTGCCAAGAAGGCAGTACCAGCGCTGCACACTTTTGTTGAACAGAAGGTGGGCCAGTCCTTGAATCTGTCGGTATGTAGCAAAGTGCATGGCAGCGCCAACGTCTGGAGCTGTGACTACGGTCAGGGACAGTACATGTCATTTACGGCCCACTGGGTGAATGTGGTCCCTTTGCAGCAGCAGCAACTTGGACAGGTCACGCCGCTTCGGCCTCCGCGCTCCCTGGCCGTTGTGCCTGTGACACCATGCGACTCGGCCTCCTCATCCTCCGCCATCTCCTTACCCTCCACTGTAGGCTCAAGTCTCAGTGCCCCTCCAGCCTACCATGTGCGCAGGGCATGGAGGTGTCAGGCTGTGCTTCACATGGTTTGTCTTGGCGAACGGAGTCACACAGGGGAGGAACTGCTTAAATTTATTCATCAAGAAATCCAAACATGGCTTACTCCAAGAAAATTGAAAATGGGAACCATGGTTACCGACAATGGGAAGAACATTTTGTCTGCGCTGCGACAAGGAAGGCTGACCAATGCGCCCTGCATGGCTCACATCTTCAATCTGGTTGTGAAGCGGTTTCTGAAGTCTTCCCCCCATCTGCAAGACATCCTAACAACTTCAAGGAAACTTTGCATGCACTTCAGCCACTCATACACCGCCAAGCACACTCTTCTTGAGCTACAGCGTCAGAACGGTAGCCCCCAACATAGTCTGATTTGCGATGTTTCCACCTGTTGGAATTCCACCCTGCATATGTTGGACAGACTATACGAACAGAGAAAAGCCATCATGGATTTCTTGATGATCCAAGTGGATAGGGGGACTCCCCTGTGTAACTTCAATGTCAACCAGTGCCGTTTGCTCAGGCCCTTTGAGGAAGCCACTTTATTTGTGAGTCGCCAGGATTACGGGATGAGACAGAGGACCCAGACACACCATGGCAGTATGCAGTGGAGATTGAGACAGGTAGTCCCTTTGAGTCACTTGGCAAATGGCAGGAAGCATGCTCACGTGCTTGCGTAGTGATCCCAGAATTGTTTCCATTTGTCAGCGGGATGACTTCTGGCTCTCCACCTTATTGGACCCTCGCTTCCGGCACAAAATGGGGGCATTTTTTAAACCCGCCGAGAGGGAGGACAAACTGACCTACTACAAAGACATTCTACGTAGTCAGTTAGCCGATGTCTATCTGCGCCATGGTCCATACTCTAGCAGGTCTGACTCGAGAGGACCTCTGCGCTCACCTTCCACTGCCATGGCTGCTGGGGGGGTTGGCAGGAGCAGCAGCATAGTGAGTCTACTCATGAGCAGCAGGAAGACCTGGAGCAGGACCTGAACCAGCAGGTCATGTCATACCTTGACATGACCATGCCAACACACCTTGAGGATCTGCTGGACTTCTGGGCAGCCAAACTTGACTTGTGGCCGCAGCTAGCTGAGTTTGTCCTGGAAAGCTGTCCTGCTCGGCAAGTAGCGTGCCATCTGAGCGGGTGTTTAGTGTGGTGGGGGCCATAGTTACGGCGAGGAGAACTCGTCTGTCAACTAAAAATGTGGAGAGACTTAGCTTTGTGAAAATGAATCAGGGATGGATCAGCCAGGATTTCCACCCATCAATGGCTGATGCATGGAACTAGATTCAGCATGGTGCCACTTTTCAAATGGTGCAAAACATATTTATGTCTTTAGGCCAATTTTTGGGCTCCTGCTGATGCCAACTTCAGGGTGTGCCTTTCAGCCAAATTTTGGCCTCCTGCTGCTGCTGCTGCCAACTGCAGTGTGTCTTTAGGCCATTTTTTGGGCTCCTGCTGCCAACTCCAGTGTCTCTATCAAGCTATGTTTGGGCTGCTGCTGCTTGCAACTCCAGGGTGTCATTCAGCCAATTCTTGGGCTCCTGCTGCCAACTCCAGTGTCTCTTTCAAGCTATGTTTGGGCTGCTGCTGCTGCTTTCGACTCCAGGGTGTCATTCAGCCAATTCTTGGGCTCCTGCTGCCAACTCCAGTGTCTCTTTCAAGCTATGTTTGGGCTGCTGCTGCTGCTTTCGACTCCAGGGTGTCATTCAGCCAATTTGTGGGATCCTGCTGCCAACCCCAGTGTCTCTTTCAAGCAATGTTTGTGCTCCTGCTGCTGCTGCTTGCAACTCCAGGGTGTCATTCAGCCAATTTTTGGGCTCCTGCTGCCAACTCCAGTGTCTCTTTCAAGCTATGTTTGGGCTGCTGCTGCTGCTTGCAACTCCAGGGTGTCATTCATCCAATTTTTGGGCTCCTGCTGCCAACTCCAGTGTCTCTTTCAAGCTATGTTTGGGCTGCTGCTGCTGCTTGCAACTCCAGGGTGTCATTCAGCCAATTTCTGGGCTCCTGCTGCCAACTCCAGTGTCTGTTTCAAGCTATGTTTGGGCTCCTGCAGCTGCTGCTGCTTGCAACTCCAGGGTGTCATTCAGCCAATTTTTGGGCTCCTGCTGCTCCTGCTGCCAACTCCAGGATGTCTTTCAGCCAATATTTGGGCTCCTGCTGCTGCCAGCTCCAGGGTGCGTTTTTCAGGCAATATAGGGACCCCTCATAGTGATGCCACCTCAACTCACCTCAATAGCAATTGTGCCGCTCTGCGATTCTAATAGCGATGCCTCTGATCTGCATGTCATAATTATTTACAGTATTATTTCAATAACCCAGCACGCATCCTATGCGTGTTACAGCAAGGCAGAATGGTTTACAACCCTATTGAGGCTCTAGGAAGCTCAGAAATATCCATTTTAATAGCGATTCATCGCGAATAAATTCGGCCCGAAACAAATTTTGTCGGAAAATGGCGAATCAGCCGAATCAAATTTTTCAAAAGTTCGCTCATCCCTAGCTTTCATTACAATATCGAAAGACTACGTTGAATAGATATCATAATGCACAGGAGTATTTAACCAAAGCTAAGGTATGTTTGGTCTTAGATTCTTGACCTGTTTCCTTTGTCATGTTTCATGCTCCTGCAATGTGATTGCTGTCAAGCCTACACACAATATAGTACTAAAGGAGTACTAACAGTTCCTGGTAGTTCAATTAAGTGAGGTTCCACTTACTTTATTAATGCCATTTCCTGATTCATTTTCAAAGGTTCCAGCAGTATAGTTCTAACAGCACAGTCAACAGCAGCTCCAGCTAGTACAGCACATCTGTTATGCTATTGCAGGTGGAGCCCTGATTGCGAAGAAGAACAAACTGGGTCATCACACCACCAGGGAAGCCTGAAGTATAAGGACCAACCTGGTCTTCACTAGGGCCTCACACAGGGCAGGATAGCAGGAAGGTCCAAGGTCAGAACACCACAAATGGGTATTGCTGGAGATATGGTCAGTGGACAGGCCATAACTTCCATACACAGGAAGGAGAAGGTAATCATAGGCCGGCCAAGGTCATGGGTTGACAGATCAGGATCACAGTCGAAGGGCAGGCCAAGATCGTGGGCTGCCAACCAGGTTTCCACAGAGATCAGAAACATAGTCAAGAATCAGGCCATGTCATACACAGGACAACAGATACACTCAGATGACAACAGAAAGACAACAGGAAAAGCCAATGACAAGGGTTCACTGGTATATAAATAGAATAGCCTATTCAGAAGAAATATTCGCTGTTTGCAAGTGTACATCAAATCACAGCGAGTGTAAGTGTGCATAGAAGTATTTGGAGCCCTCTGTTGGCAAGTAGGAAAAATGCATATGGTCCTTTGACACTGCCTCCCACTTTAAGGGAATCTTTCCAGCTGACGCTTGGGAAAGGTTTTTCTGGATGTACTTACAAGAACGCCTTGATTAGATGTGGCATGAATACTTCTTGCTGGTTCCCAAAATTCTTGGGACCCTAACCCTATCATTTGATCAAATATTGCAGAAAAAAACATTCTCCGATGGACATCTGGGATCTGTTATACCTCATACTACCTAGAGTGACTTTCAATAATTGAATACAAACTGCTGCTAGATGCTTCACGAGATATTGCTGGCTTGAGACACAGGGATGTTGGGAGGCAGGACCGGCTTCAGTACCTGGAAAGGCGGGGCAGCTGCCGGGGCCCCCAAACTCCAGGGAGGGCCCAATGACAGCTGGCACAATGTGGTTTAAAAAACAAACAAACACTTTTATTTGGGAGGTTAGAATCTCTTAAATGCTGCTCAGCCTCCTATCTGCTGCTGCTGTTTGATGGGCTGCTGAGCACGTGCACGCAACCAGGGATGCAGGGGATATGACAGCACGCAGTCCCCAGTGAAAACAATGAGAGACATTTGCCAAATTATGTAGTCACGGTAGACTGCTCTGATTGGACAAGAGCCCATGCATGCCCTGTTTCCCTGACCGGGGAAACGTAAGTTATTACCAGTGCCCTGGGAGATTTCACACATGCATCCCGATTGGGGAAAAGCCAGCGCCCAAACCTGGAATAATTTAGATCTCAAGGGGGCTGCTGCTGGGTTTTGTTCCAATGTAAGTTCTCAACAAATAACCTCTATGTAGATTGTTCGCTGCCTGAGTGAGAGTAGTACGTTTCTGGACCAGAACATCAAATGGGGAAGGGCCTCTACCTGAGCCGATGATGACCAGTTGGTTTAGTCATACAATTGTAGGTGGAGCCAAAACTGTGGAGAAGAACAGACTGACCTATCACTCAACACAGAAACCTGGAGTCTAACCTGGTTTTCTGTGGGCAACAGGCAGACCAAAACAGGAAAAACGGAAGAAGTAGATAATTGTAGGCAGGCCAAGTTTGTGGGCTGGAAGATCAGGATCTTAGTCGAAGAAATAAGCGAGGCCGTGAGCTGTCAAATTAGTATTTTAGTCATGTGTCAGTCCGGGCCATACACAGGCTAGGTTTATCAGTGTGCAAATGTGAGCGCATAGAAGACTTTGGAGCCCTCTGCTAGGAAAAACACACTTGTTTCTGTGACAACATCTCAACTCACACAATTAGGTAGTTGGTTTCTGTCTGGCCTAGTTCTGTCCTGGGGTTCCCTCTGCTCCTGGCTGGCTCCTCCTATGAAGATTAAGTTCTTGCACTTTCAGAACAATTACTGAAATATTTATGACTGCTTCCTCAGTTATAATTATAACTTTAGCCTGGCAAAGCACATGTCTATTGCCTCCTGTCTACATCACAATCTGACTGAGACTGCAGTACCTCTCACCTGGAGCCAGTGGGTGCATGCCTTAAAAACATGCCTGATATCCTCAAATGGTCTTAAAAAGGAAACAGTCAAAACTGGATATTACAGCACTAGGACATTCCGATTTGGGATGCCAACTGTGCATCCTGCCAATGAAAAGGCCCATACTTACCACTCTCATGGACCCTCAATGGCTGCTGTTCACATAACCACTGCCAGGAATTCAGGTTGGCCAGGACAAGTCCGCTTGGTGAACTCAATATGCTGATGGTGGTCATGTCGGATGTAGAACATGAAAGAGGTGACAAGTGGCTGCCCTGTTTTGGGACCTCCTGGTAGGGGAATGTGGAGTGGGGGCATTCAAAATCTAGAATAAAAGTCCACTGGCCTTTGTGGGACAAGTATCAATGGGAATCCAGTCAGATCTGGTCCGGATCAGCTGTAGGGAGCTGTAAGTTGTGTAACTATTTTTTGATAATCAGTTCTTGGGTTCCTAGATAGCTTTAAAAATAGCTATTCGCCTTGAAATTGCTCCTTAGCATGAATAATATTGTGACATGTATAATTGATAAGTCTTCCGCCATGCTCCAGCACATGGCACCTTTATCATGTTGCATTAGGCACATTTGCATTTCAGACGTTTAGCTGAGCTCTCTTTGACTCGGGACACCTGTGACAAAGCGTAGAAGACTCACTGTCATTTTAGCTAAATGTTTTACATGATCACCCCTTTCATCTCCAACCATTTTGTAGCTGAAAACAAGGAAACTTCAAAGCTGAGCACAATCCTGCTGATTTTCTAGGTCATCTCTTTCAATACTCCGTTTATTAAGAAAAAGAATCTGGTTTCATCAATCAGAATTGCCCTGTATAACGTGCTGTCAAAACAACTGCTAATGCCTTGGACGCTGTGGCCTGTGCCGGAGTACAGGGGGCACATTTAGTAAGGTAAAAGGATTTCAGAGCCTTCAGCTCTACAACCTTGTATTGTGTTGTGATTGACTGCCCTGGAGCCCGATCAATATGTCACGGCCTCCATAATGCTGACATCAAGCTTTCACAAGTGACCAGAAATAAGCTAGTAACTACAAAAGTGAACCTAAACATATTTCAGCATACAGTATATAGGTCAAACAGATCATTTGATGCAATCAAAGGCAGTGAAATCCAATGTTGTTTGAGCAGAAATCTTTGTCATGAGCTTATTTGTGACAGGACTGGCTAGATATTGTTATTACGATGCTTTAGGAGGATCAAGACCCCAAGTAGGATTCCAAGGCTCTGGAGAGTCAGCTAGTGAAAAGCGATATAATCAGTATTGTCATAATACCAAAAATGGAATGGGGACAAATGTAAGGTATAGTGTTGCCATGCCAAAGTCGGGTGAGACAGTAGGGGAAGTAGCAAGACCATGGGAAATGCTCTAGTTAAAGTGGACCAAAACCCAGGATTTTGACTATCCTGGGTTTTGGTCCTTTCCCCCGGGGCACCCTGATTGGGGGTGCCCGCTGCGTGAAACCCCCCAGATTGTAGAAGTTAACTCATCTCTTCCCAGTCCTACGGCGCATGCACCATTCACAAATGCCTGGCGTGGGTACGGTCCCTGCTTGAGGAATAGCGGGGATGTGGCTGCGGCTCATGCATGCGCCGTTGGACCGGGAGGCAAGGTAAGTGTATGGGGTGACCTGGGGGGTCTCACACAGTGGGGCATCCAGATTTTGGATTTCTTATAGATTCCCAGGCCAATCGTGGTGGGTTTTGGTCCACTTTAAAGCAGATAAAAACCCATGCTGGCCAGCCCTGGAGTCTAAAGAGTCTAGCTTGTGCTGTTTTCCTAGCCAAGTCACCTTTCCCCGGGCTGGTTGCATTTTCGTCTTCCCCTTAGATGAGGAGTGCTCCAGCACCAATCAGTTTCAAGTGCCTCAGACTAGAGAAAAGCAGCCAGTGAGCTTGTTACATCAGCTGGAACATTTAAGAGCTGAGTTAACATGACAATGGTGGCAAAAAAATATTTTTTTGAAAACCAAGCTGATGCCGAGCCAGTAGTATCGCCTGAGATACTTGAGTGGGGGATGTGAGGTTTTGGTCCATTTTAGGCTACAGAGTCCATGTATTTAGAGAAAGAGCTAGAGAGTTGCTCACATGGACTGGTGAGGCATTTGAGAATACTTGGGCCCTTATTTAAGAAGGGATAGCATCAGGTAGTGGCTGGTTAATGAGAGTTAGCGACAGGTAGCGAATGGTGAACGCCGGACACGGCACGCAATTACACATTTGTCAAGCAGAATCTGTTTAGTGACTGGGATAGCGGCATGTAGCGTCTGATTCATCATTTTCACAGCCTCAGCGAACAGCGCCAGCGTTCAGCCTTGCACAGCACCAGGTATGACTTCTCGCTACCTGGCGCTCTCCCATACATTTCAATGGACGATCCTTTTCTTCTCTTTAAACAGGTTTTTTTTTTTTTTTCAAAAAAATCACAAATAATTCTTGGACCTCTTCTGGCATTGAAATAGCAGTTTTTTCCTAATTTTTTCATTTTTTATATATTTCCTCAGACATTACAGGTCTGGCATTAAAGTGTTCATGTTACAATGTTTTTACAATGTAATTCCATATGTTTTCGCTTTGTTACTAGTTGATAGATGCTTGAAAACAGACTTTAAACACACAGCCTCTGGCGCTCTGGGCTTCAAACAAGTATTTTTCAGTGCCAGAGATTTGTGAGGCTGCTATGAGCAGTCGCTAACATGCGCTCCCATTCAGCGCTGTACTGGTCAAATAGCGACTCCTCACATATAAAGTATAAAGTAGCGACCCACGGCCGAGCACAGTGACTACTAGCGGGCGCTCTGAAAATGGCTGCTACAGACGCTCATCTGTTGCTACCTGCCGCTAATAATGATGAATCAGCCTCCCCGTTGCCAACAATGGTGTCCATTCAGCGCCAGTTGAGATTATCTGGTTTTCCATGGCAGATCCCACTTGCACGCATGAATTCTTGCACCTTTGCATGATTTAGGGTACACTTGTGAGATTTTTTGGATGCAAGTTTGTGAGAGAGAAGCCTGAGAACACTCGCACAGCATGTGAGTTTTTTTTAACCCAGAATACTTCCATCTTAAAGCGAGATATGCCAATAGCCAGGTTTCTGCAAACCTCAAAGTATTCTCTGCATGATTGCATAACTGCAGCTCCAAAGCTTCACCTGACTGTTCCTCCTTTCTCCTGCCTACAATACTACGGAGAATATGTGTTCACCACAATGATTTGTTCAAATTCAACATTATTTTATATCATTTGTATTTTTGCCCTTTTCTTTTTAAACTAATAGCATACCGGTAATTGTTCACTAAGGGCCTTATCTATGAAGTGCGCCGTTTAGCATCCTTCTTGTGGCTATAATGCCAGTTTTGGAGGGCTGGCATCTTTTTTTTCTTGGCGCTGCTATTCAGACTACAATGGTGCTGGAAAATGAAATGTTGCACAAATATGTGGTGTGTAATATTAATTAGAAGTATAAAACATTTCAATCCAGTTCTTCCCATTGTGCACTATGAGATCTTGACCCACAGAACTATAAACTGGCGCAGCTTTGACCACAGCACCCCAAGATGCCACTTTTTTGTCGCTAGTGTTAAATTAGATGCTGCCCGTTTTTTGGTTTTTCAAATCGCACACTGTGTGCGGCTGAGGCAAAAAAAATTGTCGTTGAGGGCTTTTGACAGACGATAATGCTTCATTAATCAGGCTCCCTATGTAATAGTTTATTATTGAAATATAGTCATTTTTATGTCATTTTTTTGTGCTTAAATAATTTAAAGATATAACGTTTTATTAAAAATATTTGTTTTACTAAAAATACATTTAAAATAAAAACATTAGTAAAATCTGGCAAATTAAAAATAATTTTAAACAAAGCTGCTATATTCACAGAAGATTATGAACAGTGAAGATTTGTCAATCTCTCATCAATGCTCCATTTCTCCAAAAAGGCTACAAAAATACACCAGCAAAAAGATGGAGGAGATTTTAAACCCAATTTGTTGCCCTAATATCCTGTCTCTAAGGTTAATTGTGGTCCTTAGACTTCTCTCTTGTTCAGCTCCTCAGCTATATCTCAAAAGCTCCCTATATGGTTCTCCCTTAAATCATCTCTTGTCTGGCCCAAACTAAAATGCTGTAACATTCCCTACACATGGCTGACATGTAGGGACATGCTCAAAATGTGTTGGCACTTTCTCCCAGGCCTGTCTAAACCATTTTCTACCACTGCTTGTTTGCGCTAAGCCTCCAGTTTCTAACCCTCTGACCTCACTCATTTCCCATTCTAACTCTGATTTTGCCTCTCAACTGCCATATTGTGTCCTGACTTGCAAACTGCATTAACTGACTACATCCTATGTAATTTTAACACTTCTAGCGGGTTCCACTAACTAAGAGGGTCTAAAGCTTCTGAATTCTATTTCTAGCAGTTACTGACACAAGCCATCACCATAGACCCATTCTACACTGTTAAAGGACCAGGTTCTTGTGTTACTGTTTTCCAATATTGCAGCTAGAATGGGATGAGATTCCCCAGAGATAGGTATTGAAAAGTAACCCACATTTTTGACATAAGGAACACAGCAAATAAATAAGCATAAAATGGGGGCAGTTGTGGCCTAGATATAAGGAAGCATCTTGCGACCAGAGGTTTGCAGGTTTGATTATCAGCCAGGACATGAGTAAGGCATCTAACCCCCAAACAATTCGATGGGTGCTGTAAATAGGGAAGCCCACTGCTCTGGGTATGTGTATACTGACTGCTTGTGTTTGTCTCACTGCATGGATGGGTTAAATCGAAACAATTGTCCAATGTGTGGACCATATATGCCCCCCCCCCCCCAAAAAAAAAAACTGTGTTCAACGTTTGATCCCGTTCAGCCCTGGCTCCTCAAATAGCCTTTTATATGTCTGGTTCCAGTGCGTCAAGAATAAGAGGGCATACAGAGGCCAGAGGCCAGACAGATAATACTCTAGCCTTTTAGTTTAGCAAGGTTGGTCTAGTCATGCTGAAATCAGAAAGACAAGTCTGGTTGAAGGGCAAAGGAAAATATATATGCAATAGTATCCTGAGTGCACCCCTCTTTGGGATGCCTAATCACAGGAAACTTCTTAAAAAAAGACCTCAATTTCTAAGTATGCAGCAACTTCCCTCATGCCCCAAGATTGCAATGAGCAATTTTATCCCAAAACAGGCTCAAATTTAATAATGAATCATTAATTAATAATAATGCTACCATTAAATCAAACCCCTTTTTGGTAACCCTATACTACAAGAATATTCAATTTTCAAACCCACATTTTGTTTTTAAGTTTAAGACAAGCTTTAGGTTGCTACACTTGGTTTGAAAATGTAAAATGCTGTATATACTGTATCTCCAGTTTGCAAACCTGAATTGGCTTGTAAAAATGTGACAACATTTTGGTTATGGCGAAATTTACAGCACATTTGGGAACATCACTAGAGATGATATAGCCCTCTAAAAAGAGCGTATGATCTACGAGAAAAATAATTTGCTCTTCCCGCCACCATCTGTGTATTACACAACTTTTGTCAACATTAGGTCTCCTCCGACTTGAATATCTTTGATTTAATTCGGTATACCCAAGCATTGCGGTCTAGCGTGGCGTGGATAATTCATATAGATCGTTTTTCCATGCGATCGCGTTTCAAAGTGTGCGCCTACAACAGAGGAGGCTTTCCAAAATGCTGTTCATAGCAAGACAATATAATTACAGGAAGGTCTCCAAGGGATCTGTAAGTTGTTTGATTTTGCAGAAATAAAGAACACCGCAGGAAAATTGCATCTTGAAATTCGCCAGCATTTTTCGATGATATTAAACGCAACATGTGTACGTTCTATTTGCAGGCAGAATTAGATTATGGTACGCTGAAATTAGTGCACAAAGTATCGGTCCTCATGCTAAACAAAGTTGTTATACTATTTTCCTACAGAGAGAAAAGATGCTGACATCTGCTAAAGAAAAGTTTCACATCCATTTGCTATGTAGCCAGGAGGCCAGTCATATTTGGAGCTTATTTTCTTCAAATTCCCAGTTAGGTGCCAAAATAGAAATGTTTTGTAATTTGTGCTGGAATGTGCCTCTGGTCTGTTTGAATGCAGGTCAGCCAAATTTTTGGAAATCTTCTAGTTTAACAGGCTTCCAAATCTGAAAAGCATTTTGATCTCTAGAGAAAATGGGACGGTTAAATGCCTCATCATGACATAGGATAAGAATACCTACCTGACTGCTATGTGCGTGAAACTGTAAAGTTTGCTGGAAGAAGAGATCTATGATGTTCCTTGTCAGGGGTTTGCTTCCCCCCTGATTTTATCAAAGAGAAAATGTTAAAGTGGTTCCACACCCATTTTCTACATGACTCAGGAAGGGGGGGGGTATCCGGAAGGCTGCAGCACTCCCTCCGTGCACTTACTCCCACAACCCCATCATGAGACCAAAGGTGGCCATTCGCAGGACCGTATTTCATGATCAAGGTGCGGGTAAGGATTACAGGGATCAATTCATGGGGGGGGGGGGGCTCCAGCAATCTGGATCCCCCCCAGGAGGTTACAGTGGAACCACACACCTATTATTGTATGCAGAAAATGGCCATGGGACAGCTTTAAGACTTAGGAATTCTTGTACACATTCTGCAAAAGGTGGGCGACCTTGATGTTAATCAGAATGGGGTTAGAATAGACCTATTAATTAGTGATGAGCTGAACAGCCCCCTCTTTAGGTCAGAGACTGTTCAGTCGAATGTATCAGGCTATATAGGTTTTTATAAGCACATTAACCAGTGAACACAAAAAGTCCATGGGGAAAACAGTTGAGTGATTTGGCTGGTCTTTCCCATTTCGATTATTATTTTTAAAAAAGTGAATATATTTATCTGCTTAAACAACAGATGCCATTAGGGCGGCTGCCAAAGCTGCCACTGCCAAAAAAAGAAGGGAGCCCTGACCTGGTGGATCTTCAGAAAGGGAAGACAAGGAGGGGTGAGGACCATCCAAAGGGGGCTAAGCCACCTACTCAACATGCCGGCGGTTGCCCTGCCCATACCCCCCAGACGATTACCGGCACCCCACCAGCTAGGGCAGAGCGGAAGAGCCCAGTGTCCAATTTTCATAGGCCCTATTAATTACTAGGACTGAGGGCTTTGGGTTACCAGCCCCTATTTCTGGGGTGCATAGGGTTAATAACCTGGAGGGGAGGGTCATTCTTCTTCTTTTTTACTGAGAAAAAAACATGCTGCTATTTGGCATAGCTATTTCATTTGAAATGAAAAATGCGAGAATAAAAAAGAAAAGAAAAAAAAAACACATATGCGGTATGTTAAATGTAACCTGTACAAAAAGATAGAATGCAGAAGTTGCTGGAATCTAATCCCTTCCAGCTGTGAGCATTAAAATGGCTACGGAGCCTAGGCACATGCTTACTAATTTAACTGTTACTAGGGTGAGTACTACTGGATTGGGAAGGGCCAGATTAAATGTGGAGGAGGCCACTGTCAGACAGGGGTATTCTGGGCCTGCCAGCAGAACTGATGATGAAGGTCCATTGTGTGGTTCGAGATGCCCTATTGAATATCCATTCCCCCTGCGGAGGGACGAGGCTGCACAGACATGGTATCCTGGTTCCTTTCGCCATGCGTGGTGGTACAACCCTAGTGGTGGCGTACAGCATGCTATATCCTAACTTGAGTAAGCTTTAGGGGTGGGGGTGAGTTTCCCTATTCAGTTTAGGGTGTTGTTAGGTGGTCTCTTTTCAGATTTTAGGCCTGCTTAAAATGAAACTAGCTGTTTTAAACCTCAAGACATTAATATAAAACCAAATGGCAACCATCATAAACCATCAGATCACCCTTAGTTCATGTATCAGTTTGCATTAAAATCATCATAACTGGGAACATTAGGCTTTGCAATCATTGACCATTCAGAAGATATGATCTCAGTGTTCCAATCACAGCAGATAAAATAAAGATGTTGCGGGACCTGATAGGCACTGTGGTACTTCTATAGGTTGAGATGAGAAAACTTCAAAGTTCCATGTCTTAAAGTAATTTTCTATAACTATCCCTGAGAACTCTCTACATTTCCCCGGGAGCTGTAAAATTGCTTTTAAATTGGCAGCCGGCAGACGCCGTGATTACTAAGCCAGTTTATTCTATTTCAATAGACAATTTTTAATGCATTTCACAATGCATTATCTGCCCATCATTTATTTCAGTGTGTTTGGTTAAATAGCAGAAATGTGTCCTGAAAAATCCAATTCTTTCACATTACGTGCAGTATTCTGGAGCAAGTGACCCGGTTATTGCCCAGAGGAGGCTGTGGAGATGTACAACATGGAAATAGTAGAAATACACTCTCTAAAGCAATAGAAATGCATAGTGTGCAAACAAATAGATGAAGCTATCTCCTAGTAATGCATAGAGAATTGACATGAGCTTGCATACACAAATACAGACACAGCTCATTTTAGTTAGAGTGAATGTAAACCACTGTATCAATGTACCAAATGGAAATGATGGCCGATCTGGTGTACAGAGAAAGGGAGAGAAATGGGTTTATTGTTTATTTAGTTTATATTACATATATGATACACATGATCCCTGGGGTCACGTATGTGAGGAACTGATACTTTTGGGCCCCTGAGTTTGTGTGTTACTTGTGAGTGCAGGCATACTCTCACAAACTATGGGAGTAGAAACGCAGGTGCCTGCCAGCCTGTTAAGGCCCCACCTCTTGAACCCCACCACGATCACAGTACAATTTGCAGGCCGGGGCTGCATCCCTGGCTTCCATGTAGCTCAGGAGTGCCCCAACTCCCCCCCCCATTGTAATAGGCTGGGGTAGGAGTGTGCCTTAAACTAGGGAGAAGCCAATATTGCAGCCGGTGAACTCATTCATGTCAGCTTACACATTTAAAATCAACCAATCGGCGACCTGTGTGGCTATGGAGGCAATGGTGGTGGAGAGGGTCTTGTGCCGCTTTAAGTAAGGTTCCACTTAATTTACTTAAGGTCAGCTTCAACTTCCAGTGTAGTTTCTGTTGGAGATACAGAAATTGCACTCTTACAAATGCTTAACTGTAGTCTCTATGTGCATTTTTCTGCTCTGTTGTATTTGCTGTATATTCAGCTGCGCTCTATCACTTCTTTTTCCTGTCTGTGTTAGCCACCATGTTAAAGTGACATGCTCTTATTGCATTCATGTTCCAGTAAAGCTGTGTCCTGTTATACCACTAACGACTATCTGGATTTGACTCCGCTGCACTCAACATTCACTCTCTGCAACAGGTTATGGCCCCAGTGACTGAATGAAGCCACAGGGATGGAATATTCCAGTGACCAAGTACGGGCCAGGCAGAGCAAAGGGAGAGGGAATGGCCAGCAGCTCAGAGCTTAAACTCTCAGTGGCCAAGCTGAACAATGACAATTATCAGTTATAGAAGTGAAAACTCTATTATTATCCAGATATGATTTGTTAGTATCACTACTAAGAGGCTACAGGACAATAATCAGGACTGGGACAGACATGGGCCACCATAAGCTTACTAGTTGAAGATGATCAGCTTATTCACATACACAATGTGAATTTACTGTGGGATTTACTGAAATGACTTCATGAGAGATCCAGCTTAAACAGCAAGTTGTTTCTGCTGAGGAAACTTTACAAAATGAGGATTAGCAGAGAGCAGGACTTACAAGGTCATATAAATTCCATGCTGAAAGTGATTGCATAACTCAGTGCGATCAGTTGGTGAGAACATAACAGTCATGCCGCTACCATCTTGTTGTGCAGCTTACCCAATACTTATACTGCATGGATTAATGCGCTGGTGACACGGCCTGAGTCTCAGTATCGGTAAAGAAAGGAGTTTGTGCATGACTCCACAGAAAATGACACCAGAACCACTCTTAAAGCTGCAGACACAAAGATACACAGGAAGAAAACTGGGGTGTGATTTAGGTGCCACAAACAGGGACACATGAAGAGACAGCGCCCCTCTTATACTAAATAGAAAGTCAAAGCTACAATTTCTGATCCATGTGAAGGGAACTGGAATGCCAAATTGTGACAGGCTACCATACATTTCAACACTGGTGCATTGACTTGAAAGCAACCAGTCACATGACAAGTGATAGTACCTTTTTAACAGAACTTGATCTGAATAACAGAGACTATTTACCTTGCAGTTGGAAGTAAAATGCATGCAGAGGGATATGGGTATGGGACCCTTGGCCCCAATGATGTGGGACACAACTGAACCAGTTAATGATGTGCTTTATGTCCCTGAAGGAGGGACTTTCTGATCTGTGAAGCGTCTGACAGCCAAAGGACTCACTGTAAAATTCCAATGGATGGCAAGCAAGCCATAGCAAGTGCCAAGCTGGATGACATCTATGCACCTATAAACACAATGGGGTTGATTCAAAGCCAGGTGAGAATTCCTTTTTTAGGAGAGAAAACTGCCACTGACTTTTATTGTGTACCTTGGGGCTGATTCAGAGTCAGGTGAAAATTTACACCCAGACAATAAAAGTCAATTGCAGTTTTCTCTCCTAAATAAAAGTGAGACTTCTCACCTGGCTCTGAATCAACCCCTATGAATGTATACACATTTGGCACAGGCATTTAGGTCTAAACAAGGAATCCAACAAATGATCTGACAGTATTCCCTTGTTCAGTTACTGTTTAGTGTGAATGTTGCATGCTCAAGAGCTACACTTCCTAAAGACAATCAGAATAGAGCTTCAATACCACTTGACCAAGTGCACAGTCACAGTTCACAGTGACTTACCTAATGCAACACAGGAGTGGCTTCTCGATAAATTACAGGGCTATGTAGTAAATACAAGTAACAAAATCATACTGGAGGTGAATTCATAGGACACAAAGTACAAGAGTACCTAAAGCTGAGCAAAAGCAATAATCAATAATTAATAATCAAAAGACAGTCACACACCAAAGCAAAATGGGGTAGCTGAAAAAAAAAAGAACTGAACTCTGACTGAAATGATCAGATGCATGCTGACAGACTCTGGACTACTACAAAAATATTGGGATGAGGCAGCAACGACAGCCACTTATTTGCAGAACAGACTCTTTTCTAGAATATTGGAGAAAACTCCATATGAACTGTGGCACAATGAGATGCCAAGTGTAAAACACCTAGGAGTTTTTGGATGCAAATCATTCATCTACATTCCAAACTCCAAAACAGAGCATTTGAGGGAATTTTTGTCAAGGGTTACAGAATCCAAAATCCCAAAACAGACAAGGTTACCAAGGTTACCAGCATAACTTTTGTTGAAGATTTGAGAGACAAAGTGATGACAACTGGGAAAGTAAGAACAGAAAAGAAAACTGACAATGATCAACCATCATCTGTAACTTCTGAACAAACAGTTGAAGTGAGCACAGAACCTATTAGTACTGAGCAGGTACAAGAAAGCTCAGACACAGAACCAAGATGCTCAACAAGAGAAAACCGAGGTAAATTACATGTAAATCTTTCATACAAGCACTGCTGGTATCAATGAACCTGCAACTTGGGAAGACATATCTCAGCTTTCAGAAGGGGAAGCCAGTCAATGGATAAAGGCTGCAAAGAAAGAGATAAAATCTATGCATGACACCAAAACATGAACACACAGAAAACTACCACTTGGGAAGAAAGCCATAGGTTGTAAATGGACTTTTAAAGTGAAGTGAATTTTGCTGAAGATGGTACAGTGGATCTATACAAAGCAAGACTCGTAGCCAAGGGATATTCTCCAAAATATGCAGAGGACTATGATAAGACTTTTACTCCAGTAGTCAAAAATGCTTTAATAAGGTTTGGGGGGGGGGGGGGGGGAGGGATATAGGGATCAGTGTGGAAGCACCTTCACTGTAGAGTGGTGTGTTCCATGCCAATCCTTACTCCCTATTTAGCACCTTGGTATAATATTTAAGGACCCTAAAAGAAGATAAAGGTATAGGGGAGGAGGGAGAATTTTCCTGCCGCCTTGCGTCCTGTCTTCCTAGAACGAATGGGAAGTGGATGGAAGGAGCCTGGAAAAGTCCCTGTGGCGAGTCCTTTTGAATTAGCTTCAGTTTATTACGATGTCTTGTACATTCTAAACCAATAAAAACTTATATCTCTTTTTCATCCCTCCCCAACTGTGTTACTGGCAGTGGTTTCTGGTAGACATAGCTATTAGGCATTTTGTCATCTTGCTTTAGGGGGAGGGCAGTATATCATCATTGTGGGCGGAAAATCCACATCTTTTTACTAGAGGTTTATAAAATATTTCTTTACTAACACCTTCTAGATTTTTTTTCTACTTATAATACCTTTTATCCTACCCAGCTACAACAATGATGAGACAGTAGGCACATGGTCATCAGTCCAATTGACCCATGTTAAAAGCATTTACATCAAACAAAAAGGCAAGGCACCATAGCAAAAGGTAACAAGCTGCTACACATTTCAGGGTGACCTGGAGTTTTACATTAGTGCTTGGAGCGCTTAAGGAGCCTAGGCACATGCTTGTTAAGTAAACTGTTTATGTTCCTATCCACTGACTGGAACAAGTAACTCATATAGTCTGCTGCAGCTGCCTATGACCATCAGTCCTTTGGTGGTATATTACACTTCAGACTGGCTACATCCTATGGCATCACTAAGCTAGTGTACCCCCAATATTAACACCTGCCCCACATACATACAAGAAAAGCCTTCTAGCAAAAGGGTGAGTAAAGAAGGGAGGTGTCACGCTCTGGGTACTTCAATGATCCGCTCGGGTAACTCCAGCCCTCCAGGTAAGCCTTCAACCCCCAATCTCCGCAGCCAGCTTCACCTGTAGGAGCCCCCGCTTGCCGGGACGCAGAATACGCCTGCCCGGGATCGGTTGCCCCCAGGACTTCAATGGCTCAAAGGATGTAGGCTTACTGTTCGGAGGTCTGGAGAACCCGTGGCTGGGAGCGGTATTGAATGAGCGTAAAATGGAAGTCCAAACAGGCTTGGGGTCGGCAACGGGAGTTTCTCAAGAAGGCAGCGGTACAATAGGAGTAGACAAATCGTGGTCAAGGATCAGAGCTGAGGTCGGCAACAGAAGTTCAGATCGAGGATGGTCAAATTCAGGCGGTGGTCGGCAACGGGAGTTCAGATCAAGAATGGTCGAATACAGGTGGAGGTCGGCAACGGGAGTTCTGATCAAGAATGGTCAAATACAGGCGGTGGTCGGCAACGGGAGTTCAGATCAATCAAGAGACGAGCTAGATAGACTAGGTACTAGGCGCTATAACAGGCACTGATGAACTGACGGGGAAGAGCTTATATAGGAGCCAGGTATCAGGGGAATTGTGTGGTGATTGGTGCAACTATAATCCTGTCACAGATTGCACATCTGAGGAGGGCGAAGCCCTCACATCACTTAGGGCTCATTGGCCCTGTCCCTGCAGGGCACTCCCCCCACCCCACCTGGCCCTTAATTAACTTTCCCCCTGCGGCAGCGCTGAGAGCAGCGCCGCCGGAGAGTATAACCAGAACGTGCTCGCGCACGTGCGCGAGCACATGTAAGGAGGCCGGGGCCGCCGGCCGGAACGCCAGAGGGCGCACACGCGCCAGCAGAAGCCGCCGCTCGCCGCCGCCGGGCGGGTGGCTGCGCAGCGGGCGGCTGAGCATCGGGGACGCCGCTGGACCGGGAGACGGGTAAGTGAAACCTGACATTACCCCCCCTCTCACGAGGGGCCTCCGGACCCTCACCAGGCTTCTCCGGATTGTCACGATGGAACTTCCTAACAAGAACTTTAGCATGTACGTCTTTTGCCGTAACCCAACATCTCTCCTCAGGACCATAACCCACCCAGTCAATTAAATATTGCAAAGAATTACGGACCTTACGAGAGTCGAGAATCTTGTTCACTTCATATTCAGGTTTGTTATTAACTAGAATAGGCGATAAGGATGGACATGGCGCATCTTTGGCTGGTTTTAGCAGCGACACATGAAAAGAATTTGGGATTCTCATGGTTCGCGGGAGCTGGACCTTAAAGGACACATTGCTTAGTTTCTGAATAATGGGGAAAGGGCCAATAAACTTGGGCCCTAACTTACTAGAAGGTTGCCGGAGAGCAATGTTCTTAGTGGAAACCCAAACAAGGTCCCCAACCTGAAGGACGGGTTCCTGAGATCTGTGGCGATCGGCGAATTTCTTATATCTTAAAAGTGTAGTCTCTAAATTTTCTTGGATGCGTGCCCAGATGTCTCTCCGCTCCCAGAGCCACTCTTCCAATGCCGGTAAATCGGAAGGTGACCCAGAGAGGGAGGAAGCTTTAGGATTTTTCCCAAAATTGCAAAAGAATGGAGACGTCTTAGTACTTTCACTCGGCGCATTATTGTACGCAAACTCAGCTAAATCAATAAATTCTGACCATTGCTCTTGAGCATCAGAAATGTAACATCTCAAGTATTGTTCCAAACTTTGATTAGTTCTTTCAGTCTGCCCATTAGTCTGGGGATGGTATGCAGAAGACAAAGAAATCTGAAATCCCAAGCGTGAACAGAAACTCTTCCAAAAACGCGAAGTAAATTGCACACCTCGATTGGAAACTACATTAGATGGAATGCCATGGAGACAGAAAATATGGCAGATAAATAACCGCGAAAGCTCAGGAGCTGACGGTAGCTTAGATAAAGGAATAAAATGTGCCAGCTTACTGAAACGGTCGACGACCACCCAAATCACAGTATTTCCATGTGAGGGAGGCAAATCTACAATAAAATCCATAGAGATGTGAGTCCATGGTTCTTTAGGAATCTCAAGTGGGACCAGGCACCCACTAGGGGCCTTGTGAACCTCCTTACTTCGCGCACAAACAGAACATGCGTCGATAAAGGCAGTAATATCATGTCGCATAGTAGGCCACCATACATGGCGTCGGGCTAAAATGAAAGTCTTACGATTTCCCAGATGACCAGCAGTCTTGGCATCATGAAACTCGCGGATTACATCAGGACGCAGGTGCGGCGGTACAAACTGACACCCTAAAGGTACATCTACAGGGGATTCATTTTGAAACGGCGCCAAAGCATTAGAAAGATCAGGAAGCAAAGCCCCAATCACACAACCCAAAGGCAAAATCGGCTCACCCACATCACCCCGATCCTTGCAATCCCCAAACATGCGGGATAGAGCATCCGCTTTAGAATTTTTAACTCCTGGCTTAAATGTAATAATAAAATTAAAGCGCAAGAAAAATAATGCCCAACGAGCCTGACGAGAGTTCAGTCTCTTAGCTGAACTAATGTACTCGAGGTTTTTGTGATCGGTATAGACCGTGATCGGATGCAATGAACCCTTCAACCAGTGACGCCATTCATCAAAGGCCAGTTTAATCGCCAATAACTCCCTGTTTCCAACATCATAATTCTGTTCCGCGGTACTAAATTTCCGTGAGTAGTAGGCGCAGGGATGCAAACGTTCAGGATGACCAGAGTATTGTGACAAAACTGCCCCCACACCCAACTCGGACCCATCTACTTCAATGGTAAAAGGTTTATTAACGTCAGGGTGAACTAAAACTGGCTCTGAAGTAAAAGCCCGTTTTAGTTTCAGGAAGGCTTCATTGGCCGATGATGACCAGTTTACAGTGAAGGCGCCCTTGCGGGTAAGGTTGGTGAGAGGAGCAACAATATTGGAAAAACCCTTAATAAAGCGTCAGTAAAAATTAGCGAAACCTAAAAAACGCTGTAGTTCTTTTAAAGTTTTGGGTTGTACCCAGTGCCGCACCGCCGAAACTTTCCCCGCATCCATCTCCAATCCCTGGCTAGAAATTACATAACCCAAGAAGGGAACGGTGGTGACCTCAAACATACATTTAGAAATTTTGGCATATAGATTATTCTCTCTCAATTTTTGAAGAACCATCTTCACATGTTGTCTATGTTCGGACAAAGAATTAGAGAAAATGAGGATATCATCCAAATAAATTACCATGAATCTGCCCAAATAGTCTCGGAAGACATCGTTAACAAAGTCTTGGAAGACTGCCGGAGCATTACAAAGGCCAAAGGGCATGACTAGATATTCGTAATGACCGTCTTTAACATTAAATGCCGTTTTCCACTCGTCCCCCTGCCGAATACGAATCAGGTTGTAGGCCCTCTTTAGGTCTAACTTGGAGAAAACCCAAGCACCAACTACTTGATTAAATAAATCCTCAATCAAGAGGATACCGGTTCTTTACCGTAATCTTATTCAGGGCCCTGTAATCTATGCAAGGCCTTAAACCACCATCTTTTTTCTCCACAAAAAAGAAGCCAGCCCCCGCAGGTGACGTTGAAGGACGGATGAACCCCTTGTTGTACTCCTTCATTGCCGGCTCCTCTGGCCGGGTAAGATTATAAATCTTCCCTCTAGGAGGGATAATTCCAGGGAGCAGGTCAATTGGGCAGTCATAGGCCCTATGTGGGGGAAGGGAATCTGTAGACCGCTCAGAAAAAACATCAGCCCAATCCGCATAAGGCTGAGGCAACCCCTGGGGCAGCATCTGAAAACTTCTAAGGGCCGTGGAGAAACAGTGTGTCTTGCAGTAATTACTCCACCTAACTAAATCCCCAGTCTGCCAGTCTAAAATAGAGTTGTGGAGCTTTAACCATGGGTATCCCAGAACCACCGGGGTTTCTGGACAATCAAAAACTCGATGTACTCAGAGTGGGAAGAGCCGACAATTAATTTGAGAGGAGGGGTCTTAGTACAGACTGGACCTCCCTGGATGGCCTTCCCATTTATGGCCAACACCTGTAGAGATTTCTCAAGGGGTACCAACGGAATTCCCAGGATGGAGATCATGCCCCGATCCAGGAAATTGCCTGCAGCTCCACTATCGATAAAGGCGGATACTGCCTGTTTGGAAGGGCCCCAAGAAAGCTCGATGGGAATTAACATTTTGTTCAAATGAGAGTAGTTAACGGACTCACCTAGATCAGTACTCTCCTCCTGATCTAGGCGAGGAAGTTTCCCGTCGGGTATCCCTTGTTAGGACAGGACCTAGCAAAATGTCCCGGATTCCCACAATATAAGCATAGGCCCATGGAGCGTCTTCGCTGCTTCTCGTCCTGGGTAAGACGAGCTCTACCGACCTGCATGGGTTCCTCCTGTGAGGAAGAGGGTGCGTTTACCCCAAGGGAAGACGATGGGTTGGGGTTCTGAGATGGCTTAAAGGACGAAGAAGTCCTAACCCTTTCCCTAGCTCTTTCCCTAAGTCGCCGATCTATTTTGATGGTGACCTGCATTAGCTGGTTAGGATCTGCTGGGGTAGGGAAATTAACCAATGCGTCCTTGATACCCTCCGATAGACCCATACGAAACTGGCTACACAGGGCTGGGTCATTCCATCTGGACTCTACTGCCCACCGCCTGAATTCAGAACTGTAATCTTCGGCAGTATTCCGACCTTGCTTTAAGGCCCAAAGCCTGTTTTCGGCTGTGGACTGCTGATCTGGGTCGGCATATAACACACTCATGGCCAGGAAAAAAGATGTGATGGAGTGCAGGGCAGCATCATCGGGAGGCAGGCTAAAAGCCCATGATTGGGGGTCTCCTTGCAGAAGGGAGATAATTAACCCCACCCGTTGGGTCTCTGTGCCCGAGGATAAGGGCCGCAACTTAAAGTAGAGCTCACAAGAATTTTTAAAATTGGAGAATCTGGCTCGGTCTCCAAAAAATTTCTCCGGTAGCGGGACCTTTGGTTCTGGAACGTGAGGTGATACAGCGGAGGCAGGTATCTGTCTGGTTTCTTGATTTGCCACTCTCTGGGCTAGTTGATTGATAGCGGTGGCCATAGCCTGCACTTGCTGCACCAGGTCTTCTATGTGGGTGGCCTGTTATAATGTCACGCTCTGGGTACTTCAATGATCTGCTCGGGTAACTCCAGCCCTCCAGGTAAGCCCTCAACCCCCAGCCAGCTTCACCTGTAGGAGCCCCCGCTTGCCGGGACGCAGAATACGCCTGCCCGGGATCGGTTGCCCTCAGGACTTCAATGGCTCAAAGGATGTAGGCTTACTGTTCGGAGGTCTGGAGAACCCGTGGCTGGGAGCGGTATTGAATGAGCCCAATAGCTGGAGCGTAAAACGGAAGACCAAACAGGCTAGGGGTCGGCAACGGGAGTTCCGAGAAGGCAGCGGTACAATAGGAGTAGACAAATCGTGGTCAAGGATCAGAGCTGAGGTCGGCAACAGAAGTTCAGATCGAGGATGGTCAAATTCAGGTGGTGGTCGGCAACGGGAGTTCAGATCAAGAATGGTCAAGTACAGGCGGTGGTCAGCAACGGGAGTTCTGATCAAGAATGGTCGAATATAGGCGGAGGTAGAGCTAGAGCTAGATAGACTAGGTACTAGGTGCTATAACAGGCACTGATGAACCGGGGCCGCCGGCTGGAACGCCAGAGGGCGCGCGCGCGCCAGCAGAGACCGCCGCTCGCCGTGGCCGCCGGGCAGGTGGCTGCGCAGCGGGCGGCTGAGCATCGGGTGCGCCGCTGGACCGGGAGACGTGTAAGTGAAACCTGACAGGAGGATAATGAAAGGATATATCAGAATGCACAATAATAATAATAATACATTTGACCTATCCAGTAAACTATGAACCAATGCACATGGGGTGTGGGGTCTAGGCTGTATTGCAAGGTCTTTGACCCTTCCACCCCATGGCTT
Organism: Gastrophryne carolinensis; assembly: GCA_027917425.1. NCBI lineage: Eukaryota > Metazoa > Chordata > Amphibia > Anura > Microhylidae > Gastrophryne > Gastrophryne carolinensis. The sequence continues at coordinate 255,816,100 of CM051235.1, forward strand.
GCACTTGAGGTTTAGGGCAACCTCCGGTAAGCCTGCTCCCAATTTATCTATTGCATTGTGTGTCCCAAATGGGGCTCTCAGAGATTAGAGTTAGGACTGCACCCCGCAGAGGCACCTTGGCGTGGTTGTGCAGCTTAAGCATACTTCTGCAGATGTGTGTGACCGAGCCCTCTGTTTTTAACCAAGTTTAGAGACAGATTGTAGGCTGGTCTGCAAGCTAACAGTAGGGATGAGCGAATCGATCCGGACGAACCCGGATTCGATCCGAATTTCAGGAAAAATTCGATTCGGATCGAATCCGAATTTCCCCGCGATTCGATCGCTCGAAGTTTTCCTTTAACATCCATTCATTTACATTACAGGCATTCTAAGATGGCGGACGGGACATGTCCAGACATCAACCCCGCGCCAGTGCAAGCTGGGACAGTCACATGCAGCCTATCAGCAGCCAGCAAGCCCGGTGACGTCACAGCGGTATTTAAGGCCGGCCATCTTGCTTTCCAGCATCATTTCTCTATTGCATTTGTGACAGACAGAACGCTGTGTAGCTGAGGGAGAGACAGACAGTTAGACAGGCAGGGACAGACAGGGACAGGCTGGAGACAGGCAGGAGACAGACAGGAGACAGACAGAAAGTAAGCGAAAAACAGGGAAAGGAAGGGAAAATCGGAGGCTGTCAGTTTTTTTTTTTTTTTTCATCCAGCCTGCTTTGTTAGCGTTTTCAGGCTGCTTACACTAACTAACAGTGCATATATACTGAACTGATCTTAAGTCTGCTGTGAGGCATCCCATTCTGTGACAACACCAGCCTCTATTTAATAGCATAATAACCATTTGCACTTATTCTCATAGAAATCAGGCCTGATAAAGACACTTTTGCTGTGCATGCTCTCTGGTTTTTGTGGCATCCCATTCTGTGACAACACCAGCCTCTATTTAATAGCATAATAACCATTTGCACTTATTCTCATAGAAATCAGGCCTGATAAAGACACTTCTGCTGTGCATGCTCTCTGGTTTTTGTGGCATCCCATTCTGTGACAACACCAGCCTCTATTTAATAGCATAATAACCATTTGCACTTATTCTCATAGAAATCAGGCCTGATAAAGACACTTTTGCTGTGCATGCTCTCTGGTTTTTGTGGCATCCCATTCTGTGACAACACCAGCCTCTATTTAATAGCATAATAACCATTTGCACTTATTCTCATAGAAATCAGGCCTGATAAAGACACTTTTGCTGTGCATGCTCTCTGGTTTTTGTGGCATCCCATTCTGTGACAACACCAGCCTCTATTTAATAGCATAATAACCATTTGCACTTATTCTCATAGAAATCAGGCCTGATAAAGACACTTTTGCTGTGCATGCTCTCTGGTTTTTGTGGCATCCCATTCTGTGACAACACCAGCCTCTATTTAATAGCATAATAACCATTTGCACTTATTCTCATAGAAATCAGGCCTGATAAAGACACTTTTGCTGTGAATGCTCTCTGGTTTTTGTGGCATCCCATTCTGTGACAACACCAGCCTCTATTTAATAGCATAATAACCATTTGCACTTATTCTCATAGAAATCAGGCCTGATAAAGACACTTTTGCTGGGCATAGTACTACTGGATCTTTTTTGGGGGCATCCCATTCTGTGACTAAAGCAGCCTCTGTTTAAGACCATATAAGCATTTGCTCTTATCATATTTGAAATTAGGCCTGATAAAGACACTTTTGCTGGGCATAGTACTACTGGATCTTTTTTGGGGGCATCCCATTCTGTGACTAAAGCAGCCTCTGTTTAAGACCATATAAGCATTTGCTCTTATCATATTTGAAATTAGCCTGATTAAGACACTTTTGCTGGGCATAGTACTACTGGATCTTTTTTGGGGGCATCCCATTCTGTGACTAAAGCAGCCTCTGTTTAAGACCATATAAGCATTTGCTCTTATCATATTTGAAATTAGGCCTGATAAAGACACTTTTGCTGGGCATAGTACTACTGGATCTTTTTGGGGGGCATCCCATTCTGTGACTAAAGCAGCCTCTGTTTAAGACCATATAAGCATTTGCTCTTATCATATTTGAAATTAGCCTGATAAAGACACTTTTGCTGGGCATAGTACTACTGGATCTTTTTTGGGGGCATCCCATTCTGTGACTAAAGCAGCCTCTGTTTAAGACCATATAAGCATTTGCTCTTATCATATTTGAAATTAGGCCTGATAAAGACACTTTTGCTGGGCATAGTACTACTGGATCTTTTTTGGGGGCATCCCATTCTGTGACTAAAGCAGCCTCTGTTTAAGACCATATAAGCATTTGCTCTTATCATATTTGAAATTAGGCCTGATAAAGACACTTTTGCTGGGCATAGTACTACTGGATCTTTTTTGGGGGCATCCCATTCTGTGACTAAAGCAGCCTCTGTTTAAGACCATATAAGCATTTGCTCTTATCATATTTGAAATTAGCCTGATAAAGACACTTTTGCTGGGCATAGTACTACTGGATCTTTTTTGGGGGCATCCCATTCTGTGACTAAAGCAGCCTCTGTTTAAGACCATATAAGCATTTGCTCTTATCATATTTGAAATTAGGCCTGATAAAGACACTTTTGCTGGGCATAGTACTACTGGATCTTTTTTGGGGGCATCCCATTCTGTGACTAAAGCAGCCTCTGTTTAAGACCATATAAGCATTTGCTCTTATCATATTTGAAATTAGCCTGATAAAGACACTTTTGCTGGGCATAGTACTACTGGATCTTTTTTGGGGGCATCCCATTCTGTGACTAAAGCAGCCTCTGTTTAAGACCATATAAGCATTTGCTCTTATCATATTTGAAATTAGGCCTGATAAAGACACTTTTGCTGGGCATAGTACTACTGGATCTTTTTTGGGGGCATCCCATTCTGTGACTAAAGCAGCCTCTGTTTAAGACCATATAAGCATTTGCTCTTATCATATTTGAAATTAGGCCTGATAAAGACACTTTTGCTGGGCATAGTACTACTGGATCTTTTTTGGGGGCATCCCATTCTGTGACTAAAGCAGCCTCTGTTTAAGACCATATAAGCATTTGCTCTTATCATATTTGAAATTAGGCCTGATAAAGACACTTTTGCTGTGCATGCTCTCTGGTTTATGTGGCATCCCATTCTGTGACTACACCAGCCTCTATTTAATAGCATAATAACCATTTGCACTTATTCTCATAGAAATCAGGCCTGATAAAGACACTTTTGCTGGGCATGCTCTCTGGTTTTTGTGGCATCCCATTCTGTGACAACACCAGCCTCTATTTAATAGCATAATAACCATTTGCACTTATTCTCATAGAAATCAGGCCCGATAAAGACACTTTTGCTGTGCATGCTCTCTGGTTTTTGTGGCATCCCATTCTGTGACAACACCAGCCTCTATTTAATAGCATAATAACCATTTGCACTTATTCTCATAGAAATCAGGCCTGATAAAGACACTTTTGCTGTGCATGCTCTCTGGTTTTTGTGGCATCCCATTCTGTGACAACACCAGCCTCTATTTAATAGCATAATAACCATTTGCACTTATTCTCATAGAAATCAGGCCTGATAAAGACACTTTTGCTGGGCATAGTACTACTGGATCTTTTTTGGGGGCATCCCATTCTGTGACTAAAGCAGCCTCTGTTTAAGACCATATAAGCATTTGCTCTTATCATATTTGAAATTAGGCCTGATAAAGACACTTTTGCTGGGCATAGTACTACTGGATCTTTTTTGGGGGCATCCCATTCTGTGACTAAAGCAGCCTCTGTTTAAGACCATATAAGCATTTGCTCTTATCATATTTGAAATTAGCCTGATAAAGACACTTTTGCTGGGCATAGTACTACTGGATCTTTTTTGGGGGCATCCCATTCTGTGACTAAAGCAGCCTCTGTTTAAGACCATATAAGCATTTGCTCTTATCATATTTGAAATTAGGCCTGATAAAGACACTTTTGCTGGGCATAGTACTACTGGATCTTTTTTGGGGGCATCCCATTCTGTGACTAAAGCAGCCTCTGTTTAAGACCATATAAGCATTTGCTCTTATCATATTTGAAATTAGGCCTGATAAAGACACTTTTGCTGGGCATAGTACTACTGGATCTTTTTTGGGGGCATCCCATTCTGTGACTAAAGCAGCCTCTGTTTAAGACCATATAAGCATTTGCTCTTATCATATTTGAAATTAGGCCTGATAAAGACACTTTTGCTGGGCATAGTACTACTGGATCTTTTTTGGGGGCATCCCATTCTGTGACTAAAGCAGCCTCTGTTTAAGACCATATAAGCATTTGCTCTTATCATATTTGAAATTAGCCTGATAAAGACACTTTTGCTGGGCATAGTACTACTGGATCTTTTTTGGGGGCATCCCATTCTGTGACTAAAGCAGCCTCTGTTTAAGACCATATAAGCATTTGCTCTTATCATATTTGAAATTAGGCCTGATAAAGACACTTTTGCTGTGCATGCTCTCTGGTTTTTGTGGCATCCCATTCTGTGACAACACCAGCCTCTATTTAATAGCATAATAACCATTTGCACTTATTCTCATAGAAATCAGGCCTGATAAAGACACTTTTGCTGTGCATGCTCTCTGGTTTTTGTGGCATCCCATTCTGTGACTACACCAGCCTCTATTTAATAGCATAATAACCATTTGCACTTATTCTCATAGAAATCAGGCCTGATAAAGACACTTTTGCTGGGCATAGTACTACTGGATCTTTTTTGGGGGCATCCCATTCTGTGACTAAAGCAGCCTCTGTTTAAGACCATATAAGCATTTGCTCTTATCATATTTGAAATTAGGCCTGATAAAGACACTTTTGCTGGGCATAGTACTACTGGATCTTTTTTGGGGGCATCCCATTCTGTGACTAAAGCAGCCTCTGTTTAAGACCATATAAGCATTTGCTCTTATCATATTTGAAATTAGCCTGATAAAGACACTTTTGCTGGGCATAGTACTACTGGATCTTTTTTGGGGGCATCCCATTCTGTGACTAAAGCAGCCTCTGTTTAAGACCATATAAGCATTTGCTCTTATCATATTTGAAATTAGCCTGATAAAGACACTTTTGCTGGGCATAGTACTACTGGATCTTTTTTGGGGGCATCCCATTCTGTGACTAAAGCAGCCTCTGTTTAAGACCATATAAGCATTTGCTCTTATCATATTTGAAATTAGGCCTGATAAAGACACTTTTGCTGGGCATAGTACTACTGGATCTTTTTTGGGGGCATCCCATTCTGTGACTAAAGCAGCCTCTGTTTAAGACCATATAAGCATTTGCTCTTATCATATTTGAAATTAGGCCTGATAAAGACACTTTTGCTGGGCATAGTACTACTGGATCTTTTTTGGGGGCATCCCATTCTGTGACTAAAGCAGCCTCTGTTTAAGACCATATAAGCATTTGCTCTTATCATATTTGAAATTAGGCCTGATAAAGACACTTTTGCTGGGCATAGTACTACTGGATCTTTTTTGGGGGCATCCCATTCTGTGACTACAGCAGCCTCTGTTTAAGACCATATAAGCATTTGCTCTTATCATATTTGAAATTAGGCCTGATAAAGACACTTTTGCTGTGCATGCTCTCTGGTTTTTGTGGCATCCCATTCTGTGACAACACCAGCCTCTATTTAATAGCATAATAACCATTTGCACTTATTCTCATAGAAATTAGGCCTGATAAAGACACTTTTGCTGTGCATGCTCTCTGGTTTTTGTGGCATCCCATTCTGTGACTACACCAGCCTCTATTTAATAGCATAATAACCATTTGCACTTATTCTCATAGAAATCAGGCCTGATAAAGACACTTTTGCTGGGCATAGTACTACTGGATCTTTTTTGGGGGCATCCCATTCTGTGACTAAAGCAGCCTCTGTTTAAGACCATATAAGCATTTGCTCTTATCATATTTGAAATTAGGCCTGATAAAGACACTTTTGCTGGGCATAGTACTACTGGATCTTTTTTGGGGGCATCCCATTCTGTGACTAAAGCAGCCTCTGTTTAAGACCATATAAGCATTTGCTCTTATCATATTTGACATTAGCCTGATAAAGACACTTTTGCTGGGCATAGTACTACTGGATCTTTTTTGGGGGCATCCCATTCTGTGACTAAAGCAGCCTCTGTTTAAGACCATATAAGCATTTGCTCTTATTATATTTATATTATAAGACACTTTTGCTGGGCATAGGCTTACTGCTGCCTGCCAGGTGCACTTCTGTTGAGGCATCCCATTCTGTAACATAGCATATCCCTCTTTATTTACACTAAGCAGCTCTCTTATTTACACTAAGCAGGCCTGTTGGAGGCTGAGTGTTACTGCTCACTTTTGGTGTGCATTATATTCTGTTTCATATAGACCCACCGCTGCCCGGGGGATCTTAAAATATCACCTACTACCACGCCAGTTAGACTATGTCGGGCAGACAAGTGCCTGGAAGTGAAAAGAGGAGTGGCAGAGGCCAAGATTCCGCAGGCAGAGCTCGCATCAGACTGGGGGCCAGTAGCAGCAGGAGTCACGCTGAGAGACCTAATCTGCCAGTATCTGCTAGCGGTCGGGTCTCCACCAGTAACGCATCTGCCGTGGTAGATTGGTTGACGCGCTCATCAACAACATCATCACAACTTACGTCTGAGACCCCCAGTCTAGGGTCGGTAGGTTCCTCTGACACAACCCTGAGTTGGCATGCCCCGAGAGCAGTCCCTGTCCTCCCATTGCCTCTGTCCTACGCCGTTCCCTCCCCCAGCGACGTATCCTATGCTTTGGGTTCAGCTCCACTCTTTAGTGAGGAGGACCATCAGATAGAGGACAGTCAGCAGCTACTGCCCAGCCAAGAAATGGAGGTGGCTTCTCTAGCTAGGCAGACAAATAGTGATGTGGACAGTGTCGTGGGTGCTGCGAGCGTTCCAGCTCCTGCGCCAGACACTGTTGACGAATCCACGAACATCAGTGACGTACAGCCACAACTCGGTGATGATGATGATGATGACGATGAAGCCGATCGCACTTGGGAGCCGGGTGATGAAGGGGCTTCATCGTCATCATCAGGAGATTAGGGGCGCAGGTTGCCCCGGAGTCAGCAGCTGAGGCAGCAAGGTGGTAGCAGTCAGCATGGGGGCACAATTCCAAAGGCTGGAGCCGGCCGGGGCCGGGGCCGGGGTAGAGCACCTGCTGTGCGGCAGTCTACCTTATCGGGAGGTAGTGGAGCAGGGGTTCCTGGAGTTGGCAACAGCAGCAGTGAATCAGTGAGGCCAGGGGGTGGGAAAAGTAGCTACTCGGCAGTGTGGCAGTTTTTCCTGAGGCATCCGCAGGAGGGTAACATGGCCACATGCAAGATATGTAGGCAAAAGGTGAAGCGTGGCCAGGGTCCAAATGTTGGCACCACGGCCCTGCGTCAACATATGATGCGTCACCATAAAACGACCTGTAAGAACCGAGGCTCCCAAGGGGTGGTCCAGTCTGCTTCCTCACCAAGTGAGCTCCCAATTTCTGCCAGCCAAGGCTCCAGCACCTCAGCCGAAGGCAGCTGTGCGTCATACCCATCCTCTGTCGCTCCTGCTCCTCCTCCTCCTCCTCCAAGTCATGCATCCCGCCAGCAATCCATCAGCGAAGCCATGTCCAAGAGACAGCAGTATGCGCCCACTCATCCTACGGCGCAGAAGCTGAATGTGCTCCTGTCCAAGTTGCTGGTGCTGCAGTCGCTCCCTTTTCAGGTGGTGGAATCTGCACCTTTCAGAGAACTGATGGCTTGTGCCGAGCCGAGGTGGAGAGTCCCAAGCCGTAATTTCTTTGCCAAGAAGGCAGTACCAGCGCTGCACACTTTTGTTGAACAGAAGGTGGGCCAGTCCTTGAGCCTGTCGGTGTGTAGCAAAATACATGGCAGCGCCGACATCTGGAGCTGTAACTACGGTCAGGGGCAGTACATGTCGTTTACGGCCCACTGGGTGAATGTGGTCCCTTTGCAGCAGCAACTTGGACAGGTCACGCCGCTTCGGCCTCCGCGCTCTCTGCCCATTGGGCCTGTGACACCGTGCGACTCGGCCTCCTCATCCTCCGCCATCTCCTCACCCTCCACTGTAGGCTCAAGTCTCAGTGCCCCTCCAGTCTACCATGTATGCAGGGCACGGAGGTGTCACGCAGTGCTTCACATGGTTTGTCTTGGCGAACGGAGTCACACAGGGGAGGAACTGCTTAAATGTATTCATCAGGAAATCCAAACATGGCTTACTCCGAGAAAACTTAAAATGGGAATCATGGTTACCGACAATGGGAAGAACATTTTGTCTGCGCTGCGCCAAGGAAGCCTGACCCATGCCCCCTGCATGGCTCACGTCTTCAATCTGGTTGTCAAGCGGTTTCTGAAGTGTTCCCCCCATCTGCAGGACATCCTAACAACTTCAAGGAAACTTTGCATGCACTTCAGCCACTCCTACACCGCCAAACACACCCTTCTTGAGCTACAGCGTCAGAATGGTATCCCCCAACATAGTCTGATTTGCGATGTTTCCACCCGTTGGAATTCCACCCTTCACATGTTGGACCGATTATATGAACAGAGAAAAGCCATCACGGATTTCCTGATGATCCAAACAGATAGGGGGACTCCCCTGTGTAACTTCAATGTCAACCAGTGGCAGCTCATACGTGACACCTGCCGTTTGCTCAGGCCCTTTGAGGAAGCCACTTTATTTGTCAGTCGGCAGGATTACGGGATGAACGACGTGATTCCACTGCTTCATGTACTACAGCACATGTTGGAAACCATGGCACTGGGCACTGGAGACATGGCGTTTACATCTTACGGCCACATGAACCCCGTTGGAGCTGAACTGGAGGAGGAGGAGGAAGAGGAGGAGGAGGAGTTGCCCAGCGAAACACAGTTTAGGCTTGGCGAAATGGCTGGTTTATCTAGTCAGCGGACAGGAGAGGAGGAGCAGGAGCAGCCAGAGGAGCTAGAGGTTTTTGAGGAAGGCGAGACAGAGGACCCGGGCACACCGTGGCAGTATGCAGTGGAGATGGAGACAGGTAGTCCATCCGAGTCACTTGCGCAAATGGCACGAAGCATGCTCACGTGCTTGCGTAGTGACCCCAGAATTGTTTCCATCTGTCGGCGGGATGACTTCTGGCTGTCCACCTTATTGGACCCTAGCTTCCGGCACAAAATGGGGGCATTTTTTAAACCCACCGAGAGGGAGGACAAACTCAACTACTACAAAGACATTCTACGTAGGCAGTTGGCCGATGCCTATCTGCGCCATGGTCCATACTCTCGCAGGTCTGACTCGAGGGGACCTCTGCGCTCACCTTCCACTGCCATGGCCGCTGGGGGGGTTGGCAGGAGCAGCAGCAGCAGCTCCATCAGCAGCAGCAGCCTCAGTCTTCAGTCGCTAATGAGTAGCTTTCTACACCCGCATAGTGAGGCTACTCATGAGCAGCAGGAAGACCTGGAGCAGGACCTCAACCAGCAGGTCATGTCATACTTTGACATGACCATGCCAACACACCTTGAGGATCCGCTGGACTTCTGGGCAGCCAAACTTGATTTGTGGCCGCAACTAGCAGAGTTTGCCCTGGAAAAGCTGTCCTGCCCGGCAAGTAGCGTGCCATCTGAGCGGGTGTTTAGTGCGGCGGGGGCCATAGTTACGGCGAGGAGAACTCGTCTGTCAACTAAAAATGTGGAGAGACTCACCTTTGTCAAAATGAATCAGGGATGGATCAGCCAGGATTTCCACCCACCAATGCCTGATGCATGTGACTAGATTCAGCATGGTGCCACGTTTTACACTTTCCAAATGGTGCAAAACATATTTATGTCTTTAGGCCATTTTTTGGGCTCCTGCTGCTGCTGCTGCCAACTTCTGCCAACTCCAGGGTGTGATTCATCCAATTGTTGGGCTCCTGAAGCCAACCCCAGTGTCACTTTAAAGTAATATTTGGGCTCCTGCTGCTGCTGCTGCTGTCAACTCCTGCCAACTCCAGGGTGTGATTCATCCAATTTTTGGGCTACTGAAGCCAACTCCAGTGTATATTTGGGCTCCTGCTGCGGCTGCTGCCAACTTCTGCCAACTCCAGGGTGTGATTCATCCAATTTTTGGGCTCCTGAAGCCAACTCCAGTGTATATTTGGGCTCCTGCTGCTGCTGCTGCCAACTTCTGCCAACTCCAGGGTGTGATTCATCCAATTTTTGGGCTCCTGAAGCCAACTCCAGTGTATATTTGGGCTCCTGCTGCTGCTGCTGCCAACTCCAGGGTGTGATTCATCCAATTTTTGGGCTCCTGAGGCCAACCCCAGGGTCTCTTTAATGTAATATTTGGGCTCCTGCTGCTGCTACTGTCAACTCCTGCCAACTCCAGGGTGTGATTCATCCAATTTTTGGGCTCCTGAGGCCAACCCCAGGGTCTCTTTAATGTAATATTTGGGCTCCTGCTGCTGCTGTCAACTCCTGCCAACTGCAGGGTGTGATTCATCCAATTTTTGGGCTCCTGAAGCCAACTCCAGTGTATATTTGGGCTCCTGCTGCTGCTACTGTCAACTCCTGCCAACTCCAGGGTGTGATTCATCCAATTTTTGGGCTCCTGAGGCCAACCCCAGGGTCTCTTTAATGTAATATTTGGGCTCCTGCTGCTGCTGTCAACTCCTGCCAACTGCAGGGTGTGATTCATCCAATTTTTGGGCTCCTGAAGCCAACTCCAGTGTATATTTGGGCTCCTGCTGCTGCTACTGTCAACTCCTGCCAACTCCAGGGTGTGATTCATCCAATTTTTGGGCTCCTGAAGCCAACTCCAGTGTATATTTGGGCTCCTGCTGCTGCTGCTGCCAACTCCAGGGTGTGATTCATCCAATTTTTGGGCTCCTGAAGCCAACTCCAGTGTATATTTGGGCTCCTGCTGCTGCTGCTGCTGCCAACTTCTGCCAACTCCAGGGTGTGATTCATCCAATTTTTGGGCTCCTGAAGCCAACTCCAGTGTATATTTGGGCTCCTGCTGCTGCTGCTGCCAACTCCAGGGTGTGATTCATCCAATTTTTGGGCTCCTGAAGCCAACTCCAGGGTCTCTTTAATGTAATATTTGGGCTCCTGCTGCTGCTACTGTCAACTTCTGCCAACTCCAGGGTGTGATTCATCCAATTGTTGGGCTCCTGAAGCCAACCCCAGTGTCACTTTAAAGTAATATTTGGGCTCCTGCTGCTGCTGCTGCTGTCAACTCCTGCCAACTCCAGGGTGTGATTCATCCAATTTTTGGGCTACTGAAGCCAACTCCAGTGTATATTTGGGCTCCTGCTGCTGCTGCTGCCAACTTCTGCCAACTCCAGGGTGTGATTCATCCAATTTTTGGGCTCCTGAAGCCAACTCCAGTGTATATTTTGGCTCCTGCTGCTGCTGCTGCTGCCAACTTCTGCCAACTCCAGGGTGTGATTCATCCAATTTTTGGGCTCCTGAAGCCAACTCCAGTGTATATTTGGGCTCCTGCTGCTGCTGCTGCCAACTCCAGGGTGTGATTCATCCAATTTTTGGGCTCCTGAAGCCAACCCCAGGGTCTCTTTAAAGTAATATTTGGGCTCCTGCTGCTGCTACTGCCAACTTCTGCCAACTCCAGGGTGTGATTCATCCAATTTTTGGGCTCCTGAAGCCAACTCCAGTGTATATTTGGGCTCCTGCTGCTGCTGCTGCCAACTCCAGGCTGTGATTCATCCAATTTTTGGGCTCCTGAAGCCAACTCCAGTGTATATTTGGGCTCCTGCTGCTGCTACTGTCAACTCCTGCCAACTCCAGGGTGTGATTCATCCAATTTTTGGGCTCCTGAAGCCAACTCCAGTGTATATTTGGGCTCCTGCTGCTGCTGCTGCCAACTGCAGGGTGTGATTCATCCAATTTTTGGGCTCCTGAAGCCAACTCCAGTGTATATTTGGGCTCCTGCTGCTGCTGCTGCTGCCAACTTCTGCCAACTCCAGGGTGTGATTCATCCAATTTTTGGGCTCCTGAAGCCAACTCCAGTGTATATTTGGGCTCCTGCTGCTGCTGCTGCCAACTCCAGGGTGTGATTCATCCAATTTTTGGGCTCCTGAAGCCAACTCCAGTGTATATTTGGGCTCCTGCTGCTGCCAACTTCTGCCAACTCCAGGGTGTGATTCATCCAATTTTTGGGCTCCTGAAGCCAACTCCAGTGTATATTTGGGCTCCTGCTGCTGCTGCTGCCAACTCCAGGGTGTGATTCATCCAATTTTTGGGCTCCTGAGGCCAACCCCAGGGTCTCTTTAATGTAATATTTGGGCTCCTGCTGCTGCTGCTGCTGTCAACTCCTGCCAACTCCAGGGTGTGATTCATCCAATTTTTGGGCTCCTGCTGCTGCCAACTCCAGTGTCTCTTTAAAGCAATGTTTGGGCTCCTTCTGCCCCTCATAGTGATGCCACTTCAACTCTCTGCAATTGTGCCGCTCTGCGATTCTATTAGCGATGCCTCTGATCTGCATGTGATATTTATTCAAAGTATTATTTAACTAACCCAGCACGCATCCTGTGCGTGTTACAGCAAGGCAGAATGGTTTACAACCCTATTGAGGCTCTAGGAGGCTCAGAAATAGCCGTTTTTAATAGCGATTCGTCGCGAATTTATTCGGGTCGAACCGATTTTTGTCGGAAAATTCGGCGAATCAGTCGAATCGAATTTTTCAAAAGTTCGCTCATCTCTAGCTAACAGGTTTGAGTGCTGTGGCTCCTTTAAGGCTTTTGTATCATGATTGCCCTGCTAACGTGCACCTCCCAGGTTAGTTACAAAATAGTCTGAGCGGCTGCCACCCCTCCTTTGTTCCTATGAACCAATGCGTCGCATAATTAAGTTACATAGTTAATACGAATTAAAGCAGTCAGCGGTTGATGTTATGACAAGCTTTTATGGGAGGCTATACTACAGATTTATAGTTTATAGGTAAAAAATTATTGTCGCCACCAGCGATTGAATTTCTTCCTTTCCAATCGAAGTGAGTGCCCCCTTGTCTTTAGAGAGAATTTTACCTGAAATTGTGTTTCCCGATATTTTTTGTATTGGCCATTTATATATTTATAAAAGTTAATGATGTTCCACCTTGGTCGTCTCCTCTTAAGACTGAACAGATTCAATTCTTGTAATCTTTCCTCATAACTAAGATGCTTCATTCCTCTTATTAGTTTAGTGGCTCTCCTCTACAACCTTTCCATAGAGCGCCCTTTCTATGAACTGGTGCCCAGAACTGGACTGCATATTTCAGGTGAGGGTGCACCAGTGCCTTGTAAGGAGGCAGGAATACATCCCTATCCCGTGATTCCATGCCTCTTTTAATCATGATAATATCTTGGTGGCCTTGGAAGCAGCTGCTTGACATTGCATGCTGTTATTTAGCCTGTGATCTACCAGTACCCCCAGATTCTTCTCAACAAGTGACTCTCCCAGTTTTAGTCCCCAGAGGACATACAGTATGTGGCCTTCAGGTTATTAGACCCAAAGTACATGAATTTACATTTATCCACATTAAACGTCATTTGCCAAGTGGATGCCCAGACACTCAAAGTGTCCAAGTCAGCTTGAACCTTGTGAACATATTCAATAGATTGCACTGTGCTACAGGTCTTTGTGTCATCTGCAAACATTGGGACAGTGCATTTAATCCCTTCTTCCATGCCGTTTATTAACGACAATGGTATCATTAACCTCTGCACACGATCCTTCAACCAGTTATCAATCCAGTTACAAACTACATTTTCTAATCCTGAAGACCTCAGTTTCCCCAATAAGTATCTATGGGGGACAGTGTTAAATGCTTTTACAAAATCCAGAAAAACTATATCTACAGCCTCCCCTCTGTCCAGGTTTCTACTCACCTCCTCATAGAAGCCAATCAGGATAGTCTGGAAGCTTCTGTCCTTAGTAAAACCGTGCTGGTCGTAACTTATAATATTATGGATAGTTGCATATTTGTGTATATAGTCCCTTAATAGCCCCTCAAGCAATGTTCCCACAATGGACTTACAGGTCTGTAATTGCCTGGAGAAGTCCCTTGGCACTATACCAATAGTTAATGAGTCTTTAAAGATCAAAAACAGGGGTGATGAAATAACTGAACTGAGTTCTTTAAGAACTCTTGGGTGAAGTCCATCTGCTCCTGCTGTCTTATTCACATTTACATTATTTAGTCTTTCCTGGATGATATCCATGTTTAGCTTGTTGAGTATTATACTTGGGCTATTGCTATCAGTGGCATCTCCTGTGTTGGCTCCTTGACAATTAGCCCCATTATCATTAATTAGGGCACCTGCCTGTTCTGATTTAGTTTTCTTTGAATTTATATTTAAAAGTTCAGGGTTTATTTTGCTCCTTTGGCCACATCATTGTGTGCTTTTGCTAAACTTATTTATTTCTTACATGCTTTATTTACTAATTTATACTTTTCAAGAGTTACAGCTGAGAACTCTGCCTTGTCATTTTTAAATGCCCCTTTCTTCTACTTTATTGCACTTTTAACCCCAGGTCTCAGCTATTATGGGTTTAATTTTAGCTGCTTATATTTGTTTTCCATAGGAATACATTTTGCAATGTTGGTACTCACAGTTGATTTAAAGCACTCCCATTTGGCATCTGTATCCTTATTCTTCAACAGATGCTCCCAGTCTATATCCTGGAGATCAGCTCTGAGCCTGGATAAGTTGGCCTTTCTAAATGTCAGTGTTTTTTCCCTCCCAGACAGAAAATCTTTCTTTCAGTTTACGTTGAATACAACTATATTGTAGTTACAAAGATTTTCACGGACTGTAACCGTCTGTATCTGGTCATCATCATTTAATATTACCAGATCCAAAAGAGCATCACCCCTAGTAGGTACCTCCACAAACTGATTCATATAGTTGTCTGGTAGTAAGCTGAGGAATGCTCAAGTTGGTCATGCTCAGTTCTATGCTCAGTTCTATGATTCATTTGTGCACTCACATGCTGCATTTGGCTACGCCATGTGACTTGGCCAAAAGAAAATGTCGCCTGTGAGCGATTTGGGGCAACACTAGCAACACTAACACTAGCAACAGTCACTATGCCCGCATCCTCCACCAATTGTGAGTGATTTGGGGTGAACGGCAAAGGCAGATTTATTGAGAAAATAAAGTGTTCAAAAGCTAAATATCTCTTCAGAGGTTGCAGCAACAATGCAATAAATCAAGTGGTTACTTCACCAACTTAATGCAAGTCCAGGGTTTTATACTCCAGCAAGCTGCAAGTCCAGGCCAGGGTATCAGGTTCTGCTTTACAGGGCATACACACCCACGCTGCTCATCCACAAAAGTCCAAGATTTGGGGTCGCAGAAGCCAAGTCTTTCGGCTTAAATTCAGTCTCTCATTTACCACTGAGCAGTACAGCCTGGGCTCCTTCCTCCAGGCTGGTAAACAGCAAACTGACAGGCTCAGCGGCTCCTTTTATTCAGGCTTCCCCTGCAATCAGCCTCATCACCTGTGCAAGGCCTGAGATCAGGGAACAAACCTGTAAAGGACTGGGGAATGAGAACTGGGTCCTGAAAACCCGGCATGGATCGCGCCTGATACAGCATTGCAGGGGAAAAATACACACCGTTTATCACTTTTCCATACACTTTACCACACACCTTAATGAAAGGATATATCAGAATGCACAATAATATACATATATATTTGACCTACCGAGTGACCTATGGATCAATGTGTTGCAGCAGCTTGCCGGTCTTTTATTTTATGTCTGCTGGATGAATCCAAGTTTGAGTTGCCAATTTGAAGGGAAATCTTAGGTGATCTTAGGATCACCGAGAGCCGACTCAACTGTACATGGGATACCTGAAGAACTAGAACAAATCAAGGGCTGATGAGAGCATATTGCCAACTTGCCAAGTAAGGTTTTAAACTAAACCTTCCATTGAAGTTGTTAGTGGCTTGGGACTTATTGAGAGCACTTTAATTTCCTGGTTAGTTTCCTCCTTTAAAACTGCAAGGGCTGCATGTTTTCTTCAGAGAAGTAGTGGGATTTATCTACTGCCCTCCCCTATAATTCTGAACTCAATAAAAGTTAAAAAAAAAACAATTAAAGTGACTGGAGTCCAACATTTTCTTCTACAAAGGTATTCTACATACTACACAGTGGCCCCAACTCAGGAACCCAGGAAATGCCTATGTTAGGTACTTGCTGACTGGTTAACTGACAGCAGTCTGGGTTCTGTAAGTTACACCTGACTGTGGAGACAGGGCAAGTGGGAGGTTTCATAAACAGGCAGAAATATATTAGCTGCAAACTACATTGGGCCTGCCAGCCTGACTCTAAACAAGATATGGGTTAGCCTGCCAGTGGTGGACTACCTGTGATATTTGCTCACAGCCATCCCCAATTAACCCATTATGAATTTCTCCTTTAAAGGAACACATTTACCAGAAAAGGCTAACTTAATTTTCTGAGATAACTAACTGTTTTGCTTATGCATTAAAAAAGCATGCAGCCATGAGTGTGCTCCCTTATGATTGAAAGCAGGGGCATGTAGAAGCTCATGAAGGATAAATGGGTGCCACATTGGCAAGGAATGGTAAAAAGTCTTACAGGGCTTTCTTGTCTGCAAGCCACATAACCCAATGAGCCACAGTATACAGTATAGAGTACTCCTTAAATAGCAAATACAATTAAAGTCTATGGAATGGGGTATTGGGCCAAATTATTTGACCATTTTGCCCTCTTTTACCTATTGTAGTAAAAAAAGGCTGTAGGCTTATTCCTAAAACGCATCCCTAAAAACTGACAGCTTTAGGAATACTGAACGATGTCTGGCAAGCCTCGTAAGTGTCCTTTGCCGGCACCCTGTAGTCTGTATCTTTGTTATCTGCACTGAGGGCAACCTGTTCTACTTGAGATTTCTATATGCCCACACCAAGACCTGGGAGCACTCATCAAATAACTGTTATTCACCAATGACAAAACAATTGTTGAAGAGATTAATCGATGGCAAAAGCAATTGGATGTCTCCTGAGGGAGAACACAGATGTTGGTGCTTACCAGGCCGTGGTACGTTCCTGTATTGGATACCTGCTTCTTCTCAAGCAGTTTTATTATCATTATCTCTGTTCAAACATCTATTGGAGTGACTATGTAACAAATTTTGAGGTTCTCTAGCAAACACAGACTATGAGTATAGAGGTATGCTGCTGAAGACACAGCTAGCTAGCTACACTAGCCTGGTCACATGTTCTGAATGGAAGATCACTAACTGTACATGATTGTATTGTATGAGAAGTTGACCTTCAACTATCAAAATCTAGGGGCCCTTTAGAAGAGGTACAAATGATCCTGAAGGCTTCTCCTAATGCACCATCAACCCCACCCAGTAGTCTCCTTTCCACTGACGCCCATTGAGACAGCTTTTAGGACAAGAGGTACAAAATGAAGAACAGGCCACTAATAGCTCCTAAGTCTATATGAGTCTTTGGGCTCCATTGAGATTTCAGGCCTCCTTCTCTCTTGTGGAGAGCCCTATCTGCTGGGCAACCCTATGACACATGGAGCAATACCATCAAAATTAGATGTTGTAGGTTCACAAAATGGATAGCTAAGAGTTACCTAGTCAACACAAGCCATTTCAATGACAGCGGCACCTTGGAGTAGTAAGGTCTGATGATCTCTATCTCTGCTAGCGATCATGCCTGATATGAGCAGTAATAATACTCTATAGACTTTGTGGAATTGTTTCAAGAGACGTATACTGATCCTATCTAACTTAATTTCAGCAATGTCATGAGTCGGAACAGATCACTATCAAATCTGTCACGCTTGTCATAACACGGCTCTTAAATAGGAGCTATCACTACCCAGAGATACTTCTGCTAAGGAACTCTTCTGTTTAATGGCATTTTATATATCTCTCCACATTTCCACCGCATGCTTTTATGGCAGAGACAACTGTCACTGTTTGCCGGGGCTCACTGTCAAGACTGATAAGTGCTCATTTGCCTTCACACATCTGAACTTTTATTTGTGCCATATGCAAATGGAGATAATTAACACCAATATGTGGAAAGGGAGGAGACACGTGCACTCGTGTCGGGAAAAGCTGATGAGCATTAGTTACATGTGATGAAATTCCAAGCACATTCTTGAAATGAGGAGCTGCTCAGAGGACGATGAATAAGGCACTCTTTGGTTTACATGGTGAAACCCCACTAGCAAGAAAAAGAAACTGACAGTTACATTAATCAATGGAATCACTTTATGCTGAATAAAAATTTTAAGGATGCCATTGTCATTACTGAATGTATTAGATCAAAAAACAGAACAGAATGAGCGACATTATAGTATACTATACTATAAATCTACACGCAGAATCAGATGTGCTCATGCAGGATATACATTAAATACATACAAAGAATGAGCTCAGATGCAAAGGCAATAGTAATATATCTATTGGGTAGGACTCATTTAACAAAGAAGTACCAACAGCCCATGCCGGGCAGCCATTGCAAGGGACCACTTGGATGAGTTTCCAAAATGGAGAGGAAGAATAGGGCTACCTCACATACACAGAGAGGGTTTGAGGAAAGGGTTGGCACTGAAACAATGAAATTGATGAGGGTGAGCAAATTGGTCACATGTGGATGGTTGCTTGCTGAAACCTCCTGCAGATTACCCACTATCCATCAGCATAGATCTGCTTTCCTGGGGCACCCCTAGACTTATACCAAAGGGGTTGATATGCAGCCATGGCCTCCAAGCCTGAGGTTACAAGCCCCTTTGCCCAGTGCACCAGGTTGGTGGAAATGAGAGAGGGTTGGCACTACTTTTTCTTAAAGAACATAAATCGTTTACCAGGTCTTTTGGCGTTGGGATGAATATATTGTCATAAGTGACGGTGCTCTTCCTCTCTCAGCTGATAAATCTGTTACATTCACGTACTGCAACTTAATAAATAGCTGGAGCTTAGTTTGTGATTAACTGTAACAATTTTTCGATCATCCAAATATATATAACAAGTTTAACCCTGCAGTAGGAGAAAGTAACTGATTTATCAGGAAGAGGAAATCATGGGCTATATCACCCCTGATACAGTAAACCTGTCACCCCTGGATTTTATTCCTACCATGAGAGAAAAACCACAAGCTTGGCTGGAGTTTTATTCAGTTTGGGTGTAAAAGTGGCCCCTCCTCTCATTAGCAAATGTGTTTATATAGATTTTTAATATTACACAATTTCACGATAGTGCTCCTTTAAGCAGTAAAAGATGGCCAATTATTACCAGAAATTCAGCTTTGTCTCAAACACAATGAATTGGTAAAGTTTTGTAAATTAAACTTTGACACAAATCTGAAGCTCAACACTACACACTTTAACAGCCCCTTAGTGTCAAATTTGTGATGGGCAGTTAAGCATTGCCATGCCTCCTCAAGAACAGCTTTCTGGCTAGACCAGGGGTGGGCAATTATTTTTTCTATGGGGCCACATGAGAAACTAAAAATATTGTGGAGGGCCGGGCCAAAAGGCTGAACTCATTTCTGCATAATATTAATTGTATTTCTTTATAAAAAGCAGTAAATTCTTTTGGAAAACCTCGTATTCAGCATCTACCTATCTTTTTTAGCGGACATTTTGAGGGCTAAATGATCATGTGCACTTAGCTGACAACTGAAGGGGAGGGTGATACTGGTTGGTAGGATCCACAGAAAGGGGGGATATCGCCCCACATATGTCAGCAGCTCACTCTTCCACCACACTGGGCAGAGCAAATGCAGCCCCACTTTCCTTCCTCTCCTTCCCCTTAAGCTTAGCAGCAGCCTGAGGATGGCTTCCAGTCAGGCACCGATCGCCTGCTGCTTAAGTGATCGCCTGTGTACAGTGCGGGAGGGTGCCTCACAGGCAGCACGAGAGGAGGGACGTCGAATCACGAGCGGAGGCACTCCGCCAGCCAGCTCAGCCCGGGCCGGTCAGAGCCAATCACATGGCCGTATATGGCCCACGGCCTTACAATGCACAGGTCTGGGGTAGACCCACTACATACAGAACCACCATAAATAGTTTCTAGTAGATTGTCTAGGCTAATCATTAGTTACATTCCTGCCATGCAGAGGATTTATCCTCATGTGCTACTGAATAAAAATGTTGTCATTGAGATTTAGCCCCTTTTCTGTAGCCCAGCTCCTGGATGTTATTTATTTATGATCACTTTTTCTATCTTTTAGAGGTGGACGGTATCCGCCTCTTACATCAGACTGTGTGAGACACACATATGCTTGTGTGTGCAGGGAAAGATAGCTGCTTACTGCTTTTCCCAGGGCCGCCATCAGAAGTTTGGGGACCCTATACAACCATAATGTCTGCCCCTCCTACCCCAAGCAAGGCCAGTTGGAATAAGTATGGAAAATATATTGTTGCATGGTTCCTCCTCTTTCACCAAAGAAGAGAAGCTAAGACCTGCAATGACCACTGAGCCAGCCATTCACAGCAAAGGCAGTGGTGTTAGCCATGGCAGGTATCGGAAAAGCATTGTGGTACCAAAGCAAGTATTTTTTTCTAAATTGCCAAATTGGAGGTTGATTGGTGGGACCATCTATTTGTTTCTTATCCATCAATCCATTTAAATTCTATCTATCTATCTATCTATCTATCTATCTATCTATCTATCTATCTATCCCTTAGCTATCTATCCCATAGGTGTGATACAGTAATGCCAAGTGAGACCCCCAGCAGGCTAAAAGCTCGTTTTATTGATCACATAAGGGGATCAGGGGGTTTAGGTCAGTTCTGTAGCTTCCTAGGAAGGGTCCATCATGTAATATGTAACACATACGGTATTGCTCATAATAGAAATCACATATCTCTAAGGCCTTCACACTCAATAAGCACTTCTTGTGGCAGCTGCAGAATGTGGCTTATCATGAAAGCATCCCCTGCTCTGTACACACTCCTGACCCCCATAAATTTAATGACCAGGTGGATGTACAGACAGAGCAGGGGATGCTGTCTTGTAAAGCAGCTGCTAGAGAAAATCACTGGATGTGGGACCAGGTGCAATTATTTTACAACCCTTCCTGTCTCAGAAGTGGGGAAGGGGCCAGTAAGGCATGTCAAAGAGACATGTCTCTTTATCCACACCAAGGTAATGCACTTTGATCACAATTTCCAATCCAGAGGACCATGATCACATATTCAAAGAGCTACTTATGGCCTTCTCTGGACCCTTTTACACAGGGATAACATTTGCTCTGTAATCTAAGGAGAAACAATAGCCTCCAGGACATTCTGATTTGGAATGCTTCTCTGTGTGATACACCAGCAATTGCCCAGTATATTTATGTAGCCGGCAATCCTACAGCACATGTGCAGGTCACATCTCCACTCAAGTTAATCTGGCAGTTTTGAATCACTATGCAGAAGTGTGTGCTCTATTCATCTTCACTAGCCAACCTAGTGTCATAATGGCTTAAGCAAGGCTTGACTGGAGTGTGAGCAATGGTTGGCTGAAGGTCTGTGATTGTGATGTAGGATCACAATAAGGTGAGTTTTTTCAGATTATCCCAAGGCTTTCACACAGCAGGGCATCCCAAATTAGGATGTGTTGCTGGAGAGAAACAGTACCCAGGAGAGTGAACATCCCGTGCGTTGTTCCTCTGTAAGCAGCTTTATGTAAAAAAATAATTTTGCTCTCCTGGTGTAAGATGTCCCACAGTGGGCCTCACTTTGGTGATTTCTTGGTGACTGTTGCTCAATCACCTTGGTGTGAACAAATATACATCTATTGACTTAAAACATTTAAAAAGAAAATACCATACATCCATTTAAACATTTAAAAGAATCCTCTGAGGGGACAGACTACTACAGGGTTTTGCCTAACGTAGCGTTATTCACCATACCCTACTGACCTTATTGGAGTCAGAGTTAGAAAAAAGGTACAAGCTAACAAACTTGTGCATCTTGTTTATGGGATTAAGACCAGGCTAACCACAGTCTAAAGTGAAACTAGAGTGCTGAGGGAAGCTGCTGAAGTGTACCATCTGTAACGGAATGTACTGCTATGCTGAATTGAAGACCTTAATAAAGAGATTATTTGATAACAAGAAATGTAATTCCTGAAGACCAGCAATGACTAACGAGTAAGTGCACCTCACCCCACATGCCTCACCAACCTGAGTCACCCTACCCTAGGTCCAAGAACCCCCCTCACTCCTTACAGCCTCTTCCACAGGCCAGGCAAAGGCCCGTTACATTTAGAATTGGTAGGAGTTTACATGGGCTGAGTAATGAGAATACAGTTACGATTTGGGATTGTTGAGGGGGATGGTCTATAAATATGGGGCCCATATATTTGGAGAGGTAAGGCAGTCAGCATGTGGGCATTGTTAGATGAAAAACATATCAAAGAATTTCCTCCCAATGTAATATCTTACTGGGCCATGAGATCTGTGCTGGAGAGAGTGGGACTTATCAGAGGCATTCTGTCAGTTAGATCTCAGGGGAAACAAAGCGCTGCAAATTAGAATCACAGTACAGCAGCTACAGCCCCAGTCCCTTGCACTGCATGCAGAAACAAAATGGTGCCCAGGGACCCAGGCTAGAAGATGCAGGGCTTCCTCTGTCACTGACCTGTATCCCACAGCACCAGCCTCACAGGTATTGAAAGCAATCAGGGCTGCTTGCCCCTGCCCCTTTGGCAGCAGGGCCTTAAACAGCAGTCTCCATTTTAAAATTATTTACCAGTGTAAGGGAATGGACCAGAGAGTGGAGTGTGTATGAAAGGCGTTCCACAGATGCATAATACGGATTCAGCACCGCAATAATTTTTTTTTTCACTTTTTTGGTGAGAACATTTTTTTCCTTGTTCGTTGTTTTTCCTTGTTGTAATTCCACACCATATTTAGCTGTACAAATGGAAAAACAAATTGCACAGATAAATATGATGCTTTCTTTGTGCTAAAAATAGTTTTCTCTCATAGAAATGTACATTGCTGAATCATCCCTCATGTCTGTGACTCTTTTATGCATTGCAGACTCCGGACAAAATCAGCTCCTGAGCAGAGCCTACCTGGTAGACTTCTGCCTCCAAGCCCGCTCACTTGACCATCACCACCATCATTACTCTGCGCCTGATGCTGCCCGGCGCCTGCAACCAACAGAAATGGGCCTTATAATCCAGTTTTCCCTTCTGCCCTGATGGCGGCCCTGGATTTGCCTGTCTTTCTTCTTCCTGCTTTGTTGTCCACCTCTCAGTGCTAAGGTAGTCACAAATAAAAAACAAGAATCCAGGGGCTGGGCTACAGAGAAGAGACTGGATCGTTAACAGGCTTTGTTAGCAGCTCACCAGGATTATTCTTCTGCATGGCAGGTATGCAAAAAGGTTTGTTTTTACATTACACCTGGACAAGCCCTTTGTTAAGCCTGTGTTTCCATCAGGAAAAGGACTGTTGGGTCCTGCAAAAGCTGAAATATTTCTCCCCCCATGATTTCAACAGACCACCAAGGAACCCCTTTAATCACTCATACTTAGGAATAGCTCATTTCCCACTCCACTTTTTACTATTTTTAACCCATTCGTACAGTTCTTACTGTCCAAGTCCGCCTGTTCACATTCCTGTAATTCTGTCCCCTCTTATAATGCTAGACCTTCATACTATTCTGCATGACAGCCATACCATCCATTAGCCCCTGTAGCTTCTAAAGACCCCCATACCATCATGAAGACTCATCCTTCTCCCCAGAGAGAGAATAACACATACAGTAATTTGGCATGAATCTTAAATAACAGAATTTAAAGGTATAGCATCTGTCAATGAGTCCATCTGGTCCCATTCACAGCAGAAGAAAAGGCTGGGGGCTCATATTAGAGTTACTGTCCTGATGGTAGCCTTACCATTGCCAACCCACTGAGAGACACGGATGGACAGCAAGGGGGAATAAAGGGATCTCACTTTGGTGCTGGGTCAGAAGGTAGATTTTATAACCCTTTAAAACCAGGAGTGACTACCTAGTAAGGCATGTCATCAGAAATGAAAAACAAGAAGTTAGTACCTCTACCTCTGTCATTCCATTCCACCACCTCTGATAATTAGGCCAACATTCGATATAAATCATATCCTGGATTTAAGTCTGCTCATAAAAGCTCCTTTCTAGTCTGTCACCAGCAGCTCCCTTCCTCTTTTCTGCTTGGTAAATTATGCCATATAATGGCTATTTCTATTCCTTTCTGCAAGCCCCAGAAAATTGTAGAGCCTTAGGAGCAGAGGGCGGCTGATTTATTGAGGTGGAGAAAAACTTTTACTGCTTGACAGCAAGAAAAGTTTCTGGGTATGAGCAGCAGGCCTCCTGACGCTCGTGCTGCAGGAGATGTCGCTCTGGCAGTTAGCAGCGGTTGACAGTAATATTTGTATGTGGTTTTGTTGACAAGGCCAGAGGAAAAAAGGGAGGGGGATAATAAAAACAAGTGTGCATTTCCATTTTTGTGATATAAATTCATATTTTTTTGGTTGCCCTCCTGTGTACTGATAGAGAATTAAAAGCAAACAAAAGCTAGTCCAGAATCAGTCAGGGCAGTCAAGATTCATACTGTATATAGAATTCAGAGAGAACCTCTTCAAGCTACTCATATTTCAGTACAGATGTGGACTTGTTGGCCTACCAACTCTTCTCACTAAGCGTTAGGGCTTGGGAGCTACACTGTTCAGCCATCTGCCATTTAGCTTCAACAATGAGCCTCCTAGAAAGAGCACCAGGCAATTGCCAAGAGGCAGCTGATTCGTACACACCCTGATGTCCAGTTGGTCTTTTACCACTTTAATAAAGTAAAAAAAAATATATGTATTAAATCTAGGTCCAATGACCTTACACTTGATCCCTGCATCTTCCTCTTATATTCATGATACTTAAAATCTTTACAGGGTCTTCTTTGCTTGATCTTAGGCTTGATTGAAGAGGCATTCCTTGCCTTGACAAGTGCTAGTCCCCTATCTAAAGGGCCTAGGTGTTAGTATCATAGCTTGGGAAGATCCCGGCCATTCAACCTCTGAGCCATGGAAAAGGCCATATGCTTAGTTCCTGGGACTGGCAGGAATGGTCGGGGGCACTTTGGGAGTGCACACATGCATGTTTGGGATTGTATAAATGCACTCTGGGAGTGCACATATGGACATTTGGGATTGAACACACTCACTTTGTCAAGGAGTGCGCACCTGCATGTTTGGGAGTGCACACATGCAATATGGGAGGGCGCACATGCGTGTTTGTGTGTACACACGTTCACTGGGAGTGCTCGCATGGACCTTTGGAAGGAACCAGTAACTAGCATTTAGGAGTAGCCTAGCAACAGGGGGGAAGGGGAGAAGCACAGCCAAGGTGTCTGAAGCAAGTTCTGGGAATCTTACTGCCCATTATGCTGATTTTTATGATGATTATTATGCAGCATCACCGATCCAAAAGCCATGCACTCTTGCATCAGAATAGAATTTATGAGGTATAACTTTAAACCTTGATTTATCTTGAAAAAAGGAAAACAGTTTAGGACAGTGCCAAACGTAGCCGAATGGTGTAACAATTGCCTTTAACACTTTAAGTTATCTAAACACCATCCCCCTATGTTCAGTCCTATTATGTAAAAAAACATAATTTATAGGATCTTCTTGGAGATTATTCTTTAATTCTCTGAATACCAGACAGCCCCCTATACTCAGCATTCAGTACTTAAAATACCTGAAGATGGAGGCATGCTTTTATTTAATGAAAAAAGATGAATTTAAAGTTTTTAGGCTAAACATAAAAACATTAATTACTCAACTTTTCTTCCCAGCAGCAATTTTGTCCTATTCCAGTTGAATAAAACACTGGGTGGTTTTCAGGCCCGCAATTCCGTATCCTGTATTGTGCGGCCCGCTCTCTTGCAATGGGGGGGGGGGGGGCATGTCAGGCATGCAGCAGATGTGAACAGTCACTGTGACTGACACAGGGACAGATGTATGTCATGGAGGTGAGTGGAGAGTATAAATGTTTTTATTATTACCAGGCAGAGATGTGAGGGAGGGTTTAGGTCTGCTTTAAGGACGAAACCAATTAGGATGGATATTTTTTCCCATTGTAGACATTTTCAGGTTAGCAATTTATTATGGAGTCTCGCCAGCAGGTTTCCTTTAACACAACTATCGCTATCCTTTAGGTTACCGTAACACAGGAATCCAAATTAGCTCCATGCTCGCGGCTGCCAGAACAATATATTATGATTCAGGGCATGACACATAATTGTGGAATATGTTTGCCATCTTCACTCTAATGCTTTAATTCTAAGTGATGCTGTTGATAGCTAAAACAATGAAATATTTAACACAGCCCCGACACATTGAAGCCGCGAGTCTCTGCGCAGTCGTATCATTACCGAATCTGTTAAATGTGTGCCTGCTGTGCCAATGACTTGTTCATACAGCTAATGACTAGATGAAAATTGCTAATTATTTCTTTTTAACCCCAATGTATATTCGAAGAAAGAAGAACAGTTTAGGCCTATCCAAAAACACAAACGAGGACTGGAGACCCACACCAGGAATAATGGCTTCATTTTGTCTGCTTATATGCATGCCAGTCTGAAGGTGACTTTCCTCGTCAGTCTTCTGTTTAACAGTGACACGGAGGGGAGACTTAATAACGGCTCTTTTATTCTCCAGCTTTACATGATGGAAATAGCAGAAGATGAGCTTACAGATTGCTCTTTCAATCAATATGCAGGAAGAAGAGCCGGGTGGCAGAACCAAGGAAGTCTAGCTGCTATCCTTAATCATGCTATCCTGTTATTGCAGACCTGACCATAGTTTCTTCATCCACTAAACATTTTGGATGCCGATACATTTGCATTATTTCTTTTAAAATTATTACAGTAATTGCTTCAATGGGGGCAACCACAGCATAGACATGTGTTGCATTGCTATAGAGCTGGTGAGACTACATTCAATTCATTCTTTCATTCAGCTCCTGCTGTTCAGGTTTTTTCTGTCTCTCTGCATCTGGAAGTACATCACTGGTTGTACCAAGAGATGCCAACCTAGGAGACCAGTTTACAGGGTTATGGGCGTAGCATGGGTGTGGTTTACGGGGTGTGGCATATTTATAGGCTTCCCCATAGATGTTAACTTATTTACACTATACATGGTGTGTTGGAGGGATATAACATTATTCAAATACATTACCATTACATAGTAATTCTGAATGTACACAACATCTTTTCACTATCACAGTAACTGACATTAGAAAGAAATAAAAGTCCCCCCTACCATAAGTGGATAAGCCGTGCTCCTCAGTACATCCAGAATTACCGCCCCTGCTCCCATCACTGAAAAAGAATACCAAAAACCACCATCCATCTGACCAACAAATCATCTAGTTTAAAGTGTAAGTCCACTCTCCACTTTCGAAGTGTATATTTTTTGTGCCAATACAATTTCCTCAAGGTGTTGCTAAGCTTATCTAGTTTTATTTTAATTTGACCTATATTAAATTATGTGTGTTTTATGGAAGCAGTCTTAACTACCTGCAATATGTTGCCATTGGCAACGTACACCAAGAAGGGAGAAGTGAGTCCTACACACACAGAATACTGCTGCTGAGGTGACGGAGCTCACTCAACCTTACACATGCCCAGCAGCAGTGTTCTGTGTACAGGGCTCCCTCTTCTCTCTTTACAGGCTTGGTGTACATGGCCAATGTCAACAGATTGAAGACAGTGAAACTGCTTCCATAAAATGAGGATATCATTTTGGCACATAAAAATATACATTTTCAAAAATTTGAAAGAAAAATGGAAAGCTGCTGAGAATTAAATAGTGAGTGTGGGAGGCCCAATGTGGGCCCACCCATCAG
Source organism: Gastrophryne carolinensis (assembly GCA_027917425.1). NCBI lineage: Eukaryota > Metazoa > Chordata > Amphibia > Anura > Microhylidae > Gastrophryne > Gastrophryne carolinensis. Next base: position 255,844,001 of record CM051235.1, read on the forward strand.
TCCCATTTAAGTATTAAGCACCAAATATGTCTAGCTCTGTATTTTACTAGCTGCAGTACATGTCCCTATTATGGGGCTCATATCTATAGAGTAGGGACTACACTAAACACAGAGTACCTTGTCGGGAGGTGTGGCTTCAACATGTGCCAATATATGCGACCAAATCTCTGTCTTTCCACATAGTTTGGTTCTTAATACTTAGAGACTGATGGCTGGGCCCACTTTGGGGACTCCGACTACGCTTTAGCCACCAACAAAGTATTTATGAAATTGCATGTCTGGACATTATGTTGAGTATCAGTGATGACTATGACCTTCTTCAAACCTACTGACAGGAATGGATGAATTCCAGTCATTAGTGAACATCACCCTACATGGGTAAAAAAACATCCCAAAAGGACAGTTCTACCATATGAGAAAAAACTGCAGTAACTGTTACACATTTTTGAAACAAGCAGCTGTAGTAAAGCAAAGTTTTGTTGAAAAGCCTATAGTCAGGCTGCTTTACAAAACACCATAGACTCCAATGGTTAGCATTACAAGTAACACACAATTAATGACAAAAAACAAAAGATAATAAAAATAATAAGAATGGCGTTCAACAGCTGGTATTCATTACAAGATATAATCGGCATTTGAAAGTGTAGCACATAATTAAATGCCACTGGCCAAAACACAGGATTTTAACTATCCTGGGTCTCGGTCCTTGCCCCCGGGGCACCCTGATTGTGGATGCCCCCCTGTGTGAACCCACCAGTCGCCCAATCTGGTGTATCCTTCCCCGGTCCTACTGCTAAAGCTGGGTCACCAAATGGCGAGGTGCCTCTGTGTAGTTGCAGTCCTAACTCTAATCTAATAAAGCCCCACTTGGGACATACATTGCGATGGATACATTGGGTGCAGCTTACCTGAGGTTGCCCTATAGCTAATTTACTAATACTTTTTCTTTTATCCAGGTTACAATTCCTCTTTAAAGAAAAAAAATCTTCCATAACATTTTTTTCCCTAGGCTCTAAGCAGTATTTGAATAATTGCCCTGTTCTACGTTCTTAATGTCAGCAGAAAGAGGATATATAGCGCGTGCTTCTGGGCCTTTGAGATAATGAAAAATAAAAGTGAAATGCTATCGTGAAGAGACCTAAATGAATGGCCAGATAGTCTGGAGCCCTGTATCAAAAGATCATTCATTCAAGTGCTAATATGGCTTTTGTGAAAATAATTTGCATCCAACAACAACCAATAACCGTCGATTTAATGCTTACCTGTAAATCACCCCCGACTGTGCTAGACTTTCTATCATAAAAGTGTTCAAAAGCACTTAAAAGCAATGCTATGCCTGATTTGCGTGTTAGTAGGAAGCTCTCATGTACAGAAAATTCATTTTATCCACGCTCAAATAAAGTTGACCCTATGCGCTACCTTTTCATTTTTTTTTATCCTAGTGCTGAGACTTGTCGCCTAAGTTGTTCTCAGGAGGAGACAAATAAGTTATTTTTGAAATGAAATATTGTTAGTAACCAAACTGTGACTTTGGCAGATGACCCTCTGGGTCACAGTCCTCAAAGTCCTCCCAGGTAGGGCACAGGACCAGATTAGTAGTCTCTTTTCTGTAAAACAGAGGTCATGGCTGGTAAATAGTGACAAGTGAAACTCCCAAAATTCATTTTGCTCTGAATAATTCTGTGCTTCATTGCGTCACTAATTGTCACTTACATTGACTGATTCAAAAAGGAAACCCCACCTTGAACACAAGAAAGGTTTAAATGAGCAAAAAAAAACATGTTAATGATCCAATCTGCCACACTGACTGTGACTGACTCCTTAGTCATGCAAACGGCGGTGCTCCAAACAATGGTCGGTTGACTAAGCAGTCAGTCAAGCTAGGGGTGGCATCTACCAAGACCTTCTGTGAGACTGGATGTGTGAGGCCAAGCAGGTGAATTTTATTTAAAAAGTTCAATAAGGCTTAGCATATTTTATTTTGGGGTGTTCCAGGCTGTACTTGTGCTTTAATATAAGAATTGTGATTACAATTAAGATTGTGATGCAACACTGGTGACTGAGTGACTCTGCCTTACACAGTAACATTACTGACTCTCACTAAAACCTATTACAGTACTTTGTTAGTTTATATTTAAAATAAAAGTCTTACGCACTCACACTCTGTGCTGTGCTGTCTGAGCTCTGAGATATATTCCTCCCGTATATATGCCCAGAAGTTTCTAAAGACATCACACCACCATAGTCATAGGGATATCTGCAGAGATTAGTACAGTTGTTCTAATCAATAACAGGTGTATCCAACATACACTTGTCTAGGGGTGGTGCAGTGGGGAGTGGGTATTCTTTGGACCCAGGGTACCTGAGGTGGTGTAAGGCGGGGGAGGGGGGAGTAATTACTGACAGTCCAGATTCACCAATTCACAGAACTCCACTTTCATAAAAGCAACTAAAGATTCTTTAATCCCTTTTTCTAGAGTATGTTACAACTTTCAGCAACACAACAAACAATTCCTGTAAAGGCACTGATTCCCTTTACGGCAGATGATTCACTCAGTGGAAGGCTGGACAATTCTAGACTTTGACTATTGAAATCACCACTTGACTCACTGTCATCTGTCACTTGCTCTTTAGTAAGGTGGTTTAGGGAGTTACAAATAAAAAAAACGTGGCTTACCTTACCAGCGAGTGTCTAACCAGCCAATCAGTGCAGCACAACAGCAGCACGGCTAAATCAGCTGATCAATAAAAAATAAAGAATCTACAGAAAGAAAGTGGAGTCATGTGAATTAATGAGTGAGTAATTGGGGTTCCCTCCAACACCTTACAATACATCAGGTACCCTGGGTCCAAAGAATACCTATGCCTTGCTGCACCACCACTAGACAAGTGTATGTTGGATACACCTGTTATTGTCGTTGCTGGGAAAGGAGCTCAGAACACAGAATCAAAGCTCCCAGTCGGGAAGGGGCGGCTATCCCCAGCAAGGTAAGTCTCATTTTTTATTTTTAACCCTCTAATCCACCACAGCAGTGGGCCCGAGTCAGGCAGCAGTGGAGTCCAGTGAGGCTGGACTTCAGCTTTAATCCCAACGATGAACGTTTAGGTGTTAATTTCAAACCAGGCTAATGAAGCTGCCACTGGTCTTCCACCTCCCTGAATTAGACCCAGTAGACCTTTCTCTCTGCTGGAGGGTCTCACCAGATCCTCCTCAGCTACAAAACTCTCCTGGATTGGTCCTACCTTAAAAAACCTATAACCTTTGGTCCAGCCCAGTCGCAACACTTTATCAAGCTAATCACCTCTCACGCACATGTCCTACATGGCGATTGACATGTTATGTTCTTTGTCTAACCCTGCCTGGGCAAGTTCTATCTAGTATGTCTAGCTTTTCCCTTAATTTCCTGATTACTTATTTCCATCACTCATTACCATTATTACAGCTAAACCATACTGTATATTAGGCTGTCATCATATGCCCTTTCTACCAATGGCACTTATCTAAGCCCTATCACTTCCTGGTAGGTCATTTGGGCCAAATGTCTGTTATGTTTCCATGTTTTGACCCAGAAGTACCTAGGCAGCAGCTCTTAACGTTAAAAAATTGCGCTGAAAGTTTGAAAATTTTGAAAAGCCAGCCAGCTTTCTGCTATGTTACATTGTAATCAGTCAGAAACAAGGCTGCTGTTACAATGTAACTGTTGTTAACAGTTAGGCCCCAGCCTATCCATGGGGACACATGCAGCATACAATGGCATACAAAAAATTACTCAAGTCATCTGTATTGAAGTGCTTGACAAGTGCCTGCAAGACACTTTATTTATCTTATGAATAAAAGGGATTGTTTTAGCAGATAAAGCATTTCTAAGGCAGTAACTTCACAAATCTATTGCGTTATTAGTGTATGGAGGCAGCAAGGTGGCCTACTTAACCTTTCCAGATCCTTGCTAATTGCTATTTGAGCCAATATGACGATTATGTTTACTATAACTGGGGGGGGTAATTGGTGGAGGGTCAATTTAACTTTCGCCATGCGAGCTCATGTGTTTTGGTCCACTTGAATGAAAAAAAGGGCCCCTCCCCCGGGGATACTAGACAAATACACAAGGTATCATGTTTGGAAGCCACCAGACATTCTGCATCCATGGCGTTGTATGAGCATCTATGCCCTTTGGCCCCGTGCTCAAGGCCTATGCTGATAGGCATCCCTGGGTGAACCCCAGACCTGTTCCAAAAGGCACAAGCGCTGGTATATCAGCATGGCCAGAGAACTTCAAGCCTTGGGGATAGTGGCCCCTATGCCTAGTGTGAAGGCAGGGGAGTAACTACAGGTAGTGCAGGGGTTCCGACTGCACATGGCCCATAATGCTAGGGAGTCCCCACCTTAATGATCAGATTTGTGCTTTCATATCATCATTTACAGAAGAAAGAAGCACAATTTGTCTGCTGTTTCAGTCTTTCGTTGCCTATTTATATACAACCAAGTTATAATGACAGGAAAAATGTTACTGCATATGCCACAATGGGGCCTCATTTAATATTTCCACCAGGGCCCGGACCCATCTAGTAACACCACTGTTGTTTAGCTTCAGATGTGAAAAAAACTAAATAGTTTCACATGCTCCATCAAACAGCTTATTAACCTTAATAGGGGTCTGCTTGGCTTATCTCTCTATAATATACAGTAAATACATAGCATTGTGCATGGAAAAGCCTCACCCAGATGCCATGCTATGCTGTGCAGCAGCCTATGTGAAATAAGCGAATGCCTAGTTTCTGTCTCATGGAAGGGGCATTTATTTTAGTTTTTACTTGAGTATGAACATACCTTTTTGCTAAGAAAGAGAAAAGTTAATTTGGCTGGAAGCCTCCCATCTGCCGGTTGTAGATAAAGTGCACGCGGCATATATATTCTCCTCCCGGATTCTGCGCTAGACGTTTCTAGGCAAGATCCAAAAGAATGTCTAAGTGCTTTTTCTGTATGAGCGATTCAAAGACAGGTGATCATAGAATTTACAATGTACCATATGCATCAGTAACATTAGCGTTCCTGGTCCTGACGTCCTAGGCTAAAATTAGAGCTTCTATCTCAAGGGCCGTGGGCCCGCTCATATGCTAGATTAGCTAGACAGAAGTCTTTGTGCTTGGATGTTTCATTAAATCAAAGAGTATAGTTAACAAACAGAATGGTATAAAAATCACTGCAGATGTCTAGGCAGCAAACTGGTTTTAGAATCGGGGAACTGACTAAAGTGCGGAGAACCTCTCCACACCATTGGACATTAAGTTATCAAGCTTGAATAGGCAGGTGGGGTGTGTGTAACAATATTTGTGTCACATATGGTTTATGAATGCTGGCGTCTCAGTATCTCATACTTCTCCCATCCTTGTTGCTTCTGGCTCCCCAACCCTGAACTGACCTTGGCCTGTTTAGGCCTGTATGTCTATTGTTTATGAACCTGAGCTGCCTACACCCACCTTGGCCAGAGCTACCATTTATAAACTTGGCCTACCTGCACTGACCAAGACCTGATAAATGGTTTATGAACCTGAGCTTTCTACACCGACCTTGGCCTGATTAATTGTTTATGAACTCGAGATTACTGAACTGGCCTTGGCCTGAGCTATAATTAAGGAACCTGAGATGCCTTGACCAAACTTGGCCTGATCTATCATTTATACTTGGGCTACCTGCAAGACTTTGGCCTGATAGACTAAAGGTGGGTTTTGCTCCTATTTAAAGTAAAAAAGCTCAGGCTTCAGGTTTCAAATCACACCCAACAGTACACCCAAAGTAAAACTTGCTTTACCAAATTAATAGCCTGACCCCCAATGTTGGCAAACAGAAAATTCTGGAGTGGCAAGATATATCCGTCCTAATGCATCTTCATGAAATATATTTCAATTGATAAGCTGACATTTTTCAGGCACGCAAGTCAGTTTCAACAAAGGAAAAAAAAAGAGATATTCCAAAACGAACCAGGTCAGCACTGCTCCTGAGGCTGCAGTAAATTCATGATTGTTCTGACAAACAGACGCGGTGGCGTTCTGCAGCATCCCGCAAGAAGCCTCCTGCTCCCGACTGCGTCTGCAGTGCTCTGTCACTTTAGTGAGACTCTTCCCTTTACTTACTCTCTGTAATTTGGCATTTACAGATGTTTTGGGGAGAAAGAGACAAATTGGGAAATTAAATGTACAAAGACGAGTGGGAACTTAAAGCATTATCTGTGTTCTGCTTTGGCTTTCTGATGTAGACTTTAGCAAGGTCACATGACTCCTGTTGTGGATTTCAGATCTTTCGAGAACATTTGCCATCAAGAGTGTAACCTAATGTCACACAGATAGTTTCATTTTAGCAATTTAACCCCTTGTTTAAAAGTTTTATTTAATTGGGTCTAATTGGATAAAGGTCACTATGGGGTTGAATCAGAGCCAGGTGAGGAAACTCACTCTTTTAGGAGAGAAATCTTTATTTGACTACTTTGAATCTTATTCAATAACTGGAAGTAAATTTTCCCCTGGTCTTAAATCAGCCCTAAGCTAAACAATGAAAGTGAATTACAGATTTCTCTCCTAAAAAAGGAGTGAATTTTCTCACCTGGCTCTGAATCGACCCCTATGAGTTTGCATACAGTTCACTGCAGTGCAACATTTTCGGTGCCAGAGCCTGATTTATTTTCTTATCTGAGAAATAAATAAAACCTCATTTTGGGAGGCTATGTACCGTGTTACACACCTGCACCTGGGAATTAGTACCAAAGCATGTGGGGAGAGGGGTTTTCTTGGGCCCCGAGGTATCTTGTGGGTGCTACTTTGGGTTTAGAGTACTGAAAGGTGGAGTGGTATTCACATTTTTGACAGGTTTTCTATACCTAATGTCAAACAGAGTGGCACACATTGCACACAATCATATTTTAACATTAAAGGCCTGATTCAGCACCATGAGACTTTTTTTCTCACTTTTTTGTGTGCTGTCATAATTATTTAAAGATTTGCACAGCTAAAAATGGTGCCATTACCAAGTACACAAAGAAAAAAAAAACTCACAGTGTTGAATCGGCCCTTATATGCAGCAAAGTGTGTAATAATATAAGAATGCATAAAAAGAATTGAGCTGAATAAACTGTACTAATTATTCTTCTTATGTACTACTTATTCTTCTTATTTGTGGCAGTTTCCCTCTGTTCTCAGAACTGGCTCCAATTACCTGCAGAAGTGGGGAGAATCTGCTAAATCCCATCCCCCCAGACAGGTTCTCTTTAATATGGCAATATTAACACAGATTCACAAGATGCAGCCTCCCAAGGAAGGTTCACTTAATTTATTAAGATTAAGCGGTAACTTCCTCAATTACTGTTCCAACAGTACATTATTCTTACAAATTAATCCAGCTTACAAAAGTGGGGTATGCTCTTGCCAATTCAGCACTTACGGCCTTATTTATCAAGGGCTAGCGCCAGGTAGTGTCTGACAAGCGCCAGGTACCGCCAGCTAATGGCAGCTACCGAATCAAGTACGCCCGGCGGCGGTCACAATGACGCATTTATCACGCTAAATGAGGCTAGCGCCGGCGAGAGCGTCATCTAGCGCGGGATTCATCATGTAGCCGACTGCAACGAACAGCGCCGCTGCTAATCCCATCACAGCGACAGGTATGACCTGGCGCTCCCTGGCGTTGTCCAAGGCATTTCAATGGAGCAATCTTTAAATAATCATAATTAATTGCTATTAATGTTTTTTTTTTTTTGTTAATGTCAAAAATTCTGTGACCACTTCTGCAATGTTAGGATTTTTTTTTAAGTAAAAAAAAAAAAAAAATTGTGCAGAATTGATATTACAGGTCTGATATTCATGTATTCATATTACAAAATGTTTAGAAAAACTTGTATAATTTTTACATTAAAAAAAAAGGTTGTTTGGGGGTTAAAAACTACTTTACACACATCGCCGCCAGCGCTCTGGGGTTTAACCCTTTAAGTGCCAGCCCACCTGGAGATTTTGTCACGCTCTGTTGCCAGAGCATTTTTCACAATTTTGAGCTACACATGTTTAACTGTAATTTTTGAAGGGATTTTCTGGGACTTCCCATAAAAATTACATATTGTTTTTTTTTCAGCAGAATCTGGGCTTTAACATATCTCTTGTTTATCAATTTTGTAGTTTTATCCTAATTATTTTGGGCAAAATATGTGAAAGAAAATAAAAAATACACACGTTTTTACATTTTGCAGTGTTTTTTTTTTTTCGAAAATAAAGGTTTTTCAAAAAAAAAAATTGAGGGTAAAAGCCCCATTTCTCCCGGTTACAACGGTACCACACATGTATTAGTAGACACCCTTTCCTGCCCAGGAGACCCCAGAAACTGCAAAGAGCGCTAGAGGAGATTTTCAGATAAAATACAAATACTTTGCGCTCCTCGCAGTTTTTCAAAAAATACAACCCTTTACATTTGAAATACCCCCCACAAACTATATATTTTTGGAAAGTGCACAATTCAAGGTTTCTAAGCATACTAGACTTGTTGGCGTGGGTGCATTCGTTCGGACTCTATTGATTGGCAGAATCTCTGGTTTCAAAGGATTTCGCTAAAAAAATAAGCAAAAAGCAGATTGAAAAACATTTTTTCCTATAAAAACAATAAGCAAGCAAGAACTAACGCAGTAAATCTGAAAGCACAACGTCTGCTGAATAAAACAATACCCCACATGCATAGGTACTTTGAAGGGTACAGTTACCAATCACCCAAGACTAACACATGCGCTATGGAAAAACAAAACAATTTCTTACCTGTTCTAAGAAGTGCAAGTAGGATACTGTAGCTGTGTCATCAGATTATAGGATACTGTAGCTGTGCCATCAGATTATAGGATACTGTAGCTGTGTCATCAGATTATAAGATCAGTGCAGTGATCAATGACCAATATCAGGAATCAAGAACCTGAAATTGGTCACATTTTATCATCACTTGCCACAAGTAACCAGCTGCTCCTGCTCCACCATTTCCCATCGGATTAGCAACAGCGAAAAGAAACTAAAAGAAAATAAAATATAATGGCAACACAAAATACCTAAGAAACCTAATCCTAAAAGGGGCCTACCTACCAAAAAAAAAATGCATTGCTCAATAATTTAGTTGAGTATGGTATACCTCAAAACAATCTTCGAGGCATAACCCGGGTTGGCTGGGACAGGTCGGGCAATAATACCGCACATCTCTTCTAATGCCACGCTTCCTACAAACCCTACAAGCTCTCTGGGGATACCGCTTTCTACCAATATTGGGAAGCAACTTTATAAAGTGCTTCCCTACTAATCTGGCCTGGTTGTCATTGCTAGGCAGATCTGATTCTTCCGCAGTATCCCCAAACAACAAAGCAGGGAGTAACTGCTGCTGGTATTTTATGTACGATAAATTGGAGCCTGGCACTGCTGCCTTGAAGGCAACAAAGCTGTTGTAAGTTGCCATTTGGACCAAATGGATAGCAACTTTAGTGTACCAGGCTCGAGTTTTTTGGGTGGCGTTGTAATAAGTTAATATTTGGTCCGTTTTATCAACGCCACCCATGAATTTATTATAATCGGTTATGCAACGTGGCTTTTGGGAAGGGGCTTGGGGACCACGTTGCCTTACATTCACAACTGACTCATCGTGGAGTGTTGTCAGAAGGAATACATTTTTTTTGCCCATGTATTTCATGGCCAGGACCTCATCGCTTCTTAGAGCATAAGACCCCCCCCTTTTTAATTTTTTTTCAAGTAGTGGCCTGGGCAATCCGTTGCGTTTAGGGTTGATGGTGCCGCAGGCCGGGGTATCCAACGAATAAAGGGCGCGAAATAAGGGGATGCTGGTATAGAAGTTGTCCACATATAAGTGGTAACCTCTACCCAACAATGGAGTCATAAGGTCCCAAACGATCTTTCCACTTATTGACAAATCAAGGGGACAACCAGGGGGGTCCAGATAGGTGTCCTTTCCTTCATAGATTCGAAAATATTTGATGTAGCCGGTCACACTATCGCATTATTGGTAAAATTTAATCCCGTAGCGGGCACGCTTGCTAGGGATATATTGCCGAAAAACAATGCGCCCTTTGAAAAGCAGTAGTGACTCGTCAATTGATAATTTTTGGCCGGGGGTGTACACTACTGCGAAGCGATCTGACAGGCTGTTGAGCAGGGGCCGTAATTTATGCAGCCTGTCGTGACCGGGCTCACCACGGGGAATAGCAGTGGAATTGTCGTTAAAATGCAGATACCGCAGTAAAATTTGGTAGCGGTTTCTGGACATTACGGCCGGAAATAATGGAGTTGCCAATATGGTTTGGGTATCCCAGTAGGAGGAAATACTAAATTTTTTTAGGATACCCATTGCTAGAGTGAGCCCCCAAAATTTCTTTATCTCACTCAAATTTGTGGGATGCCATGCCTGAGCTCGGGTGTGCCTCTGCAGGGGGTTTTGCGCTAAGACCTGCTCGGCATAGAGATTGGTATAGAAGACCATATCCAGTAGGATGGCTTCTGTGAGGAACAATTTGAAAAAGTCAATGACACCAAAATTTGTGGTGTCTACATTGACCCCGGGGACCGAATCAAAAGGGGGAATTTCGGGGGAAATATTATTAGGAGGCCTCCACGCAGACGCTCCTTCACCAGCTGCAGCACTCGATGCCTCATCCTGCACTACACTCGCCTGAAGCGTGGCCTCACTTTGTGCGGTACTATCCCTTCTATGGTGGCTACTACTGGTAGCACTGCGCGGCTGTGTTTCCTCAGTAGAGTATACACTGTCTGACTCGCTATCTGATGGGAAGTACTCAGACCCTGACTCACTAAAATCTTCCGAGTCAGACGCCATCAGGTAAGCCGCAGCTTCCTGTGCAGTGTACCGCTTACCAGCCATACCCCAATGCAAAAAAAAATCTAAAAAAAATTAAACTAAAGGCTAAAACTAAAGGCTAAAACTAAAGGCTAAAACTAAAGGCTAAAACTAAAGACAAATTACAAAAAAATACAATACAATAAAACAAAGCAAAAAAACAGACAAAAATTAACACAAAAAAATACAATACAATAAAACAAAGCAAAAAAACAGACAAAAATAGAAATAAAGCTACAACCCGATGAGAAGTGGTGGAGTCAGGAGCAGCAGGTCACGGGATCCCAGCTAGGCTCCCAAAAGGAGGAAGGGGCTAAGGTCCCAAAAGGAGGAAGGGGCCAAGGTCCCAAAAGGAGGAAGGGGCCAAGGTCCCAAAAGGAGGAAGGGGCCAAGGTCCCAAAAGGAGGAAGGGGCCAAGGTCCCAAAAGAGCACGGTCCAAACAAAAAGCAGTAGCGATCTTCAAATCTCAGCGAACCACCTAAGGGAAAAAGTTAAGATTAGGGATTGTGGGTGAACTGAATGCCTGATAATAACTACCTGATCCCCCAATCTAACGACACATGTATGGGCAACAGCCGCACTATGCTATAGCTAGAGCGGTGGTAAGGTAAGTTTTACTGGGGATTCACTCTACTAGCGCACTGGATTGGACGAGCGGCTGCACCTGCGCAGTAGAAGCGGGGTGAGGTGATTTGATCTGGGCATTCGGGGGGTTTCACAGTGACCTCCCCCTGACCCTGCCTCCATTAGGATATTGGGGTGTATAATGGGGTGCACCCCACCCCTTTCTCTTACCGTCTCGTTGGCGGCTGTGACCGGCATCAGGAAGCCCCGGGGCCCCCAGTTCTTCTCCACCATCAGCCGGTCCCGTCCCCGGTGCTGCAGGCGGCCGCCGCCATAAGCCGCATAACAAGCCAGAGCCAGCCCGGCCCCGGCCGCACCCGCCACCATCACCCGAGATGTGCCGCCACCGGGCACCGGCGCCCAGTCACAGCCCGGAGCAGCCTACGGAGGGCAGCCATCACCACTGACACCCAGGGGCGGACTGACACCACTCAGGGCCCCCGGACCAAAAAAAACAAGGGCCCTCAGCGAGACTCCACCCCTTGTCCCACCTCTGACCCGTCCCTGTTCTGGGGATGAATGTGGATGGAGGCATGAGTGTGGATGGAGGCATGAGTGTGGATGGAGGCATGAGTGTGGATGGAGGGGTGACAGGGGCAGGCTAGAGATAGGTGAAGATGGAGGGATGGGTGGCAGGGGCAGGCTGGAGATAGGTGCAGATGGAGGGATGGGTGGCAGGGGCAGGCTGGAGATAGGTGCAGATGGATGGATGGGTGGCAGGGGCAGGCTGGAGATAGGTGTGGATGGATGGATGGGTGGCAGGGGCAGGCTGGAGATAGGTGAAGATGGAGGATGGGTGGCAGGGGCAGGCTGGAGATAGGTGCAGATGGAGGGATGGGTGGCAGGAGCAGGCTAGAGATAGGTGAAGATGGAGGGATGGGTGGCAGGGGCAGGCTGGAGATAGGTGCGGATGGATGGATGGGTGGCAGGGGCAGGCTGGAGATAGGTGTGGATGGATGGATGGGTGGCAGGGGCAGGCTGGAGATAGGTGCGGATGGATGGATGGGTGGCAGGGGCAGGCTGGAGATAGGTGCGGATGGATGGATGGGTGGCAGGAGCAGGCTGGAGATAGGTGCGGATGGATGGATGGATGGATGGATGGGTGGCAGGGGCAGGCTGGAGATAGGTGCGGATGGATGGATGGATGGATGGGTGGCAGGGGCAGGCTGGAGATAGGTGCGGATGGATGGATGGATGGATGGATGGATGGGTGGCAGGGGCAGGCTGGAGATAGGTGCGGATGGATGGATGGATGGATGGATGGGTGGCAGGGGCAGGCTGGAGATAGGTGCGGATGGATGGATGGATGGATGGGTGGCAGGGGCAGGCTGGAGATAGGTGCGGATGGATGGATGGATGGATGGATGGGTGGCAGGGGCAGGCTGGAGATAGGTGCGGATGGATGAATGGATGGATGGGTGGCAGGGGCAGGCTGGAGATAGGTGCGGATGGATGGATGGATGGGTGGCAGGGGCAGGCTGGAGATAGGTGCGGATGGATGGATGGGTGGCAGGGGCAGGCTGGAGATAGGTGCGGATGGATGGATGGGTGGCAGGGGCAGGCTGGAGATAGGTGAAGATGGATGGATGCGTGGCAGGGGCAGGCTGGAGATAGGTGCGGATGGATTGATGGGTGGCAGGGGCAGGCTGGAGATAGGTGTGGATGGATGGATGGGTGGCAGGGGCAGGCTGGAGATAGGTGTGGATGGATGGATGGCAGGGGCAGGCTGGAGATAGGTGCGGATGGATGGATGGGTGGCAGGGGCAGGCTGGAGATAGGTGCGGATGGATGGATGGGTGGCAGGGGCAGGCTGGAGATAGGTGCGGATGGATGGATGGGTGGCAGGGGCAGGCTGGAGATAGGTGCGGATGGATGGATGGGTGGCAGGGGCAGGCTGGAGATAGGTGCGGATGGATGGATGGGTGGCAGGGGCAGGCTGGGGATAGGTGCGGTTGGATGGATGGGTGGCAGGGGCAGGCTGGAGATAGGTGCGGATGGATGGATGGGTGGCAGGGGCAGGCTGGAGATAGGTGCGGATGGATGGGTGGCCGGGGCAGGCTGGAGATAGGTGCGGATGGATGGATGGGTGGCAGGGGCAGGCTGGAGATAGGTGTGGATGGATGGATGGGTGGCAGGGGCAGGCTGGAGATAGGTGCGGATGGATGGATGGGTGGCAGGGGCAGGCTGGAGATAGGTGCGGATGGGTGGCAGGAGCAGGCTGGAGATAGGTGTGGATGGATGGGTGGCAGGGGCAGGCTGGAGATAGGTGTGGATGGATGGGTGGCAGGGGCAGGCTGGAGATAGGTGCGGATGGATGGATGGGTGGCAGGGGCAGGCTGGAGATAGGTGAAGATGGAGGGATGGGTGGCAGGGGCAGGCTGGAGATAGGTGCGGATGGATGGATGGGTGGCAGGGGCAGGCTGGAGATAGGTGCGGATGGATGGATGGGTGGCAGGGGCAGGCTGGAGATAGGTGAAGATGGAGGGATGGGTGGCAGGGGCAGGCTGGAGATAGGTGCAGATGGAGGGATGGGTGGCAGGAGCAGGCTAGAGATAGGTGAAGATGGAGGGATGGGTGGCAGGGGCAGGCTGGAGATAGGTGCGGATGGATGGATGGGTGGCAGGGGCAGGCTAGAAATAGGTGAAGATGGATGGATGGGTGGCAGGGGCAGGCTGGAGATAGGTGTGGATGGATGGATGGGTGGCAGGAGCAGGCTGGAGATAGGTGCAGATGGAGGGATGGGTGGCAGGAGCAGGCTAGAGATAGGTGAAGATGGAGGGATGGGTGGCAGGGGCAGGCTGGAGATAGGTGCGGATGGATGAATGGGTGGCAGGGGCAGGCTGGAGATAGGTGCGGATGGATGGATGGGTGGCAGGAGCAGGCTAGAGATAGGTGAAGATGGAGGGATGGGTGGCAGGGGCAGGCTAGAGATAGGTGCGGATGGATGGATGGATGGATGGGTGGCAGGGGCAGGCTGGAGATAGGTGTGGATGGATGGGTGGCAGGGGCAGGCTGGAGATAGGTGCGGATGGATGGATGGATGGATGGATGGGTGGCAGGGGCAGGCTGGAGATAGGTGCGGATGGATGGATGGATGGATGGATGGATGGGTGGCAGGGGCAGGCTGGAGATAGGTGCGGATGGATGGATGGATGGGTGGCAGGGGCAGGCTGAAGATAGGTGCGGATGGATGGATGGGTGGCAGGGGCAGGCTGGAGATAGGTGCGGATGGATGGATGGATGGATGGGTGGCAGGGGCAGGCTGGAGATAGGTGTGGATGGATGGATGGGTGGCAGGGTGGGGATAGGTGCGGATGGATGGATGGGTGGCAGGGGCAGGCTGGAGATAGGTGCGGATGGATGGATGGATGGATGGATGGATGGGTGGCAGGGGCAGGCTGGAGATAGGTGCGGATGGATGGATGGATGGGTGGCAGGGGCAGGCTGGAGATAGGTGTGGATGGATGGATGGCAGGGGCAGGCTGGAGATAGGTGCGGATGGATGGATGGGTGGCAGGGGCAGGCTGGAGATAGGTGCGGATGGATGGATGGGTGGCAGGGGCAGGCTGGAGATAGGTGCGGATGGATGGATGGGTGGCAGGGGCAGGCTGGAGATAGGTGCGGATGGATGGATGGGTGGCAGGGGCAGGCTGGAGATAGGTGCGGATGGATGGATGGGTGGCAGGGGCAGGCTGGGGATAGGTGCGGTTGGATGGATGGGTGGCAGGGGCAGGCTGGAGATAGGTGCGGATGGATGGATGGGTGGCAGGGGCAGGCTGGAGATAGGTGCGGATGGATGGGTGGCCGGGGCAGGCTGGAGATAGGTGCGGATGGATGGATGGGTGGCAGGGGCAGGCTGGAGATAGGTGTGGATGGATGGATGGGTGGCAGGGGCAGGCTGGAGATAGGTGCGGATGGATGGATGGGTGGCAGGGGCAGGCTGGAGATAGGTGCGGATGGGTGGCAGGAGCAGGCTGGAGATAGGTGTGGATGGATGGGTGGCAGGGGCAGGCTGGAGATAGGTGTGGATGGATGGGTGGCAGGGGCAGGCTGGAGATAGGTGCGGATGGATGGATGGGTGGCAGGGGCAGGCTGGAGATAGGTGAAGATGGAGGGATGGGTGGCAGGGGCAGGCTGGAGATAGGTGCGGATGGATGGATGGGTGGCAGGGGCAGGCTGGAGATAGGTGCGGATGGATGGATGGGTGGCAGGGGCAGGCTGGAGATAGGTGAAGATGGAGGGATGGGTGGCAGGGGCAGGCTGGAGATAGGTGCAGATGGAGGGATGGGTGGCAGGAGCAGGCTAGAGATAGGTGAAGATGGAGGGATGGGTGGCAGGGGCAGGCTGGAGATAGGTGCGGATGGATGGATGGGTGGCAGGGGCAGGCTAGAAATAGGTGAAGATGGATGGATGGGTGGCAGGGGCAGGCTGGAGATAGGTGTGGATGGATGGATGGGTGGCAGGAGCAGGCTGGAGATAGGTGCAGATGGAGGGATGGGTGGCAGGAGCAGGCTAGAGATAGGTGAAGATGGAGGGATGGGTGGCAGGGGCAGGCTGGAGATAGGTGCGGATGGATGAATGGGTGGCAGGGGCAGGCTGGAGATAGGTGCGGATGGATGGATGGGTGGCAGGAGCAGGCTAGAGATAGGTGAAGATGGAGGGATGGGTGGCAGGGGCAGGCTGGAGATAGGTGCGGATGGATGGATGGATGGATGGATGGGTGGCAGGGGCAGGCTGGAGATAGGTGCGGATGGATGGATGGATGGGTGGCAGGGGCAGGCTGAAGATAGGTGCGGATGGATGGATGGGTGGCAGGGGCAGGCTGGAGATAGGTGCGGATGGATGGATGGATGGATGGGTGGCAGGGGCAGGCTGGAGATAGGTGTGGATGGATGGATGGGTGGCAGGGTGGGGATAGGTGCGGATGGATGGATGGGTGGCAGGGGCAGGCTGGAGATAGGTGCGGATGGATGGATGGATGGATGGATGGGTGGCAGGGGCAGGCTGGAGATAGGTGCGGATGGATGGATGGATGGATGGGTGGCAGGGGCAGGCTGGAGATAGGTGCGGATGGATGGATGGGTGGCAGGGGCAGGCTGGAGATAGGTGCGGATGGATGGATGGGTGGCAGGGGCAGGCTGGAGATAGGTGCGGATGGATGGATGGATGGATGGATGGGTGGCAGGGGCAGGCTGGCGATAGGTGCGGATGGATGGATGGATGGGTGGCAGGGGCAGGCTGGAGATAGGTGCGGATGGATGGATGGATGGGTGGCAGGGGCAGGCTGGAGATAGGTGCGGATGGATGGATGGATGGATGGATGGATGGGTGGCAGGGGCAGGCTGGAGATAGGTGCGGATGGATGGATGGATGGATGGATGGGTGGCAGGGGCAGGCTGGAGATAGGTGCGGATGGATGGATGGGTGGCAGGGGCAGGCTGGAGATAGGTGTGGATGGATGGATGGGTGGCAGGGGCAGGCTGGAGATAGGTGCGGATGGATGGATGGGTGGCAGGGGCAGGCTGGAGATAGGTGCGGATGGATGGATGGGTGGCAGGGGCAGGCTGGAGATAGGTGTGGATGGATGGGTGGCAGGGGCAGGCTGGAGATAGGTGCGGATGGTTGGATGGGTGGCAGGGGCAGGCTGGAGATAGGTGCGGATGGATGGATGGATGGATGGATGGATGGGTGGCAGGGGCAGGCTGGAGATAGGTGCGGATGGATGGATGGGTGGCAGGGGCAGCCTGGAGATAGGTGTGGATGGATGGATGGATGGCAGGGGCAGGCTGGAGATAGGTGCGGATGGTTGGATGGGTGGCAGGGGCAGGCTGGAGATAGGTGCGGATGGATGGATGGGTGGCAGGGGCAGGCTGGAGATAGGTGCGGATGGATGGATGGGTGGCAGGGGCAGGCTGGAGATAGGTGTGGATGGATGGATGGGTGGCAGGGTGGGGATAGGTGCGGATGGATGGATGGGTGGCAGGGGCAGGCTGGAGATAGGTGCGGATGGATGGGTGGCAGGGGCAGGCTGGAGATAGGTGAAGATGGAGGGATGGGTGGCAGGGGCAGGCTGGAGATAGGTGCGGATGGATGGATGGGTGGCAGGGGCAGGCTGGAGATAGGTGTGGATGGATGGATGGGTGGCAGGGGCAGGCTGGAGATAGGTGCGGATGGATGGATGGGTGGCAGGGGCAGGCTGGAGATAGGTGCGGATGGATGGATGGGTGGCAGGGGCAGGCTGGAGATAGGTGAAGATGGAGGGATGGGTGGCAGGGGCAGGCTGGAGATAGGTGCGGATGGATGGATGGGTGGCAGGGGCAGGCTGGAGATAGGTGCGGATGGTTGGATGGGTGGCATGGGCAGGCTGGAGATAGGTGCGGATGGATGGATGGATGGGTGGCAGGGTGGGGATAGGTGCGGATGGATGGATGGGTGGCAGGGGCAGGCTGGAGATAGGTGCGGATGGATGGATGGGTGGCAGGGGCAGGCTGGAGATAGGTGAAGATGGAGGGATGGGTGGCAGGGGCAGGCTGGAGATAGGTGCGGATGGATGGATGGGTGGCAGGGGCAGGCTGGAGATAGGTGTGGATGGATGGATGGGTGGCAGGGGCAGGCTGGAGATAGGTGCGGATGGATGGATGGGTGGCAGGGGCAGGCTGGAGATAGGTGCGGATGGATGGATGGGTGGCAGGGGCAGGCTGGAGATAGGTGAAGATGGAGGGATGGGTGGCAGGGGCAGGCTGGAGATAGGTGCGGATGGATGGATGGGTGGCAAGGGCAGGCTGGAGATAGGTGCGGATGGTTGGATGGGTGGCATGGGCAGGCTGGAGATAGGTGCGGATGGATGGATGGATGGATGGGTGGCAGGGGCAGGCTGGAGATAGGTGCGGATGGATGGATGGGTGGCAGGGGCAGCCTGGAGATAGGTGTGGATGGATGGATGGATGGATGGCAGGGGCAGGCTGGAGATAGGTGTGGATGGATGGATGGGTGGCAGGGTGGGGATAGGTGCGGATGGATGGATGGGTGGCAGGGGCAGGCTGGAGATAGGTGCGGATGGATGGATGGGTGGCAGGGGCAGGGGCAGGCTGGAGATAGGTGCAGATGGAGGGATGGGTGGCAGGGGCAGGCTGGAGATAGGTGAAGATGGAGGAATGGGTGGCAGGGGCAGGCTGGAGATAGGTGCGGATGGATGGATGGGTGGCAGGGGCAGGGGCAGGCTGGAGATAGGTGCAGATGGAGGGATGGGTGGCAGGGGCAGGCTGGAGATAGGTGAAGATGGAGGGATGGGTGGCAGGGGCAGGCTGGAGATAGGTGAAGATGGATGGATGGGTGGCAGGGGCAGGCTGGAGATAGGTGTGGATGGATGGATGGGTGGCAGGGGCAGGCTGGAGATAGGTGCGGATGGATGGATGGGTGGCAGGGGCAGGCTGGAGATAGGTGCGGATGGATGGATGGGTGGCAGGGGCAGGCTGGAGATAGGTGCGGATGGATGGATGGGTGGCAGGGGCAGGCTGGAGATAGGTGCGGATGGATGGATGGGTGGCAGGGGCAGGCTGGAGATAGGTGCGGATGGATGGATGGGTGGCAGGGGCAGGCTGGAGATAGGTGCGGATGGATGGATGGGTGGCAGGGGCAGGCTGGAGATAGGTGTGGATGGATGGATGGGTGGCAGGGGCAGGCTGGAGATAGGTGCGGATGGATGGATGGGTGGCAGGGGCAGGCTGGAGATAGGTGCGGATGGATGGATGGGTGGCAGGGTGGGGATAGGTGTGGATGGAGGTGACAGCGCGCAGCCCGCGAGGAACTTTTACAGCCAGCTGATCGGGGGGGGGGGGGGGGGGGTTGGGATCGGATCGGGGGTTGGTGATGCTGGCGGATCGGCGACCGTGACACCCGAACCCCCCGCCCCCCCCCCCCCCCCCGATCAGCTGGCTGTCGTCGGTCGCCGGATTTTCTGGGTTCCTGGGTGTGAGGGCGAAGGCGGACAACGGCCGATTGGACCGGCCTGTCAGTCCGCCCCTGCTGACACCGATCAGAGTACAGCCACCCACCCCCCCCACAACAAAAAATCACTGACCCCACACACTCCCCCACACCCCCACCCACACCCACACACACCCACCTACCTCAGAGCCGGCGAACAAAGAGGAGACCGCAAGACCGCAAGTTGTTTTTATAGTGGTGGCGCCGGCTGATGACAGCAGCCGTGCGCCCCTCTTCGGATTGGTCCACCGACGATCTGGTGACTGGGGTGAGGTCAGGGTCACCTCCAGATGACCCCCCCATGACCCTTCTACACTGTGGAGGCGGGATCCAGGCTGTTTTCGACCGTTGATCGTCAGGAGGTGAGTTACAGTGCAGCCCGTAACACCTCCGTGCTGGCTTGGCTGGGCGTTAAGTGCCAAGCACGTAGGTGTTACGGGCTTGGCAATAAAAGGGTTAAACAAGGAATTCACAGCGCGAGAAATTTTTGAGCGTGATTTGTTAATGAATCTGCAGCAAGCCGTTCGCTCTGGCCATTCGCTGTCAGGCGCACCCATACAACGCGGAACCTGTGAAACAGCGACCCCTAACCCCGTATTCAACATTACCGCACACCGACTGAGTCGCTGTCAACAAGCAAACCCCGGCCAAGCACAGCGAATACTAGCTGGCGCTGTGAAAATCACGCTACTGGCGCTCATCTGTCGCTACCTGGCGCTATTAATGAATCGGCCTCTAGGTCTGTTCCAGCTCCCCTGGCTAGAGGACAGTTGCGCCAGAGTCAGGGCTCTTTTTCCTTACTTTATTATATAGGTAGTTCATTAACTTTATTTACTCACAGTCAGGGCCAGATTAAGTGTGGCCCCAGTGTATGTTTTTCATTTAAATTAATAGTCCAGCCAAGTAACTGAGTGGTGATTGTTTGGCACCCACCTACTTACTCAAGTCTCTTGTGCCACGCTTGTGCGGGTGCGTGCTGCTCGGGAACTCCTGCTTTGCCATTCTGGGCAGGGGAATAGTGTAGTCACCCAGCTGGTCCAGCAGAAAACCGTTCCCTGCATTAAGCTGCCAGTGACTGTGCTTGGTGACGTATGTGCGGCCACCGATTGACAGCTCTGCACGCACCTATCACTGTAGCGATTCTTATGGCGGCTTTGCTGCTCTAGACACTTTGTCCTGCCCTGTGGTGGCTTTGGCTGTTTTCAAAAACAAAAAGGCTTGCCTAGGCACAGGGGGCCCTCACTGCTGCTGATAGCTTTGTTGCTGGCCCCGCAGCTGTAAGGCCTCCCAGACCATAACCCAAAGGTTGGGGGAGGCCCCCTTTGCAGGGCAAGTGGTGGAGGCCCCGGGACTCATAATCCGGACCTGCTCACAGCGTTTAAGTTTATTTTGCATTATTTAAGGTTTATATTGATATTTATGCACCAGCACTTAACCTACTCTATAATGGGATTTTTTGTATTAGTGATTTTATACTGTTATATGCACTGGCTCTCCTTTAATTTATTGGTCTGCTGGGTGTGCATTATATATACTTTTAGTACTGACCTCACAGTCAGCTAGAGATCAGATTAATTGGTCCAGTTGCTGTAAGAAGGACCTCTAGCCTTGATTTTTTGTGTATGCCGGTCATTGTGATTTTCATGGGTTTAATATTTTGGTGATCTAGCAGGCGCCGCCCCTTTAAGGAGGGCAGCCCACAAGGCTGGTCTGCTTCCGGGCAGGAACGCCTGGTCACAGGGGGAAGTGACATCAAAGGAAGGGGAGTATAAAGGGGACGTCCGTCCCCTTCCTCCTTGACCGCCCCCCGCCCATCCCTGCGTACAAGCCGGGGGAGGGGCCCCCTCCACCACCCTCTCACCTGCTGTGCTGGAGGGACAAGTCTCTGCTCCAGCCCCAGTAATGGGCCCTCCCGTGTCCCTCTTGATGCCTGGGGGGCCCCTTCAAGCCAGGAAGGTTCTGGGTGGTAAGAAAAGGAATTTGGGGGATCAATTAGGGAGGGGGGGGGGGGGAGTGGGGCAGGTGGAATTTTGACCTCCGGCGGTTAGCCCAGTTAAGCTCCCAGGTCTAGGAGGGACAGGGCCGAGCTTATGTTGGCTTCCGCTTTGTGGCACGTTTGACACACCCTTCCCATGGTTGTCTTATCTTAGGCTTCTCAGAATCGGCTGTGGCCAATTAAATTTTAATCTTTCCAAAGATATGGTTGTTTGGAGTCGTTACTAGTGGTGAAATTTAAGGGCATATGGAGCGCTAGCCCAGTCATGTAACAATACAGTTCAGATTTTTTTAAGAAGCCTTTGGGTGTTCATTCCCTGCAGCAGGTTATCAACTTGTGTTTACTTGCTGTTTGTGGTTGTAAATTAGGGTTTTGCACCCCGGGTTATTAACTAATCAGGCTGTGTGATATAATTTGTTTCTCTTTTTCCAGTATAGGGGGCCTTAGATTCTTCTTCATGTTCCCAAGGAGAGCTATCTGGCCTAGTCCTCAGCTCCATCTGGGTTCCAATATGTGTGCTCCTTCTCACTCCTGCACTCTGTTTCCACTTCAGCTAGTTCCATAACGAATATTAGTTCTGTCTCTCCCTGTCTAACAGATGTAAACACAAATGCACATGCTAGGCCATGTGCAAAAGGCTTTGGAGGACTAATACACAAGCCACACGCATAACGATTTATGTTTCCAGCTCAAGTGAAAGCAACAACTGCTATACAACATTGGTTCCCACTAATTGTTGCTAATTATAAAATTATGAACGGTCACTGACTGTCACAATTGGAATTGTAATCAGTATTATTTTTATTAAGTATACAAATTTTATTGCATTGAGAATTCCTTGATGTAGATGATATAAAGTAGAAGATGGGTATAATGTGCAGTTATACAACAACTACTATACAACTATATACAGCATTTAAAAGTTCACTGACATAATCAAAAATAATCTAAAAAGGTTCATGCACGACCATCTACCTTGATAGTTAGTATCTGACAGCTAGTCAATGGGAACATACATTCCGTCCCCCGATAGCTAGAAGAACAAAAATGTTCAAATAGCAGGTGGATTTCAGTACAGGCATTCTGCAGCCATATCCAGATGGCAGCAATGATGCTCTGGGTACTTCCTTAATGATTTTCTCTTTTATTTAAAAATGATCCACTGGTCTAGAGTCTATAAGACTCAAGGGCAGCAAGGCACCCTCCCACAACTGCTTCCTGGATGCCCACCATTCTGGGCATGTGTGCACTCACTCAAGGCTGGCTCTAGGTTTATGCGGACCCTTGGGTGATAATGTCAGTGATCCCCTTGCGGTGTGGTATGGCTCCATACAAGGTGATCAAGGGCCTTATTTATCAAGAATTTCTGCAAGACAGTGCCACATGTGTGCAAATTCGAGTAGCGAAAAGTTTCATATTTAATTTTTTTTACACTGCAAGAAACACATTTATTAAAACATTAGCACTGCAGCAACATGCTGGAAAAAACACTATAAATTATATTTGCACTACTCTAATTTGCACTGAAATGGCATTGGCTTACATATTTGCTTAATAAATTAGGCACAAATTTCAATGTATAGCGAATACTGCTAAAGAATAAAAAGAGACAAGTAATAGAAGGAATGACAGAAAAAAAATGAAATCAGAAAAGTAAGAAAGGGAATGACAAAAAAGAAAGAATAAAAAAGATTGAAAGAAACAACAAAACCGGAAACAGATGACCGAGACAAAGAGAGAAAAAATGAATCAGGAAAGAGAGAGAGAGAGAGAGAGAGAAGGAATGGGAGAAAAAAACAAGAGATGGAAGGAGAAAAATAAAATATTAATGAAGGAAAAAGAAAGAAAAAAAAAAAGAATAAAAGGAGTGACAGAAAGAAAGGCTTTCCTAATACCCGATATGCCCGTGAGGGAGATTTCTTTGTCCTGGTTACTGCAAGGCCCTGTGCCCTGCATAGGGCTGCCCAGGGTAGAGGGAATGAGGTAGGGCCCTCCCAATGTACAGGGGGCCCGGCACCTGCCCAGAGAAGCCCAGTACTGACGCCTGCACTGCACGGATGGTTTAAATGTGCACAAGCTTGCAATGGCCATCCATGCCCCCACCCTAAAAAAATATATAATTTCACACCCTTTTTAAGAAAAAAAAGTCAGTTAAAAAAGATATTAACTCACCACCCTGTTATTTTTCTGCAATGTCACCATAGCTTGCTTAAAGGTTTCTAGAACACATCAAGAAAGTCAGAAACAATCTCCAGAATGAATGACTTAGCAGTATCTGCAATCTCTGGCATTGCTCTGCGGTGGTTCGTTCTACAAGGGAAACAGGTCCCCCCTCCTTCATGTCTGGTTGCCAGCTAGAGGATGGGCATAACCAGCACAGGGAGACCTTTGTGCTTCTGGGGTGTGGCTTCTTTGGATTTCCCCAATTATTATTTTTTTACTTCATTTGATATAAAATAGAGGGAAATGGCCAAATCACTTGGCCAGATTTCCTCTCCCCTAGAATTTAACGGTACTCAGGGCTCATGTGGTGGCTTCTGTCACCATCTCTAGAGTGCTGTTGATGTTTGCCCAGCTTGAAGACATCATCACGGTATAGCCCTTCATCATTATGCCTGATCAGACTTGAATATTTAAGTCATCAGTAAATTGGGGTGCTTGGACTAACACCCATTTTCCACCTTAAAGTGTGCACTCAGGGACCTCTTATTTAATAGTCTTTGGGTTGCAAAATCTGTCACTAATGATCCTGGTAGGACTGAAGACAATGGGGATACTTAGAGGAACAAGATTCTTACATGACTACTTGTGCAGAGTAGAAAAGTGTTTTTTTGTTTTTTTTTTACTTTAAATCAGAATGGGCAAGGGAGGAAATGGAGGGGGGTTTAATTTCTAGTCTAGGTATGCTTTACATAATACATTGTAATGGGTAGCTGTAAATGAAACCTATTCTAAAGTTAAGGGAGGTTAACAGAGGTGCCCTATGAGAATTGGTCTTGGCCTCAGTTCTTTTCATTCCCAGTATTAATGACCTGGCAGATATTATAGAAAGTAATGTTACCATTTCTTGCTGATGGCACAAAATTATGCAGAATTATTAAAGCTCAGCAGGATGGTGACATATTGTAGAAGAAGCTCAACAAAAAGATAACAGAGAAAAATGACATTTCAAAAAGATAATTGGGAGGTTATGTACCCTGACGGTAATGACATTGACCCTTACACAACTACTGTATGTTTCGAAATTGTGGGCTTTCCACCGGGGGACTCTCAACCTATCGTTACAAAGTATATCAATATTCAATATCATATCAATATCAATATCAATATTCAACAATATTTTACTTTCAGTTATACACCCTCTAAACAGAACTATCACCCCATTAGCTTTTACTGTCTATGATAGCTACTTTGTGATATGATAAAGTTCCCTTTTTATGATTAGAAATTAAAATAAAAAAAAACATATAACAAAAAAGTCATGTCCCTTCACCCACAGTAGCTGAAAAGCTTTTCTGCGACTTGTTGGATATGGAATTACAAAAAACAGACTTTCTTTTTGGTTTTTCGCTTTTATTCCCTTTATGTAAGCAGTTACAGCAACATCACTTTTGCAACCAGATCCTGCTGTTGCATATAAGATTTTATTTCACAGCACCTATGGGCAGTTATGAGTAAATTTTCTGAGATTTGAATTGGATCGAATTTGTCTGAATTTGTCATTTTGGTCCACGCTGATTGGTAACAAATTTTAAAAGTGGTCAGATTGGAAACAATGTCAAGGGGCACCCCCATCTGAGGCTACAGTCCTGGCACATAAAACAGCTGGAGCTGCAGCAGCAGGCCATGATAGGTACGGTAGCAACCCAAAAAATGGGCGCTCCCCAAACAGCTGTGGCTCGTCCTGCTGACCATGGTGGTGGTAGGTGGCTTTCCACCCCCATGTGTTCTCAGTTGGTAAAGGGCTGGACTGGTTCAAAAGCAGTACATTTTGCTCTCCCCAGTCTTCTGGGGGCCCGGATGTGGCTAAGACCCCTGCTGGCATCCTCAGCAAAGTCTCTGTCGATGTCCACTTTATTCTATGAGGTTCAAATAGTGTTAGCTCCTCCTGCATTTTCGGTGGAGTCTATTCCACTGTCTTCTGCCTTTCTGGAGGTTCCCGTTTCAGTGGGCAGCCCACTAGTGTCTATTTTCTGTTTTACTTCAAAAAGGCCTCAAAACACTGCTGGTGTGAGTAATCATTTGCAAGCCACCTGCTATCCATCTAAGGTCATGTCTTTTTAATTGGTAAAGGGTTGGATCCCTTCAAAAGAAGTACATGTATTTTTTCTTCTGGTGTCCACTGTGTTCTGGGGGCCTGACCTAGCTATGGCCCCTGTTGGCTTCCACTGGCTCCTGTCTTATGGGGGCTTAGCCAGCCCACTGGCATCTTCAGCGGGGTCCCAATCAGTTTCTGTTGCATTCTGTGGGCCCCTTGCATGCTCCTGTTGGCATTTCAGTGGGATGCCTGCTGATTTTCTATTTTCTTCTGGCCAAAAAACGCATCAGAAGACATGGCTGGCTGGCTGTGACCCTGCTTAAAATGCTCATGGGACCACGGCAAGTGCCAAGAAGACAGACACTAGTGTGGAGACATTTTAAGATGATGATTATGCCTAAACTAAGCTGGGGCACAAAGAAGATAGCTGACACTATCTGTGTGGGTGAAAGACCACACACCGCCCTGGAGCTGTGGACTACCATCCAGGAGCAGACAAAGAGTGGTTGCTGTCGCTGCACCTAAGGCCCAGTAGGGTGGTGTGTGGCAATGACTGGAACCTAGTAACAGACTTGGGCCGAGCAGGGTTCAGACACATCCGTTGCCTGGCGCATGTGCTCAACCATAGCCGATCCCATGGGCTGGTTATGCTGGGTAAGGGGGACCTCACGCCATTTTTTTGTAAATTTTTTGTAAATGTTATAAAGTGCTCTTTTCAGTTTGGGGGGTCTCCTGGGCAGGAACAGGGGGGCTACCGATACATATGTGGTAATATGTGGTACAGTTGTAATCAGGAGAAATGGGGATTTCACATGCAGTAAAATGTTCTTTAATTAAATAAATGTTTTATTTAAAATAAATAAAAAAAAAAAAAAAAAAATATATATATATATATATATATATATATATATATTTTTATATTTTTTAAAACTGGACAAAATCTCAAGTAGGCTGGCAGTTAAAAGGGTTAAAAGTAGCTATTCATGTTAGGTATTGTTCTGCTCGGGGGACCTTGCACTTTCAGATTGTTTTTTCTTGTTAGTATATTGCTATTTTAGGAAAATGTATTTTGCTTTTATATTCATTTTTTTAGGTAAACCCTGTGCAACCAAATAATTCTTTGAGGGATCAATTCCAGAAAATTTATATATAAAATATATAAATATAAAATTATATTATAAAAATATTTGCCACTACAATAACCTGGATATGCCTAGAAAGCTTAATGTGTGTATTTTCAGAGAATATATGGTTTGTGGGGGGTATTCCAAATGTAAAGGGTTATTTTGGTAGAAAATCGCAAGTTGTGTACTGTCTGCAGAGCTGAAATTTTCAAGTAAAATTACCGTTACGCGCATGCTTTACTTTGGGGTGCTTGGCAACTCTTCCCTTGACAGTTCCAATGAATATGGGTGTTGTTCTGTTTGAGGGAACCTTGCTTTTTCAGATATAACTTATTTTGTCTTGTTTGCATATTGTTTTTTAATGGAAATGTGGCTTTGATTCAGCTTTTTTATTCTTTTTTTAGGGAAACTGTGCAACCAAAGAATTAATTGAGGAATTGCTTCCAGAAAACTACGTAAACAAGTCTGGTACGCCTAGAAAGCTTGAGGTGAGTACTTTCAGAGAATATGTAATTTGTTGGGGGTATTTCAAGAGTAAAGGGTTGTTTTTCTTGAAAAACTGCAAGGTACGCATAGTGCATAGCATAGCTGTATTTTATCTAAATACAAGCCAGTAAGTGGCAGTATATCAAATGGCAAGTAACACAGTTTCCATCCTGCAGTGCATCCTGGTGAGTGTCACTTCTCGAGATGAGCGATGAGCGAATCGAAAAATTCGATTCGACTGTTTCGCCGAATTTTCCAACAAAAATCGGTTCGACCCAATTTATTCGTGACGAATCGCTATTAAAAATGCCTATTTCTTTGCCTCCTAGAGCCTCAATAGGGTTGTAAACCATTCTGCCTTGCTGTAACACGCACAGGACGCGTGCTGGGTTATTGAAATAATACTGTAAATAATTATCACATGCAGATCGGAGGCATCGCTAATAGAATCGCAGAGCGGCACAATTGCAGAGAGTTGAAGTGGCATCACTATGAGGGGCCCCTATAGTGCCTGAAAAACACACGCTGGAGCTGGCAGCAGCAGGAGCCCAAAAATTAGCTGAATCACACCCTGGAGTTGCAAGCAGCAGCAGCAGCTGCAGGAGCCCAAGCATTGCTTTAAAGAGACATTGGAGTTGGCTGCAGGAGCCCAAAAATTGAATGAATCACACCCTGGAGTAGCAAGCAGCAGCAGCAGCAGGAGCCCAAACATTGCTTTAAAGAGACACTGGAGTTGGCAGCAGGAGCCCAAAAATTGGATGAATCACACCCTGGAGTTGCAAGCAGCAGCAACAGGAGCCCAAACATAGCTTGAAAGAGACACTGGAGTTGGCAGCAGGAGCCCAAAAATTGGATGAATGACACCCTGGAGTTGCAAGCAGCAGCAGGAGCCCAACATTGCTTAAAAGAGACACTGGAGTTGGCAGCAGGAGCCCAACAATTGGATGAATCACACCCTGGAGTTGCAAGCAGCAGCAGCAGGAGCCCAAACATAGCTTGAAAGAGACACTGGAGTTTGCAGCAGGAGCCCAAAATTTGGATGAATCACACACTGGAGTTGCAAGCAGCAGCAGCAGCAGCAGGAGCCCAAACATAGCTTGAAAGAGACATTGGAGGTGGTAGCAGGAGCCCAAAAATTGGATGAATCACACCCTGGAGTTGCAAGCAGCAGCAGGAGCCCAAACATAACTTGAAAGAGACACTGGAGTTGGCAGCAGGAGCCCAAAAATTGGATGAATCACACCCTGGAGTTGCAAGCAGGAGCCCAAACATAGCTTCAAATAGACACTGGAGTTGGCAGCAGGAGCCCAAAAATTGGCTGAATCACACCCTGGAGTTGCAAGCAGCAGGAGCCCAAACATAGCTTGAAAGCGACACTGGAGTTGGCAGCAGGAGCCCAAAAATTGAATGAATCACACCCTGGAGTTGCAAGCAGCAGCAGGAGCACAAGCATTGCTTTAAAGAGACACTGGAGTTGGCTGCAGGAGCCCAAAAATTGGATGAATCACACCCTGGAGTTGCAAGCAGCAGCATCAGGAGCCCAAACATAGCTTGAAAGACACAGTGGAGTTGGCTGCAGGAGCCCAAAAATTGGATGAATGACACCCTAGAGTTGCAAGCAGCAGCAGGAACCCAAACATAGCTTGAAAGAGACACTGGAGTTGGCAGCAGGAGCCCAAAAATTGGATGAATCACACCCTGGAGTTGCAAGCAGCAGCAGCAGGAGCCCAAACATAGCTTGAAAGAGACACTGGAGTTGGCAGCAGGAGCCCAAAAATTGGATGAATCACACCCTGGAGTTGCAAGCAGCAGCAGGAGTCCAAACATTGCTTTAAAGAGACACTGGAGTTGGCAGCAGGGGCCCAAAAATTGGCTGAATCACACCCTGGAGTCGCAAGCAGCAGCAGCAGGAGCCCAAACATAGCTTGAAAGAGACACTGGAGTTGGCAGCAGGAGCCCAAATTTGGATGAATCATACCCTGGAGTTGCAAGCAGCAGGAGCTTGAACATAGCTTGAAAGAGACACTGGAGTTGGCAGCAGGAGCCCCAAAATTGGATGAATCACACCCTGGAGTCGCAAGCAGCAGCAGGAGCATTAAAAATAGCTTGAAAGAGACACTGGAGTTGGCAGCAGGAGCCAAACAATTGGTTGAATCACACCCTGGAGTTGCAAGCAGCATCAGGAGCCCAAAACATTTCTTTAAAGAGACACTGGATTTGACAGCAGGATCCCAAAAATTGGATGAATCACACCCTGGAGTTGCAAGCAGCAGCAGCAGGAGCCCAAACATAGCTTGAAAGAGACACTGGAGTTGGCAGCAGGAGCCGAAAGATTGGATGAATCACACCCTGGAGTTGCAAGCAGCAGCAGGAGCCAAAACATAGCTTGAAAGAGACACTGGAGTTGGCAGCAGGGGCCCAAAAATTGGATGAATCACACCCTGGAGTTGCAAGCAGCAGCAGCAGCAGCAGGAGCCCAAACATAGCTTGAAAGAGACACTGGAGGTGGGAGCAGGAGCCCAAAAATTGGATGAATCACACCCTGGAGTTGCAAGCAGCAGCAGCAGCAGCAGCAGCAGCCCAAACATAGCTTGAAAGAGACACTGGAGTTGGCAGCAGGAGCCCAAAAATTGGATGAATCACATCCGGAGTTGCAAGCAGCAGCAGCAGGAGCCCAAGCATAGCTTAAAAGAGACACTGGAGTTGGCAGCAGGAGCCCAAAAATTGGATGAATCACACCCTGGAGTTGCAAGCAGCAGCAGGAGCCCCAACATTGCTTTAAAGAGACACTGGAGTTGGCGGCAGGAGCCCAAAAATTGGATGAATCACACCCTGAAGTTGCAAGCAGCAGCAGCAGGAGCCTGAACATAGTTTGAAAGAGACACTGGAGTTGGCAGCAGGAGCCAAACAATTGGCTGAATCACACCCTGGAGTTGCAAGCAGCAGCAGGAACCCAAACATAGCTTGGAAGAGACACTGGAGTTGGCAGCAGGAGCCCAAAAATTTGGATGAATCACACCCTGGAGTTGCAAGCAGCAGCAGCAGGAGCCTAAACATAGCTTGAAAGAGACACTGGAGTTGGCAGCAGGAGCCCAAAAATTGGATGAATCACACCCTGGAGTTGCAAGCAGCAGCAGGAGTCCAAACATTGCTTTAAAGAGACACTGGAGTTGGCAGCAGGCGCCCAAATTTGGATGAATCATACCCTGGAGTTGCAAGCAGCAGGGGCTTGAACATAGCTTGAAAGAGACACTGGAGTTGGCAGCAGGAGCCCAAAAATTGGATGAATCACACCCTGGAGTCGCAAGCAGCAGCAGGAGCATTAAAAATAGCTTGAAAGAGACACTGGAGTTGGCAGCAGGAGCCCAAAAATTGGATGAATCACACCCTGGAGGCGCAAGCAGCATCAGGAGCCCAAACATTTCTTTAAAGAGACACTGGATTTGACAGCAGGA
The DNA here is from genome assembly GCA_027917425.1 of Gastrophryne carolinensis. Lineage (NCBI taxonomy): Eukaryota > Metazoa > Chordata > Amphibia > Anura > Microhylidae > Gastrophryne > Gastrophryne carolinensis. The sequence goes on from CM051235.1 coordinate 255,874,807, forward strand.
TCCCAAAAATTGGATGAATCACACCCTGGATTTGCAAGCAGCAGCAGCAGGAGCCCAAACATAGCTTGAAAGAGACACTGGAGTTGGCAGCAGGAGCCGAAAGATTGGATGAATCACACCCTGGAGTTGCAAGCAGCAGCAGCAGGAGCCCAAACATAGCTTGAAAGAGACACTGGAGTTGGCAGCAGGGGCCCAAAAATTGGATGAATCACACCCTGGAGCCCTGGAGTTGCAAGCAGCAGCAGCAGGAGCCCAAACATAGCTTGAAAGAGACACTGGAGGTGGGAGCAGGAGCCCAAAAATTGGATGAATCACACCCTGGAGTTGCAAGCAGCAGCAGCAGCCCAAACATAGCTTGAAAGAGACACTGGAGTTGGCAGCAGGAGCCCAAAAATTGGATGAATCACACCCCGGAGTTGCAAGCAGCAGCAGCAGGAGCCCAAACATAGCTTGAAAGAGACACTGGAGTTGGCAGCAGGAGCCCAAAAATTGGATGAATCACACCCTGGAGTTGCAAGCAGCAGCAGGAGCCCCAACATTGCTTTAAAGAGACACTGGAGTTGGCGGCAGGAGCCCAAAAATTGGATGAATCACACCCTGGAGTTGCAAGCAGCAGCAGGAGCCCCAACATTGCTTTAAAGAGACACTGGAGTTTGCAGCAGGAGCCCAAAAATTGGATGAATCACACCCTGGAGTTGCAAGCAGCAGCAGCAGGAGCCCAAACATAGCTTGAAAGAGACACTGGAGTTGGCAGCAGGAGTCCAAAAATTTGGATGAATCACACCCTGGAGTCGCAAGCAGCTGCAGGAGCCTAAACATAGCTATAAAGAGACACTGGAGTTGGCAGCAGGAGCCCAAAAATTGGATGAATCACACCTGGAGTTGCAAGCAGGAGCCCAAACATTACTTTAAAGAGACACTGGAGTTGGCAGCAGGAGCCCAAAAATTGGACGAATCACACCATGGAGTTGCAAGCAGCAGCAGGAGCCTGAACATAGCTTGAAAGAGACACTGGAGTTGGCAGCAGGAGCCAAAAAAATTGGATGAATCACACCCTGGAGTCGCAAGCAGCAGCAGGAGCCCAAACATAGCTTGAAAGAGGCACTGGAGTTGGCAGCAGGAGCCCAAAAACTGGATGAATCACACCCTGGAGTTGCAAGCAGCAGCAGGAGCCCAAACATTACTTTAAAGAGACACTGGAGTTTGCAGCAGGAGCCCAAAAATTAGCTGAATTACACCCTGGAGTTGCAAGCAGCAGCAGCAGCAGCTGCAGGAGCCCAAACATTGCTTTAAAGAGACACTGGAGTTGGTAGCAGCCGCAGCAGGAGCCCAAAAATTGACTGACACACCCTGGAGTTGGCAGCAGCAGCAGCAGGAACCCCGAAATTGGCTGGAAGGCACCCTGAAGTTGGCAGCAGCAGGAGCACAAACATTAGCTGGAAGGCACACCCTGAAGTTTGCAGCAGCATAAGCAAGAGCCCAAACATTGCTTGAAAGACACCCTGGAGTTGGCGGCAGCAGCAGCAGGAGGCCAAAAATTGGCTGAAAGGCACACCCTGAAGTTGGCATCAGCAGGAGCCCAAAAATTGGCTGGAAGGCACACCCTGAAGTTGGCATCAGCAGGAGCCCAAAAATTGGTCTAAAGACATAAATATGTTTTGCACCATTTGGAAAGTGTAAAACGTGGCACCATGCTGAATCTAGTCGCATGCATCAGCCATTGGTGGGTGGAAATCCTGGCTGATCCATCCCTGATTCATTTTGACAAAGGTGAGTCTCTCCACATTTTTAGTTTACAGACGAGTTCTCCTCGCCATAACTATGGCCCCGGCCGCACTAAACACCCACTCAGATGGCACACTACTGGCCGGGCAGGACAGTTTTTCCATGGCAAACTCTGCTAGTTGCGGCCACAAGCCAAGTTTGGCTGCCCAGAAGTCCAGCGGATCCTCAAGGTGTGTTGGCATGGTAATGTCAAAGTATGACATGACCTGCTGGTTGAGGTCCTGCTGCAGGTCTTTCTGCTGCTCACGAGTAGCCTCACTATATGGGTGTAGAAAGCTACTCATTAGCGACTGAAGACTGAGGCTGCTGCTGATGGAGCTGCTGCTGCTGCTCCTGCCAACCCCCCCAGCAGCCATGGCAGTGGAAGGTGAGCGCAGAGCTCCCCCCGAGTCAGACCTGCGAGAGTATGAACCATGGTGCATATAGGCATCGGCCAACTGACTACGCAGAATGTCTTTGTAGTAGTTCAGTTTGTCCTCCCTCTCGGTGGGTTTAAAAAATGCCCCCATTTTGTGCCGGAAGCGAGGGTCCAATAAGGTGGACAGCCAGAAGTCATCCCGCCGACAAATGGAAACAATTCTGGGGTCACTACGCAAGCACGTGAGCATGCTTTCTGCCATTTGCGCAAGTGACTCGGAGGGACTACCTGTCTCCATCTCCACTGCATACTGCCACGGTGTGTCTGGGTCCTCTGTCTCGCCTTCCTCAAAACCCTCTAGCTCCTCTGGCAGCTCCTGCTCCTCCTCTCCTGTCCGCTGACTAGATAAACCAGCCATTTCGCCAAGCCTAAACTGTGCTTCACTGGGCCACTCCTCCTCCTCTTCCTCCTCCTCCTCCAGTTCATCTCAAATGGGCTTCATGTGGTCGTAAGATGTAGACGCCATGTCTCCAGTGCCCTGACCAGCCATGTTTTCCAACATGTGCTGTAGTACATGAAGCAGTGGAATCACGTTGTTCATCCCGTAATCCTGCCGACTGACAAATAAAGTGGCTTCCTCAAAGGGCCTGAGCAAACGGCAGGTGTCACGTATGAGCTGCCACTGGTTGACATTGAAGTTACACAGGGGAGTCTCCCTATCCGCTTGGATCATCAGGAAATCCGTGATGGCTTTTCTCTGTTCATATAATCGGTCCAACATGTTAAGGGTGGAATTCCAATGGGTGGAAACATTGCAAATAAGACTATGTTGGGGGCTACGGTTCTGACGCTGTAGCTCAAGAAGGGTGTGTTTGGCGGTATATGAGTGGCTGAAGTGCATGCAAAGTTTTCTTGAAGTTGTTAGGATGTCTTTCAGATGGGGGGAAGACTTAAGAACCAGATTGAAGACGTGAGCCATGCAGGGGGCATGGGTCAGGCTTCCTTGGCGCAGCGCAGACAAAATGTTCTTCCCATTGTCGGTAACCATGATTCCCATTTTAAGTTTTCTTGGAGTAAGCCGTGTTTGGATTTCCTGATGAATTAATTTAAGCAGTTCCTCCCCTGTGTGACTCCGTTCGCCAAGACAAACCATGTGAAGAACAGTGTGACACTTCCACTGCACACATGGTAGACTGGAGGGGCACTGAGACTTGAGCCTACAGTGGAGGGTGAGGAGATGGCGGAGGATGAGGAGGCCGAGTCGCACGGTGTCACAGGCCCAACGGGCAGGGAGCGCGGAGGCCGAAGCGGCGTGACATGTCCAAGTTGCTGCTGCTGCTGCAAAGGGACCACATTCACCCAGTGGGCCGTAAACGACATGTACTGTCCCTGACCGTAGTTACAGCTCCAGACGTCGGCGCTGCCATGCACTTTGCTACACACCGACAGGCTCAAGGACTGGCCCACCTTCTGTTCAACAAAAGTGTGCAGCGCTGGTACTGCCTTCTTGGCAAAGAAATGACGGCTTGGGACTCTCCACCTCGGCTCGGCACAAGCCATCAGTTCTCTGAAAGGTGCAGAGTCCACCACCTGAAAAGGGAGCGACTGCAGCACCAGCAACTTGGACAGGAGCACATTCAGCTTCTGCGCCGTAGGATGAGGGGGCGCATACTGCTGTCTCTTGGACATGGCTTCGCTGATGGATTGCTGGCGGGATGCATGACTTGGAGGAGGAGGTGCAGGAGCGACAGAGGATGGGTATGACGCACAGCTGCCTTCGGCTGAGGTGCTGGAGCCTTGGCTGGCAGAAGATTGGGAGCGGCGTGCCACTGGGTGAGGAAGCAGGCTGGACCACCTCTTCGGAGCCTCGGTTTTCCCAGGACGCTTTATGGTGACGCATCATATGTTGACGCAGGGCCGTGGTGCCAACATTTGGGCCCTGGCCACACTTCACCTTCTGCCTACATATCTTGCATGTGACCATGTTACCCTCCTGCGGATGCTTCAGGAAAAACTGCCACACTGCCGAGTAGCTACTTTTCCCACCAACAGGCCGCACTGATTCACTGCTACTGTCGCCAACTCCAGGAACCCCTGCTCCACTACCTCCCGATATGGTAGCCTGCCGCGCAGCAGGTGCTCTACCCCGGCCCCGTTTGGCTCCAGGCTTTACAATTGTGCCCCCATGCGGACTGACAACCATGCTGCTAACACCTTGCTGCCTCAGCTGCTGACTCTGGGGCAACCTGCGCCCCTCTTTTCCTGATGATGACGATGAAGCCCCTTCATCACCCGGTTCCCAAGTGCAATTGGCTTCATCATCATCATCATCACCGAGTTGTGGCTGCACGTCACTGATGTTCTTGGTTTCCTCAACAGTGTCTGGCGCAGGAGCTGGAACGCTCGCAACACCCACGACACTGTCCACATCACTATTTGTCTGCCTAGCTAAAGAAGCCACATCCATTTCTTGGCTGGGCAGCAGCTGCTGACTGTCCTCTATCTGATCGTCCTCCTCACTAAAGAGTGGAGCTGAACCCAAAGCATAGGATACGTCGCTGGGGGAGGGAATGGCGTAGGACAGAGGCAATGGGAGGACAGGGACTGCTCTCAGGGCATGCCAACTCAGTGTTGTGCCAGAGGAACCTACCGACCCTAGACTGGGGGTCTCAGATGTAACTTGTGATGATGTTGATGAGCGCGTTAACCAATCTACCACGGCAGATGCGTTACTGGTGGAGACACGACCGCTAGCAGATACTGGCAGATCAGGTCTCTCACCGTGACTCCTGCTGCCACTTGCTCCTAGTCTGCTGCGACCTCTGCCTGCTGAATCTTGGCCTCTGCCACTCCTCTTTTAACATCCTTGTACTTGTCTGCCTGACATTTTTATATATTTGAAATGCGCAATAGGTACGATAAAAAATGTGTTTACTTTAAAAAGAAGAAGCTAAATAAAGTTGGGGACTGCTTCTCTGCACCGGATACTATGAAAATTGGCAATATGAGATACCCTGCGGCCTAGTGTTTTGGCAGCAGACCAAAAACCAATTCAAAATGCAATACTTTGATTAAGCTGAGGAAGGATCAACAAGCATATTTAGTATAACAGATAGGCTGCTAAGTGCAGGTTTGGAATGCCCTGCGGCCTGGTGTTTTTTTTGTTAAAAGCAGACCAAAAACCATTTCAAAATGCAATACTTTGATTAAGCTGAGGAAGGATCAACAAGCGTATTTAGTATAACAGATAGGCTGCCTAATGCAGGTTTGGGATGCCCTGCGGCCTGGTTATTTTTTGTTAAAGGCAGACCAAAAACCAATTCAAAATGCAATACTTTGATTAAGCTGAGGAAGGATCAACAAGCTTATTTAGTATAACAGATAGGCTGCTAAGTGCAGGTTTGGGATGCCCTGCGGCCTGGTGTTTTTTTTGTTAAAGGCAGACCAAAAACCAATTCAAAATGCAATACTTTGATTAAGCTGAGGAAGGATCAACAAACACATTTAGTATAACAGATAGGCTGCCTAATGCAGGTTTGGGATGCCCTGCGGCCTGGTGTTTTTTTGTTAAAGGCAGACCAAAAACCAATTCAAAATGCAATACTTTGATTAAGCTGAGGAAGGATCAACAAGCGTATTTAGTATAACAGATAGGCTGCTAAGTGCAGGTTTGGGATGCCCTGCGGCCTGGTGTTTTTTTTGTTAAAGGCAGATCAATAACGAATTCAAAATGCAATAATTTGATTAAGCTGAGGAAGGATCAACAAGCGTATTTAGTATAACAGATAGGCTGCTAAGTGTAGGTTTGGGATGCCCTGCGGCCTGGTGTTTTTTGTTAAAGGCAGACCAAAAACAATTCAAAATGCAATACTTTGATTAAGCTGAGAAAGGATCAACAAGCGTATTTAGTATAACAGATAGGCTGCCTAATGCAGGTTTGGGATGCCCTGCAGCCTGGTGTTTTTTTTGTTAAAGGCAGACCAAAAACCAATTCAAAATGCAATACTTTGATTAAGCTGAGGAAGGATGAACAAGCGCATTTATTATAACAGATAGCAGCTAAGTGCAGGTTTGGGATGCCCTGCGGCCTGGAGTTTTTTTTGTTAAAGGCATACCAAAAACCAATTCAAAATGCAATACTTTGATTAAGCTGAGGAAGGATCAACAAGCGTATTTAGTATAACAAATAGGCTGCCTAATGCAGGTTTGGGATGCCCTGCGGCCTGGTGTTTTTTTTTATTAAAGGCAGACCAAAAACCAATTCAAAATGCAATACTTTGATTAAGCTGAGGAAGGATCAACAAGCGTATTTAGTATAACAGATAGGCTGCCTAATGCAGGTTTGGGATGCCCTGCGGCTTGGTGTTTTTTTGTTAAAGGCAGACCAAAAACCAATTCAAAATGCAATACTTTGATTAAGCTGAGGAAGGATCAACAAGCGTATTTAGTATAACAGATAGGCTGCCTAATGCAGGTTTGGGATGCCCTGCGGCCTGGTGTTTTTTTGTTAAAGGCAGACCAAAAACCTATTCAAAATGCAATACTTTGATTAAGCTGAGGAAGGATCGACAAGCGTATTTAGTATAACAGATAGGCTGCCTAATGCAGGTTTGGGATGCCCTGCGGCCTGGTGTTTTTTTTTATTAAAGGCAGACCAAAAACCAATTCAAGATGCAATACTTTGATTAAGCTGAGGAAGGATCAACAAGCGTATTTAGTATAACAGATGGCTGCCTAATGCAGGTTTGGGATGCCCTACGGCTTGGTGTTTTTTTGTTAAAGGCAGACCAAAAACCAATTCAAAATGCAATACTTTGGTTAAGCTGAGGAAGGATCAACAAGCGTATTTAGTATAACAGATAGGCTGCCTAATGCAGGTTTGGGATGCCCTGTGGCTTGGTATTTTTTTGTTAAAGGCAGACCAAAAACCAATTCAAGATGCAATACTTTGATTAAGCTGAGGATGGATCAACAAGCGTATTTTGTATAACAGATAGGCTGCCTAATGCAGGTTTGGGATACCCAGGTGGGCTGGTGTTTTTTTGTTAAAGGCAGACCAAAAACCAATTCAAAATGCAATACTTTGATTAAGCTGAGGAAGGATCAACAAGCGTATTTTGTATAACAGATAGGCTGCTAAGTGCAGGTTTGGGATACCCAGGTGGGCTGGTGTTTTTTTTTTGTTAAAGGCAGACCAAAAACAAATTCAAAATGCAATACTTTGATTAAGCTGAGGAAGGATGAACAAGCATATTTAGTATAACAGATAGGCTGCTAAGTGCAGGTTTCGGATACCCAGGTGGGCTGGTGTTTTTTTTGTTAAAGGCAGACCAAAAAATATTTAAACTAATTTAGTTATATATTATGATAAATGCTTGTGTGTAACAGATAGGGTTAAATAAGCCACTGCATAGATGGCATGCACAGTGGCAAGGCAGATTTACAGCACAAAGAACTGAAATTGAATTGAAAACTGATCTGGCTAATGAAAAAAAAAAATTTTTCACTGTCACTTCTAAGTTGTCCCTGGCTGGATGGTTCCGGTTTTTCCCTATCTTTCCCTGGCTCTGTCTACCTCTCTGTCTGCCTCTCTGACTCTCCCTGCCTGTCTGTAACTCTCTGTCCCTGTCTCTAACGAGCTGTGCTCTGGCCGCAATGCAAGGCTGAAATGACAAGCAAGATGGCCGGCGCTTTATATAGCACGGTGACGTCACCGGGCTTCCTGGCTGCTGATAGGCTGCATGTGACTTACCCATGATACCTTGCCCCAGGGGGTATGTCTGGACATGTTCATCCACCATTTTAGAATGCCTGTACTTGAAATAAAAGGAGTTTAAAGGAAAACTTTGATCGATCGAATCGCGGGGAAATTCGGATTTGTTCAGAATCGGATTATCCATGAAATTCGGAACGAATCCGGGTTTGTCCGGATCGATTCGCTCATCCCTAGTCACTACATTCTCAAAGTTGTGCATACCCGTCCTTTAAGTTGGTGCAACCTGTCGCTCCACTGTGGAACAATTACGCCGCCCATAGTAGCTGGCCAGCTACAAATAGTGTGTTTGGTAGCCGGCAGTGTGGGTGGACGTGAGTTGGTGCAGTTATTCCCAATGTGTTTTATTCCCATAGCAACGTTGCTTTTTATTTTGTGTGGAACTGGGTGGTGTTTTCAGGGGTTCAAGATGGATGGGGGGTTTCGGTGCTAGGGGTAATTGTTTAGACACTTATTGGGGTCTTTTGTAGGTCAGTCAGTTTATTAATTCCTGGGGCCTTAAAGCTTGATCTAGCCTATCCTGTGGTCTGTGAAATCAACTTCATTTTCTGGGGGGGTTTGTATTAGTTAGGTGACCTGTCGGTAGCTTTATGTGCAGTCCCGAGGGGCTATTTTTAGTATTTTTTGTTAGTATAAGGGTACACTCTCACCCCAGTGAATACAGATAGGTTTGGTATAAGGGTACACAATCACCCCATTAAATACAGCTAGATTTGATATATGGGGTACACACTCCACCTAGGGCCTTATTTATCAAGGGATAGTGCCAGGTAGTGTCTCACTAGCGCCAGGTAGCGCCAGCTATCGGCGGCTACCGACTCCAGAACGCCAGGCTGCGAACACAATCACGCATTTATCACGCTAAATGAGGCTAGCGCCGGCGAGAGCGTCAGCTAGCGCGGGATTCATCATGTTGCAGACTTCAGCGAACAGCGCCACTGCTAATCCCATCACAGCGCCAGGTATGAACTCTCGCTACCTGGCGCTCTCCAATGCATTTCAATGGAGCAATATTTAAATATTCAAAATTAATTGATATTAATGTTTTTTTTTTTTTTTTTTAAATGTCAAAAATTCGGTGACCACTTCTGGAATGTTATATCTTTTTTTAAGGTAAAAAAAAAAAAAAAATTTGTGCAGAATTGATATTACAGGTCTGATATTAATGTATTCATATTACAAAATGTTTTGAAAAACTTGTTTATTTATTTTTTCCAAAAATAAGGTTGTTTGGGGGTTAAAAAACTACTTTTAACACATCGCCGCCAGCGCTCTGGGGTTTAAACATGCATTTTACAGCGCAAGAATTTTTTGAGCGTGATTTGTTAATGAATATGCTGGGAGCCGTTCGCTATGGCCATTCATTGTCATGCGCTCCCATACAGCGCGGAACCTGTCAAACAGCGACTCCTAACCCCGTATTCAACATTACCGCACACCGACTGAGTCGCTGTCAACAACCGAACAACGGCCAAGCACAGCGAATACTAGCCGGCGCTGTGAAAATCACGCTACTGTCGCTCATCTGTCGCTACCTGGCGCTATTAATAAATCGGCCTCCCCGTCTTTACAGATAGGTCTGCTATAAGGGTACACAATTACCCCATTAATTACATCTAGGTACAGTATATGGTGGTACACACTCACCCTAGTGTTTACAGATAAGTTTGTATATGGGGGTACACAATCACCCTATTAATTACCATTATGTTGGGTATTTGGGGACACACACTCTCCCCAGTCTTTACAGCTAGATCTGCTAAAAGGGTACACAATCACCCCATTAATTACAGCTAGGTTTGTACTCATTCCAGTCTTTACAGGTTTGGTATATGGGGGTACACAGTCACCCTATTCATTACAGCTAGGTTGCATACGATTTCTCTCACATCTAGAGTTTTGTGATAAAATGTGGCCATCAGAACAAAGGCATGTATCAGCAACACAATTGATGCGTTTTTTATTGAGTCTAGGTTCACCTTAGGATTCAGAAGGCAATCAGCCAGGTGAACTCTTATATCCGCATTAGCAGTTTCTTTTCCCGGGAGTAAATTAGGGATGCACAGCAGCTGCAGGATGCTGCCTTGCTTTAAATTAGGAGGATTTATGGGGATCATGTTTATTCGGCTATCTTGTGTTTTCTTTTGTAGCTCTGTTTGATTAAGTTTTACGCAGCAAATCTCCCATGGAAAGTTACATAAACAGAGCTTCTTAATAGTTGTGTGAGCTGCAGCCCCTAGGATTTATCACACATTTATTATTCACCCTGTGGCCTCAGATTTTACTTTTAAAAGGAAGCCATTCTTAATATATATTAGTGTTAACCTCTTCCCCCAGCCGCCCATTAAAGCTCAGCAATAAAAAGGGAAATCTGTGTACTCACTGGTAAATTTCTCATCCTCTTCCATTCCGGGGCACCATCAGTAGCAATGTGTGGGTTAATCTCAGCCGTTGGTGGGGACTGCAAGACAGAAAAAACAAGCTCCTCCCGGTCTATATAGGGCAGGTTGTGGCATGATCTTCTCAGTTAATTAAAAAGCAGTTGAGACACAACCTCGAGAGAGGGGAACACTAACCTCTAACCTGCACATAATGCGCGCAACTAGAAACAGTACAACAAAGTAAAGCCATGTAGAAGGCAACTACAGTCACTAACGCAGTCGCAATACAACAGTAGGGTGGATGTGGTGCCCTGGAATGGAAGAGGATGAGAAAAGAAATTTATCGGTGAGTACACAAATTTCCCTTTTCTCATCTCTTCCATTCAGGGGCACCACCAGTAACAACACGTGGGATGTCCAAAAGCAGTATCCTTTTTAAGGGTGGGACCGTACCAGAACAGCCAACAACCGGCTGCATCAACATAACCAAGGACAACAGCACTGACACCTCAAGCTTAGACCCCCATAGAGGGGTCCACCACTGTCTACAACACCTTTTGCCCCAGAGTGGCATAGGTCGATGCCCTGATATCAAATCTGTAAAACTTGGTGAAGGTGTGGGGAGACGACCAGGTTGCTACCTTGCAGACGTGTTTCAACGATGCCTAGTGCTGGAAAACCCAAGACACGGCAATCTCCCTGTTGAAGTGAGCGGTGACTAAGAAGGGCACCTCCATCCCCTTGCAGGTGTAGGCTTGTTTGACCTGCCTGATCCACCTGACAAGAGTGGACCTGGCAGTCTCCAGGCCCCTCCTTGGCACCTCCAGATCACGAACAAGACATCCATCTTACATACCTCTCGAGTAGCGGGCAGGATATATTTTAACGCCTTGACCATATCAAGGTAATGGAGGAGTCGCTTCTTATGGCGAGTGGGGCGTGGGCACAGGAGGGTAGCACTATCTCCTGATTAAAATGGAAGGGAGAGACCACCTTGGGCAAAGAAATCCTGCTTCACATGAAACACCTCTGTCTTCATGCAGCACCAAAATGTGATCTGTTTGAAAAGCTCGGCGATTAACTTTGTTATCCGTTTATTCCTGGACTCTGCAAAGACTTTTGCCTTATAAACGTTGATTAGCTGCCAACACCTGGGACCCGTTGCTGTTATCCTCATTTCTGGACTTTGATTTTGGCTATCCACCTGCACCACTGGTAACTTCTCTAACCCCATTCCGTTCTCCTGTGTCTGTATTTTAATTTTTATCACTGTCACCTATAATCATTCATTAAACCTGTACAGGTTTGTCCTTGTTTATCGCTATCTCAGTTTCCATTTTTTCTGTCCTGGGAATCCCAAACTGGGAATTCCATGACAGCAGGATGGAGGTGATCGCCACAAGAAAAGCCACCTTTAACATAAGCGTCATCAGGGAAGCCTCTGCCATGGGTTCAAAGGGGGCCCCCTGAAGTGCTGATAGGACCAGCTTGTGATTCAAGGGTGGGACTATCGACCACCACGGAGGCCGAACATGCGGAGTGCCTACATGAAAGTGCAGATTAACCTATGCTCTGCAATCGTCCATTGGAAAGAAATGGACAAGGCTGAGACCTGGGCCTTAAGAGTGCTGGGCTATAGGCCAGCATCCAGGCCTTGCTGGAGGACCTCCAGAATCTCCTATGGGAAAAGTCCTGTAGTAAATTCTAGAGGACGTGCTCGAACCAAGATCCAAATTACCACAGTGGACACTACAGGAAATGCACCTCCCTGCAGCTGAGATCAACCCACCGGCCAAGGATGCAGCAGCTTTCGGACCCCCACCCTGCAACAACATGAACAATGTCAGATTAAGAAAGTATCTGTAAAAGTCAAAAGGCTTAGCCCTCGAGAGGGCCCTACCTTACCAAGGAAAACCGTGGGGTGACAGCAGCACTGGAGTCGATCCTTAGCTCAGGAGAACCAGAAAGCAGTGCACCGGTGGCCATACCTCCCTTGTCACGAGGGCGCCTGCCCCCCCAAAAAGGTGGCAGGCGAGCTCTGAATGAGCTTTAACCAGCATGGCTGCCCAATAGTAAGCACCAAACACTCTGATAGCAGGGAGTCCAGCCCCTAGCTCACCCCCCGGCAGCCCTGGGGAAGCATGTCTCTCACTGGGTGTCATGGAACCTTGGGAGTGGATGACCCAGGGGGTAGAGGGAACAGGGCTCAGTGGGAGGAACACAGCAGGGCCACCATGCAAGGCACGGTGATCAGGTACCCTGCTGCAGCAGGGTCCTGAACTTCGAGGCTCAGACCCAGCCAGATGAGCCTTGGTGCATTTACCTGGACCCGTGTGCTCTCCTCTCACACCAGCGTTATAAGCTTAGAAACCCACTTCAGGCATATAATGGGGGTCCTCAGGAACGCTTCAGCTGGTGAGGGGCTAAGAGACAGATGGAGTCAAAGCCCCTGCTCCTGGTCAGCACTTTGCTCAAAACAAAAAAATCCAGACATCTTTACAGTTCCTAGTGACTGCAAGAAAAGGAGATAACGCCACAGCCTGTCATATATAGGCCAGGAGGAGCTATTGTTTTCTATCTTACAGTCCCTGCCGAAATGCTACTGGTGGTCCCCCCCCCCACCCCCCCGGAATGGAAGAGATGAGAAATGTATTTTTGTTTCCTTACTTCAACTTTTTTATTTTATTTAGATGGACCTAAAGGGAAACAGGCTAGGCCTAGATTAGTTTGAGTAAAAGGGTAACTAAAGAAAATAAATAGCTTAATGTAAACAATAGAGCACAAAGCTGCTATTCTTTCTTGGTGCAGTATAGAGGCTGCATTGCTAGGAGTAGTAAAACTCAGGTCGGGAGTTTTCACATTGTTTCTCACAATTTAACAACCATGCTTTTAAAAAGCCAGCCAGCTGCCTGCTGTCTTACATGAGCCTGGTATTACAATGTCTACAGATTTCACCTGACTCACGTCAGGCTGCTATGTGTGAGTTCTCTCCTTTGAGCTGGTGCGGAGAGATCACTCTGAGGGATGCTGTAGTTAGTAGGAAAAAGAAAACGGGGATATCGGTGTTAAGGCCCTATTGGTGATAGTGAGATCTGCCTGACATATGGATTAGGGTCACTACTCCTAGACTGGATGAGACATTAGGGAAATGGAAAAAGGAAAATAATGTTTCAAAAATACTAAAGATTACTCTGTAGTTATTCTATGGTTAATATATAAGTCTATAGTGCTGTTATGAGTGTTTAGTGTCAACCAGTGTGGGATAGAACAGCACATAGTCAGTGCATGTGTATTCGTTTGGGACATGTAAATACTATGCAAATAGATTATGAGTAGTGGTGGATGGTGGGGCAGAGGTTATTTAAGTAATACCCGACTCTGAATGGTTACCAGTTGTAAGCAGTGTACCCCAGGGTTCAGTCCTGGGCCCACTATTATTCAACTTGCTTATAAACGACAGAAGATGGAATTAAAAGCACTGTCGCTTTTTTTGCACGACACAAAGATATGTAACACAGTGCAATCTATTGAAGATGTTCACAAGCTTCCAGTTGAGTTGGACACACTGGAGTGTCTGGGCATCCACTTGGCAAATGAAGTTTAATGTGGAGAAATGTAAAGTCATGCACTTGGGGTCTAATAACCTGAAGGCCACATATGTCCTCGGGGAAGTAAAACTGGGAGAATCGCTTGCTGAGAAGGATCTGGGGGTACTGGTAGACCACAGGCTATATAACAGCATGCAATGCCAAGCAACTGCTTCCAAGGCCACCAAGATACTATCATGCATTAAAAGAAGCATGGATACACGGGACATGGGATAGGCATGTCATTTTGTCTCTTTACAAGGCACTGGAATATGCCATCCAGTTCTGGGCACCAGTACATAGAAAGGACGCTCTGACTATGGAAAGGGTGCAGAGGAGAGCCACCAAACTAATAAGAGGAATGAAGGATCTTAGTTATGAGGAAAGATTACGAGAATTAAATGGTGGCGCCCGTATCCTAGAGTCCTGAGCAGAGTTGCAGCCCAGTGACCAAAAAGGGGCGTAAATCAAAACATCTCATTAGCAGTTTCTATAATTAATCATATCAAGGAAACAAAATCCAAAGCTATTGTGTTGGCTTTAGATGCTCAAAAAGCCTTCGATAGGGTTTCGTGGTCCTATCTGGAAGCAACTCTTCATCAAATCGGATTGGGCCCTAGAATCATAGAAAAAATTATAGCCTTATATACTAACCAAAAAGCCAAACTAGAAATAAATGGAGTTTTATCAGAACCATTTGCAATAGCCAATGGAACCCGCAAAGGATGCCCATTATCTCCACTACTGTTTAACCTACATGTGGATCCACTATTAACAGCGATAGAATCCGATCCGCAACTCAAAGGAATTCAGATAGGAACCAATGAAATTAAACATCTTACATACGCCGACGATATATTACTAGTTCTTAGAGACCCTACTCCAAGTGTAATTATGTGATTAATGGAAATTCTTGAACAATTTAGGGTTCATACAAACTTTTCGTTAAATGTAGAAAAATCGGTGTTGATGCCTCTGGGTATGAACAAAGCAGAAATAGAACAACTTAACAAAGAATTTGGATTCTCTATAAAACATACTCATATTACTTTTCTGGGAATAAATCTAACAGCTGACCCAGACAAACTTTATTCTGCAAACTTTCCCGAGTTTCTACAAATATTGAAAAACTATATAATTAAATGGTCAAAACGCCCACTAAATATCTTGGCGCGTATTGCTGCAATTAAAATGTACTTTTTACCGCAATTCATTTTCAAAATCATGAATATTCCGATTCAGATACCGAAGATTTTCATAGATAATATAGATAAATTATTGGGCAATTTCTATTGGAACAACCGCCAACATAGAGTAGCCTACAGCTCATTAATTAAACCAAAATTTCAAGGGGGCTGGGGGGTACCAAATTTGCCCCGATATAACACGGCTTCCCATTTACATCATTTAGTCAAATGGACCTTTACAGACAAAGATTCATTATGGGTAATAACGGAACTATACCCGCTTCACTTTGATAAGATCCAAAGCTTAGAACCACAAACAACATACCAATTAAAACAACTAACTAAACACCCAATTGTTCTGCCTGTATTGGGTTCTCTGAGGAAAATTATATGTAACCAAAAATATTTCCCTTTTCCTGATTTAATGAAAACGCTTAAAAATGCCAACATCGGAAAATGGGAACCGGAGGACCTAGAGGTAGAACCTTATATCGAACCTAGAGTCTATAATCTATGGAAAATCGCTTATACCAAGTCTAAATCTTTGTTACTGTAGCAGATGAATTTATAAAAGCTCTTCAAGCAGAACACTTTTTAAAGAATCTCAATTTACCTGAAGCAACCTTTATCCCTACGGAAGTTCAACAACTTTTTTTAAAGGAACAACCTAGAAGACCTTTGTCGTATTACTACATATTATTAAGTAAATCTAATAAATTACAAGAAGCAAGATATATTAAAAAATGGGAAATGGATCTAGGATCAGAGATAAGACCAGAACAAAGGAAGAATATACTTAGATCCATGAATAATATCAAATCCCCAGCCTTGAAAATTTTTAGCCTAAAATACTGGCACAGATATTATTACACCTCCGATTACAATCAAGGCTTTACGAAATTCAGCTGTTGGTGGTGTAATAAACATCAGGCGATGGTAACCCATCTGTGGTGGGCCTGTGAAAATACGAGACTTATATGGAACATCACAGAACAAACCCTTAAAAAAATAATGGAGGGAGAACTCTCCATAACAGCTAACGAGGCCCTACTTATCCCCGCATATAGCGGGAGGAATCAAAGTAAAGAGGTGACCGCATCTAAATTAATGGAGAGGCTTATTTCATTAATTATATGGATAACCAGGAAATCATAGCCACTCGTTGGGGAGAACCAACTCATCTTGACCCAACGCTATGGAAAAATCATCTTATTCGGCAAATGGAGAACGAAATTTGCCTAGTATCGGATCAGAAATACAGACAGGTTTCAGAAGAAGGTCTAGAAAAAGTTAAAAAAATAAAACTCTGATATGGTTAACTGGGCTCAGTTCAAGCACGTAGAAAAGTAGGAAAAAGAAAGAAGAAAAAAAAAAAAAGTAGGTGGGGGGGGCTTTTTCTAGGGAGGTAGGGGGTTTTTAGGTAGAGGGCTGGTGGGTTGGAGGGGAGGGTGGGGGAGGATGTAGCATGCCTTAACTTAAGCTGTATCGGCTATAGATAAGCTTGATATACTTAATACTTCAGAAACTATGATGCAAGTATACTCTAAACACCATATAGTACCATTGTGACGATGGAATGCTTTGGTGAGGTGGAGCAACTTTATTGCTGATTGTTTGTTAAAAAAAAAAAGAGAAAGAAAAGGAAAAAACGAAAAAAAAAAAAAATGAAAAAATGCAGCCCAGTGGGGGAAATATATTAATTTTAGATGCTGGGGAATAGTTTTCTAAGGGTTTGGCCTTTTCATTAAATCATGCTGAAGGTCCCGTTTAGGTAATTTTTAAATGTTAGTCTGCTTTAACTGTTTTATAGCAAGCAGCACTTTTTCCCCCAGTTAACCCTTTCCCGTATGACACTCCTTCTGCTTCTTTTTTACATTACAATAGCCTGTCATACTGTACCTTGTTGTGAAGCTGCTCACACTACATTAAAGTGAACCAAAACCTTTTAAACTCCAGGGCTGATTTGGGGTGGCACACTGTGGGAAAAAGCCTGGGATTGCTGGGGGTTTCACACAGCGGGCATCCCTATTTGGAGACATGGACCAAAACCTGGGATTGTAAAAACAATGGGGTTTGGCACAAAAACTGGACAAAAACAAAGGTTTTTCACCGAAGGCCCCCCCCCCCCCCGAGATTTGGTCTGCTTAACAAGGGCATCTCGAATTGGGAAGAGAGCAATGTGCGACCAAAGAAGCACCGGCAGAGCTGGTGAAGGACGGCCCTTGAAAGAAGAAAGTAGGCAAGACCATTGAATAGTTTAACTGGGAACATTCAATATTTTTGTGTGGTGTCTTTTTTTTCTACATTTGGGGTGAACCGGTAACAGGGGACCCCCTATACCAGTTCACTGGGGTAAGGAGCCTGCATGGCATCTTCTGGCATTGGTAGGTGACATGTCAGTAACCTGCCATAATACCTACACCCCAATTTAGGGGATCGGACATGCAGAAGAGCTTGGTTCCCCTTGGTATGGGCGCGGGGCTCTACCAGCACCCCAGGAAGAGCACCAAACCCATATTGAGGGGCATAAGGGCTTGTAACGTGCAGGGCCAGGGGATTCCCAGAATAGCTTCTGTTCCCTGGGTTAAAAGCCCTCATTCCTGGTGCCCAAGATGGTTGTCTTTTATAGGGGGGGCACACAAATTTTCTATAAAAAAAAAAGATTAGCTAAAAAAAAAAAGGTTCATTGATAAAATGAATGCCACCTATAGTGTTTATCAATGAAAACTAGTACAGTTTATTTTACTGTCATGCAAGTTGTAAAATCAAGAATTCTGCCCATGAATTCCCATTTCAATCTGCCCCAATAAGAAAATCTCGTCTGCGATTTTTATCACAAACCCCAGCAAGATTTTACATGGGGGCTCTGAATCAACCCCATGGTATTTTATAGCAAAAGTGAAATTTTTCCACTCTACAATTAAATTATTCTGTTAGATAAAACCTCTAGTGTTGCATACAGATGCTTTTAAGAGGAATGAAAATGGATTTTAACTATTCTCCAGTTTGAGAAGCCTCACTATAAGTATTCACCGGAATTGCACAAAAACAAACTTTCTTTAGTTCTCATGGTGCATGAGGGGGCGTCTTGTGCAATCAGTGGTGTGCTTTCTATTCAATCGGAAAGAAAAGCTGAATAGAGCGCACTCTGCCTGCCAGATGCCTGCTCACCTCTAGTTGTGGGGTGTGCCTGACCGGTGTGAGTAGGCACTTAGGTTAAAGGTATAGCAGTGATGTTGTGTGTTGACGGTAAAAAGAGTGTACCAGGATATCCCTAGCTATACACACAGTGGGGCATTCCAATTCCAATAAAGAGGGAGACCACCGACCAATAGACTCTAGGGAGGTCCATTTTCAAATACATTTGTTGACTAAATGGCACCTTTGCAAATATTAACAGATACATTACTGGTAGATGGACGAATTTGATCTAAATTCTCTGCCAAAATTTTTGCCAAAATATTGTTTTGGGCAAAACTAAACTGAACCGGCAAATTGCGTCAAGTTTACCTTTGTCCAGAATCTAAAACTCAAGGGATTTCACTCTAAAATACATTATTTTGCTAAAGGGGAACTATGACTTTTCAAATTAGAACAATGTATTTTAGATGTGTAGTAGTCTTCTCATGCAGTTTGGAGGCATTTCGTTTATTTCCAGAGACCAGGAAACACAACTTAAATTTTCTCCCCCTAGGCTTAAATTATATTAAACTTTTGATCCTCTCAAATTCTAAATATTTGGCCCAGACTGTGTTTAAAGTAGAGATGTATTCCAGCAGAACCCCCCCTAACATTAGATTGTTAAATTAGGATCGTTGCAAAAGAAAATCTCTGTTTACCCCAAGGCATTGCTTCTGCCAAAAGCATGTCGACCCAGCAAAAGCTGTTAAAAGCATTTGCTCAGCTGCTAAAGCGCAAGGCCTGACAACAATCCGATCAGCTCATGTCGGCATGCAATATTAACACTTTCCTGGTTACGGGAATTGCAGCAGACAAAGGCAGGTGCAAACCGGGGTCAGAAGCAGCCTGGGATTTTATTGGCCCAGACAGTCCTTGATCAGCTCACAAGCTGCTGAACCCCAACCCCAATGTACTTCTTAGATGTTCAATGCCTATGTTTATTAGCAGAGGCTAAAGCATTACAGGGGCAGATCATGGGCTGGGTTAGATATATGGGTCGATTCAGAGCCATGTGAGAAAACTCTCTCCTTTCACGTTTCATTCACGTGAACTCCATTCACGTTTCATTACCTTGGGGCTGACCAACAACCACGTGTACATTTTAACCTGGTGTTGAATCAGCCCCAAGGTAGACAATGAAAGTGAATAGCAGTTTTCTGTCCTGAAAAGGAGTGAGTCCTGAAACAATCAGCATAGTGGCTGAAGTTGTACTGAAGCTTTAGGTTATGGTCCAAGAAATAAAATAAAATCTATACTTCTTGTTTGTCCCTCGCCGCTCCTTCCCCAGCTCTGGGGAAAACTTTGCGAATACCGAATACGGTCACCCCTGCACAGGACAGACATGGACTGACATGGATGGTCAGACATGAAGGCCTTCATCAAGATGCAATTCCCTATGCACACCAATCCATTCATTGCCATAGAGGAGACATAACTAGGCAGGGTATGTGTGTATATCTTTTTAAGGTTAAGTCCACTTTCAATGGCAATTTTTAAAATGTCCATTATTGTGAAGAATAATGTCCTCAAAGTGATGAGCGTATCGGTTTATTTGGTTCTTTGTTATAAAAATAACATCTTTCTCTAACAACAAGGTGTTTATTTTAGCCACTGTAAAAACTAGTGTGTTTGGTGTACAGGGCAGGGACTTCCTGATTCTAGCTTGATAATCATCTGATTGGCTGAGGCAAAGTTTACGGTTTAAAGGTTTAACCTCTCCTACTCTAAGTGAGCCTCTTCAGATGAGGGAAACACAATCTGGTGTTCCCGTAGCTAAAGGGTTACTGGCAGTGTTCTCACCTGGGTAGGGATGTACCCCATTACCGCTGCATGATTTTTCTATGCTCTCCTTTGTAGGGGGAGGGAGGCTTACCCTGGATTACAAGGACACGTTAAGGTAAGGGTTTTTTTAATCCCCCCATCCTGCCTCAGCGCCTATCTTACAACAGGTGAGAACACTGCCGGTAGCACAGGGGATGCTGATCTGGGCAGGGGCCCTGTGGCCACCTCCAAAGTGCAGATGACAGTGCTTGTGCTTTAGTGCTGTAAGACCTTAACGTAAGACTGGACGTCTGCTTTAATACTTATAAACCCCCAGCCAAGACACCCCAGCTCATACTCTGCCCCAAAGTGCAGGTGCCGATGTTAAGTGGGAATTTTGAACAAGTTTATATAAAAATAAGTTATCTGGTGTGGGCTAGTGCTAGGTACTGTTGCTACAGGAACGTTTACTGTACTCTGAGTTTTAGCTGAATGCTTAAATAAAAACCTCCACACTGTGTATAGGTATGTGTAAGTAGGTTGTAAGATTTAAGGGTTGATTCAGAGAGACATACAATTAATTTCGTTTTAGTGTCGATCTGTTTTTTTGGGGGGGTTTTCCCGCTTGCGTATGAGTGTACGAGTGATTCTAAGCGTGCATCGCAAGCCTTCAGTAAAGTGTTCGTCCCTTTGTAAGCCAACGAGAATGTCATTTTTCAGCTTTCGTTTTTCGTTTAGGTTACTTAGGAAACAACATAGGCTTCCGTTTTTTGCCTTTTTCCAACATCGCCTCGAACAAATGATTTACGTTCCCTGTTAGATTCTGATTTCCTTTTTCTATAAATAAACGTCCAGACGGAAATCTTTCCGACCTTACGCATGCGCACAACCAAATTAACTCATTCATGTGCTCGTCTCAATATTTTGCCCACTCACTTCTGCTACAATGCTTACCTCAATTCCATCGCAGTTTCATTCTTCTTCATTTTGCGCACCTAATGCTTACCTCAGTTCCATCGCGGTTTCATTCTTCTTCATTTTGCGCACCTAATGCTTACCTCAATTCCATCGTGGTTTCATTCTTATTCATGTTGCGCACCTAATTCTTACCTCAATTCCATCGCGGTTTCATTCTTATTCATGTAGCGCACCTAATGCTTACCTCAATTCCATCTCGGTTTCATTCTTCTTCATGTTGTGCACCTAATGCTTACCTCATTTCCATTGCGGTTTCTAGATTCTTCATTTTGCGCACCTAATGCTTACCTCAATTCCATCGCAGTTTCATTCTTCTTCATTTTGCGCACCTAATGCTTACCTCAATTCCATCGCAGTTTCATTCTTCTTTTTTTTGCGCACCTAATGCTTACCTCAGTTCCATCGCGGTTTCATTCTTCTTCATTTTGCGCACCTAATGCTTACCTCAATTCCATCTCGGTTTCATTCTTATTCATGTTGCGCACCTAATTCTTACCTCAATTCCATCGCGGTTTCATTCTTATTCATGTAGCGCACCTAATGCTTACCTCAATTCCATCTCGGTTTCATTCTTCTTCATGTTGTGCACCTAATGCTTACCTCATTTCCATTGCGGTTTCTAGATTCTTCATTTTGCGCACCTAATGCTTACCTCAATTCCATCGCGGTTTCTAGATTCTTCATTTTGCGCACCTAATGCTTACCTCAATTCCATCACGGTTTCATTCTTCTTCATGTTGCGCACCTAATGCTTACCTCAATTCCGTCGCGGTTTCATTCTTCTTCATTTTGCGCACCTAATGCTTACATCAATTCCCTCGCGATTTCATGATTCTTCATATTGCGCACCTAATGCTTACCTCAATTCCATCGTGGTTTCATTCTTCTTCATGTTGCACACCTAATGCTTACCTGAATTCCCTCGCGGTTTCATATTTCTTTATTTTGCGCTCTTTTCTTTTTAGTTCTTCCTATGTTTTTCTGTAACCAACCCTTAATGAATTTTTCTTTAACATAAATTAACACAGAAACAATTTTTTTCTTTAGATTTTTTTATTATGAACTGCAAAATGTTTTTGCATTATTTTTTTTTTGTTTTGAGTTCTGTTTTTATTTAACATTTTTTTTTTTTTTTAAAGTTCTAATTTGTTTAAAATGTTTTAAAACATATAAAATATGCGCACAACCAAATTAACTCATTCATGTGCTCGTCTCAATATTTTGCTCACTCACTTCTGCTACAATGCTTACCTCAATTCCATCGCAGTTTCATTCTTCTTCATTTTGCGCACCTAATGCTTACCTCAATTCCATGGCAGTTTCATTCTTCTTTTTTTTGCGCACCTAATGCTTACCTCAGTTCCATTGCGGTTTCATTCTTCTTCATTTTGCGCACCTAATGCTTACCTCAATTCCATCGCGGTTTCATTCTTATTCATGTTGCGCACCTAATTCTTACCTCAATTCCATCGCGGTTTCATTCTTATTCATGTTGCGCACCTAATGCTTACCTCAATTCCATCTCGGTTTCATTCTTCTTCATGTTGTGCACCTAATGCTTACCTCATTTCCATTGCGGTTTCTAGATTCTTCATTTTGCGCACCTAATGCTTACCTCAATTCCATCGCGGTTTCATTCTTATTCATGTTGCGCACCTAATTCTTACCTCAATTCCATCGCGGTTTCATTCTTATTCATGTTGCGCACCTAATGCTTACCTCAATTCCATCTCGGTTTCATTCTTCTTCATGTTGTGCACCTAATGCTTACCTCATTTCCATTGCGGTTTCTAGATTCTTCATTTTGCGCACCTAATGCTTACCTCAATTCCATCGCGGTTTCTAGATTCTTCATTTTGCGCACCTAATGCTTACCTCAATTCCATCACGGTTTCATTCTTCTTCATTTTGCGCACCTAATGCTTACCTCAATTCCATCGCGGTTTCATTCTTATTCATGTTGCGCACCTAATTCTTACCTCAATTCCATCGCGGTTTCATTCTTATTCATGTAGCGCAACTAATGCTTACCTCAATTCCATCTCGGTTTCATTCTTCTTCATGTTGTGCACCTAATGCTTACCTCATTTCCATTGCGGTTTCTAGATTCTTCATTTTGCGCACCTAATGCTTACCTCAATTCCATCGCGGTTTCTAGATTCTTCATTTTGCGCACCTAATGCTTACCTCAATTCCATCACGGTTTCATTCTTCTTTATGTTGCGCACCTAATGCTTACCTCAATTCCGTCGCGGTTTCATTCTTCTTCATTTTGCGCACCTAATGCTTACATCAATTCCCTCGCGATTTCATGATTCTTCATATTGCGCACCTAATGCTTACCTCAATTCCATCGTGGTTTCATTCTTCTTCATGTTGCACACCTAATGCTTACCTGAATTCCCTCGCGGTTTCATATTTCTTTATTTTGTGCTCTTTTCTTTTTAGTTCTTCCTATGTTTTTCTGTAACCAACCCTTAATGAATTTTTCTTTAACATAAATTAACACAGAAACAATTTTTTTCTTTAGATTTTTTTATTATGAACTGCAAAATGTTTTTGCATTATTTTTTTTTTGTTTTGAGTTCTGTTTTTATTTAACATTTTTTTTTTTTGAAAAAGTTCTAATTTGTTTAAAATGTTTTAAAACATATAAAATATGCGCACAACCAAATTAACTCATTCATGTGCTCGTCTCAATATTTTGCTCACTCACTTCTGCTACAATGCTTACCTCAATTCCATCGCAGTTTCATTCTTCTTCATTTTGCGCACCTAATGCTTACCTCAATTCCATCGCAGTTTCATTCTTCTTTTTTTTGCGCACCTAATGCTTACCTCAGTTCCATCGCGGTTTCATTCTTCTTCATTTTGCGCACCTAATGCTTACCTCAATTCCATCGCGGTTTCATTCTTATTCATGTTGCGCACCTAATTCTTACCTCAATTCCATCGCGGTTTCATTCTTATTCATGTAGCGCACCTAATGCTTACCTCAATTCCATCTCGGTTTCATTCTTCTTCATGTTGTGCACCTAATGCTTACCTCATTTCCATTGCGGTTTCTAGATTCTTCATTTTGCGCACCTAATGCTTACCTCAATTCCATCGCGGTTTCTAGATTCTTCATTTTACGCACCTAATGCTTACCTCAATTCCATCGCGGTTTCATTCTTCTTCATGTTGCGCACCTCATGCTTACCTCAATTCTGTCGCGGTTTCATTCTTCTTCATTTTGAGCACCTAATGCTTACATCAATTCCATCGCGGTTTCTAGATTCTTCATTTTGTGCCCCTAATGTTTACCTCAATTCCCTCACGATTTCATGATTCTTCATATTGCGCACCTAATGCTTACCTCAATTCCATCGCGGTTTCATTCTTCTTCATTTTGCGCACCTGATGCTTACTTCAATTCCATTGCAGTTTCTAGATTCTTCATTTTGTGCACCTAATGCTTATCTCAATTCCATCGTGGTTTCATTCTTCTTCATGTTGCACACCTAATGCTTACCTGAATTCCCTCGCGGTCTCATATTTCTTAGTTCTTCCTATGTTTTTCTGTAACCAACCCTTAATGAATTTTTCTTTAACATAAATGAACACAGAAACAATTTTTTTCTTTAGATTTTTTGATTATGAACTGCAAAATGTTTTTGCATTATTTTTTTTTTTTTGTTTTGAGTTCTGTTTTTATTTAACATTTTTTTTTTTATTTTGAAAAAGTTCTAATTTGTTTAAAATGTTTTAAAACATATAAAATGTTAACATTTTAAAAAACTATTTACAAAGCCATGGCAGGCCCCAGATAATTAATCTTCATCTGTGGTCCCCAACAAATCTCGCAGCTCCTGTATATCTCCCACCAGCCGAAACACCGTCGCAGTAATCTCGCATGTGCGGTGTCTGTAAAAATACATGTTTAACAGCTGTGGATGGAATGATGATTAGGTTTTAATTTAACTCATGAGGAAGAGGCCATATGTCATTATGCTAAGGAATTTCTTAAAGGAAGCGGCCATATGTCATTATGCTCATGACATTGACAATAGATTTAGGTTGATTGGTGATGATGTCATTTCCCACATACTCAAACTATTTACATTACAACTTACTTCGGTGGTGGGCGACCTCTGCACGCTACGGTCTGGGGCCTGCCACTGCTGGGAATGTGAGGCTGTAGAGACATTTAAAATAGGCTCTCATATAATGTCTGATTCAACAGTAACCAAATGACACTTACAGTGTGTGTGTGTGTGTGTGACATGTTCCTCCTGGGCATGATCTGCTGCAGTTTCTGCTCCAGATCATTCACCCGCTACATATTCATCTATAAAAAGAGGGGAAAAGGGGAATCAGCTTTGGTTTAATTAGCATGTATGTGTGTGGGGTTACATTAAGAGTCACATACCAGAGGCTAATGGCTGAGTCATTTCGTACGACTGCCTGCCCACGCCGTGACACCCCTCCTCTGTGGATAGGTCCAGGGGTTGCTCTGACTCTGCTACAGAGGAGGGGTAGGAACTTGGCCCTGGAGATCCACCACCTTCACTTGCTGGTGCAGAATCATGCTGCACTGGCCGGACTGCGCGCCTCCGGGTGGGTCTAATGCGATAGTCCATTTCTGACACTAGAAAAGAAAAGCATTTATAAATAAAGGCCTACCTTCTGTGTTTGTTACATCTAGCATGCAATCTGTATGTACTTACTTGGGAAATGGTTCGCCAAAATCGCCGCACCCGGGGCATGTGTAGTCGCTTCAGGTCCGACCAGTTCTGCACGATCTGCGTATAAGTGAAGGTGGTGTCTGTTTCCTGGTGGATCCTGGCCACGATCTCCAGGGCCAGATTCCTCTTCTCAAAGGCGTTGGGCAGGTAGTCATACCTGCGCTCAAGCATAGTCTACAAAACGCAAAATACAAAATAGTTGTTAGATCAAACAGCATACAAATATCATTCACAATTAGATCAGTTGCCTAAATGACATCCCACAACACATTTCTAGCCTTAACCTATCCTTCTAGATGCAAGTGAGTTGGTTCGCACATGTGCGCAATAACTTCTGTTTGGCACGGAGTTTCCATCACTTTTAAAAACAACTGTTTCTTCCTTCCTTAAGGCCTAGGCATGCATTTAGATGTCAAATCAACGTCCTTACAATACACTTACGAGCATAATGATCTCTTGTTGTTGGCAGGTGAAGATCATGGGCGCCATCTTTTTCTTCCAGCCCACAAAAAACACCCTCTCCTGCTCCCTGCGCAACCACACCCAAAGAGAAAGGGAGCACAATGTCCAAGAGGCAAAAGAAGAAGAGGGCGAGAAGCCCCAGCCCACCAAGCACACCCTCTCCTGCTCCCTGGCCTACCACATCCAAAAAGAAAGGCAGCACAAGTTCAAAGGGGAAAAGTAAGCAGAGGGCGAGAAGCCCCAGCCCACCAAGCACACCCTCTCCTGCTCCCCGGCCTACCACATCCAAAGAGAAAGGCAGCACAAGTTCAAAGGGGAAAAGTAAGCAGAGGATGAGAAGCCCCAGCCCACCAAGCACACCCTCTCCTGCTCGGCCGCATTTGCCACCGACACAGGTGAAACCAGCGAGACCTATTTCACATCCACGCCTGCTAGTTCTGTGGCCACCCAGCCAATGACCCCCAGTCCTAATGCCAGCCCAGTCCATTCTTCCAGCAAAGTGACGGCCTATTCTTCACCACACACCCAGCCAAGAATGTTCCCTGAATTGCCACTAACCAGAGAAGAGGCAGAAGAACAACCAGTAGGCTGAACCTTGCGACGAGGCCAGTTGAGCGGATTGGGGAGGCACAAACCCTAGCCTTGGCAAGTGACCTTACACTGCATTTTGATGAGCTATTTGGGCGCAATTCAAAAGCAACCAGCAAAATGCGGAAAAAAAAAATCTGGTAAGAGCTCAAAGGACAGGTGAATGCAGCGGGGGACGAGATGAAAGATGTGGAGCAGATCCAGAGAAAAATATCTGACCTCAAATATGCAGTACGGAAGAAGCAGAATAAACGACGCAATCACAGGTACATATTTGAGGTTTGCATTTTGCTGTAGTGACCACAATGCAAAATAATTTTTATCATCTTATTTTCAGCTTCCAAACTGGCGGAGGCTTCCCCACAAAATTACAATACACCAGAGCTGAAGAAATGGTCCTGGCTTTAATCCACCCCATAGCATTACAGGGCCTCTCTGACAGACACGACACGGACACCCAGGACATTTCTGCAGGTTAGTAATGATTGTTTTAATGTGAACTATTGGAAATTTGGAAAATGAGGGTCACAGGCAGATATGAACACAGGCCCCTAGGGAGTGGCTTTGAGGGGAGGTTACTGTTTTAGGTGGGTGTTTAATGTCTGAGGAATGGGCTTCATGATGGACAGGGTGCAGTAGTTAATGGTCCTTAGAAAGGTTTGCAGGTCATACACCACCTTTGACATTATTTCTTGAAAATATTAAATAATTTATCTTACCAAAGCACTGCATGTGATGTGAATATAGTCAATATTTGCCAACACTTACTTCTTTGTGTTTCTACCACTGGGGTTCTAGTGTGCTTTGGTCAGACAAACTTGAGGTGGGGTCATGGAAAGGTCAACATTGCAAGAATGCACAGCAACATACTCAGAAGCCAAATGATATTTGCAAGCTGACTGTTGGCCCCTAAGGCACCATTTTGGCTGTGTAAAGCCTCCTAACATGCAGTACATGCATGTTTGGATTATTTAAGGTGACCAATCTGTATGTACAGGGTGAGGCATACATATAAGATAGACTCAGATTCATTGTGAAGGTCAACTTTAACCATTGGGGGAGTAGTCATTCCTGCTTGTCCATGTGTTTTCTAAAGCATATGTACTCATCAGGCTCATCCAGGGATGTTTGTGTGTTTACGTGCCTTTTACTTTTTACCACAGCACAGCATCCAGCCTCTGGAAGTGTGGAAGCCTCCTCCCGTTTGAGCATGCCGTCTACTTCCCTGCTGCCTAGGACACAGGGTCAGATATATAGGGTAAGTGGACTTTGCTGAAACTGGTGATGCATGAGAATGGACATGACTAATTCGGTTCTAAGAGATATTTATGCCCAAATCTGACACACTTTTTCACAGGTCCAAACAGACCCCCACACTAATGGATGTAATCCAGGATATGGAGGAGGAGGATGCCAGCCAGATTGGACCTTCGCAAATTACCCCCCTGGAACCTAATCTGCCACTGCCCCAGCATCCTACTGCAACAAATCCTCTGCAGCAGAGTGAAGCTGGACGCATGCTGCCAGCCCATCGTGGGCAGCAGGCTGAGACTGAGCCTACAGTCCCCAGTGCTAGCTCTGCTGCAGAGGTTTTAGCAAGCACATCTGGTACTGTTGCTCGCCCTAGACACCCAGCATCAGCAGGCGCTCAAACCTGGGGAATTGGAAGACGCAGTCAACAACGTTGACCAGTTTCCCAGGGGAGGCGCGTGCCGATCCTGGAGTCAGCATGGCACTATGACAGCCATTACTTTAGGCAGGTGACTCAACGAACAACAGAGCAGATGACTGCCCAATTAGAGAACTTCAATACTACATTCACCACCATGCTGACTCAATTTAGGACGAGCAACAGCCAGATGGCTGAACAAATGGCCACCTTAAACAGACAGATGGCAGAACAAACGGCCACCTTAAACAGACAGATGGCAGCACAAACGGCCACCTTAAATACAAACTTCACTGTCATGCTAGATGAATTTAGAACTAGCAACAGACAGATGCTGGAGCAGTGGCAGATTATGAATGGCACACATGCCCAGGTTTTGGGCCACCTCCAAGGCCCACCACAACCTTATTATGGGCAACATCAATATTAATATCATTTTGACCTGGATCAGCTAAATATCTTTCCTCTACATCCAAACTCTATTTACCTGTGTAGTGAGCGCAACCAAGATTGGGTGTTTTATGGCTTTGCTGGTTTGTTTTGGAATTCGCCCATATAGCTCATTAGAGTGCTCACATTCCCCACTAGCCAATGCCTGAGCTTAAGCCTCAGTGAAGCGGCCGCTCAAGCTCCCACGCAGAAGGCTTGGGCCTAAGGAAATGCTGGCCGACTCATCCTGTTTGGTGGCAATATTGGGGGACATTCTTGGCTTGAAAAAAACAACATTTGCCAATGGCAAAGATTGGACTGGACTAGCATGGGGTCTGGCTGTCATAGGCTGCCAAAATTACAAGCAGGAGAGGTTGTGTATGGGGCCCTATGTATTCCTGGCCGACTGTTCCCCTTGAAAGTCGTGCTCCCTATGGATCTTGATGTTGGTGGATGGGTAAACTTCGGCCTGGAGTCAGTTACCTTAGAACTCCTGGATGTGCACAATTGCTAGGGGCCAGGAGTCTGGTCCAATTTAGACTTAGGTTTGAAAATGTATGTCCATGGAGTCTGCGAGTGGCTTTCACCCAAAATTTGTCATATTTCCTGAAAATTTATGGAATTTGACTTTAGCTGTTCTTGCCTTCCATTCTTGCATTCATGTTTGTGTTGTTTTTACATTAATGAAGGTTTGTAATCACAAACATGGGAAAATAATTACTACATTGTTAAACCAAAAAAAAAGGCCTTCACATAGGCACCAAATATTACAAACAGACAAAAACAGAAACAAACAAAACAAATCTTAAGAAAAATAAGAAGAAATAACATAGGCACGCACAGATTGCCCAGAGGCACTCGGGGGGCATCATAGATGTCATCTGCGTCCTGCCTGGGTGGAGAGGGGGCCATATCCCTGTAACGGGGGACACGCTGGCTCAGGGCAAAATTATGCAGCACGCAGCATGCAAGGATGATTTGGATCACCTTGTTGGGGTCGTACTGCAGTGCACCCTCTGTATGGTCCAAACAACAGAAGCGGGTCTTCAGCAGTCCGAAGGCCCTCTCCACTACGGCCCGGGTCTTCCACTGGGCCCGATTATACGACTCCTGGGCCGCATTCTGCGGGCGAAGAATGGGTGTCAGGAGCCAGGGCATCAGCGGATTTCCAGAATCCTCTGAAAGAATAACACAATACTAACATAAATTACACATTCTAAGCAACATTATTGTTTAACATGTCATCAAGGGAAAAAAAACAGCCATAGGTTAAGACATGGGTCATCAACTATATTCATAGGCATACAGTGAAAAGAGAATGATGGAATTTCAGCAAACTTACCCAGGAGCCAGCCACCAGATAATTCTCCAGACTCAAACCGACGAAATAAGCCAGAGCTCCTCAAGATATACGTGTCATGGGATGAGCCTGGATACCCTGCAAGTACACTAAGGAATCACATGTCCGGCCCCACCACTGCTTGGATATTCAGCGAATGGCCCATTTTGTGATTCCTGAACCAAAAAAAAATAAAAAAGTCAAAGCCAAGGTAACCAACCAAAACACTAACTCCAAAAACAAATAAATAAAAAAACAGTTCTACAATCCCTAAATAAATAACAAAGGACATAAGTAGTTTAAAAAAACAAATATTATATTGATGCGTTAGAAAAGAAAGTTCAACATGCTAAGATCAGCATTAAAATGCTTTTGTTAAGGCCTACATGAAAAGTATTGATTAAGGTATGCATTGGAAAGTGGTTCAAAGGGACACTTGAGAAGGTGGGATTAAGGTATGCATTGGAAAGTGGTTAAAACGGACACTTGAGAAGGAGGGATTAAGGTATGCATTGGAAAGTGGTTCAAAGGGACACTCGACAAGGAGGGATTAAGGTATGCATTGGAAAGTGGTTCAAAGGGACACTTGAGAAGGAGGGATTAAGGTATGCGTTGGAAAGTGGTTCAAAGGGACACTTGAGAAGGAGGGATTAAGGTATGCATTGGAAAGTGGTTCAAAGGGACACTTGAGAAGGAGGGATTAAGCTATGCATTGGAAAGTGGTTCAAAGGGACACTTGAGAAGGAGGGATTAAGCTATGCATTGGAAAGTGGTTCAAAGGGACACTTGAGAAGGAGGGATTAAGCTATGCAAGTGGCTCAAAGAGACACTTGAGAAGGAGGGATTAAGCTATGCATTGGAAAGTGGTTCAAAGGGACACTTGAGAAGGAGGGATTAAGCTATGCATTGGAAAGTGGTTCAAAGGGACACTTGAGAAGGAGGGATTAAGCTATGCATTGGAAAGTGGTTCAAAGGGACACTTGAGAAGGAGGGATTAATAGATAGTTACAATTAATTTTGGCTAAACAATATAACAAAATCTTACCTATAGATGTACTCATCGGCTGCGGGAAGGACCAATGCAACGTGTGTGCAATCAATCGCACCCATGACCTTGGGCATGTCGGCGATATTATAAAAACCCAACTTAAGTGCGTTCCAGGCTACCATGTTGTTCGGAAAGGAAATATATTTGGGACTAATGGTAGCCATGCCATCCAGAAACTTGGATAGCGCGCGGCTCAGCGTAGGCTGGGACATCCCCAAGGAGAGGGCACCCAGCCTCTGGAACGAGCCGTTCGCCAAAAATTGCAGGCAGCCAAGCATCTTGGTCATACCTGAAATTGCTTTCCCCTTCCTCGTGGTGCGGGCTAACCATGGCCGCAGCTCACTATACAGTTTATGGAGGGAAGCACGATTGAGTCGGTTCAGCTCGAACAGCTCAATGTCATGCATGCGATCGATATGCATGCATCGCCGGTGCAATCTGGCCTCGGCCATGATGATACATGCAATGCCATGGAGCTGAAGGTGCTCATACTCCTCCAAATAGCCGCAAATCATGATCAATCCGAGTCAAAAATGGTCCTGTAAGTGGAGCGGAAATTAAACCGTTTCATAGGGCAGTGGTCCATCGGCAATCAGGTCTCAGAATCAGACGCAAGCCCATCTCAATAACGTAACTTATTTGAACTAATGCAAATTATCAGCTTTAGATCCGTAATTTATCCAAACTAACGCAAATTATCACATATCCATACGTCCATCAAAAGCGCATATATGCGAACGTATCGGTATCATACCATTGGAAAAAGTAACGTAAAAAGCAAAAACCAAGGCAAACATTAAAAAAAAAAATACACAGACACATGTGAAAGTGCATGCGAATGTGTCTCTGAATCAACCCTTTAGATTCACATTTTAATCTAATCTAAAGGGTTTGAAAGCTTACATTTTCAATGTACTAAATTAGCCAACAAATGTTTTACTCTAAAGGATTTGGCAAGTCAAATGTTACAAAATTAATATCAGTAGACTACCACTGCCCTTCCTCCTCCATCTGTCTCCTTAGTGAGGAAAATCACTTATTCATTCAGCTTTCAGTCCCCACCCCGCTGATCTAGTCCATCAATCAACCTTCAGTGGAGCAAGAACAGAAGCACCCCCCCACTTCCTGCCCTGACGTTTTGATTGGCTGCCTAGCTCTGAAACCCCTCCTTCCTCTCTCCTCTCACACTCATCACCGTGTGCTTACCTCACATCGCTGTTGCCACACCCACTGTTTCTCTTCATTAGTTCTATGAATCTCCAACGCTGTAATACTTTTAAAGATAACTTAGGAGCTACATGGTTTTTGAAAATGGATTGAAGTTTAGTACAGTGCAACGTGTAGCTTGGGATAATGGGCCTTTCGTATAACTTTAACTTCACATTTTCTGCTTATATCCATGGCTAGCACAATATAACAATTTGCTAATCTAATATAACAAAAACTAACGCATCTTAATCCAACAATGGAGGCGTCCAATAAAGTAGATTACCAAACCATGGATTTCCCACATGGAAATTACAGAACAGGGCAAAATGTAAGAAAACACTCTGTTGACAACAACTTTGTCCCCCAAAATACCACATTATTCTGTTAATCTTTTTGTACCTTCCATCCTGTGACACAATACAAACAACTTTACCTTTCATCTGAGGATACAAGGACTTTCTTCCAAAAGTGTTAAGGATTTGCTTGTCAGTTTACAGCCAAATGAAATGATAACTCCTTCTAAAAAAGTAGCAGTTTGTAGTAGTAATTCCACATTCAGCAGAGCATTAAATTATTCAGTGAAGTGTGCAAAACATCTGAACAGTTTGAGCCTTCCAGCCTTTTCTCTAAAAACCAAAAAGTGCTAAAAACAGGCGAGCCTAGCCCAGCATTTCATCTTCCAAGCAGCTTATTGAATTAATAAGACAAGTCAATTAATGTAATGCTCTGTTGCTCTGGGATAAAACGGCTCCATTAAAAATATAGTCCCATTTATTATTATTGCACAATAAAGCGAGGGAAAATAATATTTTTGCAGCTCGTAGGGGAAAAAAAAGTTTTTCTAAACAGGCTGTAAAATACATAAATGCTAATTAGTACTGATCATCAATTTGTTTTGAATTTGATGACATATTCTTAATGGTGCCGGGACTGACCTAGAAATGGCTGTTCTGCAAAATTAAAAAGCTGGCAAGATTTCAACATCCACGTCAGGGATATGGGATATGCTTTCTCAGAGCAGTAAGGCAAAGAAAGATGGCAGAAGATATTGTAGTCCAATCTTGTGACCAACAAAAATAACTATGTACTTGAACATAGTTAAGTACAATAGCAGGATCCAAGAACCTATTGGTCACAGGTATTGGTAGAACGTAGGTCTGAAGAAACCTAGTTGTGCAGGTTTCTAAAACATATGTGCATTAGTTGGTTAGTGGTAGGCCCAATTAAAAAAACAAATCATGTTTCAATGCATGACCAACTGATGGAACATGTGTAGATTAAAGAAATTTCAACCTGCTCTAGTGGCTGCCAATCAAACCTTCAAATGGCCACAGGCAGGGGTGTAACTTGAGGGGTGCACCATGCATGATCCATCGGCGTGGGTCTCCTCTTCACCCAGGGGGCCTTCAATCCCCCCCAGGCTCTTCCGCTGACAGGAAAGGGCGCAAAACATCCCCCCTGCCTCTGACAGCACTGCCGGGCGGCGCCAGCCCCGCCGTTTATAAGATGAGCTGGATGGCGTCATCCCACGCCTCCCAGTATAAATTTTTGTTTTAATCACAGTTATACATGTATAGCGAAAAATGGTGAAATGGCCTGTCAACAAAGGGTGACAATATCTCAAATACGCTGGCCATTAAAGGGTTAAAAGTACTTGGAATGTTGGGTATTGTTCTGTTCGGGTGACCTTGCACTTTTAGATTAAGCTTGTTTTTTCCTATTTCCATATTGATATTTTAGGGAAAGTTAGTAATTGTATTTTCGGAAGTCTCCTGGGCCGGAAATGGTCTCCACTGATACATATGTGGTACCGTTGTAATGGGAGGAATGGGGGCTTTTACATCCTGGACATTAATAAAAAAAATCCCAAACATGTGTAGTGCAAAATAGTGAATAATGGCCTAGCAACAGAGGGTAAAAAAATATTTAGGTAGGCTGGCACTTAAAGGGTTACATGTACTATGACATGTTATTTAGTTAATAATGTGTTACTTGAAAGCATACTTTATAATATAATATTTATTGTTTTGATGTTTTACCACTGATCAAGCAATGGAGAAGAAACATGTTGGAAGGTAGGAATGGAACCTTTTTTGAATGTTTTATATATTTTTAATTTCATGAAAAGGAAACAGAATTTAATTTATTGTTAAAGAGTTTTAGTTCTATCATTTTTGGGATTAGTGATAGAGTGAAAGTTTCGAGAAGATCTTGTACAGAAAGCAGAGATGAGCACAAAACAACATGCCACCTTCCATTGCAGAACCCTAGCCCACATCGTTCACCCGCTGCCCCGTGCCACTCTCCACTGTTTTCAGTGAGACTTAGAATGTAGACCCTCCATCTCATACTGAGCTCCCTCCTCTCACTCCCCACAGCAGAATATTGAACAGAGGCCAAAAAGCTTGACAAAGGGACCTCTATTAGCTACTTATTACCTCCACCCTCCTTTCAGCTTTGTATATATGTTATTCCCCTTGAAAATATACTGTAAGTGCTTTTGTGCCCTTTAGAGTATAGATGCTGACTGTTAAAATGTTTTTATTCCCAGAAAGGAAGTTTATGTTGTCACCTTCTATCCCCAGCCCAGTGCCCAAAATTGCCCAGTGTCCTTATATAATATAATGTCCGAATATCAGTCATATGCTAATTAATTCAGTTACAACTAAACTATCACGTGATGTCAGTTAGGTTGAAGTGCTCCCCAATGCTGAGCTGTGTGTACTGTAACTGAATGTATCATCGTTGAAAAGTATCAGGGGCAGGGCTGCTCGGACAGGGAGCAATATGGCCGACACCCAATTTGGGTCAATATGAATATTGGGCAAAAGCGGGGTGACGGTGACGACATAAACTTCATGGATATAGGATAACTTTAAGCTTGCCAACCATATTGAAAACACAAGACTTTATTATGAAATAATGTTAGTGTGAATCTCATTGCATCCGTAGACAAACAGACTCTTTAACTTTCATTTATATGAAATAACTTTCATTTATTTTTCTATTCTAGTCCATTCCATTCCATTTTTTACAATTATATTTACACAATCATTGTTTGTCTTGGCTTTGGTGATATATTTCCCCTGGAATTTAGCACATAATTAACACTGTCACACCATCACTATCTCTACTGCCAAATCAATGCACGGGTCATTGGATGTGCTCTCTTCTGCTCCTCTGCTTGTGGTCCTGCATTCAGTTGAAAATGTCATATTAAGAGGCTGGTTCCAGAGTCTTCCGTCATTGTTAAATAATATTTAGATTTGGTGGATTTCTGGGGTGAATTTGCTTCAAATCTCTCTTGAGGTTGCTTCTGAGACACTGTTTGTCATTTTAATTTGGCTTATCATTGTGTAGACATGATATAACTCTGTAGATATAGGGCTCGATTCAACAAAGATAGAAATAAATTCATGTCGCACGAAAAATCGGATCGCGTGCGCAAATTTTTCACTTTTTCGAGTGATTCAGAAAAGGGGTTGAATTAAATACGTGCACTCGAAAATGCAATCGGAAAATTTTTTAATCACTCGTAAAATTTTCAAAATGCTCAAAAAAAGGCAGTCGCAAGCGAAAATTATTGTTTAGTATTGTTTTCTGACTGTTACATGGTGTTGTAAGGTTTTTTAATGGGTAAATGTAAATGCATAATTTTTCAACTTTTTAAGTTGCCTGTGTAGCTGTACGTACATGGCTAACATTGTGGATACATGTAATAAAGAGGCAAGGTATGCTGTAGTGTAAGTACTAATTAAAAGGTAATATTTGTAAGAGGCATGTATGTAGTTTTTCTGGGAGGGGGGGGGGTTTAAAACAATAAATCTTTATTGAGAAGAACAGAAGCAGCAAGACAAATCACAGTTATCCACATAAACATGTCAGTCATATCTCTGGAGTATTACAGACATAATATTTTGAACTTTTGCGATGACTTTTGACACATATTCTTTAGCCCATGGCCTGCCCACCATCCGTAGCCAAGCCTAGGATCATGTCCCGCCGCTCTCAGCTTTTCCAATAATTAACAGATAGAAACAAGGAGGGAAGAGGATTTTGTAGAGGGGATCTAAAGCAAGAGATAGGGGGGACAGGGAAAGGGATAGAAAGTGAAAGCAGAGTGAGGGTAAAGAGAGAGTAGGGAGGGGAGGGAGGGCAATAGAGAAGGGAAGGCACGGGAGGTTCCTGGGTCTCAGGCCAACCACGCATCCCACCCCCCGCCGACGGAGGGACTTTGCCTTTATTAATCGGGACTTTGTTATCCATTTTATTTTTTATCTGTTTTGCTAGTGCCTGGTTTGGTATAGTATTTTTCCATTCATACAGTTTTCTTTTTTTTACCAGTTTATATTGCTATTCATACTGCACAATTTTCTCTATTGTACCATTTTTTATATCCTTTCTAATTAAATCTAAAAATCATAGTGAGGTTCTAGTGGTCCAAATGTATAAATCGGAAGCCTACGCATTTACCTGACTTGCCTTTGTAAATCTAACGCTTCTGTCGGTAAGACAGATTGGTTTGTAATAGTATTAGCTTCAGGTTGTGCCCCTTGTTCTATCATTAAGTTTCTTCTTAAAAACACTTCCCTCCTGAACCATATTCAATCCTTTCACATATTTAAAGGTCTCAATCATGTCCCCCTCTCCCTTCTTTCTTCCAGACTATAAAAATTAAGTTCTTTAAGTCTATCCTGATAAATTTTAAATATAAGTACTTCTACCATTTCTGTTGCCTGCCTTTGGGACCCGTTCTATTTTAATAATGTCTTTTTGTAGGTAAGGTCTCCAGAACTGCACACAGTATTCCAGCTGTGGCCTCACCAGGGCTCTATACAGCGGCATCATAACTACTTCCCTCTTCCTACTGGTGATGCCTCGAGCTATGCAGCCGAGCATCCTGCTTGCTTTTCCCACTGCCTGGCTACACTGTCCACTCATCTTGCTGTTTTGAAGTAATCAGTACCCCTACATTTCTCTCCTCTCATGTCCTGGCTAACAGAGTACTGTCCATATGGTTCTCAGAGCAGGGATTCCCTCTACCCAAGTGCATGATTTTACATTTGGAGACTTTAAACGCCACTTTCCACAGTTTTGACTATTTATCCAGTGAAGCTAAATCATTTTCCATGTTGCAGACACCTCCAGGAGTGTCCACCCTATTATTAACTAATCTTTGGCCCAGACCATTAAATTATCAAGCTCCAGCAAGAAGCCTCTGGATCCTTTAATAAGATCCAAGAATATACCAAATCTCCTTAAGGTATATACCTGCAAAATCATGTTTGAAATTCATATTTCTTAATGGAGATAGCCCAGATAAAATCATGTTTGTGTTTTGTATGTAATAGTTGTATTGTTTCAGTAATGGTTTTTTATCCACCATAATAATAAAATGTGTTGTTTTTAGGCAAATATAGCATGCTAGGGGGATTATCTGGGTTGGGGACCAGCCCGGGTCCCGTTTTTTGATGCAATTTAAGTACTTACCCAGCCAATAACTAGCCATCTCAATTGAGTACTAATATTTCAAGGTGGGATATAGAAAAACCAAAGGAGGAACTACAGCTCCCTTTCACTATTTTGACAGAAGTTTACATACCTGGTATGTGTTAGAAAGCCATTATCTGAAAATACTGAACAAAAGTAGCTATTCAGATGGTCAGCCACAGCCTCATTTCTGTAGGCTGATTGGACCAATTCAATCAGACAAAAAAAGAAAGGTCTGATCGTCTCGGTCTGACTGTCACATATGGTCCCTCCCATTTCTTTTTTGCCCCCCCTCATTTTGCAGAAAAGTGCAGTGTGAAAATAGCCTGCATTTTCCAGGCTACTTTTATATGTGCCCTTCAGTGAGTCTCCCAAATTGTAATGCCTGATTATTTCTTGAACTATTGACAGTGTTTAGAGATGAGCGAACTTTTGAAAAATTCGATTCGACTGATTCGCCGAATTTTCCGACAAAAATCGTTTCGACCCGAATAAATTCGCGACGAATCGCTATTAAAAACGGCTATTTCTGAGCCTCCTACAGCCTCAATAGGGTTGTAAACCATTCAGCCTTGCTGTAACACGCACAGGATGCGTGCTGGGTTTGTTAAATAATACTTTGAAGAAATATCACATGCAGATCAGAGGCATCGCTAATAGAATCGCAGAG
Organism: Gastrophryne carolinensis; assembly: GCA_027917425.1. Taxonomy (NCBI): domain Eukaryota; kingdom Metazoa; phylum Chordata; class Amphibia; order Anura; family Microhylidae; genus Gastrophryne; species Gastrophryne carolinensis. Next base: position 255,913,428 of record CM051235.1, read on the forward strand.
CGGCACAATTGCAGAGAGTTGAAGTGGCATCACTATGAGGGGCAGAAGGAGCCCAAATATACACTGGAGTTGGCCTCAGGAGCCCAAAAATTGGATGAATCACACCCTGGAGTTGGCAGAAGTTGGCAGCAGCAGCAGGAGCCCAAATATACACTGGAGTTGGCTTCAGGAGCCCAAAAATTGGATGAATCACACCCTGGAGTTGGCAGAAGTTGGCAGCAGCAGGAGCAGGAGCCCAAATATACACTGGAGTTGGCCTCAGGAGCCCAAAAATTGGATGAATCACACCCTGGAGTTGGCAGAAGTTGGCAGCAGCAGCAGCAGGAGCCCAAATATACACTGGAGTTGGCCTCAGGAGCCCAAAAATTGGATGAATCACACCCTGGAGTTGGCAGGAGTTGACAGTAGTAGCAGCAGGAGCCCAAATATACACTGGAGTTGGCCTCAGGAGCCCAAAAATTGGATGAATCACACCCTGGAGTTGGCAGAAGTTGGCAGCAGCAGCAGCAGGAGCCCAAATATACACTGGAGTTGGCCTCAGGAGCCCAAAAATTGGATGAATCACACCCTGGAGTTGGCAGAAGTTGGCAGCAGCAGCAGCAGGAGCCCAAATATACACTGGAGTTGGCTTCAGGAGCCCAAAAATTGGATGAATCACACCCTGGAGTTGGCAGGAGTTGACAGTAGTAGCAGCAGGAGCCCAAATATACACTGGAGTTGGCTTCAGGAGCCCAAAAATTGGATGAATCACACCCTGGAGTTGGCAGGAGTTGACAGCAGCAGCAGCAGGAGCCCAAATATACACTGGAGTTGGCTTCAGGAGCCCAAAAATTGGATGAATCACACCCTGGAGTTGGCAGGAGTTGACAGCAGCAGCAGCAGGAGCCCAAATATACACTGGAGTTGGCTTCAGGAGCCCGAAAATTGGATGAATCACACCCTGGAGTTGGCAGCAGCAGCAGCAGGAGCCCAAATATACACTGGAGTTGGCTTCAGGAGCCCAAAAATTGGATGAATCACACCCTGGAGTTGGCAGAAGTTGGCAGCAGCAGCAGGAGCCCAAACATTACTTTAAAGAGACCCTGGAGTTGGCTTCAGGAGCCCAAAAATTGGATGATTCACACCCTGGAGTTGGCAGCAGCAGCAGCAGGAGCCCAAATATACACTGGAGTTGGCTTCAGGAGCCCAAAAATTGGATGAATCACACCCTGGAGTTGGCAGGAGTTGACAGTAGCAGCAGCAGGAGCCCAAATATACACTGGAGTTGGCTTCAGGAGCCCAAAAATTGGATGAATCACACCCTGGAGTTGGCAGGAGTTGACAGTAGCAGCAGCAGGAGCCCAAATATACACTGGAGTTGGCTTCAGGAGCCCAAAAATTGGATGAATCACACCCTGGAGTTGGCAGGAGTTGACAGTAGCAGCAGCAGGAGCCCAAATATACACTGGAGTTGGCTTCAGGAGCCCAAAAATTGGATGAATCACACCCTGGAGTTGGCAGGAGTTGACAGCAGCAGCAGCAGGAGCCCAAATATACACTGGAGTTGGCTTCAGGAGCCCAAAAATTGGATGAATCACACCCTGGAGTTGGCAGAAGTTGGCAGCAGCAGCAGCAGGAGCCCAAATATACACTGGAGTTGGCTTCAGGAGCCCAAAAATTGGATGAATCACACCCTGGAGTTGGCAGCAGCAGCAGCAGGAGCCCAAATATACACTGGAGTTGGCTTCAGGAGCCCAAAAATTGGATGAATCACACCCTGGAGTTGGCAGAAGTTGGCAGCAGCAGCAGGAGCCCAAACATTACTTTAAAGAGACCCTGGAGTTGGCTTCAGGAGCCCAAAAATTGGATGATTCACACCCTGGAGTTGGCAGCAGCAGCAGCAGGAGCCCAAATATACACTGGGGTTGGCTTCAGGAGCCCAAAAATTGGATGAATCACACCCTGGAGTTGGCAGCAGCAGCAGCAGGAGCCCAAATATTACTATAAAGAGACACTGGGGTTGGCTTCAGGAGCCCAAAAATTTGATGAATCACACCCTGGAGTTGGCAGCAGCAGGAGCCCAAATATTACTTTAAAGAGACACTGGGGTTGGCTTCAGGAGCCCAAAAATTGGATGAATCACACCCTGTGGAGAGTCATGTGGAGAAAAAGTAGCTTAGTTAGTAATATCTACATAAAATTATGAATAAACAAATGCAAAAGTATTGCCAAAGTGAAGTTTTGTTTGAGGGTGTGTTTCCACCTTTTAATTAAATCAGAAACAAGAAGGTATCATTGCCTCTGACTAATTAGCCCTCAAAAATTCTTGGAATTTTTAATCTGGAATCATGTCTGATCCGTCTTATCCGAAGAATATTAATAAAAAGTAAGAGTAACGGAAAGGATTTTTTATCAATACTTACTTGTGGTCCGATGCGGAGGAATGTCTGTAACTGGAGAGCAGCGCCTTAAATCTGTTTTGCACGATCCATCTTTCTTTAGTGTAGGTCTGGCCCCGTCATCAATCTACTGGAATACATCAGGCATTGTTGGGAGGAAAGCTTGGATGATCCAAGCGCCATTCATTTCCACGCAGGGCAGTCTCTGGAAAAAAAAAGTCTGTATAAACCAGGGTCTTTTTCATATAAAAACAAATGGTTATTCTTGCTTGTAAACCATATGTTCCACAGATTTACCAGTCATTGTGTCAGCCAATGAAGCAACTTTGTCTCGAAGTGCTGCAAAAGCAGTCCACTGCATCACAAGTGGCATCTGACACCCCCAGTCAACTGTCTGTCTGTTATGCTTTGGGTTCAGCTCCACTATCCATTGATGAAGATCTGATAATCATAAAATTCAGCAGCTACTGCCCAGCCAAGAAGTGGAGGAGACACTCGCCTCTTCTTCCAGTAGCCGGCAATTAGTGATGAGGAGAGTGTCGTGGGAGGAGGTGTTGCAAGCCGAGGTAGTGGAAGAGGGTCCCTGGAGTCTGCGGCGGTGGCGGCGGCAGCAGCAGCAGATTATTGCGGACTGTTGTTCGGAAAAATCAGCTACTCAGCGATGTGGCAGTGTTTCATGCAGCATCCTGGGGAGAAAAAGTAGGTTAGTTAGTGTATATACATAAAATTATGAATAGACAAATGCAATAGTATTGCCAAAGTGAAGTTTTGTTTGAGGGTGTGTTTCCACCTTGTAATTAAATCAGAAACAACTAGCTATCATTTGCCTCTGAATAATTAGCCCTCAAAAATTCTTGGAATTTTTAATCTTGATGTCTGAGGGATTTCTCCTCTCAGACAGCGTCACCATAAGTCCAGCCTGCTGCATTACACTTGGAAGAACATCTTGTTTGCGCTGCGACAAGGAAGCCAAAGTCATGCGTCCTCACATGGCACACGTGTTCAGTCTAGTTTTTAAGTCTTGCCCCCATCTGAAAGAACAACAGGAAAGAAAGTTAGCATGCACTTCTGGCACTCCTACACCACGAAGCACAACCCTATTGAGCCTCAGCGTCACAACGGTGTACCCCACCATAGTCTGATTTGCGATGTTTCCACCCGTTGGAATTCCACCCTCCATATGCAGGATCCACTATAGCAGTGGTCCCCAACCCTGTCCTCAAGGCCCACCAACAGGCCAGGTTTTGCAGATCTCCACAAAGATGCACAGGTGGAGTAATTAGTGCAGCTGCAGAGCAATAGAGCTGGCTATTTGGAGATCCAAAAAACATGACTTGTTGGTGGGCCTTGAGGACAGGGTTGAGGACCACTGCACTATAGGAACAGAGAAAAGCCATCACGGATTTCTGGATGATCCAAACGGATAGGGGGACACCTGTGTAAATTCAATGTAAACCATTGGCAGCTCATACGTGACACCGACCGTTTGCTCAGGCCCTTTGAGGAAGCTACGTTATTAGTCAGTTGCCAGGACTATGAGATGAACGATGAGATTCCACTGCTTCATGTACTACAACACATGTTGGAAACCATGGCTGGTCAGGGCACTGGAGACATGGCACATACATTTCACAGCCACATGAAGCCTGTGGGGGCTGAAGTGGAGGAGGAGGAGGGGGTGGGGCAAAGCAAACCACAGTTTAGGTTTCACAAAATGACCATTTTATCTAGTCATCTGACAGAAGAGGAGGAGCAGGAGCAGCCACAGGAGCTAGAGGGTTGTGAGTAAGGTGAGACAGAGGACCCAGACACACCGTGGCAGTTTACAGTGGAGATGGAGACAGGTAGTCCCTCCGAGTCATTTGCACAAATGGCACGATGCATGCTCACATGCTTGCGTACTAGTGAGCGCAGAATTGTCTCCATTTGTCAGCGGGAAGACTTCTGGCTCTCCAACTTATTGGACCCTCGCTTCCGGCACAAAATGGGGGCATTTTTTACGCCCACTGAGAGGGAGGACAAACTGACCTACTACAGAGACATCCCACGTAGTCAGTTGGGCGATGTCTATCTGCGCCATGGCCCATACTCCCGCAGGTCTGACTCGGGGGAACCTCTGCGATCACCTTCCACTGCCATGGCTGCTGGGGGGGTGGAAGGAGCAGCAGCAGCAGCTCCATCAGCAGCAGCCTCAGTCTTCAGTCGCTAGTGAGTAGCTTTCTACACCCGCATAGTGAGTCTACTCATGAGCAGCAGGAAGACCTGGAGCTGGACCTCAAACAGCAGGTCATGTCATACCTTGACATGACCATGCCAACACACCTTCAAGATCCACTGGATTTGCTGGGAAGCCAAACTTGACTTGTGCCCGCAACTAGCAGAGTTTGCCCTGGAAAAGCTGTACTGGCCGGACAGTAGTTGATTTAGATGGCAACTGGGCTGCTCTATATAACGAAGCAAAATGGCAAATTTACCTCACTATATAAGCTATTGCCCCTCAGATTTACACAGGGGCTGCTCTATATTATGCTGCAAAATGGCAAATTAACCTCACAATATAAGCTATTGCAGCTCTATATAAATAAAAATAAATAAATAAAAAAAGGGCCTGTAGAAGCTTATTTAGTATAACAGATAGGGTGACATGTGCTGGTTTGGGATGCCCATATGGGCTAGTGTTTTGGCAGCAGTACAAAAACCAATGCAAAATGCAATAGCTTAATAAAGCTGATGCTGATCAACGCTTATTTAGTATAACAGATGGGGTGCAACATGCAGGTTTGGGATGCCCTGCGGCCTGGTGTATTTAAAGCAGACCAAAACCAATTCAAAATGCAATAACTTAATAAAGCTGAGGCTGTAGATGCTTATTTAGTATAAACAGGTAGGGTGCAAGGTGCAGCTTTGGGGTGCCCTGCGGCCTGGTTAAATGAAAGCAGTCAAAAAGGAAGTGCAAACTGAAGTAGCTTAATGAAGCTGATGCTGATCAACGCTTATGTTGTATACCAGATAGGGTGCAAGGTGCAGCTTTGGGGTGCCCTGCGGCCTGGTTTATTAAAATCAGTCAAAAACAAGTGCAAACTGAAGTAGCCTGATCAACGCTTATGTTGTATAACAGATAGGTTTAAAATAGCATGTGCCTTGGGATGCCCGTGTGGCCTGTTATATTTCAAGCTGAACAAAAAGTAACAATAATCCAAGTATGAGACATCATTTTGACCTTCTTCACAGCGCCATACTTTGAAAAAAAAAAATTAATTTCATGCCGATCAATCCAAAGGTCAATGCCCCTAACAAAAATAGTGTTCGGCATAAGTTTTCCTTCTGGAAGGACGTAACCTTTAGTTTACATGGTTGGGGTAGGTTATCTTACAAATTGGGATACCACAGGCAGCAGTGTCATTGAAAGAGACAGATTGTAATGCAGGCCATACGCAAGCAGAGAAACTCAGGCTGCAACAGGCCTATTTAGTTTACATGGTTGGGGTAGGTTATCTTACAAATTGGGATACCCCACTGTATATGAAACCGAATATAAATGCACACCCAAAAGTGGACACTCAGCCTCCAAGAGGCCTGCTTAGTTTAAATAAGAGAGCTGCTTAGTATGGTAGGTAGGTTATGTTATGTTACAGAATGGGATGCCCCAAAGCAGACTTGAGATCAGTATATATGCACACAGCAGCAGTGTGTTAGCAGGCTCATACAGGCCAAATTTCTTTAAATAACTGTGCAGCTTACAGTTAATGCAGAGGCTAATGGTATGTTACAGAATGGGATGCCCCAAGCAGACTTGAGATCAGTATATATGCACACAGCAGCAGTGTGTTAGCAGGCTCATACAGGCCAAATTTCTTTAAATAACTGTGCAGCTTACAGTTAATGCAGAGGCTAATGGTATGTTACAGAATGGGATGCCCCAAAGCAGACTTGAGATCAGTATATATGCACACAGCAGCAGTGTGTTAGCAGGCTCATACAGGCCAAATTTCTTTAAATAACTGTGCAGCTTACAGTTAATGCAGAGGCTAATGGTATGTTACAGAATGGGATGCCCCAAGCAGACTTGAGATCAGTATATATGCACACAGCAGCAGTGTGTTAGCAGGCTCATACAGGCCAAATTTCTTTAAATAACTGTGCAGCTTACAGTTAATGCAGAGGCTAATGGTATGTTACAGAATGGGATGCCCCAAAGCAGACTTGAGATCAGTATATATGCACACAGCAGCAGTGTGTTAGCAGGCTCATACAGGCCAAATTTCTTTAAATAACTGTGCAGCTTACAGTTAATGCAGAGGCTAATGGTATGTTACAGAATGGGATGCCCCAAGCTGACTTGAGATCAGTATATATGCACACAGCAGCAGTGTGTTAGCAGGCTCATACAGGCCAAATTTCTTTAAATAACTGTGCAGCTTACAGTTAATGCAGAGGCTAATGGTATGTTACAGAATGGGATGCCCCAAAGCAGACTTGAGATCAGTATATATGCACACAGCAGCAGTGTGTTAGCAGGCTCATACAGGCCAAATTTCTTTAAATAAATGTGCAGCTTACAGTTAATGCAGAGGCTAATGGTATGTTACAGAATGGGATGCCCCAAAGCAGACTTGAGATCAGTATATATGCACACAGCAGCAGTGTGTTAGCAGGCTCATACAGGCCAAATTTCTTTAAATAACTGTGCAGCTTACAGTTAATGCAGAGGCTAATGGTATGTTACAGAATGGGATGTCCCAAAAACCAGAGAGCACCTGGCAGGCAGCAGTAAGACTATGCACAGCAAAAGTGTCTTTATCATGCCTAATTTCAATTAGAATAGGTGCAAATGGTTAGGTTCTTAAATAGAGGCTGGTGTAGTCACAGAATGGGATGCCCTAAAAACCAGCAGTAAGTACACCTGGCAGGGACAAGTTGTGCTATGCCCAGCAAAAGTGTCTTTATCAGGCCTAATTTCAAATATGATAAGAGCAAATGCTTATATGGTCTTAAACAGAGGCTGCTTTAGTCACAGAATGGGATGCCCCGGGCAGGAATCGAGCTGGCAGGGTACAGTAGTGCTTTGGCCAGCAAAAGTGTCTTTATCAGGCCTAATTTCAAATATGATAAGAGCAAATGCTTATATGGTCTTAAACAGAGGCTGCTGTAGTCACAGAATGGGATGCCCCGGGCAGGAATCGAGCTGGCAGGGTACAGTAGTGCTTTGGCCAGCAAAAGTGTCTTTATCAGGCCTAATTTCAAATATGATAAGAGCAAATGCTTATATGGTCTTAAACAGAGGCTGCTTTAGTCACAGAATGGGATGCCCCGGGCAGGAATCGAGCTGGCAGGGTACAGGAGTGCTTTGGCCAGCAAAAGTGTCTTTATCAGGCCTAATTTCAAATATGATAAGAGCAAATGCTTATATGGTCTTAAACAGAGGCTGCTTTAGTCACAGAATGGGATGCCCCGGGCAGGAATCGAGCTGGCAGGGTACAGGAGTGCTTTGGCCAGCAAAAGTGTCTTTATCAGGCCTAATTTCAAATATGATAAGAGCAAATGCTTATATGGTCTTAAACAGAGGCTGCTTTAGTCACAGAATGGGATGCCCCGGGCAGGAATCGAGCTGGCAGGGTACAGGAGTGCTTTGGCCAGCAAAAGTGTCTTTATCAGGCCTAATTTCAAATATGATAAGAGCAAATGCTTATATGGTCTTAAACAGAGGCTGCTGTAGTCACAGAATGGGATGCCCCAAATAGGAGTGCACCTGGCAGGGTCCAGTAGTGCTATGCCCAGCAAAAGTGTCTTTATCAGGCCTAATTTCAAATATGATAAGAACAAATGCTTATATGGTCTTAAACAGAGGCTGCTTTAGTCACAGAATGGGATGCCCCGGGCAGGAATCGAGCTGGCAGGGTCCAGTAGGCCTTTGGCCAGCAAAAGTGTCTTTATCAGGCCTGATTTCTATGAGAATAAGTGCAAATGTTTATTATGCTATTAAATAGAGGCTGCTTTAGTCACAGAATGGGATGCCAGTGCCACAAAAACCAGAGAGCATGCACAGCAAAAGTGTCTTTATCAGGCCTGATTTCTATGAGAATAAGTGCAAATGTTTATTATGCTATTAAATAGAGGCTGCTTTAGTCACAGAATGGGATGCCAGTGCCACAAAAACCAGAGAGCATGCACAGCAAAAGTGTCTTTATCAGGCCTGATTTCTATGAGAATAAGTGCAAATGTTTATTATGCTATTAAATAGAGGCTGCTTTAGTCACAGAATGGGATGCCAGTGCCACAAAAACCAGAGAGCATGCACAGCAAAAGTGTCTTTATCAGGCCTGATTTCTATGAGAATAAGTGCAAATGTTTATTATGCTATTAAATAGAGGCTGCTTTAGTCACAGAATGGGATGCCAGTGCCACAAAAACCAGAGAGCATGCACAGCAAAAGTGTCTTTATCAGGCCTGATTTCTATGAGAATAAGTGCAAATGTTTATTATGCTATTAAATAGAGGCTGCTTTAGTCACAGAATGGGATGCCAGTGCCACAAAAACCAGAGAGCATGCACAGCAAAAGTGTCTTTATCAGGCCTGATTTCTATGAGAATAAGTGCAAATGTTTATTATGCTATTAAATAGAGGCTGCTTTAGTCACAGAATGGGATGCCAGTGCCACAAAAACCAGAGAGCATGCACAGCAAAAGTGTCTTTATCAGGCCTGATTTCTATGAGAATAAGTGCAAATGTTTATTATGCTATTAAATAGAGGCTGCTTTAGTCACAGAATGGGATGCCAGTGCCACAAAAACCAGAGAGCATGCACAGCAAAAGTGTCTTTATCAGGCCTGATTTCTATGAGAATAAGTGCAAATGTTTATTATGCTATTAAATAGAGGCTGCTTTAGTCACAGAATGGGATGCCTCACAGCAGACTTAAGATCAGTTCAGTATATATGCACAGTTAGTTACTATAAGCAGCCTGAAAACGCTAACAAAGGCTGGATGAAAAAAAAAAATTCTCCCTGTCAGCCAGCTCCGTTTTTCCTACCTTTCCCTGGCTTTCTGTCTGTCTCCTGTCTGTCTCCTGCCTGTCTCCTGCCTGTCTCCAGCCTGTCCCTGTCTGTCCCTGTCTCCAGCCTGTCTCCAGCCTGTCTAACTGCCTCAGCTACACAGCGTTCTGTCTGTCTGTCACGAATGCAATAGAGAAATGAGGAAAAGCAAGATGGCCGCCGTTAAATACCGCTGTGTGACGTCACCGGGCTTGCTGGCTGCTGATAGGCTGCATGTGACTGCCCCAGCTTGCACTGGCGCGGGATACATGTCCAGACATGTCCCGCCCGCCATCTTAGAATGCCTGTAATGTAAATGAATGGATGTTAAAGGAAAACTTCGAGTGATCGAATCGCGGGGAAATTCGGATTCGATCCGAATCGAATTTTTCCTGAAATTCGGATCGAATCCGGGTTCGTCCGGATCGATTCGCTCATCCCTAACAGTGTTCCTACAAATAATGGTACGAGAACATTATATATGAATCTTACCACGTGTGTCTCTATCTAGAACAAAATTGCATTAGTGGATAAATCATTTGTGACATTGTAAAATATAAGTGTTGGCTATTAGAGCAATAATGAGGATAGCATGAGTGATTTATCTCCAAAGCTGTTAACATTTCTTTATTACAGCACCTAGACTGTTATTCATTTCTTATTTTATTACCTGACCGGTATAAATCATGTGACCGGACCTAAGAGTGTTTCATTTAATTAAGCAAAGAGTAATGTCCAAGAGCTGCCTAAATTAACTAATCAAATTCTATTCAAAACTTTCCAGTTAGGAGACATTATTTACAAAAAAAAGTGTATAGAACAGGGTGTACTTTTTATCGTTAGCCTCTCGATGACTTCTCTGAGTCTCTGTACAAAAAAATGCGACCTTCAATGTGAACCTTAAGCAAGCTCATTTATTATTTGGAATTTAGTGTGGAATAGTACTTTAGAATTCAATATTTCTGTCCCTATCCCACCTAGATATTTTGCCCCCATCTATTCTGGCTCATGACCCTGTAATCACCATCGCCATGTAAGTAAAAATTTCTCAATAAAGTATGAGCAGATCATATGGCATTATATTTCTGCAATAAACTTGTCAGTATTTTTTTTATTTTAGAAACCCAACTTCCAGCTGTTCCACCTCTGATGGATGGATGGATTCACCTATAGGCCTGGCGATTGCCATTTTCTGCCACAGCTTCAAAGTTGGGTGCAGGGACTCCTGAATGAGATGAACCATATTATTGTGATGACAGGTTATATGACTAGTTAGTGTTCCATACTCTAGGTGATATGGGAAGATAAGGCCGTGTGGTGGAGAGAATTGCTCGCAGATGGACCAGGCTTGACAAGGAAAATACTGACATTATAACTCTATCTGATTCACCTAGAGTCCACAATTAGGCTGGTTGTTAATGGGATCAATTTGGCCAGCTCTAAATGGCTTTTCCAGATTTTGTGGTAATTGTAGCAGAAGTCAGGCCTGATTGAAAGCTTGGACTTAGGATTAGAGGACAAAGTCACTGTAAAAACTGTAGTAGTAATTGTCAACAAAGGTTTCATTTATGGCTGTGGTACTGGTGAGACAAGTCAAGCTAATCTACGAGTGAATGCTGCAGATGAGAAAACATGGGTACTTACTAAAATGACCTTAAAGTAAAAAGCTATTTATAAATGATATCATGAAAATAAAGAAGGTCTTAGTCAAGAATGGCAGAAACTAGAATAAAGGTATCCCTAAATATCAATGTTTCTTGTTAATCCATAGTTTGGTGATGCAAGACTAGACTTGCCACTGGTTGTATTAGCACTGTCTGTAGTTATCGTATTGTGGTTATGTAGGAAACAGGTGAGTGACAATAGGTGGTGCACAATCATTGACTTGGCCTGACAAGCAGCATACGTGCAAGGTTCAAGAATAAACCGCTCTAAAAAGTCAAGCTGTAATCAGGGGAAGACTGACCATACAGAGCACAGGAGAATTTCGGGTGGGCCGCACTGCTTTGTGGCCGACAGGAATGGCACCAGAACCTATTCATTCAATCCTCTTCTAGCACCAAGCTCCTAGCTTCCCAAGTCTCCCCCCACCTCTCTCACTATACCTGACCCATTGTACTGTCAAGCAAGACACTCAGGCTCATGTTTTGCCCCCCAATGTTTAGAGCCCCTGCATAATGATTGTTGGGCTCATACTCAACCCAATAATAGTATCTGTCCCTAGAATATTAAAGCTTCTGTACCATTTCCTGCTGAAATACTAGGGAGGCCAATCAACTACTCTTCTAGTTAAAGGAAAACTTCAGTCTGCAAGTAACCCCCAGCCCTGCCATCCTACCCTGGGACTGAGGCAGGACAATGGAGGTTGCAAAGAAAAAAACCTTAACTTATCCAGGGGCCCACGCTGCGCCCTGGAACCTGGGCACTGCCACCTTAAATGACAACACAGAGCTGCATCCCTCAACTCCGTGCACACTCCCATTCATAAAAATGAAAGGGCGTTGGAAGCGCTCCTGGACCCAGGAGATGCGTCTTTTTGTCAATCACTGCAGCCACCGCACAGAGATGAAGTTCTGCTTTAATGTAGGAAATACAAGGTAAGCAAATTCGATTATTTGTAGTTGCTTATAGAGGTAACAGGACCATGGGGAACAGATTTTGGAGTGACAAATACAATAGAATAGAAGAAAAGTCTCACAGAGGAAAATAGAGGATGGGATATAATTATTTTTATACACAAGAGATAGGTATAATAGGGAACTTTAACTGTCCGACATGAAGACATTTCTTGTTGGCCAATGCTGTTAAGTAATCTATTTCTGATATACAGTAAAACACTTTTGCGTTATGTAAACTTGTTGTACCAGCATAATTCTTGTCTTGTGCTACTATATGCTGTCATCTGGCTGACAGATTAGAGATCTTTATGTTGAAGAATGCTGTTTGATCATCAAGTTCCCAGGAGGCTCTTTTACTAGAAATGCAACATATATTATAGACAATGATACTCTTGTTCTCGGAGCTGTAATCTGAGCTGACATATGTACTGTTTTTTTCCTATTTTGTATTTATGGAAGTATGTTATTAAAACAATAAAAACCCGAATTTATGGAAAATACTCTCTGGACTGAGATGAGGGACCAAAGTGTGTGTGAAGGTTTTCTTTCATTTAGATCAAGGTATATCTGCAGGAACAAATCAAGGCACTTAAAATGGACCAAAACCCAGGATTTTGACTATCCTGGGTTTTGGTCCTTTCCCCCAGGGCACCCCGATCGAACCCCCCAGATCTCTAAGCCCAACTCACCTCTTCCTACGGCATATGTGCATAACGGCTGCTCGTCCAATCAGCTCGCTCTGAGCCAAGCTCACTGGCAGCCGGCTTCCCCTGCTTCCCTCTAGCAGGAAGCGCCGGCCATTCACAAATGCCTGGCGCGGGCACACGCCCTGCTAGAGGGATAGCGTAGATGGAGCTTGGGCTCATGCATGTGCCGTTGGACTGGGAAACAAGGTAAGTGTATGGGGCAACCACAGTGGGACATCCCGATTTTGGATGCCCCGGGGGGGAAGGGAATCGATCGGGCTGGGAATCTTATAAATTCCCAAGCCAACTGCGGTGGGTTTTGATCCACTTTAAACAAGGTTCTAATTCCCTGCAGACATTTCAGTGGTCAGCCGACTGTTTTTCTCAATTCAGAATGACTTGTACATAAATCACGTAGCTAGTAGTAGCTCCAGTCCACTGCATTTGTTTACCATACACAGTACAGTAACAGTAAAAGAGGTAAGGTTTTTGATTGTATTAGCATGACTGGAGCTATGTTCTACAACTGCAACTATGGGGACAGGGGGTCTAAACACCTGTTGTCTTCCACATGCAGTGCTGTTTTGACAATTATCCCAAGGTAGCCTAATAACACCTCATAGCTCCAGTCATGCTAATGCAATCAAGTTCTCACCTCCATGTTCTTTATGGTAAACAGGGTGGATTGGGCCTTTTAATTATTACTGCTAGATTCCTGAACAAGTTTGAATTAGGAAAATTAGTGAGGTGACTAACTAGACATCTGCAAGAAATGTGAACAGCTACTCCACTTGTCCTTATTTATTACAACAGATATTGCAACTACAAATTAGCCACCAACACAGCATTGTCCGTGCTGCATTTGAAAAGAGCTGTCCAAAAGTTTGTGTGTTCCCCCCCCCCCCCCCTCCATGCAAGGGTGCCACAGAGGCGGTCAAACAAAGGACAGAACTATGAATTAAGTTTTAAGATGCCTCCATCACAAAATCTGACCCACAATTAAAGGAAATAGCATGTACATTAATGCATAACCTCTATATACAATTATGATCTTTTTAAAAGCATATCTCACCTCAATATTAGCACAAACATCCCAAATCCTAAGATAAATTCCAACCTATGGATTCCAATAAGGACCTATCTGCACGGAAGCTGCTAACAGGAAGAGCCATCCTAGCAACAAATTCACTCAAAGTCAATGCCTGTAGCAGTGACAGTTGAAACAAATGGTCATCACAGCTTGGTCGAGGTGGTAGCAGACAACTTTGCCGTCAGTAACAAAAATTCATTTGCTGAAAGCTCCGTGGGTTTTCAGTTCCAGGAATTAAAACATCAAATTTCATCTGCCATAAACCCGGCTTAATCATTCTGTAATTATGTGAACAGCAAGCGATAAAGTGTTGGATGTGTGTTTTCATTTAGCAAACATCAATCAATATATCCGATGAAGAAACTACCCGTGTGTGTAATAGAAAATGGGCGTTTAATCATTTATTTTTTTCTGGTGATAGAGAACAGATCCAAGAATGCTTCACAAATAGATCCAAGAATGCTGGAAGAATCAGCTTGGAAGACATTGGTGATAAAATGCAAAAAAATTACTGCATTTGACTTTTTGGGTAGACAGCATGTTAAGTAGTTAGATATTCTAGGGATTATACAACTTAAATTCAAATGTAGACAATAAAAAACATGTACTTACCTTACCCCCCACTGCCTTGAATCCTTGCAGCCCCACAGCTTCACTCACCTCCATTATTCAGCAGCTTCAGACAGTTTGCTCCTGATGTGCTCTCCTTCATCACCCATCAGCAATGGAAACTGCTGCCTTGGGACTGGAAGCAGGGAACATGCACCAAAGCAAGTCAGGGGGTGCACTATCAGCTCCAGCTCAAGAACAGAGATGAGTGGAGCTTTGTGGCTGTGAGGGACCAAGGCAGTGGGTGGCTGAGTAAGTATGATTTTTTTTTGTTTTGTCTACATCTGGACTTTTAAGTGGACCTCAATGCAAAAATTATGAGGGTCCCCTCACATTTCCACTCACGAGTCATCCAGATCCAGGATGTCCTGCAAGTAATAGTAAATAGTACAAAGGACAGCAAAAATTGGTCAAGGTGCACTGCCAGGGAAAACCTTAGCCAGGTCCATAATCCTGATCCTTCACAACTCTTCTGGAGACTAACTGAATCCACTGGGGGGGGGGGGGTGTCATACACATACCTTTCATGGCTCTATGCATTCTGCTCACTAAACTCTGCCAACTCTGCCAAAAATGAACAGCAGAATAGTTAGTTATGTTCCTGATTTTGGACTTCATTTAACTCTTTTTTTAGGACCAAAACCCAGACTAGAGTTGAATAACTAGAATAAAACCTCTCCGGCCTCAACCACTCAAACTTGTCACAGTTGCATGCTGCAGCTTCCCCTCAGAATCACTGTTCCTTCCAACTTGCGTCCCCAACAGCAGACATTAAGATCACATCCATCCTAAATCATGATGCCACCAGAGAAAGGATTGAAACTAGAGGGGGCTGCTTGATTGATCTTCAGACATTTCTAACTGGATGACACAAATGGACCGATACTCACCCAAACCAAATGACCAAACCATCTGCTGGAGCCCCCTCAAGCAACCCTTTTCCCAGAAATGCTTATACAGGCCTAGCTGGTATCATTGCAAAATATTAAAAATCCTTTATTACATGACTGACACTGACAACACCATCCAGAGTATCCTATTGGACTAGCAGTTAATTGTTATATGTGCTGCAGGTCCAGCTCACCAAGTGTGATAAAACATAACATTTAATGTAACATTTTAAAATATAGCATGACCTGTGTGGAGTGAATATCCTGGGCTCCCCATTCAAAGGTAACGCGTTTCGGGGTTACCTCACCCCTTAATCCTACCTTAAAAAAGGTAGGATTAAGGGGTGAGGTAACCCCGAACCTGGTTTTCTTATTATGAAGCTTTATTAAAAAAAAAAGGAAACCAAATATATTTATAGAGACTTTTAATTTTAAAGGAAGAAGCGAGTGCAAAACATTGGAATTGAGAAGGGTTTACCGCAGACGGTTATACAAATCCTGCCGACATTCTATTTACACAGGAAATAATACAAATATATTGATAACCGCAGCCTTCAAGTGCGACACACATGTTGATTCTCATTAAATGTGGCGCTTCTTCTGACCTGTTTGTAAAAATTAAGAGGCAGGAGGAATCTTTTTTTAATAAAAATGTTGACATAATCAAAGCTTGCATGCTATAATCACACATGGATAAAAAGCTTCTGGAACACAAAAAATAACACGTTTCACCGATGTGTTCCTCAGGATCAAAGTCTTAAGGAAGATCTTGATTCCATTATTTTTGCTAAGGATTCTCCAATACTTCTGAATTTAAGGGAAAGTGGGATCCTTTTACCAGCAGTTGTATCAATATTATTAATATGATATCCAAAGGGAAAAGCCACAAAATCCTTTAGTTCCTAGAGGATTCTAGATACATGTACATACAAGTTCAGTGTTTCCACAGAAAATAGTCAAATGTTTCCAGCCCCGTTAATAGTAAATTGTAGAATGAGTTTTTTTCTTCTCTGTGGTTACATTGGTTTCACATAGTGAAATCGAGATTTTCTTCAAAAAGTCAAAAGTGCAATAAAATATCCATTTGGCTTGTAAATCCTTAATTAGCATTTTCTGTGTTTTCTTTTTTTGATAAATGTTATTTTAGGGTCTCCTCAGGATTGTTTGATGACCACCAAAACAATTAGGATCTTGGATGAATCTGAAAAATAGACATACAGTTTATGTAAATTTCTGGATAAAACTAATAACAGGAAAACTTTGCAATATAACCAGTAGTCAATCTCCTTTAATTAGCCTAACTAAGGGCCTTATTTATGAAGCGTTAGCGTTACTCAATGCTGCTCGGCTTCAGTAATTTCACTCTCTACCACTCAATGCTTGATTTAAGAAGCAGAAATCACTGTGCGCCAACATGACTGCCATTCAGCGTCAAATTTATCACCAGCGCCATTTAGTACATCTAGTCTGGCACTCTTTCTCCAGCTATGCCACATTAAACTGGATCTTCACCTTGAAAAAGAGCTGGTCGGGGCAGTGCATGGCCTATCAAAGCCGATGTGGCTGCAACCCCATAAAAAACAAACAAACAGCACTGTTAGAAGTGGATTCCAGGCACCCTGCACCTGCAGCAAACACCCTTTTTAATTTTTGGGGGGATGGGAACCAGTTTAAAAATAAAAAACACCAGGAATTGCATTGGGGACACATGAAAGATAGGACACATGATTTTCATGGTCCAAATAACAAGTTTGCAGAGAAACACAAAAGTTCATAAAATAACAATTCCAAACAGCCCAGGGATCCAGTGGCACATGCAAAATACAAAAAGTGGCCTAAATAATTGTAACCATTCAAGCCCATTGACATGTATGAGATAAGGCCAAACAGTGCAGGGTGAGCGTCTGGTCCTATCTGGCACTGTAGGGAACTCAGCACTCATCCCATCACCGAAACTGATGATAGATGGGACATTATCTGGCACTATCAGAAGCACTGTGGATTTTTAACTTGATAAATACCCCTTTTGCACAAGGACCTGACATTCACCTGACATTCATCTGGCACTATGTGGCATTATGTGGCCCTAGTGTTTCTTAAATAAACCCCTGATTGCTAATTCTAGCAAAGTTTCAGAATGTCAGCTTGCCAGTAGGATTGAAAAGGGTTAAAGAAGACCAAAACCTGTGATTTTGACTATGCTGGGGTTTGCTCCTTGAGCCCAGGATATCCCAATTCAGGATCACAGATATGGCTGTCCAATGCAACACTACACACCCTACACCTCCTGTCGGGAGAGGCATGGGGTGTTGGATGGAGCTTGGCGAGGAAAAGGTAAGTATTTCTTAAATGTTGGGATTACTTGTGGTCTGATGGGTGGGTTAGAGTGGTAATAGAACATTAATAAATAACATATTAATTTTGAACTCACAACCAGTTAGTGCCATTACAGTTTTACCTACCTTTTTCTCTCAGAGCTCCATAAGACAAGGGACCTCACATGTGGCTGCAAACCTCTACCAATATGGCCTGCAGCGCTGCATTGGTCCTTTTTTCGAAGGAGCTCTGGAAAAGATAACTATTTACTGTCTGAAAAGACTTGATTGCTATGTGCTGTCCCTTGTCTGTACTGCTAAGCAAGCCCGAAAATGGGCACAAATACTCACCCAACCCTGGGTCCTACAGTGTGATCTGATCTGTTGTAACACCAGCCCAGCATTCCCAGCAGTGCCTCAGGTACCCAGGCTGGAGGGGGGGAATGACCTTGCCATAGATAAGCCTTTTTGCAGGACCCGGGAGTGGGTGTTTTGGCCCCTTTTTGTGCTTGTTTTATATTTTTACACTGGGAAGCATAATCAGCTATTCAAGCTTTAGCTTTTTCTTTTGCTTGAGTTTTTCAAGCCGCGTGTAGGGTGGGTTAGGATGTCAGTCTGGGTTTAGGTCTACTTTAATTGTAGATGTAGGAAGGGGACCCAAAGATTTAGGTTGTATGGGTCCCAGAAATTTCAAATGGTGCCCTTGATTGTGAGACATGTAGTGTGGGGCGCCAGATGGAGGGGGGCACCATCAATGATATGGCAGCAGCAGGACCGCTGTCTCCACTGAAAACTATCAATTGTAATCTTATTCGTGGGGGTTAACAGGGGTGCAGGGCTGGGGGTTAACTGGTGAGTCTGTGCTATGTCTATTCCTGGGATCTGGGGCATCCCAATTTAGCCTGCTATGTGAAACCCCCAGAATCGCCCACAAAACTCAGGAGTCCCACAACACATACTGATAGGCTAGGGATGGGAGCGAGTGGGAGCAAATCACTTGGGGGCCCTGCGCCCCCAAGTGATTTGCTCCCACTCGCTCCCATCCCTAGCCTATCAGTATGTGTTGTGGGACTCCTGAGTTTTGTGGGCGATGCAGCTGCTTCCCTTTTCGTCATGCAAACAGCGCTGATTGGACAAGAGCCCGTGTACGCACTCTAGCATCACTGGAAAGGCAAGTTTTCTGAGCGATCCTGGGGATTTCACATAGCAGGGCATCCCAAGGGAAATGGACTAAAAGCTGGGATGTTCAAAATTCTAGTCTAAAATTGGTCTACTTTAAAGTGGACCAACATCTAGGATTTTGACTATCCTGGGTTTTGGTCCACTTCGGCGGGGCACCCCGATCGGGGGTGCCCCGCTGTGTGAAACCCCCCAGAAACCCAAAAAAACTCACCTCTCAACGCTCCCACGTGAACGCCGCAGCCAATCCCCGCCAACGTCCAGGCGGGGGACAGGAACGTCCAAGCCGCTTCCGCCGCCGCCGCCTCCCGCGCGTCACTCTCGGCACGCGCGCGCCCCCGCCGGCCATTCACAGAGGGCCGGCGCGGGCGCGCGCACGTCTGGAGGGGCGCGCGGGAGGCGGTGGCGGCGGAAGCGGCGGCGGATCAGGTAAGATGTTTTTGGGGTTTCTGGGGGGTTTCACCCCGCGGGACATCCCGATCTCGGATGTCCCGCGGGGTGGGAGGTGGTCGGCCCGGGAATCTTATAGATTTCCGGGCCGATCACCCCTGGGTGTTGGTCCTCTTTAATAGGTGTGTGTGGGGTTAACTGTGACTGTGGGGGTAAACAGGTATGTCTGGGTTTAAAGAGTTGAATATGGCAGCAAATTCAATTCATGCAGGAAAAAGATTTTCACTGTTAGTGAATGACCAGATAGGAAAACAATGAAAGTCAATGGAACTTTTTACTACAGAGTAAAAAGAAGCAAAAGGTAAAAATACTTTTATCAGAAGTAAAACGTGCCATTGACTTAAAGTGAAATTCTCCTGAATTTAAATTTTGTATTACCATAAGAATTTTTTAAAACTCTTAATGAATCAAGGCCATTGTGACAGGCACTCTCTCACTAAAATCACTCAGGGAGCACAGCACTACTGAGGAGAGGAGTGGCGTTTCTTGGGGGGAGGTTCTATAGTTAGCTGAGCTGTGGGGAAGTTTTGAACCTGTCTGGAAGGATAGTCCCTGGACACTGACCTGAAACTTACACCCAGTGGGACCTACATAGTGGAGAAGGTTCCCCCAGCAGGCCTTACCCTATGTAATTTCCTACCAGGTTTACTAAGAGCTAATATTCACATCAAAGTGGGGTGTTAGAACCACCTAATGTGCTGTGTTTACATGAGAACTGTGTTCTATGCTAATAGACACAAGCCTATTTAGCCCTTATGCTGAAACGTTCTGATAGGTAAGAGTACCGGAGTTCTATGCTTGAGTGCAAAGTGTTTGCTTTTCTACAAGTGATGCAGTTTTATCTGTCCTGTGAACCGTGTATTTGACGTGACGTGGGTTAAAGTATTCAACTTTCTTTTCATGAACCTGCAATAATAAAACACGCTGATGCTTTCACTTATCATGCTTGCCGTTGAGTGTCCACTGTGATACCATCTTGTCAGCTCCCCATGCTGCAGTCCCATTAGCTCTTACCCTCAGCTACCATGCCTGTGAGCTATGACATTGCTTAGGTTGACAATGTAACATACTTGGGATGCTGACCGTGAATGCTGCTGGTTAACCCCAATACTACAGTTACACAGCTAATATGCAGAGTATCTGCAATATGCCCCATGGACAGAAGCTAGATGGTCTGATTCAATAAAGTGCTGGTAGATTGTCACAGGTATCTGGAGCCATGCTGACTGCAGAGCACCCCACAGCTGCTGGAGGTTGCTTGTGGCAGGTGTGAACAAATGATCAAACTGCTCCCACAGATGCTCCCACAGATGGGTTCAAGTTTGGGGAACTAGGAGGTCAGGGCTCATCTGGCCCAAGGCTGTCTTTTCTGCTGATGCAACCTAATTAGAAGGGGTGCAGTGATCATCCGTCTGCTTTGGAGCACCATGTGCAGCAGGGTTCAATTACATTTTGTTTAAGAAATACAAATAGTGATGTTTCATGTGCGAACTTCCAGTTGCAGCCGGATTGTCCCTGTCACTTGGTATCCCGGCCAGATACAGTGTACAGTCTGTTGGATGGAAAAGAATTTGCCAGCTAGCACTGTGCATGAGCACTGATGCACAGTGCACAGGGTATCCACGATCAGTGCCCAAATCAGATAAAAACTACACAAATAACAATGCTTCTTAATTAAGCTAAATGAAGGTCTCCACATGGGCATATTGATAGGGGGAATTTGCAACTCTTTTCTGTGCATCATCTGTGGGCATAAAGGACACCATTACACATAATTAATAATAAACATAAGATAATTGTTCCTTACTGGCATAACTACCATACTAGAAAATCCCTAAAACTGTGCAATGTAAACTCAGTGTGGCTATTATGGCTTTCAGATTAATTGCTCTCTGATGCTTGAGTTGGAAAACCTTAAAGTAGAACCACTTGCCCTTCAATATAGAATGGTACAATAGAAATTTACAGACATGCAGATAATTCAGTCTTTCATTAAGACATCTAGGGGATCTAGTACGCAGTTTGTATATCCAGAAGAGTTTCCTTCTGGACAACAATGTGAGCCCATGTTCCCCTCCTCTGGAAATATCGACCTATTCTATCACATAAAACTAAAGCTGTGATATTTAATATCCCTTCAAAAGAAAATGTTTTGCAACAGAGGATTCTATGTCCCCTGTTCAAACTGTACTCCTGTGCATGCTCATGCGTAGTCGGAACAATTATAGAATATCTTAAAGGGGACCTTTTTAACAGTCAATGGGTGAGTAAAGAACGTGCCCTTGTTCTCAAATCCACACTGTTCACAGTTAAACATTCCCTGTGGTAGTTTAGATTGCCTGAGGAACTGACCAGTGTATCCTGATGATTCTCTCGAACTGATAGAAATTAACAGAAGAGGTTGGTATTGCTGGTATACGTTCATTGTGTATTTTTGGTCAAAACTGCAATAAAGAGTTGCTGTCTTTTATAAGTACGTTTTAAGATTTGTTAGTAGGGATAAGCGCGCCATACACTCTCTTAGTAAAATCCTACATTATCTCCCTATCCCTCTTTATGAACATATCATCATTACTTGTTCAGCTGACTATAGGGAAGTCCCTTCTTAAGTGACAGATGATGAAAGCTGTCTGATCTCAATTACATTACTCAGTTGGTTGGTTTTATACAGGTCTGTAGAAATAACCCCTTGTGTCATAGTCACTTGTACATCCAGAAAATGTCTGGCTGTACTCCAAGGTAAATGAGATGGAGGGCAAGGTTCTGTCTAGATCCTCCTTAAATGTCAAAAGACCTGTTTCAGTCCCCTGCCAAACAAAGAAAACATAATCTATGAACCTCAACCAAAGGATCAATTGTAAGTCAGGGGTGAATTTACACATACTGTTCTTCAAAGCTAGCCATGAACAAATTGGCATAGGATAGGGCCACATTGGACCCCATCGCTATGCCCTGCTGTTGAAAAAAAATGGTAATTGTACCTAAAGTAGAATTTAGTCAGTACAATGGGCAATACCTTAATGCACCAGTCCCTAAATCCCTTTGTGAAATAATTTCCCCCTAGTCTTTTTCTAATGACCTGACATGGGGAATGGATGTGTGCAAACTGCACAGCTCCATCCTGCAGACAAAGCTGCCTTCGGGAACCATAGTGTTCTAAAAGCTAATTGTGTATAAAAGAAAAGAGCGTACAGCTAATACCTTCGGCTGTAGTACTTAATCCAGGAAGATTTCTGTGTGCTGGAATATTGCCTCTGTGCCTGCCACTATTGGTCTTCCAGGTGGTCTGATGGACTTATGGACTTTGGGTAAAATGTAGAATAAAAGTTAGTGGGTGATCATTAACTATAAAGTCATAGTGTATTCTTGTAATCTATGATCACCCACTAATACCTTTATTCTACTACTTTATCCTCTTTTTTCTTCAACAGCAGGGCAGAGTGATGGGGTCTAAAAATGATGAATAAGTGTATAGTCACCCTGAATTTAACTTACTCATGATCCTTTAGTTGAGATTCATAGATTATGTTTTCTTCATTTGGCAGGGGACTGAAGCAGGTCTTCTGACATTTATGGAGGATCCTGCCCTCCATCTCATTTACCTTTGAGTACAGCCAGACAACAGTTCATTTTCTGGACACACAGGTGACTATGACACAAGGGGTTATTTCTACACAGCTGTATAAAAAAACAACCAAACAGACGTATTTGAGAGAGACAGCATTCATCATCCAGCACTTAAGAAGGGACTTCCCTATAGTCAGCTGATCAGACTGAGAAGGATAACAAGTCATCCAAGTAATAGCCACACTGAGTTTACATCTGCACGGTTTTAGGGATTTTTGAGTATGGTAGGCATGCCAGTAACGAACAATTACATTATGTTTATTTTTCATGATTTGTAATGGTGTCCTGCCCACAGATAATGCACAGAAAAGGGTGGCAAAATCCCCCTAGCAACATGGCAATGTATAGACCTTAATTTAGCTCAATTAAGATGCAGTGTTATTTGTGTGGTTTTTATCTGATTTGGGCACCAATCCTGGGTACCTCATTCAGCAGTGCACATGCACAGCGCTAGCTGGTGAATTCTCTGCCATCCAGGAAACTGTACACTGCGCCTGGCCAGAATACTGCTCAACCGCGCCGTTCTTCCTGCGACTGGAAGTTTGCACACGAAGCGTCACTCGGGTCGGCCATGAGGCTTACCTGAGGAATAGGAAGCTCACTTGACAAAGGAGCACAGAGTGCCTTGCGATTAAGGGCGCATTGGTAATGGTTGTTTTATGCTGTTTTGTATTGCAGCATTTCTCTGTATTGCAATGATGTAAATAGAGCACTTACGTGTGTTTACTGTTTGCAATGACACTTTTGAAATAAGAATGGGAGTGCTGCTGCTCCCAGTCTCCTCCGTCATATCTAAATCTTGTAGTACATATATTGCTAATGTGCTGATATGCATTGGATGTGTCAAGCGCCAGGTTATTACTTTTATTCCTGTATATATTTGCCAACTTAAAAAGTAACTCCATTATTTAAATTGGATTGTAGTATTTCGGTGCTATTTCCTTTGCACAACAGAGCCTATTACTCTGCTATATACAAGCTCCATTGTAAAAAATGTGTTATACAATATGAACTTTTGACAGTTTTTCTATGTAAATTCAATTAATTTGGATTCAATTGCAATTGTATATGGTGGGTGTGCATTTTATTTTTGATTACGATTATACTGAGGGGCTCAGGAATTCCCCTATATTACAACACCCCCAACTTGTTATACATAATCTCAAGTGGGTGTATACCACTATCTAATATAACTCATTACAGGCGTACCCCTGCTGAATGCATACTCACTCAGCATTTTCCAGGGCCGCTTGTACAGATCCTCTGACAAGGTCCTATATGCTTAGTTCCTCCACCCAACACTGTGCCTCTTATTTACCTGTCACTGTTCTTGTTAGAGCACATCCAATTCGTGTGCTCAGTACAGACTATTCATTATTTATAGGCACAGTTAGAATACATTTTAAATGTGACAACCAACTCCTACGTCTGCTTGGATTGTGGTGCGGTGTACTTTTTTCCTGTGCAAAGAGATAGTATTTTTTATCAGCCAGAAAAAATGAACTTCCAGCAATCCAAACTTATTTGGAAAAACTTAGCAACACTGATATTAAAACAGAATTTACACAAAGTAAGGCATTCCTCTTTCATTCAACGGTTTACAGATCTCACAAACTCCACTGACCTTGTGTGTTTTGCTTATACCTGGCAGCAATCACAAACAGTACAATAAGTCTTCTACATACATGAACCATATAGCAGTGTTAGTATTGGAATACATACAGTATACTGTAGATGTACACATCCTTGATCAAAACCAGACACACATACCCCCAACTGTCCCTGATTTGGAGAGACTGTCCATCTTTTATGTCCATGTCCCCCTGTCTCCCCTTGTTCTCATTTGGCCCTCTTTGTGGTGTAACATGCAGATCTGCATTAATAAATGATTCATTTGCCTATTCAGAGTGTTTAAATTGTAGTAACTGTTACTCAATGAGGGGGTGTGGCTTAATTCCCCACCCTGAAAAGTTGGAAGTTACGGACATACAAAAAAGAAGCTTAGGCCTAACACTCAGGCTTTACTTTCTACAGTATAACATCCCCATCTGTTCAGGAGTAATTTTTGCGATGAACCCACAGTTGTTAATTCCCCCCCCCCCCCCCCCCCTTTATGAATCTCCATCTTTGTTTTATAATCCATAAATGTCACATAATTAGTTAATGGTCCCCTAGTGGGCAAATGGTTGCTCTTAATCTCCTTGTAAGTACTTGAGAAATCATGAAATAAACAGACTCTAAGGACATCCAGGGGTCCCACGTGGCCCCAAAACTTTGCTATGACTTTTTAAAACTCTAGAACAAATTTAGTTTAGCTAAATACAATATTAATGCACCTTGTAGGGGATGTAGCCATGACCTGCTCATGTGCTGTGGTAGTGCGAGTGAACTGAGAGGGTTTCACACAGAGGGGCATCTTGGCATTGTCCTTCCATGGCATAGGGAATTGTTTGGGAATTGCCCATATGTCCGTACAACTTCTACTCCCTGTGGCATCCCAAACTAGGATGTGTAAAACCCTTTTAAATCGCAGCATCCACTCCCCTAACCTTGTTCCTATCATGCATGCGTAAGTCACAGCCTCATCTTATTCTTAGCTAGACACATACCCGGGGCAGTCATTTGTGACCGGTCAGCCTGGGAATGCCCCTAGTTAGAGGTGAGTGGGTATTCAACCAGTGGCCCGCTCTGCACCATTCGGCTTGCTAGTTGCTGTTGCTAGAGCTGAGCACACTAAACGTCCAGTGGCTTGCTATCTGCTGTACACTCTGCATTGTGATAAATGCCACCTCTCGTTGCAGGCCACCCATTCGCCGAGTGCTGTTATTTATTTATTTTTTTAAACAAAATTTTCCACTGATCTGACCATGCCCTTGGAGGCCCCTTGGCTGAGCATACTCAACTTGTGCTTAGGGCGCACCAACAGGGGGGGGGTCTGACAGGTCTGCTCATTTTTGTAACATTAGCAATTAATCTCTGCCCTGGAGGTACTTAGGGCCCTGATTTATCAAGCACTTCTGCCAGACAGTACCACATCGGTAGTAGTGCAAAATATAATCAAAACCTTTTTTTCACACTTGCATGTTGCTGCACTACAAGAGGCATATTTACTAACATGTTAACAGTGCAGCAACATACTGAAAACTGTATGCATTTTGCAATATTCTAATTTGCACTGAAATTGCATTGTCTAGCAGAAGTGCTTGATAAATCAGGCTCCCATTGGTAATTGCTTGTTGCTAGGGAGTACTTGGTGTAAAAACTACTGCTCTAAAAATAGGGAAAATTATTATTATTTAATGTGATTGTTCAGACCAAAGCTTAAATTAGCC
This sequence comes from Gastrophryne carolinensis, assembly GCA_027917425.1. Taxonomy (NCBI): domain Eukaryota; kingdom Metazoa; phylum Chordata; class Amphibia; order Anura; family Microhylidae; genus Gastrophryne; species Gastrophryne carolinensis. The sequence continues at coordinate 255,939,634 of CM051235.1, forward strand.
TATTTTCCACTCACCTTGTATTCTGTGAGAATGATTTGGTGAAGCCGGTGTGACTTCCGGGGGGGAGGTCATGCTAATTATTTGGTGAAGCCAGTGTGACCTCCGAGGGGTCAGGCGGGGTGGAATACAACCTGCATCCCGGTGAGCTTTTTAGCAATAACACACAAAAAGTGTAAAGAAAGTATTTGTCCTCTTTTATTGTTTTACCTCCAAAAATCACCTGTACCTGCAATTGGGCATCCTGTACATCATATATCCAATAAGGTAGTTGTATTGTTTTTAAAGTTTGGAAATAACAGCACATAGGGAAATAAAAGCACATAGGGTTATGTTGTTTCCTTCAAAAAAAAAATTCTTACTTAATGGATAAAATGAAGTACTTCACCTGTAAAAATGCCCCATGGGGTAAGGATATTTGTTTTTAAGTTTGGAAACAACAGAACTCTATGGGCTATGCAGAAGAAAAATGTGACAGTTTTATCATAGTCCATAGGGTTCTGTTTTTTCCCAACTTATAAAATATATCCTTTTTGGGGATTTTGAGGAAAAAAGTACCGGTACCTTCTTTGCGTTTTTTTTTTGTCTAAATGCAAAAAAGCTCCAATCCACATCATGATTCACACTGCAAGTTACAATGACTTCACCAAATAATTGTCATAACCCCCATTGTGATATGTCTTTCATTTGGCTCTAAATTTCCTGATAAGCCTGTACTTGCTTCCTCCTCAAACTGTCCTGACTCAGAGGAGGTCTTATTTTAGGCTAATTTTACCCTTGTCTGAACCATGATGTTCTCATAGACTTTATTTACGGCCATTGCTTGGACTGCTCCATTCATCCACCATGTGAGCACCACTGTAATGGGGGTTATCTGAAATAGGGGGCTAGGCAATTCTGTGGAAACATAAAAGATACGGCTGTCACAAGTGTTGCTCAAGGAAGCTGGAGGTCTATTGAATCTGAAGACCAGGAAAATACGGTGCTCATCTCAATGCTCAGCTTACTGTCAGCCTAAAGGACCTTCTATACATTAAACAGAGCAGAGCTGGGGTCAGGAAAAGGACAGCAATCCCAGAATGCGGAGCAGCACAGTCAGAAGACACTTCCTGTTTGCAAGCAGCCTGAGACTCCATGGGCCGCCATCTTGGGTGTTTAAAGGCTCATAAAACGCAGTAGGTGCAGGTAGGATGATTTTTTTTTTGTGCAATATAATTTTATTGAATTTTAACAAACAGGTACATACAAAGCATAAAGGAGAAGGAATGCAAATAGGGCGAACGTGACAGCAATTGTTAACGGGTACACGTTACAACTATGTTCTACATCAATGTTTCACAAGTCATAAGCTAGCAAAATGCTATTTGATATCTGTGGGGTGGGGCGAGCCTCCCCAGCCGGGTCGTCCAAACTAGGTTGCCAACTATCGCTAATGCGGAACTTGACGCCGGTAGGAGAGATCCGGAACCCCACCCGCCCTCATGTGTCCCTTATAAATTATCCATGGTCAAACAGTGCTACAGATGCCCTGCCCGTCTACCGGAGAGAAGGAGGGTAGATGGGTCTGCCCGAGAGAAAGAAAAGCAGAAATATGTAGGAAAGGGGGAGGAAGAAAGAGGAGGAAAGAGAGGAAAAAAAGAGAAGGAAGAAAAGTTGATCCACGACCCCATCACAACCACTGTCACGTCACCTAGGCCCACCTCCACCTGTCTCGTCCCATCTCTCACACCCACCCCTAAGCATTCTTTAAGAGGCTCTGAAAGTCCAGGGATTCCTTAGCGACCTCCCAAACTGACCACGTACCCAGGTATCTCTCTGTCCCGCCATCCATTTTTTCTGACACCAGATCCTCCATCCTCCTTATGTTCTCTACCTCTCCATACCATTCCAGCAGGGAGGGGGTAGTATTAGATCGCCAGTGACGGGGGATCACCACCCTGGCCGCTGTAAGGAGGTGTCTCAGCAAACCCCTGCCGCCCGCGGCGACTGATCCCGGGATCATAGACAATAGAGTCACCTTAGGGTGGTTAGGGATGCTCTCAAGCGTCAAGAGTTTGAAGATCCCCAATATCCTCTCCCAGAACGTGTTGACCGCTGGGCACTCCCACCAAATATGGGTAAGGGTCCCGGGGGCGTTATTGCATCTCCAACACTCCCCTGATTCCGATCCACCAAACTTAATCAGATCCGCTGGACACCTGTACCACCTGGACAAAATTTTGTAGTTTTTCTCCTGAGCTCTGCACGCCATAGAGAATTTATGTGTCAGAGCAAAGGACTTCCCCCATTCGTCAGCCTCAAATGATTGTCCCAGCTCCCCCTCCCACCTCTTACAGAAATGGGGAAGCTCCTCCTCCTCTCCTCCTTCCCGGAGGATCTTGTACAACCTAGAGACTGTGTGTGTGGGGGGGGATTGGGTTCCTAAGAATCCTCTCAAACATTGTAAGGGGGTGAGACAAGATTGACCCAGGGGAAAATGATTTAACAAAGGCCACCAGCTGAGCATGATAGGCCCCCTCCCCCGCCAAGCTCCCTCAGGTCTGCAAGAGCGGGGACCCCAGACCCAGAGATCACATCTCCCAATCTTGGATCCTGAGAAGCGCTCCACACAAGGAAAGTAGGGGTGCGCACTCCAGCAGGGAATGCTGGGTTATCGAATATGGGTGTAAGGGGAACCGGTCTGTGTGATATGATGTCTCTTTTTATAAGTCTGTCCCACAAGGTCAACAGGGGTCCCACCAGATACGGGAGCTCCAGTCTCCCGGGGCGGTGGGATGGCTCCACCCAAGGTAAGGCCGTCAGCCTAAGCGGAGAGATGTCCTGTTCAAGAGCGATCCATCGCTTACTATCTTTATGGTGGAACCAGTCAGTGAGGCGCACCAGGACCGCCGCCGCATGGTACACCTTAAGATCCGGGACCCCCAGTCCTCCCTCGGCCTTAGGTCTACACAGGGTGGCTCTTCTAATCCTTGGTTTATTGTTACCACATATAAACTTAAAGAAGGCCTCTTTTATTGATCTAAAGAACCCTCGCTCCGGAATAATCGGCAGGGCCTGGAACATATACAGGAAGCGGGGGAGTATATCCATCTTCAAGATGTTGATTCGACCCAACCACGAGTGCTTCCCCCTCCCAAGGCTAGAAGGTTACTCAATGTGGCGTTCAGGAGCGGGGTGTAGTTAAGTCTATACAACTTCCCTAGCTCTGTAGGTATCTTGACCCCTAAGTATGTGATTGCCTCCTCCTGCCACTGGAAAGGAAAATTCGCTTCCAGTAATTGCCGAGTCCGTGCTTCCAAAGAAATATTCAACACCTCCGTTTTAGACAAGTTTACTTTAAATTACTCAAACTACTGAAGCGGTCGAATTCCGCCATAATAGAAGGTAGGGATGTATGGGGGGAGGTGATATATAAAAGCAAGTCGTCGGCAAAAAGTGAGAGCTTATACTCCCCCTCCCCGCAGGTTAACCCCTTAATCGAAGTGTTGTCCCTGAGTGCATTAGCGAGATGTTCCATTACTAGCACATATAATAGAGGGGACAAGGGGCACCCCTGTCGTGTTCCATTCCTGATTAGGAATGTCTCCGACAATGTACCATTAATTTTGACCCTAGCAGTGGGGTCCTGATACAGGGCCATAATTCTCCCAACCATCACTGGGCCTAGTCCCACTTGAGTCAGAGTGGCCTTTAAAAACCCCCAGTGAACCCTGTCAAATGCTTTTTCAGCATCAACCGCTAATAAGCAAGCAGGTATCCCCCGGGACTGGGCATAGTGCATCAGGGAAACAGTCTTAATAACATTGTCTCTAGCCTCCCTTCCTGTAATGAACCCCACCTGATCCAAATTGACTAGTGAAGGAACCAGAGGTTGTAACCTGTTAGCGATAATTTTGGCGTACAATTTAACATCAATGTTGATTAGTGATATTGGGTAAGGATCCGTCTTTACCCGGCTTCGGGATAACTGCGATGTGCGCTTCTAGGGCCTGTCTCGGGAAAGGGGCACTACTAGAGACTGAGTTAAACACCTTCATTAGAAAAGGGGTGACCAGGGGCCCCAGGACCCTATAAAACCGAGGGGTGAACCCATCTGGGCCCGGGCTTTTCCCAACGGGGGTCTTGCCTATGGCGTCCGCCACTTCCTCTAGTCTGATGGGATCTTCTAGGGCCTCACTCTCCTCCCGGGGTATGACTGGTAAGGCAGTTTCCTCAATATATTCGTCCATAGAGGCGGCTGAGTCCTGGCGCGTCCCACACCCGGCCGGCCCCTTAATATTATAAAGGTCTGAATAGAAGGTCTGAAAAACATCAGCGATCAGAGGGGTCTTGTGAACCTCCTTTCCTCCCACTGTTTTAATGCTGGGGATATACGTACATCCCTGCCTTGGGTGGAGAGACCGGGCCAACAACCTTCCACATTTATCTGAGTGCTCATAGAAGTAAGCCTTACCTCTGTCCCGAAATCTGAGGTAACACTGGTCATAAAGGCCTTTTAGCTTTTGCCTGGCCTCCAGCAGTTCTCTCAGCTCTGCGTGACTAGAGGAGGCCTTGTGTTTGCTTTCAAGTTCCCCTATGCAATCCAGAGTGACCCTGATCTGCTGCGTCCGTTCCCTCTTGAGCCTAGCTCCATGTTTAATAAAAGTCCCCCTCAGTACACACTTAAGCGCCTCCCACTGCATTGGCAGCGAAGTGTTGTCTCTACAGTGGTCTATAAGAAAACCGTTCACAGTGGCCTTGACTTCAGCTAAACAAGCCATGTCTTTTAATAAATTGTCATTGAGGCGCCACGTGCACTGCCTTGGGGTCGCGTTAAGGATTGGAAGGGTCAGGAAAACGGGCGCATGATCAGACCAAAGTATCTGCCCAATTGAAGTTGTCGGGTCCCGAGCCAGAGCGTGATGACTGAGGAACAAATAGTCCAATCTACTAAATGAGTTGTGAGTGTGGGAGAAGAAGGTGTAATCTCTCTTCCCCCCGTGTAGCACCCTCCAGGCGTCTACCACCTGAAGGGACTGGAGGGCCTTGCGAATTCTGTTAAGTTTAGCGTGGGGGATTGCAGATCTACCCTGAGATGAATCCACCCTTGGATCAAGGGCTATATTAAAATCTCCCCCCAGGATTAGAGTACCCTCAACAAACTCCTCCAGTGTTCTCAACATCCCCAAACCCGCCTCAACCTGCCCCTGGTTTGGCAGGTACAGATTGGCCAGGGTGTATCTGGCCTCACACAACACAAATTTAAGGAATAGGAATCTACCCCTCGGGTCAATCTCAATCACCAATTGCTCCAGGGGGACGCCCTTACGTACAGCGATAGATACTCCCTTAGATTTATTTTCTGGGTTGGGGCTGTGGAAACACCTGTCGTAGTACTTGTTTTTGATCTCTGAGATCTTCCCTTGGCAGAAATGTGTTTCTTGGAGCATAACTATGTCTACTCGTTCCTTATGGAAACCATATAAAATTTTTGCCCTTTTCTCGGGTATATTGAGCTCCTTAGCATTAAACGTGCATATTTTTAAATCAGCCATGAGGGGCTAGAGGTGGGCGGGGCAAACACTCAGCCGTTCGAGATGGCGGTGCCCCGAGCGATACTACTGGACCAGGTGCCCCGAGGCCTAGGCCAAGGGTAATCTAATGAACCGGATTCCTCCGGGGCCCGCCCCGCTCTCGGATCCATCGAGGCCGTCTGGGGACTCTCTGTGGAAGCGGGGGAGAGCGATCAAGACTAAGCCAGTCCGGTATCAGGAACGGCTCCATTCCCAGGAACTCAAACATGTTCGGTAGGTCCGTCTTGTTACGTAAGGCAAAAGTGGATTTGTCCTTCCGGATTATAAGATGAAATGGGTGCCCCCATTTGTAGGAGGCTCCCGCTTCCCGCAGCTTATCAAGGAGTGGTCTCAGGATCCGTCTCATCTGGAGGGTACGGCGGGAAACATCTGGTAGGATTGTGTTCTGTGAACCTCTCCAATCAAATCCGCCTCTCTCCCAGGCCCGTCGGAGGATGTCTTCCTTGACTGTGAAAAAATTAATTCTGCATAATACGTCTCTAGGAGCCTGAGGGTCACCCGCCGGGCGCCCAGATACCCTGTGGATTCGATCTATGACCAGTTCAGAGCCCTGCGGACGCTCCAGCAAGGAATTGAACAGTTCTGTAGCCGATGAACGCAGAGCCTCGGATTTCACGGACTCGGGAATACCACGAATCTTAAGGTTGTTGCGCCTATTTCTGTTTTCATGGTCATCTACTTGCAACCAAATCTCGTTTATCTGCTGTTGGTGCGCCTCTTGCGCTCTCTCCAGGTTCGCCAAACGCGTCTCGTGGTCTGCTCGGGAGTCGTCAAGGGTGGCAACCTTTGTTTCCAGCGCGGAGGATTTCTGTTGGATATCCTCAATCTCCCGGCGCAACGCCCTCTCAATCCTGATCGCCACCGCTTCCAGATCTGCTTTAAGCTCTGTTTTAGTCGGTAGATATTGAAGGATGGTCTGGATGTTGGGGTCAATAGGCGGATCCGGGGGCATCCGGCTTCCAGAGTCATGCGACATGAGAGAACTCGGTGAGGGGCTGGCCAAGCGGGCGCTCACACATTCGGGCTTCCCCTGACCCCAGGAGCAGGGACCGCAGTCAATCTCCGGGCCAAGCAGAATGTTGCAGTCTGAGCTCTCACTGGATCCGGAGGACCATTCAAGGTCTAGGGTCCCCAAGCGACCTCCCGCAGACCCTGATGGTGGGCAGGAGGGGTCCGGGGCAGCGTGCACCAAAGCCCGCACCACCTTGAGGGCAGGAGCCCTCAAATCCGTGGGGGCCAGGGGTTCCCCCATAATCGGGGAGATGTGACGTGGAGGTCCCCCAGCAGGGAGGCTGTCTCCTCCACTTTTCTCTATAGCTGCTGTGTGGCATAAGGTGAGCTGGGGACAGACTGCAGGGGAAGCAGTCAACAAGGCTGCTATTATCATCCGCAGCCTTGGAGCTACTGGGAGACGCAGCCCGGTGTGTCATTGTAGCTGAGGGCCCGGCTGTTTCGTCGCCCCAGCCCATCTGCCTCCCCCCCCCGGCTCCCGACGCTCACCTTCGGCCCGCCACCGCCTCTGACAGATCCTCCTTCAGTGCACCGGATACAGCAGTCCTCGGCGGCGTGACCTCGCGTCGGCTGCCAGCTGTCAGCTCTCTGCTGTTCCCCGCGGGCTCCAGGCTTCTCTCGCAGGTCTTCACCCTCCGCCGCCGTGGTCATTCCTTATGGAAACCATATAAAATTTTTGCCCTTTTCTCGGGTATATTGAGCTCCTTAGCATTAAACGTGCATATTTTTAAATCAGCCATGAGGGGCTAGAGGTGGGCGGGGCAAACACTCAGCCGTTCGAGATGGCGGTGCCCCGAGCGATACTACTGGACCAGGTGCCCCGAGGCCTAGGCCAAGGGTAATCTAATGAACCGGATTCCTCCGGGGCCCGCCCCGCTCTCGGATCCATCGAGGCCGTCTGGGGACTCTCTGTGGAAGCGGGGGAGAGCGATCAAGACTAAGCCAGTCCGGTATCAGGAACGGCTCCATTCCCAGGAACTCAAACATGTTCGGTAGGTCCGTCTTGTTACGTAAGGCAAAAGTGGATTTGTCCTTCCGGATTATAAGATGAAATGGGTGCCCCCATTTGTAGGAGGCTCCCGCTTCCCGCAGCTTATCAAGGAGTGGTCTCAGGATCCGTCTCATCTGGAGGGTACGGCGGGAAACATCTGGTAGGATTGTGTTCTGTGAACCTCTCCAATCAAATCCGCCTCTCTCCCAGGCCCGTCGGAGGATGTCTTCCTTGACTGTGAAAAAATTAATTCTGCATAATACGTCTCTAGGAGCCTGAGGGTCACCCGCCGGGCGCCCAGATACCCTGTGGATTCGATCTATGACCAGTTCAGAGCCCTGCGGACGCTCCAGCAAGGAATTGAACAGTTCTGTAGCCGATGAACGCAGAGCCTCGGATTTCACGGACTCGGGAATACCACGAATCTTAAGGTTGTTGCGCCTATTTCTGTTTTCATGGTCATCTACTTGCAACCAAATCTCGTTTATCTGCTGTTGGTGCGCCTCTTGCGCTCTCTCCAGGTTCGCCAAACGCGTCTCGTGGTCTGCTCGGGAGTCGTCAAGGGTGGCAACCTTTGTTTCCAGCGCGGAGGATTTCTGTTGGATATCCTCAATCTCCCGGCGCAACGCCCTCTCAATCCTGATCGCCACCGCTTCCAGATCTGCTTTAAGCTCTGTTTTAGTCGGTAGATATTGAAGGATGGTCTGGATGTTGGGGTCAATAGGCGGATCCGGGGGCATCCGGCTTCCAGAGTCATGCGACATGAGAGAACTCGGTGAGGGGCTGGCCAAGCGGGCGCTCACACATTCGGGCTTCCCCTGACCCCAGGAGCAGGGACCGCAGTCAATCTCCGGGCCAAGCAGAATGTTGCAGTCTGAGCTCTCACTGGATCCGGAGGACCATTCAAGGTCTAGGGTCCCCAAGCGACCTCCCGCAGACCCTGATGGTGGGCAGGAGGGGTCCGGGGCAGCGTGCACCAAAGCCCGCACCACCTTGAGGGCAGGAGCCCTCAAATCCGTGGGGGCCAGGGGTTCCCCCATAATCGGGGAGATGTGACGTGGAGGTCCCCCAGCAGGGAGGCTGTCTCCTCCACTTTTCTCTATAGCTGCTGTGTGGCATAAGGTGAGCTGGGGACAGACTGCAGGGGAAGCAGTCAACAAGGCTGCTATTATCATCCGCAGCCTTGGAGCTACTGGGAGACGCAGCCCGGTGTGTCATTGTAGCTGAGGGCCCGGCTGTTTCGTCGCCCCAGCCCATCTGCCTCCCCCCCCCGGCTCCCGACGCTCACCTTCGGCCCGCCACCGCCTCTGACAGATCCTCCTTCAGTGCACCGGATACAGCAGTCCTCGGCGGCGTGACCTCGCGTCGGCTGCCAGCTGTCAGCTCTCTGCTGTTCCCCGCGGGCTCCAGGCTTCTCTCGCAGGTCTTCACCCTCCGCCGCCTGTGACACAGCGGGGGCCGGGCTCACCTCCTCCAGCTCACCGAGGGCAGATCTTTCTTCCGGACTTGCGGTGAGTCGCTCCTCTTCCCTGGGGCCGACGGCACCTCGGGGCCCGCTGGTCACCATGACATGTTCTCTCTTCTCTGCCGCAGCGTGACTGTCGGGCGATGAGAGCGGCGCCATCTTGATTGGGGTCACTGTCTTCCCTTTAGGCTGGAAAAAGGTGCCGATTGCAGCTTTTGGGGGGTCTCTGGCGCTGCCCCCAGTCCTCCTCTTCTTGTTGCCTCTCATGAGGGGGTTCAAGGTTGATTGTGGGTCAAAATATCGACTGAAAAACGCCTGGGTCACCTGGGAGCTATGCCTCATGCCTCCTCACTCTAGCATCCCGAAGCCACACCCCGGTAGGATGATTTTTAATATGAGCAATCTGTATGTACAGGGTGTGGGGGAACATATAAGATAGGCTCTTATTCAGGGTGAAGGTCCTGTTTAATTAGTAGAATTTTAGAGTGTATATATATTATATATTATTAGGGACAAGCACATTTTTTAAAAATTAGGTTTAAACGATTTGCTGAATCTCCCAAAGAAATGGGGATTCTTTTGAATCAAATCTTTATGAATCACTCCCAAAAAAAAAAAAGAAGAAGCAGGCTGAGCTTCTGCCTCACTATCCAGTGCTACAGGTGTCCCGATGCTCTGTCACCAGCATGGCCGCCACCGCTCCCAGCTGCTCCAGACCGCTATGTATCCTTGGCCAGTCTGTCATCAGCATGGCTGCCCCACCACCTTTTATACCCCGAGGAGTGAGCTGACATCACTGAGAGTGACAGAGACACCACCCTCATCACTGAATGGGCTGTCAGCTCACTCCTCAGTTTAGAAGGCTGCCTCCTGCGGCAGGTAGCGCTGCTGATCATGCAGGCTGCAGAATGGAGAGGGACATGAAGAAGCTTAGAGCAGTGGTGTGTAGCGATGGCGGTCATAGGGGGGATAGTGGGGAGGGACTCGGAGAGGTGTGGATAAAATTGGTCAGTATGAATCACACTGTATATAATATATATATATCTCTAGAAACACATTAATATCATACATTTGAGGTTTAATAATCAATACAATAACCAGAATTCAAATACTCATTTGTTCAGGGTCTTAGATATTAGTGTAGTGCCTTAACTATTATACAACACAAGTGAATTCTGGGAGCTTTGCAGTTGTTAAAGGTAACCAGGCTCTATTGTGTGCCTACTAATGTTGTATTAGATTCATCATAAAAAAATCTATACATTTTTAGATTTAGGACCTTATTTAAGCAGCGCTAGCACCACGTAGCGTCACTTAGTGCTATGTCCCCGTCTGGTCCAGCTGCCGGCAACTGTATTTCACAATGAAAAAAATAATAGCGCCCTTGATAGTACCATAGAGCATCCTATGTATCAACAGCTCTGGCAAATTTCTGAGCATTGGCGCTGTGTTCCCTACAGTGCCACATCACACCATGCGCTCTGTGTCATCCTCCTATAGAGTTTAATGGGGATTTCAGTTTATGTCCAATTTTTGTCCCTTTTCACTAGTCTTCTTTTTTTGTGTTTGTGCATGTGCCGAATGATCCCTGTCCTGTTTGGACTGTATTTTGCAATCTTTTTTTGTACTTTTATTTTGCGCTTTAAACTTATGTTTTTTGCGCTGCAAAACACGTGTCATTCATGTGTCCCAAATGCCCATCCCTGCCTTTGCGCATTGTCATTGTGCCGCTATCCTTGTAAAATGCTTTTTTGGGTGTTTCACCAGATGCTGTTTGCCTGAAACTCTGGGTTTTTCAGCGCCAATGCGGGCGCTGTGTTTTTTAGTAAATGCCCCCATTTTCCGGCTCTCACCCCTGGTGCTACATACAAGAAATAAGGCATGTGCAGCACCAAGCGCGTAGCCATCAGCGCAGAACCGCAGGGGGCCGCCAGCCTGTGGCCGATGTTGCAGCTAAGGCGCCGAGAGTGTCTCTCGGGAAACGCTCAAGTGGCGTTAGATTGCGTGTGCTAATGTTAAATTGGGCTCCCCATTCAGATCTGAATATCTAGGAAAATTTGACTAAATTCTTAACAGTCCAAATCGTCTCAACTCTGCTCACTACAGAGGTTGGTGCAGGTGAGAGGGGATCTTTAGCGTGCTAAAAGGAAGCCTGTCCCATAGAACCATGATCTCCTGTGACACTTTATTTGTGCATAAAAATAATAAAAGAATAATTAAAAAAGCAAATGGACTAGTGTATTAGTGTGATAACAATTACTATACCTACTAGGTTTCAGGGCCTCTCAGATGCCATCGTGCCTTGCATGAAGGTGGTCATGAGTGACCCTGAAACTTAAACAAAAAAAACAGAAATGTAAACCTCCACCATAAACAGACAAACTGAATTTAAAATAATAATAATAATAAAATTAATTTAATTTAACTTATTAAATATTCTTATCTTATTAAATATTCTGCAATGTTATCATTATGTTCAAATGAAATAATGTTGCGAGATATAAAGTTTTGTTATGGTGCATCTTTAAGTGCTTTAACCTTAATGAATAATTAACACAGCAATTATTATCAGACATAGATTATAACTTTTCTGCAGGAAAAGGAACATATATTTTTGGTCCAGGACATCACAGTGTGGCAAATCCTTTACTTATTTATGAATGCGCCATGCCATGTAATGTATTGCGCTTCTGGAATACATTAATGGATATTACATTGTGCGGTGGGGGGCTGCTTTTAATAGCTGTTAATACAGGGTTGTATTTATCTTCAATAATCTTCCCCCACCTGATCTACTATATTGCTTCATCATCATCATTTTCTAGTCTCAGGAAGCTGGAAAGTTAGGATAGCCTATAAAGTCGAAATCTACTGTTGCTGTTCAGAATTAGGGTCAATAATATAACTGTGAATATAACAGCACAAATGTACCGTATATACTCGAGTATAAGCCGAGTTTTTCAGCCCACTTTTTGGGGGCCTCGGCTTATACTCGAGTCCAGGGGCGGACTGCCAGGGAAGGCCGCAACCCTGAACCCAACAGATGCTGGAGGGTGAGGGGCGGCCACTGCGGGTCCCTGCTGTACCTGCTGCAGGTACCCACAGTGTGTGTGTGTGTGTGTGTGTGTGTGTGTGTGTCTCTTTCTGTGTGTGTGTGTCTCTTTCTTTTTCTGTGTGTGTGTCTCTTTCTGTGTGTGTGTGTCTGTGTCTCTTTCTGTGTGTGTGTCCCTTTCTGTGTGTGTGTGTGTGTGTGTGTGTCTCTTTCTGTGTGTGTGTCTCTTTCTGCGTGTGTGTCCCTTTCTGTGTGTGTGTGTGTGTGTGTGTGTGTGTGTGCATCTCTCTTTCTGTGTGTCAACTCCAATTCCAATTGAAAAAAGCCGCCTCGGCTTATACTCGAGTCAATAACTTGTTCCATTTTTTTGTGGTAAAATTAGGTGCCTCGGCTTATATTCGGGTCGGCCTATACTCGAGTATATACGGTATGTGGAATTTGTGTAGTTTCATTTCCATTTTAATTTAAAAAATGCTTAAAGAAGTGCTATCACAATAAAAATAGTCCAATAATAAAAGTCCACCTAAATATGCATATACCCCCGCATAAAAAAAAACTTTTTTTCTTTATTTCCCTGCAAGAAAGAAGCAGGAGTGACAGGCAGTGATTGTACCAATCGGCTTTTACAGGGGACAGCTTACCTCTAATGGCCTGTCCCCTGAGCCAGTCTGTGTTGGATGAACAGAACTTTGTTATTGCTTTTCTGATGTGGGCAATGGTAAAGTGGACCAAACCCACCCTGGAGTTTATAGTCTAAAGGGCAGACGTACTCCCGGTCCCCAGGGCATCCAGATTCAGGATGCCCCGCTTTGAACCCCCCCCCCCCAGGTCCCCCAGTAAACTCTTTCCTTCTCCCCGATCCAACGGTGCATGCATGAGTGGCACTGCTCCCTATACCTTTATAAATCCCCATACCTGAAGCAGGATGGGGCGCCCGTGCCAGGCATTTGTGAATGGCTGGCATGGGCAAGCTCCCTGTTAGAGGGCAGCGGGGATGTGGCTGCTGGCACACTGGGGTCTGCTTGGGGCCGCTCGTTAGGACTCAGCTTAGACAATCCTTAGATGAGTGGGGCGAGTTCCCCAGGGGCAAAGGCCAACAACCCAGGCTTGTCAAAATCCTTGGTTTTGATCCACTTGGTGGTTATTTGCTCAGGAGCTAGCAAGCTAACAAGACTAGAAGACCACCCCTCCCCCCCTGGTATAGAGGGAATGGTACATTCAAAAACTTGCCACAAGCTTGGCAGGATTTCTTTTCAGTTGAGGTATAATTAAGCAGCTTCTCCTCTTACAACCTTGCATGTTTTAATTGATTTTTATTATTTTGGACCATTTTGAGATAAAGCTCCTTTAATTTTGGTTATTTAACAGTAGAGATCCCTTTTTGCCAACTAACCTATTTCTAGAAAAAAAAGCCTACATCAAAGCAGACCTATAGTCAAAATAGGCTACAGGTGCAGTAATACCTGCACCCCTGTGTACCATTCTCGTGGACAGTTATACGAAACCGCTTTGCCACTGTGCCTTCCAGTTTAGTAAGGGACTAAAAACATAAAATATATTAATTTTAGATGCTGGGGAATAGTTTTTTAAGGGTTTGGGCTTTTCATTAAATCATGCTGAAGGTCCGGTTTAAAGCTTTTGTTTTAGACTGGGTGCCAGCATAGAGAGCAGCAGCGGCATCCCTGGTTTCCCTGCAGAGTACACATTCCCCCATGGCTGGCCTACATGAATGACTGGGCACAGAAGCGCACACAGCTGCAAGGATACCGGGAATGCTTCCATGAGCCACATTCTTAAGGGTTCACACATTTTCAAGCACCACTGTCCATTCTACCAGAAAGCTTTGCCTAACATGCAGACATTACATATTTCCTCCACCAAGAAAAGTGCCAGTGCTCCCAACAAGATGGTTGAGAGGTCACCACAGCATCTGTCATACAGAGAACCAGTGCTCCCTGAATAGAATGCTCTGGTGGTAACTGCTCAGTGTGTCCTATGGGGAGAGGACTGGTGCACAATGATGACTGTATGTGTCCATGATGGAAGATTCAATGCCAACTCACTGGAAATTTGAACTACTATAGTAGGGGATATAGGTGACTGCGGGGGGGGGGGGGTATTTAGGTACAGGTGTCAGCTGTAATACCAGTACTAAAAGTTTTAGTAAATTGCTCCCCTAATCCCCTCCTCTCTGATGATTAGTGGTGTAAGCTCTTTGAGAGCCCGTGGAGATATTGGGGAATAGCATGCAGATTCTGCACCCCTGAACTACATGGAGGCAGCCATCTTCCCACATGTCTGATAGCCCTGCTTACACATGAGCTTGGAAGGGGGGCTGAGAGTGATATATGCCTCAGAAACATGGGGAAGACAACACACACACACACGCGCTGAATAAACAGCTAATGTAGCAAAACGAATCTGTTTGAGGGAAAAGCAGTTACAATGTATCTCTATGGAGCCAACTGCTGCAGAACACTCAGTCAGTGGAAACAATGTTTTTAGCAGATCTCAGTGTTGAGCAGAGGAATGATTAGTCATTTCAACTGATAGTTTTCTATCTCTGGCTAGAAATGAGGGATGATTTTACAGAGCTTTGAGGCAATTCTGAATGTGCGTGTGTGGCAAGATAGCCACCCATGTAGTTCAGGAGCACATTTTTTGACTGGAGGTCCCTTTTAAGGTGTAGGCTGATTTTAAAGAGTCTATTAGAAAACAGAATGTTTTCTAGAGGGCATCCCAATTTGGCATGCTCTGGATTGTAAACTTCTAGGGAAGGAGTCAGTCTGTGACAGATACTTGCTTAGTGCCTGGACCCCATGGCATGCAGTAATTGACATCTATAAGGTCCAGAGTATACAACAAAACCAGCAGTTTCTCTAGTCATTTAAACTGCGGTGGATCCCAAATTAAGAGTCCTACCCTGGGTAGAACCGGGGGATCATAGTAGGGCAGTGTCTAACATGTCCCTCTGGTACAATGAATAGAGCAACAAGCCACACTCCTAAAGACTGCAGAGGCTTTGCTAGATCTCCGGGGCAGGAGGGTATCCAAGATTTGGACATTTCCAGATCTTCTGAGGGAGACAAGAGATGAGTATTGCAGTTTTAAAGCTAGAGGGGTCTTTAAATTATATATATATATATATTTTACACAGCCCCTTGAATTTAAGGCTATGAATAGATAGAAGACACCTGAGCAGGGCAATAGGAATAGCTTCATTTCACTCATCTGTTTTGCAAACAAGGCTTCCTCATTAGTAGAGAAGCAGGATCCTGCATAACATCTATAAACTTGAGCTCAACACCTCCACTATATTCCCAGGATATAGGGGGGGGGGTGAATTTCTGATAAGCTTTCATACAGAAAAGAGAGAAACCTGAAGAAAAGGAGTCTTTATAATTAAATTTCAGCTTATATCATCATTTGTCAGAAAGGATGCTGCGGTCTAATCCCCAGGTGTAATTATTTCTCCTATTAATTACAGCTAAAGGGTACATCTGCATATCGCATGAGATATGTTGCAACTGGAAAAGCTTTAAAGGAAAAGAACAGGATTGTTCTAGGAACAAGTTTAGTTTAGGGCCCTTCCTGAGCCTAAACTACCCTATAGTATCGACCAAGCACAGCGTTTGGGTAAGCAATCACTAGCTAAAACTGCCAAATGCACCCTAGGTGCAACTGCAGCCAGCTTGGGTTACTTTGGATGGAGTATCCACCTGATTTGGGGGGAGGAGGCGGGTACCGGTCCTCATTCTTAGTGCAAAACACAGTGAAATAAAATAAACTTTGCTTTGGGAATGAATAGGCTATGTAGGCTGTTTAGTCCTAATGAATATAAAATGGCAAAATATTCAATAGATTATTTTACAAACACCTAGTTAATTGTCTGCCATTGTCTTCTAGTGATATATATATATATATATAATATATATCAAACAAGTATCCCCTCTGTGCGATATTCAGCAAGCAATACTTACTCTTGTGGTTTTTATCTTATTGCCAGTCGCACACATCCATCCTGAGTTGTCGGGGAGCGTTTTACATTCCTCCCCTTCTAAACATGGCTCCATTTCACACCACCACTTCCCGATGACTATGGAGGCTGTAAGAAAGTACAACAAAAGCACAAATTAAAGAGGATAGCATGATGTCTAAAATTAGCATGGTGTAAAATATCATAGCAAATGTATCAAGACTGCTGCAAGAAAACCTGGACCAAAGTTTTGTGTGGTCCCACACAAATGTAACTTTTCAAATTAAATAAAATGACTCAAATCTATTGAGCGAGCATGAGCGAGCCCAGAAAGTCACGGCGGCTGTCCTGGGCTCAGCTCTGTTGTTATCACTGAGGGACATGGCTGGTCATGTGATCAAATTTATCCAAACTTTGTAGACCTACAGTACGATGCAGGAAATGGAGGAGAAGCTGGACTTTAAGTAAAAAAAGAAAAAAACTTTCTGCAATTATAAGATCAAATGCTAGCATTAAAGCGGTCCCATATCCATTTTCGGGCAACCTCGGGGGTTTCACACAGCGGGTACGGGGGGAAGGGAGTTTTGGTCCTCTTTAAGTGCTTGTCATTTTCTAACAAATATAGCTATGACAGTGTTTAACTAATTGCAGCCACTAAACTGGAATTTAGATTTTCAGTTTCTGCCGAGCGCAACTACAAAGGGGAAAATTTTGTATACAATAAAGTCTATAATATATATTTTTTTTCGACAGCCTCTCGTATAATATTTAATTTGTTGTCCCCGCCACATTAATAGAGTGGGGTAGGAGAAAAGGAGATAGGTGCTCATTAAAGTGACTCGTGATTAGTCTACTATGGCCAATCATCCACATGCTTTCTTCATACAGAAGCATCACCACAGTGTTCATTCATAATGGAGAAGCTGCAGCCTATTGTATTGCTGTTGTAGAGGTAATTTAAAAAGTATGTTGCTACCCAGAGCACATATGCAGCCCTGGAAAGCGGAATGAATTGTCGCACTGAGACCTCCGCTCTAAATTTGGTGGCAATGGCACAAAGAAGCCTAACATGCCAAAGGCATATCAACCAGGTGTCAGGCTCAAGCATCCAGCTTCACAGCCCAGCGCCTCGGCAGCTGCACTGCTCCCAACTTAACATGCAAATCTGGAACAAGCAGGAGGCCTGCTTAGAATATATTACAGAAAAGGATACATTCTAACAGTATGCACTTACACAGCTCAGCCTTAACCGCTGTTCAAAATGTCGATAGGATAATTTTTCACCAGGTCCACAGGAGAACAAGGGAATCTCCTAAGGTGGAACCCATCTCCAAAGGGGCACCCTGCCCTGGGCCAACAGCTCAGGCGCTCTGCTCATTGAGGGCCAAGGTGGTCATCAATAGAGATTAGCTGAATCTGCCTTTATTCTCTTCTAGTGCAGTTCTAACATATACAGGCTGATTCATTACTAGCGTCAGGTATGAGAGCGTCTGTACAGAGGCGCTAAGAGCGACCGCTAGTAGACGCTATGATTGGCTATCGGGCGATGTAACCTGGCTGGCATTGATGAATGAGATGTATGTTGGGCGTTCTAACACTAGTACAGTGTTTCGCAGCAAGTGAAAGGTAGCGCCAGCTCAGTGTGACCGACTCTCAGCGACTCACATCATATTTAACAAAAAAACCCACACAGAGCATCGGCGCTCTGGATCTGGTCGCTATAGCATAGAGCGTCAGACACTGTGCGATTAAAGTCTGGTTTTGAACATATATCCACCAGTAACAAAGTGAAAACACATGGAATTACATTGTTGTAACATTGTGACATTAATACTTTAATGCCAGACCTGTAATGACAATTCTGCATAAAAATATAAAAAGTTTTCAAAAATGACTTTTTCTAGGCCAGTAGAGGTGAAAGTAAAAATTAAAAACAAAAATCACTGTTTAAAGTGGACCGTCACCCATGGGTGATCGGCTGGAATCTATAAGATTCCCGGGCCGATCACCCCCCTCACCGCGGGACATCCGAGATCGGGATGTCCCGCGGTGAGGGACCCCCCCAAAACCCCAAAAGAACTCACCTGATCGGCGCGCGCCCGCGCCGGCCGTTTGTGAATGGCCGGCGCGGGCGCGCGCACTGTCAGAGGGGCGCGCGGGAGGCGGCGGCGGACGCGCTGCCTTGTCCGCCGCTTGTCCGTGGGAGCGTGGTGAGGTGAGTTTGGGGGTTTCTGGGGGGTTTTACACAGCGGGGCACCCCTAATCGGGGTGCCCCCCTGAAGTGGACCAAAACCCAGGATAGTCAAAATCCTGGGTGTTGGTCCACTTTAAACAGAAGAAAAGGAACGTCCATTGAAATGTATGGGAGAGTGACAATGAGCAAAAGGTAATACCTGGCGCTCTGGAAGCTATACACTGAGCCACCTGCAATGATGAATTGTATGCTACATGGCGCTGTTAGAGTCGCTCACCAGAATCGCCATCATAAATGTGGTATAGTGTACAGCGCCCAGCATTCACCAGACACTGCCTGCCGCTACGAGGCACTACCTGGCGCTATCCCTTGATGAACCCCCATAGTCTAGTTATGCATCACCTAAATCCAAAGATAAGTAAAAGTTACGTTTTAGGGCAGCTGGGCTTTACTCTGCTGCTATTTATCATTGTTGGGGCCAGCTGTGGCCCATCCTGGCTCCCGGGCCTCTTATGGGACTGAGCTATCTCTTTCTGTGTTGTTCTGCATAATATCACGTCTGATGAGGAGAAATACATTTTCTCTAAAGCGTACCCTAAAAATTCTCAATTTCTCTTTACGTAATGCGAGAGGCCAGCTTTAACAATGCAGTATAATGTAAATGAATTACCTTTTGTTTCTGTCCAGGTATGACCATAAAAAAGTCTAAACTCGGCTTTTGTTGCCTGCAGCTTCTCGGTACAGATCCAGAGTCTTCATACTCACCGATGAGGGAAAACAAGCAATTCCATTATCCAGCTTCAGATGAACATTGCACATTCTATCAAGATGGCTTCACTTTCCCTAACTCTCCTACTATATTCATTGCAATGGAGGGGGCATTCCGAGGTAAGTCTTACTGAACTGCTTTGGTATGTCCCCCCCTCCATTACAATGAATGAAGTAGGCATGTGGCAGAACAGAAACAAGGCACAATGGATGCTGCCATGCACGACTGCCGGCACTGGAAGACATCATTTCTGGATCCCTGCCCTCGGTAAGTATAAAGATCCTGTGGCTGGAGGGAGGAGGTGAGGGGGAACACTGGAGATGCATGGAGGAGATGCGAGGAAACAACAGACATGCATTGGGAAGCTGTGGGGGGAACACTAGAGACATCCGGAGGAGCTGCGAGGAAACAACAAACCTGCACTAGGGAGCTGTGGGGGGAACACCGAAGATGCACGGTGGAGCTGGGAGGAAACACCAGACCTGCACTGGGGAGCTGTGGGGGGAACACCGAAGATGCACGGAGGAGCTGCGAGGAAACACCAGACCCGCACTGGGGAGCTGTGAGGGGAACACTGCGAGGAAACACCAGACATGCACTGAGGAGCTGTGGGGGGAACACTGGAGATGTCCGGAGGAGCTGCGAGGAAACACCAGACATGCACTGACGAGCTGTGGGGGGAACACCGGAGATGTCCGGAGGAGCTGCGAGGAAACACCAGACCTGCACTGGGGAGCTGTGGGGGGAACACCGGAGATGTCCAGAGGAGCTGCGAGGAAACACCAGACCTGCACTGAGGACCTGTGGGAGGAACACCGGAGATGTCTGGAGGAGCTGCGAGGAAACACCAGACCTGCACTGAGGACCTGTGGGGGGAACACCGGAGATGTCCGGAGGAGCTGCGAGGAAACACCAGACCTGCACTGGGGAGCTGTGGGGGGAACACTGGAGATGCACGGAGGAGCTGTGAGGAAACACCAGACCTGCACTGGGGAGCTGTGGGGGGAACACCGAAGAAGCACGGAGAAGCTGCGAGGAAACACCAGACATGTACTGAGGAGCTGTGGGGGGAACACCGGAGATGCACGGAGGAGCTGCAAGGAAACACCAGACATGCACTGAGGAGCTGTGGGGGGAACACCGGAGATGCACAGAGGAGCTGCGAGGAAACACCAGACCTGCACTGACGAGCTGTGGGAGAACACCGAAGATGCACGGAGGAGCTGCGAGTAAACACCAGACCTGCACTAGGGAGCTGTGGGGGGAACACGGGAGATGCACGGAGGAGATGCGAGGAAACACTAGACATGCACTGAGGAGCTGTGGGGGAAACACCGGAGATGCCTGGAGGAGCTGCGAGGAAACACCAGACATGCACTGAGGAGATGTGAGTTAACACCAGAGATGCACGGAGGAGCTGCGAGGAAACACCAGGTCTGCACTGAGGAGATGTGAGTTAACACCGGAGATGCACGGAGGAGCTGCGAGGAAACACCAGACCTGCACTGAGAAGATGTGAGTTAACACCGGAGATGCACGGAGGAGCTGCGAGGAAACACCAGACCTGCACTGAGGAGATATGAGGGAACACCGGAGATGCATGGAGGAGCTGCGAGGAAACACCAGACGTGCACTGAGGAGATGTGAGGGAACACCGGAGATGCACGGAGGAGCTGCAAGGAAACCCCCGACATGCACTGAGGAGCTGTGGGGGGAACACCGGAGATGCACGGAGGAGCTGCGAGGAAACACCAGACCTGCACTGAGGAGATGTGAGTTAACACCAGAGATGCACGGAGGAGCTGCGAGGAAACACCAGGTCTGCACTGAGGAGATGTGAGTTAACACCGGAGATGCACGGAGGAGCTGCGAGGAAACACCAGACCTGCACTGAGGAGATGTGAGTTAACACCGGAGATGCACGGAGGAGCTGCGAGGAAACACCAGACCTGCACTGAGGAGATATGAGGGAACACCGGAGATGCATGGAGGAGCTGCGAGGAAACACCAGACGTGCACTGAGGAGATGTGAGGGAACACCGGAGATGCACGGAGGAGCTGCAAGGAAACACCAGACATGCACTGAGGAGCTGTGGGGGGAACACCGGAGATGCACGGAGGAGCTGCGAGGAAACACCAGACCTGCACTGAGGAGATGTGAGTTAACACCAGAGATGCACGGAGGAGCTGCGAGGAAACACCAGGTCTGCACTGAGGAGATGTGAGTTAACACCGGAGATGCACGGAGGAGCTGCGAGGAAACACCAGACCTGCACTGAGGAGATGTGAGTTAACACCGGAGATGCACGGAGGAGCTGCGAGGAAACACCAGACCTGCACTGAGGAGATATGAGGGAACACCGGAGATGCATGGAGGAGCCGCGAGGAAACACCAGACCTGCACTGAGGAGATATGAGGGAACACCGGAGATGCACGGAGGAGCTGCGAGGAAACACCAGACATGCACTGAGGAGATGTGAGGGAACACCGGAGATGCACGGAGGAGCTGCAAGGAAACACCAGACATGCACTGAGGAGCTGTGGGGGGAACACCGGAGATGCACGGAGGAGCTGCGAGGAAACCCCAAGCACTGAGGAGATGTGAGGGAACACCGGAGATGCACAGAGGAGCTGCGAGGAAACACCAGACCTGCACTGAGGAGATGTGAGTTAACACCGGAGATGCACGGAGGAGCTGCGAGGAAACACCAGACCTGCACTGAGGAGATATGAGGGAACACCGGAGATGCATGGAGGAGCTGCGAGGAAACACCAGACATGCACTGAGGAGATGTGAGGGAACACCGGAGATGCACGGAGGAGCTGCAAGGAAACACCAGACATGCACTGAGGAGCTGTGGGGGGAACACCAGAGATGCATGGAGGAGCTGCAAGGAAACACCAGACATGCACTGAGGAGCTGTGGAGGAACACCGATGATGAGAATAGGGGACACCAACCACATGTTTAAATCCAAAACCCTTAGGTCTCCAGGGCATCCCGATTTTGGATGGCTGGATTAGAGGAGATTTACTTACTTTAAGGGTTTCTGAATATGTATAATGCTATGAGTCAATTGCTTCGTGAACAATAAAATTATTGTTCAGATAGAGTTTTGGAGAGGCAGCATGGGCAGAAACAGCCTTCCCCTACACTGAAGCCTGCACAATGCCATATCAGGGCTGTACACCATCTAGTGGTGGAGATAATAACATGGCTTCAAGAAAATGCATCACAAGTTCCATGCGGTTACAGTGTAATGCGAGATTTGCTTTAAACCGGACCTTCACCCTAAATAAGAGTCTATCTTATATGTTTCACCCCAACCTGTACATACAGATTGCTCACATTAAAAATCACCCTACCTGCATCTATTGCATTTTCTGAGACTTTAAACTTCCAAGATGGTAGGATGTGCCTTTAAACAGGAAGTGCCTTATGACTATGCCGCTCTGCATTCTGGGATTGCTGACCTTTTCCTGACCCCCAGCTCTGCTCTGTTTGTGCAAAACCCAGCTATAACCCCGCTCCCCTGCACTTATGACCCCTCTCTTCTCCTCAGTATGTTGCAGGCCAGTGAAGGAAGGAATAAAAAGTAAGTGACTAAAAACTTAAAATATATTAATTTTAGATGCTAGGGAATAGGTTTTTAAGGGTTTGGCCTTTTCATTAAATGATGCTGAAGGTCCGCTTTAAGGACAGTTGTATCTGTAGGTAAGGTTAGCCTGGTGCTGGCATAATGGAACTTGGTGTAAGGGACATCTAGTACTCCGGCAATAGATGTGTTGGATGCAGGGCCGGATTAAGTGTGGTGGAGGCCCCAGATACAGTATTTTTTTCTCCTTTAAAATAATAGTCCAGCCAAGTAACTGATTGGCGTTGTCTGGCACCCGCCCACTTACTGAAACATTAGATTGATTCCCTTGTGCCACCCTTGAGTGGGTGCGCGCTGCTCTGGAACTCCTGCTTTGCCATTCTGGGCAGGGGGTAGTGTAGTCACCCAGCTGGCCCAGCAGAAAACAGTTCCCTGCATTGAGCTGCCAGCGGCTGTGCTTGGTGGCTTATGTGCAGTGACAGCTCTGCACGCACCCATCACCGTAGCGTTGCTGACGGCGGCTTTGCTGCTCTAGACTCTCCGTCCTGTCCTGTGGTGGCTTTGGCTGCAGGTTTGCAGGACTTGCCCAGGTGTGGGAGGCCCCACTGCTGCATATAGCTTTGCTGCTGTCCCCGTAGCCCGTCACACCAAAGACTAAAAAGCTTCCTGGACCACAACATAACACAAAGATTGGTGGAGGTCCTCTTTACAGGACAAGAGGAGGAGGCCCGGGGAACGCACTCACATAATCCGGCCCTGGTTGGATGTGAGTGTCGTTGCATGTCATACCTAAGCTGATGGGGCAAATCCAAGTTGAAGAGACAGCATAGTACTATGCGTGAGCAATGCTGTTGCTATTGGAAATTGAACCTAGTCATTAATTAAGCTGTTACAATTTAAGCATCCCAAATTTCTCCTGAAAAAAATGGTCAGCTTATTCGTACCACATACTATACACTAGAGGTAGCTTGTATTCTTACAAAAAAGTGCTGGAAGAAGAGGCTAAGAGGCAGCAGAAAGGGTGAATTTAGAAGCATTTTTTTTTTACTCTAACCTTTAGATTGTATTTCTATATTGGCCATAAGAGCAGTGCTGCTGGCTGTAGGGGCAGCGTTAGGGATAATTTAATAGCCACTGTGACACGCTTCATGTTTATCAATCTAATAAACCATGCATACATTTAAATAATAATTAGCGCGGCTCGGTTTGCTGCCAAAAGACAGCTTGCCTTCAGAATGCTTTACTTTGTAGTGAAGCTTCAGCGGATTTAATTTTAGGCAAATAAAAACAAGTCTAACCCACTTGGCAGTGCTACAGATTCCTGCACAATACAAATCCTCGGAGGCTGCACATAACATCTTAAATGATCTGGACACGGTGCTCCTTTGAATTAAAAGCAGATCTGAGGATTTTGCTGCTATTTCTGGGGGCTATTTTTCATTGCAGGCAGCATATGAGCGGCATGAGAATGCCAGGAGTGGAGCCGCGGATGTACAATCAGACACTAACAATCACATCGGCTTCATCAAAATGCCATCATTAAGGAAAAAAAAAAGTTTTGGAGATTTAAAACATTTTCATAAAGCTTCGTCTTGGATTTAATTACCACAGCAGTGCATTGTACAAAGCTCTGTCTGAAAAGCTGCCAGGCTGAGTATTTAAAGCAGACCTTAAGCTACAGTTGCAACCTGTGCCAGGGAGGGTGTTGGTCCAAAAATCCTAAATTACCCCATTTCACTATTTGTGGGCCCTGCATTAGAAAGATCCTCACCTTTTCCTGCAAAGCACAATCTGATGGGGGGCATCTCACACACAAAAGTCCCACCATTAATGATGAGTGAACCTGTAGAGGTTTGGGATCAGCAAGTTGCTCAGCAGCCCATCAAGCAGCTTTTGTCTTGAGGCACGTACCCCTAACCCAAACGCTGACTTTTGGCTGAAGTCCATGTTCGGGTTTGGGAACCTGAACTTGCAAAGTTTGCCATTCGGGTTCGTCCAACACTACCCAGCAGAGGAGCAGCTAGGCTTTCTTGCAACCTGGGCAAAGATTCAAAATGGCACCCCCATCTGTTTTCAGGATCCCCTTTGCGGGCCCCTGACCTGCTGCACCCGGGACAAGTGCCCCCCCACTCCCCCCTAGCTACGCCCTTGCCACCCATCATGCCTTCTAAAGGAGTCGTTCGGCATGCAAATGTGCAGCTATTTCCTGGTGCCCCATCATACAGAACTCCATGAGAAAATGAAAAATTCGGGCAGTAGGCGGGTTAGATCTGGATGCTCCCTGGCATGGAGTTGCTATTCAACTGGACCCAAACTCATTGTCCGGACAGGGTTCCTTTCTAAACCCCCCTCTATAGCTCCACATTGAATGATACTCACCTCTTCCAATATTTGTCAAACCACAACGGACTGGAAGCACAACCTGCAGAAGTAGGAAAACTCTATTGGTGTGTGCCGTAGCCTCTATTTCCATGTAGGATAGAAACTAGTTTGTGGTTAGTGTCCCTTAGTGTGGGCTAGAAGGTGACATGAGGGGGGGTAAATCCACTCCTGCAGCACTCCAGTCCAGATGGGTTATAACCAGATTAAATTTGTCTTAAAGTGTAATTAGCCATAGTGCTCCTCGTGGCCATAGCACCCCCCCCCCCCCTTTCCATTTCGGGGTCCTGATTTGTCCAGCTAACTTAATGTTGAGCGGATATCACTAACTTCCTTATGCTCCCGCAGCACTGCATTTGACCCTATTGTTGAAAATTAGATTCACATCTTGTGACTAAAAGGGATCAGAGGGTAAACCACGGCTTGCATCAGGAAGTCCCCTGGACCAGGTGGTTAGCTCATGGACATAGATCACTTGGCTGCAGAGTGAGAACTGATAAGTATTAAGCCTGGTTGTCAGGCTTCATATACTTTTTTTCATGAATGGGCATACTGAATCAGGGTACAAATATTATATACAGTTTTTTAACTCAGTTGGATGCAGCTAGATAACTAAAGACTGAAACAGGACAGCCAAATAGTGCTCCTTTCCTTTAAATGATTCCAAGTGAGCACAAATGAGATAAATTAGGTGGGGGAGCCACAATGATGCCCCCCCCCAAAGTCCTGGGCCTGGCCCTATAATTACATCCCTTATCCCTTTAAAAGAATTGTTTACTTTCACTGGCTTTCTTTGGCAGACCTCAGACACAAGACTGCAGTTTGAGTCCAGGGCTCTTCAAGGGCTGCCATGCCAATAGACAATGGCTCTTTTGGTCCCCAGAGCCTGGTGGGATGTGCAAGGGTTTGGAGAGGGGATCCCAAAACCACATGCTGGCTGCCCCTACCCTTTGAGCTGGTATAGGGGTCCTTGGGGTCCTTTTCCAGGCAGGTGTAAAAATGCACATATTGCAACCATCATTTTAATGCATTTCTATTCATGTAAATTATGTGATGCAAAACTATGTGGAAAAATGCATGTATTTTTGCTCATGTACCTGTTAAAACAATTAAAAAGTGCACTTTATTTTTACTAAAAAAGAGCTGTTACTTACCTAAAGGCCTTTGTGGAATCGAAGTCCTTGACTTGCACATCTAGGTTTTGCTTTTACCCTATTTATAAGCGTTCCTCTGCTGCAAAATAACTGGTATATATATGGACCTATTTCAAGCAATTAGGTCATAGGAATAAAGGGGGAGCTTGAGAGGAGGCCACCCATGATCTTCTGCTGCCTGTAGTTTCTGCAGGGATTGTGAAAGCGATAATGAGCTACACTTTGGGAGGGGAATGTGGAATTAAAAGTTTCCCCCGATAATTTATGCCTGCTGTCCATTCTCTGCGTCTTGTACTGAACGTAAGCATTGTCTAATTAAATTATCGATGGAATTTCTGCATGCAGAATCCTGGTAGCGATGATATAGGATGTCAGCCCTAATGAGAATCTGCACCTCCAGCAGATGAAAGTTTCCGCGAGAGAAAGGTAAAAGGCTACCGTGCTGGCTGACTAACAAGCAGATAGAGAAAGGGCCGCGACTCAATTCAAAAGACATTCAGAATATAACAATATAATGGCACCAGCACAAGCCATCAAGCGGGGAGAAAGATGCCGCATGTGAGTAGCAATGCCTATACACCATACACACGGCCCTCCTTATTCAACATGATGACCAAACATTTGAGGTGTGCATGGCCGGCCTTTGGGGTGTGCAAGCTGCACAGTGTGGCACAGGGTGACACCCCAATCCTGCTGTGAGGGGGGCGCCAGGAGACACAATTCAGACATCTCAGCACGTCTCCCTGCAGCAATTCATTTTTCTTATTTTCCCCTCTTATTTTAGGTTCTTGAATTTCTTTTTACATTTTTTCTTTTACGTTTGCTTAGAGGCCGATTCATTAATAGCGCCAGGTAGCGACAGATGAGTGCCAGTAGCGTGATTTTCACAGTGCCAGCTAGTATTCGCTGTGCTTGGCCGGGGTTTGCTTGTTGACAGCGACTCAGTCGGTGTGCGGTAATGTTGAATACGGGCTTAGGGGTCGCTGTTTCACAGGTTCAGCGTTGTATGGGTGCGCCTGACAGCGAATGGCCAGAGCGAACGGCTTGCTGCAGATTCATTAACAAATCACGCTCCGAATTTTTTCGCGCTGTGAATTCCTTGTATAAACCGCAGACCGCTGCCGGCGATGGATTTAAAATAGTTTTTAACCCCCAAACAACCATATTTTTTTATTGTAAAATTATACAAGTTTTTATAAACATCCCGTAATATGAATACATTAATATCAGACCTGTAATATCAATTCTGCACAAAATCATTTTTTTTTTTTTAACCTTAAAAAAAAATCCGAACATTGCAGAAGTGGTCACAGAATTTTTGGCCTTTAAAAAAATAAAAAAACCATTAATAGCAATTAATTATGATTAGTTAAAGATTGCTCCATTGAAATGCATTGGACATCGCCAGGGAGCGACA
Organism: Gastrophryne carolinensis; assembly: GCA_027917425.1. Lineage (NCBI taxonomy): Eukaryota > Metazoa > Chordata > Amphibia > Anura > Microhylidae > Gastrophryne > Gastrophryne carolinensis. The sequence continues at coordinate 255,967,208 of CM051235.1, forward strand.
GGTCATACCTGTCGCTGTGATGGGATTAGCAGCGGCGCTGTTCGTTGCAGTCGGCTACATGATGAATCCTGCGCTAGCTGTCGCTCTCGCCGGCGCTAGCCTCATTTAGCTTGATAAATGCGTCATTGTGGCCGACGCCGGGCGTACTTGAGTCGGTAGCCGCCGTTAGCTGGCGGGACCTGGCGCTCGTCAGACACTACCTGGCGCTATCGCTTGATGAATAAGAGCATAAGTCTTTATATTATTCCTTATCTAATTTTTTTAAATCTTTTTCCCCCATCACCTTCATCTCAATCTCACTTCCACATTCTTTCCTCCTTTTATTTTCCTCTATTTCTAGGCAAAATAGCACTCAAGTGTGGGAAGGAAAAAATTATACCCCTCCTCATATATCCTATGTTGCTGCTGCTGCCCCATACAGGTATGCACCATGTTGTGCCTTTACAGTAGCAGCAGGCAGTGCCTCCCTTTCACCTGTTCTATGTTGCTGTTGCTGCCCCATACAGCTATGTGCCATGCTGTGCCTCTACCTTAGCAGCAGGCAGTGCCCCCTTTTCACCTGTTCTATGTTGCTGCTGCTGCCCCATACAGCTATGTGCCATGCTGTGCCTCTACCTTAGCAACAGGCAGTGCCCCCTTTTCACCTGTTTTATGTTGCTGCTGCTGCCCCATACAGGTATGCACCATGTTGTGCCTTTACAGTAGCAGCAGACAGTGCCCTCTTTTCACCTGTTCTATGTTGCTGCTGCTGCCCCATACAGCTATGTGCCATGCGGTTCCTTTACAGTAGTAGCAGGCAGTGCCCCCTTTTCACCTGTTCTATGTTGCTGCTGCTGCCCCATACAGCTATGTGCCATGCTGTGCCTCTACCTTAGCAGCAGGCAGTGCCCCCTTTTCACCTGTTCTATGTTGCTGCTGCTGCCCCATACATGTGTGCCATGCTGTGCCTTTTCAGTAGCAGCTGGCAGTGCCCCCTTTTCACCTGTTCTATGTTGCTGCTGCTGCCCCATACATGTGTGCCATGCTGTGCCTTTTCAGTAGCAGCTGGCAGTGCCCCCTCCACATGACTGAGCCCAATATGGGAATATGAGGGGCCTGTCCACTAATCTGCAGAAAACAATGTCTGGGATAAGGGCTTCTTCAATGGCCTTGGCGCCCAGGGGGATCACCCTTTTCGCCCTCCATTAGAAACAACCCTGTTTCTACTGTACAATCCTGTTCCCTCAATTTTTTCCCTTCCCAATCTCTTTTTCTCCACATTCCCCACTTTCTCTTTCTCTCCTTACCTCTCCTCCAACTCCCTCCTATCCTTCCTCAGAGGCGTAACTAAATGTTGCTGAACCTTGGTGAAGACATCCACATCACAGGTCATATAGTAACCTTTTTCCTGTTGCTTTCAAGTCCATGCCCTGGCTGGGCAAAAACATAATGAAATATTTCTCTGCCTTCCCCCCAATGTCTGGCTCTGGTTAGCTGGTGTCCATGAGCACCTCACACTAGAAGGTTGGAGTGGACTTGATGGAAAAGGGGCTGCCCAGTGTCATTTAAATAGTGAAAGATGCACGCCTTGATATCAGCATCAGCTGAGTATTACAGAGCTGAACGTCATTGGAGCAGCAGGACAAAAAAGGTAAGTATTTCTTTTTAGCCCAACCTATCGCTTTAACTGAATTAGGATACTAAAGCATTAGAAGCAAGCATTAGAATTAGGATACTAAAGCAGCCATGAATGAAGATTCCTTTCTGTCCTTGAGCACAAATCTGAAATAGAAGGTGGAAGAGAAACCATAGTGGGGCCCCTTGTCCTTATGGTCCTTGATGCGGTTGCTACCTCTGTAGCTACGCTGTTGCTCTCTTTCCAATTTTCTGCATTTCTTTTATATATTTTATCCTTTCTCCTCTTCTCCTTTCCTTGTCACTCTTCTTTTCTTCCTAGAAGAGCAAGCTTGAAGAAATGTCAAGCATTACTAAACCCAGAACAAACAAAGCGACACTCACCTTCTCTCCTGCGAAGAGGGTCCTTGTCAGTCTGCTGCTCCAAAACCTTCCGGTTTCTGAGAATGGTCCATCCATTGCCTCATCCCATCCCTCATGTCAATCACTGTGCCAATGCACTACACTGTCCATTCATTGCAATGGAGGAAGTGTTCCCGCCCCTGGTTAGAAGAGCTCTGTACAATGCAATGCAATGAATAGACGGCACACACTAACTGTGTGGGAGAGAAGGAAAGTGCCGCTTTTTTTTAAACTTTGGGTTTAGTGACCCGTTAAATTATTTTTGTCCCAAAACCTAGTGTGGTTGTGTCTATTGCTTGTTGAGGGATTGTAGCTTAAAAGAGGTTTGGTCATTAAAATAAGCCTTGCCTTCTGAGTTACGTGTATACTCAGTTCATTACTTCTGGCAACAACATTGTAAGTTATAGTGGACCAAAACCCAAGGATATCGGCCCAGGAATCTCTAAGAATCCCCCCCCCCCCCGGGCCACCAGAATCGGGGGTGCCTGGCTGTCGTGAATGGCCAGTGTGGGCACGCTCCCTGTTAGAGGGTAGCACGGGATGCGGGCGTCAACGTGCTCAGATCCGCTCATATAAGACGAGCTCCTGGAAGGGGCTCGAGCAGATCCGAGAGCATACATTGGACAAGTGGCCGCGCATGCGTTGTAGGACCAAGAAGAGATGAGTAGTCAAAATCCTGGGTTTTGGTCCACTTTAAATAGAAAGTGTTGATACACATTTATGTATAGTTAATTAATGCATATATTCGATGTTCCTGATTTTTTCTTCTTTTCTCATATTTAGATATTATGCCTCGCATCCAATACAGCAACATGCTTTGAACTATCTAACATGTTCAGCCTCTAATTAACTCATTTTCAGCTTAGGTTATCACATGGAAACTTGACTGCAGAAATTCTTAATTCCTTTAAGATGTTTCGAAGGCTTCCTTGAAGGATAATGTGTAAGTTCATTTGATTTTTATTAATAAGCAACTTTTCCAGCTAGCTAATTTGAAAAAAGATATCTGAGGGCACTTTGCTTCATTTAGCCGAAGCTTTGCTTGAGTGCAGCTAGAGTTTTTTTCCTTATACTTTCTCTAATTTACTTTTTCACCCATGACATTACCAGGGCATCATTTGCTTTTGATGTGACCCTGACTTCTGGAATAAATCTAAAGGCAAGGAAAAGCCAAAAAAAATCACACACTGGTAATTTATAGCGATTGTTTCTATGAAATGGATGTCGGTTAACAATGGACTCCAGTCCATTCCTCCCCTACAATTCTTTACTGTATGAGGTGTGAGATTATTGGACACTCACTCTGCCAGAGTCATGTGGTAGACACTAAACAAGCCTTGGTGTCGTCCTTGATTATAATAACTTTGCTAGTTATGACTACTAGACCACTGAAGGTACAGAAGTGCTAAAGTATTTACTAAAGTAATCTCCCCAGCACGACAGATCACTGGTGCATTGTAATCAACTGTGGGCTGCAGGAGCAGGAGTTCTGGCTCTTGTTACATTGTCAGAGCAGCCTTGAACCTTAATGTTGTAATATAAAAGATAGGGCACTGCCTGCCTTTTTTTTATAATGTAACCAGGGGTGAACCTAGCTTTTCTTCTGCCTGAGGAGAACTACAGAAACTAAAGACACCCCTCAATAAAATAGAATGGTGTTCCATTTCAACTAGCTCCTTCCTGTGATTGAAGCTGTGCTGACATGCTGTACAGAGTAGGAGGTGCGGACTGGGCCCCTGAGTCACCTATGGTTGACTGTAAAACATGACAGCATACAACAAATCCCCCCGATCTCCACTTAACCACTTCTAAATAGGAAATATTAGTAACAGCTCCAGAAATTGCCACCCCGCTCCATGCAGTGCAATTTGAGGTGGCTGCCTCACCTGGCCTCATTACAGGTGCAATCCTGAATGTAACAGCAATATCCTGCTTGTTACATTGTACAGCACAAGTCCAGAAAGAGTTTATCCCTAAATGGGGAAAACTTTTTTTCTGATATGGCGTATTTGGCTTTCTATAGCCCAACATGGCAAGAACAGGCAGAACTAGCAGGACTAAAGACTTTTTTTTCAGCCTTACGAGCTACATTACTGTGTAAGGCAAATTTAATTTGTGGAACAAAATTATTAAACCAAATTAGCAAACTAAACGAAAACACTAATTTCCGAGAGCTTCTTTACGTCATTCTTTAAACTATTCTATACGTCAATAAATCTGGGTTGACATGTGACAATAAATGTTTAAGAAAAACAATGCTGAAAACAAGTAGGTGGTTTTGACTGTTTAAGCCATTCAAATCAGACAGCGCACCACTGGGGCTGTCATCTTTTATTAAAGTAAAATGTCCGCGGAGCTTCTGTACAGTGAAATGGAGATGTTCCTGTGGTTTTTATTCTCATATTAGCGTCACACAAGGGACACATAGAGTATCCGCAGTCACAGTGTGGCTGGAATAAAAATCCAGCCATACGCGCCTTGTGTTTTCTTCTTTTGTTCCTGGCTCAATTTTCATCTAAGTGGTGACGTACCCTGACACATGTCAGATCTCTTTGAAAGCTGTTCGGGCTGGCTAAAGCCTTACTTTATGGTTAGCATTGCAAATGATTCTATATAAAATATTGTAAAAAGAAGATTTTTTTATTCAGCTTAGGTGTCAGATATATGGTCACTTTTGATAATTCTCACTAGTAAAACAGTTGCCCAATTTTAAACAGTAAATCAGTACTTGTTTCTCTTATTAGGGCCTGTGTATAGGGAAGGGAAGGTAGGTTTCTTGTTGTGGAGATGCTGGATCCATTGGATATTATCTGCACAACACACACACAAAAATGAAGCACAAGGCTGTGGCAATCAACACCATGCCTCCTTGTTCATTTCTTTTTTTTAAGTATACCTAAGGGTACCATATTTTTTGCCCTATAAGACGCACTTATTTGCCCCCAAAAGGGGGGGTGTCAGTGCGTCTTATCAGGTGAATGTAAAAAAAACGTACAATCCCTGGCTCCCCGGCTGCCCGCCGCCTTAGTAGCTGCCAGTGCCCGCTGCCTCCATAGCCGCTGCAAGTTCAGAGCGAGCCAGTCCCAGCCCCCATGTCCAATGATGCTGGCAGTCATGGGCCACGCCCGCCCAGAAACCGGAACTGGCTTGCTCTGAACCCGCAGCTGCTGACTGCCCGTTCCATAGCCGCCACTCCTGCTGCTCCCCGCTGTCTCTGTAGCTGCTGTTTCCTGCCCTCTTCGTAGGTGCCTCAAGCTCAGATAGAGTCGGCCCTGGCCCCTAGGTGGGCACAGTCTATGACTCTCGCCACTCAGCCCACCAACCAGCTTTTCCGTGTTGGGGCCGGACTCCTGCCTGAAATCCGTGTTTAGGTTTGGGAACCCGAACTCGCAAAGTTTTGTGCGAACCTATTGTTGATACAATATTTCAGCACTTGGGGCCCACTTTTAATTTTACTGAATCAAGGCCTATATCTCACAGCAGCTCCGCCAGTACCTGCTATGTGCGCTGCTTCAGTCCAGGTACCAGTTTGTGATCAGTTCCCCTATTTTTCTATGTGCTCATGCCAGGGTGTGGCAAAAATATGTCTGTAAGCAGAAAATGAAATAGCATACACAAATCAACACTAATGTGTCTTTAGTTTCCTCTCCCTTCTTTCTCTCTCCCCAGAACCACCTCAACGGTTTTGGTAGAGTCTCTCCTTCTGAGCTATATTGACAGGTCACAGACAAGCAGGTCCTCTGCGCCGGTATTATTCAGCGCGTCTGACAATATTGAAGTTTGCAGCCTTTTATTCTTCCCCGACGTGTCTCATTTTCCAGTAAAGGCTCAGATGTAACCCTTCGTTTTATTAAAGAGTAAACACAGACAGGCTTGTATGAAAAAGCGAAATCTAAGTGAAATCTGTTTGTCTATGCCAGCTCCAACATCTCTGCTATTTAAGTCTACGGCTGAAGAGGAATCTTGTTGCCATTTTTTTTTTTTCTTTTAACGCGCAAGCAAAGATGTAGAACGGTTGGCATGAAAATTATCTTCCTTTGAGAAAAGATTGATAGAAATAAAATTTAAATAGAGAATGCATTTCAGACATCGGCGCTGAGAAATACTTTGTCAGCCTAATGAAAAGATATCAATTTCCCTTGCTTTATTCAATAAATTGTGAGTCATTTTGTAAATTGATTAGATAAAAAAAAAAAAAGAAGGAAGAGCCGGCTCCTAGAATGGGGTAATGGAGGAGTGAAAACTTCACACACGCCAGACAAAAAAAGGCTTTTATGCAGTTTCGGATCTATAAAGCTGATACTGAATACTCCAGGAATATCTGTGGGACCAGGATCGCTTGTTGCTTAGGATGGAGAATGTATGCTTCTTATCTGTCACTGCAGCCAGGAGGAAGAGTCTGTTCAGTAATGAGGATTAGGTTTGTTTGTACAGTTCATTTTATAAAGCAAAAATTGTTGACATAATTTTACAGGGATTCTTTGCTCCTCAGCTATTGGATAGGATTTTCAGTGTCCTGTATGGAAATGTCATCTGCAAGTTGTCGTTATATAGACATAATGCTAGATAAGCTTTCAATATGACGTGGAAATGATGCTGAAACAGTTAATTCATTAATGTGCCTAGATTCCCTGCGGGTTCTAGTAGGTTCTGCATATGGAATGGCAATTTGCCTGCTAGGCAAATGTGATTAGAATGCTTGGAACTGGATAAGACCTTAAATAGGAACATTGCAGGTATTGAGGAGTTAATAAAAATCCCCAAACCTGGCTTGCTCAGCTCCTGCCCCTCCGAGTTCACTTTATACAAACTTTGACTTACCTGTCTGGTCGCATCGCGCTCCGGCATCCCTCAGTCCCACGTTGGCTCTACTGGGCAGCACCAACTTGCAGACCCGTCATGTACTGCGCCGACCCTCAGATCTCGCACACGCCCAGTGTCGCTGCATAGGCTGCAATGACAGTCGGTGCAGAAGAGCGCATGATCTAAGGAACGGCACAGGACATTTGAAGAGAGGCTGGTTAAAGGTAAGGATGGCTAAGCCCGCCGGTGGCTAAGGAGGGGTGGAAATGGGCCAGGAATACTGCCGGATGTAGGCGTTTTAGATAACGTCGGCATCCAAAAGGCAGTGAGGGAGGGGAGAGGAATGTTTAGAGAGGAACATCAGAAAAGGTCTCTTTAAAAGGTAATTCCACTTTCAATGGCATTTTTAAGTTTCCAATCTAGTGTGCCAATATGATGTGTTCAAGGTGCTGAGTTTCTATTAATTTTTGCAACTCCATGTTATAAAAGAAAACAGTTCTCCATAGCAACGGTGTGTTTACCTTAGAAACGTACATCACAATTGGTGTTCAGATGTACATTTCAGAAGCGTCCTCACTCTGGCTTACTAATTCTCTGATTGGCCGAGGCAGAGGACTCCATCCGCATTATTTCAATCTCTTCAGATAGGGGGAATCAGTCTTGTGTTCAAGAAGCTTTAGAAGGTTACTAGCAGCGTTCTCAGGTGATTTCTGCTGCTTTATTTAGCCAAAGCTGCTAATAACATAGAAACATAGAAGGTTGACGGCAGAAGGAGACCATACTGTCCATCTAGTCTGCCCTTATGTGTATACTGTATGTGCTCTTTATCTTAGGATAGATGTGTGCTTATCCCAGGCATATTTAAATTCAGTGACTGTTGATTTTTCAAATACCTTTGCTGGAAGTTTGTTCCAAGCATCTACTACTCTGTCTGTAAAATAATATTTTCTAACATTGCTCCTGATCTTCCCCTCGACTAGCTTCAGGTTGTGACCCCTTGTTCTATCATTAAGATAATAAATGATCAATAAAGACACCTGTTACAGTTGAAGGATTCTGGGATTTGTAGTGAGCAAAGGATACTGGGAGCTTTAATGAAGGGCAAGAAAGCCACTCCTACTTTACCAAGACAAATCCACTGGAATATAAGAAACCTGGAAACCACATGCAGATAAGTAGATCACAGGTCTTGGGGCACAAATGTTTATTTTACATCCCAGAAGAGGAAAATAAGGCAAAGTTTTAAGTAGAGTTCAGGGCAGAACCGGATGATTAGTTGTTAGGGAAACCAACAGAGAATGTGTACTGGAGTGCAGGAAGGGTCCCTAGGAGTAAAAGCTAGACCACAAAGGCAATTGCAAAAGACCTGTGGAGGAAACTGAAGGCCCAGGATCACAGCTTGATAACTTCTGTGAGTTGGGCTGCCAGTTGGAAAGAGTTTTGAAAGTGGAACAAAACCCAGCTAGGCCGGCCGTGGAATCTAAGATCCCCCCCCCCCCCAGGGCATCCCATATTGAGATGAAACCCAGCAGTACTCACCTCTTCCTGGCGCTCCGTCTTGGATGTAAACAAGGGCGGCCGCATTCCTGCTCCTTTGGGCTATGCGCACGCTCCCGTGCCCAGCCATTCAGATAGACTGGGGATGTGAGCATGTGCGCTGCAGGGGAATTCCAGTTTATACATTTAGAAGGTATATATTTTGGTCAGGGGTTAAGCTGCCTAAGTTCCCTAAGCACTATGGTTATAAAAAGAAAACCTGTTCATCATAACCTACCCATAAGAGGTTCCATAAAGGAGTATGGATCCAAAAATGTGGAACGTGAGGTATGCGAGGAAAGGGCAATTCCAGTTTATGTATGCAGGAAGGTTTATTTAAGTTGAAGAAGTTGATTCTTATGGTTTCTGGCTCTGCCTTTTGGGAGAAAGTTTGGATTCTGATTGTGGGCAACCTTCTAAAAGGCATCTACAAGACATTTTAGGTCTGGTGATAACCCATGAAAAGTCTAAGAGACTAAAGGTTTCCCTTCCTAAAACTGCAATTCTCATTTTGAGACACAATTCTCATTTTGGTGGGTACATGACACTTGAAGTACTTGGGGATCAAACTCACACCATCATATTATTCACTATATGAGGCTATTGTTTTATGTTTTGATCCGTAACACCCACTTTTCAATCCTTGGCATGAATGCCCCTATCCTGGTTTAGGTGGACCTTAATACCTAGGTTGTTGTACTTATTTATGGCACTGCCTGTGAAGGTCCCTCCATCCGAATCAGGGAATTTCAGAAATGGGTCATAAAATGTATGTGGGGTGCATCTAGACCAATGGTAGCCAAGGCCTCTGTGACGCATAAATGGGATGGAAGGGTTGAGATTCCCAAAATTTGCTAATTATTATTGAGCCGCCCAGATCTCTCGGCTGACTGCATCACACGCTAAAGCAGAAATGCATATGTGGGTTCTGTTGGAAGTTCCCAATAGCCACCCAATCAGTATAGACTCTCTGATGTGGCTCCCACCCTCTGCTAGACCTCCAGACTTATGCCTGATCATGTGGCACATCCTGGAGATCTGGGATAGCGTGAAATTATCCAGCAAGTTAATAATCCCACACCTGCCACTCCTACCCCTCTTTAATAATTCCCTATTCCCCCTGGGCTTGGAATTCCCTGCCACATTGGTGGCGGTCACAAAATTTTACTAAAATTTCTAATTTACTGGATACTTATAAAATGATCCCTTGGTCAGACCTAGTGGAACATCACAATGCCCCTCGGGGGAGAACCGTGCCTTGATCATCTTCTGCCTAGACTACTGCAACACCCTCGTCAGTGGTCTACAAGCCAACAGTTGTTTTTGAAGAAGTGGAAGTGTTTGTCAAGCAGAATTGCGGAGAGCTTCTCATTGATCATGAAGCTGTCAATTCTGGGCTTAAAGCTGTAGTAATTTATAAATGGCTTCTTCCGTGACCCTGTGATAGACTGCTGAGCTGCCAGTAATATGAATGTTGCAATCTTCTGCTATGAGGGAATCTATTTTGTGATATCAGGGCAATCCAGGGATTTTGTGATACGCACACCCCAAATAGAGTGCCCATCACCCCAAACACCATGGACCAGAAGCACACCACTCTGGGACATGTCCACCGGGTGTGCTACATGGTCTCCTCTGCATCACTGCTCTGGAAACATCCGCTTTGAAAATGCTCACATGTATGTGCTATGGGAGTGCATGCATGTTTGGGAGTGCACATATGCATGGTTGGGAGTGGGCAGGCCAGGATTTTGGTCGTGTCTCTGGGAGTACTGGTCTATGCTCCAATGCTGCCTAGCAACAGGGGCAGAGGGGAGAAGCACAGCCAGTGTGTCTTATGCAAGTACTGGGAATATTACAGGCCCCGCACATTATGCTGATTAGTATGCAGCATCACAGATCTAAGGGCCACGCCCACTTTTTCCAGAAGAGAAATCATAAACTGAACCTGTAAACCTCAATATCTCAGCCATTTCTGCTTCAATTAAAAAATGGAAAACAGTTTAGGACATGCCAAACATAGCCTGGCACAACGGTGTAACAATTACGTTTGCCTGCAGTATCACTTGAATATTTATATTGCTCTCTATGTGGAGTTCCCAGAGTCCGAAATGTATCAGCGGACCCTCAATTCCATTTGCTGCTCAGATCTTTCATGGTTTTAGAGGCTTGTTTTTCTACTTTATGGAGTTGATTTTAATTGCATAATTAAAGTGGGCGTTTAACACTACTTGAGTGCAGAACAACTATCTTCTTTTGTGAACTACTGGGCTTTAGACCGCCTGACGCTGCCAGTTGAGCATTAACCCTTTCTTTTTTGCTTCTTACACAACTAACCTGGGGCGCTGCATCATCATCCTAATTCACCTGCTTTGGCATCTCACATCATTTGTTTTCTAATTTGAAGAATTCAAACGAACCAAATTTGACTCCATTTCTCTTTCATATATATAGTACAAAGGAACAAAGAGACGAGGCTCGACCAGGGAGCAGCCAGCATTGACTACATTTCTGATGCAATTGCAGCAGCTGACAGCTGGTTTGCTGCCAAGCCAATGAAATTCTATCTGGATGGGTTGAATAAGTTTCATCATAGCAGCCAGAAATGCATTGATATGGGAATTTGTAGAGTAACTGTAAACATTCAGGATTTCATCTACATTTTTTGTGGTTAAAGCAAAGGACCTATTCACGCCTTCATAAAAATACTGTATATTGTCTTGTGCTTAAAGGCATCTTGTGACGAGTGTACGTACCTTTGCATAAACTCTGCCCCCTTCCCTGTGTGATGCCTGACCCCTCCCCTGTGTGTTACCCCTCCCCTGTGTCCCAGCGGGAGGCAGGGGTGCTGTTCGATAATGGGACCATAAAATTCTACCAGCGGTAGAGGTAAGCAGGCGGGTATGTGATCAGCTGTGTGTGTGTGCGAGCAGTCGGCTGTATGTGTGTGCAAGTGATTGGATGCCTGTTTGTGCGATTTGCTGTGTGTGTGTGATTTGCTGTGTGTATGCGAGTGATTGGCTCTGTGTGTGTGTGCGATTGGCGTGTGTCTGTGCAATTGGCTGTGTGTGTGTGCTTTTACTTGTGTGTGTATGCGTGTATGCGATTGGCTGTGTCTGCATGTGTGTGATCAGCTGTGTGTGTGATCAGCAGTGTGGGTGCGCACAATTGGTTGTGTGTGAGTGATTGTTCGTGTGTGTGTACACTTTAGGAATTTAGGAATGTGCGCATTTTCTTTGGGGGTGCACTCACGTATGTTTGGGAATGTGCGCATGTGCTTTGGGAGCGCAAGCATGGGCTTTGGGACTGCATGCATGCACATTTGGCTGTACGTGCATGCACTTCAGGAGTGCACACATGTACTTTGGGAATGTACGGATGCGCTTTGTGACTACGTCCATGCACCTTGGGAGTGCACACATGCACTTTGGGTAAGTGCATGCGGTTTGGAGCGCAGCCTGTGCATTTGGGGCTATCTGAAGCAAGTTCTCGTGCTCCTTCAGACCTCACCCGTTATGCTAATTATCATGCTGATTATTATGTAGTGTCACAGTTTCAAGTGTCACACCCACTTTTTTCTAAGAAAAAGTAAGTGAACTCGTAAACCCCAATATCTTGGCCATTTCTTCCTCAATTTAAAAACAGAAAACAGTTTAGGACAGTGCCAAATGCCATGGCATAACAATTACATATGCCTGACATATGACTTTATGACTTGCATTTAATACAGTTATACTAGTAATAAGACGAAGGTATGATTGCGATCAGGAACAAGGAAAACAGGGGGTTAATGATTGGAAATCTAATACTTAATAAATGAAAACAGCTTGACTCTTCAGGCATGTCATCTCCTGGATCCCGAGCTCTGCTACAGCCGAGTAATTCTGCAGGCTCCACATAAACTATTTTTAAGACCTTCCTGCAGTACATGCGTTGCGCTGTAGTAGATTCTGTTTCAGCACAAGGTGATTACTTGTGCCACATCTCCTGCACACCTCGCCTTAAGGAAAATGTGATTTACAGTGTGCTGTCTGCCACATCAGCCACCATACTTTCACAATGTTTTCATCTCCATTAAGACACCAACAACAACCCATAAGGCATAGCGAACTGGGATATGGAACAAGAGGTCAAGTCATTACCCTTGAAACAACAAGTAAACTGGAATTAGAATGTGTCTTATTAGCATTATCTTATAATGAAGGAGGGCATCTCTACCTCTGATCACTGTGCATCTGCCTAATACAATGTCAAGCTGAGCTGCATTGCTCTATGATGTATACAAGGTGCTCCAATGAACCATAAAAGTGCAGTTTTGCTGGGTTGGTTGACAATATTTTTCTCTAGCTGGATTAAGGGCCTGTCAAACTGTAATATACATCTCTTATAGCCACCCCAGGCTTCTCTTGTGGGTAAATGGCAACCAATGGAGACCAGACAGTCACATATGGCCACATAACCACTACACTATACCGCCACCCTACCTCTGCGAGTACTATTCTACATGCTTTCAGCTCCCATCCTGGTCCCCTTATATGCAGCATGCCTGTGAGCCAATACCTCTACATCAGGTGTAACTACTCCAGCAACACTTCAAACGTGAAGCAAAGGGCAAAAACCTTGCTTCCCAAACACTGTCATTCACATAATTGTAACAATAACACACTTAATTGATTATGGGTAATACAACACAATATGCAGCCATCCTCAACATCCCTGGGAAACAGTAGCAATTATTACTGCAGGATGACACACTCAAAACTCACCTGCAGCTCTTTCCCACAGTAATCTGCAGGCTCCCCTCACTTAAGAGTGAAATTAGTCCGCAGTCATTTTGAGTGCCCATCTAAGAGGCACTGCCACCTTGCACCCATGCAGCTTCAGCTCATGCAAGGCATGTGGATTAAACTCCCCATTATATCCCATATCCTCACTCTTCACCTCTCCACACTGACCCCACCTCTAACCTTCCCTTCTGCTGACACATGTCCAATCCCCCACCCTGCCCGTCGTGTACCCGCCCATGTGACAGCACAAGGGACAATGCCACTAACGCTGCAGCTTCATGGTATCATATGTGGTGCCACATGTGACTGCTCCGCACACCCGCACACTCTTCAATGACGCTACCTGTGAATACTTCCTGTCACAGGAATCTGTGAATGCCTGAATCAGGCCACAGGTCTCCTGGCTCCTGTGTGACCAAATGGCATCCAGCACCCCTAAACTGGACACCCATATTATCATACAAGCCTTCATCTTGGCAGACCCTTCCATCCTGGATGCCCTAAGATTAATGTAGGACTCTCTCAACTCACACATTTATTTTGCCTATCAATCTTCTAAAGGCATAGTTTCATATTTGGGCACCCCTACACCTAATTTCTGTTTACTTCCTAACCAGGTCTAACCAATAAATAATACCCAAGCAATGCCCAGGTTTGGGAAGTACTATTTTCCTCCTACTGACCAGATTGCATCTGCAACCTTAGTTTACACCTCTTTAGAACATACAGTTATGTACATACACAGTACACACACACGAGTATCTCTGTTTCACACTTGTCCCATTCTAAACTACTTTTATGGTACTCAAACCCACCTACAATTGCACATGTGCCTTTATGTACCTGTCCACATAGCAGACATATACTAATCTGCAACACAACAACAATGGTAATGGTAACAATGTTTTGAACTTTCAGGCTCCATATCTCACCATCCACTACAGCTTCTTAAGACTACCATCATTTTATAGACAATTATCTTCACGATCTCATATATAAACTGGACATGCAACTATTTAGCATATGATTAGTTATGCAGATTCAGCTCGGTGTTTTATTAGGTTAATTTCCCAAGTAAAAGGTCAGTGGTTTGAATCAAGGAGCAGCCATGCAAAAGATCTCCCAAGAAAGGAAATGATTCAGATCATTGATAGTGGTATCAGAAAAACTGACATTTTGGAAGAATGCCAGTTGGAAGAATATGAAATGAAGTCAGTCCATCCATTCCAAAGGCAAAATATTCAAAAATTCAGCTAATCACAAGGACTATCAGTTCTGGCATGATGAACACAGCAGTGGAGGTAGCACAATGCTTATTAATAGTGAGATCAAAGTTGTCCATGCAACCATTGTGCGACACACGTTACACAAATGGGAATGGAGGTTAAATAAAGGTGAAGAAGCCTCGACTTCTGTATCGCCATAATAAGTGTTGACTTGAGTTTTCAGAAACGTACAAAATGTGGACAGAAGAAGATTGTAAACGGGTGATTTGGAGCAATGAGACAAAAATTAATAGACTGGGCTTTGATAGGTACAAATGGGTATGAAAGTAACATGGAAAAAAAGGCTAACGGGTCGAGAAATAGAAGGAATGATCAAGTTCGGTGGAGGAAACCTGATGATATGGGGTTGTTTCACAGCCAAAAGTGTTGAATACTTGATCAGGATCATGGTGGTCTCAATGCTAAGCTATATGTGAGTATCCTATAAGATGAGTACTGAGTACTGAGTACTATGGGTATGAAAAGGATAACACAGTGTTCCATGACAAAGACCCGGAGCATATGTCAAGATTGTCTAAGAAATGGTTCAATGACAATGAAATAGAGGTGCTGGACTGTCCTCCCAGTTCCCAAGACCTCAACCCAACCCAACAGTTGTAGGTAGAGATGAAGAATAATCTGTATACAAAGCCAAGTCAAATGGACCATTGGGAACATGTAGAAGAGACATGGAAACAGATTTTGAGACATGCTGTAATCTGTTTGAGAGCATGCCCAGAAGGATTCAGGCAGTGCTAAAAGACAAAGGTGAAGTTACAAAATAATAAAAACTTAAAATAGGAATTTTATGAGCAAAACAGTAACAATGCAGTTATATCACAAGAATCTACATAATAAGCATATGCTAAATAGTTGCAAGGTTAATTTATGTATGAGCCAGGATAATTGTCTAAAATTTATGGTAGTCTCACGTTCAAGACTTTAGTAGATGGTGAGATATAGAGCCCAAAACATTGTTTTGCACATCACTGTATATGCTCCAATTCTAATGACATACTTCACAATCTAGCTAACCACACCACACATTTGATTACTTTATAAATTGCCCTTAGGCATATATCTTATTCCTTCTTTCAGTTTGTTTATGTGTTTGTACAAATCTTTCATTCTACACTGTTATATCTTCATACAGAATACTTAAACCGGACCTTCACCATGATTTATTGAAAAGCCCAAACCCTTAAAAAACTATTCCCCAGCATCTAAAATTAATATATTTTAAGTTTTTAGTCACTTACTGATTATTCTTTCCCCCACTGGGCTGCAACTCTGCTCAGGACTTTAGGATACGGGTGACGCCATCTTGAATCAGAAGCATCACACTTACTGAGGAGAGGAGGGTGGGATAAAGTACAGGGGGGTGGGTTATAGCTTTGCTTTGCTCAGACAGAGCAGAGTGGCGGTAAGGAAAAGGTCAGCAGTCCCAGAATGCAGAGCAGCACAGTCAGAAGGCACTTCCTGTTTGCAGGCTGCCTGTTGTTCCATGAGCCACCATCTTGGCTCATAACATGCAGTAGATGCAGGTAGGATGATTTTTAATGTGAGCAATCTGTATGTACAGGGTATGGGAAACATATAAGATAGACTCTTATTCAGGGTGAAGGACCACTTTAAATCGTTTAGTCCCTCTGGTGAAGCCGTATATCACAGTGAAATGTGTAAGGGCTTATTTGTCTCAGTTCCAAGGTTAAAGAAATTGGACACAATTCTAATTTATACTACTACTTCTAAAAACCTTTGTAAAAATATATACATTGTATCCTTATTTTATGCTATGACATATATATGCAAATATAATACATGCCTTTTCAATCTTTGTTACCCAATTCTGTCTGGATACTTCTTCAAACCTAAGTATCTGCAACTTCTGGTCATATAAAGCCCAGAATACCCCAGGCATCCATTTTAATCTATTATTTCTTGTTCATAGTCCAATACAGGGGGGCACTAGTGTCCTGCTTGGACAAAAGAGAGAGTAATATTGTAACTAAGCGATCATTCCAAAATGATTCTAAACCCATGTTGTGCACAAAGACCCTAAGCTAACACATCCCCTGTCTGTCCCAGGGAGGATGTAGGTCAACTAGCAACCCAAAGATCCACTCTCATTCTTTCCTCTATTGAGTTATGCTAACCTGATCCAGCTAAAGAGGGACAGGAAACAACAGCACACACTTGAGCAGCTTAAACCTCTTCCAATAGCAGTGGCAATCTGCCTCACTAACACAAATTACCCATTGCTGCTCAGAGGTATGCCAAAAGATGCAGTATTTTGGACATGGCAACTGCGTGCTTATCTTGCATTTGAAGCAGAGAAGGAAGTCATGCTCATGGATCACCATGTAGCTATGGAATGCTTCCTGTCTACCTAGCAACAAACATTCACCTGGTTTATCTATGCAGTGGCCATCCAGAGAATCAGGCTTTTCCAATGCTGTAAGTGATCTCCCCAAGACACAGTAGGCCCTTGTGCTGCTGCCAGGTACTGATATAATTTATTCTAATAGGAGTCTGGGGTGGGGTGAGGGTGCGGTAGTCCTAAGCCCTGCCAAATATTTAGCCGATTACCTCTTAAATGACTGATGTGTGTGTGTAAAAAACTATGTATTCTGTATACAGTGTAAAGCATTACAAAAATGTGTCTGCACTACATAAATGAATAAAAGGAAACTAAACCAGCATGCGTAGTGAAGCATCTCACGATGATGACCTGGCATGTTGGCAGCCTCTCCTTCAAACACATTCTAGGAAGGTATTGGTTTACTGAAATACACTTGAGAGTATGAAGGTTAATATTTCTTACTGTAAGTCTCCGAGTTTTATTAATGTGGCTGCCTGAACCTATATCAGAAGTCATAAAGTTTATAGTCCGTTGTAGAGTGCCTGATACAGTTATGAGAAGGAGTGGCGGTACATAAAAAACATTGACTGAGACAGATGACCTTTTCTGGGACATTTGGTCCCCTGGGATCTAGGACACTCGACAAGGAGGCCTTTTTTAAAAGGGAAATTGCTATTTTAAATGTATTTTCTAAATGTATTCATTTAGACAATACTTTCATTTTATTCACCTTTTGGGTTCAAAACAAATCGGGAAAGCAGCAACTTCTATGTTATGCAGGATCTTCCTATAATAACAGTGTAAAGAAATTGTATCCAGGGGCAATGTAAGTAAAATCAGCTTTCTCTTTGATGCTAAAAAAGCTTGAGGAAGGCGATAAATTGCAAAGTTGTTAAATGATGGGGACAAATCTAGCTATAGATAAGGCTAGACAGGGCCAAGTACAGGAGCAGTAGAGCTAATTAGATAAGGTTCAAAAAATACCATGGTCAAGAAGTCAGACAGGGGTTGGTCCAAACAGAAGGCAATGGAACGTCAAAGTCAACAACAAGTTTAAAAGAAAGTCAAGTTTGCAGAACATTTACAGCACTTAGCATGGCACATGCGTACCCTATTTGTCTGAAGAGATGCAGTGAATGCGCAGATGCAGCTGTCTAGCTGAAGGGTATTTGTTTTTCCATTTCACAAGGGGTTTTATGCAGCCAAACATGCTAAATCAAGACTCCTACGGGAGAAGAAAGAGCTCTATGGGCTGTAAATGACCTTAGGTCTGCTTTAACAGAATGTAGGTTATAGGGCTTATATCTATACATTGCGAGTCCCTTGCTCCTTCTTCAGAATATGGAGGGGGGGGGGGCCACCCAGGGGAACCCATTATAAATCTGCACCAGCAAAGTACAAAATAAGTTAAGATTTATACACTAGACACAAGGCATATGAAACCATTACAATGTAAGGGAATTAAGTTCCCCATGCCTGAACCTAATAGGCTGCTGCGAGAATAAATAATTTACCAATAATAATATTATACTGAGAAATAAATCCTGGAATGCAATAAAAAAGGTCTAAAAATATGGAAACCGATGATCAACAATACATACTAGTACGGGCCGACGGAATGTAACTATCAATCTCTTGAAATTCATCAGGAAATTAGCAGGCAGTGGGGAGTTATACAACAGAGCCCAAATTTTAACTGGTAAAACCTCAACCTCAGGTAATTGCATGGCCTCCGTTGTTTAGGATTCCCCCGCACCAGCTGCTGGCTTACCCTTCCCTCAACACTCCACATCTTGTCACCTTAACGGGGCAATTTGTTATAGTGCAATAATACAGTATTTATTGGGGTTTACTAGAGGTTAAGGAGTTTCTTCCACTCTGGGACATGTTTTGTTGATTACCTGTTCACATAGTTTTAATGTTTTTTACAATGTCACATTTTGTTAGGCCATTGATTTCTCATTATTATAATAATAATAGTGTTAGGTAATGTATTCATGCACTGGTTATTTTGCAGCAGCAAGATAAAAGGTGGTTGGATCCTTAATATAGTAATGGTTTTCAATGTATTGTGTCTAGTGTATATTAAATAAAGCTTAATTAATTTGAATAGTTTTGTCGTTAGCTGGTGCAGCTTTATTAGGGGCTCCCCTGGGTTGAATTGAATTCTTTCCATAATTTTGTTAAATTTGTTATGTCTGGTACCTTTGGCTGGCACAGCCACTAATGTCCTGTGTTCATTCAAATAAATGTGGGTTAAAGTATTGTTACCCCCTATTTTTTAAGCAACTTTTATTTTGATACCTTAAATGACAAAATATATTTTAGGGTCTCATCTTGATGTATTATTGTATTTTCAATATCCATCATATGAGGCTGCTATTGTGGTTTTATACTGTAACCCAACCTCCTCCTTAAGAGCCACCAACAGGTAATGTTTTGGCTCACTACCTCTTCAGCTGGACTAATTCTTTTACCTGTGTAACTGTGTGGAGCTCTGCCAAATCTGACCTGCTGGTGGCTCCCCAGGAGAGGGTTGGGGAACACTGCTGTAACTCACATACATTGAAAGGTATATGTAGAGGATACACTGCTGTGGCCCTTATTTTACCTAGGTACTGCTTAAAGTGGACCAACACCGAGAGGTGATCGGCCCGGAAATCTATAAGATTCCCGGGCCGATCACCTCCCACCCCGCGGGACATCCGAGATCGGGATGTCCCGCGGGGTGAAACCCCCCAAACACCCCAAATCACCTACCTTATCTTCCGCCGCCGCCGCCTCCCTCGCGCCCCCGCGCCGGCCGTCTGTGAATGGCCGGCACGGGCGCGCGCGCGCCGAAAGTGACGCGAGGGAGGCGGCGGCGGCGGAAGCCGCTTGGACGTTCCTGTTCCCCGTCTGGACGTTGGCGGGGATTGGACCGGGCAGTCACGTGGGAGCGGGGAGAGGTGAGTTTATTGGGGTTTCTGGGGGGTTTCACACAGCGGGGCACCCCCGATCGGGGTGCCCCGCCGAAGTGGACCAAAACCCAGGATAGTCAAAATCCTGGGTGTTGGTCCACTTTAATGAAAATCTTGCTGCCTCTATTCGCTTGCTTCCTCCTCTCACAAAATATAGTGATACATTTAAATTAAAGATAGATGTTTAAAATAGATGAGCATATTTTGTAGCACCTTTGAGATATTAATAGCAACATTAGAAAATTGGTCCCAGGTCATTGTATTGTATTGATGCCCCATTGGCATGCCTTCCTCTAAGCCTGGATGGCCTGGGGTCATCAAAAAGAATATGAAGCGATTGGACACCTCACTTTAGCCAAAGCCCAAAAACATTTTGGCTCATGTTGGCATTTAAGTAGTTAGAGGTGATGGCAAACCCTACCTCCCTTGGTTTGTGGGTAAAGCACACTTATTACCTTGTCTTAACAGACAATTTGCTCTGGTAGAGGATGATGTACTACCTAAAACCACATGACCTGTTGAATGGATTTCATCATGATTAGGGCATCATTTCTGAAGAAGGCGCTGGCTCTGCCCGCTCATTCATCACGGGGAGCAGGTGGCATTCCAGTAAGATGATTATTTTGACGAGATAATATCTGGATAACTTCACATGAAGTGGGCTAGAAGCCGCAGTTTCTAAAGAGACTTAATATTGTAGCGCTTTCTGAATAACAGATTGCTTCCATGTTCTATATTAAATTGTAAAGACCTTTTTTATGAAACATGCAGGGGAAATGGAGAGATAAAAACCTTGTGAGCAAACAACAAATGAGATATAGAAGTCTATTGTAGTTATAGTGACAGCTGTGCGATAAGGCTTGCATTATTTTATTTCACATAAGTGGCATTCAAGGGAAATTCTGGACAAGACACCTTTACAATATGTAGTGTTATGTTCATTTAATGGGTATATTTATACTGTAAACAGGGTAGTATAGGTAAAGGGTAGTACAGGTCCCCTTTCCCCTTTCAGCCCATGTCTCAATGCTTTTTATTGTATTCTCAGTGTCTGAACATTTGCATTTTACTTTTTGGGCCATGCAATGTCTCAAAGTTAAACTCCAGAGGCTTTACATGGTAAGAGTATTGAGTGAATGCACATTCATAAAATAGCAGACGCATTATATGAGAGGTGTTCAAGAAGTTCCTACCCCAGCATGAGCTGAACTTGTCAGTGCGGGTTGTGACATGACTGGATAGGCAACACACAATGTAGCAGTTCTGTCTGACGAAAAAAATTGAAAGTGACAAAATGCAATACAGTGTGGTTCTACAAAAAGGTGAGGGGTTTGCAGCTTCATTATATGACCCAAATCCTTACAAAGGAAGAAAAGAAGCATAATGAAATAAAAAAAGGATGATTGCTGTATATGTAAATGAGGCATCTTTCAACCTCCAAGTAAACTTTTGGGCTAAGCAGTTTGCATTCATAATGTTTTGGTAATGTCAAAGATCAGTTCCTGGTGGGTGCCACAAATATTGACACCCGAGCAAAAGACATGTCATCAACAATTTAGCCAAGAGAATTTAGACATGCTTAGAGAAAAACAGGAGACTTCTTATCTTGAATTGATACTGGTAATGAAACATGGTTCCGCCACCAAGATCTTGAGATTAAAAAAGTGTCCATTTAATGGATGAAAAGGGGTCACAAATACTGTTGGTCAAACCAGTAGTTTGGGTTTGGCAAGTTCAGCCAAACTTTGAACAATATTTGGGTTCTGGTACTCTGAACCCCATGTCACCTGAACCCCATGTCAATGGTGATCCAACTGTTATGGGGGTAATTTTTCTCCTGCAAAAATGAAGTAGGAATAGTACTAATATTATGTAAACTTTATTAAAAAATAATAAGAACCCCCATAATCCTATAACAGGCAGTGTGGCAGAATCCCACCATAACTCCATAGCAGACTGTGTGACAGAGCCACCCCATCACCCCATAGCAGACTGTGTGACAGAGCCCCCAATCACCCCATAGCAGACTGTGTGACAGAGCCACCCCATCATCCCATAGCAGACTGTGTGACAGAGCCCCCTATCACCCCATATCAGACTGGAACGGCTACCATGAACAGGGACTAAATTATCATAGAGTACATCACCGGGTATGACGAGCTGTCCACTAGGGGTCCAGACGAGCAGAAACAACTACGCGTTGCGTGATCGCAACTGGATTACTTCCTCAGGCCGCTTCCCTGTTAGCCGTTCATGCATTGTTAGCACTTGTCTGTTTGATAATTACACAGGAGGCATAGACCCATATATTTGTATTGAGCACTTGTCACTTTAAGTATGGTTGCACATAACTTCTGGTGAGATACACCAGGATTAGCTTCATTTGCACACAATCATGTTTAAAATATGTTATTCAGATTAATTGTTTTATGTTCACATGTTACAGCACATATATAATTGTAATATATTTTTATAGGGACGCTTTATCCAATGCTTATATTTTAGAGCTTGTTATCATAACCCATGGGGTCCAATGTTTTTAAACTCCAGATTGTTAACTTTATAGTGTGACCTAGAACTGTTGTAAATACCCATACACAATAAAGGGCTATTATTAATCTTTACTTTGATTGTGCGGATATTTTGATACAGGTATATTGGGGGGTTACTCTGGATTACCCCAGTTTGTGTTGCATGTGTTAAACTACTTAACTGTTTGTAATAGATATTTTGATCGTAGCCCTCCTGGACATCTGTACCACATTATAACTAGCTTTAGTATACATTATTGCATTATGGTTCATCATTAAGTATTAGCATTACTGATTCTCTTTTGGGATAGTCCCTCAGGTGAACTACAATCTATTGGCAGATCAAATCTGAATATCACTAAAAACCTGTATCCTTTATTGCTCTTGAACTCAACTATCTGTTGTGATACCTGTTTGCATATATTTGTATAAGACACCGTTATTTTTTGAGCAAGCATATGTTTGAGTGGAGTGCATGCTTTAGATATTTTTGTGCATATATTCCAAGAGGGTCATAGGAGGTAGCCCCATTAAGAATAGCACCCACACTCCAGCATATTGTGCCACTGTTTTTTGCACATCTATCAAATCAATTCAATTAACTTGCAGGTGGAACATTGTAAAAAACAGAAGTTGAGGAACCAGAAGTAGCAAAACAAGAGCAAACAATATCGACCAGGATCTGCCTGAATTAGCTGTTGTCCTTTTTAGTGATACAAGTGTTTCCATTACAGCATCACCATCTTGCATCTGGACTTAGGCATATTGCGCATTTGCAAGGGCAATGGTAGCCCAAAAGCAACTGTGCATGCACAAGGGCAAACAATTCATGATAGAAATGGCTTGTTCAATACATTCTGGCATTCTCTCTGCAAGAGCAGACAATATCAGGTTTAAATGATAATGGTTTTAATTCTTTGGTAATCTATATGTGTGTACATGAATGTACATGCAAATATACCTGTAATATATATATATGTTATTTTTTTATATGTTACCTGTACAATTATTGACGGACGCCATAAACATTCCATAACATCACATCATTACAAATGATAATCATATTCAAGATACAACAATTAGGCCTTCTTTGTTTTCAGTAAATGTGTGATTGGTTGGGCTAGGGGGACCCATAGCTTTAGCAGTGCCATTGGGGGACAGCTAACCTTAATGGTAACAGTTCCTTTTTTGATGCCTAAGAGCCAAAAGAAGCTGTATTAAGCTAACGGTATCATTTCCAGTAGCAGGAGTTAGGTTGAGAAATAATAAAGTAAGCAACTAGTGTGTCTGGGAGTCCACAAGGTTCTTCACATGCAGAAATGTGAAATTGCTCTCCTAAATGGCTCCTCTGATGATTAGTGGCATAGGCTTTTTGACAGGGCCAAACCCAATGCAGATGTTGTGGAATAGCTTTGCTGGTAGAATTACAGAGGAGCAACCATCTTACTACACACCTGACAGTCCTGCTTACATAAGAGCAAGAGGGGGGGAGCAGTGCCAGCAGCAATTCACAGCTAACTGTGAATGCCTCAGTAACCTGGGGAAGCTTGTCTGTCTAGCTACACACACATTTACTAAATAAACAACTGCTGGAGGAATTCTGTGTGAGGGGAAGCTGTTACCTCATGTTCACTTAGTTGTGCAGCAGTTGCAAAGCTGAGTTGACTGAGTTGAGTCCTTATGAACGCAAGATGGCAGCTCCCATGGAGCTTAGGAGAACAGCCTTGTTTCATTCCCATTTTTCCCAGATTTTACCACCTGTCTAATGGAATAAGTGGAATCTTCTTAAGAAGCATGCTTATACTCAGTAGTGTTGCCTACGAATAACCTCCAGCCCACACATGCACCAAATGACACCTCAGGGTCCCCAGTCACTGTTTTATAAGAACCCAGTCCCCGCCACATTACTGACTAACCTGGTTTGTTTGGGTTGCACAAGAATTTTAAATAATTGTATGAAACTATCTACTTTTCCCCAGCGTTATTGTCAACACTCCAGGGGGCCTTCCAAACAATGAGGACCACTACTCCAGATTCTCAGGAACCAAGATCGAATCAAGATTACCTAAACCTCCAGACCCACCAACACAAATAGTATGGGATTGTATTTAAACACAGGAAAAAAGTTATGCAATAGTATCACTACGGCTTTCATGGCCATCAACCCCCACCATAAATGCCTGCTTCCTTCTTAGTGCTCAGATATATTCTTTTTTGTTTTTTACACCCAAGGCCACACTAAACTCCTGAATTAAACATTGGAGTTAAATATTAGATTTTTCATGGCAGCTCAATACTGGGAACTATACTTTTTATTCAATGTGTCCTGAGTGAAACCATCATCTGTACTCCTAAAAATTTCTAGACAAGACCACTTGACAGTTATACTGCCGAGCCTAACAGAGTTTAAATTTGCGGGAATGTTATTATTATTGTAAATTGCTGCAATAGAATCAATAGGGCTTTAAACCTGGAGCACTGAAGTGGTTGTTCCTACAAGACAGTAAATAAAAATGGAGTTGTCTGCGTAGGTATGCAATGCCGGCGAGTTACCGAGACAGAAATTACTAGTTTAACGTAGCCACGGGTCTAAAGAACAGAGCCTTTGGCTTTTTTCCTTCTGAAGTCCCCAATTAGATTGTCCTCTGTTCATTACTCTCTGTCATGTATTATAACTGTCTCTAAATGATCAGCTCCAAGCCTCTCGGCCAAAGCAATTTCATTTTATTGGAGCTGGAAAAACAAGTAGGCGAATTATTATTACCTGTTCTTCTGAAGGTAAAATGTTTCCAGGCTTGAAATAAATGGTAAAAGTTCACTGTGTGGTACAAACGAAACGTGTGCTATTATATACGTGATGTAGTCAAAGCAAATCCAAAGTTTAAGTGAATGGTTACAGCTGCGTATCATGCTATTTTCCATCATTATTTAGTGAAATGCACACTATGACTATCATTGGCAACAGGGGACTATGGGGACACAGAGGAGCACTAACCATCTCGTTTATTATAGATGAGAATTAGCTAAAGCACATATTTAGTGTTAAAGTTAAATGTCATCTGTGGAATATAATATAATATAATATATAAATATACTTAACCAAGCCAACAGACATCTTCTACCATAGGATATATTGTGTAAAATCCTCTTCTTGTCGTAAATTTGACTTGTTGAAGCAGTGTGCTGATGCAGAGATGCAAGGTGCTCCCTCACCATCTCAAGGGAATGAGTGTACGCAGCCTGACCATGATTAGATTCTTATGTTTACTGTGCCTAAACCTCTAGTATGAGCCAGTTTTGGAGAAACACCGGATGCATTACATTCGGTGTTTGTAGCTGCCAGAAATGTATGAGGATTGCAAGTCAGCAATCGATGATGAGCTGTAAAGTGATAGGCCTTAGGCTGGGGTAAGAGGCCTTGGTGGACCCTTCCATGGCCTCCCATCCTTGAAAAAATAATCAGTCAAAAGTGCTGCATGCTGCACCAGGACCTCTATCAGGGCAGTAAAGGAAGGGCTAATTTGTGTCTGCTTGACCTGTTTTGGGCTCTCCCAGCTCATTAGATTAATCATATAGCCAGGTGTGGGCTGCAACTGTCCTCTATCACTTACCACCCCTCTCCAAGCTTCACACATCCCTCACAACTCTCAGGACCTCTGAAGGAAGTGCAGAAACGTAGGTTGTCTGGAGTCCAGAAATTTCTGATGGCAGCACCATCCTTCCCCCAGGACAAAACACGCTCTGTGTTCTTCCCCTCCTCATACACAGACCATCTGAGAGGATTCAAGCAGGTGGTGGACCACTTGAGACGCTCTCTTATCTAATCTTCGCAGTACAAGTGCAGTGTAGTCAGCGCCTCTAAAGGTAAAACTGTGAAGTGCAGCTAGTAATGTGTCCCTGGAAGGGGAGGAACAGGTACATAGGCCAATAACTCTTTCCATTTATCCTTTGCCCAGTTAGCCAGGACAGGGTGCACCAATCCATTAGATAAAGAACTAAATAAAATAGATGTCTGGCATCCCACTGTCACCTCCAGGACGATAATGCTCTGTGTGGGCGCTCCATCTACAAACCCCAAAGGCTAGCTCTGATTGGGGGCAGGTAAAATCGAAGTTGTGTTCAGGGGGGCAGACAAAGTTCAATAAGCAGAAGGTAAATTAAGTTGTGAACAGCAACTGGCTATCAAAAGGTAAGAAAATGTTTCTAGGTCAAATGGAGCTGGGTGCAGAAAAAATGCTGGAAACCTGGCAGAGCATCTGGGGTCACACCAGGAAAATATCTTGCAATGCATTAGTGTTGGAAAATGCTTATAAAATATTATTCAAGTGGTACTAAACCCCTGACCGCATTTATAAATTCTCCCCTTCTGACTTCCCATTATGTTTCAGGGGATGTCAGGAAAGGGGGTCGATGATTCATATCTGGAGGGAGTCAAAGCCTACAAAATGATATTGGACGTTTTTCACACAACATATAGAGGGGACCCATGGGAAGCACTCCTATCACTTAAGTCTGGATCATATTCAAAGCCGGAGTGGCGACCGGCCCTAAATATCCTCGCTGCAGTAAGGACCACAATAGCATGAAACTGGAAAGCCCTCTCTATACTATGGCCTGAGATCCAAAATAGAATTTCGGACACAATGTGTAACAAGATCACGGCTGTAGCAAGTGACTCGTATGATAAGTTCTATAGGATCTGGAACCCTTGGACGTAAAACATAGGGCTGGGTAATAATCTCCATTAGAGAGAGCAAGCCCCTAGAGCTCGGTTGTGGGACCCGGACCCCTACTCCCCCTCCCCTTCCCTATTCCCTTTACCTTCTCACCCTCTGTTCCTCCTTATTCCGTCACCCCGTTTCCCCTCTTCTTAACCCTGCTTACTTTACTCATTCACTAAGAGTTAATTGCTTGCCTACAGTATATTTAGCCGGCTGGAATTTCATAAACTGTATAGTGGCTGTCCCCATAATAAGATTTAATAAGCAGCCAGATGATCAAAATAGAAGAAATGGGATCTGCTATATGAGAGGACTAGGTGGTTAGTCCTACTATGTTGTATCATACATATAATCGGATTGCAGTTCGGAATTGATAAAGTTTATAGATATGTGAATGGCACTGTTTACCCCCAACTCTGTATGCAACATTTGTGTTATGTATTCCAGTACGTTTGTGTATGACTGTAAACTGTCTATCCTGTGCAAACCTCAATAAAAAAATTGTAAAAGCAAATGTTTCCAGGCCATGTAGCGATCTGCTATGGGACCAAGGGAGACAGCACAGGAGGGGCTGTCAGGTAAGAAGAGTCTTGTAATAGCTTGAATTGTAAATTTACAATTTTTGGCGAGTAAGGAAGAGGTATGACCAATGAAATATTCTTATGTTTCTTCCTATTGCTCACTTGTAGAGATTTAGGCTCACATTTCACATTAGATGACTAAGCAGGAAAAGCTATTGGTGTTTCAGGAAGCAGAGGGATGTCACGAGCACACGAAGCCAATATGGTGCTCAGTAGCTTTCATTCCCATTCATGTGATGTATTATATTTTTTAAACAGCAGCCCTGTACTTTGTACAACCTATTTGCAGCATCACACACAGTTCTACTGGTGAGCTAAGAACTCCCGCCACAAGCCACCAGACTGGAGTGATGGGGGAGCCGTCACACTGGTAAGTAACTTATCTTCTCACTCGTGATCCTCGGTGCAAGTGTCCCACACTGCTCTGCAGCCAGATGGAGCACACATATCCTGTGTCTGTCACTGGGCTTCCATCACCTCGCAGGACTTCCCTCCCTGCAGCGGGGAGCAAGCGCTGGTGGCTGAGCTAGCAGGGTAGGATCTGTTTCTCTGCCCATCTGCAATGTGGATGTGGTGGTGGTGGTGGGGGGGGGGGGGTCGGGGGACCCCAAGCTGGAGGATAATGAAGGAGGAGCTCTTTTTATTCTTTCAGCGATTCTGTAAAAATTTGGCAAATTGTCCGAACCACATTTTTAAGTTTGCTCATCTCTACTGAACTATGGTAGTGTATTTTATTATTGACTGCACAAGAGAGGGGGAGTTGATTCAGCACCAGGTGCATAAAGTGCATTTTTTATTTCATTTTTCACCAAAGTGCTTTTTGTTCAGAAACACACTTTTTGCTGAATTAGCCTTGAAATCTTCATTACAGCATGCATTAAACATCCAAATGTCACATTTCGGGTAAATCTTCCTTCTTGGACCAATTCAGAACCCCTGGAGTCATTTTAGGGTTTATGTGTAGTAATAAACCAAGGCAGCGTTTTTCTAGTCACCCACCTGGCTTTTTCAGCTCTGGATTCAGTTAAGTTTGATAAAGTCAGTTGGATGATTAGCGAAACTGCTTCAATAGGACTATATTCAACATTATACATATACAATTACCTGAATGCAGGAGAATCTTCACATTGATTTAAAGGAAGTCTATTGAAAATGGTCTAATCAGAAAAAAAACTGCATAAATATGCTGGATAGCAAGAGAAGGGGACAAGGGCTCTGTCGCAAACTCTGCTATGAGATGGGGGCTCTGTCACACAGTCTGGTATGGATTCTGTCACACAGTCTACTATGGGGAGATGAGGGGCTTTGTCACATAGTCTGCTATGGAGTGATGGGGGGCTCTGTCACACAGTCTGTTATGGGGTGATGGGGGGCTCTGTCAAACAATCTGCTATGGGTTGATGGGGGGCTCTGTCACATTCTGCTATGGGGTGATGGGGGCTCCATCACACAGTCTGCTATGGGGTGTTGGGGGGCTTTGTCATACAGTCTGCTATGGGGTGTTGGGGGGCTTTGTCATACAGTCTGCTATGGGGTGATGGGGGCTCTGTCATACAGTCTGCTATGGGGTGATGGGGGTTTCTGTCACACAGCCTGATGTGGGGTCATCAGGGTGCTCTGTCATACAGTCTGCTATGGGGTGATGGGGGCTCTGTCATACAGTCTGCTATGGGGTGATGGGGGGCTTGGTCACATTCTGCTATGGGGTGATGGGGGAATGTCACAAAGTTTCTGTAAGATTCTGTATCTGTTATAGGATTATGGGGGGTCCTTATTATTATTTATTAGTGTCCCCATTTAGTGTAGGACAATCATCCTGGTGTTACCCAAAATTTGCAGCTCTCTTCTCCTTGCTACACCCATTTTACAGCCATGTTTGGGCCCTAAAGTTCGGATCCCTTATTGACTTCAATGGGTCTCGGTTACCCGAACCAAACTTTTGTTCAATGTTTGGCCGAACTTGACGAGCTCGAACTTCTACGGGTTCCTTCAACACTAGTGTAGATGCTTTTACACATCATGCAGTGCTTTGGGTCAATGTTAGAAAGGTTTATGCTGCTCTTTTCCAAAGGCTGACTCTGGACTAGTCATTGATAATAATAGTAATAATAATAATAATAATGAGCAGGTCTCCCCTGTAACAGTTGAATAATAGTATATTCCAAAACCTGCCACCCCTGATTCTATTACTTTCAGTAACAGACAGTATCGAGCTTGGTTGATATTATTTTTGCAATGCAGAGTGTATAAATAATCCCTTCTCTTGCTAGCATATTTATCACAATTTTTATTTAAAACACTGCTTTAAAGTTGCACTTTCTAGCATCCCAATACAGTACATAAGGGCAAAGCAAGAAATAATTCACAAGCAATCTTAGAGTATTATGTAGTCATAATATCCTCAGAAAGAATGGCATCATCATCATGCAAGACCTAAAACCATTGCCAATGTATTGTCATAGAAAAGGCCCTTTGTCTGGCTTTGCAAATGAAGGCTGAACACCATGCTAATACCAATGAAATGAAGCAGCTGTTTCTAATCCAGTGTGTGAAAATAGATGGCTGAATAACTTCTTTAACTTTTCTCTGACACCTATTGATTGTATTCAATAGAAATTAGGAGCAGAAGGCAATTAAGTTTAAAATTTAATGGCATTCCACTGCTGTTAATTTACTACCTGACCTGATCAATACAGCTCGCAGGATAACAATCTATCACTCCTTTTTGTACTCTACGGTGTATGTGCCTCAAAAAGGCCAACAATCAAAGGCAAAAAAAAAAAATAGTCAGCCTTTGAAATCGAATTGATTGTGACATGTATATATCTTATTAGAATTAGAAGGTAAAGTTAAATATCTGATGGGGAAGTGGAAGGGGGAGGGAGGGTAGTCTGTGATAGAAAGACAATAAGAAAGAGCTTACATGCAGGTAGCATGAGTCTCTGGATTAATACCTAAAGCAATTAGAAAGTGACAGAAAGTTAATTTTGCTAAATAATTACAAACAAGATCCCACTCCGGTCTGAACAATTTCCCATCTTGATTGCTGGGGGTTCCTTCTCTCAGGTCTTCCAATGGCATGTCTATCGATTATGCAATCAAACATTAAAGCAGATCAGGCAGCAGGCTTTTTACAGTCCATGTTGCACATACTGATGCGTTCATGTTAACGCAGCACATCCCAGCGCACCTCCGCATGGGGAAAATCAAATTGTGATATGTGCATTCAATACAATGTGCAAAGCAGCCTGGGTTTAATCACCACAAAGAATATCACATCTGAACCAGGAACTGAAGTAATCTTGTGATAAAGTTACATATTCACACACATATACAGACTGGGGCCCTAGATTTTATTGGCCAGGGCCAGGATATAACCAGAATGCTGAGATCCACCCCCAACGTGCTTTCTGAGTCCAATGGCAAGGTGGATATATCTACTCTTAAGGTGATACTACTGAAGCTTTAGCATTTTAGGGGCACAACATGGGCTAGAGTTTCTTAACTGGGAGTACAGTGGGTCTAAAAAGGTTTGGGGGGATACTTGGGAGACAGGGATTTTGCCTGTTAAATTACGGGGGTGATTTCTTTAAACCTTCTACCCTGGAAGTGTTTATCCGATTTATAGCTTTTGTTTTAAATGTGATTTAAGGACCAGAGGATCCTTAGGTGGCACCAGGCACTGACCCCAGGGCATCATCTAGGCCGGTGGTACTCCACTGGTGGACCGGGGTGCGAATGCAGACCTCGGTGCCAGATTTCTAGACCCCTGCCCTGACAGCCCTGCACTTAATTGCTTCTGTGTTGCCATGCTCAGCGCTGAACCGTTACAGATTGGTGATGTAGTTGTTTGTCTCCCTGCCAGTGTCATGACTCCCTGACACTTAGCATTGCAATATGAAGTACTGCATGGATGGGAAGTGGCATTGCAAGATATAATCCACCCCCAACCTGCCCCCAGTGCGCTGATTTTTAGCTATCCACCTCCCCCGTCGGGGAGGGATGGTGGGACTCCGGGGATGGACAAAAAGGTGTTTCATCTGCTTTTAGTGATTCTAAATTATAAA
Source organism: Gastrophryne carolinensis (assembly GCA_027917425.1). NCBI lineage: Eukaryota > Metazoa > Chordata > Amphibia > Anura > Microhylidae > Gastrophryne > Gastrophryne carolinensis. Next base: position 255,998,837 of record CM051235.1, read on the forward strand.
TACTGCAAACCTATAGATCCAAAGGGTGGTGCACTGCAGGTAGCTGCACCCTGGGGATTGAAAAAGAATCACCTGGCAGAAAGTAACTTGTTCTGACTGAGTAGACAAAGTAAAATGTCGTTTTTAATGGGTGCACAACTACGGAACTACCTCTGGTAATGCAGAGCCCTTGTGCCACATTATTGAGTTGTATGCTAGGTTTTACTGGGCACTGGCAGTGATGGACTGGGGACAAAAATCAGCCCTGGATTTTACCCCTGGCCGGCCCGAGACATCCCTGCTGTGGCTCCCCAACCATGATGACGGGGTCATAGCATTGGGGGCTGGGGTTCTTTGGCTTGTTTGTACAATGGGGCTGGGTACAGGCCATTCCCCCCTGGGCACTGGGGAGACTTATAGATTGCAGGGCTGCCCAAGGTGAGTTTAGTCCACTTTAAGTGATTCTTTTGAAACAAATCAGTAAAGTTTTTGAATTTCATTCTATCCTAATCGATTCACTCATCTCTAGTTTATCTCTAGCTTTGTTTAATCAAACTGCTTATGACTTTCATGTATTAAAAAATTGGTGTTCTTCATAGCCAATTCTGTCTCACAGAAACAACAGCGTATTCTACAGTATCCTCATCCTTCGCTTTCTTATCACCTCCTGAAATCTATGACAGGCTTTTTACACGCGAAATAAAACATTTACATAAAATAAAATGCACAGCATGTCTACTCTCAGTGTAGAGGTAATACATTTGTCACTTTAAAATATGCAATAAAAACGTACTTTATTAAGTAAGAAAGGCAGCATGTAGATAGATGTATGCCATAATTAGCCTTTTTGTATGGAACTCATCTTGAGCTGAGACCGTTCTGTATGATTTATAAATATAATATCTGCGGCACGCACCAGCCTTGCTTTTTCCCTTTTCTTTTCCAGTCACTCACTTCCATTTGCAAATGATGTTTTGTCCTGTTTCAAGGGTCATTAAGCCATCAAAGTATTTGACATTTAATTGCCAAATTCTGTCTCAGCTTGCAGACAAGCATGTGATCGATGGCAGGAGACGTCGCTCGTGTCTTTGTATAGCAAAGTAATAGCAGCGGTTAAAGAAATTACACATTTTCATAGATTTCATATGAACTCTATGAGTATCTCGCGTTATATGGTGCACTGACTTGTATAAAATATGACAGAGGGTTGGGGTGACAGATCCCTGCACTGGATGGATCCTTAAGCTCAATTGTAAAAAAAAGGAAATATACTTTCCACGAAAGTAAAATACGCGAATACAAGAAAAATTCTCAAAAGTAAAATCAGCGGACAGATCTTTATCCCACTGATATCCAGGGCCAGCCCTTTGGGGGAGCATCACACATAGCGCCATGGTCGGGGGAGGTGTGCAACTTCACCTGCCCGCTCAATGCCCTAACCCGTCTGTCCACCTGCTCAATCACCCTATCCCCACTCATTTACTTGTTTACTGCTCAGTTTACTGGTTTGTTTTTTGGGGGGGCTGCTGGGGGGGCACGTGGGTTGGATCAGAGGCAATGGGTGCCATGCTCACCTCTGTTCTGCCCTTTAAAGTGGACCAAACTGGCTGATTTCCTATCCCTGGGGCATTTTAATGTCAGATGTCCCACTGTACTCACAATGTGAGCAATCCCACGGGACATACGCAGGCTTTCATCCAATCAGCATTCTATGCTGTATATATTAAAGCAGAGCATAGAACTTTTTTTGTTCATAGAGCCCAGTGTGGTAGCGTATCAGCCAGGAAAGCTGGGGACGTTGTTCATACATGTATCATGGGATGTCATCTGATACTGGAGGAACTCATCCAGTTCTGCATTGCCTCTCCACTGTCTGCCAGTTCGCCACCCCACATTGGTGGTCCAATGAGGTAGTGAACTGGCAACCTTTGCCTGGCATGAGGCAACCATGTGTGACAGTGGGCCAGTAATGAAGAGGTGCATAAATGTGTTGGGGGAGCCATCTATCCTAAGGCAGGCCCTGCTGATATCACAATGAATGAGCAGTGAGCATGATTTGCGGTATCCAAAGGGGCATACAGGTACAAAGTTAGGCAGACAGTAGTCGGTCCAGGCAACAGGCAGTTCAAGGTGGTTCAAAAGAAGCTGGCATCAGTAAAATACAGGCTATAACAAATACAAGAATGGCAATAGGGAATGGGTCAGTCAAGTATCTGATTGATCAGGACAGCATGAAGTGTATAAACACAGGGGCTCATTGACCCACACGGCCGGAAAGGAGCTGTTTAGCACAAGGGATCATTGGCCCAATTGCAGCCAGGGGCAGACTTCCCCCCAGAGCCCTGTCATGGGCAATGCAGCGTCTCCTTGAGGCATATAGTGTGCAGCTTACAGCACGTCCCAGCTTCCACAAACCCCCAGCACAGACCTCCAAGCAGGAGTAGGGTGCCATGAGCTGGATAGATCATGTAAGGATCTTAGACTGGGACTCAACTCTGGTATTCCCAGCCTGTTATCCCACTCACCTGTTCCCAGTCTGTGCCCAGCTTGTGATTCCCAACTGCTCAGTTCCTATTCTGGGCCTGTAGCTTCCTGTAGACATGAAATGACCATACCTATGACCCCTCAGGAGGAATTAGATTCCTGATAGCCTGAAAGCCAACTTAGTCTCCTCAGTCCCCATTGCTAAACCAGGAAATCCCCAAACTGCCCGCGATACTATTCGCCTGGTCCTGACACTTGCTCTGTTTCCGGTTCCTATTTTCCATAAGTGGCTGGTCTATCTTTTGTAGTTTTTCATTTTTTCTGTTTCATCTCTGCTTCTGTGTCCTGCATATCCTCTATTTCCTGTGTTCCCCCCACCAGCTGCAGCTCTGTTGAGGTGGGGTGGTTACAAGCCTGTCATAGTGGCCTCTTGCCTCTTTCCTAGTCCATAAGTGAGTTCCAGTGCCCAGTCCATATTCCAGTCCAATTAAGTGCTTACTTTAATCATACCTCCCAACTGTCCCTGATTTAGAGGGACTGTCCCTCTTTAGAGTCCATGTCCCATTGTCCCTCGTTGTTCTTCTCTGTCCTTCTTTGACCCATAGTCCTTGACCCAATCTGGGTTCCAGTCCTGCAATGCTCCCAGTGCAGACACCAGTTCCTGGCCTAACCTCCATGTTCCCCATGAACACAAAGAATCCGCAAGTCTGAGTACTTTTAGGCAACAACATGCATCTTTACATGGGTGTAATCAATGACAGTTGATGCACACAGCACCTTGGCTAAATCGCCAGTTTGGTTTGGGGCATGGTTACAGTAGGACACAGATATAGATCCTGGCAGCAGTATGAAATGGTGCACATTGTTCATACAGACAGAACATTAATAATAGGGGAATCTGAAATCTCTTTTTTACTGGGCAGAGGAACTGCTGGAGGGATGAAATGCTGGCTCCTTAGTTTTAATAGAACATTTTTTTCCACTATAAGAAATGAAAATTGATTGCATGTCCTTTTTCCTCCTCGGGAGCTATAGATGAAATAAATATCATATAAAGATATTGACTTTGTGCAAGAAGCCATTTAAGTTTAATTTATTGAGGGTATCTTTAAGAAATATTATTTATAGCGAATGTGAACATATAATGACTATGCCCATAAAAAAAACCTTTTGAAAGCCAATGCTATTAATACCAGTCAAACATTACTTATGTTTAGAAAAGCTTTGTTATAATTTCCTTCTTGATGTGCACGGCATGGGTGCTAGAGAGCAGGGGCAGACAAACAGACTTTCCCTATCAAATTCCAATCTAAGGCCATATAAATCCTGAGCACATCATAGGGGCTGTTAGGCTGTCAGAACACTGCATTATGTTTTGGGGTTACCAACAGAGATGGGCAAAACTGAACTTCAGGCAACAACCAGCTTCACCCGAGGTTGCGGCAGCAGGAAGCAGCTCGCCTCTGCCCCATCCTCTTCCTGGCATTAGAAACTGGCCCCAGCTGGGGCTACAGAAAGATGTCCGTTGGCTCTGATGAGTGAGGACATTCCTAGTGCTGACATAAATAGAAAACACTTACCTGCCCCAAAATCCAACTGTGAAGGTTGGGCGATTGTAGCGTCTTTGATCTGCCCCAGGAGCTTGTGCACATTCAAATGAATGAACTGCATTCTAGGGGAAGGTCAGTATTTTTTTTATTTATGCAACCCCACCCCCTGCTCTGCTTCAGCTATATGGGAGGGTGGGATTTAGAAAACGCTCATCCTGGGCTGGAGTGGCACTTTAAGTCCAGATTCGAAATTAGGAATTGATGCTCATTTGTTTTTGCTATGAAGATAAGGTAGGAGCTAATGCAAACCCATACATACAACATGGGTGCTTTGAATGATGCTTTTAAAACAATATACTTTCCCACGCGTCAGATGAACCTTAGAGGGTGATTATAGACACTGAGAGAGAAAAAAGTGGGCATTTAGAAATCTTTGTTTATCAGAGTGCAGTAACTTTGGGTAAGTGATGTAAGGGTACGTACCATCAACACAGGAAGGTCTGTTTCTGGTAGTTCCAGCCACTTTTCCTGGCAAACAAGAACATTTCACCGTTTGGGATCTTTCTTCGATTCTGTTTTTATTACAGCATCTGTGTGCCGCTATAACTTCACATGTTCCTCCTTCTGCAAAGACATTAAAGAAGAATCAACTGTTAAATTGTTACCACTGATGTATGAACTAAACTTGTTAATTTTATTATTATTATTTATTTATAAAGCACCCTCCATCTGTTGTAGCGCTGTACAAAGTAGTAATTGCAGACAGGGAATTCTATACAGTTGATAGACTATTACATATGCAGAATTACAGAGTTCACAATTGATATTCTGAATACAAGATACAATAGGAGAGAGAGCCTTGCCCTTGCAAGCTTACAGTCTAAAGCACAGAGAGCCGGATGTGGCCTTCCAAACCTTTTTATGTGGCTCTCTGATTGGTGTCAGACAGCGGTGGCTCTGGAGCACAGTACTGCCTCTAATCCTGTCCCCAAATGCAGTGCTTATAAAATCACCTGGGGCCTTTTCAACATTCTGTGGGAGAAGAGAGTGGTGCCTGTAACAGTTCTAAGGGCCTTATTTATCAAGGAATAGCGACAGATAGCGACTGGGGAGCCGGCCAGTAAAGCCAGGTACCGCAACTATAACGCCGGCTCCCCTCCACAATCACACATTTATCAAGCCGATACTGCTTAGCGACTGAGATAGCGCCACCTAGCGACTCATTCATCATTATCCCAGCCTCATCCCACAGCGCCAGCGAACATCCTTGAACAGCGACAGGTATGACCTCTCGCTACCTGGCGCTCTCCAATGCATTTCAATGGCAGAATGTATTTTAATTAATAATTAATTTATAATATATATTTTGTTTTTTTAAATTAAAAAAAAAAAAATCTGTGAACACTTCTTCCTTTGAAATTGTATTTTTTGGGGATTTTTAAAAATTTTTTTGTTTTGGCAGAATTGATATTACAGGCCTGATTTTAAACTATTCAGGTTTGAATATTATTTCAAAATCATTCCATTTTTTTTGGGGTGGTTAGGGGGTTAAAAAACTACTTTTAACACATCGTCTACTGCGCTCTGGGATTTAAACATGCATTTCACAGCGCTAGGAATTTTTAAGGCTGATTTTTTAATGAATATGGTGGGTGCCGGTCGCTATGTCCAGTCGCTATCATGGGCTCCCATACAACAGCGAACCTGTCAAATAGCGACTCAGCATCTTGTATTCAACATTACGGCACACCGACTGAGTCGCTATCATCCACCGAACAATGGCCAAGCACAGCGACTACTAGCAGTCGCTGTCAAAATACCGCTACAGTCGTTCAACAGTCGCTATCTGTCGCTATCTGTCGCTATTAATGAATCAGCCTCTAAGTGTCTGTGCAACCAGCTCTCACCACACAAGAGGGGCCCACCTAACCTATCCAACTCAGTTTACAGCAGAGGGTGCAATAGCTGCTGGGAAAACAATGATTGTAGGGCTGGACTAGGCAAACTAATTCAGTGTCTCCATCTTTCCTGGGCAAAAAAATTCTTTGATAGTCCTGGAAAATAATTATGAACCTGCATCTCTCCTGTGCAAAACAGCTCTGCGTTTGCATCTGTCCTAGGAAAAATTATTCAGCGGCTGCATCTGTACTGGGCAAAGTATTTTATTGTCTACATCTGTCTGGGACAAAACAATTTTCTTTTCATCTGTCCTGTCCTGGCTGAAATATTTCTGTGTCTGTAACCATACATCTGAATGGTTGTGCGTCTGTAATTAACCGATATGGCCCTCGGTGAAAATGAGTATGACACCCCTGGTCTAAAGAATAAGGGGTGGAGACGAAGGGGAAGAATCAAGGGCCTTATTCATGAAGGGATAGCGCTAGGTAATGCCTGTACAGCAGCAGGTAGTGCCAGGTAGTGTCAGGTAGCGGCAGGTGAACACCGGAGACGGCACGCAATTACACATTTTTGAAGCCGAATCTGGTGAGCGACTGGAACAACGCCATGTAGCGCTTGATTCATCATTATCCCAGGTTCAGCGTACAGCACCGGTGTTCAGCCTTGCAGAGCGCCACGTCTTACCTGTTGCTACCTGGCGCTCTCCCATACATTTCAATGGACGATCCTTAAATCCCTTTCGAGATCCCATTTTTTTTTTTCTTAAAAAAATTCTCAAAACTTCTGACATGTATTCTGGCCTAGAAAATGACATTTTAGAAAACTTTTCGGATGAATAATATTTTTATGCAGAATTGTCCTTACATGTCTGGTATTAAAGTGTTATAACAATGTAATTCCATATGTTTTCGCTTTGTTACTAGTGGATACATGTTCAAAAACAGACTTTAATCACGCAGCCTCTGGAGCTATGGGCTACAACTACATGATTTTGAGCGCCGGCGATGTTTGAGGCTGTTTTTTGATGAATGTGGTGTGAGTCAGTCGCACTGAGCTGGCGCTACCATTCGCTCCCATACAGCGACTGAGGCACTCTGAATCAAAGAACCATGGCCGAGCACAGCGACTACTAGCGGTCACTCTCAAAGCCTCGCTACAGCCGCTCATCTGTCGCAATCTGGCGTTAGTAATAAATCAGCCTGCCCGTCAGTATCGAGCTTTGTGGCATGAACTCTTTAGAGAATTGCTCAAGTCAGATTGTATACTTTTCTGAATAAGTGAGTTTTAAGGGCACTTTTGAAAGCTTTGAGGGTTGGGGAGTGGAATTTCAGAAGATTAGAGTGGCACATGAGAAGCCCTGTAGGCGAGCATGAGAGGAGGTGACCAGGGTGGAGGACAGGAGAAGGTCGACGGCTTAATTTCAAATTGAAAACAAATCCTTGAATTCGGAGTTAATCAGTTTAAAGGGAATATAGTATAAATATTGTTAGAGTATCAGAAATAGTAACATTCTGATGACTCTGGCTCACTATGAACACCCATAGTGGACCAAAACCCCAAAGCGGCTTTTATGGCCTCTATGTCTTTTCCCATTGGGCTTGCGATTTGGGATGCAGTGCTTAGGGAATGCATGGCAAATGAGCATGAGATTCGCCTTTGCCTGCTTCCATTGATATTTGCATGTATGGGCTAGGCAAAAACTGCCCCATTTGACCAATGTAGTTTGCCCCACTAGCCACCAGCAGACATGTGGGACACTGGAGTGGTGAGAGTATAGAGGGGTGGTTAACAATGCTGTATTCAAGGCATTTACTTGCAAGGGTGCTGCAATGCTTTGACTTTAACCAGACCATGAACACCAAAGAACTCTTCAGGCAAGTACAAAAGTGATTAAAAACATGAATCAAGAAATGGATTCCAAGTCACTGTATATCCCTTGTGGCACAAATGCATGGATCATTAACGGAAAGAGAATAGCATAGCTGTAACTCTGCCAAAAACCAAAAGTTAAGTGAGGAAAACTAATGTGGAGCATAAGGTCACTCCATCTGCCCCAAGACACATTGAGACTTGAACATGGCAACCTAAAAATGGAATATATGTGCTATACTATATGTATGTCTAATGAGCTAGTATTTAGCTGCTATGTTTAATTGCTTGTACTATAGGTGTGTGGCCACTTTATGGCTCATACAGTAACCTTTTTCCTGCCACTTTAACTGAATAGCATACATCTAGACTACTGAAGAATGAAACAGCAGAGACAAACCAGGCTAGCTTAGTATATATTATGTCATATGAGCGTAAATCTGATAAATAAGGTGGATAAGCAACAATGATGGGGCCCCATAAAGAGGGGATGTAATACCATGTAAAATGTAAAATGTTTGTTAACATTCAGGTTCTGAATGAATATTTATAGTTCATCATTGTAAATAAAATTAGGGCTGTGATGCGGGCAAACAAGTGTTAAGAAAATGGTTCTATGTCCTGAAAAGTTCAGAACTGGGCTTCTTGGCCAATAGACTAAGGGTCTTATTTATGAATTGCGCAGTTTGCTATAGCACCAGTTTTGGAGCACCAGGATTTTTTTCTTTTTTGCCATTGCTATCATGTCTACAACTGAGTTGGAAGTCACAATGCTAACTCATTTTCTTTGATTGTAGCATTAGGTATTGGATGACCTGTGTCAGCGCCTGTTGGACCTGACTGCTGGTTATACCTGCGCCAGTGTGCATCACTTTTTACCGCCATCCTTTTGCCACTGCACAGCATATTTCAGAATGTTTTCCTTCCCGAAAAGTTTGGAAGCCAGACGCAGGGCAGCAGACTTGTATTCACTGTCCTGCGACAACAGCAATCGGCAATGGAAGAAGGTAAGTAAAGGGACTGTTTTCTTTGTGTGTGTGTTTTGTTTTACATTTAACCCTTTGTGAACTGGTAAGGGGTACTTAATATCCCTATACCAGGTCACAGGGCAGAAGGGGCTGCCAGGGCAACTGCCAACTAGCGGGGGACTTGCCATAGCCGCCCCCCCCCGTTACCTGCATCCCCAAAGCCCTGCGGCCCATGTGCGCTATGCGTGCTTGTAGCCTCACTCTCAAGTATAAAAAGTCCCCCCTAAGGCAGGGAGAGCGATGTGGCTGGGGCCCAGTGTTGGGGGCAGTGGATGTCTGCGGAGAGCAGAGCGGGACAGCGTGGACAGACCGGAGGACAAGAAAATTTGTGCCAAATCGTTTCTTCTTTGAAATTGTGAGCGAACTCCAGTTTGAATGAACAGGTCTGCTTATCTCTAATGCTCAGTCAGTAAAGGGATGCTAAAACTTTTGAGAGGTGCAGGCCACTTAATTGATTTGGTAACTGGTTGCCGGCCCCATTACCACACAATAATGCTCATTTGAATCATAGATACATACATACATACTTACTCACCCTCACATGTCCATCATACCAGACACCTACAACCCCTCCAGACAAAGACATACACATACCCTCTTAAGCATCACACACACATAATCCTGATTTACACACACACCTATACAACACCTCCCTTTTAACATTATCATATGTAACATTCCCCATGCGCTACCAGTACACATGTCTTAGTTATTCACAATTTTGGATCCAATATGTATAGCCCTGTACCCATCAGTCACATATCTTAACCTTATCATCATTCCTGACCTCAAATATATTTCCGTTAATGCTAAGCATACAATTCCTTATCATTGTGGTAGAAATTTTACCCATGGGTCCCAATGATGCTGTATAAGGGATTCCCCCCCTTTATTGCTATGGGCTTGCCTTGGAATACCCCTGCCAATTAATGTCACCAAGCTCCTTGGAGCCACTGTCGACACACATGCCTTCAGTGCAGGTAGATGACCCTGGGTACTGCACAGTCAGCAGGGCACAGACAGCCCAAAACTGCCACTGGTGTTGACCAACAGAGTGATAGGTGAACCTAGTCTTAGACTTTATTTATTCCGCCAAGTAAGTACAGGATACAAACAAGGAATGCTTTTTGGCAAGGAGTTACTCCAGGAGAGCTATTAACATTTACACATAGTAGTAACAGTTATCAAGGTTTAGTGCAAGTCAATGTGTAATATGATGACAGAATTGGCAACAATGCATACTCTGGATAGAGCTTAAAAACCTCTCACACTGGATTTGTTCAGGGCCATAACGGCCAAAGGAAAAAAAACTATTTTTGTGTCTGGAGGTTTTAGTCGAATGAGCCTTTAATCTGCAACCAGAGAGTAAGAGTCTAAAGAAGGAATGACCTGGGTGCATTGGGTCCTCAGTTATTTTCCTAGCCCTTGAAGAGATTCTGCTCATGAATTGCTCTTTCAGATGCTTTACATTTACCATAGCTTACATAGAAGAACTAATGTTTTTTTATATATTATCAGTAACAAAAGTAATCAGAGAAAGAAATGTATTGCCCCACATGGATGACCTGATTCAGGATTTTCCTTTTAAATCATACTACATTCTGTTCTGCAAATGTTAGGTCCCCTGAACACCAGCATGGCATATTATTAGAGAGGTTTCACTAACGATGGTATCACAATTACTTTGTCAACAAAGAAGAGAACAAAAAGAACATTGTACCTGGGGCTTTGAGGGTTGGCAGACAGTTTTATCAATTACCAGAAGACAGTACATCAAGATATACATCTCCCAAAGTATTTGATTGTTGTGTCTTAATGTTTCAAGATTGCTCTCTCAAGAACGTCCAAGGTCGTTGTTTGATAAGGCCCTTGTAAATTGCAACTGACGTAGAGCATGTGGAGTTTTTGGAAACAGTAAAGTAAATTAAACATAATAGAAACTGTTGCCATGCAAATAATGTCAACTTCTTACCTGCCCTTTCTAGATGAAAATAATAAAATATGAGTGGAAAGGGAAAACGAATAGTACCCTCAAGATTAGCCCTCACTTGAAGGTCACTTCTGTGGCTCCCAGGACCTCAGCACACATAACTGGGCAGTCTAAACTGGGAACTCGGTAGATTGCCTTCTGGACAGGCTGCCCAGCACTCAGAATGATATAGCCTAAAGCATGAACTGGGCCAAAACTGAACCACAAGATAAGCTAGTATGACACAAAAAAGGTAATCAGTAGCAAAAATACAGTTTTGTGAGTAGTCACCTTTAAAACGGGTATTATGAGTGTGCCATACACTCCACTCCGATCTTCATGACATGTGGGTAATCTCCAGTAGATGGCGAACTTCTGCAGAGATGAATATGCAAAAAAGAAAGCCCCTCCCGGTCCATATATACCTGGGACCTCCCACCAATTCCCCAGTGTAAGAAAGCAGTAAGGGGACTAGGAAGAACCAATTATAACCTAACAATCAAAACCAGTGGTTCACCATATAAAAGCCCCAGAATACCAGAAAAAAGGGGTGGGGCGAAGTGGAGTGTATGGCACACTCATAATACCCGTTTTAAAGGTGAGTACTCACAAAACGGTATTATTCTAAGTGTGCCATACACTCCACTTCGATCTTCATGACATGTGGGACATCCAATAGCAGTGTCCGTCATGGGTGGGAACCAGAAACAGTAAAGAATGTACCAACTCAAACCACTGCAGCTTGCAGAACCTTGCGGCCAAAAACAGCATCCGCTGAAGCCCACACATCAACCTTGTAAAACTTGGAAAAAGTATGAACGGAAGACCAAGTAGCAGCCTTACAAACTTGTTCAACAGAAGCCTGGTGATGAAAAGCCCAGGACGCACCAACCGCACGAGTAGAGTGCGCAGTGACGCTAAAAGGAGGAGTCCTCCAACAATGGCCTGACAAATCCATTTGCTAATCGTAGACTTAGCAGGTGCCAAACCTTTCCTGGGCCCACAGGGCACCATGAAAAAGGCATCCATCTTGCGGAAAGAAGAAGTGGTCACCAAATAGTATTTAACACAGCGAACCACATCCAAATTGTGCAAAACCCTCTCCTTGTCATTGCTAGACTTCGGACACAAGGAAGGGAGAACAATATCCTGATTGAGGTGGAAAGCAGACACCACCTTAGGAAGGAAATCCGGCTTAAAATGAAAAACCACCTTATCCTGGTGTCTCTCAAAGTAAGGGGCCTGAATCAACTGAGCCGCCAACTCAGAGACACGCCAAACAGAGGTAATAGCCACCAAGAAAGCAACCTTCTAAGTGAGAACCGAAAGAGCAATATCCTGTAACTGCTCAAAAGGAGTACCCTGCTGAGCCGAAAGAACCAAATTCAAATCCCAAACAGGGACTACTGCCTTCCGAGGGGGCCACACATGCGCGACCCCTTGTAAAAAGGTCTTAACCAGCGGGAGTATGGCAAAAGACCTCTGGAAGAAAACCTGTCCTTTCAAGGTACTAAGCTGGAACCCAAGATCCAGATTATGCTGAAGAAACTCCAAAATCCTGGGTATCGAAAACACCCTGCAAGGCAAGGCCCTAGCCTCACACCAATCAATATAGGACCTCCAAGTCCTATAGTAAATGCCAGAAGAGGACCGCTTCCTAGCCCTAATCAAGGTCTGAACAACAGCCTCAGACAAACCTTCCTATTTCAAGATGAAGGTTTCAGCAGCCAAGCCGTCAAAGCCAGCGTTTGTAAATTGGGGTAAAGTAGATGACCCTGAGATAGCAGATCCGGCAACAAGGGAAACCGGTACTGATCTACGGCCATCCTTACAATGTCTGCGTACCAAACCCTTCTTGGCCACCTTGGAACCACCAGAATCGCTGGTGCCCCTTCTAGAACCAGTTTGCAAACTACCTTGCCCAGCATGGAGACGGGTGGAAACAGGTACAGAAAACCCAACTCCTTCCAAGCCAGTGACAAGGCATCCACTGCCGGAGACAGAGGATCCTGAGAAAGAGACACAAAGGCCGGAAGTTTGTGATTGTGCCTCGAGGCAAAGAGATCCACCTCCAGAGTCCCCCACTTGCGGCAAAGATCCAGAAAAACCTCGGGGTTGAGAGGCCACTCTCCTTGGCGAGAGGATCCCCTGCTCAGGGAATCTGCCTCCATGTTCTCCACTCCCGGAATGTAGACTTCCGAAATGCAAAGAACATTGCTCTCTGCCCAGTGCAGGATCAGAGAGACTTCCCTGAGGGCACTCCTGCGGCGAGTCCCTCCTTGGTGATTGATGTAAGCTACCGCCGTTCGGTTGTCTGAACGATCCTGAACCGGCAGACCCCGTAAATGTGAGGTCAGCCGAGCCAGAACCAGCCGGATGGCTCTGAGCTCCAAGGCATTGATGGGGGTGTGAGCCTCCTGAGGACCACACACCCCGCTGAACTGATGACGTTTCCAATAACCTCCCCAGCCCCACAGGCTGGCATCCGTGGTAACAGTCTCCCAACAAGGGACCAGAAAGGATCTGCCCTTCAACAGATTGCTAGATTCCAGTCACCACCGAAGGGACTGCTGAACTCTGTGAGACACCCTGAAAGGTTGATACAATGACTGCGCCTGTCCCAATGCGTCAATAGGTGAAGTTGAAGAGATCTCATGTGAAACTGTGCAAACGGTACTGCCTCGAAGGAGGATACCATCAAGCCCACCAGTTTCATCCCCTGTCGGATAGAGGGACAAGGATTGGCCAGAAGAAGGCGGATCAGACCCTGAATCCCCTGCACCTTGGTGTGGGGCAGAAACACTCTGACCCAAATGGTATCCAGATTCATGCCCAGAAATGAAATCACACGAGACGGGGAGAGAGAAGACTTGGTGCGGTTGATCACCCACCCGAACCTCTCCAGGGTCGACACCACCTGGTGGGTGTCCCGCTCCGCCTGACGGAGGGAAGACGCTGAGATCAACAGGTCGTCCAGATAAGGCACAATGCGAATGCCCTTCGCTCTGAGCAGAGCCATTATCCCCGCCAAGACCTTGGTGAAGACCCTCGGCGCCGAGGTCAGACCGAAGGGAAGAGCTACAAACTGATAATGTTGATCCTCCACCGCAAACCGGAGGAATCTTCTGATGTGCCTGAAAAATTGGAACATGCAGATACGCATCCTTGATGTCTATGGATGTCATAAAATCCCCTTGGCGAAGGGAATTGTTAGCCGAGCGCAGAGTCTCCATGCGGAAAGGTTGGAGTAGTAACCCCTGCCTCTTTCCGACAGAGGCACCGGGCATATAACCACCATGTCCAGAAGGTTTTTTTACTGCTAACAGGAGCCCCTGTGCAGCCTGAGGGTCCGATCACCTCACACACCGCGGGACATCCGAGATCGGGATGTCCCGCGGGGTGAACCCCCCCTGAACACCCCAAGTCCACCTACCTGGTCTTCGGCGGCGGCCGGCCGCCGCCGCCTCCCTCGCGCCCCTCTAGGCGGGCGCGCACACGTCAAGAGTGACGCGTGGGAGGCGCCGACGGGCAAGCTGCTTGTACGTTGCTGTCAATCAGCTTGTCCGTCGGCGCCGATTGGACGGCGCGGCCACGTGGGAGCGGGGAGAGGTGAGTTTTGAGGGCTTTCTGGGGGGTTTCACACAGCGGGGCACCCCTGATCGGGGTGCCCCGGGGAAGTGGACCAATACCCAAGATAGTCAAAATCCTGGGTGTTGGTCCACTTTAAGGATAGCGAACTCAGCGCCAGCTGGATCAAACTGAGCGTTATTCAGCCAGTCCCTGATAAGAGACCTGGTAGCAAGCGACACCAGGGCAGATGCACTAACAGGCCGCAGGGCCGAGCCCAAGTTGGCAAATGCGTGGCACGCCATCTGATCAAAGCGCTTATCCTCGCCATCCTTAAGGGAAGTGGCGTCAGGGGTGTTCAGCACAGAATAGTTGGTCAAACCTAAAACTGGCCCGTCGACCTCGGGAGGAGATGACCAGCGCTTAACCACCTCCACCGGAAAAGGATACTTCTTATCCCATCCCAGAGGAACACCAGGAAGCCGACTGGGCCTCTCCCATTCTCTAAGGATCAGCGCATCAAAGTGACCCTGGGTAGGGAATTCCAGACGGGGCTTGCAGGCCCCAAAAAATTCCCCCTTCTTGAGAGGGGGCGCCTCCGGCGGTTCAATATCCAACACCTCTAATAAATGTGACAAACAGTGGCCGTATCTACGGTATCCCCCAGCGCCTGCCCGACATCGGCATTCCCAGACTGAACATAGTCAGCCTCTGTTTCCTGGTACAATTCCCCCTCCTCTAACGGGGAATAATCTGACAAATCAGCGGAATCGTCGTCAACATCCCACAAGGACTGGGCCGACGACAAATGTCTCTTTTTAGCCTGGGCCTTCTTGCCCACCGTGCTAGCAATAATTTTCTTGATGCTGGCCAACCTAGCCCAAACATCAGAGAGCGACTCCCCACTGGTACCAATGTCACTTGGGGTACGGATAAGGTGGGGAGGGGAAGGCGATGAAGCGGGAGGAGCCGACCCAGAAGGCTGGGTACCAGACTGCCGCGTCATGGCCTTTTGTGCACATGGTATACAGATCAGCACATTCTCCCCCGTAAGGGATACCCCACACCCCACACATGGCCCGGATTGTCCCAGAGGGAGCCCGGGCCCAGTATCCTGCGGAGCCTCCATATGGTGAATTTTTGTGGTCAGTCGCAAGACCGCAGGAAATTTACGCCTAAGCAACCCGGGATGCCCCTTAAAAGTCCCGGTGGGAGGATTTGAGGTGAACAAATTTACACTAGGGACCCCAGGACCAGGAGGAACCCCTTAATATGCACATATACAATGCAATCTGTAACACACAAAACAGGCAACATAAGTGCAATCCTACATATATAAGTCAATAACACATATTTAATTGTATATGTATATAAATATGTATATATATCTGTATTCCAGCCAGACATGCGTAACCACCACAAAAAACACACACACACGCCCGCAATCAGTGGGGGCCCCCCGCTAGAGAGGGGCCCCCATACAAGCTAAGGAAGTGGCCATCCGGCCCTTACCACACAGAGCGCAGGTCAAAATGGCCCTAGAGAAGTGCTTGATGCAGGAAGAGGGAGAGAAGGGGGAGGGCGGGCCAGCGCAGAACGCACGCTCGCCAGGCCACGCCCCCCTCCCAGCAACGCGGATCCCCTAGAAACGAGCCCCCCCCCCCCCCCCCGGAGGGGAATAAGGGACCCAGAAGGGGGGGAACCCTGCCAGAATCCGGCCATAATTATAGAGGGACGGGGCATCCCACACCAGGATCACCAAAAAACCTGGATAAACGCCTACCCCATAGTGAGGTGTCACGGTAGAGCAGTGCTCCTTCCGCACCCATATGGTGCTGCCTACCTTTACCAGGACCCGCAGCCTAAGCTGGGAGGCTCAAACAGGGGCAATTTAGAAAGGGTCCTGGCAGTAATAGGGACAACAGACGGCCGGGCGCGAGCCCGGCTTACCTGTAAGTAAAGAAGTCTTCATCTTCTGTCTTGTTGCCTTCCCTGCAGAGAAGGAACTGGGGAATTGGTGGGAGGTCCCAGGTATATATGGACCGGGAGGGGCTTTCTTTTTTGCATATTCATCTCTGCAGAAGTTCGCCCTCTACTGGAGATTACCCAGATGTCATGAAGACCGAAGTGGAGTGTATGGCACACTTAGAATAGAGTCATACCCAGGGCTTGGACCAAAATACTTGCCCAAAAAGGAAGCAGCCAATGTCAAACAATCAATCTAGTTATTACTCATAAGGGTCAGAAAGATAATTGATGAAATGTAATGTTGATGTATGTAATTAATGTGAGGTTATGCACCTATCATACTAACTAAAGAGAAGGTAAGGTCACACAGGCCTTACTTTCTCCACCCCCACAGCAATAGGGCATACCGATTTAGGATGTCCAAGTTTCTCTGCCACAAGCCAGAGACCAGCTAGCTCTGTATCACTGTATAACTTCTGGTGCAGGCTTTCAATCTGTCAGCAACCAATCAGACTCACTCCCAATCAGCAATGTGTCATTGCCAGTCACTGAATGGCTTGCTTCATGGTCAGCATTTGGGATACAGCAGTCACCACTGTCGTACCAGGGGCGCCAGACTTTTTTCAGTATTTGGAAAGCTGCCCAGTCCCAGGATTGTGGCCAGCAAAGAGGCAGTTGTACATCCCAAATCATGATGCCCCCATGCTACAGGGGTAGAAGAAGTTAAGTCTTTTGTGACTTAATTTCCTCTTTAAACCAGACCAACACCCATTTTTCCTTTGACGGGTGTTGGTCCCTCAGACAGAGAACAAGAACAAGTTGGGGGGGCATCCAGAGCCTGTTTGAAAAGCTATAGATTCCTTTTAACAGAACATCTCTATAGAAAGCAAGACCTACACTTACAAAAGAAACAAAAAAAAGAGCAATGCTCAAATAACATATTTATTGCTTGAGTACATTTTCACCTCATTTAACCCTGGAAGATTTTTTCTTTTTGTTATTATAATTCTAACACATAATGACACAATGTCACAGTTACTGATACATTTCTATACCTTGGCTTTATATACAGACTTGATACCACAAAGAAAAGTGAAATTACTTTAAAATTACATTATTCTGTGCTCTAGCGTTACATAAAAATGATTTAAATTAGTTAAAGAAGAATTACTCTTCCACTTTACCATTATTCTCTTAAAGGGGGCCTCTAAAATTAGGGGCCTGATTTATCAAGTGCTCTTTGCTAGACTATGCCGTATGGGTGCAAATTAGACTAGTGCAGAATATAAATTATATTTTTTTCTGAATGTTGCTGCAATGCTAATGTCTTACTAAATCTTTTGCAGTGCAATAACAGGTACCAGCGTAAAAAAAACGAATTATAAGTTATCATTTGCAGCATTCTAAATTGCACCAATGTGGCTTAGTGTAGCAGATAGTGTTTGAGAAGTTTACTTCAACTAAAGAACGGTTCTTCTATATTTTTCCACTTTCAAATGCATTAGATGGCAATTATCTATAGACAATTTGAATGAGTATTTACAAAAACAGAGCTGGTAGAACTGGACATGAATCTTCCCAACATTTTGTTCGACCGTGACAAATTGAATTTGCTAAGTTGTGGTCGAATTTACCTTTAAGCCAAATCTGAAGCCCAACACTAATTGCAATATTTTTTTCTATATTGAATGCAGTTATCTTTCTGTATTAGGCTCAATAATTCTGAAATTTAGGGCTGACAGTCCATCTAATGTATTTTACAAATGAAACATTGTAAAATAAAAACCTAATAAAAATATTAAAAAGTAAAGCAAACCTAACCCCGGGTATGACCCGCAGCAACATACTGGCCATTGGTTCCTCTACCCCCAAATGGGATTTCCAACATGCTAACAGAGCCTAGAAATGGCCACCATTTCCACCTTCATGATCCTATTGTTTCTGGCATCCTAAAGATAAAATCTCATTTTTTGAGGTCCTCAAAGTGGGAGAGCTGAACCAGTTAGTGGGTGACTGATTTATTTACAGGCTTTTGAGGAGCAAATATTCAAAGCATTCTATGCTACTCATGTGTGTAGTTAAGTAAAACCCTGCACCCGTTCAATGTGATCCAGGGATCTTTGATCCATAAAACATGTTGGTGATTGAGCCAATGGTCAGCCAATCTATGCATTCCACAACCGCGATTCAGCTATAAAGGGTAATTCTAATTATTTATTAAAGCATGGTGCACCAGTGGTGTGCCTTGTGGTGTGAGAACTTTTTCATTTTAGCACACAGGAAAGAGCAATCATTTTTTCTTGTTTTATTTTTACAAAATATCCCCTGTACCTGAGATGGGGCATTTTATAGCTCATTTTGCCAATGAGGTAAGGATATTTTTTCAAGTTTGCAAATAACAGCTCATTATGGGCTACGCAGAATAATTTGGCATTTTTTTATGCATACGGCCCTGTTATTTCTACATTCCTAAAAAATATATATATAGCTCATTGGAAACATTGTGTATCTCACCGGTAAATGTGTCCTATCACAGGTACTGGTCATTTTTGGGAAAAAAAATTACCAATTGTTTTTAATTGCACATTTTATGTCTTAAAATGAAAAAGCTCACTGCGATGCAGGTTGCAATTCACACCACAAGGCACATCAGTAGTGTATCTTGCTTCACCAAATAATTAGCATCACCCCCATAGAGTGCTACCAAACCATAATAGTCCCAAAAATGTTGACTGAACTGCATCCAAACAGCACAGAGGCAGATTCCAGCAGCGTTACTAAGAAGTTAGCTGTAGCTATTAATACATCTGTTTGTTCATTTACTGTAATATTCCCCGGGCTAACCTTGATGCGCGAAAGCTGCTAAGCACACAGTACGTCACGCGGATGCATTAAGCTTCCGGATATTTATTTGGGCCATAACAAGCGCTGTATTTCCTTTCCCCGGGACACTAAATAAATAAAAAGTGCATATTTTATACATTAGTTATATTACATAATTTACCTGTGCAAGACACGAAGGACACCTCATCGTTTTATCGAAATGAAATTGAGGTGTGAATGAAATTTCCCTTCTAATAATGACTTCTGGCGACACTAATGTAATTGCTAGCGAATGGGATCCTCCAATGGTAGCGTCATATTAATATGAAATATACAACACGCTGCTACGCGCAAAATGAAATTTATGCTAATTGTATATGAACCGCAATAATGGATTGGCTGATAAGGACGCTTCCCTTTGTGCTATACACCGCTCTCAGAACTGAAGAAAAATTCCCTTGCTAATTTGTGTGATTAGCTCATTGTAATTGTAAAGAATTTTTAATTATCAGCGAAAAGCCATTTTTTTTATACAAGCTGCCTTTTAGTTGTGTGCAATGTTATATTGCAGCAGCCAATGTAGGAAATAAAGATTTAAGGTCGTAACTTGCTGTTAAGTACTCTGTTGTCCAATGTCATCTTGAAAACCATGAAAGCTTATTTATTTAAAGAACTATGTAAAGTGAACATTTGCACAGGAATCCAAGGCCTCATCTATAAACATAGTTTTCATCCTCTTTCTTTATTAATGTAGAAGAGCCCTGCATCGTAGGGGACAGAGGGGTCTATCTAAAAATAATGAGGTTTCTATACCTGAACTTGTCATCTGATAAGTTGGCTTGGGTATTTCAAAAAGTGTCAGTGTTACCAGATCTCTTAGAACACTGATTCTCAGCCTGCGGTACGTGTACCCCAGGGGGCACGCAGCAGTGTTCTAGGATGCATAAAAAGGGGGGTTATTTGGGGTATGGTAAATAATTTTAACAGTAAAATATTATTCTTTCTTGCATCAAAAAGTGCTACAAGGCCCATGACCTACTTATTTTGGTAACATTAGTAATTAATCTCCTCCTTGGGGGTACTTGGTTGTAGCTGCTTGTCGTTAGGGGGTGCTTGGCAAAAAAAGGTTGAGAACCACTACCTTAGAACACTGAGGCCCTTATTTAACAAGGGATAGCGCCAGGTAGCGACTGGTGAGCGGCCGGAAATGACGGGCCCCGCCACGAGAATGCCGGCTCCCCACCACAATCACACATTTATCAAGCCGATCCTGCTTAGCGACTGAGAGAGCGCCAGATAGCGAATCATTCATCATTATTCCAGCCTCAGCCCACAGCGCCAGCGAGCGACCTTGAACAGCGACAGGTATGACCTCTCGCTACCTTGCGCTCTCCAATGCATTTCAATGGAACAATCTTTAAATAATCATAAATAATTGTTATTAATTTTTTTTTTTAATGTGAAAAATTCTGTTACCACTTCTGCAATGTAAGATATTTTTTTTAAGGTAAAAAAAAAATTAAAAAAAAAATTTGTGCAGAATTGATATTACAGGTCTGATATTAATGTATTCATATTACAAAATGTTTTTATAAACTTGTTTTTTTTGGTTTCAAAAAATATGGTTGTTTGGGGGTTAAAAAAACACTTTTAACCCATCGCCACCAGCGCTCTGGGGTTTAAACATGCATTTCACAGCGCGAGAATTTTTTGAGCGTGATTTGTTAATGAATATGCTGGGAGCCGTTCGCTATGGCCATTCGCTGTCATGCGCTCCCATACAGCGCGGAACCTGTCAAATAGCGACTCCTCACCCAATATTCAACATTACCGCACATGACTGAGTCGCTGTCAACAACCGAACAATGGCCAAGCACAGCGACTACTAGCGGGCGCTCTGAAAATACTGCTACAGTCGCTCATCTGTCGCTACCTGGCGCTATTAATGAATCGGCCTCTGATTCTCAATCTGTGGTACGTGTATACCAGAGGACTGATGGGTCTATTATATTATTTTAACAGTAAAACATTATTAATTTTTGCTTTAAAAGTGCTATGAGGCCTGTGGCCTACCTATTTTGGTCAAATGTATAACTGATCGCATCACTGGAGGTACTCTATTGGAACTTATTGTCTCTAAATGGTACCTTGTGTAAAATGTGTGAGAACCGCTGCCTTAGTGGCTACTGTTCTAAGAATACTTAGAACATATCTATTTCTATATATTTATTTTAGAACTCTGTACAAAAAAGTGAGGATTCATTGTTGGTGCGTCAGTCAGTTTGAGCACGCTATTTGGAGCGCTCAGGCTTCCATCTGATTCATGGTAGTCAAAATGGGATGTGCTATCGTTTGAGCATCAATTTGCTAGAGATAAAGAGAATATCTGGGAGGAAAAATTGGGCAAAAAAAATTATGGTTTAATTGGAATCAGAAATCCCTCCCAAACTCCATCCCCCCCAAAAAAATAGAGAACACAGGTTCTCCAGAGAATATACTCCGAAATGACGAAAAGAGCCTTGCAGAATACACAGAAATTGGAGAGATTAAAACGCTATGGAGAGACATTAAAGGAAAGGGGAGAAACATGGAGGACCATTGGTAGCAGTTAAGCACTTAGCCAGCCAAATGTGTATGGGGGAAGTCCATTTGTGCTTCAAAACAGCTGATTTACATTTTGTAAGGCGCAAATTGCTCTTCTCCTGTGTTCTTGCCACTTGGTGCACTTCGCACACGAGTCAGGTACACAAACACCCATGATTCATGCGCCTAGGAGAATACGAAATGGTTTGCACTCTGCCTGAGCGTTTTTGGGCACCGACCTTGAATCGACCCTATTGTTACTTGCTTCCTGTTGCGCCCCCCAGCACCCCTAGGCAGTTGGAGAGCTGAGCTTGTCTCTTCCTTTTCAGCTTGCCTCTTCCTACTTCACTTCTGTTCATCACTTCTCTTGCCATCACTCCTCTACCCACCTCTGTTTACCTCCTCCCACCATATACCTGCTAACCTCACTCCTGCCCACCTCATCTTTGTCCGGCACACCTCTTTTTGTTTGTCCTTCGTCTACTTTTGTTTCCTTGACCTCTGCCTATTTTTATCCACTTCTGCTCACCTTTCTCTGCCTAACCTCTGCTCAACTCACCTCTGTCCTCCTTACCTCTGTCACCTCTTCCTGTCCCAACTATGCTCAGCTCTCTCCAATTCCCTCTTTTCACCTCACCTTTGTCCAGCACATCTCTTACTGTCTCATCTCTGCCCACCTCACCTTGGCTACCCTCAGCATTGCCTAACACTACCCACCCCTTCCCACCTCAGCTCTCCCCACCCCTGCTTAATTCTGCCCACTTCACCTCATCTCGCAAACCTCAGCTCCATTCACCTCTCTCTGCCTTACCTTTGCCCACATCTGCCCACATTACCTCTTCCTTTTTCACCTCTACCCACCTTAGGATAGCTTGCATAAATAACTTCATTCTCACAGCTTTTATTGCGGCCCCCTAAAGTAGAACGATAGGACAATGCGGCCCTTATACCAAAAAAGGTTGTGCATTAGGCATTGTTAACCTATCCGTAACTTCTCTAGAGGTGTGTTCCTGCAATTCTCTAAATATTATTCTATAATTATTTTCAACTATTACTAAAGAACGATGTTGAGTAAATGTAGACATTAACAAAGCATAGAAATACAAGAACCTTCCTATGTATTTATATCATTTGTCTTTTTAAATGCAGCTAAGCTCTGCATCACAGGGAGCTGAATCTGCAGTCTTATGAACTGGCTTGGGTATTTTAAAAGTCATAGTCACCTGATCCCTTAGGAGAATTTAGACATTGTTACCTGATCCCTCAAGTCATCTATGGAGCTATGCAGTTAGCAATTCTTTAACTATTCCTCTATAACTATTCTTAAAGAAATATGTGAAGTAACATGTCAATGATTTAAAGTGGACCAACACCCACCGCTGATCGGCCCGGGAATCTATAAGATTCCCGGGCCGATCAGCTCCCTGCCTGCGGGGCACCCCGATTGGGGTTGCCCCGCTGTGTGAAACCCCCCAGGACACTCGCAAATCCTACCTGTTCCTTGTTCCAACGGCCCATGCGCGGGCCGCCGCTGCCTCTCGCGTATCCCTCTAGCAGGGCGCGCACCCACGCCGGCCGTTTGTAAATGGCCGGTGCGGGCGCACTCCCTGTAAGAGGGACACGTGAGAGGCGGCGGCGGGCGCTCTAACCTTGTCCGTCGACGGACCTCGCTTGTCCGCCGGCGGTGATTGGTGGAGCGAGTAACGTGGGAGCGGGTCAGGTGAGTTTTTGGGGCTTTCTGGGGAGTTTCACACAGATCGGGGTGCCCCGCGGAAGTGGACCAACACCCAAGATAGTGAAAATCCTGGGTGTTGGTCCACTTTAAGTGGACCAACAGTGAAAAATGACTTAAACTGGACCAACATAAACATAATTTACCTTTTTCTAACCCCTGCTGTGGTAAATGTATAAACAAAATGGTGGCTTGTGGAGCTGTAGGCCACCTGCAAACAGGAAGTGCTACTAGGTTTACTGTTACTGTTCAATGTCAGTTATGTCAGTAGAATCCAGGCAGCAGCATTGCTGAGATGCTGGGAGAGGAAGCTCCAAAATGGCCGCCACCACCTCTGTGAGGAGGTGTTTCAGCTTTGAGCGGGTGCAGGAGCAAATGTAAGTGCTGACAATGATGTAGAATCATGCATACAGCAGACAGGGCAAGAGAGTTTTGGGGAGTTTTCTTTTCTTTTCCAACTGTGCCAGGCTGTTGGTCTGGTTTAATATGCGTGGAATACAGCGCTAATTGGATGAGAGCTTGCACATTCCGCGTGGAAGCGGGGATAGGTGAGTTTTTGGAAATGAACTAGAGGGTTCAAACAGCGGGCATCACAAATTGGAAAGGACCCAGGACCAAGAACCAAGAAACCAATGAAAATCCTGGGTTTTAGTACACTTTAGAAAGTGTCATTGTTATCAGATAGGAGAGGAGATATGAAGGAGACTATGACAAAAGAATAACTGCCTGCACAATCCAAATAATTCAACAGGGCGCTACTCCCTAAAGGCATTCAAATACAAAAGATTACAAGAAAGACACAACTTTACACGTTAACGTCAAGAAGCTTGATACCAAATCACCTCCATGTTATCAGAGCAAAACAAGAAGAATTTCATTTTCCAATGGGGCTAGCTAGCATTTAACTTGGGCATACGCACAGGCTTCAGCTCCAATTCTCTTAGGGCCACTTCCTTGCATGCCTGCCAGCTCAAAGGGTCAGGTTTGTTAACATCTCAGGCTACCAAGTGAAGGCGAGTACACTGTAGAACGAGCACGCGTAATCAGACTCTGAGCATTTATCTTGGGAAAATAATGCATTATTACTGTTATCATACACACGGTTGGGTAATATAATATAATGACATTAAACTTAATACAGACAGCAATGAACATATTTCTTACAGTGAGGTGGAAAATACAACTCTGAAGACTGTTTAATTTAATTGAACAATATTGTAGCCTTGAAAAATGGTTCAATTATACATGTTTATTAATATCACCAGGTACAGTGCATCATGTTGTGTGCAACATTGTACTTTAAATGTGCCCCCGCAATGAGATTTATAATAGTTTACCACTGCTCCCCGCACGTTACTTTTAAGCGCAAAAGAAAGACGCTCTTTTACACTAAATTTCTAGTTTTGTGTCTAGCTGAGAAGTAACAAAATGCTTGTTTTGTGCCCTAAATATAGCGCTGTATACCGGAGCTGCAGCAGCCGATATAGGAGGCTGAAGAATTTACAAGCTATTGGGATGTTAGGAAAGATAAAGAAGGTCAAGGAGATAAGAGGATACTGATGGATGGACAGTGCTGATGTCTAAAGTCAGGTTAAAGTTAAATTCGACCTGAACGGAATTCTGAATCTTCAGGGGAAATTTAGCAAGCTCTAGTTTTAAATGAGAAATGACATAATTCCATCCAGGAGAATACAACCATACAGTACAAGAAACTACTTTCGAAAATTATAACCAACTATAAATTACTTTAAATTTGAATACCAGTGTAACTGTACTCCAGTGCCAGTCGACCTGCTCCTGTCTGGTGACGACATGTAATATAAAAATGGGAATGTAATATAAAAATGAGCCTTACTTCGCCACCCACTTTCCTTCCGGTAGAGGGGCTTCCATGTTCTAAGCCAATGTCCTGGGTGTGGACGCTGCACACTAATTGGCTGGCCAAGTCTCCTTGTGTCCCTTGCCGAATAGTGGGGGAACGGGCATTACAGCTGGTCAGGTAGAGCTTATTTGCTATTTTAAATGCCTAAATACAGGTCAGCATCAGACAGAGGATCTGGGGGATGGACAGCAAGAGCAAAGTCTAGTTACCCTGGACCCTACGCAGAACCTTACACTGCTTTAAAAGCTGATTTATAGTATGATAACCCTTAGTGTTGTATTTGTTTTAAGATTAAATTGATTAAAATGTTGCTGGTTCAATTGGACAAGATATTTAAAACTGCTTAGAAGAAAACAGACATATTCAAGCAACACTGGTTAATGGCTTAGATGTCACCTTATTACAAGGCTGATGATGCCCCAAGTGGTCACTTGCCTTAGGTCAGGTGTCAACCACCATTCCACTAAGCTTTACCTATATTTTAGCTATCTAGTTAGCCTTTGGAGGCACAAGTTGACTTCCAGGACGTTTTGTGATACCAAGACTATGCAGAGCTTCGGGTAAATCTCAGGCCCACTACGCTGGGCCTTATTTGAGTAATCAGTCCAGATCAGGTCATGCTAGAACCAGGTCAGAATGCTAGCTGGGATAAGTAACAAGTAGGCAGTCAACTAAAAGCAAACATGAGGGAGTTTCAAGGAAGAGTTTAGGTCCTAAAAAAGGTCAGCATTTGGCAGGTCTAAAGAATTTATAAGGCAAAGCATAAGAGAAGTTAGATACAGGCAGGGTTGGACCAGGCAGCAAACAGAGATCAACCTGGTCAACAACAGAGAAGCACACTTAGACGAAAAACAGAACACCCTAGGAACTGACCAATATGAGAGGCAGGGCCAGTTCCAGGTCTGTATGTGCACACAGGGCAGTAGAACTGCATATGAAATACATGAAATCCACTCAAAGCTTTGCAATATAATTTTCTGGCCCCAGTACAACCCAAATGGGCCCTGCTGCAAAGAAGCCATAGCCCTGATAGCATCCCTGATCTACGATCTTCTGGCTGCTTCACTATTTCTGTGATTGCGAATGATGAATAAGGGCACCAACCCTCCATGACCTATACGTAATGATTGGACCCCTAGTTTGAACTGGGCCCCAAGGCAACTTGGCTGGTTTGTCAGTGGGGTCCAAACAGCCCACCTATCACATAAAGATACTATACATCCTATGTTATGTCTGGAAGGGTCCCTAGTTTGAACTTCAGTTTGCAAATTGGTTTTAATTTTGAGGTGAGTATGATTGCCCTGGGAATTATAGGTTACAAAGGGGCCCAGACATTGTTGTTATATTAGGCCCAAAGGTTCCCAGTGACGGTCCTGGATCCATTGGTTGCAGAACTCCACCCTCGATTGTGTCCCTGCAACACCGAGTGGGGAAATTATGTTTACAGGTGGTCAATCAAAGGGTCAGGGCTCAGTCCAGTGAGACTTTTATGATGGATGGAGAATTTGTATACCCTCATCCACCTCTCCTGTTCTAACACCATGGCTGTTATCTGGCTAGTTCACAATCAAAAAGACATATTAAAGGGGCTATAAGCCAAGTGGTGACAATAAGGCAGCAAGCAGCTCACCTGATGCCTGTCCCATGTGCCTTTCCTCCATTTCCTGCAGCATCGGGTAGAGGCAATAACATGCTTCCAAGGTTTGACCCCCTAACAGGAACCAGTCAGCAGATCATGCTCAATATGCACTTAGAATATGTAAGGTATTTACTTAAAATCCTTAGAAATTGTGTATTGTAACCTATTGCCAAGGGTGATAAGTCGGGAAAAAGTTAGCATGTGCCTGGACAGGCCCCTTAAAATATTGCTAATTTGACTAGATGTGGAAAACAAGGGTTAAAAGCTTCTGGGGCTCACTTATCTTGGTGGCATTAACCTGAAGTTGGACAATCGTCGATGGGTAGAACAGGAACAATGAAAAACGTATGTAAGCAGATCCAGGGACTTGGTCTGTACATATCACTGGGTATTGCTACCAAAGTCTAGCAGAGTGCATACAATTTGCATCTGATTTTTGATGTTGAACATGTAATTGTATTAATATTTCCTCTGTTATCTCCACATACTTCATCTGTCTAGTTTATTATTTAATTATGCAAATTGGTCTCAAAGAATTGTAGAATCCTGAGAAGATCAAAGGAACACAATAGAATAATTGAAGCACTGAAGTAGTTTTGGTCACTGAGGAATCTTATTTGATTTCATACAGCATTCATGATTACGCTATTTAAGGATTAACTTTCTTCAATATTCTAAGAGATCATCCCAGAAGAACAGAAAGAAAGAAATGAAAATATTGTTTAATTTAAGTTCCAAAGTAAATAACGCAACATAAATCAATTAAACATTTTTTCAGAAGGGATATATTAAAGCAGTGAATATAATTATAAAATGAGCACAAACACTGGGTCAAGTGCACCTGCAGACTAAGGCCCTTATTTATGAAGGAATAGCGACTGGTGAGTGGCCGGTAATGACGGGCCCCGCCACGAGAACGCCGGCTCCCCACCACAATCACACATTTATCAAGCTAATCCTGCTTAGCCACTGAGATAGCGCCAGATAGCCACTCATTCATCATTATTCCAGCCTCAGCCCACAGCACCAGCGTCCGACCTTGAACAGCGACAGGTATGACTTCTTGCTACCTGGCACGCTCCAATGCATTTCAATGGAACAATCTTTAAATATTCATAATTAATTGTTATTAATTGTTTTTTTTTTTTTTTTTGAATGTGAAAAATTCTGTGACCATTCCTGCCATTTTAGATAAAAAGGGAAAAAAAAAATTGTACAGAATTGATATTACAGGTCTGATATTAATGTATTCATATTACCAAATTATTTAAAAAACTTGTTTTTTTTGGTTTCCAAAAATATGGTTGTTTGGGGGTTAAAAAACTACTTTTAACCCATCGCCGCCAGCGCTCTGGGGTTTAAACATGCATTTTACAGCGCGAGAATTTTTTGAGCGTGATTTTTTAATGAATATGGTGGGAGCCGGTCGCTAGGGCCAGTCGCTATCATGCGCTCCCATACAGCGCGAAACCTGTCAAATAGTGACTCCTCACTCAATATTCAACATTACGGCAAACCGACTGAGTCGCTATCAACTACAGAACAACGGACAAGCACAGCGACTACTAGCGGGCGCTCTGAAAATGCAGCTACAGTCGCTCAACTGTCGCTACCTGCTGCTATTAATGAATCGGCCTCCCCGTAAAAACTCAAATTATACTTACCTACGCTCCAAAATGGCTGATCCATCCAGGTCTGCTCTCTCAGAGGGTGGAACTGCCAAGTCCTAGCCCTTGTTCTATAGTCATTCTCAGAATATCTGCTAACATACGTGGGTGTCCTGAGTCTTCCCCCATTCACCACATGACGCTGAGAGCAGCTTAAGCTTTCAGGCAGTGCAAGGGAAGCCACTCCTTTTACATATTTGTCTACTCCAGCAACCTGCAGTGTTTCATCAGCTCTTATAACTAACAAAAGGATGCATGCATTATGGTATTTACCTGACTGCTGCACCCAATTTTTCCAATGACTGGAGAGCTTCATTACCCAGCAGTATCAATCCCAGGAAGCACTGCTTCCAAGACAGCTGCCCATGGCTGAACCAACGGCACTGCTATGACCTCAGTGTTGCTTTTAAAAGCAGTGTTCATCTCCAGGCCTGCCCTGTGATATTTGCCTGTTAGCTTTCTGATGTTCTGTTGCTGACCAAGTGCCACTTCAAACTAGGTCTAATGGTAAGCCCTGTTCCTGACCCAGTGTCATGTCCTCCACATCCTCTGGCAATCCCCGTTTTTAACTCAATGCCACATTTGGCCACATCCAGTACCAGGCCCTGGTGTCATCCCAGTGCCACGTTTGGCCATTCCCAGTGCCAAGGTCTGTTGTCAACCCAGTGCCAAATCTAACTCATGCAGGGCCAAGTATTGCAAATGTCTTTTTAGAGTAAATGGCTGATGCAGAATAGGCCTCAAAATTGTGCAGCTGGGTTACATGGTAGACACTACTGAATCTTTTGAGGATGTTTGAGATTTGTTTTAGATCAATTCAGACAAATCAACCAGTTATTTTCAACTGATTAGTTAGAATCTGAGCTTCACGTTCATATCTGATCATAGGAATCACTTTGGGGCCAAATCTATTCTGGATTGTAAAATAAAAAAAATATCAGATTAATATAAAACAAATATGTGTTTTCAGAAATGCTAGTGTCACGTAGCGCCATGTAGAGGCAGTTGTTTTTCTGCAGCGCCACCAACAAGCCATATTTATGCAAAAAAATTTTAAACTCCACACATGTAGCATTCCATGTATCAAGAGCGCCTGGTGTTTGATTAGCGCTGACGCTGTGTTCCCTACAGCGCCACATCACATCAGATGCTCAGTGTCGTTCTCCCATAGACTTCAATTAGCCATTCCAGTAATGTTATTTTTTTTGTGACATCTGGTTAGTGATTTTTAATTTTTTTGTGCTCATTCAGCTGACACAGGATCCCTGGCCTGTTCAGAATGTTTAGTTTTTTTATATGCGGCAAACTTGTGTTTTCATGCCTGCCAATCATGTGTCATGTCATTTGTGTGTCTCTGATGTCACTCCATTCCCAGTTAAAGCTATTTTCTGTACTGCACATAGCGCTGTATGCCTGAGTGTCATGGTTTCTACTATTGCATTGCTTACACATATGTGCACATGTCTTAACAATGAAGGAATGTTCTATTCATATCGGGTACTCAATGAAGCATTCAGGGTCAAGCCTTAACCGCACAGCCTACCTACTGGTTGGCTAAAAAATATACAAGTACAAAGATAGGATACATTTGACCACTTTATGTCCACCAGGACAACTAGCCAACAGAGAATCATCCTCGCTAAGGGAAGCAATGACATGAAAGAAATGCAGAACAGTTTGGGCTGTCCACAGCTGGTGAGTAATACATTGCATGTTTTTCACTCTATATACTATTGCAGGAATATCATTACAAACAATAAATGCTGTTTCCATGGGTGATATTTTAGGCAAGATCTTCATTGGAGCTTCTGGTTAGAAAGAATTTCATGGTGTGACCATGCTGCTCAATTCTAAAGCTTTGGTGGTCCAATCAAAAACCAGCACAGCACAAGAAATGTAGAGCGAGCTGGCTGTGGTGCAAGATGGTGGCAGAACAATTTGGCATCTTGCCATTTCTGATTGAGTTAATCCTTAAGAAAAATTAAGCCTGCTCTTTTGGGCACCATGGTGCATGCTTGTATCCAAATATTTGATTCTCAACCACTGGCCAACAAAGAAAAGACAGGCCTGGGGAAAGAAACAAGCTACATCTGGCCACAATATACACTACATTTATATACATTACATTAAAACAATATATTCTGCTATCCCACAACAAATGCTAACATGATCATGTTATTATAATATACGCTATACCGGAAAAAAAAATCCACCAGTAATACTATCAACAAGAAAGATATGGCTGGATATATAGGGCAAATCTACGCATTTCCATATCAAATAAGTGAGCTCACTGGGGAACTGGACTTTCTACTATAAAAAAGCATGCAAATTGATCTCATGAGAAATTTGTTCTGAGCCTCATTCATATGAATATAAAACATATCAAAGATAAATCAAAAGAAAAATTATATCCAGAGGAGAGGAACTAGCTCCTGGCACCCAGAAAATATAGTAGGTAGTTTGTATAGACAACACTAGAGAATGAGGAGAATCATCTAAGGACACAGTCAATGTACTATAAGGCCAGAACTAACTTACCATACCTTTAGTTCATTGTATTTATCTAGCTCTGATATTGATAATCGTAGGTGGTACCAACATTGTTTGAAAAAGTACTTCACATCAGGATAGTATAAATGCATAAAACATAAGAAACACATCAATGGGCTTTGAACAGCAACTGTACTAGCTGCAAGAATACTTCCTGCTGATAGGAAAAAATACATTAAGTTGACTTCATTTTAATCAATGTTTTTGCAGACTGTTGAGATGACCTGAGATGTGAGGAAAGTAAAATAAAGAGCCTTATTTATGAATTGTCAGCATCACACAGCACCACATTGTTGGCCTCAGTGGCACTCAGCATGCGATTTAAGAAACAAAAACAAAACAAAAAGTAAACTCACATATACATCACTCCCCCGCGGCTGCCCAGGACGGCACAGGAGGTTAGAAGATAGAGGAGCGGCAGATGGGAGGGCAGGGTAACTGATCCCTGCATGATTCTCCCGTTGCCAGCGCTGTCCCCATTGTCCACGATCCTCTCAGTTCCCACAGCCGCCGCTGCTTCTTCTCTGGCGGCATGAGCAAACACTCCGGCTCCGTACAGTGGGTGGAGCTGCATAGCCCCAGGTGTTTGTTCTGTGTGCCTGGCTCTGGCAGGGACAGTGCCGAGGTGGGGGCATTGGACAAGCATCAATTACTCGGCCCACACGCCTGCCGCTCCTCCATCTTCTGATCTCCCGTGGCTGTGTTAGCCTGATAAGACGCACTGACATTCCCCCCACACTTTTGGGGAAAAATAAGTGCGTCTTATATGGCGAAAGTGTGGAAATATTACAAACATCTATTTGTACAGAACTTGCATTATGACTTGTCAGTAAAGGAAACGCAGGACCTAGATGTTGCCAAATGAAATTTCTTTTTTATAGAAAAAAATGGTTTTTCGTGGCTTCTTTTTGTTACAAATTTGTTATTTGAACAACAACAACAAAAATGCAGTCTAAACGCACTGTAAAGTTGTCCCCATTATTCCCAGCCAGCGCAGGAAAAATACAGCACCAATCTTTTCAAGGAAAAAATACTTAAATACGCTGTGCAGTGTAGAAAAGACGGCGGTACAAAGTGGCGCTCACTAGTGCAGGGATAGTCGGCAGTCGGGTCCAACAGGTGTTGATATAGGCTAATCAAGACCTAGTGCAACAATCAAAGCAAATTAGTTAGCATCGGCCATTGTAGTTCACTGCGCAGCACCAGAGAAGACAAAAATACTGGTGCTCCAAAACTTTAAATTTGCATTTAACCCGAATATTGCCTCCTCTGTTTGGCTCGGTGGGACCCAAATGAGGCAATACTTGTGTCATACTACTTGGCCTTATTGCAGCCTTCTTTTTATTAAAAAAAATCTACTTATTACTTTGATGCACTAGATATAGGGTCTGGTTTTCCCGGAGATCACAAAGCTGGGCCTCTGGCTGTGGCAGCGTAGCAGCCTCTATGTCCTTTAGCATAGGCCTAGTGCTCTTCTATCTAGGCCTAGAGGAGCTTTCTGCACATCTGGCACCCAGGGGGTGTGTGGGTAACTTTAACAGACCAAGGATATTAAAATGCCATGAACATCTGTTGCTCACATGATTTAGGGGTAGTGACATGGGCTGTGGGGATTGGATTCCTCTTAGGGCGCTGTCTGTCAAGCCTATACAGTCCCATACAGTTCTCCAGAGGGAGGGTCCACTTACTTTATTAAAGACAAATTAAAGACAAACTCCAACTTCACTGTTCGAGCAGTACAACTCTTTTAGTGTGAGGTCTGGAGTTCCTCCTCAATATGGGAGTATGTATCTGCTCTGTATTGCCTTTGGCTGGCTCCTTTTTCTGGGTTTTCTCCTGCAGAGGTGCTGGTAATTAGCCAGCATCTGTGCTACTTCCTTCCCTTTATAAATTGATCCACCCTTGCTGCCAGTGGATCAGTATTGTTTTGTCTTCTTTGTTTTTTCTTTTCTGACACAGCTTATTGATCTGCTTTTGGACTTTGGACTTTTGAACTGGATCCCAGTCCATGTATGTTTGCAATGTTCACCTGTATATTTGTACAGCAGCCTCAGCATGTGTATGTTTACTGTGTTCACCTGTATTTCTGTACAGCAGCCTGTTTGCTTTATGCCAGGTATACTTGTTTACTGTTTATCACTCTGTTTCACAGCTCCCAAATTCTAGTCATCCTATAGTGGGGGATTTCTCTGCTGAGAAATCCGTGACATTTAGCAGTTCCAACTGTACAGTCAGATTACAATCTCCCTCTTGTAGTACAAAGCCTTGGGTCCCCTTTCATAGCTCCAATACATCCTAACTCCCACACTTCTGGCCTAGGGCTTCTCTAGTTCCTTGAAGCCTCCTCCAGCACAGCATTCTTGTTGGATCCACTCTGGGGAACAATTAATCAGCAATTTCTAAATGATTTCATACTTATATAACCTCTGATTCCTCCCAGATAAACCATTGCTGCAAAATGAACACAGCAATGCACATGTCCATGCTATGTGTGGAACGTTTCAGACTGCCATGAGAGTCTAAAAACATGTATAGTTGTTATTTACAGAAACTCTAATACTACAATGAGTGCCCATGACACAGGGAGGGTAATTTACTGAGATGCTCTCAGCGCCCGCACTGCTGAGGCAGCTGAAGGCAAGCTTTGTATAAGGTAATGCGCAAATGACCCCCAGTGCCAGCTGGGAGCACTGGAAACCCACTACGTGATCTTAGCATTGCTTAAATAACCCCCTTAATATCAGCTGCAAAAGCTTCCTCTGTCCATATTTTAATAAGAGCTGTGTACTTTATTCACTGTGAGGGCGGTAGGGATGGGGTTTTGTCCACAAGTTATCTTGCAAAGTGCAGGGGGTGCATGCACTCTGTGCAGTAAAACACGGACCTAAAAGCTGCACTAGAAGAGAGAAAATAGGACTTTTTTTGTTCCCTAATAGACTAACGGTAAACGGTAATAATTAATTTATAATTCTTACGTCTCTTTTTTTAAATTAGTATTATTGTATATTGGATTTCATCTGTCAGCTCAGTAACAGGACAGTAACAAGAACCCCAGGAGAAGTCTACACGGTGCTTACAGGCTTAATTATACGGCAATGTGGCTGTGTAATCAGTTGAATCACTCCTATGGATGATTAACCTATATATTTAAACAAAAGGTGACGGAAGCAAGAAAGGTCATGTGTTTTGCCAGACATTCACTATTGAAATGGCATCCACATAAAACAATACTAACCCCCACTGGCTTTTTGGTGTTGCATGTTCGTTTGTTTTTATCTGTTGATTAACTTTTAAAGCACAGCTAAACCTGCTGAGCATGCAACTCGCTGCAGTAACAGTAGCATGCATACGACTCCTAACAATTTGCTGCTCAGGTTCAATGAAATGTGAAAGTTTTTATACCAAGAGAAGATCCAGGTATTAATTCAATAAACGTTCCTTAAAATATCTAAAAAAATATGAGAATGCTTTATGTAAAGAGGAACACTCCCCAAGCCTCACCGATCTGCACCGCCCTACGTTTTTACCTTTGGGAGGCATTTACTCACTTCGCCGGGGGATCCATCTTCTAGGTCTCTCGGATTCCAGGTGACCTTCCAACAGGCAGCATCATCTTGCAACCCATAAGGCACTGCGCGCTAGACTTCATTGATCGGTGCAGAACTTTGAAGAGCACAAACAGCTAAGCCGGTGCCGAGGGCAGCTGCTGACGGCTACGCTGCCTGGATGGCTATGCAACAGAGCGGTGCCGAAGGGAGCTGAGTGGCGTGTGCCAGCCACATACCCCCCTCCCATCTTGCAGCTGTGGCATGACTGCGCCGTCCATTCAGGAGGGCCGGCCATGGGCGTGCACACAGCTAGAGGTGAGCGCACAGACACGGTGAGGGCTCCGGGGGAGGGTGTGTGTTCCGGCAGGTTTCACACAGCTGGGAATCCGAATTTGGGAAGCCCCGAGGACTGAAGGACTGGAATGCAGTAGGCCCTGGAGTCTTTTACACTACAGGGCCTCCAATGTGCCTCTTTAAGGTCCCAGTCCAGTCACATGCTAACTTCCTCCCACATTATTCTCCCTGAGAACAGTGTAAAATGAGCTATTTTAAAGCATCTCAAAATCTCAGATTAAACACATTATGTGGGTTAAATCTGTTCTAACTTAGGTGTGGACCTAGGTGGAGAAGAGATTAGTGTAGGTGGGCTGTGGATAAAAAGGCAGGTTAAACGGGAGAGTAAATAAAGGGTTAATGTTCTCCGCAATCCTGTGAGGAAAAATAGGTTAGTGTATATACATAAAAGTATGAATAAACAAATGCAATAGTATTACCAAAGTGAAGTTTTGTTTGAGGGGGTGTTTCCACCTTTTAATTAAATCAGAAACAACTAGGTATCATTGCCTCTGACTAATTAGGCCTCAAAAATTGTTGGAATTTTAATCTTGCTGTCTGAGGGATTTCTCCTCTCAGGTAGCGTTATACAGATTGGTCAGTGTTAATTAACTATTGGCCCTGTATTCTGAGTTATTTGAGCTGGTTTGTGATGGATGATTCCTTGTTCAGGGTGAGTTGAGTTTGGGTTGGAGCAATGTGGTTGGTGGAACCTAGATGGTTTAGAGGTTGTGGGTTGGCGCTGAAATGAAATAAGCGGTGTTCCTGTGGTCCAGGTAGGTGGTGTGAGTTGAGGTAGATGACTGTTTTGGATGGATGGAGATGATTATGTCATCAGAAATGGTTCTGGTGGTTAGTGCAGATTAATTAGTTGATTTAAATTGATGCAACAATTAGTACAGTATATGCTCAGTGTTTATATTCCCTGCCACAGCCTGGATTGGCTTTGGTTTTATTTATATCCTTTTTATTAATGGTAAACAAATTAAAGGAAATTGTATGGATTGCAGTTGCATTGCAACCACATTGCTCCAACCCGCTAGAAACTCAACTCACCCTGAACAAGGAATCATCCACCACAAACCAGCTAAAAGGACCCAGAATACAGGGCCAATAGTGTAATCAACACTGACCAATCTGTATAACGCTACCCGAGAGGAGAAATCCCTCAGACAGCAAGATTAAAAATTCCAACAATTTTTGAGGCCTAATTAGTCAGAGGCAATGAGTTGTTTCTGATTTAATTAAAAGGTGGAAACAACCCCTCAAACAAAACTTCACTTTGGTAATACGATTGCATTTGTTTATTCATACTTTTATGTATATACACTAACCTATTTTTCCTCACAGGATTGAGGAGAACATTAACCCTTTATTTACTCTCCCCTTTAACCTGCCTTTTTATCCACAGCGCACCTACACTAATCTCTTCTCCACCTAGGTCCACACCTAAGTTAGAACAGATTTAACCCATCTACATTTCTCCCAGGGAATACAGGTTTTTCCCTCAAGTAGGAGCTGCTCAAATTATCTAATTGTGCTTTCCTCAATCCAATTCCTGCAAATAAACACATTATGTATGTAAGTGGAGTAGTTTTCTTCACTTCAATTTCTGGGTGGTGACTGAGTTAGGAAGGGGGTGTCATGGTGCAGCTTTATGAGCCTGCAGTGGGACCGCACGTGTTTTCTCAATTTGAGAGCAGCAAGGGACAAAGTGGCTGATCCTGGAGAAAAGAGGACAATAATGGAGCCCTGCTACAGCTTCTACTCTGTGCTGAAGGAAATAGAGGAGTGGCATATGTGACAGGATTCAAGTGAGCGGATTGGTGTTGGTTTTACAGCCCCTTAAACAGAATCCACTGACTGCGAGACTTAAGATTTTCTTTTTAAAGTTTTGCTTTTAAAAGCAAATGAAGTTGTCACATTGCTCCGGTGAATGTTTTAGGTGCAAATCATGCTCTAACTTTCTCCTTAGAGAATCACACCTTTTATTTAATATATGACTTATTTCGAAATAAAGCAAGAAACCCAGTTTCCATAAGAGATTTTAAAGGGATTGACTAGTCCAACTTTAAAATCAATTGTCTGGCATCTTACCTGATAAACAGTAGTGTCAGTCGCATTTTGTCTATTTGCTCTGGTCACTGAAAGCAAAGGGAATTTCTTCTTCCTTTGCCTGCAGCACCTCCCCCTGATCCTGACCACAAATTCAATCCTGAGGCTTGTGTCAGGTTGACAACCCATCTCTTACCCCAGCTCACTCCAATTCAATGCACACAATAGGACTGTGGGATTTTTTTTCTCATGTTTTTTGGTGAGAAAATAGGTGTTTTACATGTATAGAGTGACTTATCAATGTATATAGATTTGTGAGTTAAAAGCAAATAAAATATTTGATGTTAGAAATGTATAGATTGAACAAAAAATTGCAAACTGTCAAAGAATGTGTTATATCTTAACGTTTAGGCATTAAGAAAAAATTGTCTACCAATGCTCGTATTATTCTCAGTTGCGTCCTGAGATTTTCTCAGCCAGGCGTACGCGATTGTAAGCCGAGTTTGTACCTGTTTCCAGCCATATGTTGCCACGGAGTCTTTGGTTCTCGGGCTCTGTGGCCATTTCCCTGGCATGCTGGCATATGCATACATGTTTTTTTTTTTTTTCCCTCACATCCCACGTTTGTGTGTATCCCCAGAGTGTGACTTATCTTCTCCCCCCTGGTTACTTAAGGGACATCCCATGTAGTGTGTGTCCCCAGTGTCACTCACCTTTTCTTCCTATTCCTGGTTCCTTTTTTGGCATCCCAAGTAGTGTGCATCCCTGCAGTGTGACTTACCTTCTCCCTGATGGTTTCTTTTTGGGCATCCCTGCAGTGTGACTTCTCACCTTCTTCTTCCTTGTTCTGTTTCCCCGATAGTGGTTTCTGCCACCTTCTACCACCCTAGCTTTACCTTCTGCACCCTGCAGTTTGCATGTTTTGTTTAAAAAGCACAACACACTGCATATTTTTTCTTTTTAATGTTTGTATTTTATTTTTAACATTTTTTAAATTTAAAACTAAAAATTTAAAATAATTATACATCTTGTCCCATTTTGGGGCCCATCTGGGTGTTGTCCCCTGATTCTGCTCCATGGCACCTGTAAAGACCAAGAAAGACATGTCAACATATGCTTCAACAGGTGTCCCTGCCAAATGCCCCAAAATGTTGGCCATTTTAGGGGATGACGCCTTACCTGCACACCCAGCCTTTGGCATGGCACTGGTGGCACTGTGCTGCTCCAGGTGGGCTCAATTCTCTGCCAGAACTCTGATGCTAGAAGAGAAGCACAATTCAGTCGCACAGTTCAGCATGAGTGGGCAACTTATCTATGAAGCATCCACTTACCTTAGAAGTCCTGGCAGAAAAACTGCCTCACCTGGGACCTCTTGCCAGTATGTGCATATACACCACTGAGTAGGTGCATGATGCTACCCCAAACCAGCATGTGCATAGGCATCTTAAAATCACTCCCATCCACTGTGGCGGCCACTATTACTTGCAGATTTGAATCACTGACGCACCTAGGCCAAGTGTAAGACCCAGCTCTCCAGGCCGCCATTGCTGGCGGATTGGAAAGTCTATGGGCTCGCTCCTGTCTCATCCTGCAACAATGTCCCCTACCCCTTGGCGTCCACAGCACTGAACCCACCCAAGCATCCCCTACAAACAGGCAAGGGTGGTACATGTTACAGGGGTTGGAGCGTATGACTGAGGCTGATGTGCAATGCATGATGTGGTAGCCTCTAGGTTGCAAAAATCTGTGCTGGCCTGTTAAATAAAGTCAATTGGTGCCCAGTTACCCCCCCCCCCCCACTTGTGTATAAAAGTACATACCTGACACCTGTACTTTGAAGGCACTGCTTGCGTCAGAGGGTAGCCAGAATCACTTAAAAGGCCCCCCAAAAAAACATTACTATCAAATAACAAGGTTAGGCCACAGAGAGAGAGCCACTAGGAAGGGGAACCTCAAGGGCAAATGGGCCATAAACAAACAAAATATCTTGCAAAAGGAAAGCTGATGAGTTGGGGGGCACAATTGCAAGTAATTCAAGAATTGCATCGGCATTAGACAGACAGTTTGCAGGACAAACTAAAGGTAAGGCACACTACAAGGACAAAGGAGTTAAACTAGGAATAGGGCGAATGGAGACTGAAACTAGGGACCTGAGCACACAATTAGGGAGGGAGGGCAGGGAGACAACTAGAAGGCACTAAAAAAGAGCAAAAAATAAATTGTATGGGGCCCAGCTGATAATAACATCTAACATTGCAAATGCAAGGCAAACTATAGAAACGCAGAAAGACAACACTTATACATACACTTACCCAAAAGCCAACCGCCACTCAGATCACCAGTCTCAAACTGAGAACAGAAACTGGAGTTCTGCAGGATGAAGATGCAATGGTTGGAGCCACGAAAGCCTGCCAAGATGCTGAAAAACCATAGATAGGGACCCAGCACGCACTGGGCATTCAGTGAATGTCCCATCTTATGGTTTTGTAAGAAAATGACAACAGACACAGGTTAATACAACAAGGATTAGCTAGTTTGGTGGAGCAGAACAAAGGCTAGGCTAAACACAGGAGTGTTGTCAAGAAGGAGTACCTAAAATACCTTTATTTATACTCCTGCGCCACAGGAGGCACCAACACCAGGTGTAAGCAGTTGATGGCACCCATGACATTCAGCATATTCACAATGTTGAAAAAACCCAACTTCACCATGTTCCAGGCTGCCAAGCTGTCAGGAAAAGAGATAGAATTCTCCTGCAGGGCAACCATGCCATTGAGAAATTTAGTCAGGGTGCGGCTCAACGAAGACTGAGACAAGCCAACAGTCAGTACCCCTAGCCTCTGGAAGGAGCCATTTGCTAAAAATTAAAGGCAGCCAACCAATTTAGTCGTATCTTCAAGTACACGTTCCTTTCTTGTGGTGGGGGCCAACCATGGCTGCAGCTCTGAGTAAAGCTTCTCATGAGAAACGCAGTTCATTCGTGTTGATTTGGACCCCTGTTGAATGGACATCCAATCAATGTCCAGACTACGGGTACGGGTATGCCTAAGCTTTCTTCAAGGAACTCGTCAAGGGGCTCTATCACATACATCCATCAGCAATCCTGCAAGCAAAAAGAGCGCGTAATTTAGGACCGGTAACTTCCGTTTTTTATTGCCCCACAAAAGGCCAGGTCAGGGCTCATAATAGTGCGCAAGCGCAGGCTGAAGCCGAAGGTTTATGAAAGCGAGAACACATAAACTCTGTCAGACAAGTAATATGTGTCGCAAACCGAAAAGTCCTGGAAAACAGCAAACTCTGTCAAGAAAGGACTACACTGCATAGCACGAACTAAAAAAACAGGCAAGGCATTTTCACATGCGGGAATGTGTACGGGGAGGCTATGAATCAGGCTTCTTATGTGGACCTGATTTATTATTTTAAATTATCCCATTATATTGTTTCAATATAAACACATCAATCACCTTCTGCAAATTATTTGCATTCTTGGTCAGCAGGAAAATATTTAGGGGACATCAAATATGAATGATCAGTTCCCAAAGGCCCATACTAAGTAGTAGTAGTAAGCATGAGCAATTGCACAGAGAGTGATTTAGAAAGGGGCACATAGAAGTGACAGCGGTGGCTTGGAAGAACACAGTGACAGGGATTGTACAACACCACCTCTGGGTAAAATCGTTGACACAAAAAGCCAGTAATAGTCTATAATAATTGTATGCTTTGTACTGGTGAGAGCTTAGATGGAATGAGTATTGGGAACATGGTTAAGATGTGGGACTAATTCGGGGCGGCCTTTAAATAACAGACCTATATATTCAGAGAGGTAAGCCAAATGGCATGTGCTAGCATGCTGGGATTACTACATATGAATGTAGGGGAGTGGTGGAAGGACATATAAGTGGAGTTTGTGGAGACAGTGGGTATTCTGATAGAATGTCATAGAAAATATGGTCATAGAAAATATGGTCCGCGACAAGGTTCCAAATCATTTAAGTGGCCCCTGCTTGTCAAAAGGTTGAGCACCATTGCTCTAAATGATGCTAAGTTAGCACAAAACTGATAACTAAGGTGGAGAAACAACAATGAAGTGGTCCCCCTGACGTTCTAGGCCACAGTTCGGTTGCAACCCCTGCACCACCAATAGTTATGCCCCTATTAAGATTCATATTAATAAACAAATTAAAATGAATCTCAGACTAGGAGTATCCTCAGGCATGATACACCCCACTGAATTTCTTTGTGTACAAAGTTGCCCATTGATCTCAAGAGGAGCATGCTGTACTGAGACCACAGTAAAGTAAGTGGGGTGTCTCGTGCCCAAGGACACTCCTGATCTGAGGTCTGTGGGGTAAGTCCACCCAGGTTTCCAGGAATTTAGAAAGAAATTTAGTAGCTGGGAGCAGTTAAACACAATGCTATAGCTTGCTTCGACTCTTTTGATATACCACGCTGTCATTGTTATCCTCTCTCCAGCTTAGCATTGCCCAAGAGGAAAAAGAAATATTTTCTTACTCATTTTCCATTTATTTTTTTTAACTGTTTTGCATGTGCAAAAAACTAGTTGTAAGTGACAGAATAAGGGAAATAGAAGGGGATAAAAACTATTTACAAAGGTCTGAATCTCAGTACCTGGTCACTCTGCTTATGTATTATGGATTGAAAATATGCCCATGTTTGCCACTCAGTGTCCACCCGTCTTTTTCCATATGTCCATCTCTACCCCACACACACTGCTGTTTATCTCAGCTCTGAAATGTATCCCCTGAGGCCATCCTTGACAAATACTAAGAGGTCTGTCCAAAACAGGTAACATGGTATTTTAATAGGTCTAATCAGTTCGGCTAGATCCAATCCTGGAAGGAAATAATTATTTTCTAGACTGAGATAGAAGTGTGTTAGGGTGGGACAGCAGGTAACTGTTTTGCCTTACTGTGAATTAGCAATTGCCAGACATGTATCACATCACTGGACCCAGGGGTGCACTGCCATAGGGAGACCCAGGCAAATTCCCGGTGGGCTGCACTACTTTGGTGCAGACTGGGCTGCTACCTTTACTAACACTCCCATCTAGTCCTTGCATCTCCTCAGCCCCCCTTTCACACGTTACCCCCCTCACCCAAGCAACCCCAGCACATGTCCACCCGCCAAATGATTTAGCCTCAGTCTTGGAGCACACTGACTGGCCAGGAAGCAGCAGATATGCCACTGGCTGGTCATGTGCAGTCCAGGTGCTGATAAAATCCCGGGCTGATTCTTGGCCCCAGCCCACCACTGACTGGACCCGTTACGTCGGCGTTCCCGGAATAGCCAAGCCCTGGCTCAAAGACTAGACATGATTAAATCAATTAGTAGACAAATCTAGCCTATCAATCCAAATTGATTCCAAAATTACCTTAATCTTATGGTCAAATTTAGACAAAACTGATACATTTTTTTCAACTACTGTAAGTTAGCTGATTCATGAAAATTGATTTAGACCCAAAAAGAATCTAAAGGTCAGAGTCAGGCAAAAAAAAAAAAAACATTTTGGAAGATTCATTCATCTCTACTGAAGGGAATAAACTTGAGCAAACGGTGACCCCCCAATCAGAGCAGACTAGCCATATGGCACACAGGGAAAATTCCAGGTGGGCCAAACTGCTTTTGGAATGATTGAGCTGGCCGTAACCCCCACTTAGAGCAATGCTGAAATTCAAATAGAGGCTGATTCACTAGTAGCGCCAGGCATTGCCAGATGAGCGTCTGTATAGCGGCGCCTAGAGTGACCATAGTAGACGCTGTAAGCGGGTATTGGGCACTGTAACAGTGTTTCGGTCCCTTTAGTAACCTGGCCGGCACTGATGAATGTAATGTGTGTTGGGCACTCTAACAACAGTACAGCGCTGCAGCAAGTGACAGGTAGCACCAGCTCTGTGCGTCCGGCACTCGGCGCTCCACACCATATTTAACAAAACACTAGACACATACAGCATAGGTGCTCTAAAGCTGGGCACTGTATCACAGAGTGCCAGACGCTATCCACCAGTAACAAAGTGAAAAACACATGGAATGACATTGTTTTAACACTGTGACTAGGGATGAGCGAACCGGTTCGGACGAACCGGAATTCGCTCCGAATTTCAGGGAAAATTCGATTCGGCACGAACCCGAATTTTTTTTGGTTTGTGCCGATCGAATTTTCCCTGAAATAAAAAAAAAAAAAAATACCGGCATGGTGGGAGCGGGCAGGCTGGCTACGCTGTCAGCGGGCGGCGGAAGCCGGCCC
The DNA here is from genome assembly GCA_027917425.1 of Gastrophryne carolinensis. Classification (NCBI taxonomy): domain Eukaryota; kingdom Metazoa; phylum Chordata; class Amphibia; order Anura; family Microhylidae; genus Gastrophryne; species Gastrophryne carolinensis. Next base: position 256,042,230 of record CM051235.1, read on the forward strand.
GCTGACAGCGCAGCCGGCCTGCCCGCTCCCACCATGCCGGCATTTTTTTAAAAAGCAAACACTTACCTGCATGGTCGGAGCGTGGAGGCCGGCGCCGCTCTCAGGCGCCCTCTGATGACGCGTCCTCTGATGACGCGTCCTCTAATGACGCGTCCTCTAATGACGCGTCCTCTGATGACAGCTGAGAGCGGCGCCGGCCTCCACGCTCCGACCATGCAGGTAAGTGTTTGCTTTTTAAAAAAATGCCGGCATGGTGGGAGCGGGCAGGCCGGCTGCGCTGACAGGCGTAGCCGGCCTGCCCGCTCCCACCATGCTGGCATTTTTTTTTTCAGATGAGCGATTCGTGAAAGTTCGATTCGGGCGAACCCGAATTTCTTGGGGAAATTCGGCGAATCGCCCGAATCGAACTTTCAAGAAGTTCGCTCATCTCTAACTGTGACATTAACACTTTAGTAGCCAGACCTGTAATGACAATTATGCCTAAAAATATAAAAAGTCAAAAAAGTTTCTAAAAGTTTGCAGCCAGAAGAGGTCACACAATAATTTGAGCAAAAAAAAACAACAACACTGTTTATACACAAGTAAATGAACGGCCATTGAAATGTATGGGAGAGCGCTACATAGCGTCAGGTACTACATGGCGCTCCTGAGCCCAGAGCCACCTATACACTGAGCCACCTGGATTGATACATGTGATGCTACATGGCGCTGTTAGAGGCGCTCACCAGATTCGCTTTCTTAAACTACCTGGGGCTGTCCCTTCTTAAATAACCCCCTTATTCCTTTTTAACACTCCTTACCTCCCATGTCTCCCCACCAACCGCTCTTCCTATAACTGTGTACCAATATACCAGTGTATGCCCCCAGCCAAGATACCTGAGCCCATGTTTTTGCCCTTGCAATACTATAGCCCCAGTATCATGGCTTTAGTATTTGCCACAGTATTTGTTTCTACAATAGTAACGCTTCAGTGGCGTCTGATCCTTAAAATGCTATAGCCTTAGCTGAAAAATTCACTTGTTGAATGGCTTGCAAGCACATTGGGGTCGGGTTTAGCAGCTTACAGGCTGGACATGGTCCGGGACCAGTAAAATCCTGGCTGTTTTTTTACCTAAGTCTGCCGCTGCCACCCAGTTTGTGGACCATACATTAAACTCAATTGCACTAGATAGTGATTGCATTGCTTTTGGGTTGGTAAATGCTCTGCTTCATGCAGCAAATATTTCACCATGCAGACCAATTGTCTAACAAAGCCCCTCCTTTGTATTAGTTCAAGCTGTAAATGTGAATAGTGGTATATGTCACATTTGTCTGCAAACTGCGGCACTCCAAGTAATATCTATTATAAAAAATGTTACATGCCGAGTGAGCTTTTACTGTATAAAACAACACCCCCTGTAGGTATCTAATTAGAGGAATATTGCCCTCCCTGTCATCCAGGTCTTTCTGCTGCTGGTATTCATTGAATGAGAACTCAGCTTGCCTTCTTAGTTTTGAATGGTCCCTTTATTAACCATAACACCTTTAATAACCTATATGTGGTGCCTGATAAAATGCTGCTTGCAACAAAGACTTTCCAAACAGAGGATTTATGGTTTGATGATAGAGGTGTTATGATCTTCCGACTATCATTTTATTTAACCTTCATTAGAGAAGCATTAGCAAAGATATCAAAAGCACATTTTTTTACCCTGTGTTTGCCTGTCATTTCTTTCACTAGAATCTATCAGAGGCCATAAATAAGGTTTGGAACACCTATTGTCATCCTAAAATAAACTGTTACTAGCCCTGATCAGGGCCGGATTATGAGGAGGGTGCAAGGGGCGCGCCCCCGGGGCCATCACCACTTGCCCTGAAAAGGGGGTCTCCACCAACCTTTGGGTTATGGTCTGGTCCAGGAGGCTTTTCAGTCTTAGGCCTGACAGTCTGCGGGGCCGGCAACAAAGCTATCGGCAGCAAAGCCGCCGACAGCAATACTAGCGTGATGGGTGGGTGCAGACCTGTCAATCGGTGGCCGCTCACTGCACATAAGCCACCAAGCACAGCCGCTGGCAGCTCAATGCAGGGAACTGTTTTCTGCTGGACCAGCTGGAAGACTACACTCCCCCCCCCCGCCCAGAATGGCAAAGCAGGAGTTCCCAAGCAGCACGCACCCACACAAGGGACTTGATCTGGCATTCCAGTGGGCGGGTGCCAGACAACCACTGATCAGTTACTTGAGTGGACGATTATTTTAAAGCAAAAAATACTGTATCTGGGGCCTCGACCAGATTTTGTGCCCAGGGGCCTCCGCCACACTAAATTCGCCCTGACCCTGATAGATTTGGTTCTGAAAGCATGGTCTGTAAAACCCTTGTTATTGCTAGGCTAAAACCAAGTAGAAACACTTTCATTATCAAGTTAATCATTTTTTCAAAGTGTACATTATTCAAAATGTATGACAGGGTCAGCATTAATGACCATGACTGCAGTACACTGCCCCAAGCTAGACAGCTCTAGGTCAAAAGCTGTAGGACAATATACCTAAGTACGGACGTAGAATCATTAGTTTCCTAGTACTGACGGTAACATATTGTTTTAAAGTGGACTGAAACTCAGGATTTTGACTATCCTGGGTCTTGGTCCTTTCCCCCGGTGCCCCTCTGTGTGAAACCCCCCAGATCGCCAAAGCCAACTCACCACTTCCCTGGTCCTATAGCGCATGTGCGAGCTGCTGACGTCACTTCGTCTAAGCCTTTATCTAAGGCCAGCAGCTCCGAGCGCGCTGGCGGACGCATCCTCTGCTACACTCTAACAGGGAGCGTGCCCGCGCCAGCCATGCACAAATGTCTGGCGCAGAACACGGGCCCTGCTAGAGGGATAGCGGGGATGCGGCTGCAGCATGCACTGTTGGACTGGGAAACAAGGTCAGTGTATGGGCGACCTGGGGAGTTTCACACAGCGGGGGGAGGGAATGGATCCGCCCAGGAATCTGCAGGGTCCAGAGTAGCTGTCTTAAACTATAGAAGATAACCTGCATTAATTTTAGTTTTTTAGATATTTGTTAAGCTAAAAAGGGAACTATCTGGCAGTTAGGAAAATGCAAAAAGGTATACCATTTGGCCTGATTCAGAGCCTGCCTGTGAATGCTCGGTTTTATCGGGAACTGATCTCGGCAACTGGGAAATTGCAAACGCTCGTATGATTCACAGCCGCGTTCCGAGAAAAGTTTGTTCATGCGGAAGCTGACTTATTTACTTTGCGTACGCATACGGTTTAGCCAAGCATTGATGGTATTTGCAGCAGAAGTAGTTTTGGAAGCCACGTTTTTACCTGTTTTTATATGTAACGTGCTGTGGACCCCATTGTTCTTGGTGTTCCGTGTACGCATTTTTTGTTGTAACCAGCTATTTTAATGTGCTTCCTGCCATGCCCAGCAACTGTACCCACGGTAGCCTGCCTGTCCTTGCACATACTTACCTTTATCACCCCCCTGCTGGCACCAGGGCATCCCATGTATTCTGCATGTCCTTGCATGTACTTACCTTCCTCCCACCTGCTGGAATCTAGGGCATCCCATGCAGTTTGCATATCCTTGCACATACTTACCTTTCTCCCCCTTGCTAGCATCTTGGGCATCCCATGTAATCTACATGACCTTGCACAGACTCTTCTCCCTGCTGGCATCCCAGGTAGTCTACATGTCCTTGCACAAGGAGGAGCTATGTGGACCTAAACAGATTGAGACACAGGAAAGCTGTTTGGGGGGCTAGGCTAGCCTCAAGAGAGGAGAGTGGGCTACAAGGAGGAGCTATGTGGACCTAAACAGATTGAGACACAGGAAAGCTGTTTGGGGGGCTAGGCTAGCCTCAAGAGAGGAGAGTGGGCTACAAGGAGGAGCTATGTGGACCTAAACAGATTGAGACACAGGAAAGCTGTTTGGGGGGCTAGGCTAGCCTCAAGAGAGGAGAGTGGGCTACAAGGAGGAGCTATGTGGACTTAAACAGACTGAGACACAGGAAAGCTGTTTGGGGGGAGGGGAAGCTAGGCTAGCCTCAAGAGAGGAGAGTGGGATACAAGGAAGAGCTATGTGGATCTAAACAGACTGAGAGAAATGAAAGCTGTTTGGAGGGGGAGAATGTTAGGCTAGCCTCAAGAGAGGAGAGTGGCCTACAAGGAGGAGCAATGTGGGCCTAAACACTTCTTAGCAGCTGGGGGAACCATGGCCACATACGTACAAATGGTGCCCATGACACTTGGCTTATCAAGAGAAAGGCGGTTTAGTCAATTCGAACACATGCTGATCGGTCATCTGATTGATATCCAGGCGATGGTGAGTATGCCTAAGCTATGGAAGGTACATGGTTAACAGCCCCCGCTGCTTCAGACGCTCGCACTCTTCACATAAATCGTTGAGGAGCTCCATCATAGGTGCAGAGGATGTAGGCTGTACTTTCAATAGCAAAAAGAGGCCATTCAAGCTTTCCCGCTAGCAAAAAAGATGGCGTAAGTTTGAACCGGAAACCTGCGGCTTTTATAATTCCTAAAATCCACAAATCAGGGCTCTGAATCTTGCCCAAGCAGAGGCAAACCCCCAAAATTATGAGTGCATACTGTAATTTCCCGAAAAAAAAGAACAACTCAGCCACAAAACAAGGCTCTGAATCACCCGACACCCGACAAAAGCGAATAAATACGCTCCTTTGGCATCCTTTGAGTGTGAGAGAGGCTCTGAATCAGACCAATTGTCTTTATTAGAGGAGGGGCATAGTTATATAAGTTTGGCCTGTAGCTAGTTAGAACTAGTTGGGATAATGTAGTGGAACAAACAATGTGCAGGGGGGAGAAGGAGAAGCGCAGACCAGAATTGGCTCAGTGACTCTAAACCACACAGGAGGGCAGATCTAGGAAGCCTGGGGAAGAACCAGCGCTGTTGAGGCCCAAGTGCCATCTTATTTGAGTGGCTGACATCACTAAGATTACAGCTAGACTATGACACCAAGATGCTATTTAGATGCCATTCAACTGGACTGCTCCAAGGGGTTCTTAATAAAGAACTGGAAATCTGCACTTACATCCTACACACCCTACAGAACACCTCAGGGTCCCAGAAGTATCAGTTTCCTTGCACTCAATTCTCTAGCCCCAGGATTATGTGTGAAACATTAATAGTTACACCCTAGATTGGTTTGGCATCCCTGGATTGGTTGGGTCACCCTAGTTTCTCTTAATCAGGCTCGGATGTCTGGCAATCTATGGGCATTATTTAAGAAGGGATAGCGCTAGGTAGTACCTCATAGCGGCAGGCAGCGTCTGGGCACTGTAGGCAAAACCACATTTATGAAAGTGAATCTGGTGAGCGCCTCTAACAGCTCCATGTAGTGTACGATTCATCATTACAGGCGGCTCAGCGTATAGCGCCACGTATTACCTTTCCCTCACTGTCACTCACTGTCTTAAACAGGTTTTTTTTTGTGCCTCAAATCATTGTGTGACCTCTCCTGGCCTAGAAAAAGTCATTTTAGATTTTTTGTTTTATTTTTTATCTTTTTATGCAGAATGTACATTACAGGTCTGGCACTAAAGTGTTAATGTCACAGTGTTAAAACAATGTCTTTCCATGTGTTTTCGCTTTGTTACTGGTGCATATGTGTTCAAAAACAGCCTTTAATCAAACAGCGTCTGGCGCTCTATACTATGCTGTGTGTGTGTAGTTCATTGATAAGTATGGTGTGGAGCGCTGAGAGTCGGTCGCACAGAACTGGCGCTTCCTTCTCCTTCCCTGCACAGCTGTACCGGTTTTAGAGCGCCCAACATACATCACATTCATCAATGCCAGCCAGGATACTACATCGACTGAGGCGCTCTTTTACAGCATACGATACCTGATACAGCATTTACTAGCGGTCGCTTTAAGCACCGCTATACAGACACTCATCTGCCAATACCTGGTGTTAGGAATGATGCAGTCTCCACGTCAAATCAAGAGACCGAGACTGAACATCCCCTTTAATATGCAAATGATATAGAAGATCCCCTCAGATCTAAGAAACCCTTCAAATTGAAGTGCACTTTTATTCAGAAGGAAGTATATGTAGTCACCTTCTATCCCCAGCCCCGTGCCCCAACACAGCCTGTGTGTGAAGGAACGATCCAGATTACGTGCAGAAACCTCACATATCCAAGTCTGGAGTTCCCCTTTATTTTCCCCTGTTATAAATGCACAGGTCCTTATCTCTTCAAGAAGGGAAATTAGCATTTATGTGTTGAACAGCGCAGATCACAGACCCCCCCCCCCCCCGCTGACTGTCACACTTCTAGCCTGGTAAGGCTCCAGTTGGTCTGCAGCTCGCTGGACCCCTGGCTGTGAATTTGTCACATGCAAGAGGGGAGCTGCAGACATCCGGCACTAACACAAATCAGACCATAGCTGCGCCCCCATGTGTCCCAGCACCAAACCAGGTACAGAACCGGCTCACAAAACCGCACACGGGGATAGGTTACTGCGGCAATAAAGGAAAACCAGGTAAACGGATATCTAAGGTTCTGACCCACTTAGGGACCCCATTTCTGGACTCATCGGATGCCCCGCGTCCAGCCCAATCGTTTGGTACCATTTCCAAAGCCATACGACCCCCCTGCTCAAAGTTATAACCCCTAAGGGGTTTTAGGAGCTGAAGCGAGCCCCAGAACAGTGGGAGGTGACAACCCGTCCCACAGAGGGGAGGGGGTGGAGGGGTCTCGCTACATAAATAGGGTAACCCTGAGCCAGGCATTGGTCACTGGAGAGGTCACGATTCCCGCGTACCGGAGGGGTCCACCCACCCAGCTTGCCACTTACCTCTTGTGGAAGCCATCATCACCACTACTCTGCAAACTGCATACTAAGGTAACTGAATATTGTTTCTCTGTGTAACTCACTCTATCTTGTAACCTCTCAGAACAGCATTTGTATCATCTGTATCATTTCATATTCCATCATAGCCAAATGTTTGTTATCACTGCCTAGTGTGCTTATAGCATTAAAACTTACATTTTAACTTGAGCGATCTGTTTGCCTTAAACCAAGAATCTGTGTGTCCGCAGGCTTTGGGCCTGGTGTTTCTGATAGGAGAACTCGGACAAGGGTTTTGGGGAACGTGGTCTGTGTGTCCGGAGGTCCCTGGTTTATAGTTGGATCACGTGACCTACGGTTCCCTGACACTGTGTTTCTATTTTTACCTCAGCCTTTGTCCAATATTTATAACATGAACTGGATGCAGTCGACCATATTGCTCCCTGGCTGAGCATCCCCACCCCAGTGATAATGCAATCAGTTAACAGTGCACACAGCTCAGCAATGGGGAGAACTTCAACCTAAATGCCATTATGTGACAGTTTGGTTTTTGTGGTGTTTTTATGGATACTGCGCAAAGGCTGAGGTAAAAGAAACACAGGCTGTTTTGGGGCCCAGGGCTGGGGTGGAAGGTGACCACATAAACTTACTTTCTGAGTATCGGTGCACTTTAAGAAGAGAGACAAATAGGTCCCTTAAACTAAATACGGTAAATACCCACCTAGGTCAAGAATTCCCCATACTTCATTTAAGATACCCCCAGCTGAAAAACGTTTGGAAAAATATTAAGACAAACACCCCGAAAAGAGCCCTATCACAAAATATTATCTAATATGTGATATATGATGCCCTAGGTCATCAGCCTTTGGTCATCTAACTATTTTTTACATATGTAACCAATTAATACAGCCCTGTTATGCCTTCAGGAGTTGTTATGTTGTATGCTGTTCATGCCATATACCAGCTAGGCAGCGATTCTTATCAGGCTAAATGATAGTCCGCTGATAAATACATTCTAGCAACTGGGTGGGTGGACTGAGATTAGGACAGATCTTTGAGGTTAATGACCAGCCAGAGGCCACAGGGTTGGGGCAGCGCAAGCCTACCTTAATCAGCAGTTGGTGTGCAGCTTACCTGCACAGGAATACTGGGGAATTCTTTTGATAGGGGGGCAGGATAGCCTTGGATGACCTGCTGAAAGTAGGCTGCAGCCAGTCATAGACAGTTGGACCACAGTGTGTGAAAAGCAGCCAGATGGGCATTCAGAAATAACTGCAGATGTTAGGCAGACATCTTGTATTTAAAAAAAACCCTTAGCTTAGTTTCTATTAAACAGATGTGAGAGGTTTTTGACTGTGTCAGAGTATATTACTTGTGGAGGATTGCTAAACTCCAACGGCTAGTCCTCAGAGACTACAGATTTTCAACTCACATATAATAGGTTTGATTGGTAAAAGGGTTTACACCATATTACATGCACGACCATATGGGTAGTAACAGGAGGTTAGTCTTTTCTGGTCCCAAGGTGTCCTGTATTGCTACACACATTCTTGCAGATGTGCAAACACAAAACCAGACATGTCTCTTAAAGCGGACCAAAACCCACTGAACTTGTGAAATACATTTGGCCATAGCCCCTGCCAATATTCCCTTCTTAGGGTGTAGAACTAGAAATGGATCATTTTGTTTTTAGAATCGTCCTAGAACACTTTTCTTGCTGTCCCTCTCTGTAAGATACAAAAGTCTTAAAGGAGCCACAGCACTCAACCCTGTTAGCTTGCAGACCAACCTAAAATCTGTCTCTAAACTTGATTAAAAACCGAGGTTTGGTCAAACACATCTGCAGAAGTATGCTTAAGCTGCACCACCAGCACCAAGGTGCCCCTGTGAGGTTCAGTCCTAACTCTAATCTCTGAGAGCCTCATTTGGGACATACAATGCAATAGATAAATTGGGAGCAGGCTTACCTGAGATTGCCCTAAACTTCAAGTGCAGCCCATGTGGTGAAAGGGTCGAAGACCTTGCAATACAGCTTAGACCCCACACCCCATGTGTTTTCACAAATTCAAAAGAAACAAAGAGGGGGGGGTGGCAGCCGCTCAGACCATTTTATAATCCTTTATAATCATAATCCTAACCTAGGAGGTGCACGTTAGCAGGGCAATTAGAATACAAAAGTCTTAAAGGAGCCACAGCACTCAACCCTGTTAGCTTGCAGACCAACCTACTATCTGTCTCTTCAAAACAGAGGGCCCGGTCCACACACATCTGCAGAAGTATGGGGGCAGCAAAAGTTTTGAATTTGTGCAAGCACAAGGGGGGTCTAGGCTGTATTGCAAGGTCTTCTACCCTTCCACCCCATGGGCTGCACTTGAGGTTTAGGGCAACCTCAGGTAAGCCTGCTCCCAATTTATCTATTGCATTGTATGTCCCAGATGGGGCTCTCAGATATTTGAGTTAGGACTGCACCCCACAGAGGCACCTTGGCGCTTGGGGGTGCAGCTTAAGCATACTTCTGCAGATGTGTGTGACCGAGCCCTCTGTTTTTAACCATATTTAGAGACAGATTTTAGGTTGGTCTGCAAGCTAATAGGGTTGAGTGCTGTGACTCCTTTAAGACTTTTGTATCCTAATTGCCCTGCTAAATTGCACCTCCAGGTTAGTTATAAAATGGTCTGAGCGGCTGCCAATCCTCCTCTCTGTAAGATGGCAGGCAATCAGTCATTGCATTGGTGTGGCAATTACATTGTTGCCACACACAACAGTAATAATGAATGGAGCTAAAACAGGCGCCATTATCTGGGATTAGACTGAGGCAGGAGCACTCAAAATTGGCAAAAGGCGATCTTCATGGGGGGAGCAATTCAGGTGATGCTAGTTAAAAATGTGGGTTTTGATCCACTTTAAAATCACAGTACATTGTCTATCCAGCAGTATCAGGCATTGGATCCCCTTTAGTAGTTCCAGCTGCAGTCCAACTGACACAAGTAGGTACCTGGGCCATTACTGCCCTCCACAGGCTCCTGGTAGTTGCTGTCTATCCTAGGTTCCCCTCTGCTCCTAGTTGCTCCCTTACACAGCAGGGAACATGTCCATGTAATGTGTGGAATGTTTGGGAGTAGACACATCTAGTTATTTACTGTTTCTACTCCCAACTTCAATACTACAATGAATGATTCATTTTATTGCAGCTGCCTTTGACACTAAGCCCCTTATGGGGAAGGATTATACACTAGGCTAGCTGTCCCCCTATAGCACTGCTAGACTCAGGGTCCCCCACAAGTCATACCCATCATGTCTACACATATTTTTATAGCAATGCAAACTTAATGAGGCCCAATCTGGCTTAGCAGTTAGACACTTAGAGGCTGATTCATTACTAATGCCAGGTATTGTCAGATGAGCTTCTGTATAGCGGCGCTTAGAGCGACCACTAGTAGACACTGTAAGCGGGTATCAGGCGCTGTAACAGAGCGCCTCAGTCGCTCTAGTAACCTGGTGGGCATTGATGAATGTGATGTATGTTGGGCTCTCTAACACCAGTACAGAATTGCAGGGAGCAAAAGGTAGCGGAAGCTCAGTACGAACGACTCTCGGCACTCCACACCATACTTATCAAAAAAAGGCACACACAGTGTCAGCGCTCTAAATCTGGGAGCTATAGCATAGAGCGCCAGACACTGTTTTTGAACACATATACTCCAATAACAAAGCGGAAACACATGGAATGACATTGTTTTAACACTGTAACAATAACACTTTAGTGCCAGACCTGTAATGACAATTCTGCATAAAAATATAAAAAGTCAAAAAAGTTTCTAAAAAAGTTTTTTTGCAGCCAGGAGAGGTCAAAAATAATAAAAATAAAAAATGTCAAACACGCTGTTTAAACACAAGCAAATGAATGGCCATTGAAATGTATGGGAGAGCGACACTGAGCGAAAGGTAATACCTGGCACTCCGGAAGCTAGAGCGCCGGCGCTATATGCTGAGTTGCTTGTAATAATACATGTGATGCTACATGGCGCTGTTACAGTCACTCACCAGATTCGCTTTTTCTTCGCGTTCACCAGACGTCTGTCGCTATGAGGCACTACCTGGCGCTATCCCTTCATGAATAACCCCCTTAGACAGTTAGAGCTCAGCAGCCCTCCCATGTAAAACTAGAATGCCATATCCAAAAAATTAACTTCCAGTAAAAAACATCTTATCTCAGAATAAAAATAATATTAGAGTATATGGCCTTAGGCTGTGGCCTGCACTTCCTATGGAGAAAGCTGGCCCTATTGGATGGAAGCAAACACTGCTGTACTTTACATGGGATTAATACTGAGTTCATCAACAAATACAGTTATAGGATTAAAATGTGCTGTCAGAGGAGAGATATTGATAGTATTTCACAGCACAATAGGCAGCTTAATCAGCTGTGTTTTTTTCTTCGCTAAAGGGGAAACAGATGACAAAAGAAATGGGCCATCAATAAACAGACCCTGGAGACACTCTGTACACAATAATATAATCCACCAACATCTGTCGGGAGAGGAGAGTATTACAGAGATCGACATAAAAGGTTCACAGAGTCTTGGCTGATGAATTCCCAGCGTTAACCGATGAACGTGCTCTTTAACCCCGTTTCAAAAAGGACATCTTTGATCCTTCAGATACTGTAGGCTCATTTCTTATAAGGATGTCCTACACACAATGGCAGTTAAATCGGAAAGCCCGTATTTATATATCTTTTTCAGATTTTTCATTAGCTGTATATAAGACAGGTGTCAATTCATAGCCATACTTTAAAGAGGAAGAACCCCCCCCGAGTCTATATACCTTTTTATGGGGCATCTACATTTGGGATGCCCCATTCTGTGAAGCCCTGGGGGTCCCCTGGGTTGCCGCAGTTCATTGTGATCGCATCCCAGCTATATCTCTAGCTAGGGACGCATTTGCGCCATGTCTTTGTGAGTGGCAGGCATGGACATGCTCACAGCTAGAGGCTGGAGCAGGGATGCATTCGGCAATGCACGTTCCATTTGGAATGAGCATTACTGATAGTCTGAGCGACCTGGGCATGTGCCTTACAAATGGGGAGTTTAAGAGCGATTGCGGAGGATACACACAGTGGGGCATTCCAAATCAGGATGCCCTTACAAGGAGGACCAAAACCATAGAAAGTGAAAATCATGGGCTTTGTTCCAATTTAAAATGGAACTTCACTTTGCTCAAATCATCCTACCCCCATCTACTGCATTTTCTGAGCCTTTAAACATACAAGATGGTGGCACATGGAGTCTCAGACTGCCTGCAAACAGGAAGTGTCCTCTTACTGTGCTACTCTGCATATAAAAAGTGACTAAAAACGTAAAATATATTAATTTTAGATGCTGTGGAATAGTTTTGGAGGTGTTTGGGTTTTTCATTAAATGATGCTGAAGGTCCGGTTTAAAGTGGCTACAATCACTATGTACTGTGCTGAGCACAGAAGAAGCAGCAGTTACTGTGTACTATCCAAATACATCACAAATTGCACTATAAATGACTTCCACTCTGCTCACCAAAGTGAAACTCAAGGTAAATTTAAGTATGTTCCCCTATCCCCTAAACCTGGCAAAGCCTGATTTGGATTTGAAAAAGAAAAAAAGCAAAACACAACTGCTATCTTTTCATTCACACACCATATCGCACTGTAGCTTCTGGTAAGTAGACTGAGAGCAGGGTGCATGAGAGGGTCATCACTTATGCAGCAGGGGGCATGCCAAGGACCTGGACTGGGTAAGTATTAAAGATCCTAATGCAGAAGGCATTAAATGACTTGCTTTGCTTACAGTTAATATTATTTTATTTACGAAAAAGAGGTTTTCCTGTAAAGATTTCGGAAATGAGAACTCTCCAAGACAACCTACATTTACGTAAGATGATTCCCCCTGAGAGCAGATCTGAGCAAGTTTATGGGCCCATTAAAATAAACTGCAAATATGCAGTTCCTATACATGGCTCAGGCTCTCTGGATCATGTAATGATGTGTGCAGATGTTGTGCAGCTTCAGCCTGCTATATGATGTGAGACGTAATAAGAGAAATGCCATTACTGGCTGGAGACACGGGCAGCCAATGTGCTGTACAAGAAAAATTACTCTTTCCCTCTTGCGCTCAAAAAATGGACAGCTGATGCATAATGAAATGTTTTTTTTTTCAAATTGCCATGTATATACAGTAATGCTATCACTGGTGGGTACGCCAGAAATTGCACATACTATTCTTGTTGTGCCCCACTGAGCGCATTGAATAAGTGCACTACAATTTTGATGCGCTTTGCAGTGTGGAGGTGGCGGTGCACTGGGATATATATATATATATATATATATATATATATAGATTTATATATATATAAATATATATATATATATATATATCCAGTAAATATGACTGGTATCGCTAATGGAGAAAATAAAGTTTAGATACTGCCAGTGTCCAATCACTAGGATGCTGATCTTTAACACTGGCTCCAAGTGTAGGGGGACCCCATAGCCAATGCCCCCACCACACCTGGTCCAACAGAAATGTTGTCAAATATAGGTGTTGATCCTTTAAGATTATGCTACTACTAATGTCCAGTGCATGGGGTGGATTCTGCACCAGATGCAAGAAGTACAGTTTGGGATAAAAATGCACTGTACTAAATACTGTAGAATTTACTCTTTATACGTGGTGTTAAACTGACCAGGCAGACACAAGACTTGAGGAGCCTAGAGGAACCAGAGTGGGTTGCTGCCAATGCTCCAGATTTAGAATAAGTGACCCGTGGAGGAGCTGGGGGATCAGTGCCAATGGTTCACTGCTGTTGGTCCCTTTGTACTTGTGTGACTTTATCTCTGTATTGCAGCTAGACTGTCAGTGAGAGTCTCCAGTGAGTAACCTCTAGCTGTAATTTAATTGCAAGTGAAGTTTATGGAGCTTGGGTGCATTGAATTTGCTAACTGCAAGTCCTGTTAACTCCTTGCTCCAGATTATTTTGGTGCTCACCAGTTAGCAGGTCCAGGTTAGTAGATCATGCCCAATCTCCACCACTATCTTCACCCTTAGACAAACTCACATTTTCTGGGACACAAGAAAGCAAATCAGACACAGTTGCCCCCAGGTCTTACAGTTGCGCAAGTTCTAGGTTGATCCCACTCTAAGACTGTAGATACTTTATCAGGGGTTCATAACCAGGCCCTGTTTAGAGACTAGATACCCCAGGAATGGAAGCTCTGTGACTTGAATAACTTGGCGTAAAGACTATTCTCTCTCAATTTCTGTAACACCACTTTCACATGATGATGGTGTTCAGATATTGACCAAGAGAGTATTAGAATGTCACTTAAGTAAATCACCCAAAAATTCATAAAAGACAGTCAGAAAAGTCCTGAAAGACCGCAGAAGCATTACATAACTCAAAGGGCATAACCATATTCATAGTGCCCATCCTTAACATTAAAGGCAGAGAAGATTTGGGCACCAATTATTTGCTTAAAGGGGTCTTCGATGAGAGGCAAAGGGTATCTGCTCTTGGCAGTCATTTATTTCAGGCCTTTTTTCTTGACAAAGAGGGAACTCGCCCCCATTTTCTCTAACTGTGAGAGACCGGTTGACTCCAGTTGCATGGACTCCTCTGGAACAGGTGAGGATGAGGTAGAATGACCCATGGCAAGGGAATCTTGACAATGCACACACCAGGCCGAATCTCTACTTTTCTCCAACCGCCGCTCTCTTTGGCACCGGTCCATTTTAATGTTTAGTTGAATGTAATCAAGTTTTTTGGGAGTGGGGAAGTTCACCAAAGCATCTTATAGTTGTATAGATGTGAGACCAATCCAAAATTTACTATAGAGGCCAGGATTGGTCCAGCGGGAAATGACCGCCCATCGGCGGAATTCATTACTAAACTCCTCGGTTCTTCATTTCTCCTGCTTGAGACTTTGAAGATTGCATCAGCCATTGAAGCCAGATCCGGATCATCAGACAGGGCCTCGATGCCTTTAAAAAAGGAAGCCATAGACTGTAGAGCAGCATCAGTAGGAGCCAATCTGAACTCCCATGTCTGTGGATCTCCTTGCAGAAGCCCACTTTCTGAGACTCAGTACCTGATGAGTTAGGCCACACAGCTGCGGCTCATCGGCGCCTTGGGACAAGAAGCTCCTTCTTTTATAATGCTTCCTGGTCTTTAAAGTGGAAAGGAAGCCTCCAGATCGCCCATACTAACTTTTCTCTTCCTGGTCAAACGGTGCATGCATGGGCTCTCGCTGTCATTCAGCAAACAGTCCCCGGGGCATGGAGCAAAACCCAGTATAGTCATAATCCTGGGTTTCGTTACACTTTAAAAATATAATGCCATAGCTTTCAAATTAATTATAATTCATAATTACCCTTCTTATTTTCAATAATATTGGAGCATCACAATATCCATATGTCACCTGAAACAATAATTCTGATCTCTGGTTATCGCTAAAGACCATGATGATTGCTGCTAGAACTCTGATTTGATTCTGTACAAATATGTGGCAAATTCAGCATTCTAATCCTGCTTTAATGTATCCTAGGAATGAATGAAGCGGTTGCATGGTTGAACAATGGCAGCTAAAGAGCATGCTGGGACGTATTCCAATTTACAGAGAACCATTGAGCAAGGAGCCAAGACCTTCCAGTAGAAGAGTGAAAGGCTTCAGCACTGAACAAACCCTATTACAGAAACCAATTAAAGGGACATTATACTGAGCCATTATTTGTTCCAAGCATAATATAGGTTTTGCGTAACACTTGTGGGTGATTTGAAGCCATGCGTCACTATGTCTGAGGGAGGCTTTGTTCAGAATATATTGTTTGGGCAAACACAATTTTTGCTCTTTCAGTGTTAATTAAACCTTAGGCTGCACTGAATGTTATCAATGTGAAAGCAGATCTGAAGGCTGAACACTTGTGCTTTTCAAAGTATGGACATGTTCCTTAAAGCATGAGCAGAAAATAGACATTGGATATGGCTAGAGACTTTAGAGGGTGGGTCTCCCATTGATGTTCTTTGGTTTAAGTCAATACCCCAGGAGGGTGAAAGCATCATCTTCATACCAAGAATTGCTGAAATATGCCTCTGATCTGTTGTGATGCAGTTTAGACTGTTTTGTTTTTATTATTATTTTGTGATTGTATACCTGGGGAAAGTCAAATTCTTGTTTTTTTTAGGCTTTAACCTTTTGGGCAACTTGGGGCTAAAGCAGATCTTCCATATTGTAAAATAAAATGAACATTCAATTGGCTCCAAACTTAAACCCTCTATACAACACTACAAAAAAGAAATTTGATAACGTAGGTTTTTAATTTATAAATTATTTATTAATTTATAATAATCAAATAAGCTAGACAATAGTCCAATACCTCCTCATCTAATAACATGCCCTGTTATCTGTAAAGGTATATTTTTATCTACCCAGTCCCTTGGTTGAACTTGATGGACATATTTTGGACATAAATGCTGGGATGGAAGTATATGCTGGGAGCCAAGCACTGTAGTCTTGGCTTCCAGGTCTGCAGAGGTGATGACCATCTTAAGTTATGGTCTTGTCAGTAGGAATGTAGCAATTCATCCCAAATTGTGGTTGGCCACTAGGAATCCCACTATCCTGAAGCAAAAGTCTATTTCGTCTGGATTAAAGGGGAATTCTGTCTGCATGTTACCAGTAAACTTTTTAATTATCCAACAATCTCTAAGTGCAAATGGCTAAAAGTCTACAACATCTGAGTAATCAGTGCAAACTAGACATTCGGGCTGTCACTGCCATTTATTTCTGTCAGCGCTCTAGCCATAGAGATCAGTCTCATAAATGTTTGTAGAATAAGTTGATGTGCCTCTATGTCAATGCAAACCCTAATCATGAATCAGACACTTCAAACATTAAACAGGCTTTGTAGAATTTTTTACAAATTATCCTAAGTTTCATCAACCTAGAAGATTGTATGTTTATGGGTCCCCTAATCATGATTGAGTTTTCATAGTGTAAGACTTCAATCAGCACAAGTCCTACCAAAAGTCCAGTTCATCAGCAAATAGCATCTTGCTGCAATTTTCTGTCTGACACAGCCTCCCAAGTCTACTCATGAATCACACAGGGTGTTGGCATCAGTTTTGAACAGGCATCCCCATTTTGTTTTCTGATCTTGCAGTATTTTGGGCTCCCGTGCACTCTAGATGGCCACACTGAACTCACAATCTTCAAACCAGCATAAAAGAGTAAAAGCCCTCTGGCTCCCAGGGTTCTCTTGCTCTCGGGTTAGTGCCCCTGACCCTCTGGCTTGGTGCCTCCCAGCTGTATGTATTAGAGACCCCTGGTTCTTGGCAAACTGCCCCCCCCCCCTTTAAAGTTCAGCAATCCAATTTGTAAGGCTCAGCTCAGCAATGCTAAACAAAACAAGGTCCCACGAACTGGAAAGTGTGTGTGGCACTTCTGGGTTGGAGTCACTATCTTACTTCTAAACAAGGTCCCATACACTGAATTCAAAATGTAACAATAGTAATAAAAATTGCTAAAACTACCTTTATGCAAAGACCTTAGACAGTCTTCTTTGAGATCCTTGAGGAGCCCCATTGAGATATAATTGTATTGTCTGATACAGACAATTCCCATAATTTATCTGTCTATTTGAAGTACCGGGCTGAGTTTGCAGACAATTGTCTCTAAAGTGCCTATTCAAGACAGTCCTGATATTAAATCTTAAAGAGCCTATAGAGAAAGATGTGAAATTATTCGCAGGAAATTCTCTAATTATTACTAGGTATCATTAGCATGTATTGTGGAAGGCAGACAGGCTCTGTAAGACTGAATCTCTCGAGAACAAAAGGAAGAGGTTTCTGTTTGATAGCTATTTGCTTCCATCATAATACTAATAATAGAATTAATATCAGATCATATAAATGCCGGTCTTTTATTCTCAGCAATACTGAGCCCTGATGAGAGTATGCAGTGGGGGATATTACCTTCAATTTAAGCATTTGATTCATGAAACTCATTGACAATTATAATCTGTTTGAAATTAACTTGCTACGTGAAGCATATTAGGAGAAAAAGGACAAGTTGCATCTGGAAATGAAAACACGTACTAGGTCAGTTTAGCAAAATAGTTGAAATAGGTTCAAGAACTGCACAGTACATCACACAGGTCATCTAAGGTAACCTATGCAGATTAATGTGACAGATGCTAAACTTTGAGTTCGGGTTCCCAAACATGGACTTCAGCCAGAAGAGTTTGAGTTTGGCGTTCTGAGCAGCCCATCAACCAGCTTCACCTAAGGTTGCAGCAGCAGGCAGCTGCTGTAACTCACCGCTGCCTGATCCTCTTCCTGCCAGATTGGTGGCATCAGCAGCAGCATTTGAAGCTGGACCCAGCTGGGGCTGCAAAAAGATGGCCGCCGACTCCCATGAGTGAGGACACTTCTAGTGCCACTAGAAGTGTCCTCACTCATGGGAGCAGGCGGCCATTTTTCTGTATCCCTGTTTGAGACCAGTTACTGCTCCGCTTCACTGGCAGGAAGAGGATCAGGCAGAGGTGAGTTAAAGCAGCTTGCTTCTACTGCACTCTCTGCACGTCAATGGAGGTGATTGGACCAGTGTCGAAGAGCAGAGGGCTTGGAAAACTGGCATTCAACCTCTGAGTCCTGGGTTGCAAGCCCCCCTGCCTGGTGCTTCAGGCGGTTGGCTCAGGAAAGGGGGCCACACTGTTGATTTTGCCTGTCGGCATCTACAGCTTTTTTTGGGAACTATGTTGGAATATGTAGTGTACTCATAGTGTACTCGTAAGTTTCCAAACACAGCTTAATTGCATGCACTTTGTACAAAGGCAAGTTTTTCAGGTGCACCACTTAAATTTTTGCACATTTTATGTGCTTGTGTGAACCGATACTTGCAAAAATATGCAAAATGAAAACAAGGCTTTGCTGAATCTCATAAAATAATAAAAACATGCTTTTTTATTGCATTACTTTTTTCCTTGTCTTGCTGTGTATGCTTTGCAAAGCTAAAGAAAAACATACATTGGGGTGTGGTGGGGGGGGGGGCATGAGCTCCTAGCACATGGCTGCATGGCATAGTACAAAATTATAGATTAAAATTCAGAGAATAGGGGAAGGCAAGTGGAATGTGTTATTATGTTCCAGGGGAGCTTTGCAGATTTGAGCTTCTGTCAGAAGACTTTAAAATGTATTATTAATCAGTGAGAAGGGATTTGCACACGAGAGCCTCCTGTCATGCTAAGCCCATATGGCCTTCAGCATTGATCAAGAACTCTGCCTATTGTACCTCCAAAATATGCATACCCCTGGAAGTCAAGTGCCTATAAGCATTGACGAGGTTCTCTTCCAAAGTTGTGCATTTTTTAAAGGCACCACTGGTTATTACCCCCAATTACCCAGATCCTTCATAGGTACCAAGGATGTGGATGAGTATAGTGTTTAGCATCTGAACGGCATAGATGCTGGTATTAGCATGGAAGGAGACCACCTGTCATTGGGATACCAGGCCCAATTATTGGTGCATTGGAATGTTAGCCAATCTGCAGACAATCTATCCTATAATCTCTGTTCATGATTGATGCTGCTGTATTGGAGTTGGTAAATTGATAACTTATGGTGACCACGCACAGGCAAGTTTGGCCATCAAGCAGACCAGCTGGCCTGAAATATACATCAAAACTCTGGCGTATGCACATAATGGGAGTTATTTAAGAAAGGATAAAGCCAGGTAGTGCCACGTAGTGGCAGGTAGAATCGAGCGAATGCTGGGCGCTGTATGTGCAAACCACATTTAAGAAAATCAATCTGGTGAGCTCCTGTAAAAGCTCCATGTAGCGTCACATGTATTACTAGCTGCAGCTCAGTGTGTAGCGTCGGCACTCTAGGTTCAGCAGTGCCATGTAGTACCTTTCGCTCAGTAATGCTCTGCCATATATTTCAATGGTGTTTAATTTGGATGTGTATAAATAGCATGTTGCCAAAGTAAGCTTTAACATTTGCTGGACACACTTAACTGGCGCTACCTTTAGCTCGCTGCCGTGTTGTCCTGATGTTAGATATAGCGTAGTCTTGGGCACTTTGACCTCAGGACACAACCTAGCGTTCTTCATTGGCTCTGCAGTGAATCAGGGAGAGCGCTTCTACAGCGTCCTGCACACATCACATTTATCAATGCTGGACAGGATAGTACATCATCACTTGTCTGCCCGCTAAGCTAAGTCACAGCACCCGACACCCACTTCCAGCGTCTACCAGTGGTCGCTCTAAGCGCCGCTACATAGACGCTCACATGGCAATACATGGCGCTAGTCTTCAAATCATTTATTTATTGACCCAGTTTTGCATCCTACTTATCTCTTTAATATATAGGCCGCTGGCCCGAGGCTGGGATTTTGCGTCAGTTGTGAGTGGAAGCACAATACAGGAACTTTTCCCAGCATTTATAATTGATACAATATGCAAGGAAAAAAAAAAGCACCAACGTACTTGTTAGGCACTTACCTCGTCGCCGTCCCTGGTCCCGCGACGCGCTGTCGGGTGGCCCCCGGTTGGCTGCTGCCCGACGGTCCCCGGGTGTGCCGACTCCTCGGCGCTGTTGTGGGGATCGGGGGTCGGCGGCGCGGGACGGTGTCGGTGGCCGGGCCGCAGCCCGCTCTGCGCGGCTGCGTGGTCCCGCCGAGCTCCCTCTCGATGCGGCGCTTCCCCCTCCCGGCGGGGGCACGCCCGATCCACAACGTGCTCGCGCGCGTGCGCGAGCACGTCTTCTTTATGCCTCCCGGCGGCGCTTTCCCCAGCGCGCCCGCCGGGGGCAAGTTTAAAACACCCTATCCGTGGCTTGATCCTGGAGGCGGACCCAGGGACTGGTCGGCCTGTCTGGCCTGGGCCGTCCAGCTCCTGGGACCACTCCCGTTTTTATGTACGCACCAATCATTATTGTTCCCTCCATTGCCCCTTTTCCCCAGTGGCCAGTATTCCCTATAAAGCAGCACTGCTTCAGTATCCCAGTGCCCGTTATAGCCTCTGGGTTCTGGAAGTGTTTCATATTGTCTTTCATTATTATTCGGCTTTGGACTTTGACCACTCTCGCTTGCTGCCTGCCCTGACCTTTTGCCTGCCTGACCACGATTCCGCCTGACCCCTCTGATACCTCGCACCGTGACCTCCTGGATTTGACCTCGGCTTGTTTGACTATTCTTCGTTACCTCCTTTGGATACCGCGCCCCGTGACCTCCCGGTTCTGACCTCGGCCTGTAATTGGACTTCCGCCATCCGGCATCCTCGTTTGGGACTCCCTGCCGTTCATCAGTCTCCACCTTGAGCAGGTAATCTTTGCACCCTATAAGTCCTGGGGGTAACCGAGTAGGAGAGGCATTACCCGCGTCTCCTACAAGCGGGGACTTGTCTATAGGCAGAAGAGGCGGTGGAGATTGGGGATTAACTGCTCAAGACAGACAGGTGTCCGGTACAGTCCTGACAGTACTATATTATTGAAGTGTGCTGCACTGGAGGTTGGTGTGGCAACAGCCCAAATATGAAACCAGAAAGAGGGGGGGTCTCACAAGTCCCCCAAAAACAAACCAAGCCTCCAATAAATCAGTGGCACCACTATTTATATTAGAAAATATATACACAACTTTATTGAGCCATATATATGCAATATACAAAGAAAATCCAATTAAAAAACACAAAGACATTTAAATCCAGAGGAGGGGAGGGGGAAGGCAGCCAGGTGACATTAACAGTGCTGCTAAGCCTAAATCACAGGTCTCTACAACAGATCTAAAAAATGATAATAGTGTCCTACATCACAGGCTGGCAATCTACATAGTGCAATTTTACAGATACAATACAATTTCACAATATGTGCAAGAAATATATTATTGTCCCATGGCTTTAATAACCACTAGTAATACATCCTATCTCCTAAATAAAGCCTAATGTTAAACCCCTAATCTATAAAGTGCAATGTGCCATAGTGCTATAAACAATCATAAATGAACCCATTAACAATACGCTTAGTGCAAACAAACTTCAGGACCAGCCGGGTAGAAAAGCAGACACGCAACATATAAGAAGTACCTTAACTATCCAGAGCAAACCCGCAGGCACCCCCAACAACACCTCCAGTATTTATAATTGAGATACCCAGCTTTGCCTCTCTTAGTGGACCCCGTAGCTGATAAGAAAGCTTGAACATGGGATCTACAGCTTTAACTAATGATGTAAAATTTCTAAGATTCCTTTCAGAATATGTAATGCAATATCCAATATGTATTAGCTTAGAAATATATGACATTCTAGTAGTGTAAGGGATTTAACATCCGTTTAAACCATTGTTTAAAACTTTTTTTAGAAGATATAAATAGCTCATCTATCTACCTTTACACTCTTCAGTTAAGCATGCCTCTAATAAAAACCATTCAGCAACAGATTTAAATAATCTCCTGCAAGTTAAATCCTGTATGTCTACCGGCAAAGAAAGGCTCAAGCAGAGCCCATACAAATTAGATTTCTTTACATTTATTGTGTGCATTAGAAATAAGGGTTCCCTGCAAGGCCGCAACCCTGTTCACTTAATTACATCTGGAAAAAGGTTAGACACTTCTCTTTTCATGGCTCTCCGCTATTCTCTGGAAATGATCTGACTCTGAAATATAATTAATCATCCTCTGTCATAGTTTTATTATACACAGGATTCTCTAGAGCAGAGTCTTTGTTCATCCTTCATTCAAATTCTTTGACCTTCCTCCTCAATCCATTTAGACCTCAGGTGGGTTTGCGTCCAAAGCCCGACAAAACACTGGCTAGTGTTAAGACTCATTTGTCAAACCTGTTATCTACTTACAAACTCTCAATCTTTGCATATGTTTAACATTTTCTTTTATAGAGATGTTGAAAAATTTCATGTGGACACCATCCACCGACATTTGCCCAAAAAATAATTCAATTTCGACTGCCGCCTTTGAATCATAAAGCATTCACGGGAAGACGGTTTACTTTTCCAGGGTAAGGAGCTCGTAAACACCATTTGCATATTGTGCATACAGCTGTTTCAACACGGACTGTTTACCACGGTTCATTAAAATGATTTGATTTGTCAGGATCTAGTTAGAATTTTATTCACAGCGGCGGCAACAGTTTACAGTAATATATGGTCGCTTCGGCTTGCCTTCTCAAAATGTGCAAAATGAAAGGGGGTGAATACGCGGAGATATCATCCCCGATCATAAAAGATATTTTTTCTCCGATCGGTTTTCTTTATATATACATATCATTTTGATTACATTTTTCCAGGAAAAGGCAGTGAACGACTAATAGAAACGTATGGAATATGACGACGATGTAGTCAGATAGAAGGATCATATCAAAGCCCGGAGACATGCTTAGCATTCTTAGTAGTGAGCATGGCAAGCTGCTGTATTTATACTAGATAAACAGAGCAGGTGGAAAAGGCAAGTGACATGGAGTTTTGTTTAATTATTTTGTCTAATGTAATCAGTTAGACAAAGTGTGAAGAACATGGGTTCTCTATGTTGCATTCTGAAAAATGCTCATTGTGGGGGACACACATCTGGCACTACCGTACTGTATTTTTATCAGCCAGACTGATCCGTGTGAGCCGTGTCTGTCTATTTGGCATTTACAAAAGACATACTGTGAGACTGTTTTGAAATATCTGGAGACAGAGGCAGCATAGTCATGGGGGGTGGCTGATTTGGGGCAGGCTGGGTCTGCTGTTTCCCTATCCCATGCTTCTACATCCTTCATCTGGATGTCCTATAGAGTCTAGAGGAGGCACTTGGTTCTATTGAGAATAACGGCTCAATACTAATTAGAGGGGGACTAACGTAAAACATTTCTTTAGGTTGCCTTCAATGCCCACCTGATTTTAGAAACTCATCTGGCTTGTGCCACCTCTGCACCCCAAATGACCACAAGAGGCAACGGGCTTTGCCAGTGCACATGGTTGCCAGCAAAGAATGGGAAGCTAAGGATGTGCACAAAGACATTGAAGGGTAAGTAGTAATGCCCACTTTTTGGTTTTCTAGGCATCTTTAACCAAAGGATCAATCCAAATCGAGCAGACGATGGGCACTGAAAGTGACCTGAAGTCACTCACTACTTTCAATGGGAGCTTTACAAAACGTGGCTGTGGGAGCCACAGGAAGCAATCAGTCTTATGGCCTGATATGAAAAGGTCTTTTGCTGATTGAGGCCCTCTGATTCAAATACATTAGGTTAGAATCATTTTATTATTCTTCATGCTGTCTAGAACAGATGGTCTCATTTGCGTCATGATGTGTGGCAAATGTACTCACTCTATGCATTTTGCTGGATCCCATCATTTAGTTTTGACACCCATGGGTATACTAACTGCATGTCTTTGATGAACAGACAAAAAGTGGTGTGGCATCACAATCAGGGGGTCCACAGGCATAGTTACATAGTTAGCAGTGGTGGACTTTGAGGGCCCATCCTTTAGTAAAAGCAAACCAAAATCCACATTTTTAACAAGCATCCCCAGAATTGCTCCCCCAAAGAAGAGTACCTTTCCGAATTTCTCTGCTGCTGCTGTAGTCTGATCTCTGCTAATGTCACCTGTTTTAGCCAAAAGTCCTGCTGTTTTGAGTGGCAGGTGATGTCATTACTGCACCTATGCAATGATCGATCGCCTGCCATCTCATGGCGGTTTCCCCTCTAAGGCAATCTGTCCAGCTAAAGGTACTAAAGCCATGGCACATGCAAGATTTGACTAGCAACCAGAATTGAGCAAACTCTCATGGTACATCTCAGGGGCTACAGCAAGGCATGCAATGATGATGTACAGTAAAAAATCTGTGCTAACAGGCAATTCGGTAGGCAAAAATATCCATTTTCAGTTCTACACCCAAAAAGGAGAGTATCATCATGGGCTTTGGCAAAACTAATGGAGGCCCCTGGGCACAAAATCTGGTGGAGGCCCCAGATACAGTATTTTTTACCTATATTTTTAAAACAGTCCAGCCAAGTAACTGATTGGTGTTTGTCTGGCATTGAACTGTTTAATGCTTATATTTAATATTAAACACATTTATTTGTACAGAACTTACATTGGGACATGTCAGTAATTAAAACGCAGGTCTGAGAAATTACAAAATGAATTTTTTGGGAGTTATTAAAATTTATTCTAATGGATTTATTCAAATTGGCTTCATTTGCCTAACAATGTGCAATTTGGACAACAAAAACTCACTCAGCCTAAACACACCCTAAAATTTGTCGCCTTTGATGAAACTCCAGCTTCAAATACATTTCAAGGTGGAAGATTTCTTGGTGGAAAAAAAATCATGAATATGCTGTTGAGCACCGGAAAAAGTGGCGCTCACTGGCGCTGGGAATCGGCAGCCGGGTCCAACAGATGCTGACATAGGCTGGCCAATACCTAGTGCAGCAATCAAAGCCAATTAGTTAGCCAAATGCTAAAATGCTGGTGCTACGGAACTGGCACTATAGCCACAAACAAAAATGCTAAAAGGTGCACATCATAAATGAGCCCCTTAGTTTTAGACTTTTGATTTTTTCCTTTGCTAAGGCTTCTTGTGAAATGGTTAATCCGACAGAAAAAAAATCATCTGTACTAGGCCCTGCTGTACATTCATATTTCCTTACTCTTTCTTTTATTCTCTATTCCATATTCCAGGCACTGTGCATACTCATAAATATTTATCTGTCAGCTATGGACCCATCTAAATTTGAACACCACAAATACGCATTTGGTTTTCAGATTTGTGCAAGGCAGAATACATACAAACATATGAATAAAAATGTGTAAAAAACAGCAAAAGACTTTTTGTACACCACTAGAAGTGGTGTCAACATGATTGGCCTAGAGGGCAACTATATTTGAATTGAGGAATTAAAATGACTTACCTATTTCTCCTAGTTTTCTGTAATTTGGAAAGTGACCTGAAACAAATCCTAGAATAAAAAAAAAAGATTGATTAGAATATTCATATAATAATAATAATAATAGTACAAATAATGATACTGATGGTAATGCAAAACATACAATTCATGTTTCAATGACTTGAAGTGTCTAGATTAGTGATGGTGACCTAGCTAGCGCTTATACTCTCTCGTTTGATGATGTGTCTCATCCATTGATTTTCACTGGATTATTCATCCAATGGGTTGCCAGGACCTGTTTGGATTTTTGGCATCATTAGGCCTAGAGCCTTGATGCCACTAACATTTAATATTCACTCAATGCACACAAAATATCCAGTGAGCACAAATAAATATCCCTTTCATACATAAAACATCCCCACTTCAAAGTAAAGTAGAAGTTGACCCTTAACAATTGAGTAGAGAGGCACGTGGTGTTACAGCTTTGGGCTATGAGCTCTACAATGGAATACAGCCACCTGGCGGTCTTGGCTGTCCATTTCTTATAGTGGCCATACCAAAACATTGGTATCTATTGTAATGATGAGAGCCACATAATCTTGGAGAGATCATGGCTGTGTAAATATTATAAGATATTACCAAGCACAGTTCTTTCTATAAGCTTGAGCTTGAGGTAGCATAGGGCAGAACAGAAATTATTTACATGGTTCCACCTGCTCATTAATAATGGGTCTAAATTAGAGGATCCTAACCAGTGGTTTTAGTAAGACTGGTGGTACCTGATATCCCATCATGTGGTACTCAACACGTCTGCAAACTGACCTTTAACTCAATCTACTGCCATCTATACTTTGCCCACACCTGAGTGGTTTCTTAAAATGGGAACAAAACCACACAGGGCTGGCTCTGGAATCTAAAAGATGCACCTTAGGCAGGGAACAAAACCCAGGATAGTCAAAATCCTGTGTTTTGATTTGCTATGAGCACAAAACTGCTCCAAAAGCTAAATACAAGAATGTATTTGAATTTTTTGATGTGTTTTATGCACTTTAAATGGTCGCTTTAGGTTAATGATATTCCATATGCATCACCCAGGTGGTACTTGATATAATTAGAAAATGAAAAGTGGTGTTTGAGAAAAAAGTTGGACACCCCTGGTCTAGACTGTTATTCTTTGTGTAGCACCTTATGGTCTATTCTAAAGACTTTGCCAAGTCTTCTGCATGGACTATCGGTTGCTGAAAAAATAAATAATCTGTAAAGTAGTTGATCTGGCTGCATATATATATTATTAAAAGTGCCAACCTATCACTGGTTCACTGAGCAAATGAGAATGGTAATTAATCTGAATCTGAACAGAGGTGACTTGTAAAACTTTTAAAGGCTGTTATATATCCTTGGTCCAAAGTGCCCCCCTGGACTACTAAAGGATATTTAAAGGTTTCCTTTTACAAACAGAAACCCCTCGATTCAAAGAGCAAAAGTTAATTGATTTCGGATCGAGAATCGTAAGTTTGGGTGGGTGTTAGTCATTTTTTCCTGTTTTTTTGGCCATTTCCGACTGGCACGAGCCTACGTACGAATTCGTATATGCTCTTACGATCATCGGAAGTTCGTTCCTAAATTTTAGGATCAAAACGTAAAACTTAGGATCAAATCCTAAAACTTAGGATCAAAACGTAAAACTTAGGATAATCGGATGTGTTTAGGTGTGATTCAGAGAACAGTTTTCAAACCTCTAAATACGTTTTAAAAGAAAGCCACTGCCGACACCTTTTAGCAGTCGGATTGCTGTTCTTGAACAGGTTTTTTGGCTATGTGGAGGAGTCTGCGCGTCTTGAGCTCCAATGAACTGCATGTATCAGCATGGCCGAGGCCATAAATTGTATGGCAATGCATACCTGATTCAATACATTTCATGTATGCCTTATAAAAGCATTTTAATGTGGACCTTAATTAGTCCTTTGCATGTAAACCTTTATTTTGCAATATATTTGCGTTAATTAAAGAAACTTATGTCCTTTGTTTTTTATTTTTAAATTGATGTACTAGAATAATATTTTTAGATTGCATTTATTGGTGTAGTTGTTTACCTTTGCTTTGTTTAATTATTTAAGCACATCTTTGGTCAGATGCATCACACTTACTGAGGAGAGGAGAGCGGGATAAAGTGCAGGATGTGGGTTACTGCTGTATTTTGCACAGACACAGCAGAGCTGGGGGCACGGAAAGGTCAGAAATCAAAGAATCCAGAGCAACACAGTCACAAGGCCCTTTCTGTTTGCAGGCTGCCCGAGAATACCTGACCTGCCATCTTGGCTGTTTCTAGACTCATAACATGCAGAAGTTGCTGGGTGTTTTTTTATATTTGAGAGCAATCTGTATGTAGAGGTTTAAGTTGTACCATTTGAAGCCAAAATATTAAAATTAAATCCACAAGTAAAAAATGCAAGTTAATTAAAAATTAAACAAAGTAAGATTTACTTATGCAAATGCATTCATTAATGGTTGGTTACTACAAAATGAATGAAATAAAGAAAAAAAAAAAACCAAATATTTAGAATGCACTTTAATGAGGTAAGTTTGTAGTGCGCAGACGCAAGATCAGAAGGATTTACGTCCAGACAAAAAAGGAAAAAGGGCAAAACCAATGTTGCAACCTGAGAAATGAAACGGAAAATTCAGGATGGAAACTGACATAGGTCTGATTCCCGAACTGCCATACGAACGGACGTACATTTTAGGATAGAAACGTATTTGCTTATAGAATCACTCGCAAGTTCATACGAACGCACGAGCGTACGGGAAAAATAGGATGATCGGCACCAAAATCAAAGCTGTTACATGTTTCTTTGAATCGACCCTAAAGAGTACCAGGGATGCAACATTCTAAGTGGTGTAGGTTTACAAGGACTCTATAGACCTGCTTTACCAAGTACACCACCCTGAGCCATTTTAAACTACTCAAGGCACCACAGTATACATTTCCAGTGTAGTGCAGAAAGCAATGCATTTTACAGGCTATGCCAGACCATGCCAGAGTGCACAAATATTGGAGAGCTTTATTAATAATATTCTAATAATTAATAATATGTTACATATGTGACATGCTTATTATGGTGCTATATTATGTATATAATTTAACATAAAATGGACCAAAAGTCCAAATAGATTCAAATCAGAAGGTGTAGGTGTCTAAGGGCCTATATTCTACGAATATAGGTCCATCATAAAGAGGACCAAGACAGGATCTAAAAATAATGTTATGTTCCCTTCCATAGAGGGCATGCCAGTTAGCATGCTCCACAGTGTGTCATTAGTTCAGGAGTCATTACATTCAGCAGCCATTCCACACGCTACTACCAGCAGACCATGAGGCTGGCCAGGAACACATTGGGGATGGCGTGGCAATGCAGATCTTTGTGCATATTGTCGAATACGACCACAATGGGATTCCAGAACTAGGTGAGTTTCAGACTGCTGGTTATCCGGTTTTAGGACCCCAACTAGAGAAGTGTTTCTGCTGAACCTAAAGTCTCCTTTAAGGCTCATTTCTGGGCAAAAACAAAAAATGCTATACTTAGCACCTTAACCCTGATTATTTGGCACCAAAACAAAGAAATGGGCCGCACTAGCTCAACATACATATAGTGTGCACACCATAGGAACGATAAGTACTATATAACCAAAAAGGTGAGGGGCAAGTGCAACTACTTTTCTTTTCAATAAAGGTAAAATAATTTTATTAGGATTTAAGCCAACATTAATAGACACAGACACTTTAAAAAAATCTAAAAAACATGAACAGACACCAGGGGGCGCTATTGCTAAGACATCTATTACTCTTATAATTATCAATGGCAGTCAGACCTCACCTATCCCTAATATTCCCAGTCAGAGTTACTGTGCGTAACACATATAAATAATCATATAAAATCTTCTTGTGTAAACATATATCCAAAAAAAGAGCTTGTGTGCTAAAGTGCTTTAAAGATAATGAGGACAGACCGGGTAGGAACAGGCACAGTTATGTACAGCCAATATTAAGATCTCACATGTCCAAAATGCTGGTAGTTTAGCAAAGCAAACTCATCCCCCAGCTCCCCGCCGACGCATCCCCCAGTTCCCAAACGGAAATGGTATCCCCCAGTTCCCAAACGTCCCTCTTTTGTACTCACCCGCCTCGCGGGTAGTGTCTCCAGGAAACCAGCTCCAGCATATACTTCCTTCTCTAGTCACTAGAATGTAGGTCCCATCACTGATTGGGAAAAGTAGCTACGATGTTGAAGAAATGACTATACAGAGGAAGCCATTTCAATCATTTATTTTACTTGTTTTCAAGGATTTTGAGCATCCTAGGCACCTAGGCACCTTCAAATTTGTCAAACTCTTAACAGATAATTAAAAGAGAAATGACACAATGAACATCCAAGGTAATTGAAAAATATCTTAACATAGCAAGAAGGCCAATGAAAGTGACTTAAGATTTTTATATATTCTGCAGCGTCTTTCACCTTGAGGAGATGTAAAAGATCTTTGTTGGATGTAGTTCTTGCTGTGCACCTCACATGCTAAATCCTTGTAGGATTCCTGAATTTAAAGGATGTGAGTGATGAAATATTTACCGAAGGCAAACTGCTCCTCAGACAATAAAACTCTGACATGAAGATAGTATGTTCCAAGCGAGATCTTGATACGGCTCCCGTTGTTCATTAGGGACCTGAACATCAAATATCTGGAGCTGCATCGCCAGCAAACAGCCTGACTCACTCCAGCACCCTTGCAAACACTCTTATCTGCTATATTGCTTTGAGACAACATTATTTTGTGTCCTTGACCATATCTGAAATGAATTTGTTTTGGGCTTCCTGGAGAGATTGACAGCTATGTCTGATGACTTTTAAAATGATGCGAAACGGAAAACTGAGATTCCTTTATGGAACAAGTTGGATGAACAGAGTTTGTTTTGTATAGAGAAGGGTTTCAGGCTACGTTTCTCAGGCATTTAAAAAATAACTCCAGCCATCTCAAATGTCTATGTAATAAAATCATAACTGTACCATGAAAAAAAAAGTATTAGATGTTTCTAATTCAGCCAGAAAGCAAGTCTCAGTGTCATGTAAGGCAGGGTTTCCTAAACAGCAGTACGTATATCACTGGTGGTACTCAGTAAGGCCAACCTAATCTGCTACCATCTATATTTTACCCAAATCTGACTTGCTCCACAAAAATCCAAAAGGTTTTTCAGCAGATATATAGGAATTTTTATGGTTGGTAGTGCGTTTTTAACACAGTTTTCGACTGTACATGCCATACGTATCACCCTGGTAGTATTTTATATAATTAGAACATGTAAATTGGTACTTAATGAAAAAAGGTTGGGAACCGCTGAACTAATGAGTCCTAGGAAGGAGAAATGGTAGGAGGAGTAGTTACAGGTTTAATGTGCCGTGTGTGCATACACTCGTGTGACTGGTCTGGGGCTGCCATCTATGGACTTCAGTTAACCTTCAGCCTTAAATTGATGACCTAGGTTTTCATGCCACTTGCGTTCATTAGTTTGAGTAAGAAGTGGGAAAGCAGGAACTGTTTAACTGAAATAAGTGAGGGATCAATGTATGTATAAATACACTTAACAATATAAACAATAATACTGTGCATATGTTTTTAAGGCTGTCTAACAAGCATGGTGGGATCTGAAGGGGTAGAGACAGGGCCGGATTATGAGGGGGGCGCAAGGGGCGCGAGCCCCGGGGCCTCCACCACTTGCCCTGCAAAGAGGGCCTCCACCAACCCTTATGGTCTGGTCCAAGAGGCTTTTGAGTCTTTGGTCTGATAGGCTTCGGGGCCAACAACAAAGATATCGGTGGCAGTGGGGCCAATACCACCACAGGGCAGGACGGAGAGTCTAGAGCAGCAAAGCAGCCGCCAGCAACGCTACAGTGATGGGTGCATGCAGAGCTATCACTGCACATAAGCCACCAAGCACAGCCGCTGGCAGCTCAATGCAGGGAACTGTTTTCTGCTGGACCAGCTGGGTGACTACACTACCCCCCGCCCAGAATGGCAAAGCAGGATTTCCCCAGCAGCACGCACCCACATAAGGGTGGCACAAGGGGCTCAATCTGATGTTGCAGTAAGTGGGCGGGTGCCAGCCAACCACCAATCAGTTACTTGGCTGGACTATTATTTTAAAGGAAAAAAAGTACTGGGGCCTCCACCAGATTTTGTGCCCAGGGGCCTCCACCACACTTAATCCGGCCCTGGGTAGAGATAAACACTATAAACTATTTTACTATGCTGAATCTTCTCAACCTCTTTTCTCGATTCTGAACTATGATAATGAATGGTTTGGGGTTAAAATTTCGACAAAGGAAAGTCCACCTCGTCCTGCATTTCTTGATGGAAATGTCTGATGAAGTACATTAAGATTAAGGGATGCCTTTTTTATTAGCTTTTAACACACACACACACACACACACACACACATACACACACACACACACATATACACACACACACACACACACACACACACACACACACACACTGCATGGAGCCCATGGAGATGCTGCCCAAAGTACAGTTACAGTGCAGCAGTGAATGGCTGACTCAGGTCATGGCAGATCATATCTCCTTGGCTGCCATACAAAAATGCCAGGCCACCATAATGTTTGGATAAGATCACAGTGACAAGGGAAAAAATAAGGTGGGTGTGCGGGCATAGGGGATAGAAGTCCCCACTTACAACTAGTTAGCATGCTGAATATAACTATTATTCTACTACTTTTCAGTTTATAGACAACTTTTACACTAGTTGTGACCTACTGTGAGGTTAATATTCATTTTCCTGGCATTGCCCAATGGCCACACTATGAATGGCCTATTTTTAGTTAGAATAAATTACAAAAAATACAAGGTGATGTGATGGAATCATTATTATGGGATCCATCTCCGTTCTTCGGCTGTCGAAATACTTCTTCAATAAAACTTTCATCTCTGCTGATGTCAATGTATGCGGGAAGATGTTTATTATTTGGAGAGCATCCGGCTCACTTCTGGGTCTCCTCGTGAGGTGCTTGTAGCCCCAATGGTCCCTGCTCCGAAGGGGCATGCGCAAGGGACATCTAGAGGTGCCGCCGCTTTCTGCAACTACAACTAGTTGCAGAAAGCGGCGGGCCTCTCTCTCTCCCCCCCCCCCTCCTCCCTGGGCGTACTGCCTTTTTGGGCGGGCCGCATTGCTGGGAGGCGGGGGGTAGGAGTGTCAGCCGGCTAGGGCCGGGCGGCCGCTGTGGGTGATTGCGTCCATGACAATGGGCGCGCCACCCACAGCGTCATGTCCGGCGGCGGCTGGTGATGGCGTGCATGCGCACACATGTGTCCTGATTGTGCGCGCCGCCATTGGTGCCATCGAAATGGGGTAAGCATAAATGCTCTGCTTTTTTATATGTTCAGTTCACCCAAGCAAGAAGCAGTCTTTAAACTGCGAAGCGCAGGTGTTTTGCCCCTGCTGTCCCTGGCTTTCCTCCCCGGCTGCAGCTCCTGTATTCATAGCTAGCTGAGTATCTATTTGTACTTGTTGAAATTTGTTTACTCTGGGTTGATCATACTTTTCACTTGCTCATTTTTTGGCACATATATTATATGATATAATTTTAATTATTTATATATGAATTACTATACACTCACTTAGTATTATCTTGTATATGTTTTTTGTTCACAAAAGTGTTTTTGTATATTATATGTTTAATTTTGGGTTTAAGTTCCCATGGTATATGGGACTCACATTATGGGTATAATTCACCTAAATCACAGGAAGTAAAGGTTATGGTTAAAGTTTTTTTTGTGCCGGCACAAAGATAAAATTAATTAGTGTAGGATTTAATTTTTTAATTATTTCTTGTGGTCCTTGAGATCCAGCAATATACCCATATTGATAGGGGGAAAGGTTCATTATTTATTTAAACATCAGCTGCAGCATTGCATTAAGTGGGTCATTTTGAGGAAAGTTTGTGACTAGGGCCAGTGGGTGGGGTTTTAACGAGTCTGGTTGTCTTATTTGTTGGTTTTAAATGTTTGTTTTTTATGTAATTTTGAATAAATATTTTTTGTAAATCTTTTCATTGGTTGTGCTCCCTCTTTATGAATCCTAGGGGGAATAGTATACCCCAGGCTTCATTTTGTTTGTTTAGCTATACATATTTGTGAGCACGCCATTACCTATTTTTCATTAGTGGTGCACCACTTATAAGTTAATTGGATAAGATCACAGTGACAAGGGAAAAAATAAGGTGGGTGTGCTGGCATAGGGGATAGAAGTCCCCACTTACAACTAGTTAGCATGCTGAATGTAACTATTATTCTACTACTTTTCAGTTTATAGACAACTTTTACACTAGTTGTGACCTACTGTGAGGTTAATATTCATTTTCTTGCCATTGCCCAATGACCACGCTATGAATGGCCTATTTTTAGTTAGAATAAAATACAAAAAATACAAATCTTGTGGCAGACTATCACCACAGCAACTCAACAGAAAACACTGATCTACATCTGATGACATCCAAGAACGGCTTGAGAAAATAGATGGGAAAGTAAGAGGAGAGAGGAACATTAGAAAGTTAAATGAAAGTTTAATATTGGAACATGATGTAAAGCGCACAGGAGTGAATGGCAGAATTAATATGGCTGTCAGAGAGGAGGCAATGCTTTACAGATAATAAAATGGAAAGAAAAGGAAAGAAAACTTTTTGGAATTGAATTTACAAAGAAGAAGAACAGAACAAAACACTTTCTGAGTATAGTATATTGTGATAATAAATATAATTAAAAGAAAAAAAGCATGAGGATGGACTAATGGTATAATAAACTGTTTCATTTGCAATTTCAGTAGAGCTGTATGGCACTGCAGCCCATCACTGGCTGCAATTTAAGCCAATGGTTGCTTGATACCCTATTACCTTCAAAGGTTATTTACTCTACACCTGGACCATAGGCCATAGCGCTGATCTACTCTGGTTCCTCCATAAGTCCTGGAGCCGACTTCTGCTAGAACATTTTCAGACTAAAAAGATGCCATACTCACCACACAGACTGCCTACGATAGTGCGGCACTGCAGATCTTACCTGATTGCTGGATCCCCTGCCTGCGCTCGATCATATCTACCTGTGTCCTCCGACACGGCACTACCCCCTTGGCTTGTCACTGTGAGTGGGTACGCCCCCCTCCATTCACTGCAATGGAAAGGGGCATGTGAAAATCTAACATACCTATTTCCATTGCGTCATAGGACACAGGAAGAGATGCACGACTGGGTGTGCAGTGTTGACAGGGGATCCAGCGATCAAGTAAGATCTGCGCTATCGCAGACATTCTGCGTGGGACACATGTTGAGTATTGTGTTTCGGGTTTATTTGGCTGAAAATGTTCTTTAACTGCTTTCATCTGCAGCTGTGGCTCCTTTCCAGGGGTGAACCTAGCCTTTCTGCTGCCTGAGGCCCATCTTAAACTCCCCTTTAGCAATATATAGCTGGTGATTCCTTATTTTGCCATACTTATGGCACTTATTAAAGAAGAGTTGTTCACATGGGACATGAGTGAAAATAGTATTGTAATGCTATATGGATCACATTACACTGAATTATTTAGCTCTGGTCTTGCTGGCAGATGCTTTAAGATAACATGACTTGTTTTGGTCTCCATGAAAAATGTAGCTTCTACTCAGGGTTAAGCACTTTTTATTAGTCATTGGACTGTTTATAACTTGTTCACCTAAGTTACTGTAAGGAAGATATTTACATTTTAGTTAAATTTACCAGTAGCATACCGGTATCTACAAAAAAAAGATTATACTATTGGTAAACGCATACAGTCTACCCATACCCATCCAGGTTGCTCCATAGAGGGTGTACGATGTGCCTTAGATCTTGCTGTGTTTCTGTTCTACATTAAATGAAAAGGCACTCTATATTAACAGAGCAACGTATAAATGCACAACGTGTTCTTAGGTGATACATCTATTAGAAAATCAGTTATCAGACATGGCGCTTGCTCATCGACATTGGAGTAACTTTAGCGGGCTTCAGCCCTATTTATGATGTACAGACATAAACAGGGAGTTCTATGAGACTCTTACAAATGAATAAAACTGTTGAAACTCTTGCTGCACAGCGGCTTATTTCAGATGTATGTGAGCAATACCTCCCCTTGAGAGGATTTCATTTTATTCTGCATGATATGAATGTATATCTGCATTAAGCGAGCAGAAAAACACTCGAAATGCCAGCGCTCTCCTTGGGGGAAAGTTTAAAGCGTTTAGAAATAAATGAAATCTTGGGAACTTTTAGTCACTAAAAATGCGATGTTATAAAATGCGAATGAGCCGAGTGAGTTGTAGTTACAGCGACATTATTATGCAGATTAGGAACATATATTATTTAGCACATACAAAACACAACATCACTTCCGTGTGTCTGTTTTCAAGCAAACATACGTCCATTTTACAAGTACCCCTCCCTATTGTTAAAAATCTTGAGATCTGGCTCTATATTTAAATAATCCTAAAAATCCTCATTCATATCAAGATCCATCTCAAACCACTTAAAGAATTGAAAAAGACTGGACTCTTATTGAAAATGAGGTGTCCACATAAAGCCCCATGTGAAGTTTAAATATTGGGCATAATGCTCTTCCTTCCGAAATCCTGGCAGTCACCTCCACATACCGATGGGGCTTTCAAGTAAAGCAGAATGTTCATGCTGGTGGTCACATGGGACATATGGGTCACATGGTGCAGACAAGGTGAGGTCTAAGCCTGATTTATGGCATTCCTATAGGGCTTCATAATGAACGACATTCCAAACTAGGATTTATTGTGGTTGGTGAATGCAGCAGTCTTCCTTCCTTTTTTTTGAAAAATGTATACAGTTTTATTGAATACATTTAAAACAAATACTATAGTACAGTCACATCATTTACATTCATGTGCTTAATCGCATTGCCATGGTATTAAATCTATGTTTGTTACAAAACCTTATATGAATTAATATTCCATCATTCCTTAAGAGGGCAATGCAGCAGTCCTCATGAAAATCAAGAAAAATTTTATATTTTATTCTTTAGGCCCAGTCCCCTTTTCATCAAAAGGCACCTTCTAACAAATGTCCCTTGTAATAAAAACCCTTTGAGTAATAGGAACTGTCATCTGACCAAAGGCATTGACACTTGCCCTGAGAGGTAAGCTAACCCAGGCAGTTCCTAGTTTAAAGACCCCCCTGCTAAAACAACTCTGTGGATCCGCTTGCTGCAGTGAGCGTTGTCAGGACATCTCCCCCGGTACGACAACCCTCGAAGGGACACTTTAAAGAGATCGCTCAGACACTGGGTCACAGTTTGCTGTTTTCCTTAGCCACAAGCCAACATGGGCAGAATCAGGAAGTTCAGATGCATTCACCCTTTGGTTTAATACTGCGATAGCTGGCCATGAACCTGAGCTTAGGAACCACCCCGTCCTTGGACCTATAAGATGCCCAGAAGTTGGTTATAGAATCTAAACCGCGGATATAGCACCTTCCCATCAAAAGCTATGATCCATAAACTTTTTAAACAATTTTAGCTAAGAAATAGCTAAGGAGTGGAGTCTGAGACTTCACCCTGAGGGGAGGAGGAGAGTGAGGCCTGAGCATAAAAGGAGATTCCAGGTTGGGCCTGGTATCTCCACCTGGGGGAAAGTCACGGTAGTGCGCTAGAACTGGGAATTGCAGGCCACCCCAAACCTTCCTGGGATGCCCTGGTCCATTACACATAATCTGCTTGGCTAATGTAATTCTGACTTATCTGTTCATTCCTGTTTGTATTTACTTACCTATATTCTGCTCTTTAGATCTGTATATGTAATTTTCAATACTTGTATCATTGCTTAGTGGTAGCTTATCCCAATAAAATATATAATTTAACTTGAGCTGTCATTTTAGTTTGATTGGAATGCAAGTCCATGTCTGTCAGTTAAATGAATGGCTACTGGAATGGTTTAGAGCTCAATATTTCCCATTGATGGACCAGGATACGGAAAACATAATACATGATTCCAGAAGCTGTGGCATCAGCTAGGCTCACCTAATATGCCTTTCTTCACAATGTCTACTCTAATAATTAAGCAATTTCCATAATGATACACATCAAACGGTAAATAATGTGGACTACCCATATAGCACATAATATCACCATTGTAAACAACTATTGACTATGAAAAATCTATCAGACACATATAGCGCGTACAGCATCTATGCCATAGTTACATCTCTATAGACTATAGGGAAGGCCGATTCCCTGCCCGTAGGGCAACAATCTTAGCATTTGGGGATCCTATGGCACATGCGTGGACATATCTGAATGGCTAGAGCAGATAAGCACAGCCAATGAAGAGTGGCCATGAGGGATGCCAGACACATCTGTTCATTTAGCGTTCTTCACAGCGCATTAATATACATAGAAATGATCATTGATTGTAGAAAAGCCCATGCATATGGGATCCCCCATCAGAGGAAATCATTCTTCGGACCCACCAAAGAAAATCATTCTTGGAACCCACCAAAGAAAATCATTCTTGGGACCCATCAAAGGAAAACATTCTTGGGACCCACCAAAGGAAATCATTCTTGGGACCCACCAAAGGAAATCATTCTTGGGACCCACCAAAGGAAATCATTCTTAGGATCCACCAAAGGAAATCATTCTTGGGACCCACCAAAGAAAATAATTCTTAGGTGCCCATCAGAAGAAATCATTCTTAGGGCACATCAGAGGAAAAATATAATTGGGGCTTACCAGAGGAAAATCATTTTTGGGGACTACCTGAGGAAAATCAGTCTTGGGGAGCACCTGAGGAAAATCATTCTTGGGGACCACCAAAGGACACATCCCATGGACCCTCCATATAAAAACTATTCTTGATGCTCAACAGAGATAATCTTTCCTGGAGCCCCCTCTCAGCTTTTTTAATGCAATGCAAAACCATGTTTGATCACATAATTAAACATGATTGGATTGTTGCACAATATATGCAATAAATGTACAATAACTTATTGAATAAATAACGGCATTAGTCTTGGATCTCCTGCACTGCCCTAATGGTGGCCATGGGTCAGTGCCTGGAGCCTATCAGGAGTTGGATAGTCAGACATTTTTGAAACTGTGAGATCAATTTAGATCAGTTTATTGGGATGATCCCAGCAGTAATAATGGTAAAAATACAGAACGTCCCTAGAATGTGCCATTGGCACAAGATGTGGGGTTCTTGTACAGGTTTAGATATTTTTTCACATTTTTACATTCTTAATTACTTTGCAAGTTACAAAAATTAATACAAAACAAGGTATAACAAATATCTACAGTATCTATTTAAAGTAGACTAAAGTAGATTTTGACTATCCTGGGTTTTGGTCCTTTCCCCCTGGACACCCCGATGGGGGGCGCTCCGCTGTGTGAAATCCCCCAGGAGGCCGAGACCAGCTCACCTCTCCTAGGTCCAACGTTGCATCTAAGAGCAGTGGCTCTGAGCACCCTGGCGGCCGCATCCTCCGCTTCCTTCTAACAGGGAGCGAGCCTGTGCCGGCCATTTACAAATGCCTGCCGCTGGCACGTGCCCTTCTAGAGGGATAGTGGGATGCAGCCACTGCTCTTAGACACGCCGTGGGACCAGGAAAAGAGGTAAGTGAATGGGGCGACCTGAGGGGTTTCACAAAGCGGGGCATCCCGATTTTGGATGTCCCGGGGGGAATCGATAGGCCCAGAAATCTTATAGTTGCCCAGCCCGATTGGCATGGGTTTTGAGCCACTTTAATCTCCTCACTATCTAAACCATCACCTCACATCATCCACACCTTTCAGCTTTAGAGGCAGGTAGACCTTAAAGAACAATGTATGTACTATACATGATTTTTTTGTCTACTATATTTTCCTGTCAATGCATTCTTCCTAAAATAATGAAATCAGTCAATTGCCCCTTGCTGGCCATGGCTCATTGCTTACAGCAAACTCTTTATTGTCAGGTATGACATTTTATTGGCCAACAATAGCGAGAAGGAAAATTATAGTGTAGAGCGCTTCTGAACCTCAAGGTCCTCTTGTGTTGGTCAATGGCTTTCAGATGTGAATAGCTGTACACTCTGTAATTTAATCTATGTACAGGTCCGCCAAGTCACAACAGCATTTTATAAAATGGGAGAAAAAGAGCGTTATTTGTAAAATAGAAATTATAGCAACTAACACTTCCTGACACAAGACCCTGATGCTGGGTTTGAGCAAACTAATACAATTGCATCTGAAGTTAGATTGCGAGTAAATAGCTCCTGCAAAGTGCTGTTTATGGATACAATAGACTAAACGGCAGTTG
This sequence comes from Gastrophryne carolinensis, assembly GCA_027917425.1. Taxonomy (NCBI): domain Eukaryota; kingdom Metazoa; phylum Chordata; class Amphibia; order Anura; family Microhylidae; genus Gastrophryne; species Gastrophryne carolinensis. The sequence goes on from CM051235.1 coordinate 256,082,355, forward strand.
GGTCAGACTTCAAAGCTGAACAGACTGGGCTTCAGTCATGTTGTCATCTACTTCTCGGCAGCTTCTCTCACTTACTATGGGGTTTATTCATCAACGGATAGCACCAGGTAGTGCTTCGTAGCAGCAAGTAGCGTCTGGTGAACGCTGGGAGCTGTACGCAAAACCCCATTTAAGAAAGCGAATCTGGTGAGTGCCATGTAATGTCACATGTATTAATACAGGCAGCTCAGCGTATAGCGCCGGTGCAATAAGCTCAGGAGCGCCATATAGTACCTGTCGCTCTGTAGCGCTCTCCCATACATTTCAATGGACTTTCATTAGTTGTGTATAAGTTTGGCAACTTACATTTTTTTTTTTTGCTCAAATCATTGTGTGACCTCTCCTGGCTGCAAACAAACACTTTTATACATTTTTTTTACTTTTTATATTTTATGCAGAATTGTCATTACAGGTCTGGCACTAAAGTGTTATTGTCCCAGCGTTATAACAATGTCATTCCATGTGTTTTCGCTTTGTTAAATATGGCGCCACATCACATTCATCAATGCCGGCCAGGTTACTACAGCGACCGGGACACTCTGCTACAGTGCCCGATACCCTCTTACAGCGTCTACTAGCGGTTGCTTTAAGCGCCGCTGTACAGACGCTCATCTGGCAATACCTGGCATTAGTAGTGAGCACAAATATGATAAACAAGGTGGAGGATCAACAATGATGGGGCCCCTCTACCCCTCTGAGCCCCTGTCCAGTCACACCCCATATAGTTATGACCCTGGTTGCTGCCATCAATTCTTAGACTAAATAAGTTCATTTTTTTTCAAAAACTTCTGGAAAAATGTATGTTCTATTGTGAATAAAATATGGTTATATGTATATACTGTGTATATATATATATATATACATATATATATATATATATTATCATAACATTTACACAGCAAATTGGGGTTATATATAATTTCTTAGAGCATTTCTGCTCTAGGGCCATGGCCAAGGCAATTGGGGCCACACTGGGGCACAGTTTTCCTAAGAGCCTTGATGAATTACACGCAATGCGCATGGGCACAAAGTGACTCCAAAATAAACAGTTTCCTTAGTTAAATCGATCTCCCAGCCTATGGAGCAGACCTCGCCAATGCCTTTTTGCCTGAAGGAGACGGGCAGGCTGATTCATCACTAACGCCAGGTAGCGACAGATGAGCGTCTCTAGCAAGCATTTCTGAGCGCCCGCTAGTAGTCGCTGTGCTCGGCCGTGGGTCGCTAGTTCATAGTGACTCAGTCGCTGTGCAGCAATGATGAATACATTGTGGGGAGTCGCTATATGACTAGTACAGCGCTGTGTGGGAGCGCATGTTAGCGACTGGTCAGTGCGACCGACTCACAACATATTCATCCAAAAAACAGCCTCACACACCTCCGGCGCTAAAAAATGCTTCGCTGTAGCCCAGAGCACCGGAGGCTAGGTTGTTTTTTAACATGTATCCACCAGTAACAAAGCGAAAACATATGGAATTACATTGTTATAACATTGTGACATGAACACATTAATGCCAGACCTGTAATGTCAATTCTGCATAAATATATAAAACATGAATGAATAATATTTAACATGAATAATAATATTTAACATGAATAATATTAAACAATGGCTTTTTCTATGCCAGGAGAGGTCACAACATTATTTGAGAATAAAAAAAATAAAATAAAACCCCCTTGTTTAGAGAAATAAAAGAACGTCCATTGAAATGTATTGGAGAGCGACAGATAGCGAGAGGTAATACGTGGCGCTCTGCAAGGCTGAACGCCGGCGCTGTACGCTGAGGCTTTGATAATGATGAATTGGACGCTACATGGCGTTATCCCAGTCGCTCCACGGAATCTGCTTGATAAATGTGTAATTGGGTGCCATGTCCAGCGTTCACCTGCCGCTACGTGTCGCTACCTGTCATTTACAAGGCACTACCTGGCGCTATCCCTTCATGAATGAGCTACCTAAATTCTATATTAGTTTGGTATTGCAAGTGTGCATTTAGTTGGTCAAGGATATCCTAATTCTCAGCAGTTCTTCAACCGTAGAAGAATTATAAAGCATCAACTTGTTGCTGGTATACAGGTAACACAATGGACACCCAGTTTCACCTTCACAAAATCCTTTCCTCTAATAAGGTAAATTCTGCTTCTTTTCATGACACAATGATTAAACCCTGTATGCAAATCAGGGAATCATTTGCATCCAAGTTGCTGCCTTTTTTATCACCTTGATATTATTAAAAGACCATCTACAGCTTAATTTAAGAATGTAAAGAAATGAGTTTGGGGTATAATCACCAGTGATATATTGTCTACAAGCAAGACTACTCCTCATCATTATAGTAAACTAAAGTACCTAGATTCTAAGGCCTCTATCCCTCCTGTAGGACAGGGAATACCTGTTGGAGATATTGTGCAACAGCTCACAGCTTGTCTCTGTATGTGATCAGCATCTATATTGCTAGGTTAATGCAATTTACATTAATGACAGTAGATGGTGCTGTTACATATATATGTGTGTAGTCTATACTGCATGTTGTGTTTCCTGTACACTGAGCTGCTCTCTATGACTTCTTTTTTCCTGTCTATGTTATCCACCATTTAAGGTTGCCTTCTCTAACGTCACTCATGTTCCAGTAAAGCCAGTTTCTGTTACATCACAAATGTCTATCTGGATTAACTCCGCTGCACCCAGCACTCACAATCTACAACAATACCCTTTCCTGGTGGGCCACAGATTTATTTTATGGAGGGTAACTCATAAGTTCTCCTATCTATTACTGATGTGATTTCTCACAGGAAGAACAAAATATTTATATCACCCCTTTACATTATCAACTGGCAACCCCACTAAAACTTGATTGTAATTAGAAAGCAGAGAGATTTAATTCTGGGCTTATGTTTATGAAATCAGTGAGTCATATCTACTATACTCACCTATGTTTTAAACTTGTAGTCAAAGCACAAATCCAAGACGTTCACATATGTAGTTGCCTGCAGCTCCAAAGTCAAATGTACAGGTTTAAAAGCTCAATGTCATGAAATGACATGGTCCCAAAAATGTTTAATAGATACCATACTACATACTGTCTAGAGAAGGGGCACCAAATCTTTTTTCACAAAGTACCAACTCACGAACTGTCCTAATTACCACCCACTAGTTAATGTTTTGGGGCCCCGGCAGTCCCCTTCATCAAGACATAACAATCATACAACTGGAAGTGAGGATAAACCGAAAGAACAGCAATCCAAAAGTGAAGTAAACGGGGAAATGATTCTGGGTATTTCCATAGATCAGACCCTGGTCAGATGCTTCATGGCAATGAGTAGCCTGCTATGGATGCTGCAGTTCAATGGGTTTCCTATCAACTCTTGAGGCCCAAGGAGAATCCAAGCCCCCAAGTGAGTGGAAAGCATTCCAGCAACGCTGGCACAGAAAGGGCATCCACCAGCCAATAGAAGTAAGAAGAATGACGGGGAGAGAAACTGCTACTGACACAAACAAGCTGTGTGTCAGTAGCAGTTCTGGATCTAAGTTCTGAATCGAATATATTTTCTACATCAGAAATCTATCGCAATTCCATTGCCTTGCTTCAAGATTCCAACACCAGTGATCGAACCACAATCTGGGAACTCCTAGTCTACAGCCACCCATGTGGTGTAGAAAATGATTTTCTTACTTGTATGACTCCTTTGATCCAATGTTGACCTTTGACTGAAATCCCTTAAAGCGGAACAAAACCCACCTGTCCTGGGCCGGCTGGTGGACTTCCCCTGGGGCATTCCGAATTTGGATACCCCATTGAGTAAACCCCCCCAGGCCACCGGTAATCACTCACCTTTCTCCAGTCCAACAGCGTCTGAGTGGGCTCTCATCTAATCAGAGCCGCGCTCTGAACTGGCGCAATTCGGCAAGGTGGCTCTGATTGTTGTGAATGGAGAACGAGAGCAGCCACATCCCTGCATCCTTGGACTGTGTGCGTGATCCTGTCCCAGCCATTCAGTTAGACTGGAGCCTGAGCACAAGGTAGCAGGAGATGCGGCCACTTTCGCTCCCCATTCACACTAATCAGAGCTGCTCGCTGAATTACATCACTTCAGCTGGCAACTCTGACTGGATGAGAATCTGCGCAGGCACCATTGGACTGAGAAGAGGTGAGTCTGCACACTCAGAACTGGGGGGTTTCAGACATCGGGGTATCCCAGATCCCAAACCTGGGAAAGTGAAAATCCCAAGGTTTGTTCCGCTATAATGAGGGAAGTCGAAACCTTGCCTGTCTCATAGAATTTAAGACAAAGGCATATTTTTTACCTAAATACTCTTATCATTACTTTTAATCAAAGCTCCCTTAAAGCTTGGCAACTAATGTTATAGCACTAATAGAGGGAATAAAGACCTATTTCTTTATATGAGGCCTCTGCAAAGAGTCCCCTCATCCCGTTTTCTTCTTAAAGAGCATTTGAAGTCCAAGTTACAAACCAAATCCTGTTTGCCTTACCTCTCAGCAATTCGTTGCCCCATAGTATGAGAGATGGAGTAACTGAGCTGCAGTCATGGTTCTATAGCTATGTCCCCTAGCTTTTGTTCTTTTTGTTAGACCACTTTTTGAAGATCTAAATCAGGAATCCTGATTGTATCACACTATTCTGTACTTCTATTCCTGTTGGTTGACTCCAGCCTCCTTTACCTTTTTCTGGCAGCAGCACTTGTATGTAACAACAGGATGCATTTTATTACTGACAGTATACTGTACAGGAAGATGAAGCCACCGCATCTGCTCTTAGCAGATGGTAGGACAACTAGAAAGTAGCTGAGAGGTTTGACTGTAGATAGGGACTAGAACTCAGTAGTTACACTCTTGTGAGAAAGCAGGTCAGGAGAGATCAGTTGCTTGGAGGTAAGGTAGACTTGCTTTGATTTTACACTATGCCTACAATTGTCCATAAAGATGTAATATTAAAAATCTATATAAACACATCAGCTAATGAGAGGAGGGGGTCTCATATAAATCTGAACTGAATAAAACTACCACCAAGTTTGTAGTTTATTCTCTCATGGTAAGAATAAAATCCAGGGGTGACAGGTTTAGTCTATCAGGGGTGACCATTAGCGACCAAACAAGTTAGCTCGGGGGAGGGGTGCATTTTCTATGCATGGTGCAAATTACCATAGTCGTTACCAAAGTGATCATGTATATGTTTATCATGCCCCCCTTTATTATACTCATAATAATACTATTGGCTACGCACTATATTTAACTGTTGTAACCACACATGTTTTTCTTGGCTCTTTTTCACTAATAAAGGGGTGATGCAACAATATGTTTGATTCTTATGATATATTGAACACCTCAATAGATAACAACATCCACAATATTTGGATGTTACTTTTGTAACCTTTTGTAGTGCTGAGCCTGGCTCGGCATGTATAGCGAAGGGGTTTTCATACACAGATCACTAAAATGCAGAAATAAAACATTTAAAGTGGACCAACACCCAGGGGGGATCGGCCCGAGAATCTATAAGATTCCCGGGCCGATCAGATCCCTCCCCGCAGGGCATCCGAAATCGGGATGTCCCGCAGGGTGAAACCCCCCAGGAAGCCCAGAAACCTTACCTTAACCCCGTTCCAACGGCGCATGCGCGGGCCGCAGCCGCGTCTCGCGCTTCCCTCTAGCAGGAACGTTTGTGAATGGCCGGCGCAGGCGCGCTCCCTGTTAGAGGGAAGCGCGAGACACAGCCTCCAGCGCTCAGAAACGCTGTGGTTGGACGCCGCTTGTACGTGCTTACCACAGCGGCTCTGAGCGCTCTGATTGGACGAGCGCCCGCATAGGAGCGGGGTGAGGTGAGTGTTTCCGGGCGTTCTGGGGGGTTTCACACAGCGGGGCACCCCCGATCGGGGGTGTGCACAGCCCTGTCCACCGCACACAGGGGCGCACGTGATGCGGTGCGCTGCCCGGAAATGCGGCTAGGGATTCCATTCAGCTTCTGAATTAGCTTCGTATTCAGGGAGGTTTGAACACAGCAGGGCACTCTAAACTGGAGTGCCCCTGGGGAAGGACCAAAAATCCAGTGAAAATCTCTTTAAGTGGATTTCATGTTTTTTTTACTTTAGGTCAACCCTAGTCAGGTTCCATCATGAGACAACAATGGTAAGGTAGGGCTTTTTTTTAGTACAAACTTTGTACCAACAGTGGCTTTTAAATTCAGATAGAGACAGATAGACAGACAGACTGTTAGGGCGAGCGCTGCAAGCCCATCTCTCAGCACTTCCCTCACCTCCATGACTGCTCCCAGCCGACTCCCTCCTCCTCGTGCTGCTTCCTCGCATGGTGTTGGGGCGAGCGCTGTGCGCTCATCTCGCAGCACTTCCCTCACCTCTATGGCTGCTCCCAGCCGGCTTCCTCCTCCTCGTGCTGCTTTCTCTCATGGTCAGGTGCGCGCACGTCCCCGTCCACTAAAGGGCGCGCGCTCCGGATTCCTAAAATTTAAAGGGCCTGTACAGCACTGATTGGTGCCTGGTCATCCAATCCTGCATCCACTTCCCCTATTTAAGGGGCACTTCCTTTTGCATCAGTGCCGGATCTTGGTCTTCCTTTGCATGCAGAAAGTCTGTTGTTTTCAGGATTGCTCACCCGTGTACCGACCTCTGACTGTCCCCGACGCTGAACCTTCGCTGCCCGTCCCGACCTTGGCTCTTACCTTCGACCTCGAGATTGTGCTGCCAGCTCTGATCTCTGCTTGAAATTTGACATCGCCATTTGCCTGCCTCCTTTGTTTCACACATCACCTCGGCTGACTGTGTGGCCGAGCCGCTGTTGGGGGGTAGCGACCTGGGGGTCACTCGCCGCTACAAGACCAACCTGCCTTGCGGCGGGCTCTGGTGAATACCGGTGGCCTTTTAGACTCCGCTCCCCTGACACGGCACTCGCTATCAGTAACATAGTCACAGTGGATCCACACCTGTGGTGCCACACCCGGCCCGTGACACAGACAGACAGACTGATAGACAAATAGACAGATAGACATTCATGACAATGCCCAGAACTCAAGATGACATAAACAAACCACTTCAGAAGCAACAATCATTCATTTCATCCACTCCAGTTGTTAATGTCAAGTAAGGTAACAGAAAACTTTTGTAATAGCAAATAATGATGATTAGCAACTAATATTTCTAATTAATACCCTTGTAATTCAAAAGTTGGCAACCGACAGCATTTTTAATATCAGTGAGTACTTGACATTTCTTTTAATTATTATACAGCCAGTTATAAAACATCAAATTAATGATATCTTTAGACTTATTGGTAGCGATAGAAATTACTTGAATATTAAATAGAATTTAAGTATCAGGTAATTACAGAGCTGTCACAGCTTGTTATGTTACACTGAAGCAGCAGGATCATCACCACTGTTGCGTTCTGAGTAGGATGCTTTTATTATTCCATCCCGGACTGCTTTGGTTCAAAGGGGTACAATTTAATTATTACAATATACACTCTTAATTTTCAATTATGGTGGCTAGAGGGAAATGCCTTTAGGGGAAGGTCATCTAAAAGGCATTTTCTCTCTCACTGAAGTGTGAATAAATACTATGGATGGCGGCGCCTCCTACACGCTGGCGCCTGGTGCCAGTTTGCAGTAGCGGAGGAGTTTACGGAGGCACAGAAGACAACAGTGTTGCAGATGGCATTTTCCAAGATGTGTAAACAGGTTTTCAAATTGCTCTGCGAGAAAAAACATGATATTAGGACATTGCAGTGACACTGTATTAAAGTGATAAGCCTTTCCTCAGAGCTTCTAATATGCCCCAAGCTGTCAACGCATTGTCGGTTAGTCAAGAAATATCCGATCATAGCCATATTCCACAAGCCATGCCGCAAAGCTGAACCTTGTCATTTGCTAATTTAGTGGTGTACAGACAATAATCCAAACTGCTTCCAATCGTTTGTAAGGATTTGCTCACAGAAAAAAGAAGCGATTGTTTAACCTCTATGAGTATTTAGAGAAGAATGCATCTTCTGAAAGTTGGGATGGGGCAAGCCACTTAGAAAAGAGACACATGTTTGGCCTAATATAGTGGACTAAAATAGTCCAAAGCCCATAGTCAAGGGTAAAAGGTAAAGATTTCTTTTTTAAAACAGGAAGTATTTACATGGCATATACAGACCAAGAATACCAAGACGTATGACACATTTCGATGAACAGATAAATTGACTGTTTGTTGTGCGAGTGAATGACCGTTGATTCGTATGTCACCAGAAGTGCTTTTGCTTCTAAAGTAATACAATTCTATAAGCATATATACTCTGCCTCAGTCCCTCCAATACAAAAGCTTTGTTTTCAGGCAGAATGGAAAGATGGGTTTCACGGTATGTGTATTTCACATGTTCACTTACTCCATGGTTAATGGCTGGAAACAAAGACTGCATAATGCTCCCTGTCAGAGGAGAAATCTTTTTTGTCGCTTACTGTGATTTACATGCACGATGGGTTTAGAGCAAGCGTTAGCTTATCTGCCTTCTAACAAAGGGAGGCCAATGTCAAGGAACATCAGATGGACATTTAAAACTATTTATGTGTTATGAAGTGGATGCAATTATTTTCATAAATGGAGATAAGAGAAAGCCTCTGTGTATTTGATCCAGCAGATTATATTAGATGGTTTTTGAGTCTACAATTGGTTGGGTTGGTTGTGGGTTAGTACACATTTCTGTTGCTGTAGGTTGGGTAAGGTTAGGCCAGGTTAGGCCAGTATCTGCAGTACTGGTACCTACACTCAGGTCTCCATCCTCTGCATGGCTTAGAAATGTGACATTACATTACACCTTATGTCACTTTACTACACATAGAGGTTGGAGACTAGATTGTGGGAACTGAGTGAGTACAAAGATTTTTTAGCACCCAAGATGCCACATCCCAGCTACGGCCAGTCATTCACCTGGTGCAGTCATGCACCCTGCTAAAGGGATAGCAGGGATGCGGCATGGCTCACGCATGTGCTGTTGGACCGGGAGAGAAGGTGAGTATAGCGGGTGACCTGGGGGTTTCACACAGCAGGGCATCCCGATTCTGGATGCCCCAGGGGTAGGGAATCAAGTGGTTCCAGAGCCGATCAACATGGGTTTTGGTTCCACTTTAACCTTAGCTCTTGATTCTTCCCTTTTTACATATTGTTTTGTCGGGATGGAGATGCTATTGTATATATATATATATATATATATTGCTATATTCAAGCAATAGGTACTTACAGGGGCGGGGGGTGACTCCTTTTCATCCCAGGAGCTTCTATCACACTTACCCTGGCCCTCGGTGCAGAGCGGCCCACATCACTGCCAAGGAAGATGGAGTACAGGGTTCACTGTATATTTGAGGTTTCTACATTTTTACATTTTGGTTATTTGTATGTTAATTGTTGATTTTGCAATCCAAACGAGTCCAGGTATAAGACTGGGTGGAACTCGAGCAAAAAAAATGTGTTGAATTGCTTTACATATATGTGCCATTAACTTATTTTGTACTTAAGCTATTCATGAATATTATTATTCCTAGAGATACATTTAAAAAGAGAAGCAAGCCCCCCAGTTTACTCTGTAACGTTTGTTTTTCAGCCCTTTTCCTTTCTCTCCTGCTCATTCAAACGATACCCAGTCTTTCTTCTGTGTTGCTTCATCTAATGCTATCACAGCCTTCCTCTCTTTCCTTCATTTTTCTTTCCTTTATTTTCCATGTTCTCTTCCTATTTCTTTTTTCAGATTTTCATCATAATTTTTCATCATTCTAGCACTTCTTTCATCATCATTCTTTCATCATCATTCTTTCATAATTCTTTCATCATTATCATCATCATTCTAGCACTACTAGCAAATGGGCCTACAGACTGGGAGGAAAGTTTAGGGTTTTTTTTGTTAGTTTTTTTTACTTGCCTTTACTTCTCCCTTTGTTTTCTACTTTGCTACCTTGCTAAAACAAGCCGAATTGGAAGTAACTTCTCCTCTTTCACCCATTTTTGTATTAACAGTCTATTTTCTCAATAGATCGCCTTCAACTAAAAGTGGCAAGGGGGTATATTTTGGGAAAATCATGCACCTAATGTTAATACTGGTATAAAAACGACAGGGCTGGGCTGTAGTCTCCTTTGGCAGATTTAGGAGCTACACATTTCAGCAGTACCAGCATTTGTAAGCAGTTTGTGATAAATAAACACTGTTTAACTGCATTGCTATAGTCAGATTGTATGAAGGGAGGAAAAATCAGGATGAAATATAGGAAAGTGGAGAAAGGGAATGGCGGTGAAATACGGCATGGATCTTAAGATCTATAGTAAGTGCCTGCTAAAAATAATTAAGTAACAGCTAAGAACACAGCAAGACCAGCCAGAAAAGAAGAAGAAAGCCTTTTTCTTTGGGGTGGGGGGCTTGAATGCATCATCAGTGATAATGACCACTGTTTTACAGAGAAACACTCAAGTGCTGGCCATAAATAAATACAAGTCAGATGTGGGCAGGAAGATGGAAGCGGCTTTGGTCAAAATGGCTTAAAGTGGACCAACACCCTGCCACCTTTTTTTTTTAATGTATACTTAAAAAATATGGAAATTAAACAGAAAGACCCGAATAATAAAGTTAAGAAAAAAAAACTTACCTTTTATGTTCCCTCAGCGCGTCGCTATATTTTTAATATTCTGCCGCCATCTTCATTTTCCTCCTAACAGGAAGAGATCCTTTGACCTCTTCCTGTTAAAATCGCGCGCATGCGCGGTAGATAGGTGAAGCGCCGCTTGCATCGGGAGCGAGCGGCGCTTCACCTGACACTACTGCGCATGCGCGAGTCTCCCCCTGCCAGGGACGGCGAGCTCCAGAAAGGAGACGGCTCGCAGCCGGCTGCTGTCAGCACTGAGGCTGAAAGTGGACCGTCACCCATGAGTGATCGGCCCGGGAATCTATAAGATTCCCGGGCCGATCACCCCCCTCACCGCGGGACATCCGAGATCGGGATGTCCCGCGGTGAGGGACCCCCCCCAAAACCCCAAAAGAACGCACCTGACAAGCGGCGGCGGCCGCCGCCGCCACCCGCGCGCTCCTCTAGCCGTGCGCGCGCCCGCGCCGGCCGTTTGTGAATGGCCGGCGCGGGCGCGCGCACTGTCAGAGGGGCGCGCGGGAGGCGGCGGCGGACGCGCTGCCTTGTCCGCCGCCTAATCGTGGTGTTGGTCCACTTGAAACAGAGCCCTTTGTCTGCTCCCCTCTAGCTGTGCATGTCAACATTGCCCATTCAGACAGGGCTGATGTGGAAGAGCATGCATCGGCTGGAAGGATGCCAGAATGGCTCATTTCCCAAGCAGTACTACACCTGTCACACATATAATTCTTAGGCTCAAACATTTATAGGTCTACCCTACACAAGTGATACCAAATCTATTCCACGGGATAAAATACATGTTATTAAAATCACACTCTTTTGTGATATAGAAGACAGCTCTCTCTTGTTCACTGGGACTGTATTATACTCATGACAATAGATCACTGCCATGGATGAAAAGTGATGACCTTCATGGGTGCCCACTAAGCTGTCCTGAGACCAGGGCCGTATTTAGGATTCCTGCTGCCCTGGGCACCTTTTGGCCATGTGACCCCCCATGTTAAGTACCATGTAGCTGCTGGATAATATTTATTAGAGCGGACACTAAGAGACAGGGAGGATGTGTATGACAGCAAGACACAGAGAAAGGGAGGAAGAATGAGCATGACAGGTAGAAACTGACATGGAGGATGAGAAGGACAGCCAGACAGAGGCAGGGCCAACAGAAGATGGCAGACAGGGAGGATGGGCATGCCAACCAGACACAGATACATGGAGGATGAGCAGACCAACCAGACACAGATACATGAAGCATGAGCATACCAACCAGGTAGAATCCCCCCATAACATTTTCAGCAGGCAGAATCCCCCTATAACATTTTCAGCAGGCAGAATCCCCCTATAACATTTTTAGCAGGCAGAATCCCCCCATAACATTTTCAGCAGGCAGAATCCCCCCATAACATTTTCAGCAGGCAGAATCCCCCTATAACATTTTTAGCAGGTAGAATCCCCCCATAACATGTTCAGCAGGCAGAATCCCCCCATAACATTTTCAGCAGGCAGAATCCCCCCATAACATTTTCAGCAGGCAGAATCCCCCCATAACATTTTCAGCAGGCAGAATCCCCCTATAACATTTTCAGCAGGCAGAATCCCCCTATAACATTTTCAGCAGGCAGAATCCCCCCATAACATTTTCAGCAGGCAGAATCCCCCTATAACATTTTCAGCAGTCAGAATCCCCCTATAACATTTTCAGCAGGCAGAATCCCCCCATAACATTTTCAGCAGGCAGAATCCCCCCATAACATTTTTAGCAGGCAGAATCCCCCTATAACATTTTTAGCAGGCAGAATCCCCCTATAACATTTTTAGCAGGCAGAATCCCCCCATAACATTTTCAGCAGGCAGAATCCCCCTATAACATTTTCAGCAGGCAGAATCCCCCTATAACATTTTTAGCAGGCAGAATCCCCCCATAACATTTTCAGCAGGCAGAATCCCCCCATAACATTTTTAGCAGGCAGAATCCCCCTATAACATTTTTAGCAGGCAGAATCCTCCCATAACATGTTCAGCAGGCAGAATCCCCCCATAACATTTTCAACAGGCAGAATCCCCCCATAACATTTTTAGCAGGCAGAATCCCCCCATAACATTTTTAGCAGGCAGAATCCCCCCATAACATTTTCAGCAGGCAGAATCCCCCTATAACATTTTTAGCAGGCAGAATCCCCCCATAACATTTTCAGCAGGCAGAATCCCCCTATAACATTTTTAGCAGGCAGAATCCCCCTATAACATTTTTAGCAGGCAGAATCCCCCCATAACATTTTTAGCAGGCAGAATCCCCCCATAACATTTTCAGCAGGCAGAATCCCCCCATAACATTTTTAGCAGGCAGAATCCCCCCATAACATTTTCAGCAGGTAGAATCCCCCCATAACATTTTCAGCAGGTAGAATCCCCCCATAACATTTTCAGCAGGCAGAATCCCCCCATAACATGTTCAGCAGGTAGAATCCCCCCATAACATTTTCAGCAGGCAGAATCCTCCCATAACATTTTTAGCAGGCAGAATCCCCCTATAACATTTTTAGCAGGCAGAATCCTCCCATAACATTTTTAGCAGGCAGAATCCCCCTATAACATTTTTAGCAGGCAGAATCCCCCTATAACATTTTTAGCAGGCAGAATCCCCCTATAACATTTTTAGCAGGCAGAATCCCCCTATAACATTTTTAGCAGGCAGAATCCCCCTATAACATTTTTAGCAGGCAGAATCCCCCTATAACATTTTTAGCAGGCAGAATCCCCCTATAACATTTTTAGCAGGCAGAATCCCCCTATAACATTTTTAGCAGGCAGAATCCCCCTATAACATTTTTAGCAGGCAGAATCCCCCTATAACATTTTTAGCAGGCAGAATCCCCCTATAACATTTTTAGCAGGCAGAATCCCCCTATAACATTTTTAGCAGGCAGAATCCCCCCATAACATTTTCAGCAGGCAGAATCCCCCCATAACATTTTTAGCAGGCAGAATCCCCCTATAACATTTTTAGCAGGCAGAATCCCCCTATAACATTTTCAGCAGGCAGAATCCCCCTATAACATTTTTAGCAGGCAGAATCCCCCTATAACATTTTCAGCAGGCAGAATCCCCCTATAACATTCTCAGTGGCCGAGTCCCCCCATAAGATTCACAGTGGCCGAGTCCCCCCATAACATTCTCAGTGGCGCAGTACATTACAGTGAATTAAACAGTATACAAACACATTTGACCAAGACATTTATGAAACAAAAATAAACTCACCTGTCCTGCGCATCCAGCACGAGATGAGACGAGAGGAGAGCAGACGCTGAATGGAAGGAGGAGGGAGGGGAGTGAGAGGAGGGGAGGCGGAGGCTCAGGTGCCTGCAGCCAATCATGGCTGAGCACAGCTCAACCAATCAAATAACCAGACTGACTGCAAGTATAGCTGGGAGGGAGACGTGCACGCGCCTGAGGCCAGAGAGAGGACACGCCACCTGATGACAACGCGAGACAACAGAAGACCTGATCTCCACGGACAAAAAATGCTAATGAGCGGAAAAGCGTGATTGACAGCGGACAAGACCTGGAGGGTGGGACTTCCTGTTGAGAATTATTAATATTTCAGGCGCTGCGAGGGACAGATGGCTCCAACAGTCATCAAAAGGTAAGTGTCCTTTTATTTTATATGTAATAAAGCTAAGTTGTTTTGGAGGGTGTTGGTCCACTTTAAGTAACTGCACGGGGGTGATGGATGTGTTCTCAAGAAGGAGCGCTGGGGAGAAAAAGTAGCTTTTGATTCTATCTAGGAAGGAAACAAGTTTTCTGCTGCTGTATTATTACATTTCAGGCAATTGGATTCCTTAGCAGAAAATAGTAAAACTGGATTACAACCAAATGACAGGTGGACGGGGGTGAAAAAGAAACACCGGGAATACAGTTAACCAAAAAGAATAGTGTGCTTAACTGATGTAGACTCATTTTTCGAGACTGCGGCCACATTTGATGCCTATAGTTAACAGATATCGATCAGCATCTAGAGATGAGTATGCCCAAGTGTTCCTAGGTGCTGTCAAATGACATTTGTTTGGAGAAAATGTTAATCTTCTAATTCCTTCTAATTCAAATTTCAAATTCTTTGCTCTCCTCTCTCCTAATGGCGAATTATCCATTTGATACCAATTTGATATCATTTCTTGGTGTTAGGGAGGCATACAAGACTGCTAAGAGTTTTGTGAAGGGTATTAGAGTGTTAAAAACCCATATCTGGTGGCCGGGACCCACATGAAATATAAATTATGGTCAAGGACGGACTGGGGCCAAAAATCAGACTGGGAATTTACTAACTCATGACATCTTTACCGAGCCCCACCCCCAAGCAATGTGGCCCACCAGCAATTCTGCCAACTAATCCTATAGCATGATAGTTGATAGAGTCGTGTGCAGATGCTGGTAAAAGTTAGATAAGTGGAGTGTGTTTTAGAAGATAGGAAGAAAAAAAAGCTGATTCAAGCATAGTAAGATATAATAAGTATGGTAGAGAACAGCAAAGTGGCAGATAGCATTTAAATAGTGTTGGAGATACTGTGCAACAGTGTGCAGCTTGTCTCTGTATGTGACCTGCATCTATATTGCTGGGTTAATGCAGTTTTCATTTATGACAGTAGATGGTGCTGTTACATATAGACATGTGTAGTCTCTATTGTACATTCTCTGCTGCATGTTGTGTTCCTGTACATTGAGATAATCTCTATGACTTATTTTTCCTGTCTATGTTATTCAAAATGTAAGGTGACCTTCTCTTACTGCACCCATGTTCCAGTAAAGCCAGTTCCTGTTACACCACAAATGTCTATCTGTATTTGTAAGTGTACCCGACACTTACACTCTGCAACATTTTATAGCCAGCGCAGTGTCCCCAACAAGACGATGCAAAGATCGACGTATAGAAGCTTCCATTAAGATTTCTCCTGTATACAGGTAAGACTGTTCTTATATGTAAAGTAGGGAGAATGGTCAGCAGATCAGAGCTTAGACTGTCAGCGGCCAAACTGAACAATGACAATTATCAGCTATGGAAGTTTAAAGTGGAAATTTTGTTCTCCAGGGATGACTTGTGGGAGGTTATCACTACAAAAAAGGTCACAGGACAATAATCTGGACTGGGAAAGGAAAAACAGACAGGCACACCACGCCATAAGCTTACTAGTAGAAGACGATCAGCTTGTTTACAAATGCAGTGAGAATACAGCAAAAGGCACATGGAATGAACTGAAAAGACTGCATGAGAGATCTAGTTTAAACAGCAAGCTGTTTCAGTTGAGGGAACTTTACAAAATGAGGCTTAGCAGGGAGCAGGGCATGCAGGAGCATATAAATGCCACGCTGGAAGTGATTGCACAACTCAGATGAGTTAGTGAGAATAACCACAGCCATGTTGTGCAGCTTACCTGATACACATATTGTACTAATCAATAAGCTGGAGACATGACCTGAGACAGATCTGACACAAGCTTTTGTAAACACCTGGCTCATAGATGAGAAACAGCAAAAACAAGTAAATTTTGCACATTACTTCACAGAAACCTACACCAGAACAGCTCTTAAAGCTACAAGGTCACACAGGAAGGAAACCAGGGTGTGCTTTAGATGCCACAAACAGGGACACACAAAGAAAGACTGTACTATATGAAAAGCAGAGCAACTGAGACAGTGTCCCTCTTATACTAAACAGAAAGTCAAAGCCACCATTTCTGATCCATGTGAAGGTAACTGGAATGCCACATTTAAAGTGACAGGCAACCACACATTTCAAGGTTGGCACATGACAATTGATTATCAGAACTTGATCTGAATAACAAAGAGACTATTTATCGTGCAAAGGGAAGTAAAATACATGCAGAGTGATATGGGCAGGAAACCCATGTATGCCCTATGATGCGGGACACAATTAAGCCATACCAGTAAAATATGTGCTTTATGTTCCTGATCTAAAAGGTGGACTCTGTGAAGCATCTGACAGCCAAATGACTCGCTGTTAACTTCCAAAGTGGCAAGTGTTCTATCATGGATACCAACAGACAGTAGCAAGTGCCAAGCTGGATGATCATCTGTATCGCCTTAACACAGGGATGAAAACTGTAAGACTATGCACCCATAAACACAATGACTGCATACACCTGTGGCACAGATGTTTAGGTCACAGACACCCAGGATACATACAAGAACTATCTGACAAATCTGACAAATGATCTAACATTATCCCCTTGTCCAGTTACTGTTAAGCGTGAATGTTGCATCAAATCCAAAGCTATAAGAGCAAAGGTTCCAAAAGTCAGTCAGAATAGAGCTTCAAGACCACATAGTTCACAGTGATGTATGTGGTTCCCTAAACCCACCTACACCTGGAGGCAACAGGTACATAGTGAATTTCATACGACTATTCAAGATACACAGTCACTTACCTAATGCAACATAAGAGTGAACTTCTCGACAAATTACAGGACTATGTAGTAAAGACAAATAACACGTTTCAGGGGAAACCTCTTACTTCAGAGTGATAATGGAGGTGAATTCACAGGACAAAAAGTCCAGAATGGAATACAGCATCAAAACACAGTGCCATACAGCAAAATGGGGTAGGTGAAAGACAGAACCATACTCTGACTGAAAAGATCAGATGTATGGAAGATCAGGCAAGGAAAATACAAGTAAAACACTTTGATCTGAAAACAGCATTTCAACATTGCATGTTAATAGAAGATATCTACATGGAACAACAATCAGCATTCAAAGATGAACATAGGCCAGACCTAGTATGTAAACAGAGCGGTATATATGGTCTAAATCAAGCCGTCAGAGCTTGGAAAGTGAAAAAATGCTTACACATAAGGACTTTCAGAAAAATAAAGCAGACCTCTGCTTATAGACAAAGAAATTGGCAGATGGATCTATCTTGTCATTTATGTGGACAATATACTATTGGTTTTGAGCAAGAAGGGGATGAAACAGAAATAGTGTAAACCCTGACTTAGCGAATTAAAGAATTACCCAAGCATTCAGATTGAGAGAGAGGACGATGTCAGCTTTCTTGTGAGCACAAAATACAAGAAATAATTGAATGGAAGATGCCAAACCAGTAAAATCTCCCATGGAAACCAGCTAACTTAAGGAGATAAACAGCCAAGATACTGCACTACCAACTAGAGTAACAGTAGTACAGTAAGCAATAAAAACATTGCTGTACATTACCACTGCTACAAGGCCTGACATTGCAGGAGCAATTGGAATCCTATGCAGAAAGCTTTCAATGACAAGTCAGATGGACTGGAATGCTCTAAAGTTCACTATTTTAAAGGGATTTTACACTACAAACTGAAGCTATCAGCAAGTGATGAAAGAATCCTGACAGTATGCGTGGATGCCGTCTGGGCCGGAGACACCAGTGACAGAAAACCTACCAGTGGCTACTTGTTTCTTCTATCAGGCGGTGCTAACATATGGACTAGCAGAAATCAGCTCTCGGTTACACTATCATTTACTGAAGAAGAGTACATTGCAGCAGTGCAGGAAAGCCAAAAGGTTATTTGGCTAAGAAAACTGTTAACGGACATGGGTCAAGCACTGTTGTAACTAACAAGAATCTTTGAGGACAGTAAAAGATGCCTTGCACTTGCACAGATGGGAAGGGTTAGCTCGAGAACCAAGCACACTGATGTGAAGTTCCACTTTCTTAGGGATCTTCAAGAGCAGGGACTTCTTCTAATTTATTGCCCTACTGAGGATATAACAGAAGATATCCTTACCAGGCCCCTGACTGCTAAAAGGTATTTGAGGCTTACAAAGAAGATGGGTTTAACAGGCTAAGCTTCAGCTGTTGAGAAGCTGTTGCGTTTATATTGCTGGGTTAATGCAGTTTCAAATTGGGATGCAAAACCCTTCTGTTCGGCCATTAAATCTCACCTGTCCAGGCTCCAACGGCATTCGCCCCGACTCTCATCTAATGAGAGCTGGCTGCTGTAATTCGGCATTTGGCAGGCTTCTCTCATTGAGTTGAATAGGGAAATCGCGATGCTGCATCCCCACATCCCAGCCGTACGTGCGCTCCCGTACCAGCCTATCTGAATGGATCCCGGGGATGCAGTTGTGTGTATAATAAAGACTTATGTAGTCACAGCAGGTGGCTCTCATTTAGCAAGAGCCTGCACACACGCAGTTGGATCATGGAAAGGTCAGTTTTTATGAGTGCGCAGTACGAGTCACGCAGCGGAGCATTCCAATTCAGGATGCCCCAGGGAAAGTTTTAGTTCCACTTTAACCCTTTGCATAGAATGTTACTTAAAGTCACATATGCACAATTTGAGCAACCCTCTGAGCAACCGGATGTGGCCTCTGACCTACTGTGGGGAAGGTCAGAGGTTTAAATAGAATCAAAGTTTGCAAGGAAAGTGATATAGGAGGGGCCCATTACCAAATAGAGATGACAGCGGTGGCTTGCAGGAACGCAGCAACACCACCCACCAACCACCAACATGAGTCTTTTATAGATTTAATTGTATGGTTAGTACTGGTAGGTGTTTAGATAGGTTGAGTATTAGGAATTCAGTTACAATTTAGGATTTATGGGGGATGGGCTGTAAATAGGGGACCTATATATTTGGGGAGGTAAGGTAATCAGCATGTGTATTGGCAGCATATGGGTATTGTTAGATATATATATATATATATATATATATATATATATATATATATATATGTGGTAATGGGGTGTGGAAGGCCCTATGAGTAAACAAAATCTATGGAGTTTGTAGAGACAGTGGGTCCATTGTAGATTGTATAAAATCTTTGTTATGCTCTTTAAAATGACAAAATTCTGAACCTATGCAACCAGTTTTAAACGAGCTTTTATGGCCCGTGCTCCTCAAAAGGTTAAGCACCCCCTTAACGAAGCATTGTGAAATCAAGCAGGATGCTCAGATGCATAGCTCGAGGAATCATCAGAAGAGGGAGGTTGTGATGAGCCCTGGTGAGGCCACAGCTGGAATACTGTGTGCAGTTCTGGAGAACTTACTTGCAAGAACACATTACTTAAATAGAACGGGTTCAATGGTGGGCAACAAAAAAGCCCTATTGGAGGGACTGTATGTCTCCACAATTCACATACAGAGCGAATCGGTCAATAGAAGTTATGTTCAACTTCTTAATGGACACACCTCCCTACTGATTACAGGATGTAAAAAGTAACTCACCCTATCTTTCTGACCCTGTGTCTTAACAAAGACATTTCCTTATGTGTGTGTAATTAATGTACTTGGTCAATTAAAAAAATGTGACTCTATCTGAATAGGTAAGCAGTGTGTCAGGAAGAGTCACTCGGCTGCTCCACATTCTAGTGGCGGCCTCAGTCGGTGCATTGGGCCAATGAGCCCTGTTTATGCATCCTGGGTTTGTACCCCTTATTTTTTGTGAGCTAATCAAACCTGGTGTTGTTGCTGGACCAATGAACTATCATTTGCCCCAGCAAATCCTATGCACCCTTGCCCTATTAAAGTGTCCCTAGTGCACCCTCTCACTCACAGTAGCTTAGGGTGTGATTTGGATGACCATTGCTATTGTCTTTTAGGTGTGATCCAGATTGCTCTTCAACCTCACCTTGCTTGAACCCCTCTCTTATGATCTCTAAGCCCATGACCTCGTTCTCCTTGACCTTGCCTCTGTCTGCCCCCCTGGTACTGTGACTGATCCTTCCCGTGCACGACCTTCAGCTAGCCTACTGATTCTGCCTCTGCTCCTCCATCCCCCTGCTTTGAGGCCAGATTGGACTGTTCATTTGTGTACGACCTCTGCTATGTCTGACTTTCTGTGTAACACCCCTGAGTGCTTAGCCATTTGCTAAACCAGCGCTCAGTGAGTATTAAGTCGTGGGGGCAACCGTGTACAGCGAGGCCTACCTTGCGCCCCGGCTTGTATATAGGTTATATTTACAGGCACAGCTATAGGAAGCTAGCAGCATAGATTGGGCAATACTCCCTGATATGGCCTTGCTAACCAGTGAGCCTTATAAAGTCTAACTGTTGCTTTATGTAGTCCTCCTGTGTCAGTGGTTGGGCAGCCTATCCATAAAAACAGAAGTCGCTAGCCCAACATTTTCCGGAACACAGGTTGGGGTACAGATAAAAAATCTGCTTGTATGTAAGATAGGGCTAGTTTTGTGGACCTTGGTTTTCTTTGTAGTAGCAGGTCAACTTTTTTTGAAAGCTGATCTTTAGCCAAGACTAATTTAAAGCAGGGAGCAGTTATATACACTGTATATGTGTCTAAGGCACCATGGGGAATATTTACCCTGTCTATAGCTTTTATTTTTTTAAAACCACTACCGTGGTTTACCTTACTTCTAGATTAAGCACCTTATGTAAGAAAAGTTTATGGAAATTATCAATGTCATAATGTAATTTATGATATGAAAGCCCTTCATAAAACTTCAATTAGGAGAATTCATAGTGACATCAACGGATTAGTATTGATCATGCTTATAATAGTAATGTATTTAAAAAAAAAAACAAATCAGATGCCAAGAATTTAGAAGGCTATATCAGAAGCTCAGTTTCAATTAGAATTTACACTGTGGCGCAGGAAATCAATTTACCGTTATGATACCACCAATGAATTGGCAGAGCAGATCAATAGTGGTGAGGATTGCAGGGAATGTCAAACTGGCCGCAAGCTGAATCAAGTTTTGCAATGTTCAGTCATAGGATACCTCTGTATGTTCACAAGCACCTTTTACTGAAGTAAGATGTGAGGAGAAAATGGGAAGCAAAGGTAATACTCAATTAATTCAAAAAACCAAACCCCTGGGTTTTTTTTTCTTCAGGCATATATTCTACTGATGTACATAAAAAAGCCAAAAGACGTAAAGTTTCAGACAATGGTCAGGGAAATTAATAAGAATAAATGGTTTGCTGATTTGAGTTCATCACACTTATGCCTTATTGTGGATTTTAGATTTTCCAATTTATATCTCAGTTATTATTATTATTAATATTATTATTAATAAAGTTTATTTATAAAGCCCCATCATCTTCTATGGTGCTGTACAATGTTCTGTGACCCTGGGTGGACCGCCTTTTGATGTGAACATTTGCACTAATTTTTTAGTTTTTTTGTCTACTGTCTGAAGTTTCACTATGAGTTAAAGCATTTACCTTTCTTCCTGCGGTGGTTCCGTGTGGCAAATATAATATCTCAATATACAGCATATTCAGTATATATATTGTTTTAATCTGTTAATAAGCAGCTCAGTTGATAAATGTAATTGTTCTTCATTAATTACAGTAGTTGAGCAATAAATTGTGCTTATTATCATTTAACAAAACTTTATTTATTTAAAGTGGTAGTGGTTCGTATTTTGTTTGGATCTGTAAGCAATGCACTGTGCCAAGAAAAGCAGTGCAAAAGACATCCTCCCTGGCAACTCTGTTCCAGGTAGGGTCCAGGTCCACAAGGAGCCCAACCCACCCCCATGAACCCTGAATGTAGGAGATACCTGTTTCTAGAGAAGCTCTGTATGACCAGAGACCAGGAAAGGTTAGTGTCGCTCTAATGCCAGGGTTAAGTAGTTTAGCACTGATGTGATAAAGGACTCTCTATGGCACAAAGCTGCAATTGAGGGTTTAGGTCCATTTTAAAGTGGTCCTTGCCCCTGGGGCATGCGGGATGCCCCACTGTGTGAACCCCCCCCCCCCAGGCTGCCCACTCCAACTTATCCTTCCCCGCTCCTACTGCGCATGCATAGCCTCCTGTCTAATCACCACACTTGACTCTGCTGGCTCAAGCTCGTCTAGGCCCGTCAAAGGAGCTGGGTCGAGCCTAGTATGCCGGGCAACCTGGGGGGTTTCACACAGTGGGGCATCCCGATTCCTCTTGGGGGGGAAGGAATCTAGCTCCCCTGGAATCTTATAGATTCCAGGGCCGATGGCTGTGGGTTTTGGTCTGCTCTAGCTAACCGTAACTAAAATAATACATTTTGGTCTACTCTATAAGGTTCCAATAGAGCAACCCCTTGCAGAATGGAGAGAACAGAGCCTTCTTTTGATGGCACCTACAACCACTCTTGGAAAAAAAGGTGAGGATATTGCCCAATCTGGGGCTTTATCTTAATTAGCACACTGAGGGGCATTCCAAATCAGGATGCCCCTTCAGCACCTTAGACAGTGGCCCAAAAGTCTAATTAAAATTTTGATCTTCTCTAAGGTTTATTCAGTAAAGTTCTCAAACTTCCAATGGAAAGCCAAGTAGAAAAAGGAACAAATCTGCAGTTTTTTTTCTGGCACAAAACAAAGTTACTGATGGCCGATAACACAGCCTATAACTGTCAGATATGTTTTACATCTCTCTCGTACGCTATACATAATGGGGAGAAGGGCTGCACAATTCTGTAATATTTTTTTCCACTGAATTGTGATTAACGGGGGCCGCTGACAAATCTGTAATAATTCCTGGTGAAGGATGGTGAAAAATAATACACCTCATGTGATAGTTATAGCTTTTCTGTCACATTGTGCCAAGAATGAAATTAAGAAATATAAGAATGGGCCCACATTATGAATTAATATTACATTATCGTCCATAACTGCTGATTTAGAATCAAGGGGAAAATGAAGGCAATCATATTCTGTACTTTCCAGCTACAGTAAGTACAAGATATTTGCATTCTAAGTCTTGCTTCAATCTACAGGATATATATATATATATATATATATATATATATATATATGTGTGTGTGTGTTTTCTACACTAAATCTAAATAAATTAAAGGTATAAATTTGAACCCCCTTGTCAGAATTAGTTTCCCTGTATCTGTTATTTGCATACTGAATTAGTATTCAGACAGTGTTAAGTATAGCACCATTTTACTGAATGTATCATTGATTGTTTGTATTAAAGGGGACCAGGTGGCGCAAAGCATGTGTTGTGGGATCACCAACAGACAAACTTTTTTTCTCCTCTGGGGAGAAGGAACAAAACCCAAGACAGTAAATATTCTAATATAATAATATACCTCTGTAAGTCACTTATAACAATCATCCTGGGGATATTAATATGGGATGCCCCTCAAGTTAAAGATCCCTAGGAAGCCAAGATATGGAGCTCTGTATGGAGAGAGGTGCAGGAAAAAGCTGAACACAAGTCAAGATTGTCCCCTGTTGGCTCTACCTCAGAACCAGATCTAAATAGGCAGTGCCATGGAGATGTGACAACAGGCAGGAGGAGGCAAATTACCACTGTATATCCTGTAAAAACATACTCTCATTTTGTCCCCCCCCCCCCCTCCGCAACTGTTCTGTCCTGCTCCAATTGGATTCAACTTACTAGGTCCAGAGATCGAGTTCTGTGGCACGCAAACCTGTATCCTCCTTCGCAGGTGACCTCAAAGAGAGAATGTAGGGCTGGCCAGCGAATGGAGTACACATGCTCAAGTTGTTGTGGCTAATGCCGGGGGGTGGTTGCTCTTGTGATGTCAGGATATGCTAAGCCACAATAAGACAGAGCAGTTGAGGGGGACAGACTGGTCAGATACTCTAAAGTAGATCCTTGTTGATAACTCTGTACCAGGGAGGTGCTGATTCACAAGGAACTCACCTAACTAACCTAATCCAACCCCCCTACCGATGACCTAAGTTACCAATGCATTAGAAAGATGCTCACATTTTCCTAGGTGAGCTCTATCTGTTGGAGTGCCACCTATGACCTGTCTGAAATTCAGCAATGTTATTTTTTATTGATGCTTTAACTGCCAGCCTATCTAAATTTTGCACTATATTCATTATGTTTAACTGTGATTTTTGCAGGGTTTCCATGAAGATTATGTTTATTTCAGCAGAGTTTGGGCTTTAATATAAAATGTCTTGTTTGTAATGTTTTTATTTTCATATTTTTGAATGAAATATGACTATATATGAAAAAAGTAAAAAATAATATTTTTTGATTTTTGTAGCGTTTATCTTTTAATAAAAAAAATTTAAGTTTTTCAATAAAATCATATTGCGTGTATAAGCCCAATTCCTCGCCATTAGAACAGTGCCACATCTGTTTCGATAGACACCTGTTCCTGCCCAGAAGACACTCCAAACTGAAAAGAGCGCTTTTCGAGATTTTCAAATAAAATACTACTATGTACAGCGTCTAGGGCTAAAAAAAACCTTACAAAATTAAAAAATATAACAGTGTGGTGCCCCCCTGCCCTCTTCAGGACAACCAGCCCAGGCACCAGCTATGGGGGCTGTTGGACAGGGCACAGAGGCCTGACCCCCGGCCTTCTGCCAGACCACTTAGCCCTCCTCGGATGGAGGTGAGTTTTTTTTGCTATTTTAGCTGTAAATGGGGGAAACACCAAGCTTGCAGAGTCTATGGGCTTGACACTTAATGATCGGAGAAGCAGCCAAGTAGATTCTAGGGGACCCGCTGAAAACCCCGGACCAAGGATCGGAGGCCCCCGGGAGGGAGAGGAGACCCCCAGTGCTGCGTCCTGAATGGAGGTCAGCTTTTTATTATTATTATGTAGAGTCTATGGGCTTTGCCCTTAATTATAGGAGAAGCTGTCACGTAGATTCTACAGGCCCCGTTGAAGACCATGAACCCAGGATCAGAGGCCCCCTGGGGAAGAGGAGACCCCCGGTGTTGTGTCCTGGATGGAGGTGAGCTTTTTTCTTTTTTTTTTAGCAGCTGTAAATGGGGGAAAAGACCAAGCATGTAGAGTCTAATGGCTTAACACTTAATGATAGGAGAAGCAACCACGTAAATTCTACAGACCCTGCTGAAAATCCAGAATCGGAGTTCCCCCGGTGGAAGAAGAGACTCTCAGTGCTGTGTCCTGGGTGGAGGTAAGCTTTTTTCTGTAAATGGGGGAAAACCCCAAACACGTAGAATTTACAGGCTTGTCGCTTGTAGAGTCTATGGGCTTAGCACAATGATCCTACGGGCTTGGCATTTAAAGTGTTAATGATGGAAGTCATGAATTGATTGATTCATTGACATATCTAAATGCATTTCCAGTGTCCATTCCATCTGGGCATAAAGCATTACAGGACAGACAACTTCTCTCTCAAGCAGGCCTTTGTTCTGGCCAATGTAGTCATTTATAGGAGCAAAGGGCAAGCCTGTGCTCAGTTGAGCCATTTGGCTATATTGGGCTAACACATAAATACCATGATTAATTTATGAGCATGTAATGAAAGCCCTGAATTAATTGGATGGATTCTGAAAGCTGTTATGTGCATCATTTCTGGACGTACTTTCTCACAGGCCATCCAATTCATGATGAATCTCTGCCCTTCCAAGCAGCATTTATGTACCAGAAGGTAAAATAAATATTGTGTCCTTGAAGATAATGTTTGAAAATGTTTTTTTTTTTATTACCAACCACCACATTGATCCGGAGGTAGGATGTTTATACGCCTGCTCACAATGGCTTCCTACTGTAGGCTGGTCCCGTGGGGCTTGTACTGATCTTTTTATGCACATAAAATTATATTTTCCTACATTTACAAAGACATTCTGGATAATTTATTGTATTCTATTATAAGTATATAAATAAGCTTATTTTGCCATGCTTTTAACCATAGTTGGAAGATGAAAGGTTTTGTAATTTAACTAAAAGGTAAACCAATACCCCTAAAAGCCACCTGTGGCCAAATTTAATATAGTATATATTCACCCAGCCTTCCCAGCCTTGATCCCCCACAGTGCCTGTGGCTAATAATCTGTAGCTGGGCTTGTAATACTGGCAGCCTTAATCATTCCTAAAATGTGCGGACGGCCCGCACTGCAGAGTCGGCTGCAGAGAGCCGGCGCTCATCCCTCGCTCGCCTCTAGCCGGCGTTTGGGTCCTCGTGCAAGGCTTGTATAAGCCATGGCTTATGGCACTGGCTGGGAGCGGAGTTAAATAAAAGTATTTAGGGGGTGCTGTGAAAAGGGGATTCTAGGAGTTCAGCGCCTGTTGCAATTCCCTGTTTTTTTTTAATTTTGTGGTGATGGCAGCACAAAAAACTAGAATTGCATTGGGGACACTTGACACATGACATAGGGTTGGCATGACCAAAATCACAAGTTTGCAGTGCAACCGAAAAGTGCAAAAAATGTATACTAAAACTTTTCCACACAGCCCAGGGATCCCATGGCACATGCACCAGCCTCCCCCAAAAAAGTAGCCAAAAAATTATAACCAACCCGCCCATTGACATCTGTGGGATAAGGTTGCAGAGTGAGAGCCTAGTCTTATCTGGTAGTGTAGGAAACTCATCCCATTGCTGGTGCTGATGATAGATGGGACCCTACACAGGCACTCTGGATTTTTGACTTGATAAATACACCTTTTGCAGTGGGAACTGACATTCACCTAATGTTCATCTGGCACTACATGGCACTAGCACTTCTTAAATAAACCCCTTAGTACCATCTTACCAACCAAGCTCTATACTATAGTGTACTAAAAATAAGGACCATATTTACACTTTGGGGGCGATTCACCACCAGGTGCAAAAAGCGCACTTATGCTGAAAAATTGCTGAACCACCTCTTCAATACACCAGATGCCAAACCTTTGAGTGTGCTTTCATTGTGAGCTGAGATCTTGAACACACAAAAAATCAGCATTCTGTTCTAATATTTTCCCAAAACATCACCTATTGCTGTGATGGGAAATTTTTTTTTTTGGTGAGGAGCATCATTTTTCCAATGAGGTAAGGATTTAGTTTTTTCCAATGAGGTAAGGATTTAGTTTTTTTGCAAAGTTTGGAAACAACAGCACCCTATGGACTATACAGAACGATTTGGCAAACCCCATAGAGTGCTGTTTTTCCCAAACATGCCTCGCTGGAAAAATATACATCACGTGTACAAATGCCCACAAATGCCCCAACACAGGGGTAGGTGATTGTAGGTAAACTTGCTTCACCAGAAAGGTCATGCTAATTATTTGGCAACGCATGGTGCACCCGCAGTGTGTTTTGCGGTGTGAATTGAAACCTGCACCTTGGTGAGCTGTGGAATTTTAGGACTTAAGAAAGTACAATAAAATGTTTTTGTTTCATTTTTTCCCCAGATATCACCTGTACATTTGATGAGGCTTTTTTACAGGTGAGGGACATCATTTTTCCAATGGGGTAAGAGTATTTTTAAAGCGGCTCAAAACTCATGCAGGCAGGGAGTGTGCGTGCACCCAAACAGAGTGCACCTCGCCAGTTGCACCTCGGCATGACGGCACCTTTAAAATCAGCCAATCAGCGATCAATGCAGCAGGTGTGGCTTCAGCAATGGAAAAACCTGGTTTTATTTGAAAATTGGACCACTGCTAAGCCAAAAGCAATGCCTGAGGCACTGCTTCATCGCAGGGATGCGCGATTGTTTGGGAAAAACTTCAAAAGGCATTTTTTATTGTACTTTCTTGTGTCTTAATACAACATTGTTTATGCTGGATAGCGAAACTGGATCTGCATCTTAATAGGTTTTTTTCACATTGTAATTTCTATGAATTGTATGATTTTTTGTTCTTTAAATGATTTACTGTCCAAAGATGATGGTATCAGGTTATCATGTAGCTTGTTTGAAAGCTTGGGTGGTTTTGGGTCCACATTAAACCTGAAGCATCTGTGCTAGCCCTGGTCGCTGGGTTGTGCTATTAGATGAGTTTCCCTACTGGAGAACTCTTTTATTATTTGAACTCCCTATCTATTTGACTATGCCTGGAAATACTCCTATTGCATTTATTGTGATTATAATAATACATTATTCATGTGATGGATTACTCAGATATCATAGGTCCAATTGGTCTTAGAATTATTTGCTGCAGGGGTGCTGCGCGATGGGCATGCTCCCCTCCCTTGTGTTGTCCCATGCTTTCCCCTCCCCTCGCCCTGCACCCCCGTTGCCTCCTCGCCAGCTGCCCTGTGCGTCTGACTCACACTGACAGGCGTGGGAGAGGTTGATCGGCGGCGGGGGGTGGAGGGTAGGTGTGGCTCTGACGCTGGGCTGAGCAGCCCCTGTGTTACTACAGGCAGCGTTGTTCTATGACGGACACGCCGCCAGCCGCGGCACTTCCGGTTTTGCCAGCATATGGCGCAGTGTGCCCAGTGGTTCAGGATGGCTCTCCATTGGACACACGTGGGTGGAGGTGAGTATATGGGCAGCACCCCTTCAGCAAGCACTTCCCTTCACCCTTAGAAGCGGCACGTGAGTGTTTCCTTGCTCTCTCCCGCTCTCCCTTGTGTATTGTGGACGGCCACTTTATTGACACATGTGCCTGGTAACCTTGTAAATTTGTATCTTTTACTTTGCACTTTCATGTGTCCTGATTGATTTGTTACCTTATTCATTACACAGGGTGTTTATTCTGTGCACATATATGGATTTTGGTATTAAGAAATATTGAATTCTTTGCACTTGGCACTTTACATTATTAATTCTTGACTTTTGTTATTTGATCTTATCTTTGCATTTATTGTTGTGACTATAGAGGAATGTATACAATGTCATTTTTTTAATAAAAAAATCCTTTGAATAAGTAAATTTCAATTCTTTATTTGGGTTAGGTATACTTTTTGTGCCGGGCACAAAAACTGATCTCCCTCTTTAAATCTTTAGAGGGGCCTACTCGTCCCATTACACAATATTATCGATACTCCATTGATTAATCAACTTTACAATACCTTATATATCCTGTGATCTTATTGAATTTTGGTAATTGGTTGGGAACATCAGTGTTTTATATAGTGTCTCTTGTGTTTTTTGTGTATTTTAATTGTTTGTATTGGATAGATTTCATAATAAATATGATTTATTATTAGTACTGGTTTGGTGCTCCTTGCTTGGAGGAAGGTGTGGCCTATGTCCACATCCACTCCATTTGGTATGCCTGTTATAGTTATACTAAAGGGGGAACCAAAGCCTAGTAATGTGAGATAAAGAATGAAATGTGCCTACCAGAATGGGTACTGTGTTTGTGCTCCTGCAGGAGTGTGTGTAGACTTAATACCACCCTCTTTCCACAAGTGCCACACAGGACACCCCAAGGCCTGAGAAGAATCCACTCCCCGGGAAAATAGAGTACAAACCTATGTTTTAGAAGGATTCTCTTTTCTTAAGCCCTTAAAGATTATGGGTTTGGTTTATTTTGGCCAGAGGGGTATCCTTCAATTGCCCAGCTATACTTATTAAATGTACTGCTATTTAGGCCAGCAGAATTGGAGAGAGGATGGTTTACAGCGACCTCAGCACAAATGTTGCTCCTTCAAATAATATCTATGCAAGCTGTTCTAATTTGGTTACACCAGGTATGCATGAATTTATGAAGTCATGTCTAACTTCTTATTTTTCGCAATTTACCATAACGCTTTAATTTGATGGCTGCAGAGAAACTCATATTGATCATACAGTTGTGGCTGTCAATCACCTTTAAGATGAATCAATAAAGCACCTCACCAGCTCTCACACTCCCGATAACATTGACTCGTTTAACAGCCGTGTTTGACAGGACTTTCTTACGGGAACTGCAATTGTGACAGTATGTCATAAACACTACTCTTTCTCTATCTGACTCTGAGACGCTTTTAGAACATATACTGAAATTGCTGTTAGTGGGATCCTGCGCTGTTCTAGGAGATTGTAGAAGGGAAACAATTTAACCCATTAGACCTCTGCCACATTGGCAATATCAGGGGTCAGAAAATTTGGGTAATTCGGGGTCTAGGGTACACTTATGATAGCCGTTAGTATAAGCGAACGTTCCAATATATTTTTAGTAGTGCTACGGAGGACAAACTGGGCAATCACCAAAGGTGGCTCGCTGCATCAGACTGCACTACTGGCAGGGGCGGGCTGGCCATAGGGCATACCGGGCAAAATCCCGGTAGGCCGGCGCCAGGGAAGGCCGCAAGCCAGTGGAAAAGATGCTGGAGGGTGAGGGGCAGCATCTTTTCCACGGGGTTGTGGCCTTCTCTTCCTGCTGTTCCTGCTGCTGCCACTACTGTCGTCGCTCTCACACACACACACATACATGCTTACCGGCACTTCCTGGCTGTTGTGCACTGGTTGGTGGGCGTGTCCCATATGGCCGGCGTCCAATGAAAACAATGGACGCCGGTCATATGGGGCACGCCCACCAACCAGCGCACAACAGCCAGGAAGTGCTTGTAAGCATGTGTGTTTGTGTGTCTGAGAGCAGCGGCAGCAGCGGCAGGAACAGCGGGTCAGGCAGGCAGGCCCTCCGACTATCAGAAACCAAAGGTAAGCATGTGTGGGCGTGTGAGCGGCGTCACAAGGCGCGGCGGGGGAGATGCCGCTCATTGGCTGTACTGAGGGCTGCCCCTATGTGGCTGCACAGAGGGATGCCCCGCACTGGCTGCACAGAGGGATGCCCTGCACTGGCTGCACAGAGGGATGCCCTGCACTGGCTGCACTGAGGGATGCCCCGCACTGGCTGCACTGAGGGATGCCCCGCACTGGCTGCACAGAGGGATGCCCCCACTGCCTGCACTGAGGGATGCCCCGCACTGGCTGCACTGAGGGATGCCCCACACTGGCTGCACTGAGGGATGCCCCGCACTGCCCGTAATGGAAGATGCTGCAACGTGCTTCTGTGGGATGCCCCTCACTTGCTTTAATGAGGGATACCAATTACTGCCTGTAATAGGGGATTCTGCCTGTAATGGGGGATTCTGCCTGTAATGGTGGGATTTAAGCACACCATTTGGTTCAGAATATTTTCTTTCTTATTTTTGTCCTTTAAACCCTGGGTGTGTCTTATGGAGCGAAAATAAGGTGTATATATAGTGACATTAAGATACTATACCGGGCCAGAAACAGGGCAGCAGGGCCGGTGTGCCCCAAAAAGTCCCGGGCCGTTTTCTAGCCCCAGTCCACCCCTGACTACTGGTAAAAATCTAAGTGGGTCCCTGAGATTCGTAAGCCTTCCACTGCTGTGATATACTACTCATGCAGCCATTGGGGGTGATAACCCCAATTATGGGGCTCCTGTTGGCAGCGGGGTTGAGGGACTTAAGTCAGGCTCAAACTGGAGCACCTTAGGTCCACCGGAGGAAATTATTTACGGGGCCCACCAGAGAACATTTTCCTTGGGGCCCATCCTTCAGCTAAAACACAATCAGATTGTAACAATATAAAATCTGATCTGGCTAAACAACAAATGTAACTTAAAGCGGAACAAAATCTGGTATTTTGACTATCCCGGGTTTTGTTCCTTGCCCCCGGGGCATCCAGATTTGGTATACTCCACCTGTGTGAAACTCTCCAGATCGCCTTTCCCCATTCCTATAACGCATGCGCAGACTCTTGTCCAATCAGAGCCAGTTACCAGGTATATTTAGCGTTCAGCAAATAGCTCTGTTTGCGTCAATCAGCAATAATAGTGGCCAAGTTGCCAGCATTAGGCACGCTCCAGCCCCCAGCCTATCTGTATGGCTGAGGGAAAGAGTAGACGCACAGTCCAAAGATGCTGGAGATGTGGCAGCTCTTGCTCCCTATTGTCTACAGTGCCAAGTGAGCGCCGGAAAAACGGAGGCCAACCACATTGGGTTTTGTTCTGCTTTAAGATATAACAATTTGGAGAACACTCTAGGCAATACTGAAACACAGTTTTAGTCTTGGATGCGTTGTACTGCCTTGATGATGCCCCAAGCCTAGTGCCAGTGGCCCACCGAAAGATGCTCTGCTGCTCTGCTGCCCCAATCCAATGCTGATCTAAGGGCTATTTGTTCTGCCAACTGGAATTAACTGCTTCTTTCCTTTATTGTTTCTCTTGGGGCCATTAGTGAAAACACCTTCCTGGTGCGAAACAAAGGGCCACCCTTAGTGTTCTTTATATTAAGTAAGAGACACCTCTGGATCGGGACTAGAAACAGGTTTCCTGCCACAACCACTGATAGCATCGTTGTCGCGCTTTTGACAATGCATCCAATCTCATGAATTCAGCTAGTCCCACCTAAAAGCCCTAATGATAGTGCTCACAACATATGGTGGGAGGGACTACAAGCAGCGGTTTACAGTCAAATCAGTCTGGACTAATACAGTCTGAATTAGTTAGGAACCTGTGGAAGGTCTACAATGGTTGAGACATGGGCTACTGTTGCACACTGTAAAATAAAAGCTTTATATTTCATTGGAAGTCCTCTTAAAGGACAGTAGTTTGACAGTAGACATGAGCAGTAACATCTTTCTGGGTTCCCCTGCAAGCAATTAAATTGAAACCAACCCATTCAGTTGGACAGTCTGCTGATGTGGGCATAGCCACAGGTAGAGGGAAGCGGGGGTGTGGAGGGCTGCTTCTTCTATGAGCTCAGAGCAGCAAAGGAAACCTGAATGGAGGGAGCACCGCTGATTGATGGAGCAGCCCTGTAGAAATGAGGAAAAGGTAGGTTTACAGGTGATCCCAGGGGCTACACACAGCAGGGCATCTCACATCAGGATCCCTAGTCACAGAAGAACAAAACATAAGAAAGTCAAGTTCTTGGGTGTTGTTCCCCCCCCCCCCCTTTGCCTTGGCCAAGGGTGCTGATGACTATCAGGTGAGAAAGGAGGAAGGAAAGGATGAAAAGGGATAGGCAGGAAAGAAAGGAAGAGGAGAAAGTGAAGGTAAGAAAGAGGGAAGGATGGAAAAAAGAAAAGGGGAGAATTAATTAATTAATTAAAATAAGAAAGATAGGGAGGGAAGATAGAAATAAAAGGAAAAAAGAAAGAAAAATAAAAAGGAAGGAGGAACGAAGAGAGAGGAAAGAATCAATAAAAAATGAAAGAAAAGGGGAAAAATGAAAGAAGGAAAAAAATAAGGAAGAAAGAAGAAAGGAAAGAAACGGAAGGAAGATGGGGAAAGAAACAAAAAGGAAGAAGAGCAGGAAAAAAAGAAAGATGGTAGGAAAAAATAGAAAGATGGTAGGAAAAAAAGAAAAAAGGACATGCAGACAGATATATGAAACAATGAATAAAAGTCCTGAATAACCTTAAAGGCCAGCTGGTGAGCTGCTCCTGGGAGAATGGCAGGCTTCCCTGCTGAGGACAGGAGCTGTGTCATGTGCTGTGCTCCGCCTCCTCAGCAACATTGCCCATTTCGCCCAGGGTTAGAGAAAGTCCTGGCCATCCTCCCTATAATCTAGTCAGAACCTTTAGGATGACAGTGCCCATTTCGCCCAGGGTTAGAGAAATTCCTGGCCATCCTCCCTATAATCTAGTCAGAACCTTTAGGATGACAGTGCCCAGTTCGCTCAGGGATAGAAAAGGCCCTGGTCATCCCCCCTATAATCTAGTCAGAACCTTTAGGATGACAGTGCCCAGTTCGCTCAGGGATAGAAAAGGCCCTGGTCATCCCCCCTATAATCTAGTCAGAACCTTTAGGATGACAGTGCCCAGTTCGCTCAGGGATAGAAAAGGCCCTGGTCATCCCCCCTATAATCTAGTCAGAACCTTTAGGATGACAGTGCCCAGTTCGCTCAGGGATAGAAAAGGCCCTGGTCATCCCCCCTATAATCTAGTCAGAACCTTTAGGATGACAGTGCCCATTTCGCCCAGGGTTAGAGAAATTCCTGGCCATCCTCCCTATAATCTAGTCAGAGCCTTTAGGATGACAGTGCCCATTTCGCCCAGGGTTAGAGAAATTCCTGGCCATCCTCCCTATAATCTAGTCAGAACCTTTAGGATGACAGTGCCCAGTTCGCTCAGGGATAGAAAAGGCCCTGGCCATCGCCCCTATAATCTAGTCAGAACCTTTAGGATGACAGTGCCCATTCGGGCTGCCCCATCTGCACAAAGTCTGGCCACGCAACTAGATGCAAAATAGGTCTTCATCTGAGCATTTATGAAAAACTCTGTCCAAAATTTTAGCAATTTTGCATTCTTGCATTAATAATACAACCGAAAGCCCAATGCTGTCTAAATAACTAAACAAATGAAACTATTTTATCAGCTAAAAGCAGTATAACAGAGTGAAGGAAATCACTATAGTTCAATGAAGCAAAAAATTGTTGTGTGAAGTCTCAGTGTCAGATTCTGGTACCTTATAATTTACATATTTTTTAATTACCTGGATTACTCAAGTGATTGGTTTTGTACTTTCCTGCAGGGCTAATTGCCGAGTCCAACTTGCAGGCATTGAAGGAAAAAATCCGTATGTCAGCTGAGTTTATGAAAGCATAATGCGTTTCGCGACTTGATCTGAAGCACGGAGATAAGTTGTGTCTCTAGGCAGTGCAGGTGCCTGCATAAAGGCGCCGGAGGACGACGGAGTAGGAAAAGAAAAAAATGTAGTAAACTGATTACGCATTTCTGTTGGTAGTCAAGAAAAGAAACATTGTAATTCAGGTATTATAGCAGATTAAAGTCAGTGCTTCAAGTAACTGGCTTTGGAGTTGGCCGTAAATAAACCGAGGCAGCAAAACAGCAAACCTCAAAGCTTCTCAGTCGGTTGCGTTCTGATTTATGCACATTTTTTATTCAGTTGTGTTTGTTACTTTTACGATTTTTTCTGCAGGCAACGTATGGCAGAGGAAATGTGACCATAAGATAAAAAAACAGAACCAAAAGAGATGGGAGGGAATAGGATTGGAACTATGACTTTAATGACAGAAAGGACAAAGACCGCAACACAATCCAAATTGCTGGGCTCTTTCCTCACTTTAGACCATAGGTTCCCCACTCTCTCCTCAAAGGCCCATCAAATCATGTTTTGTAGATTTCCATATAGCTGACTCCATAGCTCGGTCTCAGCATAAATTAATTTACTTGTGCATCTGCAAAACATGACCTGTTGGTGGTCCTTGAGGAGAGGGTTGCGCACCAGTGCTTTAGACCTACCTTCTAAAGAGAACATGATGCTGTAACATTCTTTAGTGCAACCCTTTCAATCCTGCTCCATGCTCTTGCCTGAACAAAATGACCACCCAGAAAGAAAAATGGCTAGGCTTTTTAAACCTAATCTCAAAGGGACAATCCAGGCAAAAGCAATAAAAAGGCACCAATGAACCAAAGCCTGTCCCATTTCCATTTATCTATGACCATGGATCCGTGTGAGCAAGTCACAGTGGCTTTGCTTGACAGGCTAAGGGTGATTGTGCTGCAACATTTGGAGGTGATCCCTGAGAAATGGAACAGAAAAGAAGGGGCAATCTTTAGAGGCCTATTTCAGCATCTACACCATGCTGCAGAAAATGTAGGTGAGGCCAATGGGACATGCTTCAGGTGATCTCCTTGCCTGGGATGTTCCTTTAAACTCACATAAGAATGTTACCCTTAACCACAGCTTGAATCAAGTGAGGGGCATGTACTGATGCACCTGCTTATCATGTTGTTGCTTCCTTAAAAGTAAGGGTAGA
Source organism: Gastrophryne carolinensis (assembly GCA_027917425.1). Taxonomy (NCBI): domain Eukaryota; kingdom Metazoa; phylum Chordata; class Amphibia; order Anura; family Microhylidae; genus Gastrophryne; species Gastrophryne carolinensis. The sequence continues at coordinate 256,118,375 of CM051235.1, forward strand.
ACGCATATGATAGGCACTTATTACTCCTACCAACAGTAGGGAACTTTTTACACCTTTTTATACTGTAGTATTTTTGAAGACTTGTTTCTCTCTCTTGCTGAATCTACCATGTGGTCTGTAAAATCTGCCCCAAATTTATCACAGAGTGTAATAGAAATAGGTTCTTAAAGCGGTCCTTCACTCTGAATAAGAGTCTATCTTATATAAGATGTGTGAGTGTGTAAGTGTGGACAGAGTTGCAGCCCAGTGGGGGAAAAAATAATAAGTTAGTGACTAAAAAGAGTTTTAAGAGTTTGGGCTTTTCATTAAATCACGCTGAAGGTCCAGTTTAAGTCCAAATTACAACATAATTCCCTCTGCATTTTCAGAATAACCAATGTATAAATGATTGCTCATTTTGAAGCCAGTATACCTGCTTGCGCTATATTCAGCTTTTCTTCTAAATGGAATATGACCCACTCGTCGGTTGAGCAGCCAGTGCATGCAGAGAGGGAACAAAATAAGTTTTTGGCCAATCCCAGGACACACACACATGTTAAATCTTTAAGTATATTTATTCACATCTATATTGAAGCCAATTCAAGGCCCAAAAGAGGGTTGTGAAGGTTTTATACAGATAGAGTCAAGTCCCTTGATAATCCCAAACAGTGGGCTCCTAATGATGTCCGGAAGTGTCACATCTGAGACCAAGCAAAAAGCAGAGCATCAGTTGGTGGAACCCAATTGGCTGAAAGCTCTAGACTAGCTAGACCTAGACTAACCAGGTCTCAGAATCTCCACGTGCCTCAATTTTCACTAGAGCTTGTAATTGAAAAGGTAAGCCTAGGTCAGCACAAAGGCGTAGTCCCGATGCAGAAGTTGGGAAAAACATACTGAATAGGAAAGACCGTGACAAGCTAGAGAGGACACTGAAGCTGATGCTTTTAATGGATAATGAATACAGCTAGAGTCTACTTCTTTCTTGGAGAGCTGAGCCCTTTTGTATTACTGAATCTCAGGCTGCCAGAGCCTTTCTCCATGTGCACAAGGATTGTACACTACAAGTGGGTGAGCTGTCTTTTTTCACTATTTTTCACCAAGCTGAATTGGAGTCACAGAGGTACACAATAACTGTATGAACAACTTACCGACTCCACTGATTCTGTATCTACCTTGGTGGCACTGCCAGTGGCTGCTCAGCTACATGCCGTAATATAGCTTTACCATATTAGGATGAGGTTGTTTGTGATGGTATTACTCTTTCTTATCTACTATAACTGTGATTTGCTGGTCCTTTAACTTGTTTCTGACCCCACTTCCATCTGATATTATATTGCTCACCACCTAGACTGACCATTGCCTAAATCTTTAACAGTAAACTGCTGTGTTACCCACTTGGATGACTGATGCCAGTGTATGACCTGTGGCTCTCTTTCTGGACTTGTTGATGCACTGTGAGTTTACATTGACTGGTTTCCCAGTTACTGACCTGGGTTAGCCTGACGTTCCTCCATTACCTTCCTTTGATATTTGGCCTGTCCAACCTCAGTGGGTTCCTGGTCATAAATTAGTGTCATCTGATGGCATAAAAACTATACAATGTGCTGGGGCACTGCAACTTGCCACCAAAGCTGAGGGTGGTGTGTCAAATATAGGACTAGAATATTTATATAGATTGTTGGTGGTTGGTGTGTAAACAAGCACTGATGGTTGACCAGGGCAAGTGTACTCTCCACAAGCACCAATCTGTAATTCTGCCACTCAGCCCAATGCTAATAGATCAATGAAGCAATATCAACACTGCACCTGTTACCCAGGGGCATAACTACAGAGGGTGCAGGGGTAGCAACCACTTCGGAGCCCATGTGGTAAGGGGGCCCTATCCACTGCTCCTACACCTTATTTATTAGATTTATCCACACATGGAAGCATGTGCATAAGAGAAGCACCATGTGTATTGGTTGTTTTAGACTTTGATAGTCTGATTGTATCAATTGAGTTAAGAAAGCCCACAAAATGTCACTGTAGGAGCCATGACAGGAACCCATTTAATGTTTGCACCAGGGACCAGGGTCACATTTAGTTACGCCACTGCTGTTAGCATTACCACCATTATCACTTCGCATGGCTGTGTATCACCTTCTGCCCAAAGTGTTTTAAAAAAGAACAAGAAAAAGAATCTGGCCTTACCAGAACTAATATAACTAGGATTTGTTTCAGTATTTTCTCTGCTGGCTAGCATTTCTCCTTTTCGTTTATTCTATTCTCATTACTGTCATTTTTATTTTGTCCTGAAATAGCACTTATAAAAATATATCCATGTGGCTTTTCCTCTCTGTTTGATCTCTTACCTTCTATCGAGCCGCTTTTGCTTATCTAAAAATGCAAATTTGCCCATCAGTGACAGACAAGAGAGGTAAAGTGAGTTTCAGCTGAGCTTTTGTCTTGCATGAGTTGAAATGCCCATAATATATCTTGTGAAGTCACTCGCCTTTCTGGTCACCATCTGTTCCATAAATCTTCCGAAATATCTGACAATTTATTCTACTTGTAAAAGCCTCAGCACAGTCTTTTGAAAATCTGAATTATAATTGTTCCACTTCCTGCTACAAATCACTGCATAGATTTTTCCTAAATCAAAGACCATATTTTCCCCCCATCCTTTATACTATCTTAAACATCTAGGACAGTGTTTCCCAACCAGTGGTATGTGTACACAAGATTGTCTCAGGTGGCTGCAGACTGATCTATCCCCCAACCCAATCTTGTCCTATACTTTATTGATTTTCTCCAAAAGGCAGTGACAACTATGTATGTACATGTGCGCATGTGTTTCATGGACTATAAATGGCTGCTATGGGTATTTTTTTGTGATTAACAATTATCCAGGAGGTACCTTATGATAACATATCTGAGAATTGAAATATTTTAATCAAATTGTTTATGTGATGGATACTCCTAAAGTGATAGTAAGTTAGTAACAGTTAGGATACCCCCCCCCCCCCCACAGTCCAGTAGTTGCAAGGGAGGTGGTTAGTCTGCAGATGCCGCTAGGTACTGGGATCATTCACTACAGTTAGTAATTAGTAACCTAAGTAGTAAACAGTTAAGCCCTGTGCCTGGGCCAAAACGTTCCACATGCATGCCCATTTTGGTACAAGTGTACATTCAGAACTGGAATTCAAGTTAGTAAGCAGGAAGTACTATTTATGAGAGAAAGAATCCATTGTACTAAAGTTAAAACAGCTGTCCTAAGGACCTATGGAGGAAGCCAAGGCCCAGGAATCTAAGAGAAGAGGAATACACTGTGCTGATATTGTCTGTCGCTGCAAAGGGGCAGATTGCACCCAATGTGTGTGCTTGAAATTACCTGGAAGTAGTACTGTTGAAACAATTGGTGTGAAATGTATCTCTTCAATATAGTAGATGAACATACTTTAACCCCTTTCTGATAAATGACATACCATTGCCACATGGAAATAAAGCTTCCCACAATGTTTTATTTCCTGTAAAGTACTTAAAAGGTAATAAACTTGGAAGTGGCTTTGGTTATGTTGAAGTTTTAAAATAGGGTCTTGTTTGCGGAATTTCTGACATACTAGCGAAAACCCAAATCTTACTATGGCAGGAAGAGGTTTAGAGACTGACCTGATGTTTGTATTCTTGCTAGAGTGATTGAGACTGTCAGTGCACCCTCCATACCCACACTTGCACCCACAGGACACCCCAGGGCTCAGAAGGGGACTTAGGTGAGGGGTGCAGGCCAGTAGCTGGGAAGGAGGGTTATTTTAAAAATATAAATGTGTGCAGTACTTGACAACTTTATTTATATTAACCAGTAGTTAAAAATGTAAATCCCACCTCTAGCTGTAGTGGACCTAGCACTTACGAAGTTGTCGCCTATGTAAAGCACTTAGTAGCCCCCCTAAATCCATGCCACGCTTGCTTTCCTCAAAAGCCACAACAGCTGCAAAATCCATATTGATATGCAGATTTTGAAACTTTTGCCCTTATTCATCAAGCGATAGCGCCAGGTAGTGTCTGACGAGCGCCAGGTCCCGCCAGCTAACGGCGGCTACCAACTCAAGTACGCCCGGCGTCGGCCACAATGACGCATTTATCAAGCTAAATGAGGCTAGCGCCGGCGAGAGCGACAGCTAGCGCAGGATTCATCATGTAGCCGACTGCAACGAACAGCGCCGCTGCTAATCCCATCACAGCGCCAGGTATGACCTGTCGCTCCCTGGCGATGTCCAATGCATTTCAATGAAGCAATCTTTAAATAATCATAATTAATTGCTATTAATGGTTTTTTTATTTTTTTAAAGGCCAAAAATTCTGTGACCACTTCTGCAATGTTAGGATTTTTTTTTAAGGTAAAAAAAAAAAAAAAAAGATTTTGTGCAGAATTGATATTACAGGTCTGATATTAATGTATTGATATTACGGGATGTTTATAAAAACTTGTATAATTTTACAATCAAAAAATATGGTTGTTTGGGGGTTAAAAACTATTTTAAATCCATCGCCGCCAGCACTCTGGGGTTTGTACAAGGAATTCACAGCGCGAAAAAATTCGGAGCGTGATTTGTTAATGAATCTGCAGCAAGCCGTTCGCTCTGGCCATTCGCTGTCAGGCGCACCCATACAACGCTGAACCTGTGAAACAGCGACCCCTAACCCCGTATTCAACATTACCGCACACCGACTGAGTTGCTGTTAACAAGCAAACCCCGGCCAAGCACAGCGAATACTAGCTGGCGCTGTGAAAATCACGCTACTGGCGCTCATCTGTCGCTACCTGGCGCTATTAATGAATCGGCCTCCCCGACCACATGTTCATATCTACTTCTGCAATTTAAGAATAAATGATTCCTTCTTAAACATTTCCCTGTTTTGCTGTTGTCAGTCAGCTACCGGAATTCATGCACTGGATGTCTGACATATAACATATAAATATTAATTCATACTGACAGCTGGTTACAAATTCGTACTTTTCGTTTCCTATCTAATACATCATTTCCAGTTTCTCATAAATGTGCAAAGTTCAGGAACTGGCTGCTTTGCTGAGAAACCTTTGAATGACATTAAAAAAAAATCAAATTTTTCTTCTATTGTCTTGTCTCTTGCTTTTCATCCCATTATGGTGCTGCTCATTGCAGACTTTTCAAAACTGTGTTCCATTTGGGCACTCCCAAGCTAAATCCTGGCTTCCTTCCAACTGAATTAATTTGACATTCACTGATCAATCAACCTGTCTCATTACAAAACTCTGCTTGCCTTGTCATCGTGGTCCGGTGTTGACGAGAGTAAGAAATGAACATCTGAAAGGTGACCTTGACAAAACTTCTTTCCTTCCTCAATTATTGTGGCATGAGTGCTGTGCACATGAGTTATCTAACATTTCCTATCATTCTTTCTCTCCTTTTTTTCTCTCTTTTGCATGGGCACTGGGCAGTGAATAATTCCACCTACGTTCCCACTAGTCAGACTTCCAAGTGTTTGACTTGGTAATTGTACTCGGAAAATAGCACCAAAGCAAATAGTTGAAAGCCATATTATTTCCACAATGGCTGACACTGAGCCAAAGCGTACAAATAAAGTTTCTGCTTCTTTTTGTTTCAGAAAATGGCTTTTTGTTTCACAAAGTTCCAGCTGACAGTGTGATAGAAAACAATGATTCATTTGAAAGACCTCAAATGGAGGAATACAGTAAAGGGAAATTGCCTTATTACTACTCATATAAACAGTTTTGCATAGGCTACCATTCATCACTGTCTGATTAGTACACTGGTGAAGTCTATCTCCAGATATTTATTTTGTTTTAGAGTGGGAAAACGCAGTTGACAACTAGATGTGTAGCGCACATACTCCTATTGGAGTGATGTTTGATCGATTTGGGCTCTGAGGGGTCCTAAAGATGCGAGTTTGGGTGGAGTAGTTGCTGTCAACTTCTAGCTCTTGCAGGAGCCTAAATGCACGCACACTCAGTCGCTTTAGACAGGTTGCTTACTTCAGTTAGCAATCAGCTATATGATAGTCCACAAGTTGATTCCAGTACCATTCTTCTCACAGATGTAACACACGGGGGTCTTGAACTAAACTTATACAGCCTCTGGTCTCTCCTAGCCCAAACGTCATAACTGTTCCATCACATGCTTCAAATGGTACTGACCATGTGTAATAAGTAAGGAAGCTTCTAGAATATAGGGGGGGGGGGGTCCAGGCACATGTCTTGTTAACTGTTCCTATTCCTATCCTACTCTTTTGACTCTATTCTAGTAGCTAAATACATCTCTAGACCACTAAACTAATTACACTGGTATAATACTCCCTGGGGGCTAGCTACCATTGCTATTGGCTAACTTTCATTATTAAGGAGTGAATCCTGTTAAGCTATCCACCTTCCTGGCTTTTCTAGACTAAAGGGGGCACCCACTTACTGCCACTGCAGTTACAATTAACAAGCTAGCTCGCCTGCAGACCAACACATCACAAATTATGATTTTGCTATCTTAATATAAAAAATGTCACCTCATAGAGGTTGTGAAGGCCGCAGCAGCTCCTTGATTTACTAAAGCTATAACGGACTCCTTCAGTACATGGGGGAGATTCCAAAGAAGCTCCACCTCTCTAGTATAAAAGCATTCTCCTCCTGCCTAATTTTCAATTCAATTGGCTGGAAGCCAGGGAAGGAGGGGGGCCTGTGTTCCTCTTCACCTCATTTATTAGACACCCTACTGGCTTCATTTTAACTAATGAAGCCCTGGACAGATGTCGGGAAAAGACACAAAAGGGTAAGTATAGGTTAATTAAGATTACCACTTTTCCTCCCACAAAGGGGGGGGGGATTTTTGTGAGCCTTATGGACACATGTAAAGAACTCACTCACTTCTCACTCCTGCATTTGATTGTCCTCCTGCAGCCCTGCTTCTGGCTGGCTGGTGGGGGTGGTCTATGTACAGAAGCAGGGTTGCAGGAGGAATTGAATTGGCAGGCACTGTCTGTGTGACAGCTTTCGGTGCACTGCTGACATTGCTGGATCCCAGACGAATGAAGTCGTTTTTTTTATTGTAGACACTTGGGTCTATCCAGCTTGATGGCTTGCAAACCAGATAGACCACGCTATAGCTCATCACTAGTGATAAGTTCATGCATTGTCTAAATCTTTAAAACCACAAACTGCATCATCATTGTAATATGATGATAATGTGATATTTACTATGTGCTGGCCTATGTGTGCCAATCTAAGCCTCCATATGCCTAAACTAGATTTTACGGCCAGCCAGCCAGCCAGCCATTGGTTTTATCATCCTGTGCTGGCACACTTAGTAAATAAGGCCCTTTATCTTTACTGCTGCACAGGGGCGGACTGAGACCAAAAAACAGCCCTGGACTTTTTGGTCAGACTGGCCCTTCTGTACTGTGCTTGGCCCGGTAAAGCGAGTCAACGCCACATTAATATACATATATATATATATATATATATATATATATATCCCAGCGGGATCGGCCTGGGACCTCCCCTGGGCATCCAAAATCGGGATGCCCCACTGTGTGAAACCCTCCAGGTTACCCTACAGCACAGCGCGCCAATCTGCCCAGAATTTGGCTCTGGGCTGTCCCTAAGTGAAACAGAGCTGAGGGGGAAACTGCAGCGAGGTTTGACAGTTCACTGGGACGCTCTGATCCAGATTTGGGATGCTCTGTTTTGTGAAACCCCCACAGGTTACCCTTACCCTCTCTTTAGCAGGGAAATGGCCACGGCAGCCTTTTGTGAATGGCTGGGCATGCTCCCTGTTAGCGGGCAGTGGAGGATGTGGCCGCCAGGTGGGAGCGGACCCGAGCACACTGACTGGGGTAAGGTGAGTTAGATTGGGCAACCTGGGGGGTTTCACACAGTGGGGCATCCCAGATTGGGGCAAGGACCAAAACCCAGGATAGTCAGAATCCTGGGTTTTGATCCACTTTAAAGGTCCGTCTGTCTTCTAAGCACTGTCCTGGTGCACATCCTCCTGCCAGTCTGCCTTGCACTACCTGTTAGATGCTATTCCCTGCTGTTCACATAACCACCAGCATTCTAACAGCTTCACCTAGTAGCCTTGAACCCTGATTGGCTGTTGATTGACATGTGAATGACAGATATAGGTAAAAGAGTGCAAGTGGTAGGTATTGGGGCTGTTGGGTCTGGGGTTGCCAGGGAAAGGGGGCAACAGAAAGTGGCAGAAGGAAAAAAAAGTTGGTTTCAAGAAGAAATAGCAGTTGGCAGAAGAAGAACACAGTGGGCACAGATCAGGGAGGGATAGTGGCAGAAAGGATAAAAAGACACAGCAGAGGGGGCAGAAATTAGAAAGCGGGCACAGTGCCCATCAGGAGGCGCAGAGTAGAAGGAACGTTATTAGCATGAAAGGGAAAAAGGAGGGGATACAGGCAGCAGCAATGTGGGAACAGCTGGCTGCATAAAAATGGCAGGATGAAGGGATAAAAAGGGGGGACATAGGCAGCCAGAAAGAGGCACAGTGAGCAGTGACAGGAAGGAGGAGGGAAATTGACTAGAATGAAAAAGGCAGAAATTATGAAAAAATGGCACATGAAGGAGGCTGAAAGGAGGACTTGCAGGAAGACAGTAGATATCAGGAAAGTGGGCAGCCAGAAGAGAGCACAGCAGGCTGCAAAATGTCTACAATAATTACACAAGCAGATACAGGCTCCATCACATTATTGAACAGACTTACTGAGCAGCAATGAGAAGCTCCATCCCCTGCGCTGCCTTCCTGATATTTCAAAGCCCGGGAGACACAGCAGATGATGACGTCATACTAGTAATGACATGGGAGGGGCGGGTTACTCCAGCTAGATACATGCAAATTAGGCAGAAACGGGTGAGGGTGAGAACACACAGAACCTCCTCTGATCAGCCTGCTGTCACCCACGTTCAGAGCAGCCTCCAATCACTGAAGGTTCTTCTGCTAGTGTCCCCAGAGAGGTGCTGCAGCCTGGCTGGTCAGTGTCCTTACTTGTAATGTTTGCAGTTTTGCTGTGTGGAGGAGAAGCAGCCCAGGAGGTCAGCCATGTTCCTGCATAGGCTGAGTCAGGGAGGGGCCATGTAAAGAAGCTTCCATCTGTCTATACAATACATTGCCGCACCACAGTCCAGCTCCACTGTGCGTCCTCAATAGATACTGGGTCATACCATGTGCGGCCAGGGGGGGGGGGGGGGGGTACTCAGGGAAAAGAAAATCAACAACCACAAACTGTAAAAATTGTACAAAAAAACACAAAACAGCAGGGTCCGTGTCATGCTGCTAGGGCCCCATACCAATACTAGTGCAATGCAAATGCTGAAAGCAAACTTTTTTAATGCCCCTGCTGCCGCTCCCCCTCCCCTGCACATTCTGGCCGCCCGAGGCCGGTGCTTAGGTGTGCCTAAGGTTAAATACGGGCCTGACTCTCCTGCTATTACCCGGCCGGCTGCGGAACTAGGAAGCCGACAAGAGCAGCCAAGAGAAGGTAAACGGGGAGGCAGAAATGCAGGACAAGCCGCGGCCTACCGGGATTTGTCCCGGAATGCCCTGCGGCCAGCCCGCCCCTGCTGCTGCATATCAACATTCTCCAAGTAAATCCTAAAAGTCAATCACCTAGACCTTTTAGCCCTGATGTTGTGTTTCAGGCAGTTAGCCTTCAGTGTTACCATGACACAGAAACCCTAGCCTGGAATAGGTTAGTATCAACCATTGTGAGGCTGGGGGAAAGTGGCTGTAGGAGAGTGTTTGGGTGGATGGAAGGAAGCCTGTTTCATTGCATTTATAAGACTTTAGGTCCAGTGGGGTTTCACACAACAGGGAATCCAAAATCAGGATGTCTCATGGGTGGGCAATTAACCAGACGGGGAGGCCGATTCATTAATAGCGGCAGGTAGCGACAGTTAAGCGACTGTAGCGGCATTTTCAGAGTGCCCGCTAGTAGTCACTGTGCTTGGCCGTTGTTCCGTAGTTGATAGCGACTCAGTCGGTTTGCCGTAATGTTGAATATTGGGTGAGGAGTCGCTATTTGACAGGTTCCGCGCTGTATGGGAGCGCATGATAGCGACTGGCCCTAGCGACCGGCTCCCACCATTCATTAACAAATCACGCTCAAAAAATTCTCGCGCTGTAAAATGCATGTTTAACCCCAGAGCGCTGGAGGCGATGGGTTAAAAGTAGTTTTTTAACCCCCAAACCACCATATTTTTGGAAACCAAAAAAAACAAGTTTTTTAAATAATTTAGTAATATGAATACATTAATATCAAACCTGTAATATCAATTCTGTACAATTTTTTTTTTTTCCCTTAAAAAAATTATCTAAAATGGCAGAAGTGGTCACAGAATTTTTCACATTAAAAAAAAAAAAAAAAATTAATAACAATTAATTATTAATATTTAAAGATTGTTCAATTGAAATGTATTGGAGCGCGCCAGGTAGCGAGAGGTCATACCTGTCGCTGTTCAAGGTCGGACGCTGGCGCTGTGGGCTGAGGCTGGAATAATGATGAATGAGTCGCTATATGGCGCTATCTCAGTCGCTAAGCAGGATTGGCTTGATAAATGTGTGATTGTGGTGGGGAGCAGGCATTCTCGTGGCGGGGCCCATGATTACCGGCCGCTCACCAGTCGCTACCTGTCGCAATTCCTTCATAAATAAGGGCCTTAGTTGTAGTTTAGCTTTAACTGAAGAATACAGGGAAGGAAATAATAATAATCCAGGTTGTGCAAGCATAGCCCAACGCAAACAATCCTGTATTTATTTTCACCGGTCTGAATAAATGAAGTTTTTGCTGTATTAATTACAGCGTGAATGCTCAGGCGAATGATACCTCTGCCAGGCGCCGTTGTGTTTATCTCCAGTGCAGAAAACCTTTTGGCAAATTCAATTTAAAGTCATTGTTCACAAAATGACCAACAATTATGCAAATATGATAATCCAGAAGAGACACGTTCCGACTTTATTTTTACCGAAAGCCGATACAATATTCCAAGGGTGGCAACCCTCCAAGATAACAGGAGCTTTATGGGATCAATGTGTTAGAGGTTCGGCTCTCTTCGAAGTCAATTTCACTTTAGCCTTGATCTGAAGAGCATTTTACACTCTGACTAAAGCATTGGAAGTGGATTTATTAAGATCTCTTTTAATATAGAAACTAGTCACTCGGTACATTTACAATAAAAAACAGAACGTACTGTTAGCTTGTTTATTTTCATATCTTTTATCTGCCACAATACGTCAGGGCAACTAAATTTGCTGTCATTGTTTCACCTTTTTCGATTCAAACATTTCTCAAAACAAATCTTGGCATCTAATACAGTTAAACTCTTCTCCAATCAGCAGTATCCATTATCATAATCAGAAATGGGTTAAGGACCATATGGATTTAAGGTTTTGATTGCATTTGCATAATTTGAACTATGAGGTGTTGCTGAATTGCCATGGGATAGGTATTAAAATAGCATAGTATGTTGTAATTAGGGCAACACTAAGCAGCATTCAATGCTAGAATTTTTTGTACATAGTCGCCCAAAAAGGCAAAAGCATCAAAAAAGTGCAGCAAGTCTTGCATTGACTTACTTTTACATATATTTGATCCTGTGACTCGGGTGAATAAAATCCATTCACATATGCATATTTTCATATTTCATCTTTTTTTATAAATCAGTAAATCCACCTTAAATATAACCACAAAATACTTTTCTTCCTCTACCCCCACAAACAGGCGGCATCCCAGTTGCCACCAGCCTTGGACCAGGAAGCCCTCTATCTAAAAGTCCATGTTCTCTCTGTATGGCATTGACTGCCAACTGCCAATCATATTTGACACGTGGATCACCAGAGGTCACATGGCTCAGCAGACTTTTAGCCTGCTCCCATGTAATGCAGAAGTGGTACTTGAGGTTGAGGGCTGTTTGGTATTAGATTTGCAGTGGGAGAGAATCAGCAGGGCATCCCAAATTGGTAATTCTGTTTCAAGATCATCTACTCTCCTATATTATGGGGTAAACCACCATTTAACTCAATGAGAGGACTGAAATTGTGCCCACTCCACAAGACAAGAGATGAAGTACTTGACAGGGTAGGGTCAGGGACCATGTCTCTCTTCCAGTGGGGGGCAGCAGAACCAAACCTGGGTTTTGACTAAGCCAGGTTTTGTTCCATGCCCCACTGTGTGAATCGATAGCGCATCAGCCACATCCACAGCAGCACACACACTCCCACTTCCATCTGAATGGCCACTCCACAAGACTGGTCATAGATCAAGGGACTGGTGAGGAAAAGACCTTAATTGTTTTGTAGCATTTGTGAACCTGTTACACCTGTTGGTCCTTTATGGGCCTTATTTATGATGTGCGTCTATTAGCAGCATTTTTGTGTCTATAGCTTCAGCTTCGGAGCGTCGGCATTACCGACTTATCTGGCATTGTGCACAAGATTGGTGCTAGCAGTCACTGCGCCGAGCGTTACTAAATACCTTTGATTGTTGCACTTAGGTATTGGCTGGCCTATGTCAGCACCTGTTGAACTATCAGCCGATTATTGCAGCAGCAGTGAGCGCCACTATGTATTGCTGTTTTTGTGACGCTCCCTAGCATATAAATGTTTTTTTTCCTCCTTGTAATCTTTGGCGCAGTATTTTTCCAGTGCTGGTCAGCGTTTCATCATTACAATTACAAGAAATCACTGCTGAGGACAAAGGGGACAAACTTTACAGTGTGTTTAGGCTGTGTTTTAGTTTTTGGTGTCCTAAAACACATTATTAAACAAAATAAGCTATTGAAATCAATTTTAATAACACTCAAATAAACTTTTTGGCCTATCTAGGTCCTATGTGTCAATTATTAACAAGTCCCAATGCAAGTTCTGGACAAGAAATGTGTTTAATATTAATTCTAAGCATTAAACACAACAATCCAGTTCTTTTTGTTCCAAAGAACAAAAAGGTCGGAATTATAAATGAAGTACGTTTTAGGATGCAGTTACCAAGGTCAAATGGGTGGAGACACTTACCTTTGTCTAATGTAGCTAAATGTTCCTCATATTAATCCAAAATGCCCTATCTTGTCCACTATTAGCCACCACCCTACAACTAATAGTAGCAGAAAACCTAATTTCTACAAAGGTGCAGTTTAATATTTCACCGGAAAGATTTTATTTTTAGCAGATTACACTGCACAACTTAGTTGCAAGAAGAGCCCTGTGTAGGTCCATAAACATCAACTCATGTAAATTACTTTTAGTAGTGTTCCCGTATAATTATACTGTGGTCCTTTCATCTCTAGTTTACACTAATGTCATCAAAGGTTTTTCTTCTATCAACTCTATTTGTTCTTAGGCTAACATGAAAGGATCATGTAATAATTACGGAGCTTGTTGGTATAATTGGGTACATGCATAGTATCAAAAAACAAAACCCTTTGGCATCATTAACCCATTGTTTATTTCTTGCACATGCAACTGAATAAATGCTATTTAAAATATCTAGAACACTTGGTAAAATGGAAGATTTATTAAAAAGACAATAGTATGTAAGAAATTGATGTACTTGTTTTGTGTGTTTGGACAGACATAACACAGGGCCTTACACAGTAAATAAAGTAATTCACAATTCACCTTAGGGTTGCTTAATGTAATTTCACTTTAATTAGATAGTTGCACATCATTTGTAAATTCACACAAACCTAAGGGAAGACATAAAACATGCATCCAGCTTTTTGTGGAAAATGGATCTAGCACACCAATTCCAAGACAGAAGTGCTAGCTCCCTTTGTATTGTGTCTTTTTACAGGTAGGGATGTCCATTTTTAAAGTACAGACAAACCTGTAACTTATAGGGCTTTACTTAAAAGTTAACCAACAGTTATTTAAAAAAATGTGTTGGTTTGTCATGGGTGAAGTGATTCGGATTGGCTTGCATATCACTGTGCAACTGCCTGATTGATGAACATACTTGTCCATCAACAGACACAAAGAAGAAACAAGTCGCTGGGCTGCCCTAGACCAGACTTACAGGTGGGGTATTGCACCACCGACTCAAGAGTATTCACCTGACCTCAGGAGAGGATAGGCTCCCTTGGAGCAGTCTAGTCGAGCAAAAAAGAACACCCCACATCCACTCCTGTGCTAACATTGTTATTCTACTACTACTAATATTACAAATATTAATATTAAATAAATAAATAAATATATATAAATATATATATATATATATATATATATATTTTTTTTTTTTTTAAAGGTCTTTATTTTGCATAATAAACAGCTGTGTACCAAACTTTGCTTGGAGTGCATGGCGCAGGACCAGGTATTTGTAGAATGCCTCTTACGATATGTTTTTCACTTGCTTCAGCCAATCAAAAGTTCTCCTGACAGCTGGCCCAGATATTTGATCCCCCTCCTGTCCCACCAAACCACATCTTGAGAACTTAATAGTTCGGCAAGGGCAGGGTTGAGCCACAATGGAGTCCATGGGGACCATGTTCTCCATGTTCTTAACGATATGCCAGGATAGACATACCATGTCTATTGAGGAAGATCTCTTGCATTTAAAGCGTGGGGCTCTATATATCAAATTCCACAGGGCTTCATACAAGCCCAAAGTTGCAGCAGCAAGCAATATGCAGGAGTTCTTACCACATGGGACAAATAATTATAGAAATTGGGTAATACAAACCGCCTGATCCTTGGGAGCAGTTTTAGCTATCCATAGAGACTTATCTGCCACTATAAAGGGGGTTACCAAGGAGTTTAGTTTCTTAAAGAACCTATGGGGGACAAAGATGGGAGAGGTTCTGAAAAGATATTTAGTCTGGGGAGAGGGATCATCTTTATCAGATTAATGTGGCCTATCAAATTGAGGGGCAGGGAAGTCCATGCATTAAGTGTCAAGTAAAGAGCCTTCTGGACTGGGTGTAAGTGTAGCTCCACATACCTCTTTAGGTCAGCATGAATCTATACTCCCAGGTATTTGAACTTTTCCACCACCATAACGTGTCTACCAACCTGATAACCTGGAGGATAAGAAAACCCTAATTGCAGGACCCGATTTATTCCAGGCCACCTGCAGCCCTGACAGTCTACTATATTCTTCCACAATCCTCATCATTTCCTCTAAAGATTCCTGGGTTCCATCTAAAAAGATCAAGGCATCATCAACATATAATTATATTCACTTTTCTATAGGACCACACATAATACCCCTGAAGGAGTCTTCCTCTCTGATCCACAATGCCAATGGTTCAATCGCCAGGGAAAACGGGGGGGGGGGGCACCCCTGCCACGATCCATGGCGAAGGAAGAAAGCATCCAAGGTTTCTATTTGTTCTGACCCTGGAAACCGTCACTGTATACAAGAGCTTCACCCACTTGCTGTGACCGGCACACATTATGTACTATGTAGGAAAAGTTCCCTCCTCCGTGGCACTATTATACTTTTTCATAAGATGGGGAGAATAAACTACTTATACATTTTATAACACTCCATGGGTAATCCATTCAACCCTGGGAAATAACTCTATAATTTCTTGCTCGGTTAGCAGATTGTCCAGGAAACCCCTTTGCTGGTCAGTAAGTAAACTCATTTTTAATGATCCTAAGAAACTGGGCAACTCAGACTGTGAATATGATACCCCTGACTGATAAAGGTCTGAATGGTGGCTATTGCAGTTACTGGATTATCCATCCTGGAGAGGAAAGCATCCCGAGGGCAAATTACCTAGTAATATACATCGACCCAATACATACTGTGCAAAAGTGAGGTTTTGAGCACTAACATGCATCCATCCATACTCCAAAACAAAACAGCAAAACAAGAGGTCACAAACAGTAACAGATTAACAAGAAACATTAACCCCCCCCCCCCCCCCCCCCATGAAAACACTGCCAGTCCCAAGAGCGAGCCTAATTAATTCCTAAACTTGTGCAAAAAGAGTCATTAACTAGAGTCATGAGCCCGGAGGGCAAATGGTCTCAACTGCCTACAGTAACTGAATGTTAACTGGAAACAGTTTAGATCAACTTGAAACAACAGCTCCATCTTTCCCTACTCTGGCAAGGATCTGGTGTCCAGCAGTAGTGAAAGAAAAGGAATCACGATTGTGGAAAATCATCCATGGATATCACAGTACTGTAAAACCAACATCCCCGTATTCATGGAGCCGTCCTGTGAACCAGGGAATTGTGCTGATCAGGCTGTATTTCCAGCCAATCCATGACTTCCTGTGGCTTGTTGAAGAAATGCATGTGCTCGGCAAGCATCACACGCAATTTGGTGGGAAAAAACATGGCGTAGGGCAAGCCCTGTTCCCTCAGCTTCTGCTTTGCCTGCTGGAACTGTCCTCTTTTTTCTAGTATCCAGGATGAAATCAGAATATAATGACACTGATGCCTGACCTACTTTTATGGAGCTCATTTCTCTGGCTAGTGTCCCGGTCATGATAGTTCAGCAGCTTAGCAAGGCCTGGGTTGTGCCCCCAGGGGTGGTGATCTGCCCAGGATCCTATGCGCCCTCTCCACTGTCTCCTCTGTAGACCTCTCCTCTGTAAAGGTTGCAGACAGCACAAAGGGCTTTTTCAGGTAGTCAGCAGGACCAGTCCCCACACACAGGCTGTCACTGGGGTGATTTACACACCTTTCGCTGGACTTTTCGCTGAGTAATAAGCAGGATTCTAAGGAGCAGGGTTGGAGCTCACTCTAGATGTGTCTACTCACATGACCGGCCAGCCACGTACCCCTAATAATAATAATACTAATAATGATAATAAATACTATGGAAGAGTTTTCCATCTGTGTAGGATGCCCTGAGCATTTGAGCTGTATAAGGGCCCACCAGGGCACTGTGGGCCCATGATAACACTGTGGACTATTCCAAGCCTAATAAATAGTTTATTTCTTTGTTTAAGTGCAATGTTATCCAACATTTTTGGAGTAAAAAGCATACTTCCAGTGCAGTGCATGGCATAGAGGTTCTGTTATTGCACCATGTGTTGAAACAACCCTAAAATGTGAACATTACCAAGTGAATACTTTTTATAGGTGCTGTGTAAATAGTGCAACAAAGAAAACTAAAAATGCTTTCCTACATCTCTTTACCATATACAGTAATAGGTCGTCTTATTATTTGGACCTTCATAGAACAATGCTACCTACCATATGTTCAGGAATATTTATTGCCTTGTAAAAACAAAACTATAAAACCTTTGCATTATTGCTTTTAAAAACACCATTTCCCACTTAACCAGCCTATTGCTTACTGAGAAATCAAAGCCTTTTAAGTAAAAGGTCTAAAATGTGCACGCTTGTAATTCTGCGGGGATGCTGGAAGCATTGTACATTATTCAAATAATTGAGAATTATTATCATCCATCGTTGGATGTTTAATTCATGCCAGATTTTATGAAAGGGGGCAAATGCAGAATGGGTCTCATCTTGATCTTTGATGTCCTGCCGACAGAGAACAGCATTTTTCTATTGTGACATGCCATGCATGGCGTTGATCTGATTAACTTTATGTCAAGACATATAAAACAATGCTTGTGTCACCATTATTTAACCACCTAGTCAAGAAGTACATTACAAAAGGAGCATTGAGCCACATTGTCGAAGTTTGACATTAGGGAATACAATATTTCTTATGAGTAGAAGAATGTTCTGAGTAGGAACTCACAGCGTAGATCTAATGTAATTCATTACTTTTGCAATGTCAGCTAAATACTAAGTCTCAATCTCTTCAAAAAAGTTTTAGGAGACATTGGAGAGAAAGGAGGAGCTAGTGATGGACACATTTGACAGTGGAGAGAAGGAGTTAACAGTGACAGTGTCTATGATACTCTTTTCACTCTTGGTGTTTGCCAGTAAGTTTACCATTTGGAGCTTGGAAATCATAGTTTCTCACCATGTTTAATTAGATTTCTTTAGTACACTTTCCTCAAAGTTTGGACCTACAGCAGCCAATTTTGCAGCCACTGTATCCCTTCCACACTAACCCTGCACATTCATTAGAGACAAAAGGTAGGGGATGGCGGTAACCAGGAATGGGAATAAAAATATCTATATTTAAAAATGCACAATAATGACAACCCATAAAATATCTGTTTTTGAGTCTTGATGCACACATAGAGGGGATCTTAAATCTTTGACCAGATGGGAGTTAGGGAGAGAGGAAATAGCCCAGGAATGGAGAAGCCAAGCATGAATGGAAGAGGTGCAACATAGATTGTTTGCCAAATACAATGCTGTTTAGCGCCTCTCCCAAGGCAGGCAATTAACTCTACATAGCTCTAGTCATGCCAATGCAATCAACATCTTTCCTCCCTGGTGTCTTCAACATAGAGAATGTGGCTTGGGCTAGATTTTTTGGTTGCTGGAGATTCCTACACAAGTAATTCTGAACTGAGAAAGGCAGAAGTTGCATAACTCCTTCAAGTGGTGCCTCTGCCTGTCCCTCAGCTGACTCTGGGACACTCCACACCTACCTCCTGCCTTTCCCTCAGCTACTGAAGCCTGTGCCTATGTGCCACATCAGTGGGAGAGTCCTGTTCACCGGTGTGGACTAGCCATAAGCATCACATGGAGAATTCCTGGTTGGCTACATTGCTCTGGGGCTGACTGGACTGGGTGTAACCCCCAGAATGCAGCCCGCCAAAACCATGTGCTGGAATATCCAAAATACTCTTATAACAACCCCTCCCTGCCTCTCAAGTCTCACCCCAACTCTCTCCCTGTACAGCAAAGAATACCTCTGCACTATTCTGCCTCTGCAATGCAATAATCTCAGCTTCCTTTATATGTGTGTGGGGGTGGGGGTAATCATCCCTGTCACAGCATCTGCCCCTACATTACTAAAGCGTCATCACTTTAAGAGTGGCCATAATCTACCCCTGTAATACTAAAGCCTCAGCTCTCATTGATAGGCTGGGTGGAAAGCACATCAGTGGTGGGCCTTTGGGCTAGCCATGGGTTGCCCCAGGAAAATTAAATGCTGGGCCAATTTTTGGCCCTTTTCTGTCCATGTGTGTTCATGCACATACATATGAGTTGCTAGTTATGCCTTATAATAATCTGGTACTGTTGTGTCCATGTATTGTTACCCAGTTTGGTTCTCTTCAGTGTTAGATTAACCTCTGCATTTCCGTACCCCTGTGCTAAAATTAAAATTCTTGTACTGCATTTCCTATAATACACCACTATGTTGAGTAACCTCAAACCTTGCTTGTGTTCTGGTTTCCCACCCCTGGCACTATCACCTGTGCTCATCTGCACTACAGTACATGGATATATCTCTTCTTCACTACAGTGTCATGTAACCCCCTGAGGATGAAATTCAACAATAAAACCTTTCTATCCTAAGGAAAGTATAAATCAATATGTGGACATTTATCCAGAAACAGAATCCATTTCTAAACATACACATTCATCCATTTATCTGTAAATACAGCTGCTATTCTATAAATTGGTTAATGCAATAAAGTAGTTTTCCAGGAATCGTTTTTTTCCCGGCAAATGTCAGGAGCCAGAAAATCAAAATCTGAATTATTATCACCAAGTAGACACATTACATCCATACAAAGAATTTCTTGTGGCAGTATGGCAAGTACATTGGATTCAGTAATGGAAGATTGATTAAAGCATGACCATTAGGGAAGAAAAAAGACAGTAAAAACAATGAACCCAACTATTAGAATAGGGTGGAAGTAATATGAAGGGTAATTCAATTTGGGGAGCAGGTGATCTTTTATAGGATATCTTCAGGTTAACTACATTAGGTAACATTGATTTATGGTGTTTCAATTTGCGATTATCTCATCACATAAGTAGACAAAGCTCTGGAAAGTTTTAAACCACTGCCGCCTGCAGAACCTTGCGGCCAAAAGCAGCATCAGCTGAGGCCCTAACATCAACCTTGTAAAACTTTGAAAAGTTATGAACAGAAGACCAAGTAGCGGCCTTGCAAACTTGTTCAACAGAAGCCTGGTGCTGAAAAGCCCAAGAGGCACCAATAGCACGAGTGGAACGAGCAGTAAAGCAGAAGGGAGGATTCTTCCCCTTAGCAGAGTAGGCCTGAATCACAGCCTGACGAATCAACTTGCTGCAATTAGACTTGGCCGGATCCAAACCCTTCCTAGGACCAGAAGGGACCACAAAAAGAGCATCAGTTTTCCTGAAAGGTGCAGTAGCCACCAGACACCTAACCACATCCAAAGAGTGCAAAACCCTCTCCTTAGCATTGCTAGGATTAGGGAACAAAGAAGGAAGAACAATATCCTGATTCAAATGAAAGGCAGACACTACCTTAGGCAGAAAGTCAGGTTTGAAAAGAAACACCACCTTGTCCTGGTGTCTCTCATAGTAGGGGGGCTGAATGGACAGCGCCGCCAACTCAGACACACACCTGACAGAAGTGATAGCCACCAGAAACACAACCTTGAACGTAAGAATGGCCAAGGCAGCATCCTGCACAGGTTCAAAGGGAGCACCCTGCAAGGCTGACAGAACCAAGTTCATATCCCAAACAGACACCATAGGCTTACGTGGGGGGCGCACATGAGTGACCCCCTGGAAAAATCAGAGGGTGCTGAGCAAAGGACTTCTGGAAGAAAAATAGCCAGGGCAGAAACCTGAACCTTCAGAGTACTGAGTTGGAGCCCCATCTCCAACCCATGCTGCAGGAACTCCAGAATCCTGGGAACAGAGAACACACGACAGGGAAGAGCCTTAGACTCACACCAGTCAATGTAGGCACGCCAAACCCTGTAATAAATGGAAGAGGAAGACTTCTTCCTAGTTTTAATCAAAGTATCCACAACCGAGGAAGACAGCCCCTTCTCCATCAAGATGGAGGTTTCAGCAGCCAAGCCGTCAAAGCCACAGTTTGTAAATTGGGATGGCGTAGTGAGCCCTGAGTGAGCAGACCTGGCACCAAGGGCAGAGCGCACTGATCTACTGCCAGCTGTACCACGTCAGCGAACCACTCTCTTCTTGGCCACCTGGGGGCCACCAGAATTGCTGGCACGCTTTCCAGAGCAATCTTGCGCAGAACCCTGCCCAGCAGGGGGATTGGAGGGAAGACATACAGGAACTGAAAGTCCTGCCATGACATTGCTAGCGCATCCGAGGTCAAGGCCAGAGGATCCTGGGACAGAGAGACAAAAGCTGGAAGCTTGTGATTGTGGCAGGACGCAAACAGATCCACATCTGGTTGGCCCCAACGGTGACACAGAGATTGAAACACCCTGCTGCATAGGGACCATTCTTCCTGGCGAGAGGCCCCCCTGCTCAGAGAGTCCGCCAGACGATTTTCCACCCTCGGGATGTACACAGCTGATATGCAGGGGATCAGAGACACTTCCTGGAGGGTCCCCTTGCACCGGATCCCTCCCTGATGATCGACGAAGGCAACTGCCGTCTGGTTGTCCAAGCGCACCTGAACAGGCAGGCCCCAAAGGTGAGTAGTCAAGTGAGCCAGAACTAGCCTGATCACCCGCAGTTCCAAGACATTGATAGGTGTGTGGGCCTCCTGAGGGCCCCACCTCCCCTGGAACCGCAGGGACTTCCAGAATCCCCCCCAACCTGACAGACTGGCATCCGTGGTGACCGTCTCCCAGGAAGGGGCAAGAAAGGATCTGCCCCCCAACAGGTTCCTTGAGTCCATCCACCACGAGAGGGATCTCCTGACCAGGGGGGAGAGCACACAAACCCTGTCCAGGGATGCTGGGTCCTTGTCCCATTCTGACAATAGGTGAAGTTGCAGGGGCCTCAAGTGGAACTGAGCATAAGGGACCTCTTCGAAGCATGCCACCATCAGGCCCATCAGCTGCATCCCCTGCCTGATGGAGGGATGGGGACAAGCTAGGAGGGACTGAGTCAGTGCAATCATACTGTCCACCTTCTGTTGAGGAAGGAAGATCCTTGCCTGAACTGTATCCAGTATCATTCCTAGGAATGGAGTTACCAAGGAAGGGGACAGTGAGGACTTGGGGTGGTTGATCACCCATCCAAATGACTCCAGAGTGAACACCACCAGCTGATGTAGAGACTGGGAAGTGATGAGAATGTCGTCCGGAAGCACGCGGATGCCCTGACATCTGAGCAGAGACATCACGACAGCCAGCACCTTGGTGAACACCCTGGGAGTTGAAGTGAGGCCAAAGGGCAAGGCCACAAACTGGTAGTGTTGATCCATCAGAGTGAACCTGAGGAACCTTTGATGACCTGGGAACACTGGAATATGAAGATAAGCATCTTTGATGTCCACAGAAGTCATGAAATCCCCTTGGCTCAGGGAACTGATGGCAGAGCGCAGAGTCCAGGATGGCCCTGACTAAACCATCTTTTTTGGGTACTGTGAATAGGTTGGAATAAAAGCCCTTGCCTTTTTCTCTTAAGGCGACCTGGCAGATGACCCCCAGCTCCAGGAGGCCTTGCACTGCTTGCACTAGCTCCTGAGCTGACACAGGGTCCTGAGGAATCCGGGATCTGATGAATCTTGGAGGGGGATCGGCAGCAAACTCCAACTTGTAACCGGAGGACACTACCTCCTGAATCCACCGGTCTGAGACATGAAGCCTCCAGACGTGAGCGAAGTGCTGCAGCCGTCCCCCCACCTTGATGAGTGAGGGCGCCCCATCACGCCCGAGTGGGCTTGGGAGAGGATTTTGCTTTGGGACCCCAGGAGGAGCCAGGATGTCCACGTCCTCTGCCTCTACCCCAGAAATCTCCCGGGGCCCCAGGAAAGGAAACCCCCCTTCCCTGTCTTGCACCACGGTAAGGGGAGGAGAAGAAACCCTGACCCCGAAAGGGCTGAGATTGCCGCCTGTGCTGGGGTAACCTGCCTCCCTTAGCAAAAGGGTCCAGGCGATCCCCAAACAGGCGTAGTCCTTTAAAGGGAAAACCAGTGAGGGCCTTCTTGGCAGCGTTGTCAGCAGCCCACTGGCGCAGCCAAACCGAGCGGCATATAGCCACCCCGCCCCCCCCCAATGCAGCCAATGATGGCGCACCAGCGCCTGAGGTAATGCCGCCGCCAAGCGCAGAACCAAGTCAACGCCCGGCGGCGACAAATATTAAAAAAGGACAGTAAAGACAAGCCAGCGTAGCGTCTGACACAAGACTAAACAGAATGGAAAAAAAGGTGTAAAACACAGAATGCATAGCATACATATTTACACCCCCCCCCCCTCTTTTCCCACGAAGGCTACAAGGAGGATGAGGGAAGACAGCGGCCACTTAAACAGGGCCCACCGATGGGCAGGGGCAAGGGGGCACTAGTGCGGGAGGGGCATCCATAGAGGCTCACCATAAGCCTGAACCGCCTACGCTTTGGTGGGGGATTGCGGTGGAGCAGCGCTCCTAAGCACCTAACAGCGGTGCTGCCTACCTTCACCCGACCAGCGCAGCCAAGGCTGGGAATGGGTGGGAATAGTCCTACAGGGCCGCGGGCTAATAGCCCCGCTCACCTGCGAGTAGAGAGAGCCCTTTCTCGTCCTTCGCAGCCAGACTGCAGAGAAATTCTGGGGATTTGTGGGAGGTCTCCGGGTATTTGAGGGGCCGGGAGGAGCCTATTTTCGATGTCTCTGCAGTCCAGCGCCATCTGGCAGAGTATATCCCAACTGTAAGTATTAGATTTGGAGCAGGACGTACTGTATACTAAGAATAATGCTATACTCGAACGCTTACTGGATCACCAGTCCTGCGCAGCCACCACCATCTTCAAGCTCGTCCATTCACCACATTGTTCCATCATCTCAGGAAGTATGGCACACCCTCCTCCATTCACTGCAGCACAGGAGGGCATATCATAGTTCCTTTGACAAATGGTGTGGGACAGTCCATTGCTAGTTGCTTATATAAGAGTGGTTGGAGAAGAGCAGTGCTGGACTTGAATTGTGCAATCCAGTAAGTGCCCGAGCGTTGGACTATCAGGATTAAAGGTACGTTTTTTTCTGCAGAAAGTTTAAAAAAAAATAAAAATATGTTACAAAACATCCTTGCTGTGTAAATAGTTGACCCTGAGATAAATGTGGTAAAAGTGAAACTGAATTGAGATAGAGAAAGTGAATAAAATAAGGCCTTGTGTCCTAGTGGAGAAAGGAGCAAATGGCTGTTCCTTTTGGTGCAAGCAATAAAGAAAGTGCATTACAAAGTCCTACATAATCGGACAGGTGGCTTTGTTCACGGTAATTCATAGTATACATTAATTCAAGATATATAGCATGCTTTTTTGTGAAACTCAATATGCCAGAGGATACCAGGAGGTAGGTATTTCAGGCCTGTGCTCCTCCTTGTATCTAGTTAGTAGGAAGGCAGCAGTCATAGCAGAGTATTTTGCTTGTTAGCTATGTTTAGTTATTTTGCCCTTGTGCCCTGACGTGTTTCACCTAGATGGGCATCTTCGGGGGGGGGGGGGGTGGCTTGTAAGGGTTTATTGTATTTATATATACCTAACGGAGTGGGGTGTCCCTATGTGGAGGGGTGTGCGGCGTGAGGGATGTGCTGGGTTCACAACACCTTAGGTCAATTGCAGGATTAATTTGCCTTGCTAGGTGATGATGGAGGAGGGAGACGTTGCAAGGATAAAAGGCTTTATTTTATTCCCTTTCCCCTTATAAATTTAACAAATTGTGGTATGTGCCCTAGTTGCTATCAAATGTACAAAAACCTGGTGCACCACAAATCCTTTCACAAATATGGGCGTGCTCAACACTCTACTATTGATACAAACAAAGAAATAGAGACTGGGGTACCTCAAGTCCCCCAGAACTCACAGATTGAGAGAGCACAACCAATAAAAATCTGTACAATCTTTTATTTAGAAAAGCATAACTAAACATACATGTAAGACAACCATAAAAGACACATTAAAAAGAACCCTGCTCTTTGTCCCGTATAATACTAAAGTTGAATTACATTCCTCATGAATGACCCATATAGTATAGGGCTCTAACCTGCTATAAAAAATCTATTATCCAAGCCTATATCTCTCTATAAACCTATATGGCTAAAAATACCCCATTGTGCCGGCACAAAAGGAGGGAAACCACTAAATAAATAATACTTTGTGCATAAAAGTCAATGCAATCAAATCCTAAATACCAGTGCAAAAAGTGCTACAATTAATAAGAGATAATATAAATGTACATAGTGCAGAATCAATAAGACCATCCAAATTCATATTCCCAAATCATTGTGACAAATAAATAACGAAAATAATGGTATATATATTAGTTAGAGCAGGTAAGAGACACAAGAAAAACAAAGTACATAACAAAGAGAAATAATACTCAGCTGTGGAGGACAGAGCAGGCTATGCCGGGGAGGAAGGACAGGACAGCAGGGGATATTTCCACCTGCGCTTCGCGATTCTCAAGATCGCTTCTTGCTTGGGTGAGATCAGATTCACTTTACCTCGTAACTCTTTATACCTTACCCAGGGTGTGGATGAATTTGAGGGATACTCCCATATTGGCGCATATGTGTGCCGCCGGGACCCTGCGCGCACGTGCGCATTCCAGACCGGCGCCGCCTCAGTGACCAGGAATAGCAAGGGCGGAAAGGTGAATAATGCAAGGACTAAGGAGGGTGGAGGCATAAGATTAGTAATGGACATTCATAAACAATGGCATAGGGTTAGAAATATCATCTCAACCCATTGGTCCATCCTAAGCAATGATCCTGCACTTTCCCCTTTTGTAGGACCGCGAGCTTTGATTACTGCTAGACGTGCCCCAAATCTTAGGGACAAGTTATGCCGTAGCCATTACATGCCGGCAAAGACATGGCTTTCCAAAAAGGCCACAAGTGGGTGTGTCCCGTGTGGTAATTGTTCTATCTTCTGCTTTATGGATAAAACTGATGTAGTGGTAAACTTAGAAACAGGACAACAATTTAAAATCTTACAATTTATCAATTGCAGGACGCGTTCTCTCATTTACCAATTTAAATGTGGATGCCCGATGGTGTACGTGGGGGAAACAAAAAATGCATTACGCGTTCGTGTTCAGGCCCATGTCTCAAACATCCGCTTGGCCCAATGGGACACACTAGCAGGTAAGACTGTCTCACCGGTAGCACGGCATTTCTTGGAGGTCCACGGAGGAGATCTCTCCACCTTACGGGTGGTGGGAATCGAAAGAGTGAATCTAGGTCCCCGGGGGGGAGACCTCAAACGATTACTCCTGCAAAGGGAACTACGTTGGATATTCCAACTGAGTAGTAGGTCCCCAGTAGGAATGAACGAAGATTGGTCTTTTGGTCCTTTTCTGGGACAGTAGGCTTATGAATATTATATGCACTCTCCTATGTCAGGGACCGTTATGGGAGCGCATATTCTCTCTGACTTGACCGAATAGGAATAAATTACACGTTTCCTTTATGGGGTTTTAGATTTTTCACTTGAGTTTGAGTCTGTTTTGTCACTAGCACTTTATTATTATTATTTTTTGAGTTCATAAATAGAGTTATCACAGGGAACACAATCTTTATTGGATTGTGTCGATGCAATCCTTTGGATTTATTCTGCACTATGTACATTTATATTATCTCTTATTAATTGTAGCACTTTTTGCACTGGTATTTAGGATTTGATTGCATTGACTTTTATGCACAAGGTATTATTTATTTAGTGGTTTCCCTCCTCTTGTGCCGGCACAATGGGGTATTTTTAGCCATATAGGTTTATAGAGAGATATGGGCTTGGATAATAGATTTTTTTATAGCAGGTTAGAGCCCTATACTATATGGGTCATTCATGAGGAATGTAATTCAACTTTAGTATTATACGACACAAAGAGCAGGGTTTTTTAATGTGTCTTTTATGGTTGTCTTACATGTATGTTTAGTTATGCTTTTCTAAATAAAAGATTGTACAGATTTTTATTGGTTGTGCTCTCTCAATCTGTGAGTTCTGGGGGACTTGAGGTACCCCAGTCTCCATTTCTTTGTTTGTATCCCTAGTTGCTATCAATGAGAAGTATAACCATAAATTGCCAATCTATTTAAATATTTCTTAAAATGAAGTTATACTTAATACGATCAGTTAATTTGCCACCTGCACATCTGACAGCAGTACATTCCAATTTTTGATACAACATCAAACCTTATCTACCATCCAGGGCAGAGTTCTGCTGCTAGCATTGGACAGAGGCTATTAACATGTTAGCGTCCATATGGTTTGATGTTCTCAAATGAAAATTCATCTACCAGTCTGCAGATTCACACCAGCCAAACTTTTACAAGATGTTTGCCCTCCATCACGTCAATTTAATTGGACCATTCAAAACCAGCTCATGATTTTTTTTTTGCCCAAAAAATAGTTGTTCAGCCAAGCAGAAAAAGCATCGGCAGCGGCAGCATGTTCCCAAGGAGGTTATTGATGCAGTAGTGAAGACATGTCTATTAAGACATCTCTAAAGTGTTGTATTTGTCAGTCGCCTGCTGAGATCTCTCCTCGGAGAGCCATTGACCCGCTTGGCTTAGGACAGCATGTTTGCATCTATGGATGTCAAGAGTTGGGATCCTGTCGAGGCAGGAAAACAGGCATCAGCATGTTATGGATTTAACATCAAGCTGAATTAAGGACTGAATTAAGGAAAATGCTAAAAAATACATTGTACTGTGTGATTGTATTGAAGGCCAGTTACTATATTCAAAAAGAAATTGTTCAGAGACATATCCCTGAAATGGAGTTTAGTAAGGGCATCAAAAGCAAGCTTGAATGGGTTATGTGCAGAACAGACAATGGCTATATTAGTTTATGTGACTTCCAGTGCACTCGATTACAGAACATTTCCTTTATTTTCCAATGCAAAACATTTGCTTCCAAAAATGAGAAACTGTTTTAGAAACAAAAGCTCAATGGTAACTCCAGGGGTGTAACTACAGGGAGTGCAGGGGTAATGATAGTATCGGGTTCTGTGAGGTCATGGGACCAATATTTTTCCTCCTTATTTAGCCAATTGTTCATACATCATGTACAAAAAGAAAGCAGTATTATTTGTTTCATTGTTTAGCAGTCTATTTGTATGTAATTTAGATAAACAATAGCATCCTCAGGGGCTGAATGTGACAGGTAAATGGTTAATATGTGGGATACACTGGGCCCCCTATTTAATGTCTATACCAGGGCACAATCACAATTAGTTACACTTCTGGCTAAGTATTCTAGACCCCCAAAACTTACCCAACACATTACTAATCCCATAAATTGTAAAGAAGTAAACCTAAATCCTAATAAGAAAGCCTCATAGCCTAACCTAAATTCCTAACCTTAAAAGGACTATAAGCTCAATGGCAATAATAAGGCAGTAATCGACTCACCTGATGCCTGTCTTATGTGTGCACGTGGACAGGGAAAAAATCTACTTTTGTAGGCTTCCCTAGCTGACCTCAGGTGCCATAGAGCAAAACGTTCCCCTGCTTACCTTTAGCATCATTTATGCTCCCACAATCCCAGTATCTGACACAGGCTTCAAGTGAATGGATGCAGTGTGAAAGACCAGAACAAGGTGCCTAATATTCTCTGTGGGCTCCTCGCCTGCGCTCTTTACCCTGCCATACATGGTACATGGCCTCAGATGCCATGGCTGCAAGAGCATGAAGTGAATAAAAGGTAAGCAGGGGGGGCACATTAGAAAAATGGTTAAGCAGGGGAGCCTGCGTCCATATGGCACCCATCATTTGGGATCTGATAAGAAAGTGCAATTTGGCAGACTTCCTAAAGGTCCTCAAACCAGATGTGCTGGTGTGTTGCAGCATGGGGCTCCTCTGCTTACTTGCAGCTGCTACCATGGTGTATATTGCTTTCCTCTGGGCCTGGTCTTTTTTCATGAAGCACTGGCACAGATTAAAGCCCCCAATAAAATAAGGCATGTGTCATTAAAGAAAGGAAGTTAGATGCATGCTTTTCACTGGTCTGTTCGGGACTGGGCTCAGGGGTTGAAGGGGCATCACTGAGCAGAACCAAGCATCCAACAATCATTTTTCTTTTAGTTTTCTATACAAAGGGCCAAAATGATTTTTACTATCTCAGGTGTTGATCCTTGCACCTGTGCATCCTAATTTGGGATGACCAGCTGTGTGAAACCCCCTGAATCCCTATAAATCCTACCTGCAATGGTGCATACATGTGCGCACGACCAATCAGCTTCATTCAGTTAAGCCAGCAAGGCGGTCTATCAGGCTAAAGCCAAATGGAGCTGAATGGAGCCGAGCACTCCAACAGCCACATCCCCTCTATACCTCTAGCAGGTATAGCGCATTTGCAGTAGTTTCAGCGTATAAGTACATTTTACTAGGGATCAGTGCGGATTTAAACTGTGAGGTAGATTATATAAACCCCCTGTCCTCTAAATAGGGTCCCTTAGCGTTTTGCATCAGTTTATGCTCACTTGCTCACAAATGTGTATTGGCCTAATGTAGCACTGTAAGCTACAATGTAATCCATCTCATTAAGTCATGTGTTTTGCCATATCAAATAATTGTAAAGCCTAGTAACACCCCATCGCCCCATCCACCTAGAGCTTTACAATTACTTTTACCTGTTTTTTGAGCAATCTGTTATTTAATTTATGAAGGTCAATAAATCAATTCAACACAATATACAATAATGGTATACCTTGTGGAGGACTTTTGTTCCTGAAATATGACTTTACAGCAGCCTTGCACACAAAGGGATTTCCTAGAGGGGCAACATATTTCCATGGCAAACCCCTGTGATAAGAGAAAAGTAGGTTGTGGAGCTCTATAGCTAAAGCACAAGAACAGAAGAAAAATTGTGCCTATAAATGAACAAAACAGCATGTTTAATTATTCTAAAAAAGAACAATTAAGAGCAGTCTAGAAATCATCGATATGCCAAAAAAATAACTAAATTGAAATGTTTTCCAAAGTTTTCATTTTAGGCTACACCAATTGCCTGAAATATCATTATTCATCATAAATCAACAGATTTCTACATTCAGTGGGTAATTAACACTCTCTGCCTATAGCTCACTACAGTTCACATTGGCTCTCCGAGACCCAAACAAATTCTGCTGTATAACCTAGACCGTACATGCACCTGAAAGAATGTTCAGAAACATGCAGGAGGCGTACATTGTGGAGTTACTACCAGAAACCAGAGTTGCTAATTGCTAGTATGACTTCGCTTCATGGGCCCTTGAGAAACTTGTATCTGTGTTATCCGCCTTGTAACTTAAACTTAGTTTATGTATTTCCCTGGTGAGAATGTTCAGAAACATGCAGGAGGCGTGCATGGTGGAGAACCAGAAAGTTGCTAGTTTGACTTCTCTCCATGGGCCCTCGAGAAACTTGCATCTGTGTTATCCACTTTGTAACTTAAACTTAGTTTATGTATTTCCCTGGTCGTTGTCTTTTTGGGATTTTTCTTGGCTTGCCTGCCATCAACTCTTACCTTTTTAAACGTTGACAAATTTACTCTTCCCTCGACATCTGTTAAAGAACATGAGCTGCCTACCATGAACTTCTACTTTGCTTCTGGCTGCATTTCTTCTGGTTCTGTGCCCAAGATCCTGACAACTACTTCTCCCAGATGAAGTGTGGGAGTGTTTCCGTAGCCCAATCTATCATCACCATGAGGTGCCATTGTAAATAGCTGAATTCATTGTAGATTCGGGGATTGCGTCTGGTGGTTCCTTTCCAATAGACCTGTTTCCCATTAGTAATTATTTGTGAAATGTACAGTAATATTGGTGCAATATTTTTTGCAACTGAGAGCTGAAATACAAGTTGGGCATAGGATTCTGGAGCTGTCAAAGCTCGAAAATGCAACCCAGTGATGATGTCAGGAGCCACACATGAGACACTATGCATTTTGCAAGGCGACCACCACTGGTATAGTTTCATAGCTGCTTTTGCATTTGATGAGTGTCTCTCACAATCTACCTATACATGGAACTGTCACATTCTGTTATCGTTAGCAACCAGTTAGCTTAAAGGTCTAAGCAAGGTTTTCTACTTTGCAAGCAAAAGCAAAGCTCTGATTTGCATTTAATTTTTTTTCAATCGTGATTACTGCCAATTAATCTCCTCCCCTGTTGGGTTTGGGCTTGCCCCTTAACTTGAATCCTGGACCCACTGATCTGACCTCCAAATACTACAAGTCCTGACCTTGGGTTATCATCATGCCTGTGGTTTTTTAAACTCACTAGACTCACAGCAGTTTATTTAAAGAAACTAGAGGTCTAACCCTTGTTGGGGGAACCTAAATTTATAGGTATATGCCTATTGTCTGGGGGAAAACATTAGTACATCTGTCACTGCACTTCAGAGCATTGGTCAGTGAATAGAAAGAGTTTAAAAAATCCTTGCACGATAAAACAGTCAGTTGTTTGGATAAGAAGGCTTAGTGCTGTCTCTATCCATCATCCCCTTATGGAACATCATAAAATATCTAAACAAGTGGTTTACTTCCAAAAAGCCTCCAAGTTCTCTGTAAATTTCTAACAGCTTAAAAATAATGAAAAGGAAAGTGTAAAGACCGAAAGTGTTTATGTAGTTTATCTTTCTAGAAAAGAAAGGAAAAGGAACATTAAAGGAGAACTATAGTAGTGTACAGTGGACTCAACAGAATTTATAACTGTTATAAAGGAAGATAGAATTGGAAATCTTAGACACCACAAGGCCACTCCAACCCAGGCCAAGCCAAATCTTTTTTAACCCTTGTAAACTCCAACCACAGAAACCGCACTTTAAATGCTGTACAGGTCTCCAAAGTTTGCTCATTCTTTCAATTCCATTCCTCAACAACCATGCTTCAATTTGGCTGACCCTGTGTCTTTCAGTGCTACCAGTATGAGGTCTGGCAAACCCTGGCCCTGGTCGCACTTGCTGGGCTCGTTGAGGGTGGGTTGTGGAGCATGGTTTTTTAAAAATGGAAATGAAAGGATAAAGGGACAAACTTTGGAGACCTGCTATGGTATCTGCAGTGCACTACATAGGATGAAGGCACATAGGACAGGTTTCAGGTGAGCTCATTGCTTCCGTATTATTGCCATTGGCTGGACTTTCCCTTTAAATATGACATCTAATAAATGTAATCCTTGTAGCAAGCCTGCCAGAAAGAAGTAGGAACCATTAATATGTCATTATGCATGACACAGATATGATCATAATATTCTTTTTTTATCTCTTTTTCTACAATTCAGCTTCTAAATATACCATCAAAGATAGACCTGTAACGATCAGTAGAGACGCGAGCCCATTGTCTGTAGCTGCTACTCATCTCCTTTCTCTCTTGTTATCTATGCAGATAGCGCTGATTTTATCTGAGCTATTCATGCTGTATAATCCCATTGTCGGCCTACTGCATAGACTAATCTTCTGTTATCGCCTACTTTTTTTTCATGTCACCTTCTGACCAGCAGAGATTCATTTCATCATCATCCAAGAACATTATGCCAAAATATAACTGATCTGTCTAATAATGTCCACTCCTTGCTTCTATTTTTATGTTTTGCTGTCTAATAACCTGCACTCCTTGCTTCTATTTTTTACTCAGTCGGCCTCCAGTCAGTGATCCTTCTTACATGAAGATCTGTTCTTATCTGTTCTCGAAAGCCTTTGAGACCCACTGCAAGAAGTTTACAAACAGTTTTGAATGGATTATCCCCTTCAAGGCACTAAGGTGGACCAACAGTCAAAAATGAATTAAATCAGACCAACACAACAAACATTGCTCATATGCATCCCTCCACCAGGGCAAATTAGATTGCTGCTCATAAAAAATAATTTACCTTTTTGTAACGCCTACAGGGATAATTTAAATTTTTGATCTAAAAACAAGCTCCTTTCACCCAACGAAGCGGCACGGGTGGCTGCGTACGTAGGTGTCCCACCTGCTAGTCCCCTGCTCCATATCACGCATTGTGGACCTCGTTGCCAGGCTCTTGATTTTTATACTTTTTGTATACACTTATTCATTGTTTGATACTGTAGTCTATGTTAGCGATTTTGCATTTACAGGTGTTCATGACCAATTGGTCCAAGCATGTCTTAATATTTATTGTGCACATTATGTATCTTTATTAATTGTCACTTTTTTATTAATTGAATAATTCTACTCTTATTAATATAGATGTATATTTAAATTTTTGATTTCTCATGTACTTTTGGATGAATTGTCACCACATTTTTGTTATGACTTATGACTTTATGACTGTTTGTTAGTGTAGCTAGATAGCTTTCTAATATTGGGTTGTGATTCTTTGTGCCGGCACAAAAAAAAACTTTTTAGTTATTGTTGTCCCCACACGCTTAATATCAGGGAGTTTACCAGTTATTACTGTCTGACATATTGTTGTCAGCACTGGAAGCATTAGGGGAGGCACAGTGTTTTTAATCTGTTGGTCTTGTTAAGTGTTTGTTGTTTGGGTTACTTCAATGAAATTTTGCATTATTGTGTATTATATTTGTTGCCTTGATTATTGGTGCTCCTGTCATCAAGGTGAGGAGGGATTGGTTGTCCCCGAGCCCTGTAGTATTGTTGTGTCATGGCTCTTTAGGGACAGTGTAGCACAAGCTTATCCAAATACGCGGTGCACCCCTGTTTGGATATAAAAACAAGATGGCCGCATGTGGGCTTGCAGGCCACCTGCAAACATGAAGTGCTGCTGTTACTGTGCATTTCAGTTATGTCAGTTGGGAGAGGAAGCTCCAAAATGGCCGCCACCTTTCATTCCAACTGTGCCAGGCTGTTGGTCCTGTTAATTCACAAAAAATGGAGGAGTTATGGTGGGGATTCATAATTATTATTATTATTATTATTATAATGGTCATATGATTAATTCATTGCGTGTTTGCGTGAAATTGTTGGTGTTGTTAAAGATAAGCTCCAACTACTTTAACCTTTTTGGTTTTATCCATTTTTCCTAGATAAAAGATTAACATCCTTGAGGAGCCATCATTGCTCAGCCACCAATGAAATGGGGAAAAATCATTAGTACCACTGAAAACATGTCAGTCTTTTTCCAGGTGATACAGAAGAAAACAATTACTCTCCATTGGTCCTCTGCAGCACTTCCATCCGTGTCTGTAAACAAATCTACTGGGTCCTGAAATTGAGCCTTACAGCATTCACATTCACTGCCAATCACCTTGAATAATTATGGCCAACCCACTGGGACAGTGACAGTGACTGGCCACACTAACTCAATCTACTGCAATTGAGAGGTGTACCCGGCATTGGCAATCAATAAAATGAAGGCAGTGGGCCTGCTGTAATCACAGATATGGGGGGGCGATTCAACACAAAGACTGCCAGTGAAGAAGGACACTAAAGGGACTATCTAGTGGCCAGGTATAGTTTATACCAGTGGTTCTCAACATTTTTTACCAAGTACCCCCCTAGAGACAAGATGTTCCAACAGAGTACCCTAAAAGAAGGGATACATTATACATTTTGAATTTAGAAGGCCATAAGCCTTGTAGCATTTTTTAAGCAAGATAGAATAATATTTTACACCTGTCAGACCTCTCCTCTGGAAATCCACCCCTGGACATACCTTTGTATCCTCTGGGGTGTTTTATTCCACCAGACTAGGATGGATGTGCTGTTGGGGAGAAAAGGGGAGTATGTATATTTCATGTTTTGCCTAGACTGCCACTTTAAGATCCGTGCTACTATAGTTACCCTTTTATGATGCCCCCCTAACCATGTCCCTTTCTTGACCATGCCACCTTTGTTTTTTCCTGTCAAATGAAAACCGGTACCATTTAAAAAAGTTAGTTTGGGTCCCTTCTAAACACTGCCCCCGGGTTTGGGCTTCCCCTCTGATTTAAAATGTCATCATTTTGAGTGTCACTAAGCGCCGCTGTATAGACGCTCATCTGCCAATACCTGGCATTAGTAGTGAATCAGCCTCCACGTCTTTTTTCCTGTTATTGTTAGTGGTCAGATTGTTCCCTCCACATTAGACTGTCAATCACAGACTGAATCCAGCCTCAGTCATCCAATCTCCATGGTTAGTGTAAAGGAAAGCTTCCCTTGCCGTTCAGTCTTGTTAGAAAATTGCATTGGAAAAATGTCTCAATCCCAACAGTTACAATAATTCAGTAACCATTCGCCACCAGCTTATAAAAAACACAAATGAGTTGAACTTCTTGCTATAAAAAGAGTGATTCTTTACTCCCCAGGGGAAAATCTACAGCCATTTTAGTGTCTATAGTAAAAAAATAAAGGCAAGTCTACCACTGTTATTTAGAAGCTGTTCTCTCCCTGATGCTGAATTATATATCATGTAAATCACTTGTGCTGGCGGTTGTAAACAAAGAAAAACACAATTAATTGCTCCTTAGAAAAGTTGTATTTTTTTTCTTCTTAAATTTACTACAAATTTCTTATTTATTTATTGTATTTCCAGGCAATGCAGTTACTTCATAAATAGTTTAGGAAGAAAAAAGAATGCTTTTAAGGACAACTGCAGGTAAAATAATTAATAATTTTAATAAACCCCTTAAAAACTCTCCATGCTAGTAAAGAAAATGTCATTTTAATTTCTTAAAGTGGACCAAAACCCATCTTATACCAAATGAGTGTTGGCCCATGTGCTGGAGGGATCCCAATTACTGATGCCCCCTCCCCTGCACATACACGAGCACACACAGGATTGACCCCACTATTGGCTGGCATTCACAGATTCTGGTCTCGGCAGTCTGGGCCACGTGACCAGGAATGTCCAATTTTGGGCCCAGAATTTGCCAGGTGATTGAGAAGCAGGTCATAATACTGGTGGGTATATGCAAGGGGGGGGGGGGGGCATTAGCTTTGGCAATGCCCCCTTGCAAATGGACCAACATTCTTTTGATGTAAAGTGGTTATTGGTCCACTTTAATATACACGGAACTAAAAACATGGGTGTTGTCCCTTATTAATTAGTAGTGGGGGCATCCAACTGCTGGATTAGCAGGCCCGGTCCCTTACAACATTAGTCATCTACTTCTGGATCCCACGCTGCCTTGCTGCCCCACATGACAGCAGGCAGCCAGTGATGTTTCCTAGCCAGGCTTGCACATTGTATGTGTGCCTTCCTGGTAAACATCACTGGGTACCGATAGTCATGTGGGGAATCGATCCGGCAGCCGGCATTAGTGGTCCTGGAACAGGTGAGTATCGGGCCTTCAGCAACTGGATTCTACCCCACTCATTTTTTAATGATGTTCTCCTAGCACTGGTAAGCCTACATCTGCAAAGCCACAAGTCTCTGATTTTACATTCACCCACCAGAGGGCCACAATCCTTCCAATTCTGGTTCCAATTCCTGATACAAAGCATGGCTGCTGCATCATGTAATGGCACTCCTGGGATGCCTTTGGATTTGGATTTCTGTAGAGCCCAGTGGTGGATAAAAGGCAAGTATGAGGGGAAAAATAAAAATAATATTATTATATTATAGTTTTTTACATTTAACTCTTTGTGAACTGGTAAGGAGTCTCTTCCGCATCTTCCGGTCTCTCTGGCTCTCAGTGACAGCTCGCTCAGTGACTGCCACAGGGAGGGGCTACTTACCCTGGGGAAGGAAACTGTGATGTCACAGGTCACTACTAATATAAATGCCCCTCCCTGCGTCAGGGAGCGAGATGCTGGGATGCTACGGGGATTCTGCAAAGATCGCCTCAGGACAGCGGGAGGTAAGGTAAGTCAGGATTTAAAGGAAAGTTCGGTTGGCACAAATCCCCCAAAAATTCAGATTTGTGACAAATTGAACTTTCCCTGAAATGCTGACTGAACTCTAGTACTAAGTTGAGTTTCGCTCATCCCTAGTAAGTGAAATTGTTTATGAATGGAAACAATCCCGCCATTCACACCTCTACAAATACGTTTCCATTTTAGGTGCAGTATCCGGATAGTTGTGAAGGTAACCAAACTGGAAGAAAAACAGCATCTGTAGCCGCTGCTGATCTGCAGTTGAATGTGTGTAGAAGTGAATGGGGGCTAGAAAGGTTACTGAAGAATTTTAATAATAATTATAATTATTTAAGTAGTAGTAGTAGTACTATTATCAGCACGCCATAGGGAGTCCCGGGACAATGGCCAGTGGGCTGCACTGCTTTGGGGCCAGTTGGGCTGCTGGATTTCATTCAATCCCTGCCCCCTTAGTCTCCCCCTCACCCCCTCCACCCAGTCCCGCTGTACCCACAAGGAACCTCAGCCCCTAATGCTATAGCCCTGGCATTGTGGTCGGGGGGGGGGGGGGGCTCAGCAAGGATGTCATGGGCCAGCTAGGGGCTGCTAAAATCCAGGGCTGATTGTTAGCCCTAGTCTGACGCTGATTATTAGTATTCAGCATTCTGTATTAGTGTTTAAGATGAGAATATCGGTATGCTGCTAAAAGGAGATACTTCTATATATTTGGGGTGTAAATTAGAATTGCTGTTCAGACTCAGGTTATAGGGGTCTGAAGGCTCCATTTTCTTTAAGTCTTAGGGGATGTGCTGGTCTGATTGCAGCACTCTCAGATCCAAAGCTGAGCATACACTCCCAACCAGCCCCTGACATGCATACGAGTGCCCGTTGCTGGAGAAGCACATATAAGTATTGGTAGCTCCCCTGCTGATTGTCACATGGAAGGAAGGTCCCTCATTTATTATCAGATATGTGTACTGAGGCTGGGCAAGAAGATACTGTTGTCACCAAAGCTGGGATTTCTGCAGGTCCACTGGGGGATAGCAGGTATGTAAGGTTTCTTTTTTTGGGTTCGCCCGGACATGAAATTTACATTCCACCAGAAATGTGCTTGTTTCAGTTCAAATTTTGGCAAAACAGGGTAGATTTCCCCTTTAACTTTAGTAAAGCATCTATATATCACACCAAAGTTCCCCTATTAAAAATAAACTAATTCTTGTAGTAGAAGATTCCATCATAACAATAAAGCGTCTGTACATAGAGGTCTCCTTTAACCATGTATTTTATAGAAAAAGGGAAATTTTCCTTTTACTCTAAACATTATTTTTCTATATAAAGCATGCTTCTAGCATTATACTTTTTAGAAGTTAAAGGGGAAATTATTTTTAAATTCTAAACATACATTACAAGACCCCTTTTATTTTACTCATCTATAGTTGTGAAAGCTAGTGCAAGCAATGCTGTTATTACTAATCCACTATTAAGTATAATAGTATTATTAGACTGACTCTTATCATTCTAATTAGCACTCTTAGAAATTGTATGTATGATTAATGCTAATGGAAAGCTTGTCTTTCATCCAGACAGGTGTCTCCCGAAGCATTAGCTGCAGAAAGCGCTGAGCTGGACTTTCTCTTTTTCTCTTTAAATAAATCTCGGATGGCCGTGCTTTCCATCCCTCACTGCACTTCTTATTACCAAGACTGATTTGCCGGGCTTCCGACGGCTGCCAGATATTTTGCCAGTGGCGTTTGTACGCAGCGCAGATTTACTGCTCCCCCCCATTCCGCCTCCAATCACAGCTGCCCTGCCAGCGGTTGGTGTCTGCCGTTTGCTTCTGTGCGCTTCTTTCTATTACTGCACAGTCACATATGGAGCTCTTCCCATAGCTTCGTGAAGTGCTGCTGGGGTGACTGCTGAATATTTAAATTGCGTTGGAATTTGAAGGAAAAATAATGTAACAAATGTAATACTTTACATACCTCTAATATTATATTTAGATTTATATAGCACCTTCATTGTAGCAGTAGCTGTAATACAAATAATAATTGTAAAGGAATGCCCAGAACCCACTCACTTAACAGGATCAGGCCCTGGGGCAGCATGACTGGGAGTGAGTTTGGGAGGAAGGAGGGACCCTGGGGGAGGTGGGATGGGAGAATGAGAAGGGAGTGCTACAACTAAGGAGCAAGGATTATAGACTGTATTGGCAGTGACTCCATAGATCCATTACTGCTCTTAAGCAAATAGTAGCCTATAATAAGTTCAAAGTTGAAGATTAACATAGTCGTTTGGCTTAATTCATCCCTCCAACGTTTTGAGAAATAAAGACTCATTTATGTATGATAAAGGTTTAGGTCTTGAAAATTTAATGTAGTCATTTTCTTTGCCGTAGAACACTGACATTATGCTATTTATTTGGTTTTAATTATACCACTCGGCTTAAATTGTTGCATGCACTCCATTCTCTCCCCCCCACTGATAGTTGCTGTTCCCGGGAAATGTAACTGCATCTCCTGCAATGTGCAGCATTCCTCTGGGTGCCGATCACACCACAAAGAGGCGCACAGCACGCCTACGATTATCATCAATCTCTCAACATATGGCGCATATATTCCTGGTTACTGCTGCTTATTGGGATCACATTTCAAAGAGTTGAGCAACTTAATTGGAGTTTAATTTTGTCGAGCTCAAAAAAGAGACAAAAATAATTTTTAGAATCTCACTTCTATTTTGTTGCTACATTAAAAAGCAAGAAGTTCGCTATTGTAGATGTTGTAGGCAGTGTTTATTGTCAATCCAGCCAAGTCATTTGCCTTGGAAACACTCCAGTGACATGAGATGGGATGACAACATTGACATTGTTCTTAAACCAGACCAAAACCTGGGTTTTTCACTCACCTGGGTTTTGTACCTCTTAGCAGGGCCTTCTTGTTTTAGGATGCCCCTGTGCGTGAAACACCAGGGATCGACAATAATATTACCTTGCTCCACACTCCCACTGTGCATGTGTGGGCTTTCAGCAAATCGAAATAGATTGTTGTGAATAGAAAAACATAGCAATATATTCAGAATGAATGGATTTCCAGGCATCTCCCACCAGAAGCTCCCATCTGGCTGTATGTGCCTGTGCCGGACAATAAGCTAGGCCTGGTGTGGGAGCCTTTTAGACTTCAGGGCTGGCCAAACCAGGTTTTGGTCCACTTTAAAGACAATGCTCAGGCTAATAAAAAAAAAAAAAAAAACATATGAACCTTTTAGCCTGTATGCTCAATCACACCAAGTCATGGGGTCGGCTGTTTTAATATTTCAGCATTTTTGACTGGGGCGCATTTTTGATGAAGGGTTGTACTTGAGTTCAATCTACTATAATATCAGGACACAGTATCAACAGCTAAGTGTGCCCAACTTAAAATTACATCAAGGCAGCAAGGAGCTCACCTGAAGCCTGTCCTGTTTCTCTCCTCCATTTCCTGCAGTGTGCTGTAGATGTCATAGCAGAACTTCAAAGCTTGCCCCTGCTTTTGTTTCCATTTTTCCATGACCACAATCCACATGTGGTTGTCTTCAGCCCAAAAAGTTTGAGCAAGCAGGGCAAGCGCTTTCTTGCCAGGCTCACTTATGGTTGGAGTGTCAAGAGACAAGCATAAACTGACCAAGTGCCCTACTTTCCGTTTGAGACATAATGTCCTTCCAAAAATTTTGGGAACACTTAAATGTCTCACTTTGCAGACAATATTGGGAAGATTGTCTCAAAGAATGTAAGACATCCAGTCAATATACAACCGGGGCCCTGTTTGGTATAATTGGTGGTGACATGTATGGATTGACTGAGGGTTAAGTCAATCACCAACATATTTTACGGACCAGAGATTGTTGTGCTTTAAGTGCATGTACAGAGGCATGGCTATACCTACTTACACACATAAGTATATATATACACCCCATCCAAAACCACACCTCCGCTACACATATTACCCCGTAAAGTGATCAGTTTAACTAAGTGTCTCACTTTGATTAACCCCAAAAATAGTCAGTTTAGAAAGGCATCTCTGTGCTGATGGACCACAAACCACAAATACGTGTCTAAAGCTTGAAAATGTTGACTGTGTAAATATGATATGTGATATTCAAATGTTTTTCAGAATGCTCTTATCTGAGCTCATTAATATAGAGATAATATATTATTTTTATATATTAATATAAAGATAATTATAAGTGTATCCTCTACATTTTCCTATCCATGCACTGTGAACGACACACTTCCATAAACACACCAGTGAATAAGCACAAGTAAATTACACATAGTGGGCACACCAACAAATAAACACTGTTTAAGTGACTACAGAAAAGTGAATAACAGTGAATTGTACATGTGTCAAAAGCAGTGGCCTTCCCTGGGAACCAATTGGGGGTCAGTTGCTCAAGAACACTACAGTCACAAAAGCAGTTCCCTAACCCTTAGGCCATGGCTGCCCCACATAAAGCTGCTCCATAGATAGCATACAAAATTAGATTCTTTGCATAGCCCCACCCACTCACTAAGAATAATACATCTAGACTGTTGTTCTTGATCTGTATGTGTCATGTAAATAACTT
This sequence comes from Gastrophryne carolinensis, assembly GCA_027917425.1. Lineage (NCBI taxonomy): Eukaryota > Metazoa > Chordata > Amphibia > Anura > Microhylidae > Gastrophryne > Gastrophryne carolinensis. Next base: position 256,159,610 of record CM051235.1, read on the forward strand.
ATTGATTTAAGAAAGTGCTCTTTACCTTGTGTCTTTAAATAGGGTTTTATTTTTTGGTCTTTTTTTATCACACTGTCAGACCCTTTCGCACTGCCTTTTGAACATTGGCGTTATCTAAAAGATAGACTTCTGGTAGCATTCCTGGCTTCTTTCCACCTCCTCCCCCTTAGCCATCCCAGAGTGAAGGCAGCGTCTTTAGCCATACTCACCCTTCGCCGGGTGCTCTTTAAAATTCCTGCCTCGCTCTTGAAATCTTGCAAGATCTGCGCTGAGTGTCATTGCAGCTTATACAATGACACTATGCAAGATGGCGCTGCCCGACGGAAGACAGCGCAGGACCAAATGATGCCGAAGTGTGATGCTACCAGACAGGTACGTTTTAAACTGCTAAATTTTGAATTGGAGGTGGAGCGAGGGGCAGAGTATGCCAGGTGTGGGGAGTTTTTGGACTACCCATTACCTCTAATGTTCCTCTAATGTTACCTCTAATGTTCCTCTTTAAGCAGTCTCTTTCTAAGGTCCTGTGCATCTCTGTTACACTCTACATACAGCCATCGCTTTCCAGCCTTGTGAAAGAGACAAAAGCTCAAAACGCATGACCAAAAGTAGGATGTGATGGCTGTGTAAATAAGTTTTGGCCTAGTCCGCAGTAGAAGTCTAGATTTAACACAAGGTCATACATTGTTTATTATATATATGTTGATTATAATACTATATCAGTTGAATGTGTTTTGTTTGTGCACAACTAGTTCTCTTCAAACCATTTCATAGCTACTGAAAAGCAAGCAAATTAATTCTCATTTTATGCATGAATTGCATCTTATTCTGCTGGAATGTTATGACATTGCTCTTCAATACATGGGTGTAATTAGTAACTCGGGTTGCTGTATCATTACTTAATGAAGTCAAATTATCAGTCATTAACCTTTTGGTCTAGCAGACATACTGGATGGACAAAACAGAATGCAAGGCTCATGGGGAACAAATATAAAACGTCGATCTTGGGTGATATGACATTTTCAAGAGCGAAAGGCATTTGGCCGATGCTTTTAAATATGATGAAGCACATTGCTGACATATCGATTGAAAAAAGCGAAACAATGCAGCAGGTGTCATTTCACACCGAACAATCTACTCCCCTCTTTGTGCCCTGACAGGATTTATTTACGGATGTTTTTGTGCCAGGGCACAAAATATATATCAAATCTAGGGCTGTCATTCTGCTATAAATTATACATTCAGCAAAATATTTTATTATTGAAGCCCACCGCTACCGAGGCGTGATGTGAAAGCTGAGAGACTCACCTTAGAAATCTAATTCCGCCATGATACAACTAACAACATACTTAGAATGCTAAAGTCATAACTGTGCTGTTAGCGGTAATAAATAGGATGATAATGGAAGCGAGAGAAAAAGTATTCAGAGCATATGAAAAGTAAAATATAACATAAGGGGAAACATAAAAAATATAATGAGTGTGTTATGCCTTGCACATCCCATGTAAATGCCAGTATACAAGACAAAGAAGAAGCGCTAATGTTCCCTACTAGGATTAGTAGTTGTGCGTGACAGAACATGCCTTTATTTATTCAGCTTGGAATCACTTCAGCCCAACAGGTTAAATGCTGGTGTGTTTCTTGGGGTTAAAGTAAAGCCACACCTCTAAGGTATAAAAGCATCACCCTGAGGCGGTAACCTTGGTTACTCTGGTCGGACATGAAAGATAAATGTTCCCCTAAATAGCATCAGCACAACAAGTGGACGGGGGACTTGCTTATACACCTGCCCAATTATCCACACCCCCGTCTGGCCATTGGGGATGTTGGAGAGCCCTCTTCCCATTTACATAAACCAGGCCTGAGCTAAAGGGCATAGAAGTTGGTATGCCAATGTGCCTGGTGCACTGTCTTTTAGCCTTGGGAAGGATTAGGGGCTCCTACAGTACAAAAAATGCAAAATTCAGGGAAAATAGTATAAGCTAAAGCCAAGTATAACCTACAAGCCAAAGCTCAACACTTGCATTTGTCAAGTGCCTCCCTAGGGGATCATCATGGAAACAGAACTATATTGGAATAGCAAGCAGCAGACACCAGTGCTTGACCCTCAAATAGATATGCCAGTAATAAGCCATACAGCACTACTACAATGTTTATACTTGAGATAATCTCTTTTTTAAATGATCAGACCTGGAACCCCTTAACATGGGGGAGTATTTCTTAAGACCCTTATGTTATCTTAGAAGTTATTCTCTGCTGGGAATGGTAGCATCAGGTTGTTGCCTTCATGGATAGCAACCTTAGCACCCAATCAAAAAAAATAAAGGTTTTTGACTCACCTTTTGCCCTCCGGATCTAATCGGTTCTAATTTGGCGATCAGCAACTCACCTGATTGCTGAATCCCAGCCCACGAATGCCAGCGCATTGTGCACCATCATGTGCCCGAACAGAGGTCAGGACTTATGGTCCGTTGCGCTTGCCATCAGCCACTGGAGCGCTGCCACGCAATCTCCATTCATTGCAATTTCAGGCCTGACACACCACCTCTACTGGAGTGAATGGAGGGGGCATGGCCATGCCCCTGTGACTGATGGCGGGTACACAAGCTGGACACAGAAGTGCCAGTGAATGGAGTTCGGGCCCAGGGTGGCGCAGGAAGCGATCCAGACTAGGACAGATCAACTGCGCAAGACAAAAGGTGAGTACATTTTTTGTGTTTTTTGTGTGTGTTTAATCACTTTAAACTGGAACACCTATTTTAAAAAAAATGCTCTTGTTGCCTGTACAGGGGAGCATCTCAATAGCACTGTAAAGCCAGGGTAATGCTAAATTTGCTCCCTCGCTATAATTGTGCCCCGTGATTGCCTACCGAGGTGATGTGGTCACCAAGTGACTGCGGTGGCCATTCGCGAGGCGTGATTTTACCAGAGGAACAATTTAACAGGTAAGATTTGAGCATGCGCCGTTGTCCCGGAGGTGAAGGCGAGATTTGGGCAACCTGAGGGGTTTCACCCAGTGGGGCATCCCGATTCTGGATGCCCCGGGGGTAGGGAGTCAATCTCTGTGGGTTTTGGTCCACTTAAAAGGTCAACATAACTGCCTTACCAGGGTGTGACTGGACCCCATAGCAAACACACAGACTGCTTAGTGGCTGTCACACCCCCTGGGGGAGTGAGTATGCCTGCCTGGTTTTGGAGTATGAGTATGCCTGGTTTTGGAAATGTTAAAAGCAAGAAGGGGATTCAGCACCAGGTAAAAAAAGTGCACAACTTTTTTGGGAGCAAAAACTGCCATTAGGATTCAATGTGGTTCTTGTGGGTAATTCAGCACTAGGAAGTAATAGAACACTTCTGTTTTATCCCCAGGTGCTGAATCGACCAAACATTCTCACCCTGCTACAGCTGCCAGGTAAAAAGTAACCCTAGAGATCATACATTACCCAAAAGAGGCAAATTCTACATGCAGCCAACACATTTGATAGCCCTAATCAGTCAAACTAGAGTTCTCTTTTGAGTATCGTGGGGCAACACTCACTCCATGGGTGGACTACACTAAACTTATGATGGATCCCGCAAAAGAGTCAAACTTTGAACTAAAAGAGCTGAATTAGATAGTACCAAACTACCTTACTATAAACAAACTGCTTGTAACTCTTCCCTAGGCATGCACAAGTCCAATCTCCTTACTAGCACTACAGCCACCCTTTGATGTATTGTATTTGTGCCTTCAATCAAGTTAAGCCAAATAAAAAATATCACATACAATAAAAAATTAGAAATTAGTAAATGTGTGTATATTGAAGCAAACAAACCCCAGAGTCTCTAATCAAATGACTGTAAAAACAACAACATTTTCGGCTGTGAAAAGGTATAATGAGCAGCCATCTGTTTGATCGGCCATATTCTAACACACATTTCACATTTACCATCTGAGGGGGGATAAAAGCTTCCCAGGCTTCCTATCCTAATGATGAAAGGTGTACAGCCATTTAAAAGTTTACCACATTTGTGCTGACCTGCCAGTTATAGGACGGGAAATAGTTCATAGGAGAGTTTATTGTTGACTAATTGGCTAAAAAATATAGGCAACACTGTGGCACTACTGCATAAAATATGTTTTCACTGGTCTAATTAGAAACGCTTGTTTGCTATTTTTATTGCCTATCTTAGCATAGTCGCATTAATTAATATATTTGGAAACAATATGAAACAACATGACATTTCTTCCACTTTGTTGGGAAATGTGCATAATGTATTTTAGTATTTTTGGCACAAACCTGTACCATCAACCATTACAATGTCATTTTATTAAATAAAAAATGGAATAACACAATCATGGTGAAAGCAATGTATGGCTAAGAACATGATTCATTAAAGGTTTTTAATAACTCTTATGAGAAATGGACAAAAGACCTCCGAACAGTTATTGTTCCCACAACAGCGTGAAAACTTCTAATCAAGGACACAAAATGAGTATAACGCTCAATGAGCTAAAGTTTCTTTGAATCCTTTGTTCATTCAGAGAGATAAAGAGAACTTTTTACTAATGTATTATACTAATACATAATATAAGTAATGTTTTCATGTAAGATTCTACATTGGAGATTATTGCTGATGAAGTGACAAGGGTTGTAAGTGACATAGGATTGGAACTGACATTGAGAAGGCTTGGTAGGTAAAGTTTGCCTGTTTGCCAATACAAAGGTGTGTATATTCCTGGAGGTGTCTGCAATATGGAAAATTATTTGGCTGTTCTGAACACATAGGGATAGCGTCAGGAAGCGCCTGGTTAATGAGAGGTAGCGACAGATAGCGACTGGTCAATGCCGGACACGGCACGCAATTACACATTTATCAAGCAGAATCTGTTTAGCGACTGGAATAGCACCATGTAGCGTCTGATTCATCATTTTCACAGCCTCAGCGAACAGCGCCAGCGTTCAGCCTTGCACAGCGCCAGGTATGACCTTTCGCTACCTGGCGCTCTCCCATACATTTCAATGGACGATCCTTTTCTTCTCTTTAAACAGTTTTTTTTTTTTCCCAAAAAAATCACAAATAATTATTTGACCTCTTCTGGCATTGAAAAAGCAGTTTTTCAAATTACAGGTCTGGCATTAAAGTGTTCATGTTACAATGTTGCTACAATGTAATTCCATATGTTTTTGCTTTGTTACTAGTTGATAGATGCTTGAAAACAGACTTTAAACACACCGCCTCCTGCGCTCTGGGCTTCAAACAACTATTTTTCAGCGCCTGTTTTTTTGCTGAATATGGTGTGAGTCGGTCGCTATGAGCAGTCGCTAACATGCGCTCACATACAGCGCTGTACTGGTCAAATAGCTACTCCTCACAATGTATTCACCATTGCTGAACAGCGACTGAGTCGCTATAATGGCCGAGCACTGCGACTACTAGCGGGCACTCTGAAAATGCCTGCTACAGGCGCTCATCTGTCGCTACCTGCCGCTAATGATGAATCAGCCTGCCCGTCAAAACTGTGGAAGCTGGTGTTAATTGTTTCTAAATGAAAAAGTATGCACCATATCGGCAGTTCTGCATAGCTCAAGGCATCACCAACAGGAATAAGGAAGTTGTGATGCTGCTGTATAGAGAGGTCTGGTGGGGCCACATATGGAACACCCTGTACAGTTCTGGAGACCTCACATACAGAAAGACATTATTCAAACAGAACGGGTCCAAAGGCTAGCTAGAAAATAGTGGAACCTAAAAGAAGAAGAGGTTTAACAAACCTAATTTGTAGCAGAAAGATGGGAAAGAGGGAACATGAGTGATAACTTTAAATATCCAAAAGGAATAAATAAGGGTTATGAGGAAGGTGTTTTTAAGAAGAAGGGGGCACAATCTATAACCAGTCAAAAAGAAGATCTGAAAAAATGGCAGGAAATATTATTTTACTGAATGAGTAGTAGAAAATATGAATAGTAAGTGAATTCAAACATGCCTGGGATAAGCATAAAACTTTCCTAAGAAATAATATTATTGTTTCTTTTTTAAAGCGTCATAATCATCCAAGTTGTTGTACAATGTAGAACTACAAACAAGGTAAAACAACTAACTTACAATAGCCAGGATTGGGCAAAATGCCCCCTGGAGCTAGGAAGAGCAGAGAGAGAGAAGAGGTGGATGTGGGGAGAAAAAGAGGCAGTGCCTTTGCTATGCATTGTTAAAAAAAAGAGACAGAGAAATTCATGAGAGGAGATGTGAGGGGAGAGTAGAAGTTAGGGAGAGATGCAGAGGGACTTACCAACAGCAGGAGGATGCATGATCTGTACGGTCCTGAGGATGATTGGTAGCACAATAGTCAGGCAAAAGATTAACATTGTGACCAGTGGGTGAAGGTTCAGGCGAGCGCATGCCATATCATATGCAGTATCGTATCACAAGCTATCAGCACTCGGTATATACCAGTTGCGAAATGAGGCCTTGATTGACCAAGACCTGCTTGCTGGGTCAGAGATGGGGATACAAATTGGGTATCATTAGGCGATAGGCATCAGTGATCACAAGGAATAGGCCAGAAATAATATAAAAAAATAGAGGGGTTGCAAATGAATCCGTGAATCCTAAAAACTACGGAGGCCATATCTATTGAGTGATCATGTCTTTGCAGTGCTGAATCAAATTAAAATTACAAACAATTTCTCTGAAGCCTCAAGAGAAAGTTGTGTAATAAATCTATGTTTTTTATTGTTTAAAATGCTCTGATGAGAGGCCGCTGCCGCCTCCTTCTTGGTTGTGGGCAGGAGCTCTCAACTGGCCAGGACCTGCAAGATCACGGGGGTTTGTGACCAGGAGAAGATATGAGGCATATAAAAGGGGGGGGGGGGGATGGGAGGCCCTGAAAAGAGAGCCCACCCACAAAGGAAAGCGGAGAGAGTAGCCAGGCCGAGCGGAGTAGGCCCCGGAGCACCCTGACATCCGATGGTGTACCTGGAGATCCCCTATCTGATGCCACATTCCTGAGGTGAGCTGAGAGGAGAGAGATATCCCAGTCTGAAGTTGCAGGGATACATCTGATGTGGCCATTTTCTGAGGTAAAGTCTGGGGTCAATAGCCTGGACGAGTGACTGGGGTAGTGGGGTAGCTCCCCAGTGACAGAGATTTTGCTGAGTGGAAGGAGGGACCCAGCTGCAAAAAGGGGACCCAGAGTCTTATGTCCAGAGTGGCGGGTGAGCTCTCCCCTAATATTCACCGGAAGAGTTGCATATCCTGTGCATGTGTCCTGTGTCCTGACCCAAGAGGGTTCATGCAAGAGGCTGTTGAACTGTTTGCAATTTGATGCAAGTAATCCTTTTACTGCCATTTGTGGAATAAATGTAGTTACAGTTTGAAAAGTATCCTGTGTGGCTATATTCTAAATGTGAAATCCAAAAGTGACAATTTGTGTTGGTGTGTGTTTCTTGTCCCCCACCAGGGATGCAAAATACAGCTGAGGCATACCCAGGTTAAAGTGCTACTGCAGGCAAAGGTAACTGTTACGCTATTGCGTTGGGTTACATTTAGCACTCTCCTAAACTGTTATCCATTTTTAAATTGAAGAAGAAATGGTTGAGATATCAAAGTTTACAGTTTCACTTCATGATTTATCATTTGAAATAATTGGAGGTGGCCCTTGACTATATGATGCTGCATAATAATCAGCCTAATGGACGGGGTCCATAAGACAGACAATGTCATCACCCTGGCTGTTCTCCCTCTCTCCCAGTGTTCACAGTCTGATGACATGGAGCTTTAGACCACCATTCAAGTGAATAGGCAGGGGGACTGTGTGTGGTAAGGGTTAACGGTGCAAGTACAGGTAAGGGTTTTTTTGTAATGGGAGAATGGGAGAGTATCAAGAAATGTATACTTGCTGCACAGTGTTGTTTTATACTGTGAATATAATTTTAAGTTCAAAAGTACAAGGTTAGTCATGAATCGTAAATAATGCTTTCAAGGTAATTTCATACAGTTACTTTTGAATTTCATAATGGTTATAATTTGCATATGTTTACTTACATGATTACTATGCACAAACCTGGTCTACAATGTTTCCTGTTCATAAAAGGTTCCATGCATGTGTCACTCCTCATGTCTTATGTACATCCAACTTTTTGCTTATACTAATCTTATACTAATTATACTAATATTGTGCCATGGCTTTAACCCTTTTGTTAATAGACACAGCTCCTGATGAAGCTTACCTGATGAAATGCGTCGAGCGGGCAAAAAAGGCAACCTACTTACACCAAACCTGTCTACAATAGTACTTCTAGTGAAATCTATTTTATGTTATCTTGGAAGCATTATTTATTATGTATTATTAACACTGTGCTTTTGACGTGAATTCTATAGTCACAGCATGATATGATACTGAGCAGAAAGTATCAAGAAAAATATTTCTTGATACCAAGACACTGGACAAGGCCATTCTTTTATCTGTTTCCCATTTTGACTTTATTTCAGACCTCGTTTTTTTTTTAGGTACCTTAACATTGGATTTCGTTCTTTTTTAGAAACTTGAGGTGAGCTGGGTGGACAGAGTTAGGCAGAGGTGAGACGGGAGGAGAGATGAGGTGAGAAGAGGTTAGAGGTAAACAGAGGTAAATTGAGCACAGGTGAGGTTTTGAAGAGGTAAGCAGAGGTATACACATATAAGATGGGATGAGCTGAGGAGGGCTGGGAGGAGTCTACATCTCCGGACACACCCAACATAACACACCAATAGCACATGTGTGTCACCCACCTCTACTGAGTTCATTGGTGCCTCACATATTGCTGTGGAAATTAACAACGCACTGTCTACTCTCAGTGTGGCTGATTTTATCCTGCATGTTCTCGTACTACTGTAGCATGCACTTCCTGGTGCTAGTGGCCTTTAAAAGTAGGCCTGAGGCACTGGGAAGAGGCCTGCAGATCTTTTTCCATACTATGGCTCTGTTCCTGCACACAATCCGTACCAGAATCTGGGCTCACTGCAGCACAGTCCATCTCCCCTTGTGGGGAGCCCTGGTCATAACCAGACTTGCTGGCAGACTCCCCACTCTGTAGCTGCCTTGTGGTGTAGTACTGCAGACATTCCCTGCTGGCCTCCTCCCAGCTCAGCTCTCCGGAATCTGCTAATCATCAATACCTGACATTCTGGCCTTCCTTTCTGCTGCGTTCCCTGTAATCACTATCGGGGAAGCCGTAGGTGGTACTGCTGGTAGTAGTCTGTGTCTACATCGGCAGATCCACAACAAGGGACATGACACCCTCTACTGGCCAACCACTTGCACTGCAGACAAGGCAAGCTCAGCTCCCCAACTACCTAGGTGTGCTGGCACCACAAGTGGCAGCAGTGTAGGCCACAGGTTGTGCATGCCCGATGTAGAGCAATTGTAAAGCAGCTACACTGAGCCTGACAATTCTTTTATAGTGCACCATAAATGCTATTGTGTGTCTGGGTATTTTAAGAAGGCTCTTCCCCATACTTGTCTCTCAATATATTAACAAGCGAATGGCTTTTCTGTTCAGAGAAATGGGAATGACTGACATTTGGGCAGACAAATATTTTCCCAGCTTTCTGGAAATTGTGCAACAATTAATGTTTCTGATGCTTAGAAAGTCTTGTTATCATTGTATTAATTATCACGTAGCTCCAGGCTTGTTATCGGCTTGTGAATGCCAACCCGGTGCCTCATAGTGTTTGACGATCCTATCGTTAGGAACATAATAAAATTAATAGAATCCTTGTTTCCATACCGTCATGTATAAATTGCTATTCTTCATTCTGGCATTACAGAAATAATTCTGTACTGTGGAACCCTGAACAGCCGAGGGGCACATAAATAATTCTAGCACCAAATAGATTCAGGGCCCAATATAGATATATAGTCTTGATGGAGGACTATAATACATCTTCTGGCACTGGAAATAGTCTGAAAGTTCTTGACCCTGCTATAATAGATGACAGAGGAAGATAAATCCAAATTTGCGTACTGGTCTCATTGGAATTACAATAGACACATGGTTGTTTATTAGCTAATTTATAGATGGCTCTATATCACAAGTTATGGTTTGGGTCCTCTGATCTTATTCCAGAATGCCTAGCCAGACAAGGTACCGTCACAGCAAGCCGCTAGAAAGGGTAGAATGCATATTATGATGGGCAGGCACTGGGTAATTGACCAGTCACTCAAGGCCCCAGCTTCTGTAGTAAAGTGCCCATCCCCTGCCTAGATCAAAGGAGGATTGAGCTGATCAGGTGAGTCTTTTATTAATTTTTGCCAAAGATTGATTTGAGATGTTTGTCAACATATGGTCCCAGGGTAAGCCAGAAAACCTGGCATCATACTAGCCTGTTACATGCTCCAGTGCCTGATACGTAACCACATGAGCATAGATAGCCAATTGCTGGTTAGCTAGATGGCAGAACTACGAATAGCAAACCCTATTGATTGCTGGCAATGATGGCACTATGCCAAAACAGCTAAAATTATGAAAGGGTGAGCTTAATGGCCTTTCTTTGGGCAGAGACAGTTTTGAACAAACTGGGGCCACAAATACCCCATTTCTAACTGGCATCTTCTGCAGAAGGGGGGCATATCTGCTTCTAGGGCCTATAACAGCACAGCACCACCCCATCTAGCAGCAAAACACTATTTATGTACATATATATATATATATATATATATATATGTTTATTTATTGCTCATCCCTTACAAAGCAACATTAACTGGATGCACACAGCTCAGCAATGGGAGCACTTCAACCTTACTGTCATTATGTGACAGTTTAGTTGTAACTGAACTAATCAGCATATGCTGCAATATTCATAATACTACCTCCACATTTGTCAATATTGGGAAAAGGCTTTGGTTAAAAAAGAAACACAGGTTGTTATGGGGCACTGGGCTGGGGATTGAAGGTAAAAGGTATTTACCACCCAAAACAAAATGGAGGGTACTCACTGGTTTATCACCACAGCTGATCACTACTGTTATTCTGGCAATCAGCAATTAACCCGCTTGCAAGATCGAATCCTACACCGACGGGGCCCGAAATCTAGCGACACATCTATGTCAGATGCGCGCCCCTAGCCATCAGTCACAGAAACGCTGCCATGCTCTCTTAATTCACTGCAAAAGAGGGTGTCTGTTGAGTCCTGACAATCTCTTCAAACCATTAAAATACAATACAATACAATACAAAACAAAATAATCGAGTCACATTGAAGGCCCTTTTAGGGATGCCACCCAGCTGACCCATGCAATCGGAATTTTAAGAGAGTTAACATTACCCTATAGAACCGTACAGTTACCAAAGGAAATATTAAACTGCAATTGGGCTTTAGAGTAACGGCCTTATTTATCAAGGGCTAGCGCCAGGTAGTGTCTGACGAGCGCCAGGTACCGCCAGCTAACGGCGGCTACCGAATCAAGTACGCCCGGCGGCGGTCACAATGACGCATTTATCACGCTAAATGAGGCTAGCGCCGGCGAGAGCGTCAGCTAGCGCGGGATTCATCATGTAGCCGACTGCAACGAACAGCGCCGCTGCTAATCCCATCACAGCGACAGGTATGACCTGGCGCTCCCTGGCGTTGTCCAATGCATTTCAATGGAGCAATCTTTAAATAATCATAATTAATTGCTATTAATGTTTTTTTTTTTTTTTTTTTTTTTTTTTAATGTCAAAAATTCTGTGACCACTTCTGCAATGTTAGGATTTTTTTTTAAGTAAAAAAAAAAAAAAAAAATGTGCAGAATTGATATTACAGGTCTGATATTCATGTATTCATATTACAAAATGTTTAGAAAAACTTGTCGGTTTTTACATTAAAAAAAAATGGTTGTTTGGGGGTTAAAAACTACTTTACACACATCGCCGCCAGCGCTCTGGGGTTTAAACAAGGAATTCACAGCACGAGACATTTTTGAGCGTGATTTGTTAATGAATCTGCAGCAAGCCGTTCGCTCTGGCCATTCGCTGTCAGGCGCACCCATACAACGCAGAACCTGTGAAACAGCGACCCCTAAGCCCGTATTCAACATTACCGCACACCGACTGAGTCGCTGTCAACAAGCAAACCCCGGCCAAGCACAGCGAATACTAGCTGGCGCTGTGAAAATCACGCTACTGGCGCTCATCTGTCGCTACCTGGCGCTATTAATGAATCGGCCAACCCGTCTCTAGTCTGCAGGAAAAAATGGAGATCAGAACAATGCTCACAAGTATCCTAAAGCTTCGAATGTGGAGCTTAGCTAGGAAATTTCACATATGGATGATCCAGTATTCTAGCAAGAAGCCATTTCTGCTGCAGAATAAATTGAATTGTCAATCAATAAAAGTATTAGAAAAAGTTCAGCCAATGCTTTTCCTGTGCTAGTGAGACAAGCTGCCCTTCATGTTTTCTTTCTTTAAACTCTACTCTTAAGTGTTTGCAGAATACCTGCCGGCTCCAGCTTTACTGATCAATTGTTTATTGCACTCTTTGACACTGGAAGAAGTATCAGTATAATACAGGAACCTTTATTTGAAATGACTTGTATTATTAGTATGGCTTTTCTTTTTCCTTTTTCTTTATTGCACCTGTGCAGGGACTGGGAGTCAACCTTTCTCCTTCTAATTATCATACACAATTTTCCTATAAACTGTTGGTTTGGCAAATGAAGTTTCTGATTATACCTAATTTTGTAAGAAGTTTTTTTTTTAAATAAAACAAAAGACAATGAGTTGACCTTTACGATATCAGAAAAGTTGCTCTGCTCTTTCCAAGCAAATGAACTTTGCAATATTACCAGTAACTTGTAGTGCAAGACTCGTCAACATATAAATAACTGTCTTTGTGGTGTATCCCTCTGTCTTAGGCCCTTATTTATGAAGGAATAGCGACAGGTAGCGACTGGTGAGCGGCCGGTAATGACGGGCCCCGCCACGAGAACGCCGGCTCCCCACCACAATCACACATTTATCAAGCCAATCCTGCTTAGCGACTGAGATAGCGACTGAGATAGCGCCATATAGCGACTCATTCATCATTATTCCAGCCTCAGCCCACAGCGCCAGCATCCGACCTTGAACAGCGACAGGTATGACCTCTCGCTACCTGGCGCTCTCCAATGTATTTCAATGGAACAATCTTTAAATATTCATAATTAATTGTTATTAATTTTTTTTTGTTTTTTAAATGTGAAAAATTCTGTGACCATTTCTGCCATTTTATATATTTTTTTTAAGGAAAAAAAAAATTATACAGAATTGATATTACAGGTCTGATATTAATGTATTCATATTACAAAATTATTTAAAATACTTGTTTTTTTTTGTTTCCAAAAATATGGTGGTTTGGGGGTTAAAAAACTACTTTTAACCCATCGCCGCCAGCGCTCTGGGGTTTAAACATGCATTTCACAGCGCGAGAATTTTTTGAGCGTGATTTTTTAATGAATATGGTGGGAGCCGGTCGCTATCATGCGCTCCCATACAGTGCGGAACCTCTGAAATCGCGACTCCTCACCCAATATTCAACATTACTGCACACCGACTGAGTCGCTATCAACTACAGAACAACGGCCAAGCACAGCGACTACTAGCGGGCGCTCTGAAAATGCCGCTACAGTCGCTCAACTGTCGCTACCTGCCGCTATTAATGAATCGGCCTCTTAGATTGTTTTCCTAATGTGCCCGGTAGTTCGTTCATCATTTGGAGCCTACAATTAAAGCCTAACTAGAACATTGTGGAAATGTAGCTGGGACATTCCAAGAGCTGTAGCTAGGACATTGAGTGACACGTCCGTCACCCAATCTGTTTACCAGGATTGAGTGATAGATCTAACATTCAGGTCTACAATTTTTCCGTGTCTACACACAAGCAGCGTCGGCACTCTAAAGCTGGGCGCTGTAGCATAGAGCGCCAGATGCTGTGTGATCAAAGTCTGTTTCTCAACACATATCCATAAATAAATAAAAACGCATAAATAAATAAAAACAACCAAAGTGTTTGTTTGCAGGCAGGAGAGGTCACACAATGATTTGAGCCAAACATTTTAAAGTTTGCTATAGCAAAACTCTATTTAAACACAACCAAACGAAACACCATTGAAATGTATGGCAGAGCGCTACTGAGCGAAAGGTAATACATGGTGCCCCTTACGCATCTAGTAATACATGTGACACTACATGGAGCTGTTAGAGGCGCTCACTAGATTCGCTTTCTTAAATGTGGTTTTCACATACAGCGCCCAGTGTTCACTAGACGCTACGTGCTGCTACATAGCACTACCTGGCGCTAGCGTTTCTTAAATAACCCCCTTTGTTTGAACTTGGAGGGTCTGGTTCTACAGCATCTGCCAGAGGGAAGCAATTGCAATCTTAGAGGCTGATTCATCATTAGTGACAGGTAGTGACAGATGAGCGTCTGTAGCAGGAATTTTCAGAGCGCCCGCTAGTAGTCGCAGTGCTCGGCCGTGAGTCGCTACTTTATAGCGACTCAGTCGTTGTTCAGTAATGTTGAATACATTGTGACGAGTCGCAATTTGACCAGTACAGGGCTGTATGGGAGCGCATGTTAGCGACTGCTCATAGCGACCGACTCACACCATACTCAGCAAAAAAACAGCCTCACAAATCTCTGGCGCTGAAAAATATTTGTTTGAAGCCCAGAGCGCAGGAGGCGGTGTGTTTAAAGTCTGTTTCCAGCATCTATCCACTAGTAACAAAGCGAAAACATATGGAATTACATTGTAGCAACATTGTAACATGAACACTTTAATGCCAGACCTGTAATGTCATTTCTGAAGAAATATTTAAAAAATGTAAAACATTTGAAAAAACAGCTTTTTCAATGCCAGAAGAGGTCACAGAATTATTTGTGATTTTTGGGAAAAATTAAAAAAAAAAAAATCCCATTTAAAGTGAAGAAAAGGTTCGTCCATTGAAACGTATGGGGGAGCGACAGGTAGCGAGAGGTCATACCTGGCGCTGTGCAAGGCTGAACGCTGGCGCTGTTCCCAGAGGCTTTGAAAATGATGAATCAGACGCTACATGGCGCTATCCCAGTCGCTAAACAGATTCTGCTTGATAAATGTGGAATTGCGTGCCGTGTCCGGCGTTCACCAGTCGCTACCTGTCGCTACCTGTCATTAACCAGGCGCTACCTGACGCTATCCTTTCTTAAATAACCCCCTTAGGCCCTTATTTAAGAATAATTATACTCTGCTGGATGGGGCCTATCATACGGTGATGTACTAAAACTGGATGCCATAGTAGACTATTAGTTCCCAGTATATCTTGAATATTTATGTTGTCTTTCTCAACTCACTGCCAATAGCTAGCTTTGTAATATTTCCCAGCACTTTGGGACTGGAATAGCCTAATAGCACTTGTCACTTTAATAGCGAAACAGCACTTGTCACTTTATTTGCACCGGTCACTTATTTTTCCTGATAATTAGTTGTATATATATATATTTCACATAATTTTGCATTTTAATTATTACATTCCTAGATTAATACTTGTGAAGGAACTTGATGATATTATATAGGGACCAATATTAACCACCTGATAGCCATCCCACCCCAAATGTTTGGGGCTTTTTAAATTGTGTTTTTTAGATGTATGTATTTTTCTGTATGTAGGACTTGGATTTGATCAAATAAATTACTATATTTTATCTAATATATATGGTGTGCGGCACATTTCATTCGGGCAGAATTGTTTTCTGTGGTTATCTGGTAACCCACAGATATATCTATTTGTAGTGTATATAAACAGCCCGTTGCCAGAACCCATTTCGCCTATATATAGCGGTGCAGGTTCATTTGTATTTCCCTTATTTAAGAAGGGATAGCGTCAGGTAGTGGCTGGTTAATGACAGGTAGCGACAGATAGCGACTGGTCAATGCCGGACACGGCACGCAATTACACATTTATCAAGCAGTATCTGTTTAGCGACTGGGATAGCGCCATGTAGTGTCTGATTCATCATTTTCCCAGCCTCAGCGAACAGCGCCAGCGCTCAGCCTTGCACAGCGCCAGGTATGACCTCTCGCTACCTGTCGCTCTCCCATACATTTCAATGGACGTTCCTTTTCTTCTCTTTAAACGGGTTTTTTTTTTTTTCCAAAAATCACAAATAATTCTGTGACCTCTTCTGGCATTGAAAAAGCAGTTTTGTCACAAATTTTTCATTTTTTATATATTTCCTCAGAAATGACATTACAGGTCTGGCATTAAAGTGTTCATGTTACAATGTTGTTACAATGTAATTCCATATGGTTTCGCTTTGTTACTAGCTGATAGATGCTTGAAACAGACTTTAAACACACCGCCTCCTGCGCTATGGGCTACAAACAAGCATTTTTCAGCGCCAGAGATTTGTGAGGCTGTTTCTTTGCTGAATATGGTGTGAGTCGGTCGCTATGAGCAGTCGCTAACATGCGCTCCCATACAGCGCTGTACTGGTCAAATAGCGACTCCTCACAATGTATTCAACATTACTGAACAGCGACTGAGTCGCTATAAAGTAGCGACCCACGGCTGAGCACTGCGACTACTAGCGGGCGCTCTGAAAATGCCTGCTACAGACGCTCATCTGTCGCTACCTGGCGTTAGTGATGAATCAGCCTGACAGTGGATAAAATCAGAGAGGATCTTTACTGTTTTGGTTCTTATCTCATAATGGCCTCAATTCAATAAGAGTTGAAAAAAAATTCTAATGGTAGTAAAAAATTCATTTCATTACTGATAGAACAAGGGGGCACAACCTGAAGCTAGTTGGGGGGAAGATCAGGAGCAATGTTAGAAAATATTATTTTACAGAAAGAGTAGTAGATGCTTGGAACAAACTTCCAGCAGAGGTAGTTGAAAAATCAACAGTCACTGAATGTAAACATGCCTGGGATAAGCACACATCTATCCTAAGATAAAGAGTACATACAGTATACACATAAGGGCAGACTAGATGGACCGTATGGTCTCCTTCTGCCATCAACCTTCTATGTCTCTATGAGAAAAAAAAAGCATGAGAGTAAGTGCTGCTGAATCACCAGTTTGGAAAGTTAATGGCACTTTTTTACTTTTAAGTAAAGTATTGAACTTGTTACTCCTTTTTACATTATAGTAAAATGTGTCATTGACTTTCATTGTTTTCCTAGATAGTGATTCTGAAGCAGTGAAAATCTCACCCTCTTTAATCCTAAAGTGATTTTTTCTTTACAATGAGAATTTTTTTTTTCAATTCTTATTGAATCAAGGCTATAGGGTTGATTCAGCACCATATATTTTTACTCACTGTTTCTGTGAGTAATTGTTTTCTCATTTTGACTAATCCTGGGTTTTGTTCCTTGCTCCAGGGGCATCTCAATTTGGGATGCCCCACTGTGTGAAACCCCCCAGAGCACCCATTTAAACTCACCTTTCCCCAGTCTTACGGCACATCCGTGGACTCTTGAACAATCAGAGCTATTTGCAGTGCATATCAATGCTCTGTTTATGGCGATTGCCTATCTGAATGGTTGGGTGTGGGAAAGCGCCAGAGATGCTGAGGGATGCGGACGTTCTCTCTCCTGATTGTTCTACATCGCAGAGGGTGCTGCCGGAAAAAGGAAGTCTTGCAGTGGGGGGGGGGGGGAAGTTCACACAGCGTGGTATCTTGATTTGGGGTTCCCTGGGGTATGCCCAATGGCTGGCCCTGTAATATGTTAGATTCCAGGGATGGCCAGGTTGACTTTTGTTCCCCTTTACCAAACCTCTTCATAGAAATGATGTTGTTATACTGTTTATAAATTACATACATGGTACTTTATTTACTACTTAGGTGATATCTGCAGGCAATTTTAGTCATTTTATTTAGGGGTTTCAGAGTACAGGAGCTGATAACATGTCCACGCCAAATTTTTGTTTTTCATTTCTTTTTTAATTTTCAAAGCATGTTTCATTCCCTTTTCACTTCACAAATACTTGCTGCTATGGGGCTGATTCAGCACAATTCACACATTCACAAGTTCACTTCAGGTAAAGAAAAAAATAGTGTAGAAGTGCTGAATGGCCCCCTAGTTAGACAATGAAAATGAAGTGATTTTTTACTCAAAACACAGTAGCGTTGATTTACTCCTTCAATTTAAAACCAGGTGTAAAATGTGCGCTACAATTTTTTAGGAGTGAAAGTACCATTCCCTTTAATTTTCTATATAGGAGATGATTCAGCACCAAATGGAAATAGAACACTTCTATTTA
Source organism: Gastrophryne carolinensis (assembly GCA_027917425.1). Classification (NCBI taxonomy): domain Eukaryota; kingdom Metazoa; phylum Chordata; class Amphibia; order Anura; family Microhylidae; genus Gastrophryne; species Gastrophryne carolinensis. Next base: position 256,177,829 of record CM051235.1, read on the forward strand.
TTACACATAAGGTGAACTTTTTATGACTTGTGCTGAATCTATAGTTCCCTATCATATACAATGTCATAAAAATACAATACAATAATAGTTAGTGTCTGCCATGTTAATGGATGTGGAAAATGATAAGGGGTATGAATACTTTTTCAAGGCACTGTATGCGTACAGGTAAGGGCATTCATGGATGAAATGAATGGTCGTGTGTCACAGCATTTTTCTCGTCCTTAAGCATCAGACTTAGCAATCAGTGGCGTGGAGGCTGATTCACTATTAGCTGTATAGCGGCACTTAGAGCGACCGCTAGTAGACACTGTAAGCGGGTATTGGGCACTGTAACCTAGCATTGCGGTCGCTGTAGTAACCTGGCCGGCGTTGATGAATATGATGTGTGTTGGACGCTCTAACAACAGTATAGAGCTGCAGCGAGTGAGAGGTAGTGCCAGTTCAGTGCGTCCAGCACTCGGCACTCCACACCATATTTAACAAAACACTAGACACACACAGCGCTCTTAGGCCCTTATTTAACAAGGGATAGCGCCAGGTAGCGACTGGTGAGCGAACGGTAATGACAGTCACCGCCACGAGAATGCCGGCTCCCCACCACAATCACACATTAATCAAGCCGATCCTGCTTAGCGACTGAGATAGCGCCATATAGCGACTCATTCATCATTATTCCAGCCTCAGCCCACAGCGCCAGCGAGCGACCTTGAACAGCGACAGGTATGACCTCTCACTACCTGGCGCTCTCCAATGCATTTCAATGGAACAATCTTTAAATATTAATAATTAATTGTTAATATATATATATTTTTTTTTTTTAATGTGAAAATTTCTGTTACCACTTCTGTCATGTTAGATATTTTTTTTAAGGTAAGAAAAAAATAAAAAAAAAATTTGTGCAGAATTGATATTACAGGTCTGATATTAATGCATTCATATTCCAAAATGTTTTTATAAACTTGTTTTTTTGGTTTCCCAAAATATGATTGTTTGGGGGTTAAAAAACTACTTTTAACCCATCGCCGCCAGCGCTCTGGGGTTTAAACATGCATTTCACAGAGCGAGAATTTTTGGAGCGTGATTTGTTAATGAATATGGTGGGAGCCGTTCGCTAGGGCCATTCGCTATCATGCGCTCCCATACAGCGCGGAACCGGCCAAATAGCGACTCCTAACCCCGTATTCAACATTACCGCACACCGACTGAGTCGCTATCAACAACCGAACAACGGCCAAGCACAGCGACTACTAGCGGGCGCTGTGAAAATACCGCTACAGTCGCTCAACTGTCGCTACCTGGCGCTATTAATAAATCAGCCTCCCAATCTGGTTGCTATAGCATAGAGCTGCAGACGCTGTGTGATTAAAGTCTGTTTTTGAACACATATCCACCAGTAACAAAGCGAAAACACATGGAATAACATTGCTTTAACCCTGTGACATTAACACTTTAGTGCCAGACCTGTAATGACAATTCTGCATAAATATATAAAAAGTTAAAAAAAAAAATGATAAAAGTGTTTGTTTGCAGCCCAGGAGAGGTCACACAATGATTTGAGCAAAAGAAAAAAAAAAAGTGCCAAACACGCTGTTTAAAGTGGACCAACACCCTCCCATGATCGGCCCGGGAATCTATAAGATTCCCAGACCGATCAGCTCCCTGACTGCGGGGCCCCCTGATCGGGGTGCCCCACCGAAGTGGACCAAAACCCAAGATAGTCTAAATCCTGGGTGTTGGTCCACTTTAAACACAAGCAAATAAAACCCCATTGAAATGTATGGGAGAGCAACAGTGAGCGAAATGTAATACCTGGTGCTCTAGGCGCTCTAGTGCTGGCACTATACGCTGAGCCACTTGTAATAATAAATGTGACGCTACATGGCGCTGTTAGAGACGCTCACCAGATTTGCTTTTTTAAATGTGGTTTTGCGTACAGAGCCCAGCGTTCACCAGATGCTGCCTGCTGCTACAAGGAACTACCTGGTGCTATCCCTTCTTAAATAACCCCAAAATTGATTATCTAGAATATTCTGAGACTTTGGCAATTACTGAATCAACCCCCCAAATTTATATAAGTTATAAAAAGCAATAAAAAGAATCAATGTAATACAAATCTCCCTGCAACAAGGCAAAAATGTTGCCTGGCTTAACAAGGATATAACGTGTACACCCTGAAGGACAAACCCAGTCTGAAGACAAGAAAGGTGAGAGGCTAACGAAGGTTAATGATGACCTTTCACTATAATGAGTGATAGATTGTATCTGTTTCTCCTTTATTATGATGTACTATTTAAATCCAATTAAACCAGTCCTCTTCCCAGCCTCTGGAAACAACTCATTTGTTTTAACCAGACCTGAAAGATTACATTTGTAATTAACTATGGAAATAAAAGTCTGATTTTATTCTCTCAGGTCCTTCTAAAATGACATCCTTTAAAGGGCCAATAATCTTTTAAAAGTTGCGGTGTCAGGAGAACTGCTGCAAAAACATTATCCACATGAAATATGGCCACGTTCTTGCAGTAGATAGAGTGGTCTTCAGGTGTAGTCCTTGACAGCAACATTATCAAGCAAAGTAATATAAAGCTGAACCAAATGCCCAGAGCAGCCACCAGGGACTCCCTGAAACTGCAAATTGCCTTACAATGGCAGTTTTGGTCCACTTTTTATTTTAACAGTTTTTGTTTACATGCAGTATAGTAAGTACTCTCTCACTACCTTCGTTATCTATATTTCTTATATGTGGGGGGCTATTTGCTGATGTGTGAAGGGCCTCCCATCTGATTGAATATTGAATAGCTCCCAGTTAACCAATATTTGATAAAGAGGCTGATTCATCATTAGCGTCAGGTAGCGACAGATGAGCGTCTGTAGCAGACATTTTCAGAGCGCCCGCTAGTAGTCGCAGTGCTCGGCTGTGGGTCGCTACTTTATAGTGACTCAGTCGCTGTTCAGTAATGTTGAATACATTGTGAGGAGTCGCTATTTGACCAGTACAGCGCTGTATGGGAGCGCATGTTAGCGACTGCTCATAGCGACCGACTCACACCATATTCAGCAAAAAAACAGCCTCACAAATCTCTGGCGCTAAAAAATAGTTGTTTGAAGCCCAGAGCGCAGGAGGCGGTGTGTTTAAAGTCTGTTTTCAAGCGAAAACATATGGAATTACATTGTAACAACATTGTAACATGAACACTTTAATGCCAGACCTGTAATGTCATTTCTTAGGAAAAAATGAAAAAATTATGAAAAAAATGCTTTTTCAATGCCAGAAGAGGTCACAGAATTATTTGTGATTTTTTTGAAAAAAAAAAAAAAAAACCCGTTTAAAGAGAAGAAAAGGATCGTCCATTGAAATGTATGGGGGAGCGACAGGTAGCGAGAGGTCATACCTGGCGCTGTGCAAGGCTGAACGCTGGCGCTGTTCGCTGAGGCTGTGAAAATGATGAATCAGACGCTACATGGCGATATCCCAGTCGCTAAACAGATTCTGCTTGATAAATGTGTAATTACGTGCCGTGTCCGGCGTTCACCAGTCGCTACCTCTCATTAACCAGCCGCTACCTGATGCTATCCCTTCTTAAATAAGGGCCAAAGTGTGTGAAGCATCTTCAACTCAGCAAAATCAAAAGCACAAAATGTTCTTTGAATCCCTCACATTGGGTTTGGAAGTAGAGATTTTCTTTGGATCAACTGTAGGAGCTTTCAGTGAGGTGATGACATTTAACACAAATGTGTAAATAACCTGCCAAAAAGAAGATGATCATGTGTATGACGAAGAAGAGATAATGTGCTGATAAGGCAGCAAGTAGCTCACCTGTGTTGGAGATACTTTTGCAGCTTAAAGCTTGTCTGTGAATGTGATTGTTGACTCTTGCTAGATTTATTGCAGTCTGCAGCTATTACAGGTTATGACACTAGATGGCGCTGTGACCAATGCGCAACTGTAGATTTTTCTATGTAATTTACTGTTGTATTGTTACTTCCTGAATATCGAACTGTAATCTCTATGACTGCGAGTTCTTTTCCTGTCTATGTTAGCCACCATGTAAGGTGACATTTTCTTACTACATTCATGTTCCAGTAGTACAAGTTCCTGTTATACCACTAATGTCTATCTGGATTTGACCCCGCTGCGCCCAGCACTCACACTCTCTTCTATCGCATGCTGCTGGCTGTAGATGCCATAGCAGCTGTCCAAATGTGCCCTTGGCTTGCCAGGCTAGTTCACGCTGGGAGTGGGGAAGGACAGAGGTGGACATGTGGCCAGATTTGGACCAGATCTGAAGCACGGATGTGAAAAAATCTAATAGAAAGGAGGGGCAAATTTGGATTACAATTCAAAATGTAATGACATCTGGAAAATAATTGATTTTGCTCAGTCATGTCATGAGTCAGTCAGTCGCTCATCTCTAGTATCTAGATATTTCGTAAAAGACTAAGGCTCTGATTTATCAAGCACTATCTGCCAGACTAGGCCAAATCAGTGCAAATTAGAGTAGCGGAAAATATCATTTACATTTTTTTTTAGCAGGTTTTTGTTTTTGCAGTGCAGCAACAAGTGTCAGTGTAAAAAAATATACGACTTATCTTTTGCCCCACTCTAATTTCCACCAATGCGACATGGAGGCTGATTCATTACTAACGGCAGGTATCGGCAGATGAGCGTCTACTAGCGACCGCTAGTAGACGCTGTAAGCGGGTATCGGGCGCTGTAACAGAGCTCCTCAGTCGCTGTAGTAACCTGGCGGGCATTGATGAATGTGATGCATGTTGGGCGCTCTAACACCAGTACAGTGCTGCAGCAAGCGAGATGTAGTGCCAGCTCAGTGCGACCGACTCTCGGCGCTCCACACCAAATTTACCAAAAAGGCAGACACACAGCGTTGCGCGCTCTAAATCTGGGCGCTATAGAGCGCCAGACGCGGTGTGACTAAAGTGTGTTACATAGTAACATAGTATGTAAGGCTGAATAAAGACTTTAGTCCATCCAGTTCAGCCTGTTTAACTCTTTCCAGTGGTCTAGTAGCCATAGCATCAAGGCCACTGTTTTTGAACACATATCTGCCATTAACAAAGCTAAAACACATGGAATGACATTGTTTTAACATTGTGACATTAAGACTTTAGTTCCAGACCTGTAATGACAATTCTGCATAAAAATATAAAAACTCAAAAAAGTTTCTAAAAGTGTTTGTTTGCAAAAAATAAAAAATGTCAAACACGCTGTTTAAACACAAGCAAATGATCGGCCATTGAAATGGATGGGAGAGCGATACTGAACGAAAGGTAATACCTGGCGCTCTGGAAGCTAGAGCGCCGGCGCTATACACTGATCCACCTGTAATAGTACATGTGGCACTACATGGCGCTGTTAGAGTTGCTCACCAGATTCGCTTTCATAAATGTGGTATTGTGTTCAATGCCCAGCGTTCACCAGACGCTGCCTGCCGCTACGAGGCACTACCTGCCGCTATCCCTCCATGAATAACCCCCCTAGTCTAGCAGTACTTGATATATCAGGCCCTAAATATTCAGATTTGCTGAAAGAAGAAAGAATATCTCATGATTGAATAGAAGGGAAAAAACTCAGGTGATAAGCATTTATTTGCAATCCTCTAAAGAATGGATGACATTAAAGGGCCCATTTACGGAGTTTACTGCTAATTGTGTATTGTTGATTGTATTGCTAAAAGCTAATACTGCTTGATTTTATGGCGGACGATAACATGCTAAGAAGCACAATTGTGCAGAAGTGACACTCTATCTAGTTATTAAAAAGCACTGCTGAAGGAAAAAGGACAAATCTGCTAAATGTATTTTGCCCTATGGTACAACATACACATGGGCCCTAATTTAAGAAGGGATAGCGTCAGGTAGTGGCTGGTTAATGACAGGTAGCGACAGGTAGCGACTGGTGAACGCACAGCACGCAATTACACATTTATCAAGCAGAATCTGTTTAGCGACTGGGATAGCGCCATGTAGCGTCTGATTCATCATTTTCACAGCCTCAGCGAACAGCGCCGGCGTTCAGCCTTGCACAGCGCCAGGTATGACCTCTCGCTACCTGACGCTCTCCCATACATTTCAATGGACGATCCTTTTCTTCTCTTTAAACGGGGTATTTTTTTTTTTTTTTCCAAAATAAAACAAATAATTCTGTGATCTCTTCTGGCATTGAAAAAGCAGGTTTTTCATATTTTTTTCTTTTTTTATATATTTCTTCAGAAATGACATTACAGGTCTGGCATTAAAGTGTTCATGTTACAATGTTGTTACAATGTAATTCCATATGTTTTTCGCTTTGTTACTAGTTGATAGATGCTTGAAAACACACTTTAAACACACCGCCTCCTGCGCTCTGGGCTTCAAACAACTATTTTTCAGCGCCAGAGATTTGTGAGGCTGTTTTTTTCCTGGGTGTGAGTCGGTCACTATGAGCAGTCGCTACCATGCGCTCCCATACAGCTCTGTACTGGTCAAATAGCGACTCCTCACAATGTATTCAACATTACTGAACAGCGACTGAGCCACTATAAAGTAGCGACTCACGGCTGAGCACTGCGACTACTAGCGGGCGCTCTGAAAATGCCTGCTACAGACGCTCATCTGTCGCTACCTGCCGCTAATGATGAATCAGCCTCCCCGTGTTTAATGTACAGCATTCCTTTCACTATTTTCAGTGACATCACAATTATATATATATATATATATAATATATATATATATACAAATATATATATATATATATATATATATATACCCTGTATATATAGTACATATACAATACACGTAACAAAAATCTTTGGTAATATGTCAACTCATGCATATCTATAACTAGAGCCCATGTAGCTGCTGTGGACCTAAAGGAGTTTCTGCCCAGTCACATACCAGCCATATTCCTTGCATTTGAGATTACCTGCATATGTTGTCCTGTGCTTCATAGTTTGGAGCGGGTTCTACCTTCTGATGCAAATGCCTTTCCAAAAGCTTAGCAGGTTTTGAGGTGAAGAAGTCCTCAAGATAAGGTGCCTTCATCCTCTATTTGCCAAATACAGCAGGTGGTGGTAAGTGTCCATATTTTCACAAGACAATTGTAGGTTACTGCAAGGCGTGCTTTTCCAAGACAGGTATAGATAGAATGGACTTTGGTGCAGACAGATCAAGGTTTTTTTTATCTTTTCTTTTTGAATAAGGACTACCTTTCATTTTCTAGGTATCTCAAGTTCCACCTAAGTGGTATATATAGGTTTTCATTCACCTAAATCTGTAACAACTAGTTCCAAACAACTATTTAAAGTGCATGAACATGCAAAAAGCACAGAAATGTTTTTAATTCCCTTTTGGAGTTTTTTTATTTATGCAGAAAATCATGCCCTACTATGTTACTTGCGTCACCCCTAACAATGTTTATTAGTCATGTTGCTTAACTGTTTTATAGAGTTTCAGACAGATGCTGTCTTGGAAGAGCCTGTGTCTGTGACCACTACGGGCAGGCTGAATTATTACTAGCGCCAGGTATCAGTAGATGAGCGTCTGTACAGAGGCGCTTAGAGCGACCGCTAGTATAGGCTGTGATTGGCTATCGGGTGCTGTAACAGAGTGCCTCAGTCGCTGTATTAACCTGGCCGGCATTGATGAATGAGATGTATGTTGGGCGTCCTAACACCAGTACAGCGTTGCAGGGATCAAAAGTTAGCGCCATCTCAGTGTGACTGACTCTCAGCGACTCACACCATATTCAACAAATAAACAGACACACACAGCATCGGCGCTCTGGATCTGGTCGCTATAGCATAGAGCGCCAGACGCTGTGTGGTTGAAGTCTGTTTTTGAACACATATCCACCAGTAACAAAACAAAAACACATGGAATGACATTGTTGTAACATTGGGACATTAACACTTTAATGCCAGACCTGTAATGACAATTCTGCATAAAAATATAAAAAAATCAAAAAAAGTTTTCAAAAATGACTTTTTTTAGGCTAGGAGAGGTGACACAATTATTTGAGAGAAAAAAAAAATTAAAAACAAAAAACCCTGTTTAAACAGAAGAAAAGGAACGCCTATTGAAATGTATGGGAGAGCAACAGGTAGAGACAGGTAATACCTGGCACTCTGGCAGCTAGAGCGCCGGCGCTATACACTGAGCCGCCAGTAATGATGAATCGAACGCTACATGGCGCTGTTAGAGTCGTTCACCAGAATCGCCTTCATAAATGTGGTATTGCGTACAGCGCCAGACGCTGGCTGTCGCTACGAGGCACTACCTGACACTATCACTTGATGAATAAACCCCTTAGTAATCTGAAGTGCTTCTATACAAGGCTCACATGTCGCTAGATCCAAGAAGTGGTAACCTATGAAGAGCTTGGTCACCTCAATGTTGACGGTTATCACTGATGGTCATATGACCATGCAGCACCCTAGAATTGTTGACAGTGGTGGTCTTGGAAGAACGTATGTCCTAATAATATACGAGGATCAAACAGGTGGCACTGCAGTGAAGAAAGAGGCAAAAGGATACCTGCCCAGGTTGAAACCAAATAGTGATTGGCTGGAGAAATGGTATGGCAGGGCTATATGGGCAACATGGCATGCAAACATATGAAACATTCTGACGGCTAGCAGCCCACATTGGATGAGCTGGCTGTAATGTGACATTAGCAGCCAGCGGGTGCCGCTAAATAAGTGGGAAGCAGAGGGATTGCTGGCAGAAGGAAGCTCCCTCATTGATCTGGAGTCCTTTAACAGAGGTCCTAGTCACCAGGGTATGTATTGGCCTATTTTAAAGCCCGGGCCCAGTTAAAATATTTATTTTGGTTCTTTGATACATATGATCATCTGTGACATGATTGTGAACAATGGTACCACATGTGTATTAGTAGACACCCTTTCCTGCCCCCCTCCCCCCCCAAACTGAAACAGTGCTTCAGGAGATTTTCAGATAAAATACTAGGCGCACCTTTAAGTTTTTCAAGAAAAACAACCCTTTACATTTGAAATACTCCCTACAAACTATATATTCTCTAGAAGTACACACCTCAAGCTTTATAGGTGTACAAAAATAATATGCTAACAAAAATAAACAAGTTAAATCTGGAAAAGCAAGGTCCCCCGAACAGAACAATACCCAACATGCTTAGGTACTTTTAACCCTTTTAACTTCCCGAATTTATATTTTTTTGTTAAAAAAGTTAAAAAAATAGTCTTGTTAATTTTAAATAAAAACATTGATTTTATTAAAGAGAACCATATTGAATGTGAAAGCCCCATTTCTCCTGATTACAAAGGTACCACATACCACATTCCTGCCTAGGAGAACCCCCCAAACAGGAAACAGCACTTCAGGAGATTTAAAAAAATGGATCAAATAGTAGGAGAAATTGGACTTTGACTATCCTGGGTTTTGGTCCTTTCCCCTGGGGCACCCCGATCGGGGGCTGACTGACATAACGCCATCTAAGCCTGCGTTTAAGGCCAGCAGCGGCTGCATCCCCTGCCACTCGGTAACAGGGAGCGAGCCCATGACGGCTATTCACAAATGCCTGACGAGGGATAGCGGGGATGCAGCCGCGGCTCGCGCATGTGCCATTAGACCTGGAAACAAGATAAGTGTATGGGGCGACCTGAGGAGTTTCACACAGCGGGGGCGATTTTGGATGCCCCGGTGGGAGGGAATCGATCGGCCCGGGAATGATCGCGGTGGGTTTTAGTCCACTTTAAACAGTGAAAAATACATACAACATGAAACAATATCACCTGAGTGCAAGACCAAATATGGCATCCCTGCTACTCCATCCGAGAGGCTATTTCCCCACGCATTCCGTGGCCCCCCACAATAGGCCACTTCCACGTCGCATTTTATAGTATTATTGCACAATTTAGCACTTTGGCATTAGATTGCACAGTTCAGGGGATTTAGTGGAGCCTTTTCTTTGATTGTTTATTGTGAAACACTATTAGATATGTATATATATATATATATATATATATATATATATATATATATATATATATTGTTTTGTGTCCAGATGGGATGCCCCCGCTCCATATATGTCTTTTAATTGTATTTGATTGTATGTATTTAAAAATAAATATGAACTCCCAAGATTATAGAACTATTTGAGTAATTATTAGGTGGGTAGGTGCTGACATTTGATGTTACTTATGTGGTTGCTGGAGCTACACAGGAAAAGGGCTACACCTGTGGGCAGAGCACCTTGACTCATTATATCAATTTAATTTAATTGAATGATGGTGCAAATCATCTCTATTTTTGTATAGTGATTTGAATAGTAAACAAACGCAGCATTTAAGTTTCTTTCCTCGCAAATGATGGATAACGATAATCAAGTTCTCTGCGTCTAATTTAAATCGATAGCTTAATGGATAGGCGGTGATAACAGCAACACAGATATTAATGAAATATCAATGGAAGACCTGTTTGGCCTAATAACATTGTCTGGATATTGGCAGCATTTCCATCCATCCAAAACCGTCTGCTTGCGTGAGTTATTTGGAACGCATCAATCAGGATAATGTTGAGTCGGACAAATCAAACTTGTACAACTTCATGAGGAACAACTGTTGCTTGAAAGTAAACTTTTAAAGTGAACCTTCCTACAGGAGGGACCATTACTGACTTCTAATGTTTGAAGAATTGCTTATACAATCATAGAATCTACCCATCTAACCCTGGGAGCTCATGTATGCATCCAAGAGCCTCACAGTTTATTGATACATTCATTAAACAGTTTATTGATACATATCCCCAAGCAAACAAGTATTCTCCCCTCCTTCCAGACTCTTCTAAGCTAATGGGCACATATTTCTACGTGTCATGCTATCCTCTCACAGGAAGAAAACACATAACACAGTTTGTATACAGAAGGTAACTTGTGGCAAAAATAAAAGGTAACATTTATCTGGGCCCCCATTTACAGCAGGAAATTGACTGACCCCCCATACTGAAATCAAAGTGCCCTGCATTTGGGGATATCCAGGGTTCTTTTTCAAATCTAAAGCATCAGATAAGCGTGAGCAAGTGGGTTAAATAGGTTACATTCTAAATATTAGACATTTTTTAAAACATAAATATTCATAAGTGTTCCTCAACCCCCTGAAGATATCATTTGACTTGTCCATTTACACGGTCGCCCAGAAGAAGAAAGGCAGCGGAATTTCAATCCAACACTTTGTCTTGTCCTTTAGGTTGACACTCTGCTCCTTGGGCAGGAGATTTATTTAAATTTTTTTCTATTTTTTGCGCTGCGAGGTTTATAGAAATTAAAACGGAGTTGGCGCTATTTGTCTTTTATGAGGACGAGTCCAAAGTGCCCTTAAAAAATCTCATTAACATTGTTTTTTCCCTTATGAAGATTCAATACAAAGATGATTACATTCTGTCATTGCGGCTAAAGCGTCCATAAATTTTTCACCAGCCAGTTTATGGCGACAGAAAAGGATGCTACTTCTCCACAATGGCACGGGGCGCAAACTTTAAAATATATGTTGAATGTGACACTGACCTGAGCGTGCCATCCCATTAAATGTAACAGGGATAAATCATTAATTTCTAGCTCTTGGGGCGATTTTACTGAATGTCTAAGGCTCTGATAACTTGGGGAATGAATGCCACTAAATAGTTGAATTTGACCATGGCATTTCGTTAGTGAATTTGATTTGCTTTGTCATCCAGTGTAAATAGGCATTGTTGCTAGAATCTGCCTCCATTTTTTTGGACTGACCTACTTCAGCCTGGTGGGGCAATCAGATGTCTTTCTGCTGTGGATTTTAGAGGACTGGCAGTAATTTTCTACTGTTAAGTTCATGATATAATATTCTAGTTAAGTGTTCTGGTCTCTCAAAAGCAACTAAAGCCATCAAATGCCTTCAAATTGCATAAGGAAACCACTTAACACCTAAGGAACTTAACAAAAGTAATTTTTAGTCAAAGAATAGTCACCCCTGAAAATAGACTTTAAGTTCCTTTCAACAATCGTCCCAAGGAGATCCTAATTTAGGGTTCCAACTTTGATTTCGAAGAAGTCACAATCAGGCATGAAACTCTGTCTGAAGTGCACAGGAAGTAGCTGCACACTACAATGAAGCATGTCTCCTACTCGTGGAGGTGCGCCTGTCGCATGGGTGCTCAGCTGTTTCCTTTCCCTCACCCAACAGACCTCCAATAGGAAATGTTAAGTAGCTCTTTAATACAGGGCTCACTGGTGACATGTCAGTGTCGGGGTTTTTGTGGATACGGACCCTCCCTGGTAATACAAGGGAGAGTGTTGATCCGCTTCAAAGTGATTGACCGCCCCTGTAAAAAAAAGGACACTCATCTTCTGTATTTTGCAGCTGGTCAGTCATACTCTGGAGGTCGTGTTGACTCTGGATTGCATTCCACACCACCTGTGACCTGAACAGCAGTTGTTGGAACTTCTGTTTCTGCCTCCATCAGTCACAGCAGTGCTAGCACACCATCTCCATTCATTATGAAGGGGCGTGTCAGGCCTAGGCATATGCCCTCCACTGCAATGAATAAAGAGGGAGTGGCAGCACTCCTGTGACTGATGATGGATGCACAAAGGGGATGATGGCAGAAACTAGGCACACAGGAGAGGATAACAGGGACTGGGAACACACAGGGGAGGGTGACAGAGACTGGGCACATGGGGGTGACAGGGACTGAGCACACTGGGGCGGGTGACATGGGCTGAGCACAAAAGGGAGGATGACAGGGACTGGACACATGCAGGAGGATGTCAGAAACTGGACATATGGTGGATGATGTCCACATCCTAACCATGTTCCCAATACTCAACCCATCTGAGCTCCCACCAATGCTAAGCTTACAATTATTGTAGAAAAAATATTTGACTGAATTATTGTGCCAAAGATTTTACCCAGGGGTGGTGTTGTACAATCAATGTCACTGTGTTCCTCCAAGGAACCCTTGCCACTTCTATCTACCCCTTCCACAGTAGGTCAGGGGCCATATCAGATGGTTGTGAGGGCCACATGTGGTACAGGATGTGAAGGACTCAACACACAGTGTAGGAGGTCAGGGGCTGGACACACAGTGGAGAAGGTCAGGGACTGGACACACAGTGGAGAAGGTCAGAGACTGGACACACAGTGGAGGATGTCAGAGACTGGACACACAGTGGAGGATGTCAGAGACGGGACACATGGTGGAGGATGTCAGGGACTGGACACATGGTGGAGGATGTCAGGGACTGGACACATGGTGGAGGATGTCAGGGACTAGACACACAGTGGAGGATGTCAGGGACTAGACACACAGTGGAGGATGGCAGGGACTGGACACACAGTGGAGAAGGTCAGGGACTGGACACACAGTGGAGAAGGTCAGAGACTGGACACACAGTGGAGGATGTCAGAGACTGGACACACAGTGGAGGATGTCAGAGACGGGACACACAGTGGAGGATGTCAGGGACTGGACACACAGTGGAGGATGTCAGAGACTGGACACACAGTGGAGGATGTCAGAGACGGGGCACACAGTGGAGGATGTCAGGGACTGGACACACAGTGGAGGAGGTCAGGGGCTGGACACACAGTAAAGTAGTTCAGGGACTGGACACACAGTGGAGTAGTTCAGGGACTGGACACACAGTGGAGGAATCAGGGACTGGACACACAGTGGAGGAGGTCAGGGGCTGGACACACAGTGGAGTAGTTCAGGGACTGGACACACAGTGGAGTAGTTCAGGGACTGGACACACAGTGGAGGAATCAGGGACTGGACACACAGTGGTGGAGGTCGGGGACTGGACACACAGTGGAGTAGTTCAGGGACTGGACACACAGTGGAGGAATCAGGGACTGGACACACAAAGGTGGAGGTTGGGGACTGGACACACACTGGAGGAGATGGGTGACTGAATACATGGTGGAGAATTTCAGGGACTGAAAATACAGTGAAGAATATCAGGGACTGGGCACAAAGGCGAGAATGCCAGGGAATGGGCAGACAGGGGAGAATTACATTGACTCAGCACACAAGAGAGGATGTTCCTTCAAAGTGCTTGCCAATCACATGCACATGATGCATCCTTGCAGCAGCTGACTTTAGAAGTAGGCCCTTAAAAAAACTACCATATTATCGAAATGTAAGCATTGATAGAACCTTCTGGATACCTGCGATTTGTGGTTCCAGCAACCCTTGTGTACTCATTAATATCAATTTTTATATTTGTGGCACAGCGGGAACTCATCTTTCTTCAGTAAAAGATGTCTTCCATCTTTTATTTTTTGCTTTTTTTACCTCCTGCCTTCTGATTAATAAGTGGCCGGCAGCAGCGGAGTGAATTTTTTAATATCTGTGTTCTTAGAGGGTATCATTTTATCAGCTAACTCTACCAGGAATATAATTTATTTCAATACTTTCATGCGAGATGTGAAACGCACACAAATGAAGACTGCATATTTAATACTCTAATTCATTATACTGCCACCCGCTTCCCAGGGGCCAGACACGAAGGGGAAGGTTGATGAAACCCCCCTAGACAAGGAGAAGACATGATAGTCTATCAGAGAGTCAAAAGAGAAAAAAAACTGAAATGAAATTCTATTTATTTCTGCCAAGCTGAATTATTGTGAAATATAATGTACATAAAATGTCCAATTTCTTCTGATTTCTGTGGGATTTTCACTTCTCCGACATATTTTGCCTTTCACTTACTCTGCACTTATTATGCCAATTCCTCTCCTGCTTTAATGTTGGCTCTTCTGTTTCCACAGATTTTCTGGGTAGGAGTGGCATCACTTAAAATTAACCAGACACAAGCAATAACAAGCTAAATGCAGCCTCTGACTATGACGGTCTCCTGTCCTCTACCTTGGTCACTTCCTCTGACTCCCGCCTACCGGATTTCTCACATGCTTTGCTTATTTTCTGGAGCCCCTCCTCACCTAATCTGTCTTTTCCCAACTCTCCAAGCTTTCAAAAGTGCTCTTAAAACCTACCTCTTCAAAGGCATATAACCTGGTTGAAGTAATCCTTCATTTATACTCCACCTCTAGCGCCATATTCAATTATGGTCGGTATTTTTTATTTACTTTACTGGCCACTGGCCGGTAGCTGAAGATGGGAAAAGTATACCCACGATTAAAATTACCAGTCAAAAACAAATAACAGTGCCGATTACTTGGTGGCCACCCTGTTGGATCCCCGCTATAAGGACAACATCACCTCCTTGAATACAGAACTGGAGCGAGATAGATGAGGAAATACAAACGCACTCTGGTGGACATGCTATTGACAGAGTTCCCAGTTGACTTTGAGGGCTCAGTGGTGGCACAAGGCCGAGGAGGAGGAGAAGCAAGTTGCCAACACAACAGAGACACCTTATTCCATTGTACACCACCATCAGATAAGGCCTGTATTACGAGGAGACAGACTTTGACATTGGTGGATGACTACCTGTTCATGCGTCTCCTGGTACTGAGCGACCGGTCCTCTCTGTTTTCTAGGTCAGTAAACTGGACACATGGCCAGAACTTGCCCTGCGACAAGTGTCCTATCAGAACGTACACCGCAGGGGGTGTCATCACCGACAGGAGAATCTGCCTATCTACAAACAACATGGACATGCACATGAACCAGACATGGATCCTACGGGACTTGGCTGTGCTAGCACCTGAGTGAGCGGTTAAGGTGTTCGCTACATCCTCCTCCACCTCTTATGCTTAAACTGCCATGTCCCTGCCTCCCCCCCCCCCCTCCAGGAACCCTGAATGCTCTAAAAAATGTAATATTTTAATAATTTTATTTATTTATGTATATATTAATTTACTGATGTTAATATTGATTTATATTTGTATATATGTATATGTTTGTGTATGTATATATTTATTTATTGATGATAATATTGATTTATATTTGTATATAATTATGTATATATTTATTTATTAATGTTAATATATATTTATTTATTCATTCATTTATGTATATATTGATATGAATATGTTTATTTATGCATTTATTTTTTAATTTTTTAGTTCTCTGTTATTATATTGAGTACTTTCCCTACCCCATTTTGCGCAGGGCAGTCACCCATTTGGCCTCCAGTACCCTTAAAAAAACTAATATTTTAATTATATTTATTTATGTACGTATTTCTTTTTTTAGTAGTTTCCCTACCCCATTCTTCACAGGGGTAATTGCCCAGGGATTTGCCCCCCAACACCCTTAAAAAACCCTATAAAAAATCTTAAAAAAACTAATATTTTTTTTTTTATTTATGTATGTATTTCCTAAATGTTTTTGTTTTGTGGGATTATTTTGAGCACCCTCCCATTTTGCGCACTTTCCCATTTTGTGCAGGGCAATCACCCAAGGGTTACTCTTACCCCCCAATTTGGCCTTTTTTTTTATTCATGTATGTATCTATTTAATATTTTTGTTTTCGCTTATTATTTTGAGTACTTTCCCTACCCCATTTTGTGCAGGGCAATTGCCCTAGTGTTCCCCTCGATTTGCAGCCCTTTAACCCTTGATACCCCAATTTTACAGCTTTTTTAGGCCCCCAAGTTCAGGTCCCCATCGACTTCGGAATTTCGGAATTTGTCCCGCACAGAACTTTAGAGGCCAAACTCAATGAACCTGACTTCCATGGGTTCACTCATCACTACACGTAATGTATTTTCTAATGCTAAGAGGCATCACCAGCAAGATGTTTCTAGCCATACTACCCATTCCCATTCCAGATCCTTATCTGTGCCTAGGAGCCATTGCTATAGAGTCTCGTCCGCTGTATAGCGCCCACATCTGGCATGTAGTGGCCCTTCATGTGTATTTCCTGAACCTAGCAGTCCAGTGGATGTTGTATTGCAAGCTGCTGTTGAGAATCCAGGGGTCTCCCTGTCCTCAGCATCATTATCAACCCCGGCCCATGCAGTTTCCAGTGCTGTAATCAAGATTTGCAAAACTAGGTCTCCTGAAAATTAGAACATAGTGTTTGCCACTATGATTTCTGAGAACTATCGGCTTTTGGGGGTGCTTTTCTTTTGTGCATATATGGCCATGGAAGATCGTGGAGAGGAGAGACAGGAATAGCCTTAATCACCTTATAGAAAAAAGTGGGACATGTTTTTACATGACTTATCAGACAGTGATAAAATATACAGTATGGAAATGTTCAGTAATATATTTGGCTGACACTTACCTAGCTGCCAGCCACCAGATAGTTGGCCACTCTCAAACTTAGTATAGACATCAGAGAATAATGGCATGATCCTGGGAAACCAACTGGGACATTTAGGACCTCCATGTTAAAGCTGACTTGAAGAATATCCCATTTTTCCTTTTCCAATACATTTACTCCAGATCATGGGGGGGGGGGGGGCAGAGCAATATGGGTACAAAAACAAACCTTGCATCAACTTTCATGTGGAAAATGATTAAGAGAACCACTTAGATATTTTCTGCATGCGAGGGATCACACAAGCTCAAGACTTTTCCAACTCGAATAAGAGTTTCTCATTGTACTCTCAAATCAGCTGGAGTGAAATGAATGACAGCATGCAATTTGCCAGCATGAAAAAGAAGACATGCTGTATATATATATATATATATATATATATATTTTTTTTTTTTTTTTTAATAATTCCCTGACCCAACCAGCATTGCAACAGGCATAGGGTTCACCAGCCCACATGCCCTTCGGCTTGGGTCCAGGGTTGTAGAAGATCCCGGTGCCCCTCGGCTTCGGCTCAGTGCTCAGCACCAGACCTGTGCCAACGATCATAAGGGATGGTAATTACTAGGGCCAAGGGACGGCAGTTTAGCCCTTGAGCTCTGGATTACCAGCTTCTATGCTTGGCGTGCTAGGCTGGTAAGCTTCGGAGGAGTGGCACCTGCTTTTTTTTCATTTTGTGGTAATACAGGGCTCAAGAGCCGGCCCCTGGCCCTAGTAATTACCCTTCGGCCCAGGTTTGGTGCTGAGCACTGGGCCCATGCCGAGGGCCACTGGGCTATTCCACACACCCTTGGCTATTGAGAGTATGGGAGAAGTAGAGGGTTCAGCCAGCCACCCACTGATATATCCGTAAGGTGGCTTTCCATCCCTCCTTTGGACCCCTTACCAGTTCAAAAGTAGTGCAAAAATGAAACAATAATTTATTATTCCAATTTGGGTTACATTATACTGTCTCACAACTATTTGGAGGGAAGGGGACACAGATCCCCCTCCCCCTTCCTTAGCATCCCCGGGAAGAGTGGACCCACACTGAACATCATAGGGGCTGGTTAAATGGCAGGGCTAGAGGCCGGGAGGGGAGCATTTTTTTTTAATTATTTAATTTTAACCAACAAAAAATAAGCATGTCTTTTACAGTGAAAAAAATGGCAGAATTGCAGAATGGCCTTTTTGTCTGTCTTCCTCTCTGCAAATGTTGGGTCACTGCTGTACACAAAATCCAGGATGCACATTGTTACCTCTCTATTTCATGCCACATTTGTCATCATTTACTCTGTACACACATATCACACCCATATGTCACGCCCCCAGGTAGTAATAGTTATAAATGAGTATACAGATTCCCGGCTACCTGTGCATAGTAAGAAGCTGGAAAGCAGTGATCCTGGGATCCCTCATGGAGCTGGAATATGGGGATTACAGCTAAAGAAGATCAATCAATGCCATGGCAATTATTACAGAGGAAGAATTTCACTTTAAGATGAATTAAAGGCACACTATTCTCCAGGCGGATCACATGTACTTACAGCAGTGCCATCAATCAATGGCTCTCTTGCAAAAGATTCTCAGAGGAGACCACTCTCCTAAAATCAATCCTGTGCTGGCCAGGGTATTCCGGCTGCTGCCTCCTGACAGCGTGCTTCCATCAGAGATCTCTTTTCTTTATTACCAAGTGATGATTTAAATGCTGTTTACAGAAGTACCTGCCCATTGACCAGCATACAAAAGCAATGTTAAAGCTTTATCCTCTTTGACTCATAATGCACTGGAAAATAAAGATGTTAACACCATTGTTTGCAACAGGCTGGCTCAGAAAACAGCAGATAACAGCAGTCGTCCACTGTAAAAGTGGAATGGTTCTTTCAAGCACCTGTCATGTCTGTGTTTGCAGATGGGGAGTGGGGTGCACAATCTCAGCAATCTGTAACTTGTTAAACACTGGAGACTCCATTTTTTAATGCCTTGATTGCAAAAGGAGCTTAAATACATCTAAACATGCTAAATGGCAAAATAGGCCAAATGGCAAAAACAGTCATTTATGGACCGGCCCAGGTGAGTGCCTGTTTTTTTTTCTTTGTGTTTAGTAACCCTGTAAGTATAGGGATAGTGAGTAGAGATGAGCGAACCGGTTCGGACGAACCGGAATTCGCTCCGAATTTCAGGAAATATTCGATTCGGCACGAACCCGAATATTTTGTGGTTCGTGCCGATCGAATTTTTCCTGAAATTAAAAAAAAAAATGCCGGCATGGTGGGAGCCGGCTGGCGGGCCGGTAAAGCCGGCCGGCCCGCTCCCACCATGCCGGCATTTAAAAAAACAAAAAAAAAAAAAAAAAAAGCATTTTTGCCGGCATGGTGGGAGCGGGCCGGCCGGCTCCACTGTCAGCGGAACCGGCCGGCCCGCTCCCACCATGCCGGCATTTAAAAAAAAAGCAAACACTTACCTGCAGGTCCGGAGCGTGGAGGCCGGCGCCGCTCTCAGCTGTCATCTGAGGGCGCGTCATCGGAACCGACAGCGGAACCGGCCGGCCCGCTCCCACCATGCCGGCATTTTTGATGGGGAACTTCGTAAAAGTTCGATTCGGCCGAACCCGAATTTCTTTGTGAAATTCGGCGAATCGGCCGAATCGAACTTTTCAAAAGTTCGCTCATCTCTAATAGTGAGGAGTATATGCCTGAATGCGAGCATCAGCAATAAGGACCCCTCTCCCCTTAGCACAGATTTTGTCAAAATGGGTGTTGGACAACTTTAAGCGAATTGACTAGTCAAACTTTAAAATAATTTGCCGGGCATCTTACCTGATGCAGTGTTAGTCCCATGTCAGAGAAAGGAAAGGGAATTTCCTCTTCTTCTGCCTCCAGTGCCTCCCGCCAGCTCCTGACCACCAATACAATCCTGAGACTTATGTCAGGTTGGCACCCACTCTGATGTTAATAGGCTAGAATCATTACCAGCATACTCCAATGTAATGCACCACTCCTCCCCGCCATTACAGGCACAGAGGACAGCACAGGAGGTGAAAGGCAAAACTTTTATTTTATAATCACTCTGGCAATATAGCTTTGTTATTGATCAGGAAAGAAAATGTAACATTGCAATGTTAAAGGAAAACTCATTTTTTGGCGCTTGGCCTTAATTTCCTCTTCTGGGATGTAAGATAAACATTTGTGTTAGGAGTTTGCCCCCATACTTTTGTAATTTACTTATTAGCATGCTGTTTCCAAGTTTCCTATATTCCCGTGGATCTGTCTTGGTAAAGTAGGAGTGGCTACCTGCTCTTCCGTAAAGCTCCTAGTATCCTTTGCTCACTACAAATCCCAGAATCCAGAAAGAGGTGGGTTTATTAGCAGCTTTACAAAGCAGCCGCAAACATCCTTTTCAGCTAAGAAAGCTGCTAGTAACCCTTTAGCTTCTGGTACACAAGACTCCTCCTGTCTGCAGAGATTGAAATAATACAGATGAGGTTAAATTTGTTGTGTCTGCCTCAGCCAATCAGATGATTAGCAAGTCAAAGTGAGGAAGCTTCTAAAATGTACATCGGAACACAACTTTGATGTACGTTTCTAAGGTAAACACATTGTTGTTATGGAGAAATGTTTTCTTTTATACCATAGATTTGCAAAAACATAGAAAAGTAAAAAAAACAATAGATAAACTCAGCACCTTGAGCACACTAGATTGGAAACTTTTAGAAATGCCATAAAAAAGAGGATTACCCTTTAAGCCCTTCACAATGGGAATACTTTTGCGTGTGATTGGACAATGACTTTGAATGTACAGTAAATAACTATTACAAATCATGGAGACATTTTAGACTGAGTGGATAGAGGAGGTCTTGGTTCTAACATTTATACCATGAAAGCCAATACTAAATTGGAAACAAAGTTTGGAAACCGCAGCTAGATATGAAGATAACCTGGAGGTGAATGGTTTACCTGTAACAGCTGAAATGAGGCTACAAGCTGGATACATGCAACATGTGACAATGGACTGCTGAGCTAATTCAGCAGAAAATAACATCTTTATCGCATGTAATCTGCAGGCAATTTGCTCACACCGTGCTGCGCTCACACAATACTAAAGAGCTGGAAATACCATCTTATCATCTGCATGCAGAGAACTAAATGTAGGAGAAACGCTGTACAATGAATTACACATAGTGGTATAACTTGAGGCTCCTGGGGTATATGCAAGAACTGAGCCCGGTTCCCTTCCCACCATCTTCATCCGTTTCTGCCATCCACCAATTTGGAAACATATTATAGAATTCTTCCATAGGAAGAATATGGATCAATTGCCCTAGACCCCATATTTATAAGACAAAGTTTAAGCAGATCCCATAATTAATAGGATGAGTGTGGATCAATTTCCATAAACCCCATATTTATAAGACAAAGTTTGAGCAAACCCCATAAATAATAGGATGTGTATGGGTCAATTGCCCTAGACCCCATATTTATAAGACAAAGTTTGAGCAAACCCCATAAATAATAGGATGTGTATGGGTCAATTGCCCTAGACCCCATATTGATAAGACACAGTTTGAGCAAACCCCATAAATAATAGGATGAGTATAAGTCAATTGCCCTGGAACCCATATTGATAAGACACAGTTTGAGCAAACCCCATAAATAATAGGATGAGTATGAGTCAATTGCCCTGGAACTCATATTGATAAGACACAGTTTGAGCAAACCCCATAAATAATAGGATGAGTATGGGTCAATTGCCTTAGACCCCATATTGATAAGACACAGTTTGAGCAAACCCCATAAATAATAAGATGAGTATGGGTCAATTGCCTTAGACCCCATATTGATAAGACACAGTTTGAGCAAACCCCATAAATTATAGGATGAGTATGGGTCAATTGTCTTAGACCCCATATTGATAAGACAAAGTTTGAGCAAACCCCATAAATAATATGATGTATATTGGTCAATTGCCCTGGAACCCATATTGATAAGACAGAGATTGAGCAGACCCCATAAATAATAGGATGAGTATGGTTCAATTGCCGTAGACTTCCATATTGATAAGACAAAGTTTAAGCAGACTCCATAAATATAGGATGAGTATGGGTCAATTGTCCCAGACCCCACATTGATAAGGCAGACTTTGGACAGACCCCACAATTAATTGGAAGGTTTTGGGTGAATTGTGCCAGACACCATTACGATAAAGAAGAGTATGTGCATATTCCTAGATGATCCCACAGTTATTTAGAAAAGTATAGGTGAATTTCCTTAGACAATGATACAGGCAGTGTATGAGTGGGCTCCCCGGAACCCACAAATAAAAATAAGATGATAGGCACTGGGAACAAGGACACGAGGCTGATAAAGATATCTTATTTCCTTCATTAATCAATGGGCAGCAGACTCTGTGGCTGGAGGACCTCCACTACAGATGATCATTTTCAACACACTGGATATTATGTTTTATTGAGCAGTAAATGCCCTTGTGAACAACAAAGTGATCGACATTAATTATTACTCTCCACCATAAGGGAAAATATTTAATGAAGTCATTTATATCCATGCTAAAACAGATCTGTGATAGAAATCACCTCCTATTCAAGTGACGGAGGGGTGTAAAAGAAAAGTAACAAATGAGCCTTCAGCATACGCGGTGTGAGACAACAGTAATGACAATACCCGATTGTCCAAAACTTCCTGCGATCGATCACCAAGAGAATATACTGCGAGAGGGACCGCTGGCATCCAGCTTACAAGGATCAGTCAATGGGATTGATTATATCTTACAAAGCGTCAAATAAAACAATGCTTTTCATTTAGGTTAAAAAAACAAAGGTGCAATCATTACCAAGCTAATGCATGGTGACCGGAATGTTCTTTTGTTTTAGGCTGTAAATTAATATATTGAATTAAAAATAAAATATGGCTTATAAGTAATTTATAAGTAATTCTACAAAAAAGATATTTAGCTCCCCCTGGGTCTTTTATAATAATAACAAAGCAAATATATTATTCACTTGTGGACTGTGTAATGCATATCAAGTGGCTTGAACTTGTGCCTTGCAGTCATAGAGTGAGATCAAACCCAGCCATGAACACTATGTCTGGGTGTTCTGAAAATCCACACAACACATTCTATAGTGTAAGGAAGTGTCTCCTGTTTTGTTTGACTACAAAGAGTCCCGTAGATAGGTCTCATTCATAAAGTGGAATGTATGTGAAAAAACATTCTCTGGTTTCAGGTCTGTGTTGAATATTCTCCAGCCAGTCTAGTCCAACCAAGAGAATAAAAATCTTGGTCAAATTGTTCATTTTTTTATATTTTGTGTGAATCCCCTAGTAACCCATGGCTCAGAAGCTGACCTCTGTCTTTGTACCAGTCCCTATGTTTTTTAGCACAGGTTCAGCACCCTTTTCAAGGACCCCTATATCCCAGGGGCATACATAGGTTTCACAAGCCCCATTGCAAAAGTCATAGTGGGCCTCCCTCAGGCCAGGCTCAAGCAACAATAAGCCCCAAATCAAAAAAATGTAATAAATACCCCTACACACACACACACACACACACACACACACACACACACGCACGCACGCACACACACACACACACACACACACACACACATACCCCAGTCCTCAGCAAGTACATCCCCTCTTCCCCAGCACATAACTGGCTTGCAGGCAGTGGTGAATGGGGCCAAAAAAATCAGCCCTTGATTTTAACATCACCTGGCCTGACCATTACCGGACAGTGGCATTTCTGCTGCTTCCTGTCAACCAGTGTGCTCCAAGACTGAGGCTATGCCATTAAGGTTAGGGCATGGGCTGTGGTTGCTTGCGTAAGGAAATAGAGTGGTGAAGGGGACCTGGGGCTAGGATTGGATGAGAGTGTTAGTAAAGGTAGCAGCCCAGACTGTCCCAAAGCAGTGTGGCCCATTGGGCATTTGCCTGTGTCTCCCTGTTCTGGGTGAGGAAATAGAGTGGTGAAGGGGACGTGGGGCTGGGATTGGATGAGAGTTTTAGTAAAGGTAGCAGCCCAGACTGTCCCAAAGCAGTGTGGCCCATTGGGCATTTGCCTGTGTCTCCCTGTTCTGGGTGAGGAAATAGAGTGGTGATGGGGACGTGGGGCTGGGATTGGATGAGAGTGTTAGTAAAGTTAGCAGCCCAGACTTCCCCAAAACAGTATGGCCCACCAGGCATTTGCCTGCGTCTCTCTATGGCCAGTCCGCTCCAGGTTTCAGGTAGCCAGGGAATGAGAATGACCCTTATCTGCCACAGATACCATGTGCAGTGCACTGTCTATTGAGAAAGGAAGGAAATCAAGCTGGCAACTACTTAAGCTTCTTAGCTGATGGCAGCTAAACTTCTTAGAGATGGCAAAAATCTTTTTCAGGGAGGGAGCTGTTCCCAAGGTAAGGGAGGCAGCTTGCATAGGCCCTGTTCTGCTACTGGCCTGGTAGCAGATGTCTTCCCTGCCTACACAATATGTACGCCAGATGGTATGTACGCCCCTGCCTATACAATTCCAAGGGCAGAGGGGTCAGTAAGTCACCTACTGGCATGCGCTGAGTGACTTGCTGATACTCCCACCCCATTGGGCATGGGGTGTGAAAGAACTTTAGCAGCAAATTGCCCTTAGCGTCCATCACGGCTTCATGGTGGGTCCTCTGTAGGAGCCGGCAAGACGTTTTAGAGTTGGAGTAAGATGAAATAGCTGCGGGGAGGGGGGAGGATTGAATGTTTCCCCTTTTAAACCTGGACAGGTACCTAAAGGCGATTAACGCCTGACCAAATTCTAGGTCCTACATAAGCCCTTCCCTGGGGGCATCTCTAATTGGAATGATCCACAGTGTAAGCCTCACTACGTCTCGTAATGAAATGCAGATTCCACAAGGCTCTCTGCATTTCCTTGGCATCTTTATTCCCTCTGCTCTGGGCATACCCACCAGCAGACATACAGGTGTGCTAGGTAGGGAAAGCGTGGATGCCGCAGAAATGGTACAACTTTTTAATACCTGACAGGTCCTGAAGTCAGGCAACAATAAAAAAGGTGTAAAAAAATCCATGTTGGGTGCATAGGTTGGCATGAACCCTAAATAGGGAGCTCTAGATGGCACAAAGGAAAAAAAGAAAAACAAAATGTCAGGTGCTCGCGTCTGCAGTGTGTCTCTGAAAGTGCCTGCAAAAGACAATGACGTCCAGTCTCTGACTGCCTCAGCATGACCCCCTGAAATGCTTTTTATGCCTCTAACAAGCAGGTGAATTTTGTTTCCAACGTGGAATGATAGCAGATTTGCTGACCTCCACATACAACCGAAGCAATAAAAGAACTTCCTCTACAGCTCAGCAACACAAAACACTTTGAATTCTCCATTGTATACAGAAGATTGTGATAAATGATGCCCGCTACCCGCTGACATCTATTTTTGTACTTTTTATCACACAATGAGGTATCTAAAGAAGCCCATAAATGCTCGACGCCATGCAATAAATTATGCCTTCTTCTCGCATTCAATAAACCAGAAGCATTATCTTGTCAAACAGTTGATTTTAGACTTTTTTTTTTAATCTAAAAGAGCCAATTATGGCATTCTGAATCTTTTCATTTTCCTATGGCGCCATCTCATTCTGAGAAGCCTCTGTTACTGAAGGTAAAGCCAGACCTACTGTGCTTCAGGTTAGACTTTGAAATATGGAGCACTGAAGCTCAGATGAAATTGTTAAAGAGTCTAGGCAACATAAAAAAAAAACATATGTCACATAACTGCAAGCCTGCAGGATTGATCCCTTGTGGACCGGTGGGCTGAGCTGGTCTGGTTGCAGCGTTCACAGCTGAGAGTGCGCTCCCGATCGCTCCCATGAGGCACAGATGCGCAACCACTGCTGATAGCTGATAAGATCACACAGATCAACACGCTGCTAATCAACAACGGAATCTGCTTCCACGTGACTGGCAACAGGGATGTGCTGTGGGCTGGTTGGGGAGCACACTGTTGGTCCATGCAAATGCAGGATTTTCATTTTTGCCTACAACTTTCCTATTAATGACTTTGTCCATGGAACATATTAAGGCCCCTCATTCTCATGGTGTTAGCTCCAAAGGCTTCAGTGCTTCTAGTACTGAGAATCAGGCTCCCATCTCAATTGCCAGCAAGTGGAGCCTTATGGGAAAGACTTCCTCTTGGTGCCCAAAGCCCCCCTTCAGTGTTGAACTGAACCTTATTGGCCAACCAGCAAAACAGACTCCTACAGTTACATGCAAATATTATCAATAGACAGAAGGGGGTGTGGGCACCCATGTTGGTGGTGTTGTCTAGCTTTGTCTATATTTGCTGGATTGGCTTTAGTTTACATACATGACACTAGATGTTGCTGTTACCAACATCTGTAGTCTCTCTATGCTTTTCAGAATGTGTTGTATTTCCTGTACTCTATGACTTCTATGTCCATTTCTGTTTTATCCACCATGTAAGGTAGCCTTCTCTAACTGCACACATATCCCAGTAAAGCCAGTTACTGTTACTCCACAATGTCTGATCTGAATTGCTGCACCCAGCACTCACACTCTCCAACAGATGGATTGGGTTCAGGAACCCACCCTGTGATTATAATAAACTAAACATCTGCTGTCAATGTTCGAACTGCAGGGTATTTCATTTCCCTCCCCCTTCACCCCTGCTCCTCTCTTCCTCTTCCTTTACAATACAACCTTACCAAGATAGTGTCACAGTATCCTTCCCTTTTTGATTATTTCTGTAGAACTTTAGTTATATAATACTTCAATATCTTCTACTGCTATCGTTACTGTTTTTCTTAATTGGTTATATCTACAAATATAACTCTATCTACAGTTATATTTATGATTAATTTGTTAATCAGGGTTGTTCAGTGAAAACAGACTAGAACCCACTGAACTGGGGATATACATTTGGCCAAAGCTCCCTTCTTAGGGTATTGAACTAGAAATTGATATTTTATTCTACCACATTTTCCTGGAACTTTAATTTTTTTTCTTTTGCTGTCCCTCTCTGTGAGATGGTGTGACCAGTCTTTGCATGGTTGCTGCAACTCGCAATACTGGCAATTACTTGGGGTGGGACTTCCAACTAAAACAGGTGGCATTAGCTATATGCAGAGTAAAGCATGGGCAGGGGAACTTGGCAAAGTGGTATTTTTCATGGGGGGAAGCAGTTTACAGGATGCTAGTTAAAACTGTGGGTTTTGGCCCACATTAAAGGGTGAATGTATTTTGAGACAGAAAATGACACATCTTCTTTGGGTGCTCAAACGTATGCTAATTCTGTTGAGCTCACTACTTTCAGAATAGTAACTGAAGTGGTGAAAAAAATAGGTGTGTGAACGATAAAAATGGCATAAAGGGGTGTAAAAGAAAAAGCCTTAAAAATAGCTAGTCGGGGGGAAGATCAGGAGCAATGTTAGAAAATATTATTTTACAGAAAGAGTAGTAGATGCTTGGAGCAAACTTCCAGCAGAGGTAGTTGAAAAATCAACAGTCACTGAATTTAAACATGCCTGGGATAAGCACACATCTATCCTAAGATAAAGAGAACATACAGTATACACATAAGGGCAGACTAGATGGACCGTATGGTCTCCTTCTGCCATCAACCTTCTATGTTTCTATGTTTCTATAAGAAAGAAATCAGCATGAAAGTGGGACAAAAAAGTGTCAAGGATTCTGGGTGAAGCTTTATAAAATTGGCACATTTTTGTAGCATTTCCCATTTCTCTTAAGAACATTTCCCAAAGCCGAAAATCCAACAGCGTGTCTTTTTCTATCATCACAATCCCATTCCAAAGTTCCTTAAATCTTCTCCTCAATAAAGAACCATTGAAGGCTTTCCCCATAAAAACAACTGATCCGAGTCATGAGTATCTTAATAGTAATTGTTGAAGCTGCACTATCGCTCTAATTGCAGGTAGATAAAAATGTTTCCATTATAATTGGGTAATAACAATCGTAATAAAAATGGGTTCAGTCAGGGGAAATGAACAACAGAGAATTGCCAAGCACAGATTAGAAGACTCTTACCTGAAAAAAAAATCACATTTAAGGATTTAAGTTTTCAAGACAGCGTCTCGTGAGTCTGTAAAAGGCAAATTAAGAAGTACCCGTAAACTAGATTGTGGGAAGCTGTTTGTAAGTGTGAATTTGCTGAATCGAGAAATGTTTTAGCAGAGGTGTGCGTGAAAATTATTAATTGTCCTCTACCTTGCTGGAAGTTTTAGATCTATTTATGCAGAAGAAAGGAAACACCTTACAAAACAGATTTTATTGTAAATTGGCATTATCAGCAGTAAAGACTTGACTTGAAAAAAAAGAAAAGAAAAAAGAACATTTGGTTGATATAGGAAGTATATTTATTTATGAAAAACCTTGGCTTTAAGTTTCAGCTATAACACTTTAATTTATCTTTAGTGGTGTTTGCTTGCTGCCAAACACTAGGAGAAGTGCAGAGTTTAGAGACACACCCAGTCTACTTTTTACCCTTTAAAACCATGGCCTTGATTCACTAAGAGTTGAAAAAAAAAATTCATGGTAGTAAAAAATTAAATTCATGAGAAAAAAGCCTGAGAATGTCACTGTTGGTGAATCACCAGAAAGAAAGACAATGAAAGTCAAGGGCACATTTTTACTACGGGTAAAAAGGGGTAAAACATTCAATACTTTTCTCAGGAGTAAAAAAGTGGCATTGACTTTCATTGTCTTTTTTCTCATGAATTGAATTTTTTACTACCATGAATTTTTTTTTTTCTACTCTTAGTGAATCAAGGCCATGGTTTTAAAGGGTGAAAAGTAGACCGGGTGTGTCTCCAAACTCTGCACTTCTCCTAGTGTTTGGCAGGTCCTTGTGACAGACTTTTGGCTCACTTAAAATGTTCCCTAGGGGGTATCTAGGTTTAGGATGTCCCACAGTGTCTACCTCTACAAAAACACCAGCCTGTGCTACATACTAACGGTATTCAAATGCGGTATTCGGAAAAAGTAGGCATCACGTTTTATCTATGCACCCAGTAGATCTGATGCCTCTGAAAATATAGATGGCTTTGTCTGCATAGTGTGTCTAGGTAATCCTCATCAGGGTTCTAGGACAAAACCTGAAGTGGAAAACAGGCAGTGGAGACTGGGCAAGGTGCCCTATACAGAAGAGAAGTCAAGGCAAGAGTGTAGACCAAGGATGGCCTGAGCTTTTAGGCCAATAGTTGGTTCAGACAGCTTTGGATCATAATTGAGGGTTCAAGCCATTGATCGGCTCAGGCAGCTCTAGATCATAAATGAGAGTAAAGAACAGTGGTTGCTTCATTCAGCTCTCGATAATAATTAAGGCTTTAGGTCAGTGGTTGGTTCAGGCAAATCATAAATGAGGGTTTAGCCCAGTGGTCGGCTCAGACATCCTTGGATCATAAATGAGGGTTTAGCCCAGTGGACGGCTCAGACATCTCTGGATCTTAAATGAGGGTTTAGCCCTGTGGTCGGTTCAGGCAGCTCTGGATCATAAATGAGGGTTTAGCCCAGTGGTCGGCTCAGGCATCCCTGGATCTTAAATGAGGGTTTAGCCCTGTGGTCGGTTCAGGCAGCTCTGGATCATAAATGAGGGTTTAGCCCAGTGGTCGGCTCAGGCATCCCTGGATCTTAAATGAGGGTTTAGCCCTGTGGTCGGTTCAGGCAGCTCTGGATCATAAATGAGGGTTAAGATCTGTGGTCGGTTCAGGCAGCTCTGGATCATAAATCAGGTTTTAGACTAGTGATAATTTCAGGCAGCTCTGGATCATAAATGAGGATTCTGGTCAATGGTCAATTAAGGCAGCTCTGAACTGTAGTTAATAGGACAGCTGGTCCCTACATAAAGAAACTAAATAAATATGGCCAGACAGCCATAGACAAGGAGTCAGGAGTAAGAAAGATCTCCCAGCACCTGTCTGTGGCTGAGAGTGATCAATTATATTCAATTGATTTGCACCATCCAAAATGTGTCATGGTATTGTTGCACTGTTGCATATTGTTGCATTGCACAGGCCCACCAGCAATCCTGGAGTGCACATGCAAAGACTGAAGCATGATGTCTGGTACTCCATAAAATTCCTTTGTTTATTATTATTATTATTTAGGTTGCAATTTACACCAAGATGATGCACTGCAAGTCACACTGGCTTCACCAGATAATTAGCATGGCCCTTTGTGGGGCTTTCTTAGGGTAGGGTTCATGTTAAAAGGTTAATATTAATATAAACAGAGATTAGTGAACTGGTCCTGAATGCAATCTGATAAGTCCCACTATTAGCAAACTGAGCCATGAGCAACTGACAGGGACTTAGCAAAAGTGCTAAAATTAAGGGCTATCAATGCAGTGTGGTGCAGTGTGGAGTTGAAAAAAAATTCTCATGGTAGTAAAAAATTCATTTCATGAGAAAAAAGCATGAGAATGCCATTGTTGATGAATCACCAGATAGGAAGACAATGAAAGTCAATGACACTTTTTTACTACTGAATGAGCTTTTTACTCTGTATTAAAAAGTGCCATTGACTTTCATTGCCTTCATATCTGGTGATTCATCAACACTGAAATTTTCAAGCTTTTTTTCTCATGAAATGAATTTTTTACTATTGTGAGAATTGTTTTCAACTCTTGATGAATCAAGGCCATTGTCTGTGTGCATAATCCCTACAAATAAGCCCAAAAAACGAAAAACAGGCTGACCATTTTATCCTTAGAGGCTCAATAGACAGAGCACTGGGCTATTAGCACTACTTTTAGCGATTGGGGACCTCCCTGGTAATCTGGTGGGCCAATATGAGTGTTATTTTAGTTTCCATTGTTTATGATAGGAGCAGCAGGTAAATGCTATTCTACTGCAGGAGAGCACTAATAATCCACTCTTGGTAGGAACTTAAATACTGTAAGTTATGACATGAGCACTAAAAATAAATGGACAATAATTACAGTTGACTGTAAGTGACCACTCAGTCCGACACGGTACTTACAGTATATCCTCCTTATCAGACTCCTCTGCACATCACTTACTAGTAGCCAATAGACACGGGTTTTATAGAAGATATAGAAGGCACAGGTTTCATCAAGGACATACTATTATGAAGGGGAACTCTGCTCAGGACGCAGAAGTAGTACGCTGGTAAGAATGCCTCATTTCTCTTCATATCTAATAGTGTGTGACCTATCTAAATGCCTTGATAAGAAATCATTTGACCTAGAAAACTCTCCCCATATTCCGCACCAGCTGGAGGGATATGAATGTGGAATGAGACATTTTCCTGCAGCCAGCAGCAGGTTCATTATGCCAACAGGGTTCAGGTAATACAATAAAAATCTTAGTTTTAGTGGTTCTGCAATTACCGCTGCATTGGAGATGAAAAAGCCAAGGTGCCTGGCTGGTCACTGTTAAGTTCAAACAAAAGGGCGGCCGAGAGAAGATTCGGAAAGGAATGTTACCAATATGACATTTGGAATTTTATTCCAGCGACAGAACCAGTCATTGGTTACAGGTCTTAGGCTTCTACATACTGTATATACACAGCTTAAATTGAATATATAATATATATATATATATATATATATATATATATATATATATATATACATATATATATATATTATATTTAAGTCTTTTTTAGCTATTCTGTAAAGATATTCTATACAATTTCCTTAAAAGACAAGTATCGTGAGGATTTTTATGCACCTCTACAGAGGCTGATGTGCTCCCGAAGAAAGAGTCAACTACAATCACCACCAAAAACACACAATTAAGAGGCTCTTAAGGGGCAGATGGGGGAACAAGCACCACCAAAATACAACAATATATCAAAGAATAGAAAATGTATTGCTATTAGTTAGACAAGTATTATTGTATTACCTCAGTGGACAGTGGTGTTTCAAGCTTTCATCAGAACAAGGCTTGAGGTAGATAGGTGTATGTGGGATGACGTTCGGAGAATGGCAAAACATTGTCCTAAGCCAGGTTAGGGTTCTCCTGTACACATGTAATGCACCTGGCCTCACACTGTTTGTGACAGACATCTCTTTTCAGCTAGATACAAGTATCAGCAGCGAGGTCTGAAGCAGGCCTGAGCAGCCACCACTCCAATGCCGATATTTAGGGATGTAGGTATACTGATAAGAAAGCTCTATCCTCAGTAGTTTGAGGTGGGGTGTATTATATTATAGGCTGGTCAGAGGGAGAGAGAGCATCCTTATTACGGGAGGCAAAGGCCAGAATGTGTGTAATGAAAATGTGAAAATGGGGGTCTGGCTGCACTGAAATAGGTGGGGGGGGGGTATCAAGATTACTGGAGTTCCCCCCCCCCCCTGCAACGTTCAAAATCCATAGCATATCCTTGATCCTTGGCCTGAAATGCACCCCTATGATTAGCCACAAGCAGTCATGTGGGTCAGGGTCATCTTCTCCGTCCTGGCCGCCGAAAGAGCCAACCTGCGTGACCACCAGCGTCCAATCATGGGGCTACATTTCTGGCCGAGAATCAATGACAAGGTAAGGATTTTGGGCATTGCAGGGGGAAATGAGCGAGCAGGGCTCTAGCAATCTGGATGCCCCAGCCTGTCTCAATGCAAGCAGATCCACACACATTAGCTAGGAAATGGGTGTAGATTTGCTTTTATATGATATAGCTACCATCTGGCTTAAAGAGGACCAAACCTCCTTTAAATTATATGCCCCCCAAAGCAGTGTGAATCCCCCCAATTATGCCATACACTGACCTTTGCCAAGGATCCCACTACGCATTGGTGGCCCTCGCTGTGCAAACTCAGCACTAAGCATACCTGCATTCACTGCAACTCAATCAAGCAATGTGATCGATATGAGACCAGAGCCAACTGGTTGTGGCCACTGGAAACATATATAGAACATGTCAAGCTTCCTGTCTACAACCACGGGGAGAGCTGAGCTGAGCTCCAGGTATGGGGCGAAGTCCAAGGATGAATCCGGGGTCAGAGGCTGGCAGAAAACAAGCAAAGTCCACTAAGCAAGTCTGCGTCAAAACTGAGTTATGCGTCCGTGGGTAAATCCAGGTATTCAGATCAGGAATTCAGGAGTCAGGGAAACAGAGTCCAGGAAGTAAGCTGATAACACAGCATTGGCTGCAGGCCAGCTGTCCTTTTAAATAGGGCTATCAATTAGAACAGGGAGGGATGAGTCAGAGTCTGGGTGAGGTCACTTCCTGTCCATTTAGACTAAGGAAACCAGGAAGTGAAAACAAGCCCAAGAGCTTACACTCTAGGCTTTGTGTACTTTCAGTGGGCTGAACACCAGGTGCAATGCGACAGATGAACAGCCTGCTCTGTTACAAACACCCAGCCGATGTCTGCTGCTGCATGCAGTCCGTGGCCTAGCACACTTTTGATGCTTCAAAGGGCAAGGAAGGCGAGGAGATTGACAGAACAGTGCCACCAGCAGGAAATACAGAGGAACAGCAGATCTGTGACAAAGTAGAATTTTGGGTCTTGAGCTGGGTGTCTGGTCGAAAACGGGTGTGCTGCATTTTCCTAAAGCCCTATTGCCACTTGCAGCAGCAATGCACTGATGTACAGTTGCAGTGATCTCTCCACCACAGCAGCACAATGGAGAGATCACTCACATGCCATAGTCAGGTGTGAAGCGGTTTACATTGAAACACAGCACACAGCAGGGGGAAGCCATTATATATTAGAACAACAGGCATGTATCGGACTGTGTACAACACAGCAGGGAGCTGGCAGGCTTATTGCAATGTAATTTTGGACTACTGTTACATTGGATAGCGTTATAAAAACTCCCAGCCCAAGTTATAATACTCTCAGTGCTGCTGCTTCTATCTGCATGTCCGCTAGGCCTTATATTGGATCTGGGAAAAGTAAAACTGCGGGAAGCCATTTTTTGGGCCATCATAGATCTGATCCTTCATTAGGCAGATCTGCAATGCACTTGCTTTGCTGTTAATTCATAGAAATCATAGCATAAAACAACCTCGCAGTGTAAGAAACAGAAAAGCTGTGAAAAGAAACAGGCTGTCTGCCTATGGGGACCCTCATACAAATAAAACAGTGGAGCTCTCCGGAAAATGTCCATACGACTCGCTAAGCAAGAGAAACAAATTTTGGATGACAATTTATATAAGGCTCAAATAATGTTAACAAACTTCAGGGATGCTCCCAATCTCTCTGGACAATTTGTGTATTAACTTGAGTGGAGGAAGAATAAGCCTGCTCCAGTTTTTGAGACATCAAACATTATTCTTGTCGAATATATTTGGATCTAGGTCATGGGAATGTAAATCAGCAGATTGCACAGCTCTATACATGAAATGCCAAGTATAAAATATATGTCCCAAAGAATAAGACGGATGTCATAATTGGTAGATGCTTGGCCCACTTTTGGCCAGCTATAGACAGCTCTTAAATCAATTATGGTATACTGTATATATATACAGTATAATTTCTCCTGAAGCTGTTTAATCCTATTCTGGAATTCCAGAGACCCATGTTGTTCAGGTACATTCTCCATTCACAGTTGGCTTCTGCCCCCGCCACCAGTCACAGTGATTGCACTACACCCACTGGGGACATGCCAGACCTTGGCACACCCTGCAGTATATGGAGCGGGTCTGGAAAGTCACCGTGACTGATGGCAGGGCCACTCCTCCCCTGTGTCACTTAGGTTATACAAAAATGTTTTTTTTTCTTTTTGATGGATGGATGTCAGCAGTTTATGACCCTTAACTTGGCTAAGCAGTCATTGCAGTCAGTACAAAGGGGTCCCCTGCTACAACACCAGAGGACTGGGCACCCGGCATCAGATACCTAACACCTTATCTTATCTTTTAAATCTCAAAATAGGGTCTAATATTAGGGCTGGGATGGGAAGGGGAGCTTAGTGTTATGAAGGCTGGACTGTCACTTTAAAAAGGAATAACACCCCTTTCGTGTTTATAAGACTCTTGGGAGGGTTGGTCTACTTCTTTATGAAGCATCGCCTGCTGTGTGAACCCCCCTGGATCACCTGACCCATTCATATCTTTCATGAGCCCTTGGTGCAACTCACCCACATCTAGAGGCGAGGGGGGATGCGGTCTGTGGCACTCACTCCATTCAGATTTCTTGCTGCTATAAACTTAGTGTGACAGAAGGAATCTGAATAGAAGGGTCACCACTGATTGCCTGAGAGGCCCGCGCATGCGCAGTGGAAGCTGAGAAATTACACAGAGTGAGGCATTGCTAATCGGCATGCCCAGCCAGAGAGGAACAAAACCCAAAAGTCAAATTCTTGGATGATGTTTTTCTTTAAAGTGGTTCAAGACCCATCCGACCGGGCCATAGCCTGCCCCCGGGGGATCCTATAGAAGGGTGTGCTGCTGTGTGAAACTCCTGGGGTCATCGGTAAACTCACCTTCACCGGGCTGCTCCCCTCAATGCCTGTCTGAATGGCTGGGTGCGTGCATGCACCCAAACAGGGTTCCGGGGATGTGGCCAGCCAGCTGCACCTCTTCACAACCGCACCTTCAAGATCTGCCAAGGCTTCAGGGATAGAAAAACCTGGTTGTACTTGAAAACCGAGCCACAGCCAAGCCAACATCAGTGCCCGAGGTACTGGTGCGGGAGGGGGGGGATAAAAAATTACTTTTGTTCCACTTTAAAGGCACACAACTAAACATTAACATTTAGCCTGTTCCTGGTTGATAATTGTTTTTTTTTCCTATTTCATATATGTTAATGCTACTTTGTCTAAAGAATAGAAGGTACGGCCATTCCAGTTCTAATCACACACTGTCATTGTGGTTAGAATGTTTTGCAGCTTAGACATTAAGCCCTCAATAAATCCCCTCGTCATGCTCTGTACCAAACTACAAAACAGATGAAAAGTGTCTGAGCCGAGATTTAGCGCACTAAGCCTGGCCGGCCTATGGGCTGTGATTCTACAATACCACACTGGTATTTTCCTAACCCATAATTATGATTAAACCTCTACAATTACTCCAAACTGCTGGCAATATGAGACTAGAGGATAGCATTACACATAAAGGATTTCAGGCGTCCTACCCATCCGTCAAATCACTTCCTATCCGCCTTTCTATGAAGTTACAACCATACTGTCATTTGTGTTCAGCGTGACACAGACGTTATAGTTCTCTACAACTGAATTGTCTCATTCTCCCAAAATTACAGGCGCTGTTATCTTTTTATTTTTTACTTTTCTTCCCATACAACCCATCAATAGGAGACTAACTGCAGCAGAAGGCTTACCTTACAGGAGTAGAAAGTCAAGATTACATTGCGGACAGTCCGCCCTGCTGATAATATGCCGAGCGGCTATCTAATCTGTATCTCACATTTTATTTGTTCTGCTAAAAGAAAATGATACTTGCAAGCCTTTGTATCATTATAACAACGTGAAACGGGGCGTCTGGATCTTAGTGTTAGATTTTATCAAAAAGTAGAGGGATTAAATGTAAAGGTTTCTAATAGCTGGCCGGATTTATTGGGCTGAATCGGGCCTGTTCTTGCCATGCTGATGCCAGTAGCATGCTCCTGATGAATTTATGGACCACTGTGGTTACACTTATTAGCATAGATGGTCATGTCGGGCGCCCCCTTGTGCCAACTATATAAGGAGCCTAAAGCATCTAGAAGTTCTGGCAGCCTGAGAACAGAGCAGATTACGCTTGCAGGACCCAACCCACTGCAAGAGATCAAGCCTAAGAGAGATCAAGTTAAAGGGACTGTCCAGGCAAGTCAAAAAAATAAACACCCCTTACCTGCTAAATAGCAGGTAACATCCTTTGTAGGAGAGCATGCTCCAGACTGGCCCCTAACGTGCAAACCTCCACTGATATCATATCAGAGCTCATGCTCATGTTAGAGTGAATGAGGCACCCTCTGTGGCCAATCAGCTAGGGAACCAGCTGCAGAGAGGATGCACATAGGGGTCGACTGGAGCAGACAGCACTAAAATTGGGACCTCTGCTACCTGCAGAACTCCATTCGGATAATCAGATGCAATTTAAAAGCTTCAGTCGCAAAAACAAAGCATAGTAAGTTGCTCCCCTAAAGCCTCTCTCTGGCAATCAGTGATGAAGGCTACTTGTGAGGGCTTAACCCCATGCAAATGTTATGGAATAGCAGATTCAGCACTCCTGGAAGCCCTACAGTACTTCTGAAAATCACAGTTCTGCCATCAAAGTTGCTTTGAATCTCTATTCAGTCTTCACTTATCATTAGCCAGAAGTAGTAAGCCAATAGTCATAATGACTTGTCATTGCTCTGCTCACAGCAGAGAGCTCCAAGAAACATTGTTTCAACTGTTTAAAAGCTCTGTAAAAAATACATAGATATACATGATTACATAGCTTTTAGCCTTTAAATATACCATTTTTACAATGAATCATATCTATCTAATGTTGCCTATTTGTGTTATTATTAATTGCTTACAATTCATTTTTAATTTGTTTAAGCAAATCAAGAAACAATTAGGATTGGTTCAGCGCCAATTTTTTTTACTCATATTTTCTTTCCTCTGTGCAATTCAGCACCATATTAAGCTATGCAATTTATTTTCTAACTTGCACAACTAAATGTGATGCTGAGGGAAAAAAGCATGAGAAAAAGCTTTTTCTCTAAAAAATGAGTAACAAATCAACCCTAATGTTTTATGTATCTAATATTGCCTGTTTATGCTATTATTAATTATTCATTTATTCATTAATTTGTTGAAGTAGATCTCTTTTTAATAGAAACATAGAAGGTTGACAGCAGAAGGAGACCATACGGTCCATCTAGTCTGCCCTTATGTGTATACTGTATGTACTCTTTATCTTAGGATAGATGTGTGCTTATCCCAGGCATGTTTATATTCACTACCTCAACTACCTCTGGTGGAAGTTTGTTCCAAGCATCTACTACTCTTTCTGTAAAATAATATTTTCTAACATTGCTCCTGATCTGTGGAATTCTCTCTGTGCATGTTGCTGCAAGCCACCTGAACTCCACTGGCTGCCGTCAGCTGCATTAGGCATGTGGATGCATTTTGTTTTCGATTTGCCCGTTTTTGCCCTTTCTTTGAATTTTGAGAATGCTAGCATTATTTCCGAAACAGGTGGGGCTTCCATTTTTACTCTAAAAATATATTTTTTGAGAACCTCTTATCCACATTTTTTCACAAGTGTCTAACATTTCTAAGTTTACACAATGACATATGGCCCACATTAGTTTAAACAGAAGCAACACCCTCTTAAAGTCTGTAAGATGCTTGGAGGCAGGGCCAGATTATGAGGGGGGCACAAGGGGCACTTGCCCTGAAAAGGGGGCCTCCACCAATCTTAGGGTCATGGTCTGGTCCAGGAGGTTTTTCAGTCTTTGGTCTGACGGGCTGTGGGGTCGGCAACAAAGCTATCGGCGGCAGTGGTGGTCCCCCGCACCTGGGCAAGTCCTGCAAATCTGCAGCCAAAGCCACCAGAGGGCAGGACAGAGAGTCTAGAGCAGCAAAGCCGCCGTCCGCAACGCTAAAGTGATGGGTGCTTGCAGAGATGTCAATCAGCGGACGACACTCACTGCACATAAGCCACCAAGCACAGCCGCTGGCAGCTCAATACAGGAAACTGTTTTCTGCTGGACCACCAGGGGGTGACTACACTTCCCCCTGCCCAGAATGGCAAAGCAGGAGTTCCCGAGCAGCATGCACCCACACAAGGGTGGCACAAGGGACTTGTGCTACCTGTTTTTTTATTGTTAAATTGGGCGCTGAGTGGCACTGCAGCTAGATATTGGTGCTGAGTGGTATTAACAGGCACTGTCGCTTGATAAATCAGGCTCTGTGTGACCTTATTCATGAAGGTCTAGGGCCAGGTAGTGCCTCGTAGCAGCAGGCAGCATCTGGTGAACGCTGGGCGCTGTACGCAATACCACATTTATGAAGGCGATTCTGGTGAGCAACTCTAACAGCGCCATGTAGTGTACGATTCTTCATTACAGCTCAGAGTATGGCGCTCTAACTTCCAGAGTCACAGGTCTTACCTGTCGCTATCTGTCACTCTCCCATACATTTCAATGGATGTCCCTTCTAATCTCTTTAAAAAAAAAATGTATATATTTTTTTGGTTCTCAAATAATTGTGTCACCTCTCCTGGCCTGATAAAACTAATTTTTTATTTTTATGCAGAATTGTCATTACAGGTCTGGCACTAAAGTGTTAATGTCCCAGTGTTACAACAATGTCATTCCATGTGTTTTCGCTTTGTTACTGGTGGATATGTGTCCAAAAACAGACTTTAATCATACAGCGTATGGCGCTCTATGCTATAGCGACCAGATTTAGAGTACCTACGCTGTGTGTGTGTCCTTTTTTGATAAGTATGGCGTGGAGCGCTGAGCTGGCGCTACCTTTCGCTCCCTGCAGCGCTGTTCTGGTGTTAGAGCGCCCAACATACATCACATTCATCAATGCGGCCAGGTTACTAGAGCGACTTAGGCACTCTGTTACAGCGCCCGATACCCGCTTACATCGGTTGCTCTAAGCGCCACTATACAGACGCTCATCTGCCAATTTCTGACATTAGTAATGAATCAGCCTCTTTCATTTTTATACAACCATTCTCTTCCATGTCTCCCACTTGTGGATGAATATTTTGAGCTTATGTGGGGTGAGGGGGGCTTAGTTGCAACTGTATTGAAGTGTACCAAAAACAGAAGAAAAGCAAAAACAAATTTAGGTATAGCAAAAGTCTAGAGGGCATCCCAATTTGGGAATGCCCCACAGTATTAACGTATACTAATAACGTTACATGACTAATAAAAAAATGGCTTTTCGTTGAACAGAAACTGACAGTTAACACATTTCCTCTCCCCTCGTCCTGCTAAACTCTCTTGTGGGATTCTCTAGTTCCTGCATTTTAACTAGTTTCACCATATTCCAGCCTTGTTGTTGCAGAAAATGGGTGATGAGATAATTACTTAAGGTCCTTGGTGGCAGGGCAGCCAGGGCTACAAATATTAATTTGAACTGGGGATAATAATCTAAATTAATAATAATCCAGCACCAAATCAAACTTTGTCCCTTATTTATCAAGGGCTAGCGCCAGGTAGTGTCTGCCGAGCGCCAGGTACCGACAGCTAACGGCGGCTACCGACTCAAGTACGCCCGGCGGAGGTCACAATGACGCATTTATCACGCTAAATGAGGCTAGCGCCGGCGAGAGCGCCAGCTAGCGCGGGATTCATCATTTAGCCGACTGCAACGAACAGCGCCGCTACTAATCCCATCACAGCGCCAGGTATGACCTGTCGCTCCCTGGCGCTCTCCAATGCATTTCAATGGAGCAATCTTTAAATATTCATAATTAATTGAGTTTATGTGTTTTGTGCAGAATTGATATTACAGATCTGATATTAATGTATTCATATTACAAAATGTTTAGAAAAACTTGTATAATTTTTACATTAAAAAAAATGGTTGTTTGGGGGTTAAAAACTACTTTACACACATCGCCGCCAGCGCTCTGGGGTTTAAACAAGGAATTCACAGCGCGAGAAATTTTTGAGCGTGATTTGTTAATGAATCTGCAGCAAGCCGTTCGCTCTGGCCATTCGCTGTCAGGCGCACCCATACAAGCGGAACCTGTGAAACAGCGACCCCTAACCCCGTATTCAACATTACCGCACACAGACTGAGTCGCTGTCAACAAGCAAACCCCGGCCAAGCACAGCGAATACTAGCTTGCGCTGTGAAAATCACGCTACTGCCGCTCATCTGTCGCTACCTGGCGCTATTAATGAATCGGCCTCCCCGTGGGCGTGTTGGGTTTTGTTTTTTGGGTTCTACTTTCAAAGTTGTAGCCTATTACTAGACTGCAGAACCTGATCGTGCTATAGCCAATGTCCAGCTTGACAGTATTATTAGAGCAGCTCCTGAGAGTTATGTAATGTTTATTACACATATTGATTTTAATAATAAGCCTCATCCATCACCTTGATTACTCAGCTTCCAAGAGAAACTGACATACCTAATAGCCTGCCATAAAATTAGGTATGAATGAGTAAAAAAATAGGCAGAAATTACTGCTAGCTACAACAGCTTTTTCTGAAACATATCCAAGAATAAGAAGCAGCTGCAAAACTTTCACTTGACATGCAACAATATGATGTGAATACCAAACTGCTTATAGGACATAAATGAACCAAACTGCGACAGCCATAGCAATGTGTTGTAAAAGAAAATATACTCTTCCAGCCTACTTTATCCTGGTTCCATGATCAGCCCCTATAAATGCCATGGTGGCAACAATAGAAATCTGGCCAAAATAGGGTGGAAGCAATTTCCCTGAAGAAGCCACAAGAAGCATCCTATTGCCTTTGTTGTCGAGTGCAGTGTCAAGCTCATCAATGCTGATTCAAAAGATATGCACGTGTTTTAGAAGCTATTTTTTAGGACATTGTTAACTCTCCGCATTTGCGACACACATGCAGCGTCCCTCTTCTTACTCCCCCCCCCCCGCCTGTGAGCTGCATTCCCACTCCCTCTGCATGACTACACAGCACTCTTCAGAAGAAAGCCTGGTACGTGTGGACACTAGATATGCAGAACATTGGGAAAAGTCTGGGAACGGTGAAGAATGTCAGTAAAAAGGGTGCAAAGACAATATACTTACCTTAACAATGTTCCAGCGCCATCAATAAGTCTCCCACAGCCCCCCCCCCCCGATTGGGAAGCTGGCAGGCTACGCTTCCAAGTTCCAGATGGCTTGTGCATGGCCAGCTGATGGGCTCTTCTGTAGAGGGAAGATACTGGAGTACGGAGGTGGCAATTGTTTTCAATGGGGGCCAGCTGTACTCAGGCCATGTCCACTCATCATCTGAAACCCAGAACTCCCTGCTTCACAAACTAGGCCTGTGGGAGACCGATCAAGATGGCTGGTAAGGTTAGCGCATTGCCTATGCACCCTTTGCACTGCCCAGCTCTGGAGTTGACTTTTCCTTTAAACCAGACCTTCACCCTGAATAAGAGCCTATCTTATATGTTTCCCCCACCCTGTACATACAGATTGCCCACATTAAACCGACCTTCATCCTGAATAAGAGCCTATGTTATATGTTTCCCCCATCCTGTACATACAGATTGCCCACATTAAACCGGACCTTCATCCTGAATAAGAGCCTATCCTATATGTTTCCCCCACCCTGTACATACAGATTGTCCACATTAAATCAACCTTCACCCTGAATAAGAGCCTATGTTATATGGTACCCCCACCCTGTACATACAGATTGCCCACATTAAACCGGACCTTCGCCCTGAGGGTCAGCTGAAGACATAGAGGCCGATTCATTAATAGCGGCAGGTAGCGACAGATGAGCACCAGTAGCGTGATTTTCACAGCGCCAGCTAGTATTCGCTTGGCCGGGGTTTGCTTGTTGACAGCGACTCAGTCGGTGTGCGGTAATGTTGAATACGGGGTTAGAGGTCGCTGTTTCACAGGTTCTGCGTTGTATGGGTGCGCCTGACAGCGAATGGCCAGAGCGAACGGCTTGCTGCAGATTCATTAACAAATCACGCTCAAACATTTCTCGCGCTGTGAATTCCTTGTTTAAACCCCAGAGCGCTGGCGGCGATGTGTGTAAAGTAGTTTTTAACCCCCAAACAACCATTTTTTTTTAATGTAAAAATTATACAAGTTTTTCTAAACATTTTGTAATATGAATACATGAATATCAGACCTGTAATATCAATTCTGCACAATTTTTATTTTTTTTTTTACTTAAAAAAAATCCTAACATTGCAGAAGTGGTCACAGAATTTTTGACATAAAAAAAAATAAATAAATAAAATAAAATAGCAATTAATTAGGATTATTTAAAGATTGCTCCATTGAAATGCATTGGACAACGCCAGGGAGCGCCAGGTCATACCTGTCGCTGTGATGGGATTATCAGCGGCGCTGTTTGTTGCAGTCGGCTACATGATGAATCCCGCGCTAGCTTACGCTCTCGCCGGCGCTAGCCTCATTTAGCGTGATAAATGCGTCATTGTGACCGCCGCCGGGCGTACTTGAGTCGGTAGCTGCCGTTAGCTGGCGGTACCTGGCGCTCGTCAGACACTACCTGGCGCTAGCCCTTGATAAATATACCCCATTGTCATAGAAGGCGGATAGCTGCTATGCAATGTAACCTCAACAGGAAGCTGACCTTGTTACATTAAAAATAGTAGCCATGCCCTTGGCTCTGACAATGTAACATAGCAGAACTCTATTCAGATTGTTACATTTTAAGTGCAAAGAGAGAGGCAGTAGCATAAGTTTTAAAACACCCAGTCTGAGTTTTATTACACTGAGCCGTTCTGCCTAAATGATCATACTGAACGTGCTAGAGGCATCCAAAACTGCAAGGGTGTTAAAATGGACCTAAAACCATAACTTAACCCCCGGCATCCCTAAAAGTAATGTTCAGCTATTTGTAACAAACACTTTTTTTCTTAATGTAAGCGATTTTTTGGGGGGCCTTTTGGCGATGGGGGGTTTAACAACCAATTATTGTTGTAGGCCCAATTTGGGATGTTACCAAGGGCACTTTGAGCTTGCTGTCCTAGAAATACTGCCAGGAAATATATTAAGCCAATGTAAATTATACTCTTTCCCAAGATTACAGATGTGCCCTCACCCTTATACTGAATTGGCACAAAAACTGAAATATATCATTTAATCAGTTCAGCACAGTATCACAGCATTGTAGCATGCTCCAATTTACATAACAAGGGAATAACCAAAGAGGCTTACTAATAAAGCCATTATACATCTGCAGATACACTCAGCCATGTGAAAAAGTAGGGAAGGACACTTGTAGTTTTAAAAACAAGCCTGCGCAGACCTTCAATGATTTCCAGAGCCCTTGCCATAAAGTTGAACATTTCAGGAATGATAACTCTTAAGAAAAATGTATTTAATTTTTTTACCCAAATAGTCTACCGCTGTGTTTTATTATTATCTTGTAATTTGTAATAAGAAAGATTTTAGAATTATTTAACAGTTCATAAATCATGCCTAAGGGAATAATGAAACCTTGTTCCCAATCAGCCTGAATTTGTGAAAAATGAGAAAGTTAAGGACTTTTAATTTTTTTAACTTCTGACACTAAATGCATTAGAATAATGTGGATTACATTTACATTTGTTGCACATTAGCGTATATGAAACAACATAAATCTTTTGATTCTGGTGAAAGCAGAATTACTGTATAAATTGGATGCATAAAGAATATTT
The DNA here is from genome assembly GCA_027917425.1 of Gastrophryne carolinensis. Lineage (NCBI taxonomy): Eukaryota > Metazoa > Chordata > Amphibia > Anura > Microhylidae > Gastrophryne > Gastrophryne carolinensis. The sequence continues at coordinate 256,222,316 of CM051235.1, forward strand.
CAGCATTGAACATCACTAATTTTATTTGGTGGAAGTTACAATGTATTGTGTTTTATGTGCTAGTGTAAGTGTCAGGTACAGTATAAATAATGGTTTTAATTTGATGAGTTATCTACCTAAACAACTCTATGGGGGTCATGCTAAATATTTGTTGAAGCAGTGTGCATTGCAGTGTGGGTTGTAATCTGCATCCCGGTGAGGTTTTTAGTGTTTCAACACAAAAAAGTGCAAAAAAATTTTTGTTCTACCTTTTTGACAGGTTGGGTACATCATTTTTCCAATGAGGTAAGGATATTTATTTTAAAGTTTGGAAACAACAGAACCCTATGGGCTATGCAGAATAATACAGTCATTAGCATAGCCCATAGGATGTTATTTCCATACATTAAAAATATATCCTTACATCACTGGAAAAATAATGTAACTAAACTGTAAAAATCTGCCATTATATGTACAGATGATTTTCTGGGGAAAATGTAGGACAAATATTTATTTTTGCCCTTTTTGGTGTGTTATTACTAAAAAGCTCAACGTGATGCAGGTTGCAATCCACACCGCAAGTCACACTGGCTTCACTAAACATTTAGTATGACCTCCGCCTTTCTAGGAATAGGATTGGGAAAGGGTCAGTGTAACAGTACAGATGACCAGATAATTGCCAGTCATTCGAAATAAACTACAGTAACTTAGTAAATTAGTTCAAAGGAATATAGAGCTCTAATATTGATTAAGGAAAAATAATTTCCTAAACAGGGCCTAGGTAGCACAAAATATCATTAAATGTCCACATTTTTTGAACATGACTCAGATTTTAATCTGGCTGAAGTTGGGCGTTAAAACAGATGGGCCACACTCCGTTTGATCGTTTACTGAGATTACCAGTAGGGGACCTCCAGGAGGACCTGAATCCCAGTGGTCACTAGTGTAGAAGGAAATGCATGTAGAAGGGATTGCACAGCCTCATGGACACAGACGGGTGTATTTTAATACCTGATTTTAGCTTCCTAGACATTTTTGACAGGGGAGAGGGGCACATCTGAATGGCCCAGGTGACCAAAAGTCATTGTCCCCAGGCATCCCCCAGGACAGCTTAGCCACTCACTTCCTCTCCTCAAACAGGAAACACAAACTGACAAAGTATTAAAGCCCAACCCTTTTGCCTCGGCCCTCATTGTCTTTGTGTTTCCTCCCAGGAAACATGTAATGAAGTATGTTATTTGATTGAGGGTTGAGGGCAGGTCTGGATCTCTCTAGTGCCCATGTGTTCCCCCTATTTTTCCTTACAGAGCCTCAGGTTTTTGGTATTCCCTGGCAGGTGGCAAGATCGGGGACGTGGGACAATGAGTGCTGCTGTGGAAAGTGGCCGGGTACCCGGTTCGCAGCAGTGTCATCACCTCCGGGTCAGGGTGTGTTTCATGCTGAGGTGTGCGTGACATCGTGGGTCATCGTGGGGTGCGAGTGACGTCATCCTCAGACACCCAAAATGGTGCCAGAATGCTGGAGGGAGGAGCGTCTGGGTTTCTCTGCTGAGGGTTAAACAGCAATACTAAAGGGCACCAGCCACAATTCAACTAATATCGGTGGTGGTGATTCTCAGGACTCCGTAAGTGTTCTTTACCCCTACCTGACAACTGGAACAATCTGTTATGTGTCTCCAGGATGCTGTTACACCTAATCTCAATTCCTTGATTTCAGGTTTTTTGGAGAGCTTGAAAGGGGGAATGGATAGTACATTTGCTTCATACAAATCCGTTTTTGCCTGCCCTCCAGGCTCCCACCCCAGCTTATCCAGCGGACAGTGGGGTTTCCCAGGTCAAGAGTCGCCCCCAACGCCAGCTTATCCAGAGGACAGTGGGGTTGCCCAGGTCAAGGGTTTGAAAGCAAGTGGGTCATCCAGGATGATCCCAGGGTATCCTCCCAGGGCGAGAGCATCAGATGAAGAAGTGTTAGCTTCTTCAGATGAATATATTCACTCCTGCCACACAGAACAATCAGCTAAGATTGAGGCAGCTGGCAGTTCGAGATACAGGTCTGTGGTAGAAGACACGCTTGATCTAATTAAGACTATCTATACCACGCAAAAAATTGAAACCCCAGCCCAGCCTTTGTCTCTAAAGGTTTTTTAGGGCAAAGCTTTCAAGATTCTAAAACACCTACATTTTTTGTCCATGACGCTGTTAAGGAGATGGTTTCAAGGGAGTGGAGGGACCCAGAAGCCAGGTTCTTCTTCCCAAAATCTTTAAAATGCAGGTTCCACTTTGAGGATACAGACATAGTGCCGTGGGCTAAGGCCCCCAGAGTAGATGCTCCCTTAGCCCAGGTCTCTAAAAAGTCTGACCTCTCCTTTGAAGACATGGGGTCCGTGTGGGCCGTGTCTTAGAGGGGTTGACAGTCTCAGGAGTGACCTTATTCGAGGAGCTCCCAGGGAGGAGATCTTAGATGCCTTACCTTATGTCTCTTATCCACTTATTGTGGACACTTCTGCGGAAGCAATCAGAGCAAACTCGAAAAGCATGGCACTCTCTAACAATGCCAGGCATGCTCTATTGCTGAAAACATGGCAGGGAGACCAGGCATCTAAGTCACATCTTTGAGGACTTTCCTTTGAGGGTAATTTCCTTTATGGTTTCCCAGCTGGGATTTGCAAATAGTTCTTCAAGGAAGGAATACTTTTTAGGGAGAGGAAGTGAGTAGCTAAGCTGTCCTGGAGAACTACTGGAAATACCTTTAGGATGCCCCACTGTGTGAGTCCATGCTGCGGCTAGAGCAGCCCAGCTCAATTCCTAGCCGCACTTGCTATCGTTGCCGGCATCACTCGGCTCCCATCGGTTGTGCCCCCCAGGGGGTTTCACACAGCGGGGCATCCCAGTTCAGGAAGCCCGCGGGAGAGGGAGTGAGCCTGCCCTGGAGCCTCATTGGTTTTAGTTCACTTTAAATCCAATCATTAAGGGAAGAACACTTGAAATCTACAGTGCGTAACTCTTGTACATTTGAGTGTCTTCATGTCTAATATTTGTGTTCACCGTAATGAATATTCTCTTGACCCCACGTCCTCCAATCCTGGAACCAATAATTAATGTTTTAGAATAAAACAGAGCTGTGGAGTGACTCACAAGCAACTGACAAAAATAGTATCCAGGGCAAAAAATATTATTTCAATCAATAAGAAGCTTGTTCTACCTCCCATCATTAAAGGATCATTTTACAGCTGTTAGTTTCAGTAGAATGTTGTCACAGGCCACACTGCCAGTCCAGATAAGCATCTGTTATACATATGCAAATAAGATCATTTATATTCACAAACTATGCTTAGAACATGTCCCAGTTTACCAGAAGACCCAATTAAAAGTCAGTACAGTGTCAGACTGGCCCACAAGAGGATTCTCTGGTGGGCCACAGGCACTGGACCAAGGGCCACCATCAGGGCAGTACAGGAGGTCTGAAACAAACACAGTATTTATAGTCTGCCCAAAGAGTTCTGTGCTCTTGTTATTTATTCAGTTAATAAATATCTCCTTTTAAATTTTGAAACAATGTAATTGGAAGTGGTCTTGCATTATTTCCATTTAGGTGAAGGGTGCACCCCAAGAATGCTTTCCTCTGGTGGGCCCAAAAACGATTGTATCTGGGGGTCCCATTAATGATTTTATCTGCTGGGTCTAAGAATCATTTCCTCTGATGGGCCCCAAAAGGGATTCCTCTGGTGGGGTCTAAGAATTATTTCCTCTGGTGGGCCTTAATATTGATTTCTGTGCTGGGCCTCAAGACAGATCTCCTTTGATGGGCTCGAGGAATGATTATCCTGGTGTGTTTCCCCCTGTGTGCCTCTGGTGGGCTCCAAGGATGATTTTGTCCCCAATATATATTCTCTGGTGGCCTCCGTAAATGATTTCCTATGATGTGCCAAAAGAATTATTTCCTCCAGTGGGACACCAAGATTTTACTATGGGGGATCCAATAAAAATTCTCCTCGGGTGGGCCAAAAGAACGATATCCTGTGGTAGGCTCCAAGAATGATTTCTTCTGGGGGGAGGGGGCAAAGAATAATTTGGGCATCAGGACCTCTGGTGGGTTCTGAGAAGGATTTCCTCTAGTGGAACTTACAAAGGATTTCCTCTGGTGGGTTCAAGAATGAGTAAAGGAAAAGGGAGTTGCTCCATCCCTCATATTTATACAAGTCCCTAATGGGAACCAAGTAACAGCCCAGTTAATAAAATAATCTAACAACCTATATAAAATTCAGCAAATTCTGTAAAGAAACCAAGGACTTTTGCATACAATTGCAATTGCACGTGCCACTTTAAAGTGCAGGTTCAAAAATGATTTTCTCTGGTGAACCCCAAGAATATTTCCTCTTGTGGGCACCAAAGGGGATCCTCTAGTGAGCCTCAAGCACAATTCCCTCTGGCCAGCCCCAAGAAGAATGTTCTCCTATAGTCCTTTAGTGGGCCCCAGGAATGATTCCCTTAGGTAGGCCCCCAAGAAGAGTTTCTTCTGGTGGGCTCCAGGAATTATTTCATCTGGTGGGCACCAAGAAAGATTTCCTCTGGTGGGCATCAGGAAGAGCTAAGAGCTTTACAGATGGAGCCTTCATGTTTTCTTCTGTTTCATCATCAGTTTATTCTACATTCTAGTTGGTTTAGCCAGCTATATAATCCTGCATCTTAATCCCATGAGGTAGAGTTGCAATTTAAGTGCTAGAGTTTGAATTTTTTTTCTTACAGGCCGGAGAATTTACAGACGGATGCCCAGCGCTGTCCTTGAGTGTGAATGATGACATTCAGAGTTCTTGCACGCGCTCACCATCCTTCTGCGCGCTAATGAAGCTGAAAGTGCGCAAACAGCCGAAATTATTTCAATTCCCCAACACGGTTCATAATGACCTTGTATATGTTTAATGACGCTCTCCGGCATTTGCATACCGCTATAGACATTAGCATGGCACTACTGATCTCGCTGGCTCATGATGCTCATTAGAGAAGACAGAGCATTAAAGAGAACCTTCTCCATGCCAATACCAGGAGTGTGAGTGCAATCGTACAACTAAGGGTGTGGTTGTGTTGTTTGAAGCCCTTAAAGAGTTAAAGAAGTCTAACTCAAAGATGATATCTTCATGTGCAAAGGTAATATTTCCTCATTTATTTAGGTTTTGATAAGAGCTTAATAAACTTTTTAGACTTTTTGCAGTCCGTGTATTGTGAAGCCAATCAAGAAATTCCTCCAACAGGAAAGCTTTGATATCACCAAATTGTTATCAGTAGCATAGCAACCCTATAGCAAAGGGTTAATTGAGATCAGGGCTGACATTAAAGTGGATCAAAACCTGTGATTTTCACTATCCCAGGTTTTGGTCTGTCCCTCTGGGGCGCACCTGTTTGGGATGTCACACTGTGTGAAACTCCACTGGACTTTCTTACCTTTGCTCTAGCCCACGGTGCAGGCACGGCTTTAATCCAATCAGCCTTTCCAGCTGCAATATTATTGTATGCCAGCCGCTCACATCAGCGGTGCATGACATAACTCACATCCTTCAGCTGTGTGTGGCCACGCACAGCCATTCATTTGTGGCAGATGTGGCTGTGCACTGCCAAATAGGATATGAGTGATGACGCAGCCGGCCATGCATGCGCCGTGGGCTCTGTGGAGACGTACGTTTATCGGGTGAATAGGGGGATTTCACAGAGAGGAACATCCCAGTTTGAGATGCCCTGGGGAGAGGGAATCAGTCGACTCTGAAGTGTCATAGACTCTAGGGCCAATTTTGGTCTGCTTAGAGAATGTAAGCACTTTTTACAACTTTGATGGCCTCTCAAAAGGAGCACTTCTTGGTCCAACCCTCCAAGTCACATGAGCCTCTGCCTAGATGAAGTTGGCCATGCAACTCCTAAAAGTTTATATGGGTCAGAAACTCACAATACATAGCCTTTTGGGCACACTCCCTAAGTCCCCACCATCAGGGGTACTCGGGCCAAAATAATCCTTGGATTTAATGCCTCTGGCCTGTCCATGAGCTGCTAAGCCCCATTGTAGTATTTCCGAGCTAGTCAACGAGTGAATAAATAATAATGAGCAAAGGGGGTGGGAGTAGCTCCATCACTATTATTTATACAAAATCATCATCATTATTATTCAGGGCCTGGGAACCAATTTACCGCCCAGTTTAACCCTCTCATCATCCAAGTATTAAGCACCAAACATGTCTAGCTATGTGGAAAGACAGAGATTTGGTTGCACATATCTGCAACTATATATATATATATAACTGTCTTTCCACACAGCTAGACATGGTTGTTGCTTGATATTTAGTTGATGAGAGAGTTAAACTGGGCGGTAAATTAGTTCCCAGGCCCTGAATAATAATAATTTTGTATAAATAATAGTGATTGAGCTGCTCCCACCCCCCCTTTATTCATTTGAATTGCCATGAGCACAAGCAGGGAGGAATTCAGTCAATATGGATTTCTCCCTGTGAAGTGTTCTAAAGGGAGGCTGGCAGCTTCCCAGGTGAGTAGCTCTCAAATATTTGTCTGCATTGCATGTCCCAATGTTGGGGACTCAAAATTAAGAGTAGGGACCACACTAAACACAGAGTGCCTTGCCGGGGCAGTGTGGCTTCCACATGTATCTGCAGATATATGCAACCAAATCTCTGTTTTTCCACACAGCTAGACATGTTTGTTGCTTGATATTTAGGGGTTTATTTATCAAGGGCTTGCGCCAGGTAGTGTCTGACGAGCGCCAGGTACCGCCAGCTAACGGCGGCTACCGACTCAAGTACGCCCGGCGGCGGTCACAATGACGCATTTATCACGCTAAATGAGGCTAGTGCCGGCGAGAGCTTCAGCTAGCGCGGGATTCATCATGTAGCCGACTGCAACGAACAGCGCCGCTGCTAATCCCATCACAGCGACAGGTATGACCTGGCGCTCCCTGGCGTTGTCCAATGCATTTCAATGGAGCAATCTTTAAATAATCATAATTAATTGCTATTAATGTTTTTTTTTTTTTTTAATGTCAAAAATTCTGTGACCACTTCTGCAATGTTAGGTTTTTTTTTTTAAATAAAAAAAAAAAATTAAAAATTGTGCAGAATTGATATTACAGGTCTGATATTAATGTATTCATATTACAAAATGTTTAGAAAAACTTGTATAATTTTTACATAAAAAAAAAATGGTTGTTTGGGGGTTAAAAACAACTTTACACACATCGCCGCCAGCGCTCTGGGGTTTAAACAAGGAATTCACAGCGCGAGAAATTTTTGAGCGTGATTTGTTAATGAATCTGCAGCAAGCCGTTCGCTCTGGCCATTCGCTGTCAGGCGCACCCATACAACGCGGAACCTGTGAAACATCGACCCCGTATTCATTACCACACACCGACTGAGTCGCTGTCAACAAGCAAACCCCGGCCAAGCACAGCGAATACTAGCTGGCGCTGTGAAAATCACGCTACTGGCGCTCATCTGTCGCTACCTGGCGCTATTAATGAATCAGCCTCTTAGTTGATGAGAGGGTTAAACTGGGCGGTAAATTAGTTCCCAGGCCCTGAATAATAATAATAATTTTGTATAAATAATAGTGATTGAGCTGCTCCCACCCCCCTTTATTCATTTGAATAAATCATAAACCAAAGCTGAGGGATATAAATGCTGGGTGTTCATATAGGACATGGAGGTTAGACTGAAAACTGTTGTCTTGGACTGGGAATTAGAGCATGGCTGAACCCTAAACCCATACTGAGAACTAAAGCGGGGCCTAGGGCATCAACCTTAAAAGAGCTGGTAAATAAGAAAAAAACACAAAAAAGATCCAAGACCATTTAAAGGTATTCAAATTTATGGTTATGCATTTTTAACCAGGTTTTTGGTTTTGATGACAGGCACAAAACTTTTTACCCAGGACAGATGCTGACTGGCGTTAATTATTGGCACTGAAATAAAGCTGAAAGACTTTGAGATATTTTGCCAAGAACAGTTAAAAAGCATGCTAGAGCTTGGAGGTAGCATCAGGTCTGAAATAGAGGAGACACTGCACTCCATAGTGAATTGCACACGAGTCACACATGTCTGTATCAGCAGTGGAGAGCAGTGTATCGCCACATCACTAAGTGGCAACAGCAGGAGTGTGGTGAGCGATCCAGCTAGAAGGTGCAAGAAGAACCTCTAACCGGTCACATGACAAGGTTTGGAAGGCCTATGCCGTTGACCTTGTGTTTGACACCTGTCGCCTATGGGATGGTAACATTTTTTAGATCTGCTTTAATTCCCGGGTTGTGTTCATGTACGGTAAGCCAAGTCTCAAATAATCTATTGCTTTTTGTCATAAGTTGGGTCTCTCTGAGTTAAGGGCCTACAAAGGCACCTTCCCTGGGTATGCAATTTTTGTGTGCATTTGCCAATGTATGCAGCTATGTCATCTTTTGTAAGTAGTGGTTGCAGAGCTTGTTGGTGGTAAGTAGAACTTGGAGTGCTGGGGGATGTCTGCATGTGGATTGTCCAAATAAAAGTCATTTCCACTGAAAGCTGCATTGTATGCTAAAGTCTCTACAAATACACCTTCTTGGGGCTAAACATAACCAACTATTTAGTATTTTGTCTCTAGGGCTGCTCCTAAGATGCAAATTACGAGCCCATAGTCGCCTTGTAAGACTTAACCAAATAAAGGTCCCTCTCCACTGTTGTGTTCACTTCAAACATCCAATCCTATGCTGCAGGTGTTCCTTTTTGAACTCCCCTGCATATAATTGAGTGTTTGAAGTGAGCCCTTTCAAAGTATTGCTTAAGAATAGGCTAGAAATCTTTTTGCGTCAAACATAAGAAGTTTTCCAAAACCAGAAACAGGTCAGGTGGGTGCACATGCCTTCTACAAAAATAATATATTCTTATTCCTGTTACTGCGAAGCAAAGCAGAAGAACAGAAAAGAGGTGCTCTATCTAGGTCAACATGTAAAAGAAGGATTCTTCCTGATAGTGATTGCTACTCAATTGAAAAAATGCAATCGGATTTTAAATCTTACACTTGTACTGCAATTAAACTGCCTGTCTTCTTTGGAGGCGTGTTTTGGGTGATAAATACATATTCAACAGACTTTTCTTTTGTGTTTATTTATGGTGCATAAGTGGCTATATATATATATATATATATATATATATATATAGTGACATATTTGCTTATAGGCACCCTAGGGCTCAACAGACAACCAGAAGGCAAACATCACCATTTGTCACTTTTCACAATTACTTATCTACCGTCTACATTTATGTTTTGAGCTGTTAAATACAGTTGCCATATTTCGAATTTTAACCCCATACCAACTATTGCATTACCAATACATCTTTTGTAGGAAATATGGATTCAAGAAATTCCCTTATCTTAGTTCCCTTAACCTTGACCACTGACTATTTATTTATCAGTGCCCTAAATTGATGCATTTTACTCATTTAAGTCTCCAAACGCTAACTTCCCCCAACCTTATCCTCCTTGGTAACAGAGTAAAATGAGCCATTTCAAAGGATGTCAAAATATCTGATTATGGGGGTAATTTACGAAAGGATGTGCCCACATCCGCCACGTATCCGCGTGGTTTACCCATTTACCATGTGAAACTTTGCCTGTGCCATCGGCGATGTTCAGGTATTTTATATTTACTTCTATTTCAGTTCGGCTCAGTGAATGCTGGCGAACATTGTTGCATTTGCCACCTTTTCAATGTAATCAATGTTATTTAGAGAGAGATTGTCACTTTTCAGTTTTTTTATTTAACTTTTATATTTTCAAAATATCTTTTATTCTTAAGCTTTTCAAACAACCACAGACACTCCCACGATACCACACATATATTCTGAGACCCCTCCAAAGCCGACATATGCTAGAAAAGTGTGTTTTCAGCAAGGTTTTTTCTAAAGAATTCTGCCACAGCAGTTCACTGTCATATAGCCGGCATTCTCCAAACCACTTTTCAATGTAAATTCCTGTGATTCTCGCCAGCTAATTGCGGAGCAAACACAGCAAAATACATTGCGAAGGTCTGTGTTCACTGGTGTTCGCTGCAGTCAGGTGGCATCGCATATTTGGAGCACATACTTATATGTCAAGCAGCGAACGGTAGGGAACATAGTAAATCACCATAGTATAAATCATTATAGTAAATATGAATACTTTATAAATTTAAAGATTAGCCATTTGCTTCCATTTCTGGGTCGTGGTTGAGCTGGGAAGAACATGTTGTCACCTCCAACTTCAATTCCAAGTTGTCAATGCTCTTATTCTGTTATCATGTTGAAAATACGGATCCCATGAGCTCTTTTTCTCATCATGGTCCTTTTTAACTTGCCTGCTGGCTATTTATTTGCCCATTCTCCGATCCCCTTCCAAATCATAATATCCCTAGTAACCTTGAATACTGAATCAAAAGTCAGGTTCACTGGTCTGGTTTTAAAGTCTTGCCTTCTTTTATAACAAACCGGACCAAAGAAAGCTTAAGCCAGGAGTCCACATGAATGCTTCTTCCTTGACAAATTGTGTTTTGAAGTGGACCAAAACCCACAGTGATTGGCCCAGGAATCTATTCCTTTCCCCTAAATTATGTCAAGTGAGCAAAAATATGATAAATAAGGTGTAGGAGCAACAATGATGGGGCCCCCTGACCTTTTGGGTCCTGGTGAGGTCACACCCTCTGGCCCCCTTAAGTCACGCCCCTGTATATAATGCTCAGATGTCAGATGAGAACATTAAAGAATAAGTATCTATAAAGAGTCATTAAATATATCCTTAATATAGTTTGACAAATATGACAAGTGGTCCAGGTACATCAGGTATGGGAGGGTAATATAAAAACTGGAACAACAATAATAGGAATGTAAAAATTATTGCAATAGTGTTAACTGAGTATCCTACAGAAGGTCCAGGAATATGAAATGAATCTCCATGAGCCAAGAGCTACCTGTCTAAGCAGGCATTGCAAAGAACTACATAAAGGAGTACTGGTCCCAGGAAGTAGGTAACAAGCCCCTGCTGAACACATAGGGTTAAGAGCTGAACACTAGAGGTGGTCTAGAGGGGTGGTGCCAGAGGGGAGGGGTGATTAGGTCATAAAGCTTGGGAAGCTGGGGAGTTGAGGGGGTTATCAAACCAGAAACCTAGATGTTAGAGAGTCAAGGGATGGATCCTTGAGCAATAAACTAGGGAGGTTAGGAAATCATGGGAGGGTTGCTCAACAATTAAGCTGGGGTGGTTGGGGATTTAGGGGTAGGTGTGCTCAGGAAATAAAGCTAAGAAGGTTGGATAGTTGGCATGCTTAGTGAATACAGCTAGGGAGTAGGGAGGGGCAGGGGGGGGAGATTTCAGAGTCAGGTGGGGTCCTCACTCATTAAAGTTTGGGAGGTTGGGGAGTCAGGAGTCTTAGGGGAGGTGTTTAACAACAAGGTTACAAGGGTTTGAGAAATGGGGGGTTGCTCAGGCAATACTATACAATAGGAGAGATATCGGGGTTGAGAGAGGCAATACAGATAGAAAGGCTAGAGAGGGTTGGGGTGTGAGTTGAGGGGAGGGATACTCATGCAATACTGTTAGGGAATTCAAGGAGACAACAGGAGGGTTCTTCAGTTAATATAGTTGTGGAGGTTAGGGAGTCAGGGGAGTGGTGCTCTGAAAATAAAGCTATAGTAGTTGGGGAGTAAGGGGAAAGGTGAAATGGCTGGGTCAGAGAAATAAAGACAAATCCAGAGCACCAATGGTGGTTCACATCTGTTATATTTTTCCCCTATAAATTGAATATTGGTGTTACTCTCAGTGGTCTTCTGTTTGCTGAGGTGTGTTCTGTATTGATTGGATACTGAGTTTCACAAAAGGCAAACCTAATTAAAAATGTCTGCCCCTTCCCAAATGATGCCTTCAAGGCAGGCAAATCCTCCTCCTGAAACTCATCAGATTGACTGTTAACCTTTAAAAGCCCAGCTGCCAATACAGTAGCAGCAACATGCAAGGGGGTATGGGATGGCAAGTAGTAGAATAGCGGCTATCCGCCTACTGCAGTAAGAGAAATACACTGCAATTCTATCCACCAAATCAAATGGGCCCCTTTGAAGCTCGGTCTCATAGCAGGCTAACAGTAAATGTTCTTTTGTGTATTGTTTGTGTTTTTGAAATGCACCCACATAAAAAAGTGGCTAAAAAAGCAATCTGATCTCTCCGCACAGACTCTCATTAATCAGGTCAAATGAAGAGAACTTAAAAGATTTTACGTTATTCTCACATTCCTCATATTGGGGAACTAGAAAAATGCAGCACTCCACAGACATAATAGCAGTTCATTTTTACCTGGGATTTTACAATGTTCCCATTAAGTTTCCCAGCAGGAGTGCTGTGCAAAATTATCTAACAATTTATTTGTGCAGACAAAACAAGAAATCCGAGCACGTACTTCTAAATGTGCCTGCAGTCTTCGGGGCTTTGTTGTTCCTGTCTAATGGTTACATGGAGGATTGTGTTGCTATTATCACCTTATGGTGAAAAATACTTCCCATGGGGTTTTTTAGGTTGTAGCGTTACAGAGATGAGAGAAACACATCAAGAGTACAGATTAAGACTGGACCTGATGACTTTTTACTCTATTTAAAAAAAAAAATCATTATTCATTTCTACTGTAATTGGGTTATATTCATTATAACTGCAAGGGCTTTAGCATACAACATAGCCTTTGTTTCTATAGGCAGTCATAAAACAAGTGATGCTCCCAATTCTTACAGGATGATTCATTAATAGCGCCAGGTAGCGACAGATGAGCGACAGTAGCGGTATTTTCACAGCGCCCGCTAGTATTCGCTGTGCTTCGCCGTTGTTCAGCTGTAGACATCGACTCAGTCGGTGTGCGGTAATGTTGAATACGGGGTTATGAGTCGCTGTTTGACAGGTTCCGCGCTGTATGGGAGCGCATGACAGCGAACGGCCATAGCGAACGGCTCCCACCATATTCATTAACAAATCACGCTCCAAAAATTCTCGCGCTGTGAAAAGCTTGTTTAAACCCCAGAGCGCTGGCGGCGATGGGTTAAAAGTAGTTTTTTAACCCCCAAACAACCATATTTTTAGAAAAAAAAAAAACATGTTTTTCAAAACATTTTGTAATATGAATACATTAATATCAGACCTGTAATATCAATTCTGCACAATTTTTTTTTTTTTTTTTTTTTTTAGCTTAAAAAAAAAATCTAACATTGCAGAAGTGGTCACCGAATTTTTGACATTAAAAAAAAAAATAGAAAAAAAATAATAGCAGTTAATTATGAATATTTAAAGATAGCTCCATTGAAATGCATTGGAGAGCGCCAGGTAGCGAGAGGTCATACCTGTCGCTGTTCAAGGTCGCTCGCTGGCGCTGTGGGGTGAGGCTGGAATAATGATGAATGATTCGCTATCTGGCGCTCTGTCAGTCGCTAAGCAGGATCGGCTTGATAAATGTGTGATTGCGGAGGGGAGCCGGCGTTCTCGTGGCGGTGAGCGTCATTACCGTTCGCTCACCATTCGCTACCTGGCGCTATCCCTTGTTAAATAAGGGCCCAAGTCACTGGACCATCTGACTGTAGGACACCTATGGGGTGACTGCTGAAGTCACATGGCTTACCATCAGGATTTTGTGAGAGTAACATAAAAAAGAGAAAAAAATGGTTGTGTCCCGTAGAACCTTAACACCAGGGTTCACTTACTTTTATTGTAATTTTTTCATAATAACACAACTCAACTTTGCTTTTGGTGTTTTAATTGCCAGTATTTTGTTCAAACTTCAACTTCATATAGATTTATTATGGCTTTTAAGCTGCCCATCTAGCCTAGAGCAGGAAATATTAAAGGGACCAGAGATAAAAGACTAAATGGGTCTGGCCTCTACCAGATTTAAAACCTTTTCTATGTGTAAAGCTATTTTTTCCAAGATCAAGACCCTCTAAAATACCCCAAGTCACCCACCTGCCCCTCTTTGGTTTAAAAGCCATAGCAATGCCCACAAGGCAAGTTCACATGGCCTGCACACAATGATTTTGGAACACTTTAAGATATCTAAACTTGTCTTTCTACTGGTGTATACTGGCTAAAGTGGACCAAATCCATTCCTTGAAGACTTCAGGTCTGCCTAAAATCCTTCCCTAGGGGACAGCCCAAATCAGAATGCTCCACAATGTAAATCTCACTTAGTCCAGGGAGCCCACGGTGGGCAAATTCACTCACCACTCGGTGAGCTGTAAGGACATGGTAGACCTCGTGAAAGTCAGGATACTGCAGCAAAGCAGAGAATTCTACTGACTGCCAAATATGACCACCACAAGATCCCAGGATTAGGTCTGATTTTGATCCACTATCAGATTTTAAGAAGGTGGCCAGGGGCGGACTGGCCATAGGGCATACTGGGCAAATGCCCGGTAGGCCGTCACCTCCTCGGCACTGGCCGCCTGCCGATCCGGTAGTTTATTGGCTCCAGCAATGCTTCTTGCAGCGGGCTCGGTGAGTAGGAGTCGCTGCGGGCTGTCCGGCGGCCTGCCACAAGAAGCTTTGCTGGAAAGCCGGCATTATAGTTCAAAGCCAGCAGGTGGTCAGTGCAGGGGGGGGCAGCAGAGAGCAGGCAGCCAGGGTGGAAGTGCAGGGCTGATGGCAGAAAATCGTAAAGTGCGCTGTCTGACCGGTAGTGAGGGCCGTCTGGAGTCCTTGCCAGCTCGTTATTGCAGAGCGCTGGGGAAGCGGTCTGTATGTTTATTTGTTTGCTGTGTCTGCGCCTGCTGTGAGGTAAGCGGTGCCCCCCCCCTTCTACTTCCCTCTGACAAGAGCCGAGGAATGGGGTCACGACTTGGCCAGTTAAAGCGGTGCGATGCCTGCAGTCCATGACCTCCCTCCTCTATATGCCTCATTCTCCAGGCTCTTCTCCATATCATCCTCAATCATGACAACAAGGCCCATGGCCGAATAGGGATCCTGTCCTATCCCCTCTATACAGGTTAGAGATCAGACATGCTGAGCTTCTGTGCATCTGTCTGCGGTCCCATTTGGTAACCAGAGTCTGTCTTTGTCTTTACTTCCTCTCTCACCTTCTTCTTTTCTTCTCACTTTTCCATTTTTTTAAATTTCTTTCTTATTAGCTCTCTTTCCTTTAACTCCTTTTTGTCTTCCTTCCATCTTTCTTCCACTCTCTATTACACTTTCTTTACCTTCCTTTTCACACCTTCCTTCTTCTCCCAGTTCCCCCCCCCCCCCACTTTTCTTCTCTTTATTACTTTTTCATTATACCTCTTTTGTTTATATTTCTTTTTCTTTCGCTCTTTCTTAATTACTCTGCTCTTTGTTTCATGCACTTCCTTCTTTTGTTCTTACCTCTCTCTCTCACTTACTGTTTTCATCTCATTTTTTGCTTTTCACTTCCCCCTTTCCCTTCTTCCATTCCTCCTCACTTTCAGCTTTCTTTCATTGTCTTCTCTCTCGCTCTCTTTTTCTCTGTCCCTCATCCTCTGCCTCTCTCTATTAACTTCTCCCTTTTTCTCTCTCCTGGCAGTCTCCCTCTGTTTTCTCTCCTTCTACCAGTATTTTTTATTTCTTTTTGGCTATTTCTCTTTTGCTTTCTCTTCTATTTTTTTCTCAGGGGTTCAGACATTGTGGATGTACAGGGCACCAAAATTCCTAGTGGTGCTTCCCTACATAACCATGCCCAAATTGGTCGTTATTTTATGCAGGGAAAGGTGGCAACCTTAGCCGCTGACGCTGTACACAGGGTTGCACACGCACTCGCTCCCAGTCCCAGGTGCCGCCATCCACTCGCCTATACTATAAAGGCAGTTTTTGCAGCTTTTCTTGTCATAGGTCACATGAGCAGGACTGGAGAGGAGGAGAGCAGCAGATGAGAGAGAGGTTTTCTTGTGCCAGCAAAACATCCCCGTCAGCCCCACCCCCACCTTCCTAATGCTTTCTATGCCCTGGGAGAAGGCTAGTGGTTAGCTATGGAATCAGTTAGATTCCAGGGTTGGCCATGATGGGTTTCACACTGCACCCTGGGTTGGGATGCCCCGGGGAGGTGGACCACTATCCCAATAGTGAAAATCCCAGGATTTGGTCCACTTTTGGGCCAATTTTTTCTTCATTGAAGACAAAAAAAAAATATTTGTAAACTTGTATAGGATCAAAATGGGGGGAGCATAATAATAGGGTTATTTGGGGGGATTCTCTACTGCACTGTTTATGTGGTGATTTGGGGGGATTTTCTGCCGGATTGCTCTTTAAGGGGTGATTGGGGGGATTCTGCACAACTCTTATTATCGGGGGGGGGGGGGGTGTATTATATGGGGCCAGACACACTGCAGAAGGGCCGGTGTGACCAAAAAAGTCCCGGGCCGTTTATTAACTCCAGTCCGCCCCTGAAGGTGGCAATGCCATTGCAGCTATAAAAGGACTACACTCCCCTTCCATGAAGAAGTATGGGGCCAAAGACATCTGGTTCACAACAGGAAAATTCACAAAAGGATAAGGAATAAGCACTGATCACTTAAACTATGGCTTATGGCAGCAGTTCCCTGCCCTTTTATTTCAAGTATCACTATCACACAATGTTCTATTTGTCTAAGTACCACCTGGTTATATATATATATCTATATGTATAGATTGTCAGTCAACTAAATTAGTGGTAAAAAAATGTAAGTGCGGAAAATGCAACATCAACTTGTGAAGCACTTTGATATTAATTAAACAAATCGGACTTGGGTAGATTATGGCAGCACATGTACATGTTAGTCTGTAGCCTCGCAGTATATCACCATTGCATACCTCTAGTGATATGCATGCCACTGGTTGCTAAACCCTGGCTTAGGGTGTTAAAAAGTAAATATAACCTTAATTTTAGTAGAAAGTATTTAAAATCTAGGAGCCAGTTATAAGTTTGAATTTAATGTTAAAACTTAGTGTAGGTGCCTGCCCAGCTTATTTTACTGAAACCAATGGAAACACATCTGATATGTTATAAGGGACTATGAGATACTCAGATGTCTCAATAAAGTAGACTAAACACACTTACCAAAAATTGGATGAATTACTTCATGGTTGCCGCTGCGTGGAATCCCCAATGAGCCTAAAGGACATAAAAACCATCTAGTCACTTCTTGGGCTTTCTTAGAGAGTTATACTGTGATTATGAAGATAAAAATGAAGATAATATAGAATAAAAAAAAGGAATGAGGAAAATTGTACTTAGCAGTAGGGATGAGTATAGGGGTAGCGAAGGCATGTTCTGTTTCTGAACATGCCTATCCCAGTGCATTGCCATTCTGGGAAAACTCTGCTGGGATTTGGAGGCAGAAGGTCTTTGAACTCGTCTGTCTCGACAAAGGCAAGCATGGATGATGCAAATTTTATGGCCAGCAATATGTTTTATTTTTAGGCCAGTCAAGACAGACAAGTTATGAACTAAGAAAGCCAGTTCAATGACTGAGAAAACATTGCACAAAGTCTGGCTGCTTAGAATTAGAATGAATGTGGAATTTATGGCTCTAGAGGCATTTAGTTACGGTAACTAACTTCCAACTAGTGGCTACAGGTATCCATGTTTCAGTGATGGGTCCACCATGGGGTAAACAGTGCAAAGCTGAGTAGGTATACACTGGAGACACTAGACAAGTAATGCAAGTAAAGGTGAATGCATGGAAACACTGAATATAGTTTGCATTTATTGTTTAAGTTTTGGCGAGCGTTATGACTACATTTCAGTTCCAGCAACCACATAGCCCCGACAGGCAATTACATCGCTGGATTACTCTGGGGTACTGAGGATCCGGTTTAAGTCCATCTAGATCAGCCCGCATATAAAAAACGGTGACAACATAGTACAGTATGTCAGGCTAATAAAAGACTTTAGTCCATCCAGTCAGCCTGGAAAAAATGAACTACTTCCAGTGGTCTGGTAGCCATAGCTGTTAATATTATTACATGCAACTGGGCCACTTTTGAACTCCTTCAGTGTATTCCTCATCTCCTCCTCTAGCACTTCCTCTAGTAGAGAGTTCTATAGTCTCACTGCACTTACAGTAAAGAATCCTCTCCTATGTCCATCCCCAGTGTAATAATTACAGTCCTTGGTAAAAACAGATCATGGCACAGTCCTTTGATTGGACCCCGAATATATTACTTTGCTATAACATCATCCCTAAAGTGGAGAGAAGCCCATTTGGGTGCTTCGCTGATCCTGCTGGGTCCCCCCACTCGAGCAGCCGGGCGATGCCACAAGCTCAGCAGTGGTCTGGTCCTCATAAAAATTTTGAAGCCACACCCACCTTTTAGAGATCGCCCTCTGGCTGAAGGGGCGGAGTGATGTGCAAGGTGCCGGGCGACGCGCTAACGCTGGCTGGCTGCATCCATGGCTTTCACACTGGGTGCACCCCACTCCCGATCCCACCAATAAGCTAGGCGCAGGGGGAGCACACAGCTATAGTGAAGCCAGATATCCGCCGTTGTTGATCGTAGCGTTGCAGTAGCTTCCCCGTAATGGTGAGTTTACCAGTGACCCCACGGGTTTCACACAGCAAGGCATTCCGCTATAGCATGTCCCAGAGGCAGACTAGCTGCCGGCTCTGGAATCTTTTATGAGTTTTAACCTTACATTTATTAGAATTAAACCTATTTTTCCATTTCTCTACTCATAGTAAACTTCCAACTTATCCAAATTAATTTGTAGCTGCCAGTATTTTTTTTTTTATTTACTGGCCACTGGCCTGGTGGTGCTGGTATTGGTATTTTTACTGGTAATTGTCACTGCAGGTATACTTTTCCCATCTTCAATTATCAGTAAAAAAACAAATACCGACAATGCCAGGCCAGTGCCCAGTAAAGTAAAAAAAATAAAATACTGGCCAGGTGGCAACCCTAGCTGCATGTAATTCCTTTAGTATCGTATATTTCACCCTCCTCCTCTCAGTACGTCATGCATCTGAGGCAAGATGGTGACGCCTGTATCTTGCAGTCCAGAACAGTGTTGTAGCCCAGTGGAGGAAAGAATAACAAGTCACTAAAAACATAATATATGTTAATATTTATATTAATTTTAGATGCTGGGGAATAGTTTTTGAGGGGTTTGGACTTTTCAATAAATGATGCTGAAGGTCCAGTGGATTTTGACTATCCTGGGTTTTGGTCCACTTCGGCGGGGCACCCCGATCGGGGGTGCCCCGTTGTGTGAAACCCCCCAGAAAGCCCTGAAAACTCACCTCTCCCCGCTCCCACGTGACTACTGCTGCCAATCCCCGCCAACGGACAAGCGGGAGGCAGCGACGGACAATAGGGTGCGTGTCCTGCTAGAGGGACGAGCCGGAGACGGCGGCGGGCACCGCTGGATCAAGGATCAGGTAGGGATTTAGGGGTTTCTGGGGGGGTTTCACACAGCGGGGCACCCCCGATCGGGGAGCTGATCGGTCCGGGAATCTTATAGATTCCCGGGCCGATCACGGAAGGGTGTTGGTCCACTTTAAGATACTGAAGCTGTTTTGTTAAGTTATCCCTGGGCCTGGGTTTTTAAGGAACAGCAGGAAGTTTGTATTGGGTTCTGCCGTTCCTCTCCTTGCAGGAAGGGCTTTACCTGTTCACCTCAGCTCACACTACAGGGCTGATTCAACACCATGAGAATTTTTTTTCTCACTTTTGTATCTTGATTTTTTTCCTCAATGCAACTCAGAATCGTTTTTAGCTGTGCAAATCATTCAAGCATTTGCGCCTGTGCCAAATCAGTTCTTATATGTTGGGAACAGTCAGGGGAAGCTGTGTGGTGATCAAGCCTCAACTTTTTGTTGCAAGTCTAAACTGTGCTATACTGGTGAGGAAAGCAATTTGTGTTTGCATTTCAGCCCAGATTAGAAGGACTTTATGTTGCCATGTATCCTGCACCCTTTTGTATGCTGAAATACATGTGCAATTTATATTGGACTTTTGCTGGATTGACTGCAGGTTACAATTATGACAAGTTATATAGTGTCTATAAGCATTGATGTGTTGCCTTTCCTGCATATTAAGCTGGCCTCCATCACTTCTTATTTCTGTCTGTAGTATGCACCATGTAAGGTGACATTCTCTGCATGAATTTATGTTTTAGTAAAGCCAGCTCCTGTTACACCACTAATGTATATCTGGATTTGACTCAGCACCTAGCACTCACAATCCTTACAATATATATTACAGAGACATGTGCCTAGTACTGACCACTGCAGTAGTCCACTAGAAATGGTGATCCAAGCTTTAAGTTAAAACCATCTGTTACCTATCATCTAGCCAGGTACTTACCTATATACATACATTTTTCATTGTCCAGTATCAAATGACATCCAGTGACTCCCCTTTTATTTAGCATTACCCTTAAGAGGCAGCTGTAACAAATGGCACATAGCAGGGTGGTTTTTAGGCTAAATCGCTAAGGGTGAGGCAGGGCCGCCACTAAAAATGTTTTGACCCCTTACAACAAAGCCTGGGCCCCCCTCATGGTAACCTATATGTGAAGGCTTGGCACCTAGTTTAAACAGGGCCTCTGTCCCCCAAGGCAACCAGGCACCCCTCAAAATGCAAACCATTCACATAGGAAACTGATGTTCAGACTAGGGCCCCATCCATCACATTCTAAGTTATGGGAAATCCAGACACAATATCTTAAACTTAAATGACTGAGATCCTAGTTTGAACTGGGCCCCACTTTTTTAACTATATAGGGAACTTAAGTTCAGACAAATGACCCAGCCATTAAATTATAGGTTATAGGGAAGCGCAGACACAATATAGGCTGTATAGAGTCTACCCTCCCTCATAAACTATATGTGATGGCTGGCCCAACCATTACATATAGGTACAGAAGGAGGGACAAGTACCTCCATTCATCATCTGCATCAGCGGCAATAGTGTAGCAGCCGGCATGTCTTAGGACAGGGATGCCATTAGAACTGCCTGGCTGGGGGCCCCTCTTAGTACAGGGCTGCCTAAGCCCCATACTGGAGTCTTGGCTATCCTGCCCTGATGACTGCCCTGGGGTGAGGAGAAGAACCCCCCATAGTAGCCAGTGCCACACCACAAACACAATAGTTATTCATTATCAAGACCCCCCCAGACCCAATAACTTATATGCAGAGTGCAAGCGGATCCCTCTGTAAAATAAAGCAATGCGCTTTGAGCAAAGCATGGCACTGACCTGTGCAGAGAGCAGCCTGTGCAGCCTTTTACTCACCCTGCCTCCTGCATTCTGCTCCCAATCATCCGTGTTTCAGGCAGGAGATGTAGGCAGCACAATTTTGGATTACAGAGGTCATGAAGCAGAATGCAAGAACTGTTGATGATGATGGCATGTTTCCCAGCCACACTCTGCTCTTGTCGATGTCCTGCCTTCCTTCCTCACACACATTCCCCCAGGGCATAGCAGGGGAAATGTAAAGTACTCAGGGGCCATTCCAGTACAATGCAGGGAGTGCCGCGCTTGGCGTCCCCTGCCTTTGTGGCTCCTGAGCCTGAGCCTAGAAATGACCCTGGCACATTGCAGGTGGGTGTAGGCAGCCAGGGGTGACATGTATTCCTCCTTGGAATCCTTGGAATTATCCACCATAAAGGCACCTTTACCACTATGTTTGTCATGACACCACAATGGGCTAACAGAGACTCTGTTACCCGATTGTCCAAATAAATATGGAACTGTCCCTTTTCTTGCCTGTGAAATATGGAAGAGGCCTTGGGGATGCACAGAGGCTGCTTTTAGAGCATTTGAAAACACAGAGGCTGACCTATCCACAACATCAAACATTCAAACACACAAACAAAGAATGTTTAATACTTTGATCCCTGGGATTTTGATGATAATTAAGTAATGTTGCCCTTCACTTTGGGCATTCCCTCTCCAGCACAATAAAGGCAACCTATATTTAAGATCCCCGAGCCACTAAAACCATACATTTTCTAAAAGTTTACTTTTTACGACTGCAGTTAACACATATTGATCATGTTATTTAGCTAAATCAGGAGGGAAGGCGTTAAAATGGTCCAGATATCTCCAAAACATGGCCTGTTTTCCAAGACGTTGGTCTTGAAATTTAAATGTTCTCTCCAATGTAATATGCTACATATGCTTTACCAACCTGCTTCAAAGTTGTACGTTGTCCATTCTTTGAGTGTTTTAATGTGTTTTATTAGTATATGTGAAGAATGGAAACGTCTCAGCAGTATATAGCGTAAGTAATGGTGCATAAAGACTTAAAAGGCTCTTCAGCTTTGTGCCAGAAATGAAGTATGTCACTGTTCAAATTGCACAAAAAGGTTTTGGTAGCCTCCTTTGTTCAACAAGTCTACATGTTATTCATGGAAGCCTCTTGGCAGCCAGATACCAACCGATGAGATTTTAACATTGGAGAGCAACACCGGCCAGTTGCTTCTGTGTATGAAAATACACAACAAAATCATAGCTTGCCATGGTTTGAACGTGATCTGGCTTTCGGTATGCAGAAGACAATTCCATGCTGAGGGAAGTAACACAATAGTTCATTTACAGAAGATAATTAAAAATAGGGCTGTAAACAACCAGAAGGGAGGAAACGGGTATTTTTTGTTACTAAATACAGAGTCATTATTAAAGAACATTTTGCTATTATCACCCTCTAGGCACAGCAGACAGCAGTTATAGAAAGTAGTCCAAGTACTCAATGAATTGTTTCAAAAGGACCATTTACTGTTGAAAGGAAGCCTTTATGTTGTTATATTAGTGTTTTAATCAGATCCAGATTGAATGTTAGCCATGGCAGCCATATGCTTGTAGGCTTCATTGCTAAAGATACAACTCTCTAAACTGCTTGGTGCCTGCTAAATCTTAACATTTTGATATACATGAACCAGGCTTTCATACTTTGCGCGCCCCCCTTTTGGCATCCCCATTCCCTGTAAATTCACCTCGATCCCACACCTGTGGCTAAGTGGCACTCCACAACACCCCACAGCATCCCTATTCCCACTGTTCAAATCGGCACCACCAGCAGGAATTTAAGTCTGGCTGGCGAGGCAAACAGGGAACCAGCCTGAGGCCTGTACATGTGCTGTGGAATCAATAATCGAGGTGAGTTTTATAAACCGGGCCTTACCACTAGGGGAAGCTTTAACTTGTCCTAGAGTTTTTTAGAGCCTTAAGTGCTAGCGCCAAACAGCTCCACTTTTTTGTCCTCAGCAGCACTCTGCATCCGATTTAACAACTAAAAAAATGCTACCACTGATGTGGCCACAGGCAAGCAACTAATTTAACACTACTGCCGAAAAGGATGCAGCGCAGGGTGCTGTGGTTGAAGCAGCACCAAATGAAACCTGATTCTGTTGTTCCATATCCCATAGAGCACAATGGGCAGAACTGGATTGAAGTGTTTAATGCTTATAATTAATATTCAAAACATATATTTGAACAGAACTTGCACTGGGGCTTGTCAGTAATTGAAACACAGGACCTAGAAGGTCTAAAATCTTTTGGGGGGGGGGGGTATTTAAATTTGAATGCCTTTTTAATGTGTAATTTGGCTACTAAAACGTAGCCGAAATACACTGTAAAGTTTGTCCCCTTTGACCAGCGCCAGAAAATTACAGCACCAAAGACTTCAAGGAAGAAAAAAAATCATAAATATGATGCCGAACGCCGGAAAAACTGCAATACAAAGTGGCGCTCAGTGGAAGAGATAATCATCCGGGGGTCCAACAGGCGCTGACATAGGCTGGCCAATACCTAAGTGCAACAATCAAAGCCAATTAGTAGCGTTCTGTGCAGCGACTGCACAGCGGCAGATTAAACGCTAATGGCGGCGCTCCGATTCTGGTGCTATAGCCACAAAAATGATGCAAACAGACCCACATAATAAATAGGGTCCTTAGACTCTAATGTAGGTTTTGGTCCTTAAGCATAGAAAAGCATATAACAGCAATAGACAGAGGGAAAGTATGAGAAGAAGGTTAGAGGGAGAGTGAAGGAGAGATTGAAATAATATAATAGAGGGTGGTAGATAAAGAGAAATAATGGGCCAGGAGAAAATTAAAAAGAGACGGAGAAAGAGGAGTTGGAAAAAACGGGAGACAGAGTGTGTGTAGAAAATGGGAAATTCTATACCCTTCCTATCACCGGTCCACCCCTGGATTAAAAAAAGGGTTAATGCTACTATCCCCTAAAGTGGTGAAACTGTAAAACCGGTAAGCTGGATAACCTGTGACCCATGAATTTTATTCCCACCAGTGGAAAAAAAACATGAGCTTGGCATGATTTTATTTTCATTTTGGGTGTATAAGTGACCCCTCCCATCACTATCGAGCTTGTTTATATATATTTTTTTTAATGTTAGACCATGTTTGCAATAGAGCTTTGTTACATTTTAAAGGTATGAAAATTCCCTCTTGAAAGACCATTTAGTGATCAACAGATTTTCTTTCAATCAGTGGAAATTAATTATTGAGAGCCCATGGCAGGAAGTTAGCCAGACATCTGTTGTTAAAGGCCTAACACAGCAGGCAGATTAGCATCACCGTAGGCTCCTGGTTGCCTCTAAGTCAGATAGGTTACTTGACATTATGGTAAAATATTGGCCTGTTCTTCGTCACGCGTGATCAATGCCTTCATTGCAGAAATATTAAAATCTGATTATTAGTCATTGGCTAATTAGAGGTTAGTAGGAAGCTAATTAGAGCAGTAGGAAGCCTGAGTCGCCATGGTAATGTTAATTATGTCGTAATTTATGTTAAGTATTTTTACTCCACTCTCCATTTACTGAAAATGGAACTTTAGAAAGCATGTGCATTTTCAGCGTGCTGTTATATATTTTTTTCTTCTCTTGATGGAACTTAATAGCTACAAGCACTTTGGATTGTTCTTTGACAAAAAGAATAGGCATAGCATGTGTTATGCCGTCTTAGTCAAGGCTGAATTAAGTAAAAATAAAACAGCTTTATGATTTATAAATGCTGCAAATGCTAATGAATTAAATGGGTTTGTAAACGAGTCTATGTGTATTCGGGCACGTCAGGTTTTTCCAGGAGTCACGCTATTTTTTATCCCTCTAGCCTGGACATCTAGCAAAAAGTTCAAGGCAGAGGACAGGTACAAGCCTGTATTCTCTGCTGTCTCCTTTTTGCATAGTTTAGTATGAACTGAGTCCATACGGAATGATTCATGAGGAGTGGGGTGATTAGTAACGAGTTTTGTTCCTCAACTAAGCCAGCAGGTGGCAGCAGCAGCAATCTTCATTGGCTGGCAGCATAATTCTTTACTGATCCAAATAGAGCCTCTGTCATTACTAAGAGGCATTGTTAACTCTAGCGCCACGTATTGCCATTTGTGCATCTATGTAGCGGCGCTTAGAATGCCCGCAGGAGTACGCTACAAACTGGTAATTGGCGCTATAACCTAGCATAGACGGCGGACAAGTGACGCTGTAGTATCCTGTCCAGCACTGCAAAATGTGATGTCTGGAGGGCGCTGTAGAAGCACTCTCCCTCAATTAATGCAGCTTCTGAGCATACCAATGCTGCTAGTGTTTCATATAGCACCCCGAGGCCAAAGCGCCCAAGACGACGCTATATATAAAACAGGACAATGCTTCAGTGAACTATAGGTAGTGCCAGTTAAGTGCATCTGACACTCGGCGCTGAAGCCCATGTTTAAGAAAAAAAACACAAAGCCAGCATTGCGCTCTAAAACTGGGCGCTATAGCAATGATGTGAAAAGAGTCGTTATCTCAACATCTATACACCAGCACCAGGGTGAAAACATATGGAATAACATTGCTATAACACCGTAACAATGCAATGGCAGAGCAACACACACAATTCTGCATAAATAAAACAAAGGGGGTTATTTAAGAAGGGATAGCGGCAGGTAGTGGGCGCTGTACGCAAAACCACATTTATGAAAGGGAATCTGGTGAGCGACTCTGTGACAGACGCTCTGTCTTTTGGATGTCATCACTATTCAGTTGCCCACCGGGTCATTCCCTGACCTTTTCTTAATTAGGTCATTGTATTTTGATACTGTTACAGGCAATGTCATTGTATTTTGACTGCCATTGTGTATTGTTGATTACGTCACAGTCAATGGCATTGTCCTGATTGATTGTATTACGGCCTGCTATTGTTCTACTGATTGCGTCACCGGCAGAGTTGAGGGATTGTTTGCCCTGCTGCTATTGGTCGGTGTGTGTGTCATTGCATGGAGACTTGTGTATATAAGGCCTAGAGTGCCACTAATAAAGACACTTCACCTTTACCCTCAATACTGAGTTCTGTCTCTTATTGGGGGAAACGCTATATTACAGTTCACTAGCCCTTGTAAGGGCTGTTCCTGTTTCCTCACGGACGACTCTGGAATTCCGGCAGCACCTCTCACCATTGGGAAAGGACGTCTCGGGCGGTGAAGCCCTCCGGCGATAAGGGTTATCGCTACAGACTCTAACAGCGCCATGTAGCGTGTGATGTATTATTACAGGCGGCTCAGCGTATAGCGCTGGCGCTCTAGCCTCCAGAGCATCAGGTATTATCTTTCGCTCAGTCGCTCTCCCATACATTTCAATGGAAATTCCTTTTCTTCTGTTTAAACAGGGTTTTTATTTTATTTTTTTCTCTCAAATAATTGTGTCACCTCTCCTGGTCTAGAAAAAGTCATTTTTGTAAACTTTTTGGATTTTTTATATTTTTATGCAGAATTTTCATTACAGGTCTGGCATTAAACGTTTCTGATGTCACAGTGTTACAACATTCCATGTGTTTTTGCTTTGTTACAGGTGGATATGTGTTCAAAAAGAGGCTTTAATCACACAGCGTCTGGCGCTCTATAATATAGCGTCCAGATTTAGAGCACCATCGCTGTGTGTGTGTCCTTTTTTGATATTATTTTTTGAAGTAAGGTGTGGAGCGTCGAGAGTCAGTCGCACTGAGCTGGCGCTACCTCTCACTCCCTGCAGCGCTGTACTGGTGTTACAGCACACCCAACATACATCACATTCATCAATGCCGGCCAGGTTACTACAGCAACTGAGGCGCTCTGTTACAGCACTCGATACCCACTTACAGCGGTCGTTCTAAGCGCCGCTATACAGGCGATCATCTGCCGATACCTGGCGTTAGCAATGAATCAGCTTCAAAATATAACAATGTAAGGCCCTTATTCATCAAGCGATAGCGCCAGGTAGTGTCTGACGAGCGCCAGGTAGCGGCAGCTAACGGCGACTACCGTCTCAAGTACGCCCGGCGGCGGTCACAATGACGCATTTATCAAGCTAAATGAGGCTAGCGCCGGCGAGAGCGACGGCTAGCGCGGCATTCATCATGAAGCCGGCTGGCCCGAACAGCGCCGCTGCAAATTCCTTCACAGCGACACGTATTACCTGGCGCTACCTGCCGCTCTCCCATACATTTCAATGGCAGACGCTGCAATTATTGTTTTTAGTGGTTTTGGGGTTTTTTTCTTTGGTACAAAATTCAACACATGTTTATATTGATATGTTTTATGAATCTGGCTGGTTATTTATATGTATTAGAATTTTTTTTTATTTTTCACAATGTAATGTTGTGAGTGACATGGGAATTGCATCTCCTCCACCCAAACTCATTGGCATCAAAATCGCTGGTTTTCCACACAAACGGGGCTTGTAAAGCTATTTTGTAGCCTGTCAGGTTGGGCGGTCACGTTCGCTCTTAGAAATTGTCAGCGCCCAAGCTATTCGGCAGCCCTGTCCTTGATGAATCTGTGTTGGTCAGTGTTTGTGCAGTCGCTGTTTTAATTCGCTATGTGGCGGCGCGAGCGTCGCTGTGCCTCGCTGCGCTGCGTTGTGCGGCGCTGTGCTGTTCATACATGTGCCCTTCTGCCATTTGCAAGGAATTCACTTCCCGCGACCCCAGTCGTTGTTAATGAATACACTGTAGTTGTGAGCGTGCCTGGCCACATATTGCAGGATTAACATTCAGTCGTACCAGCTCATAACAACCCGTTATGCATTCTCATGTGTGCCACATTTTCAGGTAGTTGTCTAGTTTGATTGTGTGATGACTTTGTGAAGGAATAAGATCTGTATATTTTAGCACAACGGTGTATGCTTTAGAAGGACCTATGCATTACAGTATGTAGAATCCCCTGCTAAATCAAGCTAATAATTCGTGGCGCCTTTGGCCCTAGCTTGTTTTGCAGCGTCATTTTAATGTTTTTCCGCCACTTAGCGTGCACATAGCTGATATTAGCTTGTCCCTGTTGCGCGCATGTTTGTTTTTGAATTTTGAAGCACAGTTGCTTGCGTCATATCCGGTTCCGGGATCCTCCTTTGCGTTTCAACGCCACCTTAAGGTAAAAATGTCTAGCGCTTATGCCAATAGCATGTTTTGCAGCGTCATTTTAATGTTTTTCCGCCACTTAGCTTGCACATAGCTGATATTAGCTTGTCCCTGTTGCGCGCATGTTTGTTTTTGAATTTTGAAGCACAGTTGCTTGCGTCATATCCGGTTCCGGGATCCTCCTTTGCGTTTCAACGCCACCTTAAGCTAAAACTGTCTTGCGCTTATGCCACTAGCTTGTTTTCAAGCGTCATTTTAGTTTTTCCGCCACTTAGCTTGCACATAGCTGAGAATAGCTTGTTGCTGGGGCGCGGAGCGTATTTGTGTTTGGTTTTTTTTTTTTTTTTGGTCTAATGTCGCTTGCGTCATTTCCGGTTCCTGTTTCCTCCTTAGCGTTTCCAATATGGCTCCAAAACGCAGAGTAATGCGCCTCCCCAGCTCCTCCTCAGATTCCGGAACCACCACCCCTCCCCCACCTCCCCCACCTACCTCACCTTCCCCAAATACCACCCCTCCCACCCATTCCCCTCCTGGGCCAAGGAAACAAAGGCGCACCCGGGTGGATAGCCGTGTAAATGGCCAGGTGGTGAAAGTGAGTATTTTATTTATGTATTTTTAGCTTAAAAATTGATAAACACACAGGGGGGATAGGGGCAGAATTTGTATTGTTTTCAGGCCAAAATTTAACACTCCACGTGGGGCATCCCCATTGTGGATGTCCTGCTGGGATGGCCCCCCCCCCCCTGGAGGGCCATAAAAATTACCTCTGCCCCGTCCCATCTGTGCATGCGTGAGTTGCGGATGCCTATTGCGCTTACCTCTAGCAGGGTGTACCCCTGCGCCATACATATTTTCATTTTGTGTGCAGGCGCACTCCCTGTTAGAGTCAAACGCCACATGCGTACTTTGCCGTGCAGACACAGCTGAGCTGGTATGCACCTCCCAACGGCCTTGGATGCGCATACCACACCGGCGTGGAGCGCTGTGTTTGGCTTGCGGAGTGACGTGGGAGTGTCCTCAGCGGTGTATTTGTGGCCTTCCAAGGGGGTTGCAGACAGTGGGCCACCCACAATAGTTGTGGCCCACAAAAGTGCACCCAAACCCAGAATAATGTTAATCCTGGGTGTGGGTCCACTTTGATCTTGTCTCTGTATAACTGTTTATGACATTGTTCTGATGTCATGTATTTATTTTTTATTGTTTTTTTTTTTTTTTTCATAGGACTTCTGCCTGGCCGAATACGACTATGCCCGAGGAGCTAAAAAACACCTTGCCATGGAGGTGAAGGCCACTGTGTCCCGGCGCTTCAAGACCGACCTGACCATCCGGGCCATACAACAAAAATGGTCTGATTTCAAGCGCCGGGACCCAGAAGGCGTGTACCGCCTATATGATGCCTACGCATCAGGTAAGTTAAAGCTTATGTTCTTTTTTGCCTTTGTGCAGAATCATCTGCTAAGCTGTGTCCTTTTTTGCTCTTTATATTAATTATTTGCTTTCACCCCCTCCACACAGATAAGCGTCCTCCCCTGGGGAAACGTGGGAAGGGATTCCTCCCCCGAACCAGGCAGGCGGACTCGGGGGAGTCATCGGGGGAGGGTCCCTCCCGCGGGTCCTATTTAGAGGACCCAGGGGAGGAAGGGGATGACGCCCCAGAGGAGTGTGCTGCTGGGGGGCAGGCTGGATCAAGCCTCAGCTCCTCACACTCTGAGTCTGAGGACTCTCACCAGGCAAGGGGCCACTCTCAAGCAGGGAGTGAGAGGGAGGAGGGTGGCCCTTTGCCTGGTGGATCTTCTGAGCAGAGTGTGAGGAGCCGAGGCTCCCCGCCTCCTCCTCAGAGCCCTCCCTGGGCTTCAAGTGGCGCTTCATCCCCTGGTGAGTTTACATGTTTTAATTGTTAGTCTGTGACAGGTTTCATCTGACCATTTGTGCTTAGCCCTTGTCATTCCTCTCTAATTTGCAGGGCATCATATAGGCGGCACCTCCATGGCATTTTGGCGTCAAATCCTCCTCGGGCATAGTCGTGGTAAGTGTATGTTGTTAGCCATCTCATTTTGGAATTTATGTAATTCCTTAAAGTGGACCAACAAACATTGATGATATTGCTTGGATTCTCGCGCCTTCCCTGCCCAATCACATCCCTCACCCAGGGCCACCCCCCAACAAAACACCACAAACTACTTCCCTCTTTGGGGGTGGCAGAAGCCATTGTCCCCGCCTCCTGTGTGGCACTCGAGATGTGTGTTTTAGGTAAGACTCAATAACCAGATGGATGTCAAATCTTCGGGTGTCATAGCTCCACTAAATGTTGTTTTGTATTTTGTTTTTTTATGGACAGATGTTGCTACGCAGACGGAGGCAGAATTCCTCCTCCCCACACCAGCTCCAGGGACGGCCAGCAGCATGGGCCACCGCCACAGCTGCGATGGTGAGTACATCCAAATTCATATGGGTAAATACTTGTGAAACCTTTGTCTTCTAGTTACATCTGTAGACATTTTAAATTTACCAATGTGTGAATTTCACACACATCTAGGTTAAATGTGTTTGTACAATAATCCAACATGCCAGTCACCATCCTTGATAGTTGCCTCACATTCTTGTTACGGACACATACGGACTATTTGTGGCGTATAGACAACCAAATGGGCCTGATTAGGTGTTTACCCATAACATTATAGGGCAAACTTGGATCATCCTTAGGCCCTGATGTTTGGCTGGGACTAAAGACATAAATGTCCTTACTTGGCCATAAACATTATTACATTTGCAAGAGTTAACCTGGCCCAACACCAAGGGTGTTTAATGTGCATTAAACATTTAATTTGCCAACAACTAACAACTAACACCCCGCGGAACATACGATAATTGCATGTACCGCGGGTCAAAACCACCAAGCAAACCCCTAATTATCGGAACTTATCTTCCGCTGGCTCCCGCGCACCACTCCAGACGTGCATTTGTCCGCCCTGGGCCTCTGTG
Source organism: Gastrophryne carolinensis (assembly GCA_027917425.1). NCBI lineage: Eukaryota > Metazoa > Chordata > Amphibia > Anura > Microhylidae > Gastrophryne > Gastrophryne carolinensis. Next base: position 256,253,614 of record CM051235.1, read on the forward strand.
AATGGCCGCCGGGTCCCCATGAGCAGCCAGAGAGTGACATGCGTGAAGAGGCGGCGGAAGAGGATTGTACATTCCTGTTCCCTGCATAGACGTTAGCGTGCGTTTTTTGGGCCAATCACGTTGGAGCATGGAGAGGTGAGTGGCTATGGATTACTGTGTGGATACACACATCAGGGAATAAACAGATCTGTGAGCAACAACAAAGTGGCCCAAAACCCATGATAAACTATATTGTGGGTGTTGGTCCACTTTAAGAGTAAAGGTATGTTGTCCTAACATGTTTTCAAGCCAATATTAAACCTTTAATTTGAAATGTTAAGGGCACATTGTTCACCAATGTTAATGTGAGTGTTAGCAAGTTAGAAACACTGACATTACATTGCTACATCTGTGTATGTTGAGTTCACAATCAAATTCTAACATATTATTTTTAATCACATCTCTACAGCTTGTATACGCCAGCATCGCAGACTGTGGCGGGCCTTCCGACAGATGAAAGGGATGCTGCTGGCCATGAAGAGGCGTCGGAGACGTTAGGGTGGGGGGGATGGCTGCCATTTGTATTGTTTTTGCCTTTGTTGGCCTATGTTGGCCGTGTTGGGCCAATTTTTTAAAATACAATTTTTTATACTAATAACTGTGTTGTTCCTTGACCAGCATAGGTTTAGATTTCAAAAAACTATTATGTCTAAAATTAGGCAGCCATTTTGAGCCAGTACATGTTTACACCATAGTAAGCAATGTTAACTAATGTGGCACATAAATGGTGGCATAATATTAGAGATGATGGAGCAAATCATCCATGACTGTGTAGTTCGCTTTCACATGTATGGATAAACACAATTTAGAGGTGGTTTTCAAAAATATATTTACATAAATCATAAAAAAAGGTTTACAAATTAATATTCTTGGCTGGGTGGCCGGGGAGGTTGGGAGTCATTGCTAGGGGCGGTGTTGGGGGACAACAGTGCAGTAAAAAATATAGACTGCTGTTGTATGAGCTGTTGTAGCAACAACAAAGTTTGGTCCTGCCGCTGGAGACCTTCTGCCTGGCGCTGTATTGCTTCTTCCTGGCGCTGTACAGATTGCTCTATTACATTTGCCAGCCGACCAAGGTCCTGGTTCTGTAGTTGGTTTTGCCGTAACTGGTCCACCTGGCGCTGCAGGGCCTCATTTTGTTGCTGACACATCAGCACCTGATTTTCCAACGCCGCAATGCGCTCATTAGTTCCATCACGCGGCTGTTGGCGACTGTAGTCCTCCAGCATCCGGACCCCTAGCTCGTAGAAATCGGCACTGGTTGGTGCCACACCTCCTCTTGCTGTGGTTTGAGGCTAAACAAATAGTAAACCACATTTTAGTCAAACAGAACCAATGCAGTTATGCCCCTCCAAAAAATTACCATAAACACTCACTATACAACTTACCCTTGTCTGAGCCTCTGAAGCTTGGCCACATGGGACTTGGGAAGAGGTCCCAGCTTGGGGTTCTGGTTCCGCCTCCTGCCAAAACAACAATGAAAGGAAATGTGACATGTTGCTTCTTCCACTACCCACGAATATGCCAATGTGTTTCGAGGTCGTCTACATCAGCCATGTTACCTGCGTGTCCTCCGGCACAGGTAGGCTCGAGGTATCGCTGCCAGAGAGTCGCAATTCAACATCCGAGATGTCGGGCAAGTTGGCATATGCTAAACAGGAAAATCAGGTTAGTAGGTCTGTGGGCCAAACTCTAATGTAACCTGGTTAGGCTATCGAGGCCATACCTATAAAAAGTTCCCAAATACACACTAGACCAAAGGTCTCTGTTAAACTCAGATTGTTAACATGTATGTTACAGGACTAAGACGCACTAATTTCTGCAAATCACATCAGAAACATTGCTTAAATTAAACATACCCGCAATATCCCAGATGTCTGGAGTGGGGTCCTCACTCGAGCTTGGACCTTGAAAATACATGTGGACACACAAGTTGCCAGAAGCAAGTGGCACAAAAGTAGAGCCAAAATACAGACTAGAGCAAGGCCAAACCACTTACCCTCATCTCTGGCAGCTGGAACTTGAGGGGCCCTTTCTGGACAGCCACTTCCGATATTCGGGTCAACTAAAAAAAAATTAAAAAAAGTATGTAAATAATCAGCAAACTACTACGGGGAATGTTTGGCTAAAAAGATGTCTGCAAAAATACATTGCTATCACTCAAAAAACTAATAGACTGACCCTGGGGAGGCAACCAGCACTCCCAAGAGGCATCTTCAAGTTTACCAAGCTAACATGTAGCTTAGTAGACTAACCAAATTGAACCAGTGTAACATAAACAGCATAAAGGATACATTATGTCTTGCTCTACACACCAACAGGGTCCTGTTGACCGGCAACATCGGAAGTGGGGTCCAAAGATGAACCAGTCACTTGGCCTACCAAGATAAAAGAAGAATGAGACACATGCACTTGAGTAAAAGTGGATCAAGCAAGGTGAACACATGCACTTACCGACATCCAAAGAGTAGGTGGGATCCGGAGGAGATGCTGGGGCCAAGGGCATGGGAGCTAGGCCAAAATAAAACCAACATTGAGCCATAGCTAATGTGCGTTGCAAAATACAACATGCATTAAGGTGTGTGAGCAGCTCTTTCACTATTATTCACTAATCAAGCCCAGTGTGGCTCCCACATTGATATGCCGATATATGGCTACACATCTCTGTCGTCCTACATATCTACACATGTTAGGGCCTTGTTAGTTAGTTGCTGTGAGTGTTACAGTGGGCGTGCAATTAGGGCGCACGCACATATTATTAAAACTCAACAGGGCAAACCTTGATTGTTTGAGCTGCTCCCACACCCATTTGTTAACAAAACAACCAGCAACCAAATTATGGGTAAATACCTTCAATGGCAGACTGGGGTAGCCTTGAGGTTGCTGGAAGGGCAGGAGCTTGGGTGTCCTGAGGCACATCCCGGACAGCAGCATGTGCACCTATGCATAAAGCAACAGACAGAAAAGTTACAAATGTTTGAGCTGTAATGTAATACTTCACAGGTCCTACTGTTAGTTGTTCAGAATGTAAAAATGCAAATCACATACATTTACATTAGGTTATTATAAAAGCCAGAAAATATGTACCTTCACTCCAACCGGTGGTGTCATCCCCAGGATCCACACCCTGCAGCCGAGCCAGTGGGATTTTGGCCTTCAGCATCTCCTCATACGGCCTGTAGGTACTCTTTGGAGCCTGGATGAACCCACTGTCCACATCAAGATCGTGATTCATCTTTTTCATAAGGGCCCCTCGCAAAGTGTAGAAGCGTTTCCTGCAGGATGGGCCACTACGTGGGTGTTGAGCTGTGCTACTAAGCTCCACACCAATGGCATCCCACAGTTTGCTTCTTTCTTGTTTGCCTATGGACTTGCTTTGGGAGCCAAAGAGTAGCTCCCATTTAGCAAGTGTAAGGCGCACAAGATGATTATTCTCCGCCAAATTAAATTCAGGCTCCCTCTTGGCACCTGGGCGCTTAGCCTGGGGTGCTGCCCCACCTTCAGGCTGTGCCCTTTTCCTTAAGGGAGGTCTGCGCACAGCACCCACCAAACTCCTACTCGGGCCTGCTGTGGCCGGCAGATGTCCTGAATTTGGCTCCATCCTGTAGCTGCACACACACACAAATACACACCCAACAAGCACGCATGCAGACTACAGAATGGCATCGCAATCTGTTAGGCTTGGTCAGGTTTTATGTGCTCTAACAGCCAATCCAAAAGCAGCCCACTTAATTGATTCACACATACAGCCCAGTTCCTTCTAGGCACACCTCCACTGCACTGACAGAAGCATGTGTGTTAGCCAATTAACTCATTACAGACCTCATTAAACAAACAACACACACCCAAATCCAACAATGGACTGATGTATCTCAAACCCTTGTGACATGTGGTTAGGCTAACGGCTATTTAAAAAAACAGCAGCTTACCTTTCATTGGTCCACCCCTGATTTTTGGTCCATGTCCGTTAATGCACGCAAGTTACGGCTCAAGTACGCTAGTAGCGCTACTAGCGTGCGCGTGCGCACTCTGTTTTACGCACACCTGGGTCGGCTAATTGGCGCCCGGAAATAGCAGAGCGACGCAAAAGGCGGCAAAGCGGACCTGTCACTTTAGAAAATGAAGTATAAAAGGAAGGAATGTTCTAGCTTCTGCTATTCTTACACTGTGGCAAAGGTTGTGGTGTGGTGCTGTGCTCGCTTCCCTTAGCTCATTTGAGCCTCTGTCTGGTTTCTGTCCTCACTCTCTGTGGCTTGTTGGGTGATTTCTGACATCAGTGCTGTTTCTTTAGGAGCTTGGTTTTGGTGGCATCTGCAAATCTTGTGTAGCATACAGCAAGTGAGGCTTGATTTTGGGGCCTTTTGTGGGCTGTGCAGCAACTCCCCTCTTGGTTGTGCCTAACTTAGAAAGCTGGTTTTCAGCAGGCTGGTGGTTTGGACCACTATAGTTCTGGTTTTGTGGTGAGCTGCATTGTAGCGGGTGTGTGTGGAGTGTGATTGTTTGTGTGTGTGTTAGTGGTTTTTTTTTTTTTTTTTTTTTTTTGTATATATCTTTAGTGTGTGTGATGGATAAGAGGGTGATGTATGGTGTCTGGGTGGATGGATGTATGTGTATGCTGAAAGAGCAGGAGGAAAGGGAGCGGGGTGTTGTGAGGCTTAGGGCACCCCGCTCCTTTGCAATCCGCCTTTCAGTATGGGACTTAAGTGACGAGCAGATCAGGAGCCGCTTCCGTCTGAATCGTGCTGCACTACAGTCCCTATATGATCAGATTAAGACCAAAATCGAGCCATCCACCAAACGCACTCATTCCATTCCAGGCATAGTACGCCTGTGTGCCACTCTTACTATTTTGGCACGAGGGACCTTCCAGGCAACCTCAGCCCTCCTCAGCGGGATAAGCCAGGCTACTATGAGCCGCATCCTAATCCAGGTAGTTCTGGCAATTTGTGATTTAATCCCCAATTTACATCAGGTTTCCTGAGGATGAGGAAGAGGTTGCCAAAATAAAACATGCTTTCTATCTGATGGGAGGGATCCCGAATGTGCTAGGGTGCGTTGATGGTACACATATCCCTTTCCGCCCTCCCCGTGCACAGGAGCTGTCCTACAGAAACCGGAAACAATTCCATTCAATGAATGTGATGGTGGTCTGTGACCCAGACATGAGGCTGCGGGCGGTGAGATCGGGGTTCCCCGGCTCATGCCACGATTCTTACGTCTTGCAGCGGACAGTCCTGTGCCGGAAGTTTGATAACAACGAAATGCCAGCTGGCTGGCTACTGGGTAATAAATTAACCATGTCAATGTATTTTGCTAATATGTGGCCTAGTAAGCCAATTTTAACCAAACTACCACCAAAAAACATGTACTAGTACTAATTGCTGTCTCTCTCCTTGTGTTTTTTCTACAGCAGACAAGGGATATGGGCAGAGAACGTGGGTCATGACTCCGGTCAGGAACCCACGGACCTCTGCCCATGAACGCTACAATGCAGCGCATCGCAAGACCAGAAGCATTGTGGAAAGAACCATCGGCCTGCTGAAAGCACGCTTTCTCTGTTTGGCACGGCCAGGAGGAGAGATGCTCTACAGCCCACAGAAGGTTTCCAAGATCATCCTTGCCTGCTGTGTGCTACACAACATTTGCATTTGTCACCGAATCCAAGCCCCCGAGGAGACAGCACTGGTGCCAGAAATCCCCAACCTGCCCGCAGATAGAAGTGAGGACACCCAGACTGGCGATGAGCTAAGGGAAAGGCTGATCACTTCTTTTTTTGCGGTAAGCTAACTACCCTTCACTCTAATGCAAGTACTGCACTACTGGTTAAATGTATTTGACCTCCCATCAAAATGAGCAAAAAAACACACTAAGGGGGGTGTAAGATGACCCCAACCACTCTAAGGGGGGTGTAAGATGACCCCAACCACTCTAAGGGGGGTGTAAGATGACCCCAACCACTCTAAGGGGGGTGTAAGATGACCCCAACCACTCTAAGGGGGGTGTAAGATGACCCAAACCACTCTAAAGGGGGTGTAAGATGACCCAAACCATTGTAAGGGGGGGTGTAAGATGACCCCAACCACTCTAAGGGGGGTGTAAGATGACCCAAACCACTCTAAAGGGGGTGTAAGATGACCAAAACCACTCTAAGGGGGGTGTAAGATGACCAAAACCACTCTAAGGGGGGTGTAAGATGACCAAAACCACTCTAAGGGGGGGGTAAGATGACCAAAACCACTCTAAGGGGGGGGTAAGATGACCAAAACCACTCTAAGGGGGGGTGTAAGATGACCAAAACCACTCTAAGGGGGGTGTAAGATGACCAAAACCACTCTAAGGGGGGTGTAAGACGCCAATGTTGGTTATCAAGTAATGCATTTTTGTATTTGCTACAACTATACTACTTTAAATATCTATACTAACTGCACTTTTCTTATTTTTTCAGGCACAAACACGGGCACCGTGATCTATATTTTGGACTTTCCCTACTTTATTTTACTTTACTTTGCTTTTTCCTTTCTGTTTTAATTTTACTTTACCATTTCTCTTTTGTTAATTTTTTATTTTAGGTAGATTTGAATAAAAAATCTACTATATATAGATACATGTGGCTATGTGTTTAATTCTGGTGAACGTTTCCTTGGCATTCGACTTCCTATAGTAATTATATTTTTCTGGCTGATTTATGTTTTTATTTCCCTTTTCCATTTTCATATTATTTCTCATTTCTGCTTTTCTTTTCTTTTTCTATTTTCCTTTCTCATTTCTTATTTTCTTTTTAATATTTTGCTTTCTCATTTCTATTTTTCTTTTTAATATTTTCCTTTCTCATTTCTGCTTTTCTTTTCTTTTTCTATTTTCCTTTCTCATTTCTTATTTTCTTTTTAATATTTTGCTTTCTCATTTCTGTTTTTCTTTTTTCTATTTTCCTTTCTCATTTCTGTTTTTATTTACTTTTTCTATTTTCCTTTCTCATTTCTGTTTTTATTTTCTTTTTCTATTTGCCTTTCTCATTTCTGTTTTTCTTTTTCATATTTTGCTTTCTCATTTCTGTTTTTCTTTTTTCTATTTTCCTTTCTCATTTCTGTTTTTCTTTTCTTTTTCGATTTTCCATTTTTCTCTGTTCTGTTTTTCTTTTCATTTTCTTTCTCATTGGTGGTTTAATTGTATTTCCTTTTTATTTAACAAATAAAAAAAAAACAAATTGTGGCTATGTGTTTAATTATGTTTTATTTTGCATTTATATTCGAATATCTGGTTGAATTTAATTTCCTTTTCAACACAAAATAAAAACTCTTTAAATTTTTAACAAATGTGGCAATGTGTTTTATTCAGAAGGTACTGGATGGCCAGGACACAGCAAAGCTAACAGGCGCTGTGTAGAATAGCGTGGTCACACTGACTGACAGCGCCTACAAAGCTGAGGGCCAACATCATATTCAGCAATGTAGGCGTTGTTCGCAACAACGCCAGGTAGCGACTGAGGAGGCCTGCTATAGCGAATCGCTACCGCCCGCGGCTGACGCTAGCGGCGCTCTTAGCGCCATACTTCAGTCGCTCATCTGTCGCTACCTGGCGCTATTGATGAATCGGCCTCTTAGTGTTTGGTTGCTAGGCAGGAGAGGTCACACAATAATTATATCCTAAAATTGAGAAAACTAATTTATCAAAACGCTATTTATACACAACCAACTAAAACACCATTGAAATGCATGGGATTTAAAAGATTCTAGATCCAGCATACACCCGGCCCTAGGGGAAATCCCAAATTGGGATTGGGAGTCCGACATTCTTTATTACAGAAGACCTCCAGCCTGATGACCCACAATGACCAAGTTTTTCTTAAAGGGGACCTCCAGCTTATTAACCCATAACAACCATTTTGTCTTAGAGTGGTCCTCCAGCTTATCAACCGATAGCACAACAACATATTTTTGTTACATTGGACCTCCAGCCTACTAACAACCACATTTTACTTACAGTAGATGTCCCGTCATATGGTAGGTTAGTTTAGTGTTCCTGTGAACCAGGACCCACACTGTTGCATAGTTACATGGAAGAGTGTAGGTCTGTTTAAAAGCAGACCTCTATCCCATTAACCCACTTAAATTGGGCCGCCAGCCTACTGTGTTAACCCAAAGCAACTACATTTTTTTAAACCGGACCAACATCTGTTTTTTCTTTAAAGGGTGATGGTCCCGCTGTCAGTTAATAACAACAAGTTCGGGGGCGCATCCAGAATGCTGGAGCCCCCTCCCAGATAACCCCCCCACCCGAATGCATGTAATGCGCACCTTTATTACGAGCCAGTGCCGGGAAAGGAGTCCCGCAATTGGCAGTCGTGCAGTCACGTGGGCCATAGTCATGTCCTCGGGCCGGTCACCAGAATGACCTTCCCCTGTGACCTCCCGGCGGCCAATCGTGGGACTCTTTTCTCGTCTCTGGCTCGTAATGAAGGTGAGCATTACGTGCTTTCGAGGGGGTTATCTGCGAGGGGGGGCCAACACCCGTTAAAGAAAAAGTAGGTGTTGGTCCGGTTTAAGCAGCTGCCTATTAACCCATTGTAATCATTTTTTCATAGGGTGTGGTGTTCCTGCAGTTATAATCTGAGCAATTGGCAAAAGGTTCTGCAGCAACCCTAATCTGTGCACTCTCCTCGTCTGGCAGACCTCATTTTATCTTGGACACTAGTTTCAGTGTTGGTCTACTTAATAGTTCTACTCATCAAAGAAAAAATGAAAAATATTCCGGTTGTATAAATGTATCTAAGGGGTTTATTCATGAAGGGATAGCGCCAGGTAGTGCCTCGTAGCGGCAGGAAGCGTCTGGTGAACGCTGGGCTCTGTAAGCAAAACCACATTTATGAAGGCGATTCTGGCGAGCGACTCCAACAGCGCCATGTAGCGTCCGATGTATTATTACAGGCGGCTCAGCGTATAGCGCCGGCGCTCTAGCTTCCAGAGCGCCAGGCATTACCTTTCGCTCACTGTCGCTCCCCCATACATTTCAATGGCCGTCATTTGCTTGTGTTTAAACAGCGTTTTTTTTGCTCGAATCATTGTGTCACCTCTCCTGGCTGCAAACAAACATTTTTAGAAACTTTTTTGTATTTTTTTATATTTTTATGCAGATTTGTCATTACAGGTCTGGCACTAAAGTGGTAATGTCACAATGTCATTCCATGTGTTTTTGCCTTTGTTACTGGTGGATATGTGTTCAAAAAGACTTTAATCACACAGCGTCTGGCGCTCTATGCTATAGCGACCAGTGACACTGTGTGTGTGTCCTTTTTTGATAAGTATGGTGTGAGTTGCTGAGAGTTGGTCGCAATGAGCTGGCGCTACCTCTTGCTCTCTGCAGCACTGTACTGGTGTTAAAGCGCCCAACATACATCACATTAATCAATGCCGGCCAGGTTACTACAGCGACCGAGGCGCTCCGTTACAGCGCCCGATACCCGCTTACAGCTTCTACTAGTGGTCGCTCTAAGCACCGCTATTCAGACGCTCATCTGCCGATACCTGGCGTTAGTAGTGAATCAGCCTCCACGTAAACAATGGGCTTTATAATAGTTTGTATTATAATATATACAGCTTTTCAGTCCTGCTTCTTGCCACTTCAGTACAAAGCAGAAATGTTAGCGGCTGAAGGCTCTTATGATAGCAAAAAAAAGAACCAGCGGGGCCTTCCGGAGAAATGATCACCTTGATTGGCAGGACAATCCCGCCATTTAGCACCATGAGCAATTCAAAGCCTGCACATTAGAAGGGAAGCATTACCACTTCCAGCTAATCTATGGATGGGAATCATGGGTGGCCCACTGGGATTAGCAGACATGTAAAAAGCTGTAATTAGCAGATTGAAAATCATACAAAGACATTCTGAAATAAAATGTATATAACATTTTTTTTTTCTCTGAAATCCAATAAAATGAAAAGCTTTGTGATTGAGCGTTTAAAACATAGCTGCCACGCAGATTAAATAAGAACACACAAAGAAATAGTACAGCCTATTTGTGCTCATTCAACAGTAACAATCAGTTAGAGAATTCCGCAAAATGTTTCCTAAAGTGGACCTCCAGCCTATTACATTTCAGCAACTAATTGTTTCCTAAAGTGGACCTCCTACATATTAATCCAAAATAGCCAAAAGGTTCTGACCTGCAGCTGATTTACCCACAACAACCAATTTTCCATAAAATTAAACCTCCTACCTATTAACCCAAAGCAACCAAACTAAACTAAAACCCACTGAACATTTAAAATACTTTTGGCCAAAGCCCCTGCTGATGCTTCCTTCTTAGGGTGTAGCACTAGAAATAGATCGTGTCACTCTACGAAAAAGTCCTGGAACACTTTGCTGTCCCTCTCTGTAAAATGGCAGGGGATTAGTTATTGCATGGGTGATGACATAATTGCCACACACACAATGGCAAAGAATGGAGAAGGCGGAGCTTTACAGCTGAAACACATGCCATTATCTGGGATTAGACTGAAGCAGGATCAGTGAATATTTGCAAAATGTACTGTTTATGGCAGGAGCAATTCAGGGGATCATAGTTAAAAATATGGGTTTTGGTCCTCTTTAATGTAGATCTACTGCCTATTTAACTTCACTTCTCAGCAGAAGCGCCGTGGGAGTCGCCTTGGAAAGAAGGGGTTTCACACAGCAGGGAAAGCTAGCGGCCAGCCCTGTCTTTTAGACACGGGGAGGCCGATTCATCAATAGCGCCAGGTAGCGACAGATGAGCGACTGTAGCGTGATTTTTTCAGCGCCAGCCAGTATTCGCTGTGCTTGGCCGGCGTTAGCTTGATGACAGCGACTCAGTCGGTGTGCGGTAATGTTGAATACGGGCTGGGGGGTCGCTGTTTCACAGGTCCAGTGTTGTATGTGAGCGCCTGACAACGAATGGCCAGAGCGAACGGCTAGCTTCATATTCATCAACAAATCACGCTCCGAATGTGCTGTCGCTGTCCATTCCTTGTTTAAACCCCAGAGCGCTGGCGGCGATGTGTATTAACTAGTTTTTAACCCCTAAACAACCATATTTTTTGAATGTAACATTATACATGTTTTTAGAATCATTTTGTAATATGAATACATTAATCTCAGACCTGTTAGATCTATTCTGCACATATTTTTTTATTTTTTTTTTAACTTAAAAATAAATCCTAACATTGCAGAAGTGTCCTCCGATTTTTTGACATTAAAAAAAAAAAAAAAAAAAAAAAATACCAATTAATTATGAATAATTATAGATTGCTCCATTGAAATGCATTGGACATCGCCAGGGAGCGACAGCTCATACCTGGCGCTGTGAGGGAATTTGCAGCGGCGCTGTTCGGTCCAGGCGGCTTCATGATGAATGCCGCGCTAGCCGTCGCTCTCGCCGGCGCTAGCCTCATTTTGCTTGATAAATGCGTCATTGTGACCGCCGCCGGGCGTACTTGAGTCGGTAGTCGCCGTTAGCTGCCGCTACCTGGCGCTCGTCAGACACTACCTGCCGCTATCGCTTGATGAATAAGGGCATCAGGTCACTGTGGGAGGGTTTCGATCTGCTTTAATTTAGAACTCGGCGTGGCCCTTCATTAAATTAAGCCACTGCAGCCTTTAGTGACATCCCCCCCCCCCCCAGTCATCCAGATTTGGGGTGCTCATGTGCTGAATATGCCCACAGTACAGAGATACCTATTCCTGACATTTCCCTTCAATCTTTTTATTCTATGATAGTAAATAAGTGTCATTTAATTTGCTTATTGCTTAGCTTTGTTTTATCAGATTATCTTGAATACTGTTCCCCCTAATGGTTTAAACCAGGCCACAGCCTTACAACTCTGCTATAACGTTTGCTAATGGTTCAACCCGGAAAGGATTGTACAGTGGGAGCAAATAACAATTTAAGGCGGGACAAAACAGTATATAAATATACATAAATACATATACATAAATAATACAATAATAAAAAAAAAATATATATATAATAAATATATATATATATATATATATATAATAAATAAGAGAGATATGGAGGGTGGCTCTGCCTGCAATAGGAGCTCTCATTTTGATCCATTCTTGGACCATTACCCAAACGGAAAAATTAAAAAGAAAACATTTTAATATTCAACTCTAGAGGACTTTTTAAATGCAATATTTTCAGTTCTGTCTACAGTTATATTACAAACCTAACATAAGTCCTAGAGTCTGGAGGTTATTTAATGCTAACAGCTATATAAGATAACACCAGCAGAAAATGTACGTTGTGAAAAAAAAAGTATATCAAACAATACACATTATTTACTCACTTACAACTGCTAAAATCAATTAAAACCATATAGGTGTAAGCGATAAAATCTCTAACGCATTTCGCTGGGAAAAAATTGCCTTCCTCAGGGAGAAAGTTCAATCTGTCATAGAATATAGACAAGAATTTATACATAATTACATCATCATATATTTCCCCACTGTCTGTTTTTATTACACTAGTGCGTCTTACAATCTTGCCAAGATAAATCAGAAATGAAGACACAGCTCTAGTTATCATCGCCTACTGTGGCACCTAGTTGTGTAGAAGGGTCTTTTGTCACATTTCAATGCACTGAGAGGCAATGTGTAAGAATAGCAGAAGGAGGCATAAAATAAGAGTGCGGAAATCCACCTCTAATAGCTAATGGTGTTGTGACATTTGCTCATCAACAATTTGCAGCAATGAAGTGGGTGGAATAGCGGCGCTGTCATAAGAGAAATGCCAGTAATGAAAGGTGTTGATTGGAAGAAGTTCCCGCCCGCTCTTCTATTTGTGTCTTGAGTTTGTTTAATCATTGTTAACCTAAAATTGTGTTGTTATGAATAAGGGAAGTACTGAGGTGCAGTGTCAGACTAGGGTGTCTAGGGCCCACCAACTGAATAGACTCTAGGAGTCCACCCTACAATTACATGCAAATAATACATTGCATTTTAGGGCTCATGTTAATATCACAATAACTTGTATTATGCCAATTTTTAGTGGCTGAGCCATGCTCCTCTGCTATGGAACAACAACACACAGTATTACCTTCTCCTTCTCTTATAGACAGTGCCATCATTATTATTAAGCTTTGCAGTATCAGTAGAGTGCTGGGGCTGTACACAGGGCAAAATGAAGACACGACCTACCATATCGTTGCCTAACGCTCAACAGACATGTGAACAAGGACCCTCTTTGAAGATGGGATTCCCTAGCTCTCCTGTAGGCCAGTCCAAGCCTGGATAGAGTGGAGCAGTGTGGGATTCTTTTGGTGTTGATTCTCGCTTGATTTTTGTTACCAAAGGGGAATTTTATGTGATGTGTACTGGTACTTAGGACACTGGGTAAGTCCTTAAAGCGGTCCTTCACTCTGAATAAGAGTCTGTCTTAAATGTTTCCCACACCCTGTACATCCAAGATGGTGGCTCATGGAACATCAGGCAGCCTGCAAACAGGAAGTGCCTTCTGACTGTGCTGCTCTGCATTCTGGGATTGTTGACCTTTTCCTGACCCCAGCTCTGCTCTGTCTGAGCAAAGCACAGCTATAACCCCCCCTGTACTTTATCCCACTCTCCTCTCCTCAGTAAGTGTGATGCTTCTGAGTCAAGATGGCGGCACCCATATCCTAAAGTCCTGAACAGAGTTGCAGCCCAGCGGGGGAAAGAATAATAAGTAAGTGACTAAAAACTTAAAATATATTAACTTTAGATGCTAGGGAATCAATTTTTAAGGCTTTGGGCTTTTCAATAAATCATGGTGAAGGTCCGGTTTAAGGCCAATGAGCCCAAGAGTAAATAGATTTGGGCAATGAGTATGATGCTGTTTAGGTTGGGGCTGATGAGTCAAGTGGCGCCCCGCCTAGTAATTTGCACTGCTCCAGTCTTTGCTATGTCCCCTTCTGTCTCAGAGTACTTCCTCTAGCCAAGCCTTGCTTCTGACTTGCTGAAGTCACTTCCTGTTTGTGCTGCTGATGTCAACACGTTTCGTCGGGGACAGACTTTGTCCAGATGTGTTAGCTTCATTTGTAGCTTAAAAAGGCACGGTACATGCTGCCAAGGCATACTCAAACTGGCACATGATACAGTGCAGCAGCTTGATACACTGTACAGCGCTGCTGCAAGTTATAAACCTCCCTGTGCAAGTTTTATTACTGACATTGCTGCTTTCTCTGTTATCTTTGGCAGTTAGCTCAGCATTGAAGGCTCTGCTGGGGAGGTAAGGTGAGTATACCATTCTCTTTCATATTGCAGAGATCTATATTCAATGTATGAAAAAATAAATGTTTCCACTCTACCTACATGTAAGCTTCAGCTTGGCTTTTGGTTCATGTTTCACTTATCCATGCTGCTACAAATAATTCCAGTAAACTCGGCTACAACACTTAATTCAGAGAAAGAACCGGGAACATGAATCCCCCAAAGAGCAGATGCAATGGGATCACTGAGAGGACTGAACAATGAAATGCGAGCAGTGAGCATACAGCCGCTCAGCGTTCCGAGGCTTTGATCCTTTTTATTTACCGCCTTATTTGCTGTAATTTAAAGAAAAGAAGATGTCGATTCCAGCTGTTATTCACTGAGGAACATGAGGAACAACGTCTCTGGTCCTCGGATAACAAAACGCCCGATCTCTCAATAGGTAGCAACAGGTTGGTGTTTTGTGATGCTAATTCTGGAGGTGGGATTCAGCTTTCTCTGATGAATTTGCTTTGCTTGCTATGAAAACTCTCCTTTATGTTTTACTTATTGTTTATAAAGTGTTACTATATACAGTGTATTGTGATTATAGAGACAGGTGTTTATGATCATACCTGACAAATGGCTTCTTTTAGTACAGGACCAGTGAAAGGACCTTTAGCTGTGGGACTTAGGAAGTAGCAACACCATTGCTAATAGTGATGTATGGGTCTACCTTGGACATCAAAAACATATATTTCTTTTTTGTCGTCCAGTAAGCCTCACTAAATATTCCTTAAAGTGGACCAAAACCCAGATCCCTTCCCCCGGGGCATCCAAAATCGAAATGTCCTGCTTTGTGTACCCCCCCCCCCCCCCCAGGTCACCCCATACACTTACCTTGTTTCCCAGTCCAAAGGCACATATGTGAGCCAAGGCCGCATGCCCGCTATTCCTCTAGCAGGCAGACATTTGTGAATAGCCTGGGTGGGCACACTCCCTGTTAGAGGGAACCAGGGGATTCAGCCATCAGCACACTCCAAGCCGCTCACCTTAGAATAAGGCTTAGACGACGTGACGTCAGTGGTTCCGAGCGCGCTGATTGAACGACCGGCTGGGCATGCGTCGCAAGACCGGGCATAGTTGCCATCGGCGATCTGGGGGGTTTCACACAGTGGGGCACTCTCAATCGGGGTGGCCCGGGGGAAAGGACCAAAACTCAGGATAGTCAAAATCAGTGCTTTGTGCCGTTCATACTAATGCAGTGTTTTGGACTGAGCATTGGCATTAGGTGTGGGAGCGCCCACATCCATGGTTTCCCTTTGGTTTAAGGCATGCCTTAATTGCAGGGATGTGTCCACACAGGGTTCACATAGTGGGGCATCCCAAACAGGGCACTTAGACTTTGCCAGTGATTTGCCCACTTTAAAACTCTCCCTGATACTAGGGATCATATTTATACTTCATTTCAGTATAAGGCATAAGATCTGATTTGGTTTGTTTTTCTGTTTCTTCTTTTTTAGAGAAGCAGACAACACAGTGGAAGACCTGAAGGTTACTGTTCTGTACTTTTCTATTCTGTACTGTACTGTTATAGGTCATTTTAAAACACAGGGGGAGAGGAAGGAATGAGGATATAAATTAATTTAATTAGTTTAAAAATGTCAGACTTTACAATCATTCATGCAAATTTGACATTACAGTACAGTATGTCTGAGTTTGTCTGTCCGTTCTCTAAGGCCAGACATTTTCTTCTGACCTAGAACAGATACAACCATTTAAATTGTGTTCATGCCTCACAAACTTGCATTTTACGCCCAAGCTGATTATAACTAGTTTGATTTTACTGATCTGTTTATTTCCTCAGCTTTTAAAAAAAATCTTCTAAGGTTTCTTTTGATGTTCCCAGTCCTATGTGTATAAAAGTCTGTGATTTTTCCGTTTCTTGGATAACATCATGCCTGATGTAAAGGAAAACTCCAGTCTTGTCCGGATTTTGGTGTTCTGCCTTCCTCTTCTAGAATGTAGCATAATAAGCATTTGTGAGAGCATTTGTGCTCCCCACACCTGTGAATTGTTTTTATATCTGTATGTCATGTCTGTTGTATATATGTAATAGTGTTAGTATGTTATTTCTGTGTAACCATTTTGAACAATAAACTTTTTACATTTTTACATATTTATGAGTGGTGCCGCTCAGTAGTAACCCGGTACAATTTTTGGGGGGAGGGTGGGTTCCCCCATTGCTTTTGTCTAGGTTCTTACACTGTTGTTCTGGGTTGAGTGAGCACACGTATATATTTTTGTTATAACAAGTATTAGTGGCTATTAGGCGAGTGCTGCCCAGTTAGCTTTGTCTATCTTTGTTCACACCTGTGAATTAATTAGCAGCAGGCTGTTTCCAAGTTTCTTATATTCCTGTGGCTTTTTTGCTACAGTGGGGTTGGTTTTCCTGGCCTAGGGTAAAAACTACTGACTAATGAGCTAATCAGCAGGTATAGCTAGGTCAAGAAGTAGTAATGACCTCCCCAGGTAACCCTTTAGCTACACGAATACAAGACTGTGATTCCCCCCTATTTGAAAAAGTTGAATTACACCAGAAGGGGTTAAACTTGTTGTCCCTGCCTTAGCCAACTGGATGATTAGCAAGCCAGAGTGAGAAAGTACAGTATCTGATCTATACATCAAATGCACCAGTTGATTTATATATTGCTAAGGTAAACACATTGTTGCTAGGGAAAATGGTTTTCTTTTACAACACAGAGTTGCAAACAAATAGAAAATAGAAAAAAATGACAACAGACAAGTTAGCACATTGAAGACATAGGGGTTCATTCAGAGCCTGGTGAGAAAACTCACTTCATTTTTAGGGGAGAAAACGTTCACTCACTTTCATTGTCTACCGGGTGCAAATTTTCACCTTGCTCTGAATCATCCCCAAAGTGGACTAGCTCCTCCCTTCAGCCAGCCCATCTACTCACAAAAGGATCTCATGGCCAGGCATTGACTTCATTTACATTACATAATTTTTGCCCTTATTCATCAAGCGATAGCGCCAGGTAGTGTCTGACGAGCGCCAGGTAGCGGCAGCTAACGGCGACTACCGACTCAAGTACGCCCGCGGCGGTCACAATGACGCATTTATCAAGCAAAATGAGGCTAGCGCCGGCGAGAGCGACGGCTAGCGCGGGATTCATCATGAAGCCGCCTGGAACGAACAGCGCCGCTGCAAATTCCTTCACAGCGCCAGGTATGAGCTGTCGCTCCCTGGCGATGTCCAATGCATTTCAATGGAGCAAGCTATAATTATTCATAATTAATTGGTATTTTTTTTTTAATTTTTTTTTTAATGTCAAAAAATCGGAGAACACTTCTGCAATGTTAGGATTTATTTTTAAGTCAAAAAAAAAAAAAAAATATGTGCAGAATTGATCTAACAGGTCTGAGATTAATGTATTCATATAACAAAATGATTCTAAAAACATGTATAATGTTACATTCAAAAAATATGGTTGTTTAGGGGTTAAAAACTAGTTAATACCCATCGCCGCCAGCGCTCTGGGGTTTAAACAAGGAATGGACAGCGACAGCACATTCGGAGCGTGATTTTTTGATGAATATGAAGCTAGCCGTTCGCTCTGGCCATTCGTTGTCAGGCGCTCACATACAACGCTGGACCTGTGAAACAGCGACCCCCCAGCCCGTATTCAACATTACCGCACACCGACTGAGTCGCTGTCATCAAGCTAATGCCGGCCAAGCACAGCGAATACTGGCTGGCGCTGAAAAAATCACGCTACGGTCGCTCATCTGTCGCTACATGGCGCTATTGATGAATCGGCCTCTAAGAATCCTTTATACACCCAAATCTATCGTGTTCAAGCCACCGCAGCCAAGATGCCTGGGTCTCCATCAATACCAAATTACCATCTTAGAGGCTCAATTACCATCCTAGATAGGGAAGCCACTTATAGAGCTAGTCTAGCTATTTTAAACTTATATCTCTAACATTTTATATTTTATGGGAATTCTTTATTTCTTACATTATGATTTGCTTATATTTGAATAACGCAATTTATATTGAATCACACATTCGTTTATCTCACGCTTAAACTTGCCTTATAATATCCCAAATATTAATCGCCATATTCACACTTTATTTCAATATAAGGCTTGAAGTAAAAATAAGGTGTGATTCAGAGAAGAAAAGATGGTGGAGGTGTGATTTACATCTAACACTTTGAGTAGAGCAATGTGACAACTTAAATAACATTTTTTTTTTAATTACTGTTTAGTGCTTGAAAAAAAAAAATAAGCTACCCTATTCCTTTAACCTCTCCTCACCAGCATACATAAAAAATCTGACCTGGTCTTTTCTTGACTCATGGTGGAAGCAGGGACAAGTATTTTTTTTTTTTATTTACGCACGCTACTGTATATAGAGGGATGGGGGGATCTGAAAGGGAGATTTCTTTCAGCCACTGGATTGTCACTTTACGGCAAATCTTATATAAAGGTGATAAAAACTAGTCCTAGAGTCTATGTCCACAAGGCATCCCTGCTCTGTCAAGTCCCCTGATCTCCCATATTCTTACCTCACCAGCGATTCCAGGGCACATGTGCACAGGTACATACAGCTGCAGGAGGGTGGCTAGCCAATTATTCAGCTTTTCTAGCTGCTCATTAATATACACGTTAAAATAAGATTTGATTCAGTAAAGGGAGTAAGCTACAGTGCGATTTGCACCTAAACTTTTCATTGACGTAATATGGCAGTTTATTGAATTTGCTTTTCTTTTTTTTTTTTTAAATTCTTTATTTATTGAATTTTTGTATACATCAAAGAAACAAATACCACAATAAAATGTAGAAGATGAGCAATGTTGTGCATTGTCTAACATTTTTAAACACGTTCCAGAAAACACAAAGAAGGTGAAAAAACCAGTGCGAGGAATCTTACAACTATATCAACCAACATATATGAACATAATGCCTCAGGGAACGGAGGGATGGGTGGGGGGGGGGAAAGATATAGGGGGGGTGGGGAGGGAAGGCAACACCGCTCAAGTATCCTGAAGCAGTGCCCTGCACTCGTCTGAATCCGAGAAGACCATCCAGTCGTACCAGGTCTTTGTGTATTTCTCGAACCCTCCCTCCCAATGCTAAATCCTCGAAACGCATGGTTTCATTAACCTTCAGGACCCAGCTGGCCAGGGAGGGGGGAGAGGTCCTCCTCCACATCAGGGGGATGCAGGATTTTGCGGCATTGAGAAGGTGGCACATTAGGGATCTCCTATATACTCTCAGAGGGGTCTTCCCTAGGTGAAGCAGACATATTCCTGGATCGTCTGGTACCGATTCCCCGGTGACTTCCCCTATCACCCTCCTCACCGAGTCCCAGTAAGGCCGAAGCTTAGGGCAGGACCAGAAAATGTGGATAAGATCGCCTCCCGCCTCACCACATCTCCAGCAATTATCCAGCACGCCTGGAAACCATCTGTGCAGGGTCGCCGGAACTCTGTACCACCCGGTAAGAATTTTGTAATTGCATTCCTGAGTCCGGGTGCAGATGGAGGTCTTATGCGGCGCTGCGAGAAGTCTCCTCCGCTGTTCTGGCGTGAATGGGGCCCCCAAGCCTCCCTCCCAGTACCTAACAAAGTGAAGCTCCTCAGCATCCTGGGGAGTGATCAACAGTTTATAGATGGATGAGAGCACATGCCTCTCCACGTTAGGGCCGGAGCAGAGCTCCTCGAACCGGGTCCCCGGGCGCAAGCCCCCCGAAAATCCCCGCAGAGACTGAAGGAAATGTGCTATCTGCATTTGCTCCCATGTTGACCACCTCGGAACGGAGCCCCTCAGTGCCAAGTCATCGGTCCTAGCCCAGCCCACCTGTGTCCAGAAGTGTTTGACTCTGTACAAACCCGCCTCACGCCACTCTCTCGCCTTGGGACCGCTACACCCGGGGGGGAATCGTGGGTTTCCCAACACCGGGAACATTGGAGACGGGGATGGGGAAATATTCGGTAGCTCCTTGAACCGCCTTAAAATGCGCACAGTAGCCCCAACCGTGGGGTGTTTCAATGCCTCCTGGATGTCCTTCCCCTCTAGCCAAGGTAGGTTGGCCAGCGGGGGCCTCCCGGAGCCTCGCTCCAGCCCGACCCACTGCTTATGTCTTGAGTGCCGGCACCAGTCCACCACCCTGCCCAGGTGAGTGGCAGCGTGATACAACACCGGGTCTGGGAATCCTAACCCTCCCTCTTCTTTCGGTCTGGCTAAGATAGTTCTGCTTAATCTGGGTTTTCCTCCCTTCCATATAAACCCAGTAAATAAGGCTCTGACCTTCTGGAGGAAGGTCTGCGGGACCGCGACTGGCAGGGCCTGGAGTAGGTAAAGAAGGCGGGGAAGGAGGTTCATCTTGACCGCATTTGTACGCCCGAACCAGGAGATCCTACCCATAGACCATCTGGCGATGTCATCTGAGAATTTTTTCAGTAGCGGGGGGAAGTTCATGCTGAAGATCTTAGAAAGGTCATTCCCTATCTTGGTCCCAAGGTATGTGACCCCCTCCCTTGCCCACTTAAAGGGGAAAGCCTCCTTAATCCCCGCAAAGCGCCGCTCCGGGATGTTAATGTTTAAGATTTCGGATTTAGAACAGTTGATCTTGTATCCTGATCTATCTCCGTATCTTTTAAGCTCTCGCATCAAGTTGGGCAACGAGACCTCCGGGGCAGATAGACAGAAGATCAGATCGTCAGCATAAGCTGCGACTTTGTAATGGGTTTTGGGGCCCTCCAATCCCTTGATGTCTGGATTCCTGCGGATGTAGCACAGCAGGGGCTCGAGTGTCAAAATAAAGACCAGGGGGGAAAGCGGGCAACCCTGTCGCGTCCCATTGTTGATCCCGAAGGGTTCTGAGATTACCCCATTGACTCGCACCGACGCCGAGGGCTTCCTATAAAGGCTTGCGATCCAATTCATAAGGTTGGAACCAAGTCCAATATGGCTAAGGGTGGAGTACATAAATTGCCAATTGACCCTGTCAAAGGCCTTCTCGGCGTCGGTTGCGAGCAACAGGGAAGGCTTATTGGTGGTTTGGGCGAGGTGCACCAGGTTCAACACTTTGACAGTGTTGTCCCTGGCCTCCCTATGGGGCATGAATCCCACCTGGTCTAGGGCAATTACGTGGTGGAGGTGGGGGGCAATTCTAGACGCCAGGATCTTTGCAAAGATCTTGACATCCGTGTTCAAGAGCGAAATGGGTCGGTAGCTTGCACACTGCGTGGGGTCCTTTCCTTCCTTGGGCAAAACTGTGATGTATGCCCTGAGGGAGTCCGAGGGGAAGGCCTCCCCATCTTTGAGCGAGTTAAAGACCCTAAGAAGACTGGGGGCCAGGAGGGGGAGCATTTTTTTATAATACTGGGAGGGGAAACCGTCAGGCCCCGGAGCCTTTCCGCCAGCCGTCTCCGCTACCGCCTTCTGCAACTCCAACAGGGAGATGGGGTCCTCCAGCCCCTCCACCACCGCCGCCGGCAGTTTCGGCAGCCCCGAGTCCCTTATGTACTCTGCTATGCAGGAATCCATGTCCTGCCTCCCTGTTCCCTGGATGTTGTAGAGGGATTCATAGAATTTGCGGAAGGTTTCCGCTATTCTCTCTGTTAGGTGCTCACTATGGCCCTCTTTGTTTACTATCTTTGGGACGTAAGATCTCACTCTTTCCACTCTAAGTGCCCTTGCCAGTAATTTCCCGCATTTGTCCCCCGCCTCGTAGAACCTCTTCCTACATTTGGCCCACTGTGCCTTCACTCTATCGCAGCACAATGATTTGAGCTTCTCCCTCAGGGATGTCAGGGTTGCCAGATGGGCCGCTGCTAGGGATTTCTTGTGTAGCTTTTCTACTTTCCCTATCTCTGCCAAAAGATCTCGGATGAGTTTTGCCCTTTCCTTCTTAATCCTGGATCCAATGCCAATCAGGGAGCCTCTGATTACACACTTGTGCGCTTCCCAGAGGACCCCCGGGCTGATCTCTGGCGACGAGTTACACTCAAAGTACTTTTTAATTTCCTCTTGGAGCTCAGTCACTATTGATTGATCGTCTAGGAGAGAGGTATTCCGGCGCCAGGACCAACCCCTGGGGATGGGGCGGGGAAGAGAGACCGACAGAGAAACCGGGGCATGGTCTGATAAGGTAATATTCCCAATGGAGGAGTCCACCACTCTAGAGAGCGAGGCGTGGGGTACCAGGAATAGGTCGATTCTCGAATATGACCTATGCGGGGGGGAGAAGAAGGTGTAGTCCCTCTCGGTCGGGTGTTGAATGCGCCAGGGGTCTATCAACTGGTGTTGGGCAAGCACTCTTTTAAGCCGCCTCAATTTGGCGTACGACTCGTGCGGGGTCCCTCTGGAGGTGTCCACCAGTGGGTCAAGTGCCACGTTGAAATCACCGCCCATCACCAGTTCGCCCTCCCTAAATGTGTCCAAGGCATCGAGGACTCCCTCCAAGAAGGTTGACCGACCCACATTCGGCACATATATGTTTACGAAGGTGAAGAGGTGAGATGCGATCCTCCCCTTGAGGAAGATCCACCTCCCCTCCTGGTCCGTCCGATAGTCGATCAACTCCCAGGGCAGGGCAGCGTCCAACACAATGCTTACCCCTCTGGATCTTGAGTCTGGAGAAAGGCTATGATAGCCCCTAAGGTAGTACTTGTTGCCGAATGAGGGGGAGCCGCCCGCCCTGAAATGGGTCTCCTGAAGGAAGGCAACCTGTGCCTTCAACCCTCTAAGGTTCCTCAAGATTAGGGCTCTCTTTTCTGGACTATTCAAGCCCTTCGCGTTGAGGGAGACCACGTTAATCTCAGAAATGGGCTTTCCCTGCATTATTGAGATTTGCTGAACTGTGCAGGGGGGTGGATAGTTTTGGGGTATCCGCCCCTGAGTACGGGGGGGGGGAGGCAGACAGAAGGGGGAGGGGGTGAGCAGGAAAGGAGGGAAGTAACAGGAGACGGGGGGGGGGATGTGGGGAGAAAGAGCCCGGCTTCTAAGAACTACCGGGAAAGCAAACACTAAGGTTCCCCTCTCACGGGGTGTATATAGTCAACTAGGGCTACGTGTGCCCAGAAGACCAACCTATTGGGGGTGCAGCGGCCGACAGGGGTTAGGAGACGCAAAAAAGGGGGGGGTCATTCCATGCCCTCCCATGTCATGCTGACGCCTCACCGTCAACCGCCAGGCGGCCGGGGAGGGACCCCACACACGGAAGCCGAAGGTTCCGCGAGCAGGGCACCAGCCAACGACCAGAAAGGATTAGGCGACTATAACCAGAACAAAATACATTTCTACATACAGCATAGCAGAGAATTTACATAACACATCATGAACTGTCGACAGAAGGTTGGCGACCCCAAGGGCCATAAGGGGCGATGAGTCAATCAGGGACGCGCCCCCCCCGCCCCCCCCCCCCCCACGGCGAGGCGGGCCGGAGGGGGGACGGGGGCCAGGACGCGCGCACCCCCGACCAACGGCCCCATGACCACCTCCAAGACTCAACGCCCGGGGCAGTGGCCTGGCGCCCCCGGGGGATACCCCGGAGGGGCCCCCAAGGCGCCCCAGGTCACGAAAGCTCTTCAGACTCCTCTTCCTTCTCCTGGGAAGGCCCCCCGGGGGCGGGGGCCCACCCAAGGCAAGCCAGTCCGGGATGTCCACTGGGTCGCACCCCAGAAATGCAAACAGATCCCCCAGTTCACGGTGAGATTTTAAGGTGAAAGTCCCAGCCGCCTTCTTCACTATCAGATGAAACGGGAAACCCCATCTATATGTTGCTCCCTGACTGATAATGGTCTCGAGGAGGGGCTTCATCATCCTGCGCATTTGGAGAGTCCGCCCAGACAGATCCTGCAGAATCTTGATAGGCACTCCTCTGAAGCGTAAGGTGTCCTTGTTCCACGCTCTCCTCAGAATTTCCTCCTTCAACGAAAAAAGGTGGATCCTGCACACAATGTCTCTGGGATAAGCTGGGTCTGACCTCTTAGGACCCAAGGCCCTATGTGCTCTGTCAAGCTCTATGGGGGTCGAGGGCTCCCTGTCCAACACTTCGTTGAATATTGCGGTGACCAAGGCTTTAACGTCTTCCGAGTCTCGTGGCTCCGGGATCCCCCTGATCCTCAAGTTGTTCCGTCTATTGCGGTTCTCGAGGTCGTCCAAATGCAGCTGGCAGGCCGACAGCATTGCTTCCTGGGAGTCGCATCTTGCCTCCAATGCCTGCAAGCGGCCGGCGTAAGAAGGTCCCTCCACCTCCAAGGCCCGAACCCTGGATTCGACTCCGGCCACCTCATGACGCACGGCGAGGACCTCGCGCTTGAAGCTTGCTTCATATTTAGCGATCAAGTTTTCGATCTCCCCCCTGGAGGGGATGCCCTTCAGAAGCGAGATGGTTTCCAAGTGGATCTGGCTCTCCTGCAGCTTCTCCTCAGGTGGAACCTCCACCTGGGTATCTGTGCTCCACACGCTAGGCACCTCGGCAACCGGGGCTCCCGGGGAAATCGCCGGAGTCATCGGCAAGAGGTCATCTGACCGGGTAAACGGGCTTTTTTCTGGAGAGGGTTGGAGCGGGGACAGGGGCGATCCCGACCTCTCATCCGCACTCCCTGGCGACTCAAGGGTGTCCCCTCTCCCCGGTCTCGGCTTCGCCGGCCTCTGCTGGAGACCCACGTTTTGGGTTTCGGGTGCATGCTCCCATTCGCTGGCAGGGGAGCAGGGGGTGCAGGCCGAACGCCGCTCCATCGCAGGCTTGTAAGCGAATTTGCTGAGGCTTGTCGGTAGCCTCTGACGGAGCCCGGCGGTACGCCCCCCATCCCGGGGCCGTTGCTGTCCAACCCCTGCTTCTTCCACTCGTGATGCCCCAGCCGCCAGGGTCCCATCCTCTAGTCCCGAGGGGGGTATGATCAGGGCATGAGGGGGCAGGACAGAAGGTTCATGCTGGGCAGCATCGTGGTAGACCGGGGGGGTGCCCTCCACATCCAGGGCCCATCTCATGCTTCTCTCTGCAGTGCCTCCCGCTCCCCCAGGCCACGCAAGAGCTCCTCCATGTTTGGTGCGCTGCGGCTTTAAGAGGCCGCAGCCGACGCGAGACACAGCAGGGACAGCGGCCGCCATCTTGCTCCACCCGTCGGCTGTGCTGTGCTGCTCCTCCGCCTGTGGCCTGGCGACTTCCTCGCTCGTGCCCCCCGGTGGTCCCGCCGGCTCCTCCTGGCCGGCACTGACATCTGGGCGACCTCCTCTGACCCCGCACTCCGCGCTGAAGCGGGCCGCCGGGCGGGTGTCGGGCGCCATCTTGGTCCACCCGCCGGCTTCCGTCTCCCGCAGCCTCCCCAGCTCACCACAGTCCGCGACCCCAGCCGCCTCTTCACAGCGCGGTCCCGCCGACATCGAAGCGCCGCTCCGCGGTGACTCCCCGCTCTCGCCGCATGACTCCTCCATCGATGAGAGGGATTCCCGCTCCGGCCCCCCTCCGTCTCGCCATCCGGACAACTCTTCAGCCGCCATCTTGGTGGCCTCCGCCACCTCACGTTTCTGAGCCTTGACAGACTCGCCACGGCCCGTCGGGGTCCCGCCACCGCTCCTCTGACCTCTCTGCCGCTTAGGCTTCTTCGCCATCCGCCTCTCCGGGCTCCAGCCGCCAGGTAGGTACCTTAAAATCGGGTAGGGAGAGCAGGAGATCCCTCACTCACGTCTCTCCTCGATCATGCCGGGACACGCCCCCCCCTGAATTTGCTTTTCAAAGTAAGACTTCGGTTAATCTTAAGTTTCACAGTCAGTAGATCTTTTTTGTAAGTGTTTATAACACACATATATGCACTTATGTAATGTTCTATTTTCTTTAAATCACTCCTTCTATTATCTCACTGAGTTGTGGCGTTTATGAGGCTGATTCACTACTAACGGCAGATGAGCGTCTGTATAGCGGCGCTTAGAGCGACCGCTAGTGGACGCTGTAAGCGGGTATCGGGCTCTGTAACAGAGCGTCTCAGTCGCTGTAGTAACCTGGCCAGCATTGATAAATGTGATGTGTTTTGGGTGCTCTAATACCAGTACATTGCTGCAGGGAGCAAGAGGTAGCGTCAGCTCAGTGCGACCGACTCTCAGCGCTCCGCACCATACTTATCAAAAAAGGACACACAGCGTCGGTGCTCTAAATCTGGGCGCTTATTGCATAGAGCGCCAGACGCTGTGTGATTAAAGTCTTTAACAAAGCGAAAACACATGGAATGAAATTGTTTTAACACCATGACATTAACACTTTAGTGACAGACCTGTGATGACAATTCAGCATAAAAATATAAAAAGTCAAAAAAGTTTCTAAAAGTGTTTGTTTGCAGCCAGCAGAGGTCACACAATGATTTGAGCAAAAAAAAAAAATTGTTAAACACGCTGTTTAAACACAAGCAAATGAACGCCCATTGAAATGTGGAAGCTATAGCGTCTACGCTATACACTGAGCCATCTGTAATAATACATCGGACGCTACATGGCGCAGTTAGAATCGCTCACCAGATTTGCTTTCTTAAATGTGCGTTCACCTGCTGCTACCTGCCACTATCCTTTCTAAAATAACCCCCAAGTTAGCATTTTCTAATCCTCGTGGCTGCTGTCCAAGGTTCTGAATACATATTACTGCATTGCACTGCTGTACCGTTGATGCGATTTACAGAAGATCGGGAAGGGTCAGAAAGTATTAATCTAGTAAGGAAAATGAGGTTTAATATCAACTTCAAACTTTCAGATATAAGTGTCACAGAATAAAAAATAGAGGAAATGCCCCAAAGGAGTTTAATACAGCATAAACACTCAAGAGACCAACCTAAACTAACCACCACTCTTACAACAAAATTAGGTATTATTATGCTAAAGTGGACCTACGCTCACAAGTCTGGCCCAGAGAGGATGTAAGTCTGCAGAGACATGGGTGACAGGAAATGACTGAACACATTGATTGGTGGTCAATCACATGGGGTCAAACTCACGACGATTAGGCTAGGAGTAGATTTGGGTGAACACCTGTATGTTCAGGTTCGGCAAGTTCAGCCAAACCTGAACTTGACCCGAACCCAAACCTGGTCCCCACTGAAATAAATGAGGACCCAAATCTTGTGACCCAAAAAACGATTGCCGGGATGCTCAGGAGCCTGAGGAGCCCAGGTGCGCAAGTGATGAGTGCAGTGTGCAGTGATACACTTATGAGAGCCCCGTGATCCATCTTATATAGACATGAAATGTCTACAGCTGGGTTTACAGAAAGATGGCCACCCCCAAGATTGAGGACACTTTACATTGTATGGTGCTGTCAGTATCCTCACTCATGGGGGCAGCCACCTTTCTAAAGCCCTGGCTGTAGATGTTTTAACAGTGGAATGAGGGGAACAATTATAAATGCTACCAAAATAAGTAGGTCACTCCCCTTGTAGCACTTTTAAAGCAAGAAGAAATAACAATTTACAGTTAAATATAATATATCAGACTTGTCAGACCCCCATGGTTGGTGCACTGTGTAATAAAGCCGTGTACCCATTGGGGTATGCATACTGCAGGTTGAGAAACAGTGCTATAGCACATGGATCAATGCATGAACTCCACTACCTCCCCAACCCCAACATTACTCAAATGTTCAAGTTAAAAATGAGACCATTCAACAACTCAGTATTCTGATCAATAAAAGACAATGCATTGCACAGACATCTCATAAGATCCATTTATATGAGTATAAGCAGCCACATAACTGTAACTGGAGCTGTGGTGCTGTGACTGGTTTTCTCATATTGGACTAAGATGTCCATTGTGTTTTGCCCATAGGGCTTCCTCAAGTGGTGCTTTTTCTGAACTTCACGCTGAGACCATCAAGGGACAGAATAGTTGTTAGACCACTTTTTTGGGTGGTTCTGGAAGAATGAAATTAAAAGTAGGGGCAAACTTTGGAGCCCTTCTATGACTTCTACCCTACGTGGTGGGAAATGGAGGAGAGGCACATGAGGCAGGCGCCAGGTGATCTGCTTCTTGACTAATTATTACAATTGGTTTTACAGTTACTTTAAAGTGGAATCAAAGCCTATAGAAGGAGAAGTTGTGGAAGCCATAGAGGGTACTGCCTAACTCCTACTGTCACTAGCACCATGGTGTTGATGTAGGTAGTGAGCAGCTGCAGTGGGGATAGAGATGCAGAGAGTTTGGGGTGTCCAAGGCCTAGGTAGCTCCTGCTGTCCCAGCCTAGAAGGGCCCACTCTGACTTGCTATGGGGCCCTGTGAAACCTATGTATGCCCCTGGTCAGGGCATGGACTAACATTTTATTTGTGTCAGGTGAGAGGAAGAGATGGCTATGCAAAATGTTTTTCAGCATAGAAAACTTAAAAACAACCAATGGATAATTTATATAAAGGTATTACAGGGATAGAATATGGTGCCGCCTTTGTCTTGCAGGCTTGAGTACAAGCCTTAACTGCATTTAGGAGGTGTTTCAAGGGCGACTTTACTG
The DNA here is from genome assembly GCA_027917425.1 of Gastrophryne carolinensis. Taxonomy (NCBI): domain Eukaryota; kingdom Metazoa; phylum Chordata; class Amphibia; order Anura; family Microhylidae; genus Gastrophryne; species Gastrophryne carolinensis. The sequence continues at coordinate 256,282,353 of CM051235.1, forward strand.
GCATCATGAAAAAGACAAAAGGCTTCTGGGTTCACAACATCAGACAATTTGTGAGAGGCCCAGTAAATTCTGGTGGCAGTCCAGTTTATTCCCTATGTTGGAAGAAGAGGGGGGCAGTTTGTCTTCCTTGCAGAGAGCACTGAGTAACCTTGTCCTGACACTGCTTTGAGAAGGACATTGTCTTCACACATGGCAACCAGGCTTCTCCTCATCACCATCACTTGTGGTAATTCTCTGCAATATGCATCATTACAATTGCAAATATATATATATGAAATGAGTCATTAAACAATGAGAATGGCGAGCTCTCCATATTTGTGTACCTTTTTTGTTAGGCTTCATTAGTTTTCTTTCTCCGGCAAATTTCAGCAGCAGCTCTCTCATGCGCGTCTGTCCCCCCACTGTTATCAAAGCATCGCGAGGCATTAATCCGTGACAAATGGCTCCATTTGATCCATAACTGATTTCTCTGCCTGCCAAGTTCAAATGAGAGCAGCCCAGGCGAAAATCATGCAGGCAACTGACCACACGCTTTCTGCACCAAGTGGCTTCTGAATATGTTTGTCTAACCTCTGACGTATTTGTTTTTGGTGCTTTCATTGCTTTTGTGATATATTTTGCAGATTTCTTTATTGGTAGCTACAAATATCTTACAGAGCTTATAAAGTGGAGCTTTCCCAATGGTAAAACCTAGAAAATGCCATTGGGTTATTTATGAGAGCATTATTTTTGTTACCTGAACCACAGGGGCTTGTGACCCATTTTAAGTCAAGGTTTACCATTAAGGAGTCGGACATTCTGGTCCCAAATGGGAAGAACAATCATACTGCTATACTTTAATGGATTCGATCTAATATTCGATCTAATATAATTTATGTCTAATTCTTCTTGTATGGCCTATACCTGGAAGATAAAGTAAAATAACTGTAAGATTGATTGATTTGTATGTGGCCTAATTTTAGGTTTGGGTTGGAGGGGAGCAAATTCCTTGGTCTAAGTGATATAAAAAGGAAAATTCTATAGTTTGTCTTCAGTGTTACCCCCCCCCCCCCCCATCAATATTAAACTGTTTGAACATAAGTTCGGATACAGGACATTCATTTGTCTTTAATTGTAAATAAGGAAGACAAAATACCTTGGTGTCATGTGACTGCCTCTTGGTTTTTCTATAGCTAATAATTGTATTGGATTATGAAATCCTACTAAATAATAGGTGTACTTTGGAAATTCAGAGTGAGAATGGAATGGGGTGAGTATACCACAAGACCAGAAGGCTTTCACTATTCTGGGCATTCCAAATCATCAGAGTGCCCGTTTGGGTAGGCATTGTTGGAAGGGTCACTATACAGGGCAGTGGGGTTATCTGATTAATAGGGGGAGGGCATGCAGTACATTTTAAATAACAGCAAAAAAAAATGCACCAGGTTTTTACACTTGACCCTTGGTGGTGCAGCTTAAGCATACTTCTGCAGATGTGTGTGACTGAGTTCTCTGTTTTTAACCAGATTTAGAGACAGATTTTAGGTTGGTCTGCAAGCTAACAGGGTTGAGTGCTGTGGCTTCTTTAAGGTTTGTACACAGGCTGACACAGGGAGAAAGAGAAAAATGAAAATGTAAAGGCACAGATAATTTCACCCTGATCTTGCCACTTTCCTGATCTGGTTGAACTGGACGGGGAGGCCGATTCATTAATAGCGGCAGGTAGCGACAGTTGAGCGACTGTAGCAGTATTTTCACAGCGCCCGCTAGTAGTCGCTGTGCTTGGCCGTTGTTCGGTTGTTGATAGCGACTGAGTCGGTGTGCAGTAATGTTGAACCCTTTAGGGTGACGAGTCGCTATTTGACAGGTTCCGCGATGTATGGGTGCGCATGATAGTGACTGGTCAGAGCGACCGGCTCCCACCATATTCATCAAAAAATCACGCTCAAAAAATTCTCGCGCTGTGAAATGCATGTTTAAACCCCAGAGCGCTGGCGGCGATGTGTTAAAAGTAGTTTTTTAACCCCCAAACCACCATATTTTTGGAAACCAAAAAAAAAAAAATTTTTTTAAGAATTTAGTAATATGAATACAATAATATCAGACCTGTAATATCAATTCTGCACAATTTTTTTTTTTTTTTACCTTAAAAAATTATCTAACATGGCAGAAGTGGTTACAGAATTTTTCACATTAAAAAAAAAAAAAACATTAATAACAATTAATTATGAATATTTAAAGATTGTTCCATTGAAATGCATTGGAGAGCGCCAGGTAGCGAGAGGTCATACCTGTCGCTGTTCAAGGTCGGACGCTGGCGCTGTGGGCTGAGGCTGGAATAATGATGAATGAGTCGCTATATGGCGCTATCTCAGTCACTAAGCAGGATCGCCTTGATAAATGTGTGATTGTGGTGGGGAGCCGGCGTTCTTGTGGCGGTGCCCTTCACCAGTTGCTACCTGTCGCTATTACTTCATAAATAAGGGCCTAAACAAGCAAAATTTGGATCATGAACCCTATTTAAAAAGTAAGATTTGCATAGTGAGCAATGTATTTAACACATGTTCCTAAAGTTAATTAGCTAATTTTTGTAACTGTGAAACTTTCTAAACACTTAAACAAAAACACCATAGTTCTCCTTTTAAAAGCTTTTAACTTTGGACAGAAAATCCCTTAAAGCCTTGAATGTCTGCGTTCAGTAGCCTAAGAACATTTACTATGCTTTTGGTGTTCCTTTCCTGTAAGAAAGTAGAAGGTTTTTTACTGCAGTGACTCGTCTCAGACATTTCCCAGAAGATGCTAAGCAGCCTTTACGGAGCTGTACTCTTTATATTTTATAGGTTCTAAATAGTTGAGGAGAACATGTTACTAGAAAGGGAGGAAACTGCTCAACTTTTACGGGAAATTTGGTAGGTTATATCTGTTTTCATCTCAAGGCAGCCAGCTCGGTGCCATAGTAATAGCCAAGAAATCATTTAATACTCCAAAACACACAACAAACATAAGAGAAAATACTACATCTACATGACCCACCTTAATTATTTCTGTAAGCAGTTGATCCACATAGCCACATAGATATTTATATTAGGTAAAAAAAGGTATTTTTAACCTGCTATTAATATTATTTATTGTTTATTTATATAACACAATTTTCCTTTTCCTGTAGCATTGTACAGAATTAATGAAAGACAGGGTAAAACATATAGTGCATAAAATATTACATACAAGTTTGGAGTGTTGGGGGGTGTTGAACTGAGTGTGACCCTCAGAAAAGGGGAGATGCAAGCAAGTACTGGATGTGGGGGTGCAAGGTGATCAAGGTGGAGAACATGACAATATCAGCGGCAGAGCTGAGGTTATTTCTGGGTTTGTATCACTGGATTAAAGATTAAATGCAGGGTTTACAATTAGAAATTTAACTTGAATTCTCTGTGAAACTGGCAACCATTTAAGGGACTGACGGAGGGGGGCAGCACTGGAAAAGTGAGAGGAGAGGTGGATGAGCTGAGCAGCAAAGATCATAATAGAGTTGAGGGGTGTCAGTCTGTTGGTAAACCACAGAGGAGGGTGTTGCAATAGTCTAATAGGGATATAAGCCGGGCATGCACTAATATTTTAGGGATCAGGGATGAGGAAGTGATGCATACAGGAGATGTTTCTAAGTTGGAGACAGAAGGAGGTGGTTAGGCAGGAATGAAAGGTCAGGGTTCAGGATGATGTCTAAGCATCTAGGGCCTGATTTAACAATATTCCAGCGATATGCCATTTCTCACACAAGTACTTGCACCATAGGAAAAATCGTGCGTTTGTTTTTTGGTGCACGGTGTGGAGGAAGTGGTTCGGAATGAAATATTGGAGGTTATTCATGAAGGGATAGCGCTAGGTAGTGCTTCGTAGCGGCAGGCAGCGTCTGGGGAACGCTGGCCGCTGTAGGCAAAACCACATTTATAAAGTCGATTCTGGTGAGCACCTCTAACAGCGCCATTTATCATCCAGTGTATTATTACAGGCGGCTCAGCATATAACGCCGGCGCTCTAGCTTCCAGAGCGCCAGGTATTACCTGTCGCTCTCCCATACATTTCAATTTCTTCTGTTTAAACAGAGTTTTTTTTTTTTGCCAAATAATTGTGTGACCTCTCCTGGCCTAGAAAAAGTCATTTTGAATTATTTTTGTACTTTTTATATTTTTATGCAGAATTGTCAGTGTTAATGTCACAGTGTTACAGCAACGTCATTCCATGTGTTTTCACTTTGTAACAGGTGGATATGTGTTCAAAAACTTTAATCACACAGCGTCTGGCGCTCTATGCTATAGCGCCCAGATTTAGAGCACCGACGCTCTGTGTGTGTAGTTCTTTGATGGAGTCACACTCATGAGACACTCATTTGCCGATACCTGGCGATTAGGGATGAGCGAATCGGTTCTAACGAACCTGAATTCGCTCCAAATTTCAGGGAAAATTCGATTCAGCACGAACCAGAATTTTTAGTGAAATTAAAAAAAAAAAATGCCGGCATGGTGGGAGCGGGGAAGCCGGCTGCGCTGTCAGCTGTCATCAGAGGACGCGTCATCAGAGGAAGCCGGCTTCCTCTGATGACGCGTCCTCTGATGACAGCTGACAGCGCAGCCGGCCTCCCCGCTCCCACCATGCCGGTAAGTGTTTGCTGTATAGTGGGAGCGGGGAGGCCGGCTGCACTGTCAGCGGGCGGCGGAAGCCGGCTTCCGCCGCCCGCTGACAGCGCAGCCGGCCTCCCCGCTCCCACCAGAGATGAGCGATTCGCTAACGTTCGATTCGGATGAACCCGAATTTCTTTGAGAAATTTGGCGAATCGCCCGAATCGAGTTTTTGAGAAGTTCGCTCATCTCTACTGGCGATAGTAACGAATCAGCCTCCACAAGCTATCCTATGTGCACAGTGTGCTGAACTAAACTAGACAGAACTAGCTGACAGCTTTGTCTCACACTTGGTAAATCAGGTCTGTAGTCAAACTTCCAGACCACTGCTACAGCCAGTGCCATCCATCTGGGGATCACAGATTGAAACCACAAGAACTAGTCCCTCCCTTTAAAACAAATTCAGCAATACTGCACATTATATAATAAATACTTTCTTCTAGGCGCCCAGCCAAGATTTTAATATAGTTTTGCAAAGACGGTGTAACACATACGCAGCTATTATTGTGGCGCTGTTGTTGATCCTGTCGCAGCATTGTTGGTTTATATCTCAGTAGAACAAGCTACTGATCTCAATTTAAAACAGAGAATAAACAATTACAAAACACGCTCTTTCTATCCAAGCCTTAAAGTGCAAATATATGCCTTCCCGCGCCTTGATTTCCGCTAAATAATACATCAATATGGCAGCAGAGAATCCCACCATGCCTTCTAACTTTATTAATAATTTTTGGCCTGCAAGAACCTTTCTGAGGATCTGTCACTCTTTTATTTTTTTTTTCTTGGCTAATCCATAATTTAGACTTCTCTGTCTTCCAACACCAATTGGTCTTTGTGCATTGACTAATAAGAGAATGTACGGCGCCTGCTCTGTATCATATAAGAAACCTTGTTTATTTGGGCATCTCTCCCTGCTGAATCACAGCCTCAAAACATGCTGGGTGTTACTCTGACTCCCCCGGGAAAGGCTGCACCATGTAATTATGGTTAATGGATACAGCATATAATTATACGAAGAAATAATATTAATTATAGGGAATGGAGGCTGTTTGGAAAAAAAAGAAGCCTGGCAGTTTGGTGAAGCAAAGGTACTATATGTAGCTTGGGAAAGGAAAATACAGAGTCAGGTAGCCTCTAAGGAATTCATATAGTTTCCGAATATATCTTTGTATTTTGTCTTGTCTTTCCTGGCAATGAAAAAAAAATTATCTGGCTACTGTACAGATATATATTATGGAGGCATACACATCCCAAGCAAAAAAAGTCTGTTGTACTTTACATTCAGCTCAGACAGAATCAGATTATATTTGGTGCAACGGAGCACCTGCTCCAGACGCCCACAGCCCCAGGGGTCCCCATGGCCCCCAACGCCATTATCACCCAGGAAGCATAACCAGCATTGGACTGACTGAGTTCAGAGTGGCACCATGGTGAGTATAGGTACTATTCTTAAAGCAGGAGAAAACCCAGGAATTTGACTTTCCCGGGCTTGGCCTGTGCCCGTGGGAATGCCCTGCTGTGTGAAACCCCCCAAGAAGCTAAAAAAAACTCACCTGTCCTGGCTCCAATGGTGCATGTGCAGGCTCTCGTCCAATGAGAGCTGCCTGCTGTGACTACGTCTTATTTACTAGAATGGGGAGCACGCACTGCCGTATCCCCTGCATACTTGGCACTCCCATCCCAGCCTATCTGAATAGTTGGGGCTGGGACGCCCTCAAAATGTTGGAGATCCAGGGGATGCGGCAGTGCACACTTTTCATTGTAAACAATGGGAGGCACCTGCCATATGACGTAATCATAGCGGGCATCTCTCATTGGATGAGAGCCCACACATGCGCTGTTGGAGCGGGGATAAGTGTGTTTTAATGGTTAAGATTCCAGGCCGTCCACTACTGGGTTTTATTCTGCTTAAAAAAAAAAAGTAATTGGTGGCTCAGCAGTTGATTGTCTTCCCTGCTTCTGTACCCCACCCCAGTACCTTGTCTAAATGAGCAGGCAGCCCTGGTGCTAAGGTGACTGGGAATGAATGTGGCTGGTAGGGGCATAATGATTGTGGCATCAGGTGATACAAGTATGACCAGACAAGGAATAGGGGGTCCATTTGTTTTGGACAGGCCCATACTGAATAGTCAGAGGGGGGGTATTATGTTGGTGAGGGAGCTCTCATGGAAAACTACTCTGTATCATGGGCACCCTTAAAGGGTAAGTTTACTTTCGATTTACATTTTGTTGTGCCAAAACAATGTGCTCGGGGTGCTGAGCTGATCTAGCATTTTATGTTTCTTTTCTATTTTAGCAAATGTGTGTTTTATAGAAGCAGTTTCCACTACCTGCAATTGCTTACAATTGGCAACCTGCAACAAGAAGAGAGAAGTGAGCCCTGTACACACAGAACACAAACACAGAAACAGAACACAGAAAGCAGAAATGCTGCTATGGCTGAGATGAGGGAGATCATTCAATGTTACACATGCCCAGCAGTAGTGTCCTGCGCAACTATCTGCAATCTGCTGCTATTGGCAACATACACCAATTGCCAATAGCAACAGAGGAAATTATTCCATAAAACATTAGAAACCATTAGAATAAGGCCAGGTCAGCTCAGCACCTTTAAGACTTTTATACACTTTCAAAAATGTAATTGAAAGTGGACTTACCCTTTAATCTAGCTCTGGGCCAGAGCCCCCAGACACCATGCTTTGGGGTGTCCATCTAAAATGTTAAAAACCCAGCTGTCTAAACACACTGTAGCAGGAAGTACCAGCACAGAGCCTTGATAAAGCCAAGAAATGCAGAAAGATCCAGCTTTGGGCTTATCCTTTAAACATAGTGATTAACTTGGAAACTTGAAACAAACTGCATTTGTGCCGAATTCACTCATTCACTCAATCTCTAACATTATGGCCAACAATACTATGAAGAGTCTAACAGGGGAGTAAGACACGTTATTAAGAAACATATTATTACAAAAACACAGATCAATCAATGATAAAACAACACACTTTAGGTCAGCTTTAACTCTTAAAACATTATATAAAAAAGTCCAAGCTTCTGGGGTGGTTCCCCAATCTGAGAGTATCCTCTAAGGCCAAGGATTTCAGTGACCTTCTATCACAGGAATGTTCAAAACACTGTAGCAAATTCCACCACGTGTATATAACAGCAAATTGCTGATGAGAATCTCGTGCCCACCACCTCCTTCAAAATACACTTTAGCTGACCTAAAGTGTGTTGTTTTATCATTGATTGCTCTGAGTTTTTGGAATAATATGTGCATTTAGGATCCATAGGGGTAAAGGATTAACACACGTTGAGCAATAATAATTCAATAATTTAATAATTTTAAGAAATATCAGCGCGGTTATATTTCATCTTTAAAACAACGTTATTAAGAAACCCTTGAGATTTTACAAAGATGAAAATAGATTATTTGCATGGTCCCACCTACTCATTAGGAAACGGGCAGGCTGATTCATCACTAACGCCAGGTAGCGACAGATGAGCGTCTGTAGCAGGCATTTTCAGAGCGCCCGCTAGTAGTTGCTGTGCTTGGCCATTGTTCGGTTGTTGATAGCGACTGAGGTGTGCAGTAATGTTTAATACAGGGTGACGAGTCACTATTTGACAGGTTCCGCGATGTAGGGGTGCGCATGATAGCGACTGGTCAGAGCGACCGGCTCCCACCACATTCATCAAAAAATCACGCTCCAAAAATTCTCGCGCTGTGAAATGCATGTTTAAACCCCAGAGCGCTGGCGGCGATGGGTTAAAAGTAGTTTTTTAACCCCCAAACAACCATATTTTTGGAAACCAAAAAAAACAAGTTTTTAATTACATTTTGTAATATGAATACATTAATATCAGACCTGTAATATCAATTCAGTTTTTTTTACCTTAAAAAAATATCTAACATGGCAGAAGTGGTCACAGAAAGTTTCACATTTAAAAAAAAAAAAAAAATTATGATTTAATTATGAATATTTAAAGATTGTTCCATTGAAATGCATTGGAGAGCGCCAGGTAGCGAGAGGTGATACCTGTCGCTGTTCAAGGTCGGACACTGGCGCTGTGGGCTGAGGCTGGAATAATGATGAATGAGTGGCTATCTGGCGCTATCTCAGTCGCTAAGCAGGATCGGCTTGATAAATGTGTGATTGTGGTGGAGAGCCGGCGTTCTCGTGGCGGTGCCCATCATTACCGGTCGCTCACCAGGCGCTACCTGTCGCTATTCCTTGTTAAATAAGGGCCTTATTTTGGTCTGTATGCACCATGTAAATACTTCACCTTAAGATGAGTCTAAGAAGGCTCAAGAAGATTGCTACAGCTGAAAGAAGTCGACCCACCTGCAAAGTCAATGTCACCCAACCACATTGAGATTTAGTAGCTTCTGCAGTAATGCATCCACCTAATTTTTCACTGCTGGTTTGCAACACATGGATTTCCTTATCCATCATAGCAGTCCTCCCCTCTTCTAATTCTCCACCCACCATCATATGCTGTCCCCTAAGTAACCTGTCTTCTCATTTGTTTTCTCTCTTGCCCTACCCCCTCATCTCTAGTTTAAATAACTCTCCACCCCCTCTAGTATCCTCCTACCAAGCACAGAAGCCCCCCCCCTTCCATTCAGGTGCAAACTATCTGTAGAAAACAGTTTATACCCTAATGAAAAGTCAGCCAATTACTCTAGGAACCCAAATCATTTTGCCCTACACCAAGATCTTGAGTGTTGAAGTACAGTATTGAAGGATATCTCATACAGTTGCATAGTTCAGCAACTGTATGAGGACAAGATTTAAGAGACAAAACACACAGGTGTTTGAGAGATTTTTGATAAAAAAGTAGACCCCCCCCCCCCCGGTGTATTTGGGATGCTCCTCTAGTTAATGATCCTTGATAATGAAAATAGGCAGTGTTACTCACCCAGTCTACATTCCTATTCCACTGTCATGCTCCACATGAGCACTGACATCCAGTGAGGTTTGCCATGGTGGTATCATGCTAGGTGTGTACAAGACATATGTTGGCTGCAGTTGCCACAGCACAAGAACCCAGAAATGTAAGAATTAATGCTCAAACTATTAGGCTTCCTAGGAACTTTACCTAAAGGTGCATCTCAAATCGGGGACCCAAGGAGTAGAGGTGTAATTGGCCTTAAAGTCTGTTTTTTTACTTTTTGTCTACTTTAACTGTTTTGAGAAGGAACAACCACCAGCCTAGAGTCTATTTGTCTCTAAAGCCAGTGGTCTCCCTCTCGGTGGGCCAACCCGATTGGGGGTGACCCAAAATTTGCACCCCCGCCCTATTTGGCTGGAAATGTACCTTTCCATTGATCCCACCACAAATGCATCTCCAGCATCCTGTGTAGTGTCCCTAAGGGTACACCCATGGGATTACTGCAGAGGTAAGCAGATCCGACGTCTTGGAGGTTCCCAGTGGTGCATCCCATATCGGGACTCCCTGGGATGAAAACTCTTTTTTTTCTTTAATTATTAAAAAAAAATATGCTTCTAGTCTATTTTGCACATTGTACTTTATGTATTATCCTATCTGTATGTCATGCCAGCATGTGAATTTATTGTTATATTGCATTGCAAGATTTGGAGTGGTCCCTGCTTGCCTGGTTCTTCAAACCCTCAATACAGCTACACTGATGAGAATGCATGCTGGGGCTGGTAGCTCCATGAAAGCTGGGTGAGATTGTGAAAGCGAGATCAGATTAAAAGTATGTCTTTTACTGCATGATCTTCTTTATCAGAAGTGCTCCAGTTACCAATAAGCCCAGATAATGGAATAGGTGGAAACTGTTTTGTAAAGTACCTCCACTATTTCAAGATTGAACAGAATGATAAGTCAGAGTGATTATTTTAAATGCATTTTCAGAGAATGCCAAAGCTGCACTCATGACTGTCAGAAAGGAGGAATCTCCTGTTATATGAATGAATGGAGCCAAAGCATTCAGCTGCCTGACAAAGAGAAGGCGAGACCAATTAGTGGAGAGCTGCCATAGTCATGTGGAGCATAGACATGAGAGTCATAGGCATCATGGTGGAGCCTAGTGTGAAGGCGAGATGTTATCTGGGATGAGGTGCAGTCATTTACTGTAAATGACAGGTTTGTAATGGTTACTGAAATCTGGCAGTATTTATAAAACAATGTATTTAAAAAAATAAAATAACACGATGCTAATTCTAACGTAGATTCATCCTTACTGAAGATATATATTAGCTTAGAAATAATTTCCAGAATCCCACAATTTTCAGGACCTACGCATATTGGTCACTGTTAATTAAAGATAGAGTCTATGGGCCCTTTATAACAAGCGATCGCTAAAGCACTCTGGAGTGTAGAGATTGTTTTTACGTCCATTGAAGCACAATCACAAACACTTGTTAATCGCAGAATATTTGCAATCCCAAAGGTCTATAATATCGCACAGTACATACTGTATCGCACATACAGTGCATCGATATGTGTTGTAGAATGGTGAATGGCAAAGTTACATTGTTAGAAAATGCTATTGAGCCAGGATTAATATATTAATAGATTATTTAGTAAGTTAGGAAAGCACTCCTCTACAATAAAGAAATGAGGATACTTCTGTTTAAGTTTTAGTACTGCATTTTATATTTATGCAGAGATTTAGGAATGGGGAGATTTAGGAATGGGTTATAGGTATAACTAGTGTGATTATTTGTCATAGATTATTTTGATTATTTCAAATTAATTGTATGGTGCTTTGGTAGTTTTTATAATATTCATAGGCCCTTATTCATCAAGCGATAGCGCCAGGTAGTGTCTGACGAGCGCCAGGTAGCGGCAGCTAACGGCGACTACCGACTCAAGTACGCCCAGCGGCGGTCACAATGACGCATTTATCAAGCAAAATGAGGCTAGCGCCGGCGAGAGCGGCGGCTAGCGCGGTATTCATCATGAAGCCGCCTGGACCGAACAGCGCCGCTGCAAATTCCCTCACAGCGCCAGGTATGAGCTGTCACTCCCTGGCGATGTCCAATGCTTTTCAATGGAGCAATCTATAATTATTCATAATTAATTGGTATTAATTTTTTTTTTATTTTTTTAATGTCAAAAAATCGGAGACCACTTCTGCAATGTTAGGAATTATTTTTAAGTCAAAAAAAAAATTAAAAAAAATATGTGCAGAATTGATCTAACAGGTCTGAGATTAATGTATTCATATTACAAAATGATTCTAAAAACATGTATAATGTTACATTCAAAAAATATGGTTGTTTAGGGGTTAAAAACTAGTTAACACCCATCGCCGCCAGCGCTCTGGGGTTTAAACAAGGAATGGACAGTGACAGCACATTCGGAGCGTGATTTGTTGATGAATATGAAGCTAGCCGTTCGCTCTGGCCATTCGTTGTCAGGCGCTCACATACAACGCTGGACCTGTGAAACAGCGACCCCCCAGCCCGTATTCAACATTACCGCACACCGACTGAGTCGCTGTCATCAAGCTAATGCCGGCCAAGCACAGCGAATACTGGCTGGCGCTGAAAAAATCACGCTACAGTCGCTCATCTGGCGCTACCTGGCGCTATTAATGAATCGGCCTCATAGTATTTTATGTGTTTAACTGTGTGACTATTCAAGTGAATTGTATGCACCAACTTCTGCCACCTATGATGACATCAGCCCCTGGCAACATGCATGCCAGGCATAGCCGTGTTTCGGGCATAATAAAATGTTTACTGTTAGTGCTAAAGAGTAATTTATATTGGTATTCATTGTTGGCCGAGAACAGGAACCACTCAAGCCGAGGCTGTAAAGTTGTGAAATTTCACAATACGCCAGAGGTGTTAGCTCCTTACAGAGATGCTGGTCAAGGCCGAACTGGCTCACATACCCGATGCTCCTGGCACCCTGGTGCTAGCCAGTGGGCATGGGACAGCAGTGAGTTTGGTTTATTACTAATACATTTTCTGCTAACATTGCCGAGATGAAGATTGAGCTATAACTTTATGACATTAGTTCCATGCAATCAGCAACAGAATTGGTCTTAGTTACCAGAACTTGAAATCACTTGGAGTCTGTTTAGCACTTGTTTAGCCAGAGGGTGCTAATGCCAAGAGCTGTGCTGGAACACAGAGAGGACAGAGTAGTGCTGCTGATGAGAGACATGGTACAGATTGATGCTAATATTGGCTAACACACACAGTGTAGCAGCGTTTGGATGAGCAGGATATAATTTTGCTTTATGTTTTATTTATGCCATGCCTCTGTACCTTACCTCTGAAAAGCTGTGAATGTTGGAATGCTGTTTATAAAAGCTCAGAAAGAAGCCGGTCTTTAGATTTCAGGCTGCGTCTTTGTAACAGTGAGTTCTCTCTGAACTGTGAGCTGAAGCTCCACAGTTATGTATATGCATTTTCAGGTGTTATATGCAAAAGAATATTTCCACTCAACTCCTGAAGCTGAATAGTGCTGAGCATATTGATTTGGATAACATCAAATTAGTCTTAGATTTCCTCAAAATATGATACCAAAATGTATCAACCCCCATAAACTAAACCCAATATGTAAGAAAAGGTGTCTATCTTAAGGCCTTTACCACTAACAGTGGCCTTGACTTATTATCTGCAGGATGGTTGGGTTAAGGCGCCCACAATGGCCTTGAAAGCCTGGGAAATTACCCTGCTTGCTCTCTTCTGGAAACAGCCATGTCTATAGCCTTAGTGAAGTGCCACTGCATGCAAACCTGGAAAACGCAACCTTGGGAGGTGCCTGCTATCAAAACCATCCCCAGATTATGCACTTCCCATCCAAGGCTAGCCACATTAGTCCCCCAATGTGGCAATATTTGGTCCACCTCTTGGATCAGACCAGCTTTGGGCTTTATCTTTACCAGCATCACAATATCTAAAAGCAATCTTAATATCACAGATGATAGATGTCTTCAAACATCGCTGTTGCCAGGCATATTTTGAGTGTCCACATATAGAGGGAAAGGCAAAATCTCCAAAGTGGGTCATGAACAGCATAAAGAGTAATACCCTCAACCCAAAACTAAAAAGAGACTGTTTAAGTTGCTAACTCTTCTTTTGTCCCCCTGAACGATTTAGTGCTTTTTAGCTGTTTAAAACTCACCAGGCCCCCTGCATATCCCACCCCTTCAGGTCTATACTCTGCACTTGGCTCTACATGGCGAGCAGCATAAATTGTGTAGGCCGTCTGCCACTTTCTATTGATCAATAGAAACACAAAAAAGGTGTCTTTTTCTCCCAGGATGTGGAGAAAGTGACAAATAAACTAATCTTCCCTTTAGGTTCATGTCAGTGTAAGTGCAGATAAAATCAAGGGCAGTGTTATTTCTTCAGTCAATAAGGTCACAATAACAGCAGTATAAACATCTGAATCATCATCTAATTCAATTCCCTGCATGAATATGTATAGAAATAGTGAAAATGAGTCTTCAACTGAGTTCTGTGTCGTCTAATTAATGGAGATTATAAAGACCTAAATAGCTCATTTCACACCATAGAATTAGTGCATTTGCAGTCTGAAAATAAAATCTTTCCCTTCTATTTTAAAGTGGTAATTATTCAAGGCTAAGTGGTGTTGATCTGGCATATGAGGTTCACCCTTATCACATATCTTAGACATGTTTTAAGACATAGGCCCTTATTTAAGAAGGGATAGCGCCAGGTAGTGGCTGGTTAATGACAGGTAGCGACTGGTAGCGACTGGTGAACGCCGGACACGGCGCGCAATTGCACATTTATCAAGCAGAATCTGTTTAGCGACTGGGATAGCGCCATGTAGCGTCTGATTCATCATTTTCACAGCCTCAGCGAACAGCGCGAGCGTTCAGCCTTGCACAGCGCCAGGTATGACCTCTCGCTACATGTCGCTCTCCCATACATTTCAATGGACGATCCTTTTCTTCTCTTTAAACGGATTTTTTTATTTTTCAAAAAAAACACAAATAATTCTTTGACCTCTTCTGGCATTGAAATAGCAGTTTTTTCATAATTTTTTCATTTTTTATATATTTCCTCAGAAATTACATTACAGGTCTGGCATTAGTGTTCATGTTACAATGTTGTTACAATGTAATTCCATATGTTTTCGCTTTGTTACTAGTTGATAGATGCTTGAAAACACAATTTAAACTCACCGCCTCCTGCGCTCTGGGCTACAAACAAGCATTTTTCAGCGCCAGAGATTTGTGAGGCTGTTTTTTTGCTGAATATGGTGTGAGTCGTCGCTATGAGCAATCGCTAACATGCGCTCCCATTCAGCGCTGTACTGGTCAAATAGCGACTCCTCACAATGTATTCAACATTACTGAACAGCGACTGAGTCGCTATAAAGTAGCGACTCACGGCTGAGCACAGTGACTACTAGCGGGCGCTCTGAAAATGCCTGCTACAGACGCTCATCTGTCGCTACCTGCCGCTAATGATGAATCAGCCTCCCCATCATTTTAGATGGTCCAATATTATGCTTAAATCAGTGTTTCCCAGACCCATTGCTGCTACTAACTCTCAAAGTATAAATGTGCCCACACTTAGTGTAATGCCTATTTGTATGCCGGGAGCAGGGTCTTTTGGGGACACGGGGTGCTCTCTTTGCTCACTATGGGTCACAAGACTCCATGTCATCATAAAAACATAAGCACTTTTGTATATCCTTTCTTTACTTGGTACCTGTTTTACAGATAACAATATACAGTACCTTCCCAACTTCCTGTATGTTTTTTTTTGGTTTACAAAAGTTTGCAAAAAAGCTTTTTTTTTGTACAGTTCTATTTTTTATTGAAAATTACAGATCATTATTAAAGATGTGATGTCATTCTAAAAACTTTCAGTAATACCAGTTTGCTTTATGCTAAGCACAAACTTAGTATTATTCACATCAATATTTAGAGCACATTTACCATCTTGTATAGAGGCTCAGCCTAAAGTCTTTATGCCGGCCCCAATAAAAATAGGTCAGGCACAATTTATTACAGAAGGAACAGAGGAACTTAAATCTATTTATGGGTATGAGAAGTTGTATAACAGCTTGCGAAATACTGTGCCGAATAATTGCCTGAGCTACATGAAGCCCGTTGATATATAATGCCCAAGGTGTAATCGAGAATACATGCTTCAAACTAACAATCCATGTTGATGGAGGAAAACTTGGGCACTGGGGACCTCAGAATGAATAATGAAAAAGTCCTTCGTGACTACAAATTCAGATGTTCCTCGACAAAAGCATCTCAGTAATTACAGGCTTCTCTAGGTTTTCTGTCAAGCGCAGCCAAGTTTTAACACAGCCAGTTGATCTTATTTGGGTTGACAAAAAATAATTTGGGCTACTTATTAAAAGACAGATGCTGGCATTAAGCTCTCTTAGATGGTGACAAGTTAAGGCCATGGTAGACAGAAGCCAGTGACATGCACTATTAATACAAATAAGTAAGCAGCAGACCCACACATAAGTACAGCATATCATTATAAACTAGGAGTCTGCCAAAAATGTTAAACTAATATAACCCACCACCTCAACAAACGTGTTGGAGTCTATGGAGCACTCCCTCCAGCAGCAGGGATTAAGATACCTGTGACAACTTACCAGGATATTATTGGGTTATTCCTAGCATGCCTAACTACAGTCCATGCTGCACACAGTGTTACTCTGCATTTTAGCTAGTGGTCATAATAATATTTGTATGACTAGACTATGTAACCTCGAAGTGAACACATATCTGAATTGTTCAACCACCATTCGTTACTACAGCGGTAAGCTGGCAACCTCACAGGGTACCATCCCTGTCTCTCTGCAAGGAGGTGCCAGGGTTTGCCATTCAGGCACACCCTAAGAGAGAAAGCTTTTATCTGGCTCAGCAGGTTTCTGCTATTTCTGCCTTTCTCTCACCATTATCATTTTCCTGTCTCTGTCTTTCTCCATTTCACTTTCCCTCCATTGTTCCTTTTTCCCTCACTTGTTCTTATGTGTATATTCCCACCTCCTTCTTTTGTCCACATGTGCACCCCACCTATTGGACATACTCCTCTCTTTTAGTTTTACGCCTTCAATTTCCCTTTGGACCTTCTCTCCATATTACACTCCTTTCACCTTCTGTCCTTCTCTCGCTTTTACACATTTATCCTTCCTTTTCCCTCTTTTTCACATAATCTCCTTTTTTACCACGTTTTCTCTCTCTCCCATATTCTCTAAATCCCCATGGGACAGACTTATTTGGCATGGCCCTCAAGTTAAAGAGCCCTAGAAATTGAGCTTAATTACTAGCAGATCTATGTGACCATCATTAGCCAGTGGGATTTTGGGTATAGAATAATCATTTTAGAGCCATGTCTTAAGCAGGTGGAGACCATAAGAATTGGGAAGGGGCCTATATTCAGCCTATTACCATGTCTTCCTGGGGAGATTTACAAAAATAAGTTACTGAACGAATAAATAGCTCAAGGAACACGTAAAGTAGCTGTTGCTGCCAGCCCTGGAGCCTAAGAGACTCTAGGGCAGGATGTCTGTACTTTAATAGCACTCTTTAATAGCACCTGAGTGTTGGTACTCTTTAATTGTACCTGAGTGTTAGTACTATAATATACTTGAGAGTAAGTACTATGCAATACACCTGAGTGCCAGTACTCTGTAATAGCACCTGAATGCCAGTACTCTGAAATAGCACCTGAGTGTCAGTACTCTGTAATAACACCCGAATGTCAGTACTCTGTAATATACTTGAGAGTAAGTACTATATAATACACCTGAGTGCCAGTACTCTGTAATACCACCTGAGTGTCAGTACTCTGTAATATACTTGAGAGTAAGTACTATATAATACACCTGAGTGCCAGTACTCTGTAATAGCACCCGAGTGTCAGTACTCTGTAATAACACCCGAATGTCAGTACTTTGTAATAGCACCCGAGTGTCAGCACTCTGTAATAGCACCCGAGTGTCAGTACTCTGTAATACCACTTGCTCCAACCACTGGGGTGTCAGTACTCTGTAATACCAATTGTTATTGATGTATGTACTGGGTCAGGGCAGTTAAGTCCCTCTTGAAAAAAACATTTTTGGGTAGTGTACACTGGTTCAAACCACTGGTGTGTCAGTACTATTTAATAGCACTTGCTCCAACCACCAGGATGGCAGTACTCTGCAGTACTTCATTCCATAATAGTCAAATGTTTGTTATCCCTGCCTAGTGTGCTTATTGCATTAAAACCTATATTTAACTTGAGCGATCTTTTTGCCTTAGCCAAGAATCTGGGTGTCCGGGGCGTTGCTGGGCCTGGTAGTCCCGCTAGGCGGGCAAACGGAAGGAGCTTTGGGAAAGTGGGTTGCATGATCGTAGTTGCTCGATTATTAGTTGGATCATGTGACCCGCTGTTCCCTGACACCAATTGTTCAGGCCACTTGAGGGTCACTGCTATGTAATACCAATTGTTCAAACCACTTGGGGATCACTATACTTTAATACCAATTGTTATTGGAGTATCCACTGGGCCAGGCCACCGGTGTGTCAGTACTGTTTAATTTAATTTTAACTATTTAATTTTTGGCACACCTGGCATTATATTCTTTTGAGTTAGGATAAACTATTTAAATTTGGACACACCTGACATTACACACAGTTTTTCATTTCACTGGTATGATATCTAATTTGTTGCTCTTGCTTCGCTTGTGATGTTTTTGCCACTTGCAATCAGTTTATTTATGTTTGTGGTATATATATATATATATATATATATATATATATATATATATATATGTTATATAAACATATTTATGTGATTTATGTATGGGGCACCAGTTAATACACAAATCATTGGATGGTGTTTTTGTAATATTTTGCTATTATTTATATAGCTGGAGTTGGGTGTATTTTTGCACTAGCACTTGGATATACTTTTTCCTTATTGTTTCTGAATTAAGGTTGCATAGATAAAGGCCTTATCGAGGCCTTTGTAATATTTTGCCATTATTCATAGAGCTAAAGCCTGGGATGTGTCTATTTTTGCACTAGCACTTTATTTATTTGAATATATAATGGAAAACGTTTTTTTCTGAACTAAGGTGTGCATATATAGAGGCCTTACTGATTAGATAGCACTGGCACTGTCCTATTTATTTACTGAGTATAATGGTTGCGTAGACTGGGTAAGCCAGCATAAGATTGTATTTATTTATTGATTGGCTGTTGGAGGGACTCTAATCTTTATTTTTTAACACGTGAAGTTATTTAAGTGTCTTGTTTTTCATCAATTTTATTTATTTGCTTGTGCAGTTCCTGTAGCAGGGGACTAGGTTCTTAGTTTACCTGCTTTTGGGAATGTAATTCGGGGACTGCACCCTGACTAGTTGATTTGACTGTGCGATATAGTGTTTTCTTGCATAACTTTTAATAATACTAATAATGTTTTTCTGCTTGCTTTGCAGGTCCCTGGTGATGAACAGATTTCTCTAGCTCCAGTAACTGGTGGCAAAGTCACCAGTTACTAACCTGCCCTCAAAGTCAGCCAGGAACTCCGCCAATAGTAGTACATCCACCAGAGAGCATTTGTACCCCCTTATCTTTCTATCCCGCTCCAGTGCTGGAATCAAGGAGGTGCTGTTACCTTTATAGCGGGGATCCAGCAGGTGACGACCCAGTAATTGGCACAGTTCACTATGTGGGTAACTCTGCAGTCAGTGACTCATATGAGACAGGCTGCCCTGAGTGAAAGAGAAGCTGTCTTCAGTGGGAGGTGTCTCCTCTTCCGCATCCCCCCAGCTACACTCCAGTGATGCCCATGAACTGCTCTGGGTGCCACCCTGCTGTGAGGAAAAGTTCTCCTCCGAAGCCTAAGACTGTCCCTCGGCTGGCTGCTGTCGGTCCACTCTTTAAGCCATGTGTGGACTGGCCTGAAACCTATGTACATGTGCCTTCCTCTTTCTCTTCTGTTTCCTTCCTTGGCAATATTACATTCTTCGTCATGTCCTAAGGTGTTTTTTAGCATCATCAGCATGACCAAATTGGTGGCATATTAGAAACACAGCCGCACAGCAAAAATGTTACTCATAGAGGCCCACTCATAAGTGGTAAAGTGCTGTTGGTCTGCACTTCGAATCACTCGGGCATTTTGAAGCTGCATCTCCACTATTGAGCACATGAGCCAGCCAATGGATGTGCCTTAGATCTGCCTAAGGCTGCTACTAGGGTTAGCCCATTGTCGCATACCACCTTGCCGGGCTTCAGGCAATTTTTAATTTGAACAGTGACACAGAATACAATAGTGCTCTATAAATAACTGATAATAATGTTTTTTTTTGCTTTGAAGCACTGTGTGCCATCTAGTACAGGTGTTCCCAACATTTTTATCAAGTACCCCTTTCAATTTTCTGATTAAATAAAGTACCACCTGGGTGGTGTGTGAGCGTTTTCAGTCACCTAAAACATTTATAAAAACATGCAAAAAACTTTTTTAAAGTGAAGGAATCACACAAAAAATTGTACGTTGGTGCCAATCATGCTTTGGTTGCAGGTGACAGCAGATCAGGTTGAGGTACAGACACAGGACAAGTCTGCAGCTTTGTCGAGTACCACTTGTGAGCACCTCAAGTACCACCAGTTGGGAACCCCTGATCTAATCATGCATCAACTTGGTATGACCTCATCATCCTGGCAACGGTATTGGGACCTACAAGTATAAGCTGCAAAGCCTGATGTCTGCTGGCCCTGGAGGAAGGTGTAGCAGGCACAGATGTAACACGTCCTCTCCCTGCAGCACCAGCTCCATCACTACCACCAGCAGCACCACGGTAATTTTTACATTTTTGAAGTTACTGAAAATGGCCTGTCCTCCACCGGATACCTGTCACTGGAAGTGGACTGTAAATGACAATTAGAGGATGTTTTTCTCCCCCTCTCAGTATATGAGCAGCCTGTCCTTGGAAGTGGTCTGAAGAGGACAATTAGCAAAAGTTGCTTTGTACATTATATATATATATATATATATTTTTTTTTTTTTTCTTCTGTTATTATTTTGAGCACTTCCCACAGCCTATTTTGTGCGAGGCAATCGTCCTGATGTTTCCTTTTGATTTGCAGCCTTCAGCCCCTTGCTACCCCCATTTTACAGCCATTTTTGGTCCCCTAAATTCGGGTCCCCATTCAGGACCGGGGAGAGTCAGGGACCCCAACCGGACTTTAGCGGCAGTTTGTCAACTCGAACTTCGGAGAGCTTGTCCAACCCTAGTAATGACTCATTCAAAAAGGTTATAAATAATAAAACTGTTATTAGAAATAAATATTCCAATTAACAACATCCAAACGTTTTCTTTTGTTGGTACTTTAGCTTTGTTTAGCATTAACATTTTCTGCATGCCTTTGGTAAATAGGTTATTATATTCAATACATGTCCTTGGCAGTGCACGATAAAAGTAGATTACACCTAAGGTATAGTTACTGCAATGCACAATACATGTTATTATTAACTAGAAATAAACAGTATAAAAGAAGTACCTCAATGACAGCAATAACCAGGGCTTGCAGTACATTTACTGTACATAACGTTACTATACGAGGAATTAACATTATTGTATTCATTTTGTAAAAAACGTCTATTTATTTTGTTTAAAAACATTATACTACATGGCATAGTATTATATGATCTATTTATCTGACAAATAAACATTGATTTACTGATTGATTGACTGATTGGTCGATTGATAAATTGATTGAGTGATAAACACCACAATATTATTTTGCTGGCTTATTTAGCTAGAATGAAAAAATGAGAGAGACCAAAACCTATGTGGTATTTTGTAAGGACCTATCAACCTCAGCAGAAAATTAAGAGAGCGTGCTTGGTTAAGTATATCAGGTTGGTCAAGTTATATGGTTCTGGTTGTGGTTATGATAAGTGTTGGGCGAGCCACTGGAGGTTCGTGTTTGGCAAGTTCGGACTAACTTTGAATAAAAGCACCCGAACTTGAGCCCAAACCAATTTCCCATTGAAATCTATGGGAACCTGAATTTTGTGGAGGCAATTCTGTCTGTCTCTGGTGACCCACCTGTCAAGGGGCCCCCAGATGCAGAACCATGACGGGAACTGTGATGGAAAAAAAGTGGTGGCAGGGGGGTGGGGGTGAATGCTTTCAATTAATGCAGCTGGAAAGCATCTTTATACTTACGTGAGCTGGCAATCCAGTTCGAGGACGGATCTGTGTTTTTTCACTGTCAAATAAAGATGGCCACTGCTCCCATGAGTGAGGGCACTGGCAGAAGCAAGCAGCACTTCTTGTGCCAGCTGCCAGTGTCCTCACTCATGGGAGCGGCGCCCATCTTTCTGAAGCCAGGCCATGGCCTATTTGACAGCAAAGAACACCAACCACCGTGGAGTTTAGGTAAGATTTACAGCTGCTTCCTGCTGCTACACACCTTAGGTGAAGCTGGCACACTTTATGTGAAGTTCATCTTTTCCAGGTTTTTTAGCCAGAATGTCACATTCTGGGTAAAGTCCGTGTTTGAGTTTGGGAACCTGAGTATGCAAAGTTTGGAATGAACCCGAAACTTTGAGGTTCGGGCTCACCCAACATTAGTTATGATAAATGTGGTTCTGGTTTAGGTAAATTCCTAAAATGTTGACCTGCATTTGGTGACCAAACATGGCACAACAGAACAATCAGTGGCAATTTATATAGGGCACCTATATCCTACTGTTTGTTGTTTTGCCAAGGAGCGAGTTTTTATTTATTTGGAAGCTCAAGCAGTTTACATACATACATACATTTACCCATACCAGTGTAGATGAAAGTCCACTTGTTTTTAAAACTGAAACTTTTTAAATGTAGGAGCATTCCAATTAGAGATGAGCGAATCGATTCTGACGAACCCGAATATGTTACGAATTTCAGTAAATATTTGATTCGTTACGATTACGAATATCGCCGCGATTCGATCGCTCAGATCGCTTCCTTAAAACTCCATTTACTGCTATACAGCCCATCTAAAATGGTGGATCCACATGTCAGGACATGTCCCATGGGGCAAGGAATCCTGGTTAGGTGTCACATGCTACCTATCAGCAGACAGACTTATCGATGATGTCATAGCCCCATATAAACGGCGGCCATCTTGCGGAAGATCATTCTGACACTGTATTGCTGCCAGAGCAGATCAGTCAGGGAGAGAGCGAGGGACAGATAGACAGACAGACAGACAGACAGGTAGGTAGATAGACACAGCGAGGGAGAGATAGATAGACTGATAGAACAGAAGAAGCGAGGGACAGATAGAGAAGGAGAGAGCCTGTGACAGTGACAGATAAAGACAGGGACAGTTTAAACTGTTTGCATTAGCTTCCAATCGAATACTAGCACTTAGCTTTTAATAGTACCTGCATCTTTACCTGTTTTACATTTTTAACAAAAGACACGTTTTAAAACTGCCTGTGGTGCATTTAACTCTGACCAGGGGCATCCTGTGTAAGACCATCTGATGGTGTCTTTTTGCATTAGCTTTTAGCTACAGTGTCTTCCTATTTTGATCTAACTTTTCTACACACCTGCTGTTACAAAAATTTTGTTGTAGGTGTAGTGTAGTATATTGTTTTCCCCTCCTAAACGCAGTAAAAATGTCAGGCAGAGATGTGCCAGGATGTGCACAGAGGAGAGGCCTAGATTCATCAGGCAGAGGTCACAGCAGACTAGGGGCGAGTGGCAGCAGTGGTCGTGTCTCGACCAGCAACGCATCTGCCGTCATCGATTGGTTAACGCGGTCATCGACCTCATCATAAGTGACATCTGACACCCCCAGTCAACAGTCCGTAGGTTCCTCGGACACAACCCTGAGTTGGCATGGCCTGGGAGCAGCCCCTGTCCTTCCATTGCCTCTGTCCTACGCCCCCACCCCCTCCAGCTGCCGTATCTTATGCTTTGGATTCAGCTCCACTATTCAGTGAGGACGATGTGTTAGAGGACAGTCAGCAGCTACTGCCCAGCCAAGAAATGGAGGAGTCATCCGCCACTTCTTCCGCTGGGCAGACAAACACTGAGGAGGAGAGTGGCGTGGGAGGTGGTGTGGCAAGCGTTCCGTCTCCTGCAGCACACGCTCTTGGGGAAACCGAGGAGGACATCAGTGACGTGCAGATGCAACTTGATGATGATGATGAAGCTGATCGCACTTGGGAGCCTGTTGTCGAAGGGGCTTCATCATCATCAGCAGAAGAGGGTCCCAGGTTGCCCCAGAGTCAGCAGCTGAGGCAGCAAAGTGGCAGTAGGGTTCGCAGTCAGCATGGTGGCAGTAGGGTTGGCAGTCAGCATGGTGGCAGAATTGGGATGTCTGGAGCCACATGTGGCTGGGGGCCGTGTAGACCACCTGCTGTGCGGCAGGCTGCCTTCCCGGGAGGTAGTGGAGCAGGGGTTCCTGGAGTTGGCAGCAGTAGCAGTGAATTAGTGCGGACTGTTCGAAAATTAGCTACTCGGCAGTGTGGCATTTTTTCATCAAGAATCCGCAGGAGGATAACCTGGCCACATGCAAGATGTGTAGACAGAAGGTCAAGCATGGCCAGGGCCCCAATGTTGGTACCACGGCCCTGCGGCAACACATGCAGCGTCACCATAAAGTGGCCGGGGGGAACCGAGGCTCCGAAGTGGGGGTCCAGCCTGCTGCGTCAGTGCCACGCCGCTTCCAATTTCACCCAGCCAAGGCTCCAGCACCTCAGCTGAAGGTAGCTACGCGTCATA
This sequence comes from Gastrophryne carolinensis, assembly GCA_027917425.1. Taxonomy (NCBI): domain Eukaryota; kingdom Metazoa; phylum Chordata; class Amphibia; order Anura; family Microhylidae; genus Gastrophryne; species Gastrophryne carolinensis. The sequence continues at coordinate 256,306,718 of CM051235.1, forward strand.
CCCATCCTCTGCCACTCCAAATGCTCCAGCTCCTCCTACTAAAAATCACTCATCCCACCAGCAATCCATCAACGAAGCCATGTCCTAGAGACAACAGTATGCGCCCACTCGTCCTATGGCGCAGAAGCTAAATGTGCTCCTGTCCAAGTTGCTGGTGCTGCAGTCCCTCCCTTTTCAGGTGGTAGACTCTGCACCTTTCAGAGAGCTGATGGCTTGTGCCGAGCCGAGGTGGAGAGTCCCAAGCCGTCCTTGATCCTGTCGGTGTACACCAAAGTGCACGGCAGCGCCGACATCTGGAGCTGTAACTACGGTCAGGGACAGTACATGTCCTTTACGGCCCACTGGTTGAATGTGGTTCCTGCACAGCAACTTGGACAGGTCACACCGCTTTGGCATCCACGCTCCCAGGCTATTTTGCCTGTCACAGTGTGCGACTCTGCCTCCTCATCCTCCGCCATCTCCTCAGCCTCCACTGTATGATCAATTCTCAATGCCCCTTCAGCCTACCATGTGTGCAGGGCACGGCGGTGTCACGCTGTGCTTCACATGGTTTGCCTTGGTGAACGGAGTCACACAGGGGAGGAGCTCCTGAAATTCATTCATCAAGAAATCAAAACATGGCTAACTCCGCAAAAATTGGAAATGGCAGACATCTTGTCTGCGCTGCGACAAGGAAGCCTGAGCCATGCGCCCTGTATGGCACACGTGTTCAACCTAGTTGTCAAGCATTTTCTGAAGTCTTCCCCCCATCTACAAGACATCCTAACAACGGGAAGGAAACATGCACTTCAGCCACTCCTACACCGCCAAGCACACCCTTCTTGAACTACAGCGTCAGAACGGTATCCCCCAACATAGTCTGATTTGCGATGTTCCCACCCGTTAGAATTCCACCCTACATAGGTTAGATCGACTATACGAACAGAGAAAAGCCATCACTGATTTCTTGATGATCCAAGCAGATAGGGGGACTCCCCTGTGTAACTTTAATGTGAACCAGTGGCAGCTCATACGTGACACCAGCCGTTTGCTCAGGCCCTTTGAGGAAGCCACTTTATTTGTCAGTCGCCAGGATTACGGCATGAACAACGTGATTCTGCTGCTTCATGTAATACAACACATGTTGGAAACCATGGCTGGTCAGGGCACTGGAGACATGGCGCATACGTTTCATGGCTACATAAACCCCGTGGGAGCTGAGGAGGAGGAGGAGCAGCACAGTGAAGCGTAGTTTAGTTTTGGCAAAATGGGCGGTTTATCTAGTCATCTGACAGAAAAGGAGGAGCAGGAGCAGCCAGAGGAGCTAGAGGGTTGTGGGGAAGGCGAGACAGAGTACCCAGACACACCGTGGCAGTATGCAGTGGAGATGGAGACAAATCACTTACACCAATGGCACGATGCATGCTCATGTGCTTGCGTAGTGACTGCAGAATTGTCTCCATTTTTCTGCGGGCTGACTACTGGCTCTCCACCTTATTGGACCCTCGCTACCGGCACAAAATGTGGGAATTTTTTACACCCGCTGAGAGAAAGGACAAACTGACCTATTACAAAGACATTCTACGTAGTCAGTTGGCCGATGCCTATCTGCACCATGGTCCATACTCTCGCAGGTCTGACTCGGGGGGACCTCTGCGCTCACCTTCTACTGCCATGGCTGCAGCAGCAGCTCCATCAGCAGCAGCATCAGTCTTCAGTCGCTAATGAGTAGTTTTCTACACCAGCAAAGTGAGGCTACTCATGAGCAGCAGGAAGACCTGGAGCAGGGCCTGAACCAGCAGGTTGTGTCATACCTTGAAATGACCATGCCAACGCACCTTGAGGATCCGCTGGACTTCTGGGCAGCCAAACTTGACTTGTGGCCACAACTGGCAGAGTTTGCCCTGGGAAAGCTGTCCTGCCTGTGTCTTTCAGGCAATATATGGGCTCCCAATGCTGCTGCCAACTCCAATGTGTTTTTCAGGCAATATATGAGCTCCCTATGCTGCTGCCAACTCCTGGGGGTGTCTTTCAGGCAATATATGTACTCCCTATGTTGCTGCCAACTCCTGGGTGTGTCTTTCAGGCAATATATGAGCTCCCTATGCTGCTGCCAACTCCAATGTGTTTTTCAGGCAATATATGGGCTCCTAATGCTGCTGCTGCCAACTCCTGGGTGTGTCTTTCAGGCAATATATGAGCTCCCTATGCTGCTGCCAACTTCTGGGTGTGTCTTTCAAGCAATATATGAGCTCCCTATGCTGCTGCAAACTCAGGCAATATATGGGCTCCTAATGCTGCTACCAACTCCTGGGTGTGTTTTTCAGGCAATATATGGGCTCCCTATGCTGCTGCCAAATTCAGGGTGTGTTTTTCAGGCAATATATGAGCTCCCTATGCTGCTGCCAACTCCAATGTGTTTTTCAGGCAATATATGGGCTCCCTATGCTGCTGCCAACTCCAGAGTGTGTCTTTCAGGCAATATATGGGATCCCTATGCTGCTGCCAAATCCTGGGTGTGTCTTTCAGGCAATATATGAGCTCCCTATGCTGCTGCCAAGTCATCATGCTGATGCCACCTCAAGGCTCTGTAATTGTGCCGCTCTGCGACAGCGAATCTAATAGCGACGCCTCTGATCTGCATGTCATACTTCTTTACAATAGTATTTCACTAACCCAGCATGCATCCTATGCATGTGACAGCCAAGCAAAACGTTCTGCAACCCTATGAAGGCTCTTGGACGCCCAGAAATAGCTGTTTTTAATAGCGATTCATCACGAATAAATTCAGACCGAAACGATTTTTCCCGGAAAATTCGGCGAATTGGCCAAATCGAATTTTTCAAAAGTTCGCTTATTTCTAATTCCAGTATCTTAGCATTGCTTTTTCCCAGTTTTTAGCATGATGAAAATGGTTGAAAGCCATGTCCAGAGGTAAGATCTGGTCTTCAGTTGTCTTTAAATGACTATACTCATAAACAAAGCTAAGTAGAAGTGAATTTATTAAGATAAGTCATGATGTCTACTGTCCTGTGACAGTATATTGAAAATATGTGCTTTCAGTTTTCTGATGACTGGGGTTAAAGCCAATAGGTATATATCAAATGCTGCAAATGCCAAGCCTGTTAGGTGTTAGATTATACAGGTATATGGAAAATACTTTTTATATATTTATTAAAACAAAACATCAAAAAGTTAAACAAAGAACCAAAATAAAAAATGTATATAATCCTGGACTATTTATAAAAGTTTTTTTCAGAATATATTGATACAATAAAATATGTGACTATGATTAAATGACTTTTGTAAGGCTTGACCTTATGCTGCACCAAGGTCAAAAAGATATTGCCCATCTATCACTGCTTCTTTACCCTTGGTGGGCAAGCCCTATTTGCCAGGACGCTGGAATCACTTACCCAGGTAGGGTTGCCGAAGAGGACTTAAAAGCAAGCAATATCCCCTGAGCTCTGGGACCACAAGTTGGCGAGCATTTCCAGGGAGTATGATGGGGTAACAGGAAATAGCTGTACAACTTCTCATATTGGAGAAGGTGTGGATGCTACATATGTGTGAATCTGTTTTCTGTCACTCGTAGTAGCGCTGGGCAAACCTGAACCGCAAAGTCAGGGTTCCTACCAAACTTTGCGTATTCGGGTTCCCAAACTCCAACACAGACTTCAGCTAGCAATCTGTGTTCAAGTTTGGCGTATTCATTCGGCCAAACCCAGAAATGCTGGTTGATGAGCTGCTTCAAAAAGATGAGTGCAATGATTGAATGGGGGCCGGATTCAGGTTCAGGTAGCCGAACCAAACATTTGTTCAATGTTTGGTCAAGCTTAAACTTATAGGGGCTTGCCCAACACTACTCATTAGATTAAATTCTGCTAGGAAAAGATGAGTGCCTCTCTTTAATACAGGGTTCACTACAGGGTTGCACTTGAGGGTTTAGAAACTTTTTAAGGTTATCCAACAGTCATTTTATAAAATTTGTTTCATCACATCCTAATTGGCTCTGACACATAATTCCCATGCATACCAGTTCTTGGGCACCCCATACTTACTGCTATCTTGTTCAGTGGATTTGGCCACTGGGACTTGGTACTATGTGACCACTGGTGACTAGTGATGTTCACTGCTTGGATAGTTACACAGTGATGGCGAATGTGACTGGCTGCAAGCAGCTCTGTGGAGCCAAGAAATGAACAACAGCAAGTACCAGTTGCCCAAGAATAGGTCAGTTGCCCTGCTCCCTACTTTGCTCGTATAGTCTCTTCTTGTTTTTTTTTTTACTGACTGTTGGATCTCTTTAAAGTGGCTCAAAACCCAGTGCAATAAGGAATCTATAAGATTCCCAGGCTGATTGATTCCCTCCCACTGGGGTATTCAAAATCGTGAGGCCCGCTGTGGGAAATCCCCCAGGTTGTCCCATACGCTTCTCGGTCCAACGGCGCATGCACGAGCCATGCCTGCATCCCCGCTATCCCTCTAGCAGGGCGCGTGCCTGTACCAGCCATTTGTGAATGGCCAGAATGGACATGCCCCCTGTTAGAGGGAAGCGGGGGATGCGGGCACCAGAGCCGCTGGCCTTAGACGGCGTGACATCAGTGTCTCCAAGCGCGCTGATTGAACTAGTAGCCGTGCATGTGCCATAGGATTGGGAAGGGGTGAGTTGCGCTTGGTGATCTGGGGGGTTTCACACAACGAGGAACCCCTGATCAGGGCAAAGGACCAAAACCCAGGAGAGTCAAAATCCTGGGTTTTGCTCCTCTATAAATAAAAGCTTAAATGGGGTTTCCTTTTCAACTAAAACATGTATTATGGTAAAACCAGACTGGCTTATGTCTCCCCTTTCTTTTTACTCTAATAAAACAAGTCTTCATGCTCTGCAAGACAGAACATATTTTTCTACTAAATAGAAACACGAATACTGATAGAAAAAAAAAAGTGGGATTGTGAATTTGAAAATAAAATGGAGACTATTAAACTCTTCCTGGGACAGCTTAATATGTTTTTCCCGGCAAGTACCTTTACTTGCTCTTCAGGTGCAGAAAAACCTAAATGAGGTGAACAGCGCATCAAATTCTTCTCATCTGTCAATGCGCTGGATTATTTCTTGAGAGACTGAAATTGGCTGCTTGGGATCAGCTCACCATCAATCTTACTCATGTAAGGTACAGCGAAGCTGCTGAAAAAAAAGAAGGCACGCAGCAGGGGGAGCAGCCCAGCTCCTAAACAGGTGATGAAGCAGATGTAAAAGCTTCACTCGATCTGGATGCGGGTTCTGAGTGAAAGCTATGGCAGGCTTCACAAATCTCCACTATTTTGTATGCGCTAAGAATCCTCCACTTCCTGCCTCAGAAAAAAGGTCATTTTTCAGGCTTAGCCAAATGCTGTTGAGTTGAATGTCTGCTCTGCCTATGTGAGTAATTTTAATTCCTTTACTAAGCCAGAGTTGCTGTTTTCTGTTGGTAATGCATCAAAATGTATTATAATAATGTGCAAAGCTGAGGCTTAACTGATGGCCAATGATGATTTTGGTTGGCCCACAGCGAGAGCAGGGGGGGGGGGGATCTAATGTTCCACCACACATACATACCCTGCCCTTCAAACCTCTTCTCAGACAGCATGTACCTCCTGTTTCTTCATTACCTGACCAGGACCTAGCCCCATGTGACAGCTTATTATATTTCCTGGGCAGGTTTACATACCACAGTGTGACAGTCTGTCCTGATAACGTGATGAGCAACCGACAGTCATGTGGGACCAAGTTCCAGCACTCAGCTACAGGGAATGAGGGGCTGCCCATTATTATTTTTAATTTATATAGCGCCATCATCTTCGTAGTGCTGTACAAAGTAGACCAGAAATGACTGTTAAATCGCTCTCTTAGTGGCAATTGATTTGTGTTCAGATTCAAAATAAATTTCATTTTAACCTTCCAATTACAATTCAATTTCTAATTCAGTCAGAATTGCATGAAACTAGCTCCACTACACAGATGTGTCCTTTCTAGGATTATCTCATGGCCATATACGTATTGAAATGATTGTTCAGTTTAGTTAGCGCGGTTAATATCAGGATAATAGGCTCAATTCAGAGACACATTCGTCTGGACTTCCGTAGCTGTCTGTGAAAGTTTTTGTGTGTGTTTGTAATTTTTTTGTTTCTTTTCGTTCATTTTTCATTCGTACGAACATTCGGGCTACTGCGTATATGCGCTTTCGATGAATGAAAGTAAATCGGATCATTTGCGTTAGTTCAGATCATTTTCCCATCCAAATCTGATATGTTTCGTTCGTTCAGATAATTTACGTTAATTTGAGTCTCATTCAGAGAGCTGATTGCCGATGGACCACCACCCTATAAACCCGTTTCCTTTGCGATCCCCTTACGGGACCATTTTGACCTCGAGACTAGCAGCTATGGAAGATTCTAGTGCATTTGAGGAGCATGAGGATCTGCAGCTCATAGGCATTGAAATTGTCCGGAGGGCCGAGACCAGATTGCACCGGTGACGCATGCACATCGATGGCATGCATGACATTGAGCTGTTCGAGCTCACCAGACTTAATCGCGCTTCCCTCCATAAGTTGTATAGTGAGCTAAGGCCATGGTTAGCCCGCACCACAAGGAAGGGGCAAGCAATTTCAGGTATGACCAAGATGCTTGGCTGCCTGCAATCTTTGGCGAACGGCTCGTTCCAGAGGCTGGGTGCCCTTTTCGTGGGGATCTCCCAGCCTACGCTGAGCCGCGCGCTATCCAAGTTCTTGGAAGGCATGGCTACCATTAGTCAGAAATATATTTGTTTTCCTGACGACATGGTAGCCAGGAACGCGATTAAGCTGGCATTTTATAACATCGCCGACATGCCCAACGTCATGGGTGCCATTGACTGCACCCACGTTGCCCTGGTGCCTCCGGCAGCCGACGAGTACATATATAGGCATGTACAATCTGTCATTTTTTTATATAGTTTACGAAATGTTCTTTTTCCTTTTTCAAAATCCTTCCTTGTAAAATCCCTCCTTGTAAATAGTCCCTGTGTAACAATGTACTGTATTTAGCTTCTCACATTTTTTTCATGTTGGCCAAAGGGAAACATTTTAATGTGGACCTTAAATAGGCACTTTAAAGTTATTCTTTACTTAATCCAACATACATATCCTTTTTCTTTATCCAAAAATACTTATGTACTTGGTTAGTGTTATTTGTATTGGCCCACCGGTTTTTGGTAGGGTATTTTAGTTAGTGTTTCACTAGTTTACCTTGCCTTGCTTATTTTTTCTTTTATCCCAGGAACCGCAAAATGGACCACTCCCTGAATGTCCAAGCAGTGGTGGCCCCGGACATGCAGTTCCTTAGTGTGCTCACCGGGTTTCCAGGCTCATCCCATGACGCCTACATTCTGCGAAGATCTGGATTGTACCGTTGGTTTGAGTCTGGAGAATTCTCCGGTGGATGGCTCCTTGGTAAGTTGACGCCAATAACGTCATTGACTTTTCAATGTATGCCTATGAATATAGTTTTGGACCCATGTATGAAACTATGCCTATTTTTCCCCCTTCATTACATGTGAAACACGACCTGAAACATTAGATTCTTCTAACAACAAACCCTTGTCAAATGTTTGTCCAGCATTTCCAAATAAGAAATTTCTACTTTATAGTAAATTAATTTTTAGTCTTCCCCACACTCGGCTGCAATTATGATAGGGTCTGCGCCATCTTTGCTTACATGCATTACACTTACTGAGTAGAGGAGAGCGGGATAAAGTGCAGGGGCCTGGTTAGAGTTTTTTTGCCTCAGACAAAGCAGATACGGGGTCCAGAAAATTTAAGACATCCAAGAATGCTGAGCAGCACAGTCCTAAACCAATACCTGTTAGCAGTCTGCCTGATTTGCCATCATCCTCCATCTTTGATGTTTAAATTGTGCCAACATCCATTACATGTAGTTTGTTTTTGTTTTTTTGCCATGCGTAATCTGTATGCTCAGAGTGTTGCTCAAATGTTACATAGCCTCTTAGAGGCTGATTCATTAATAGCGACAGATAGCGACAGATAGCGACTGTTGAGCGACTGTAGCGGTATTTGTGCTTGGCCATTGTTCGGTGGATGATAGCGACTCAGTCGGTGTGCCGTAATGTTGAATACAAGATGCTGAGTCGCTATTTGACAGGTTCGCTGTTGTATGGGAGCGCATGATAGCGACTGGACATAGCGACCGGCACCCACCATATTCATTAAAAAATCAGCCTTAAAAATTCCTAGCGCTTTGAAATGCATGTTTAAATCCCAGAGCGCAGTAGGCGATGTGTTAAAAGTAGTTTTTTAACCCCCTAACCACCCAAAAAAAAAATGGAATGATTTTGAAATAATATTCAAACCTGAATAGTTTAAAATCAGACCTGTAATATCAATTCTGCAAAAAAAAAAAATTTTTTTTTTTTAAATCCCCAAAAAATACATTTTCAAAGGAAGAAGTGTTCACAGATTTTTTTTTAGAAATTAAAAAAAATATATATATTAAAAAATAATTATTAATTAAAATACATTCTGCCATTGAAATGCATTGGAGAGCGCCAGGTAGCGAGAAGTCATACCTGTCGCTGTTCAAGGATGTTCGCTGGCGCTGTGGGATGAGGCTGGGATAATGATGAATGAGTTGCTAGGGGGCGCTATCTCAGTCGCTAAGCAGTATCGGCTTGATAAATGTGTGATTGTGGAGGGGAGCCGGCGTTTTAGTTGCGGTACCTGGCTTTACTGGCCGGCTCTCCAGTAGCTATCTGTCGCTATCTGTCGCTATTTCTTGATAAATAAGGCCCTTAGTCTTGTTGCTGAATATTTTAATGTATTCAATTTAGGGAGTAATGTGTAATTTATGATATTTGTTATGCATTTTTTAAGGTGATTCTGGCTATCCACTCCTTCCCGGGCTGCTGACGCCTGTCCTTCGGCCCCAGAATGCCGCACAGGATGCCTACAATCGGGCACACCGGAGGACCAGGGCCGTGGTGGAGAGGGCGTTTGGCCTATTAAAAACCCACTTTCGTTGCTTGGACCATACCGGGGGGGCACTACAGTATGACCCCAAGAAGGTCATCGATATCATTCTGGCGTGTGCTGTATTACATAATTATGCCATCTTGCAGCGTGTCCCCCGGTATGTGGATCTGCCCCCCTCTCCACCCAGCCAGGACCCCGATGAAGTATATCATTTTTCTTAATTTGTTGTGTCTGTGTTTGTTTTGTCCCTGTATTGATTGTTGTTTTAGGTAATTTTGCTTAATTTTTGTATTTTTGTTTGGTACTGTCCAAAATAGTAATGATGTAATTACTAAAAAATTGACATCTGATTTGAGACTCATGGCTTTTTTGGTGCCCAATTTGTTAGTGCAAACTTTAAGTAATGTTATTAAAAAAAATAGCTTAAGGCATCAACTTAGGGCCTTATTTATCAAGGGATAGCGCCAGGTAGTGTCTCACTAGCGCCAGGTATCGCCAGCTATCGGCGGCTACCGACTCCAGAACGCCAGGCGGCGGACACAATCACGCATTTATCACGCTAAATGAGGCTAGCGCCGGCGAGAGCGTCAGCTAGCGCGGGATTCATCATGTAGCGGACTGCAACGAACAGTGCCGCTGCTAATCCCATCACAGCGCCAGGTATGACCTCTCGCTACCTGGCGCTCTCCAATGCATTTCAATGGAGCAATCTTTAAATCTTCATATTTAATTGTTATTAATGTTTTTTTTTTTTTTTTAAATGTCAAAAATTCTGTGACCACTTCGGCAATGTTAGATATTTTTTTTAAGGTAAAAAAATTATAAAAAAAAAATTTGTGCAGAATTGATATTATAGGTCTGATATTAATGTATTCATATTACAAAAATGTTTAGAAAAACTTGTTTAATTTTTTAATCAAAAATATGGATGTTTGGGGGTTAAAAACTACTTTTAAGCCATCGCCGCCAGCGCTCTGGGGTTTAAACAAGCTTTTCACAGCGCGAGAATTTTTTGAGCGTGATTTGTTAATGAATATGCTGGGAGCCGTTCGCTATGACCATTCGCTGTCAGGCGCACCCATACAACGCAGAACCTGTCAAACAGCGACTCCTAACCCCGTATTTAACATTACCGCACACCAACTGAGTCGCTGTCAACAACCGAACAACGGCCAAGCATAGCGAATACTAGCGGGCGCTGTGAAAATCACGCTACTGGCGCTCATCTGTCGCTACCTGGCGCTATTACTGAATCGGCCTCCCCGTCAACCACAGGTCAAGTCACAATCGTTTTTATTACATTTTTGAACTTTAAATTGGAGTTGATGGTCACTCCCATAGTTCATGTTAAGACATGTTAAAACAACAAATGTCATTAGTGACAAATCATGGCACATAGCAATTGCCCACAGGCAGTACTTTTAAAGTAAAGCACTCCAGACCGAAGTTGCAAACAAATCTAAAATACACATACATATGGGACAAGCATTGGCATGACAATATTTTTGAGCAAAGAAATAGGGGCACATACACACCCTCTCCTGCTTGGCCACATTTGCCACAGGCCCAGGTGGAAAGCAGCCATACATATGCCACATCTACGCCTGTTAGTCAGTGGCCCACCCAAACATGCCAGGGCAGAATGTCACCCGATTTGCCTGCAAACACTGAGGAGCCAGAACAGCAAGCGCAGAGGCCACTTGAGTGGCAGGTTTGGGGAGGCACAAACTCTGGCATTGGCTAGTGGGCTCACCTGGCATTATGATGAACTGTATGGGCGCCAATCCAAAGCATACAAGCAAAGCCATACCCTAAGGGGATCTTTGTAGGGCTCACCAGACAGGTCAATACAGTGGGGATGTAGAGCAAAGATGTTGAGCAGATACAGTACAAATAGGCCTTAAAATGGGGGATGCATGGCACTGAAATTGGTATTTAAGATGGCCATGTGGCTGTTGCTATTTCGAACTTCCTCAAGCATGGCACTGAAATTATTTGATAAGGTGGCCATGTGGCTGTTGGTCGACCTAAATTCTGTCAGCAGGCTGTTTAATGTATAATTTAATGTCTCTAATTGGACATGATGCTGTTCGTTGTTTCTTTGATTTTGTATGCGAAATAAACGCATCTCATGGTGCCATGCTGACTCCATGATCGGCACGTGCCTCCCCTGGGAAACTGGGCGACGTAGCTGACTACGGCTCCCAATTCTCCGGGTTGGGGCGCGTGCTGATGATGTTCCTCTAGTTCAACCAACAGCCACAGATCTGCTTGCCAAATCCCCGGCAGCAGAGCTAACACTGGGACTGTATGCTCAGTCTCTGCATGCTGCCCACGATGGGCTGGCAGCATGCAGCCAGGTTCACTCTGCTGCTGAGGATTTGGTGGAGAAACATGTTGGGACAGTTGCAGATTATGTTCCAGGGGGGGCTGTAGTGAAGGTCCCATGAAGGTGCCATCCTTCTCCAGCTCCTGGATTTCCTCCATCAGTGTGTGGGTCTGTTGGGACATGTAAAAAAAAAAGGTTCAGTTTGGGCACTACATATGTAATAGCAGCAAAAAAAAACCTGGAAATTCACATGCAGCAGCAAAATCAGAAAAATACACTTACCATATATATCAGATCCTGGGTCCGAGGCAGCACGGAAGTTGACGGCGTGGCCAAACTGGCTGAGGCTTCGACAGTAGCTGAGGGATGATGCTGGGCTGCATTGTTTAAAAAAAGGCATGTAAACACACAACTATGCATTGTTGATGTGTACTAATACATATGCTTCACTACAACACGTGGGCAAGCAGGAATGGCAACTCCCCCAACAGTCCAAGTTGACCTTCACTAGGAATGCCATTATCTGTTATATGTATTACTCAACAAGTACATACACATTGGCCACCTAAGCCAAACAACACATGCATGTACTGGCTGTTATGAGGCTTCACACATCCATAGGGGGCCCACACTCAGCTTTCAAAAAGCATTTGGATTAAGATTATGGTGGTTGCCATTCTTCCTAGGTAAACCTTTCAAGCACCCCAGATAAAGTATTTCTAACCAAAGCACAGCTCAAACCCAAGTGGCCTAAAGTTAAAGATGGAAGTGTTGGATCAGATTGACTAGAAGAACATAACAGGCAGTCCTTTGCTAATGTAAAGACTTTAATAGTGTCCATAAATACTCTCAAAGGTCATGTATGGCCAAGCAAATTAGAAAATTAACATTCCACAGACATGACAGACCCTGGTTAAATTTTTACCTCCACTACAAGGCACTCCCTAGGGGAATTTGTTAATATATGCCTTGGTGCCTCATTTTACATGTAGAAAACATATCACATACACACTAACATTACTAACCTGCAGGAATAGTCGGGATGTCCGTGTCCCATCGCCCCGAGTGTCCCTCTAAGGCCAAGGGATGTAGCAGGCCCAGCACCATCTCCTCAGCTGGGGTAAATTGAAGTTTAGTGGGGAAGCCTCCGCCAGTTTGTAAGCTGAAAAAGATAGTTTGGCAAATTTAGCAAAATGTTGACCATACAAGAAGCAGAGAAATCCACAAATTAGATATGTACCTGTAATTAGGCCGTTTATTTTCTTTCTTCCGTGGTGCATACTTCAGGTCCGATATTGTGCGTTGAATCTGCTCAACATCTTTTAGCTCTTCCCCCGCTGCATTGACCTGTCTGGTGAGCTCCTCTAAAATTTCTGATTTGCGCTGTTTGCTGGTTGATTTGGATCTGCGCCCATATAGTTCATCATAATGCAAGGTGAGCCTACTAGCCAATGCCAGAGTTTGGGCCTCCCCAAACCTGCCACTCAAGTGGCCTCTGCGCAATGTGCGCCCTGTTGCTTGCGGTTCTGGCTCCTCAGTGTTTGCAGGCAAATCGGGGGACATTCTGGCCTGGCTGTGTTGGGGTGAAATTAATGACTGCTGGCTGGCTTGAGATTGAACAGGACTTCTGACCTGGGTGTTCATGACTGTGTGGCCACTGAAGTAGCAGGTGTAGATGTGGCATATGGTGAGTGCCTTGCCACCTGTGCCGGTGGAGAATGTGGCCGAGGAGGAGAGGGTGTGCTTGATGAATTTGGGCTTGGGGCCCTGTGCCTCTGTGGGCCCTTAGAAGTTGCATGCCCCTTGGAGGTTGTAGGCCGGTCCTGGGGTGATGCAGAGCTTTGGCTTCTTGCCCGATGCCTTGCACTCTTGCCAGAGGATTTGGAGACCCGTGCGGGTGGGGATGGCGACTTTGGGCTTCTTGGCCTGCTGTGGCTTCTTGGCCTTCTTGGGCTTTTTGGCCTGCTGTGGCTTCTTGGCCTTCTTGCCCTGCTGTGGCTTCTTGGCCTTCTTGCCCTGTTGGGGCTTTTGGCCTTCTTGGATTGGTGAACAAAGACTTATGCCAGCTACAAGAATTGTATTAGGCTAGAAATGTGTCTGTTAATGTCATTTAGTCAAATGATTGATTTGTGACAGATATTTGTATGCATTTTGATCGAAATACTATGTTTATTTTTGTTTTGTAGATCATGTTGGAGCGCAGGTATGACTACCTGCCCAACTCATTTGAGAAGCGGACCGTCGCCCTGGAGATAGTTTCCAGAATCCAACATCAGACGTACACCACCTTCACCCACACTCAGATCATGCCGCATTGGTCGGACCTGAAACGGCTGCACATGCCCCGGGTGCGGCAGTTTTTCGGACTCCAATTCTCTAGTAAGTACATAGCGATTGCATGCAAGATGTAACTAATACAGAAGGTAGGCCTTTAGTTATAATTGCTTTTCTTTTCTAGTGTTGGAACTGGATTACCGAATCCGCCGCACCCGGAGGCGCACAGGCCGACCAGTGCTGCATGAATCTGCAGCTGGAAGTGAAGGTGGTGTTTCTCCAGGGAGACGGTCCTACCCCTCCTCTGTTGGGTCCTCCGACCAGCCCCTGGACCTTTCCACAGAGGAGGGGCAGCGCGGCGTGGGCAGGGAGTCGTACCCAGCAGGCGGGAGCCTCTGGTATGTGACTCTTCATGTAACCACACACACATATACATGCTATTTACTACAAAGCTAATTCCCTTAATCTGTTTTTTATAGATGCTTCTGGAGCGGGTGAAGATGTGCAGTCTGCAGCAGATCTCGCCCAGGAGGCACAGGGAGAAGGTGAGTGATGTGACACACACATGGAAATTGTCATTTGATTACTGTTGACTTATGTCATTATGTTATAAGACATTATAAGTGAACCTATTTGCCATGTCTCTACAGCCTCTACTTCACAACAGTGGCAGGGCCCAGGACGTAGGGTTTTCCCCAACGAGGCAGGCGTCGGCCACCAACCAAGTAAGTTGTAATGTCATTTTGTAGTATGTGGTAATTGACATGATCACCCAGATACATCAAGCCATAGTCAATGGCATTAGCAGAATGACCTCTGCCCACTTCCTTAGATTAATGACTAAACAGAATGACATCTGCCCACTTCCTTAGATTAATGACTTAGCAGACTGACATATGTCGTCATGATTTAGGTTGGCAACTAACAAACATTCCATCCACAGGTGAGAAACATGTATTTGTCTCAAAATAATGTTTATTTTTACATATTATACAGGAACCACACGGGCAAGAGTCAAAGGGTCCTTGAGTTGGTGGCCGATATGCAGCAGCTGGTTGACTCGTTGGGGACAACAGAAGAAGACTAGTGTTCTGGGTCCTGCCACTGTGTTGTATATATGAATATATTTTAAATATTTTACATGTTTTACAAATTTTTTATGTTTTTAGAAAAAAAAACAAAAAAAGTTTGTCACATTGTTGAAAAAAAAACATTTTAAAAAAGCCAAAAAAAAATCGCCTTCTGCTATAAAAAACAAAAACAAAAAAAAAACAAAAGTTTCAGTGTCATTTTTTTCAAAAAATACATTAACTCCAAACGAGGGGTGAAATAAATATTTAGAGATGAAGATTCAGATGCCCGCAGAGTGATGGGTAAGTTTTAAGGGCCTAAAATGGCAGAAGAACCTAACCGCGAAGTGATTTGGGTAAGTTTTAGGGGCCTAAAATGGAAGAAGAACCTAACCAGGAAGTGATTTGGGTAAGTTTTAGGGGCCTAAAATGGAAGAAGAACCTAACCGGGAAGTGATTTGTGTAAGTTTTAAGGGCCTAAAATGGAAGAAAAACCTAACCACGAAGTGATTTGGGTAAGTTTTAGGGGCCTAAAATGGAAGAAGAACCTAACCGCGAAGTGGTTTGGGTAAGTTTTAGGGGCCTAAAATGGAAGAAGAACCTAACCTAAAAGTGATTTGGGTAAGCATTGTATTAGAAGTGAGTGAGCCAAATATGTAGGCGAGCACTTTAATGAGTTAAGTTTGTAGTGTGCAGGCGCAAGATCGTAAGGATTTACGTACGATTATTTAGTGAAAAAGGAATACAAAATCTATCAGGAAACGTAAAGGATTCGTGGAAGGAGACGATGGAAAAAGGGCAAAATCGAAAGCCGATGTTGTAACATGAGAAAATGAAACAGAAAAGTCACGCTGGAAAATGACATCCTCATACTCGTACTCTGGCATACGAACGGACGGATACTTTACTGAAGGTTAGCAATGCATGCATAGAATTGCTCATACAAGAACGGGAAAATTAAAAAAAAAAACAGATCGACACAAAAACGAAAGTCTTTTTTTGTCTCTCTGAATCAACCCTATTGTATTGAACGGATGTTATGAGGCAGTGGAGTCTTTGGCATAATTCAAGGTTAACTAAGGGTGGCATTACCATAGACAGTGTGGCATTCCTCCATCCCATTCCCTTTATGCAGTGTGGTTCCCTCCCTTTTATTCCCTATAGGCAGTGTGGGATTTCCCCCATCCCTATCATTATAGGCAGTGTGGCATTCCCCCTCCCATTCCCCATAGGCAGCGTGTCATGCCCCCATCCCATTTCTTATAGTTAGTGTGGCATCTCCCATCCCATTCCCTATAGACAGTGTAGCATTCCCCCATTCCATTCCCTATATGCAGTGTGGTTTACCCCCTCCGATTCTTAATAGGCACTGTGCCATGCCCCCTATCCCTATAGGCAGTGTGGAATTCCCCCACCCCATTCCCCATAGGCATTGTGGCATTCCCATTCCCCATAGGCAGTGTGGAATTCCCTCACCCCATTCCCCATAGGCAGTGTGGGATTCCCCCACCCCATTCCCAAAGGCAGTGTGGCATTCTCCCATCCCATTTCTCATAGACAGTGCAGCATTCCCCCATCCAATTCCCTAGATGCAGTGTGGTTTCCTCCCTCCCATTCCCTATAGGCAGTGTGGCATTCCCCGCATCTCATTCCCCATAGACTGTGTGGCATCCCCTCAATCCCATTCCCAAAAGGCAGTGTGGCATTGCCCCCTCCCATTATCCATAGGCAGTGTGGCATTCCCCCATCCCATTTTCCATAGGCAGTGTGGCATTCCCCCTCCCATTTTCCATAGGCAGTGTGGCATTCCCCCTCCCATTTTCCATAGGCAGTGTGGCATTCCCCCATCCATTTTCCTATATGCAGTGTGGCATGCCCCCATCCCATGCCCCATAGGTAGTGTGGCAATACCCCATCCCAGTCTCAATAGGCCGTGTGGCATTCCTGTCATCCCATTTCCTATAGGTAGTGTGGCATTCACCCCATCCTATTCCCCATAGACAATGTGACATTCTCCCCATCCCATTCCTCATAGGCAGTGTGGCATTGCCCCCATTCCATTTGCCATAGGCAGTGTAACATTACCCTCTCTATTTCCCATAGGTAGTGTGGCATTCCCCCTCCCATTGCCCATAGGCAGTGTGGCATTCCCCCATCCCATTCCTCATAGGCAGTGTGACATCCCCC
Organism: Gastrophryne carolinensis; assembly: GCA_027917425.1. NCBI lineage: Eukaryota > Metazoa > Chordata > Amphibia > Anura > Microhylidae > Gastrophryne > Gastrophryne carolinensis. The sequence continues at coordinate 256,323,562 of CM051235.1, forward strand.
CTCCCATTTGCCATAGGCAGTGTGGCATTCTCCCTCTCATTTCCCACAGGCAGAACAAAACAAATGAAGGAGCGGCGAGCGGACCAGGTCAGGTGACTGATCCTTGCCCATCGTCCTTGCCGCTGCTGCTGCTGCTCTTTTGGCACAATGCGCACACATGACAGCACCAGGCTCTGTGCAGTGGGTGGGCATGGCCTGCGCAAGTGTCCATTGGAGCGCTGGCATGGCCCCACCCACCCACTGCACGAAGCCAGGTGCCGGCATGTGGCCAGCAACGTGGGAGCACCAGTATTTGAGTTTCCTTTTTGGGGGTATTTTTTTTAACATTCACATCATTAGACGCACCCCCCCCCACATATTTGGGAGAATAAAAATGAGTCTTATGGAGCGACAAAATATAGTAAAATACAATAGGTGTCACAGAGACCCGAGGGACCTTCCCCCTTGAATTCTGGGCCAGTTACCACCTTTTTGTCTTAATAACTCATGGATTAGGTCCCTTCCCCTCTTCTGCAACTTAAAATTTCCCATCACATATGATGTGTAAATCTACAATTTAGTGTCTTGCTATAGAAACATATTCATGTTGTTTCTGAAAGAAAAGGGAAGTGCAGAGACTATGGACACCAGGTGTAAAAAGAGTACTTTTATTTTATTATTTTCACCTAATGTGCACTTTTTATTCCTAAGTGCGCAGTGGCGTAGCGACCCGGGGGCGGGGGGGGCGGACCGCCCCGGGTGACACCAGACCTAGAGGGTGACACCGCACACCCAGGGCCGGCCCTACCATGGGACCTGGTGGGCAGTGTTCCCGCTAAGCTGCGCGGCCGCGCGGCCGCGCACCCGTGCCCGCCTCCCCGCGCAGCTGCGCTCGTCTCCACTCACCCAAAGCCATAGCCTAAGCCTCTGCTGCTGCACACCGATGTGACCATGCTTCCGTCCCGTGCCGATGACGTCATGAGCAGGGAGGAGAAAGCGTCGCGCCGCCATGCTGTTGCTGTAACCCGTTTGTTGCCGGGTGACATCTGCTCGCCTCAGTGACACATCTGTTAACAGGGGAACCCCTCAGCCCAGCACCCCGCCTGGAGGGAGCCGCCATGAACGAGACGGGTGAGGTGTTTGGTGTGTGTAATATGGGGGGACTTGCTGAATATCAGGAAACATTATAACATGGCAAGTAGTTGAAATGAGGGTGATAGAGGGGAAGCCCGAGACCATGATGCACCGGGGTACACAGTGCTAAATAGGAGAAAGAAGACATGTCAGCTCACACTAACACAAGATGACTCCTATTATTACCACCCTCTTATTTCACCCTAATGTTCAGCTTCCTGGGTGTGCCTGGCTTCACTTGCCATAGGGCTCTAAAACACGTGACCCTTATTCTGCCCCCCCCCCCCCCCCCAGCATCTGGCCCCTGCCAGCTTTTTCTTTGGGGGGGGGGGGGGTGACACCATTTCCTACCGCCCCGGGTGACACCAGCCCTAGCAACGCCACTGTAAGTGCGCTTTTTGCACATGTTACTGCATCCCTCTCTAAATTTTGATCTCTATTATCCTAGCGCAGCAAGTCTACATTGTGTTCTTTGTAGGGCCTCCAGGGATTGTAGGTTACATAGTATATGTATTGTTAGTAAAGGACTATCATTCATGATATATATATATATATATATATATATATATATATATATATATTTATATATCTAAAGCCAATGTAAAAGGTCTGTGAGATCCAGTGCAAACAGCAGACATCCAATACAACCAACATCAAGTAAATTATATCAATCTGAAACGAACTGTCAGAACTTGAAACTCTGCAATATGACCATTCCGGGAACTAAAGCAGCTTGATCAGTATTATATTCTTCAATACTTGAAAAGGCCAAAATATAACATGCATGAGACTAATTACCCTACAGATTTGTTACCGTACAAATATTTGAATGTACTACTGTGCATCAGACAAAAGTACAGCATCATTCTAAGTTTAGACTATAAATGGTATTTAGTCTATTAACAGGTACAGTAGTAGTAAATGCTTTGAAACAACTTAACATTTAGATTTGCTTTAGAATTGACGTAGATAGAAAAACTGAAGTTATACTAATACTTCTTATTGGCTAAGCCAATAGATTTAAAATGCAAGGTTTCCAGCATTAGCATAACTCTCCTATACTTAGGAAAATGTTAAACCGGACCAACACCCTTACAGGAAATAGCGCTCATATGCATCCCTCCCCAGGGCAATTCCGACTGCTGCACATAAAAATCATTTACTTTTTGTAACTTCTGCTGTGGTAGATTTTACAAATAAAATGGTGTCTCATGGAGCTGCAGGCCACCTGCAAAAAGGATGTGCTGCTGGATTTCCTAGTGCTGTGCATTGCATTCGTTCCAAAATGGCCGATACCAGGAGAAAATTGGTGAGGCAGCATTTTAGCTTTGAGTGGGTGTAGGCGCAAATGTAAGTGTTGATTGAGTATCATGCATGCAGATGTGGCAAGTGAGTTTTGGGGAGCTTTTTTTCCAACTGCAAGGCTGTTGGTCCGGTTTAAGAACATTTTGTTCCGGTTTAAGAACATATCTGGTGGTTTTTAGCATGCCAGATGTGGAAGTCCCATTAGAGATTCATTGATTCGGTTTCATCCTTTGCGGGTAAAATGATGTAATCCTCAGTCATCCAGCTGTAGCCTCATCTTTGGGTGGACATTCAGTCCGACTTTGATGAATAAGGTTTCCCAGCTGCTGACATATGCCTTAATGTAGCTTGTAACTACTGTATGTAACCAGTAATTCATGATCACTAGCTAAACTTCCTATCTGGCTGTTCTCCTGGTAGGGATATGGTGAGAATGTAAATAAATGAATGTAATACATTCTTTTTTATATATGTAAAATGTGGAGTTGATGTATTTATTGTTAAATTGGCTCATTAGATTACTTAATTGCTTAATTCATAGATAGATTATTTCTATTTCTTAATCATGTAATACAACCACATATACATATATATTCCTATTCAAAGTGGTAGTGGTAAGGATTAGCAATACATTCCTGCAGCAGCCCAGCACTACTCCATTGCAGCTGAGGAGGTAGGGCCTGCTGTGGCCCCTGAGTTCCCATAGTGACATTGTTGCAGCTATGATTGGCTGACTCAGGAGTATGACAAGCCTTAGCTCCTCTGCTACTGTGCATGAGTGTGGGACCACTGTTGGGATCAGGGGATGATTAGGGTTTATATTTTTGCTTCACTATTCAAATTGGGGAATGCTCAGCGGTAGCACACAGGGGGGTGAAGGGGCAGGGCTTGGAAACATGTAAAAATTAGGCCTGGAGCACTTTTGGTTCTTATATGGTAGATTTAGCTCTTTAGTATTGATACAGTTGCTCAAACTAATGACATTTGGTCACTGCCCTAAGAAAAAAACAACATGCAGTTGTCTTTTAAATTTCTGGGATCTCAATTCTGTATGGAGATTCTGGCTCCACTTCGGGACATAGATTAAACAGGTCTGTAAGGCTCTTAATGAAGAGAACCCTTAGCTCTAACAACCAATCAGGTACATCAGGCACATCACTTCATCTTCCCATCTGGTCGGGAAAATCTTTCTTGGTGAGTGTTCTTTATTTTGTGAATAATACCAATTGTTTAAGAAGCACTTACATTCATTTGAATGCCCATTCAGATACACTTTTATGATTAAAGCAAATGCATGGCCCATGTAGACACTATTAAATGGGCCTTCTGGCGAATAAGGTGCCAATTATTTATTCCAAACTGGAACACTGACACATGTCTCATCAGCTTTGATGTACCCAGTGGCTCTAATACCTTTGACATTATTGTGATGGGCATGCAGTGATAGTCCACCATCTGCCCATCTAAGCGGATTCTACAGGAAACGGTATTAGGTTCAAGAAACCACTTCAAGATTCTAAAATCACTATAGGAGAAAGGGCATTGATGGGTGGGGGTGGATGAAGGTGGTTATTTCTGTACAGTGTACATTATGTGCACTAATGTTCACTGGCAATTAATCACTGATATGTGTAAAATAAGCAGTAAGATTTTTTGTTGGCAGGTTGAGGCCCTGTGGTTGGTCACCATGCCCCTGTATCGAAACATCTACTGTGATAAACAGTCATTCAGGGGGACATATAGAGTAACTAATTTAGCAGAGCACTGCTTAATACACAGCGTGACAACACAAGTGTATCTCAAAACAATGCGCCTAGAAACATTTTATAATTTTATAAAATTCCACAGTCCACTCCAGTCCACTGCTTTCCCAAATAGTGGCACAAGGCTACCATGCTTACCTGCCGCTGCTCCCATGGCATCTATCATACTCCCAAGAGCCCTGGTGTCTCCGGCATTTCCATTTAGCCTGACATAGGTATGTGTGTAGTATGAGGCAAGGTAGAGGCGCCCATCTATGAGGGTCCCAGCCTAGCTTGCTAATTGGTGAGAATAAAGGCAATAGACACCAGGCCATTAGGACAGGGAAGATGCCACAGCAGTGGTGGAAGTTACAGTAAGCAGGAGTGCCTCATACCACTAAGGCCTTCCTGATATAAGGTTCTATGGGAAAGTCCACCAATGGTTGCCAATGCCTTGGAACCAATTGTGAACAACCAAAACAACCAATTGTAGACATATTAAAATAACTGAGCATGTGATGAACATTTTGTACATTTGATGTCATACAATATATCACTGGTCCAAACAAGATATAATATGTACTAGAACAGCTTCATGGTAATGCTATTCTTGAGAAACATCTCAATCAGCAAGTGGCAGTACCAATGTCTTAAGAAATTCTCTGTAGTACGCCATAAATTCTAGAACTGCCAGAATACTGAGAAATTATTTTTTAGACTAATTTACTCACTCTTTATCCTCATTGTACTTAGCCGAGGTCCAAGCTCTACATTCTAGTCTAGGGACCTTCCAGCAATTTTCAATGATTCATTAACATTTTCTACTAAACTTATTATAATTTTAATAAGGATAAAGTATTTATTGGAAGAATGTTTTGTCCTACCTGCCCGGTGTAGATGATGCTGCTGAAAACTCTGCTGGTGGAGAGATCCCTGACACAGTAAAAACATCCAGGCACTTATCCACAAGTAGACGACCCAAGATGTTGCACAGACCATCGCCATTCTCTGAAGGAAATACAGACATGAGTTATGATCCTAGCCTGCTCCACTTAAGAGTCCTCCCTAATTGCAACCATTTGCAATATATATAACATGACACAGCACACTGCATGTGGTCCAGAGCACATTATACAACGTAAAGGTTAGAAACATAGAGGCAGCCCTGGAAGGAGTCAAGCCGACAGGGAGAGCTTAGGCATTTAGCAGGGCAAATTGCTTCCTGATGAATGATCTGATGCATTCAATTCATGACCTCGATGGTAATGTAAGGCATAGTTCTACTTCCTTAGATAATGTGATAGCATACTGCGGGACAGCAGAACAATACAATACATTGTACTTAAAGGACAACTTATATGAAAATAGGGTTATATTTAAAAACCATATTAATATTCTAAATAGTAAAATAGTAATAGGAGTTGTATTTTTCATTTTATTGGTAAATGCAAAAGTAGAACAAGGTGACAGGACTTCAGTGGAAATTGTACATCCCTTGTATTTCTTCTGTTCTGTCCAGCAAGTACACAGTTTTGTACAAATGGACACTTTCAAATCTTTTCCTGGGGTTAATAGAAGCCAATATGGTAAGGAGGCAATGTAGTAAGGGTGAAGATCAAATTAACTTTCCCCTATTTCCCTGAATAATACTGCTGGCTGATTGCAGAGGAGCTATGTGTATGGGGGGAGGAGTTAAAGGTGCTCCCATCAACAGAAAGGTAGCTACACCCTTTTGCCTACATTAACTCCAATGGCAGATTTACTCAAAAGACCAGCCCCTTGTAACACACAGTGCAGTGACATAAAAGGGGGCATGCCAGGAATGCATACCTTTACCAGACATGCTTTTACCCTGTGTTCCCTTTGCATTCTAGTAAAAGAAAATATATCTCTATGAAGTTATCCATTTTAATTATAATGGCTCTGAAGCTCTGGTCGTACTCCTTTTATAGGAGAGAAAACTGCCATTCACTTTCATTGTCTACCTTGGGGCTGATTCAACACCAGGTAAAAAATTACATCCGGTTGGTGAATCACTCCCAGGGTAGACAATGAAAGCAAATGTTTTCTCTCATAAAAAAGAGTGAGTTTTCTCACCTGGCTCTGAGTCAACCCCATAATGTTGACTGCCACTGTCTGTTCAATAGAGGTGCCAAATGCAGCAGAAGTGCCTAGTGCTTTCAGTCACCCAGAAAAGAGGGGACCTGGTGCATAAACAGGTGGAGGGATTGGATGGGAGTGATTGGAGGGCAAGTGATGGATGAGAGGCTTTGGGTTGTGATGGGAAGATGAGATGGGGAATTAACTAGAGAGAGACTTGGGGTGCTGAGGGAAAGATGGCTGCCAGGAGAGAGGCTAAGAGAAAGAGGAACCAGAAGGTGATGTTGAGAGGAAGATGAGATGGGAAGTAATTGAAGAGAGGCTTTGGGGTGCTGAGGGGAAGATGAGATGGGGATAAGTGGGAGAGAAGTTTAGGGGTGTTGAGTGGAAGTTGAGATGGAAAGAAACGGTAGAGAGAGGCTTTGGAGTGCCATGAGGAAGATGAGATAGGGAGCGGTAGAAGACGGGCTTTGGGATTCTAAGAGGAAAATGAGATGGGGAGAAATGGGAGAGAGGCTTTGGGGTGCTGAGAACATGAGATAGGCAGTAATTGAAAAGGGGCTTTGGGATGCTTAGAGGAAGAAGAAATGGGGAGTAATGGCTTTGGGAAAGATGAGATGGTGGAACGGCCTTGGGTTACTGAGGGAAAGGGGAGCCGGGAGAGCACAGGGGCTTTGGCATTCTGAGCAGAAGATGAGATGAGCAGCAATGGAAGAGAGGCTTTGTGGGGCTGCTGTGAAAGATGTTTTGGGGTAAGGGGAGCCAGAGAGTGCTGAAAGAGGGGCTTTGGGATGTTTTGGAAAGATTTACCTTCATTCAATACAGGGGTCTAGGTCTGCTTTAAACCATAATTCCAGTTCCTGGCACTGAGGCAGGGGTACAAAGAAAAAAACCCTTAGCACCGTTCTCCAGGCACTCCGGGTCCTGGGCACTGCCATCTTGAGAGAAAGCACAAAGTGGCATACCCCGGCTACGTGTGTCTACGTACGCCTGCACATTCACTTGAAAGCAACAGGTATTTGAGATGTTTGCTCCTTGACATGTTCACACACTAAAAAAAAAGTTGAATATATTATGTTGCAATATTTTAGCATTATTACTTGCGACCCTGTTTGGGCATTACGATTCAAATCCAGCTCACTTTATCACAAGCTAAATACTTTACACCTTTTGTCAACCATTGAAGTTCTGGATTCCTTTGAGCCTACTTGGAAGGGTCCTGAATATCTGCCTTAATCCCAGTTTTACCTAATCGTGAAATCTACTAAGATGGTGTCATTATGCTCCTATGGTGTCTTAAGTGGCATTGTGGATTAGCAACAGCACATAAACACATAGATATAAAATTGCACCTTAGATGGCTGCCTAGGCAAGAGGCACCTGTTAAAGGAAACAATTTCTTCCATTTTCTAGTAATTTGACTTCAGCATATTTGATCTTTAGTTTTAGCATTTGAGTTTTTCTCAAAATCATTATAAAGATATCTTAGCTATTGGAATTTCAGATTAAAACCGTAGTTTTGGACTAATTGTGTTCAGTTGTAGAGCAAATACTGTAGGTAAATGAGTTTGGTTAAACTAGGTTCAACTCTCTGTCTTCACCTTTACACCTTAACCAGATAAACATTCATTGTATATGTTCATTGTGATGTATGTATACTTAGCAACAAAACTTAATTCATTAATTTGAGCATTTCTACATTTCTAGTGGATTCTTTGTGTTAAATGCTAGAATGTTAATCAATGGATGGGGCAAGACTTCATATTTCTGAACATTCTCATTCAAGGCCAAGAAATATCTGTATTAAAAAGTGAAGGAGATGTTGGAATGAAGATGTTGGAATGACTCTCTCAATTTATGACTGAAAAAACCTCTAAACTGAGGCCACAGTAAACTCTAGGTGCTGCTGAAGAAACATGAGAGTATAGCTGCCCAACTTTGCCAAATGCTTGTAAACCACATGATTCTTTATGGATAAGTTGGCCATACATGAGATAGAATAAAACATGCATACTATATTAGCCACCAGATGGGCAAAACATAATAGAGTTAATGGTTGAGTGTAAAGATAGATTTGCCAGTAATATGGTATTAAGCATTAATCTGAAGGAGAGTGATAGGGATGTGTGTATGTTGTAGGGTATTTTGAAGTAACCAACCTAGGAATAAATTCAGGATCAGCTATGTCCAATGTTAATTATATTTTCTTGAAAGATGCAGGTTTTTCATAAATTAGACCTATCAGATCCTACTGTTACAAAGTAAATGGTATCCAATGCTTACTTAGTGCATCAATAGATTAATACTTTTCACGGTATATTTCCCTAAAGTTAGTTACACCTTATTTGGTTCCATTATATTGGTTCTTATGTGCCTAGTGGCAGTATTTTTCAGCTTTTTTCTATTGGTAACTCCGGACAATAATTACATATGAAAGTCAACATGAGAATCATTTTGAAAATGTATACCGGATACAGGAAAATTCAATATAATGTACTGGTAAGTCTTTGAATTGTTCAGGTGGTCAGGCTAGGAGTTTGCTCCTTACACTGTATACCTAAGGGTGGGGGAAGTCATATCAATTATTTTATTCCCTATAATTTTAGCCTTTAGATAGGTCAAGACCAGATGACTCCTTTTATAAACCAAGTACCGTGGTATAATCTCATTAGTCACTATATGGGTTGAAATTGGAGGATCACCTTTATAAGCCAATTGCAATGGAGATCATATCATAGATATCATTTGCCGTCATATTAGCCAATGGATGAACTAAGACTGAAGTACTCACGTTTAGCTAAGTGCAGTGGAAATCCCTCCCCAAATAGATTTCTCTGTCATATTAGCCATTGGATGGGTTAGCATCTGAGGATCACCTTTGTTAGTATAGTGCATTAGAAATCATATCATAGACATATTTGTGCTTTTGTAGCCACTGAATGAATTAAGACTGGAGTACTCACTTTATTAGCAGCGGAAATCATGACACAGAAATAGATCTCTATCATGCTAACCAATGGATGAGTTAAAATGGGAGGATTACTTTTATTAAGCAAGTACAGTTGCAATCATATTAAATATCATAGATATTAATCATTATTGTGTTAGCTACGGGGTGGGGCAGAAGTAGAGTATTACCCTTATAGATATGATTTGCTATCATGTTAGCCACTGGATGGATTAAGACTTGGGTACTAACTGTATTAGTCTAGTGTAGTGGAAATCATGTCACAGATGTAATGCTCTATCATTTTACCAACTGGATGGGTTAAACTGGAGGATTTCCTTTATTAGCCATGCACAGTTGAAATCATATAATGGATATTAATCCGCATCATGTTATTTTGCTGAATGGATCAGAACTGGCATATTACCATTTTTAGCTAAATCAAATTGTTATCATGCTAGTCATTGGATGAGTTAAGAATTGGGTTCTTCTGTAACAGCATTAACCATGTGCAGCGGAACTCAAGTCACAGTTATAATGCTGTATTATGTTAACCACTGGGGTATTACCCTTATTTGCTAAGCGCATGGAAAACCAAATCATATATAAAATTTGCAATCATGGCACCCATTAGATGGGTTATAAATCGAGTACTAACTTTATTAACCATATGCAGTAGAACTCAAGTCACAGTTATAATGCTGTATTATGTTAGCCACTGGATGGGTTAGAAATGGATTTTTACCCTTAATAGCTAAGAGCAGTGAAACTCACATCATATGTGTTATTTGCTATCATGGTAGCCATTAGATGGGTTATGCCTAGAGTACTAACTTTATTAACCAAGTGCAGAGTAAATGATATAATAGATATCATTCACTACCATTTAAGCCATTGGATGGGTCAATACTGGAGTACCACCTTTAAGAGTCGAGTGTAGTGGAAATCTAGTGGGTAAAGTTACAAGCATGACTGAGCATGATGGTTAATGGATACACTTTACAGAGTTGACTGTTGCATTGCCGTACCTAGCTATATCAGATCAGCTATAAATGTGCCGTTAGGCTTGAACTCAATGGATTATGACAGTAGCCCTGAATTTCCATTTAGTTGTAGTCACTGCTGAATTACCAGGCATCTGGCACAGCTGCATCCTATACCAACGCCTAGAATGAATTAATGATCGTCCCCGATCAGCAAGACATACAGCTGAACTCTACACAACATCGCGTGACTCATTTTATAGTCGCTTAAATGTTACAGGGTGAAAAATGTCACCAGTTATATTCTCAGCGTATTGGCCAGGCTGCTCGGTCATCACATGGCCACGTCCAGCGCTCTCCTGATCACCTGCTGGGTTTTTTCCTCTATCAGCCAATTAATCAGACTTCAGACACTCTCCATATTCTCAACCAATCACACTTCGCTGCTGCTTTATTACTCGGCACAGCCAAGTCATCTCAGGCAGGGAGATGCCATTCTGGGCAAATGTGGTGACATTTTTTCTCACTCTAAAATACTTAATCACTTGTAAGAAATAAAAGCCCTTAAAGTAATCCTGCTGGGGTGAAGACTGTTATACAAATGCTCTGTTATACAAGTGCATCATCTGGCATACAGTATGCAGAATAGCATCTATTATAGATTAGGTGTACAATAATTTGTATGATTTATGCAACCATAGGAACCATATACATTTTTAAATTTGTAACATAAAGAGATCAATTGTTATGCAAGTACTACAGAACATGCATAACATGTTATGGCATCAATAAAACTGTATTTACAATATACATCTCAACAATAAGAACAGAGCAATGTTACAATACAGTATCATTCTACTACTTCATCGAATAATGGGATATACAATTCTATATAATACAACCATAGCAAAGCATCCACTTATATTCAAATATTATAAAACAATATCATTCTACAACCTCATATAAGAATAGAATATACAGTTCTTTATAACTCAGGTGTACCACATAATTACTATACAGTATACATATATATTTCAATGTTGACCGCGGACATTGTCATTGCCGCTATATAATTATGTATCTAACAATGTTCAAGGGAAAAATAAAATAAATAATAAAAAAAAAAATATATATATATATATATATATATATATATATATATATAAATATATTTACACAACGGTATATATATATATATATATATATATATATATATATAGTATATATTACTAGAACTTTTCAGTACACTTAATTTCTAACGTCTATTCTGTACTGACCCAATGGTCTTAAGTCCTTGTCAACCATATCTTGTGGATCTAGGGTGCCCACATAACACAAACATAGACAACAAACATAGTGGAATAGTGAACTTCTGACAGTGAGTGGCACAGAAGGGCCACATGAACCCCAGCAGCCAAGATCAGCGTGAAGTTGGTCACTCAAAGTTAAGATCTAACAATTTAAATAAAAACACAAGTGGAGGCTAAAGCACACCTATAATCTCAACTAGAGTTCTTCCTTTCTCTTGCCTTGAGGGGATATCCTAAATAAACCTAAAATATTATGTAACGCTGTGTTTTTAAATATATAATATTATTTACATTATCCTTAGTATGAAATGACACTTTTTATATTATTATTATAAATACATAATAATAAATTATTATTAAATGACCTTATAATATATATATATATATATATATATATATATATATATATATTATTGTATAAATATATATATATAAATATATATATATATATATATATATATATATTATGTATTAATATATTATATTTTTTTAATTATATCATATGCTCTTCTTCCAACCTTTTTGTATATATATATATATATATATATATATACATTATTTTTGATATGTTATATCTAATATATATATGTATGATTTTAAAATAATGTTCATGTTTTTACATTAAAGTATGTTAAAGTGTATGTGAATATAATATTAGCACATATAATAATAGCTAAGCAAAACAGTATTTTTTACTTCTATATGACAGCCAGTTTATTATCTTTTCCCTACTATCTAACATATCACCCCATGCTGCCTGCCGTAGCCCCCTATAACATCCGATCAATAAGTCCCTCAATCCCCCCTAAAAAGGCTCTTGGCATTGGCAGCAACTCACCCACCTTTTCCTTTCTCCATTTCACCCAGTCCCCATCTGATGACTTTTTAAATCTGGTTTGAGCTCTGGAAGCCTCTTACCTGTATAATCCAGCCAGTAGCAATGAGTTCCAAGTGGGATCATTGGAAAAATCTAACACTTTCTAAAAATCCATTTGCACACCAAAAAAAACCATAAGCCTTGCTTATCCAGCTTTCCAAATAGTAATAATCTTCTTTCTTGGGGATTAGAAGGTGCTCTGTTCTGTGGCTCGCACTCCTCCAGTATGTGCACAAGAGGAAAAAGACATCACATCCTTGCCTGTGCTGTCAGGAAAAGTAGCCAAGATGTGGAGGGTAGCAGCTTGCTCATGCTTCCCCCCCTTCTGGTTCAATCATATTCCAGTGTCACCTTCCTGGGCAGCAGGCATCTGGAGAGGTTCCCCTGAGCTGCAGGAGCAGCAGCACTAGGACAGCTCCTCCGTGTTCCCAGGCTCAGTGTAGGGAAGGCGGCTGAGCGGAGCACTTCCCAGCTCTATATTGTCAGGGCTGCCTGGCTGTGACTATTCTGTGCATTCCTCTCATGCAAGCTATCATATGTCTTAAAGGGACAGGCTCCCCTTTGTCGCCCTGCCTTTTCTTTTTTTTTATACTCTTAATTGCCCAGCAAACTTTCAGTGGCAGCCGTGTCTCATTACAGGAATCGATCTGTTGGCCAGAGCATATAAATTCTTTTGAAAGCTGCGCTTTATTACTTCCAACGGTACAAGCAGGGGAGGGGGCAGTGGGTGATGATGATGACCGTATGACAGATCAGCCTAATAGAGCATGCTAATTCTAGCACAATAGAGCATGGCTGGGACATGGAGCTCACCGCTTTGACAGTCCATTAATAGGGGCACTGGAAAATGGGATGAGACAGGGAGAAGTTAGTCGGCCATATCTGTATAGCTATAGCAAAATGTGCATCCTAGGAACTATACGCCACAGCATGCCCCAGCCATACAACCTTAGCAGATATTGCTGGCGCCTTAACGCCTTGACCCTGGGGTGCTACCATAAGACATTTCACCACCGTCAGGTTTGGTAACTGAGGTGCACCCCCTGGTTCAGCTACACTGAAGACGCAGACCACACTGAACTGTCACCTGCTGATGTTACACCACTGCTGCATCTAGTCAATGAGGGGGCCTGCTAACTCAAGCCCAAAAAGGAATTGTGCGGCATCAGAGAAGGGTTACAGAATCCCTGTTCCAGAAGCTGGGCTGTGGTATCCCAGGGTGACTCAAAATTAGGTCCAAAGTTAAAAATAACCAAAGGTCCCTCTTAAACCTCATCCTAGGCATCCCAATTTGCAACGTACAGTCATTGGAAGCCAAAAATTACTCACCCGATCCATGCTCCCGAGCTGCTCTTGCTGCCTAGGTGACTGCCATAAGCCAATATAGTTTGTGTGCATTTATGACACCATGCACCAGTAGCCACGCCCAGTCTGCAAATTTGAGATCGCTAATTGGCTGATCTGAATTTGCTGGTTGATGTGACAAACCGGCTGGCTGCATCCCTGGTTTCTCTATAGTCTAAGGCACACTCCCACCTTCAGCCTGTCTGAATGGCTGGGCTCTGGTGCGCGCCCTAGCAAAGGAGAAGCCAGAGATGCAGCCATAGACTGCAAAAGCCCAGGGATTTCACAGAACAAATTGGGATGCTCTATGGTTAGCCAAATGGCCAGCGAGGGTCCACACTATTATCCAATTTTTTCACAAAATGATTGTTGTTCCCTGTGCACCCTGGTTGCCCACCTGCACCTTAATCTCCAGTAAACTGAGAAATCTTTAACCTCACTCCAACGCCCCCCTCCGGATAACTTGAGCCCTGTGTTTGGCCACCACAGTCATGTCACGGGGCTCAATTTTTCTAGCAGCTCATGCTTCATAGTGCCAAATTGCTGATTACTCCCAGGTGTCTCCCTGCAGCCCCAGTCCACCCAAAGAGTGAGATATGGGGCTCTAAAAGATTACAGAATATTACATCCTGGGGGTGCCTGCAACATCATAAGGCATCCCCATCTGAGGTCTGTAGATAGAGAGAGAGAAAGTTAAGTAGGAGGATAGAATAGAGGTGTTCTAGGCTAGCAGAGTAGAGGGGGCGTCTGTCCTCAGTCTGCTTCTCTGGGTCTGGTCATGGGAGGCTGTTGGGTTCCCCATCTTCCTGCCGCGGGGGTGCCTCAGGGAAATTCTCTATTGGTCTGGCAGTCTCAGCAGTGCAGGTACGTGGGTGCCAAAGGACAGCATGGGGGCCAGAGCTTGGTCCCGCTGGACAGGTTCCTCCTGGCTTGGGGGACTGGGATGTCCCAAAGGGCCCTGGTTTGGGATGCCCATGTGGGGTTTGGTATACCTTAGTGGAAGTTGAACCTGTGGGTCCAGGGTCAGTCCTGAACATAGCTCCCACCCCTAATCTCTGCTCTCCGCTATTAGGGTGGTAGGGATGAGGACAGGGGGTGGAGCCACCTATTAATAAGAGTAAAGTAGGAGGCATTTTCTTATATCAGGTAGATAGTGGGAGGAGTCTCCTTATAATCAGAAAGAAGGGGGTAGGAATCCATTTTAATAAAAGGACAAAAGTGGTGGGGTTTCCTTAATAACAGGTATAGAGTTATATATAAGGCAACAGAGCGTATAAGACTAGCTACAGCGGGAAATTGGGGTTAGGTGGTGTGACACAGGAGATGTGAGACCACCAAGTGAGCATGGGTCTACACTGTAGAGAAGAGGGCCGTGGCGGAAAGGAAACCCATGGGGTTCCTGGAGTAGATAGACAGACGAGGTACCCCATAGGAGCTGGAGGATTCATTGGGACTGTGAGGCTGAGGTAGTACCTGGACTAAGGTGTGGCTGCCCCCATCCGAAGGGAGGTTGTCCAAGTTGTGAAGGTTGTCACAAGGATTATTCCGGGACCAAAGGCCTATTGTGGTGTCCCCACTACAGTTATCTAGAGTGAACCCTGGTTGCGACTGTTTGCCCCTGAGAGTGGGGTGGTCTCTCTATGCTGCTGTTCGCCCTGCGCTATACTACCTTAAAGCAGAACAAAACCTGGGGTTTTGGCTTTCTCTGGTTTTGTTCCCCTCCCCCACCTTGAGTTGGGATGCCCCACTGTGTGAA
Organism: Gastrophryne carolinensis; assembly: GCA_027917425.1. Taxonomy (NCBI): domain Eukaryota; kingdom Metazoa; phylum Chordata; class Amphibia; order Anura; family Microhylidae; genus Gastrophryne; species Gastrophryne carolinensis. Next base: position 256,339,039 of record CM051235.1, read on the forward strand.
ACATCCCAGATCGCCCTTTCAAACTCATCTGACGCATGTGTAGGACATCGTCCAAACAGAACCGTTCACTGGGCATATTAATTGCTTGGCAAACGTGATTTGCAATGCGAGTGAGATCGGTCACACACCCCGCAGTGCATGCACTCCTGTCCCCAGCCCATCTGAATGGCTGAGCGTGGGAGAGCGTGCACAGCCCAAAGGAGCGGAGATGCGGCAATGGAGACCGACAGCAACCCACCTAGGAAGAATTCTGGACGCTTCTGAGGAAGACTTGTCACCAGGCACATGCAAAGAAAACGAAAAACAACTTAGCCAAAGCTGATAAAGTGCTCACCTGTCACAGTGGAAGGATTCTGGGATATTTAGTTAGTACTTTTTACTCAGGCCCAGATAAAGCACTCCCATCTTAGGATAACAGACACACAGGAATATAGGAAACTTGGAAACAGCATGCTGTAAATTACAGGTCTGAGGGCACAATCCTAACACAAATGTTAATTTACATACCAGAAAAAGAAAACAATAAGGTAGAATGCCCAAAAACTGGCAGAAAGGGAGTTCACCTTTAAGCAGGTACTATTAAAGTAGAGTACTAACACACACCCCAGTTGTAGTATAAGAGGGTACACTTACCCGTGTGCTTAGAGGATGTTGTGGGATAACAGTATACACAAACCCAGTGCCTAAATGGAAAGGTGGATATAGCTGAACAAACAAAACCCAATGCTTAAAGCTTCTTGTATAATAAGGGGGTACACCCCAGGGATTAGAGGAAGAGGTGTGATCACACTTACTCACCCCATTGCTTACAGCTAGTTATGATATAAGGGTACACAATCACCCCAGTCTTTACAGCTAGGTCTGCTATAAGGGTACACAGTCACCCGATTAATTACATATAGGTTTGGTATAAGAGGGCACTCTCCCCCCAGTCTTTACAGATAGGTGTGTTATACGGGGACACAAACACCCCAGTGAATACTGCTAGGTCTGCTTTAAGGGTTCACACATTTACCCCAGTGAATACAGCTAGTCCTGCTTTAAGGGTTCACATAGTTACCCCAGTGAATAAAGCTAGGTCTGCTTTAAGGGTTCACACAATTACCCCAGTGAATACAGCTAGTTCTGCTTTAAGGGTTCACATAGTTACCCCAGTGAATACAGCTAGTTCTGCTTTAAAGGTTCACACAATTACCCTAGTGCTTAGAGCTTGAGGTGGGATTAGGGGACACACAGACCCCACTAAGGACAAGCCAGTGCTATGAGTGCAATAGCAGTGATAAACCCCAGTCCAACCCTACTCCAGCCACTATCCCTGACTATAGTTTCCCCTGAAAAGGGCAGCTTTATAAACAATAGAGCTTATGTGTCCCTAAACCGCTGCAGCTAGAACCCCTCTCTATCTAAAACAGCACTGCAAGATGGCACTGAGAGACGCGGACCCTGCCTGTTATACAGCAGGTTCACCTGTCCCGCCGGGCCAGTGGAGGGAGGGAAAGGAAGAAGGCACAGCAGCCAATCAGCGTTCTTCTGGCTCTGGCCAGAACGCTGAGCGCACGCACTTATTTTTATTTCAAATACCATGTTCGGCTCTGAGCGCTCGACGTTCGGTATGGATCGGAATTTTGTGGATTAGATCCACTCATCACTAGAGACAAGCAGTGAGCAGTTTTCCCATAATAGTGGAATGGTACATATAAATCATCCTGCGTTTTTGTTACCTCTAGTAAAGAAAATGAAAAAGCAGGTAACTCCTCGTCTTGCTGTCTAGCTTGTTTTAAAGATTTTTAATATTTGACTATTTTCTATAGAGCCCTTTATATATCTTTGGTGAGCAAATTAGGAGGGGGGGATCTGCACAATGGGTTCACAGACAGCAAAATGAAATTGTTGACTGGAGTTTGGCTTTAAGTAGTTAGTGATGGCGATCACACTCTGGACTGACAAGATAAACAGATGTCTGGCTTTTGGAGTGAGTGTGATGCTGGGGATCGGGTTCCCAATGCGCACATTGATCCTTTTCTCATAATGATGTGTAATAGGATTAGCTGGTGGCGCTGTGACTTGGCGCCGGCTTCCTGCGCATCCTGTCCACCACCTTTCTATGATGAATGGCTTCTGTTATCATTCTTTACTCCGTTCAGTGAAAACTTCCAGCCCTCCTCTGATCCCCTGTTGGCCGCGTTCTCGCTGATTTGCAAAATGAATTCAAGTTTAAGGTTAAATAATTCACTGATGTTGCTCCGGCAGCATTTGTGCTCGGCACATCCTAACAGATCATGCATTAGACTAAACAGGATATTCTTGCTAGATCGGAGCATACAGAAGGTCTATTGCCAGCTCGGCTTTGCACACACTACACATCCCCGTAAGCAAGCAACTTTCTAATGCCTATCAATTAGAAGCTTCATTTACCTACTTTTATATGTCATTATTGGGACATTAGTACATTTTGCTTTGATTCTGATTATTGTGAAAATGGAAGACATTAGAATGTTATAAAGTATAGGAGAGGGTAGAGGAGGCAAAGGAGCTTATAGTCTAATAGAGTAAAGGGAAGGGCACAGAAGAGAGGTTACAGTTTAATAGGGTATTAAAGTGGACCAACACCCAGGATTTTGACTATCCTGGGTCTTGGTCCACTTCGGTGGGGCACCCCCGACCGGGGTGCCCTGCTGTGTGAAACCCCCCCGATCACCCGAAAAACTCACCTCTCCCTGCTCCCAGCGCCGACGGACAAGCCGTTTGACAGACAAGCGGCTACTCCGCCGCTGCCTCCCGCGAGTCAAGAGTGACGCGCGCGCGCCCGCGCCGGCAATTCACAGACGCCGGCCATTCACAGATTGGGGTGTTTGGGGGGGTTTCACCCCGCGGGACATCCCGATCTCGGATGTCCCGCGGGGAGGGAGGTGATCGGCCCGGGAATCTTATAGATTCCCGGGCCGATCACCGGAGGGTGATGGTCCACTTTAAGGAGGGCAGAGGAGGTGGAAGAACTACAGTCTAATTGGGCATAAGAGTGGAAGAGCTTAATAATAGTATTAAGTATAGAAGAGGATAGAGAAGGGAGAAAATCTTACAAATATGGTATAAAATAGGATAAGGAAGAACTTGCAATCTACTAGGATCCAGGAGAGGACAGAGGATATTCAATCTAATAGCGTAAAGGGAAGATAGAAAAAGTGAAATAGCTGAGAGTCTATTAGACTGTAAGCTCTTCCGGCTTCTCTGTCCCCACTTATATCCTTAAAGTGGACCAAAACCCAGGATTTTACTATCCTGGGTTCTGGTCCTTGCTCCCGGGGCACCCCGATCCGCTGTGTAAAACCCTCCAGGTCACGGAAACCAACTCACCTCTTCCTGGTCCAAAAGCATCCTCCAATCAGCTGACGTCCCTTCGTCTAAGTCGAGCATGCAGACGGCCGCATCCCTGCTACCCTCTAACAGGGAATGTGCTCGCACCGGCCATTCACAAATGCCTGATGCGAGAATGCGCCCAGCTAGAGGGATAGCGGGGATGCAGCTGTGGCTCGCGCATGGGCTGTTGGACCGGAAAAGAAGGTGAAAGTGTATCGGCGACCTGACGGGTTTCACACAGCGGGGAATCCCCACTTTGGATTCCCCAGGGGGAGGGAATTCACAAAAATAGTATAATACATATGTTAATGTAAAAAAAAGGTACTATGGTAAGGTGCAAGGTGCTGTCATTGATGGTAGGTATGTGGCACCAAGGTACCTGGTCTTGGTGCAGTAAAGCTGTGTAGTTTTCTCCAGCATCAGCTGCTAATGGCAGTCTGCTGCTGAAATTTTAGTATAGCCGAAAGGCTAACCCGGGACGGCTTTACTGGGATGGAGTAGAGCAGGGTGGGACTCCATCCCCTACCCAGGTCCGGGTTTTGCGGGCCGCATAAATAGCCTGGGGAGTCAGCTGTGCACTGGCTGTGTCTAGAGCTCACTTGTGGAGTGAGACTCTGTGTGCCTGGCTGGAAGCTCTTATACAGGCTATTTCATGTGGACCCGAGGTGGATTCGGCTACAAGTGTGCAAGCTTGGACAAACACTAAGAAAGGCCGTTGCCTGTCTGATGCAATTCTGTGGCATTTTTCCTGAAAAGGTGATGTAACCCAAAAAGGATATTTTGTGTTATGGACTTTTTGTGTGAATAAACACGGACTTTAAGTTGAACTTTTCGCCTCTGAGCCTCTATACTGCTAACATCCTGCTGCCTACCAGAGCTGATCCTCACAGTACCTAAAGGTACCTAAAACCACATTAGTTGACCAAGCACACAATTACTTTAAACCGGACCAACAGCCTGGCACAGCTGGAAAAGAAAGTTAGGGGCCATTTTGGAGCTTCCTCTCCCAACATCTCAGCCATGTTGCTGCCTGGATTCAACTGACATAACTGACAATGCACAGTAACAGGGAGTCCAGCAGCACTTACTGTTTGCAGGAGGCTTTTGGTCCGCTGTAAATAGTATGCAAATACATCAACTATCAATATAAAAGAGATATAAAGAGAGTATGCTTTCCTATATATCCTATATACACTCTTGCAGTTTAGTTCCTAGGGAAATCACCATGATCACCAACAGCAAAAATAAGGCAGCAAGCAGCTCACCTGAACCCTGTCTCATGGGCCTCCATTTCCTGCAGCACGTGGCAGAAGCTGTTTCAGGGCTCAAAAGTTTTCCCTCCTTTCAATGTCATTCCTCCAGTCTAACAGCCACTCTTTCCCTTGGGGCTCTCAGTGTGAGCGAGCACAGCAATCCACAGTGGTCCCACAGCTGTCTTTGGTCACAGTAGAGCATGCTCAGGACTCATAAAGCTGCACCATGATACGGCCTTCCCGGCTCAGCTATGACTCCAGAATTGAAGTGGGCTAAAATTAGAATACATAGGATATTTAAATATATGATCATATATTTTGAGATGTTTTAGAAATGTTTATTTTACGCTGTTTCCAAGCGGGATAAGGTGACAATGCTCATGACTCATACAGCTGCTCTTTGACACACCCTTCCCAGCACAGCCACGACCCAGAAAGTGAAGCTAAGAAATCCATACATAAGGTATTTACATATAAATCCATTTTATAACATACGATTTTGTGATGCTTTGAAAAGGCTCATTATACACTGTTTGCACTGGGGATAAGGGTGGAGGAAGTTAGTGTGATGCTGGACAGGGACTTTAAATGAGGACATAGAATGTGGAAGAGCTTACAGTCTAATAGGTTATAAGGTAGGACAGCGAATGTGGAAGAGCTTACAGTCTTATAGGGTATAAGGTAGGACAGTGAATGTGGAAGAGCTTACAGTCTAATAGGGAATAAGGTAGGACAGCGAATGTGGAAGAGCTTACAGTCTTATAGGGTATAAGGTAGGACAGCGAATGTGGAAGAGCTTACAGTCTAATAGGGTATAAGGTAGGACAGAGAATGTGGAAGAGCTTACAGTATTATAGGGTATAAGGTAGGACATAGAATGTGGAAGTGCTTACAGTCTAATAGGGTATACGGTAGGACAGAGAAGGTGGAAGAGCTTACAGTCTAATAGGGTATAAGGTAGGACAGCAAATGTGGAAGAGCTTACAGTCTAATAGGGTATAAGAGAGGACAGAGAATGTGGAAGAGCTTACAGTCTAATAGGGTATAAGGTAGGACATAGAATGTGGAAGTGCTTACAGTCTAATAGGGTATACGGTAGGACAGAGAAGGTGGAAGAGCTTACAGTCTAATAGGGTATAAGGTAGGACAGCAAATGTGGAAGAGCTTACAGTCTAATAGGGTATAAGAGAGGACAGAGAATGTGGAAGAGCTTACAGTCTAATAGGGTATAAGGTAGGACAGAGAATGTGGAAGATCTTACAGTCTTATAGGGTATAAGGTAGGACAGAGAATGTGGGAGAGCTTACAGTCTAATAGGGTATAAGGTAGGACAGAGAATGTGGAAGAGCTTACAGTCTAATAGGGTATAAGGTAGGACAGAGAATGTGGAAGAGCTTACAGTCTAATAGGGTATAAGGTACGACAGCGGATGTGGAAGAGCTTACAGTCTTATAGGGTATAAGGTAGGACAGCGAATGTGGAAGAGCTTACAGTCTAATAGGGTATAAGATAGGACAGCGAATGTGGAAGAGCTTACAGTCTAATAGAGTATAAGGTAGGACAGCGAATGTGGAAGAGCTTACAGTCTAATAGGGTATAAGGTAGGACAGCGAATGTGGGAGAGCTTACAGTCTAATAGGGTATAAGGTAGGACAGCGAATGTGGAAGAGCTTACAGTGTAATAGGGTATAAGGTAGGACAGAGAATGTGGGAGAGCTTACAGTCTAATAGGGTATAAGGTAGGACAGAGAATGTGGGAGAGCTTACAGTCTAATAGGGTATAAGGTAGGACAGCGAATGTGGAAGAGCTTACAGTCTAATATGGTATAAGGTAGGACAGAGAATGTGGAAGAGCTTACACTCTAATAGGGTATAAGGTAGGACAGAGAATATAAGGGGTTACAGTCTAATAGGGTAAAAGGTAGGACAGCCAATGTGGAAGAGCTTACAGTCTAATCGGGTATAAGGTAGGACAGAGAATGTGGAAGAGCTTACAGTCTAATAGGGTATAAGGTAGGACAGAGAATATGGAAGGGCTTACAGTCTAATAGGGTATAAGGTAGGACAGAGAATATGGAAGGGCTTACAGTGTAATAGGGTATAAGGTAGGACAGAGAATGTAGAAGAGCTTACAGTCTAATAGAGTATAAGGTAGGACAGAGAATATGGAAGGGCTTACAGTCTAATAGGGTATAAGAGAGGACAGAGAATGTAGAAAAGCTTACAGTCTAATAGGGTATAAGGTGGGACAGAGAATATGGAAGGGCTTACAGTCTAATAGGGTATAAGAGAGGACAGAGAATGTAGAAGAGCTTACAGTCTAATAGAGTATAAGGTAGGACAGAGAATATGGAAGGGCTTACAGTCTAATAGGGTATAAGGTAGGACAGCGAATGTGGAAGAGCTTACAGTCTTATAAGGTATAAGGTAGGACAGCGAATGTGGAAGAGCTTACAGTCTTATAGGGTATGAGGTAGGACAGAGAATGTGGAAGAGCTTACAGTCTTATAGGGTATGAGGTAGGACAGTGAATGTGGAAGAGCTTACAGTCTAATAGGGTATAAGGTAGGACAGTGAATGTGGAAGGGCTTACAGTCTAATAGGGTATAAGGTAGGACAGAGAATGTGGAAGAGCTTACAGTCTTATAAGGTATAAGGTAGGACAGCGAATGTGGAAGAGCTTACAGTCTAATAGGGTATAAGGTAGGACAGCGAATGTGGAAGAGCTTACAGTCTTATAAGGTATAAGGTAGGACAGCGAATGTGGAAGAGCTTACAGTCTTATAGGGTATGAGGTAGGACAGCGAATGTGGAAGGGTTTACAGTCTAATAGGGTATAAGGTAGGACAGAGAATATGGAAGAGCTTACAGTCTAATAGAGTATAAGGTAGGACAGCGAATGTGGGAGAGCTTACAGTCTTATAGGGTATAAGGTAGGACAGAGAATGTGGGAGAGCTTACAGTGTAATAGGGTATAAGTGAGGACAGAAAATGTGGGAGAGCTTAATGTCTAATAGGGTATAAGGTAGGACAGCGAATGTGGAAGAGCTTACAGTCTAATAGGATATAAGGTAGGACAGCGAATGTGGAAGAGCTTACAGTCTAATAGGGTATAAGGTAGGACAGAGAATGTGGAAGAGCTTACAGTCTAATAGGGTATAAGGTAGGACAGAGAATGTGGAAGAGCTTACAGTCTCATAGGGTATAAGGTAGGACAGAGAATGTGGGAGAGCTTACAGTCTAATAGGGTATAAGGTAGGACAGAGAATGTGGGAGAGCTTACAGTGTAATAGGGTATAAATGAGGACAGAAAATGTGGGAGAGCTTACAGTCTAATAGGGTATAAGGTAGGACAGCGAATGTGGAAGAGCTTACAGTCTAATAGGGTATAAGGTAGGACAGAGAATGTGGAAGAGCTTACAGTCTTATAGGGTATAAGGTAGGACAGAGAATGTGGAAGAGCTTACAGTCTTATAGGGTATAAGGTAGGACAGCGAATGTGGAAGAGCTTACAGTCTTATAGGGTATAAGGTAGGACAGCGAATGTGGAAGGGCTTACAGTCTAATAGGGTATAAGGTAGGACAGCGAATCTGGGAGAGCTTACAGTCTAATAGGGTATAAGGTAGGACAGAGAATGTGGAAGAGCTTTCAGTGTAATAGGGTATAAGGTAGGACAGAGAATGTGGAAGAGCTTACAGTCTAATAGGGTATAAGGTAGGACAGCGAATGTGGGAGAGCTTACAGTCTAATAGGGTATAAGGTAGGACAGCGAATGTGGAAGAGCTTACAGTGTAATAGGGTATAAGGTAGGACAGCGAATGTGGAAGAGCTTACAGTCTTATAGGGTATAAGGTAGGACAGCGAATGTGGGAGAGCTTACAGTCTAATAGGGTATAAGGTAGGACAGCGAATGTGGGAGAGCTTACAGTCTAATAGGGTATAAGGTAGGACAGCGAATGTGGGAGAGCTTACAGTCTAATAGGGTATAAGGTAGGACAGCGAATGTGGAAGAGCTTACAGTCTTATAGGGTATAAGGTAGGACAGCGAATGTGGGAGAGCTTACAGTCTAATAGGGTATAAGGTAGGACAGAGAATGTGGAAGAGCTTACAGTCTAATAGGGTATAAGGTAGGACAGCGAATGTGGGAGAGCTTACAGTCTAATAGGGTATAAGGTAGGACAGAGAATGTGGAAGAGCTTACAGTCTAATAGGGTATAAGGTAGGACAGCGAATGTGGAAGAGCTTACAGTCTTATAGGGTATAAGGTAGGACAGCGAATGTGGAAGGGCTTACAGTCTAATAGGGTATAAGGTAGGACAGAGAATGTGGAAGGGCTTACAGTCTAATAGGGTATAAGGTAGGACAGAGAATGTGGAAGAGCTTACAGTCTAATAGGGTATAAGGTAGGACAGAGAATGTGGAAGAGCTTACAGTCTAATAGGGTATAAGGTAGGACAGAGAATGTGGAAGAGCTTACAGTCTAATAGGGTATAAGGTAGGACAGAGAATGTGGAAGAGCTTACAGTCTAATAGGGTATAAGGAAGGACAGCGAATGTGGGAGAGCTTACAGTCTAATAGGGTATAAGGTAGGACAGAGAATGTGGAAGAGCTTACAGTCTAATAGGGTATAAGGTAGGACAGCGAATGTGGAAGGGCTTACAGTCTAATAGGGTATAAGGTAGGACAGTGAATGTGAAAGAGCTTACAGTCTTATAGGGTATTAGGTAGGACAGAGAATGTGGAAGGGCTTACAGTCTAATAGGGTATAAGGTAGGACAGAGAATGTGGAAGAGCTTACAGTCTAATAGGGTATAAGGTAGGACAGCGAATGTGGAAGAGCTTACAGTCTAATAGGGTATAAGGTAGGACAGTGAATGTGAAAGAGCTTACAGTCTAATAGGGTATAAGGTAGGACAGCGAATGTGGAAGGGCTTACAGTCTAATAGGGTATAAGGTAGGACAGCGAATGTGGGAGAGCTTACAGTCTAATAGGGTATAAGGTAGGACAGAGAATGTGGAAGAGCTTACAGTCTAATAGGGTATAAGGTAGGACAGCGAATGTGGAAGAGCTTACAGTCTAATAGGGTATAAGGTAGGACAGTGAATGTGAAAGAGCTTACAGTCTTATAGGGTATAAGGTAGGACAGCGAATGTGGAAGGGCTTACAGTCTAATAGGGTATAAGGTAGGACAGCGAATGTGGGAGAGCTTACAGTCTAATAGGGTATAAGGTAGGACAGCGAATGTGGAAGAGCTTACAGTCTAAAAGGGTATAAGGTAGGACAGCGAATGTAGAAGAGCTTACAGTCTAATAGGGTATAAGGTAGGACAGCGAATGTGGAAGAGCTTACAGTCTAATAGGGTATAAGGTAGGACAGCGAATGTGGAAGAGCTTACAGTCTAATAGGGTATAAGGTAGGACAGCGAATGTGGAAGAGCTTACAGTCTAATAGGGTATAAGGTAGGACAGCGAATGTGGAAGAGCTTACAGTCTAATAGGGTATAAGGTAGGACAGCGAATGTGGAAGAGCTTACAGTCTAATAGGGTATAAGGTAGGACAGCGAATGTGGAAGGGCTTACAGTGTAATAGGGTATAAGGTAGGACAGTGAATGTGGGAGAGCTTACAGTGTAATAGGGTATAAGGTAGGACAGCGAATGTGGAAGGGTTTACAGTCTAATAGGGTATAAGGTAGGACAGCGAATGTGGAAGAGCTTACAGTCTAATAGGGTATAAGGTAGGACAGAGAATGTGGAAGAGCTTACAGTGTAATAGGGTATAAGGTAGGACAGTGAATGTGGGAGAGCTTACAGTGTAATAGGGTATAAGGTAGGACAGCGAATGTGGAAGGGTTTACAGTCTAATAGGGTATAAGGTAGGACAGCGAATGTGGAAGAGCTTACAGTGTAATAGGGTATAAGGTAGGACAGAGAATGTGGAAGAGCTTACAGTGTAATAGGGTATAAGGTAGGACAGAGAATGTGGAAGAGCTTACAGTGTAATAGGGTATAAGGTAGGACAGAGAATGTGGAAGAGCTTACAGTGTAATAGGGTATAAGGTAGGACAGAGAATGTGGGAGAGCTTACAGTCTAATAGGGTATAAGGTAGGACAGCGAATGTGGAAGAGCTTACAGTCTAATAGGGTATAAGGTAGGACAGCGAATGTGGAAGAGCTTACAGTCTAATAGGGTATAAGGTAGGACAGAGAATGTGAAAGAGCTTACAGTCTAATAGGGTATAAGGTAGGACAGCGAATGTGGAAGAGCTTACAGTCTTATAGGGTATAAGGTAGGACAGAGAATGTGGAAGAGCTTACAGTCTAATAGGGTATAAGAGAGGACAGAGAATGTGGAAGAGCTTTCAGTCTAATAGGGTATAAGGTAGGACAGAGAATGTGGAAGAGCTTACAGTCTTATAGGGTATAAGGTAGGACAGCGAATGTGGAAGAGCTTACAGTCTAATAGGGTATAAGGTAGGACAGCGAATGTGGAAGAGCTTACAGTCTTATAGGGTATAAGGTAGGACAGAGAATGTGGAAGAGCTTACAGTCTAATAGGGTATAAGGTAGGACAGTGAATGTGAAAGAGCTTACAGTCTAATAGGGTATAAGGTAGGACAGCGAATGTGGAAGAGCTTACAGTCTTATAGGGTTTAAGGTAGGACAGAGAATGTGGAAGAGCTTACAGTCTAATAGGGTATAAGGTAGGACAGTGAATGTGAAAGAGCTTACAGTCTAATAGGGTATAAGAGAGGACAGAGAATGTGGAAGAGCTTACAGTCTAATAGGGTATAAGAGAGGACAGAGAATGTGGAAAAGCTTACAGTCTAATAGGGTATAAGAGAGGACAGAGAATGTGGAAGAGCTTACAGTCTAATAGGGTATAAGGTAGGACAGAGAATGTGGAAGAGCTTACAGTCTTATAGGGTATAAGGTAGGACAGAGAATGTGGAAGAGCTTACAGTCTAATAGGCTATAAGAGAGGACAGAGAATGTGGAAGAGCTTACAGTCTAATAGGGTATAAGGTAGGACAGAGAAGGTGGAAGAGCTTACAGTCTTATAGGGTATAAGGTAGGACAGAGAATGTGGAAGAGCTTACAGTCTAATAGGCTATAAGAGAGGACAGAGAATGTGGAAGAGCTTACAGTCTAATAGGGTATAAGGTAGGACAGCGAATGTGGAAGAGCTTACAGTCTTATAGGGTATAAGGTAGGACAGAGAATGTGGAAGAGCTTACAGTCTAATAGGGTATAAGGTAGGACAGTGAATGTGAAAGAGCTTACAGTCTAATAGGGTATAAGGTAGGACAGCGAATGTGGAAGAGCTTACAGTCTTATAGGGTATAAGGTAGGACAGAGAATGTGGAAGAGCTTACAGTCTAATAGGGTATAAGGTAGGACAGCGAATGTGGAAGAGCTTACAGTCTAATAGGGTATAAGGTAGGACAGAGAATGTGGAAGAGCTTACAGTCTAATAGGGTATAAGGTAGGACAGAGAATGTGGAAGATCTTACAGTCTTATAGGGTATAAGGTAGGACAGAGAATGTGGGAGAGCTTACAGTCTAATAGGGTATAAGGTAGGACAGAGAATGTGGAAGAGCTTACAGTCTAATAGGGTATAAGGTAGGACAGAGAATGTGGAAGAGCTTACAGTCTAATAGGGTATAAGGTACGACAGCGGATGTGGAAGAGCTTACAGTCTTATAGGGTATAAGGTAGGACAGCGAATGTGGAAGAGCTTACAGTCTAATAGGGTATAAGATAGGACAGCGAATGTGGAAGAGCTTACAGTCTAATAGAGTATAAGGTAGGACAGCGAATGTGGAAGAGCTTACAGTCTAATAGGGTATAAGGTAGGGCAGAGAATGTGGAAGAGCTTACAGTGTAATAGAGTATAAGGTAGGACAGCGAATGTGGAAGAGCTTACAGTCTAATAGAGTATAAGGTAGGACAGCGAATGTGGAAGGGCTTACAGTCTAATAGGGTATAAGGTAGGACAGAGAATGTGGAAGAGCTTACAGTCTAATAGGGTATAAGGTAGGACAGCGAATGTGGGAGAGCTTACAGTCTAATAGGGTATAAGGTAGGACAGCGAATGTGGAAGAGCTTACAGTGTAATAGGGTATAAGGTAGGACAGAGAATGTGGGAGAGCTTACAGTCTAATAGGGTATAAGGTAGGACAGCGAATGTGGAAGAGCTTACAGTCTAATATGGTATAAGGTAGGACAGAGAATGTGGAAGAGCTTACACTCTAATAGGGTATAAGGTAGGACAGAGAATATAAGGGGTTACAGTCTAATAGGGTAAAAGGTAGGACAGCCAATGTGGAAGAGCTTACAGTCTAATAGGGTATAAGGTAGGACAGAGAATGTGGAAGAGCTTACAGTCTAATAGGGTATAAGGTAGGACAGAGAATATGGAAGGGCTTACAGTCTAATAGGGTATAAGGTAGGACAGAGAATATGGAAGGGCTTACAGTGTAATAGGGTATAAGGTAGGACAGAGAATGTAGAAGAGCTTACAGTCTAATAGAGTATAAGGTAGGACAGAGAATATGGAAGGGCTTACAGTCTAATAGGGTATAAGAGAGGACAGAGAATGTAGAAAAGCTTACAGTCTAATAGAGTATAAGGTAGGACAGAGAATATGGAAGGGCTTACAGTCTAATAGGGTATAAGGTGGGACAGAGAATATGGAAGGGCTTACAGTCTAATAGGGTATAAGAGAGGACAGAGAATGTAGAAGAGCTTACAGTCTAATAGAGTATAAGGTAGGACAGAGAATATGGAAGGGCTTACAGTCTAATAGGGTATAAGGTGGGACAGCGAATGTGGAAGAGCTTACAGTCTTATAGGGTATAAGGTAGGACAGCGAATGTGGAAGAGCTTACAGTCTTATAGGGTATAAGGTAGGACAGCGAACGTGGAAGAGCTTACAGTCTAATAGGGTATAAGGTAGGACAGAGAATGTGGAAGAGCTTACAGTCTAATAGGGTATAAGGTAGGACAGCGAATGTGGAAGAGCTTACAGTCTTATAAGGTATAAGGTAGGACAGCGAATGTGGAAGAGCTTACAGTCTTATAGGGTATGAGGTAGGACAGCGAATGTGGAAGGGTTTACAGTCTAATAGGGTATAAGGTAGGACAGAGAATATGGAAGAGCTTACAGTCTAATAGAGTATAAGGTAGGACAGCGAATGTGGGAGAGCTTACAGTCTTATAGGGTATAAGGTAGGACAGAGAATGTGGGAGAGCTTACAGTGTAATAGGGTATAAGTGAGGACAGAAAATGTGGGAGAGCTTAAAGTCTAATAGGGTATAAGGTAGGACAGCGAATGTGGAAGAGCTTACAGTCTAATAGGATATAAGGTAGGACAGCGAATGTGGAAGAGCTTACAGTCTAATAGGGTATAAGGTAGGACAGCGAATGTGGAAGAGCTTACAGTCTAATAGGGTATAAGGTAGGACAGAGAATGTGGAAGAGCTTACAGTCTAATAGGGTATAAGGTAGGACAGAGAATGTGGGAGAGCTTACAGTCTAATAGGGTATAAGGTAGGACAGAGAATGTGGGAGAGCTTACAGTGTAATAGGGTATAAATGAGGACAGAAAATGTGGGAGAGCTTACAGTCTAATAGGGTATAAGGTAGGACAGCGAATGTGGAAGAGCTTACAGTCTAATAGGGTATAAGGTAGGACAGAGAATGTGGAAGAGCTTACAGTCTTATAGGGTATAAGGTAGGACAGAGAATGTGGAAGAGCTTACAGTCTTATAGGGTATAATGTAGGACAGCGAATGTGGAAGAGCTTACAGTCTTATAGGGTATAAGGTAGGACAGCGAATGTGGAAGGGCTTACAGTCTAATAGGGTATAAGGTAGGACAGCGAATCTGGGAGAGCTTACAGTCTAATAGGGTATAAGTTAGGACAGAGAATGTGGAAGAGCTTTCAGTGTAATAGGGTATAAGGTAGGACAGAGAATGTGGAAGAGCTTACAGTCTAATAGGGTATAAGGTAGGACAGCGAATGTGGGAGAGCTTACAGTCTAATAGGGTATAAGGTAGGACAGAGAATGTGGAAGAGCTTACAGACTAATAGGGTATAAGGTAGGACAGAGAATGTGGAAGAGCTTACAGTGTAATAGGGTATAAGGTAGGACAGCGAATGTGGAAGAGCTTACAGTCTTATAGGGTATAAGGTAGGACAGCGAATGTGGGAGAGCTTACAGTCTAATAGGGTATAAGGTAGGACAGCGAATGTGGGAGAGCTTACAGTCTAATAGGGTATAAGGTAGGACAGCGAATGTGGGAGAGCTTACAGTCTAATAGGGTATAAGGTAGGACAGCGAATGTGGAAGAGCTTACAGTCTTATAGGGTATAAGGTAGGACAGCGAATGTGGGAGAGCTTACAGTCTAATAGGGTATAAGGTAGGACAGAGAATGTGGAAGAGCTTACAGTCTAATAGGGTATAAGGTAGGACAGCGAATGTGGAAGAGCTTACAGTCTTATAGGGTATAAGGTAGGACAGCGAATGTGGAAGGGCTTACAGTCTAATAGGGTATAAGGTAGGACAGAGAATGTGGAAGAGCTTACAGTCTAATAGGGTATAAGGTAGGACAGAGAATGTGGAAGAGCTTACAGTCTAATAGGGTATAAGGTAGGACAGAGAATGTGGAAGAGCTTACAGTCTAATAGGGTATAAGGTAGGACAGAGAATGTGGAAGAGCTTACAGTCTAATAGGGTATAAGGAAGGACAGCGAATGTGGGAGAGCTTACAGTCTAATAGGGTATAAGGTAGGACAGAGAATGTGGAAGAGCTTACAGTCTAATAGGGTATAAGGTAGGACAGCGAATGTGGAAGGGCTTACAGTCTAATAGGGTATAAGGTAGGACAGTGAATGTGAAAGAGCTTACAGTCTTATAGGGTATTAGGTAGGACAGAGAATGTGGAAGGGCTTACAGTCTAATAGGGTATAAGGTAGGACAGAGAATGTGGAAGAGCTTACAGTCTAATAGGGTATAAGGTAGGACAGCGAATGTGGAAGAGCTTACAGTCTAATAGGGTATAAGGTAGGACAGCGAATGTGGAAGAGCTTACAGTCTAATAGGGTATAAGGTAGGACAGCGAATGTGGAAGAGCTTACAGTCTAATAGGGTATAAGGTAGGACAGTGAATGTGAAAGAGCTTACAGTCTTATAGGGTATAAGGTAGGACAGCGAATGTGGAAGGGCTTACAGTCTAATAGGGTATAAGGTAGGACAGAGAATGTGGAAGAGCTTACAGTCTAATAGGGTATAAGGTAGGACAGCGAATGTGGGAGAGCTTACAGTCTAATAGGGTATAAGGTAGGACAGAGAATGTGGAAGAGCTTACAGTCTAATAGGGTATAAGGTAGGACAGCGAATGTGGAAGAGCTTACAGTCTAATAGGGTATAAGGTAGGACAGTGAATGTGAAAGAGCTTACAGTCTTATAGGGTATAAGGTAGGACAGCGAATGTGGAAGGGCTTACAGTCTAATAGGGTATAAGGTAGGACAGCGAATGTGGGAGAGCTTACAGTCTAATAGGGTATAAGGTAGGACAGCGAATGTGGAAGAGCTTACAGTCTAAAAGGGTATAAGGTAGGACAGCGAATGTAGAAGAGCTTACAGTCTAATAGGGTATAAGGTAGGACAGCGAATGTGGAAGAGCTTACAGTCTAATAGGGTATAAGGTAGGACAGCGAATGTGGAAGAGCTTACAGTCTAATAGGGTATAAGGTAGGACAGCGAATGTGGAAGAGCTTACAGTCTAATAGGGTATAAGGTAGGACAGCGAATGTGGAAGAGCTTACAGTCTAATAGGGTATAAGGTAGGACAGCGAATGTGGAAGAGCTTACAGTCTAATAGGGTATAAGGTAGGACAGCGAATGTGGAAGAGCTTACAGTGTAATAGGGTATAAGGTAGGACAGTGAATGTGGGAGAGCTTACAGTGTAATAGGGTATAAGGTAGGACAGCGAATGTGGAAGGGTTTACAGTCTAATAGGGTATAAGGTAGGACAGCGAATGTGGAAGAGCTTACAGTGTAATAGGGTATAAGGTAGGACAGAGAATGTGGAAGAGCTTACAGTGTAATAGGGTATAAGGTAGGACAGCGAATGTGGAAGGGTTTACAGTCTAATAGGGTATAAGGTAGGACAGAGAATGTGGAAGAGCTTACAGTGTAATAGGGTATAAGGTAGGACAGTGAATGTGGGAGAGCTTACAGTGTAATAGGGTATAAGGTAGGACAGCGAATGTGGAAGGGTTTACAGTCTAATAGGGTATAAGGTAGGACAGCGAATGTGGAAGAGCTTACAGTGTAATAGGGTATAAGGTAGGACAGAGAATGTGGAAGAGCTTACAGAGTAATAGGGTATAAGGTAGGACAGAGAATGTGGAAGAGCTTACAGTGTAATAGGGTATAAGGTAGGACAGAGAATGTGGAAGAGCTTACAGTGTAATAGGGTATAAGGTAGGACAGAGAATGTGGGAGAGCTTACAGTCTAATAGGGTATAAGGTAGGACAGCGAATGTGGAAGAGCTTACAGTCTAATAGGGTATAAGGTAGGACAGCGAATGTGGAAGAGCTTACAGTCTAATAGGGTATAAGGTAGGACAGAGAATGTGAAAGAGCTTACAGTCTAATAGGGTATAAGGTAGGACAGCGAATGTGGAAGAGCTTACAGTCTTATAGGGTATAAGGTAGGACAGAGAATGTGGAAGAGCTTACAGTCTAATAGGGTATAAGAGAGGACAGAGAATGTGGAAGAGCTTTCAGTCTAATAGGGTATAAGGTAGGACAGCGAATGTGGAAGAGCTTACAGTCTAATAGGGTATAAGGTAGGACAGCGAATGTGGAAGAGCTTACAGTCTTATAGGGTATAAGGTAGGACAGAGAATGTGGAAGAGCTTACAGTCTAATAGGGTATAAGGTAGGACAGTGAATGTGAAAGAGCTTACAGTCTAATAGGGTATAAGAGAGGACAGCGAATGTGGAAGAGCTTACAGTCTTATAGGGTATAAGGTAGGACAGAGAATGTGGAAGAGCTTACAGTCTAATAGGGTATAAGGTAGGACAGTGAATGTGAAAGAGCTTACAGTCTAATAGGGTATAAGAGAGGACAGAGAATGTGGAAGAGCTTACAGTCTAATAGGGTATAAGAGAGGACAGAGAATGTGGAAAAGCTTACAGTCTTATAGGGTATAAGGTAGGACAGAGAATGTGGAAGAGCTTACAGTCTAATAGGCTATAAGAGAGGACAGAGAATGTGGAAGAGCTTACAGTCTAATAGGGTATAAGGTAGGACAGCGAATGTGGAAGAGCTTACAGTCTTATAGGGTATAAGGTAGGACAGCGAATGTGGAAGAGCTTACAGTCTAATAGGGTATAAGGTAGGACAGAGAATGTGGAAGAGCTTACAGTCTAATAGGGTATAAGGTAGGACAGCGAATGTGGAAGAGCTTACAGTCTAATTGGGTATAAGGTAGGACAGCGAATGTGGGAGAGCTTACAGTCTAATAGGGTATAAGGTAGGACAGCGAATGTGGAAGAGCTTACAGTGTAATAGGGTATAAGGTAGGACAGCGAATGTGGAAGGGTTTACAGTCTAATAGGGTATAAGGTAGGACAGAGAATGTGGAAGAGCTTACAGTGTAATAGGGTATAAGGTAGGACAGAGAATGTGGGAGAGCTTACAGTCTAATAGGGTATAAGGTAGGACAGCGAATGTGGAAGAGCTTACAGTCTAATAAGGTATAAAGTAGGACAGCGAATGTGGAAGAGCTTACAGTGTAATAGGGTATAAGGTAGGACAGCGAATGTGGGAGAGCTTACAGTCTAATAGGGTATAAGGTAGGACAGAGAATGTGGAAGAGCTTACAGTGTAATAGGGTATAAGGTAGGACAGAGAATGTGGAAGAGCTTACAGTCTAATAGGGTATAAGGTAGGACAGAGAATGTGGAAGAGCTTACAGTCTAATAGGGTATAAGGTAGGACAGAGAATGTGGAAGAGCTTACAGTCTAATAGGGTATAAGGTAGGACAGCGAATGTGGAAGAGCTTACAGTCTAATTGGGTATAAGGTAGGACAGCGAATGTGGGAGAGCTTACAGTCTAATAGGGTATAAGGTAGGACAGCGAATGTGGAAGAGCTTACAGTCTAATTGGGTATAAGGTAGGACAGCGAATGTGGGAGAGCTTACAGTCTAATAGGGTATAAGGTAGGACAGCGAATGTGGAAGAGCTTACAGTGTAATAGGGTATAAGGTAGGACAGCGAATGTGGAAGGGTTTACAGTCTAATAGGGTATAAGGTAGGACAGAGAATGTGGAAGAGCTTACAGTGTAATAGGGTATAAGGTAGGACAGTGAATGTGGAAGAGCTTACAGTCTAATAGGGTATAAGGTAGGACAGCGAATGTGGAAGAGCTTACAGTGTAATAGGGTATAAGGTAGGACAGAGAATGTGGAAGAGCTTACAGTGTAATAGGGTATAAGGTAGGACAGAGAATGTGGGAGAGCTTACAGTCTAATAGGGTATAAGGTAGGACAGCGAATGTGGAAGGGTTTACAGTCTAATAGGGTATAAGGTAGGACAGCGAAAGTGGAAGAGCTTACAGTGTAATAGGGTATAAGGTAGGACAGAGAATGTGGAAGAGCTTACAGTGTAATAGGGTATAAGGTAGGACAGTGAATGTGGGAGAGCTTACAGTGTAATAGGGTATAAGGTAGGACAGCGAATGTGGAAGGGTTTACAGTCTAATAGGGTATAAGGTAGGACAGCGAAAGTGGAAGAGCTTACAGTGTAATAGGGTATAAGGTAGGACAGCGAATGTGGAAGGGTTTACAGTCTAATAGGGTATAAGGTAGGACAGCGAAAGTGGAAGAGCTTACAGTCTAATAGGGTATAAGGTAGGACAGAGAATGTGGAAGAGCTTACAGTGTAATAGGGTATAAGGTAGGACAGAGAATGTGGAAGAGCTTACAGTGTAATAGGGTATAAGGTAGGACAGAGAATGTGGAAGAGCTTACAGTCTAATAGGGTATAAGGTAGGACAGAGAATGTGGAAGAGCTTACAGTCTAATAGGGTATAAGGTAGGACAGCGAATGTGGAAGGGTTTACAGTCTAATAGGGTATAAGGTAGGACAGAGAATGTGGAAGAGCTTACAGTGTAATAGGGTATAAGGTAGGACAGAGACTGTGGAAGAGCTTACAGTTTAATAGGGTATAAGGTAGGACAGAGAATGTGGAAGAGCTTACAGTCTAATAGGGTATAAGGTAGGACAGCGAATGTGGAAGAGCTTACAGTCTAATAGGGTATAAGGTAGGACAGAGAATGTGGAAGAGCTTACAGTGTAATAGGGTATAAGGTAGGACAGCGAATGTGGAAGAGCTTACAGTCAAATAGGGTATAAGGTAGGACAGAGAATGTGGAAGAGCTTACAGTCTAATAGGGTATAAGGTAGGGCAGCGAATGTGGAAGAGCTTACAGTCTTATAGGGTATAAGGTAGGACAGCGAATGTGGAAGAGCTTACAGTCTAATAGGGTATAAAGTAGGACAGAGAATGTGGAAGAGCTTACAGTCTAATAGGGTATAAGGTAGGACAGCGAATGTGGAAGAGCTTACAGTCTTATAGGGTATAAGGTAGGACAGAGAATGTGGAAGAGCTTACAGTCTAATAGGGTATAAGGTAGGACAGCGAATGTGGAAGAGCTTACAGTCTAATAGGGTATAAGAGAGGACAGCGAATGTGGAAGAGCTTACAGTCTTATAGGGTATAAGGTACGACAGAGAATGTGGAAGAGCTTACAGTCTAATAGGGTATAAGGTAGGACAGCGAATGTGGAAGAGCTTACAGTCTAATAGGGTATAAGGTAGGACAGCGAATGTGGAAGAGCTTACAGTCTTATAGGGTATAAGGTAGGACAGAGAATGTGGAAGAGCTTACAGTCTAATAGGGTATAAGGTAGGACAGCGAATGTGGAAGAGCTTACAGTCTAATAGGGTATAAGGTAGGACAGCGAATGTGGAAGAGCTTACAGTCTTATAGGGTATAAGGTAGGACAGAGAATGTGGAAGAGCTTACAGTCTAATAGGGTATAAAGTAGGACAGAGAATGTGGAAGAGCTTACAGTCTAATAGGGTATAAGGTAGGACAGCGAATGTGGAAGAGCTTACAGTCTTATAGGGTATAAGGTAGGACAGAGAATGTGGAAGAGCTTACAGTCTAATAGGGTATAAGGTAGGACAGCGAATGTGGAAGAGCTTACAGTCTAATAGGGTATAAGGTAGGACAGCGAATGTGGAAGAGCTTACAGTCTTATAGGGTATAAGGTAGGACAGCGAATGTGGGAGAGCTTACAGTCTAATAGGGTATAAGGTAGGACAGCGAATGTGGGAGAGCTTACAGTCTAATAGGGTATAAGGTAGGACAGCGAATGTGGGAGAGCTTACAGTCTAATAGGGTATAAGGTAGGACAGCGAATGTGGAAGAGCTTACAGTCTTATAGGGTATAAGGTAGGACAGCGAATGTGGGAGAGCTTACAGTCTAATAGGGTATAAGGTAGGACAGAGAATGTGGAAGAGCTTACAGTCTAATAGGGTATAAGGTAGGACAGCGAATGTGGGAGAGCTTACAGTCTAATAGGGTATAAGGTAGGACAGAGAATGTGGAAGAGCTTACAGTCTAATAGGGTATAAGGTAGGACAGCGAATGTGGAAGAGCTTACAGTCTTATAGGGTATAAGGTAGGACAGCGAATGTGGAAGGGCTTACAGTCTAATAGGGTATAAGGTAGGACAGAGAATGTGGAAGGGCTTACAGTCTAATAGGGTATAAGGTAGGACAGAGAATGTGGAAGAGCTTACAGTCTAATAGGGTATAAGGTAGGACAGAGAATGTGGAAGAGCTTACAGTCTAATAGGGTATAAGGTAGGACAGAGAATGTGGAAGAGCTTACAGTCTAATAGGGTATAAGGTAGGACAGAGAATGTGGAAGAGCTTACAGTCTAATAGGGTATAAGGAAGGACAGCGAATGTGGGAGAGCTTACAGTCTAATAGGGTATAAGGTAGGACAGAGAATGTGGAAGAGCTTACAGTCTAATAGGGTATAAGGTAGGACAGCGAATGTGGAAGGGCTTACAGTCTAATAGGGTATAAGGTAGGACAGTGAATGTGAAAGAGCTTACAGTCTTATAGGGTATTAGGTAGGACAGAGAATGTGGAAGGGCTTACAGTCTAATAGGGTATAAGGTAGGACAGAGAATGTGGAAGAGCTTACAGTCTAATAGGGTATAAGGTAGGACAGCGAATGTGGAAGAGCTTACAGTCTAATAGGGTATAAGGTAGGACAGTGAATGTGAAAGAGCTTACAGTCTAATAGGGTATAAGGTAGGACAGCGAATGTGGAAGGGCTTACAGTCTAATAGGGTATAAGGTAGGACAGCGAATGTGGGAGAGCTTACAGTCTAATAGGGTATAAGGTAGGACAGAGAATGTGGAAGAGCTTACAGTCTAATAGGGTATAAGGTAGGACAGCGAATGTGGAAGAGCTTACAGTCTAATAGGGTATAAGGTAGGACAGTGAATGTGAAAGAGCTTACAGTCTTATAGGGTATAAGGTAGGACAGCGAATGTGGAAGGGCTTACAGTCTAATAGGGTATAAGGTAGGACAGCGAATGTGGGAGAGCTTACAGTCTAATAGGGTATAAGGTAGGACAGCGAATGTGGAAGAGCTTACAGTCTAAAAGGGTATAAGGTAGGACAGCGAATGTAGAAGAGCTTACAGTCTAATAGGGTATAAGGTAGGACAGCGAATGTGGAAGAGCTTACAGTCTAATAGGGTATAAGGTAGGACAGCGAATGTGGAAGAGCTTACAGTCTAATAGGGTATAAGGTAGGACAGCGAATGTGGAAGAGCTTACAGTCTAATAGGGTATAAGGTAGGACAGCGAATGTGGAAGAGCTTACAGTCTAATAGGGTATAAGGTAGGACAGCGAATGTGGAAGAGCTTACAGTCTAATAGGGTATAAGGTAGGACAGCGAATGTGGAAGAGCTTACAGTCTAATAGGGTATAAGGTAGGACAGCGAATGTGGAAGGGCTTACAGTGTAATAGGGTATAAGGTAGGACAGTGAATGTGGGAGAGCTTACAGTGTAATAGGGTATAAGGTAGGACAGCGAATGTGGAAGGGTTTACAGTCTAATAGGGTATAAGGTAGGACAGCGAATGTGGAAGAGCTTACAGTCTAATAGGGTATAAGGTAGGACAGAGAATGTGGAAGAGCTTACAGTGTAATAGGGTATAAGGTAGGACAGTGAATGTGGGAGAGCTTACAGTGTAATAGGGTATAAGGTAGGACAGCGAATGTGGAAGAGCTTACAGTGTAATAGGGTATAAGGTAGGACAGAGAATGTGGAAGAGCTTACAGTGTAATAGGGTATAAGGTAGGACAGAGAATGTGGAAGAGCTTACAGTGTAATAGGGTATAAGGTAGGACAGAGAATGTGGAAGAGCTTACAGTGTAATAGGGTATAAGGTAGGACAGAGAATGTGGGAGAGCTTACAGTCTAATAGGGTATAAGGTAGGACAGCGAATGTGGAAGAGCTTACAGTCTAATAGGGTATAAGGTAGGACAGCGAATGTGGAAGAGCTTACAGTCTAATAGGGTATAAGGTAGGACAGAGAATGTGAAAGAGCTTACAGTCTAATAGGGTATAAGGTAGGACAGCGAATGTGGAAGAGCTTACAGTCTTATAGGGTATAAGGTAGGACAGAGAATGTGGAAGAGCTTACAGTCTAATAGGGTATAAGAGAGGACAGAGAATGTGGAAGAGCTTTCAGTCTAATAGGGTATAAGGTAGGACAGAGAATGTGGAAGAGCTTACAGTCTTATAGGGTATAAGGTAGGACAGCGAATGTGGAAGAGCTTACAGTCTAATAGGGTATAAGGTAGGACAGCGAATGTGGAAGAGCTTACAGTCTTATAGGGTATAAGGTAGGACAGAGAATGTGGAAGAGCTTACAGTCTAATAGGGTATAAGGTAGGACAGTGAATGTGAAAGAGCTTACAGTCTAATAGGGTATAAGGTAGGACAGCGAATGTGGAAGAGCTTACAGTCTTATAGGGTTTAAGGTAGGACAGAGAATGTGGAAGAGCTTACAGTCTAATAGGGTATAAGGTAGGACAGTGAATGTGAAAGAGCTTACAGTCTAATAGGGTATAAGAGAGGACAGAGAATGTGGAAGAGCTTACAGTCTAATAGGGTATAAGAGAGGACAGAGAATGTGGAAAAGCTTACAGTCTAATAGGGTATAAGAGAGGACAGAGAATGTGGAAGAGCTTACAGTCTTATAGGGTATAAGGTAGGACAGAGAATGTGGAAGAGCTTACAGTCTAATAGGCTATAAGAGAGGACAGAGAATGTGGAAGAGCTTACAGTCTAATAGGGTATAAGGTAGGACAGAGAAGGTGGAAGAGCTTACAGTCTTATAGGGTATAAGGTAGGACAGAGAATGTGGAAGAGCTTACAGTCTAATAGGCTATAAGAGAGGACAGAGAATGTGGAAGAGCTTACAGTCTAATAGGGTATAAGGTAGGACAGCGAATGTGGAAGAGCTTACAGTCTTATAGGGTATAAGGTAGGACAGAGAATGTGGAAGAGCTTACAGTCTAATAGGGTATAAGGTAGGACAGTGAATGTGAAAGAGCTTACAGTCTAATAGGGTATAAGGTAGGACAGCGAATGTGGAAGAGCTTACAGTCTTATAGGGTATAAGGTAGGACAGAGAATGTGGAAGAGCTTACAGTCTAATAGGGTATAAGGTAGGACAGCGAATGTGGAAGAGCTTACAGTCTAATAGGGTATAAGGTAGGACAGAGAATGTGGAAGAGCTTACAGTCTAATAGGGTATAAGGTAGGACAGAGAATGTGGAAGATCTTACAGTCTTATAGGGTATAAGGTAGGACAGAGAATGTGGGAGAGCTTACAGTCTAATAGGGTATAAGGTAGGACAGAGAATGTGGAAGAGCTTACAGTCTAATAGGGTATAAGGTAGGACAGAGAATGTGGAAGAGCTTACAGTCTAATAGGGTATAAGGTACGACAGCGGATGTGGAAGAGCTTACAGTCTTATAGGGTATAAGGTAGGACAGCGAATGTGGAAGAGCTTACAGTCTAATAGGGTATAAGATAGGACAGCGAATGTGGAAGAGCTTACAGTCTAATAGAGTATAAGGTAGGACAGCGAATGTGGAAGAGCTTACAGTCTAATAGGGTATAAGGTAGGGCAGAGAATGTGGAAGAGCTTACAGTGTAATAGAGTATAAGGTAGGACAGCGAATGTGGAAGAGCTTACAGTCTAATAGAGTATAAGGTAGGACAGCGAATGTGGAAGGGCTTACAGTCTAATAGGGTATAAGGTAGGACAGAGAATGTGGAAGAGCTTACAGTCTAATAGGGTATAAGGTAGGACAGCGAATGTGGGAGAGCTTACAGTCTAATAGGGTATAAGGTAGGACAGCGAATGTGGAAGAGCTTACAGTGTAATAGGGTATAAGGTAGGACAGAGAATGTGGGAGAGCTTACAGTCTAATAGGGTATAAGGTAGGACAGCGAATGTGGAAGAGCTTACAGTCTAATATGGTATAAGGTAGGACAGAGAATGTGGAAGAGCTTACACTCTAATAGGGTATAAGGTAGGACAGAGAATATAAGGGGTTACAGTCTAATAGGGTAAAAGGTAGGACAGCCAATGTGGAAGAGCTTACAGTCTAATAGGGTATAAGGTAGGACAGAGAATGTGGAAGAGCTTACAGTCTAATAGGGTATAAGGTAGGACAGAGAATATGGAAGGGCTTACAGTCTAATAGGGTATAAGGTAGGACAGAGAATATGGAAGGGCTTACAGTGTAATAGGGTATAAGGTAGGACAGAGAATGTAGAAGAGCTTACAGTCTAATAGAGTATAAGGTAGGACAGAGAATATGGAAGGGCTTACAGTCTAATAGGGTATAAGAGAGGACAGAGAATGTAGAAAAGCTTACAGTCTAATAGAGTATAAGGTAGGACAGAGAATATGGAAGGGCTTACAGTCTAATAGGGTATAAGGTGGGACAGAGAATATGGAAGGGCTTACAGTCTAATAGGGTATAAGAGAGGACAGAGAATGTAGAAGAGCTTACAGTCTAATAGAGTATAAGGTAGGACAGAGAATATGGAAGGGCTTACAGTCTAATAGGGTATAAGGTGGGACAGCGAATGTGGAAGAGCTTACAGTCTTATAGGGTATAAGGTAGGACAGCGAATGTGGAAGAGCTTACAGTCTTATAGGGTATAAGGTAGGACAGCGAACGTGGAAGAGCTTACAGTCTAATAGGGTATAAGGTAGGACAGAGAATGTGGAAGAGCTTACAGTCTAATAGGGTATAAGGTAGGACAGCGAATGTGGAAGAGCTTACAGTCTTATAAGGTATAAGGTAGGACAGCGAATGTGGAAGAGCTTACAGTCTTATAGGGTATGAGGTAGGACAGCGAATGTGGAAGGGTTTACAGTCTAATAGGGTATAAGGTAGGACAGAGAATATGGAAGAGCTTACAGTCTAATAGAGTATAAGGTAGGACAGCGAATGTGGGAGAGCTTACAGTCTTATAGGGTATAAGGTAGGACAGAGAATGTGGGAGAGCTTACAGTGTAATAGGGTATAAGTGAGGACAGAAAATGTGGGAGAGCTTAAAGTCTAATAGGGTATAAGGTAGGACAGCGAATGTGGAAGAGCTTACAGTCTAATAGGATATAAGGTAGGACAGCGAATGTGGAAGAGCTTACAGTCTAATAGGGTATAAGGTAGGACAGCGAATGTGGAAGAGCTTACAGTCTAATAGGGTATAAGGTAGGACAGAGAATGTGGAAGAGCTTACAGTCTAATAGGGTATAAGGTAGGACAGAGAATGTGGGAGAGCTTACAGTCTAATAGGGTATAAGGTAGGACAGAGAATGTGGGAGAGCTTACAGTGTAATAGGGTATAAATGAGGACAGAAAATGTGGGAGAGCTTACAGTCTAATAGGGTATAAGGTAGGACAGCGAATGTGGAAGAGCTTACAGTCTAATAGGGTATAAGGTAGGACAGAGAATGTGGAAGAGCTTACAGTCTTATAGGGTATAAGGTAGGACAGAGAATGTGGAAGAGCTTACAGTCTTATAGGGTATAATGTAGGACAGCGAATGTGGAAGAGCTTACAGTCTTATAGGGTATAAGGTAGGACAGCGAATGTGGAAGGGCTTACAGTCTAATAGGGTATAAGGTAGGACAGCGAATCTGGGAGAGCTTACAGTCTAATAGGGTATAAGGTAGGACAGAGAATGTGGAAGAGCTTTCAGTGTAATAGGGTATAAGGTAGGACAGAGAATGTGGAAGAGCTTACAGTCTAATAGGGTATAAGGTAGGACAGCGAATGTGGGAGAGCTTACAGTCTAATAGGGTATAAGGTAGGACAGAGAATGTGGAAGAGCTTACAGACTAATAGGGTATAAGGTAGGACAGAGAATGTGGAAGAGCTTACAGTGTAATAGGGTATAAGGTAGGACAGCGAATGTGGAAGAGCTTACAGTCTTATAGGGTATAAGGTAGGACAGCGAATGTGGGAGAGCTTACAGTCTAATAGGGTATAAGGTAGGACAGCGAATGTGGGAGAGCTTACAGTCTAATAGGGTATAAGGTAGGACAGCGAATGTGGGAGAGCTTACAGTCTAATAGGGTATAAGGTAGGACAGCGAATGTGGAAGAGCTTACAGTCTTATAGGGTATAAGGTAGGACAGCGAATGTGGGAGAGCTTACAGTCTAATAGGGTATAAGGTAGGACAGAGAATGTGGAAGAGCTTACAGTCTAATAGGGTATAAGGTAGGACAGCGAATGTGGAAGAGCTTACAGTCTTATAGGGTATAAGGTAGGACAGCGAATGTGGAAGGGCTTACAGTCTAATAGGGTATAAGGTAGGACAGAGAATGTGGAAGAGCTTACAGTCTAATAGGGTATAAGGTAGGACAGAGAATGTGGAAGAGCTTACAGTCTAATAGGGTATAAGGTAGGACAGAGAATGTGGAAGAGCTTACAGTCTAATAGGGTATAAGGTAGGACAGAGAATGTGGAAGAGCTTACAGTCTAATAGGGTATAAGGAAGGACAGCGAATGTGGGAGAGCTTACAGTCTAATAGGGTATAAGGTAGGACAGAGAATGTGGAAGAGCTTACAGTCTAATAGGGTATAAGGTAGGACAGCGAATGTGGAAGGGCTTACAGTCTAATAGGGTATAAGGTAGGACAGTGAATGTGAAAGAGCTTACAGTCTTATAGGGTATTAGGTAGGACAGAGAATGTGGAAGGGCTTACAGTCTAATAGGGTATAAGGTAGGACAGAGAATGTGGAAGAGCTTACAGTCTAATAGGGTATAAGGTAGGACAGCGAATGTGGAAGAGCTTACAGTCTAATAGGGTATAAGGTAGGACAGCGAATGTGGAAGAGCTTACAGTCTAATAGGGTATAAGGTAGGACAGCGAATGTGGAAGAGCTTACAGTCTAATAGGGTATAAGGTAGGACAGTGAATGTGAAAGAGCTTACAGTCTTATAGGGTATAAGGTAGGACAGCGAATGTGGAAGGGCTTACAGTCTAATAGGGTATAAGGTAGGACAGAGAATGTGGAAGAGCTTACAGTCTAATAGGGTATAAGGTAGGACAGCGAATGTGGGAGAGCTTACAGTCTAATAGGGTATAAGGTAGGACAGAGAATGTGGAAGAGCTTACAGTCTAATAGGGTATAAGGTAGGACAGCGAATGTGGAAGAGCTTACAGTCTAATAGGGTATAAGGTAGGACAGTGAATGTGAAAGAGCTTACAGTCTTATAGGGTATAAGGTAGGACAGCGAATGTGGAAGGGCTTACAGTCTAATAGGGTATAAGGTAGGACAGCGAATGTGGGAGAGCTTACAGTCTAATAGGGTATAAGGTAGGACAGCGAATGTGGAAGAGCTTACAGTCTAAAAGGGTATAAGGTAGGACAGCGAATGTAGAAGAGCTTACAGTCTAATAGGGTATAAGGTAGGACAGCGAATGTGGAAGAGCTTACAGTCTAATAGGGTATAAGGTAGGACAGCGAATGTGGAAGAGCTTACAGTCTAATAGGGTATAAGGTAGGACAGCGAATGTGGAAGAGCTTACAGTCTAATAGGGTATAAGGTAGGACAGCGAATGTGGAAGAGCTTACAGTCTAATAGGGTATAAGGTAGGACAGCGAATGTGGAAGAGCTTACAGTCTAATAGGGTATAAGGTAGGACAGCGAATGTGGAAGAGCTTACAGTGTAATAGGGTATAAGGTAGGACAGTGAATGTGGGAGAGCTTACAGTGTAATAGGGTATAAGGTAGGACAGCGAATGTGGAAGGGTTTACAGTCTAATAGGGTATAAGGTAGGACAGCGAATGTGGAAGAGCTTACAGTGTAATAGGGTATAAGGTAGGACAGAGAATGTGGAAGAGCTTACAGTGTAATAGGGTATAAGGTAGGACAGCGAATGTGGAAGGGTTTACAGTCTAATAGGGTATAAGGTAGGACAGAGAATGTGGAAGAGCTTACAGTGTAATAGGGTATAAGGTAGGACAGTGAATGTGGGAGAGCTTACAGTGTAATAGGGTATAAGGTAGGACAGCGAATGTGGAAGGGTTTACAGTCTAATAGGGTATAAGGTAGGACAGCGAATGTGGAAGAGCTTACAGTGTAATAGGGTATAAGGTAGGACAGAGAATGTGGAAGAGCTTACAGAGTAATAGGGTATAAGGTAGGACAGAGAATGTGGAAGAGCTTACAGTGTAATAGGGTATAAGGTAGGACAGAGAATGTGGAAGAGCTTACAGTGTAATAGGGTATAAGGTAGGACAGAGAATGTGGGAGAGCTTACAGTCTAATAGGGTATAAGGTAGGACAGCGAATGTGGAAGAGCTTACAGTCTAATAGGGTATAAGGTAGGACAGCGAATGTGGAAGAGCTTACAGTCTAATAGGGTATAAGGTAGGACAGAGAATGTGAAAGAGCTTACAGTCTAATAGGGTATAAGGTAGGACAGCGAATGTGGAAGAGCTTACAGTCTTATAGGGTATAAGGTAGGACAGAGAATGTGGAAGAGCTTACAGTCTAATAGGGTATAAGAGAGGACAGAGAATGTGGAAGAGCTTTCAGTCTAATAGGGTATAAGGTAGGACAGCGAATGTGGAAGAGCTTACAGTCTAATAGGGTATAAGGTAGGACAGCGAATGTGGAAGAGCTTACAGTCTTATAGGGTATAAGGTAGGACAGAGAATGTGGAAGAGCTTACAGTCTAATAGGGTATAAGGTAGGACAGTGAATGTGAAAGAGCTTACAGTCTAATAGGGTATAAGAGAGGACAGCGAATGTGGAAGAGCTTACAGTCTTATAGGGTATAAGGTAGGACAGAGAATGTGGAAGAGCTTACAGTCTAATAGGGTATAAGGTAGGACAGTGAATGTGAAAGAGCTTACAGTCTAATAGGGTATAAGAGAGGACAGAGAATGTGGAAGAGCTTACAGTCTAATAGGGTATAAGAGAGGACAGAGAATGTGGAAAAGCTTACAGTCTTATAGGGTATAAGGTAGGACAGAGAATGTGGAAGAGCTTACAGTCTAATAGGCTATAAGAGAGGACAGAGAATGTGGAAGAGCTTACAGTCTAATAGGGTATAAGGTAGGACAGCGAATGTGGAAGAGCTTACAGTCTTATAGGGTATAAGGTAGGACAGAGAATGTGGAAGAGCTTACAGTCTAATAGGGTATAAGGTAGGACAGCGAATGTGGAAGAGCTTACAGTCTAATAGGGTATAAGGTAGGACAGAGAATGTGGAAGAGCTTACAGTCTAATAGGGTATAAGGTAGGACAGCGAATGTGGAAGAGCTTACAGTCTAATTGGGTATAAGGTAGGACAGCGAATGTGGGAGAGCTTACAGTCTAATAGGGTATAAGGTAGGACAGCGAATGTGGAAGAGCTTACAGTGTAATAGGGTATAAGGTAGGACAGCGAATGTGGAAGGGTTTACAGTCTAATAGGGTATAAGGTAGGACAGAGAATGTGGAAGAGCTTACAGTGTAATAGGGTATAAGGTAGGACAGAGAATGTGGGAGAGCTTACAGTCTAATAGGGTATAAGGTAGGACAGCGAATGTGGAAGAGCTTACAGTCTAATAAGGTATAAAGTAGGACAGCGAATGTGGAAGAGCTTACAGTGTAA
The DNA here is from genome assembly GCA_027917425.1 of Gastrophryne carolinensis. Classification (NCBI taxonomy): domain Eukaryota; kingdom Metazoa; phylum Chordata; class Amphibia; order Anura; family Microhylidae; genus Gastrophryne; species Gastrophryne carolinensis. The sequence continues at coordinate 256,369,981 of CM051235.1, forward strand.
TAGGGTATAAGGTAGGACAGCGAATGTGGGAGAGCTTACAGTCTAATAGGGTATAAGGTAGGACAGAGAATGTGGAAGAGCTTACAGTGTAATAGGGTATAAGGTAGGACAGAGAATGTGGAAGAGCTTACAGTCTAATAGGGTATAAGGTAGGACAGAGAATGTGGAAGAGCTTACAGTCTAATAGGGTATAAGGTAGGACAGAGAATGTGGAAGAGCTTACAGTCTAATAGGGTATAAGGTAGGACAGCGAATGTGGAAGAGCTTACAGTCTAATTGGGTATAAGGTAGGACAGCGAATGTGGGAGAGCTTACAGTCTAATAGGGTATAAGGTAGGACAGCGAATGTGGAAGAGCTTACAGTCTAATTGGGTATAAGGTAGGACAGCGAATGTGGGAGAGCTTACAGTCTAATAGGGTATAAGGTAGGACAGCGAATGTGGAAGAGCTTACAGTCTTATAGGGTATAAGGTAGGACAGCGAATGTGGAAGAGCTTACAGTCTTATAGGGTATAAGGTAGGACAGCGAATGTGGAAGAGCTTACAGTCTTATAGGGTATAAGGTAGGACAGCGAATGTGGAAGAGCTTACAGTCTAATAGGGTATAAGGTAGGACAGAGAATGTGGAAGAGCTTACAGTCTAATAGGGTATAAGGTAGGACAGCGAATGTGGAAGAGCTTACAGTCTTATAGGGTATAAGGTAGGACAGCGAATGTGGGAGAGCTTACAGTCTAATAGGGTATAAGGTAGGACAGCGAATGTGGAAGAGCTTACAGTGTAATAGGGTATAAGGTAGGACAGCGAATGTGGAAGGGTTTACAGTCTAATAGGGTATAAGGTAGGACAGAGAATGTGGAAGAGCTTACAGTGTAATAGGGTATAAGGTAGGACAGTGAATGTGGAAGAGCTTACAGTCTAATAGGGTATAAGGTAGGACAGCGAATGTGGAAGAGCTTACAGTGTAATAGGGTATAAGGTAGGACAGAGAATGTGGAAGAGCTTACAGTGTAATAGGGTATAAGGTAGGACAGAGAATGTGGGAGAGCTTACAGTCTAATAGGGTATAAGGTAGGACAGCGAATGTGGAAGGGTTTACAGTCTAATAGGGTATAAGGTAGGACAGCGAAAGTGGAAGAGCTTACAGTGTAATAGGGTATAAGGTAGGACAGAGAATGTGGAAGAGCTTACAGTGTAATAGGGTATAAGGTAGGACAGAGAATGTGGAAGAGCTTACAGTGTAATAGGGTATAAGGTAGGACAGTGAATGTGGGAGAGCTTACAGTGTAATAGGGTATAAGGTAGGACAGCGAATGTGGAAGGGTTTACAGTCTAATAGGGTATAAGGTAGGACAGCGAAAGTGGAAGAGCTTACAGTGTAATAGGGTATAAGGTAGGACAGCGAATGTGGAAGGGTTTACAGTCTAATAGGGTATAAGGAAGGACAGCGAAAGTGGAAGAGCTTACAGTCTAATAGGGTATAAGGTAGGACAGAGAATGTGGAAGAGCTTACAGTGTAATAGGGTATAAGGTAGGACAGAGAATGTGGAAGAGCTTACAGTGTAATAGGGTATAAGGTAGGACAGAGAATGTGGAAGAGCTTACAGTCTAATAGGGTATAAGGTAGGACAGAGAATGTGGAAGAGCTTACAGTCTAATAGGGTATAAGGTAGGACAGAGAATGTGGAAGAGCTTACAGTCTAATAGGGTATAAGGTAGGACAGCGAATGTGGAAGGGTTTACAGTCTAATAGGGTATAAGGTAGGACAGAGAATGTGGAAGAGCTTACAGTGTAATAGGGTATAAGGTAGGACAGAGACTGTGGAAGAGCTTACAGTTTAATAGGGTATAAGGTAGGACAGAGAATGTGGAAGAGCTTACAGTCTAATAGGGTATAAGGTAGGACAGCGAATGTGGAAGAGCTTACAGTCTAATAGGGTATAAGGTAGGACAGAGAATGTGGAAGAGCTTACAGTGTAATAGGGTATAAGGTAGGACAGCGAATGTGGAAGAGCTTACAGTCAAATAGGGTATAAGGTAGGACAGAGAATGTGGAAGAGCTTACAGTCTAATAGGGTATAAGGTAGGGCAGCGAATGTGGAAGAGCTTACAGTCTTATAGGGTATAAGGTAGGACAGCGAATGTGGAAGAGCTTACAGTCTAATAGGGTATAAAGTAGGACAGAGAATGTGGAAGAGCTTACAGTCTAATAGGGTATAAGGTAGGACAGCGAATGTGGAAGAGCTTACAGTCTTATAGGGTATAAGGTAGGACAGAGAATGTGGAAGAGCTTACAGTCTAATAGGGTATAAGGTAGGACAGCGAATGTGGAAGAGCTTACAGTCTAATAGGGTATAAGAGAGGACAGCGAATGTGGAAGAGCTTACAGTCTTATAGGGTATAAGGTACGACAGAGAATGTGGAAGAGCTTACAGTCTAATAGGGTATAAGGTAGGACAGCGAATGTGGAAGAGCTTACAGTCTTATAGGGTATAAGGTAGGACAGAGAATGTGGAAGAGCTTACAGTCTAATAGGGTATAAAGTAGGACAGAGAATGTGGAAGAGCTTACAGTCTAATAGGGTATAAGGTAGGACAGCGAATGTGGAAGAGCTTACAGTCTTATAGGGTATAAGGTAGGACAGAGAATGTGGAAGAGCTTACAGTCTAATAGGGTATAAGGTAGGACAGCGAATGTGGAAGAGCTTACAGTCTAATAGGGTATAAGAGGGGACAGCGAATGTGGAAGAGCTTACAGTCTTATAGGGTATAAGGTAGGACAGCGAATGTGGAAGAGCTTACAGTCTAATATGGTATAAGGTAGGACAGCCAATGTGGAAGAGCTTACAGTCTAATAGGGTATAAGGTAGGACAGAGAATGTGGAAGAGCTTACAGTCTAATAGGGTATAAGGTAGGACAGAGAATATGGAAGGGCTTACAGTCTAATAGGGTATAAGGTGGGACAGAGAATATGGAATGGCTTACAGTGTAATAGGGTATAAGGTAGGACAGAGAATGTAGAAGAGCTTACAGTCTAATAGAGTATAAGGTAGGACAGAGAATATGGAAGGGCTTACAGTCTAATAGGGTATAAGAGAGGACAGAGAATGTAGAAAAGCTTACAGTCTAATAGAGTATAAGGTAGGACAGAGAATATGGAAGGGCTTACAGTCTAATAGGGTATAAGGTGGGACAGAGAATATGGAAGGGCTTACAGTCTAATAGGGTATAAGAGAGGACAGAGAATGTAGAAGAGCTTACAGTCTAATAGAGTATAAGGTAGGACAGAGAATATGGAAGGGCTTACAGTCTAATAGGGTATAAGGTAGGACAGCGAATGTGGAAGAGCTTACAGTCTTATAGGGTATAAGATAGGACAGCGAATGTGGAAGGTCTTACAGTCTAATAGGGTATAAGGTGGGACAGCGAATGTGGAAGAGCTTACAGTCTTATAGGGTATAAGGTAGGACAGCGAATGTGGAAGAGCTTACAGTCTTATAGGGTATAAGGTAGGACAGCGAACGTGGAAGAGCTTACAGTCTAATAGGGTATAAGGTAGGACAGCGAATGTGGAAGAGCTTACAGTCTAATAGGGTATAAGGTAGGACAGCGAATGTGGAAGAGCTTACAGTCTTATAAGGTATAAGGTAGGACAGCGAATGTGGAAGAGCTTACAGTCTTATAGGGTATGAGGTAGGACAGCGAATGTGGAAGGGTTTACAGTCTAATAGGGTATAAGGTAGGACAGAGAATATGGAAGAGCTTACAGTCTAATAGAGTATAAGGTAGGACAGCGAATGTGGGAGAGCTTACAGTCTTATAGGGTATAAGGTAGGACAGAGAATGTGGGAGAGCTTACAGTGTAATAGGGTATAAGTGAGGACAGAAAATGTGGGAGAGCTTAAAGTCTAATAGGGTATAAGGTAGGACAGCGAATGTGGAAGAGCTTACAGTCTAATAGGATATAAGGTAGGACAGCGAATGTGGAAGAGCTTACAGTCTTATAGGGTATAAGGTAGGACAGCGAATGTGGAAGGGCTTACAGTCTAATAGGGTATAAGGTAGGACAGCGAATCTGGGAGAGCTTACAGTCTAATAGGGTATAAGGTAGGACAGAGAATGTGGAAGAGCTTACAGTCTAATAGGGTATAAGGTAGGACAGCGAATGTGGGAGAGCTTACAGTCTAATAGGGTATAAGGTAGGACAGAGAATGTGGAAGAGCTTACAGTCTAATAGGGTATAAGGTAGGACAGAGAATGTGGAAGAGCTTACAGTGTAATAGGGTATAAGGTAGGACAGCGAATGTGGAAGAGCTTACAGTCTTATAGGGTATAAGGTAGGACAGCGAATGTGGGAGAGCTTACAGTCTAATAGGGTATAAGGTAGGACAGCGAATGTGGGAGAGCTTACAGTCTAATAGGGTATAAGGTAGGACAGCGAATGTGGAAGAGCTTACAGTCTTATAGGGTATAAGGTAGGACAGCGAATGTGGAAGGGCTTACAGTCTAATAGGGTATAAGGTAGGACAGAGAATGTGGAAGAGCTTACAGTCTAATAGGGTATAAGGTAGGACAGAGAATGTGGAAGAGCTTACAGTCTAATAGGGTATAAGGTAGGACAGAGAATGTGGAAGAGCTTACAGTCTAATAGGGTATAAGGTAGGACAGAGAATGTGGAAGAGCTTACAGTCTAATAGGGTATAAGGAAGGACAGCGAATGTGGGAGAGCTTACAGTCTAATAGGGTATAAGGTAGGACAGAGAATGTGGAAGAGCTTACAGTCTAATAGGGTATAAGGTAGGACAGCGAATGTGGAAGGGCTTACAGTCTAATAGGGTATAAGGTAGGACAGTGAATGTGAAAGAGCTTACAGTCTTATAGGGTATAAGGTAGGACAGAGAATGTGGAAGGGCTTACAGTCTAATAGGGTATAAGGTAGGACAGAGAATGTGGAAGAGCTTACAGTCTAATAGGGTATAAGGTAGGACAGCGAATGTGGAAGAGCTTACAGTCTAATAGGGTATAAGGTAGGACAGTGAATGTGAAAGAGCTTACAGTCTTATAGGGTATAAGGTAGGACAGCGAATGTGGAAGGGCTTACAGTCTAATAGGGTATAAGGTAGGACAGAGAATGTGGAAGGGCTTACAGTGTAATAGGGTATAAGGTAGGACAGAGAATGTGGGAGAGCTTACAGTCTAATAGGGTATAAGGTAGGACAGCGAATGTGGGAGAGCTTACAGTCTAATAGGGTATAAGGTAGGACAGAGAATGTGGAAGAGCTTACAGTCTAATAGGGTATAAGGTAGGACAGCGAATGTGGAAGAGCTTACAGTCTAATAGGGTATAAGGTAGGACAGTGAATGTGAAAGAGCTTACAGTCTAAAAGGGTATAAGGTAGGACAGCGAATGTAGAAGAGCTTACAGTGTAATAGGGTATAAGGTAGGACAGAGAATGTGGAAGAGCTTACAGTCTAAAAGGGTATAAGGTAGGACAGCGAATGTAGAAGAGCTTACAGTCTAATAGGGTATAAGGTAGGACAGCGAATGTGGAAGAGCTTACAGTCTAATAGGGTATAAGGTAGGACAGCGAATGTGGAAGAGCTTACAGTCTAATAGGGTATAAGGTAGGACAGCGAATGTGGAAGAGCTTACAGTCTAATAGGGTATAAGGTAGGACAGCGAATGTGGAAGAGCTTACAGTCTAATAGGGTATAAGGTAGGACAGCGAATGTGGAAGAGCTTACAGTCTAATAGGGTATAAGGTAGGACAGCGAATGTGGAAGAGCTTACAGTGTAATAGGGTATAAGGTAGGACAGCGAATGTGGAAGGGTTTACAGTCTAATAGGGTATAAGGTAGGACAGAGAATGTGGAAGAGCTTACAGTGTAATAGGGTATAAGGTAGGACAGTGAATGTGGGAGAGCTTACAGTGTAATAGGGTATAAGGTAGGACAGCGAATGTGGAAGGGTTTACAGTCTAATAGGGTATAAGGTAGGACAGCGAATGTGGAAGAGCTTACAGTGTAATAGGGTATAAGGTAGGACAGAGAATGTGGAAGAGCTTACAGTGTAATAGGGTATAAGGTAGGACAGCGAATGTGGAAGGGTTTACAGTCTAATAGGGTATAAGGTAAGACAGAGAATGTGGAAGAGCTTACAGTGTAATAGGGTATAAGGTAGGACAGAGAATGTGGAAGAGCTTACAGTGTAATAGGGTATAAAGTAGGACAGAGAATGTGGAAGAGCTTACAGTGTAATAGGGTATAAGGTAGGACAGAGAATGTGGGAGAGCTTACAGTCTAATAGGGTATAAGGTAGGACAGCGAATGTGGAAGAGCTTACAGTCTAATAGGGTATAAGGTAGGACAGCGAATGTGGAAGAGCTTACAGTCTAATAGGGTATAAGGTAGGACAGAGAATGTGAAAGAGCTTACAGTCTAATAGGGTATAAGGTAGGACAGCGAATGTGGAAGAGCTTACAGTCTTATAGGGTATAAGGTAGGACAGAGAATGTGGAAGAGCTTACAGTCTAATAGGGTATAAGAGAGGACAGAGAATGTGGAAGAGCTTTCAGTCTAATAGGGTATAAGGTAGGACAGCGAATGTGGAAGAGCTTACAGTCTAATAGGGTATAAGGTAGGACAGCGAATGTGGAAGAGCTTACAGTCTTATAGGGTATAAGGTAGGACAGAGAATGTGGAAGAGCTTACAGTCTAATAGGGTATAAGGTAGGACAGTGAATGTGAAAGAGCTTACAGTCTAATAGGGTATAAGGTAGGACAGCGAATGTGGAAGAGCTTACAGTCTTATAGGGTATAAGGTAGGACAGAGAATGTGGAAGAGCTTACAGTCTAATAGGGTATAAGGTAGGACAGTGAATGTGAAAGAGCTTACAGTCTAATAGGGTATAAGAGAGGACAGAGAATGTGGAAAAGCTTACAGTCTTATAGGGTATAAGGTAGGACAGAGAATGTGGAAGAGCTTACAGTCTAATAGGCTATAAGAGAGGACAGAGAATGTGGAAGAGCTTACAGTCTAATAGGGTATAAGATAGGACAGTGAATGTGAAAGAGCTTACAGTCTAATAGGGTATAAGGTAGGACAGCGAATGTGGAAGAGCTTACAGTCTTATAGGGTATAAGGTAGGACAGAGAATGTGGAAGAGCTTACAGTCTAATAGGGTATAAGGTAGGACAGTGAATGTGAAAGAGCTTACAGTCTAATAGGGTATAAGGTAGGACAGCGAATGTGGAAGAGCTTACAGTCTTATAGGGTATAAGGTAGGACAGAGAATGTGGAAGAGCTTACAGTCTAATAGGGTATAAGGTAGGACAGCGAATGTGGAAGAGCTTACAGTCTAATAGGGTATAAGGTAGGACAGAGAATGTGGAAGAGCTTACAGTCTAATAGGGTATAAGGTAGGACAGCGAATGTGGAAGAGCTTACAGTCTAATTGGGTATAAGGTAGGACAGCGAATGTGGGAGAGCTTACAGTCTAATAGGGTATAAGGTAGGACAGCGAATGTGGAAGAGCTTACAGTGTAATAGGGTATAAGGTAGGACAGCGAATGTGGGAGAGCTTACAGTCTAATAGGGTATAAGGTAGGACAGCGAATGTGGAAGAGCTTACAGTCTAATAGGGTATAAGGTAGGACAGCGAATGTGGAAGGGTTTACAGTCTAATAGGGTATAAGGTAGGACAGAGAATGTGGAAGAGCTTACAGTGTAATAGGGTATAAGGTAGGACAGAGAATGTGGGAGAGCTTACAGTCTAATAGGGTATAAGGTAGGACAGCGAATGTGGAAGAGCTTACAGTCTAATAGGGTATAAAGTAGGACAGCGAATGTGGAAGAGCTTACAGTGTAATAGGGTATAAGGTAGGACAGCGAATGTGGGAGAGCTTACAGTCTAATAGGGTATAAGGTAGGACAGAGAATGTGGAAGAGCTTACAGTGTAATAGGGTATAAGGTAGGACAGAGAATGTGGGAGAGCTTACAGTCTAATAGGGTATAAGGTAGGACAGCGAATGTGGAAGGGTTTACAGTCTAATAGGGTATAAGGTAGGACAGCGAAAGTGGAAGAGCTTACAGTGTAATAGGGTATAAGGTAGGACAGAGAATGTGGGAGAGCTTACAGTCTAATAGGGTATAAGGTAGGACAGCGAATGTGGAAGGGTTTACAGTCTAATAGGGTATAAGGTAGGACAGCGAAAGTGGAAGAGCTTACAGTGTAATAGGGTATAAGGTAGGACAGAGAATGTGGAAGAGCTTACAGTGTAATAGGGTATAAGGTAGGACAGAGAATGTGGAAGAGCTTACAGTGTAATAGGGTATAATGTAGGACAGTGAATGTGGAAGAGCTTACAGTCTAATAGGGTATAAGGTAGGACAGTGAATGTGGAAGAGCTTACAGTCTTATAGGGTATAAGGTAGGACAGAGAATGTGGAAGAGCTTACAGTCTAATAGGGTATAAGGTAGGACAGAGAATGTGGAAGAGCTTACAGTCTAATAGGGTATAAGGTAGGACAGCGAATGTGGAAGAGCTTACAGTCTAATTGGGTATAAGGTAGGACAGCGAATGTGGGAGAGCTTACAGTCTAATAGGGTATAAGGTAGGACAGCGAATGTGGGAGAGCTTACAGTCTAATAGGGTATAAGGTAGGACAGCGAATGTGGGAGAGCTTACAGTCTAATAGGGTATAAGGTAGGACAGCGAATGTGGGAGAGCTTACAGTCTAATAGGGTATAAGGTAGGACAGCGAATGTGGAAGAGCTTACAGTCTAATAGAGTATAAGGTAGGACAGCGAATGTGGAAGAGCTTACAGTCTAATAGGGTATAAGGTAGGACAGAGAATGTGGAAGGGCTTACAGTCTAATAGGGTATAAGGTAGGACAGCGAATGTGGAAGAGCTTACAGTGTAATAGGGTATAAGGTAGGACAGCGAATGTGGAAGGGTTTACAGTCTAATAGGGTATAAGGTAGGACAGAGAATGTGGAAGAGCTTACAGTGTAATAGGGTATAAGGTAGGACAGAGAATGTGGGAGAGCTTACAGTCTAATAGGGTATAAGGTAGGACAGCGAATGTGGAAGAGCTTACAGTGTAATAGGGTATAAGGTAGGACAGAGAATGTGGGAGAGCTTACAGTCTAATAGGGTATAAGGTAGGACAGCGAATGTGGAAGGGTTTACAGTCTAATAGGGTATAAGGTAGGACAGCGAAAGTGGAAGAGCTTACAGTGTAATAGGGTATAAGGTAGGACAGAGAATGTGGAAGAGCTTACAGTGTAATAGGGTATAAGGTAGGACAGAGAATGTGGAAGAGCTTACAGTGTAATAGGGTATAAGGTAGGACAGTGAATGTGGGAGAGCTTACAGTGTAATAGGGTATAAGGTAGGACAGCGAATGTGGAAGGGTTTACAGTATAATAGGGTATAAGGTAGGACAGCGAAAGTGGAAGAGCTTACAGTGTAATAGGGTATAAGGTAGGACAGAGAATGTGGAAGAGCTTACAGTGTAATAGGGTATAAGGTAGGACAGAGAATGTGGAAGAGCTTACAGTGTAATAGGGTATAAGGTAGGACAGAGAATGTGGAAGAGCTTACAGTCTAATAGGGTATAAGGTAGGACAGAGAATGTGGAAGAGCTTACAGTCTAATAGGGTATAAGGTAGGACAGAGAATGTGGAAGAGCTTACAGTCTAATAGGATATAAGGTAGGACAGCGAATGTGGAAGGGTTTACAGTCTAATAGGGTATAAGGTAGGACAGAGAATGTGGAAGAGCTTACAGTCTTATAGGGTATAAGGTAGGACAGCGAATGTGGAAGAGCTTACAGTCTAATAGGGTATAAGGTAGGACAGAGAATGTGGAAGAGCTTACAGTTTAATAGGGTATAAGGTAGGACAGAGAATGTGGAAGAGCTTACAGTCTAATAGGGTATAAGGTAGGACAGCGAATGTGGAAGAGCTTACAGTCTAATAGGGTATAAGGTAGGACAGAGAATGTGGAAGAGCTTACAGTTTAATAGGGTATAAGGTAGGACAGAGAATGTGGAAGAGCTTACAGTCTAATAGGGTATAAGGTAGGACAGCGAATGTGGAAGAGCTTACAGTCTAATAGGGTATAAGGTAGGACAGCGAATGTGGAAGAGCTTACAGTCTAATAGGGTATAAGGTAGGACAGAGAATGTGGAAGAGCTTACAGTGTAATAGGGTATAAGGTAGGACAGAGACTGTGGAAGAGCTTACAGTTTAATAGGGTATAAGGTAGGACAGAGAATGTGGAAGAGCTTACAGTCTAATAGGGTATAAGGTAGGACAGCGAATGTGGAAGAGCTTACAGTCTAATAGGGTATAAGGTAGGACAGAGAATGTGGAAGAGCTTACAGTGTAATAGGGTATAAGGTAGGACAGAGAATGTGGGAGAGCTTACAGTCTAATAGGGTATAAGGTAGGACAGCGAATGTGGAAGAGCTTACAGTCTAATAGGGTATAAGGTAGGACAGAGAATGTGGAAGAGCTTACAGTCTAATAGGGTATAAGGTAGGACAGCGAATGTGGAAGAGCTTACAGTCTAATAGGGTATAAGGTAGGACAGAGAATGTGGAAGAGCTTACAGTGTAATAGGGTATAAGGTAGGACAGTGAATGTGGAAGGGCTTACAGTCTAATAGGGTATAAGGTAGGACAGAGAATGTGGAAGAGCTTACAGTCTAATAGGGTATAAGGTAGGACAGCGAATGTGGAAGAGCTTACAGTCAAATAGGGTATAAGGTAGGACAGAGAATGTGGAAGAGCTTACAGTCTAATAGGGTATAAGGTAGGACAGCGAATGTGGAAGAGCTTACAGTCTTATAGGGTATAAGGTAGGACAGAGAATGTGGAAGAGCTTACAGTCTAATAGGGTATAAAGTAGGACAGAGAATGTGGAAGAGCTTACAGTCTAATAGGGTATAAGGTAGGACAGCGAATGTGGAAGAGCTTACAGTCTTATAGGGTATAAGGTAGGACAGAGAATGTGGAAGAGCTTACAGTCTAATAGGGTATAAGGTAGGACAGCGAATGTGGAAGAGCTTACAGTCTAATAGGGTATAAGAGAGGACAGCGAATGTGGAAGAGCTTACAGTCTTATAGGGTATAAGGTAGGACAGAGAATGTGGAAGAGCTTACAGTCTAATAGGGTATAAGGTAGGACAGCGAATGTGGAAGAGCTTACAGTCTTATAGGGTATAAGGTAGGACAGTGAATGTGGAAGAGCTTACAGTCTAATAGGGTATAAGGTAGGACAGTGAATGTGAAAGAGCTTACAGTCTAATAGGGTATAAGGTAGGACAGCGAATGTTGAAGAGCTTACAGTCTAATAGGGTATAAGGTAGGACAGCGAATGTTGAAGAGCTTACAGTCTAATAGGGTATAAGGTAGGACAGAGAATGTGGAAGAGCTTACAGTCTAATAGGGTATAAGGTAGGACAGCGAATGTGGAAGAGCTTACAGTCTAATAGGGTATAAGGTAGGACAGAGAATGTGGAAGAGCTTACAGTCTTACAGGGTATAAGGTAGGACAGCGAATGTGGAAGAGCTTACAGTCTTATAGGGTATAAGGTAGGACAGCGAATGTGGAAGAGCTTACAGTCTTACAGGGTATAAGGTAGGACAGCGAATGTGGAAGAGCTTACAGTCTTATAGGGTATAAGGTAGGACAGCGAATGTGGAAGAGCTTACAGTCTAATAGGGTATAAGGTAGGACAGTGAATGTGGAAGAGCTTACAGTCTAATAGGGTATAAGGTAGGACAGCGAATGTGGAAGAGCTTACAGTCTAATAGGGTATAAGGTAGGACAGAGAATGTGGAAGAGCTTACAGTGTAATAGGGTATAAGGTAGGACAGAGAATGTGGAAGAGCTTACAGTGTAATAGGGTATAAGGTAGGACAGAGAATGTGGAAGAGCTTACAGTCTAATAGGGTATAAGGTAGGACAGCGAATGTGGAAGGGCTTACAGTCTAATAGGGTATAAGGTAGGACAGCGAATGTGGAAGAGCTTACAGTCTAATAGGGTATAAGGTAGGACAGCGAATGTGGAAGAGCTTACAGTCTAATAGGGTATAAGGTACGACAGAGAATGTGGAAGATCTTACAATCTAATACGGTATAAGATAGGACAGCGAATGTAGAAGAGCTTACAGTCTAATAGGGTATAAGGTAGGACAGCGAATGTGGAAGAGCTTACAGTCTAATAGGGTATAAGGTAGGACAGCGAATGTGGAAGAGCTTACAGTCTAATAGGGTATAAGGTAGGACAGTGAATGTGGAAGAGCTTACAGTCTAATAGGGTATAAGATAGGACAGAGAATGTGGAAGAGCTTACAGTCTAATAGGGTATAAGGTAGGACAGCGAATGTGGAAGAGCTTACAGTCTAATAGGGTATAAGGTAGGACAGAGAATGTGGAAGAGCTTACAGTGTAATAGGGTATAAGGTAGGACAGAGAATGTGGAAGAGCTTACAGTCTAATAGGGTATAAAGTAGGACAGAGAATGTGGAAGAGCTTACAGTCTAATAGGGTATAAGGTAGGACAGAGAATGTGGAAGAGCTTACAGTCTTACAGGGTATAAGGTAGGACAGCGAATGTGGAAGAGCTTACAGTCTTATAGGGTATAAGGTAGGACAGCGAATGTGGAAGAGCTTACAGTCTTACAGGGTATAAGGTAGGACAGCGAATGTGGAAGAGCTTACAGTCTTATAGGGTATAAGGTAGGACAGCGAATGTGGAAGAGCTTACAGTCTAATAGGGTATAAGGTAGGACAGTGAATGTGGAAGAGCTTACAGTCTAATAGGGTATAAGGTAGGACAGCGAATGTGGAAGAGCTTACAGTCTAATAGGGTATAAGGTAGGACAGAGAATGTGGAAGAGCTTACAGTGTAATAGGGTATAAGGTAGGACAGAGAATGTGGAAGAGCTTACAGTGTAATAGGGTATAAGGTAGGACAGAGAATGTGGAAGAGCTTACAGTCTAATAGGGTATAAGGTAGGACAGCGAATGTGGAAGGCCTTACAGTCTAATAGGGTATAAGGTAGGACAGCGAATGTGGGAGAGCTTACAGTCTAATAGGGTATAAGGTAGGACAGCGAATGTGGAAGAGCTTACAGTCTAATAGGGTATAAGGTAGGACAGCGAATGTGGAAGAGCTTACAGTCTAATAGGGTATAAGGTACGACAGAGAATGTGGAAGATCTTACAATCTAATACGGTATAAGATAGGACAGCGAATGTAGAAGAGCTTACAGTCTAATAGGGTATAAGGTAGGACAGCGAATGTGGAAGAGCTTACAGTCTAATAGGGTATAAGGTAGGACAGCGAATGTGGAAGAGCTTACAGTCTAATAGGGTATAAGGTAGGACAGTGAATGTGGAAGAGCTTACAGTCTAATAGGGTATAAGATAGGACAGAGAATGTGGAAGAGCTTACAGTCTAATAGGGTATAAGGTAGGACAGCGAATGTGGAAGAGCTTACAGTCTAATAGGGTATAAGGTAGGACAGCGAATGTGGAAGAGCTTACAGTCTAATAGGGTATAAGGTAGGACAGCGAATGTGGAAGAACTTACAGTCTAATAGGGTACAAGGTAGGACAGAGAATGTGGAAGAGCTTACATTCTAATAGGGTATAAGGTAGGACAGAGAATGTGGAAGAGCTTACAGTCTTATAGGGTATAAGGTAGGACAGAGAATGTGGAAGAGCTCACAGTCTAATAGGGTATAAGGTAGGACAGCGAATGTAGAAGAGCTTACAGTCTAATAGGGTATAAGGTAGGACAGAGAATGTAGAAGAGCTTACAGTCTAATAGGGTATAAGGTAGGACAGAGAATGTGGAAGAGCTTACAGTCTAATAGGGTATAAGGTAGGACAGCGAATGTGGAAGAGCTTACAGTGTAATAGGGTATAAGGTAGGACAGAGAATGTGGAAGAGCTTACAGTCTAATAGGGTATAAGGTAGGACAGCGAATGTGGAAGAGCTTACAGTCTAATAGGGTATAAGGTAGGACAGAGAATGTGGAAGAGCTTACAGTCTAATAGGGTATAAGGTAGGACAGAGAATGTGGAAGAGCTTACAGTCTTATAGGGTATAAGGTAGGACAGAGAATGTGGAAGAGCTTACAGTCTAATAGGGTATAAGGTAGTACAGAGAATGTGGAAGAGCTTACAGTCTAATAGGGTATAAGAGAGGACAGAGAATGTGGAAGAGCTTACAGTCTAATAGGGTATAAGGTAGGACAGAGAATGTGGAAGGGCTTACAGTCTAATAGGGTATAAGAGAGGACAGAGAATGTGGAAGAGCTTACAGTCTAATAGGGTATAAGGTAGGACAGAGAATGTGGAAGGGCTTACAGTCTAATAGGGTATAAGGTAGGACAGCGAATGTGGAAGGGCTTACAGTCTAATAGGGTATAAGGTAGGACAGAGAATGTGGAAGAGCTTACAGTCTAATAGGTTATAAGGTAGTACAGTGAATGTGGAAGAGCTTACAGTCTAATAGGGTATAAGGTAGGACAGAGAATGTTGAAGAGCCTACAGTCTAATAGGTTATAAGGTAGTACAGTGAATGTGGAAGAGCTTACAGTCTAATAGGGTACAAGGTAGGACAGTGAATGTGGAAGGGCTTACAGTCTAATAGGGTATAAGGTAGGACAGTGAATGTGGAAGGGCTTACAGTCTAATAGGGTATAAGGTAGGACAGAGAATGTGGAAGAGCTTACAGTGTAATAGGGTATAAGGTAGGACAGTGAATGTGGAAGGGCTTACAGTGTAATAGGGTATAAGGTAGGACAGCGAATGTGGAAGAGCTTACAGTCTAATAGGGTATAAGGTAGGACAGTGAATGTGGAAGGGCTTACAATCTAATAGGGTATAAGGTAGGACAGCGAATGTGGAAGAGCTTACAGTCTAATAGGGTATAAGGTAGGACAGTGAATGTGGAAGGGCTTACAATCTAATAGGGTATAAGGTAGGACAGCGAATGTGGAAGAGCTTACAGTCTAATAGGGTATAAGGTAGGACAGTGAATGTGGAAGGGCTTACAATCTAATAGGGTATAAGGTAGGACAGAGAATGTGGAAGAGCTTACAGTCTAATAGGTTATAAGGTAGGACAGCGAATGTGGGAGAGCTTACAGTCTAATAGGTTATAAGGTAGGACAGCGAATGTGGGAGAGCTTACAGTCTAATAGGGAAAAAGATAGGACAGCAAATGTGGACGAGCTTACAGTCTAATAGGGTATAAGTTAGGACAGAGAATGTGGAAGAGCTTACAGTCTTATAAAGTATAGACAGAACAGAGGAGGAAGGAAAGCTTCCAAATATGACGTAGGAAAGGCTGGAGAAGGTGGAAGAACTTGTAATCTAATAGGATACAAGAAACCATAGAGAAGATGGACCAGCTAGAAAGGGAATGGAACATAATACTACTTGTGTTAAAGAGAAAGAACACACCGGAATTTTCTTATCCTGTGTGCTTTTTTTCTTTAGTGTGCTGTGTGTACTCCCCCCCTCCCCCCCCAGGTCAACTCTTATGCTCGGCACGCTCAGCCAATCAGCACGCTCGCTGTAATTTAGCTCACCTTGCAGCCGTGGCCTGTCTGAACCAGCTTATTCAGAAAGGCCAGGCTAAAGGTGAGCAGGGAAACGGTGAGGGCTCGGGAGAAGGTGAGTGGATCTGGGCATCTGGAGGGGTTTAACATCGTGGGGCATCCCAATTTGGAAAGTCCCAAGGACAGGAACTCGGAAAGGCCCGGGACTTTAGACTCCAGAGCTGCCGATGTTCCTCTTTAAAGCAAATGGGTGATTCAGCAGCAGGTGCACTACTTTTTGGAGCAAAAGTGCCACTTACTTTATTTTCTACAGCACCCAGACTTAATCCTGCTGTTTCCTCTACCCCAGTTCTTTGACCTCATGTTTCAAACAAAGGGTGAGATGCTTCCACATCACATGGAATGGTGTGCGCTATTAAAGCCGACCAAAACCCACATTTTTAACTAGCATCTCCTGAATTGCTCCCCCTATCAAGAGCACCTTTGGCCAATTTTCACTGCTCCTGCTTCACACTAATCTCAGATAAAGCTGCCTGTTTTAACAGTAAAGCTCCACCTCCTCCATTCATTGCCATTGTTGTGTGTGTGGCAATGATGTCATTGCCACACCTAAGCAATGACTGATCAACAACCATCTTACAGAGAGGGACAGCAAAAAAAATCAGTGTTTCAGGACAATTCAGAAAAATATTCACTTCTAGTTCCACAAGTGGGTATCAGTAGGGGCTTGGGCCAAATGTATTTTACACGTTTGGTGAGTTTTGGTCCGCTTAACATACAGCCTCAGGAATAGAGGAAGGTGGTTAGTAGAGATGAGCGAACTTTTGAAAAATTCGATTCGACTGATTCGCCGAATTTTCCGACAAAAATCGTTTCGACCCGAATAAATTCGCGACGAATCGCTATTAAAAACGGCTATTTCTGAGCCTCCTACAGCCTCAATAGGGTTGTAAACCATTCAGCCTTGCTGTAACACGCACAGGATGCGTGCTGGGTTTGTTAAATAATACTTTGAAGAAATATCACATGCAGATCAGAGGCATCGCTAATAGAATCGCAGAGCGGCACAATTGCAGAGAGTTGAAGTGGCATCACTATGAGGGGCAGAAGGAGCCCAAATATACACTGGAGTTGGCCTCAGGAGCCCAAAAATTGGATGAATCACACCCTGGAGTTGGCAGAAGTTGGCAGCAGCAGCAGCAGCAGGAGCCCAAATATACACTGGAGTTGGCTTCAGGAGCCCAAAAATTGGATGAATCACACCCTGGAGTTGGCAGAAGTTGGCAGCAGCAGCAGCAGGAGCCCAAATATACACTGGAGTTGGCCTCAGGAGCCCAAAAATTGGATGAATCACACCCTGGAGTTGGCAGAAGTTGGCAGCAGCAGCAGCAGGAGCCCAAATATACACTGGAGTTGGCCTCAGGAGCCCAAAAATTGGATGAATCACACCCTGGAGTTGGCAGAAGTTGGCAGCAGCAGCAGCAGGAGCCCAAATATACACTGGAGTTGGCTTCAGGAGCCCAAAAATTGGATGAATCACACCCTGGAGTTGGCAGAAGTTGGCAGCAGCAGCAGCAGGAGCCCAAATATACACTGGAGTTGGCTTCAGGAGCCCAAAAATTGGATGAATCACACCCTGGAGTTGGCAGGAGTTGACAGTAGCAGCAGCAGGAGCCCAAATATACACTGGAGTTGGCTTCAGGAGCCCAAAAATTGGATGAATCACACCCTGGAGTTGGCAGGAGTTGACAGCAGCAGCAGCAGGAGCCCAAATATACACTGGAGTTGGCCTCAGGAGCCCAAAAATTGGATGAATCACACCCTGGAGTTGGCAGAAGTTGGCAGTAGTAGCAGCAGGAGCCCAAATATACACTGGAGTTGGCCTCAGGAGCCCAAAAATTGGATGAATCACACCCTGGAGTTGGCAGAAGTTGGCAGTAGTAGCAGCAGGAGCCCAAATATACACTGGAGTTGGCTTCAGGAGCCCAAAAATTGGATGAATCACACCCTGGAGTTGGCAGAAGTTGGCAGTAGCAGCAGCAGGAGCCCAAATATACACTGGAGTTGGCTTCAGGAGCCCAAAAATTGGATGAATCACACCCTGGAGTTGGCAGAAGTTGGCAGCAGCAGCAGCAGGAGCCCAAATATACACTGGAGTTGGCCTCAGGAGCCCAAAAATTGGATGAATCACACCCTGGAGTTGGCAGAAGTTGGCAGTAGTAGCAGCAGGAGCCCAAATATACACTGGAGTTGGCTTCAGGAGCCCAAAAATTGGATGAATCACACCCTGGAGTTGGCAGAAGTTGGCAGCAGCAGCAGCAGGAGCCCAAATATACACTGGAGTTGGCCTCAGGAGCCCAAAAATTGGATGAATCACACCCTGGAGTTGGCAGAAGTTGGCAGTAGTAGCAGCAGGAGCCCAAATATACACTGGAGTTGGCTTCAGGAGCCCAAAAATTGGATGAATCACACCCTGGAGTTGGCAGAAGTTGGCAGTAGCAGCAGCAGGAGCCCAAATATACACTGGAGTTGGCTTCAGGAGCCCAAAAATTGGATGAATCACACCCTGGAGTTGGCAGAAGTTGGCAGCAGCAGCAGCAGGAGCCCAAATATACACTGGAGTTGGCCTCAGGAGCCCAAAAATTGGATGAATCACACCCTGGAGTTGGCAGAAGTTGGCAGTAGTAGCAGCAGGAGCCCAAATATACACTGGAGTTGGCCTCAGGAGCCCAAAAATTGGATGAATCACACCCTGGAGTTGGCAGAAGTTGGCAGTAGTAGCAGCAGGAGCCCAAATATACACTGGAGTTGGCTTCATGAGCCCAAAAATTGGATGAATCACACCCTGGAGTTGGCAGAAGTTGGCAGCAGCAGCAGCAGGAGCCCAAATATACACTGGAGTTGGCCTCAGGAGCCCAAAAATTGGATGAATCACACCCTGGAGTTGGCAGGAGTTGACAGTAGTAGCAGCAGGAGCCCAAATATACACTGGAGTTGGCTTCAGGAGCCCAAAAATTGGATGAATCACACCCTGGAGTTGGCAGAAGTTGGCAGCAGCAGCAGCAGGAGCCCAAATATACACTGGAGTTGGCCTCAGGAGCCCAAAAATTGGATGAATCACACCCTGGAGTTGGCAGAAGTTGGCAGTAGTAGCAGCAGGAGCCCAAATATACACTGGAGTTGGCTTCAGGAGCCCAAAAATTGGATGAATCACACCCTGGAGTTGGCAGAAGTTGGCAGTAGCAGCAGCAGGAGCCCAAATATACACTGGAGTTGGCCTCAGGAGCCCAAAAATTGGATGAATCACACCCTGGAGTTGGCAGGAGTTGACAGTAGCAGCAGCAGGAGCCCAAATATACACTGGAGTTGGCTTCAGGAGCCCAAAAATTGGATGAATCACACCCTGGAGTTGGCAGAAGTTGGCAGCAGCAGCAGCAGCAGGAGCCCAAATATACACTGGAGTTGGCTTCAGGAGCCCAAAAATTGGATGAATCACACCCTGGAGTTGGCAGAAGTTGGCAGCAGCAGCAGCAGGAGCCCAAATATACACTGGAGTTGGCCTCAGGAGCCCAAAAATTGGATGAATCACACCCTGGAGTTGGCAGAAGTTGGCAGTAGTAGCAGCAGGAGCCCAAATATACACTGGAGTTGGCTTCAGGAGCCCAAAAATTGGATGAATCACACCCTGGAGTTGGCAGAAGTTGGCAGTAGCAGCAGCAGGAGCCCAAATATACACTGGAGTTGGCTTCAGGAGCCCAAAAATTGGATGAATCACACCCTGGAGTTGGCAGGAGTTGACAGTAGCAGCAGCAGGAGCCCAAATATACACTGGAGTTGGCCTCAGGAGCCCAAAAATTGGATGAATCACACCCTGGAGTTGGCAGGAGTTGACAGTAGCAGCAGCAGGAGCCCAAATATACACTGGAGTTGGCTTCAGGAGCCCAAAAATTGGATGAATCACACCCTGGAGTTGGCAGAAGTTGGCAGCAGCAGCAGCAGCAGGAGCCCAAATATACACTGGAGTTGGCTTCAGGAGCCCAAAAATTGGATGAATCACACCCTGGAGTTGGCAGAAGTTGGCAGCAGCAGCAGCAGGAGCCCAAATATACACTGGAGTTGGCCTCAGGAGCCCAAAAATTGGATGAATCACACCCTGGAGTTGGCAGAAGTTGGCAGTAGTAGCAGCAGGAGCCCAAATATACACTGGAGTTGGCTTCAGGAGCCCAAAAATTGGATGAATCACACCCTGGAGTTGGCAGAAGTTGGCAGTAGCAGCAGCAGGAGCCCAAATATACACTGGAGTTGGCTTCAGGAGCCCAAAAATTGGATGAATCACACCCTGGAGTTGGCAGGAGTTGACAGTAGCAGCAGCAGGAGCCCAAATATACACTGGAGTTGGCCTCAGGAGCCCAAAAATTGGATGAATCACACCCTGGAGTTGGCAGGAGTTGACAGTAGCAGCAGCAGGAGCCCAAATATACACTGGAGTTGGCTTCAGGAGCCCAAAAATTGGATGAATCACACCCTGGAGTTGGCAGAAGTTGGCAGCAGCAGCAGCAGGAGCCCAAATATACACTGGAGTTGGCTTCAGGAGCCCAAAAATTGGATGAATCACACCCTGGAGTTGGCAGGAGTTGACAGTAGCAGCAGCAGGAGCCCAAATATACACTGGAGTTGGCCTCAGGAGCCCAAAAATTGGATGAATCACACCCTGGAGTTGGCAGAAGTTGGCAGTAGTAGCAGCAGGAGCCCAAATATACACTGGAGTTGGCTTCAGGAGCCCAAAAATTGGATGAATCACACCCTGGAGTTGGCAGAAGTTGGCAGTAGCAGCAGCAGGAGCCCAAATATACACTGGAGTTGGCCTCAGGAGCCCAAAAATTGGATGAATCACACCCTGGAGTTGGCAGGAGTTGACAGTAGCAGCAGCAGGAGCCCAAATATACACTGGAGTTGGCTTCAGGAGCCCAAAAATTGGATGAATCACACCCTGGAGTTGGCAGAAGTTGGCAGCAGCAGCAGCAGGAGCCCAAATATACACTGGAGTTGGCCTCAGGAGCCCAAAAATTGGATGAATCACACCCTGGAGTTGGCAGAAGTTGGCAGTAGTAGCAGCAGGAGCCCAAATATACACTGGAGTTGGCTTCAGGAGCCCAAAAATTGGATGAATCACACCCTGGAGTTGGCAGAAGTTGGCAGTAGCAGCAGCAGGAGCCCAAATATACACTGGAGTTGGCTTCAGGAGCCCAAAAATTGGATGAATCACACCCTGGAGTTGGCAGAAGTTGGCAGTAGCAGCAGCAGGAGCCCAAATATACACTGGAGTTGGCCTCAGGAGCCCAAAAATTGGATGAATCACACCCTGGAGTTGGCAGGAGTTGACAGTAGCAGCAGCAGGAGCCCAAATATACACTGGAGTTGGCTTCAGGAGCCCAAAAATTGGATGAATCACACCCTGGAGTTGGCAGAAGTTGGCAGCAGCAGCAGCAGGAGCCCAAATATACACTGGAGTTGGCCTCAGGAGCCCAAAAATTGGATGAATCACACCCTGGAGTTGGCAGAAGTTGGCAGTAGTAGCAGCAGGAGCCCAAATATACACTGGAGTTGGCTTCAGGAGCCCAAAAATTGGATGAATCACACCCTGGAGTTGGCAGAAGTTGGCAGTAGCAGCAGCAGGAGCCCAAATATACACTGGAGTTGGCCTCAGGAGCCCAAAAATTGGATGAATCACACCCTGGAGTTGGCAGGAGTTGACAGTAGCAGCAGCAGGAGCCCAAATATACACTGGAGTTGGCTTCAGGAGCCCAAAAATTGGATGAATCACACCCTGGAGTTGGCAGGAGTTGACAGTAGCAGCAGCAGGAGCCCAAATATACACTGGAGTTGGCTTCAGGAGCCCAAAAATTGGATGAATCACACCCTGGAGTTGGCAGGAGTTGACAGTAGCAGCAGCAGGAGCCCAAATATACACTGGAGTTGGCCTCAGGAGCCCAAAAATTGGATGAATCACACCCTGGAGTTGGCAGGAGTTGACAGTAGCAGCAGCAGGAGCCCAAATATACACTGGAGTTGGCTTCAGGAGCCCAAAAATTGGATGAATCACACCCTGGAGTTGGCAGGAGTTGACAGTAGCAGCAGCAGGAGCCCAAATATACACTGGAGTTGGCCTCAGGAGCCCAAAAATTGGATGAATCACACCCTGGAGTTGGCAGGAGTTGACAGTAGTAGCAGCAGGAGCCCAAATATACACTGGAGTTGGCTTCAGGAGCCCAAAAATTGGATGAATCACACCCTGGAGTTGGCAGAAGTTGGCAGTAGCAGCAGCAGGAGCCCAAAAAATGGCCTAAAGACATAAATATGTTTTGCACCATTTGTAAAGTGTAAAACGTGGCACCATGCTGAATCTAGTCGCATGCATCAGGCATTGGTGGGTGGAAATCCTGGCTGATCCATCCCTGATTCATTTTGACAAAGGTGAGTCTCTCCACATTTTTAGTTGACAGACGAGTTCTCCTCGCCGTAACTATGGCCCCCGCCGCACTAAACACCCGCTCAGATGGCACGCTACTTGCCGGGCAGGACAGCTTTTCCAGGGCAAACTCTGCTAGTTGCGGCCACAAATCAAGTTTGGCTGCCCAGAAGTCCAGCGGATCCTCAAGGTGTGTTGGCATGGTCATGTCAAAGTATGACATGACCTGCTGGTTCAGGTCCTGCTCCAGGTCTTCCTGCTGCTCATGAGTAGCCTCACTATGCGGGTGTAGAAAGCTACTCATTAGCGACTGAAGACTGAGGCTGCTGCTGCTGATGGAGCTTCTGCTGCTGCTGCTGCCAACCCCCCCAGTGGCCATGGCAGTGGAAGGTGAGCGCAGAGGTCCCCTCGAGTCAGACCTGCGAGAGTATGGACCATGGCGCAGATAGGCATCGGCCAACTGCCTACGTAGAATGTCTTTGTAGTAGTTGAGTTTGTCCTCCCTCTCGGTGGGTTTAAAAAATGCCCCCATTTTGTGCCGGAAGCGAGGGTCCAATAAGGTGGACAGCCAGAAGTCATCCCGCCGACAGATGGAAACAATTCTGGGGTCACTACGCAAGCATGTGAGCATGCTTCGTGCCATTTGCGCAAGTGACTCGGATGGACTACCTGTCTCCATCTCCACTGCATACTGCCACGGTGTGCCCGGGTCCTCTGTCTCTCCTTCCTCAAAAACCTCTAGCTCCTCTGGCTGCTCCTGCTCCTCCTCTCCTGTCCGCTGACTAGATAAACCAGCCATTTCGCCAAGCCTAAACTGTGTTTCGCTGGGCAACTCCTCCTCCTCCTCTTCCTCCTCCTCCTCCTCCAGTTCAGCTCCAACGGGGTTCATGTGGCCGTAAGATGTAAACGCCATGTCTCCAGTGCCCTGACCAGCCATGGTTTCCAACATGTGCTGTAGTACATGAAGCAGTGGAATCACGTCGTTCATCCCGTAATCCTGCCGACTGACAAATAAAGTGGCTTCCTCAAAGGGCCTGAGCAAACGGCAGGTGTCACGTATGAGCTGCCACTGGTTGACATTGAAGTTACACAGGGGAGTCCCCCTATCTGCTTGGATCATCAGGAAATCCGTGATGGCTTTTCTCTGTTCATATAATCGGTCCAACATGTGAAGGGTGGAATTCCAACGGGTGGAAACATCGCAAATCAGACTAT
This sequence comes from Gastrophryne carolinensis, assembly GCA_027917425.1. Lineage (NCBI taxonomy): Eukaryota > Metazoa > Chordata > Amphibia > Anura > Microhylidae > Gastrophryne > Gastrophryne carolinensis. The sequence continues at coordinate 256,393,254 of CM051235.1, forward strand.
GTTGGGGGATACCATTCTGACGCTGTAGCTCAAGAAGGGTGTGTTTGGCGGTGTAGGAGTGGCTGAAGTGCATGCAAAGTTTCCGTGAAGTTGTTAGGATGTCCTGCAGATGGGGGGAACACTTCAGAAACCGCTTGACAACCAGATTGAAGACGTGAGCCATGCAGGGGGCATGGGTCAGGCTTCCTTGGCGCAGCGCAGACAAAATGTTCTTCCCATTGTCGGTAACCATGATTCCCATTTTAAGTTTTCTCGGAGTAAGCCATGTTTGGATTTCCTGATGAATACATTTAAGCAGTTCCTCCCCTGTGTGACTCCGTTCGCCAAGACAAACCATGTGAAGCACTGCGTGACACCTCCGTGCCCTGCACACATGGTAGACTGGAGGGGCACTGAGACTTGAGCCTACAGTGGAGGGTGAGGAGATGGCGGAGGATGAGGAGGCCGAGTCGCACGGTGTCACAGGCCCAATGGGCAGAGAGCGCGGAGGCCGAAGCGGCGTGACCTGTCCAAGTTGCTGCTGCAAAGGGACCACATTCACCCAGTGGGCCGTAAACGACATGTACTGCCCCTGACCGTAGTTACAGCTCCAGATGTCGGCGCTGCCATGTATTTTGCTACACACCGACAGGCTCAAGGACTGGCCCACCTTCTGTTCAACAAAAGTGTGCAGCGCTGGTACTGCCTTCTTGGCAAAGAAATGACGGCTTGGGACTCTCCACCTCGGCTCGGCACAAGCCATCAGTTCTCTGAAAGGTGCAGATTCCACCACCTGAAAAGGGAGCGACTGCAGCACCAGCAACTTGGACAGGAGCACATTCAGCTTCTGCGCCGTAGGATGAGTGGGCGCATACTGCTGTCTCTTGGACATGGCTTCGCTGATGGATTGCTGGCGGGATGCATGACTTGGAGGAGGAGGAGGAGGAGCAGGAGCGACAGAGGATGGGTGTGACGCACAGCTGCCTTCGGCTGAGGTGCTGGAGCCTTGGCTGGCAGAAATTGGGAGCTCACTTGGTGAGGAAGCAGACTGGACCACCCCTTGGGAGCCTCGGTTCTCCCAGGTCGTTTTATGGTGACGCATCATATGTTGACGCAGGGCCGTGGTGCCAACATTTGGACCCTGGCCACGCTTCACCTTTTGCCTACATATCTTGCATGTGGCCATGTTACCCTCCTGCGGATGCCTCAGGAAAAACTGCCACACTGCCGAGTAGCTACTTTTCCCACCCCCTGGCCTCACTGATTCACTGCTGCTGTTGCCAACTCCAGGAACCCCTGCTCCACTACCTCCCGATAAGGTAGACTGCCGCACAGCAGGTGCTCTACCCCGGCCCCGGCCCCGGCCGGCTCCAGCCTTTGGAATTGTGCCCCCATGCTGACTGCTACCACCTTGCTGCCTCAGCTGCTGACTCCGGGGCAACCTGCGCCCCTCTTCTCCTGATGATGACGATGAAGCCCCTTCATCACCCGGCTCCCAAGTGCGATCGGCTTCATCGTCATCATCATCACCGGGTTGTGGCTGTACGTCACTGATGTTCGTGGATTCGTCAACAGTGTCTGGCGCAGGAGCTGGAACGCTCGCAGCACCCACGACACTGTCCACATCACTATTTGTCTGCCTAGCTAAAGAAGCCACCTCCATTTCTTGGCTGGGCAGTAGCTGCTGACTGTCCTCCTGTATCTGATCGTCCTCCTCACTAAAGAGTGGAGCTGAACCCAAAGCATAGGATACGTCGCTGGGGGAGGGAACGGCGTAGGACAGAGGCAATGGGAGGACAGGGACTGCTCTCGGGGCATGCCAACTCAGGGTTGTGTCAGAGGAACCTACCGACCCTAGACTGGGGGTCTCAGATGTAAGTTGTGATGATGTTGTTGATGAGCGCGTCAGCCAATCTACCACGGCAGATGCGTTACTGGTGGAGACCCGACCGCTAGCAGATACTGGCAGATTAGGTCTCTCAGCGTGACTCCTGCTGCTACTGGCCCCCAGTCTGATGCGAGCTCTGCCTGCGGAATCTTGGCCTCTGCCACTCCTCTTTTCACTTCCAGGCACTTGTCTGCCCGACATAGTCTAACTGGCGTGGTAGTAGGTGATATTTTAAGAACCCCCAGGCAGCAGTGGGTCTATATAAAACAGAATATAATGCACACCAAAAGTGAGCAGTAACACTCAGCCTCCAACAGGCCTGCTTAGTGTAAATAAGAGAGCTGCTTAGTGTAAATAAAGAGGGGTATGCTATGTTACAGAATGGGATGCCTCAACAGAAGTGCACCTGGCAGGCAGCAGTAAGCCTATGCCCAGCAAAAGTGTCTTATAATATAAATATAATAAGAGCAAATGCTTATATGGTCTTAAACAGAGGCTGCTTTAGTCACAGAATGGGATGCCCTGGGCAGGAATGGACCTGGCAGGGTCCAGTAGGGCTTTGGCCAGCAAAAGTGTCTTTATCAGGCTAATTTCAAATATGATAAGAGCAAATGCTTATATGGTCTTAAACAGAGGCTGCTGTAGTCACAGAATGGGATGCCCCGGGCAGGAATCGACCTGGCAGGGTCCAGTAGGGCTTTGGCCAGCAAAAGTGTCTTTATCAGGCCTGATTTCTATGAGAATAAGTGCAAATGTTTATTATGCTATTAAATAGAGGCTGCTTTAGTCACAGAATGGGATGCCAGTGCCACAAAAACCAGAGAGCATGCACAGCAAAAGTGTCTTTATCAGGCCTGATTTCTATGAGAATAAGTGCAAATGTTTATTATGCTATTAAATAGAGGCTGCTTTAGTCACAGAATGGGATGCCAGTGCCACAAAAACCAGAGAGCATGCACAGCAAAAGTGTCTTTATCAGGCCTGATTTCTATGAGAATAAGTGCAAATGTTTATTATGCTATTAAATAGAGGCTGCTTTAGTCACAGAATGGGATGCCAGTGCCACAAAAACCAGAGAGCATGCACAGCAAAAGTGTCTTTATCAGGCCTGATTTCTATGAGAATAAGTGCAAATGGTTATTATGCTATTAAATAGAGGCTGCTTTAGTCACAGAATGGGATGCCAGTGCCACAAAAACCAGAGAGCATGCACAGCAAAAGTGTCTTTGTCAGGCCTGATTTCTATGAGAATAAGTGCAAATGTTTATTATGCTATTAAATAGAGGCTGCTTTAGTCACAGAATGGGATGCCAGTGCCACAAAAACCAGAGAGCATGCACAGCAAAAGTGTCTTTATCAGGCCTGATTTCTATGAGAATAAGTGCAAATGTTTATTATGCTATTAAATAGAGGCTGCTTTAGTCACAGAATGGGATGCCAGTGCCACAAAAACCAGAGAGCATGCACAGCAAAAGTGTCTTTATCAGGCCTGATTTCTATGAGAATAAGTGCAAATGTTTATTATGCTATTAAATAGAGGCTGCTTTAGTCACAGAATGGGATGCCAGTGCCACAAAAACCAGAGAGCATGCACAGCAAAAGTGTCTTTATCAGGCCTGATTTCTATGAGAATAAGTGCAAATGTTTATTATGCTATTAAATAGAGGCTGCTTTAGTCACAGAATGGGATGCCAGTGCCACAAAAACCAGAGAGCATGCACAGCAAAAGTGTCTTTATCAGGCCTGATTTCTATGAGAATAAGTGCAAATGTTTATTATGCTATTAAATAGAGGCTGCTTTAGTCACAGAATGGGATGCCAGTGCCACAAAAACCAGAGAGCATGCACAGCAAAAGTGTCTTTATCAGGCCTGATTTCTATGAGAATAAGTGCAAATGTTTATTATGCTATTAAATAGAGGCTGCTTTAGTCACAGAATGGGATGCCAGTGCCACAAAAACCAGAGAGCATGCACAGCAAAAGTGTCTTTATCAGGCCTGATTTCTATGAGAATAAGTGCAAATGTTTATTGTGCTATTAAATAGAGGCTGCTTTAGTCACAGAATGGGATGCCAGTGCCACAAAAACCAGAGAGCATGCACAGCAAAAGTGTCTTTATCAGGCCTGATTTCTATGAGAATAAGTGCAAATGTTTATTATGCTATTAAATAGAGGCTGCTTTAGTCACAGAATGGGATGCCAGTGCCACAAAAACCAGAGAGCATGCACAGCAAAAGTGTCTTTATCAGGCCTGATTTCTATGAGAATAAGTGCAAATGTTTATTGTGCTATTAAATAGAGGCTGCTTTAGTCACAGAATGGGATGCCAGTGCCACAAAAACCAGAGAGCATGCACAGCAAAAGTGTCTTTATCAGGCCTGATTTCTATGAGAATAAGTGCAAATGTTTATTATGCTATTAAATAGAGGCTGCTTTAGTCACAGAATGGGATGCCAGTGCCACAAAAACCAGAGAGCATGCACAGCAAAAGTGTCTTTATCAGGCCTGATTTCTATGAGAATAAGTGCAAATGTTTATTATGCTATTAAATAGAGGCTGCTTTAGTCACAGAATGGGATGCCAGTGCCACAAAAACCAGAGAGCATGCACAGCAAAAGTGTCTTTATCAGGCCTGATTTCTATGAGAATAAGTGCAAATGGTTATTATGCTATTAAATAGAGGCTGCTTTAGTCACAGAATGGGATGCCAGTGCCACAAAAACCAGAGAGCATGCACAGCAAAAGTGTCTTTGTCAGGCCTGATTTCTATGAGAATAAGTGCAAATGTTTATTATGCTATTAAATAGAGGCTGCTTTAGTCACAGAATGGGATGCCAGTGCCACAAAAACCAGAGAGCATGCACAGCAAAAGTGTCTTTATCAGGCCTGATTTCTATGAGAATAAGTGCAAATGTTTATTATGCTATTAAATAGAGGCTGCTTTAGTCACAGAATGGGATGCCAGTGCCACAAAAACCAGAGAGCATGCACAGCAAAAGTGTCTTTATCAGGCCTGATTTCTATGAGAATAAGTGCAAATGTTTATTATGCTATTAAATAGAGGCTGCTTTAGTCACAGAATGGGATGCCAGTGCCACAAAAACCAGAGAGCATGCACAGCAAAAGTGTCTTTATCAGGCCTGATTTCTATGAGAATAAGTGCAAATGTTTATTATGCTATTAAATAGAGGCTGCTTTAGTCACAGAATGGGATGCCAGTGCCACAAAAACCAGAGAGCATGCACAGCAAAAGTGTCTTTATCAGGCCTGATTTCTATGAGAATAAGTGCAAATGGTTATTATGCTATTAAATAGAGGCTGCTTTAGTCACAGAATGGGATGCCAGTGCCACAAAAACCAGAGAGCATGCACAGCAAAAGTGTCTTTATCAGGCCTGATTTCTATGAGAATAAGTGCAAATGTTTATTATGCTATTAAATAGAGGCTGCTTTAGTCACAGAATGGGATGCCAGTGCCACAAAAACCAGAGAGCATGCACAGCAAAAGTGTCTTTATCAGGCCTGATTTCTATGAGAATAAGTGCAAATGGTTATTATGCTATTAAATAGAGGCTGCTTTAGTCACAGAATGGGATGCCAGTGCCACAAAAACCAGAGAGCATGCACAGCAAAAGTGTCTTTGTCAGGCCTGATTTCTATGAGAATAAGTGCAAATGTTTATTATGCTATTAAATAGAGGCTGCTTTAGTCACAGAATGGGATGCCAGTGCCACAAAAACCAGAGAGCATGCACAGCAAAAGTGTCTTTATCAGGCCTGATTTCTATGAGAATAAGTGCAAATGTTTATTATGCTATTAAATAGAGGCTGCTTTAGTCACAGAATGGGATGCCAGTGCCACAAAAACCAGAGAGCATGCACAGCAAAAGTGTCTTTATCAGGCCTGATTTCTATGAGAATAAGTGCAAATGTTTATTATGCTATTAAATAGAGGCTGCTTTAGTCACAGAATGGGATGCCAGTGCCACAAAAACCAGAGAGCATGCACAGCAAAAGTGTCTTTATCAGGCCTGATTTCTATGAGAATAAGTGCAAATGTTTATTATGCTATTAAATAGAGGCTGCTTTAGTCACAGAATGGGATGCCAGTGCCACAAAAACCAGAGAGCATGCACAGCAAAAGTGTCTTTATCAGGCCTGATTTCTATGAGAATAAGTGCAAATGTTTATTATGCTATTAAATAGAGGCTGCTTTAGTCACAGAATGGGATGCCAGTGCCACAAAAACCAGAGAGCATGCACAGCAAAAGTGTCTTTATCAGGCCTGATTTCTATGAGAATAAGTGCAAATGTTTATTATGCTATTAAATAGAGGCTGCTTTAGTCACAGAATGGGATGCCTCACAGCAGACTTAAGATCAGTTCAGTATATATGCACAGTTAGTTACTATAAGCAGCCTGAAAACGCTAACAAAGGCTGGATGAAAAAAAAAAAATCTCCCTGTCACAGCCTCCGTTTTTCCTACCTTTCCCTGGCTTTCTGTCTGTCTCCTGTCTGTCTCCTGCCTGTCTCCTGCCTGTCTCCAGCCTGTCCCTGTCTGTCCCTGCCTGTCTAAGTGCCTCAGCTACACAGCGTTCTGTCTGTCACGAATGCAATAGAGAAATGAGGAAAAGCAAGATGGCCGCCGTTAAATACCGCTGTGTGACGTCACCGGGCTTGCTGGCTGCTGATAGGCTGCATGTGACTGCCCCAGCTTGCACTGGCGCGGGATACATGTCCAGACATGTCCCGCCCGCCATCTTAGAATGCCTGTAATGTAAATGAATGGATGTTAAAGGAAAACTTCGAGTGATCGAATCGCGGGGAAATTCGGATTCGATCCGAATCGAATTTTTCCTGAAATTCGGATCGAATCCGGGTTCGTCCGGATCGATTCGCTCATCCCTAGTGGTTAGCATAAAGCACTGAGGTACAGTTAAAACTTTGGAAATAGGTCAACCTTGGATATGCTAGCATGGAACTTTACTGGTGCCTCTAAACAGTGACCTGTGACAGGCCAGCATGGAGCAAAATATGTTTCAGCACCATGGACAGCAGCCAGGAGAAGCCCTAGCAGCAATAGGGCTCATGTTATATAAAGCTGGATTTAGCAACAAATGAAGCACAGAAGGACCATTTATCAGTGACCATACAGGTATACTGCTTACCTGTAACCCAAAAATGGCTATCAATATGGCAACCAGGCACTGCAAGGCAAGGGGGTCAGGTGAAAAACAAATGCCAAATTGGGTGTCACCAGAAAGTTTTCAGAGTGTTGTTTGCTGTAAAATAAATTGTATTTCCTTGTCTTTCAAATGGTTTCAGTTTAGGTGGCTGGACCAGTTTGAACCCATTTGCACCTCCCAGGTGGTTCTTGATGAAAAAAAGGTTGGGAACCCCTGTCTCAGACTCTCCACAGAGCACATTCAACATTTTGTTTCACACATGTTCTTGGTATCTATTTTAAGACACACTGTTGTGGTTTGAAATTTATTGGATCAAAGTGGTCTAAAACTGGAGCTAACTTTTATATCAGGGGCCCCCAACCTGTAGCTCAGGAGCCACATGTGGCTTGCATGCCCCTGCTGTGTGGCTTGCAAGAGAAATTCACTGAGCACCATTCTTTGGGTTATTGTAGAGTTGGGTAGTTATTCTGCCCTTTAGCCCTTTGGGGCTGGAGGATCCTTTTTGTGGGACAAGTATTTTATGGAGCAGGGAGATCTACACTGGACTGTAAAGGTTGATGCTTTCAAATACTTCACTGCTTTGGTTTTTATTAAATAGTTTCCAGTTACACAGCTCCTGGTCATGTTCAGGTTTTCAGTATGGCTCTCGAATTAGGAAAGGCTATGGATCCCTGGTCTATAGGATGCTAGGTCTGCTAAATGACTTACCCATGGGGTATGGGGAATTTTGATTTGGGATGCCCCACTGCATACCTTCCCAGCGATCCTACAGTGTAGGCATGGCCCAAATCCCTCTAGTTTGTGCGTGGCCTCACCTCGTGCGTGGCCTCGCCCTCCATAGCTGTTGTGTACAGCTGTCACAACCATAGAGTGATGCAGAAAATGCCACCACCGATCAGGAGATCAGCTAATCCCATTCATCTTCGGTAGCTGGCCATTTTTATGTGTGATCAAAGACAATGAATGGAGCAAAGCAACATCTACACTGTGGAATCACCAGCGAGGTACGTACAATAGGTAACTGGAGGGGTTTAACACTGAGGTCAAGAGCAAGGACCCAGGGACAAGGACCAAAACCCAGGACAGTTAAAATCCTCGGTTTTGGTCCACTTTAAGAACCCTGTGCTACATATTCAGCCCCATTCTGTTCTTCAATCGCCAAATTGTAACATTAACAAGTGGTCTAAGTAAATATTTTCTGCTGCCCTAGCTAAAATCCACAAGCCATTATCCTTCTGACAATAATCCTCCCTTTTTCATTTTACACCCCTCTATATGGATGGGTGGACACACTAATATATCTTCAGTGAGGACCTGCTGCATTCTCCGCCATCTATTAAGCCCCAGAGGTCTTCATAAACAAGGATTCTAATTATAATAATCCAAATTAACTATGGCTTCAGATTAGAGGACTAAGACCTGAAAAAAATCTTTTGTCTCAGCCCCTCAAGGAACAGTCCATTCCAGTCTAAATCAATATGAAATGTGATTAACCGCTATAATGCTCCCAGTGTCTCTGCCATCATGCTTTCATATATAACCTATATGGACACATACGTTTACAGTGCTAAATTGCATGGTCTGACCACTGGCTCATTAAAAGCGGACCAACCCTTATTTTAAAAACATGGGCAGGCAGAGGAAGTCATCCCAATTGTTGATGGCTCCTGTGCATGTACCTCCCATTTGTCTTACCAACATCGCTATTTCCTTGGTGAAATTAGGCCCCACAATTGCCCACCAGTAATCCCGTGGTACAGAGTCCTTTGAGAAGGTGTTGGATCGATTTAATTCCAGGGTTTTTTATGGCTGTGCCACTGATTTCCCTTGGTGGGACAAAAAATTATTTTAGTGGGTCTGAGAATAATTTCTTCTGGTGGGCCCAGGATTGATTTTCTCTGGTAGGCCCCAAGAATGATTCCCTCTGGTAGGCCCTCAGAATGATTTCCTCTGGTGGGTAACATAAAGGGTTTCCTTTGGTGGGCCAAAGATACTCTAGTCTTACACTGCCCCCCTCTTTCTGTCCAAGCCACAAATAATGGGGTACACAGACCCTGTGGATGACCCCCTAGTGGTCACAAGTCTGAGGGAATGAATGTGAATAGCTGCAGTGGAGGTCCTCTCTAAGTGTCTGCAGTTGTTGGCTAGCAAGAGCCTGTTTCTCGAAATGTGTTTTTTTCATTAAGCAAAAAAAGAAGGATGGGACCAGACAGTAAAATGTGCCCTCTTAGGTTTTCTACAGGCAGGTGGAAAAAAACAACTTGCCCGACCATCCCTTGGAGACCCATGGGATGCCTTGGTCCCTCCTGTTCTTGCACCAGCAGCTTTGGTGCTACCAGTGTGCTCCCTAGCCAGTTTCTATGTACACCCCTGCTTCTAATCAGGACAAAGCTAGATCCCTCTTTGATTGGCAACACCACATTGCCCCTCCGAAAAGTACATCAAAAGCAAACTGGCAGCAGGTGACAGTACAAGAATGGATGTGATTCAGCCTCCTGGAGGCTATGGGATCGAGCTTTTGGAAGGTAAAGTAACTTTGGGGCCTGATTTATCAAGCACTTCTGCAAGACAGTACCACATTGGTGCAAATTAGAGTAGTAAAAAGAAATAAACAAATATTTTTTTCATACTTGCGCATGTTTCTGCACGGCAAGTAATACATTTACTAAAACAATAGCAGTGGCAACATGCTGAAAAAATTTTAAATCATATTTTGCTCTAATTTGCACTGAAGTTTCATTGTCTGGCAGAAGTGCTTGATAAATTAGGCCCATAGTCGATTTTAGGTAGCCTTTAAAAAAACTCTTTTAAAGGGTAAGTTCACTTTCGATGAAATTTTGGATAGGAAAGGTTTTTGTGCCAAAAGGATGTCCTCAAGCTGTTGAGCTGATCTAGTATTTTTTATTTCTTCCTATGTTAACAAATGTGTGTCTTATAGAAGCAGGTTTCGCTACCTGCAATCTGTAGCTATTGGCAAGGTACATCTGTACTCCAAGAAGAGAAAAGAGAGTCTTGTACACGGTAGAACACTGTTGCTATGACCGCTGCTGCTCAACTTTACATATTCCCAGCAGCAGTGTTTGGTGCAATCCGTTGCTATTGGCAACGTACACCAAGTCTGCACTGGAAGTGGACCCTTTAAATATGGCACTGAATGAATGCACAATCAACAAATGATTGAATACATGTGATCACAGGTTTCTAATGCAGCAAGCAAGATTAGTCCGCCACTTGCAGCACCCCAACAGTAAGTCTGTCCTTTAGATGCAGAAAAGGTTGTAGAAAGGGGCTTCAAGGTGCTTAGTACTAATAAAAGGCTAATTAAACAAAATGAATTCACTGTTCAGTAATAGACGAGTAATCGGGCATATGATCACTCAATTTAAATATATAATTGGAACCTACTTTACATTAAATGTGCATATAAAGGCAAATGGCTCTGATTGAACGAGAGCCAGCACATGTCAGGATGCCAAGGAGGAAAGTCAGCGGCCGGCCTTAGATTTTTTTAGATTCCAGGCTGTTGATGTTTTTTTTTTCTCTTTAGGTATATATGGGTATTAATTAACATTTCTATACATAAGAATTTAGGATATTTGAATTGGGGTGTTTTCATAAGGGGTTTATTATGTATGTTGGTTATTTATCTCAGGCCTGATTTATCAAGTACACTACTTCGTACTATAGTACTGGTGGTCAGTGAAAGGGTGGGGTTGTAATTAAGTTGCGTTTGCTATCACAAGAATGTGAATTCCACATCCAAGATGGCGTGTACTAGATGACAATTATTTCTTCCTGGTGCAGGTTTTAAGACTATCTAGTTTGGTATATTAATGATTCCCCTGTGACTTTTCTTCTGTTTACTATGTTTCTAGATCTCCCTTGATTAAATACTCCATGACCCTAGACTGACCCCTATTCTTGCTACTGTAATGGTTTCCTTTGCTTTTTCATTACTCGTATATGTCAGGTCCCGTGGGACACCCGCCTTCTAGGTAAGCCCACAACCCCCAATCTCCGCTGCTAGAATCACCTTTAGTCAAGCCCCTGTTTGCCTTTACACGCCTCGGCGGACACAGTTGACCCCAGGACTTCGTAGCACAAAGGATGTGAGCTTACAGGGGGTGAAGGTGGGTGAACCAGAGGCAAGATTGGGTAATGTCGGATAAGCCGGGGTCATACACGGGAAGTCTGTCCTTAACTATCACAACACCAAGAAAGAGACAAGAGAGGAGTCGAGGTCAAGCCAAAGGTCAATTCGGAAGATCACAAGTACGCGGCACAAGGGATGAGGCAGAAACGTAGTCAGTGTACAAGCAAAAGTCAGTCCAGGCAGCAATCACGGGTTAGTCAAACAAATGAGGTCGGCAACGGGATTAAGCAGGAAATCAAGACACACCTAGCTAAACGCTATCACGGGCAACGATAGACTGAGGGGAGAAAGCCATTTTTAGGGCTGAACCTAACAGGATTGGACAAGGGAATGTAAGTGGTTGGTGCATACTTTGGGCTGATTGCCCCGTTTAAACTTTAAAGGGTATTTCGCCCAGAACAAACTCTGGGCTCATTGGTCCTTTAATTCAGCGCGCAAGCAGCGCCTGGGATGCGGCAGTGAAGGGAAGAGGCGGTCGCGCTCGACACCGCACGAGCAGACGCTGCCCGAGCTGGCGCTAAGCACGGCCCGTGGGTAGCAAGAGCCCCGGCCAGCCGCCCAGGGACAAGGCAGGACTGATCCCGAGATAATTTCACCGTGACAGTATACCTTCTCTGGCCAACCGACCTTTGCCTATTTTACGCACTACTGAGCCATACCTTTTGAACACCAACCTTGGTCTTCCTTCTGAAATACTTTCCCTCTCCTGTCTCCATAGGCTACCAGACTCCCGTAAGCCTAAGGTGGGTTTCCCTGCAGCCCAGCCTATCAGGGGCTGTGCAGAATCCAGGAACACTGGTTTGGCCTCATCTTATGACACAGAGTCTGACAATGTGTGGTTTTTGTGGGAAAATGATTCTATTAAACAACAAAGTGTCCACACTCTGAAACATCTATTCTGGTAGAAACCCCAAATGCATAGCAAGTTTCAAAATCGGGACATTCTGATTTTTGAACCTTGCTATGAATTTAGGGTTATTCTTATGAATTTCAGGTCTGCTTCGCCATCTATTTTAGGGGTGTCAAACTCATTTTCACAGAGGATCGGTTAATAACTAACATAAAACAAAATGGAAGCAGGACCATTCAAGTACCATAAATATTTCAGCCAGGACAGATATAGCCAGAACAAAATATTTTACCCAGGACAGGCAAGTTATTATTCTTCCATGAAGAGATGCAGACATTAAATTATATAGCCAAGAACAGTTGCGTAATTATTTGGCCCAAGACAGATGCAGGCACAGTGCGGATTTGCCCAGAGTGCATATTTATTTTCCCCAGGACAAACACAGAACTTTTTATCCCAGGACAGATGCAAAAGATGCTGAATTATAATGCGTAGGGAAGCCCTACAATCATTTTTCCCACCCACCTGGCAATAGCTAACAAAAATCCCTGCAGCAGCTACTGGGGCCATGCAGCAGCCTGACACCAGTACAGGGCCACAATAAAAGGCTTGTAAGGTCACTTCCGGCTCCTGGGCATTGAGATTGTGGTCTAAAGGGTGTTCTGCTTTAGTGACATAGCTGGTCATTACAGCCAGAGGTTGTGTTGATTCATTCCTTGATGCCATGGGCTCAAATCTGTTCCTTTGGTTCTAGCTGCAGATTTTCCTCATTACAAGTATGTACATATTATTATGATGAATACTTTATTGAATGTTTGGTGTGTGAACTCATTTGCAATGACCGCTTTAACTAGTCTCTGCTTTCCTTCAGCAAGTAGAATATTAATCATCAGCTGCTGCTGCGGAGTTTCCTTCACCTCCCCCTCGTTATGTTCTGTCCCTGTTTCCAGCTCCAATCTGTTATGTAATAGGCTTACTTTACCCGGCATCTTCTTTTTTTTCCTGTCAAATGCCAAGCTAACCTTTCGCACATCTTTTTACACGCTTGTCAGGTGCTGAAAATGTTCTTTGCCTTGTGACATAACATGTATTCCCACCTGTAGGGCAACCTCAGGAGAAGCCATGATATTATATTAGACAGGCAAAGTGTCAGCAGGCAAATCCCCTGCACACTGTTAGGTTCAGGTGTCATAATATAATGTGCTGGGCAGACTAGGCACAGGGAGAAGAAATTCCCCCATTGCCACATTGCTTTAAAGTGGACCAAAAACCCACAGGGATAAGATTCCCGGGCCGATCGATTCCTGATCGATTTGATTAGATGAGTGGCCGCACATGTGCCGTAGGACTGGGAAGAAGTGAGTTTGTTTCGGTAACCTGGGGGTGCCCTGGGGCAAGGACCAAAACCCAGGATAGTAACAATCCTGGGTTTTGGTCCACTTTAAAGTGGATTAAAGGATTTTGACTATACTGGGTTTTGGTCCTTTTCCCCAGGGCACCTCGATCGGGGGTGCCCCGCTACGTGAAACCCCCCAGATCTTCCACATCAACTCACCTCATCCCGATCCTATGGCGCATGCACGGCCGCTCGTCCAGTCAGCGCGCTCAGAGCCGCTGAGCTATGAACGTCTAAGCCAACGTCTTAGCACAGCTACTCCGAGCGCGCTGGGGGCCACGTCCCCTGCTTCCCTCTAACAGGGAGTGTGCCCATGCCGCCCATTCATAAAGTGAGACTTGGGGGGCATGGAGCTGAGAATGAAGTTAGAATAGGACTGAGTGAATTTGGTCTGGGTGTATTGCCAGCCCATTCGTTCTTAAAGTGGACCGAAACCGAGCTGGATCGGCCCAAGAATCTATAAGCTGAGAGTGATGTTAGAACAGGACTATGCCTCTAGCTCGCTGCTAGAAGGATAGCGGGAATGCGGCCGTGGCCCGCGTATGCATCGTTGGACCGGGAAGTAAGGTAAGTGTAGTGGGCAACCAGGGGGGTTTCACACAGCGGGGCATCCTGATTTTGGATGCCCCGGGGGTAGGAAATGGATCGGGCCGATCCAGCTCACTTTCGGTCCACTTTAAGGCCAAATGAGCCGGCCACCCACCCAGACCAAATTCACTCAGTCCTATTCCAACAACCCTCTCAACTCCAAGTCTCACTCCACCACCCAAGCCAAGACACCCCAGCTCATGGCTTGCCCTGCAATGTTATAGCCACAGAACCATTGCTTTGGGGCCATACGAACCCCTGCCTCAGTGTCTATCCCAATGATCCTACATTTTCAATAACATTTCCTTTAGAGTGGCCATTTCCACTCCTGCCTATAATTTGCTGGCCAAGGCACGTGTTCACTGTCTGGGTGGCAGTTGGGTGTGGGCCTCAGCAGCTCAAGGGCTATACATGAATTTTGGCCCCATTCCACCCCTGACTGCCATATTGACACCAAGGCCCCTTTCACACCTAGCTGTTTGCGATGGAAAAGCCCTGCTTGCTGCGTTTGCAACGCAAGCGCAGCTCCATAGAATTCTGGTAAAGCAAAGCAAATGTAAATAAAAGGCAATGCAGCGCAGCACAAAAGCACAGTGGTATGAAAGGAGCCTTACCCTTGTTTGCTGTATGTGGCCTGGCCAAACCAACCATGACATTAATCAGTGTTCAGTTACTCCTAGCCAGACAAAATAGCTCTAAGTGTGGGAGGGAAAAATGTAACCCACCTACTAACGAATCCTATAGTGCTGCTGTCCCATATGAGCCATGCTGTCCCTTTTCCTAATGAACAGACAGTACCCCTCCCCATTAGTCCAGTTTAAAGTGGACCAACACCCAGGGGGGATCGGCCCGGGAATCTATAAGATTCCCGGACCGATCAGATCCCTCCCCGCGGGGCATCCGAAATCGGGATGTCCCGCGGGGTAAAACCCCCCAGGAGGCCCACAATCCTTACCTTACCGGCGATCCAACGGCGCATGCCTCTAGCAGGGCGCGCTCCCGAGCCGGCAGTTTTGTGAATGGCTGGCGCAGGCGCGCTCCCTGTTAGAGGGAAGCGAGAGACGCAGCCAATGACAGCGCTCTGGTATGCGCGTCCAAGCGGCTTTGGACACGCATACCAGAGCGGCTCTGAGCGCTGTAATTGGCCGGACGAGGTCACGTGGGAGCGGGGAGAGGTGAGTTTTTGCGGCGATCGGGGGGGTTTCACACAGTGGGGCACCCCCGATCGGGGTGCCCCACCTAAGTGGACCAACACCCAGGATAGTCAAAATCCTGGGTGTTGGTCCACTTTAAGGAAAGATAGGTCCTAGAATATGGCAGACAAGACTAACAGTAGCTCGCACGGCTGTGTAAGAACACAGCTCCCAGCCATGTATAAAAGGATGGCTGGCATAAGTGCGTTCCCCCAGCATACACCTCAGCTTTGGCACCTGGGGCAGCCTCCCTGCTCACCGTCCCATAGAAGCGATCTTATCTCTAGTCTCCTCGCAAAATTTACTGACACTTAGCTCAAATGCTACCCAATGTAAGACCTTGTACATTGATTGTGATGTCTGCAAAAGGTGCGGCAGCCACGGCTAGTCCATTGGTGGACTACAAGACCCAAGGGAACCAGGTGAATGACATGTGTCTTAGCACTGTATTCAGACTGCAGACATGGCTGAGCCACAAACTGATTGCAAGCAGCAGTGTTACTGTTTTTAGCAATATTTCCTGGACTGTTGGCAGCCAGGAACATGGTCACTGTGAGAAGGCAGCAAACATTAGTATGTTCAGTGTCCATGGTAATTGGTTGCAGAAAGGCGACATGCAAAGATGTGGTTTAAAGCAGATGGCAGACAGGACATAGTCAAGATTCATAGCAATAGGACTTAAAGTGGACCAAAACTCACATTTTAACAAGCATCACTTGAATTTCACTTTATTCTGCTCCCAGCTAATGCCGCCTAATTTACCTGGTCCTGTCTCTTACTAGTGGCAGTGAGCTAATTGCCGCACCTATGCACATCTCACAGTTGTAGATCTCACAAGTTCTACTCCCTAAGAAAGGAGTATCAGAAGGGACTTAACACCACTCTTGTGGTAAAGATTGTAGCAGGAGGACACAGGGAGGTGGTAAACTAGAACAGGGACATAGATGTATCACTGGACCACCAGGAGGCAAAGGTTTCAGGAATCAAATGTTAATACATTCAGCACTTCCCTAATGTCAGGCAGCCTTTAGAGTGGACCTATCACTGCCGCAGCTGCCTCTGGAGTCTGAAAGACGGGGAGGCTGATTCATTATTAGCGGCAGGTATCGGCAGATGAGTGTCTGTATAGTGGCGCCTAGAACGACCGCTAGTATACGTTGTGATCGGCTATCGGGCGCTGTAACAGAGTGCCTCAGTCGCTGTAATAACCTGGCCGGCATTGATGAATAAGATGTATGTTGAGCGTTCTAACACCAGTTCAGCGTTGCATGGAGTGAAAGGAAGCACCAGCTCATTGTGACCGACTCTCAGCAACTCACACCATATTCAACAAAACAACAGACTCACACAGCGTAGGGGCTCTGGATCTGGTCGCTATAGCATAGAGCGCCAGACGCTGTGTGATTAAAGTCTGTTTTTGAACACATATCCACCAGTAACAAAGCGAAAACACAGGGAATGACATTGTTGTAACATTTTGACATTAATACTTTAATGCCAGACCTGTAATGACAATTCTGCATAAAAATATAAAAAAAAAAATAAAAACAAAAAACCCTGTTTAAACAGAAGAAAAGGAATGTCCACTGAAATGTATGGGAAAGCGACAGGTAGTGACAGGTAATGCCGTTCTGGAAGCTAGAACGCTGGCGCTGTATGCTGAGCTGCCTGTAATGATGAATCATAGGCCACATGGTGCTGTTAGAGTCGCTCACCAGAATCATCTTCATAAATGTGGTATTGCATACAGCGCCCAGCATTCACCAGACGCTGCCTGCCGCTACGAGGCACTGCCTGGTGCTCTCCCTTAATAAATAAACCCCTAAATCCCCTGACTCTGAATGCCCCACTGTGTGAACTTTCAGTTACTTAAACCGGCTTAAACCGGCCTGGCACATTTGGAAAAGAAAACTCCCCAAAAACTCACTTTTTTGCATGCATGGCACTGAATCATTGTCAGCACTTACATTTGGTCCTGCATCCGATCATAGCTACCAAAACGCTACAACACAGATTTTCTCCTGGTAGGAGCCATTTTGAAGCTTCCTCTCCCAGCATCTCAGCCATGCTGTTGCCTGGATTCAACTGACATAACTGACAATGCACAGCGACAGAAAACCCAGCAGCACTTCCTGTTTTCAGTCAGCCTGAAACTCCAGGACACGCCATTGCATGATTTGGAAAAAGGTACATTAATATTTAAGTGCAGCAATTTGAATTGCCCTGGAAAGGGGTGCCATATAAGCACTTTTTGTTGTAAGGGCGTTGGTCCACTTTAACTTTTCACTGCTCCCTCACCACGATCACAAACTGCAACCGCATCCCTGTAGCTGAGGCATGCTCCGGCACCATTTAGAAAGGCTGGACACAAGAGTGTGTGCATTCCACAGGGAAACCGAGGATGCAGCTACCACCACTCCCTATGCCAACACTCATTATATGCACATCATAAAACGCTGATTGGACTAGAGCCTGCACATGCACTGTGGAAAAGGTGGAAAGGTGAGTTGAGTGGGTGGGTTTCACATCCCAAATCGGAATGCCCTAGATACCTATTACCAGGATAAAAATCCCAGTTAATCCCAGTCCATTTTTAATAAGATGGAGGCTGAGGACCACTGGCATCTCCCATTGCCTAGCAACAGTGGCACCAGAGTTGACACAACAGGAGGCAGCCGGGGAGTGAGAGCCTCCCATAGCAGGCAGTGCTGTCGGTTGCAGAGAAGTGACTGGGAGACACTGTTGGAGAAGCAAGCAAATGGCTTAACTCTTGTAACACCCCATCCTATTTAAAGAGGAACATCAGACTTAAAATAAGCAGCCCCCCCCCCCCCCCAATCTGCTCTTACTTACCTTTTTGATGTCTCGGCTACTTCAAGGTCCGATCCTCCGCCCACTTAGTAAATGTGACAGCACGGCTTTAACCATGCTCTTCAAAGTCCCGCGCCGCTTAGTGAAGTCTTGCGGGATTTCGGCAGCTCCATTGCTGGAATCCAAGGGACCCAGAAGATGGATGCACTGGCAAGGTGAGTAAATAGTTCCCAAAGGTAAAACCGGAGGTGGGGGGCAGCAGATCGATAAGGTTTGGGGGAGGTTTTTACCTCCCCCAATGTTCCTCTTTAAACCACAGAGGGATTGGATTTAAAAAAAAACTAGTCCACTAGAGCATGCTGCATTATGGTCAGGTCACCTAATGATGAAAAAGGAAAAATGAAACATGTAAAATAATGGTTGAACACACTTGCACCCAATGGAAACACCTTAGGGCCCATTACACAGCTTGTTGATACCCCCAAGTGTATGTATGCAACACTCTTGTCTTATAACATTTAAATAAAAAATAAATATTTAAAAATACAGGTGAGATGAATAACCATGTGCTTAATATTTGATTCAGTCGTTTTTTCTAGTTTAGATACTTCCTTTAAAGTGAAACCTCTCTTAATCTAAAACGCAGATAAAGCATACTGCATTATTCAGCTCTATAGCCCGATAAAACAAGACACAAACCTTCCTCAATCAGCCTAAATATCAGCTAGGTTCTTCCGCTAGAAAAGACAGCAATTTTGGGTGAGCCGGCAGCAGGCACACACTGCTGCTTTCAATAGGTTATATCTTTTATCGGCAATCATATACTGTATTTGCATGAACAAAGCAATAAATGAATGGAAATAAAAAGCTGTTCTACCGAAAAGTACATGCAGATGCCGCCATGGTCTTATTATCTCGCCCCCCTTAATAAATTCCAGAGCACATCTCTTCCAGACATCTTATAATAACTCATATATATGTACAGACATTTAATATCTCGGCAAAGAAAACGCACATAAAAAACAATGTATCATTTCCCATACTTATGTAGTAGAATTCAAGGCAAGGAAAGGGCTTGCTGAGCAGCTATAATAGCCAATGCCGGAATGGAATGTTGATTCTTTTGCTCTACAGCCAGTCTCCTGGTTGCATGAAAGATGAAGTCCATTATTGTAAATTGCACACTTACCTCATCTATTAAACCCCTAATGCATGGGGAAGAGTAGTCATGTATCTTATGTAAAATTATAAACAGATATAGGGTTCAGTTAACCAGCCCTAGTCCATTATTTCTTTATAGCAATAGTGTTCAAAACCGTTGTAGTTTTTTTTTTTAATGTATGAGCTCTTTGGGCCATTAAAGTGGACATCCAGCCTCCGGGGGTAACCATTTTCTCTGACTCCCTGATTTGGGCTTACCTGATCATGGAACCCCACCAATGGTTACCCAAGAAAAGCATCTTTTGCCAATTTTCAATTCCCCTGCTTCAATCTAATCCCGGATAATGCCATCTGTTTTAGCTGTAAAGCTCTGCCTCCTTCATTCATTGCTACAATTATGTCATTGCCACACCTATGCGATGACTGATTGCCTGCCATCTTACAGAGAGGGACAGCAAAAAAACTGTGTTCCAGGACAATAAAAAAAAAAAAAATACAATTCTGTGATTACTCACCTGTAGAATTGTTATTATGAGTATACAGTATGTCCTGCTCTAGATAAGATTCATTACTCTTGGGTATTACTCCGCCAGATGGCGCTGGACTGCAGAGACCCTGAAATTGGCTCCTCCCGGCCCCTCAAATACCTGGGACCTCCCACAAATCCCCAGCATTGAAAAGCAGTTAACGAGAAGCTGGGAGAATGATAACAGAACCAACTGGTAACTATAAAACAAAGATAACAATCACAATACAGGGGATCCAAGGATAATGCAAACTAAGGGTGGGGTGGAGCAGGACGTACTGTATACTCATAATAACAATTCTACAGGTGAGTAATCACAGAATTATATTATTCATAGTATACAGTGCGTCCTGCTCCAGATAAGATTCATTACTCTTGGGACATCCAATAGCAGTGTCCGTAAAGTAGGGTGGGATCCCCAAAGGTAAAAACAACAGACAGGTCAGACCACTGCTGCCTGCAGAACCTTGCGGCCAAAAGCAGCATCAGCTGAGGCCCTAACATCAACCTTGTAAAACTTTGAAAAAGTATGAACAGAAGACCAAGTAGCGGCCTTGCAAACTTGTTTAACAGAAGCCTGGTGCTGAAAAGCCCAAGAGGCACCAATAGCACAAGTGGAATGAGCGGTATGAGCTGGCGGGGGTGCGGCGCATGATGTCGGAGCACGGGGGCGCCTCCTACTGCAGGGGAGAGCGCTCACATGACCCGGCGTTGCGCGCAGGCCGCGAGTCACTTCCGGCAGCGTGCATTCCACCTGGCGGAGGGCGGAAGCCCGTGCGCCGCGACCCCTGCGATTACTGGGATGGGGCGCGTCAGTGCGGGCGGACGCCTGCACCGGATGTTGGAAACACGCAGCACATATAAGGTGAGTGAGGGGGCACCTAAATACACCCTGATGAAGTAGTGGGGTTGCCACTACGTAACGCGTCGGTGGGATTGGTGGATATCGGCTCCATAAATTATGGTGATATAATTTACTGATTCTCTTTTTGATTAGTTCCCATGTAACCAGTGCTTCACTTGTATATACTGGTTTCTGTTGGGTATAGATTGTTGCACTTGACTTCCTTCTTTTCCACATTATTCTTAAATATGTGTTCTAATAGGGTTTTCACATTGATATATATATATTAGATTAATGTTTATGAAATTAGCCCATGCTGGATTGCACAAATAATTTTATATGCACAGGTCACTTTCTTATTAATTGTATACTTGTATTGATAAATGTATATATATATATATATATATATATATATATATATATATATATACACTCTCTAAGCACTTTATATCAGCACTTTTTTTTGACCAAGTAACTGGCGTAGCGAACACCTATACTAATTGATATCTGTTATAAGGGGTCCGATATATCCATTTTAATTGTGTTTTTTAAATGTGTGTCTTATATGTTTGTTGGTATGCGCTTATTAGAATAACATTTATATTTTTTTATCTTAAGTGTGCGGCATTTACATCAGGGGTGCGTTTTGGCTGTTCTGGGAGCCATACTTTGTATGAACGACATTTATCCCCAAGTGGGTACGCACCTCGAGCCAGCACCTTCTTTGTATTATTGTAGCGGTGCAGGTCTCCCTTTCTACTTTTGTCTGGAATGAGCAGTAAGGCGGAAGGGAGGAGTCTTCCCCTTAGCAGAATAGGCCTGAATCACAGCCTGACGGATCCATTTGCTGATAGTAGATTTAGCAGGAGCCAAACCCTTCCTAGGACCAGAAGGGACCACAAAAAGAGCATCAGTTTTTCTGAAAGGTGCAGTAGCCACCAGATAGTACTTCAGACACCTAACCACATCCAAGGAATGTAAAACCCTCTCCTTAGAGTTACTAGGATTAGGGCACAAGGAAGGAAGAAGAATGTCCTTATTCAGATGAAAGGCAGACACGACCTTAGGTAGCAAATCTGGCTTGAAGCGAAAAACCACCTTGTCCTGGTGTCTCTCAAAGTAGGGGGGTTGGATGGACAGCGCCGCCAACTCAGAAACACGCCTAACAGAAGTGATAGCCACCAAAAAGACAACCTTGGGAGTAAAAATGGCCGGGGCAGCCTCCTGCACAGGTTCAAAGGGAGCACCCTGCAAGCCAGACAAGACCAAGTTCAAATCCCAAACCGGCAACATGTGCTTACGTGGGGGACGCACATGAGTAACCCCCTGGAAAAAAGTCCTGATCAGAGAATGCTGAGCAAAGGTCTTCTGGAAGAAAACAGCCAGGGCAGAGACATGACCCTTCAGAGTACTGAGTTGAAGCCCCAGCTCCAACTCATGCTGTAGGAAATCCAGGATCCTGGGAATAGAGAACACGCAACAGGGAAGAGACCTAGACTCACACCAGTCAATGTAGGCACGCCAAACCCTATAGTAAATAGAAAAAGAAGACTTCTTCCTAGCCTTTATCATGGTATCAACAACAGAGGCAGACAGCCCCTTCTCCATCAAGATGGAGGTTTCAGCAGCCAGGCCGTCAAAGCCACTGTTTGTAAATTGGGATGGCGTAAATGACCCTAAGTGAGAAGGTCTGGAACCCTGTGCAGAGTGTACTGATCTACTGCCAGCTTCACCACGTCTGCGAACCACACTCTTCTTGGCCACCTGGGGGCCACCAGGATTGCTGGCACCCCCTCCTGAGCTATCTTGCGCAGAACCCTGCCCAACAGGGGAATGGGGGAATGACATACAGGAGCGGAAAGTCCTGCCATGACATTGCTAGAGCATCTGTGGCCAAGGCCAGAGGGTCCTGGGACAGGGAGACAAAGGCCGGGAGCTTGTGATTGTGACGGGACGCAAATAGATCCACATCTGGTTGGCCCCAACGGTGACATAGAGAGGTCCCCCTGCTCAGAGAGTCTGCCTGCAGATTCTCCACCTCCGGAATGTACACAGCTGATATGCAGGGAACATTGTCCTCCGCCCAGGACAGGATCAGAGACACTTCCTTGAGGGCCCCCTTGCTCAGGGTCCCTCCCTGATGATTGATGTAGGCAACTGCCATCTGGTTGTCCGAACATACCTGAACAGGCCGGCCCCGAAGGTGTTGGGTCAAGTGAGCCAGAACCAACCTGATCGCCCTCAGTTCCAGAATGTTGATAGGTGTGTGGGCCTCCTGAGGGCCCCACCGCCCTTGGAACTGTAGGGACTTCCAGAAGCCCCCCCAACCTGTCAGACTGGCATCCGTGGTGACCATCTCCCAGCAGGGGGCCAGAAAGGATCTGCCCGCCAACAGGTTCCTGGAGTCCAGCCACCACGAGAGGGACCGCCTGGCTAGGGGGGACAGAACAAGGACCTGGTCCAGGGACGCAGGATCCTTGTCCCATACTGACAAGAGGTGGAGTTGCAGAGGCCTCATGTGAAACTGGGCATAAGGAACCACCTCGAAGCACAAGACCATCAGGCCCACCAGCTGCATTCCCTGCCTGATGGAGGGATGAGGGCAAGAGAGCAGGGACTGAACCTGCACCAGCAGACTGTCCACCTTCTGCTGAGGAAGAAAAATCCTTGCCTGAACTGTATCCAGATTCATTCCCAGGAAGGGCGCCACCAAGGAGGGGGACAGGGAAGACTTGGGATGGTTGATCACCCAGCCAAATGACTCCAGTGTGGACACTACTCGCTGAGTATCCAGCTCTGCCTGATGGAAGGACTGAGAAGTGATGAGAATGTCGTCCAAATATGGCAGCACGCAAATGCCCTGAGCCCTGAGCAGAGCCATATCTCCTGCCAGTACCTTGGTGAACACTCTGGGAGCTGAAGTGAGGCCAAAGGGCAATGCCACAAATTGGTAGTGCTGATCCTCCAGAGTGAACCTGAGGAATCTTTGATGACCTGGAAACACAGGAATATGAAGGTAAGCATCCTTGATGTCCACGGAGGTCTTGAAGTCCCCTGGGCGCAGGGAACTGATAGCAGAGCGCAAAGTTTCCATGCGAAAGCGCCTGCACCTGACAAATTTGTTGAGGATCTTCAAGTCCAGGATGGGCCTGACTGACCCATCTCTCTTGGGCACGGTGAAAATGTTGGAATAGAACCCCTTGCCCCTTTCTCGCAAGGGGACCTGACAGATGACCCCCAGCTCCAGAAGGCTTTGCACCGCCAGAATTAGAGCCTGAGCTGACATGGGATCCTGAGACATCAGGGATCTGATGAATCTTGGGGGCGGCCAGGCAGCAAACTCTATCTTGTAACCGGAGGACACTACCTCCTGAATCCAGCGGTCTGAGACATGAAGCCTCCAGACGTGAGCAAAGTGATGAAGCCGTCCCCCCACCCAGATGGGTGAGGGTGTCCCTTCATGCCTGAGGGGGCTTTGGAGAAGACCTATGCTTGGAACCCCAGGATGAGCCAGGGCATCCACGTCCTCTGCCCCTACCCCAGAAATCTCCTCGGGCCCCAGTAAAGGAGACTCCCCTCCCCTGTTTGGATACAACTTAGGGGGAGGAAAAGGAGCCCTGGCCCCGAAAGGGCCGTGACTGCCTCCTGCGCTGGGGTAACCTGCCTTCCTTGGCAAACAGGTTCAGGCGGTCCCCAAACAGGCGTAGTCTCCTTTGAAGGGAAAACCAGTGAGAGCCTTCTTGGCAGCGGTGTCAGCTGCCCACTGGCGCAGCCAAACCGAGCGGTGTATAGCCACCACTAGGGCAGAGGCTCTGCCACACATCCTAATGGTATCATCCAAGGCAGAGAGGACATAAGTCACACCGCGGAGACAGTGACGCGCAACGCGCCATCCACAGGCCCCGCCCCCCCCGAAGAGCGCAAAGCAGCACACGTGACAAGCAGCCAATGAAGGTGCAACAGCGCCTGAGGTAATGCCGCCGCGGACCCCCCCCCCCCCGAGAGCCACAAGGGAGAGCGAGGGAGAGCAGTGGCCACCTAACAAAGGGCCGACCGATAGACAGGGGCAAGGGGAAATAGTGCGGGAGGGGCATCCCATAGAGGCTCACCATATGCCTGTACCGTCTACCCTTTGGTGGGGGATTGCGGTGGAGCAGCGCTCCTAAGCACCTGACAGCGGTGCTGCCTACCATTACCTGGACCAGCGCAGCCAAGGCTGGGAGGCACATTGATAATGGAACGGGTGGGAATATTCCTACAGGGCCGCAGGCTAATAGCCCCACTCACCTGCGAGAAGCGAGAGCCATATTCTTGTCCTTCGCAGTCCAGACTGCAGAGAAATTCTGGGGATTTGTGGAAGGTCCCGGGTATTTGAGGGGCCGGGAGGAGCCAATTTCGCGGTCTCTGCAGTCCAGCGCCATCTGGCGGAGTAATACCCAAGAGTAATGAATCTTATCTGGAGCAGGACGTACTGTATACTAAGAATATATCCATTTCTAGTTCTACAACCTAAGAAGGAAGTATCAGTAGGGGCTTTGGCAAAATGTAGTTTCCACGTTTTGGTCCGCTTTAAGTATTTAAATTGATCTTATGCCAATATTAAGCATAGCAACTCCCATCTACCTCCTGTTCTCTGCAAACAAGAACATATTCTGATTGGTTGTTCTCTTTACCAAGTACCTCTGTTTTTGCTTATAACCTCTTGAAATCATTTAAGGAAAACTCCCTTTTTATTGGGTTTTTGGTGTTCTGTCTTATTGTTTTCCTCTTCTGGAATGTAAAATAAACACGTGTATTAGGATTGTGCCCCCAGACCTGTGATTTACTTATCAGCTTTCTGTTTCCAGGTTTCCTGTATTCATCAGATGATTAGCAAGTCAAAGTGAGAAAGTTTTGTGATGTGTACTTTTAACACACTAATTGATGTACGTTGCTAAGGTAAACACATTGTTGCTAGGGAAAACTGTTTTCTTTTATAACACAGAATTTCAAAAGAATAGAAAAAAAAAACAGATAGCACATTAATTACATAATTTTGGCACAATAATGGCAAAATGTCATGGAAAGTAGAATTATCCTTTAAACCATATGGTGGAATCAAACAAGTCAAAACAGCCCATAGGGTCATATCCTATTTTTTGATGCCCATCTACTACGAGGCGCTATTTCCGCCAAAATTGATCTCCCCCGAAAATAGAATAGGATTTTTGAGGAATGCCTTAAACATAAGGCTCCAAAAATAAGCCCAAGTTACTCAAATAGGGGTAAATAAGGCAGAAGGACCAGTAGCCCCCTGTCAAGTTTGGAGCCATTTCTTGCCAGGACGGCAGGTACCCCTGCATGTTAGGAACCCGTCACGGCAATATGTCACAGGCGCAGTGACATGACAGCCTGTGTCATATTTTGTAGCCATGCAGATGCCCCTGAAAATAAGCATTTGTGCATCTTTTGGAACAAAAATGTTTAATTCAGAAAGGCTGGGCACGGGAACATGTACAATGTGCAGGGAAGTTGTGGATGTGGTCGTCAACAGAGATTGTGGGATCAGGTAAGAATATCGACTCCCCTGGGTGGTTTCACACAGCGGGGCATCTGGTGTAGGATGCCTCGGAAGCAGGCTAGAGGCCTGTGTGGGTTTTGACCCACTTTAACACACTTCAATTTTATTAGAAGATTAAAACAGGTTTAATCGGCCATAAAATATTAAAAGTCAATGGCTACCTTTTGGGACACTTTGGGCTGTTGCCAGCTTTAAGTGTAGTGCCGATCCCCGCCTCCCACTTTTTTCCCACTTTAAACTAAAATCAAGTTGGTAGTTTCTCTTTAAAGAGGTTCTGGTATGAATGCAGGATGGAGCAACGTGCAATGTGTCTGTACGTGTTTCTTATTCCTGCCATATGGTACATGGCAGCAAAATGTCTGAACACAGCTCAAGGCGGCGGCTTGATGAATCTTCATCCTTCCTTTCCATTTTCACTTTCCAGCATAAATGGGGGGGGGGGGTATGTAAATCAGTGCGTGCAACAAACACCAGAGGTAGTCTTAAAAATGTTCAATGTTTAGCATGTGGAACAATCTGTGTACAACAAACGAGCAATTAAGCCGTAATAGAAAAATCCTCAGAAAAGCACATCATTTTTGAATATCAAGATGTTGCTTGTATTTTTCTAATACCCCAATTGTGGCTGTTGGTTAACCCTTTAATGACCTGGGGAACATGGAACCTGCTTATTTGCAGTCAGGTAAAGGACTGCCTATCAAGCGGAGTGGTATAAGAATGGCCTTAGAGCTATTGAATAGCGGGGACCACTTAATCGATTTGGTCATGGGCCACAATGATTAGGTTCAGAATTTCTAAATTTTCATTTGGAAAAGCATGAAGGAGGTTTTCTACAGCAATCAGGAAACCCAATGTCTCCATAAGACAGATGTTTTATTTTCGTATGTGCTTCCACCATACCACCCTATTAGCACATTTATATGTAACAATCCCCACATCCTACCAATACACATGCTGATGTCCCTTCCTCTCCAAGTATATGGGAGCCGTATTTATAGAGTAGCCCATCCTCCCCATCAGTACCGCATCTTAAACCTGACCAACGCCCTTTTTTCCATTAACGGGTGTTAGTCCTGCAGACAGCTAATCAAGAAGGCTAGAGTCTCCCTCGCACATGACCTCCAGAATGCCCGTAATCCTCACCTCATCCTACGAATCCCGTGATTGGCCGGTGGGTGGTCACAGGGGCAGGTAGTTTCGATGAACAGCACCGAGGACGCGACTATGACCCACGTCACTGCCCGGCAGCTCGTAGTGTAGGTGAGGATTACTGGCGTTCTGGAGGATTATGTGCGGGGGGGGGGGGACTGCAGCATTCTGGATGCACCTCCCGAGCTTGTTTTGATTAGCTGTCTGCGTGACCAACCCCCCAATGGTTTAAACAGGAACAATGGACCTAAAATAAAAAGGGGCCAATTCCCCCTCATCAGCACCTACTTACCTTTTGGATGTCACCACTGCCTGTTGCAGCGACATCCGGGTGCTTCAGGGCCTGATCCTCTGCCCCTCACTGGCTTAGCCATCTGTAAGTGACAGCATGGCTTTAGCTATGGTCTTCAAAGACCTGCACCGCTCAGTGAAGTCTTGCGGGATTTCGGGCAGCTCCATTGCATTCCATTCATGGGCACTGTGCAGACACACCCGTCGGAAGGTTGCCTGGAGGGACCCAGAGGATGGATCCCCCTGCGAGGTGAGTCAATAGTGCCCAAAGACATAACCAGAGGGGAGGCAGCAGATTGATGAGGTTTGGGGGAGGTTTGTGCTCCCTCCTATATCACACTCCTTGCAATCATCCTTACTGAGCCTCTTTTCAACTACACACCAGTTCTTTTTACCCCTCCCACTTTTCCTAGTCATTGGGAACCCAGTGGCTAAATGCAAATGTACTGCATTTCCCTAAGTACTAAACAACAAACCTACTGTAGTGTCCCACCTTAGGTAACCTCTAACTCTACCCAAAAATCCTCTAATCCTCCTCTTCACATGCTCTTGGCTTTTGTTCCTTGACCCTAGGGCACATGTGTGCGGACTCTCATGTCTCACATGTGCATATGTTATGCGCTGCAATTGCCTCTGTTAGGTGGACCAAAACCCAGCTATAAGATTCCTGCGCCGATCCATTTCCTCCCCGCGGGGCATCCAAAATTGGGATGCCCCGCTGTGTAAACCCCCCCCCCAGGACGCCCGCTGCACTTACCTGAATCCCGGTCCAGCAGCGCATGTGCAGGCTGCATCTTGTGCTTCTCTCTAGCAGGGTGCGCTCCTTGTTAGAGGGAAGCGCAAGATGTGGCCGCCAGCGCACTCGGTGTCACTGAACTTAGACCTCACTTAGACGCCCATAGCTCAGCAGCTCCGAGCGCGCTAATTGGAGGAGCGGCCGCGCATGCACCGTAGGACCGAGGTGAGGTGGCTGCGGTGATCAGGTGTTCACACAGTGCGGCACCCCTGATCGGGGTTCCCCGGGGAGTGTACCAAAACCAAGGATAGTCAAAATCCTGGGTTTTGGTCCACTTTAACATGAAGATCGGGAGCACAGTGGCCGCATTCCCAGCAGCTTGTGTTCTTCCGTCTCAGGCCTAACCGAATGGCTGGGGGCGGGAGCGCGCTCACAGTCCAAATATGTGGAGATGCAGCCGCAGATGTTTACATCAGCGAGAGAGCCCGGAAGCAGGTGAGTGTAGGGGCGCCACGGGAGGGGGTCTGGGGGTTCACACAACTTGCCAATAATTTTGTAAATAGTGAATGGATCAATCTGACTGGGGGTATCCTCAGTATACTTCTGTCAAATGTTAAGGAGTCTCTGATGGTTGGTGGGTTATTCATTGAAATGCAAGTAGACCCAATGAATAACCCTAATCCTAGGGGGTACACATATGTCTGGGGGGGGGATCCTTAACATATTAAGGGATATCAATCTATTGAGAGGCTGTATCACTAATCCACACCACTTTATATAAGAATACATAAATGGTTTTATCAAAGGATCAAAGCTAAAATTAACTAATGCTACCTGACTATCCCCCATCTGCCTACCCATTTTTCTGCCTGCCTGATCACCCACATACATGCCCCTCACCTACCTACCCTATTTACCTGTCTGCTCACACACCTATCTACCCATCAATCTTAATGTCTACCCATCAGGACAGGAGAGCAAAGACTTCAGTATGGTTCCCAGCTATGAAGAGGGGACCCCTCCAGTTGGCCCTAATGGCCACCCAGACTTGAAGCCTGCAGGCTGACACTCTATTGCTGCTGGCATAAATGATGGGCTGGTTTGTCTTGGAGCCCTATTCAAACAAGGGACAAACATCACCTATAGTTTATAGTACCAGACTTTATACAGCAAATATTGTTTTGGGCTGCCCATAACATATAATATGATAGCTGGGCCTCTTATTTGTTATTTGAACTTCAGATTCCTTTATATCCTTTATATATACTGGAGCTCATTTCAAACTAGGGGCCAAGTCATCACATATAAGTTACACGGGGGTCCAGAAAATAGAGCTTTTATTATGTTTGGGCCCATAACATACGTATATTGTGATGGCGGAACTCCTATTCATATAACTTTATGGCCAGATTAGTAAGGTAAGCCTGGCTGCCTGGGGTCAGAGGCTCAGTTTAAACTAGGGGCCAAGCCATTATGCAGTGGTGGCCCAGACTTTTCTGCTGTATAAGCCCCCAAATTTCCAGATGGCAGCCCTGCCCACATAACCTAAACTACCCATCTACTTAGGAGATGCATGGAGTTCAGCTTACTTTTGGTGGGTGGGGTTCATATACAGCACCGATGCACAGCACTATGTAGAGTGGTTTTGAAACAGGGGGCTTTTTCACTCTAGAAATTGGTTTGTATTTTGTTTCTTAGTGACATTGGTTACTGACAAATATAGGGAATGTATGTATTGGTCTGATAGAGAGATAGAGAGTTTTAATCAATCTAATGTGTTAAGTCAGGGGGTGGGCAACCAGTTCCAATTTACATGCAGACCCATGGCATGCCCCCTCCATCGCAGTTAATGGAGTAGGCGTGCCAGCATAACTGTTGGCTGGAAGCAACTGTTGCAGACAATGCAACCTTGATGGCACTGGGTATTTGATCTGATGTTCTGGTAACGGTACAAGTGTCCGACTACCACCGATCAGCTGCTGGGAGACACAAGGCAAGCATCCATGTGAAAGGTAAGGTATTTTAATTTGAGTAATTTAATTTTCCGGTTCAACTGGACTATTACTTAAAAGGAAAAAAAAATACTATATCTGGCATCCACCAGGTTTATTGCCCAGGGGCTTCTATCACACTTGTATGGACATTCCAGATGAAGGCTTAAACCGGACCTCAGCCCAGTATGATTGTCCAGAGTCTGTCAGCATATATCTGATCATTTGAGTCAGAAATCGGTTCTTTCTCTTAGCTACCCCATTTTGCTCTGATGTGTATTTGCTCTTTTGATGCTCTATTTCATTCTGCTCTTGTACATTGTGTCCTGTGAATTCACCTCCATTGTCACTCCGAAGTATGAGAGATTTCCTCTAAAACTTGTTATTTGCCTTTACTATATAGTCCTGCAATTTGTCAAGAACTGCACTTTTGTGTTGCATTATGCAAGTGACTGTGTATGACTGTTGCCTCCAGGTGTAGGTGGGTTTAGGGGACCACATACATCACTATGAACTAGGTCAAGTGGTGTTGAAGTTCTTTTCTGACTGACTTTAGGATATACTTAAGTGTTGCTCTTGCAGCTTTGGATTTCATGCAAGATTCACACTTAACAGTGACTGGACAAGGGGATACTGTTAGATTCTTTGTCAGATTCCTCTTTTGTAGTTTTTGTATGTATTTTGGGTGTCTGTGAGCTACGCGCCGGTGCCAAATGTTAAACAGTCATTGTGTTTATGACTGGAATTTTACAGTCATTTGGCTGTCAGACACAGATAAGGGTCCTCCATCTAGATCAGGAACATAAAGCATATCTTTTACTGGTATGACTAAATTGTGTTCTTCGCTGATACTCATCTATGAATCTGGTCTTTACAAATGCTAGTGTCTCCAGCACATTGATCAGTTCAGTGTATGTATTGGGTAAGCTGCACAACAACAGGGCTGCGGCATGATATATGTTATATATGCACTGTTATATTCTCACCAACTGATCTGAGTTGTGCAATCACTTGCAGCAAGGCATTTGTTATGCTCCTGCATGTCCTGCTCTCTGCTAAGTTTCATTTTGTAAAGTTTCCTCAGAAGAAGCAACTTGCTGTTTAAACTGGATCTCTCATGCAGTCTTTTCAGTACACCCCACGTGCATTTCACTGTTTTCTCACTGTGTATGTGAATAAACTGATTGCAGAGTGCTGGGTGGCGAGTCAAATCCAATTAGACATTTGTGTCTTTACTGGCTGGCTTTACTGAAACATGGGTGCAGTAAGTGTAGGTCACCTTACATGGTGGATAACATAGACAGCAAAGGAGGTCATAGAGATCCCCTCAATGTACAGAAAACACAACATGCAGTAGAGAATGTACATCAGAGACTACACATTGTTATATGCGAACAGCGAAATCTACTGTCATAAATGTAAATTGCATTAACCTAGCAATATAGACACAGATCACATACAGAGACTAGCTGTAAGCTGTTGCACAGTATCCCCAACACAGACAAGGAACAACTGTTCCTCGTGGATTGGTTGTGTATTTATCTTTGAGTATTTTGTAGATTGGGAGGATCTTAATTTAGGGCACCCCATTAAATAGGGCAATATTCCTTTAGCTGAGTGAAATCCAATGGGGAGATTCAGGCTATAATGTCCACTCCTAAACAAGGATGGCCCAGATGAAAATAACCTCTGAAGCCGATACTTCCAGTTCACATCAAGACAGTGCCCTAATTTCTACTCACTTCTGCCAACTTTCTTGATTCTCTTTCTACAAACAAACTTTTAAATGCACACTAATGAAGAAAATAAAGGCATATGGCTCTGAATAAAGATGAACTAGATTTTTTTTGTGAAGTTCAAATTTGTTTAAGAGTAGGCACGTATTTCACTTTTCAGTAACAATGTGTGACTCATTTATAAATTAGAATAAAAAAAGACGCCTGATTTTTTTAACATGTAGCACATATGGAGCGCTAATGATGGCAGACAGAGAACAGGTTTTTAGGGGAGACTTGTTTATAGAAAACGTTTTGCCTTTATTTTGTTTAAAGCAAACCCCCCCAATATTAAAATACTGAGGCTCCCACTTCTGACCTGTTTCTAGAATGTATCAACTTTGTTCTTAATAACTTTACATTTACACTTACAATCAAAAATGGCTCCATTGCAGCATGTTATGGATTTCCAGATTACTTGCTGTCAGTTTTTGGGCCTCTTTACATCTAAATTTATGACCAGATTAGGATGGCATAATGGATTGATAAATTGTCATGAAATGATGGCGCATCTTAAAACTGGCATTATGGTTTATGATTGTAGTAAACTATCACAGAAATTTCGTTTTCCTTACAGTGGAGAGCGGAGCGATCTGTCTCATTGCCACAAATCAAGGCCAGCCAGCATTTGTCTGTCGCACTCTACGGTTACACAAATCAGTATTCCAAACTGGGATATGCATGCTCTGACCTGAATTTAAATCTGCGTATTTGTTCCTCAAATAAATTAAAAAGTTACCATCTTTCCAAGGAGAACCACAGAGCCTGCACAAGGCACTATGTGACAGGGATACATTTGAGGGTTGGTAGGCTGAAAAAACTATTTAAAAACTATAAAAAAAAATACATAATCCAAATAAACAGCATCTTGATAATATGAGGCCTAACAATCAAGTTATCACAATCTTTATTTGATCCTTTGTTTTAACTTTTATCCTTCCTTCCTAAATCCTTCTCTACCCCAACTGTGTTCCTCCTCTGATGCGTCTCCACTGCATTGTCTCCACGACATCACTGTTTTTTTTCAATGGAGTAATCTAAAAAAAGATGATGGATGTCAGGGCAAAAACCTCACAGGGATGGCAAAAGAGAGGCTGCCTGTGAAAATAGAAAATATGTGTCACTGCAAATACTGGCTTTGGAAGAACGTTGACCCTGTGGCGGAATATTCATAAATCAAGTTAAAAAAAAGAAACTCTTAAATTCCATTACAGTCCCCCATGTTTCTGTCATTATTCACTGTTTTTTTTCTGCTGTTCTGCTTGTTTCCCATTTCCAAAATCTGCAACAACCTGAGGGCTGCCTAGGGACTGTGCACCACCCACCATCTGGGGCTTGACCAAGGAAACAGAGTGATTATGAACCCACTAAAGGGTACTAGGCCTCCCTTGCCCCAGGTAGTCGACTGCTTGCCTCTCTAATGGAGCTGAGGGGTTGTCCCTTTGTGTTTATGTTCCTAGTCTTATATTCTGCATGTATGTGCTGTGTTTCCAGTCTGTGTCTCTGCCTGCCTGTGTCAGCATTTTTAGTCCAGTCTATTCAAGTCCTGTTCCCTGATTATGGATCCGCTGTATGGTGCCAGTGCTACTGTGCTTTGAGTAGTTGGCCGTTTGCCTCTCTGGTGGCACTGATGGGTTGTTCCTTTGTGTTTACAATCCTAGTCTGTTACTCCTGGTTGTCTGGCTGTTCTTAGTCAGTAACTCTTCCTGCCCGTTACCAGTCTGTGACCCTGTCCACTTGATCCCAGCCTGGGACTCTACCTACCTCTTCCTGGCCCATGCCTGTGTTTCCAGTTTATGTCTGTGTTAGGTCCTGTTCCCCATATGCAAATTAATGTGTGCGACTATGATCACGGCCTCTGTCTACACGGAGAAATGAAACTTTTGACTAAAGGCTCCTTCAGTTTCCTGTGCCACACCCCTTAAAGTGGACCAAAACCCACCACGATCGGCCTGGGAATCTTTAAGATCAATTCTCTCGCCCGGGGCATCCAAAATTGGGATGCCCCATTGTGCGAAACCCCCCAGGTCGCCCCATACACTTACCTTGTTTTCCGGTTGAACGGCTTATGTGCAGCCACTATTACTATGCCCACACCAGGCATTAGATGAAGCTTAGACAACGTGACATCAGTGGCTCTAAACGTGCTGATTGGACGAGCATCCGCTCATGCGCCGTAGGACTGGGAAGACGTGAGTTGGATTCGGTGATCTGGTGGGTTTCACACAGCGGGTGAACCCTGATCAGGGGAAAGGAACAAAACCCAGGATAGCCAGAATCCTGGGTTTTGATACACTTCAAACTAGGAGATTTCCAAACTTCTCTGAGTATCTGTTGATCCTGTATACCTGGGCCAGGCAAAAGCATTGCTTACCACCCATCTACAGAAGCCCTTAGATTTAAATCTAAAAATCCCTGTTCCTAGCTCAACAAGGGGGTAGTTACACCACTGTGGTATCTGCATATTTGCCACTATTTGAGAGCTTACTTATCCAGTGTTAGATGGCCATAGAGAACCCAGGGAGAATATATCCCACTTAACCCAGACCCTGTGCCATAACTGACTCACCCAACTTCTAACACTCTCTTCACTCCATGCCTTCCAGATCTAGCCCCAACCCTCCCCCATACCTGGCCCTACCCTACCTAACAGCTAAGACACCCTAACCCATGTTTTTCCTATGCAATGCTATAGTGTAAGCATCAAGGCTGGGAGAGAATATATACTCCCCTGCCTCAATATCTGCCCCATCATCAGTACCACCTATATCCACCTCTGACTATGAATTGTCCTTGCCAAGCTGTAGCCTCATCTACAAACGTGTTCACTGACCGGCTGGGAAGTACATTACTTAGCCTCTATGTTTACCAGCCACAAAGTATAATTGTTAAAAAATATTCAAAATCGATATTACAGGGTCAGTGTGTCTGCTCCACCTTTTCTCCCACTGAGTTATGGACTCCAAAACAAGTTGGATACCAATGGGTCTTTAGCACTTATTGCTTGTTTGGAGCCAGTGTATCATCATTGCATCTTTGCTTTACCTTAGATTAGGTTTGTCAACCAAAGACGATTTTATGCCACTAAGGAATAAGGAAGCAAAAAGATCTTCAGTAAGATGCAGACAAGAAATGGGTGGAGGATCCAATACCCCTCTATCACCAAGAAAAGCAACGAACACAGAATGTTCCAATTTGAACATTGCGGATAATATCATATCTTCTTTTCAGGATGGGATAGAGGGTCATTTTTAAAAATTAAGCCACACCCCCTCATTGGGAGATGGAAATAGAAGTTATGTTATAATAGTTGCAATAATATAGACAATTAGAGGCAAAATAATTGTTTATTGATGCAGATCTGCATGTTAAACCTCTAAGAGGAACAAATGGGAACAACGAGAGACAGGGACTCAAAAGAGGGACAGTTCCACCAAATGAGAGACAGTGGAGAGCTATGGATAACACTATACCATTATAGCAGATGTACACAGTAGCTTGCAGCTTTATGTTCGTTTACTGTTCCTGGGGACTCATAACTAACCTTAACTACTCACTTCTATCATCATCGAGCCTTGCATTAGAGGGATACAGACCTTTCCCCATGGGAGCTCCAGTTGGTGCAGCAGTCACACATCCTCCATTAGTAGACATGGTTCAATGCAATGTGCTGTTACTATTTTGGCTTTTTAAAGAATCTTTACGTGAAGGGGCATCTTAAATAAAATCTCCTGGGGGGATTTTTAAAAGGCCACTATTGGGGTTATTTAAGAAGAGATAGCGGCAGGTAGTACCTCATAGCGGCAGGCAGCGTCTTGTGAACGCAGGGCACTGTAGGCAAAACCACATTTATGAAAGCAAATCTGGTGAGCGCCTCTAACAGCGCCATGTAGCATACGATGTATTATTACAGACGGCTCAGCGTATAGCGCCGGCGCTCTAGCTTCCAGACTGACCTTTCGCTCAGTGTCGCTCTCCCATACTTTTCAGTGGACGTTTATTTGCTTGTGTTTAAACAGCGTGTTTGACATTTGACATTTTTTTTTTTTGCTCAAATCATTGTGTGACCTCTCCTGGCTACAAACAAACACTTTTAGAAACTTTTTTGACTTTTTATATTTTTATGCAGAATTGTCATTACAGGTCTGGAACTAAAGTGTTAATGTCACAGTGTTCCAACAATGTCATTCCATGTGTTTTCGCTTTGTTACAGGTGTATATGTGTTTAGAAACAGACTCAGCGTCTGGCGCTCTATGCTATAGCGACAAGATTTAGAGCGCCGATGCTGTGTGTCCTTTTTTGATGTATGGTGTGGAGTGGCGAGAGTCGGTCGCACTGAGCTGGTGCTACCTTCCGCTCGCTGCAGCGCTGTACTGGTTTTAAAGAGCCCAACATACATCTCATTCATCAATGCTGGCCAGGTTACTACAGCGACTGAGGCACTTTGTTACAGCGGCCAATACCCACTTACAGCATGAAGTATTGGTCGCTCTAAGCGCTGCTATGCAAACGCTCATCTGCTGATACCTGGCGCTAGTAATGAACCAGCCTCCACAATATCTTTTGACTGGAGGTACGCTTCTGTTGGAACTTTATCAGTCGCTGAAACATTGATACAAACTCTGGTATTAAAAATAAGTGTTTCATTATGGTAAGGTTTGATTTGGCATCTTTTACTTTTGCAGATGAAGTATAGGAACCAATCATTTCATTAGAGACATTACTTTGAAGTGTGTACAGTGCAGTGATTTCTAATTGCAATCTGAATTTGATCTGGGAAAGTTTAAGTGTGTTTTCTGTTGAGATTGGCACGTCAGTCATCAACATGATTTGTTCTCTTAAGGTTTCATTATTTCTCGCACATCTGGATGCCGATGCAGAGATCACCTGGACCTGCCTTGTTAGCGGCTCCACACCGAAGTAACCTGATTTGATTTTGAAAAATCTTTACCACTGTTCAACCCTACACAAAATACTGTGGCCAGAAATTCATTTTCTTCTCATATCTTTCTTAAAACAATTGTCTAGCTTAGTTTTTTGCACTGATCTACATATTAACCCCATCCCATGTAGATAATTAGTATCCCCAGGAAAACATTAGCATACCTCCCAAATGTCCCTGATTTGGAGGGACTCTTTTGACTCCATGTTCCCTAATCCCTCTTTGAGGTGTAACATGCAGATCTGCATCAATATATTTTTAATTTGCCTATTTAAAATGTTTATATTGTTGTAACTGTTAGAACCTCTCTCCTATCCGCCCCACAATGAGGGTGTGTCGTAATTTAACAAATGTCCCTCTTTCCCA
This sequence comes from Gastrophryne carolinensis, assembly GCA_027917425.1. Lineage (NCBI taxonomy): Eukaryota > Metazoa > Chordata > Amphibia > Anura > Microhylidae > Gastrophryne > Gastrophryne carolinensis. The sequence continues at coordinate 256,430,639 of CM051235.1, forward strand.
CTCTGAAAAGTTAGAAGAATTCCAGAATTTCCCCAATGTCCAATGAGAGCTGCCCACTGAACGGATGTAATTTGTCAGATGGCTCTCATTATTTACAATGGGGAGAACACGCTGCAATATCCTCTGCATCCCACGCGTCATCCGCCCCAGCCATTCAGATAGGGAATTCAAAGATAGCCTTTGCCAAAAGATGTAAACATAGCAAACAGCCTTCATTGGCTGAGTGCCGCGCATCCGCTATAGAACGGAGGAGAGGTGAGTATTGGCGAACTGGGGGGGGGGGGGTCACATCATCATCTTAAATCCAGATGCCCCCAGGGAACAGAACAAAACTGGGAAAGTCTTTCTTTAACCACAAGCCTTCAGTGGTTATCCAGCACAGAAACTGGACGCATGGCGCTCACGTCTGTAGTGAGCGCCGCCATTGTTCCAGGTGCAAGAATGACCTGCCCACGTGAGTGCCATGCAGCCAATCACAAAGCTGGATTCCCAGTAGAGGCTTGTGGTTAAGGTAAGCTTTACGCATGCTCCGGGGGTTATGTGTGCAGGGAGCTCCGGCATTTTGGATGCCCCCCTCCCGCTTTAAAGTTTATTTCGCTTCATATCTGGCTTTTCGTCCAGCTGCTTCAATGCCGGACTTTAACAGCCCACTTTGTGTCTCAGAAACCAAGCGGGTCTGTAATCAGACAGAGAAATGAAGGTGGAAGTGTACAGGGTACAAGTGTACAGGGAGTGTGAAGAGGTACGCTGCAGAAGAGACAGATAGTGGCAACAGCGCAAAAGATCACTGATGCCAATAACAAAGTTGGCTGCAGAAGCTAATGCAATGGCTACAGCGGATTCCTTTTTAGGGACATCAGTTAGCTTTACATTCAACCCAACACCTTGATCAATAGCCAGGTGCACAACAGCCCTTCTGCAATATGTCCGGCCAATATAATACCCCCCCCCCAGTAATAGACCTAATCCCTCCATAAATAGCAATACACCAGCATACCCCTGCCTCTCCACACAAAATAACAAGCAATGCAGCAGAGTATCCCCCAAACCCCCCATAACAAGCTATGCAGCCGTTTTAGTGTGCAATTTGGGGCATTTAACACAGCGGAGCATCCCAAAACTGGATGATCCCGGGACACGGAACAAAACCCGGGATAGCCAAAATCCCAGGTTTTATTCTGCTTTATTCTCATTTTGACCATACCCAATATTGGTCCTTTTGCTTGGGACATACCAGTTTGGGATGGCCTTGCCATGCTATGTGAACACCCCCGGATCACCCACAAAACCTGCTTTTCTCGCGGTCCCACAGTGTATACACAGGCTTGTGTCCAATCAGTGCTGTATGCAAATAGAAATACGGCATAGTGAAAAGGGGTGCAGCCGCATTAACGGTCCCCCAGCGGTCTGCACTGCTCGCTCCCATCCCCAACCTACCAGAATGACTGTATGTTGTAGTGGACCCCTGGGGAGCAGAGTTTGTTTTGGTGATACCTGGGGTTTAACAAAACCGACGATGCCCCAGGTATAGGCAGAGCACAAAAACAGTTTCCCCCCAGCCCCATATGCCTATTAACTCTGTGAAAAAGCTTACCTTTTTCATTTATGGTGGTGGTAGACTAGGGCTCTGCTGTGCCATGCTGCCTGATCATTGATGGTGTCGCCGACCTCCCCCCCCCATTCTTGCACCTCACTGCCGATCATCCAAAATGTGTCTGACAAACAAACAAACGCTGTTAGAGAACATTAACATCATTGGTGGTGCAGTGGCTCCAATCTCCCCCACTTGCAGTTACCCGGCACATGATGTTTAACGAATCATCCAATGGTGTCGCAATGACTACACCCTTTAACCCCTGCTGTGAGCCAGCTCCTTCCAATTACAGGAGTCAGTCCAGCACGCTCCAGGGGTTAGGGAGCAGGACCACTACGCCACCAATGAGTGATACATTAAGCAGCACACGCCAGGTAACTGCTTGTATGGGGACCACTGCACCACCAATGATTTTAATGTTCTAACAGCATTTGTCTATTTGCCAGACTAGTCAGAGTGGTGAAGGGAAGTATTGTTTTGCTATAAATAAGATAAAGCAAGTTTAGGAGTTTTTGTGAGTTCTGGTTGAATTTTCAAGTGAGGTTGTATTATAAGTGAGGGGACTTTTCATTAAGGGACTTTATAGTGGGGGGACTGTTCAAGTGTTTAATTGCCTATGTGTTATAGAGCTAAAATAAGAAGTTTAACGCCTTAAACTGGGATAATGGCTAGCCACATTGGAAGTCAACTTCAGTGCACAATTTTTCATATGAGCAGCAGTTCCAGGGTGAATACCGCTGTGATAAATGTGAGCATATTGCACCATTGGAAGTTCTGGTTAGAGATCTGAAGGTGCAAAGTGCAACACTGAGGGAGATTGACAATATGGAAAAGGGCATTCTGCTCACTGAGCAAGCATTAAGTGGGGTAGAAACAGAGGGTGGAGTAATAGGTCAGGAGGAGCAGATAAGTAGCTGGGTATATGTAGATAGAGAGAGTAGAAAGGGAGCACAGAAACGAAAGGCCAACCTAGCAGAAAGTGCACCCTAGCAAAATTGCCAACTTGGGTAATGATGTAAGAGTGTTAGGGCCTTATTCATAAAGGGATAGCTTCAGGTAGTGTCTTGTAAACGACAGGTAGCAACAGGTGAACGCCGGACACGGCACACAATTACACATTTATCATGCAGATTCTGTTGAGCGACTGGGATAACGCAATGTAACTTCCGATTCATCATTATCCCAGCCTCAGCGTACAGCGCCGGCGTTCAGCCTTGCAGAGCGTCAAGTCTTACCTCTCGCTACCTGCCGCTCTCCCATACATTTCAATGGATGTTCTTTTACTTCTCTTTAAACAGGGTTTTTTTTTATTTCATTTTTTTAAATTCTCATATAAGGTTGGGATCTCTCCTGGCCTTGGAAAAGCCATTTTTTCATTTTATTTTAATTTTTTATATATTTATGCAGAATTGACATTACAGATCTGGCATTAATGTGTTCATGTTACAATGTTATTACAATGTAATTCCATATGTTTTCGCTTTGTTACTGGTGGATACATGTTAAAAAACAGCCTTTAATCACATAGCCCCTGGCGCTCTGGCCTACAGCGAAGCATTTTTGAGCGCCGGCGGAGTGTAAGGCTGGTTTTTTTATGAATATGGTGTGAGTCAGTCGCAATAACCAGTCGCTACCATTCGCTCCTATACAGCTCTGTACTGGTCATATAGCGACTCCCCACAATGTATTCATCAATGCTGCACAGCGACTGAGACGCTCTGAACTAGCGAACCACGGCCGAGCACAGCGACAACTAGTGGGCGCTCTGAAATCTGCTCTGCAGACGCTCATCTGTCACTACCTGCCGCTAGTAATGAATCAGCCTGCCCGTCTCCCCCCACTTGCGTGATCTAGAAGTATCCCCCTATGGGGAACCATGTTCCTTAACACCGTGAACAGAGAGTCTGGCCTGGATGACCGGGCTAGGAGTATAATATATTTTGGGGCAAATTCAGACCACAGTTGTTTAGCAGGAGATGTTGTGGAAAAGAAAATACTGGTTATAGCATGTGTATTATTTAGGTGGACGATAACAGTACATTGTATAACTGTGCTGGTAAATATGTGGAATATTACTTTAAAAAAAGATCATTGAATAAGAAGAGCGTACCTAGCGGATACTGCTTTCCCTAACAGCCGGGAGGGCAGCCCAGCTAGTGAGCGGGTGGTTGGAATTGCAGGTAGGACTAGACACTAGTGCCCTTATTCATCAAGCGATAGCGCCAGGTAGTGTCTGACGAGCGCCAGGTAGCGGCAGCTAACGGCGACTACCGACTCAAGTACGCCCGCGGCGGTCACAATGACGCATTTATCAAGCAAAATGAGGCTAGCGCCGGCGAGAGCGACGGCTAGCGCGGCATTCATCATGTAGCCGCCTGGACCGAACAGCGCCGCTGCAAATTCCCTCACAGCGCCAGGTATGAGCTGTCGCTCCCTGGCGATGTCCAATGCATTTCAATGGAGCAATCTATAATAATTCATGATTAATTGGTAATATTTTTTTTTTTGATTTTTTTAATGTCAAAAATTCGGAGACCATTTCTGCAATGTTAGGATTTATTTTTAAGTCCAAAAAAAAAAAAAAAAAAATATGTGCAGAATTGATCTAACAGGTCTGAGATTAATGTATTCATATAACGGGATGATTCTAAAAACATGTATAATGTTACATTCAAAAAATATGGTTGTTTAGGGGTTAAAAACTAGTTAATACAGATCGGCGCCAGCGCTCTGGGGTTTAAACAAGGAATGGACAGCGACAGCACATTCGGAGCGTGATTTTTTGATGAATATGAAGCTAGCCGTTCGCTCTGCCCATTCGTTGTCAGGCGCTCACATACAACGCTGGACCTGTGAAACAGCGACTCCCCAGCCCGTATTCAACATTACCGCACACCGACTGAGTCGCTGTCATCAAGCTAATGCCGGCCAAGCACAGCGAATACTGTCTGGCGCTGAAAAAATCACGCTACAGTCGCTCATCTGTCGCTACCTGGCGCTATTGATGAATCGGCCTCTAGGACTAGTGGTTAAAGGGGATTCTATTATCAGACGAACTGATAGAATAATTCGGCGCAAAGACCACTTTAACCAAATGGTTTGCTAGCAAAAGATTGTGAGGATGTAGAATCCTTGTGGGCAGAAGTGTGGGGCATTGTAAACAATGTTAAAATACATTTTTGTGTACCGTAATCTATAAACCCTCTAAACATAACTGAGGAAATAGAGGGTCCGCTGCATAAACGGATAGATAGAGCAGGTATTGACTGGAGACATGAGGGTCGATTCAAAGAAACATGTAACAGCTTTGATTTGGGTGCCGATCATCCTATTTTTCCCGTACGCTCGTGCGTTCGTATGAACTTGCGAGTGATTCTATAAGCAAATACGTTTCTATCCTAAAATGTACGTCCGTTCGTATGGCAGTTCGGGAATCAGACCTATGTCAGTTTCCATCCTGAATTTTCCGTTTCATTTCTCAGGTTGCAACATTGGTTTTGTCCTTTTTCCTTTTTTGTCTGGACGTAAATCCTTCTGATCTTGCGGCTGCGCACTACAAACTTACCTCATTAAAGTGCATTCTAAATATTTGGTCTTTTATTTTTCTTTATTTCATTCATTTTGTAGTAACCAACCATTAATGAATGCATTTGCATAAGTAAATCTTACTTTGTTTAATTTTTAGTTAACTTGCATTTTTTACTTGTGGATTTAATTTTAATATTTTGGCTTCAAATGGTACAACTTAAAATTTTTTGTGTGGTTACCCACACCCTCTACATACAGATTTGCTCTCAAAAATTATAAAACACCCAGCAACTTCTGCATGTTATGAGCCTAGAAACAGCCAAGATGGCGGCTCAGGTATTCTCGGGCAGCCTGCAAACAGAAAGGGCCTTGTGACTGTGTTGCTCTGCATTCTTTGATTTCTGACCTTTCCGTGCCCCCAGCTCTGCTGTGTCTGTGCAAAATACAGCAGTAACCCACATCCTGCACTTTATCCCGCTCTCCTCTCCTCAGTAAGTGTGATGCATCTGACCAAAGATGTGCTTAAATAATTAAACAAAGCAAAGGTAAACAACTACACCAATAAATGCAATCTAAAAATATTATTCTAGTACATCAATTTAAAAATAAATAACAAAGGACATAAGTTTCTTTAATTAACGCAAATATATGGATTTATTGCAAAATAAAGGTTTACATGCAAAGGACTAATTAAGGTCCACATTAAAATGCTTTTATAAGGCATACATGAATCAGGTATGCATTGCCATACAATTTATGGCCTCGGCCATGCTGATACATGCAGTTCATTGGAGCTCAAGACGCGCAGACTCCTCCACATAGCCAAAAAACCTGTTCAAGAACAGCAATCCGACTGCTAAAAGGTGTCGGCAGTGGCTTTCTATTAAAACGTATTTAGAGGTTGGAAAACTGCTCTCTGAATTACACGTAAACACATCCGAGTATCCTAAGTTTTACGTTTTGATCCTAAGTTTTACGTTTTGATCCTAAGTTTTATGTTTTGATCCTAAGTTTTACGTTTTGATCCTAAGTTTTACGTTTTGATCCTAAAATTTAGGAACGAACTTCCGATGATCGTAAGAGCATATACGAATTCGTACGTAGGCTCGTGCGAGTCGGAAATGGCCAAAAAAACAGGAAAAAATGACTAACACCCACCCAAACTTACGAATCTCGATCCGAAATCAATTAACTTTTGCTCTTTGAATCGAGGGGATGGTTCTGCTTCTACTACAAGGGGGAGAGCATTCCTCAGCTTGCTACAAGATGATAACTATATGAATCAGTTCCTGGAGGCACCTACATTAACAGTTACTATTAGCTGTAAAAAAACAAAAAATAAAATAAAAAATAACTTTCCCTACTGCAACACCCATGCTTGAACTTGATGGACATATGTATTTTGCAACGTTATAAACTATGTAACAATGTAGCAGCCGGCGGTAGCTGTTACTCAGTAACACTGTGTGGCCAATGGCTGCTACTATTAGTATATAGTAGGGAGCCGCGTCCCATCGCCTCACGGACCTGCCACCCCCCTATCCCGCATCCCTCGCTCACTGCCTGCCACCACCCGATCTGCCCAACACCGGTGGCCGCCACATGCTTGCCTGCTCACTGCCCCCCCACTTTGCCGCTCACCAGCCATCACCCACCCTCCCGCATCCGTCACTCACCGGCTGCAGCCTTCCCAAATGCAGGCCTACCAGGATTTTGTCCATTAGGCCCTATGGCCAGATTGCCTCTGTTGTTAGCAAGCTGTTGGTAATGAAGGCAGGGGACACTTTGGTGATCAAGGTAATATCCCAGTTTGGCATCCCTTAAAGCAGCCATATAAGCTGCAGCATTAGCTCCCCATAGTTAGGCTGGGCTAATAGGTAAATGAACTGGAATGTACACTGCCACACCATAGGAAGCCTGAAAACAAGCAGAGGAGTGGCAGCTGCATCCCCCATTTTCCTTCTTCCACCAGTGACTAGCTAGGTACACTGCAACCTTCTGCCTGAGCTGTGCACAACAATGTTAAAGTGCATTTTGCCAAACCCTAGATTGGCACAGGAGTGTAGATGTGGGAAGTAGTTCTGCATGAGCTGTAATTTGGGCTTCCTGGGTTTCTTAACTTAGCAACTTGGGGTGCGAGGGGGGTGTTACAAGTCCCTATAGTCCTTTTTAACTATAGGTCTGCTCTAAAACAAATTACACGTCTAAAGAAAAAGAGAGAGCTAGAGGAACTGTCCTAAGCAGAATAATGAAATGATCTGAATGTATTCAGCTTCGGTTAATGGAAATACAACCAGCTTATATAAATGTGTAAATGGCACATATAGTAAATTCAGATAAGTGCTCTACTTTAAAGCCAACAAAAAAGGCAAGAGGCCAACCCCTGCTGCTGGAAATGAAAAGGTTTATTCACCGGCTGTAAAAGGGAATTTTCACTGTAAAAGCTACACGGTACATGGGAGGCATAGGTTACATTGTCTTAAAAGAATTTCTTTTTATTTCACTGACTTCTGGACATGTTAAAGTGATATCCTGTAAGAGGATGTAGAATGCGGAAATGGATTTTTTCCTATTAAAGCAATGTAGACCAGAATGTTTTTCTGTTGGTCTTTTTCTTTTTGTTCATTGCGCTCAAGAAATGTGCAGAGGAAAGGAGGAAAAGAAGGAACTAAGAGAAGGAAACACAGCCTGGGGAAGAGAGGGGGAAAACAGAAGAAGACAAAAAAAGCTAAAGAAAGACAATGGCCCTTTTATTTGGTATATCGGTTATCGCTTAACCAATATCATTATCGGTCAAATGTTTTAGAACACCTGCATTTTTTAATTTTTTATTGATATTTAATCAGTTTAATGCCTAAAATGTACTTTGAAGATGAATAAAAATAATGGATTACTTTTGGTTTAACAAATTAAATGCAGATTATTGACTCTTAAAGAGGAACAGCACACAGAAATTTCACTTTCTCATATGCTGTTCCTCTCAGGAGGAGGGGGGGATCGGGGGGATTGGGATGCCCTGCTGTGTGTATCCCCCCCCCCCCCCCCATGTCACCCCATACACTCCCTTCATTTCGCTCCCACGGTGAGCTGGACTGAGTGTTGCGTCAGTGCGCTCGCTTTCAACTGGCTCCCTAGCTCAACTAGCCAGTGGCTGATATAACAGCTTTACTCAGTCAAGGCATTCTTTCTACATTTATCTTGAGATATTGGGGTTGATTCAGAGCTAGGTGAGAAAACTCACTCCTTTTTTAGGAGAGAAAACTGCCATTCCCTTTCATCATCTACCTTGGGGCTGATTCAACACCAGGTAGAAAATGAAAGTAAATGTCCGTTTTCTCCCCAAAAAAAGGAGTGAGTTTTCTCACCTGGCTCTGATTCAACCCCATTGTTAATAATTTTATATAATTTTTTTTTACCAAGTTGCAGAAGATTCCACACATGTGCTTCACTTGTAGGTTTCTCTGCTTTCACCCCTCTGTCCAGTTCATCCCAAACAAGGTCAATAGGGTTCGGGTCCAAAGCTTGCGCAGGCCAAGCCATTCTAAGCCTACCAGTTTATTCTTGTCTTTTAAGGTAGCATAGTAACATAGTATTAGAGGCTGATTTATTAATAGCGACATGTAGCGACAGTTGAGCGACTGTAGCGGTATTTTCACAGCGCCCGCTAGTAGTCGCTGTGCTTGGCCATTGTTCGGTTGTTGACAGCGACTCAGTCGGTGTGGATAAATGTTCAATACGGGGTTATGAGTCGCTATTTGACAGGTTCCGCGATGCATGGGTGCGCATGATAGCGACTGGTCAGAGCGACCGGCTTCCACCATATTCATCAAAAAATCACGCTCAAAAAATTCAAGCGCTGTGAAATGCATGTTTAAACCCCAGAGCGCTTGAGGCGATGTGTTAAAAGTAGTTTTTTACCCCCAAAACCACCATATTTTTGGAAACCAAAAAAAAAAAAACATTAATATCAGACCTGTAATATCAATTCTGTACAAATTTATTTTTAATTTTTTTCCCTTAAAAAAATATCTAACATGGCAGAAGTGGTCACAGAATTTTTCACATTTAAAATAAAAAAAAACATTAATAACAATTAATTATGAATATTTAAAGATTGTTCCATTGAAATGCATTGGAGCGCGCCAGGTAGCGAGAGGTCATACCTGTCGCTGTTCAAGGTCGGACGCTGGTGCTGTGGGCTGAGGCTGGAATAATGATGAATGAGTGGCTATATGGCGCTATCTCAGTCGCTAAGCAGGATTGGCTTGATAAATGTGTGATTGTGGTGGGGAGCCGGCGTTCTCGTGGCGGGGCCCGTCATTACCGGCCGCTCACCAGTCGTTACCTGTCGCTATTCCTCCATGAATAAGGGCCTTAGTCTATCCAATTCCGCCTGTATAGAAAAAAAGATACACATCAGTTCATGTATGATTGCTAAGGTAAACACATTTGACAAACAAATAAAAAAGAAAAAATTGACAGATAAGCTGAACACCTTGAGAATATCATTTTGGGACACACTAATGGACAATTTTAGAAAGCGAAAGTGGAATTATCATTTAAGCCCACCAAAGGGCCCAACAATCTTTAGTTACGTCTGCAGTCAGTTAAATAATAATAAAGGAAAGAAAGGAGGCTGTTGCAAAGTTAAAGCCAAAAAGAGACGAGAAAGGAAAAAAAAAGCAAAAAAGAGTTAATAAAATAATATTAAGAAAAGAAAAATAAGAAATAAAGAAAATCTGGAAAAAAGAGAATATTCTCACACTGATAGGAAGCCGATACTTGTAAATAAAAGCTTTTTTTGTAAAGTGAACACTTGTCCAAATTATTATTTTTAAAAATCTATTACAGGACAATGTGCCACAGATATACAATAATAATATATACAATAAGTCCCAAATTCTTAAATTGTTATCGCCATACATTTTGCAAAGTGCTTCTTTTCAACTGCTCACGTTTAGGGACTTGTTTTTGAAATGCTTGATTTCTCATATTTTTATAAACGGCTGATCCTCAACGATAATGCATGATAATGTCCACTTTCAAAATGCCAACTACTTACTCAAACATTAGCTCTAATTACACATTTCCAGTCTCTGGTGCAGCTGAATTAATTCCATTTAAAGGGACATTCCAGGCAAAGGTTTACAAAAGCCTGCATTCTGCTCACTTTGAGGCTGATTCATTACTAACGACAGGTATCAGCAGATGAGCATCTGTATAGCGGAGCCACCGCTAGTAGATGCTGTAAGCGGGTATTGGGCGCTGTAACAGAGTGCCTCAGCCGCTGTAGTAACCTGGCCAGCATTGATGAATGTGATGTGTGTTGGGCGCTCTAACGCCAGTACAGCGCTGCAGGGAGCGAAAGGTAGCGCCAGCTCAGTGCGACCAATACTCAAAAAAGGACACACACACAGCTTCGGCGCTCTAAATCTGGTCGCTGTAGCATAGAGCGCCAGACGCTGTGTGATTAAAGTCTGTTTTAGAACACATATCCACCAGTAACAAAGCGAAAACTCATGGAATTTAATGCCAGACCTTTAATGATAATTCTGCATAAAAATATAGAAAGTGAAAAAAGTTTCTAAAAATGTTTGTTTGCAGCCAGGAGAGGTCACACAAAGATTTGAGCAAAAAAAAAAATTAAAATTGTCAAACACGCTATTTAAACACAAGCAAATGAACGGCCATTGAAATGTATGGGAAAGCGAAAGGTAATTCCTGGCGCTCTGGAAGCTAGAGCGCTGGAGCTATACGGTGAACCGCCTGGATTGATACATGTGACGCTACATGGCGCTGTTATAGTCGCTCACCAAATTCGCTTTCATAAATGTGGTTTTGCACAGCTATATATGTGAGGATAAAGTGTTTTTTTTTTTTATTTTATTCTGTGGTGCAATCCCTTGCCCTTGAGTTTACAGCCCCATGCTGCAGGACTTACTAGTTGTGGGTTAAAGGGACATTCCAAGCAAAGGGAAAATTTTCTGCTGCCTGTCTGGGGCTGCACCTTTCATTCACCAGTACCTTACATTTTCTCATGAGCCCTTTTGTTGACTTTGTCAAATACAGTCCCCACAATAAATAATGTGTCAGGGACCTTCAAGGCCTGAGAGCATCATGAAATGATGAGGGGGCCTAACAAAGAAGATTGTGTACTAGGGCTTATCATGAAATGTGAAGCAGGCTGAGCAAAGTATAAATAAAAGATGTACTAGTTCTGCACAGCCAGCATGGGACAGAAAGCAGGCTAATTAAACCCTTAGCCCCTTTCATTTACCCCAGGTATTTACATACTTGAAGGGTTTGTCACAATTTGGATGAGAAAAGTTTGTAGGCACATTCAAAAGATTTTGTGATATTGTGGGGGGTTTATCAAGAACTTGAAATACTAATAAACCTGTTGTTTTCTAAGTCTCTTTTTTCCTTACTTGCTAAATCCATTAAAGTTATTGCCCTGGTTTATGCTTAGATTAATGAGCACTGAGGCATCTTCTTAAAGTAGGCTACAGCGGTATTACCTACATTTCAAATGGCCTGTTATGTGTGAGTATAAAAAAGAAACATTTCACTTAATATTCTCTTCAGGTGCTCAAACAGCATAGCCAAGTTTGCTGAGCATATTTATTTCATACAGTTTTTCCCGGCTTGTTGAATTGTAAGTGCAAGGTTAAAAATCGTCTTTATAAAGGTCATGAGCAGGTTAACAGCAAACAAATTTGACCTTAATTGGTGAACATATTAAATCAATAAAGGCTAATACCCCACCGAATCCCTGCAGAGTAATTGGTTGGCAATTAGTTTTGGTATATGGATCCCCGAGGATTTGTTGTTTTCTAATTCAATTATGGTGAATCATGGATTTGCCATTGAAAAGAAGAAAAGTGCAGCAATTGAGTTTTTATGACAGATGATTTGTAGGGATAGACGTGGCAACATTGTTTCCTGAAAGAAGAAGAATTATATATAACGATTCATATAATGTATATATATATATATATATAGTAAAGGCCTTGTCATTTAAGGAAAGCTATGAGAGGAGGAGAATCAAAACCAGCCCTGTACCACTCATTTGACACCCAGGGGCAGGCAAATACCTTGGGCCCACCAGAGGAAATTATTCTTGGGGTCCACAGGAGAATCATTATGGCGGCTCTATCAGAGGAGATCATTCTTAGACCCTGCTAGAGGAAATCATTTTTGGTGCACACCAGAGGATATCATTCTTGAGGCCCACCAGAGGAAATCATTCTTGGGGCCTACCACAGGAAATCTTCCAGATAAGATCTGTTGGTGCCCTGGTGTGCCAGTCCAACATTGGGAACAGGTGTCAAGTGCAGGAGAGGACACGGAACAAACAGTAATGGCCAGGGATCTGGACAAGTACTAACTAAATGAAGGTTATAGCAATCAAGTCATAGCCCCCGGCTTCATTTCTAGTGGTATCCTTGCGGCACAGCACCCAACCTAACAGCTCACATTGATGGTTTCCTTTGGAGCACTGGAAAGGATGGTGTTCCCTAAGGAGATTCTTTTTGCTGTCATTGACATCAGATGGCGTGAATTTTATACTGCATGTTTGTAGTTTGGTGAGATATCACAGCTTACACACCTCTTTTAATAATAGCGTAGATTAAAGCTACACTTAAAGATGAAGTCCAAGCATTTTGTAGCAACCCCTGTCCCTCCCCATCCCTCCCACTGTGCTAAGCCCAATTTGCGCAAGAAAATAAAAGACAACTCACTGGGTGGGAAGGCAATCTGCACAGAAAATGAAGCTGGGACCTTGAGTGACAGTGTCAGTCACCCAATCCCGTGCAGCAGTGTTATTGTATTGGTCTGCCACTCAAGTCCAACTGTCTTTTAAGCCTATGGCTGCCATTCAGAAGCCAACAACAAAGCTCCTAGCTTTGAAACTTAATTGGAATGTGCCTCTCTCTGCTGCAATCTGCCAACCAAGCTTACCTGCTCAGTCATTGGATTTAAGATGACCATTGCCTATCTGTTTAGGTCATCTTTTCCCTAGTTGCATGACCTGGTGCTTCACTACAACCCAGCATGTCTTCCCTTGTTGAAGACAAGGGTTGCCCTAGACTAGGGGTGTTTAACCTTTTGAGGAGCGCGGGCCACTTAAATGATTTGGAACCTGGTTTTAAACCACAATGAAGGTTCATAATTTTATAATTTGGAATAGCATAATGAAGATTTTCTACAACATTCAGGATTATTGTATGTCCTTGCACCACTTCCCTACATTCATATGTAGCAATCTCCACATGCTAGCAATGCACATGATGATTGGATTACCCTTATATATGAATATGAATATATGGATCCCTTTATAATAGCTCTCCCCCATTAGTCCCACATCTTAACCATGCCCCTCTATGCTAAGCATACAATTATAATAGAAAAACTATGTTACCAAAATAATCAGCTGAAGATTTCACCCAGGGGTGGTATCGTAAAATCAACGTCTGCACTTTAGTCCAAGTAACTGTTGTCACCTCTATTTGCCAATACACCCTCCTATATCTCTCTCTGTGCAATTGCCCATTCTACCTTTACTTGTCAGTGCCATTTATCCCTTACAATTTCCTCACAGCAGGTCAGGGGCCACAGGTTGAGCACATGTGCCCTAGGCTCCTGGTCAAGTGTTGGGTTTTGGACAATAGTACATGTACCAGTTGCTTTACAACTGTGTGATACTGATTTCCCCATGATCAGAACTCTGCTCCACTGGCCTAGTATGAAAACAGTCCTGCACAATTTCACCCTCGTCCTGCCCAATGTGATCTCATGTTGCCAAAGGATTACATTAAAGTTGACTAGTGTCTTAAACATACTGCAGGTGGTAGTGATTAGGTCAGTCTGAGTATTAACTGATTGTTAAACCATTGCTGACCTTCTGCCTGCCTGACCTTTGCCTGTGTGCTGTCTTGACCAGCCTAACCTGTTTGTGACCACAAGCTTGCCTGACTCTTTGGCTAACAATGAACCTTGGACACTGACTGTTGGCCTTGAGCCATGTTTCTGGCTACAAATTCTTTTTGGTTTGTTACAGGGAAAACTGACTATATTTGTCAATGTCAGAAAAATGCCTTGACTGCTTATCGGCTGATATCTCAGTTGTCATCTTTTCTGCACCTAAATCCTTGGGGCAACCATGTTCAGGCAGCAGGTTATGTCTAAAGGAGAACAAGTGGTTCAAGATTGGGGATTGACATCTGCTTATAGGTGGGAACCCAGCTGGGGTCTGCAATGTGGCAAAAAACGATTTATTAGCTTAAAATAAATACTCTGCAGCCTAACCCAGTCTATAAATTGTAGTCATTTAATGCTTCGAGAACATGCTCTTGGTGCTCCAATCTGACAAGGGCCATTTGTTTTGCCAGTAATATTTTTTCCCTGCTCAAAAAAGATAAATATTAAACAAGTTGAGGATTGCGCCTGTGACAAATGACTTTTCCTCCTGACACATTGGGAACAGTTTCCTCATCCAGAATACCTTCACTGGCTTCCCATGGCTCTATTGCCAAACCTGAGCGCTAGCCAATTCAAAGCCGAACACTAGACAGATTGAGGTCATCTAAGATCTACAACACGTGAATCAGGCTGAAAAATATTTCATACTCCGAAGCCTCCCTGTGACGTGCCAACTAAATTTCCAATTTTAGCAGTCCCACTGAGTGGCAGGCTGCCACCACCTCGCGGGCCCTCGCTTATCAATTGACGTTTGAAATTCTGAATTGAGAAGAAGGGAGAGATCTGTCACATCATAGCACACCAGGATGCCTTTCCATCACATATTACACTGAATAGAATACTGGAAAGGTAGAGGTTCTTGGATTTGTGAACTTTCTTAGGAATAACTTCATGTAACAACACTGGTGGGTTTTGTGCAGAGATATTAAAGCTGATAAATAGTGTCGAGCTCAGATTCATGTTAGTGTAAATTACTGCCTGAATTTTGTTTGGTTTGGCCAGACCTGGATAACAGTAATATTCAGGTCAACATATGCGGCCCCTTTTTAATGATTTTTTAAAAATAAGTGTCACCAGCCCCCTCTTAGCCCAGCCCACCAGGCTAGTAACCCCTGGGTTGGCAGCCAGCCTCAATCCCAGATAGTGTACCAAACCCAGTGGCCCTTAGCATAGGTATAGTGCTCCTCTATCCACTATGTCCATAAGGGGGTAAAAATTATTGGGTGGGTATAGCAGCAAACCACCAGGTATCTTGCCTAGCTCCCCATTTTTTAAACTTGTACAGGAGCCCTTGGAACCCCTTAGCCATTCACAAGTTGAAGTCAATAAAGACAAAAGAAGAACTCCCCCTCCCCTCTCTTGCTTACAGGATACTGGTCTGCCGCATTTACTGTCAGCATCCCCTATCAGTGTCTTTTGTGTCAGAGACAGGGGACACATTTTTGGCATCCCAATGGCATCATTTTTGGCATCCCATTAGAGGAATGATGCTCTGTCATTGGGGTACTTGAGGTATGGGCAAAGATTTACAAAGTACCACAGAACTACGTGGCACCACAAAATAGCCGTTCAGATAGCACTCCACAGGGAAAGCCGTGCTGCACCGCCTGGCACACATCACCCAACAGCCATGAAATCAGCCAATAGGCAATATCAAAACTTCCAGAGGGTGTGGTTTTGGAGGTGGAAAACCTTTTTTTTAAACCCAGCCACCACCGAGCTGGCAGCATCTTCTCTCGATGGTGGGGTGGAAAAGGGTTTTGATCTGCTTTAAGGAGTAGAGACAAAGACAAATCAGTATAGAGTTTTGTGTCATGTTCCCTTTAGAACACCAGAATTTTTACTATCCCAGTAATTGGTCCTCGTATCTGAAGCATCCCGATTTGGGATGCCCTGCTGTGTGAAACCATTCAGATCGGTCACTCAAATCACCTTTCCCATGCCGCATGTGCAGGCTCTCATCCAATCAGAGCTTTTTTAGGTTAGGGCTTAAAGGGATTAAGCAGGCATATTGCAGCTAAGCATGTTAGCAGGGCTGACCTCAAGCAAGGTGTCATGGTGACATCCATTCTCCCCTGCTTAATGCTTGAATGAGGAATTGCTGATTAGCTGTCCCTGGGTAGCCTCCCTGGCAATCCCATCTACCAATAAGAAGAGGCAGGGGGGAGGGGATCTGTGGTGCCAAATTAGCATATTCATGGTCTCTGCACCCCGCCTTGCCTCCTCAGAATTGGTGAGTGAGCTCATCTCTGCTCTTCCCCTCCCTCCTCCTAGTAATGTATGTGCAATTAATTTATGCAGGCAGAGGTTGTTTATCTTGGTACAGCTAGTGGAAGTGTCTGCAAGTGTGAGCAGGGGGGTGTAGGCGGCAAGAGCCCAGCCCCCCATAAAGTAATCACCCCCTCCCCCGTGCCAGGTATTGTAATCGCAGTGGGGGGAGGACAGCACCGGCAAATGTCAGCAAGAGGGGGGTGCGAGCAAGAGTCCAGCCACTCCCTCCGGGCTGGTGTCATCATGGAGCTGTGGGGCAACAACAGTACAGCATAACCCCAACCGCCCGGCCCCTGTCTAGCTGGTGTCATCAGATGCGGATAGTGCTTGGGAAGAAGGGGGGTAGTGGCGAGAGCACCTCTCCCCCATCATCTAACACTCCCCCTGAGTTCCCTAGTAGATCAACATTCATAGAACTCGACTAGTGGTATATACTGTAATTCTTCCTACCTGTGCATCATTAGGATTAGGTTAGGTTATAAAAACACAGCCTGCTATTGTCCTGGAGAGCGGCAAGAAATGCATGAAAACTTATCTAAATTTTCTCCACCTGGGAGGTTCGTTTTGGAAAAAAAAACAGGTAACATTAGGAGCTTTAGGGCTATGGGATTATATGATCTATGTAATTTACAGGACAATCCCTTTAAATGAACAGGCAGATTATAGAATGCCTCTAACAACATCAGAGGAATTAAGCAATTATCAAATATATTTTACCAGGAATGTGTTGGGTCTGGAAGGAAGCCCCAATTATAATAGCCCTAATCTATATTTGCATTGTGCTGAATGGGTGACTCTGTACACAGAGGGGTGCTCATTGTGACTTCCCAATAAAATGAAACTTATTTGTTCAGGTGGATGCTGCAGGATTATAACAATATAAGTGTATAAGGGGAGCAAGGGGGACAGTACAGAGTAAATGTACTCCCAATACTTTTCTGGGGTAGAAACGACTAGCTCCAGATGCCAAGATCATATTGAACACAATCAAAGTAAGTGATGCCTACCACTGAGGCTTTATTTGACTAATGTCAAGGGTGGGGCGGAGGGTAACAGTATCTAGCAAAACCTGGATTGCTGAAATGTTTTTCCTCCAGCCCAACTTTACATGATGACTAATAAGGTGGCAGTATGTTTATTTCCATTTATATAGTTTAACAACATAAAATAATTTTATATGATACCACAAATTGTGTCTCTCATTGTCAATCATTTTAGTTGCAGCCCTGTAAAATCAAGACAATGAAAATGAGACGACTTTCATAAAGAGGTCAAATAAATGTCTCCAAAGAATAAGTTACAATCATTCATATATTTTATAGTCTGGGGAACCCAGGGGGGGGGGGGGGGTTGGGGGCACAGGAGCATAGAAGCGCTAAGAGATTCCCTATTAGATTAGAGGAGGAGGCGGTCGGGCAGGCTGGCATTCCATGCTATGCGCTAATGCGCAAAGAGAGAGCTAAAAGTTCACAGGGAACACAAAAGTGTCTGGAAGGCTCAGTGATTTGGACTATGATGTGAATTGTGATTGTCTGCAGAAACATTGCTAGAGAGCAAATATCTCTGGGGAGTAGAGGGTGTGATGTGTATGGCATAGAGTCTAAAAAATATTGACTTGATTGCTGAAAGGTTGACATTTAGTTTTGACGTGATCATTGGAAATCATGTCAGTTGAATCATCTGCCGAGTTAAGAACATTGCCCTTTTTTCGAGCTTTGCGTTTCAAAATAAATTCTTTTTTATTTTGAAATTTCAAAAAACTTTCAAAATAAAATATAATACATATCCAATGGATCACATCTTCAGTCTATACTGCAGTCTGGCTAGCTGAAAAAGAGCTCAGTTACTCCTGGCTGGTGCCAAGAGCTCAGGACTGTGATGTGTGAAAACATCTTTTAGTTGTTATGTCTGAAGGAAAAAATCAAAGCAACTGGACTTGCCATGTTACTTTCTTGAAGACAATTCGCCAGTCATCTGAATGGCTTTCTTAATTCTTTTAGTTGTTCCTTCGATTGATTTTTCAAGTTACTGTATCTAATATAGAAATTGTCCAGCTGGAGAAATAGAGCTGTTGTGCATTTCATTTTTTATTGAATTTTACATATAAACTCTGAAGTACAGATACGGCATTTTTATGAGTGACTTCTCCCTCACAGCATCGCAATGAAGAGATCACTCACATATCACAGTCAGCTGTGAAGCTGTGTATACTCAGTTACCCAACTGTAATGCCCAGCTGATCACCAGCCTTCATTCAGATGCCAACTCCCAATCCAACACCGCCGTCTCCACGTTTTAAGCCCCCGTTTGCCGGAGAGATTACACGCCTGCCAAAACACGGTTGCCCCCAGGAATTAAGGACTCAAAGGATGGCAACTGAGGCTGCAAAAGTCGATGTACAACTGGAAAAAACTGTAACAATACACAGGGGAAGTCAGAGATAGCCGGGTATGCAACAGATTATCAGTCCTACCAGTGTCTTGACAGAAGGAGTAAACAAAGTCGAAGTCCAGGGAAAGCCAAAGGACGAAGCCGTAAATCAGAGAGTCGCAGTATCCAAAGGGTCAGGCAAACGTGTAGTTGGGATTCAGAGAAAACTAATCAGGTCAGCAGGAAATAAACAAGCAGAGTAACACACCAAGCTAGACACTATCACAGGCAGTGTGTGCTGAAGCCTGGACAGCTTTCTGTGACTGACCAATGGGAGGTTGGAAGGCCAGGCTGCACAGCAGTTGCTTAATTGACACACTACTCCTAGTGAGCCAGACAGAACCTCTGAGTTAACCCTTAACTCGACCTTAAGCTTCGCTGACCACAGCGAGCTGCAATATGCCGCCACAAGGCATATGAGGCACGGGCCACTAAGCATGTTTGGATGCTCTGAAGAGTGCGGACAGGTAAACACTTAGATCTAACAACAACTTAATAAATTGTCAATGGATAATAACTGCATTGGAACCTGCTAGTTTACTATCTGGAGACACTGAAGCATCACCCCAATGGGAGAATTTGGAAAAGGTCATGCCCTGGATGATTAAAATTAAAATTGATCTTCTCTGCTTACTCATTGGATCTAATCCCATAAGGGTCCTGTAAGGTTAGTAGATTGGTGCCTATGATATTCTCTGCAGTTCTAATTGAACTTTTGGACTATCATCTCCACAGTAATGGATGGGATGACCGCTACATTGTTATTTGCACACCACCTTCCCAGCCACCATTCTTCCAGTAGGCTGAATCATTGTTGTCCTTGCTTGTCACAGTCGTGTCATCAGCAAACTTTACAATTCTTACTGAAGTCAGAAGAAAAGAAAAAGTGTCAGTCATTGCTGCATATGATGTACTGGTATGAGAATACTCACATAGTCTGGCTCCAATACTGAGCTCATTTCCCATGTTACTGCCTAGGGATGAGCGAATCGATCCGGACGAACCCGGATTCGTTCCGAACTTCATGGAAAATTTGATTCTGAACGAATCCGAATTTCCCCGCGATTTGATTGATCGAAGTTTTCCTTTAAACTCCATTCGTTTCAATGACAGGCATTCTAAGATGGTGGACGCACATGTCCAGACACGTACCCTGGGGCAAGGTATGATGGGACAGTCACATGCAGCCTATCAGCAGCCAGGAAGCCCGGTGACGTCACCGTGCTATATAAAGCGGCGGCCATCTTGCTTGTTCGCATTTTAGATTTGCATTCGTGAGACAGTGGTGGTTGCTGCAGACAGACAGCAATAGGTAGGGAGAGTTACAGATAGGTAGGGAGATTTACAGATAGGTAGGGAGATTTAGAGAGGCAGACAGAGCCAGGGAAAGATAGTGGAAAACCGGAACAATCCAGGGACAGCATAAAAGTGACAGTGACAGGGTGATTTGCCTGATCAGTTTTCAATTCAGTTTGATTTCTTTGTGCTGTAAACCATAATCTGCCTTGCCACTGTGCATGCCATCTATGCGGTGCCTTATGTAACCCTATCTGTTACACACAAGCATTTAAATAACTGGATTAGTGTTAATATTTTTGGGTCTGCTTTAAATACACCAGGCCACTGTGCTTGCCATCTATGCAGTGCCTTATGTAACCCTATCTGTTACACACAAGCATTTAAATAACTGGATTAGTGTTAATATTTTTGGGTCTGCTTTAAATACACCAGGCCACTGTGCATGCCATCTATACAGTGCCTTATGTAACCCTATCTGTTACACACAAGCATTTAAATAACTGGATTAGTGTTAATATTTTTGGGTCTGCTTTAAATACACCAGGCCACTGTGCATGCCATCTATGCAGTGCCTTATGTAACCCTATCTGTTACACACAAGCATTTAAATAACTGGATTAGTGTTAATATTTTTGGGTCTGCTTTAAATACACCAGGCCGCATGGGCATCCCAAACCTGCACTTAGCAGCCTATCGGTTATACTAAATAAGCATTGTACAGCCTCAGCTTTATTAAGTTATTGCATTTTGAATTGGTTTTTGTCTGCTTTAAATACACCAGGCCGCAGGGTATCCCAAACCACCACATGGCACCCTATCTGTTATACTAAATAAGCGTCTACAACCTCAGCTTTATCAAGTTATTGCATTTTGAATTGGTTTTTGTCCTGCTGTCAATACACCAGGCCGCAGGGTATCCCAAACCACCACGTTGCACCCTATCTGTTATACTAAATAAGCGTTGTTCAGCATCAGCTTTATTAAGCTATTGCATTTTGCATTGGTTTTTGTCATGATGTCAATACACCAGGCCGCAGGGTATCCCAAACCACCACGTGGTACCCTATCTGTTATACTAAATAATCGTTGTTCAGCATCAGCTTTATTAAGCTATTGCATTTTGCATAGGTTTTTGTCCTGCTGTCAATACACCAGGCCGCAGGGTATCCCAAACCACCATGTGGCACCCTATCTGTTATACTAAATAAGCGTCTACAGCCTCAGCTTTATTAAGTTATTGCATTTTGAATTGGTTTTTGTCTTGCTGTCAATACACCAGGCCGCAGGGTATGCCAAACCTCCACGTTGCACCCTATCTGTTATACTAAATAAGCGTCTACAGCCTCAGCTTTATTAAGTTATTGCATTTTTATTTGGTTTTGGTCCGCTTTAAATACACCAGGCCACAGGGTATCCCAAACCACCACGTTGCACCCTAAATGTTATACTAAATAAGCATTGTTCAGCACCAGCTTTATTAATCTATTGCATTTTGCATTGGTTTTTGTCCTGCTGTCAATACACCAGGCCGCAGGGTATCCCAAACCACCACGTGGCACCCTATCTGTTATACTAAATAAGCATCTACAGCCTCAGCTTTATTAAGTTTTTGCATTTTGAACTGGTTTTGGTCTGCTTTAAATACACCAGGGCGCAGAGTATCCCAAACCTGCACGTTGCACCCTGTTATACTAAATAAGCGTCTGCAGCCTCAGCTTTATTAAGTTTTTGCATTTTGAATTGGTTTTGGTCTGTTTTAAATAAACCAGGCCGCAGGGTATCCCAAACCTGCACGTTGCACCCTATCTGTTATACTAAATAAGCGTTGTTCAGTGTTAAAGGGTGGAACAATTGTCGCTATGCTTTGGTAGCTGTGGATGTCTTTTCAAAATAGGTAGAAGCCATCCCAACAACCAATGACTCTGCTTCCACAACTGCCCGAGTTCTCTGGGAGCAGGTGTTGTCATGATGGGGTTGGCCACAAGTGATTGAATCAGACAGGGGGACCCATTTTACTGGTAAGATAATGAAAGCACTTTGTGACATGCTGGACATAAAGCAATGATTTCATGTACCTTACCATCCCCAGTTTGCAGGCATAGTGGAACGGATGAATCGAACCATCAAAACACGACTTTCCAAGGCTCTGTTAGAAAAGGATTCCTCTTGGGTAACTTGCCTCCCTGCTGTACTCATGGGCATCAGAGCCACTGCAGCATCTACCACTGGCATCACTCCATTTGAGCTTATGACAGGACGCAAGATGCCAATCTGCTTCCCCAATGAGCCTCGTGTCTCTGAACCTATAAAAAATGCCATTGCCAGAGATATGTTCCTACAGCAAGTTCAAGAGAACCTGAAGGAACTGTTGCCATATGCAGCCATACGGATGCACAAATCATATCTACAGGGGGAAACCCCCATGCCCTCTGTAGGAAGCTTGGTTATGGTCAAGGTGTTTCACATAGCAGGACCCTGGGATGCCAACTGGGAAGGACCTTACAAGGTTTTAGAGGTGATGGGGGACACCATGCTAAAAGTACAAAGGCTAACGACAGCTAAGAAAAGATCCAATAGGTGCCAAACCACCCTTTGGATACATATAGATCAGGCAAAGGCTATTCAAGCCTCCCCAACTCAATTATGGCTATGCAATTAGATTGGGGTGTTGGGGTGGGTGACATAAGTAATAAATGTAAATATCACATATGCAATAACTGTCTTATTAGATCAAAGTGCAGAAGAACATCGAGGGACCAAGACTTGGTTGGTGTAAGACTCAAGTCTTCAACCACATACAGCCTCTTGTAACATATATATATATATATATATATATATATATATATATATATATATATCATGTGTATGTATATATTTTGTATATATAGCTACCATTTGTGAGCAGATTTCCGGGAAACATAACACCTACACATTGACCAACAGCCTTTCCCCAAGTTAACACTTCCCTGTGAAATCCTGCGAAATTAACATAGTAAAGAATGAAAGGATGTAAATCCTGGCAGCCTTTGGAAAGTTTAGACTTAAATATCTCATAAACTTCTTTCTTAGATAACTTTAGTTACATTCATGGGATATTAATACAAATGACACAAACAGTTGCAGCAGGTATTGCACTTTCATGTGATACCAAACATTAATTTGCTAGTACACTGATCATGGCTAGAAAATCATACACATATATGGAAAGCCATAGACATTTGAAGTTTGGTATCAAATGAAGGGCAATATTTTGCTGAGTTAGAAAATAACGTTTTATTAATTGTGGGACATATCTGGGAAAAGTTATTATGTGGATCAGATTCGGATGAAATATTTACCTCTGCTTACTAGTCAACTCCCACAAGAGGTGTAGACTTTTCACACCTCTTGCTGTCAAGGGACATAAAAAGCCAGGGCCCAGACAGACAAGAAGAAGAGCTTCTCCCCCCCACCGCTAGAGTCACCAACGGCCATTAACAACATACAAGAGAACTTCTATACGCTAAGTATCATTGCTCCCTCTCGATCTCTTTCTACTTCTCCCAATCCTTCTTTCTTTCTCTCTATCTCTCAATAAGCTACCTTTACCTCCCCTCTCTCTCAATCTTTCTCTCTAAAGCCTCTCAACACAATCCCTATCTCTCTTTCCCTCTATACTTGTGTAACTCCCTTTCTGTAGAACCTAGGGAAAGCTTAGTGTAGTAGGTGGGTGTGGGGCGGTAAATATATGTGTTTATCAAGGTTTTAATAACGAGTTGTATCGTTTTCTTGTTATTGGGGGCTGGTTCTGTTTGTATATACAATCTGTATACTACATTATTGGGTTAAGGTTTTATCTAATAAATCTGTTGTGATTTTGCCTACATCTGTGTATATGTGATGTATATTACAGGACAAAGTATGTTTAGATAGAAGACAAATACCCAGGGATACAATAGGATATAGACGGAGATTGATAATTATAACCGATAATCATATTTCCGGTTATGATTATGAAATATTGATAATTAATATTCATATTAATTGTCATATTTCATAACTCTCCTATTACCTTCAGCATCAGCTTTATTAAGCTGTTGCATTTTGAATTGGTTTTGGTCTGCTTTAAAATTTTTATTGTACCTATTGCGCATTTCAAATACATAAAAATGTAAGGCAGACAAGTGCAAGGATGTTCAAAGAAGAGTGGCAGAGGCCAAGATTCAGCAGGCAGCGGTCGCAGCAGACTAGGAGCAAGTGGCAGCAGGAGTCACGGTGAGAGACCTGAACTGCCAGTATCTACTAGCGGTCGTGTCTCCACCAGTAACACATCTGCGGTGCTAGATTGGTTAACGCGCTCATCAACATCATCACAAGTTACATCTGAGACCCCCAGTCTAGGGTCGGTAGGTTCCTCTGACACAACCCTGAGTTGGCATGCCCCGAGAGCAGTCCCTGTCCTCCCATTGCCTCTGTCCTACGCCGTTCCCTCCCCCAGCGACGTATCCTATGCTTTGGGTTCAGTTCCACTCTTAAGTGAGGAGGACGATCAGATAGAGGACAGTCAGCAGCTACTGCCCAGCCAAGAAATGGAGGTGGCTTCTTTAGCTAGGCAGACAAATAGTGATGTGGACAGTGTCGTGGGTGTTGGGTTGCCCCGGAGTCAGCAGCTGAGGCAGCAAGGTGTTAGCAGCATGGTTGGCAGTCAGCATGGGGGCACAATTGTAAAGCCTGGAGCCAAACGGGGCCGGGGTAGAGCACCTGCTGCACGGCAGGCTACCTTATCGGGAGGTAGTGGAGCAGGGGTTCCTGGAGTTGGCGACATTAGCAGTGAATCAGTGCGGCCTGTTGGTGGGAAAAGTAGCTGCTTGGCAGTGTGGCAGTTTTTCCTGAAGCATCCGCAGGAGGGTAACATGGCCACATGCAAGATATGTAGGCAGAAGGTGAAGCGTGGCCAGGGCCCAAATGTTGGCACCACGGCCCTGCATCAACATATGATGCGTCACCATAAAGCGGCCTGGGAGAACCTAGGCTCCGAAGAGGTGCTCCAGCCTGCTTCCTCACCAAGTGGCACGCCGCTCCCAATTTCTGCCAGCCAAGGCTCCAGCACCTCAGCCGAAGGCAGCTGTGCGTCATACCCATCCTCTGTCGCTCCTGCTCCTCCTCCTCCAAGTCATGCATCCCGCCAGCAATCCATCAGCGAAGCCATGTCCAAGAGACAGCAGTATGCGCCCACTCATCCTACGGCGCAGAAGCTGAATGTGCTCCTGTCCAAGTTGCTGGTGCTGCAGTCGCTCCCTTTTCAGGTGGTGGACTCTGCACCTTTCAGAGAACTGATGGCTTGTGCCGAGCCGAGGTGGAGAGTCCCAAGCCGTCATTTCGTTGCCAAGAAGGCAGTACCAGCGCTGCACACTTTTGTTGAACAGAAGGTGGGCCAGTCCTTCAGCCTGTCGGTGTGTAGCAAAGTGCATGGCAGCGCCATCTGGAGCTGTAACTACGGTCAGGGACAGTACATGTTATTTACCGCCCACTGGGTGAATGTGGTCCCTTTGCAGCAGCAGCAGCAACTTGGACAGGTCACGCCGCTTCAGCCTCCGCGCTCCCTGGCCTTGTGCCTTTGACACCGTGCGACTCGGCCTCCTCATCCTCCGCCATCTCCTCACCCTCCACTGTAGGCTCAAGTCTCAGTGCCCCTGCAGTCTACCATGTGTGCAGGGCACGGAGGTGTCATGCTGTGCTTCACATGGTTTGTCTTGGTGAACGGAGTCACACAGGGGAGGAACTGCTTAAATTTATTCATCACAAAATCCAAACATGGCTTACTCCAAGAAATCTTAAAATGGGAATCATGGTTACCGACAATGGGAAGAACATTTTGTCTGCGCTGCCACAAGGAAGCCTGACCCATGCACCCTGCATGACTCACATCTTCAATCTGATTGTCAAGCGGTTTCTGAGATTTTCCCCCCCATCTGCAAGACATCCTAACAACTTCAAGGAAACTTTGCATGCACTTCAGCCACTCATACACCGCCAAACACACCCTTCTTGAGCTACAGCGTCAGAACGGTAGGCCCCAACATAGTCTGATTTGCGATGTTTCCACCCGTTGGAATTCCACCCTTCACATGTTAGACCGATTATATGAACAGAGAAAAGCCATCACGGATTTCCTGATGATCCAAGCGGATAGGGGAACTCCCCTGTGTAACTTCAATGTCAACCAATGGCAGCTCATACGTGACACCTGCCGTTTGCTCAGGCCTTTTGAGGAAGCCACTTTATTTGTCAGTCGGCAGGATTACGGGATGAACGACGTGATTCCACTGCTTCATGTACTACAGCACATGTTGGAAACCATGGCTGGTCAGGGCACTGGAGACATGGCGTATACATCTTACGGCCACATGAACACCGTTGGAGCTGAACTGGAGGAGGAGGAGGAGGAGGAAGAGGAGCAGGAGGGGCACAGTGAAGCACAGTTTAGGCTTGGCGAAATGGCTGGTTTATCTAGTCAGCGGACAGAAGAGGAGGAGCAGGAGCAGCCAGAGGAGCTAGAGGGTTTTGAGGAAGGCGAGACAGCGGACCCGGACACACCGTGGCAGTATGCAGTGGAGATGGAGACAGGTAGTCCCTCCGATTCACTTGCGCAAATGGCAGGAAGCATGCTCACGTGCTTGCGTAGTGACCCCAGAATTGTTTCCAATTGTCGGCGGGATGACTTCTGGTTGTCCACCTTATTGGACCCTCGCTTCCGGCACAAAATGGGGGCATTTTTTAAACCCGCCGAGAGGGAGGATAAACTGAACTACTACAAAGACATTCTGCGTAGTCAGTTGGCCGATGCTTATCTGCGCCATGATCCATACTCTCGTAGGTCTGACTCGGGGGGACCTCTGCGCTCACCTTGCACTGCCATGCCTACTGGGGGGGTTGGCAGGAGCAGCAGCAGCAGCTCCATCAGCAGCAGCCTCAGTCTTCAGTCGCTAATGAGTAGCTTTCTACACCCGCATAGTGAGGCTACTCATGAGCAGCAGGAAGACCTGGAGCAGGACCTGAACCAGCAGGTCATGTCATACTTTGACATGACCATGCCAACACACCTTGAGGATCCGCTGGACTTCTGGGCAGCCAAACTTGGCTTGTGGCCGCAACTAGCAGAGTTTGCCCTGGAAAAGCTGTCCTGCCCGGCAAGTAGCGTGCCATCTGAGCGGGTGTTTAGTGCTGCAGGGGCCATAGTTACGGCGAGGAGAACTCGTCTGTCAACTAAAAATGTGGAGAGACTCACCTTTGTCAAAATGAATCAGGGATGGATCAGCCAGGATTTCCCCCCACCAATGGCTGATGCATGCGACTAGATTCAGCATGGTGCCACGTTTTACACTTTCCAAATGGTGCAAAACATAATTATGTCTTTAGACCAATTTTTGGGCTCCTGCTGATGCGACCTTCAGGGTGTGCCTTTCAGCCAATTTTTGACCTCCTGCTGCTGCCAACTCCAGGGTGTCTTTCAAGCAATGTTTGGGCTCCTGCTTATGCTGCTGCCAACTCCAGGGTGTGCCTTCCAGCTCATGTTTGTGCTCCTGCTGCTGCCAACTTCAGGGTGCCTTCCAGCCAATTTCTGGGTTCCTGCTGCTGCTGCCAACTCCAGGGTGTGTCAGTCAATTTTTGGGCTCCTGCTGCAGCTGCCAACTCCAGGGTGTCTTTCAAGCAATGTTTGTGCTCCTGCTGCTGCTGCTTGCAACTCCAGGGTGTCATTCATCCAATTTTTGGCCTCCTGCAGCCAAATCCAGTGTCTCTTTAAAGTAATGTTTGGGCTCCTGCTGCTGCTGCTCCTGCTGCTTGCAACTCCAGGGTGGGATTCATCCAATTTTGGGGCTCCTGCAGCCAACTCCAGTGTCTCTTTAAAGCAATGTTTGGGCTCCTGCTCCTGCTGCTGCTGCTCCTGCTGTTACTGCTTGCAACTCCAGGCTGCGATTCAGCCAATTTTTGGGCTCCTGCAGCCAGCTCCAGTGTCTCTTTAAAGCAATGTTTGGGCTCCTGCTGCTGCTGCTGCTGCTGCTCCTGCTGCTTGCAACTCCAGGGTGTGATTCATCCAATATTTGGGCTCCTGCAGCCAACTCCAGTGTCTTTTTAAAGTAATATTTGGGCTCCTGCTCCTGCTGCTGCTGCTGCTGCTTGCAACTCCAGGGTGTGGTTCAGCCAATTTTTGGGATCCTGCAGCCAACTCCAGTGTCTCTTTAAAGCAATGTTTGGGCTCCTGCTGCTGCTGCTTGCAACTCCAGGGTGTGATTCATCCAATTTTTGGGCTCCTGCGGCCAACTCCAGTGTCTCTTTAAAGCAATGTCTGGGCTCCTGCTGCTGCTGCTTGCAACTCCAGGGTGTGATTCGTCTAATTTTTGGGCTCCTGCAGCCAACTCCAGTGTCTCTTTAAAGCAATGTTTGGGCTCCTGCTGCTGCTGCTGCTGCTGCTGCTGCTCCTGCTGCTGCTGCTTGCAACTCCAGGGTGTGATTCATCCAATTTTTGGGCTCCTGCAGCCAAATCCAGTGTCTCTTTAAAGTAATGTTTGGGCTCCTGCTCCTGCTCCTGCTACTGCTGCTCCTGCTTGCAACTCCAGGGTGTGGTTCAGCCAATTTTTGGGCTCCTGCAGCCAACTCCAGTGTCTCTTTAAAGCAATGTTTGGGCTCCTGCTCCTGCTGCTGCTGCTGCTGCTAGCAACTCCAGGATGTGATTCATCCAATTTTTGGGCTCCTGCAGCCAAATCCAGTGTCTCTTTAAAGCAATGTTTGGGCTCCTGCCCCTGCTGCTGCTCCTGCTGCTGCTGCTGCTGCTTGCAACTCCAGGGTGTGGTTCAGCCAATTTTTGGGATCCTGCAGCCAACTCCAGTGTCTCTTTAAAGCAATGTTTGGGCTCCTCCTGCTGCTGCTGCTGCTTGCAACTCCAGGGTGTGATTCATCCAATTTTTGGGCTCCTGCAGCCAAATCCAGTGTCTCTTTAAAGCAATGTTTGGGCTCCTGCCCCTGCTGCTGCTCCTGCTGCTGCTGCTGCTGCTGCTTGCAACTCCAGGGTGTGGTTCAGCCAATTTTTGGGATCCTGCAGCCAACTCCAGTGTCTCTTTAAAGCAATGTTTGGGCTCCTCCTGCTGCTGCTGCTGCTTGCAACTCCAGGCTGTGATTCAGCCAATTTTTGGGCTCCTGCAGCCAGCTCCAGTGTCTCTTTAAAGCAATGTTTGGGCTCCTGCTGCTGCTGCTGCTGCTGCTCCTGCTGCTTGCAACTCCAGGGTGTGATTCATCCAATATTTGGGCTCCTGCAGCCAACTCCAGTGTCTTTTTAAAGTAATATTTGGGCTCCTGCTCCTGCTGCTGCTCCTGCTGCTGCTGCTGCTGCTTGCAACTCCAGGGTGTGGTTCAGCCAATTTTTGGGATCCTGCAGCCAACTCCAGTGTCTCTTTAAAGCAATGTTTGGGCTCCTGCTGCTGCTGCTTGCAACTCCAGGGTGTGATTCATCCAATTTTTGGGCTCCTGCGGCCAACTCCAGTGTCTCTTTAAAGCAATGTCTGGGCTCCTGCTGGTGCTCCTGCTGCTGCTGCTTGCAACTCCAGGGTGTGATTCGTCTAATTTTTGGGCTCCTGCAGCCAACTCCAGTGTCTCTTTAAAGCAATGTTTGGGCTCCTGCTGCTGCGGCTCCTGCTGCTGCTCCTGCTGCTGCTGCTTGCAACTCCAGGGTGTGATTCATCAAATTTTTGGGCTCCTGCAGCCAACTCCAGTGTCTCTTTCAAGCTATGTTTGGGCTCCTGCTGCTGCTGCTTGCAACTCCAGGGTGTGATTCATCCAATTTTTGGGCTCCTGCAGCCAAATCCAGTGTCTCTTTAAAGTAATGTTTGGGCTCCTGCTCCTGCTACTGCTGCTCCTGCTTGCAACTCCAGGGTGTGGTTCAGCCAATTCTTGGGCTCCTGCAGCCAACTCCAGTGTCTCTTTATAGCAATGTTTGGGCTCCTGCTCCTGCTGCTGCTGCTAGCAACTCCAGGGTGTGATTCATCCAATTTTTGGGCTCCTGCAGCCAAATCCAGTGTCTCTTTAAAGCAATGTTTGGGCTCCTGCTCCTGCTGCTGCTGCTCCTGCTGCTGCTGCTTGCAACTCCAGGGTGTGATTCATCCAATTTTTGGGCTCCTGCAGCCAACTCCAGTGTCTCTTTAAAGCAATGTTTGGGCTCCTGCTGCTGCTGCTGCTGCTGCTTGTAGCTCCAGGGTGTGATTCATCCAATTTTTGGGCTCCTGCAGCCAACTCCAGTGTCTCGTTAAAGTAATATCTGGGCACATGCTGCTGCTCCTGCTGTTGCTGCTGCTGCTGCTGCTTGCAACTCCAGGGTGTGATTCATCCAATTTTTGGGCTCCTGCAGTAAACTCCAGTTTCTCTTTAAAGCAATGTTTGGGCTCCTGCTGCTGCTGCTGCTTGCAGCTCCGGGGTGTGATTCATCCAATTTTTGGGCTCCTGCAGCCAACTCCAGTGTCTCTTTAAAGTAATGTTTGGGCTCCTGCTGCTGCTTGCAACTCCAGGGTGTGATTCATCCAATTTTTGGTCTCCTGCTGCCAACTCCAGTGTCTCTTTCAAGCTATGTTTGGGCTCCTGCTGCTGCTTGCAACTCCAGGGTGTGATTCATCCAATTTTTGGGCTCCTGCAGCCAACTCCAGTTTTTCTTTCAAGCTATGTTTGGGCTCCTGCTTCTGCTGCTGCTTGCAACTCCAGGGTGTGGTTCAGCCAATTTTTGGGATCCTGCAGCCAACTCCAGTGTCTCTTTAAAGCAATGTTTGGGTTCCTGCTGCTGCTGCTGCTTGCAACTCCAGGCTGTGATTCAGCCAATTTTTGGGCTCCTGCAGCCAACTCCAGTGTCTCTTTAAAGCAATGTTTGAGCTCCTGCTGCTTGCAACTCCAGGGTATGATTCATCCAATTTTTGGGCTCCTGCAGCCAAATCCAGTGTCTCTTTAAAGTAATGTTTAGGCTCCTGCTCCTGCTGCTTGCAACTCCAGGGTGTGATTCATCCAATTTTTTGGCTCCTGTAGCAAACTCCATTGTCTCTTTAAAGCAATGTTTGGGCTCCTGCTCCTGCTGCTGCTGCTCCTGCTGCTGCTGCTTGCAACTCCAGGGTGTGATTCTTCCAATTTTTGGGCTCCTGCAGCCAACCCCAGTGTCTCTTTAAAGCAATGTTTGGGCTTCTGCTGCTGCGGCTCCTGCTGCTGCTGCTTGCAACTCCAGGGTGTGATTCATCCAATTTTGGGGCTCCTGCAGCCAAATCCAGTGTCTCTTTAAAGCAATGTTTGGGCTCCTGCTGCTGCTGCTCCTGCTTCTGCTGCTTGCAACTCCAGGGTGTGATTTATCCAATTTTTGGGCTCCTGCAGCCAACTCCAGTGTCTCTTTAAAGCAATGTCTGGGCTCCTGCTGCTGCTGCTGCTGCTGCTCCTGCTGCTGCTGCTTGCAGCTCCAGGGTGTGATTCATCCAATTTTTGGGCTCCTGCAGCCAACTCCGGTGTCTCTTTAAAGCAATGTTTGGGCTCCTGCTGCTGCTGCTGCTGCTCCTGCTGCTGCTGCTTGCAACTCCAGGGTGTGATTCATCCAATTTTTGGGCTTCTGCAGCCAACTCCAGTGTCTCTTTCAAGCTATGTTTGGGCTCCTGCTGCTGCTGCTGCTGCTTGCAACATCATGGTGTGATTCATCCAATTTTTTGGCTCCTGCAGCCAACTCCAGTGTCTCTTTAAAGCAATGTTTGAACTCCTGCTGCTTGCAACTCCAGGGTGTGATTCATCCAATTTTTGGGCTCCTGCAGCCAAATCCAGTGTCTCTTTAAAGTAATGTTTGGGCTCCTGCTGCTGCTGCTGCTTGCAACTCCAGGGTGTGATTCAGCCAATTTTTGGGCTCCTTCAGCCAACTCCAGTGTCTCTTTAAAGCAATGTTTGAACTCCTGCTGCTTGCAACTCCAGGGTGTGATTCATCCAATTTTTGGGCTCCTGCAGCCAAATCCAGTGTCTCTTTAAAGTAATGTTTGGGCTCCTGCTGCTGCTGCTGCTTGCAACTCCAGGGTGTGATTCATCCAATTTTTGGGCTCCTTCAGCCAACTCCAGTGTCTCTTTCAAGCTATGTTTGGGCTCCTGCTGCTGCTTGCGACTCCAGCGTGTGAATCATCCAATTTTTTTGGCTCCTGCTGCCAACTCCAGTGTCTCTTTAAAGCAATGTTTGGGCTCCTGCTGCTGCTTGCAACTCCAGGGTGTGATTCAGCTAATTTTTGGGCTTCTGCTGCTGCCAGCTCCAGGGTGTGTTTTTCAGGCACTATAGGGGCCCCTCATAGTGATGCCACTTCAACTCTCTGCAATTGTGCCGCTCTGCGATTCTCTTAGCGATGCCTCTGATCTGCATGTGATAATTATTTACAGTATTATTTCACTAACCCAGCACGCATCCTATGCATGTTACAGCAAGGCAGAATGGTTTAAAACCCTACTGAGGTTCTAGGAGGCTCAGAAATAGCCGTTTTTAATAGCGATTCGTCGCGAATAAATTCGGGTCGAAACGATTTTTGTCGGAAAATTCGGCGAATCAGTCTAATCGAATTTTTCAAAAGTTCGCTCATCTCTATTACTGCCAATGAGCTTGGGGCAGGGTCCACACTCTAATGACACTCTCATATCCCAGTACAATATAGTTAGCCAGTGGGTACAAAGATAGCAATAACAACAAGTAGCATAAAACTTTTTCCCACATTACCCAAACAAAATAAAAAAAAGTTTTGCATACAGATTGAATTTAAAGTTCAATATGGCTTTTAAGACATTCATTTACAACACAGAATTCAAGTGAACATAACCTGAAATTATGAACATTTACTTCTGAAATATGTCTTTATTTGAATTTTCCTATGCAGAGTCTTAAAAGCATTAAAAGGTGCCTTTTATTACAGCACTCTACCAGCACTTTCAGATAAAATACATTTCCAGAAAGTGACGCTGCATTGTAGTTTATGTCACTTTGGTGAATTTGACAATATTCAGATTTATCAAGCTGGCACTGTGCCGTAAATTACCATTTGATCAACTAGCTGATCTTGGCTGGATAAAGCTGTAATTATGGCAATGAGGTGACTTATTAAACCATTCCGAAGAAAAAAAGATTAAGTTCATTTTTATATATTGTAAAATTGAAATGATTAATTCTAACAAAGGATTGAAAATAGGGAGGGATGATGGATAATTGTTATAAGGGCATTAGTAAAAAACCTGGTCCTAGAGTTAAGTAGTGTCCCCTATAAGTAGGATCCAACAACTAGAGTATGCCACTCACTGTTAGCTGATACCCATGTAACTATAGCACCTGATATAGGCCGCTGTCAGAGTTGGGCTTGAAGCAGGGCAGGGTTGGCAATAGTCGTGTTTGTCCTCCTGCCCACTAGCTCAGGAAAAAGTCACCAATCACCATCTCTGTTAGCACAAACTTTTAAACTTAGTAATGTTAGGGACGGGGTAACAATTGGACGGCCTTGACGTGGCTACCTCGCTTTTACATTCATTGCAATCTATGTTAACTAACAGTCCATGTTCTTAACAAGTGTTAGCTAGGTTTTTCAGTTTTTAGTATGAGTGTGCAGAGGGTTAACTTTCTTTGTCAATCACCATCTTTGCAACCACTGACCATCAGCTTTTTTCCTATAAATCTTATGTGACATTTTCTACTTACAATTTAATCTGAATGGAGAGTGACATGCTACACCCAGATTACTTTTGCCTGGACAATCCATTTGATATCCTCTCTCCCAGAGATATTACTATGTAGGTATGCCAAATGTATTTTGAACCAAACTAAAATTCTTCAAATACCTTTTGTAAATGATTGTAACCTTATTATTAGCATTAGATTTCCCATCAAATATAATATGAAATCCCAGTGGTTTCATCACAAAGCTAACCATAAAATATTAGCTTAATGAATGGGGTACAGTTTTATATTATTTTATTATATCAGCATTTAACCTATCCATGCAGTGAAACAAATACAAGCAGTGAGTGTCCAAAGTAGTGTGCTCCTCTAACCATGGCACCCAGGGAGCAGTTTGGAGGTTAGGTGGCTTGCTCAAAGGCACTTCAGTCATGTTCCAGCCAGGGATCGAACCTGCAACCCTTCGGTCACTAGGTTGGTTCCTTAAATCCGAATAAACTTTTAGATTCCAGGGCTGGCCGTCTTGGGTTTTGTTCCACTTTAACCATTAGGACATTTGCTATCAGATTTATTGCCATTTTCTGTTGCCATGACATGTATAGTTCTTATGAATTTAACTTTACTGTATTGCAAGTGTTAACTTTCTTATATATTATTGTGCATTTGGAAAGTATACTGTGGGCAGATGCTCTGGCAGGTGGAGAGAGCAAGCTACAATGAACCTACAGTGGGTGAGTGGGTTGGTCCTGGGACAGGACAAGTTAACAGTTAAGGAAACGGGAGCAACCAGGAAGTATACATTGGTCAGTGGGCTGGTGCTTGGCATGCAAGCTAGCATGCCAGGACAGGACCTAAGAGCAGATGGCAAGAACTTGGTGGAACAGCAGTAAGACAGGGCAGACTAGAATGCCTGAATTTATAAATAGGCAACACAACAGTAATGGGCAGTAAATAACAGTGTGCCACTCAACAGGGAAATACAAAGCTGTTCTGGGCAGAAGGTAAAGACTGGGCTGCTGTAAAGAATCTCTCAACAGAGGGATTCCTTTAGTAGTAATGACCAGTAATGAGGCTGAGAAACAGACTGAGATGCAGCAAACCGTGTTTTAATCGTGACAGTAAACAGATCACACACCAATCAGACTGCTATACATATATATATATATATATATATATATATATATATTATAAATCTATTACGGTGACTATACAAGAATCAAGGAAATCATGGCTGTGCAGATATACAGATAAACTGGAAAACATGAAACACTCAGATTGCTGTGAAGTCAGGAAATATACATAGGAATTCAAGAAAAAGTCCAAAGGCAGAGACTGAGCTGAAACAGGAAAAGTAAACAAAAGGGCTATGGCAGGGATCCAGGTTTCAAGGTTCGGGGTTCAGGGTTTCAAGGTTCAGGGTTCCAGGTTTCAAGATTCAAAGTCCAAGGTACAGAGTTCAGGGTCCAGACAGACAAAGACACATCAATGCTGATCCATTAGCTGAATGGGCAGATCAGCTTATATAGGATGTCGCCCAGGTGCTGGCTAATTGCAAACACTTTAGCAAGAGAGGGCCATCTGCTGGTAGAGCAGGATATAGCAGGGAGAAAGTCTAGAGAAAGGAGCCAGCCAACAGTACTGAACAACTGCGGAGGAACTCCAGACCGGTAGCTACAAGCGGGTGCATGGGTCATGAGGTCAGGGGGCTGCATTATTGCTCCTCTACCTTGTTTATTCGATTTATGCTCACATGACATCATGATCAGAAAGGGCGCACCATTTGTCTGTGCTGCTTTGGCCCTATGTTGTCTAATTGTGTCCAATTCAGTGAAAAGCAAGAGGTAAAAATGTTACTGCATGAGCCGTTGTAACAGGGTGGTGGACTAGCTGCCACCCTTGTTATAATAGTTAGATAAAACTAGAGTAAGACAGGTTTTAGTTTTAGGGGATGTAGTAGGGATGCCATAGGCCTTGCTGCCTCCCTGCTGCAGAAGGGTTGTGCTTAAACACGAGTTAGGAAACTGCCCACCCGAATGCTGATTGGTTCCTGGGTTGTAGGCGTGTTGAAGTGTTGTTATGGGGGTTGAGAAAACTGCCTATGTCATTGTTGTTATAAGGTTGGAAGTTTGAAGACCAGTGCCCAGAGATGAAGCACTTGTGGGTACCTTTAGGAGTGTGTGAAGGGACACACCAAAAATAACTTTATACCTGGAGAACCTTGAAGATCAGTGAAGAGGCCTGTTTTGAGCGGGAGCCAGACCAGGTCTCGCTGATCATGGGGAGGAATGGTATGCTCTAGGGCAGGGGTTGCAAATCTTTTTTTTCATCAAGTACCTCCTTCCATTTAAATTATCTGAAGTATTACCTGGATTGTACATATGGGATGTACAATCAATCAAAAACCATGGTAAAAACACACAGCCAACAACAGCCAAGTACACAAAACAACACAAAAATACATTTTTGTTCACCTTCTGTAGCCATTTTGTACAGGTCTAATTAGGGTATTGAGGGCAGCATCAGGTTGAGGGCCAGTCTGCAGCCTTTATCAAGTACTACTGGATAGGATCTTGAGAACTAGTACCAGCGGTTGGGAACCCCTGCTCTAGGGCCTTTAGTTAATCCTCTATGCAGGATTTTCTTGTTATAGCAACCTGCTCTCTACTGGTGAGATTTTTTTGTGTGGGTAGCCTGTAAACAGTTAGTGGGCTTTGAAAGCTCTTTATACTGTGTAGATGAGGTGGATAGAGCACTCCACACTTTGATAAGTAGCTCCTAAAAGGGGCATGTTGAAGTGTTTATTATATTAAACAAATAAATATGTATAAAACACTGCACGTCTTCTGTCCACCATTCCTGTAGTTGAGCAGCTGTGAGGTTGCAAATATATCAAGAAGAAGGAAACAAAATTGGTCCCATAAAATGCATCTGGAGATAAGAATACATTTTGTGTTTGGGGAAACATCTGCAGAAGTGAAAAGCACAGTGGGAGAGCGTCTTGCGGGCGAGCAGGGTGTGAAAACAACATCAGCCTACATTACCAGATCAACTCTCGATAGCTTAGTGTGCGTAAATCTCAGCTCTCTGCCAGCTACATGTCAGCTCGCTGTGGTCATATAACCACTGGCTACATATTGCAGATTGCCAAATACGTCTTGAAACTCAGAGAGGGCTATACAGATGTGAAGAGAGAGGTAGCAGAGAACAAATGTGAAGCATCAATAAGGCATCTGCTCCTAGAGGTGGTTTCCTTCAATAGGAGACAACATTGTGACAGTCGAGAGCAGGAAACGACAGTTGTGTTTTTGTATTAAAACATCATTTAAACCAGCAATAACCAGCGAACAGCGCAAGGAAACATCTGCCACATTGTCACGCTGTTATGGAGGGGATTTTCATGCCGAGGAAGAGCTAGACAGTATGTTTCTCTACTGAAAATCCAACTTTAGTTAAATCAACACAATCATTGCTGATCCAGAATTTAATAAAATGTTTTATTTTTTATTAAAATACCGCTTTAAATCTAGTAAGCCATCTATAGATAATGGTCCCACCTTGAGCCAACCAATGCAATTTTGAGAAAAAAAACTGCTTTAAAGTGGGTCTCTGGCTAAAGGGTGCCTGAAATAGAAAGCAAAGCGGCATGCGCTTGAAGTGCATACTGGTGCTGGATGCTTCAACGACCCCATGTGATCTTATCAACCAGTGGGGATCACAGGGAAGGTTTTCAGAGTGCTGCAGACCCTTGATGAGGCCAGAACAAGAAAATGTGAAAGTAGATGAGTATCATGGTCAATGATCAGGCTTCCACCGCTAGAATGCCCCACCACCGCCTAATTAGGGAGCATCTCTAACAACCATACATTGCACTTCCTGGCTTAGGAAATACAGTAGATCCTACTGTACATCACATGGGTTCTGTGTTTCAATCAGAAGTCTTGTACTGTAGTAGGTTGGGTGGATATTTATGTAGAAAAATAAATAAATAGTAAGGGGCTTACTGTCCCTGTCCAGGCATTTTAAAAATGTCTATACTCTTTATCCCCTGCAGCTCCTCCGTGCAACACTGAAATTTCTTACTCACCAGTGCTGGAGATCGA
This sequence comes from Gastrophryne carolinensis, assembly GCA_027917425.1. Classification (NCBI taxonomy): domain Eukaryota; kingdom Metazoa; phylum Chordata; class Amphibia; order Anura; family Microhylidae; genus Gastrophryne; species Gastrophryne carolinensis. The sequence continues at coordinate 256,468,524 of CM051235.1, forward strand.
GCGGTTTCCTTTCTGTGGCACCGGACAGACATGGCAAGGTCCATCAGACTGGCTTCACACCTCTTAATAGGCCTACGCCTAACATGTGCTAGGGTGGGGCATTCTGAAACCCGCCATGGTACCCCCCTCCATTGCAATGAATAGAGTAGATATGTTGGGTGGAAACAAGGTCCCCAGGACACAGCCAGAGTACAGTGAGCTGGGAGAAGGAATGACTGAATCCCCTCCCTCGGTAAGTATTCAGATGGCAGCACTGAACTGCTGCAGGGGACAAAAGAAGTATAGGTTTTCTATTATTTTAGCCTGGGCATTGCCTTTAACCTCTCACCAGCACCCATCCTCTCCCACTCCTCATAAGCACCACAATAAAGGTTCACACCTATCTGTTGTGCATCTGTTGCTCTAAGAGCAAAATAGTGCCAGATACAGTGAGGTACATTGTGTCATAAAATGCATGAGGTGGGATTCAAAATTTTAACTACCAGTTCCCTATACTTCATAGATGCACAACCTGTGTCCCCCACGGTCCTCAGATGCTGCCCCTGGCAACCCACCCGTATATTTCATAAAATTTGTAAAGCGGAGATTGAAAGGGTTTCATTTTATCATCGGGGGAAGAAAGAAATAGCCAATATCTGTAACTACCCATTTAGATTTATATGATAATTTTAGGAGGATTAAGAATCAGGAAGCAAAATCAGAGGGGGAGAAAGACAAAAAGCTTTAAATTTGGAAGGTCTAGAGATACAGGCAGCAAAGAAACTGACAATGTTTCCCAATTAACAGTGGGTAACCATACACAGCTCAGATGAAACAAATATAATTAATTTGTCTTCACAACCTTTATGAATATTTTGCGAATCAAAAAATGATACGCAAGGGCCTCCACATCCAGGCTTGTGGGTGACACGGGGTATTACCACAAGTTGATCACTGAAGCCTTTGAGGCCAACGTGATCAACAAACATACTCTGGGGTTCTTGAAGGACCCATGCTCAATTACACCTACCTTTTACGCTCTGACAAATGTGCACAAATCCATCGGGTTGCCTACACACAGACCAAGAGCCTTGGGCATGGGATCTCTGACAGACCAAGCCAGTAAGTATGTAGATCATTTCCTCCAGCCCCTTGCCCAAGATTTTCCATCTTATATTATGGACACAGGACATTTTTAATGGTAGGAGGGAATAATCGTGGACCTAACATGGGGCCCTGGACGTGGAAGCCCTATATACCAATATTCCACATGAACAAGGCCTCAAGACCATACCAAACTTTTTGTCATAGAATAGCAGTAGCAAATGGGACAATATTTTTATTTTACATCTCCTCAGGTTCATCCTCACCCACAACACCTTCCTCTTCAAAGGTCGGCTTTACTACTAGGTACAGAGGACTGCGATGGGGGCAACGTGCCGCCTTAGACTTGCATTTGCATGTTTTAATGTTGTGTTTTGGTGAAGCAATCTATTCGGATTCGGAAATCCACACATGCCTTGAGGTATACTGGCGATCCACAGGGATTCCCAATCAAAGCTCATCAAAACCCAAGTGAGTGAGAAACCTGTTTTTTGGTCCACTTCACACTGGTGCAAAACGGGACCTGGAGTCTTTATCATGGCAGCATCCCCTCTGCTCTACATGCACCTGGCAGCAGACCATCAGTCAATCTGCCAGTTGCATAGAGCAGGGATGCTGCAGCAAATAGGGCACTCCACTTACTGCCATATATTACTGCATTTAGGATCCCTGGACTAGGTGCAATTTATACTGCTGAGCATCCTGATTTCAGATGTCCCCTAGGGAAAGGTGTCAGCTGGATATATAGGCCTCGATTCAATAAGAGTTGAAAACAATTCTCATGGTAGTAAATAATTCAATTCATGAGAAAAAAGCCTGAGAATTTCACTGTTACTGAATCACCAGATAGGAAAACAATGAAAGTCAATGGCACTTTTTACTCCTAAGAAAAGTAGATACATTTTTACTTCTTTTTTCACTGTAGTAAAACATGCCATTGATTTTCATTGTCTTCCTATCTGGTGACTCACTAACAGTGAAATTCTCAGGCTTTTTTCTCATAAATTGAATTTTTTACTACCATGAGAATTTTTTTCAACTCTTATTGAATCGAGGCCATAGTCTTTTAGTCTCGTCCACAAGTTTGCTTGCATGCACACTACCAGACTAGATCTCGGAAATGGAAATGTTTTAAACAGCCAAATTAGAAAGAAGAAGGGGTAAAAGTGGGCTGAGCATCCCTTTATCTTTTCTGCAGTTATGCTTTAACAGTTATATTTCTTATATTTTCATCTGTTTTTTCTTTACCGCCTGCCTGCTTGGAACAGTTAGAAACAAGGGATTTTGCTGATCATCTGCGTTTTTCATTTTATACTGCTCTGATTTTTCCCTCCACATTCCTCTCGTAATCAACATCCCTGTTGGGAACAGTTGGGAACATTTTTTTGTTCAGCATTCACCTTTTTTTACAGTATGAAAGATGTTTTCTTTGTCATCCCTGGCCAGTAGAAGGTCAAAAGTTCATGATACATCACCGCAGCCCCCTTAAAAATGATGAAATATTGATATTATTACTACCTTCCCTGCCCAGCACAGGATGCTGATGGTACCCGGTTCCTTTAGTGAAGCTGAGACCGTTTGTCCATAATGATTTATGATGGAGCTGTATAGTATAATAGCCTGTTTCATTTTTAGTTTTTGCCAGCTTCCCTGGTTAGTACATGAACCCCATTGTGCTTTTCTGTAGCTCCACTGAACCCTGGAAAAATAGCTTTAATACATTTTTCTTTGCCAAATATTCCAGATGCTTAGAGATGAGCTCCGGCTTTAGGTTGACTTCAGTTTTACCTGTTCAGTTAAGCTTGGCTAGACCAGAATAGAGGGAAATTTTGGGATACCGTTTTTTTCTTGTTTTATACTTTAAAAAGTGTCTCCCAAGGCTACTAACCTAGTGCACCAGGCATAGGGGCTGGTGTCCCCAGGGCTCAGAGGCTAAATGTCTGGACATGGAAGCATGCAGTGTCACACTGGGGTGTCATGGACCGACCAGTGGATCTAACTCTGAAGGCTCACCCGTACAGTTCCAGGCAAATATTACTGGTACATTTAAGACTTGTGCACACAGATAACATCCCATTCATCCCTCCCTGTGATAAGCCCAGTTTGAGTAATAACATAAAAAAGAACTCAATCTGCATGGAAGCTGAAGCTGGGTGAGTGACAGGTCAGTTACCCAATGCAGCAGTGCATGACTGCCTGTCGCTCAAGTCCAACTATCGAAAAAGTCCACGGCTGCCATGCAGAGCCCCCCCCACCATCATCAGGGGAGTATTATAGTGATCATGTGATTTGTTTTATTATTTCATTGCCCAGTTTGATGCTTAGCACAGAAGGAGGATGAGGTGGCTTGGAGGTTATAAAACACTTGGACTTCCTCTTTGAGCTAATCTGTTTTGCGTGTGCATGGATAACTTGTGCTCTGCTGCCATACAACAACTATACCCAGCATGACCTACTACTCTTATCATAGAAAAATAGACAACATAATAATGACTCACATAATGCTCCGTCTATACAGGATCTACTGACTGACCGTTTTGTTCTCTCAAGCTCAATAGACAGAGTGCTGGGGCTATATGCAACCCTGGGCATCTAGGGCAGCGGTCAGGTCTTTTGAGGTTTGGGGCCCTCAGTGTGTCCCTGGTGGGTCTGATGGGCCGGTCCAAGCCCCGCAGCATACCAGCCCCTATGCCCTTTTGCACAGGTTTGATGCTCTTCCAGAGGTATCACAGGGGAGATTCTCTTATATCTTGGGGATGGGGCCTCTTGGGGTTCCTCAGGCAACACAATGCATTCACTGCCCTCTGATAGAGCAGTGAACCCATAACTGTGACATGCATTAGAAGTTTTCCCTTTGCCCTACTGTTGCCCTCACTCGCAGTTGTTTGCCTCGGTTCTTTTACATTTTTCATACATTTAGGCTACATTTGTTGTATGAAATTTAGGTTACCGTATCTTTTGTATCATTTTGTGGCCTTTACTTTATCCACAGTAGGCGATTGGGAGATGATAGAGCGTTCAAGGCAAGCGCCCCCACAAACGCCTGACCTGAAATGCTGACCTTTCAGAGACTGTGTTCACTGCCGTGAACCGCTGCCAGGGTAAACGGAGTTCGGTACCCACCTGTCTATCTCGGAGAGGCTGAATGGATGTCAGAGGGTAGAGGGCAAAGCCCAATCTTTCTTCCCTTCCTACTTGAATGGAGTTTGGTGTTTTAATCAATATTTGATTTGGTAAGCGTAATAAAATGGGCCAAATGGGCCTTTTATCTGCTTTAAACAATATCACACTATTGTCGGCTTCTATCTTTTTTTCTCTGCATGATACATTGTTTAAAATCGGAGACAGAGAATTATATTGGTTTGGACCAACTGGTGAAGCAGAAATAACTGCACTGGGATCTGGCATGTGATTTCGCACAATTGGTGGCTTGCTTTGACACAATATTCAAGGATTAATAAGAACTATCGGGGGGATTTGTTTGCTGCAATTGATTTTTAATCTTTATTTTGCACGGGGTGTTTTTTATAGATCTTGTGTCTATATTAGTTTTTTTATATACCTTTTGGACTAATTGGCACTGGTCTTATACTCCCAGCGCAGGATTAACATTATGCAATATAGAGACTAAAATTGCAGCGCGGTGTTCTGGAAATATTTTAGTATATACCATAGCATACTTAAACATAGAAACATAGAAGGTTGACGGCAGAAGGAGACCATACGGTCCATCTAGTCTGCCCTTATGTGTATACTGTATGTACTCTTTATCTTAGGATAGATGTGTGCTTATCCCAGGCATGTTTAAATTCAGTGACTGTTGATTTTTCAACTACCTCTGCTGGAAGTTTGTTCCAAGCATCTACTACTCTTTCGGTAAAATAATATTTTCTAACATTGCTCCTGATCTTCCCCCCGACTAGCTTCAGGTTGTGTCTGTCAGGTCCCGTGGGACGCCCACCTTCCAATAAGTCTGCAACCCCCAATCTCCGCTGCTTTCTTCGCCTATAGCCAAGCCCCCGTTTGCCGGGACACAGGACACGCCTCACCGGACACGGTTGCCCCCAGGACTTCTTAGCACAAAGGATGCAGACTTATGCAGGGGAAGGCAAACGAACCAGGAACGAGACTGGGTAGAGTCAATCGGGCAAGGTCATACACAGGAGATCAATCCAAGGAAGCACGGTACAGGAGGGTTGAGATAGAAGAATAGTCAGGACTAGCCAAAGGAATCAGAGATACGCAGTACAGAGGAGCAGGCAGGAATCGTGGTCAAAAACAGGCAAGGTCGGTCCAGGCAGCAATCAGGGATGGTCATACACGGCAAGATTCGTAAGGGAAACAGACATCAAAATCACACCCAGCAGCACGCTATCACGGGCAAGGATCAACTGCAGAGGGAACACCTTTATAGGAATGATGGAGCAGGGAGAGGGACATGATTGGTGCAACCAGGAACCCTGAGGCTGATTGCCCCATTCAAACTTAATGACCTTGGGCTCATTGGCCCAGAACTAATTACCTCCTGCGGGCGCACTGTGTAGAGCGCCGCCGGAGAGCATAAATGGAGGAGACTCGCGCGCGCGCGCGCGCATGATGCTGCGCGCCGGGAGCGGGCCGAGATGGCAGTGGCGCGGCCGCTCTCGACGCCGCCGGAGAGGAAGCCGCCCGAGCAGTCGCTCGCGACGGAAACAGCCGAGCGGCTGCTCGCGGCGGAAATAGCCGAGCGGCGGCCGGGAACAGCAGACGCCGAGCCACCGCCTGCCGGAGACGCCGCCCAGCCCGCGCGCCGGCCGACCGAGAGCAGCTGGCGTGGGACCGGAGGACAGGTGAGTGCGAGGTGGTCCCCGGCGAGGTGGTCCCCGTGACACTACCCCCCTTTCACGAGGGGCCTCTGGACCCTTACCTGGTTTATCCGGATTCTCACGATGGAATCTATTAACCAAGGTTCTGGCATGGACATCCTTGGCCGGTACCCAACACCTCTCCTCAGGACCAAAACCCTTCCAATCAATTAAATACTGTAATGAATTTTGAACTACCCGAGCATCGAGTATTCTATTAATTTCATATTCAGGCTCATCTCCCACTATGACCGGAGGAGGAGATGACACCTGAATATTTTTGGCAGATTTTAACAAAGAAACATGAAAGGTCGATGGAATCTTCATGGACAAAGGTAACTTGACTTTAAAGGTAACATTGCTCAGTTTGTTAGTAATGGGAAAAGGACCGATGTACTTAGGGCCTAACTTTGACGAGGGTTGTCTAAGGGCAATATTTTTTGTAGACACCCAGACCCAGTCTCCCACCTGAAATGGTGGTTCTCGCGACCTATGTCGGTCCGCAAAAACTTTATAACTTCTGGAGGCTTTCTTAAGGTTCGTCTGTATCTCAGACCACACCTTAGTCCTTTCCCGTAGCCATTCCTCCAAGGCCGGCAAGTTGGAGGAAGGACCAGAGAAGGATGACGCCTTAGGATTCCTACCATAGTTACAGAAGAACGGCGAAAACTTAGTCGACTCACTAGCCGCATTGTTAAAGGCGAATTCTGCAAATTCGATAAATTCCGCCCACTGCTCTTGACGGTCAGACACGAAACAGCGTAAGCATTGTTCTAAGCTCTGATTCACCCATTCGGTCTGTCCGTTAGACTGGGGGTGATAAGCTGTAGAAAGAGAAACTTTAATACCTAAGCGATTACAGAAAGCTTTCCAGAAACGGGATACAAACTGAACCCCCCGATCTGAAACAATATTTTGTGGTAAACCATGGAGGCGAAAAACATGCTTAATGAATAGTTGTACTAAGTCTGGCGCCGACGGAAGTTTTATTAACGGGATAAAGTGTGCCATTTTACTGAAGCGGTCCACCACTACCCAAATTACAGTATTCCCCTGTGACGGAGGTAGATCTACAACAAAATCCATGGATATGTGAGACCATGGCTCACTGGGAATTTCTAGAGGAACTAATAATCCCGCTGGAGACCCATGGGTAGTTTTACTCCGGGCACATACAGGACATGCTTCGACAAAGGCGGTTATATCACGTCTGATGGTGGGCCACCAGACATGGCGTTTGGCGATGGCCAAGGTTTTCCGGATACCTAAGTGACCGGCGGACTTGGCATCATGAAGTTCCTGTAAAACCGCAAGACGTAAGTGAGGTGGAACAAATAAACATTCAGAGGGTTTACCAGGAGGAGAATCAACCTGGAATGGCGTCAACGAGTTAGACAAGTCAGGGAGAAGAGCACCCACAACACAACCTAAGGGCAGAATCGATTCAGCAGGACCAACTTGGTCCTTACAATCCCCGAAGTTCCGAGATAGGGCGTCTGCTTTGGTATTCCTCTTCCCTGGTTTATAGGTAATAATGAAATTGAAACGAGAGAAGAAGAGTGCCCAGCGAGCCTGACGGGAGTTGAGCCTTTTGGCGGACTCTAAATATTCTAGATTTTTATGATCAGTATATACAGTAATGGGGTGTAGGGAGCCTTCTAGCCAGTGACGCCATTCTTCAAAAGCCAGTTTAATACCCAATAGTTCCCTATTCCCAACATCATAATTGCGTTCGGCAGGAGAAAACTTACGGGAGAAGAACGCACAAGGATGCAGTCTTTCTGGATTGCCCGAATATTGGGAGAGAACTGCTCCTACCCCTAGTTCAGAGGCATCAACCTCTAACAGAAATGGGTGCTTAGTATCGGGATGTATCAAAACTGGAGCTGAAGTAAAGGTTTCTTTCAGTAGTTGGAAGGCGTTTATTGCTGAGGGAGGCCACTCCTCAACAAAAGCGCCCTTCCGAGTAAGATCAGTTAAGGGACTCACAATAGAAGAGAACCCCCTTATAAACTGTCTGTAAAAATTCGCAAACCCTAAAAATCTCTGAAGCGCCTTAAGGGTTCTAGGTTGCTTCCACTCCATTATCGCGGAAACCTTGGAGGGATCCATAACCAACCCACGCTTGGAGATTATATATCCCAGAAACGGAATTTCAGACACCTCAAACACACATTTGGAGATTTTTGCATACAGACGATTCTCCCGTAACCTCTGCAACACTGCTTTGACACGCTGACGGTGTTCCGACAGGGAACAGGAAAAAATAAGTATGTCATCCAAATAGACCACCAGAAACCGACCCAGGAAATCGCGAAATATGTCGTTCACAAAATCTTGGAACACTGCAGGGGCATTACATAAGCCGAAAGGCATCACCAAGTATTCATAGTGCCCGTCTTTTACATTGAAGGCTGTCTTCCATTCATCTCCCTGGCGTATGCGAATTAGGTTATAAGCCCCTCTAAGGTCAAGTTTGGAGAAGATCTGAGCCCCCGAAACCTGATTGAAAAGGTCATTTATTAAAGGTAGCGGATACCTATTCTTAACGGTAACTTTGTTTAACCCTCGATAGTCTATACAGGGGCGTATCCCGCCGTCCTTCTTCTCAACGAAGAAGAAACCTGCACCAGCAGGTGAGGTGGAAGGACGGATAAATCCCTTCTTGAGGTTCTCTGAAATATAATCTTTCATGGCCAGCTCTTCTGACCGTGTGAGATTATATATTTTCCCTCTAGGGGGCATTGTCCCTGGGAGTAAATCGATAGGACAGTCGTAGGTCCTATGTGGGGGAAGAATTTCAGCGGATTTTTCAGAGAAGACATCTGCCCAATCTGCATAGGCTGGTGGTAACCCATCAAGGATGATCGGTGAGGATCTAAGGGATATGGAGAAGCAATGATCATAACAGAAAGGGCTCCATTTAACAAGGTCCCCAGATTTCCAATCCAATATCTTTAACCAAGGAAACCCTAATACAATAGGGGAAACGGGACTCTCAATAATAAAAAATTCTAATTCTTCGGAATGAGCAGAGCCCACAATTAAATTCACCAAGGGAGTCTTATAGGAGACCAACCCTCCCTCAATGGGCTTATTATTGACCGCCAGGACCCGAAGGGAATTTTCTAATGGAATTAAAGGTATATCAAGAGTGGAGGCGAGTGACCTATCCAGGAAATTGCCAGCCGCTCTATGAAAGCGGAGGCAATTGTCTTGGATGGACCCCAAGAGATCATAACGGGTAGGAGTAACCGATTAACAATAGGGAATGATACCTGACTGCCTAGATGAAGTCCCTCAGCAGGATCTAGGCGCTGCAGTTTCCCGCCACTGGAGCCTTGTTTGGGCAGCTCTTGGCAAAGTGGCCAGGATTTCCGCAATAGAGACAGAGGCCTTGAGTTCTACGCCGAACCTTCTCAGCCTGGGAAAGACGGGTTACTCCAAGTTGCATAGGTTCTTCAGGTGTCAAAGAAGAAGAAGTGACTGCACCCCTAGGACTTGACTCTTGGCGTGAGGGTCCCCAAGGTTGATCCTTGCCTTTCTCCTGGCGTCTTTCCCTGAGACGTCTATCCACTCTAATGGCCAGCTGCATATACTCATCCAGGCTCTTGGGTAGTGGATAATTAACTAGAACATCTTTTATGTTCTCAGAGAGTCCAATTCTAAATTGGCTGCACAAAGCTGGGTCATTCCACTTGGAATCAATAGCCCATCGCCGGAATTCTGCGCTGTACTCCTCCGCAGAGCGTTTTGCCTGTCTAAGGTTCCGTAACTTGGAATCAGCAGTTGAAGCCCGATCAGGATCAGCATATAAAAGCTCCATGGCAGAAAAGAAGGAGGAGACCGATTGTAGGGCTTCATCTGAGGGTGTTAATCCAAATGCCCAGGTCTGAGGATCACCCTGAAGAAGTGAGATGACAAGGCCAACTCGTTGAGACTCTGATCCAGTTGAGTGGGGGCGTAGACGGAAGTAAAGCTCGCAAGAGTTCTTAAAATTAGAGAACTTCGTCCGATCCCCGAGGAATTTCTCTGGAAGAGGAATCTTTGGCTCAATTGAAGGCCCAGGATCCAATGGCGCAGGTATTTGGCGACTTTCTTGAGTAGCCACACGCTGGGCCAGCTGGTTGATGGCGGTGGCCATAGCTTGCACCTGCTGCATTAATTCTTCCATCTAGGATAATATATCTGGCCCGTGATAATGTCAGGTCCCGTGGGACGCCCACCAATAAGTCTGCAACCCCCAATCTCCGCTGCTTTCTTCGCCTATAGCCAAGCCCCCGTTTGCCGGGACGCAGGACACGCCTCACCGGACACGGTTGCCCCCAGGACTTGTTAGCACAAAGGATGCAGACTTATGCAGGGGAAGGCAAACGAACCAGGAACGAGACTGGGTAGAGTCAATCGGGCAAGGTCATACACAGGAGATCAATCCAAGGAAGCACGGTACAGGAGGGTTGAGATAGAAGAATAGTCAGGACTAGCCAAAGGAATCAGAGATACGCAGTACAGAGGAGCAGGCAGGAATCGTGGTCAAAAACAGGCAAGGTCGGTCCAGGCAGCAATCAGGGATGGTCATACACGGCAAGATTCGTAAGGGAAACAGACATCAAAATCACACCCAGCAGCACGCTATCACGGGCAAGGATCAACTGCAGAGGGAACACCTTTATAGGAATGATGGATCAGGGAGAGGGACATGATTGGTGCAACCAGGAACCCTGAGGCTGATTGCCCCATTCAAACTTAATGACCTTGGGCTCATTGGCCCAGAACTAATTACCTCCGGCGGGCGCACTGTGTATAGCGCTGCCGGAGAGCATAAATGGAGGAGACTCGCGCGCGCATGATGCTGCGCGCTGGGAGCGCGCCGAGATGGCAGTGGCGCGGCCGCTCCCGATGCCGCCGGAGAGGAAGCCGCCCGAGCAGCCGCTCGCGACGGAAACAGCCGAGCGGCTGCTTGCGGCGGAAATAGCCGAGCGGCGGCCAGGAACAGCAGACGCCGAGCCGCCACCTGCCGACCGAGAGCAGCCGGCGTGGGACCGGAGGACAGGTGAGTGCGAGGTGGTCCCCGGCGAGGTGGTCCCCGTGACAGTGTCCCCTTGTTCTATCATTAAGCTTCTTCTTAAAAACACTTCCCTCTTGAACCTTATTCAATCCTTTCACATATTTAAAGGTCTCAATCATGTCCCCCCTCTCCCTTCTTTCCTCCAAACTGTACAAATTAAGTTCTTTAAGTCTCTCCTGATAAGTTTTAAGTTTAAGTCCTTCCACCATTTTCGTTACCCGCCTTTGGACACGTTCTATTTCAATAATGTCTTTTTGCAGGTAAGGTCTCCAGAACTGCACACAGTATTCTAGCTGTGGCCTTACCAGGGCTCTATACAGCGGCATCACAACCTCCCTCTTCCTACTGGTGATGCCTCGAGCTATGCAGCCGAGCATCCTGCTTGCTTTTCCCACTGCCTGGCTACACTGTCCACTCATCTTGCAGCTATCAGTAATCAGTACCCCTAAATCTCTCTCCTCCGAGGCCCTGGCTAACACAGTGCTGCCCATACGGTACTCAGAGCAGGGATTCCTTCTATCCAAGTGCATGATTTTACATTTAGAGACATTAAACTCTAGTTTCCACAGTTTTGACCATCTATCCAGTAAAGCTAAATCATTTTCCATGTTGCAGACACCTCCAGGAATATCCACCCTATTACTAACCTTTGTATCATCAGCAAACAGACAAACTTTTCCTACCAAGCCTTCTCCTATGTCACTTACAAATATATTAAAAAGAATGGGGCCCAGGACAGAGCCTTGTGGCACACCACTTGTAACTCGCCTTTGTTCAGATTGCACACCATTTACAACAACGCTCTGATACCGATCCCTCAGTTGTCTTATTTTATCAATATGCTGCTTTTACTTTCATTGTTGTGGTTTGCAGGGTTATAATGTTTTTAACATTTCTCAGTAATCTATTTTTGATTTAAGTGGTGTCTCAAGGGTGTAATTTATATGCTGACCATTCAGTTTTTGGTTGGAAAGTCTGTGGCTACTCCACTATCCCCGGTAGGATCAGTAATGTTATGTTATAAAATTAAAGGGTCTTCTAGACAAAAACTGCCAAAGGTCAACTTACACCCCCATACCAGGGGCATACCGCAGTTAAAGATTAAAAGGATGCCCGATGGCAGGCAGTGTGGATATCAAGCTGCCATATAAACCTATTTGTTAGATGATGGAGTAGGGAAAATGTTATTATAATGTTACAATTAACATGGATTTTGTTGTGGGAGGGGGCTGATGGAAGCAGGCCTTCAGTAAATTTTGACTAGAGGACTACTTAATCGCACAGTCACAGGGTCACTATAGATAGGATTACGTAAAGCAGAGCTAAGGCTTGCTCCTGCAACACAAATACAGCACATGTACTTTAGGAGTTAGACTTTTTGGAAAGCATTTAAAGAGGAACTATGCTCAGAAATGACCATAGGGCAGGGCAGCCCAACCCAACGCCATTAAAAGTAAGAACCAGACACTCACCTCTTCTGGGATCTGTCTATGGCTGCCGTAGAGCACCCTATCAGCTTGCATGAGTGTCAGCCACGCTGGTAGGCTTGGCTGCTGGCCGCGCTGATAGGCTGCTTCGCGTACTGCAGGCGCCTATTAGAAGGAGTCTGAAGTGTGAGTCACACCTGCACCTCTCCTGCTCGGGAGATTGCGAGAGCTTGGTTGCTATGCAACCACCCACGCAATGACTCCCTGCAGCCTCAAATCTCCTTGGTAGGAGCCTTTTCATGGGGGGGAGCGGACCGAATAGGGACATGAAGCTTATTGTGTTTTGTGCCTTTTTGCATTAATTCTAGCTTTAAATTTGTACATATCGCTGATGACGTCGGGCATGATTATGGTACTTGAATATGTCACTGCTATTATCTTCCTGTTGATGTCACATGGTCCTGATGAAGAGGGTGTGCGGACCCCTGAAACGTCGACCGCTTGTCATGGATTAGATATAATCCGCTGATCACTTGGATCACTTTCAGAGTGCTGGCTCTTTTTTACCGATACGCTGCTCACAGTCACGTGGCAGCACAGCACGAAAGACATGAGTATTTGGGCGGTCGGTTGTTTCTTTTAGTGGTGCCGGTGTGATGCACAGGAGGAGCAGTCTGGGTTAGTACTGCATATTAAAAAGGAACAATGGTCAGTTAACACTCCATTCTCACCAAAACCAAAACAACTATAAATGATATGCCACACCTAGGCCTGGAATTTTACTGGCCTTGGCCAGTGCTCTGCATCGGTCTTGAGCCCCACCCCAATGGGCTTCCCAGAACTCAGACAAGTATGCTCCACATCACAGGCTATAGCATTGCAGGGACAAATAATGGGCAGGGTGGATATTACCATCTGAAAGCAATGCAGATTTATTATTGTAGGGGCAGATACTGTGGCAAGGGTGGATATGTCTCCCCTCCAAAGACCTGATGCTGAGGCTATAGCTTTGCAGGGGTGGAACATGAGCTGGGGTAACTTGCTAGGGTGGTGCAGTGGGGAGGGGTAGGCTTGGGAAGCAGAGAGGTGTTAGAAGCAGCAGCGCATCACTAAAAGATAATAAATCCCCACATAGGCTCCAGTTTAGGTGGGGTGTGCTGGAGGGGGTTACACCGGTGGCAGACGAAGCCTCCCTTTGACTAATCCAGCTTTCCGGCTCCAATAACCAGCAATTCATACAAGTTTAAGTGCAGATTTGTAGTAGTTTAAGGAATGCTAATAGTTAAAATGTGAACAAATACATTTTTTCACATCAATTATCAGTAGCGCTGTAATAGTTTACACTTGAGGACCTCAGATGCCAATGTGACATACACAGGTCCAGTTAGACTGAGGCGCTTTAATGACATGTGTCATGATAGCTGAAGCAGAATGGAGAAAATGCAGATGGCACAATTACACCTAATTATTATACAGCAAACAGTGGTTTGCAGACCTCTAATTAACATGATCTGCTGACTTGTTAATTAGGAACTGTCACATTTCTCATACAAATACAGATTTATGGGGGAAATCGCAAACTATACTAATAGATCTGATTTAGCCGGATGTGTTATTACTATGCCTATGTCATATGTGTCTGAAATCACAGCTGTATTCTTCTTAAATACACAGTGCTTTGTTAGATGCAAAAATATGAGGGTTTTTTGTTAATCTTTTTTATTTATTAATTATTTATCATTTTGAAGTGACATCATATTCCGAATTCTTTTAAGTAGGTGAAACCTCTATCTCCTCTCCAGAAGAAATTATTCATGAGACCCACAAGATGAAATCATTCTTGGAGCCCACCAGAGGAAATCAGCTTTGGAACCCAAAAAACAAAATTATTCTTTGTGTCCACCAAAGGAAATCTTTCTTTGAGTCCCCAGAGTAAATCTTTTTTGGAGCCCACAAGAGTAAATCTGTTTTGGACCACATCAGAGGAAATCATTCTTGGGGCCTACCAGAGGAAATCATTCTTGGGGCCCACCAGAGGAGATCACTCTTTGAGCCTACCAGGGGAAATCATTCTTGGTTTCCCCCAGAGAAAATTACAGTATTCTTGTGGCCCACCAGAGGAAATCATTCTTGAAGCAAACAAGAGGAAATCATTCTTGGAGCCTACCAGAGGAAATCATTCTTGGGGCCCACCAGAGGAGATCACTCTTGGAGTCTACCAGGGGAAATCATTCTTGTGTCTCCCAGATAAAATTACAGTATTCTTGTGACCCACCAGAGGAAATCATTCTTGAAGCCCACCATAGGACGTAATTCCTGGAAACCACCTGGGGAGATATTTCCTAGGGCCTACAAAAGGAAATCATTCTTAGACCCCCATCTGAGAACATCCTTCTTGGAGTTTCTATTTGGAATAGTTAATGGGGCCCACCCTTCAGTTATATAAAAAGACCAGTCTTAAACACATTGTTATGCTATGTCTCCTGAGCACAAGGAATTAACTGCAGACTATTAACCCTTTCACCACCAATTAATTTGGGCCCCCCTGAGGGTATGTCTCTTGGGCACAAGGAAATTAACTGCAGACTATTAACCCTTTCACTGCCAATTAATTTAGGTTTGCCTGAGGGTATGCCTCCTGATCACAAGGAATTGTAACTTACTGTTAAACACTTCAATACCAGTGAGTCAGTGGGTCCAATTTATGTCTTATGGCAACCACTTTGTAGGCTTTTTAATTGTGCTACATCA
Organism: Gastrophryne carolinensis; assembly: GCA_027917425.1. Taxonomy (NCBI): domain Eukaryota; kingdom Metazoa; phylum Chordata; class Amphibia; order Anura; family Microhylidae; genus Gastrophryne; species Gastrophryne carolinensis. The sequence goes on from CM051235.1 coordinate 256,483,697, forward strand.
TTTGTACTATTCTGCCATTCTCTGTTTGTAAAATTGTTATCCATCACTGCCTTTTGTTTTTTGTATAGATCCTGTCCATGTAATTAATTCATGTTTGTTTTGCAACCCCTCCTTCCTCCTGATAAACCTACCTGACCAACTTTTTATTGCCTTGAGCACCACCCACCCCCAGCTCCCCTCACTAAGCTGATCAAGACCACTGACAAGTGGCATATCTTAGGTTAGCGTGGCTGCATTTCAGCTGGGCTTCTTGAATTCAGCATTTCTAAAATTCTCACGTTCTCTCTGAATTACTCTGGTCATGCTCTTCTTGTTGTTCCCCCTTCCTCTTAGATTGTAAGCTTGCGAGCAGGGTTTTAGCAGTGGCAATAGGAGAATAGCTAGCCTGGGGATATCACGGATCTAGTTTCATGTACAGCTATTAACGGTAGGTATAGAAACACTCAACAAGGAGTCTGGAAAGTTTCACACATGGCATGAATATGTGCCTTTGCTATGTTACTGCTGCAACAATTGTGTAGTTGGGTGGGATTAGAGATTAGGAGTGAAACCAGAAAGAAGGCTGCACAGGAGGGAGCTAACAAGAGGAAGGACAGCAGCCTAGGCCAGACAGCAGTCACCTGGAACTTGTGGAAGGAGCTAAATACCCAGGTACCTACCTATGTAGGCTGGGTTGTGTTGTGCTAGCTGGAGCCACTAAAGAAAGAATCAAGGCATGGGCTTGATGATGGAGAATGTACTGTAACTGCGGCACCAGTACATGCCCACTGCCTGGAGGGAAGTGAATGTGATGTTGCGGCAGCTCTAGAAATGTAGATCAGTAAATATTATTGTCTGTTATTAAGGATAAGTGTAAAAACAAGTCATTGTTTGCTCAATGGCCATGCAGATGGGAAACCAACCTATCTCCACCCCTCTTGCATTAACTTGACTGTGCCGGAGAGGCAGAGGTTGCACTAGACTTTTTCCCAAGGAAATACTCCTTCTCCTATCATCTTGGAGGAGTATTTTCGGCCATGAAGGAGTACACAATTTGCGGGGATTAAATTAAACATTATAGAGGTATAGATGGTTTTAAAGGGACATTCCAGGCAATAGCTGCTTCATGCACTTCCCATGCTGGCTGTCAATGGTGGCATCTTTCATTCAGGCTGCTTTATAGTTTCTAACAAGCCAAGGCAACTCTCTTCCTTGTGCTGGACCTCTCATGCTCAGTCCTCAGCTCTGTGTGTATCTTTATGGAAGACTGTCAATTCAAACACGGGACCCTAAAAATTGAGTAAGCAGAAGAGATGAAGTTGGTTTATCAGGGAATGCAAAGTGCTGGTGAATAAAAGATGCCACCTTGGACAGCCAGCGTGGGGCAAGCTGTAAGCAGCTGTGTCTGCAGCCTGTACCTGCAGAAGAGGGAAATCACTGAAAAGTTCTAAAAACATGCCTAAATCTGACTATATAGAGTATTTATGAAATGTGCCATTTAGCTTTTTTTTGTGGCTATAGTGATAGTTCTGGAGCTTCTGTATTTTTGTCTTATCTGGCGTTGTGTCATGCATTACATTGGCACTAGAGATGAGCGAACTTTTGATAAATTCGATTCGGCTGATTTGCCGAATTTTCCGGGAAAAATCGTTTCGGTACGAATTTATTTGCGACGATTCGCTATTAAAAACTGCTATTTCTGGCCGTCCGAGAGCCTCCATAGGGTTGCAGGACATTTTGCTTGGCTGTAACATGCATAGGATGCATGCTGGGTTAGTGAAATACTATTGTAAAGAAGTATGACATGCAGATCAGAGGCGTCGCTATTAGATTCGATGACGCAGAGCGGCACAATTACAGAGCCTTGAGGTGGCATCAGCATGATGAGCCCATATATTGCCTGAAAGACACACAGTGGAGTTGGCAGCAGCATAGGGAGCCCATATATTGCCTAAAAAACACCCTGAATTTGGCAGCAGCATTAGGAGCCCATAAATTGCATGAAAGACACACCAGGAGTTGGCAGCAGCAGCAGCATAGGGAGCTCATATATTGCCTGAAAGACACACAATGGAGTTGGCAGCAGCATTAGGAGCCCATATATTGCCTGAAAAACACATTGGAGTTGGCAGCAGCATTAGGAGCCCATATATTGCCTGAAAGACACACCCAGGAGTTGGCAGCAGCAGCATTAGGAGCCCATGTATTGCCTGAAAGACACACTCTGGACTTGGCAGCAGCATAGGGAGCACATATATTGCATGAAAAACACACCCAGGAGTTGGCAGCAGCATAGGGAGCTCATATATTGCCTGAAAAACACATTGGAGTTGGCAGCAGCATTAGGAGTCCATATATTGCCTGAAAGACACACCCAGGAGTTGGCAGCAGCATAGGAAGCTCATATATTGCCTGAAAGACACACCCAGGAGTTGGCAGCAGCAGCAGCAGCATAGGGAGCTCATATATTGCATGAAAAACACACCCAGGAGTTGGCAGCAGCATAGGGAGCTCATATATTGCCTGAAAAACACATTGGAGTTGGCAGCAGCATTAGGAGTCCATATATTGCCTGAAAGACACACCCAGGAGTTGGCAGCAGCATAGGAAGCTCATATATTGCCTGAAAGACACACCCAGGAGTTGGCAGCAGCAGCAGCAGCATAGGGAGCTCATATATTGCCTGAAAGACTCACACTGGAGTTGGCAGCAGCATTAGGAGCCCATATATTGCCTGAAAAACACATTGGAGTTGACAGCAGCATTAGGAGCCCATATATTGCCTGAAAGACACACCCAGGAGTTGGCAGCAGCAGCATCATTAGGAGCTCATATATTTCCTGAAAGACACACCCAGGAGTTGGCAGCAGCAGCAGCATTAGGAGCCCATATATTGCCTGAAAGACACACTCTGGACTTGGCAGCAGCATAGGGAGAACATATATTGCATGAAAAACACACCCAGGAGTTGGCAGCAGCATAGGGAGCTCATATATTGCCTGAAAAACACATTGGAGTTGGCAGCAGCATTAGGGGCCCATATATTGCCTGAAAGACACACATTGGCAGCAGCAGCAGCATAGGGAGCTCATATATTGCCTGAAAGACACACCCAGGATTTGGCAGCAGCATTAGGAGCCCATATATTGCCTGAAAAATACACTGGAGTTGGCAGCAGCATTAGGAGCCCTTATATTGCCTGAAAGACACACCCAGGAGTTGGCAGCAGCAGCATTAGGAGCCCATATATTGCCTGAAAGACACACTCTGGACTTGGCAGCAGCATAGGGAGCACATATATTGCCTGAAAACACACCCAGGAGTTGGCAGCAGCATTGGGAGCTCGTATATTGCCTGAAAAACACAATGGAGTTGGCAGTAGCATTAGGACATTAGGAGCCCATATATTGCCTGAAAGACACACCCAGGAGTTGGCAGCAGCAGCAGCATTAGAAGCCCATATATTGCCTGAAAGATACACCCAGGAGTTGGCAGCAGCAATAGGAGCCCATATATTTTGCCTAAAAAAACACATTGGAGTTGGCAGAAGCATAAGGAGCTCATATATTGCCTGAAAGACACACCCAGGAGTTGTCAGCAGCAGAAGGAGCTCATATATTGCCTGAAAGACACACCCAGGAGATGGCAGCAGCAGAAGGAGCTACCATGCATCAGCTACTCGCATGCATCAGCTATTGGTGGGTGGAAATCCTGGCTGATCCATGCCTGATTCATCTTCAAAAAGGTGAGTCTCTCCACATTTTTCGTGGACAGACGAGTTCTCCTTGGCGTTACTATGGCCCCTGCAGCACTAAAGACCCGCTCAGATGGCACACTACTGGCTGGGTATGACAGCTTTCTCAGGGCAAACTCTGCCAGTTGCGGCCACAAGTCAAGTTTGGCTGCCCAGAAGTCCAGCGTTGGCATGGTCATTTCAAGGTATGACATGACCTGCTGGTTCAGGCCCTGCTCCAGGTCTTCCTGCTGCTCATGAGTAGCCTCACTATGCGGTAGCAGAAAGCTACTCATTAGCGACTGAAGACTGAGGCTGCTGCTGATGGAGCTGCTGCTCCTGCCACCCCCCCCGGCAGCCATGGCAGTGGAAGGTGAGCACAGAGGTCCCCCCGAGTCAGACCTGCGAGAGTATAGACCATGGTGCAGATAGGCATCGGCCAACTGACTACGTAGAATGTCTTTGTAGTAGGTCAGATTGTCCTCCCTCTCGGCGGGTTTAAAAAATGCCCCCATTTTGTGCCGGAAGCGAGGGTCCAATAAGGTGGAGAGCCAGAAGTCATCCCGCAGAAAAATGGAGACAACTTGTGGTCACTACGCAAGCACTTGAGCATGCATCGTGGCATTTGTGAAAGTGACTCGGAGGGACTACCTGTCTCCATATCCACTGCATACTGCCACGGTGTGTCTCGGTCCTCTGTCTCACCTTCCTCACAACCCTCTAGCTCCACTGGCTGCTCCTGCTCCTCCTCTCCTGTCAGATGACTAGATAAACCACCCATTTCGCCAAAACTAAACTGCGCTTCACTGTGCTGCTCCTCCTCCTCAGCTCCCATGGGGTTTATGTGGCCGTGAAATGTATGCGACATGTCTCCAGTGCCCTGACCAGCCATGGTTTCCAACATGTGTTGTATTACATGAAGCAGCGGAATCACGCCGTTCATGCTGTAATCCTGGCGACTGACAAATAAAGTGGCTTCCTCAAAGGGCCTGAGCAAACGGCAGGTGTCACGTATGAGCTGCCACTGGTTCACATTGAAGTTACACAGGGGAGTCCCCCTATCTGCTTGGATCATCAAGAAATCAGTGATGGCTTTTCTCTGTTCGTATAGTCGATCTAACATATGTAGGGTGGAATTCCGACGGGTGGGAACATCGCATATCAGACTATGTTGGGGGATACCGTTCTGACGCTGTAGCTCAAGAAGGGTGTGCTTGGCGGTGTAGGAGTGGCTGAAGTGCATACAAAGTTTCCTTCCCGTTGTTAGGATGTCTTGCAGATGGGGGGAAGACTTCAGAAAACGCTTGACAACTAGGTTGAACACGTGTGCCATACAGGGCGCATGGCTCAGGCTTCCTTGTCTCAGTGCAGACAAGATGTTATTCCCATTGTCAGTCACCATGGTACCCATTTCCAATTTTCGCGGAGTAAGCCATGTTTTGATTTCTTGATGAATGAATTTCAGGAGCTCCTCCCCTGTGTGACTCCGTTCGCCAAGGCAAACCATGTGAAGCACAGCTTGACACCGCCGTGCCCTGCACACATGGTAGGCTGAAGGGGCATTGAGAATTGACCGTACAGTGGAGGCTGAGGATATGGCGGAGGATGAGGAGGCAGAGTCGCACACGTGCGAGCGTGGAGGCCGAAGCGGTGTGTGACCTGTCCAAGTTGCTGTGCAGGAACCACATTCACCCAGTGGGCAGTAAAGGACATGTATTGTCCCTGACTGTAGTTACAGCTCCAGATGTCAGCGCTGCCGTGCACTTTGGTGCACACTGACAGGCTCAAGGACTGGCCCACCTTCTGCTCAACAAATTTGTGCAGGGCTGGTACTGCCTTCTTTGCAACAAAATTACGGCTTGGGACTCTCCACCTCGGCTCGGCACAAGCCATCAGCTCTCTGAGAGGTGCAGAGTCCACCACCTGAAAAGGGAAGGACTGCAGCACTAGCAACTTGGACAGGAGCACATTTAGCTTCTGCACCGTAGGATGAGTGGGCGCATACTTGGACATGGCTTCCCTGATGGATTGCTGGTGGAATGAGTGACTTTTAGTAGGAGGAGCTGGAGCATTTGGAGTGGCAGAGGATGGGTATGACGCGTAGCTACCTTCAGCTGAGGTGCTGGAGCCTTGGCTGGGTGAAATTGGAAGCGGCGTGGCACTGAAGCAGCAGGCTGGACCCCCACTTCGGAGCCTCGGTTCCCCCCGGCCACTTTATGGTGACGCTGCATGTGTTGCCGCAGGGCCGTGGTACCAACATTGGGGCCCTGGCCACGCTTGACCTTCTGTCTACACACTTGCATGTGGCCAAGTTACTCTCCTGCGGATGCTTGAGGAAAAAGTGCCACACTGCCAAGTAGCTAATTTTCCCTCCAACAGTCCGCACTATTTCACTGCTACTGCTGCCAACTCCAGGAACCCCTGCTCCACTACCTCCCGGGAAGGCAGCCTGCCACACAGCAGGTGGTCTACCCCGCCCCGGCCACGTGTGGCTCCAGACATCCCAATTCTGCCACCACGCCGACTGCCAACCCTACTGCCACCATGCTGACTGCCAACCCTACTGCCACCTTGCTGCCTAAGCTGCTGACTCTGGGGCAACCTGGGACCCTCTTCTCCTGATGATGATGAAGCCCCTCCTGCACCGGGCTCCCAAGTGCGATCGGCTTCATCATCATCATCATCGAGTTGTGCCTGCACGTCACTGAAGTCCTCCTCGGATTCCACAAGAGCGTGTACTGCAGGAGACGGAATGCTCACCACACCACCTCCCACGCCACTCTCCTTCTCAGTGTTTGTCTGCCTAGTGGAAGAAGCGGCGGATGTCTCCACCATTTCTTGGCTGAGCAGTAGCTGCTGATCGTCCTCACTGAATAGTGGAGCTGAACCCAAAGCATAAGATACGACGGCTGGAGGGGGGGCGTAGGACAGAGGCAATGGAAGGACAGGGGCTGCTCCTGGGCCATGCCAACTCAGGGTTGTGTCCGAAGAACCTACGGACTGTTGACTGGGGGTGTCAGATGTCACTTGTGATGAGGTTGATGACTGCGTTAACCAATCGATGACAGCAGATGCGTTGCTGGTTGAGACACGACCGCTAGCAGATACCGGGAGATCAGGCCTCTCACCCGCGACTCCTGCTGCCACTCGCCCCTAGTCTGCTGCGACCTCTGCCTGATGAATCTAGGCCTCTCCTCGGTGCACATCCTGGCACATCTCTGCCTGGCATTTTTACTGCGTTTAGGAGGGGAAAACAATATACTACGCTACACCTACAACAGTATTTTTGTAACAGCAGGGGTGTAGAAAAGTTAGATCAAAATAGGCAGACACTGTAGCTAAAAGCTAATGCAAAAAGACACTGTCAGATGGTCTTACACAGGATGCCTCTGGTCAGAGTTAAATGCACCACAGGCAGTTTTAAAACTTGTTTTTTGTTCAAAATGTAAAAAAGATAAAGATGCAGGTACTATTAAAAGCTAAGTGCTAGCACTGAAAATGGCCCCCGGTGAAAGGCAATGGGTGCTTTAAACTTGTAAACCAGACTTGTTTTATACAAAAGGCAAAAGGTTAGTAGGCAGGTACTCTTAAAAGATAAGTGCTAGCACTGACAATGGCCCCCGGTGAAAGGCAATGGGTGCTTTAAACTTGTAAACCAGACTTTTTTATACAAAAGGCAAAAGGTTAGGAGGCAGGTACTCTTAAAGGATAAGTGCTAGCCCCCTCCTCACATACAGAGCAGGCCTCCCTTGAAGTGACTTTGCTTATAAAATGCAAGCAGTTATTAGACAGGTAGTCTTGAAATATTTATGCTAGTGTTTGGGATGCCCCCTCCTCACATACAGAGCAGGCCTCCCTTGATTGTGGAAAAGTGACTTTGCTTATAAAATGCAAGCAGTTATTAGACAGGTAGTCTTGAAATATTTATGCTAGTGTTTGGGATGCCCCCTCCTCACATACAGAGCAGGCCTCCCTTGATTGTGGAAAAGTGACTTTGCTTATAAAATGCAAGCAGTTATTAGACAGATACTCTTGAAATGGGAAATGGTAGAACCTAATAGGTGAGTCTATTAGTTTAGGCGCGCTTTAGGGTGGACAGGGGTGACTCCTGGGAACAAAGAAGGGGGGGGGAACACGGGGAGTTGGAGTGGCGAGACAAGAGATTAGTTTTTTTCTTCGCAGATACCACACTGTTAGAAGTTGTCTGACATCAGATGCAATATATTGTTGGATTGTATCTGAATCAAAACACTACCTCTGTTATTTAATACCTAATATATGCTGCTTGGTTTTGTACATGCAGCAACCAAGTTATGTTGTACGGTTTTAGAATAGAGGTATGTCACATCAACAGGTGTATACCTATTTTGTGTTTCTATATATTTATTAATGAGAACAAAGTAAAACTCACCGCCGCGGCCCGGGGGTACGCCGACCTACCCAGGGCCTCTGAGGTTCTGTTGCCTGTGTGGATGCTGTAACAATTCTTTGCAGCTGTAGTTGGTATAGGTTTTGTGGCAAGCTCATCTGGTCATAAGTAGTCCTCTTTGTCTTGGTTGCCTTAAATCATTCACAAGGCTTGTTGTATATGAAAACCAAATTTATTAAGAAAGGCTAAAATGATATACTTGATCCATAAAAAGTCCAGTCCGGTGTTTGTATAGGAGACAATGCGGTGTCTCCCTCCTCGTTCGATGTGCAGAATGTCCGTGCAGTAGGCACTGCAAAGTCCTAGATAGTTATGCTTGTTTTAAATATTGGTAACAAGTCCAAGTAAGTTTCTTTTGAGTGTTTGCAGAGCTCCGTCTGCAAGCTTCACCGACGCGCGTTTCGGCAGCTCGTGCCGTCCTCTGGGTGTGTCCTGGGCCTGTGTCTTGTGGCCCTTCTTATTGGTCGTATGTTCGTGACATTGTTCCTCCACTAGGCATTGTGGGAATTGTAGTTGCGTCTTGTAGTTTAAAGTGCCTGCTGGAATCACCGCCGCGGTCTTTCTAATTATGCCGCCGGCTGTTCTGTCCGCCGGCTGTTCTTCTGATTGTTTACAGCCCTGCACATAGGATAGTGCTGATGTTACGCGAGGTCCATGTAGAGCTTAACCTCTTTTCTGGCTCTGTAATCATTATCTTCTCGCAGGCTCGGGGTTGCTCATTTATGAATTGAAAAAGAATTGTAGTAAGAGCGAGAGGTTAAACACTGATATCATGTTACTGCGCACATTACTCCTAATAAGGCTTGACCCCTTATTTTAGGCAGCTGCTACCCCCAACCTGAGGCGCTTCTTATACTTTTAGATACTCTTGAAATATTTATGCTAGTGTTTGGGATGCCCCCTGCTCACATACAGAGGAAGCCTCCCTTGATTGTGGAAAAGTGACGTTAATTATAAAATGCAAGCAGTTATTACACAGGTAGTCTTGAAATATTAATGCTAGCACGCTTTTTAAAGAATGACACCAGGTAAAGGAAAAGCTAAATAGGCAGTAGTGCCATTAACACTAAATAGGCTTGAAAGCTAATGCAAACAGTTTAAACTGTCCCTGTCTTTATCTGTCACTGTCCCAGGCTCTCTCCTTCTCTATCTGTCCCGCGCTTCTTCTGTTCCATCTATCTATCTATCTATCTATCTATCTATCTATCTATCTATCTATCTATCCCTCGCTCTCTCCCTGCCTGATCTGCTCTGCCCGCAATACAGTGTCAGAATGATCTTCCGCAAGATGGCTGCCGTTTATATGGGGCTGTGACATCATCGGTAAGCCTGTCTGCTGATAGGTAGCATGTGACACATACCCAGCATTCGTTGCCCCATGGGACATGTCCTGACATGTGGATCCACCATTTTAGATGGACTGTATAGCAGTAAATGAAGTTTTAAGGAAGCGATTCGATCGATCGAATCGCGGCGATATTCGGAATCGCACAAATCGAATATTTCATGAAATTCGGAACGAATTTGGTTCGGCAGAATCGATTCGCTCATCTCTAATTGGCGCTAGCAGTCACTGCGCAGAACACAAAATAATTAGCTTTGATTGTTGCACTGGCCGGCCTAGGTCTGCTGATTATCTCAGCACCATTGAGCACCGCTTTGTATTGCCATTTTTCCGGCATTCAACAGCATATTTTTGATTTTCTTCCTCCTTGTAATCTTTGCCGCTGTATTTTTTCCGGCGCTGGTCGGCGTTTCATCATTACAGTCACAAGAAATCACTGGTGGGGACAAAGAGGACAAACATTACAGTGCGTTTAGGCTGCGTTTTAGCTGTTGGCGTCAAAATTAGACATTGTGTAGCAAAAGAAGCCATTAAAATTTTAATTCCCCCCCCCCCCCCCAAAATAATAAATTTTGGCCCATCCAGGTCCTGTGTTTCTGTTACTGACAAGTCCCAATGCAAGTTCTGTACAAATAAATGTGTGTAATATTAATTCTAAGCATTAAACACATCAATCCAGTTCTGCACATTGTGCTCTATGGGATCTTGAGCTAAAGCGCCAGGTTTCATCTGGCACTGCTTCGACCAGAGCACCTGGCACTACATCCTTTTTGGCACTAGTGTTGAACAAGACGCTAACTGTCGGCCACATCAGCGCTGCAGATACAATATATGAGTTTGTTAACATTAGCTCAGCAGCACATACACATTGTAACAACTGACAGCTGTGCTTGCCCAGAAAAAATTGCTACTACTGTCATTCATTGCAGGAGTATTTATACGCAGCCAAGGCTTCAGATTACACATATAATATGCTAAATTAGGCGTTAATGCGAACACTTCGGGGAGGAATGCTGCTCCCTGCTATGCTTCTCTTGTCTTTTCTTAGATTCACTGTATACTGCATAGATAATGGCAGCAAATAAAGTAATCCTCTTTATGCTGCTCATAGCAACATAGTATGTATGTAAGTTACTTACCTGGCGCCTTCGCTCAGTCCCGGCCGTCCTCCATCCTCCGGCGGCCATGCAGGACGGCCGCCTCGCCGTCGCTCCCCCTCGCTGGGGCTCCGGCTTCCGCCCCCTGCTCGGCGGCGGCTGGTGTCCCCGGCGGCGGCGGCTCTGCAGCGTCTGCCGGTGCGTCCTCCCTGGGGGGGTGTGCCCGGCAGACAGTCTTGTGCGCATGCACGTTCTAGTTATGTCCCCCCGCGGCGATCCTCCCAGCGCATTCGCCGGGGGCAAGTTTAAAGGGACCTATCCAGGTCCATGGGGGGTCCTCCGGGTAAATGAACCCAGGGACTGGACAGCCTGGCTGGTCAGGGAGGTCCAGTCCCTGGGGGGCTCCTATCAGGAGCAGAGTTAAAGTATGCACCAATCACTACATACACCCATCTGACATTCCCCTTTTCCCATTGGCCAGTTCTCCCTTAAAAGTGTCCTTGCCCTGACCATCGGTGCCCGTTATAGCCATTATTAGCTTGGGTGTGCCATTGGATTTGCGTTTAGTTTTAGTTTTCTGATCCTGCTCCGTCTTTGACCATTACTGCCCGCACCGACCATCTGCCTGTCTGACCTCGTCTCTGCCTTACCCCTTGGATACCGCGCCTTGGTGTCCACCCGGCTTTTGACCCCTGCATGTCTCGACCATTCTCCATCTAACCCCTCGGATACCGTGCCCTGTGACCACCCGGCTTTGACCCCTGCTCATCTCGACCATTCTTGCCTAACCTGCTGGACTCGACGTTTTGGACTCAGCCCGCTTGAACTTCCGTTTTGGGATATCTTCACCATAAGCCAGCAATCTTTGTGCCAGTAAGTCCTGGGGGCAACCGAGTCTGGAGAGGCATAACCCGTGTCTCCAGCAAGCGGGGGCTTGTCTATAGGCACAAGAGGTGGTGGAGATTGGGGATTGCTTGGCTTACGATAGAAGGGTGTCCGGCAAGCCCTGGCAATGTAACACTGAAAAGATTTTAGACCATCCAGATCAGCCTGTGTAATAAAAGAAGAATGTAATGTTATTACATGCAAGGAAGGTATCTGTGCCGATTTTGAACTTTTTTACAGAGAAGAATCCCCTCTAACCTTAGTGGATGCCCTTGGGTTATGATTACACTCCAGTGTATAAATTGATTGTGGGGAGGATCCAGCTCTGAATGTGTGGACAAGCATGTATGTGTGCAGCAGCCGCAGGAGTGCCAGTGACATCCCTGGATCTTGGGTGAGGAAAGGGGTTATTTATGCTGTAACCTCCACCCCTGCCCAGGGGAGAGTGGCATGGGAGGATGGCAAGGTGGGGGGGGGGGTTACTGGACATCCATTTTAACTGTTGGGGTTAAAAATCAGCTTGAAGGCCCATTGCTTGATTTTTGTTCTATTCTTTCTTACAAATTAACCTTGGAATCACTTTCCTTTACGCCTCCCCCCTTAGCTATAAAGAGGATGTATTTTATTTTCTTCAGGATTGTTTAACATCCAACCAGTAGCTTGCTTTATTGCAAGATAAAAACATATAAAAGAAAAGCATTACCAGAAAACTAGTACTAAAAATGTAAATACGTGAGCAATTGATGGCAGTTTAGTGCCATTTTGCTAAGGAATGGTGAGGCCGTGCCGTGTTTTTCACTGTTCCCGGCTTCTGAAGGCTGTGAGAGACCAACAATATCACACAAAAGGCGGGGGCGCTCCTTTGATCGCCGCTACTGAGCAGCGGTGTAACTTATACCATAAGAGAAAATGTAAATGAATGTTCCATTAGTCGCGCTGACTAAAATGTACGGCTCTGTCAATGGGGATTTCTTGGAGTTGTTTTATACTGCACTTAAGGCGAGCAACTCATAATATAGTTACCATTTCCTGGTCGGAAGAGCCTGCTCCTAATCCTACGCCTGAATCCATTGCAAATCCATCAGCAGGTTCTCACGCCAAAGAAAGTGCATTTAGAGAGCCAATAAAAACACAAGTCATCATTGGGAGGGAATAAGGCTCGCTATTTATCTTGCATTTGGAAGAAAATGACGCCATTGCAATGCAGGTAGCAGGTTCTCGCCTCTCCCCTAAATCCGTGGATGCGGGCATCAGAATAAATATTGCAATATGTCTTCAATAATGTAGGCTTTGCCGATCACAGGCGATCTCTCTCTCGTTGTGTCTTTTTTAATATAGTGGATGTTTTATTAATAATGCCTGTTTTGTTTTGGCTGTGGAAATATGAATTTTTATGTTTTGTTTATTGAAATGTAATTTATAGCTTAAAATGGACTTATTGTCTACATGAAAGGAGAACTCTGGGCAAACATAAGAAATATATATATATATATATATAAAGTAATTTTAGTTACGGGAACTAGTATTCAGTTTTAGTCCATCTGACCCCAAAAATCAGGTACTCCTGAATTTGAATCTCATTAGAGTGGGGGGAAATTCTGTTTCTGGTTTAAGGAAGCAACTAATGTAACGTTATGCCTTCATAATATAAAGTATGAAATATAATGTACTTTAGTTAGATGTAACTAGTGTTGCTCACATGCTTTATTCAGCTTTCAGCTACTCCTGAATCTCATCAGTCAATAGGGAAAATGATTTTGGAAGCAACTAAAGTAGCCTAAGTAGCCCAAAATATAAAATCTAGAGTATTTTAATTAGATAGAAGCTAGTGTTACTAAAGTAGTATTCTGGTCGAAGCACTTTTCAGGCACATTCAGCTGTTTGCCTGCTTTTGCCCCATGTATTCACCTTTCAGGTGATTCTGAATATGATTCATATTAGGGTCAATGAGGAAAAGTAACTTAATGCCCCCAAAATACGACCTAAAAGTCATTTAGTTAGATGGAAGCTATTGCTGATTGACTAGTGTTCAGTTCGAAGAACATTTAGGAGTTGGCCTGGATTTACTCCTGAATCAGGATCTCAGTGGAAAGAGTGGAGGAAATTTCAGAAGGTGTTTCTAGAAAGCAACTAAAATAGCCTAATACCCTGATATAAAGAATAAAGTATGACATATACTTTTGCTAGATAGAAAAAAACTAGTGTTTCTCAGCAAGAACACCATCCAAACACCATTTGGTTCAGTTCAGTTGCAGTTTTTGCCCAAAGATTCAGTTTTAAGGTACTTCTGTGGCTATCTACATTGCTGCCTTTATACAGAAGCTCTGCATGAGTGTTAGTTACTTTACCTGTGCATCTGTGGAGATTCACAAAACATGGCCTTTTGTTGGGAATTGAGAAGAGGGTTGGGGAATACTTGTGTAGGGTATTTCCCAGTGGATCAGTTTCTCATGAAGAAGGCCAGGGTATTTAGGGGGTGATTTACAATGTTCATGGTATGGGTCTCAGAATATATGTGTGGTGACTCGGAAGTGTCTTGGTTGTCTGAAAATCCTTCTATAGAAGGTTGAATTCAAAATAGTAGAAGTAATGTGAATTCAGTTTTATTAGTTGTTTCTCCAAAACTAGTTATCTATCTGACCTTCATGCTCGGAATATAAGTGAAAGATGAAAAAATGACCTAAAGAGACCATTATCGAAAATAACATTTATTCCTATGGGGTTCGAGGCTAAAAACTGGTGAACTGAAATGGTGTTCGACAGCATTTGCCACATTACAATGAACTAGATGTAAATCTCACAAACACAGACATAGCAAAAATTCCACATTTTTCTCAGTAAATGCAAAATCGCGAAAACACGGAAAGTGCCAGGTGAAAACTCACAAATTGGTTAGTAATTCACATACTTAATGCAAAGCTGAAATCCACAAACAGGTGAGAGTTTCCTGCTATCTGGCATTGTAACCATTTGCACACTGAGAGCTTACCACTAGTGTTGAGCGAACATGAACCGCAAAATCAGCCAAAAGTTTGTGTTGGAGTTCGGCGTTCGACTCAACCCAAAAAAAGCTGAAAACTTACATGAGCCCTGCAATCCTGTTGGCGGTTGGCGCTGGCTTTCTTTCTGTCAAAACGTCTATAAGCCGGGGCTTCAGAAAGATGGCTGCCAGCATGCGTGAGGACACTTACAGCAGCTTACAATGTAAATGTCCCCCCCACTCTTCGCCTACCAGCATGGGGTCCTTGGGCTAATTTAAAATAAATACTGGTAGCAGACAGGTAAGACGGGGAGGGAGAGCAAAGGGAGGGTCAAAGTTAGAGTCCCCATTGATTTCAATGGGGACCTGGCTTGGGTTCTGATCAAGTTTGGTGCTGGATCCGAACTTTTGTTCAATGTTCGGCCAAACTTGCCGAACCTGAACGTGTACCAGTTTCCTCAAAACTACTTACCACAATTTATGAACATAAGCTGTAGTGTTGCATAGGAATATTTTAAACAGTGTGGCTGTCCCCTGTGTGAATATTGTCTTCTGGATGAGCAGTGGTAAAAATCTTTATTTTAGTCCCAGTCTGTCCCTGGCTGTGCTGCGATGCTCCTACAATAGGACTTGCTGGCTAACCAGTGATAAGCAGCATTTATTTCTTTTAGTAGACTCCTTGAGAAAAATGACAACATTGGATGACATGGCCAACTTGAAAACAGAGGCTTTTGCCACTAACCAGCGGAGCAGCGGTGAGTGTACGTGCACTTTAATTATGTATATTATTGGTTGCTTTCCCAGCCATGATCAATGTGTGGAGCTCAGATGACTGGCACCAAACCATTATAAAGTAACATGAAGCATGCCACATACAAAGGATTCCTCTGAGAAAGAGGACATTGTTGAGGTTACAGCCTATGCACAGTATCAGGGATACACTGTGTGTGAGGAAAGCTTCTTAAGTCATGTTGCGGCACGGTGGTTGTTGGTCACTGTCAGGATAGATGATATTTAAGATTGATTTTGTCTCCAGTTTTAAAACTGTGTATTTAAAATGATCACATTTCCTGCTATTTGACAGCCTACCGAGGACACGCCAAGGATCTTATTCGTCAATAGTGGACATCTGGACGTTGCACACTTATGGGAAGCTATATATATATATATATATGTGTGTGTGTTTGTGTGTGTATGCGTGTTATTTCATGTATTGTCAAGACTGTAAAATTTAAATGGTTTGCCAACACGCTGGTAAATTCACAATAATAATAATAATAATAATAACAATTGTATCATATTGCCAACATGATATAAAAAATGACAAAGTTGCATTAAAAAATCAACAACTGCAATCTGTGTACAATAAGTAAGGATTAGGTACCTCCATTGTCTACATCAGGGTGTGCTCAACCTATTAAAGAGCGCAAGCTACTTAATTGATTTGGAATTTTGTCCTGGGCCACAATAAATAGGTTCAGAATTTAGGATTTTTCATTTAACTTAGATGTAATAAAATAATCAGGATATCGACTATCGCGGAAGACTACATTAGAGTCCTTCCCCCACACAACCCCATTACCACATTTATATCTAACAATCCCAATTTACTAGCAATAGACATGCCCCCAGGTCACAGGTTGTGTATATGTGGTCCACATTAGTGTATTGCATGACAAAAATAGCATAGTGAATTCATGCCCCCCCCCCTTGGTACATGTGCATGTTAGCCCACCCCCTTCCACCACCAGTGAGCTCTGAATTTTTTAAATATTTACCTATCTCTCTTTAAGCTTCATCCAACAGGGAACCCAGATTCCATACTTGTACTAATAGGGATGTGCAGAACGGCATTATGCAGCCATTTTCAGGGTCCCCAACAAGAGGACCCCTGCAGAAGGGGGCTCTGTAGTACAATAGCCCATATGAAATGACATTAACACCCAATAGTATAGATAAATAGAACCAGCTTACACTCTAGCAAAATGCTGTATTTCATATGGAAAAAAGAGAACAGAGATACATAAAATGCTGGGTGCCTTGCGAATTGTGAGTGTTTAAAGGGGGATCCGGCAAACTGATTAGTATGGGGGTCCAATGATTCCAGATGCTTCCCACTATCCATGTAGCAGGATTGTGTTTCTCCAGGATTCTCAGGGCCCTCATCCACCGTGATGTCTGGCACCTCTCCCTGTAATTCTATTGGTCTGAAAACATATTACTTCCAAACAGCTACAATGCTATCAATTCTTCTCCGCTCCTGTCAGCTGGAAAAATGAAAAAAGAAAGCACTTTATTAATAATTTATAAGGGCCGGATATTTATATTCTGTAAGGCACGCCATGCGCAGGACGGCTGAGCCAAGCTATACTTCATTTATGATATAATGAATTTTAACTGGGGCTCTACTGGTAAAATTAAACAAGTGTATACAGTGGAACGATCACAGAGCGGGCTGGGGCCGGAACGTGACACCGCATTCCGTCTCACGCCTTGCTCAGGGTGGCTTTTGCATATCCAACGCCTTTCGCTTTCCCATAATCACTCAGCTTCCTTGGCCCTGCCAGCATATCCATTACTGGAGGGTACTTACAGACAGCCGCACAAATCCTTAGAGTGATGCGGGGAATAGACTGGTGGATAATCCGTGCTGCGTCCCCCTCTGACACTGATGGCTTGATATCTCTGTGTAACTCCAGATGTCTTCTCCTGACGATCAATTATTTACAATTAATTTGAGAAATGGTTTATTTATCATCTCTGGTTGCGGTTAATGTGTGCAGGGGTGTTTTTATCGATCAGTGAACATGATCGCCCTGATACGAGAGCGGCCGGTAAATTTAGGACTTGTGAAATGGCATGGGAGATGTGAGCGACACTCAAGATGTTGATTAAAGCATGACTCCAGGCAAAAGGTTCCACTAATGTGTACACACAGATATAGACCTTCTTTAGACATAATGATGTGACAGTCCAGGCAAATTAAGAAAACAAACAAACCTCATTTGCCTGCTAGTCTGCAGGCTTGATCCCTCGTGGTTCTGCTACTGAGTCAGTCTGCACTACTCAGCCCAGCACACATATGAGCTTGTGATAGCTCACGTAACGTGTCCAATGCCAGGCAATGGGGGAGCCTAATGCAGCCGTCAGCCGATATTGCTCTAAACAAATTGCCACAGACTACTGGACTTTATATTTTAGAGACCATGGGCTGACACGTAAGTGTTTTATTTTTGCTTTGCAGGGACTCTTTCTAACATAATTGGTGTTGTTTGATGTGTAGTGGGGGCATCCTGATTGCCAGAGCCCCACTCCCCCCACTTTGTAACGCCCGCTAAAAGAAATAATCCTACCTTTCAAACTGCTCCTGCATGACCTTGGCAGCCAATCCCCGGGGGAGTGATTTGAAACGTAATATTATTTGCCTACCCCCCCTGCACAGGGAACACCCATGCGTGTTGTTCTGACTTAAAGAGAAACAACCCCCAGGATTTTCACTCTCTTGGATGTTGCTCCTCTCTGGCAGGACATCCCGATTTGGGATATCCTGCTGCACACATCTCCGTGGACCACACACTCCTCTCCAGTTATCCCACGGGGCAGGTGCAGGTGGACAGCCACCATCCAGCTCATCTCTGAAGGCTATACCCATGCCAGCCATTCATAAATGCCTCAGATGGTATGCCAGAGATGCAGACAAGCCCTGTGCATGTACCTTGGGATCACCAGCTATGTAAGTCTGAAAAGCAATCATTGGGGATTTACTCAGCCCAAATCACTTGCCCCCCCTCCCCTGTCCCCATGCCTAAAAAAACACAGCTTTACGGGCACTCCCATCCTGGAAGCTGATTGATCTTTTTTAGGTTCTAATTTTTCTGGCTTCACTGGTGGAGAGGGATGGGAAGGGGTGCAGCCTACTCACTGGGTCACAAGTCAAAGCGGAAGGTACTCGTCCAGTGAGACTCCTGTTCCCATCACATAGAAAAGAGGAGGCTTTGGCCTAAAACGGAGGGAAGGTACTACAATTCTGCAACTGAAGCAGCATGTACAAACCTTTCAACATTTCAGGATGAGAATGAGGGACAATTGTTAAATTAAACCCCACCCCCTCATTGAGGGATGGATAGGAGATAGGGTGTGACAGTTACAACCATATAAACACTTTGAATAGGCAAATTAATCCTTTATTGATGCAGATCTGCATATTAAACCTCAAAGGACAGGACAGAGAAGAACAACGAGAGACACCGGGACATGGACTCAAAGGAGGGACAGTCCCTTCAAATCAGGGACAGTTGGGAGGTATGCATGCATGAGCTAGGCCTCAGAGGTATAAGTAAGTATAGGTCTACCTTAGAGTGTAGAGTGTTGGCTTACATTTATAGCACAAACACTGTCAGGGGGGTAAATGTCCAAAATGTCCTCCTGGACCAGCATTAGAAGGCCTATTCTACTTAAGCAAATTGACCGCCATTGTTCTAGAACACTCTAGAACACACAAACTCAAGGCCCGGGGGTCACATGCGGCCCTCCAAGCCCTTTTATTTGGCCATCTGCCAGCTGTCAGGTGGCTGCAGTTTCCCTCTTAGCCAGCCATGCACTCCAAAGCTACTGACACCTTCAGCACATCTTTACACCCCTTTGTCCAAGGGCCTGGAAGCAGCTGTCTTCCCTGCCTCTATGGTATGTGCACCCCTGCATCGTGTGATCATTCCTTGAGCATGGGCTGCTCAGGGCTGGCGGAGTGCACCAGTGGCAGCACTGACACTGGAGGGCACCAGCCTCTCCATAGAAATGAGTCTGCAAGCTGGCAGGCAAGTGCCCTTTGTTTATTAGGAGTTTGGACTTTTCCCTTTAAGAAATTAAAATGTAATTAATAAAAACAATATACTGCATCAAAAGAAAGGGAATCCTTACAAAGTCAAAACTTACTTGAGTGCATCTATACCCAGATCACTCTCGTATACCTCCCAGGGAAGCCCCAGGTAGGACTACTCAACAGCCCTAGTCCCATTGCTAGAGACAGATGTTATTATGGCCCAAATAACCACAAATGGCCAAACAGCTTGACTAGATGACTTAAGTATTTGGTTGATTTTGGAATTCCTTTTAGTACAGGGAATCCCACATCAGGAAATTCATGTGGTAGATGGCCCTATTCAACCCCCTTCCAAGTGGACCTCCACACAAAAATGACTAGCGGTCCACTTAGAAGTGGTTGAATAAGAATTTAGTCTGGCTTTACAGTGCAGTTTTCGAGTCACCACAGCTATGGCTTTGAAGGAGTAATACAATGCTGATAAATAAATGTTAAGCGAAGGAAGGTTCCAACATCACGACTGACATTGTGTTATACAAACCATCCCACCAAGCCCATAAACAACCAACTGCCGCAACCAGCTAGATTTAAGGGGCTTTAAAAAATGGCCTGAAGGTCAAGTGATTTATTTGTGATTCAAAAGCGCAGGGATCAAATTTCATCCTGATAACAAAGAGAGATGCGCTATCACAAGACCTCTGCTAATGAATGGAAGCCCCGGGAACTCCGAGAATGGATCCTGCCAGGAAGTCAAGAGCCTTATAGGAAACACTTACCGCTCTAGAAACCTGAGCGCAATAAGTCTTTCTGTTTTTTTTTTTTTTTTTGCATTGCATCCAGTACAATAAATGTCATGTCATGTGGCGAAGATGAAATTCTTAAAGCTCAACTCCGGGAAAACCTTTATTTTTCAAAAATAATATGAACATGGACCATGAATATTCTGTCTTAGGTTGGGTGTAGGTCCGTTGGTCCCTCTTCACAAGGGAATGTTTAAAAACATACCATTGTTTACTTGCTTGCCATGCAGAGAATTCATCCTGGTGTGCTGCTAAGTAAAGCAGTGTTGGGGATTTAGCTCCTTTCCTGTAGCCCAGCCCATAGATTTGATTTATACATGACCACCTTCATTTTAGCATTGAATGGTGGACCTATCCCCGCTCTTTTTTTGCATTAGGTTGTTTGGGACGCCCCACTATTTGAGTGTGCAGGGATGGATAGCTGTTCCTAGCTTTACTTGTCCGACTTTTTTTCTGCTTCTTTGCGTAGTTCCACGGTTCCAAATTTAGTTCCAAATTTAAACAATCTAGGAACTGGGTTGCAGAAAAGGGACTGGATCTCAGCCCAAACATCTTTAATCAGCAGCTCACCAGATTGACGCAAACAACATTGACACCTAGCAGGGACAGGTCATTTAATCCTTTCAGATTTGATCTTAATTACATGGAGGCCTAGAAGCTACAACGTACACTGCATAGGTGACCTTTTTGTTTCAGGTGCTGCACACTGCGGTTAAACAGTAGCTTGAAATGTAAGAGTTTCATTCAACATAGAGTGGTGTCGGCAGGGACAGGCTCCTCCTTGGCACCTAAAATGGTTTAGGTTTGCCTTAAAATGGACCTATAACTTTATGGCTAACCTGGCATTGGCTTCTCCTTCTTCTTCTAAAAATGTCGACTTCTGCACCCCCCTGGCAAGAGGCTGGAGCTCCTCCAATAAGACGTATGTGAACAGGTTGCCAGAACATGTTTTTGGAGACTTATTATTTACATATGAGCCAGTGTGGGATGTGCAGGGGATACAGGTTAAAGGTAAAGTTTTGAAATGCCCAGGTCCAAGTCCTGACCTTAATCCAATGGGAACATGGTGGAAGGACCTGAAGCAAGCAGTTTTTGGGGCCAGCAACATAATGGAACTTTTTGGATTGAGGAATTCCTCCAAGATAGTTTGCAGGACTCAAAAATTATGAGAAAAGGTCTGATGAGGTTATTGCTGCAAAAGGGTTGGTCATACTACAGTAGATCCTGAAATCAAAGCGTTGCACGCTCCCCATTGAGGTCAATGAGAGCTGTTTGGCGAAGAATGTAAACACGACAAACAGCTCTGATTGGCTGTGCACCCAGGCACGAGGGAGGGGTGAGTTGTACTGGGCGTTCTGAGGGGTTTCACACAACAAAGTGTCCAAATTCAGTATGCCCCCAGGGAACGGAACAGTCTGGGAAAGTCAAATTCATGGGTTTTATCCCGCTTTAAATTCATCATTAAACACCTGTGAAAATGAAATGTATGATGGGCTACAGAAAAATAAAAAAACTGTATAAAATTATCTTCCCCATGTACTTTTTCCCTACTTGAAATTAAAAAAAGAGTCTGCAGAAAGTGACGGAGCTGGGCAGCCTCACAGGGGGAGGGGACAGCATGTGTCTAATCACACAGCTTTCAAGTACAATGCTGTGTCCTCACTGTATCCTGTTTGCTGGCCAAGCAGAACTCATACAAAAGTGGTTTGTGCAGCTTGGACAGGATGTAGTAAAGACAGCAAACAATGATTGCAGCTCAAATATGGTAGTACACAGATATTCAGGGTGCCCACCCCTGACATCCAACGGACATCTTTTAAAATATATTAAAGTATCTATGTAGGCATATTGCTGCTTAATGGATTTACACAACAGCAGAGGAATACAAAGTATGTGCCTCTATTCCATGATGTCACTAGACATGCTACATGGGGAGGCCGATTCATTAATAGCGGCAGGTAGCGACAGTTGAGCGACTGTAGCGGCATTTTCAGAGCGCCAGCTAGTAGTCGCTGTGCTTGGCCGTTGTTCGGTTGTTGATAGCGACTCAGTCGGTGTGCAGTAATGCTGAATACTGGGTGAGGAGTCGCTATTTGACAGGTTCCGCTATGTATGGGTGCGCATGATAGCGACTGGTCAGAGCAACAGGCTCCCACCATATTCATCAAAAAATCACGCTCAAAAAATTCTCGCGCTGTGAAATGCATGTTTAAACCCCAGAGCGCTGGAGGCGATGTGTTAAAAGTAGTTTTTTTAACCCCTAAACCACCATATTTTTTTAAACCAAAAAAAAAAAGTATTTTAAATAATTTTTAATTTTTATTTCCATTAAAAAAATTATCTAAAATGGCCTGTGGTCACAGAATTTTTCACATTTACAAAAAAAAAAAAAAAACATTAATAACAATTAATAATTAATATTTAAAGATTGTTCCATTGAAATGCATTGGAGCGCGCCAGGTAGTGAGAGGTCATACCTGTCGCTGTTCAAGGTCGGACGCTGGCGCTGTGGGCTGAGGCTGGAATAATGATGAATGAGTGGCTATATGGCGCTATCTCAGTCGCTAAGCAGGATTGGCTTGATAAATGTGTGATTGTGGTGGGGAGCCGGCTTTCTCGTGGCGGGGCCCGTCATTACCGGTCGCTCACCAGTCGCTACCTGTCGCTATTCCTTCATAAATAAGGGCCTTAGTCAGATGACTAATAGTCCAGTATTTTCAATCCCTTATTGTTTTGGTGTTTCTTATATATGGGGTATTTTACTACTCTGCGAGTGAATGTTGACCCACCTCAGTGAGTATTATCCCACAAATTATACTTGCTGGGGTAATTTTACTATCCCCGCCGTTGCAATAATTTTAACACACAGTTAGAATGGCAATATATCCGCCCTCTGGTGAGCTGCTTCTGCTTGGTTCTGCTCGCTGTCGAGCTGCCTCTGATACCTTAATGGTCACCTCTGCCGCCATCTCTGCCTCCATATCAGCTTTTCTTTGTGCAAACACTGCTTGGACTTTAGTAGCTGCCACATCTGAGCGAGGGAGTATGAGTCATTGACTGATGGATGAATACTTGGATGATCATGATTTGGATGATCATTTTGAACTTTTAGAATGACTAGCGGTCTTAGAGATGTGACACACTGTTAAAATAGAAAATACTTAAAGGAGCCGCAGCACTCAACCCTGTTAGCTTGCAGACCAACCTATAATCTGTCTCTAAATCTGGTAAAAACAGAGGCTCGGTCACACACATCTGCAGAAGTATGCTAAGCTGCACCACCGCACCAAGGTGCCTCTTTGAGGTGCAGTCCTAACTCTAATCTATGAGAGCCCATTTGGGATGCAAGAGATAAAAAGGGAACAGCTTACCTGAGGTTGCCCTAAACCTTATGTGCAAGCCATGGGGTGGAAGGGTCAAGACCTTGCAATACAGCCTAGACCCCACACCCCATGTGCTTGCACAAATTCAAAGTGGACAAAAGGGGAGTGGCAGCTGCTCAGACCATTTTATAACTAACCTGGGAGGTGCAAGTCAGCAGGGCAATTAGGTTACTAAAGACTTAAAGGAGCCGCAGCACTCAACCCTGTTAGCTTGCAGACCAACCTATAATCTGTGGTGGTACAGCTTAGCATACTTCTGCAGATGTGTGTGACCGAGCCTCTGTTTTTACCAGATTTAGAGACAGATTATTGGTTGGTCTGCAAGCTAACAGGGTTGAGTGCTGCGGCTCCTTTAAGTATTTAGTAACCTAATTGCCCTGCTGACTTGCACCTCCCAAGTTAGTTATAAAATGGTCTGAGCAGCTGCCACTCCCCCTTTTGTCCACTTAAAATAGAAAAGAGTTCATTAGATGCCTTAATAGAGGTAAAGTTAAAACTGATCAAACTTTGGTGCTTGATTCCAGAGCGTATTGCACGTTATGCATCGGAGTACCAATGGTTTTTGGGGGTGTCTTTCTCCGGGTTCATATCACCATATTTGGTGGGATTGACATAAAGTTAGAGATTTGTGGTCTAAAGTGTTTTCAGTTGTCTCTAAGGAGTTGGAGAAACCAGTAAGTAGAGATCCCTGGGTTGCATTGTTAAATAAGCCTATGGAGGAGTCAAACAAATCACAAAAAACAATTAACCCATCACGTCCTGACAGCAGCAAAATTCGGAATAGCTAAGGCATGGAAATCACCCAATCCAACTTTCTCTGAATTTAAGAATCAAGTAAACCATGCTATAAGTATGAAAAAGATGTCCGCCATTCATGAGGAGAAACTAAATTTGAGAAAATCTGGTCCATGTGGGTAAAGCAGTATTTACCTCAAGATTTCAATATGACACTTCTTTCAGTCCAGCTCTATACTGTCTTTTTCTATTATACAATATAGCTTTTCCTCCCTTCTTGTTTTTTTTTTTCCTTTTTACTGTTCACTTTTTTTCCTGTCTTGTCCTATTTTCCCCTTTCCTTGTGCCATTTAGGTGTGTTTGAACATCATCAGATGCCTTGTAATAGAGTAAGAGAAATGGTGGATATTTCTACCCTTCTCAAGATTGATTATAGCTTTGTTGATGCCTTGTTATATGATCTTAAGAAGCCACAAGAAATTGATAAATATAATAGCAAAGTTTGCTAGCTGATTATTTCTGCTACTTGTACAATTGTACCTTGTTACCTTTGAACAATGTGTGCTTCAATAAAAATATACTGTGTTTCCTCCAGTCATATATTTATTTTTGCTCCACAAATAGGTGCTAGGGCTTATTTTCAGGGGATGTCTTATAGCCAGCAACTGGCAAGATAATGGCTACAGTACAGCAGCCCCAGTATAGTACATGCACAGAGCCAGCGGGCAGTGGTGGGATTCGGCTGTGTGACCAGAATGTCAGCAGGCTGGGGTAGAGCCAGCAAGATCAGACATTTCTATCTCGACAGACAAGCTTACCTGTGTGACTTTATGTGCCCACACCCTCCTTTACATCCTTGATGTGTCCTCACCCTCCTGTACAGCTGCTCCTGTACCTCTTCTGAAGCCCGGCCACTGGCCTTATTTTTGGGGCAGGGCTTATATTTCACCCATTGGAAAAAAATGCTGAAAAAACTTACTAGGGCTTAAATTTAGGGTAGGTCTTATTTTTGGGGAAACAGCATATTGATCGGAAAGTAGAAAAGAGTTAACTCACCGCCATGCCCAACCCAAGCCAGATGGAAAGCTTTGCAATGTAATGAAATTGCTATGTACAGTATTATAACCGTCTCATTCCGTCTTCCCTACTTGCCAAACAATTGTCAGCATTCAAGAGGTGACAGGGACAATTACGTTTTAAAAATAAAGCTTTTATTTGTAGAGCACAGAAAACACAGCTTACATCCTTGGTATAGAGCATGGATGCACAACCTGCGGCCCTCACTGCTCTCAGCTGCGGCCCCGGGTACCCCTTGCAGAGTTGGAGAGCGGAGCTTGCCTTGTCTGAAGTGCAAGCCACTGGTCAGTTAATGGCAGTGCATCTTTTACTCCCAAAGCAGAAAGTGGAGCACCTGTCTCTGTAGAGGAGGGTGACACACATGTGCTACTGGTCTGTTGTTTGTACTGGGTGATTATTTAGACTCTTCCCAGCTCAGCCCTGCCCATCTCTGCTTACCTCTTTGATCCTTATCTGTGCTAACATGACCTGTTTACCTCTGTCTTCTTTAACTCAGCTCTCCCTACCACACCTATTCCTACCTTATACCATCTCCCCTTTCCTGTCCTATATCTATCTCTAAACATCTTTTTCCAACTCGCCTCTGTCCATCACTTTTCACAACATCTTACCCTGGGCCACATCACCACTGCCTACCTCTACCCACTTCGGCTTACTTTTTCCCATATCAATTTTCCCATATCAATCTACCTCTCTCTGCCTTACCTTTTCCCACTCTTTCCCACCTCACCTCTTCCTGTCTTACCCACCTTTATTCACCTTTTCACACCTCACCTCTGGTCACATCACTTTTTCCACATCTGTTCACCCCGCCTTGTCCTTTCTCACCTTTCCATATACATAAAGGCATATTTAGTGATTTATAGTTAGAGCTTGCCTCCAGTAAATGGTTTGGCTTTGTCGGATCTGCAGCCCCTTGAATAGGGACAGCAAGACAATGTGGCCCTTCTTCCAAAAACGTTGTGCGCCCCTGGATTAGTCTCATCTGCTCATATATCGAGGTGGAACTGTAGTGAAGTTCCTTCTCAAGTCTTCTGGACAAATTTCTGCATATCTTAGTGTTAATTGCGCTTTCAAAATCCAACGCAGTGTTCCCGCTGCAATAACACTTATATGTTTCAAGCATCCTGGTACTATTCACACTATTCTTCCCAAATGTTGTCCAACATGTGGTTTGTCAGCTTTTGTGATGTTATCCAGGGTTAGAGGTCCAGCACTGGTACCCGCCTTTATATGAAACTGGCAGTGCGGCTATTGCTGTCAGTCTCGGGGCACAATGCATTCTGGATGCTGTAGTTCTGAAACAGGAATAGTGCTACAGGCAGATAGCTAGAAACTTTGTTTAGACTGTATAAGTTAAAGTGCATGAATTTACAGTTTTTAAAAATTGTCTGGTATCAGCGTAATTCTGAAAATGTATCTTAGTACTATGTAAATATATTGTGTTGGAAAAGTTATAGTTATAAGCAATATTTTTTATGCTGGTTTCTATGTATATCATATCCCTATTACTGTAGATTTCAACCTCATATGGGCACTGGCTTTATTTAAGATTTTATTTTCAACAAAAAAATAGGTTACCTGTAAAACCCACCTTGCACATAAACATTCAAAATGAATGTAAATGAAATTACAATGGCTAGATTCATATATTTGCAATGTCTTATCTTATCTATGCACTGCCTACTACATTATTTAAAGCTTAAGATTTGTCAACAATCATCATAATCTGAGAACTGTAGAGGAACAGGATTATTTAGGCTAACTACAGAGCGTAGGTCGACAGAAATCAGGGTCCCTGTTAGGGATGAGCGAATCGATCCGGACGAACCCGGATTCGATCCGAATTTCAGGAAAAATTCGATTCGGATCGAATCCGAATTTCCCCGCGATTCGATCACTCGAAGTTTTCCTTTAACATCCATTCATTTACATTACAGGCATTCTAAGATGGCGGACGGGACATGTCTGGACATGTATCCCGCGCCAGTGCAAGCTGGGGCAGTCACATGCAGCCTATCAGCAGCCAGCAAGCCCGGTGACGTCACACAGCGGTATTTAACGGCGGCCATCTTGCTTTTCCTCATTTCTCTATTGCATTCGTGACAGACAGACAGAACGCTGTGTAGCTGAGGCAGTTAGACAGGCTGGAGACAGGGACAGACAGGGACAGGCTGGAGACAGGCAGGAGACAGGCAGGAGACAGACAGGAGACAGACAGAAAGCCAGGGAAAGGTAGGAAAAACGGAGCTGGCTGACAGGGAGATTTTTTTTTTTTCATCCAGCCTTTGTTAGCGTTTTCAGGCTGCTTATAGTAACTAACTGTGCATATATACTGAACTGATCTTAAGTCTGCTGTGAGGCATCCCATTCTGTGACTAAAGCAGCCTCTGTTTAAGACCATATAAGCATTTGCTCTTATCATATTTGAAATTAGGCCTGATAAAGACACTTTTGCTGGCCAAAGCACTACTGGACCCTGCCAGCTCGATTCCTGCCCGGGGCATCCCATTCTGTGACTACAGCAGCCTCTGTTTAAGACCATATAAGCATTTGCTCTTATCATATTTGAAATTAGCCTGATAAAGACACTTTTGCTGGCCAAAGCACTACTGGACCCTGCCAGCTCGATTCCTGCCCGGGGCATCCCATTCTGTGACTAAAGCAGCCTCTGTTTAAGACCATATAAGCATTTGCTCTTATCATATTTGAAATTAGCCTGATAAAGACACTTTTGCTGGCCAAAGCCCTACTGGACCCTGCCAGGTCGATTCCTGCCCAGGGCATCCCATTCTGTGACTAAAGCAGCCTCTGTTTAAGACCATATAAGCATTTGCTCTTATCATATTTGAAATTAGGCCTGATAAAGACACTTTTGCTGGCCAAAGCCCTACTGGACCCTGCCAGCTCGATTCCTGCCCGGGGCATCCCATTCTGTGACTACAGCAGCCTCTGTTTAAGACCATATAAGCATTTGCTCTTATCATATTTGAAATTAGCCTGATAAAGACACTTTTGCTGGCCAAAGCCCTACTGGACCCTGCCAGGTCCATTCCTGCCCAGGGCATCCCATTCTGTGACTAAAGCAGCCTCTGTTTAAGACCATATAAGCATTTGCTCTTATCATATTTGAAATTAGGCCTGATAAAGACACTTTTGCTGGCCAAAGCCCTACTGGACCCTGCCAGGTCGATTCCTGCCCAGGGCATCCCATTCTGTGACTAAAGCAGCCTCTGTTTGAGACCATATAAGCATTTGCTCTTATCATATTTGAAATTAGGCCTGATAAAGACACTTTTGCTGGCCAAAGCACTACTGGACCCTGCCAGGTCGATTCCTGCCCAGGGCATCCCATTCTGTGACTAAAGCAGCCTCTGTTTAAGACCATATAAGCATTTGCTCTTATCATATTTGAAATTAGGCCTGATAAAGACACTTTTGCTGGCCAAAGCCCTACTGGACCCTGCCAGGTCGATTCCTGCCCAGGGCATCCCATTCTGTGACTAAAGCAGCCTCTGTTTAAGACCATATAAGCATTTGCTCTTATCATATTTGAAATTAGGCCTGATAAAGACACTTTTGCTGGCCAAAGCACTACTGGACCCTGCCAGGTCGATTCCTGCCCAGGGCATCCCATTCTGTGACTAAAGCAGCCTCTGTTTAAGACCATATAAGCATTTGCTCTTATCATATTTGAAATTAGGCCTGATAAAGACACTTTTGCTGGCCAAAGCCCTACTGGACCCTGCCAGGTCGATTCCTGCCCAGGGCATCCCATTCTGTGACTAAAGCAGCCTCTGTTTAAGACCATATAAGCATTTGCTCTTATCATATTTGAAATTAGCCTGATAAAGACACTTTTGCTGGCCAAAGCCCTACTGGACCCTGCCAGGTCCATTCCTGCCCAGGGCATCCCATTCTGTGACTAAAGCAGCCTCTGTTTAAGACCATATAAGCATTTGCTCTTATCATATTTGAAATTAGGCCTGATAAAGACACTTTTGCTGGCCAAAGCCCTACTGGACCCTGCCAGCTCGATTCCTGCCCGGGGCATCCCATTCTGTGACTACAGCAGCCTCTGTTTAAGACCATATAAGCATTTGCTCTTATCATATTTGAAATTAGCCTGATAAAGACACTTTTGCTGGCCAAAGCACTACTGGACCCTGCCAGCTCGATTCCTGCCCGGGGCATCCCATTCTGTGACTAAAGCAGCCTCTGTTTAAGACCATATAAGCATTTGCTCTTATCATATTTGAAATTAGCCTGATAAAGACACTTTTGCTGGCCAAAGCCCTACTGGACCCTGCCAGGTCCATTCCTGCCCAGGGCATCCCATTCTGTGACTAAAGCAGCCTCTGTTTAAGACCATATAAGCATTTGCTCTTATCATATTTGAAATTAGGCCTGATAAAGACACTTTTGCTGGCCAAAGCCCTACTGGACCCTGCCAGCTCGATTCCTGCCCGGGGCATC
This sequence comes from Gastrophryne carolinensis, assembly GCA_027917425.1. Taxonomy (NCBI): domain Eukaryota; kingdom Metazoa; phylum Chordata; class Amphibia; order Anura; family Microhylidae; genus Gastrophryne; species Gastrophryne carolinensis. The sequence goes on from CM051235.1 coordinate 256,513,435, forward strand.
CCATTCTGTGACTACAGCAGCCTCTGTTTAAGACCATATAAGCATTTGCTCTTATCATATTTGAAATTAGCCTGATAAAGACACTTTTGCTGGCCAAAGCACTACTGGACCCTGCCAGCTCGATTCCTGCCCGGGGCATCCCATTCTGTGACTAAAGCAGCCTCTGTTTAAGACCATATAAGCATTTGCTCTTATCATATTTGAAATTAGGCCTGATAAAGACACTTTTGCTGGCCAAAGCCCTACTGGACCCTGCCAGGTCGATTCCTGCCCAGGGCATCCCATTCTGTGACTAAAGCAGCCTCTGTTTAAGACCATATAAGCATTTGCTCTTATCATATTTGAAATTAGCCTGATAAAGACACTTTTGCTGGCCAAAGCCCTACTGGACCCTGCCAGGTCCATTCCTGCCCAGGGCATCCCATTCTGTGACTAAAGCAGCCTCTGTTTAAGACCATATAAGCATTTGCTCTTATCATATTTGAAATTAGGCCTGATAAAGACACTTTTGCTGGCCAAAGCACTACTGGACCCTGCCAGCTCGATTCCTGCCCGGGGCATCCCATTCTGTGACTAAAGCAGCCTCTGTTTAAGACCATATAAGCATTTGCTCTTATCATATTTGAAATTAGCCTGATAAACACACTTTTGCTGGCCAAAGCCCTACTGGACCCTGCCAGGTCCATTCCTGCCCAGGGCATCCCATTCTGTGACTAAAGCAGCCTCTGTTTAAGACCATATAAGCATTTGCTCTTATCATATTTGAAATTAGGCCTGATAAAGACACTTTTGCTGGCCAAAGCCCTACTGGACCCTGCCAGCTCGATTCCTGCCCGGGGCATCCCATTCTGTGACTACAGCAGCCTCTGTTTAAGACCATATAAGCATTTGCTCTTATCATATTTGAAATTAGCCTGATAAAGACACTTTTGCTGGCCAAAGCACTACTGGACCCTGCCAGCTCGATTCCTGCCCGGGGCATCCCATTCTGTGACTAAAGCAGCCTCTGTTTAAGACCATATAAGCATTTGCTCTTATCATATTTGAAATTAGCCTGATAAAGACACTTTTGCTGGCCAAAGCCCTACTGGACCCTGCCAGGTCCATTCCTGCCCAGGGCATCCCATTCTGTGACTAAAGCAGCCTCTGTTTAAGACCATATAAGCATTTGCTCTTATCATATTTGAAATTAGGCCTGATAAAGACACTTTTGCTGGCCAAAGCACTACTGGACCCTGCCAGCTCGATTCCTGCCCGGGGCATCCCATTCTGTGACTACAGCAGCCTCTGTTTAAGACCATATAAGCATTTGCTCTTATCATATTTGAAATTAGCCTGATAAAGACACTTTTGCTGGCCAAAGCCCTACTGGACCCTGCCAGGTCCATTCCTGCCCAGGGCATCCCATTCTGTGACTAAAGCAGCCTCTGTTTAAGACCATATAAGCATTTGCTCTTATCATATTTGAAATTAGGCCTGATAAAGACACTTTTGCTGGCCAAAGCACTACTGGACCCTGCCAGCTCGATTCCTGCCCGGGGCATCCCATTCTGTGACTAAAGCAGCCTCTGTTTAAGACCATATAAGCATTTGCTCTTATCATATTTGAAATTAGCCTGATAAAGACACTTTTGCTGGCCAAAGCCCTACTGGACCCTGCCAGGTCGATTCCTGCCCAGGGCATCCCATTCTGTGACTAAAGCAGCCTCTGTTTAAGACCATATAAGCATTTGCTCTTATCATATTTGAAATTAGGCCTGATAAAGACACTTTTGCTGGCCAAAGCCCTACTGGACCCTGCCAGCTCGATTCCTGCCCGGGGCATCCCATTCTGTGACTACAGCAGCCTCTGTTTAAGACCATATAAGCATTTGCTCTTATCATATTTGAAATTAGCCTGATAAAGACACTTTTGCTGGCCAAAGCACTACTGGACCCTGCCAGCTCGATTCCTGCCCGGGGCATCCCATTCTGTGACTAAAGCAGCCTCTGTTTAAGACCATATAAGCATTTGCTCTTATCATATTTGAAATTAGCCTGATAAAGACACTTTTGCTGGCCAAAGCCCTACTGGACCCTGCCAGGTCCATTCCTGCCCAGGGCATCCCATTCTGTGACTAAAGCAGCCTCTGTTTAAGACCATATAAGCATTTGCTCTTATCATATTTGAAATTAGGCCTGATAAAGACACTTTTGCTGGCCAAAGCCCTACTGGACCCTGCCAGCTCGATTCCTGCCCGGGGCATCCCATTCTGTGACTACAGCAGCCTCTGTTTAAGACCATATAAGCATTTGCTCTTATCATATTTGAAATTAGCCTGATAAAGACACTTTTGCTGGCCAAAGCACTACTGGACCCTGCCAGCTCGATTCCTGCCCGGGGCATCCCATTCTGTGACTAAAGCAGCCTCTGTTTAAGACCATATAAGCATTTGCTCTTATCATATTTGAAATTAGGCCTGATAAAGACACTTTTGCTGGCCAAAGCCCTACTGGACCCTGCCAGGTCGATTCCTGCCCAGGGCATCCCATTCTGTGACTAAAGCAGCCTCTGTTTAAGACCATATAAGCATTTGCTCTTATCATATTTGAAATTAGCCTGATAAAGACACTTTTGCTGGCCAAAGCCCTACTGGACCCTGCCAGGTCCATTCCTGCCCAGGGCATCCCATTCTGTGACTAAAGCAGCCTCTGTTTAAGACCATATAAGCATTTGCTCTTATCATATTTGAAATTAGGCCTGATAAAGACACTTTTGCTGGCCAAAGCACTACTGGACCCTGCCAGCTCGATTCCTGCCCGGGGCATCCCATTCTGTGACTAAAGCAGCCTCTGTTTAAGACCATATAAGCATTTGCTCTTATCATATTTGAAATTAGCCTGATAAAGACACTTTTGCTGGCCAAAGCCCTACTGGACCCTGCCAGGTCCATTCCTGCCCAGGGCATCCCATTCTGTGACTAAAGCAGCCTCTGTTTAAGACCATATAAGCATTTGCTCTTATCATATTTGAAATTAGGCCTGATAAAGACACTTTTGCTGGCCAAAGCCCTACTGGACCCTGCCAGCTCGATTCCTGCCCGGGGCATCCCATTCTGTGACTACAGCAGCCTCTGTTTAAGACCATATAAGCATTTGCTCTTATCATATTTGAAATTAGCCTGATAAAGACACTTTTGCTGGCCAAAGCACTACTGGACCCTGCCAGCTCGATTCCTGCCCGGGGCATCCCATTCTGTGACTAAAGCAGCCTCTGTTTAAGACCATATAAGCATTTGCTCTTATCATATTTGAAATTAGCCTGATAAAGACACTTTTGCTGGCCAAAGCCCTACTGGACCCTGCCAGGTCCATTCCTGCCCAGGGCATCCCATTCTGTGACTAAAGCAGCCTCTGTTTAAGACCATATAAGCATTTGCTATTATCATATTTGAAATTAGGCCTGATAAAGACACTTTTGCTGGCCAAAGCACTACTGGACCCTGCCAGCTCGATTCCTGCCCGGGGCATCCCATTCTGTGACTACAGCAGCCTCTGTTTAAGACCATATAAGCATTTGCTCTTATCATATTTGAAATTAGCCTGATAAAGACACTTTTGCTGGCCAAAGCCCTACTGGACCCTGCCAGGTCCATTCCTGCCCAGGGCATCCCATTCTGTGACTAAAGCAGCCTCTGTTTAAGACCATATAAGCATTTGCTCTTATCATATTTGAAATTAGGCCTGATAAAGACACTTTTGCTGGCCAAAGCACTACTGGACCCTGCCAGGTCGATTCCTGCCCAGGGCATCCCATTCTGTGACTAAAGCAGCCTCTGTTTAAGACCATATAAGCATTTGCTCTTATCATATTTGAAATTAGGCCTGATAAAGACACTTTTGCTGGCCAAAGCCCTACTGGACCCTGCCAGGTCGATTCCTGCCCAGGGCATCCCATTCTGTGACTAAAGCAGCCTCTGTTTAAGACCATATAAGCATTTGCTCTTATCATATTTGAAATTAGCCTGATAAAGACACTTTTGCTGGCCAAAGCCCTACTGGACCCTGCCAGGTCCATTCCTGCCCAGGGCATCCCATTCTGTGACTAAAGCAGCCTCTGTTTAAGACCATATAAGCATTTGCTCTTATCATATTTGAAATTAGGCCTGATAAAGACACTTTTGCTGGCCAAAGCCCTACTGGACCCTGCCAGCTCGATTCCTGCCCGGGGCATCCCATTCTGTGACTACAGCAGCCTCTGTTTAAGACCATATAAGCATTTGCTCTTATCATATTTGAAATTAGCCTGATAAAGACACTTTTGCTGGCCAAAGCACTACTGGACCCTGCCAGCTCGATTCCTGCCCGGGGCATCCCATTCTGTGACTAAAGCAGCCTCTGTTTAAGACCATATAAGCATTTGCTCTTATCATATTTGAAATTAGCCTGATAAAGACACTTTTGCTGGCCAAAGCCCTACTGGACCCTGCCAGGTCCATTCCTGCCCAGGGCATCCCATTCTGTGACTAAAGCAGCCTCTGTTTAAGACCATATAAGCATTTGCTCTTATCATATTTGAAATTAGGCCTGATAAAGACACTTTTGCTGGCCAAAGCCCTACTGGACCCTGCCAGCTCGATTCCTGCCCGGGGCATCCCATTCTGTGACTACAGCAGCCTCTGTTTAAGACCATATAAGCATTTGCTCTTATCATATTTGAAATTAGCCTGATAAAGACACTTTTGCTGGCCAAAGCACTACTGGACCCTGCCAGCTCGATTCCTGCCCGGGGCATCCCATTCTGTGACTAAAGCAGCCTCTGTTTAAGACCATATAAGCATTTGCTCTTATCATATTTGAAATTAGGCCTGATAAAGACACTTTTGCTGGCCAAAGCCCTACTGGACCCTGCCAGGTCGATTCCTGCCCAGGGCATCCCATTCTGTGACTAAAGCAGCCTCTGTTTAAGACCATATAAGCATTTGCTCTTATCATATTTGAAATTAGCCTGATAAAGACACTTTTGCTGGCCAAAGCCCTACTGGACCCTGCCAGGTCCATTCCTGCCCAGGGCATCCCATTCTGTGACTAAAGCAGCCTCTGTTTAAGACCATATAAGCATTTGCTCTTATCATATTTGAAATTAGGCCTGATAAAGACACTTTTGCTGGCCAAAGCACTACTGGACCCTGCCAGCTCGATTCCTGCCCGGGGCATCCCATTCTGTGACTAAAGCAGCCTCTGTTTAAGACCATATAAGCATTTGCTCTTATCATATTTGAAATTAGCCTGATAAAGACACTTTTGCTGGCCAAAGCCCTACTGGACCCTGCCAGGTCCATTCCTGCCCAGGGCATCCCATTCTGTGACTAAAGCAGCCTCTGTTTAAGACCATATAAGCATTTGCTCTTATCATATTTGAAATTAGGCCTGATAAAGACACTTTTGCTGGCCAAAGCCCTACTGGACCCTGCCAGCTCGATTCCTGCCCGGGGCATCCCATTCTGTGACTACAGCAGCCTCTGTTTAAGACCATATAAGCATTTGCTCTTATCATATTTGAAATTAGCCTGATAAAGACACTTTTGCTGGCCAAAGCACTACTGGACCCTGCCAGCTCGATTCCTGCCCGGGGCATCCCATTCTGTGACTAAAGCAGCCTCTGTTTAAGACCATATAAGCATTTGCTCTTATCATATTTGAAATTAGCCTGATAAAGACACTTTTGCTGGCCAAAGCCCTACTGGACCCTGCCAGGTCCATTCCTGCCCAGGGCATCCCATTCTGTGACTAAAGCAGCCTCTGTTTAAGACCATATAAGCATTTGCTCTTATCATATTTGAAATTAGGCCTGATAAAGACACTTTTGCTGGCCAAAGCACTACTGGACCCTGCCAGCTCGATTCCTGCCCGGGGCATCCCATTCTGTGACTACAGCAGCCTCTGTTTAAGACCATATAAGCATTTGCTCTTATCATATTTGAAATTAGCCTGATAAAGACACTTTTGCTGGCCAAAGCCCTACTGGACCCTGCCAGGTCCATTCCTGCCCAGGGCATCCCATTCTGTGACTAAAGCAGCCTCTGTTTAAGACCATATAAGCATTTGCTCTTATCATATTTGAAATTAGGCCTGATAAAGACACTTTTGCTGGCCAAAGCACTACTGGACCCTGCCAGCTCGATTCCTGCCCGGGGCATCCCATTCTGTGACTAAAGCAGCCTCTGTTTAAGACCATATAAGCATTTGCTCTTATCATATTTGAAATTAGCCTGATAAAGACACTTTTGCTGGCCAAAGCACTACTGGACCCTGCCAGCTCGATTCCTGCCCGGGGCATCCCATTCTGTGACTAAAGCAGCCTCTGTTTAAGACCATATAAGCATTTGCTCTTATCATATTTGAAATTAGCCTGATAAAGACACTTTTGCTGGCCAAAGCCCTACTGGACCCTGCCAGGTCGATTCCTGCCCGGGGCATCCCATTCTGTGACTAAAGCAGCCTCTGTTTAAGACCATATAAGCATTTGCTCTTATCATATTTGAAATTAGCCTGATAAAGACACTTTTGCTGGGCATAGCACTACTGGACCCTGCCAGGTGTACTTACTGCTGGTTTTTAGGGCATCCCATTCTGTGACTACACCAGCCTCTATTTAAGAACCTAACCATTTGCACCTATTCTAATTGAAATTAGGCATGATAAAGACACTTTTGCTGTGCATAGTCTTACTGCTGCCTGCCAGGTGCTCTCTGGTTTTTGGGACATCCCATTCTTTAACATACCATTAGCCTCTGCATTTACTGTAAGCTGCACATTTATTTAAAGAAATTTGGCCTGTATGAGCCTGCTAACACACTGCTGCTGTGTGCATATATACTGATCTCAAGTCTGCTTGGGGCATCCCATTCTGTAACATAACATAACCTACCTACCATACTAAGCAGCTCTCTTATTTAAACTAAGCAGGCCTCTTGGAGGCTGAGTGTCCACTTTTGGGTGTGCATTTATATTCGGTTTCATATACAGTGGGGTATCCCAATTTGTAAGATAACCTACCCCAACCATGTAAACTAAAGGTTACGTCCTTCCAGAAGGAAAACTTATACCGAACACTATTTTTGTTAGGGGCATTGACCTTTGGATTGATCGGCATGAAATTAATTTTTTTTTTTCAAAGTATGGCGCTGTGAAGAAGGTCAAAATGATGTCTCATACTTGGATTATTGTTACTTTTTGTTCAGCTTGAAATATAACAGGCCACACGGGCATCCCAAGGCACATGCTATTTTAAACCTATCTGTTATACAACATAAGCGTTGATCAGGCTACTTCAGTTTGCACTTGTTTTTGACTGATTTTAATAAACCAGGCCGCAGGGCACCCCAAAGCTGCACCTTGCACCCTATCTGGTATACAACATAAGCGTTGATCAGCATCAGCTTCATTAAGCTACTTCAGTTTGCACTTCCTTTTTGACTGCTTTCATTTAACCAGGCCGCAGGGCACCCCAAAGCTGCACCTTGCACCCTACCTGTTTATACTAAATAAGCATCTACAGCCTCAGCTTTATTAAGTTATTGCATTTTGAATTGGTTTTGGTCTGCTTTAAATACACCAGGCCGCAGGGCATCCCAAACCTGCATGTTGCACCCCATCTGTTATACTAAATAAGCGTTGATCAGCATCAGCTTTATTAAGCTATTGCATTTTGCATTGGTTTTTGTACTGCTGCCAAAACACTAGCCCATATGGGCATCCCAAACCAGCACATGTCACCCTATCTGTTATACTAAATAAGCTTCTACAGGCCCTTTTTTTATTTATTTATTTTTATTTATATAGAGCTGCAATGGCTTATATTGTGAGGTTAATTTGCCATTTTGCAGCATAATATAGAGCAGCCCCTGTGTAAATCTGAGGGGCAATAGCTTATATAGTGAGGTAAATTTGCCATTTTGCTTCGTTATATAGAGCAGCCCAGTTGCCATCTAAATCAACTACTGTCCGGCCAGTACAGCTTTTCCAGGGCAAACTCTGCTAGTTGCGGGCACAAGTCAAGTTTGGCTTCCCAGCAAATCCAGTGGATCTTGAAGGTGTGTTGGCATGGTCATGTCAAGGTATGACATGACCTGCTGTTTGAGGTCCAGCTCCAGGTCTTCCTGCTTCTCATGAGTAGACTCACTATGCGGGTGTAGAAAGCTACTCACTAGCGACTGAAGACTGAGGTTGCTGCTGATGGAGCTGCTGCTGCTCCTTCCACCCCCCCAGCAGCCATGGCAGTGGAAGGTGATCGCAAAGTTCCCCTAGAGTCAGACCTGCGGGAGTATGGGCCATGGCGCAAATAGACATCGCCCAACTGACTACGTGGGATGTCTCTGTAGTAGGTCAGTTTTTCCTCCCTCTCAGTGGGCGTAAAAAATGCCCCCATTTTGTGCCGGAAGCGAGGGTCCAATAAGTTGGAGAGCCAGAAGTCTTCCCGCTGACAAATGGAGACAATTCTGCGCTCACTAGTACGCATGCATGTGAGCATGCATCGTGCCATTTGTGCAAGTGACTCGGAGGGACTACCTGTCTCCATCTCCACTGTAAACTGCCATGGTGTGTCTGGGTCCTCTGTCTCGCCTTACTCACAACCCTCTAGCTCCTGTGGCTGCACCTCCTCTCCTGTCAGATGACTAGATAAAATGGTCATTTTGTGAAACCTAAACTGTGGTTTGCTGTGCCCCACCCCCTCCTCCTCCTCCACTTCAGCCCCCACAGGCTTCATGTGGCTGTGAAATGTATGTGCCATGTCTCCAGTGCCCTGACCAGCCATGCTTTCCAACATGTGTTGTAGTACATGAAGCAGTGGAATCTCATCGTTCATCTCATAGTCCTGGCAACTGACTAATAATGTAGCTTCCTCAAAGGGCCTAAACAAACGGTCGGTGTCACGTATGAGCTGCCAATGGTTTACATTGAATTTACACAGGGGTGTCCCCCTATCCGTTTGGATCATCCAGAAATCCGTGATGGCTTTTCTCTGTTCCTATAGTGCAGTGGTCCTCAACCCTGTCCTCAAGGCCCACCAACATGTCATGTTTTTTGGATCTCCAAATAGCCAGCTCTATTGCTCTGCAGCTGCACTAATTACTCCACCTGAGCATCTTTGTGGAGATCTGCAAAGCCTGGCCTGTTGGTGGGCCTTGAGGACAGGGTTGGGGACCACTGCTATAGTGGATCCTGCATATGGAGGGTGGAATTCCAACGGGTGGAAACATCGCAAATCAGACTATGGTGGGGTACACCTTTGTGACGCTGAGGCTCAATAAGGTTGTGCTTGGTGGTGTAGGAGTGCCAGAAGTGCATGCTAACTTTCTTTCCTGTTGTTCGGATGTCTTTCAGATGGGGGCAAGACTTCAAAACTAGACTGAACACGTGTGCCATGTCAGGACGCATGACTCTGGCTTCCTTGTCGCAGCGCAAACAAGATGTTCTTCCAAGTGTCAGTCACCATGGGTCCAAATTTGCAGTTTTCGTGGATTAAGCAATGCTTTCATGGATTGAGTTCTCATTTTTAGTAGTTCCTCCCATGTGTGACTCTGATGGTCAAGGAAAACCATGTGAAGAACAGCGTGAAACAACAATCACCAAGGGGGCCTAAAAGGATATATATTGTCCACCATGAGTCTATAGTTACAGCTCCAGGCGTAGACAACACTGTGCACTTTGGTACACACTGACAGGCTAAAGGACTGGCCCACCTTCTGTTCAACAACCATGCCATGTGACTCTCCACCTCGGCTCGGCACAAGCCATCAGTTCTCTGAAAGGTCCACCACTGGGTAATGCAGCAGGCTGGACTTATGGTGACGCTGTCTGAGAGGAGAAATCCCTCAGACATCAAGATTAAAAATTCCAAGAATTTTTGAGGGCTAATTATTCAGAGGCAAATGATAGCTAGTTGTTTCTGATTTAATTGCAAGGTGGAAACACACCCTCAAACAAAACTTCACTTTCGCAATACTATTGCATTTGTCTATTCATAATTTTATGTATATACACTAACTAACCTACTTTTTCTCCACAGGATGCTGCATGGAACACTGCCACATCGCTGAGTAGCTGATTTTTCCTACCAACAGTCCGCAATAATTCGCTGCTGCTGCCGCCGCCACCGCCGCAGACTCCAGGGACCCTCTTCCACTACCTCGGCTTGCAACACCTCCTCCCACGACACTCTCCTCATCACTAGTTGCCGGATAGTGGAAGAAGAGGCGAGTGTCTCCTCCACTTCTTGGCTGGGCAGTAGCTGCTGAATTTTATGATTATCAGATCTTGGATATCAGATCAATGGATAGTGGAGCTGAACCCAAAGCATAACAGGCAGACAGTTGACTGGGGGTGTCAGATGCCACTTGTGATGCAGTGGACTGCTTTTGCAGCACTTCCAGACAAAGTTGCTTCATTGGCTGACACAATGACTGGTAAAGCTGTGGAACATATGGTTGAAAAGCAAGAATAACCATTTGTTTTTATATGAAAAAGACCCTGGTTTATACAGACTTTTTTTTTCCAGAGACTGCCCTGCGTGGAAATGAATGGCGCATGGATCAGCCAAGCTTTCCTCCCAACAATGCCTGATGTATTCCAGTAGATTGATGACGGGGCCAGACCAAGAAAGATGGATCGTGCAAAACAGATTTAAGGCGCTGCTCTCAAGTTACAGACATTCCTCCGCATCGGACCACAAGTAAGTATTGATAAAAAATCCTTTACGTTACTCTTACTTTTTATTAATATTCTTCGGATAAGACGGATCAGACATGATTCCAGATTAAAAATTCCAAGAATTTTTGAGGGCTAATTAGTCAGAGGCAATGACACCTTCTTGTTTCTGATTTAATTAAAAGGTGGAAACACACCCTCAAACAAAACTTCACTTTGGCAAACTTTTGCATTTGTTTATTCATAATTTTATGTAGATATTACTAACTAAGCTACTTTTTCTCCACATGACTCTCCACAGGGTGTGATTCATCCAATTTTTGGGCTCCTGAGGCCAACCCCAGGGTCTGTTTAAAGTAATGTTTGGGCTCCTGCTGCTGCTGCTGCCAACTTCTGCCAACTCCAGGGTGTGATTCATCCAATTTTTGGGCTCCTGAAGCCAACTCCAGTGTATATTTGGGCTCCTGCTGCTGCTACTGTCAACTCCTGCCAACTCCAGGGTGTGATTCATCCAATTTTTGGGCTCCTGAGGCCAACTCCAGTGTATATTTGGGCTCCTGCTGCTGCTACTGTCAACTCCTGCCAACTCCAGGGTGTGATTCATCCAATTTTTGGGCTCCTGAAGCCAACTCCAGTGTATATTTGGGCTCCTGCTGCTGCTACTGTCAACTCCTGCCAACTCCAGGGTGTGATTCATCCAATTTTTGGGCTCCTGAGGCCAACTCCAGTGTATATTTGGGCTCCTGCTGCTGCTACTGTCAACTCCTGCCAACTCCAGGGTGTGATTCATCCAATTTTTGGGCTCCTGAAGCCAACTCCAGTGTATATTTGGGCTCCTGCTGCTGCTGCTGCCAACTTCTGCCAACTCCAGGGTGTGATTCATCCAATTTTTGGGCTCCTGAAGCCAACTCCAGTGTATATTTGGGCTCCTGCTGCTGCTGCTGCCAACTTCTGCCAACTCCAGGGTGTGATTCATCCAATTTTTGGGCTCCTGAGGCCAACTCCAGTGTATATTTGGGCTCCTGCTGCTGCTGCTGTCAACTTCTGCCAACTCCAGGGTGTGATTCATCCAATTTTTGGGCTCCTGAAGCCAACTCCAGTGTATATTTGGGCTCCTGCTGCTGCTACTGTCAACTCCTGCCAACTCCAGGGTGTGATTCATCCAATTTTTGGGCTCCTGAAGCCAACTCCAGTGTATATTTGGGCTCCTGCTGCTGCTACTGTCAACTCCTGCCAACTCCAGGGTGTGATTCATCCAATTTTTGGGCTCCTGAGGCCAACTCCAGTGTATATTTGGGCTCCTGCTGCTGCTACTGTCAACTCCTGCCAACTCCAGGGTGTGATTCATCCAATTTTTTGGGCTCCTGAGGCCAACTCCAGTGTATATTTGGGCTCCTGCTGCTGCTACTGTCAACTTCTGCCAACTCCAGGGTGTGATTCATCCAATTTTTGGGCTCCTGAAGCCAACTTCAGTGTATATTTGGGCTCCTGCTGCTGCTGCTGCCAACTCCTGCCAACTCCAGGGTGTGATTCATCCAATTTTTGGGCTCCTGAGGCCAACTCCAGTGTATATTTGGGCTCCTGCTGCTGCTACTGTCAACTCCTGCCAACTCCAGGGTGTGATTCATCCAATTTTTGGGCTCCTGAGGCCAACTCCAGTGTATATTTGGGCTCCTGCTGCTGCTACTGTCAACTCCTGCCAACTCCAGGGTGTGATTCATCCAATTTTTGGGCTCCTGAGGCCAACTCCAGTGTATATTTGGGCTCCTGCTGCTGCTACTGTCAACTCCTGCCAACTCCAGGGTGTGATTCATCCAATTTTTGGGCTCCTGAGGCCAACTCCAGTGTATATTTGGGCTCCTGCTGCTGCTACTGTCAACTCCTGCCAACTCCAGGGTGTGATTCATCCAATTTTTGGGCTCCTGAAGCCAACTCCAGTGTATATTTGGGCTCCTGCTGCTGCTGCTGCCAACTTCTGCCAACTCCAGGGTGTGATTCATCCAATTTTTGGGCTCCTGAGGCCAACTCCAGTGTATATTTGGGCTCCTGCTGCTGCTGCTGTCAACTTCTGCCAACTCCAGGGTGTGATTCATCCAATTTTTGGGCTCCTGAAGCCAACTCCAGTGTATATTTGGGCTCCTGCTGCTGCTACTGTCAACTCCTGCCAACTCCAGGGTGTGATTCATCCAATTTTTGGGCTCCTGAAGCCAACTCCAGTGTATATTTGGGCTCCTGCTGCTGCTACTGTCAACTCCTGCCAACTCCAGGGTGTGATTCATCCAATTTTTGGGCTCCTGAGGCCAACTCCAGTGTATATTTGGGCTCCTGCTGCTGCTACTGTCAACTCCTGCCAACTCCAGGGTGTGATTCATCCAATTTTTGGGCTCCTGAGGCCAACTCCAGTGTATATTTGGGCTCCTGCTGCTGCTACTGTCAACTTCTGCCAACTCCAGGGTGTGATTCATCCAATTTTTGGGCTCCTGAAGCCAACTCCAGTGTATATTTGGGCTCCTGCTGCTGCTGCTGCCAACTCCTGCCAACTCCAGGGTGTGATTCATCCAATTTTTGGGCTCCTGAGGCCAACTCCAGTGTATATTTGGGCTCCTGCTGCTGCTACTGTCAACTCCTGCCAACTCCAGGGTGTGATTCATCCAATTTTTGGGCTCCTGAGGCCAACTCCAGTGTATATTTGGGCTCCTGCTGCTGCTACTGTCAACTCCTGCCAACTCCAGGGTGTGATTCATCCAATTTTTGGGCTCCTGAGGCCAACTCCAGTGATATTTGGGCTCCTGCTGCTGCTACTGTCAACTCCTGCCAACTCCAGGGTGTGATTCATCCAATTTTTGGGCTCCTGAGGCCAACTCCAGTGTATATTTGGGCTCCTGCTGCTGCTACTGTCAACTCCTGCCAACTCCAGGGTGTGATTCATCCAATTTTTGGGCTCCTGAAGCCAACTCCAGTGTATATTTGGGCTCCTGCTGCTGCTACTGTCAACTCCTGCCAACTCCAGGGTGTGATTCATCCAATTTTTGGGCTCCTGAGGCCAACTCCAGTGTATATTTGGGCTCCTGCTGCTGCTACTGTCAACTCCTGCCAACTCCAGGGTGTGATTCATCCAATTTTTGGGCTCCTGAGGCCAACTCCAGTGTATATTTGGGCTCCTGCTGCTGCTACTGTCAACTTCTGCCAACTCCAGGGTGTGATTCATCCAATTTTTGGGCTCCTGAAGCCAACTCCAGTGTATATTTGGGCTCCTGCTGCTGCTGCTGCCAACTCCTGCCAACTCCAGGGTGTGATTCATCCAATTTTTGGGCTCCTGAGGCCAACTCCAGTGTATATTTGGGCTCCTGCTGCTGCTACTGTCAACTCCTGCCAACTCCAGGGTGTGATTCATCCAATTTTTGGGCTCCTGAGGCCAACTCCAGTGTATATTTGGGCTCCTGCTGCTGCTACTGTCAACTCCTGCCAACTCCAGGGTGTGATTCATCCAATTTTTGGGCTCCTGAGGCCAACTCCAGTGTATATTTGGGCTCCTGCTGCTGCTACTGTCAACTCCTGCCAACTCCAGGGTGTGATTCATCCAATTTTTGGGCTCCTGAGGCCAACTCCAGTGTATATTTGGGCTCCTGCTGCTGCTACTGTCAACTCCTGCCAACTCCAGGGTGTGATTCATCCAATTTTTGGGCTCCTGAAGCCAACTCCAGTGTATATTTGGGCTCCTGCTGCTGCTACTGTCAACTCCTGCCAACTCCAGGGTGTGATTCATCCAATTTTGGGCTCCTGAGGCCAACTCCAGTGTATATTTGGGCTCCTGCTGCTGCTACTGTCAACTCCTGCCAACTCCAGGGTGTGATTCATCCAATTTTTGGGCTCCTGAGGCCAACTCCAGTGTATATTTGGGCTCCTGCTGCTGCTACTGTCAACTTCTGCCAACTCCAGGGTGTGATTCATCCAATTTTTGGGCTCCTGAAGCCAACTCCAGTGTATATTTGGGCTCCTGCTGCTGCTGCTGCCAACTCCTGCCAACTCCAGGGTGTGATTCATCCAATTTTTGGGCTCCTGAGGCCAACTCCAGTGTATATTTGGGCTCCTGCTGCTGCTACTGTCAACTCCTGCCAACTCCAGGGTGTGATTCATCCAATTTTTGGGCTCCTGAGGCCAACTCCAGTGTATATTTGGGCTCCTGCTGCTGCTACTGTCAACTCCTGCCAACTCCAGGGTGTGATTCATCCAATTTTTGGGCTCCTGAGGCCAACTCCAGTGTATATTTGGGCTCCTGCTGCTGCTACTGTCAACTCCTGCCAACTCCAGGGTGTGATTCATCCAATTTTTGGGCTCCTGAAGCCAACTCCAGTGTATATTTGGGCTCCTGCTGCTGCTACTGTCAACTCCTGCCAACTCCAGGGTGTGATTCATCCAATTTTTGGGCTCCTGAGGCCAACTCCAGTGTATATTTGGGCTCCTGCTGCTGCTACTGTCAACTCCTGCCAACTCCAGGGTGTGATTCATCCAATTTTTGGGCTCCTGAAGCCAACTCCAGTGTATATTTGGGCTCCTGCTGCTGCTACTGTCAACTCCTGCCAACTCCAGGGTGTGATTCATCCAATTTTTGGGCTCCTGAGGCCAACTCCAGTGTATATTTGGGCTCCTGCTGCTGCTACTGTCAACTCCTGCCAACTCCAGGGTGTGATTCATCCAATTTTTGGGCTCCTGAGGCCAACTCCAGTGTATATTTGGGCTCCTGCTGCTGCTACTGTCAACTTCTGCCAACTCCAGGGTGTGATTCATCCAATTTTTGGGCTCCTGAAGCCAACTCCAGTGTATATTTGGGCTCCTGCTGCTGCTGCTGCCAACTCCTGCCAACTCCAGGGTGTGATTCATCCAATTTTTGGGCTCCTGAGGCCAACTCCAGTGTATATTTGGGCTCCTGCTGCTGCTACTGTCAACTCCTGCCAACTCCAGGGTGTGATTCATCCAATTTTTGGGCTCCTGAGGCCAACTCCAGTGTATATTTGGGCTCCTGCTGCTGCTACTGTCAACTCCTGCCAACTCCAGGGTGTGATTCATCCAATTTTTGGGCTCCTGAGGCCAACTCCAGTGTATATTTGGGCTCCTGCTGCTGCTACTGTCAACTCCTGCCAACTCCAGGGTGTGATTCATCCAATTTTTGGGCTCCTGAGGCCAACTCCAGTGTATATTTGGGCTCCTGCTGCTGCTACTGTCAACTCCTGCCAACTCCAGGGTGTGATTCATCCAATTTTTGGGCTCCTGAGGCCAACTCCAGTGTATATTTGGGCTCCTGCTGCTGCTACTGTCAACTCCTGCCAACTCCAGGGTGTGATTCATCCAATTTTTGGGCTCCTGAAGCCAACTCCAGTGTATATTTGGGCTCCTGCTGCTGCTGCTGTCAACTCCTGCCAACTCCAGGGTGTGATTCATCCAATTTTTGGGCTCCTGAAGCCAACTCCAGTGTATATTTGGGCTCCTGCTGCTGCTGCTGCCAACTCCTGCCAACTCCAGGGTGTGATTCATCCAATTTTTGGGCTCCTGAAGCCAACTCCAGTGTATATTTGGGCTCCTGCTGCTGCTGCTGCCAACTCCTGCCAACTCCAGGGTGTGATTCATCCAATTTTTGGGCTCCTGAGGCCAACTCCAGTGTATATTTGGGCTCCTTCTGCCCCTCATAGTGATGCCACTTCAACTCTCTGCAATTGTGCCGCTCTGCGATTCTATTAGCGATGCCTCTGATCTGCATGTGATATTTCTTCAAAGTATTATTTAACTAACCCAGCACGCATCCTGTGCGTGTTACAGCAAGGCTGAATGGTTTACAACCCTATTGAGGCTGTAGGAGGCTCAGAAATAGCCGTTTTTAATAGCGATTCGTCGCGAATTTATTCGGGTCGAAACGATTTTTGTCGGAAAATTCGGCGAATCAGTCGAATCGAATTTTTCAAAAGTTCGCTCATCTCTAGTCCCTGTCCAAGCAAAAACAATAAACAATAGATACTCATTAAGGTCATGTTCACACCTCTCCATTGCGTTAAGAGCAAGCCTTTTGTAAATATGCCAGAGAGGCATTGTTTCAAAACCAACACTGTGCATTAGAAATGCGTTTGTGTTGCATTTCTAATTTTTGCATTATAAGTAAATGGTATAAGTAAATGGTAAAGTCTACAATAATGCAAACACAGCACAGGTACACTGCGTTATACGTGTGTTGCGCTTGCGTTGCCATAGACTCCTATTGACCTGCGTTGTTACAACGTTGCACTGAAAAAGGTGTCTGCAACGCGTTTTTATTCGGTTGTGAAACACAGCACAGGTGTGTGAACTATGACATCTAGAATAATGTACAATGTTCCCTTGCCCTGCAACTGTGTTGCAACGCAGCACAACAACGCAGAGCAAGCCCAGAGGTGTGAACAGAGCATTCACTCTGGATTCACACCAGTGTGATTGTGGGGCATTCACG
Source organism: Gastrophryne carolinensis (assembly GCA_027917425.1). Lineage (NCBI taxonomy): Eukaryota > Metazoa > Chordata > Amphibia > Anura > Microhylidae > Gastrophryne > Gastrophryne carolinensis. Next base: position 256,530,599 of record CM051235.1, read on the forward strand.
CTTTCTGGGCGAGCGCCCCACATTCTCGTGTAAAACGCTGCCAATAGTAGCTAAGGGTGCTGGATACTCACCAGTGATCCCTCAGTCCTCCTGGTCTAATGTTTACAATCATACTGGTTTCTGAGGTTGGGTCCCAGGCATCCCTGCCTCCTAAAGAGCAGGTGTGTTGAGGCAGTGCCCCTTGCAGTGAATAGAGTTAAGAGCGATCCAGTCACTGTAATGGATGTAGAGACATCGTCTGTGAACTGTGGAGAGGAGCACCAAGGAATCGTGTGCATGCCGTGGGACTCAATCTCAGAAAAAGGTGGGTTTCTGAACACCAGACCTAGATGAAGCAGCTGTGGCATTATGTTTAGATGTCATCCATGGTGGGTGTTGGGTGATGGATTACCTCGCCAACGTAAATCTTTCTAACGCAGCTCATAATGCAGTCCTACATCCACGACCCCTTCGCTAAATCACTGAGTGGAGACGACTGATCTGCAATTTGCATCCATTTTGTAGTCCATCAGCGGAATATTATTTAAACTAGTGAGGCAAGATGCATTAAGCTCTCACACGTGTAGCAGGGCCTGGATCTGGACGCGCCCCCCCCCCCCCCCCCCCCGTCCTCCACACACACCCATTTCAATGCTTGGCTCCAAGACTATAAATATTCATTGTAATGTAACTGAAAATTATTGAAGTGAGAGGAAAAAAAGGGTAGCAGCGAGACCATTTGCTTCAATTCATAAACAGCATCTGTTGGGAAGTTATTCATAGATTGCTTCAGGGCCTGCTGAGCTAAAATCCATTGGATGAAAAAAAAAAAGATGCTATTGCGGGTAAATTGGCCAAAGCAGACTAGCAAGAGGCTATTAAGCATGACTTTGCGACAAGCCGAGAGAATAATCAGGATGAGCCTTATTTTAGTTTTTTTTTTTTATCACAGTGACACAGAAGTAGCTCCAAGCCAAATTTTGAAGACGTTTAAATTAGAGGAACAGCCTTCAAGATGTATTAAAGGTCCTAAGAACAGATAAAGGTATTACTTGCAAAGGTTTCTCACGGGACTCCTTTACTTAATTTATCTTTTCTTCAAATAGCAGTCAACTTTCAACCATGACTTACCCAAGGCTTGAATTTGTCTTGCAAGGCTTTACTACTGTTAACAAGGTTAACCTGAGGAATTCTACTTTAGGCGAGGGTGTTGGTGGCCGCCGGTGCCGCTGCTATAGGACAGGCTGGGGGGGCATCCAGAATGCTAGAGTCCTCCTCCACACATAACACCCCAGGATGCCCATAATCTTTACCTTATCCTTGCTTTCATGCCGGGAATCTCATATGTGTGTACGCGCCGGTCTGTCAGCCGCGGTATGAGATTCCCGGCGGGGGAGTAAGTATCAGGTAAAGGTTACGGGCATTCTGGGAGGATATGTGTGGGGGGGGCTTCAGCATTCTGGATGCCCCCCGCCTCCCCTGCAGCGGCAGTGCCAGCGGCCACAAGGGTGGAGGGTGTTGGTCCGCATTAAAGCTTAACATGTACAGTGTTATATCAGCTGTATAAGGAATCATGTATAGTAAAAGCAAACGGTGCCTGTGGTTGGCTCTACTAATAGGGTGGGGGGAACTGGAACCTGGGGAGAGACACCACATACCTGTATGGAATCTACCCTCCACATTTGAGTGTTCATGTCTCCAATCTATATAGCCTATATAGACTATATAGCCTCCAGCTAGCGGAGACAATGCGTATAGAAGCAATGCTGCTGAGGAAAGACTAAGCTGGGCTGCTCACATGTCATAAATGAAAGACCGCTTCCTGCTTCAGATTGTATTGTATAGTGTGGCTGTCCTCTGGCCCTTGAAAGAGAGTGTATTGCAAAATTGTATTCTCAATACTTTTGGGTGAAATATGTGCAAAAAAATAAAAAAAATCTATTTTTTACAATTTGTAGTGTTTTTTTGTGATGTAAGTTTGTTAATAAAATATTATTGCGTGTGAAAGCCCTATTTCTCCCGGTTACAATGGTACCACATATGTATTGGTAGACACCCTTTCCTGCCCAGGAAACTCCCCCAAACTGAACCAGCAGTTTAGGAGATTTCGGATAGGATACAACTATGCAATATGATTGCATAGTTGTAAGTGGTTAATGTAAAAAAGAAATGACATAGGGCCCCCCTCCCAGCATTACCGACCCGGACCAGCTATGGGGGCTTGTAGAACAGGGAGCAGGGGCCAGCGTTGGTGGCCCCTGGCCCTGCAGGCTACTAGCCCTGCAGGCTACGTGGCCTGGGCCCTTCTGCCCCCCCCTGGCCATTGGGGAGGAAGGTAATGGGGGGGCTGGGGGTTTTGGCAAGTCACCCGCTAGCCACAGGTGATTGCCAGCCCCAGAGCCTTGTGAACTGGTATAAGGGGTCTCATGGACCCCTTACCAGTTCACAAATAGTAAAAAGAAAAAAGTTAAAAGATACCAGACAAAAAATTATTTATTTATTCTTTTTTCACTTATACTTACCTCCCATCCAGCGTCCCGCGCTGATGCGGATGACAGTTGTCGGTAGTGATCAGAGCAGGGAGGGCGGGAGGCAGGGAGATCAGAGCCTCCCACCCTCCCTGCTCCGATCGCTACCGACAAGTGACAGATCGGAGCCGGGTGCCGGTATATGAGGAGCGGGATGACGTCATCCTGCTCCTCCTGCAAGTGGGCGGGGCCAGCGCCGGCCGAAGAGGATGGTGAGGGCCCGTTGCTGGGTCCTCACCCGAAGAGTGGTAAGTCCAGGGGGGGATCGGAGCCCGCCCCTGGTGAAGAGAAGACATCGGATGACCGAGTGAGTGAGCAGGTGAGTTTGTGTCTTTTTTAATTTTTTTTTTCTTTCACATGGTGGCGCGGCGGAAGCGGGGGGGGGCTATTCCGGGCTCCCTCCTGAAGATCAGAGGCCCGGGGGTGGAAATCAACCAGGTGATTATTGAAGAGAATCGCTGGCACTTTCAAACAAGGGGTCAGGTAAGTCTGTATCTTTTTTACTTTATTTTTATGGGGCTCTAAAGTCAGCTACGTGAGTCTCACGTAGCTGGCACTTAACGGTTGGAGAGGCAGCTACGTGGTTCATACCACTAACAAATTTTATTCAAAGAAGTTGACTGAACAAATGTGTGACAGTAGAACCCCAAAAACATTGATATATGCTGATATCCACAAATCTAGATTTAGTCAGGAATCATTCTCTATTCTCAGGATGTATGCAAATCATTGGGATTGCAGACTCCAATCCACCACTGCGCTCTAGTGTGAAGAACACCCGTTGCTCACATCCATGCATCGCATGAGGCGTTACAGGACACACTCCAACATATGTGTCCATGCACACATTGGATCCCTTACATTGTAGCATCTCATGGCTTATCGCAATGTGCTAGGAGATCCCTTTAAAAGATAGCACCTCTGCAACCCTGGATGTAGAACTATATAACCTTTTTGCTTGGCTGTTGTCTATCAGGTTAGTGAGTGGAGAGAATGGTGATAAATTTAAACTCATAGTGATGATTCCTCTTTTTTTATGTATAGAGTGTAACCATATCACTAATTGCTTTATTTGATTAATTAGCAAATTAGAAGAATATGTATCGCTTAACCTTTTAATTAAACTATATATATTGCTATTTAAAGTGGTAGTGGTTTATATTTAGGGCCTGATTTATTACCTCTTCTGAGTAGTGCTTGTGTGCACTTTAGTTCGCATGCCACTCCCTGCTGACTGGCACAGGGCTGCCAAACGGCGCACCGAGGTACACGGACACAAGTGCACATCTTCGTCCCTAAGTTCCAACCAGAGTTAAACATAAAAAACAGTATGAAACACCACCTTGTACCACGCTCCGTCAACACAAGCTATGCCACAGAGTAATAGAAACAAGCTTTTCCGGCAACTGGTACAAGTTTAAGCTGCAGTTTGCACTCACGGAATTAGCACATCTAAGTCAGGATTGGGTTGACCAATGCATGAATGGCACTTAACGATTTTCAGTCATCAGCTACTGTGGAAATGCTGATTTATCAAATATTTACATAAATTACCTAAACCACACCAAAAATTGAGACTTGTTGTTTACCTTCTAAATGACCTGTGAGGAACTTAGAAAGCATATATTATCTGTTTCCCACTTTTGTCTCCATGCTGTAATAATTGCTATTGATGCCAATGGGAGCGCAGTTTATTGCGCCTGTGAAAATGGACAAGGTCATCTACTTCCGCTGCTCTTCAGATCATTGGTAAAAAGGTTCTTCGCTGTGGCTTCCTGCAGCCATTTTCGGATAATACATTAGGCGAAAACTAGCGGATACATGTGCCATACCGGCGCATCTTTCATAAGTCAATCCCTTAATCTCAGCAGTACACCCATGAGAACCCTTGAGACACAACAGTCTTTAAAGCGGTCCTATATTCATACCAATCAGGATTCCTAAGTGGGCTTGCCCATTAAACTTGAGTGGTTGTCGGCAGTCACATAACTGGCTGCCATTTGCCCTACAAATGAATAACTTGGAACAGAAGCTACTGAAAAGATATTGTGTCATTGATAGATAAGAGAGATGGTCCTGGCAATAATAACATTCATCTATTTTTCCCCCCACACCAGCTTCCTTCTTATTTAATACATCTAAAATGCATTTGCCTGGGGTCTCCTTTGGATCTTGTTCACCATTTGCAGTCAAATAAACAGACAAGACTCCATTTTCAGCCTCTATGACAGGGGCATGCAGCTCTATTCAATGTAATGGAGAGGACATGCTAGGTACTGTAGGAGGCTGCAGGACGATGCAGGACCCAATCTTAAAATACAGTAGTATTGCCAGGCCATAGGAGGAAGCTGTTGTGTGGGATCAAACTATCAGAGGTGGGATGCCCTGTACCTTAAAGTGGACCAAAACCTGGGACTTTGAATAACCTGAGTTTTGGTCCATACCCCTGAGTCATCCTGATTTGGGATTCCATGCTGTAAGTCCTTGTGGGCTGTCCATTATACTTACAAATCCCATGTATGGCTTTTTTGCTTATACATATAAATGAGCATCTTAAAATCTGAATAGGAGAATTAGGACTAGATGGATGCAGGCTGGCCATGTATGCATTATAGGTTCACCGACAAGGTATGTATAATGGCAGGGTTTTTACACAGCACAGCATCCCAAATCAGAATGTCCCAGAGGAGGGTATTTAACAGAACGGGGAGTCTCTAGGAAGCCTAGAAATGGGCTGAATCAGCTCTTCAGTGCCGGCCTTATTACCCACATGTCTGCTGGTAGCCAATGGCGTTTATCAGCCTAAAGCTTCCAAATGGTTATCGAGGGAGAACACTGTGGATGCTGCCATGGAGATCTCGGAGTGGTAAGTTCCTTCATGCTCTCTGCAAAATTGCAAAGCATTGAGCCATTCTTAGGAAAAAAAAGAAAATTAGCTCAATGCATAGTGTACTGTTGCCATGGTTACAGGGCCAAGGAAGCTAGATTTGTAGCAAACATAGAAGGTTATGGCTGGCTGCTGACTAGCAAAGAATGGTGTCAATAAACAAATTAATTGAAAAAAGTCATTAAATATATAAAAAATGGTGATTTCTATGAGTTTCTATTTTTGTCATAAAAGCCACACTCCCCTATAAAGCAGACCTTCAATTAAAAAAGACTGAATAGCCTCTCACCCATGCATTTAGGATGCCCGGCCATACCTCTACTAAAAGGAGGGTGCTCCAAGTGTGTCTGTGTGGGTGGGGTACTGGGGCTCTACCACAGGGGGTGTCTGTACTCACTGTGCCACTCATAAAGATGATAGACAATCCAGGAGATTAAAGCAGAGTTCCTCTTTATCAATTCTAACAGTGGACATCAAGGCATGGCCTGGATTCCCAGGACATCCTCTACTTAGTTCCCTCCGGTGCTCACTGTTGTCAGGCTGGAACTTTACTTCACACACTCTCTGACAGAGACTGGTCCTATGTCTGCTCCTCAATAATTCAAATGGTATAGAACTGTGGTCTCCAACACTGGTTACAGGGTCTCTCTTCCTTATATAACCTCTAGCTTCCTTATGGAACCTTCCATTACATGTTCATCCACATGCCAAATATGTCATAGGTTGTTCCTTCAGAACTTCCAACCAATCACTCTCCTCCTGGTTGTTAGGTCTTTACCAAGCATCCAACTTTAGTTATTAACTCTTTCTACCTTCCCTTCTAGAACAGTCTCCATTAAAGTATATGGCCTGGTCTCACTTCTTCTTGAGTCTAATTAAGGGTACTACAATCTCTATACACTTTCATGGCTAGAAACCATAAAAGGGTTTATTCTCTTATTAACTCTATGCACAAGGGTTTCTTATTCTATATTCCTATTTCCTGTTTCTATATTCCTATTTACACCCAGACCCCTACATTAGGACCAAAAGTGCTCACTTATTGCTGCATTCCCTCACTGTTTGGCACCCCACAGCTTCTGTCAGCCAATCGGGCACATGAGGTGGGAATTCACATGGCGCTGTGCAATCACAAGTAGTGCATAAAAGACTGGATCCATAATTAGATGGGTTGTAATCCACCGGTGAAGCAAAGATGCCCAAGACAAGAGCTCTACAGCCGCCCTACTGATTAGGGCTACCCAGTCACATTGGTTGGTTGGATGCAGAATCTGCCTCATATCGGTGATGTCTGATCCCAAGGGTTACTTCTTTCCTGGCTGTTGTTACAGAGTGAGAATGTTGCTAAATGTAAACTCTGTGATTGTTTTGTATATATTTATATTGTATTTATTAGAGGCTTAATTCTGTAATTTGTACTTGAACCAGACCTTCAGCATCATTTAATGAAAAGCCCAAACCCTTAAAAGACTTTCCCCTACAGCTAAGATTAATTTATTTTAAGTTTTTAGTAGCTTACCTATTTATTATTCTTTCCCCCACTGGGCTTCAACTCTGTTCAGAAATATAGGATAGGGGCGCTGCCATCTTCCCTCAGAAGCATCACATACGGAGGAGAGGTGTGAAAACTACAGGGGGTGGGTTATAGCTGTGCTTTTCACAGACAGAGCAGAGCTGGGATCAGGAAAAGGACAGCAATCCCAGAATGCAGAGCGGCATAGTCAGAAGACACTTCCTGTTTATTTAAAGTGGTAGGGGTTTATATTTAGTTTGGATTGATCAGCAATACAAAGGGTGAGCGACCTCCGATCATTTTTACTGGGGGTCTGCTTTAAGGCTGATGTTGTGTAGTGCTGTGCAGTTAGTAAATTGATTGACGAACTTTCCTCTCCCCTCATTTAGTCTGGCGGCTGCTCGCCTTCCGTACACACAGCTGTAGCGTGTGATTCAGGAGCTTTGGCTGAACAGGATTATGGGTAAGAGCGGGCTAATTGTACTGCCTCTGTCTGCGGCTGCCATCAATTTATTTAGATGATTAACTTAAAATCTCGGAGCCTTACAGCATCTGTGCGCATATGAAAACACATTCTTTATTTCAGTGCGGCTCATTTTCAGCTCTCCGTAGGTGTTCAGAGTCAGATATTAACAGGCGATGATGCACTATGCTAATAACATTGCTGGAAGCGCGGGAGGCAATTTAAATCTCATTTTATAATGGCTAAACAAGCCGCACACAAGCAAGTAAAAGTTACACAAGCTGATTTAATGAGGGTGTAAAGAGCAGCCAATCGAATCTCACTTTTGGAAGAGTGAAAGGGAAACGTAATATTCAGCTTTCTTTAAAGGGACTGTAAACCCAATGGCAATACGAAATGTGCCTCGCCTCCATTTCCTTCAAACTGGGTAGAAGCCACCGTAGCAGGGCTCTCCTTTAAATTCCATTCCTCCAAGACCATGCAAAAAAGTGGTCTTACAGCTATACTTTCCCTTGGTTCTCTCAGTGTGAGAGAGCCTGGCAAGCCAGAGTGGTCCCCCAGCTGTCTCTGATCACAGCAATGAATGCTTAGAACTCATAAGGCTGTGCCATGACATGCCCTAAGCAGAAAATGAAGTGAAAAAGGTGAGTTTTGCTTAGAATGCATATCGTATTTACATATAAAGTAACTGGAGATTTAGAGATGCTATGATATGGCTCATTTTAGTTTTTCCATGATGGATAATGTGGAAAAAGGTTAGTATGTGCCTGGACAAGGACGTTAAAGCAAGTCTCACATTGTGCAAGCACATAATGCAGACATTTTTATACATACATCTAATTCCCTAGGCGCTTTACATTCTTTGCAAAATGCAATTAAGCAGATTAAAGATTCCATTAAAGTGGACCAAAACCCAGGATTTTGACTATCCTCAGGTTTGGCCCTTGCCTCCCCTTGCTGTGTGAAATCCCTTAGGTCACCTAAACAAACTCACCTTTTTGCGGTCCTATGGCGCATGCGCGACCGTTCGTCCAATTGCTGCACTCGGATCAGCTCGAGCTCCTTCGTCCAGGAGCTTGTCTAATGCGAGTGGATCTAAGTGCGCTGGCGACCGCATCCCCTGCTACCCTTTAACAAGGAGCGTGCCTGCGCCAGCCATTCACAACTTCCTGGCTCAGGCAAGCACCCTGCTAAAGGGATAGCCAATGCACATTGCGCCAATGTGCAGAAACGAAGGTCAGTTTTCGGCAACCTTGGGGGGTTTACACAGCTGATCAGGGGAGCCCCAGGGGAAGCGAGTATGCCTGTCTGGAGTCTCATAGACTCATAGACTCCAGGGTGGGTGTTGGCCACTTTACTATCCTGGGTTCGTTTTTTTCCCTGGACACCCCGATTGGGGATGCCCCGCTGTGTGAAACCCCTCAGATTGCCTGATCTCACTCACCCCCCGGTCCTACGGCGCATGTGCAGCCTCTCGTCCAGTCAGAGCGCTCAGATATGCTCCCGCCCCTTTGTCCTAGAGCTGGTCTAAGGCAATCGGATCTGAGCGTGCTGGCACCCACATCTCCTGCTACCCTTTATCAGGGAGCGTGCCTGCCACAGCCATTCACAAATGCCTGGCTCGGGCATGCGCTCTGCTAAATGGATGAGGGGATGCGGCCGCTGTTTGCGCATTCGCCGTTGCACCAGGAAAAAATTTGAGTTTCTGCCCTGCTTCAGCATAAGGGCAATATTGTTGGGGACCCCTCTTCCCCTGTTACAACACTATTTCTGAACAATTTTGCTAAGACTCATAATGGAATCAAGCTATTACATAATCACAATATACCGCAACACCAATGTGGTCCAGGAGAAACCGTATTAGAGGGGGCCCCAACAGTGTTTTCTTGAGCTAAAGCCCGGCACCAGCATTTGCAACTTCAAAAAGCTATTGACCACCCAAATAAAAATAAAATAAAGGGTATTCAACTATTGTCCCACAAAGCTGATCAGTTCCACTCCAATGATCAACAACTCAACTAAGTTGCTGGATCACATTTTGTGCCTGCAGGACCTGCAGCCATCGGTACCTCCATGTTGGGATCGCACCCCTCCTCCATCAGTCACAGCCTCTCTATTCACTGCAATGTAGCAGGCATGTCAAACATCAGCACATCCCCTCTATTGCTATCTGTTCAATCCCAACATGGAAGGGAGTTTGGTGAGTTGCTGATCGCCGGAGTGAGACTGATTAGCTGAGGGAGACAAAAGGTGAGTCCCTTTAGTTTTTTTCATTTGGGTAGTCAGTCCCTTTAATTGCATTTTGAGCCCTAGTACAAGTAATTGTTCAGAAACAGTGTTGAAGGTGAAGAGGAGACCCGCACTATTTTCCCCTATGTAAACAGGAATTGGTATGTGGCAGTTTTGTGTGTAAGCCAAAAACTGTAGCATATGGGGTTAATTCATCAAGGGATGGCGTCAGGTAGTGCCTCGTAGCGGCAGGCAGTGTCTGGTGGACGCTGTACGTAAAACCACATTTATTTAGGCGATTCTGGTGAGCGACTCTAACAGCGCCATCTAGCGTCCGATTCATCATTACAGGTAGAGATGAGCGAATCGATTCTGACGAACCCGAATTCGTTACAAATTTCATGTTACATTCGATTTGTTACGATTCCTTAAAACTCCATTTACTGCTATACAGCCCATCTAAAATGGTGGATCCACATATCAGGACATGTCCCATGGGGCAAGGAATCCTGGGTAGGTGTCACATGCTACCTATCAGCAGACAGGCTTACCGATGATGCCACAGCCCTATATAAACGGCTGCCATCTTGCAGAAGATCATTCTGACACTGTATTGCGGCCAGAGCAGATCAGGCAGGGAGAGAGCGAGGGACAGATAGACAGACAAAAAGGTAGGGAGATAGATACAGCGAGGGAGAGATAGATAGATAGATTGATAGAACAGAAGAAGCGCGGGACAGATAGAGAAGGAGATAGCCTGTGGCAGTGACAGATAAAGACAGGGACAGTTTAAAGTGTCTGCTTTAGCTTCCAAGCCTATTTAGTGTTAATAACACACTTGCCTATTTAGCTTTTCCTTTACCTGGTGTCATTCTTTAAAAAGCATGCTAACATTAATATTTTAAGACTACCTGTCCCATAACTGCTTGCATTTTATAATCAACGTCACTTTTCCACAATCAAAGAAGGCCACCTCTGTATGTGAGGAGGGGGCATCCCAAACACTAGCATTAAAATTTCAAGACTAATAACTGCTTGCATTTTATAATCAACGTCACTTTTCCACAATCAAAGGAGGCCACATCTGTATGTGAGCAGGGGGCATCCCAAACACTAGCATTAATATTTCAAGACTACCTGTCTAATAACTGCTTGCATTTTATAATCAACGTCACTTTTCCACAATCAAAGGAGGCCACCTCTGTATGTGAGCAGGGGGCATCGCAAACACTAGCTTTAATATTTCAAGTCTTCCTGTCTAATAACTGCTTGCATTTTGTAAGCAAAGTCACTTTTCAAAAATAAAAGGAGGCCACCTCTGTATGTGAGCAGGGGGCATCCCAAACACTAGCATTAATATTTCAAGACTACCTGTCTAATAACTGCTTGCATTTTAGAATCAACGTCACTTTTCCACAATCAAAGGAGGCCACCTCTGTATGTGAGCAGGGGGCATCACAAACACTAGCTTTAATATTTCAAGACTACCTGTCTAATAACTGCTTGCATTTTGTAAGCAAAGTCACTTTTCCACAATCAAAGGAGGCCACCTCTGTATGTGAGCAGGGGGCATCCCAACCACTAGCTTTAATACTTCAAGACTACCTGTCTAATAACTGGTTGCATTTTAGAATCAACGTCACTTTTCCACAATCAAAGGAGGCCGCCTCTGTATGTGAGTAGGGGGCATCCCAAACACTAGCATTAATATTTCAAGACTACCTGTGTACTAACTGGTTCCATTTTGTAAGCAAAGTCACTTTTCCACAATCAAAGGAGGCCACCTCTGTATGTGAGCAGGGGGCATCCCAAACACTAGCATTAATATTTCAAGACTACCTGTCTAATAACTGTTTGCATTTTGTAAGCAAAGTCACTTTTCCACAATCAAAGGAGGCCACCTCTGTATGTGAGCAGGGGGCATCCCAAACACTAGCATTAATATTTCAAGACTACCTGTGTACTAACTGGTTGCATTTTGTAAGCAAAGTCACTTTTCCACAATCAAAGGAGGCCGCCTCTGTATGTGAGCAGGGGGCATCCCAAACACTAGCATTAATATTTCATGACTACCTGTGTACTAACTGGTTGCATTTTGTAAGCAAAGTCACGTTGTCAAATTGCCAGCAGCCATTGCCTTTAACCGGGGGGGGGGGGGGGCATCCCAAATATGCTAGCATGTGTCTTTTAAGAGTGTACACATTGGAGTTGGTAGCAGCAGCATTAGGAGCCCATATATTGCCTGAAAGACACACATATGAGCTGGCAGCAGCAGCATAGGGAGCCCATATATTGCCTGAAAGACACACCCTGGAGTTGGCAGCAGCATAAGGAGCTACCATGCATCAGCTACTACCATGGATCAGCCATTGGTGGCTGGAAATCCTGGCTGAACCATGCCTGATTCATCTTCACAAAGGTGAGTCTCTCCACATTTTTCGTGGACAGACGAGTTCCCCTTTGCATGACTATGGCCTCTGCCGCACTAAACACCCGCTCAGATGGCATACTACTCGCTGGGCAGCACAGCTTGCCCAGGGCAAACTCTGCCAGTTGCGGCCACAAGTCAAGTTTGGCTGCCCAGAAGTCCAGCGGGTCCTCAAGATGCGTTGGCATGGTCATGTCAAGGTATGACACTACCTGCTGGTTCAGGGCCTGCACCAGGTCTTTCTGCTGCTCATGATTAGCCTCACTATGCGGGTGAAGAAAGCTACTCATTAGTGACTGAAGACTCAGGCTGCTGCTGATGGAGCTGCTGCTGCTGCTCCTGCCACCCCCCCCCAGCAGCCATGGCAGTGGAAGGTGAGCGCAGAGGTCCCCCCGAGTCAGACCTGCGAGAGTATGTGTAAGGGACTTACCTCTGCCAGGGGGGCGGCGGTGACCGTCTTCTGGGCGACGTGGCGCTCCTGCTGCTGGGAGCGCGGAGCCTCACTCTGGCAGCCTCCCTCGCCCCTCTCTAGCTGTGCAGTTGCGTGCCCCGCAGTCTGTAAATTTCGCCACTAGGAGGCACTGTGCTGCGAGTGGCAGGCAGCGCAGAGTCTTCCACACCTGATGGGAATCAGGGGCTGATCAGCCTTGCAGCCAAGACTGACCAGCCCCTGGATAGTGTGTCCAATCACTCACATTGTTGTAAGTTGCACCAATCAGCACATACACTCCCCCCAGGGTAGCCATTGGTCGATTTTCCAATAAATATGGAGTCAGCCCAGCACTCAGTGCCCGTGATAGTCGCTTGTGATTAGGGTGTGGTTCTGTTAGTTGTTATCTGATTCCGACCCGGCTTGATCAACCATTCCTGTCTGCTGCCTGTACCGACCTCTGCTTTGTCTGACCATGAACCTGCCTGCCCCTCTGGATACCCCGTGATATCTGACCTCCCGGCTTGACCCTTTGGCTACTCCTGACTACACACCTGTCTCATCCCTGTACTCTGACGCACCCTCCGTATTGACTACCAGTGAGCGACCTAGGCTTCGGGATACCCTCGTGGTTCATCGGCCTTCACCGCAAGCAGCCATCCTTTGCGCCTATTAAGACCTGGGGGCAACTGTGTCCGGTGAGGCGTACCAAGCGTCACGGCAAACGGGGGTTTGACTATAGGCAGAAGCAGCGGTGGAGATTGGCGGTTGCCTGCTTACAGAAGGCTGGTGTCCCGCTGGGCATCAGAGTATGGACCATAACGCAGATAGGCATCAGCCAACTGACTACGTAGAATGTCTCTGTAGTAGGTCAGTTTGTTCTCCCTCTCAGTGGGTGTAAAAAATGCCCCCATTTTGTGCCGGTAGCGAGGGTCCAATAAGGTGGAGAGCCAGAAGTCATCCCACTGACAGATGGAGACAATTCTGCGTTCACTACGCAAGCACGTGAGCATGCATCGTGCCATTTGTGCAAGTGAATCTGAGGGACTACCTGCCTCCATCTCCACTGCATACTGCCACAGTGTGTCTGGGTCCTCTGTCTCGCCTTCCTCACAAACCTCTAGCTCCTCTGGCTGCTCCTGCTCCTCCTCTCCTGTCAGATGACTAGATAAAATGGCCATTTTGTCAAACCTAAACTGTGCATTGCTGTGCCCCACCCCCTCCTCCTCCACTTCAGCCCCCACAGACTTCATGTGGCCGTGAAATGTAGGCGCCATGTCTCCAGTGCCCTGACCAGCCATGGTTTCCAACATGTGTTGTAGTACATGAAGCAGTGGAATCACATTATTCATCCCGTAGTCCTGGCGACTGACTAATAATTGGCTTCCTCAAAGGGCCTGAGCAAACGACAGGTCATATGAGCTGCCACTGGTTTACATTGAAGTTACACAGGGGAGTCCCCCTATCTGCTTGGATCATCAAGAAATCAGTGATGGCTTTTCTCTGTTCGTATAGTCGATCAAACATATGGAGGGTGGAATTCCAACGGGTGGGAACAACGCAAATCAGACTATGTTGGGGGACACCGTTCTGATGCTGTAGCTCAAGAAGGGTGTGCTTGGCGGTGTAGGAGGGGCTGAAGTGCATGCAAAGTTTCCTTCCCGTTGTTAGGATGTCTTGCAGATGGGGGGAAGACTTCAGAAAATGCTTGACAACTAGGTTGAACACGTGTGGCATACAGGCTTCCTTGTCGCAGACAAGATGTTCTTCCCATTGTCAGTGGTTCCCATTGGCAGTTTTGGTGGAGTATTATGATTTTTAGCAGTTCCTCCCATGTGTGACTCCGTGGCTCAAGGCAAACCATGTGAAGAACAGTGTTAAACCGCCGTGTCCTGCACATATGGTAGGCTGGAAGGGCACTGAAAAAAATAAATGAAAATACCAAAAAAAAAAATATTTAGAAAAAACAAAATACAAAATAAAAAATTAAAAAAACATTTGTAAAAAAATTATCAAAATATTAAAAAAATACAATGGAAAAAAAATATTAAAAAAATACAAAAAAAATAAAAAAATATATATTTTTAAAAAATACAAAATATTAAAAAAAACAGAAAATGAAAAAAAATACAAAATTAACAAAAAAAAAAATAATAAATTTTATATGTTATTGTTATTATGTTATATGTTATTGTTATTATGTTATATGTTATTGTTATTATGTTATATGTTATTATATGGTATTATTATAAATGTGTTCAAATAAGATAAATGTTAACAATTAATATGTAATTGACAATTAGGCACTTTTTTCTTTGACAACATTGCTAAGTGCAAGTGCACTGTCACAGGCACAACGGCCTAGGAGCGTGGAGGCCACAGCGGAGGGACCTGTCCAAGTTGCTGTTGTGGTTGTGCAGGAACCACAATCGCCCAGTGGGCCTTAAAGGATATGTATTGTCCCTGACTGTAGTTACAGCTCCAGACGTAGGCACTGCCGTGCACTTTGGTACACACTGACAGGCTAAAGGACTAGCCCACCTTCTGTTCAACAAAATTGTACAGGGCTGGTACTGCCTTCTTCGCAAAGAAATGACAGCTTGGGACTCTCTACCTCGGCTCGGCACAAGCCATCAGTTCTCTGAAAGGTCCACCACCTCAAAAGGGAGGGACTGCAGCACCAGCAACTTATACAGGAGCACATTTAGCTTCTGCACGTTGGATGAGTGGGCACATACTGTTGTCTCTTGGACATGGCTTGGCCAATGGATTGCTGGCGGAATGACTGACTCGGATTAAGAGGAGGAGGAGCATCTGGAGCGACAGAGGATGGGTATGACACACAGGAGGTGGCTGGAACAGGGAGCGGCGTGCCACTGGGTAATGCAGCAGGCTGGACCACCACCTTGGAGCCAACTCTCCCAGGCCGCTTAATGGTGACGCTGCAAATGTTGATGCAGGGCTGTGGGTCCAACATTGGGACCCTGGCCACACTTCGCCTTCTGTCTACACATCTTTCATATAGTCATGTTAACCTCCTGCGGATGATTGATGAAAAACTGCCACATCGCCGAGTAGCTGATTTTTCTACGAACAGTCCACACTGATTCACCGCTGCTGCCGCCGCCGCCGACGGCGACTCCAGGGACCCTCTTCCACTACCTCCTGGGAAGGTAGCCTGCCGCGCAGCAAGTGGTCTACCCCGAGCACATTTGCCTCCATATTTTCCCCTTCTGCCACCATGCTGACCGCTAAGTCTGCCATCACTCCAAGCCTTTTAAAGTGCCCTCAGGTAAGAAGCCAAAACGCTTGCAACACCACCTCCCACGCCACTCTCCTCATCACTACTTGCCCGCCTAGTGGAATAAGCGGGGAGTGTCTCCTCCACTTCTTGGCTGGGCAGTAGCTGCTAATATTTCAGATTATCAGATCGTCCTCACTGAATAGCGGAGCTGAACCCAAAGCATAAGATATAACCGACAGTTGACTGGGGGTGTCAGATGTCACTTGTGATGAAGTGGATGATGGTGTTAACCAATGGATGATGGCAGATGGGTTGCTGGTCAAGACAAGACCGCTAGCTCATCCCGGGAGATCAGGCCTCTCACTGAGACTACTGCTGCCACTCACCCCTAGTCTGCTGCGACCTCTGCTTGATGAATTTAGGCCTCTGAAACTTCTCTGTGCCCATCCTGGCATTTCTCTGCCTGACATACTTGTGCGTATATGAGGGGAGGACAAAACGCTACACTACACTTAAAACAGGATTTTATCGATAGCAGCAGCAGGTGTGTAACTATCTATGGCCTTTATCTAAGTAGTAACTAGGCTCCGAAGACTTTAACAGGAACAAAGTGATGAAACTCTTAGATGTGCGTAGGTGATGCTCTGATGAGGGCAATTCAATGTACTGCAGTATGCTTGAAAAATGTTTTTTTGAGAGACTGGCCTACGTGGAAATGAATCGGGCATGGATCAGCCAAGATTTCCACCCACCAATGCCTGATGCATCAGAGTAGATTGATCATGGGGCCAGACCAACACTAAAGAAATATGGATAGTGCAAAACAGATTAAAGGGGCTGCTCTCCAGTTACAGACATTCCTCCGCATCAGACCACAAGTAATTACTGAGGAAATGCTTTACGTTAGTCTTACTTTTTATTAATATTCTTCTTCTGGGCTCCCTATGCTGCTGCCAACTCTTGGGCGTGTCTTTCAGGCAAAATATGGGCTCCTAATGCTGCTGCCAACTCCAGTGTCTCTTTCAGTCAATATATGGGCTCCTAATGCTGCTGCTGCTGCCAACTCCTGGGTGTGTCTTTCAGGCAATATATGGGCTCCCTGTGCTGCTGCCAACTCCTGAGTATGTCTTTCAGGCAATATATGGGTTCCTAATGCTGCTGGCAACTCCAATGTGTTTTTTAAGCAATATATGGGCTCCCTATGCTGCTGCCAAGTCCTGGGTGTGTCTTTCAGGCAATATATGGGCTCCTAATGCTGCTGCCAACTCCAGTGTCTCTTTCAGTCAATATATGGGCTCCCTATGCTGCTGCTGCTGCCAACTCCTGGGTGTCTCTTTCGGTCAATATATGGGCTCCTTATGCTGCTGCCAACTCCAATATGTTTTCCAGGCAATATATGGGCTCCTAATGCTGCTGCCAACTCCTGGGTGTGTTTTTCAGGCAATATATGGGTTCCCTATGCTGCTGCCAACTCAAGGTTGTGTTTTTCAGGCAATATATGAGCTCCCTATGCTGCTGCCAAGTCCAGAGTGTGTCTTTCCAGGCAATATATGGGCTCCTAATGCTGCTGCTGATGCTGCCAACTCCTGGGTGTGTCTTTCAGTCAATATATGGGCTCCTAATGCTGCTGCCAACTCCTGGGTGTGTCTTTCAGGCAATATATGGGTTCCTAATGCTGCTGCCAACTCCAATGTGTTTTTCAGGCAATATATGGGCTCCCTATGCTGCTGCCAACTCCTGGGTGTATTTTTCAGGCAATATATGGGTTCCCTATGCTGCTGCCAACTCCAGGGTGTGTTTTTCAGGCAATATATGGGCTCCTAATGCTGCTGCCAACTCCAATGTGTCTTTCAGGCAATATATGGGCTCCCTATGCTGCTGCCAAATTCAGGGTGTGTTTTTCAGGCAATATATGGGCTCATCATGCTGATGCCACCTCAAGGCTCTGTAATTGTGCCGCTCTGCAACAGCGAATCTAATAGTGATGCCTCTGATCTGCATGTCATACTTCTTTACAATAGTATTTCACTAACCCAGCATGCATCCTATGCATGTTACAGCCAAGCAAAACGTTCTACAAACCTATGGAGGCTCTCGGACGACCAGAAATAGCCGTTTTTAATAGCGATTCGTCGCGAATAAATTCGGACCGAAACTATTTTTCCCAGAAAATTCGACGAATCGGCCGAATCAAATTTTTCAAAAGTTCGCTCATCTCTAATCACAGGTGGCTCAGCGTATAGCGTCCAGAGCGCCAGGTATTACCTGTCGCTACCTGTTGCTCTCCCATACATTTCAATGGCCGTTCCTTTTCCTCTGTTTAAACAGGGTTTTTTTGTGTTTAATTATTGTCATTACAAGTCTGGCACTAAAGTATTAATGGCCCAGTGTTACAACAATGAAATTCCGGTGTTTTCGCTTTGTTACTGGTGGATATGTGTTCAGAAACAGACTTTAATTACACAGCGTCTGGCGCTCTATGCTATAGCGACCAGATTTAGAGCGCCGACGCTGTGTGTGTTTTTTGTTGAATATGGTGTGAGTTGCTGAGAGTCAGACGCAATGAGCTGGCGCTACCTTTCACTCCCTGCAACGCTGTACTGGTGTTAGAATGCCCAACATACATCTCATTCATCAATGCCGGCCAGGTAACTAGAGTGAATGAGACGCTCTGTTACAGCGCCCGATAGCCGCTTACAGCGTCTACTAGCGGTCGCTCTAAGTGCCTCTGTACAGACGCTCATCTGCCGATACCTGGCGCTAGTAATGAATCAGCCTGCCATTAGCTGAGGGGGACAAAAGGTGAGTCCCTTTGGTTTTTTCATTTGGGTAGTCAGTCCCTTTAATTGTATTTTGAGACCCCGCACTATCGTCCCCTACTTAAACAGGCATTGGTATGTGGCAGTTTTTTGTGTAAGCTAGCACTTTACAAAAAATGTATCAGTTATTAGCAGAAAAATAATAGGGTGTCCATAATAATTATAATGAGACAGTAACCATGGGAAATTGCCCAGACATAAAGACATGCATATTGCATGAACCTTAATCATTTTATGTGTTACAAGTCATGACTTCCCCGGGAATCATGCACATTTGTGATTCTGATGTAAAGGATATTTTATTGTCACAGACTGGTCACAAGATACTTTGTCAGAACAACCCAGGTAACCAGAATTTGTGAGGAATATAGACCCAAAAAAGGAAGGGGAATTCTTGCTGGGCAGCGGCTAGGGCAAACACTTGAATTTAAACCAATTTTGTGAGGTAAATTTTTGATGGTGTTTGAATTTTATATCCCAAAGGCTGCTGGCATTTTCTAAATTCTAAAACAAAAATAGCTCCATCCAGATGAACAGGGATTATGATTTTGATTATTTTGGATAACACAAATATTTTCTCACTTTACTGTATGTTGGGTCAGGGGAGCTCTTGAAACTGAACATCTCCAATTTTAATAGCTCACAAATAAATTGGATAACCCCCATTTTGTCTGGATAGTTATCCCTGTTGTTCTCCTTAATAAGGACCAAAACCCACTGAGATCTATAAGATTCCTGGGCCGATTAATTCCTGTCCCCCCGGGGTATCCAGAATGGGGATGCCCACTGTGTGAAACTCCACAGGTCGGTCAAAAACTCACCTTCTTTCCTGGTCCAACGGTGCATGCGCAAGCTGCGACTGCATCCCCGCTATCCCTTTAGCAGGGCCAGGCTTTTTTGAATGGCTGGCACAGGCACACTCTCTGTTAGAGAGTACAGTCAGATCTGTCCGCATTAGATGAGCTCCTGGATGCAGGGGCTCAAGCAAATCTAAGCACGCTGATTGGACGAGCGTCCATGCATGAGACGTAGGACCGGGAAGAGGTGAGTTTGTTCCGGCGACCTGGGGGTCTCACACAGTGGGGCACCCCCGATCGGGCCACTTTAAATTCCTAGATAATGTTACCATAGGCAGATATGATTTCCCTGGTAAAGGAGCAGTGTATGGAGGGACTTTACCGGACCTCCTGCACCCCACATTGTCACCAATATCTAATGGTGGTACAGGAGATTGACCCAGGAAAGAAGACTGGATATTCTTCTTATGGCAAGAAAAAACTGGCAAGCGCCGCCCAATAACTACCACAACAACAGTCCAGCAGCTTTGGAGGTTGGGTGACAAAACTCTTCACAAACCTGGCAAAAGTACTTGTGCTGTCTCCCAGTGTAGGATCCAGCAATGGGTAAGAAGGGGCAGGCTGATTCATTACTAGCGGCAGGTAGCAACAGATGAGCGTCTGTAGCAGGCATTTCAGAGCGCCTGCTAGTAGTCGCTGTGCTCGGCCATGGTTCACTAGTTCAGAGCGCCTCAGTTGCTGTGCAGCATTGATGAATACGTTGTGGGGAGTCGCTATATGACCAGTACAGAGCTGTATAGGAGCGAAAGGTAGCGACTGGTTAGTGCGACCGACTCACACCAAAGAAAAAGCCTCACACACCGCCGGCGCTCAAAAATGTTTCACTGTAGCCCAGAGCGCCGGAGGCTGCGGGATTAAAGGCTGTATCCACCAGTAACAAAGCGAAAACGTATAGAATTACATTGAAATAACATTTTGACATGAACACATTAATGCCAGACCTGTAATGTCAATTCTGCATAAATATAAAAAATTTGAAAAAACAGCTTTTTCAAGGCCAGGAGAGATCCCAACATTATTTGAGAATAAAAAAAATAAACAAAAAACACCCTGTTTAAAGAGAAGTAAAAGAAAGTCCATTGAAATGTATGGGAGAGCGCCTGGTAGCGAGAGGTAAGATGCCGGTGCTGTGCGCTGAGGCTGGGATAATGATGAATCAGAAGCTACATGGCGTTATCCCAGTAGCTCAACAGAATCCGCTTGATAAATGTGTAATTGCGTGCGGTGTCCGGCGTTCACCTGTCGCTACCTCTCATTTAAAGGCACTACCTGACGCTATCCCTTCATGAATAAGGCCCTAAGTGAGCAGGGGTGAAACTATAGGCCGGGCCCAGGAGGTCAAATGGCCCCCATCACTGTTACCTATCTTATTTATCATATTTGTGCTCATTTGGAATTATTTAGAGAAAGGAAAGGAAGTCTCAGTTATCTCTGCTACTCACATTTACCTTCACCAATGTAGGTGAGGCTTTTTTTTTAAAATACCATAGTTAGCAGAGGGGTTAAATGAATGAAAGGGGAGAAATGGACTTTAAAAAAAAACTCCTTGTAAGTAGCAGGAATTATCACCTGTAAGAAAAAAAAACACGAATGAATTGTAACCTCCTATAAATATAGAAATATCTTTGGTAAAGTAAAGAAATGTCACCTGGGAAGGAAAGAAGTATCTCCTAAGTATTAGAAAATATCACCTCCTATAAATTGGGAGATATCTTTTGTAAGTAAAGAAATGTCACCTGGGAAAAAGGAAATATCTCCTAGGAATGGGAAACTATCACCTCCTATAAATTGGGAGATATATTCTGTAAGTAATGTCACCTGGCAATAACCAAATATCTCCCAGGAGTTGGAAATTATCACCTCCTGCATATAAATTGAGTGATATCTTCTGTAAGTAAAGAAATGTGGCCTGGGAATAAGGAAATATCCCCCAGGAGTTGGAAAATATTACCTGTATAAGGAAAGGTCACTTGTGTGTAAGGAATTTTCACACGTAAACAAGTAAATATCTCCTGTAAATTGGGGGAAAATCACCCTAGAGTCACGATAAATTACCAGTATATAAATCAATATTACATCTAAGTAAGAAAACACCTCCCTAATTTGGGAAATATCACCTTTAAAGTGGACCAACACCCAGGATTTTGACTATCCTGGGTCTTGGTCCACTTCGGTGGGGCACCGCCGATCGGGGTGCCCCGCTGTGTGAAACCCCCCCGAACTCACCTCTGTCCGCGGCGACGGACAAGCCGCGGACAAGCGGGTCCGCCGCTGCCGCCTCCCGCGCGTCCCTGTTGACGCGCGCGTGCCCGCGCCGGCCATTCACAGACGGCCGGCGCGGGCGCGCGCACGTCTAGAGGGGCGCGAGGGAGGCGGCGGCGGCCGGCTGCCGCCGAAACTAAGGTAAGGAGTTTGGTGGTGTTTGGGGGGGTTTCACCCCGCGGGACATCCCGATCTCGGATGTCCCGCGGGGAGGGAGGTGATCGGCCCGGGAATCTTATAGATTCCCGGGCTGATCACCGGTGGGTGTTGGTCCACTTTAAGTGAGAAACTTTCACCTCTTAGTAAGAAAATATCACCTTGCAAATGAGAAAATATCTCATGTGATTTGGGAAATATCACCTGAAAGTAAGGAAATATCTCTTGTGGGTAAGGAAACATCACTAATAAGTTATCTTTCATAAATTGGGAAATATTTCCTATTGTAAGGAAATAATCATATAATTTCAAGGAAATGCACTCTGCTCCCTGAGTGTGAGGAAATAGTCATATACGTTGACAAATGTTCTGTTCATCGAAAGCCAGTAAACACAGGTCTGACAATGCCCCCAAAGCGGACCTCAGCCTCAATGAACTTTCGTTCACACATCTAATAGCCTGGCGGGAGTACGGCCTGGCAACCAGAAAAAACCCTGGCAGGAAGCTAACTTCAAAGAAATCTCACAGCCAGTCCCACTTCAGTACTGCATGTAGAATTATGAAGATTCCATGCGTGCAAGCCACAAACCAATAGGGTTTTGGTACCTGGAGATTATAACGCATGTGTATGTGGGTCTCCTGTCATTCCCAGAAGTTTAGGGGGCTGAGATCTAGAGAATTGAGGTTAGTGGCCAAATCAGACAGTGGTGTTTGATTGCAAAGCATGTCCAGAACCCAATGGACCCATTGACAATATCACTGACTTCCTATGACTTTCTGATGGGAAGAGACTTTTTAGCTAGCCACTGCTAAGAGGCTTATCCCAAAAGTAAGGGGGCAGGGACCGAACAGGAGTGTAAATGCCCAGCAAAGACAAAGCAAGCTGTCTTTTTTTACTGTGGGGTTACGCCATGCATTGCGTCAGAAGTCCAGGAACAAGCGGACTCTAAACGCCCACTGTCGCTACTTGCACCACTGTGTAACATCTGTCTGCCCTGCGGTAACTGACATATACTTTACCTTGGCCATTTGACCTGTCTATATATGAATTCATTTTATGTATATTCTTCACCCAGTGGGCCCTTATGGTGATTTAATATCCAATTTAATCTTGAGATTTTTCTTGATCCACAAACCCTCAGACATCTGTGCTTTCAGTTTTAGGATTACATGCTCCTGGGGCTGGCTTCTGACCGGGGCTATATCAAACAAAGCTGGTGGCCATCCTACTAGGCTGACAGGGTTCTGTTCACTAGTGTTAGTGAAAGGGCCCCTTATTCGTCAGGGCGTGGTTTATCTCCCCAGTGGTTGCATTGACCATACTCTCTAACCCACTTTGTCTGTGTGGACCAAGAGGTGTCTGTGTATAACTGTGCCAAGCTGACGTCTTTTAACCTCTGTGGGTGGGGAAAATCAGATTTTGGGTAAAGACGTCAAGACCATCCTGCGCAAACCCAGTGTCGCAGTGACGTCAGGCAGGCTCGCGAGGTACAATTTTTCACACATGTAAATTAAGAAATATCTCAGAGGATTTAAAAAATATCGGCTGTATATAAAGATATAGCAATTGTGAGCACGGAAAGTAAGGAAATATCCCTAGTAAACAAGGAAATATAACCCATGAGTTAGGAAAAATATCATTTGAGTAAGTAAATATCTGCTGTAAATTGGGGAATATGGGTAAGTAAGGATTTATCACCTGTAATAAGAAAATATCTCCTCCAACTAAGAAAAATTAACCCGCGTGTTACAGTAATTATATAATGTTAGTAAGGGATTTTCTTTCATATGCTGGAGTTAGAGTCTGTACATTTTTTCCAACTCCAGCCAAAACAAGCTCTGACTCCACCACTCCAGCACCACAGCCCTGATTATGAGTAAGAAATTATAATCTGTAAGAAAATGTAAGTTAATATCATGAGTTAATATCATGTGTAGGTGAGGGGGCAGTACATACCATAGGGGCAGTGCAGACACGTGCCCCCAGGCCCATGGAACAAAAGGGCCGGGCGCACGCTGCCTTTATCGATTCTGCAATATGTACCTGCTCCACATACTTACATAGCCATGCCTCCTCCTGCTGGGACATGGACCCACGACTAGGTGCCGTCCTGTCTCTCCACGTCACCAAAGTTAGTTATGGACCAGCCACCGCTCCCTCGCTGCTGCGCACTGAATTCAGTTGATCCGGCGAGTGTTCGCTGGGAGGGGGGGTGTTGGTTCGGTGCTGCTGATGGTAGGAGCCCTGCTATGGGGCACCATCAGGGCTATGCATGCCCCTGTTAGAGGGATATCGGGTTCCCATCCTTTGCCTATGCGTACTCTTTAGTCTGCTCACCCCCTCCCTATCTGTCTGTGTAAAGATTTCTAAGTCAATTGCTTTGATGATCCTGATGCTGCTTAATCGCTGTGAGCACTGTTTATGTCTCCCCTGACATCTTCATATAGGCGTGAAAAAATTTTCTTATAGCGTTCTAGAGCGATGTCACAGTTATAGAACAACCTCCGTGCCCCTTATCTTGCTCGATGAGACGGACTAAAATCAATATCATCACCATCACTCTGATTATTACACTGTCAGAGTGACCAGTTGGGCGCAGCAAACAACCTGAAAGTTATTTGAATTTGCACATTAACATGTCATTTTATTGATGGGATTTCTCATATATGTGGCTTTCATGGCACATGCATTTAGATCAAAATGCTTTAACCCATTCATGACACCATTCTGTTGTCGTTGTTAATTCAAAACTTCATTTGCTGTACAAAGCCGTTTGCTGCTGTCACGCACTGCATCTGACAGTTGGAAGTGAGTGGCGGATGCCAGGAGCAGGGCAGAGGATCGGTGCCCCTTGCCCTACAGTTGGCTTCCATTGCTCACTCTCGCTTTGCCTCTCACTCCCGCCAGACCTTTGATACCTTCTGCTTCTCTGTTCAGGAGTTCACTTCTCTGCTTCGCATTTCCACATTTTATCTTTCTCCTTTCTACATTGAATCTGCCTCTTTCTTTTCAAATTTCATCCTTTCCACACATACTCTCTTTGCTTCTCATTTCCAAATGAAATCCTTTTCTTTGCCACATTTAAAGTGGACCTATCACCAGAATTTTTACTATCCTGGTGATAGGTCCTTGTCCCTAGGGCATCCCTGCTCCTATCATACATAGGACCACCAATGAATAAAGTGGGAAAAAAATGCAGCATCCAGTGCCGCCCCAGGGAAGATGTCTGAACGCTCTGCAGCACATTTGGGGCCGGTGTCAGCGGTGGGACACATGATAGAAGCACGGGACAACGGGAAAGCATCTGAGAGTGGGCTTGTCCTGCGAAAATCAGGACAGTTGGGACACACACAAACACAAATACACAGAATGTGTGAATGAAGCCTCTCAGCGCCCATGGGAAGGAAGCCGGACAACGCTTCCTGTGACAGAGCATAGAAGGGGTGAAAAGGCAGAGCCATAATTCAGTGCTGGCTCTACAGGAGAGCTCTACTCTGCCAGCCGTGTTGGGGGCGGGCAGTACTCCACTCAAAGCAAGATACATGACGTCATGTAAGTGCTGCAAGGCCGGGGAAGGGGGCAGCTTGCATCGGGCCCCCATGCCAGAGGCCTGAAAGCAGCGGCCTTCCTGCCTACACACTATATACACCACTGCTTCCCTGCATGTTAGCTGCTTTTTCTCCATTTTTATCATTAACTGTCTCTCTTTTTCATGTTCCCTCTATCTGTTTTTTCAACATTCCCTATCTCTTTTCCTAGATTATCGCTAAAATCCCCTTTCACTTTATACCTTTTTTTGCCACATTCTCTCCTTCTCTTTCACTCATGATCTGAATGTGAATGTACAGTAGGTGGGAGTTTGGGGGCACATGCTGAAATTTTGCACAAAAGCACCTATTAATCCAAGTTCCGCTCTGAACAGGTGCTCCCCCTAGAAAAGAGAACCGAATAATGGTCAGGCATTGTCCCAACAATTACCTCTGTGTAATTACTTAATAAGGGTCAGGAAACACTGCAGGATAGTTGGATAAAGATAAATGCTCCCCTCTATATTTAGCATTTGTGGGACTTGCAGACCATCAGAGAAATACTGTAAGCACTTTGAGTTGGTAGCACAAGGCCAAAACACACAGTCATTATGAACGGCATTTTCGGTTAAGTGCTCAGTGCAATAATTCAGTGATAAATAATCCATCTGCCTCATAATGGCTGTGTAACCAGTTAATGTGGCTAAAATAATTGTTGACTAATAGCTTTACAATTTTGTCCACTCTGCTTTTGCACAAGGTCCCTTTTGATATTAATAGTGTGCAGGCTTGGGTTTTACGCCTTATTTTTCTTTACAATGTTTCCAAATGTTCAGAGCGGACTTTCCTCCGTTTGGAGAGGTTTTGCATATTATAATACCAATTTGAATGCATAGCACATAACTTTTTTTTAGTAGCAGAGAAGTCCAGACATTTTCATGGTCCAGACCATTGTGGTTGTAAAATGGGCGTATCATGACAATAGGCCTTAAAGGGTAAGTCCACTTTCAAGGACTTCCCCACAGACCTCAGATCAGGGAGTGCAGGGGGAATGAGACTCTCTTGCTTACTTGCCACCCAATCCTGAGCTGCTAACTGCTCTTCTGTAGCGTCGGCATCAGAAGCTGGGCCAGCAGGGAAGTGTAACCTGTGTATGGAACTGCCCATTGCTGTCAATAGGAGCCTTCCTATGCCCAATTTCCAACATAGCTTCTCAAGCCAGATCTGCGGGAGAATAATCAGGGGCATGGAAGTGGGTGGAAGCTAAGCAGAGGAGTCTTGTCCCTCTGCCACTCCCTGATGTAAAGTCTGTGCGAAAGTCCATGAAAATGAAAAGAGGAACAAATCGGAATGGCTTGCTATGTGAAATCCCCCAGTTTGCAGGGGTGCCACCGTCACCTCTTAATTTAGCACGTATATTATGCTAATTTTTTTTAATGCAACCTACAGGTATGCCTAAAGTGGACAAGTGGAGCAACACAAATTGTACACATTTGTATTTGGCATTAAATCACAACTATCATAAAACACATGTGAAAATGAAATACTATTTGAAGCTACAGAAAAAAATACATGACCTGGTTGTCACATTGGCACACTATTGGGTTGATTCAAAGAAACATGTAACAGCTTGGATTTGGCTCACGATCATCCTATTTTTCACGTCCGCTCGTGCGTTCGTATGAACTTGCGAGTGATTCAATAAGCAAATACGTTTCTATCCTAAAATATACGTCCGTTCGTATGATATCTCCCGAACTTGCCTCAGTCAGTTGCCAATCGTAAAAATCACGTTCATGTGCTCACCTGTTGCGGCGGCAGCCTGTTTTTTCGGCTGCTTCCATCGTCCACCTCTTCCAATTACTTGCGTTTGCCTCTGGCTTTCATTGGTTTTTGGCCTCTTAGATTCGTGCGTTCGTATGTTTATAAGATCTTGCGCATGCGCACCCTCAACCAGAAACTTACCTAAACCTCTTAGCGCTTGCATCCAACTTCATTTCTCGGTCCCTAAAACTTACCTAAACCCCTTAGCGGCTGCATCCAACTTCATTTCTCAGTCCCTCAAACTTACCTAAACCCCTTAGCGGCTGCATCCAACTTCATTTATCGGTCCCTCAAACTTACCTAAACCCCTTAGCGGCTGCATCCAACTTCATTTATCGGTCCCTCAAACTTACCTAAACCCCTTAGCGGCTGCATCCAACTTCATTTATCGGTCCCTCAAACTTACCTAAACCCCTTAGCGGCTGCATCCAACTTCATTTATCGGTCCCTCAAACTTACCTAAACCCCTTAGCGGCTGCATCCAACTTCATTTCTCGGTCCCTCAAACTTACCTAAACCCCTTAGCGGCTGCATCCAACTTCATTTATCGGTCCCTCAAACTTACCTAAACCTCTTAGCGCTTGCATCCAACTTCATTTATCGGTCCCTCAAACTTACCTAAACCTCTTAGCGCTTGCATCCAACTTCATTTCTCGGTCCCTAAAACTTACCTAAACCTCTTAGCGCTTGCATCCAACTTCATTTCTCGGTCCCTCAAACTTACCTAAACCTCTTAGCGCTTGCATCCAACTTCATTTCTCGGTCCCTAAAACTTACCTAAACCCCTTAGCGGCTGCATCCAACGTCATTTATCGGTCCCTCAAACTTACCTAAACCCCTTAGCGGCTGCATCCAACTTCATTTATCGGTCCCTCAAACTTACCTAAACCCCTTAGCGGCTGCATCCAACTTCATTTCTCGGTCCCTCAAACTTACCTAAACCTCTTAGCGCTTGCATCCAACTTCATTTCTCGGTCCCTCAAACTTACCTAAACCCCTTAGCGGCTGCATCCAACTTCATTTATCGGTCCCTCAAACTTACCTAAACCCCTTAGCGGCTGCATCCAACTTCATTTCTCGGTCCCTCAAACTTACCTAAACCTCTTAGCGCTTGCATCCAACTTCATTTCTCGGTCCCTCAAACTTACCTAAACCTCTTAGCGCTTGCATCCAACTTCATTTCTCGGTCCCTAAAACTTACCTAAACCTCTTAGCGCCTGCATCCAACTTCATTTCTCGGTCCCTAAAACGTAAGAAAACCACATAATGTACATATGTCTATATGTTTCTAAGCGTGTTGTTTCTGGTTTGTGTAATTTTTTGGGTGTGTGCATATTAGAAAAGACACATTTAGGAAGGCTTAAAATATAATTTATTTTAATTATTTGCTTTGTTTTGTTTTTAGTAATTTTCAAAACATCTTTTTTTTTTTTTGTTGTTTTGTTTAAAACTTAGTTTTTTTTTTTTTTTCGGTAAAACACATATAAATTTTTTCTTTTTTTTTTAGAGTAAAACACATATAATTTTTTTTTTTTTTTTTTTTAAAACATATTTTTTGGTTTTTTTTAACAACCATAAAACCCTTTTTAAAATTGGACCAACTATAAAAACAAGTTAAAGAAAGGAGCCAGGACCAAGGGCACTATTCATCATCCTCTTCTTCATCTGTTGGCCCCAACGTCGCCTGTATGGCCAGCAGCTCGGCCACCAACTCCTTCATTCTTTTTTTTTTGCCCGCCAATGTTTGGGGGATCATCCCTGTAACCAATAGAGAAAGAAACATAAATAGGAGTCCCAGACCGGTTTGTATGCTGGAAATAGATTTAGGGTTAATCAAATACATGTAAATGCATGACATATGTCATTCTTCCAAGGGATACAGTTAATGCATTTCCCACAGGTAAGTCTTTAAACTCCTTAAACCGGACCTTCAACATTATTTAATGAAAACCAATAACTATTCCCAAATGATTCTGCACCAGATCAAAGTAAATTTGGGTTTTTTTGGGATTACAGCGCCGCCATCTGGACTCTGAAGCATAACACTTAATGAGGAGTGGAGAGTTGGATAAAGTACAGGGGAGTAGGTTACAGTGGTGCGTTGGGAATCCCGAGCATAGCTGGGTTGAGGGAAAGGTCATCACTCACACAATGCATGGCAGCACCTTCCTTTTTTCAATCTGTATCCCATGCTGCCTGTAAATATTGCGCATTCCATATTCCCCAATATTGGTTTTGTTCAGTCTAATAACATGCATTAGATGGCTGAAGGGTGTTTTTCCATGTTTCTAATCTGTAGGTACAGTGTGATGGCTAATTCTTAGGTTCTTAATACAAGTTAGGGTCCTCTTTAAGCTAACGAAGTGCCCACATGAAAGTGTGAACTACACATTGGCTACGCCATTAGTTATGTGTGTGTTATTAGCTAACCAAACATTAATATGAATAATGGCATGGAGACTTACGGAGTTGGTGGCCGACAGATGGCTGGTTGGGGCCAACAGGCTGCCCTTGGTCCTGGCTATGCTGTGAAGAAGTCCCTGGAGAAACATGTGACATTTGGTTATTACTTGTAGAGAGTCACTATTCCCAACATATCTGGCTCCCAGTCTGGCTGACATCACTCACCTTCGCCAGGATCGACTTCCAGCATCTCTGCTGCCTCCTCCTCCACTATTTCACCCGCACCAGAAGCTTCTACAAATACATAATAAAGGATAACTTAGTTTTTGGCCTGCCATGTATATCTTTGTGCCTATACATGAAGAGTGACATACCAGAGCCTTCCCCATGCCTGGCCAGGTATGACTCCACGCCCACGCGGTTTGGCCCCTCCTCTGTGGTAAGGTCCAGGGGCTGGTCTGAGGAGGCCACAGAGGAGGGGTAGGTCCGTCGCCCGGGAGATCCACCACCTTCACTCACAGATGCAGACTCATGCAGCACTGGTCGGCCTGTACGCCTCCGGGTGCGGCGAATTCTGAAATCCATTTCCAACACTACCAAAGAAAAGTCATTATAAATAAAGGCATAACTTATACATTTGTAACATATACCATGCAATTGCTTTGTACTTACTTGGGAAATGGATTCCAAAAAACCTCCGCACCCGGGGCATGTGCAGACGTTTCAGGTCCGACCAATGCTGCATTATCTGGGTGTGAGTGAAGGTGGTGCTAGTCACACGGTGTATCTCCGCGATGATCTCCCGGGCGATGTCCCTTTTCTCGCACACATTGGGCGCGAAGTCATACCGGCGCTGAAGCATGATCTGAAAAACATAATGGACACAGAGATTTTACTTTTACACACACACACATATGTGTTGCATCACAAGTTGAGAATTTCATGTCATTAACACACACATTTCGAGTGGCAGCCATTTTTGGGGAGTGCCTTAAAGAGGACGTTGACTGTGAATGAGAGTCTGGTCTTATGTTATATGTATCACACACCATGTACATACAGATAATAGCCAACATCAAGAATCAGCCCACCTGCATCTATGGCATGTTAGGATGGTTTAAACATCCAAGATGTAGGCTAATGCTTAGGCTTTTGGACCACGTGTGTGGCTTCCCGTTGTGTTTTTATGGCTTAGGAAAACAGTGTTCCTCAAACATCCGCATCAAGGTCCGAGACAGGCCAGGTTTGCCAGCTAGCCCCGCTACTCCACAGGTTAATTAACTGTTGCTAAGCCGGAGCAATTGGCCGAATTAGGACATCAGCATAGACAGGTGAAAACGTGGCCAGGCTCGGCCCTTGAGGATGAAGTGTGAGGAGCCAGTGATTAAACATTAAGAGACCCCAAACTAGTTCCAAACGCATCATTTACATTTAGGCCATCATTGACTATTAGATTAAAATGCACAGGCAGCCACTTACCAGCATGAGGATCTCTTCCTGTTGACGGGTGAAGATAGTGGGCGCCATCTTTATGCTTCTTCAAGGCAGCAGATAAGTGAAACCCCAGCGGTTTCCTGGTTCCGCTCGAACGTACGTTCGTACGAGCGCGTAGTCGTGCGCATAGGCGTCACACGCTGGGCTCATTATTTAAAGGTCCCTGCACCCAAAGCTCATTCTCTTTGAGCATTTGTGTAAGATGGCACCTAAAAAGCCTATGAGCAAGCGACCCCAGCAAAGCAAGACCGCGGAGGGCCCAACAACAAGGTCCCAGCAAGGTAGGAGAAAGCTGAGAGGCAAGACTACTACCTCGGCCCCACCAAGGGACCCTGGACCCTCAGGAACCCAAAAAAGGGGCCCCAAGCCACGTGCCCCTGCAGCCAAAAAGCAGCCAACTGCAGCACCCACCACCTCTGCCCCCAGAAGAGGCCGCACAAGGGAGCCCACACCGGCCATGGGTTCAAGTAGGGCAGTTCGGCAACCCAGGCCCCGCAGCAGGGCCCGAACCCCATCCAGGGCCAGAAGCCCATCCAGGGCCCGCCGAACCCCATCCAGGGCCAGAAGCCCAGCCAGAGGCCGCCGAACCCCATCCAGGGCCAGAAGCCCAGCCAGAGGCCGCCGAACCCCATCCAGGGCCAGAAGCCCAGCCAGAGGCCGCCGAACCCCATCCAGGGCCAGAAGCCCAGCCAGAGGCCGCCGAACCCCATCCAGGGCCAGAAGCCCAGCCAGAGGCCGCCGAACCCCATCCAGGGCCAGAAGCCCAGCCAGAGGCCGCCGAACCCCATCCAGGGCCAGAAGCCCAGCCAGAGGCCGCCGAACCCCATCCAGGGCCAGAAGCCCAGCCAGAGGCCGCCGAACCCCATCCAGGGCCAGAAGCCCAGCCAGAGGCCGCCGAACCCCATCCAGGGCCAGAAGCCCAGCCAGAGGCCGCCGAACCCCATCCAGGGCCCGAAGCCCAGCCAGAGGCCGCCGAACCCCATCCAGGGCCCGAAGCCCAGCCAGAGGCCGCCGAACCCCATCCAGGGCCAGAAGCCCAGCCAGAGGCCGCCGAACCCCATCCAGGGCCAGAAGCCCAGCCAGAGGCCGCCGAACCCCATCCAGGGCCAGAAGCCCCTACAGGGCCCGCCGAACCCCATCCAGGGCCAGAAGCCCCTACAGGGCCCGAAGAACCCCATCCAGGGCCAGAAGCCCCCGACCTGGCACCAGCCGGGAACAGAGCCCCCGACCTGGCACCAGCCGGGAACATAGCCCCCCAAGAGGGCCCAGAATTGCAACCATGACCACATCTACACCTGGAAGTTCGGTGGCCAGCCACGCCAGAACACCCAGTCCCTTGGCCAGTCCAGTCCAGTCATTGGGAAGCCACCAATCCGGCCATTCCCCTACCCAGCCCCAGGCCATAATGTCACCACATGTGTCTGCACACATGGAGGAGCAGCCAAGCCAACCATCTGGCCGCACATTGCGCCGCGGCCAGTTGAGTGGGAGATTCTCCCATGACCAAAATATGGCATTGGCTAGTGGCCTTACATTATACTATGACGAGCTCTATGGGAGCAAATCAAAACACACCACAAAGCAGCGCAAGATGGAATTGTTTGAAACCATCCTACGACAAGTAAATGCAGCGGGGGAAGAGAGGAAAGATGTGTCCCAAATTCAGAAGAAAATCTCTGATCTGAAGTATGCTGTATGGCAAAAAGAAATTAAAAGGCATAATTACAGGTAAATAAATGTTTTCGCCAAATATAATGTTTCGGATGTACTGTATGCACCTTTTCTGAGTACCAAACGCTTTTCTCTTTTCAGCCTGAAAACTGGAGGTGGCTTTCCTTCTAAATTGGAGTTTACCCCTGCTGAGGAGATTGTGCTGGGACTTCTCCATCCGGTCGCGGTCGGTGGACATGCTGGTCTAAGGGACACAGACTCACCGACCCGTACCCACGGTGAGTACTCTTAAATCTGCATGTTTGCCTGTTTGCTCAATAATCTAAAGTTCACTAGTAACAAGATAACGGGATGCCCCTATGGTTTGCCTTGCTTGGCCTCGCACTACTGTGCCTGTTTGTGTCCTCTTTTGGTCCCTGGGAATCACACATTTAGGACCACATCCATTATGGCAAAGATCAAATTTCCCAAAGGATTGGTAAAGTCATGAAGTTTCTCCTGAAAAGTGATATATTTTGAATCAATCACAAAACACACATCATTATGTATGGGTTGCCTATTTGTTGTGTGAGTTGTGTTTGAGTTAACAATGTAATTAGCCACCCCCAAACATATCTGACCTAGAGCAGCGAGACTCAACTGGCGGGCCGGGGTCCCAATGCGGACCTTGGCACCAGATTCCAGGACCCCTGCCCAGACAGCCCTGCACTCAGTTACTTCTGTGTTGACGTGCTCATAGCTGCCCCCTTGATCGGCGATGTAGTGGTTGTTCTCCTGCCCAATGTGATGGCTCCCTGAAACATAGCATTGCAATATGAAGTACTGCACAGGAAGTGGCATTGCAAGGTACACAGTAACTTGGTAAAACTTTCTCTTGGCACAATCGTGTCCCGCTGCCCCTGCTCTGCCCCATCTGCCACAGTCCCCCCATGCCCCCCCCCCCCACATAAGCCCCATACATTTGTAACAGATTTGCTCCATCCATCCCATCACCATCAATACGTTAACTCCCCCCTTTAGCCATCCAATCCCTGTCCCCTCAGCTCTGCCCCATCCAGCCCAGCAAGGGCAAGCAGCCTTTATTAGTTTGCACTTGGAAATCTCCAGCCCCTCCACCAGTGTGTTTATTTCTAACTAGACACCCCCTGCGTCAGCCCCATGGCCAGACATTCACCTCTCACCACATACCTTTAAATGGACCTTTCCAACAATTGTTTGAGTACCCCGGACCTAGCGAATGGTAGTCTAAATCCAAAAATGTGCGTTGAAAGTTGTATGCTGACTGGGTACACTTCCTGACTTAGAACTGAGGTCAGTTAGCAGTTTTCGCGAGCCATTGCACCTATCTAAACTTGCGTGTCTTTGAACAAATGTCCCCATTGCTCTAGAGTTGATTAATATTACAAATAGAGGTTTATTTGATTACCTATCCCAAAAATGGTTATGTGTGTGTTTACGTGGTTTGTTTTTCTCTTCTTCAGCCCAGCATGATCCCTCAGCAAGGGTAAACTCACCCCCCAGTTTGGTTATGCCTACCAGGTCCGTACAGCATAGGAGCCCAGATCCGAGATTTCCGGTAAGTTAATTTAGTACCCTAAATACTACCAAGTGCTTAAGAATGTGTTAAACTGTGGGAATCCCAAATTTGGACGCCAACTTACACTTTTTTTTTTATATGTCCCTACAGACCCGCACACTCATGGAAGAGATCCAGGACATGGAGGAAGATGATGATGTCTCCATGCAGGGCACGTCGGATGACCTCCCCCTGGGTCCCAATTTGGAACTGCTCCATAATGTTTCTCTGGCCAATCCTCAGCAGCAGAGTGAATCTCCATCCATTGTGCATGCACATGGGGAGACTGACACTACAGTCCCCAGTGTTCACTCTGCTGCTGAGGATTTGCAAAGCAGGCCTGTTGCTGTTGAGGGGACGACACCACGCGGCAGGGCACGCCCAAGAGCCAGGGTAATTGTGCGGCGGACTCCATTACGCCGCCCCACAATTTCCCAGGGGAGGCAGAGTGCCCTGCTTCAATTATGGACCCAACAAAGGGACTCTTATGAGGCACAGCTCGTTACAGAGCGTGAGCAAAGGCATGCCGACATGGTCAACATCAATACCAGTCTACAGGGCATCCTCGTGGAGTTGCGTACCCTCAACAGCAACGTGGTCACTGCAAGTAATGGCATCCAGTCAGCCATGGCTGAGATGACCAATATGCAGAGAAACATTGTGGAGCAGTTTCAAATTCACAATGCTGCCATGGCCCAGGCTAGGTCCCATTCACATGGACCTCCACCTGGACCTCCACCTGGGTATTATGGGCAGCCACCCTATTAAGCCATGGGTGTGTGGGACATCTTTTCTCTTAACCCCCACTGTATTTACTTGTCCTTTGAGGTTTCAAACAATCCATTTTGTGTTGCTCATGCAGGTTGTGTTTTGTATTTGCTCCCATATAGCTCCTTAGAGTAATGCTTAAGGCCACTAGCCAATGCCATAGGTCTATGTGGAGGGTATCTGGCCACTTATAGCTCAAAATATGTATTTGGTTGGTGCTCCTCCTGTTTGCAGACATGTTTGTGTGACATTATGGCCATGCCCAAATATCCCTGGGCACAGGCAATATTAATGACTGGACTAGGCTGGCCTTTGGACTGGGTGTCCTTGTTTGGTTGTGCCACTCACTTCCAGGTGTAGATGTGCTCGATGTTTTTTTTTAAATGTTATCCATTTGTAACCACAGATGTATGTGGAATGTTTTCTGTTAAGCACTATAATTTTTAATTTTCTAAGTAAAAAAAAAATCACACTTACAATACTTGTGGCGTTTTTAGTGGGAACACATTTTAAACAGCTTGGGCTAAACCAGATATTTTTGGTTTGAAGAGGTGTAACAATGCAAATCTAAAGCTAAGGAAACTACATGAAATACATTACGCACCAATTAAGGTAAAAATGTTTTACTTTGAGGTAATGCCACATTACGGCTAAACAACATATTTAACAAAAAGGATAACACAGACACACAGAATGTTGAGACACGAAATAAAATTAAGTAAAATGCTGCAAGATCAGGTTGGCGCGAACTGATTGACCAGACTCACTGGGTGGCCCCCCAAAATTCTCGACATCATCCTCTACGGCTGAAGAGGGCAGGCTATCCACATAACGTGGGACACGTTCCAGGATGGCAAAATTGTGCAAAACAGCACAGGCCATGATAATGTCGATCACTTTCTTGGGATCATATTGCAGGGCGCCCCCAGTATGGTCCAGGCAACGAAAACGTGTCTTCAACAGGCCAAAGGCCCTCTCCACAACAGCCCGGGTCTTGCGGTGCGCACGGTTGTACGCTTCCTGAGAGGCATCCTGGGGCCGCAGCACAGGCGTCATGAGCCAGGGTAGAAGTGGGTACCCGGAATCACCTTAAACAGACAATTAAATGTAATCAAAATTAAAAAGGCAACACAACAAACACAAATAATTTAACATATATCATAATGATGTAAGGTAAAGGGGAAAAAAAAACACCCAGGGCACATTAGCAAAATAAATATTGCCACTAATGTAGTACCTAATTAAAAATGGCACTTCAATATACCAATTAATTAACAAACATCTGCACGGCCAAGGGGATTTGGAATTTACATATATTTTTAGTTTTCAGACATGTTACAATTAGGATGCTGCTGAGGGGCTATCCACATTTATATGGAAACTACAATGTATGCAGTTTAAGTCCACTTTGACATTTAAAGAACAATAGTACAAAAGGAGACAAAGCTCAAAGATCCTTGGGTATAAACTCCCAACCAATATATTTAGGGACATGGAACTTACAGACATCCTAACTAAAGGGAAAACATTCTGAAGGACAAAGCGAGGCAAGCATTTTTTTTGGAAGTCCATAATATATGACCCAAGAAAAAGGCAGTTTCAGGCTTATGTAAAGAATTCAAATACTAACATATCAACAAATACAAGATTAATCCAACATTTAATAGCACACAAATAGGACACACTTACCAAGCAGCCATGCCCCCGAAAATTCACCTGCCTCAAATCTCCGAAACAACCCAGATCGCCTGAGGATATAGGAGTCGTGGGACGATCCTGGGTAGCCGGCAAGGACACTCATAAAACGCATGTCCGGACCAACCACGGCCTGGACATTAAGGGAGTGTCCCATTTTACGATTCCTTAAGGCAAAAACATACAAAAAGGGTAATTGATATTTGACCCAAAATAAAAAATTAACAACAAAACATGTCTGCACTCTATTGGGAAATACTAATGAAAAGCCTAGATAAAGCAGCTACACAAATGAGGGATAAACAAATATGCTGCCGCAAAGGAAAACAGGTTACATTACACGTTGGCCAACATAATAACCAATCTCAATACCTATATATATACTCGTCGGCTGCCCTAGGTACGAGTGCCACATGTGTGCAGTCAATAGCACCAATAACGTTGGGCATGTCGGCCACATTATAAAACCCAAGCTTAATGGCGTTTCTGGCTGCCATATCATCCGGAAAATAAATATATTTTGGAGTTATGGCAGCCATGCCTTCCAAAAATTTAGAGAGTGCGCGGCTCAGCGTAGGCTGTGACATCCCCACGGAGAGGGCACCCAGCCTCTGGAACGAGCCGTTCGCCAAAAATTGCAGGCAGCCAAGCATCTTGGTCATACCTGAAATTGCATGCCCCTTCCTTGTGGTGCGGGCTAACCATGGCCGCAGCTCACTATATAATTTATGGAGGGAAGCGCGATTAAGCCTGGTCAGCTCGAACAGCTCAACATCATTCATGCTATCGATGTTCATGCGACGACGCAGGGGCAATCTGCTCTCAGACATCTCGATCAACTCAATGCCAAAAAGCATAAGCCCTTGATGTGCCACAAACTCGCTCCGCTCCATCCTACTCCCGAGGCCAAATAGCTGCCGGCAAACATTTCGTAAAGCAGCTCTTTAATGGGCTTCCAAACAATTAGCAATCACCTCTCTGAATTGGTCGCAAGCCCATGTGAAGGACGTAAAAAATAGGATGGGACGCAAATAATACGATTTGGACGGGAAAAACACACGAACTAACGCAAATTATACGATTCTCGTACGAAATGCGTATGTTCATATACGTCTATGCGCGAACGATCGTGCGAATACGAAATGGCCAAAAAAACAAGAAAAAATGACAAACACCCACCCAAACTTATGATTCTCGATACGAAATCAATTAACTTTGGCTCTTTGAATCGAGGGGTATATGTAAGGTATTTTTGCTTTTAACACTTTGGGTCCAAGTGAATTTCTGAATATTTACATGTGTTGCACTAGTACTGTGTATAATTTTGTTTAGGCTTTAGGTTACAATAGTGTATTTGTAGCTGGATGGTAAAAGTGAGTATCACGAATTAGGAAATATTAGAACCCTTTCCTAAGAAGAAAAGCCATGGGAGAGACTGTGTTTAGTTCACTTTTTTCCTATAGAATGTAATGGTAAGTGGAAAGTAAGAGGTATTTAATTGTCATTACTCCATAAAACCACTTGATGGCAGTGTTGCCTAAGGAATGGGAAAATTGTTGATCTTATTAGTCAGAGTTTTACCTTAATCTCCAGTAGGTGCACGTAGGACGATTTTTAATGTGGGCAATCTGTATGTACAGCATGGGAGGAACATACAACATAGGCTCTTATTCAGTGTGAAGGTCCAGTTTAAGGAGATAAATATTAGTAAAACAACAGGAAGACAGATGACATTTTTGCAACATTAGCTTTGCCATTTGACAGATAAACAGTTTGACAGTAACAGAAGGTTATACTGGAAGAACCCCCTCCTAGAGTAATTGTTCTAGAAGTGTTATCCAAAGAGGTCATTGCTTTTCAATGCAAACTTGCTCCTCGCTCCCCTATGACACTGGCCTGCAGAGGGGCCTTGCCTATTGTAGCTGCTAGGTGGGCATTGAAACCACATAATTGTAATGCCACACCCTGCCAGGTTTAATTCCTATACCATGCTATAGTATGTGCACATAGACGCTCTATAATGACTTTGATTGTCTTAAAGTGGACCGTCACCCTCCGGTGATCGGCCCGGGAATCTATAAGATTCCCGGGCCGATCACCTCCCTCCCCGCGGGACATCCCGATCACGGATGTGAAACCCCCCCAAACACCCCAAAACCACTTACCTTGTCGGCGGCGGCAGCCGGCCGCCGTCGCCTCCCTCGCACCCCTCTAGACGTGCGCGCGCCCGCGCCGGCCGTCTGTGAATGGGGAGGCGGTGGCGGAGGAGCCGCTTGTCCGCGGCTGTCAAAAGGCTTGTCCATCGGCGCTGGGAGCGGGGAGAGGTGAGTTTTTCGGGGGGTTCGGGGGGGTTTCACACAGCGGGGCACCCCGATCGGGGGTGCCCCACCGAAGTGGACCAAGACCCAGGATAGTCAAAATCCTGGGTGTTGGTCCACTTTAAATGTAGTGATGAGCGGGTTGATCCCCATTGAAGTCAAACTTTGGGGCCCAAAAATGGCTGTAAAATGGCAAGGGCTAGAGGGCTAAAAATCGAGGGCAACACCAAATCCTCAAAACAACAACAGAAAACATAAAAATGAAAGAAATACATACATACATACACAAAATAAAAAAATAAAAATATTATGTCAGAGGTTAAATTATGGGGTTATACCAGGGAGATTGCCCTGCACAAAATGGATTAGTGAATGTATGCAAAATAATCACAGAACACAAAAAAGAAATACAGCAATAAAGAAAAAAATGTAAATATTAGTTTTTCAGTGGGTGTTGGAGGCCTAAATTGGTTGATCACCCTGCACAAAATGGGCTAGGGAAAGTACTCAAAACAATAACAGAAAATTAAAAGGTTAAAAAATACACATGGAAAAACAGTGGTTGGAGGCCAAATAGGGGGGGGGGCCTGCACAAAATTGGCTAGAGAAAGTACTCAAAACAATAACACTAAAGAGATGTGTTATTTAATTACAGAAATACACAACATCAACATATACATATATACAAAAAGGTGGATATGGCGGTTTAAGCATAACAGGCGGAGGAGGAGTAGGAGTTAGCAAACACTTTAACCAGTCACTCAGGTGCTGGTACAGCCAAGTCCCATGGGGTCCATGTCATGGTTCATCTTAAAGGAGCAGTATCGCGAATTTTTCTTGGTGACATATTTAAATGGTACTTTGAATGTAGGTAAGTGTTGGAGTAAGAATTACAAATGTAGAAAAAAATGATGTGTGTGTTGAGCAGCTGGAGACTAATAGCTCATGTTTATGTCTTCTGAGTGTCGGGACCCGTCACTCTGGCCTGTTCCACGCTGAGGAGAGGGGGAAACAATGTAACAAAGTATCAGCTGTTCAGTGCTGGCAGCCATCCAGCATAAGATAACAACATTGCAACATTGCCTGGCCAGAACTTATATATCTAAAACAGAGAGAAAAGCTCTAGAAGTCATTTAGCTGATTTTGACAGTTTTCCCTTCATGTTGGCTCTGCTTCAGAATCTTTCAGTTTACCATTTTCTCTTTCATATTCTTATTTTTCATTTTTCCATATGATCTTTCTTTCAGCTTTGTGTGTTTTGAGCAAAGCCCAACCCAGGATTTTCACTATCTGGAGTTTTGTTTTGTGCCCCTAGGGGCATCCTGACTTGGGATGCCCTGATATGTGAAATCCCCAAGTTTGCCTGTGAAAACGTACCTTTCCCTGTCCCACAGCGCATGCGCGGGCTCTCATCCAATCAGCTCTGTTTGCACGCAGATGGCCTGTCTAAATGACTATCTGCGTGAGCGCGCCAGAAAAATGGGGGATCTGTGGTTATCCAGGGGTCGTTTCACACAGTGGGCATCCTGATCTAGAATGCCCAAGGGGCAAGGTCAATGGCCGGGTCTTATAGACTTCAGGGTCGGCCACTCAGGGTTTTGTTCCACTTTAATGCCTTTAGATTTTCCTGCACAGTTATTCAAAGAAGAATTTCAGTCGTTTTCAGTCAGTTTAGTTTATTTTGTATAGATTTTACACATTTGAGTCACCTGGTCTCATAACAAAAGCAGCACCTCACACACACACAGCCGTTACCACTGATTACAGTGTCAGCCTCTGAGGTAAAGTGTTGCTAGGAGACCAGTGGGCTAAATGAAGCAGCTCACTAAATACAACCCAGCAGATCCCCCTATTCAGCAAATTGACTGAGCCATTGTAATTATACAATTTAAAAGAAAGGCATATATTTTTTCCTTTTTCTATCGCCAGATTATTTATACACATGTTAGAAGCTATTGTGTGGCTATTTAATTATTTATCTTTTTTAATTCAAATTTCGCGATACTGCTCCTTTAAGGAATGTAAGGATGTCCACGTTGGCTGTGGATAGGCAGATCCTCTTGTCGGTAATGACACCCCCTGCTGTGCTGAATACACATTCTGATAGGACACTTGCCTCAGGGCAGTCCAGCACCTCTAAGGCATAGAGGGCAAGCTCTGGCCACGTCCAATTTAGCGACCCATAAAATGAATGCGGTGGACCCATCACTCAGTACCAGGAGACACATGGACAGGTAGTCATCCACTATGAGAGGCAAAGTCTGCCTCCTGGTACTATGAGCTGTATCCTATGGTGGTGGATATGGCAGACAATGAAATAGGTTGTTGCCGAAGCCCCTGCTGCCTTGGCAACTTGCTCCTCCTCCTCGTGCTGCCACTGAGCCCTCAAAGACAGCGGGGAACTCTGCCAGT
This sequence comes from Gastrophryne carolinensis, assembly GCA_027917425.1. Taxonomy (NCBI): domain Eukaryota; kingdom Metazoa; phylum Chordata; class Amphibia; order Anura; family Microhylidae; genus Gastrophryne; species Gastrophryne carolinensis. The sequence goes on from CM051235.1 coordinate 256,572,083, forward strand.
AGTGCGTCTAACAGTGTGTGTTTGTACTCAAGTAGGTGATGTCCTAAGAGCAGGGATCAAGCCGGGTGGCCACCCAGTAATCAGCACTGGTGAATTTGCGGGCAACTATGGTGTCATTGTGCAGGCACTGGAGCATGTAGTGTTGCAAGGAGAAGCTGTCCTCAGTGTCAAGTGTACCCTCCCCCTCCTCCTAATCCTATCTCCAGCCACATTCCAGTGATGCCCGTGAGCTGCACTGGATGCTACCCTGCTGTGAGAGAAAGTAGTCCTCCTCCTCCTATTCCTCCAAAGCTGGCTTCTGGCTGGACATTGGCGTACCTGCCTGCTGTCGGCCCAGCAACACACCTTGTGAGTCACGTGTGCACTGCCCTGACAGCGGGGAAATTGGCCTTTATCCTCCTCCTCTGCTTCTTTCTCCTCTTAAGTCATGGCCTGGCCTGAAGCATTTTTTCCAGCAGGCTGGATGGGAATGGTAGGACAGACGATGATGTCATCAGCTCCGACCATATTGGGGGTGTACTGGAAGTACTGCAGTGACGCACAGATGTCCCACATGGAGGCCCATTCATTGACCGCATGGGTACTGCCGGACTTTTCAGGTTTTTGCCATGTAATCTACAACTGCCTCAATTTGTACTGGCCTCAAAGGCCAGGATGAAAGATGTCCTCTCCCTGCAGCACCAATGGCCGGACGAGCACCAGCCCCATTACTAGCAGCAGAAGTACCACATCCACGTCCCTGTCCCTTATCTTCAGCTTTCTGCATTTTTAGACACCTGCAGTTACAGCAACACACTCACCCCAGTGATTACAGAAAGGATTGGTATAACAGGACACTCTCACCCCGGGCTTTACAGCTAGGTTTAGTATTTGGGGGTATGCAGTCACCCCAGGCTTTACAGCTAGGTGTGATATAAAGGAAACAATCACCCCAGTGAATACAGATAGGTTTGGTATTTGGGGGGGACACTCTCACCCTAGCCTTTACATATAGGTTTGGTATAAGGGGACACTTTTACCCTAGTCTTTACAGATCAGGGGACACTCTCACCCCATTCTTAACAAGCAGGTTTGGTATAAGGGGACACTTTTACCCCAGTGAATGCAGATAGGTTTGGTATAAGGGAACACTCTCATCCCAGTGAATGCAGATAGGTTTGGTATAAGGGAACACTCTCACCCCAGTAAATGCAGATAGGTTTGGTATAAGGGGACACTCTCACGCCAGTGAATACAGATAGGTTTGGTATAAGGGGACACTCTCACCCCAGTGAATGCAGATAGGTTTGGTATAAGGGAACACTCTCACCCCAGTGAATACAGATAGGTTTGGTATAAGGGGACACTCTCACCCCAGTGAATGCAGATAGGTTTGGTATAAGGGGACACTCTCACCCCAGTGAATACAGATAGGTTTGGTATAAGGGCACACTCTCACCCCAGTGAATACAGATAGGTTTGGTATAAGGGGACACTCTCACCCCAGTGAATACAGATAGGTTTGGTATAAGGGGACACTCTCACCCCAGTGAATGCAGATAGGTTTGGTATAAGGGGACACTCTCACCCCAGTGAATACAGATAGGTTTGGTATAAGTGGACACTCTCACCCCAGTGAATACAGATAGGTTTGGTATAAGGGAACACTCTCACCCCAGTGAATACAGATAGGTTTGGTATAAGGGGACACTCTCACCCCAGTGAATACAGATAGGTTTGGTATAAGGGGACACTCTCACCCCAGTGAATACAGATAGGTTTGGTATAAGGGGACACTCTCACCCCAGTGAATGCAGATAGGTTTGGTATAAGGGGACACTCTCACCCCAGTGAATGCAGATAGGTTTGGTATAAGGGGACACTCTCACCCCAGTGAATGCAGATAGGTTTGGTATAAGGGGACACTCTCACCCCAGTGAATACAGATAGGTTTGGTATAAGGGAACACTCTCACCCCAGTGAATGCCGATAGGTTTGGTATAAGGGAACACTCTCACCCCAGTGAATACAGATAGGTTTGGTATAAGGGGACACTCTCACCCCAGTGAATACAGATAGGTTTGGTACAAGAAGACACTGTCACCCCAGTGAATGCAGATAGGTTTGGTATAAGGGGACACTCTCACCCCAGTGAATGCAGATAGGTTTGGTATAAGGGGACACTCTCACCCCAGTGAATGCAGATAGGTTTGGTATAAGAGGACACTCTCACCCCAGTGAATGCAGATAGGTTTGGTATAAGGGGACACTCTCATACCAGTCTTTACAGATTGGTTTGGTATAAGGGGACACTCTCACCCCAGTGAATACAGATAGGTTTGGTATAAGGGGACACTCTCACCCCAGTGAATACAGATAGGTTTGGTATAAGGGGACACTCTCACCCCAGTGAATGCAGATAGGTTTGGTATAAGGGGACACTCTCACCCCAGTGAATGCAGATAGGTTTGGTATAAGGGGACACTCTCACCCCAGTGAATGCAGATAGGTTTGGTATAAGGGGACACTCTCACCCCAGTGAATACAGATAGGTTTGGTATAAGGGAACACTCTCACCCCAGTGAATGCCGATAGGTTTGGTATAAGGGAACACTCTCACCCCAGTGAATGCAGATAGGTTTGGTATAAGGGGACACTCTCACCCCAGTGAATGCAGATAGGTTTGGTATAAGGGGACACTCTCACCCCAGTGAATGCAGATAGGTTTGGTATAAGGGGACACTCTCACCCCAGTGAATGCAGATAGGTTTGGTATAAAGGTACACTCTCACCCCAGTAAATACATATTTTGTTTGGTATAGGGGGCACTGTAACCCCAGACTTTACAGATAGGTTTGGTACAAGAAGACACTGTCACCCCAGTGAATGCAGATAGGTTTGGTATAAGGGGACACTCTCACCCCAGTGAATACAGATAGGTTTGGTATAAGGGGACACTCTCACCCCAGTGAATGCAGATAGGTTTGGTATAAGGGGACACTCTCACCCCAGTGAATGCAGATAGGTTTGGTATAAGGGGACACTCTCACCCCAGTGAATGCAGATAGGTTTGGTATAAGGGGACACTCTCACCCCAGTGAATACAGATAGGTTTGGTATAAGGGGACACTCTCACCCCAGTGAATACAGATAGGTTTGGTATAAGGGAACACTCTCACCCCAGTGAATACAGATAGGTTTGGTATAAGGGAACACTCTCACCCCAGTGAATACAGATAGGTTTGGTATAAGGGGACACTCTCACCCCAGTGAATGCAGATAGGTTTGGTATAAGGGGACACTCTCACCCCAGTGAATGCAGATAGGTTTGGTATAAGGGGACACTCTCACCCCAGTGAATGCAGATAGGTTTGGTATAAGGGGACACTCTCACCCCAGTGAATACAGATAGGTTTGGTATAAGGGGACACTCTCACCCCAGTGAATACAGATAGGTTTGGTATAAGGGAACACTCTCACCCCAGTGAATACAGATAGGTTTGGTATAAGGGAACACTCTCACCCCAGTGAATGCCGATAGGTTTGGTATAAGGGAACACTCTCACCCCAGTGAATACAGATAGGTTTGGTATAAGGGGACACTCTCACCCCAGTGAATGCAGATAGGTTTGGTATAAAGGTACACTCTCACCCCAGTAAATACATATTTTTTTGGTATAGGGGGCACTGTAACCCCAGACTTTACAGATAGGTTTGGTACAAGAAGACACTGTCACCCCAGTGAATGCAGATAGGTTTGGTATAAGGGGACACTCTCACCCCAGTGAATGCAGATAGGTTTGGTATAAGGGGACACTCTCACCCCAGTGAATACAGATAGGTTTGGTATAAGGGGACACTCTCACCCCAGTGAATGCAGATAGGTTTGGTATAAGGGGACACTCTCACCCCAGTGAATGCAGATAGGTTTGGTATAAGAGGACACTCTCACCCCAGTGAATGCAGATAGGTTTGGTATAAGGGGACACTCTCATACCAGTCTTTACAGATAGGTTTGGTATAGGGGGACACTCTCATACCAGTCTTTACAGATTGGTTTGGTATAAGGGGACGCCCTCACTCCAGTGAATACAGGTAGGTTTAGTATAAGGGGACACTCCCACCCAAGGGAATGCAAAGTGTTTAGTATAAGGGCACATTCTCACGCCAGTGAATACAGATAGGTTTGTTATAAGAGGAACGCTCTCACCCCAGGCTTTACAGCTAGATTTGGTATTTGGGGGGGTACACAATCACCATAGTCTTTACAGGTAGGTCTAAAAGACTCCAGGGCTGCCTTATTCCTTCTATATGGGGCATCCCGATTTCGGATGCCCATTGTGTGAAGCCCCCAAGTCGTCTGAAATGATTAGTTTAGCAATGAGCCAACGGCGCATGCATTGCTGGCAGCTGCATCACTCACATCCTTCTCGAGCTGTGTGTGGCCATGCCCATTGTAACTGAATGGCTGGCGTGGCCGCACACAGCCTAAGGATGTAGGGGGTGCCGCCCAACGATCTTGTGTGCAGCTAGGATTCCATTCAGCTTCTCCAGCCACACATTAATATATATGACAGGGAAAGCTGATTGGAGGTGAGCCCCGTCTGTGCCGTGGGCTTGTGGAAAGGTAAGACCAAAACCCAGGATAGTGAAAATCACAGGTTTTGGTCCACTTTAGTGATAGTTGTCCTTCAAGCCAAGTCCTGTAGGGTAACTGTTGGGAGATGGCTTGGCACCCATAGGTCACTGGCCTATTGTTTGGCTTCAGATGCCTTTAGAGACATGACAGCCTCAGGTGTTGAGGCAGAAGTTGTGCTTCTTGCAGATGTTGGAACTGTTAAGCTGTGTCCCCTCTCTGAGACCATGATAACATTTCACAAACCCAACACAGTGATTTCCTTACAGCCCCCTCGACATTTCATAAATCAAAGCATAATGCCGCGGGCTGAATGTATTGATTTCCGAGCCAAGAACCGTGTTATTTTCAGAGCAGGGAAGAGTGTCATGCTTATTAGGCTGCGTAGGACAATAAAATGCATTCGGTGTTGCATGCAAAACTCAAACATGATACACAAAAGATATTAGAACACAAAACGTGTAAATGAGTAATGCTTTGCGCTTTCTCTGTGTGGTCTAGAAATAGCGCATTATCTCAGTGATGCTAGACAGGAAGATGGTGTAAACACAGAGGTGGTAATTTGTTTAATCAATCCAATACCTGATTCAGATTTCTCTGTAACAAAAGGCTGGCCTCTGCACAAAAATATAAAGCTGATAAAAAGTGTGCCATAAGGCAGGAAGTGCGTGTGGCTTAAAGTAGACCAATCACCAGGGGTTTTATTATCCTGATGATTTTGGATGCTCCTGCTGTGTCAACCCCCTTCCTCACCCCCCCCCCCCCACCCCCCAGATCAACCACTCAACTCACCTCTCTGCCATTCCTACGACACTTGAGCGGTCCGCTGTATATTAAATTTGACCAAAACCCAGGACTATCCTGATACCTACTTCCAAGTATTGAAGTATTGCGCTAGTTCATGGCCCCGCATGACCACAACCAGCCAGTGAGACTTGCAGGGTGAATGGTGGCAAAGCACTGTATGAGCTTTACTGGCCACGGGGTGGGCAAACGTGGCAGCAATCAACTGGTGAAACAGATTCAGCAAGTTCTCTCTTATAGAGAGAAAGCAACATCTACAAATACCAGACAGGACACCTCATGGTCTGGGAATCCAGGGTGCCACCCATCTTGGGTTGTAGGTGCACTGCTTTCCACTGGATGATGCTGACAGTGTGACATTAGTCTGAGGGCTCTCTACATATTCCTGAATAATCTCCCCAATCTGCTACTCCTATCATCTAACTTAACCTAGCCCCAAAGTTGTCCCTGAAACTTAACCTTCATAGTAAATCTTAAAAACTAATCTAACCCCCAAAAATGATCCTAAATGTCTCTCACTATAACAGAGTCTCTTAAAAATATCATTTTTAATTGCCTCTCAAAAAACCCTTTTGTAGATTCTGAAGATTCTGCTCTCAGGTGTGTATCAAGATGGTCATTCCCATGCAGTTCAGATCAGAAGATCTACATGCTGTTCCACAACAACTGCAAGGTGCAGGGGGGGGGGGGGGGGGTGTTAGGGGAGCAATTTACAAAACGTTTATTTCTTTTTTAAAGCAATGCAGTCAATTAAAGCAGTCCATTCACGTACCACTCTAGTGTTGCTGGATCCTTGCTGTGCTGAGTGCAGTAGTACTAGCCATATACTGAGCCAGTGGGGGTTCCAAGGGTGGTAGTTGGCTCAGGATGTGCCCAGGCTAGTGGACTAATAGGCTGAGGGCATTAGCAGTTACAAAAATGCAGACAACCACTGCCAGTGGTTGGCAACAGGGCTCAAGTGCTCTGGAATGGCAGGGTCAGTCATGGCAGTGGTCCTTGGCATTGAAATGTGACCAGCCACTACCTATGCGCACTCCTTCTGTAGGAACATGTTGTGGGACATGTTCTCTTACATCAGTAAGATTAGAAGCACTGAAGGAAGCTGCTGTAGGGAAGCAAAGATGTATGCACATGTTTCCCTCTAAAATGCTTTTGTATTTTCTGTGAAATTATTTGAAATATGTCAGTGTTATGTAAATATCATAAACAAATACACGTTGCACTGTCCCAAACTTCAATCTGTAGTTACTAAGTTTTTTGTAAAAGCATTAGAGCATTTAAAATGCATAGAAATGAGGAGAAACAGTGGGTGTGGCAACAGCGATGTGATGTAAGCACACTGTGTGCTTTTCATATATCATAGTAAAAAAAGAAGTACATTGCTGTGCCTATAGTTATTACTGTTCTCTTTATCTTAGGATAGATGTGTGCTTATCCCAGACATGTTTAAATTCAGTGACTGTTGATTTTTCAACTACCTCTGCTGGAAGTTTGTTCCAAGCATCTACTACTCTTTCTGTAAAATAATATTTTCTAACATTGCTCCTGATCTTCCCCCCGACTAGCTTCAGGTTGTGCCCCCTTGTTCTATCATTAAGTTTCTTCTTAAAAACACTTCCCTCCTGAACCTTATTCAATCCTTTCACATATTTAAAGGTCTCAATCATGTCCCCCCTCTCCCTTCTTTCCTCCAGACTGTACAAATAAAGTTCTTTAAGTCTCTCCTGATAAGTTTTAAGTTTAAGTCCTTCCACCATTTTCGTTGCCCGCCTTTGGACACGTTCTATTTGAATAATGTCTTTTTGCAGGTAAGGTCTCCAGAACTGCACACAGTATTCTAGCTGTGGCCTTACCAGGGCTCTATACAGCGGCATCACAACCTCCCTCTTCCTACTGGTGATGCCTCGAGCTATGCAGCCGAGCATCCTGCTTGCTTTTCCCACTGCCTGGCTACACTGTCCATTCATCTTGCAGCTATCAGTAATCAGTACCCCTAAATCGCTCTCCTCCGAGGTCCTGGCTAACACAGTGCTGCCCATACGGTACTCAGAGCAGGGATTCCTTCTACCCAAGTGCATGATTTTACATTTAGAGACATTAAACTCTAGTCTCCTCAGTTTTGACCACCAATCCAGTAAAATCATTTTCCATGTTGCAGACACCTCCAGGAATATCCACCCTATTACTAACCTTTGTATCATCAGCAAACAGACAAACTTTTCCTACCAAGCCTTCCCCTATGTCACTTACAAACATGTTACAAAGAATGGGGCCCAGGACAGAGCCTTGTGGCACACCACTTGTAACTCGCCTTTGTTCAGATTGCACACCATTTACAACAACGCTCTGATACCGATCCTTCAGCCAACTAGAAATTCACTGAACTATCCAGGGATTGAGTCCTAACTTCAGTAACTTATCTATGAGCTCCTTATGTGGTACAGTGCCAAAGGCTTTGCTAAAATCCAGATAGGCGATATCCACAGCACCACCTTCATCTGAAACTTTAGTGACATTGTCAAAGAAATCAATAAGATTGGTCTGACATGATCGGCCCTCAGTAAAGCCGTGCATTAATTTTTAGATGGTAAATTATCTGTTTTTTTAAGAGTGTTTCCATTAATTTGACCACTATAGATGTTAAACTAACTGGCCTGTAATTACTGGCTTCTTCTCTACTCCCCTTTTTATGGATTGGTACGACATTGGCCATTCTCCAATCACCTGGAACCTCACCAGTTGAAAGGGAATGGTTAAGTAAATCAGTCAGAGGGGCTGCAATCACAAACCTAAGTTCCCTTAGAACTCTGGGGTGGATTCCATCTGGACCCATCGCCTTACTTACCTTTAGATGTGCCAGCTCGGCTAAGACATCAGCCTCCAGAAACTCCGGAGCTGTACCCTCCCAGCTGGATGCTGTGCTATGGCCATGCCTGCTACTATCTGAAAATACCGAACAAAAGTAGCTATTCAGATGGTCAGCCACAGCCTTATCTCCGTCAATATAATTTTCCCTATTTCTAATTTTTGAGACTGCATTGCTTTTCTTCTTTCTGTCACCAATGTATCAGAAAAAGGTTTTATCTCCCCTCTTCATAGATTTGGCCAATTCTTCCTCCTTTTGCCCTTTAGTAGTCCTTATAATCAGTTTTGCTTCCCTCTGTTTAATTTTATACGCCTCTCTGTGTTTGTTTCACATATTGCTTAGTTGCCTTTAAGATGGCCATTTGTAATAGTGACCACTGGGCACTCACTTCTGCTACTCTGTTTCACTCACCTAATTCTATTTCTACCGCTTCCTTGAAGTTTGTTTTTCTAAAGTCTAACACTTGGTGTGTGATTGCACAATGTCTGTTTTTATTCTGAACCATAAGCATTGATGGTCACTGGAACCCAGATTTTCTTCAACCCTGACCTCGGACACCAGATCTCCATTGGCCATACTGTGAGCAGAAAATGGGGGTGAGAGATGATGCAGGCTAAAAGCATCTCCAGCCTACCAGCACATAGTGTGACCAGAATGGAGGAAGGAGGGCAGGGTTTCATAGCTGCAGAGAGAGGCAGCCAATCAGGACGTCTGGGGAGGGAGTGGGGGTGTATCTGTTCTTGGTCCACTGAAGGTTGATTGATGGACCAGATCAGCGACGTGCGGATTGAAATCTGAATGAGGAATTTATTTTCTCGCTAAGGAGGTAGATGGGAGAGTAAGAGCAGCACTTGAGCCACTCAATGAAAAGTAAGCTACTGATATTATTTTTTTACCTTTTGACTTTCCAATCACTTAAGAAATTCCTTCACCAATTCTGACCCTCTGAAAAAAACATTGCATAAATAAAACTAATGCACAGCTAATACCTCTGCTTTTAATTTTTTTTTAAATGAGACCCCAAAGTAAACCTACCCTAATACCTCCTGGGAGAAGTCAGATGGATCTGCTGGCTTCAATAGGGTCCTACCTTCTGCAGCATATACTGAGACCTCAAACAGTTATCCTGTACCTTCACCTTGACAGATTCACTTTAATGAGATGGTTAAGGTTGATCAAAAAAACACAAACAAAAGGCACTTACATGCCTCAGGCTGGATCCTAACTGGAGAAATGACTCTACTGCACCAGGCCTACCATGCTAGGGTGGCCTCCACCTTACAGGACCACCCCGACTAGTGTGAAGTGTGAGGTGTGCCAGCATCATTCTCCAAGTTCTAGTAAGGTAGTAAGATAGTATGTGGGTGTAAGTCTGCCAGCCCGCAGACAATTGCATGTGCTTCTGTTTCTGTCCTCAAATTTCAGTTATGGCCTCTCTTCAAGCAGTGATGTGCCCCTGCTGCCAATCAACTAGGGAGCTTGCTCCCACGTGACCAGCAGCAGGGACCCTCTGCGAGGCCCAGGGAAGGATTACAGCTCCGTCCAGCAGTGTACAAATTGCTCCTCAGGGCAAACAACATAGACCATTAGAAACAAGAGCATGCAGGACTTGGATCCAGTCTCCAGCAAGCACATAGGTGCCTTGTGTTTATTAGGCAGCCTGGACAAGGAATGAGAATCAGTTTAACAGCATCCCCACAACTTAGCTGGGTAAATATTTTTTTAGCTATCTCACCCATAGAAAGGGGTTAAACTGTTATTTCACCTTGAAAGCTTGGACACCCATTAAGCGAATGTACCCATGTAAGCGATTGTTTCTACGGAAGGACATGAGCTTCTCTTATCCTTGAAAAAAAAAAAAGACAAAATAATGAATGGGTGAAGGCTTGACATATCCATTACACAAAGCATTCTCCGAGCATCGTAATGATGCTGCCTCCTTCTTCTGCTCCCAGAATCCTCTGTTCAGCCGCCTGGCTAATCTTCAGTAGCACGCACAGGCACTTTGTCAGCGGACAAATAATTCTGTGAGCGGTGCAGTCTGTTGCCGCTTGTCACATCACCACCGCCATTGCTGCCACCATCGTATCTCTAAAGTGAATCCGCATAAGCAAAGAGGAAAAATGCATGTGGCCGACCCTATATGCTCAGTGACATGACAGCTTTTCAAAGGGAGTTTTCATTTGTGCACAACATGTGGCATATTGTGATAAAACGACGACAGATGAAACAGAGAACAAAATCCTGGAATCTGATTGGGGTGAAATATGTTTTACTGATGATAAAAGAGACATTGCACATTTGCCAGAGATTAGGAGGCATCAGAATGCTACGGGGGAAGTAGGAGGTGATAGGTACTCTTTAGGTACTCTTCAGACGGGGCTCAGATTGTATGTGCTTTCTGCATCATTTTGGCACCCCTGATTGTAGCATTTCATCCTTCCATCTCTGCTGCAGTCTGAAAACTCTGTCCACACTCAGCAAGCATGCTGACTCCATTGCAAGCCTTCATAATTTTTGTAAAAAGTGTATAATGTTCTGTGCCAAAGGGATGTGCTCTGAGTGCTGAGTTTCATTTTTTCATTTTTTCCTATGTTAGAAAATGTGTGTTTTATGGAAGCAGTTTTCACTACCTACAATCTGTTGCTATTGGCAACACACAAGTCGAAGAGAGAAGTGAGCCCTGTACACACAGAACACTGCTGCTATAGCCACTGCTGAGGTGAGGGAGCTCACTCAACCTTACACATGCACAAGAGCAGTGTTCTGTACAACTACCTGCAGTTTGTTGCTATTGGCAACATACACTAAATCTGGTTGCCAATAGCAACAGATTGCAGATAGTGAAAACTGTTTCCATAAAACACACATTAGACAAAATTAATAAATGCTAGATCAGCTCAGCTCATCATTTTGCCACACAAAAAATACACTTTTAAAAATTCAATTGAAGCATTTTAAATAAAAATGTGGGGGGTGGCTGGCATAGCAGCTGGTATCTCCATGACATAAAAGCAATCTGGCCCTGCTTATACCAACCCATATGCCCTTTAGTATTGGTCCGGTGCTCTGCCAAGATTAACACAATTTGGACCAAACCCAGGATCTTCCCTATTGTGGGTTTTGGTCAGCCCCCTGGGGCATCCTGCTTTGGGATGCCCCGCTGTATGAAACTCCACTGTTTACCTATCTGTCTTACCTTTCCTCAAGCCAATGGCGCATGTTGCACCACCTGCTATACCTCTAGCAGGGCATGTGTCTGCATCCGGCATTTGTGAATAGCCGACACGTGCATGTACCTTGTTAGAAGGCGGCTGCTGACGTGCTCATCTTAGATGGGCTTTAGGCAGTTTTATGACTGTGCAGTCAAGCATGCTGATTGGACTAGAGGCTGAGCTTGCTCCATAGGACCATGGAAAGGTGAGTTTACTGGGGGACCCAGCAATGGGGTGCCCATGAGCATGTGGTCCACTTTAATCCCAAATAAATTTAATCCAAATCACACCAAAAGTGTGTCATGGTAGCATCCACACTATACCGCTATAAGTCAATGGGAGGATGTGGCTGCATAAAGAGACAGGCATGCTGCTCTGTGCAGTCAGTCCTAGCTTATGCATGGAAGAGCCAAAGGACCTGGAGAACAATGCTGGAGACATGGCGATGTAAGTCACTGATGGGTTAGAAAACTGAACTTTGTCTATTTGAGGCAAAAATATGTATAATGATAGTAGCAGGATACAAAGGTGCACAGTGCGTAGCTGGTTTGGGTTTGTCATACATCTGCAGATGTGTGCCAACAAAGACCTCTGTATTTACAATAATTATAGACACAGATTGTAGTACAGCTTGCTGACAGCAATCGTTGCCTGCAGAGGGACATTTTGCATTTGTATAAACCTGACCCTGCTGCTGTTCCTCTTCCTAGCATTTCTGACCCTTGGTCCATTTAGGCCACACCTGCATAATCTGCCACTACTTCAAAATAAATGTACTTATTAACTATGTTTATTAACAGGTATCCATTCTCATCTGTCTACCTGTGTATTTCAACTTGGAGAATCGTATTTTGGCTTTCCTTCAACCATTTTACATCCTCTATAACTACAGTATTTTTTTTTTCGCAATATTCAGCTTCAAGTGTTTCCTCTTTCAATGATACAGCTCCGTAACCCAACTTGGAACAGTGGAATTCCAGTCATGTCATAACCCCCCGCCCTGCCACCTACCCTGCCACTGAGACAGGACAGGGAGGTTGAAAGGAAAAAAAAACCCTTACCTGATCCAAAGGCCAGATGGCAGCACCCAGGATCCGGAGAACCAGGAGAGCGATGCCAGCCAGTGTGTTAGATAAGTTTTTTCCGTGGTAACAGTAGGGTGGCAGGGCGAGGGGGGGGGCATTATGGTGTGACTGGAATTCTGAACTTGTGCTATGAAAGAAGAGATGGGTTGCCACTCTCTCGATCTGTGTGGAGTTGAGCAACGTGATAGCCCTAGGTATAATGCACATACACGTTAATGGACATTAGGACAAAAAAAATATTGGATTTAAAAACGGTGCAGGTAACACAGTGCAACTCATCTGTTGCAATGGAAAAACATGGTTTTAGAAAATGGTGATTCGAAAATTGATGTCCACAGTTTTCAAAGAAATCAACCAACAGTATGACTTCTGGCACAACAACAAATCCTCAGAAAAAAAAACTCAAACGCAAATCTGTTGTAGCAAAAAAACATGATTTTAAGGCAATAATACCCTGGATAAGTTTGATTGTTAACCATGTGTACTGGTGCAGCAGAATGTGTGATATGAGTATAAAATGTTTTAGGGAATTTTAGGGAATTTTGGGAAGGTCTTCTTTACCATGTGGTCAACAAGCACCAGTGGGAGAACAAAGAAAATGTTTACATGACCCTTTACCACCTAAAAAAATATCACGATAAGTGGCTGCCCAAAAATTCTTCTGCAGCTGAATCGCTAGCTGCGATAATTCCAACCAGATTCAAAAGGACATGAAACATTTTGCACAACATTGTTTGGTAAGTTTTTAGACAAATCTCTGTTGTTGGAATATGCTTGTTTTATTGGCGGAGAAAAAAAAATATGTTACTGTTCACAGGGTTCATAGAGAGATCTGGTTAAAGCCAACTGTTTTATATTGATTAATTTTAGTAATTGACCTTTTTTCTTCTTGTTACATATTAAGGTACGTGTTATACTTTTATTCTAAAAAATATTATCTTAGATACTGTTCCAAGAGAGACCTCCCATGTCTAAAATTTTATATATATTTTTGCCCCCTCTAAAAGACTCTAAGGCCATCCGAGCTCCACTTCTTGAGGCAAAGCCCTGCTTTGTTAACACCCGCTGCCCACCCTTCACCCAGTTCCACTCAACTCAACTGCTCCCAGAGCCCTTGCCGCATCTCTGTGCCATGGCAGCATACTTTCTCATCTATAGTCATGCAGGCCCTTGTGCCAGGCCTTTGTGAATGGGCGTCACGGGCACACCACAGCTAGCCTGAGCTTCCGGAATGCTAGGAAGGTGAGTGGAATAAGCGAGCTGGGGGGGAAACACACAGCGGGGCATCTCAATTTGGGATGCACCACCTGAGAGGAACAACACAAAGTGAAATTCCTGTGTGTTGTCCCTCTTTAAGTTAAGAAATTAGTAAACTTTGAGTAAGGTGTTTGCTTTAAGAGCAACAAGGGAAGGAGCGCACTGCAGCAGGCTGCTCTACACACGCTCTTTTGTACCTGTCTATCTTCAGAGGTCTGTTGATGAAAGACGCCTAACATAGAGGTATACTGATAATGCGACAACGAACTGCTTATTACCAGTACAGTTTAATTAGGATAGATTATAGTGCTTTTATACAGCAGGGGAATATGTGCATTACCGAGTATGTTTTCCCAAGCAGTTTGTTATCAAACGGGGTCTAACTTAGGGGTGGGGGGAGGGCAAAAATAGCCTGTGTATATGCGGATGAAAGGTAAGTTGTGATTATGGCCAAGCACTTGAGATTTCACACCTTAGGCAGATTTGTCTACAGCCAGCTCATGCACCATTGGATCGAATAAATCTTGAGTTTCATTGCAAATTAAACTGCCTTGCATTGTTACTAAATCTTTTGCTCAGTGTTGAAATAAAGTATGAAGGTTTTTTATAAAGTGACAAAATATCTATTGAAATGTAATAGTGTTTTTTTCATCCATAACAGATTAACAATATGAAGACATAAACGAAAATTTTGAGGTGGCACACACTTATATAATAAAAATACTGTTTACATTTTTTTGAATAGTATCCAAACAGAATATGGCGTGGTTGTCCCTATGTGCCACAGTGCAGTTGCAACCAAAGCATTTCCTAAAGTTACGCACCTGACTAGGCCACATAGCAGACATGGCTGATTATGCTCCCTTCATGGAGCACAGCTTACTATTATAGGGTAGGCAAGGTCTGACACGAGAAAGTAGGTGGGACTTCGTTACCAATAATGCAATGTTGTTGCCCATGACAGCCGCAACTAATCATGCCATAATGCATGAAACATAATGCTGAGCCGTCACGTAATAGGTTATGCTTGCTTAGAAGTACTTTGTACACCACGTATCACATAGAGACAAGGAGTTCCAACAGAGTACCCACTAATGGGGATCGGTTATAGATTTGACCAAAATAAGTAGGCCAAAGGCAACATAGAATTCTTAAACAGAAAAGAGATAATGTTTTACTGTTTAAATACTTTAACAGACCCATAAGACCACTGATGTAGGTGTAACAAAAAAATCCCCACGTACTCCCTGGGGTACACATAACGCAGGTTGACAACCAGTCGCATAGTCTTCACATCCTATAGTATGTTGGCCACTATATACCATAATGGAATACATGGGCACCATAGAAACACCCTGCAGTAATGCATGGGGTCCTTGCATCCCTTGTTAGGGGTATGGCAGACCGAGAATAAAAAACAAATAGTGTGTGGGCTTCCACAACCTATAAAGAGATGTTTTGGTCTGATTGCAGCCAATTTTGGATAATTTTGCAATCCCGTGCTAGGTCATTGTAAAAAAAAAAATGTGTCTAGGAGGAAAAAGGGAAATATACAAAATTATCAAAATTATCATAAGCATTTGAAATGCATTCTTACAAATGCTAGAAGCTTGACTAATAAAATGGATGAACTAGAACTGATAATAACAGAAGAGCAATATGACATAGTGGGGGAAAAAGAGACCTGACTGGATAAAAGCTATGACTGGGCAGTAAATCTACAGGGCTACTGTGTGTTTAGGAGGGACCGTAACAAACGCAAAGGGGGTGGAGTCTGCTTAATTGTAAAATCCTCTCTACAGCCTGCTCTGCGGGAGGATATATGTGAGGGAAATGACCATGTGGAGTGTGTATGGTTAGAAATACATGGAGGGAGAAACAAAAATAAAATACTGATGGGGGTTTGCTATAAACCTCCAGATATATCCGAATCCAAAGAAAATGATGCTAAGGCAAATAGATATAGCCGCTAAACTAAATGAGGTAGTGATTATGGGGGACTTTAACTACCCAGATATAGACTGGGACTCTGAAACATGTGTTTCGCATAAAGTAAGCAAAAGTAATAGTTTTTTATCTAAAACAAAAGATGGCTACCTTTCCCAACAAGTACAAGCTCCAACAAGGGGGAAAGCCATATTAGACCTAATACTAACCAGTGTACCAGACAAAGTAACAAACGTACAGGTTGGGGGACACCTTGGAAGCAGTGATCATAATATCATTAATTTCCACTTAGCAGTCACTAGGGTGCCTTATCAAGAAGCCACAAAAACGCAGAACTTCAAAAAGGCAAAGTTTGACCAACTTAGAGATGCCCTACACTGCATTGACTGGGAAAATGTCCTTAAAAACAAAAGCATGGACACTAAATGGGATACTTTCAAAGGAATCCTTAATTTTCATTGTGACAGATATATACCTTACAGGAATAAAACTGTTAGACGCACATGTAAACCGATGTGGCTAAACAAAAAGGTTAAGGGGGCAATAAACAACAAAAAAAGGCATTTAAACGTTTAAAGCAGGAAGGGACAGCGTAAGCGTTAAAAAACTATAAAGAAGAAAATAAACAATGTAAACAAGAGATAAGGGCAGCTAAGCTGGAGACAGAAAGACTGGTCGCGAAAGAGAGTAAAACTAACCCCAAATTATTCTTTAGCTACATAAACCGTAAAAGGTACAAACCTAAGGGTGTGGGCCCCCTGAAAAGCAAGGAGGGGACACCTATAGAGGAAAATGAGGAGAAAGCAAATTTACTAAACAACTACTTTGCTTCTATATTCACAAAAGAATGTGACATGCAGAGTGAAATGCAGGGGAGTAACCGAAACCCTCCATTAAATGTCACTGGTCTAACCAAGGAATAAGTCCAGCATCGTCTCAAGCAGATAAAAATTGATAAATCACCGGGACCAGATGACATACATCCTCGTGTTTTAAGGGAGTTATGTACAGCCATTATTTCTAAAATTTGTGGACTCAACAACTACAGGGTCTGTTCCGAGGGATTGGCGCTTGGCAAATGTGGTGCCAATATTCAAAAAGGGATCTAGGGGGGAACCTGGGAACTACAGACCGGCAAGCTTAACATTTGTGGTGGGCAAGCTGTTTGAAGGTTTCCTAAAGGATACTATCCTGAAGCACCTTGGGGAAAATGACCTTATTACTCCGTATCAGCATGGATTTATGAGGAATCGCTCCTGCCAGACAAACCTAATCAGCTTTTATGAGGAGGTAAGTTCAAGATTCGATCAGGGGGAGTCATTGGATATCATATATCTTGACTTTTCTAAAGCATTTGATACTGTGCCACAAAAGATGAGAATGCTTGGACTGAGGGAAAACGTGTGCAGATGGGTGAGAAATTGGCTTAATTATCGGAAGCAGAGGGTGGTAATCAATGGTACACACTCAGATTAGGTCACTGTTACTAGTGGGGTACCACAAGGGTCAGTTCTGGGACCAATTCTCTTCAATACATATATAAATTACATTGGGTATGGATTAAACAGTAAAGTCTCAATCTTTGCAGATGATACTAAGCTATGTAAAGTAATTAAAACAAAAGAGGACAGCAGGCAGCTACAAACAGATTTAGATAAATTGGAAGCATGGGTAGTTAAATGGCAAATGAAGTTTAACACATATAAATGTAAGGTTATGCACATGGGAAGGAGAAATCTGTGTCATGATTACACACTAAATAAAGACACACTTGGTAAAACAACAATGGAAAAGGAACCTAGGAGTTTTAGTTAACAATAAGCTCAACTGTAGTAATCAATGCCAGGCAGCTGCTGCCAAAGCAAATAGGATCATGGGGTGCATCAGGAGGGGTATAGGTGCTCATGACCAGAGCATCATTTTACCCCTGTACAAGTCACAGGGCAGACCCCATATGGAGTACTGTGTACAGTTCTGGGCACCTGTGCTTAAGAAGGACATATCAGAACTGGAGCGCGTTCAAAGAAGGGCAACAAAGTTAATTAAAGGAGTGCGGGGGCTAGAGTACCCTGAAAGATTGTCAAAGTTAGGTTTATTTAGTTTAGAAAAAAGACGCTTGAGGGGTGATCTAATAACTATGTATAAATATATTCGGGGTCAATACATAGATCTGTCCCACAATCTATTTATACCCCGGAGTGTAACTATAACCTGAGGGCATCCACTAAGGTTAGAGGAAAGGTGCTTTCTCCACCGACATAGGAGGGGATTCTTCTCTGTAAGAGCAGTGAGACTATGGAACTCGCTGCCAGAGGAGGAAGTAATGAAGGATACAGTAAAAACATTCAAAAGTGGCCTTGATGCCTTCCTGGCATGTAATAACATTTCCAGCTATGGCTACTAGACCACTGGAAGGAGATACACAGGCTGAACTGGATGGACTAAAGTCTTTATTCAGCCTTACATACTATGTTACTATCAGGCTGATTCATTAATAGCGCCAGGTAGCGACAGATGAGCGACAGTAGCGTTATTTTCACAGCGCCCGCTAGTATTCGCTGTGCTTGGGCGTTGTTCGGCTGTTGACAGCGACTCAGACGGTGTGCGGTAATGTTGAATACGGGGTTAGGAGTCGCTGTTTGACAGGTTCCGCGCTGTATGGGAGCGCATGACAGCGAATGGCTCCCAGCTGTGAAATGCTTGTTTAAACCCCAGAGCGCTGGCGGCGATGGGTTAAAAGTAGTTTTTTAACCCCCAAACAACCATATTTTTAGAAAAAAAAAAAAACATGTTTTTCCAAACATTTTGTAATATGAATACATTAATATCAGACCTGTAATATCAATTCTGCACAAATTTATAAATTTATTTTTTTTTTACCTTAAAAAAAACTAACATTGCAGAAGTGGTCACAGAATTTTTGACATTTAAAAAAAAAAAAAATTAATAGCAATTAATTATGAATATTTAAAGATTGCTCCATTGAAATGCATTGGAGAGCACCAGGTAGCGAGAGGTCATACCTGTCGCTGTTCAAGGTCGCTCGCTGGCGCTGTGGGGTGAGGCTGGAATAATGATGAATAATTCGCTATCTGGCGCTCTGTCAGTCGCTAAGCAGGATCGGCTTGATAAATGTGTGATTGCGGAGGGGAGCCGGCGTTCTCGTGGCGGTGAGCGTCATTACCGTTCGCTCACCATTCGCTGCCTGGCGATATCCCTTGTTAAATAAGGGCTTATGTTACTATGATTCAAGACAAGAGAAAGCATGGTTGACCAAGACACTATATACTATGTGTTGACCGGTACCCATGGTTGCCATGACTGATCTTGCACACAACATGAGTGCCTGTCAACATATGTAGATTATGTATGGAATTATATTTTGCCTACTGGAAAAATATATTAGTGATAGAGAGAGAGATAACAAAAGAGAGCATGAGAAAGAAAGATAAATATTCTGCTGTGTATTTCATTATATATATATATATATATATATATATATATATATATATATTTTTTTTTTTTTTTTTTTTTTTTTGTGGCTTCTTTTTGTTACAAATGTGTAAGTTGGACAACTAAAACACTGCCTAAAGCACTGTAAAGTTGGTCCACTTTGTCCCCAGCAGTGATTACTTGTAACTGTAGTGATGAAACACTGACCAGTGCTGGACAAATATAGCGCCAATCTTTTCAAGGAGGAAAAAATGTATAAATATGCTGAGAAGTGCTGGAAAAACATTGGTAAAAAGCTGATCGGCGCAGGTCACACCCACCCGCTCTATGGAGCTGGGTGTCTGCGTTGATCAGCCAGTAAGAAGCAGCACCGCTCCTTCTTCTTCTGCCCAACAGCTGCTGCAGCTGCCTCTTTCAGTGCTGGCCACACCCACCTGCTGCACAGACCCGGGTGTGCCCTGGCCGGTAGAGGCAGCGGCCGCAGCTGGAAGCCACAAGAAGATGGAGGAGCGGCGGGCACTGCCCCTGTACCCGCCGCTGCTGGAAGAGACAGTGATAGCAGCGGCGGGGACGGGGACAGAGCCCGCCACTCCTCCATCTTCTTCTGGCCTCCCGCAGTGTGGCAGGCAGCACGGTCAGCAACGGTGAAGCGCCCATAACATGTGAGTTTACTTTTTTTTGTTTTGTTTTACATTTGCCTGATAAGACGCACTGATATATATATATATATATATATATATATATATTTATATATATATATATATATATATATTTATTTAGAGTAGGATTTGATACCAGGTTTATAACATATATATATTTTTAAATAAATAAATCCAGCCTACCTAGAGATTTTGTCACCCTCTGTTGCCAGATCTAGTTTCAGTATTTTGCACTATTCATGTTTAACTGTGATTTTTGAAGGAATGTCCAGTGATATCCCAGAAAAATTATATACTGTTTTTTTCAGCAAAATTATGTTTTACATTTTGTTTTGTTTTTTAAATAAAAATGTTTTTAAAGAAAATCATTGCGTGTAAAAGCCCCATTCCTTCTGGTTACAACGGTACCACATATGTATTGGTACACCCTTTCCTGCCCAGGAGACACCCCAACTGAAACAGCACTTTAGGAGATTTTCAGATAAAATACATACACGTGGACCTTCAAGAAAAACTATATATTTTCTGAAAGTACACACCCCAAGCTTTCTAGGCTTCCCTAGCAACCCTTCAATGAATTGTTTGGTTGCTAAGGGTTGCAACCTATAACAAGGAATTAAAAAGCATAACAAATCAAAACCAGATTTCCCTAAAAAAAACAATATGCCAACAAGAAAAAAGTTACATTTGAAAAAGCAAGGCCCCCGACCAGAACAATACCCAACATGCATAGCTACTTTCAAGGTAAAGTATGAGTGTTAGAATAATTTTGCTTCAAATTTTGAGTTCTGCAGACAGTGGGCACCTTGGACTTTTTTAACCAAAACTACCCTTTACATAAAAGTATTTCCCTAAAAAAGTATAAAAAAAGCAGAATAAAAATTTTCCTAAACCTGTGACCTGTTGACAGGTCATTTTTCATCACTTTGCACTATGTTTAACTGATTTTTGCAGGAATTTCCAGAAAAATTATATATTTTGTTCAGCAGAGTTTGAGCTTTTCATGAAATGTCTTGTTCGTAATTTTTTCTGTGCTTTTATAATCATTTTGTGTAAAAATGAAAAAAAATAATATTTTTTAAATATCGCATTTTTTATTTAATATATATTTTCTGTAAGAAAACTATATTTTGTGTAAAAGCTCAATTTCTCACCATTGCAATGGTACCTCATATTTTTCGCTAGCCCCCCGTTCCTGCCCAGGTGGCCCCCTAAACTAAAAAAAGGGAGTAAATTCAGCCTGGGCACCAGCTATTGGGGGTGCAGAAGGCTACAAACCCACACAGTCCTTGTTGGACATCATGCCTTTTTGACCCCCCTTCCCGGACTTTGGGGAGGCAGGTAATGGGGGCCACTTGCCACTTGCCACAGGTGACTTGCCAGCCCCTCAAGCCCTGTGAACTGTTATAGGGGTCTCATGGATCCTTTGCCAGTTCACAAAGGGTTAAATGTAAAAAAACACACAAGACACAGCAGAGCTTTACTCACATTGATCCTTTGTCCTGTGCCACTCATCGTCCCGTGCTGATCACCGATGACAGATACTGTCTGGGGGGGCAAGGAGCAGTATGATATCATCTGGCTCCTACAAAAGGAGGGGCTAGAGCAGCGGGCAGCAGCATCAGCAGCGTGGGAGTGCCTATTTCAGCCCCCCCCTCTCTTCTCCCCTTAATTTTATTGAGGAAAGAGTTAGCTACGCGAGTCTCATATAGCTAAAAGGGTTAAAGCACTGGACAAAAATGTTAATTTTTTTATTTGCCTAGCAAATAAATCCTTATGCAGATCTGTGGATCACTGAAATCAACCTTAAACCTGTTATAATAGGTTTACTTAAGAAGTTAAGATAAGAGGCCATGGCTTTCAAGCAAAATGGGAAAGGAAAATGATCTCCTTCCTGCTGAAAAGCATCAAGTAGTGCAATGCCTTGGACAAGGTATGAAACATGAGATATTTCACAAAAACTCAAGTGTGCTGTTTGTACTGTGAAGAAGTTTGTGGCTGATTCTGAGCCCAGACAGGTTGGTGCAGATAAAGGAATAGGGAGGAAGGTTTCTAGCCAACCAAATTCATTGGGTTAATAATGCTATAATGCTATTACAAAGAAGCAAAAAGAGTATTTGAAGCTGCTAGTGCTTCTGGAATCATGTGAATTTCGAGGTGTTGAATCCTCCAGGCTTGGCTTGCAGTTGTGCATAAATGTACTGTTCTGTCACTGCTAACTAGTGCTCACAAGAAGAAATGGTTGCATTGGGCCCAGACATATATGAAGGCTCAATTTCAAACAATCTTGTGATCAAGTGATGAGTGCTGTGCAACCCTGAATGGTACAGATAGATATAGTAGTGAATGGCAGACTGATGGCCAACATGTCGCAACAAGGCTGCAACATCAGCAAGGAGATGGAAGAGTCATGTTGTGATCCAGAATTACGAGGAGAGAGATGGTAGGCTCCTTAAGGCGGACCTTCACCCTGAATAAGAGCCTATCTTACATGTTTCCCACACCCTGTACATACAGATTGCTCACATTAAAAATCATCCTAACGGCATCTACTGCATGTTATGAGCCTTTAAACATTCAAGATGGCGGCTCATGGGACATCAGGCAGCCTGCAAACAGGAAGTGTCTTCTGACTGTGCTGCTCTGCATTCTGGGATTGCTGACCTTTCCCCGACCCCAGCTCTGCTCTGTCTGTGCAAAGCACAGCTATAACCCTCCCCTTGTACTTTATCCCGCTCTCCTCTCCTCAGTATGTGTGATGCTTCTGAGTCAAGATGGCGGCGCCCGTATCCTAGAGGCCTGAACAGAGTTGCAGCCCGGTGGGGGACAAATAATAAGTAAGTGACTAAAAACTTAAAATATATTAATTTTAAATCCAGGAGAATAGTTTTTTAAGGGTTTGGGTTTTTCATGAAATCATGCTGAAGGTCCAGTTTAAGGTATAAGGTAGGGTTGCTTAAGGTATAAAAACAACATAGGCAAAGTATGTATAATTTCTAAATGATCGCTTTTTGCAATGGTACAAAATGAAGAACCATGCAAAATCATTTTCATACTACAAGAACACCCAGAATTGTAACTTGGACCGTTTTTGATCATAAAAGCTTTTCATTTCAGTTAATGCGCCATTTCTTCAGGTCAAGCTATCAATTATTTCGTACAAAATGGCTGTTAATGCAGCAAATTTAACAAATGACCTTCTTCATTTCTTTACAACCTATAAAGTGTATTGAAACTCTTTTGTGCATAATAATTTGGAGCTGTGCAATCTGAGTTTATTAATTTGTGAAAAAAAATACAGACCTCATTGGGAGCTTTTTTTAATAAAATGTAATTTATACTTAAACTGGACCTTCATCATCATTTTTAGTCACTTATTTTTTATTCTTTCCCCCGGGTAAGGGCTGCAACTCTGTTCAGGACTCTAGGATACGGGCACCGCCATCTTGCCTCAGAAGCATCACATACTGAGGAGAGGGGGCAAAAATGCAGGTGGCAGGTTATAACTGTGCTTTGCACAGACAGAGCAGAGCTGGCGTCAGGAAAAGGACAGCAATCCCAGAATGCAGAGCACCACAGTCCGAAGACACTTCCTGTTTGCAGCCTGAGACTCCATGTGCCACTATCTTGGATGTTTGGATGTTTAAAGGCTCAGAAAATGCAAGATACAGGTAGGATGATTTTTAATGTGAGCAATCTTTATGTACAGGGTGGGGGAAACATATAAGAGAGACTCTTATTCAGGGTGAAGATCCAGTTTAACCGTTGATGACTGTCATTTGCATCAACCATTAAGGAAAAACAGAGAAAAATATAATTACCAATACATTTCAAGATCTAGACTGGATAAGTCCTCCGAAGTATATGACTCCCACTAATCACAGCAAAAAGAGATTCCATCCAAAATACTCAAACACAATAAAGCAATCACTGTACATGTCAGAAACCTCAACAAGCAATCCCAGTGGCCCGCTGTTCCTCGTCCTCTGTATCATTTCAAGTCATCTGTAATGAGAAAGTTGCCTTTAGGAGGAAATCCTTTTAATGGCGTCCAGCTTAAATGTAATAAAACGATTCGTAATTTTACCTCGATATTTATTTGTAGCAGAGACATCGCTTTCCCTCAGCGATTGTCTTTCACCAGGGGGTCGTTATCTCCTTGTAATGGCTGTAATGAGCCATTTCTTCGGTTCAACCTAAAGATTATTCTATAGGAACACGCCAGTGAGTGATTATATTGATCCGATTGGGAAATCTTAGGCCTTGAAGTGGAAATAAGGGCACGCGCCACTAAGGTTCATAGAAAAAGTCGGAGCGCTAAAGGAAAACTGATGTGTCTTGTCACTGAATATTATTTTCATGTAGTAATTGAAACATTTACTGGAAAATGGTCCAAATGAATATTTTTAGATATTTTTTTACATTTGTTGCAACATGTTTTGCTGATTATACTTCCCTGTAAGAAATAGCTGCTGTTCCATGGAGTATAAAATAATATACTGTAATTAAAAGAGCAACTGTAACCATTTAATTCACCTCCTGAGGTACATTTGGGCTCAATGCCACCTTGTGCTTATCACCAAAACGTTTTTTATATAATATCAAGTTATTAATTTGTGTTAAACCTAGAACTGAAGGTTAGAGTTAAGATTAAAGCTACATTTAGACCCATGCATTGCAGTCCAGAGGGTTGATTCAGAGAGACAAAAAAAGACTTTTGTTTTTGTGTCGATCTGTTTTTTTTTTCATTTTGTTCCCGCTCGCGTATGAGTGTACAAGTGATTCTATGCATGCATCGCAAGCCTTCTGTAAAGTATTCGTCCATTCGTATGCCAGCTTTCGTTTTCCTTTTATGTTACTCAAGTTACAACGTCGGCTTTCGTTTTTGCCCTTTTTCCATCGTCTCCTCGAACGAATCATTTACGTTTCCTGTTAGATTCTGATTTCCTTTTACAAGAAATAATCGTCCAGACGAAAATCCTTACGATCTTACGCCTGCGCACTACAAACTTAACTCATTAATGTCCTCGCCTACATATTTGGTTCACTCACTTCAGCTACAGTGCTTAGCGAAATCACTTCACGCTCAGTATATTCTTCCATTTCCCAACCCTAAAACTTACCCAAATCACTTTGCGGTCTCATTCTTCTTCCATTTCTCACACCTAAAGCTTACCTAAACCACTTCACTTTCTCATTCTTCTTCCATTTCTCACACCTAAAGCTTACCTAAATCAGTTCGCGGTCTCATTCTTCTTCCATTTCTCACACCTAAAGCTTACCTAAATCACTTTGTGGTCTGGCGAATCTTCATATCTTAATTTTGTGTTTTGCATTCGTTTTGTGGTAACCAACCTTTAATGAATGAATTTAGAAAAGGAAATGACATTTTTTTTTTTTAATAAATAATTAATAATCTTAAATGGCATTTTTCAAGTGCCTTTTTTTAAGTAAAATTGTTTCAACAAATGTACAGCTTTGTTTATATATATATTTTTATTTTAAAAAATATAAAACTTTTAACATATTTTAAATTTTTAAAATAACATATAAAACATAGTAAAATATATACATAGCAAAGCAGGCCACATAACATTATTCTTCCCCCAACGAGTCACGCAGCTCTTGCATCTTGCCCACCAACTGAAGGACCCTGACACTCAGTTTTGCCACTCTGGCACGTGTGGTCCCTGTTAAAAAACGTACAATACATTTTTGGGATAACCTTGTTGGGGTCATACTGCAGTGCCCCCCCCGTATGGTCCAAACACCTAAATCTGGACTTCAAAAGCCCGAAGGCCCTCTCCACAATGTCGATCTGTTTTTCTTTCGTTTTGTTCCCGCTCGCGTATGAGTGTACAAGTGATTGTATGCATGCATCGCAAGCCTTCTGTAAAGTCTTCGTCCATTCGTATGCCAACAAGAATGTCATTTTCCAGCTTTCGTTTTCCTTTTATGTTACTCATGTTACAACGTCGGCTTTCGTTTTTGCCCTTTTTCCATCGTCTCCTCGAACGAATCATTTACGTTTCCTGTTAGATTCTGATTTCCTTTTACAAGAAATTATCGTCCAGACGAAAATCCTTACGATCTTACGCCTGCGCACTACAAACTTAACTCATTAATGTCCTCGCCTACATATTTGGTTCACTCACTTCAGCTACAGTGCTTAGCGAAATCACTTCACGCTCAGTATATTCTTCCATTTCCCAACCCTAAAACTTACCCAAATCACTTTGCGGTCTCATTCTTCTTCCATTTCTCACACCTAAAGCTTACCTAAACCACTTCACTTTCTCATTCTTCTTCCATTTCTCACACCTAAAGCTTACCTAAATCAGTTCACGGTCTCATTCTTCTTCCATTTCTCACACCTAAAGCTTACCTAAATCACTTTGTGGTCTGGCGAATCTTCATATCTTAATTTTGTGTTTTGCATTCGTTTTGTGGTAACCAACCTTTAATGAATGAATTTAGAAAAGGAAATGGCATTTTTTTTTTTAAATAAATAATTAATAATCTTAAATGGCATTTTTCAAGTGCCTTTTTTTAAGTAAAATTGTTTCAACAAATTTACAGCTTTGTTTATATATATATTTTTATTTTAAAAAATATAAAACTTTTAACATATTTTACATTTTTAAAATAACATATAAAACATAGTAAAATATATACATAGCAAAGCAGGCCACATAACATTATTCTTCCCCCAACGAGTCACGCAGCTCTTGCATCTTGCCCACCAACTGAAGGACCCTGACACTCAGTTTTGCCACTCTGGCACGTGTGGTCCCTGTTAAAAAACGTACAATACATTTTTGGGATAACCTTGTTGGGGTCATACTGCAGTGCCCCCCCGTATGGTCCAAACACCTAAATCTGGACTTCAAAAGCCCGAAGGCCCTCTCCACAATGGCCCGGGATTTGCAGAGGGCCCTATTATAGAACTCCAGGTCCGCATTCTGAGGTCGAAAAACGGGCGTCAGGAGCAAGGGCAGGAGCTGATATCCAGGAATCCCCTGAAATAATTTAAAAATACTAACATAAAATACACATTCTAAGCAACAATATTGTTTAACATGTCATCAAGGGCTAAAAACAGCCATAGGTTAAGACATGGGTCATCAACTATATTCATTGCCATACAGTGAAAATGGATTGATGGAATGTGAGCAAACTTACCCAGGAGCCATCCACCAGATAATTCTCCAGACTCAAACTGACGAAATAAGCCAGAGCTCTGCAATATATAAGCATCATGGGACGACCCTGGATGCCCTGCAAGAACACTGAGGAATCGCATAGCTGGACCAAACACTGCTTGTATATTTGGCGAGTGGCACATCTTGCGGTTCCTGCAACCAAATATAAAATAATTACACAAAGCAAAGGTAACCAACTAAAACAATAACTCCTACAACAAATTAAGATTCAAGTTCAACAATCCAAATATAAATAACAAAGGACATAAGTCTAAAAGAATGTACCAATTATGTGGATGTGTGGGAAAATAAAGGTTTACATGCTAAGGACTAATTAAGGTCAGCATTAAAATGCTTTTATAAGGCATACATGAAATGTATTGAGTCAGGTATGCATTGCTATACAATTTATGGCCTCGGCCATGCTGATACATGCAATGCCTTGGAGCTGAAGGCGCTCAGACTCCTCCACATAGCCGCAAAACATGTTCAACAATAGCAATCCGAGCCCTCAAAGGTCCCGTAAGTGAAGCGGAAAATAATCCGTTTAATTGGGCGGAGGTCCACTGGCAATCAGGTCTCTGAATCACACGGAAACCCATCCCAATAACGTAAGTTATCTGAAGTAACGCAAATGATCAGATTTAGATCATCCATCGAAAGCGCATATACGCATTAGCGGGAACGAACGTACGAATGGAAAATGGAACGTAAAAAACAAAAAAAAATGACAAACACACACAAAAATATACACAGACAGCTACGAAAGTCCAGACAAATGTGTCTCTGAATCAAGCCTCAGGTGCAGAAATCTATGCATTTTGGACCACATTTTATTTTACATTTTGTGGATTAGAACTGTAATTTGCATGTGTTTGCTTTTGCATTTTTTATTACAAAACAAAAATAGGTCCCCTCCTTCTGAAGGTTACCAGCTGGTTAACAAGGCACAGGAGCTCCAACCCCGTGGGTCCGAAGCTGAACATGTAGCCTCCAGCCATGCTCTTCCCCATAGGTCTGATCTGCTGCACCCTCTGGAAGGACACTGGGCCCATGCTGATAGCCAGTGGGGGAGTGGGTTATTGGGTGGGGGTATCAGCATGACATCTGCACTCTTTAAACTGCTATAGGGGTTATAAGAAAAATCACATGCACAAAAATATTTTAATGAATAAAAATCATTGTTTAAAGTAGACCAAAACCCACCAGCCCTGGAATATAAAAGAATCGGCATGCCCCGATGTGTGAAACCCAGCAAGGCGACACTAATCGCTTACCCTTCCCCGTTGTAACAGCACATGCAGGGGGCATTCATCCAATGAGAGCCCTCAGTCGGGAGTATGTTATTCGTCAGGCGGCTCTCATTGTTTTCAATGGGATTTATGCATTGCCATATCCCCTGGCGGTGTACGCGCGCTCCCGTCCCAGCCATTTTGCCATCATTGATTGAAATCAAAGAAAGCCGTTTGTCGAAGGATGTAAACATGACAAACAGCCCTCATTGGCTGCATGACCCCGCATGTGCCATAAGTACAAGGAAGAGGTGAGTTATACGGGTGTTCTGGGGGTTTTCACACAGCGCAACATCCCAATTCAGGATGCCCCCGGGGAATGGAACAAAATTCCGGAAAGTCAATTTCCCTGGTTTTGTTCAGCTTTAAATGTGTTGTCCAGGCAAACAAAGCAATAAAGCTATACTGACCTTCTATACCCTGAAGATGATCGCTCATTTTTTAGGCACTTGCTAGTTTTAGTCCAGTGTTGTTGGTGCCCAACCCCACCTGTATGGCAAACACACCTTCCGCTATCAGTCACAGTGACCACGCCTTCTCTATTTACTACAATAAATGGGGTGTGTCTAGGCCAGAGTCAAGCACAGACAGCACTGGATCTAGTGAGTTTCCAAGCCCTGGAATATGAGTAATCAGCGGTGGGTAATAATTTGTGAGTAGTGAGTATAGTCTCATTTTTTGTATGCTTGGACAATCCCTTCAATATTAGGCAATTTAGTAGTAGTTCAGTCTTGACTCTTCTGTCCAGTATGGTATCCCTTTCATTTCACAGCTCAGCAGTCTAGCTATTACCTGAATACATAAGGAGAACTGAATAATTGGCGACAGTCATTTTTTACCATAAGAACTATAAATCTGTGGAATAGCTTGTTACAGCATCAACAGCTGACCGCTTCAAAAAAGGATTAGATGCTTATTTAGAAGAAAATAATATTAACCATTACTATTAGCAGTAAAAAAAATAATAATAAAATAAGAAATAACTTCCCCTACCTCAACACCCTTGGTTGAACTTGATGGATATATGTCTTATTTCAGCCGTATTAACTATGCAACTATGTAATATTTGTCACATGCATTTGTGTTGGTTTCCCATAGATGGAATGCAACAGGCAGAACTTTTTTCACCCGCACTGATCTGCAAAGTGTAGGTGTGAAAGGCCCCATAGAGGATATGCTCTTTGGGTAGATTCTGTGCAGTAAAATGGAAGCAAACGTGCACAGGAATCTGCCAGCATGGACATGGACATGCCAGTGTCACTGTGACTGAGGTCAGGAGGTGGGCGTTGCACCAGTGACTGCAGTTTGGGCACAAATGGTGCAGGACATGATAGGAGCATTAAGAGGTGAAATCACATGCGGGGACAAGTGGTGAGTATCGAGTTTGGTCTGTGTTTTTTTTTTATCCTGAATAGTGCCTAACTTCTCAAAAATCATCCAAATTAAATTCATGATGGATAAAGGCACCTACACACATTAGAAGAATTCCAATAGCAAAGTTATGCTCAGAAGACAGGCTGTTATAGCTGAGCTGGTCTCCCCTGTAGCAGAAAGGTACAGTCACAAATCTGTCCGCCTTTATTCATCTTCCGTCTAGTAAAAGCAATGAAGTGTCAGTTCTGAGTGCTTGGAGTAGCAAAAGACGGGGAGGCCGATTCATCAATAGCGCCAGGTAGCGACAGATGAGCGACGGTAGCGTGATTTTTTCAGCGCCAGCCAGTATTCGCTGTGCTTGGCCGGCATTAGCTTGATGACAGCGACTCAGTCGGTGTGCGGTAATGTTGAATACGGGCTGGGGGGTCGCTGTTTCACAGGTCCAGCGTTGTATGTGAGCGCCTGACAACGAATGGCCAGAGCGAACGGCTAGCTTCATATTCATCAAAAAATCACGCTCCGAATGTGCTGTCGCTGTCCATTCCTTGTTTAAACCCCAGTGCGCTGGCGGCGATCTGTATTAACTAGTTTTTAACCCCTAAACAACCATATTTTTTGAATGTAACATTATACATGTTTTTAGAATCATTTTGTTATATGAATACATTAATCTCAGACCTGTTAGATCAATTCTGCACAAATTTTTTTTTTTTTTAATTTTTACTTAAAAATAAATCCTAACATTGCAGAAGTGTTCTCCGATTTTTTGACATTAAAAAAATTTAAAAAAAAATTATTACCAATTAATCATGAATTATTATAGATTGCTCCATTGAAATGCATTGGACATCGCCAGGGAGCGACAGCTCATACCTGGCGCTGTGAGGGAATTTGCAGCGGCGCTGTTCGGTCCAGGCGGCTTCATGATGAATGCCGCGCTAGCCATCGCTCTCGCCGCGCTAGCCTCATTTTGCTTGATAAATGCGTCATTGTGACCGCCGCGGGGCGTACTTGAGTCGGTAGTCGCCGTTAGCTGCCGCTACCTGGCGCTCGTCAGACACTACCTGGCGCTATCGCTTGATGAATAAGGGCCAGAGATCATTTGCCTGGCTCCACCTACTAACAAGGAATGATGGCTAACCCTGTTATGTATGGTTTTCTTATGGATTTTGTGCTAGGGTGCTTTTTTATTACTGCTTTCAATCCTTCCCGTGTTTGTATAGATTCATTATGCCAGTGACAAGGATGAAGGGGATAAGCTCTGTGTCTGAATGGTCATTACTATTCACACATGGTGTCTCTCCTATCTTATGTTTCCTTCCTTGTCTTTGTTTGAATAATACAAAAAAATCACAGGAAGATGCCAAAGCACCTTTAAAGAAAAAAAAAAACTTACAAGTACAACCCAGCTGGCTTTTCTCAGGTTAAATGAACTATACAAAAAAAATCATTTGCCCTTTAAGTGATGAAACTAACCATATGGCCACAGTAAAAAAAAAGGCATGAAGATATGGCAGAGCAGATCTGAACATTTCATTGTTTCCTTGTATTTTCTCCAGCAGGAATGTTTTCTGGCGACTTCCTGAGTTCTTCAGACTTATCATTAAATATTAAATCAAGGTGTTCAATAACCCAAAGAACCAGGCTGCAGACAGTAATGAACTCGTCTTTGGAAAGTGAGTTTTACTTACAGAGTATTTCCCAGTTTGAAAACAGATTTTCTTTCCAATGCCATTTCCCTGGTAAATGCCAACATCTTGGCATTTGCATTGTCTAGAATCCTGCGAGCACCTGTCTCGTTCTGTGGTTCAGTCTCGACTCCTCTGTTCAGTATGGCATTCCTTTCATTTCACAGCTCAGCAGTCTAGCCATTATCTGAATACTTAAAGAGAACTAAATAATTGGCCCAGGATAACTAATGGATGCGCTAGGCAAGGCAGGGACTGCGAGAAGAAATAGCAGAAGCCGGATGTCCCTAAAATGTCTCTGTTTAAAGAAAATCTTTCTTGAAAGACAACCCACCAGGGCTGGCTTTTAGGATGTGCTACCTGTGTGATTGTAGAGAGCAGCACCCCAATCTTTCTGTGGAGTAAAATGAGGTGCCACGAGACAGGGGGTGCCACAGGAAACCATTCACACACCAGCAGTTGTCTGGGTACAACCAAGTGTCCTTAGGGGGAGTACTGAGCAGATGGTATAAGGCACTCTATCGACCCTTGGGTCTCCCCGAGTTCTAATCCACACAACAAGGGCATGATTATAGTAATCCCACATATATATGTCACCGCTACCGCAATCCAACAGATATGTGTGACGAACGGCCTAGTAACAGACAGTTAACAGTGTAGCTCCTCTTTATTACCATATATCACAATTCCACACTGTAGTTCCACAAAAGCCAATCTTCAATAGCAGTGTATGACAGCAATATATAAAAGTAGTTTACTCCACAGATCACAGTTCACAGTTTAAGCAGTAACTTCCAAAGACAAATATCATAGTGTTAAACCTCCTGGGGCAGTTCACAGTTAATCACAGTATCTTAGGGCCTAGTCCACCCAATTTTATTTAGGCAGGGAAGAACGCAGGGCCTTGGTTGCTAAGGGAGTTTCGCTCCACCTTAGGGATGTTGGCACAACTTGATGTTAAGATTTCCAGTGGTCCAACTGGTTTAAGCTTTAATCAGTGAAAGGCCAGGGACAACAATCCCAGCCAAGCTCAAAACTTTCCCAGATTTTAAGCATTTCCAACAGCAGTGGCAGCAGCACCTTAGAGGAGTCTAGGCCCGTCTCTTGGCCTCTTCCACTCACATGACAGGTGGCAAATTCATGTCAAAGCCACCCCCCATGATTTCTCTCTCTCCTGCCAGGGTCCTCTTGAGGTTCCCCGAAACCCTTGCATGGTCACAGATGATGATCTTTCTGTCCCTTTGGCTTCCCCTTATGAAACCTCTGCATAATACAATGTTGCCTGCAATTTTCCCTCCCAACCAATCTCAGCAGTTTCCTGTTGTTCAGCAAATGTATCTTATGCATCCTGAGGGCAACTCTAACTCTGAGGTATAATCCTGAATTAAATTCTCTTTTCATTTGTGGTCTTATACTCCAATCTAGTGACCAAAGTGGGAATATCAACCCCATCTTGACATTAATGAATGATTCCCCAAATAATACTTGCCTACTGCTTTTAATCAATCCCTTTATGAGCACATGAATGTGTGAGTGTAGTTTTTCACTCTACAACACAGGTCACACTCTTTGGAACTCGTTCATTCTCACTCTCTCTATGTCCACCATGTTTTCTTTTATTCCTTCCCTCTTAACCTCTATCCTCTTGCATTTTCCTGTTTCACCGTCCTTTCTGTCATGTAAACTCTCCATCTCTTTCATTTTCCCTAGTCCTTCCTCTTTTCATCTCTTTTTTACCTTTTTTCAATATTCCCTATACAACATTCCTCTCTCATCACCTTTTGCTCCAGTAGTAAGTGAATCCTGTATTTCGAACTAACTTCATACTTGTTCTTGTTTCTAGCCTAGTCTTTTTTGTCCATCTGGGCTTTTTTACAAGCCTCCCTTTAGATCCTGCAGCCAGAGAGTCCACAATTTAAAACTGATTGCTAGTTTCAGGGAGCTTCTCTTACCAGCTCCATTACTGCTCCACTTTGTTACCTAATCATCTAATGTTGACTTCCCTTTTTTGGTGCAGTTGGTGGGTCCACTATTCCAAACCAACTAGCCCCTTCTCCTGGTCTATGACTTTCAGGTTCATGGCCCCAGTCAAAGGTGCTTATATGTTCATGTTCTCTGTTTTATAGTCAAAGTATGCACATTTACTAAATGGTTGTCTTTTGGAGGGTTTTATGTGTTTGCAAAACCATTTAGCACCATTCCGTTGGCCTAGGCATACCTACACGAAATGCGTCCACAAGCACATAGGAATATAAATACAGTATTTAGAAACATTTCAGTTTCAAGGGAACCAGGTTTATTCATAGAGACCTTGGTGCTAAAAGAAGAAAGACATAGCGGCACATTGTCCTGCAAGAAAACGCTGCAGACTAGAATGAAGGTTGTAGAAAAATGTCATCAGCAGCAGGGTGATAGGAGACCTTGACAAGGCATATTCACGCAACTAGCGGGCAATGCAATGAAAGTGTCCTACAAAAGTACATTGCAAAAAATCAAAATAAAAAAGCTATATTTAATCCCTTACATCTCAGTAAAGGAATCTATTATTGTTTGCTTAAAACATTCATGTAACAAAGTCAGACAAAAAAGTATTGTGTAGCAGAATCGCAGATCAGAAAAATGAGTCATTTGACAATGCTATTGATCTTGAGCTCAGAAAAAAGCAGAAAAGTTTTTTTTTTCTTTTCAAATTTATGTAGCCAAATGTAAGAAATTATATGTATGTAACAGATCATCAGTATAATACTGTCAAAGTCACGTACCTCAGGCTGTGGCTGTAGGAACATAGCCTGAAGAAGATGCTAGAGCATCCATAGGTGGGGCCCCTTAACAACCCTGGGGCAGCAGCTAAGTCAACCTGGGGCAGCAGACTTTAAGAACTGTGTCTGTGATCCAAACTAAGAAACAAGCGTGGTTATACATGGCAGGGTCAGCAACAGGGCTTGGCACGTGACATGGTTGGACATCGCAGGGTTTGCCTCAGGGCTTAGCACTTAGGGGGTTAAGGCATGGCAGGATCGGCAACAAGGCCTGGCACCTGATGTGGCCAGACAAGGCAGGATAAGCAACATGGTTCTGTAATAATAGACAGGGCTTTAGGCTGAAAAGCATGCACGCTGAAATATGATCAGTGGTGTGCTGGCTGCTGAAGGGTTTTGTTTTTCCAAAACTTGATTTTGGAAGACCTGCACCTGAGTCAAGCTAATTTTCACAGATAGTAAAAGGAAATCAAATTGGTTGCTTCTTTTCTCACTTGATCATACATTGAAAAAAAGGTTTTAGCTGGAGTTTCCTCTTTGCTACATTATCTTCAAAAGCAGGCCAGCATTTATGACCCAGGAGGTAAGGGCACTGGCCACAGACTAGAGGGCAGCTGGTATAAGAAAACAGATTTAATGTACAGCTCAGTCGAAGTATATTCCCAAATGCATGGCCCAGGCACCTCCATCTGTCCAAACACAGAATATTCCAAGTAGATGCCAGGACTTGTAAAACATTTATTCTATCATTTAAAAGAATTCAACTTGATCCTTGGCCCCACATGGAGGAATACGCTGGTTCCCCTAATATTCTATCCCTGGCAAACAGAAGGCTCATGGTTGTGGTGCCATGCATGCAAGAGAAGGACAGTTGATGGAATAAATATGAAGTTTACAAGGGCATGCAATGTGTTATCTGGGAGTTTGGGTTTAGTTGTAGG
This sequence comes from Gastrophryne carolinensis, assembly GCA_027917425.1. Taxonomy (NCBI): domain Eukaryota; kingdom Metazoa; phylum Chordata; class Amphibia; order Anura; family Microhylidae; genus Gastrophryne; species Gastrophryne carolinensis. The sequence continues at coordinate 256,607,240 of CM051235.1, forward strand.
ATTTCGAAAATTAGATCTCAGTATTTCAACAGGAGGATGACATAATTCAAGGTGCCAGCCTGTGGTTGGGCAGAAAGCAGAGCAGAGGACATGGAGACACTGGATCACATATTGGGAACATAGACCAGGAATACAGATGGACCAGAGGCATGCATCAGACATGTGATCTAAAAAAACTACTAGGAAATACTAGGAACACAAAACAAAATCATGGACCTGTAATGAACCAGGCACAGAGAATTTGGACCACTAACCACTTCAAGTGTTCAAGACAAATGCAGTAGAACCACATACATTGAGGTGTTCACTGGTTAGAGATCTCATTGTACAAGTTAAAGAACATTTTCAGCCTGAAACAAAAAAACGCTATACTCACCATGTGTCCCACGCAGGCTATCACTGATAGTGTGATGCCAGAGAACTTACCTGATAGCTGGATCCATTGCCCATGCTGGCAGCCCTATGACGTGTCTCTTCTGTCTTTTCTGACACAGAGATGCCCCCTTACCACCATCAGTCACAGTGAGCTGGCACACCCCACTCCATTCACTGCGATAGAAATGGGTGTGTAAAGACCTAACACAACCCTTTGCAGTGAACAGAGAGGGGGCATTCCAGCTCACTGTGACTGATGGCGAAGTGGGGGGCGTCTCGGTGGATCCAACTATCAGGTAAAATCACAATAAAATATATTTAGGTTCAAGGTATATAAATACTTTTTCAAGGAACTGTATTATCATTAACTACTTTCCTAAGCTAAGGATCAGTATCTCTGTTATATTATGAGGGCAAGGACTCCATATTTTATTTTATGTTTGAGTTGTGTTTTACCAGAAAGGGTTCATTTAGAATCAGCAGCTTAGAAAATAATAAAATAAATACATAAATCATACGTTTTCCCCTTTTTATTAGGTTTTGCTTTATTGTTTTAAAACCCAATCCTTTGGGATGTTTAACCTACAGTAATTTGCGATCTTAGAATAATGCTCAACATACTCATTGTGTATAATTGAGTATAATGATTATCAAGGGCAACATCTGTCGGTTTAAAAAGCCTGAATGAACTGAATCATACAAAATATGTTTTGTACCATAAGAAATGTCATAAATAAATTCTTGTATGATAAATATTCAGACTCAGAAGAAGTATGTTAAAGCTGGTGAAACGTGTAAGCTCAAATATAAAAAAACAACATACAGTATATGAATAAAAAAATTCTTATGATATACAGAAATTGAAGTGAATGTTATGTATTGATGTAGTATTGTACAACGAAGCTATAATGTACACGTGTGCATTAAAAAACTATCCTTATAATGAGAAATTATGTTTTAAATAATTAGGGATACATTTTCTTTTGAGTATACGGGGTTATGGCTGCTTCTGTCCTTAGTAAAACCGTGCTGGTTGTCACTTATAATATTATGCATAGTTACATATTCGTGTTCGTAGTCCCTTAATAGCCCCTCAAGCTATTTTCCTACAATGGATTTTAAACTTACAGGTCTGATAAAGTATAGATAAAGGATTAATAAAAAAATAGAAATATTAGTTATAAAATGCTTTGCGTTTAAAACCTTACATGGAGTAACGTGGCATTTATTTATTTGCTTAATGTATTTATACATTTATACATTATTACATAGTGAAACTATAGTAAATATCAAGTTTCACAGTCAGTGAATCTTTTTTACTACCCAATATTAAAGTTTTAAAGTGGACCAAAACCCAGGATTTTGACTATCCTGGGCTTTGGTCTTTTCCCCCTTGGCGCCCCCCCCCCCCCCCGGTGTGAAACCCCCAGGTCGCCCGATCTCACTAACCCTTCCCTGGTCCTACGGCGCATAGGGGGATGCTCATCCAATTAGCGTGCTCGCATCCACTCAAGCCCCTTTCTTCCAGGAGCTCGTCTAATACGAGCAGATCCCAGTGTGCTGGCGGTCGCATCCCCTGCTACCCTTTATCAGGGAGCGTGCCCGGCCATTCACAAATGCCTGGAGCAGCCACGCTCCCTGCTAAAGGGATAGCAGGGATGCGGCTGCTGCTCGTGCATGTGCCGTTGGACCAGGAACGAGGTGAGTTTTCGGGCGACCTGGGGGGGTTCACACAGTGGGTGCCCGTGGGGAGCAAGTATGCCTGCCCTGGAGTCTCATAGACTCCGGGGTGAGTTTTGGTCCACTTTAAAGTGTTTAATACAATAATTTATGCAATTATAAACCCATGACATTTTCTATTTTCTTTCATACACTCCTTTCATTTCACGCCTAATTTCACTAGTATACTGTCTGTTAGATCTACAGTACCTTCATTCAGATTTTCAATACATAGATGTAGACCTTGATTCAGAAAACTTGCCTTAAATATCTATAATGAAAAATTACATGCCATGTTTCAAATAAGTGTAGTATGCCATAACATGTATAGTAGACCTCAACTATTCCCTGCTCACCAGTTTCCAACTGGACACATGTTGCACATACAGACTACTGGGGTTGGACAGCAGGGGTCATATGGTAGTGGATTCTATGGGCCCCGATACGTTCTATGTGGAGCACACAATTCTTTCACTCTCTTACCAGTGGCGTGCTTTGCCACCACGCAATTCATGCAACTGCATGGGGCCCGCATCTCTCAGGGGCCTTCCAGAACTCTGCTGAGTGAGCACTGGGAGTGGCTGGCATGTAATAGTGGTGTAATACCGGTGATGCTGTCAGTTCTGAGGTTACATGAGAAAGAAAGCAGCTTCTCTCTATCATTTGTTCCGCTTTATTATTGTATTTTGTCATATAAAAATCCCTTTGATTAGGGCGCCCAGAAACAACTTTGCATGGGGCCCCAGAAAAGATAAGCCTGTCTCTCTTTCTTGGGACCTAGAGAGAGTAAGAGGAGACTTGGAGGCCGATTCATTAATAGCGACAGATGAGCGCCAGTAGCGTGATTTTCACAGCGCCAGCTAGTATTCGCTGTGCTTGGCCGGGGTTTGCTTGTTGACAGCGACTCAGTCGGTGTGCGGTAATGTTGAATACGGGCTTAGGGGTCGCTGTTTCACAGGTTCCGCTTGTATGGGTGCGCCTGACAGCGAATGGCCAGAGCGAACGGCTTGCTGCAGATTCATTAAAAAATCACGCTCAAAAATTTCTCGCGCTGTGAATTCCTTATTTAAACCCCAGAGCGCTGGCGGCGATGTGTGTAAAGTAGTTTTTAACCCCCAAACAACCATTTTTTTTTAAATGTAAAAATTATACAAGTTTTTATAAACATTTTGTAATATGAATACATTAATATCAGACCTGTAATATCAATTCTGCACAATTTTTTTTTTTTTTTTTTTACTTTAAAAAAAAACCTAACATTGCAGAAGTGGTCAAAGAATTTTTTACATTAAAAAAAAAAAAAAAAACAGTAATAGCAATTAATTATGATTATTTAAAGATTGCTCCATTGAAATGCATTGGACCACGCCAGGGAGCGCCAGGTCATACCTGTCGCTGTGATGGGATTAGCAGCGGCGCTGTTCGTTGCAGTCGGCTACATGATGAATCCCGCGCTAGCTGACGCTGTCGCCGGCGCTAGCCTCATTTAGCGTGATAAATGCGTCATTGTGACCGCCGCCGGGCGTACTTGATTCGGTAGCCGCCGATAGCTGGCGGTACCTGGCGCTCGTCAGACACTACCTGGCGCTAGCCCTTGATAAATAAGGGCCTTGCTGTCTTGCAGTACTTCATGCTTTACAAGTCAATGATTAGTCTGGCTTTCCCTATTAGGCTTAACAACTGCAGCTGAACCCCCTCTTTTTAGAGCACTTCCATAACACACATTTGGCTGTGATCCTCTGGATTAGATCCACCTCAGTTTCTTACACAGGTTCAACAAATGAATTTAGCAGTGATCCTCTAATTGTGATCCAACCCAATTCCATTATCATTCTTAGGCTTTTAGAATCCTACATCATTCTCCATAGCTACTTTTATAATAATCCCTCTAGATTTGGGTTTTACAATGATTTTTCATCAAGTATCAGTTTCTCAAGCAATACCTGGGTACTCTGTATTGCTTGTTAGTCACTAAAATGCACACAACATCCCCTTTAAGTGTATGAAATGCACAAACATGCATTTAAAGTTTGGTAAAGTATTAATGGAACAGATCAGGTTGGAGCACAGATTCGTCTGTAGCCATGCCGAGTGCCACCTGATCTCGCATACCCTTGGTTGGAAACCTCTGCTGTAGACTATAAGCCTATTTTATTTTACTCCCTTTTACCTAATTCGCTTATCTGCTATGTTTTTGTCTATTAGCATAAACTTCAGTTGGATACTTCATGTTAACATCTAGAACTTACCCTTTGTCTTGAGCACCTTTTTGGGGTGAGATTTGCTTTGACAGGTGGATATTTTGGTCACACTGTAAACTATGGTTCTTTCTACATTGGCCCAGCTACTGTAGATAAGAGATTCTCCAAGGAGGCTACCTTCTCCCATTATATACAGATGATGTCCTACCCAAGAAACATCACTTTCTCCATCATCTTGTATAGCATTGTCTATTTGAAATGGCAGGCAATACATACCCTATGAAAAAGCCAACTCTTTTAAAGTGGACCAACACCCACCGCTGATCGGCCCGGGAATCTATAAGATTCCCGGGCCGATCAGCTCCCTGCCTGCGGGGCACCCCGATCGTGTGAAACCCCCCAGGACGCCCGCAAACCCTACCTGTTCCTCATTCCAACGGCGCATGCGCGGGTCGCCGCCGCCTCTCGCGCATCCCTCTAGCAACGCCTAGAGATGCCTCAAAGAAACGGGGAGGCCGATTCATTAATAGCGCCAGGTAGCGACAGATGAGCGACTGTAGCGTGATTTTTTCAGCGCCAGCCAGTATTCGCTGTGCTTGGCCGGCGTTAGCTTGATGACAGCGAATCAGTCGGTGTGCGGTAATGTTGAATACAGGCTGGGGGGTCGCTGTTTCACAGGTTCAGCGTTGTATGTGAGCGCCTGACAACGAATGGCCAGAGCGAACGGCTAGCTTCATATTCATTAACAAATCACGCTCCGAATGTGCTGTCGCTGTCCATTCCTTGTTTAAACCCCAGAGCGCTGGCGGCGATGGGTATTAACTAGTTTTTAACCCCTAAACAACCATATTTTTTGAATGTAACATTATACATGTTGTTAGAATCATTTTGTAATATGAATACATTAATCTCAGACCTGTTAGATCAATTCTGCACAAATTTTTTTTAATCCTAACATTGCAGAAGTGGTCTCTGAATTTCTGACATTAAAAAAAAAAAAAAATTAATACCAATTAATTATGATTAATTATAGATTGCTCCATTGAAATGCATTGGACATCGCCAGGGAGCGACAGCTCATACCTGGCGCTGTGAGGGAATTTGCAGCGGCGCTGTTCGGTCCAGGCGGCTTCATGATGAATGCCGCGCTAGCCGTCGCTCTCGCCGGCGCTAGCCTCATTTTGCTTGATAAATGCGTCATTGTGAGCGCCGCCGGGCGTACTTGAGTCGGTAGTCGCCGTTAGCTGCCGCTACCTGGCACTCGTCAGACACTACCTGGCGCTAGCCCGTGATAAATAAGGGCCTAAATTTGACTCACTTTCTGACACAATTACAACCACTGAACCTGGTCTGCCACTCCAACAAAAGGAATTGTGGATGGCCTGAAGAAGTCGCAACACAGCAGTCAGAGGTATATTGATATCCAAACGGAATATGTAGAATAACTGTGAATGTTCTATTTTTTATGGTCAAAGCCAAGAACTTATCAGCATCCCCTCATATAACTCTTTCTTTATGTTTCACGTTAACTCAATAACAGATCTTCTTCCAGCCTCCTTTATATTTCTGTGTATGAAGAGCTGGCTACATAACTTTCCAGGGAAACCACATTCCATCAACCCACAATAGGTAATCCTGCCAGTAGATAACTCCCAGGTCTAGACTAGTGTACTGCAGCAATGTCTAAAGCAAGGTTAATTTTTTGGCTATAAGTCCTCAAACTCTAAGCCAAGAAGGAGCAACTCACTGTATGTGAGATTTAAAGTGGACCTCCAGTCAAACACTTATTAAATTACTCCCCTAAAACCCTTCTGTGGCAATCAGTGACATAAGCTTATTGAGACGGATTAACATGCAGATGTTTGGAATAGCAGGTAGAAAAGCAGGTAGATTCTGCAGTCGTAAACATGCATGGCAGCGGCCATCTTGTCACACACATGAAGAAGCTGAACCAAGTTTCTCAGGCAAAATTTCCTCATAGCTCTGTGCAATTATTTCTTATTTCCAGTCACCTTTGTAATGACTCACCTTTGAACAAAATACATTTTGCGGCCACCGTGGCCATAGAGATATATTGTAACAGCTTTCCTCACACAGATTGCCTTTGCTACATTAGCAAATGAGCACATTAATTCAGTGTTTGTGTGTGAAAAACAACAGGCAAGCTTCTCCTTGCTTCTGAGGCATATATCTCTCTCAGTCAATTGCTGCTGGAACTGCACCCCCCTAATGTCATGGACTTCTCATCTGAGAAATCCCAATAGTACTGTAGTAAATTACCAGAATTAGACTGAGAGACAGAGACAGATATGTGGCAAACCATGTTTAATAATAACAGTGAGAACACACCAACCAAGCTGCTATATACATTTATACACATAGATAAACCAGGAATCATGAAACACACTTTTTGCTGTGAAGTCAGAAAACATACGTGCTAGGAGTCCAAAGTCCAACAATGGCTATGACTGAGGCTAAGGCAGAAGTCCTGGGTACAGAGTACAGAGTTCAGGTTACAGAGTTCCAGGGTTCAGGTTCAAAAGACAGATTAATGCTGATCTGCTGAGGCCATGTATTAATCAGATTATATAGGCCAGGAAGTCCCACAGGTGCTGCCTGATTAACACACCTCAGCAGGACAGAGCCATCTGCTGGTGGAGCAGCATAATGCAGGGGAAATCAGGCTGTGGAGGAATCCAGACCTGACACCTAATTCTCATGTATAAGCAGGAATATCAGGTGTGTGGCAAGATGGCCGCCCCCATGTAATTCATGACTGATTCATCTTTATGCCATTCCACAGCATAGGTTTGGGGTTAAGCACTCTCAAACTACCTATCATAAGAAGGGAAGCTTTACTAAACTTTCTTCTTTGACTTGAGGTCCTCTTTAAGAACATGAAAATATTACGTTCATCTTTCCAGCAAGATCTGACATTAATTTGCTTTAGCAGACCACTATAAAGTTACTGGGCAGCAGTCAGACAGGACAAACATGCATTATACTCATTGATAAGCTTAATCGAATGCTATCTACATTTTGTCCTGGATCTGAGAATTCTTGAGTTTGTATAATGCTGAAATCCTTTCAACCATGGCACCACTTTGGTTTTACAGAATGCAGACACCAGTGCTACATGAAAATAATGAATGCCGGTGGGATATAATTCTAGGCCAGAAGCAAAGTCAGCCGCTTTTTTGTGCCATTAAGTGAACCCCTGCCATGCTGTTTGGCCTGATGGGATTTACACTGCTGTGGAGAAGAGCAAACACAATGCCAGGTGCAATCAACGTATCTGTCCGGCCTGGTCTGCCAAGGTCAAAGATGAATTAGGAGAGAATAAGCTTGCTTTATGCTAGCTTTGGGTTGGATAACAGAACAGCTGACTATTTCCTGCATTAACTTTTTCAGAGCCAGACCTTGTTTAGACCTAGGTACATACTAATCAATTACATTTTTTTTTTGGGGGGGGGGGGGGGGGCGATGCTTTTATTAAATATCAGTTTAACATTTTTAATATATACATTTTTAATATATAGGCTAATAGTCATCCTTATATATATATGGTGTTCTCTAAACAATAGGACAAACCAAAATCATATCAGAAGAAACTGTACTTAGCTTCTTAAAGGAGGACTATCATGAAAAAATGGTCGGATGATAAAAGCCCATGTTAATATGCTGGATAGCAAGGGAAAGGGTCACTTATACACACGGCTTTAAGAAATATCCAGTCAGGCTTGTTTCTTTCTTTTAAGGGAAGGAAGAGGAAATCAGGGTGACATGCTCTTTCACCCCTGATATACTCAAACCTGGATCCCCTGGATTTTACTCCTAACCACTTGACAGGAGTTTTATTCAGTTCAGGTGTATAAATGACTCTTCCTCTCATTAACCAACATGTTTATAAGAATTATTAAAATTTCACAATTTTGTGATACACCTCTTTTAAAATCTATTACCTCCTTCAGCAGGGCCACCATCAGGGTAGCGCAAGCATTATTCATGGGAGCAACAAAAACACTGCTTGAATGGGACCCAGTTTGGGCCTGTAAATACACATTGAGATGACACACTTAAAGTGGACCAACACCCACGGGTGATCGGCCGATCACCTCCCTCCCCGCGGGACATCCGAGATCGGGATGTCCCGCGGGGTGAAACCCCCCCAAACACCCCAAACCCCCTTCACCTTATCTTCAGCGGCGGCCGGCCGCCACCGCCTCCCTCGCGCCCCTCTAGGCGTGCGCGCGCCCGCGCTGGCCGTCTGTGAATGGCCGGCGCGGGCGCGTCAAGAGGGACGCGCGGGAGGCGGCGGCGGAGGAGCCGCTTGCCCACGACTGTCAGATTGCTTGTCCGTCGGCGCTGGGAGCGGGGAGAGGTGAGTTTTTCGGGTGATCGAGGGGGTTTCACACCGAAGTGGACCAAGACCCACGATAGTCAAAATCCTGGGTGTTGGTCCACTTTAAGGAAGTAATACTTTTTAAGTAGTTTGGAGGTTCACATTCAGATTCACTTCAGGAGTATGGTTGATCAATGACACCAGTTTCCCATTGTGGCCCGGGTACACCTTTATCAATGACCATGCGCACCTCTAGGTAGTGGCTCTTCTGCAGGTGGTGGTGCTCAATTAGGGTCCACTCGCAGCACTTGTCTGCTTAGATCGTTCTCTCTTTCTGTCACTGCTATAGCTTCCTCCTTCCTCCCACCTAGGTCTCTTCCAGGCGCCCCTTTACAAAATCAATGAGCCTGGTTAATCTGCTTATGAACTTAGCTTCACTCTTCTGCCATCTTCCTGCCCAGCTCCTTGCCAGTCAAGTCGCATTGAGTGAGTACTGTCTGTCTGTCCAGGCAATTTATTCCCCAGATGCATGACCTGAAGCTTCACTGTAGCTTAGCCTCTACTTTCCTCTAGATTCTGGACTCAGGATTGAGTTTTGGGTGCTGGACAGTAGTCTCCTGTGACCGCTCCTTACAGCATTGTGACCGCAATCAGAGTCACCATGTTCAGACACAACAAACATCCACTACTGGCACAACAACACAACACAAGATTAATGTCCCTTTTTTGATTGCTTCATTAATACTATTTTGGACTTTCTGAGAGATGAAACATATTTCTTTCTACAGCTGACCCACCGGGGACTTTGGTGCCAGAATCAATCTCCTCTTTCTCTGTAGTTGACCTTTTTTGCCATTTTGACGACTGCAAGCCTGCTTGTTAGGAGTTAGGTGTTCGGATGGCCAGTCAGTTGAATGTCTATGTAAATATAAATGATCAACATCTATAACATAAGAATGCCACCTATTACATGTACAGCTACACAGCCTTTATGCAAGCACCAAATACACTATATAATTTTAGGGGTGTAAAACACTATGTGGTTCTTGTTTCCCTGAAGAGAGAACTAACAAATAATATGTGATTTATAGCTTAATGCTCTTTTGAAATTAATAACATGGCTCTCACATAACGTAATTACTAAGCAACAATTCCTCACTACAAACATTAACACAGCATGTAAATGAAATTAATTTATATGCACTGTACATGCCATTGTGCACAACATAGAAGCCCTTTGGGTCACTGGATAGCAGAATAAATAACACAAATACCCCCTAGCTATTAAACACTGTGAGCTTGTTTATGTGTTTGGTTAATCTACATTTATGGATGCATTTACTTACCTCTTCCACAGGTTCTGCGTTCAGGGAGAAAGCAAATGGATTACATTACATAGAACATTTTTTAATAACATTGGAATATGTTCTTCAGTAGAAATGCTGTTAACAGAAATCTGTTTTTATGTGCAATAGTGCTGATTAAAATGTAGATGTTCATTTGGGAAACTACTTGCCATGTGGCCACTGAGAAGTCTAGACTTGATGAGTCCAGGGATAATACTCCTTTTTCCATTTATCATAGTGGTGGATATCAAAAATCAAAGCAAGACTAATTTGGGTAAATAGGTTTTGGCCGCCATATTAATAAGCTCAGAAGGGCATCCAGATTTATGGATTACTCTCCAATTCGCTGAAAACCCCAGACCATGTGACCATCCATGTGGGGGAACTGAGAAATAAACAGATGCTGCTTCCTTTTTGTACATGAATCCATGCAACTAAAAATATGATAAATAGGGTGGAGACGCATCAATGATGGGGCCCCCTGATATCATGTCTCCCCATGCAGCATTTTCCCCTGCAACCCATTTATTTACACCCCTGCCTTTCATTATGACAGGTTCTCAGGTCCATCCTCAGTCTCTGGTGTTCTAAGCTTTCTCACTTAATGTTTATAAAAGTCATACATCATATTCATATTTTCAGCGAGTGAGTTAATAACAGTAAATAAAGGAAAACAGATCTGTCGATATATGACATCCAGAGGTTTTTTGTTACTTTCTCAGTTTTTTGAACGTCTGCCCCCCATGTGTTTCACCTACTCAGTGTCATGAGGAAAGGAGAGGCTTAGTTGTGTTTCTTTTTAGCATGAGGAACATATGCCTTTTCTAAAGAGCTTTAAAAAAAAGTTTACAATTTAGCCTTCAATAGTATTTGCTGATATGCTTTTCATCTTCAGGGCAGCATCACCAGGCCAGTGAAAATAGCCATGTGGCAAAACAGTGCCCCTGAGCAGTGGGGTCCATGAAAAGGGATATTAAAAAAATGGTCCCTGTTATCATGCTCCCTGCATTTAATTTGGTCCTCTATGCTGCTCAGCAGTGACATAGCTGTCGCATAACACCTCAAGTCACTTTTCTGAGCTGCTGTGGAGGACAGGGATTAGCCACCACCTTGAGCCCCATGTGACCTTTCTGTACTGTCACCACCTGGAGCCCCACTAGAGGCCACTGTGCTTTGGGACCTGTGTCGGGGGCTTTATCAGCTTCTTTACAGTTCAGCAATAGATCGCACATGCTGCGCTTCTGTGTCCCAGTATTTCAATGCCCATGCCTGATGTTCCATCTGGTGACCAACTCCTTTTTTCCCTATCTCACTTCCTTCCTCCACCTTTCTCTTTCCCCCCCCCTTCCTCTTACTCAATGGTATATATATCATGATATATATGGTATACGTGATACCTGAGGCAGCCCTGTGATATAAAGGATAGAGGCTGCGGTGGTTGTAAGAGGTGCAGTAGGAGACCAGTATATGGAGGGCACATGGCCGGTGTCAGCAGGTGGCAAACCCTGTGAATTGCAGAGGTCCCAAAGCCAGAGGATGTAGCTAATCAAGTGTGAGGAGGCCTTACTGTTTATGCTTGAGTGACACCCTATGTGACCACCTGCCTAGTTACAGCATAACAACGGGGGCCCACTATGAATTTTGCTATGGGGCACCATGAATCCTATGTAAGCCCCTGCTCTTCCCTACCTTCTTGCTCTTCTCCTCTTCATTTTATATATCTTTCTCTTTCTTTCCCTTCTTTTCTTTATTCCTCACTTCCTTCTCTTCCTCCATCCTTTCTCTTTTTCCTTTCTTCCTCCTTTCATCCCTTTCTCCTCTGTCTCTCATTTCCTTCTCTCTATTCTTACTTCCCTTCTATATTCTCTTCTTATTTCTTTCTATCTTTCTCCCTCATTTCCCTATATTTTTCTTTCCTTTCTCTTTTCATTCATTCTCACACTTTCTATCTCTCTAATACAAATGATTTATCTTCCCCTTTTGCACCTCATGTGTTCCTGTTCTCTTTATTTCTCTATCCCTCTTTTCTACCTTCCCTCTCCCCATTCTATGTTCCCTCCCTTCTTTTATTCCCTCATGTCCCTCTTTTGCGCACCCTTAATTTATGTACTTCACTTTCTTTCTTCTTCTAGCCATTTGGGTGGAGTTATTTTGAAGGAACTGGTGAAGCACTTTGCAAGTAAATGACCTAGAGGGAGTACATCCCTATAACAAGCAAAGCAGAAAAAGGTCCTGACTGGAGCATAATAGCGTATAGTGTGGTGCATCCCTTTAAGGCAATTATTTTAGAATAGGGTTCACAAAGAGCTGTGCATTACTGAAAGAGCAGGTCAAATAAGGTGACAGAGAAAAAAAGTGGAGTAGGGTCACTGAGCGGGGAAACAAATATAGTATTCAATAATAAGAAAAGGCCATACAATGGACTCTAAAAGAACAGAGTGCCATGATGCAAAAGAGAATAGCGATGGAGACTATAGTAAATAATATGGTCATGGTAAGGTTTTCTGGATGACACAAAGGCATTTTCCTCTTGGTTCCCCTTGAACCATTGATTCGCTCTGCCCTCCATGTTCTTTCCAGCAATTTCTTAGATACCAGTCCCTGTTTTTATTTAAGTTCCTATAGCCAGGAAATCCTTGGCCAGTCCTGACCAATACATACATATGTATGCAAGATTTATGCATATAATCCCAGTGGATTGATTAATAGCACAGTTCCCACTGCTGAAAGTTAAATGCTTTTTATGTTAAAAGTAAACTTTTCTTTAAATGAATCTTCCAGAATTTCATATTAAAAGGAGAAATAATAACCCATGATTTTGTATGCTTTCAGGCCATTTTGAAATCAAATGGCGAGATGAATGCTACAATATCACTTTTTAGCCACAGAATGGTGTAAAATTATGACTCTCGATGGACAGCGCGGCATAAAACAAGAATGCCTTTATTACTGGAGGCGAGGATGTGACAGGCCTGATGGATGCCACTTTCAGTCTCTACTGGGTATCAGCCTACTGCCACACTTATTTCGCCACTGCTAATAGATGCCGCAATTTCGACTAGCCGTCACTTAAAATGTGTCATTTCAAAGGTAAGTAAAATGTCCTTTACATTTGTATCTCTTTCTCTGACTGAAAAATGAAGGCAAATGGTGTGTTTTATATGTGACCACCCAAAAAATGGGCAGTTTTATTGGCAGCTTAAAGGCAACATCGACCTGTTGAAGAGATTTCAGGCACAAATTTTAAGGCTAGATTTATATATTTTGACACTCTCCTCCTCTAGACCAACTAAACCCAATCTCAGAATCAGAGTTCTGAAAATCCTGGCACTTAAGTCAGCCCTGCATCTCTCTTCCTTCCAGAGACAGGGGGGCAACAGTTACTGGGCCCGTGTAAGGATGGGAAAAATATGTAGGCTCCAGGTTTATGTGAGCCCTTGGGCACATGTCTGATATATTGCCTGAAATATTCACCTACTTATTAAATAAGTGAATAGAACTTATTAAATAAACCACTTTTCCAGTGTCTCAGTCCTTCATTTATAATTGAAGCTCCATTACACTTTAAAAAGTGAAGCAACAGCCACCAAATATGACCCCAAATATAAATCAGAGTGAGAACATATCTCATATCCGAATATAAATGCACAGCGATCAAGTGGATCCTCCCCAATCCCTAAATATTAGTGGCAGATAGAGTGGCAGTAGTGTGCGATTCACCCCCGGACCTCAAATTAATATGCAGAGCATATGTAGTTCTCAGGGTCCAACTCAAATATTATTATGCAGAGCATGAATAGATACCCCAACCCAAAAATAAATATGCAGCATGCAAGCAGTTCCCACTGCCCAGTTGGAAAATCACTATACAGAGCATGAATGTATCCCCACTGCCCCAAAAATAAATATGCATTCTGCGAGCAGGACCCATGGTCCAAAGTGTAGAGTACAGGCTGGGAAATCAGCCTCCATCCTCGATGTGGTATCAGTAAACTACTTAGAGGCTGATTCATTACTAACGCCAGGTATCGGCAGATGAGCGTCTGTATAGCGGCGTTTAGAGCGACCGCTAGTAGACGCTGTAAGCGGGTATCGGGCGTTGTAACAGAGCACCTCAGTCGCTGTAGTAACCTGGCCAGCATTGATGAATGTGATGTAGGTTTGGGCGCTGTAACACCAGTATAGCGCTGCAGGGAGCAATAGGTAGCGCCAGCTCAGTGCGACCGACTCTCGGCGCTCCACCCAATAATTCAAAAAAGGACACACGCACGGCGTCGGTGCTCTAAATCTGGTCGCTATAGCACAGAACGCCAGAGGCTGTGTGATTAAAGTCTGTTTTTGAACACATATCCACCAATAACAAAGTGAAAACACATGGAATGACATTGTTTTAACACTGTGACATTAACACTTTAGTGCCAGACCTGTAATGACAATTCTGCCTAAAAATATAAAAAGTCAAAAAAGTTTCTAAAAGTGTTTGTTTGCAGCCAGGAGAGGTCACAATGATTTGAGCAAAAAAAATAAAAAATGTCAAACACGCTTTTTAAACACAAGCAAATGAACGGCCATTAAAATGTATTGGAGAGCGACAGTGAGCGAAAGGTAATACCTGGCGCTCTGGAAGCCAGAGTGCCGGCGCTATGCACTGAGTAATAATACATGTGACGCTACATGGCGCTGTTAGAGGCACTCACCAGAATCGCTTTAATAAATGTGTTTTTTCATACAGCGCCTAGCGTTCACCAGACACTGCCTACGGCTACGAGGCACTACCTGCCGCTATGCCTTCAGGAATAACCCCTTTAGTCACTTTTCTCAGCTATGCAGAGTAAACCCTGAGTGCAGGAGAAAGCCGTCACACTCATTGTCAAACAATGAACAAGTGAAGTGAGGTGCATTGGACTCCAGCACCTGTCCAGGTTTTGCTGGTGCTGATGCTGACGAGGGGACAGCCTTCCAATCAATGCATTAAATACTCCCCTCCTGCTGCCTCCCAACCCTGCAGTTACTCACTTGCTCAACCACAAGCTCTCAGTTTGATGGGTAGGGATGAGCCGCCACAGTTAGAAGCCCAAAACTGGGCTGAAATAACTACCTTATTTTACATCCCCTCCGGTTGCTAAATCCTTGCCCCATGAGACCATCATTGACCACAGGGGTACATTGGGCGGGTACAAAGTGCAGTGGAAGCCCAGCCACAAACTGGTTGCTGCAGTTTTGAGGGGCAGCGAACTGGGAAATATGAAAGTAGGTGAGAGCTATTGTCCAGCCTTTATCAGCAGTAGATGTAGCGAGGCATCACTCACTGCTGTCTAGTTGACGGGGAGGCCGATTCATTAACAGCGGCAGGTAGCGACAGTTGAGCGACTGTAGCGGCATTTTCAGAGCGCCCGCAGGTAGTCGCTGTGCTTGGCCGTTGTTCGGAAGTTGATAGCGACTCAGACGGTTTGCCGCAATGTTGAATATTGGGTGAGGAGTCGCTATTTGACAGGTTCCGCACTGAATGGGTGCGCATGATAGCGACTGGTCAGAGCGACCGGCTTCCACCATATTCATTAACAAATCACCCTCAAAAAATTCTCGCGCTGTAAAATGCATGTTTAAACCCCAGATCGCTGGCGGCGATGGGTTAAAAGTAGTTTTTTAACCCCCAAACAACCATATTTTTGTGGCAGAAAAAGTAAATGGCAGAAGTGGTCACAGAATTTTTCACATTTAAAAAAAAAAAAATTAATAACAATTAATTATGAATATTTAAAGATTGTTCCATTGAAATGCATTGGAGCGCGCCAGGTAGGAGAGGTCATACCTGTCGCTGTTCAAGATCGGACGCTGGCGCTGTGGGCTGAGGCTGGAATAATGATGAATGAGTGGCTATCTGGCGCTATCTCAGTCGCTAAGCAGGATTGCCTTGATAAATGTGTGATTGTGGTGGGGAGCCGGCGTTCTCGTGGCGGGGCCCGTCATTACCGGCCGCTCACCAGTCGCTACCTGTCGCTATCCCTTGTTAAATAAGGGCCTAAATATTTGTTTAAATAGTCCATTCCCCTGTTTTTCTCCTGTTTCCCTTACCATTCATCCTAACCTCCTGATAAGATATTTTTTGAGGAGATATTACTTCCCTGCATCGCATGGATACCCTGTCCTGTCAAGGGAACTCAGAATACACCAGCAGGTGGGTATTTTTTTGGCCCCTCCAAATCAGCCTTAGCATGGGGGGTTAATTTGACTTGAGGTCTGCTTTAAATTCCAAAATAACAATTCTACCTATTCTAATATAATGATATAAACATGGCCTTTCGTTTAGAGGTTGCTTCTGTAATTCCCTCATGGAGGCATCATTTGATTTTATACCTCTCTTTTATTTTAGTAACAGGCAGGACGGGATCTCGTCTGTATGAAATCTGCCATTTACACCAATTACATCACCTATCAATTTGTGTTCCAGCTGCCAATTTGCATCTGAAAGACTTACACGACTCTAATTGGGCAGTAAGCAATATTTTTACGGGTCATCTTGCAGAGACTAGAATAAATGGGAAATATAACATATGTTCAGTTTAAAGACACGGCATCTGCCGCTATTGTTGTAGGGTACCTTTGGGAATTCCACCATCAATGCGGTTTATTCTATTTACAAAAGACTTTCGTTGCAAGGAACCTCCTCATAGACCTCACTCCTACTGAAACATTTTCCAGTCGGAGTAAACTGCAATAACCATTGTTCAGTTGAATTAAAACAATTAAAGCTTTTGCTATAATTTTGTTAAGAGCTAATATAGGCAATTTGTAGACGTGACTTTTTTAACATTGTACTGTTATTTAAAACACATGGAAGCATCTGCTCCAGATCTGCAATTCTGAAAAGACATATGCTTGCTGCTGATGCATGATGTACTTAAAGTGGACCAACACCCAGGATTTTGACTATCCTGGGTCTTGGTCCACTTCGGCGGGGCACCCCCGAACGGGGTGCCCCGCTGTGTGAAACCCCCCCGAACCCCCCGAACTCACCTCTCCCCGCGCCGATGGACAAGCCGCGGACAAGCGGCTCCTCCACCGCCGCCTCCCGCGCGTCCCTCTTGACGCGCGCGTGCCCGCGCCGGCCACTCACAGACGGCCGGCGCGGGCGCGCGCACGTCTAGAGGGGCGCGAGGGAAGGAAGATAAGGTAAGGAGTTTGGGGTGTTTGGGGGGGTTTCACCCCGCGGGACATCCCGATCTCGGATGTCCCACGGGGAGGGAGGTGATCGGCCCGGGAATCTTATAGATTCCCGGGCCGATCACCCGTGGGTGTTGGTCCACTTTAAAGCTGGCCTAAGTCCCCCTAGCATCTTTATATGTCAACAAATGTTCTGTATGTGGCACCCTAACCCACCCCTTAGTACCGCTGCCACCCTTTACTCTTGAAGCTCTGTCAGACTTGAATCCAGGAAATAGCTTCACAGTGCAGTACTGTATGCTCCCTATTAAAAAAGGTTTGGCTCTTGCTGCTCCCAGATCTTTAAGCCCAGGTCTCTAACCGCCAGCCTACCTGGAAATTTTGTCACTCTCTTTTACCTAACTCTTAGAGTTAGGACTGCACCCCACAGAGGCACCTTGGCGCTTGGTGGTGCAGCTTAAGCCTACTTATGCAGATGTGTGTGACCAAGCCTCTGTTTTTAACCAGATTTAGAGACAGTTTCAAGGTTGGTCTGCAAGCTAACAGGGTTGAGTGCCATGGCTCCTTTAAGACTTTTGTACCCTCTTTAACATGAAATGTCTTGTTTGTCATTTTGGTGTACTCAATTTTTTTAGATGAAATATGTGCAAAGAAATATATATTGTTTTTTCAATATGTAGTATTTTTTGGAAAAAAATGTAAGTATAAAGTCATATTGCATATAAGAACCCTATTTCTCCCTGTTATAAAGGTACATATGTATTAGTAGACACCCTTTCCTACCCAGGAGACTCCCCCAAACAGAGCTTTAGTTAATTTTCAGATAATATACAACTGCTATGCGCACCTTGCAGTTTTTCAAGAAAAACAACACTTTACATTTGAAATACCCAAAACAAACGTATATATTCTCTAGAGGAACACACCTCAAGCTTTTTAGGCGTACCAGGCTTGTTGACGTGGGCACAGTTTTCAGGAAGTAATCCCTCAATAAATTATTTGGTTGCACAGGGTTTCGATAAAAGAAAGAATAAAAAATCTGAATAAAAGCCACATATTCCTAATAAAAACTATATGCAAACAAGAAAAAAACATGTTAAATATGAAAAAGCAAGGTCCCCGAACAGAACAATACCCAACATGCATAGTTACATTCAAGAGTTAAACAACCCTTTACTTTTGAAATACCCACCATAAATCATATATTCCCTGAAAGTACACACATTAAGACTTCTAAGTGTACCCAGCTTGTTGAAGTGCGCTGATCTTTCTGGAAGTAATCTCTCAAAGAAGTCTTTGGTTGCACGGGGTTTACCTAACGATTGGATAAAAAAGCAGTATAAAAACACATTTTCCTAAAATATCAATATGCAAACACCAGAAGGGACCATCCCATCCAAGTAATGACCAGGGCCAAAGCCGCCTAACTCCCGAAAGCAGACGAGATCGGGCACATTCAGAATGGAGTGGCCGTAGACCCAAAGGAACATCAGTTCTCCTAAAGAACACAGTGACTACCAAGGAAAAAACTTCCAACACCTGTTCAAGGAATGCAGAACCCTTTCCTCAGCGTTGCTAGGAAGAAGGCAGGAAGGAAGAAGAATATCTTGAAACAATGACATAAGACACCACCTTAGGCAGAAAGTCCGACTTCAGGTGGAACACCACCCATCCTGGTGTATCTCAAAGAAAGGGGGCTAGATAGACAGAGCCGCCCGCCAGACACACGTCTGACCGAAGTAACAGCCACCAGAAGGACAAGCTGGAGAGTAACAGCCGGACAGCATCCTGAATAGGGCCAAGGGAAAAAACCCAGCAAGGCAGACAGAATCAAATACAAATCCCAACGGGGACCATAGGATTACACGGGGAACGCACATGAATGCCCCCTGAAAGAAGTCTTAACCAAGGAAAACTGAACAAAAGACTTCTAAAGTAAGGCGGCCAGGGCAGAACCTGACCCTTCAGAGTACTGAGTTGGAGAACCAACTCCAGCTCATGCCGTAATAACTCTAGAACCCTGGGAAAGAACGTCCAAGAGGGAAGAGACCTAGACTCACACCAATCAATATGGGTATGCTATACCCTATAACAGATGGAAGAAGAAGAAGCTTGCTCCTAGTCTTCCCATAGTCTCAATCACTGAGACAGATAAGCCTGTCTCCATCAAGATGGATGTTTCAGCAGTCAGGCCGTCTAGGCCAGAGTCTGTAGATTGGGGTGACGTAAAGGTGCCCTGAGTGAGCAGAGCTGGCACTCCTGGCAGAAAGTACAGAACTACTGCCCTCGGTACCACGTCAGCAAACCACACTCTACTAGGGCACCCGGGGGCCACCAGAATCGCTGGTCCCCCTTCCAGAGCAATCTTGCGCCGAACCCTGCCTAGCAGGGGAAATGGAGAAAAGACATACAGAACAGAACGTCCAGTCATGACGTTACAAAGGCATCCGGACCCCGGTCAGAGGATCCTGGGACAGGGAAACAAGGGCCTAGAGCTTGTGATAGTGACGGGACACAAACAGATCCACAACTGATTGGACCCCATAGTGACACAGGAATTAGCACATCCTGTCGCAGAAGGACCCCCACCGGAGCGAATATCACTGATATGCAGGGAACATTGTCTCCACCCAGATTAGAATCATAGACACTTCCTAAAGGGTCCTCCTGATCCAGGCCCCTCCCAAATTATTAATGTAGGCCATTGTCGTCAGACAGACCGAGCGCCCCCGAACAGGCAGGCCCAGAAGAGGAGTAGTCAAGCGAGATAGAACCAACCGAAACGCTCACTGTTTCAAACATCGATAGGTGTATGGACCTTCTAAGGGCCCCACCTCCCCCAGAACCGCAGGGATTATCAGAAGAAACCCCCCCCCCCTTCAACCTGATAGATTGGCATCCATGGTGACCGTCTCCAGGAAGGGGCGAGAAGGGAACCTCCCCCAGACAGGTTCCTTGAGTTCATGCACTCCAAGAGGGACCTCCTTACCAGGTGGGAAGGCACACAGACCCCGCTCCAGGGATGCTGGATCCTTGTCCTGTACTAACAATAGAAGTCGCAGAAGGGCCCAAGGGGAACTGAGCATAAGGGACCTCTTCTGAGCAAGCCACCAATGGGCCCACCAGCTGCATCCCTGCCTGGTGAAGGGACTGGAACAGCAATGAGGGACTGAGCCCATGCAACCAGATTGTCCACTTTATTGCTGTGAAAGGAAGATTCTTGTTTGAACCTAATCCAGATTCATTCCTTGGAATGGAGTTACCAATTAAGGGGACAATGAGGACTTGGGGTGATTGATAACCCATCCAAATGACTCCCAATGGACACCACCAGCCGAGTATCCAACTTAGCCTGACGTAGCGACTGAGAAGTGAAAAAGGACGTCCAGGTAGGTCATCGCACGGACGCCCCTTGGTCTCATCAGAGACATCACCCCCGTCAGCACCTTGGTGAGCACTCTGGGAGCTGAAGAGAGGCCAGATAACAAGGCCACAAATTAGCAGTGTTGGACACGAACCGGAAGAGTCTCAGTGTCCTGAAGACACAGGGATGTGAACATAAGCATCTTTGAGCTCCACAGACGGCAAGAAGCCCCCTGGTCGCAAGGCGCTGATGGCCCATCTCAGAGTTGCCATGCAGAAAACTGCCTGTAACTGGAGAATTGCCGAGACCTGTGAATCCAGAATGGGCCCGACTGACCCATCCTTTTGGGGGGCTGTGGAAAGGTTGGCATAGCAGCCCCTGCCTCTGCCAGTTAAGGGCAATCTGCAAGTGACTCTCAGACCTCGCAGGCCTTGCATGGCCTGTGCCAGCACCTGAGCAGCGGCAGGGACCAGGAGTACCTGGGACCTGATAAACTTGGGGAAGGCCACGCAGCAAAACTCTATCTTGTATCCGGAGGACACTACCTCCTGAATCCACCAGTATGAGGCGTAAAGCTTCCTGACAAGAGCAGAGTGCCACAGCCATCCCCTCACCCAGACGGGCGAGGGCGCCCCATCACGCTTGAGGGGGTTTGGTGGAAGATTTAGGCTTAGCCCCGCCGGAGGGCCCAGGGTGTTGTCTGCTGCTCATGGGGCCGGAGTCTGCGCGAGCCCCCACGAAGGACACCCCTGGTTCTTAACACTATGGTAAGGGGGAGTAGGGGTGCCCCTGCCCCGAGGGGGCCGAGACGGCCACCTGCGTTGGGGTGACTTACCCTTTTTACCGAACAGGTCTAGACGGGCCCCAAACAAACGTAGCCCTCTAAAGGGAAGCCCAGTAAGAGTCTTTTTAGTAGTATTGTCAGCACCCCACTGTCGCAGCCAAACCAAGTGACGTATAGCCACCGCAAGTGCAGAAGTTCTTGCACACATTCTAATGGTGTCATCCAATGCTAATAGAATAAATTTTGCAAACACATCACAGCTGGAGAGTGCATTAAACACCTCCCAGGGGAGATTATCAGAGTGATGATCATGCATCTTTCTGACGAGGGTTCTAGCGGCCACTGCAGTAATAGCCGCGGCACAGACCGGGCGCAGCGCCGTCCCTGCACAAGAAAAGGCGTGGGAGGCCAGCAGCTCAATGCGCCGGTCCTCAGCATCCTGAAGGGTAATATGAGCAGGGGCTGTAATAAAGGGGGGGTTTAGGAACCCCTATGATCGGGGCCACCACGGGGGGGGGGGATGACCAGCAATTAACCACCTCAGGGGGAAAAGGGTATTTCCTATCCCAGTCCCCTGGGACCCCTGAAAGTTTACTGGGGCATTCCCATTCCTTGAGAACAAGAGCATGGAAGTGAGCCTGCTCTAGGAATTCCAAACGTGCTGTTGCTGTATGGAAACGCTCCCCTCTCGGTTTGGAAGCCTCACCAGGGATAGAGATAGACAGAACCTTAAAGACCTTAATCAACAAGTCGTCAGTGTCATACTGGGCCCAGTATTCAGGTCCAGAATCGTCATGACTCCTCAGCCTCTCATCAGATGAGCCTGAGTCAGAGAATAGCTCTCCTTCATCAGAAAGGGAATAGTCACACGGAGTAGAGTAGAAAACTCCTCAGTTCCCATAGGAAGGACAGTAACAGGAGACGTCAAGTGCCGCTTCTTACCAGGGCCCTTGCGCTCTGACAACCTCGCAATAATCTGTTCAGCCGTAGGCAGTCTGGAAGACGCAACAGGCTGCAAATCCCCCCTTGTATGCGACTCAGCAGGAGTGAGATTTAAGCATGGGTAATAGGTGAAGTGAAGCAAGGTGCAGCCACTGGCAGGCCTGATTGCAGAGCCAGTGCTTGCTCGGCACAGGGTACGCAGAGGCGTGCCCTGTCAGCATCAGCATGGGGTTGTCCACACGCTATACACAGCCGGTCTTGTCCCAGAGGGACCCCGGTCACATAATTCTGAGATGCCTCCATATGGTGATTATTTAGGCACAATATGCCAGTAGGGATTTACGCTATAAGCAACCCTGGATGCCCCAAAGAACCGCTAGGGAAGTGGGAGAATTTTACAAGGCCCGCTATAAATTACACCGGGCCGGGAGAAGCCAATGGTGTTCACCAGTCTGAAAGACACAATGAGAAGAAAATGGTGTCAGAACCGAAAAACACTACAATGAGAATAAGCCGCCCGAGAGGGCACTTACAGTACCGCGGTAAGCAGGAACGCCCCACGCATCGCGCGCGAACAGACAAAATGGCGCCGTGTACCTCGAAGGGCGGGCCAGAGCGTACCATGACGCGGAGCGCGCCAAACCAGACCCCGCCCTCCTGAAGAGCGCGAAGTCCAACATCAGCCAATGAGGACACAGAGGTGTCTGAGGTAACGCCGCCTCCCGGCACGGCGAGCGGCAGCGGCGGCGGCAGTCATACAAGTAAAATAGATAAATAGGGCGCGGCGGCTGACACCATATCTCTAAGAGTCCAAAGACAGACAAAGGCCATATACATGCAAAGATCCTATACAGACCACACAGGCACACCCCCCGCCCCCTTTCTTTCCCCCTGACTACGGGGGGAACGAGGGAGGATGACGGCCCTTGGTACAGGGCCCACCGCTACACGGGGCAAGGGGCAGTAATGCGGGAGGGGCATCCCATGGAGGCTCACCATCAGCCTACACCCCCTACCCTTTGGTGGGGGACTGCGGAGGAGCAGCACTCCATAAGCACGCGTGGTGCTGCCTACCTTCACCCGACCAGCGCAGCCCAGGCTGGGAGGCACAACACAACGAGGACGGGTGGGAATAGTCCAACAGGGCCGCAGGCTTTAATAGCCCCGCTCACCTGCGAGAGAGTGATACTTCATGTCTTCGCAGTCGGCACTGCAGAGAAATCTGGGGATTTGTGGGAGGTCCCCGGGTATTTGAGGGGCCGGGAGGAGCCTGTTTTGCATGTCTCTGCAGTGCAGCGCCATCTGGCGGAGGATAACCCAAGTGTAAGTATTATATCTGGAGCGGGACGTACTGTATACTAAGAATATTTTGAATTTCTGGGAGGGGCGGATGACGCTTACCCGACTTACACTTCTGTATGTTATTATTATTTGTCTGTTATCCTGAGCACCCCTATCAGAAACAACTAGGTCTAAGTTGTAAGTTTCTTTCCTTATTTAGTCACTTGTCACCTCTCACTCTCAAAGTCCTAAGCTCCTACGCTCACGGCTGATAAGTCTAATCATACATCCCCATCACTGCTTTCATCCCCTTACTTGTCCTTGCACACAAACAGAAAGGTGGTGGGGCTGCCAGCACAGTCCCAAAAGCCTTTATCAAAGTGAGCCGCACTCAGTAGTTTAAAAATTCACATACCATGCCTTTATTGAAAACATATACATATACAAGACTGACAAAAGTTTAAAAAACATTAAAAAATGTGTTGGAAAGGGGGGGACTTAATTTTATGGCTCTAATACAAATATCATGATGAATGCAGTCAATTAAAGTGAAAATAAGGACGCGCAAAAAACTGGTTCTGCAAAAACTGTGCAATGTGCACAGTAAAGTGCAAATAGTGCTAGCTAAGGTGCAACCAATTAAAATTTCAAATGCTATATAGATACCAAGTGCTATACAACATTTGTGATATGACTGCTAAAAAAAATTTTTTTCTCTGGTTCTGCAAAAACTGTGCAATGTGCACGGTAAAGTGCAAATAGTGCTATCCAAGGTGCAACCAAGCAAAGTGTCAAGTGCTATATAGATACCAAGTGCTATACAACATACATGTGATATGACTGCTAAAAATAAGGATGAACATGGTATCATCAGGTCAGTGGAAATGGAGCCAAGTCCCCTCACCAAACAGCCTCATAGACCGTCGACGCTTTGCGTGCGGGGTCACCCAGCACTTCGTCAGGACGTTGTTACTTGTCCTTGCATTGGTTTATTTCACTTGCAAAATCGCTTTCCCTTTCTACATGCACCCGCAAAACACGCTCTGGCACGTTGAAATCCCATGGTCATCTCCTCTCCTTTTCTCTGCTCCTGCCACTGGTGACATATCTCTAAAGCCAGAACCATCTACTTCACCTCTTAATTTCTCTATGCCTCCCACATCACAGACAAACTCCACCCCAAGATTAAACAACAAATGGAGTGGGAGTAGGGGGGTGTTGGCATCCTTTTATCAGAACGCTGCTCATTTAATCCAACACCTGTCCTACCCTAAATATTGTCATCATCTATCGCCCTCCTGCCAGCCCTCTTTCTAACTCTCTAAAACACCTTCACACCCTACCCTCATTCACCAATTTTGACACTGCAGCCTCACACTACTCTGTTGCCCCCCTTAACGATAGCCACCCCAGCTGAAAAAAAGACAACCCTGGCCTAATACTAACACTGCAAGATTGAAACAGCATTCTTGAGTATCTGAATGGCTAAGAAGGAAATCCAAAACCAAGGAGAAACAAGCCCTTCAGGAACTCAGGACACTGTCATCTGCTAAACTGAAAAATGTTTCATCACTTATATCTACACAGGCCCGGAATCCAAAACAGCTATTTAACACTTTCAACTCTCTACTCTGACCACAGCTACCCCCACCACCCTCCCAGATAACAGTAGAGAAATTTGTCACATTCTTTAAAGATAAAATAGACAAGATTCAAAGTGGCTTTACCCCTCTGAATAGCTCTCTCTTGCTAACTCCCCCCTGCCACACTCATTAACTCTTTTCACTCAGCTAACTGTACAACTGTACTGTACCTCATCTTGAATGCCCACCCAACCACCCGTTTCCTTGATCCCTCTCTATTCCATGTTATCCCTCAATTGTCTCCATCTGTCATTCCAGCCTTAACATCTTTATTCAACCTCTCCCTCTCTATGGGTACCCTTCCTTCCTCCTATAAACATGCCGTTATAACTCTCTGGGCTTCTCTGTCCTGTTACTGTCCAGTCTTGCTGCTTCCTTGCTCATCCAAACTCCTTGAACAGCATGTCCACTCAGAAATGGCTCACTATCTGTCTACAATTTCCCTCCTAGATCCCCTCCAGTCTGGTTTCCGCTCAATTAATTCCACTGAAACATCTTTCACCAAAGTCACCAAAGGTCTACAAGTCTGTAGGTCTGCCAAATCCAAAGGCCACTGCTCCCTTCTTATTCCTCCCGACCTATCCTCATCAGCCATCTCTACCTTTATGTCAAACTCAAGGCTCAGGGACCGGTTGCGTCTCTCTAAGCCTTTTTATGTGGCCCTCTGACAGGTACCAAACAGTGGTTGCTGGTCGGCGCCCCTTCTAGCCGGTCCGGTACACCTATATGAGTTGCT
This sequence comes from Gastrophryne carolinensis, assembly GCA_027917425.1. Lineage (NCBI taxonomy): Eukaryota > Metazoa > Chordata > Amphibia > Anura > Microhylidae > Gastrophryne > Gastrophryne carolinensis. The sequence goes on from CM051235.1 coordinate 256,633,137, forward strand.
GCTGGGTGATGCACTGGTATGCTGCACTCCACAGAAGAGCACAGTACCATCTCTAATCCCAAGCCTATAAAAGTGACTAATACGTGCATTTTTAACATTTGGGGGGTAGTGTCTGCAACTGTCCTGGGCAAAATCATTCCATGTCTGTAACCATACATTTGAATGGTCATTTTTGCATTTTGTTTTTTTGTCTGTTATTACCAGCCTTTTGAAGGTGACCAGAATGAGTGGCCCTCGGTGAAAATGAGTTTGACACCCCTGTTTATATAATCTTGCTCCCTTAAATTAAACATGAATAAAACAGGACTGATTATTTTCCCACCATCTCACTCCCCTCCCCTTCTAACACCCCAATCTGTATTAACAATTGTACAATTACTGCAATTTCCCAAGTTCGATGCCTGGGTTTCATTCTGGACTTTTCTCTCTCATTCACATCTCGCATTCACTTCCTAGCAACCTCCTGTCACCTCCAACTTAAAAACATCACCTGCATCTGCCCCTTCCTCTAACCCTATTCCACAAAAATGTTAGTGCATGCCCTGGCCATATCCTGACTTGACTACTGCAACACTTTCACCTAACTCTCCTCTCGCTTCTCCATTGCTACTCCCTTCTGTCAATCCCTCCACTGGTTACCTGTTTCCCAGACAGTTTAGTTCCAGCTTCTAACACTAACCTACAAAGCTCTCTACAGCCAGTCCCCTCCTGATACTTCATCTCTAATCCAGGGATACCAACCCAAACGCAACCTCCACTCTACCTCTGACATTCTCCTGTCCTCCTCCTTGGTAACCCCCTCGCACGCCCACCTTTAAGACTTCTCCCATACCTCTCCACTTCTCTGGAATGCACTCCCCTACTCAATCCATCACTTTCTAACTCTCCAAGCCTTTAAGTGCCCTCAAAACTCACCTCTTCAGACAAGCATATACTGTAATGTGGTTTAAGCATAATCTTCACATGGAACCAAACTCAGCTCAAGCACTTTTGATCCCTCTCTTCATCTTCACGCTATATCCTTTAGACTGCAAGCTTGCAAAGGAAGGGATCTTTTTCTTATTGTCTCCTGTTCTCACAACATATGATCTGCAACTTTTTTGATCTGCAACTTCTGCATCTAGTTTGCAATGCTTTCCCTTGTCTGTGATTATATTGTGTACAATGCTTCAGAATAAGATGGCACTATATAGATAAATAATAATAAGCACTGTTTACATTGATTTCGCTATGTTTTATCCTTCCTATTCTATAAAGTAATTTCATTTTATTACAAAACTTCACCTCTGGTGTTTTATCTTGGTATAAATTTACATTATCTTTGTAATCTTGAATTGTTAAAACATGCTTCTAAACAATAACTTCTTTATGGGAGTTTGAAAGTAAGGTAGAAACATATTCCACAATGACATTCCCCTTTGGGAATTTGAACAAAACCATGTTCTTCCTTTTTTGTGTTGTGTTGGAGAGCCTCTCGTGCCTGAATTAAGCTGGTGGAGGCTCGCTACGTTTTTTTTTTTAGACCCCTAGTTGACCTTTGCATATCATCAAGAAATACTTGCCTGTTGGAGGGCAGTATGGGAAAAATAGATATATTTCAGGCACCTCTGCTGAATGAATTGTTCCAAGTAATCAAATAACTGGGACTTTGTATTTGCCTGGAGTTTAGCTTTAATAGAACACTACTACAATCCCCACTTACTGTTACAAGTTTTCACTACAAGTGTCTCCTGGAAATCGAGAAATGTCAGCACATTGAGATGGAATCATTTCACAATGTTTTTTGGAATTTGTCAGATTTGAAATTGAGGTTTAATTAAAGTTAAAATCATGGAACTCGATATAATTAGCTTCTCTCTTCAGAAGAAATTGGAAGTGAACTTACTTTATTAAATTTTCAATTTGTTTCCTGCAGTGTTACATGTCTTTTTTCTAATTAATTGCAGGAGAGCATATAAATATTTTATCAACATATGAGGCAGATTAAAAGCTGCCATTTTCGCATTCTCTTTTTTTAAAATATAAAATATAAATGTTCCGAAAGCTAGAATTATGTTCAAAGAAGTATCAAATAATTTTCTGAAATGGGTGGGGCAGGGATGGGTATTGGTGTAGGCCAAATACAGTAGTGGTTTAGCCTCACACAATGTGGTTAGCCTTGCTATGTTTATTCCTGGAGATCGCCGCACATCAATCCTACGGCACATGCGTGGGCAGGTATTCATTCTACATGGTCTGCTCTATTCAGCTTTCTGGGGTCACAAGCTGAATGGAGTGAGTTCACCACTAGCTGCACTAGCTGCCCCATTCAGAGTATGTGCCTCAGCTTATGATCTGTGGGATTGCTGGCTAGGTTAGTTTACACAGCGATCCATGGGCATAGTGGGCATCCCAAATCAGAAGAAAATCTAAAGGACTTTGTTCCTCTTTGACATTGTGGACGTCACCCATTTACCCAACTTTATATCTAAAATAAAATTAAGGAGGCCAAGGGAGACTTTGGATTACACATTTGAAATGGCCCAATGACTTTGACACTTGGCCCTAGAGTAAAGACTCCAGTGATGGGTTAAAATCCATGTCAGGGGCATACTAATTTGAGATGCCCTGCTGTATGAAACCCCCGGGATCGGCTGCATTCTTACCTTGATCCCTGATTTTGTGGAACATGTGCAGGCATCTGGCAGCATCCCCAGAACCCCTGTGTCTGATTCACACAATGCTGAACAGCCAGAGGTGGAGATTTTGAGTGAACCTGGGGGTTTAGAACACAGGGGCATCACAAATCAGAATCAAATCCAAGGAGGGTGAAAATTCTGGGGATGGGCATTTGGCCAGATGGGACTCCTGTGAAGTGGAAGATATTTATTTGGCAGACTGTAGGACAAATATGAACACAGTGTATTTATTTTGATAGATTAGGAGTGTATTAATTCAATGGAAGGATCTTTAATATATTACGGGGCATTACGGGAGTTGTGTAGTTTTTAGATTGAGACGTTATCAATTCGTATCCAGAGGGGTTATTAATTGAAAAGATTGATTTGAGTTAAAGGGGGTATAATACTGATTAATACGGTATTTGGCAGAGAGTGTTCTTGGATTTTGGAGGCATCGGTCATCGGCAGCAGTCACGGTCATCGGCAGTGGTAAAGGTCTAAAATGGACATGTAAATCAAAATATCTTGGTCCCTTTAACCCATCCCTTGGGTCATCCTAATTTTGGATGTACGGCTGTTTAAAGGAAGTCTGAATTTGGCCCCTCCACTCCACATCCCGCCGGTCCCAAGAAATCAAGCAAGAGATCGCGGATTGGCTGATCTCAAAGGTGCCAAGTCATGCAAATGATGGCTGGCCGCATCCCCAGCTTTCATGCAGCTACAGGGAAGCCGGGAATTGGCCGGCTAGCTTTTGCTGCAATGATGGGAGCTACCGGTAAAGGTGAGTGTACCAGCAGCCCCGGGGATTTCAAACAGGATGTCCCAGAGGCAGACTAGTGGCCATGGGGGGGTTATGATCCGCTTTAAAACTTTTCCTTTTATGATCCTCTGATGCAGCAACAACAGCCCACTCACATAACTCTCTCTCAACCTAAGTGATCACAAAAAAGGTATCCTTTTGCTGGAAGTGTATTGCTGCTCTGTAGGATATAAAAAGAAATAGGCACTCCCCCTTTCTCTACAGACACTCGGAGCAATATGAGCTGGATTTTTATGTATTTATTTGTTTCATCTGATCATCATAAAATCGGAGGCCCTTTACCATTAGGCAACCCTAGGCCTAGTCTGGCCACTTGCAGGGGGAGGGGTGCTATGGAGCTGGCACCTCCATGCCCCATCATGAGCAGCCCCCCAATGCACAGAAAGACAGTGTGTGTGCATGCGTGCAGAGGATTAGAAGGCGCAAAGGGTTACCCATAGCTTGCTGCCAGACCCTCCACTAGCTGTTCACAGATCTGATTTCCCTGCCTCAAAAACGGCCCTGGTCCTGCTTCTGGTTCCAAATCTTCACTTTTAATTGGAGACCAGACCAGCGAGTCCATGGACACTGATACTGAAGATATATGTGACACAGGACAGGTATTTGTAAGATAAACTAGAGCCCATAAATGTGGAGAGCTTCTTCAAGTTCCTCCATTGTATAAGTAGACTTTATTATAGGACCATTTTTGCTACCCACCTCATTTATAGTGGATCAAACAAAAAGAAAAACACTGGCCTTTGGATGCCACATTAATTGGGAAATAAAATTGTCACCCATGATTGCTGCTGAGGTTGGAAAAGATGAGCTTGCAGAACGAGAATTGCATTGGAGGAAAGGTCTGATTACATGGACCAGGTTAGCATTTTTTAAAGAGGACTTACCAGTCAAAAATTATTTTAGGGAACCTTTAACAATAGCCCCTGAGATATCCTGAAAATGGGATACCCCTCTACTAAGCCACAACTACCCCTATTGGGTTTTTTTGGAGTCAGGGGATAGGATTGAATGAGAGGTTTAGTTTTAGTTTAGTTTTAAGGTAGATAGAGATAGTTATATTTCAAGCTGATTATCTGGGATTTATAAGCAAAGGTCTTTATTAAAAAGCTTTTTCATACCAACAAACATTTCATGGGAAACCAGGAGCAATTATGTACCGCATTATTCAGAAACGATGATGCACTTTCTCTTTAGACATTATTGAAATATAAAAAATAGGTGTTAAGGGGAATGACGGGTGCTCTGTAATGCACCAACGTTTTGCGGGTAAATATAATTTATGTGAAGTTCAAATCTTGAGAAATCTACATCCCACTGATTACTTTCACTATAATTTGCTTTTTTTGGCATTTCCCAGCATTGTATCTATTATGCCTAAGTGGCAATTTGTCATTGGTAATTTATAAACTGAGATGGACGGATAATTCTATGATTATATCAGCCAATGCTAATGAAGGCGGATGGAGCGGTGCTCGAGGGATGTAGGAGGTGACAGTGGAGTTTAACATCTTTAGAAAAAGCAAAGGATCAAATTATTCCGCTGTGCAACTAACTAGTGCTGTGTGAAGGCCAGAGCATCCGTCTAGACACGATTGGATATCAAATGCCTTTTACAAGCTGCAATCTGATCATTTTGTTGCTTTCCTGTGAAGGGAAACAGGCGCCTGCCAATACAAAACTAAAAGAGTCAAGCACAAACGCTGGAATAAAGTGAACACAACTAGACATAAGTGGTTAAAGAGGACCTATGCTGCAAACCTGCACTTGGGAGTTAGTACCAAGCTGTGTGGGGAGCGGGGTTTTCTTGGGCCCTGAGTTGTTCTGGGAGTGCAGGTGTTATTTGAGGAGAGACTCTAGACACCTTTGCAGTAATACAGGCATGGCACAGTTTCTTAAGTGGACCAAAACCCAGGATTTATCCTGGATTTGGGTCCTTGCCCCTAGTGCACCCTGATCAGGGATGGCCCGCTGTGTGAAACCCCCCAGGTTGCCAGATCCGACTCACCCTTCCACGATCCTACAGCGCATGTACAGCCTCTTGTGCAATCAGCACGCTCCGATCCGCTCCTGCCCCTTTGTCTAAGGCGAACAGATCCAAGCGCGCTGGTGGACGCATCCCCCGCTACCCTCTGATAGGGAGCGTAACCACGCTGGCAATTCTGAAATGCCTGGCACTGGCATGCACCCTGCTAAAGGGGTAGCAGGGGGTTTCACACAGTAGTATCTTATAGATTCCAGGGCTGCTGGGGTATGGGTTTTGGTCCACTTTAAGGAAGGCTCACTTACTTTATTGAAGAACAAACTTCACTGTGTCACTGTTTGTGACACAATCACTGTTCCAGCAGTAAAACCTACGGGTTCAGTACACACACAGATGTGAGGTACACTTTTCCCTCATTAGCAACAGATCTGTTCCCTCTTCTCTGGCTAGAAGAATGTTGCCAGCACAGTCTGGTTCCCTTTTCCTTGATACCTGGGCCCTTGATTCTCTCCACAGGTTCCTATGACGGATGTTTAGCCTGTTCTCCAGCACTTTCATGGGCTTTGCCTTGCCTGCTTCGTCTCTTCTCGCTATTTCCACTCCAGCTCAACCACAGCCACAACCAATCTGAACTAGTTCTGTGCCTTATATTAGTTCTGGTCCCTACAAGCTAAAAAATTTTATCCACCATGGCACATGGTCATATAAGGAAGGTTCTGGACAACTCTCAGATCATGCAGCTGTTTGAGTAGTTTCCAACTAAAGTGAGAGGCTTCTCCCTCGCAATTGCTATACTAAAGGGGTCTCCCAACTGGGGGTTACATCCCAAAAACACCCTCCATTTCACCCACATGCCAAAAAGGCATGTATACAACTTGCCCATCCGGACATTGGCGTTTGCTCTTATTCAGCCAATTCAAGGGGTGATTCTGGTAAAATTAACTGCTGCCTAAAGATGGGTTGATCCCTCTGAGTTAGTGGCTAATCCTTCTCTACTGTAAGAATGGTCACTATACAGTCTGGTCATTAAAAGCATGGGGCACAACTGCCAAGACAGTGAAGGATAAAAAACTTTAACACTTTCATTTTGAAGTAGTACCCCCTGGTCTTCATTGCGATAACAGTATAGGGGTGAGGTGTTGAATATATCTCTGCTGCCAAACCTCACACTACCACATTTCATGCCAGTCATCATTTGGTGAGGACAGACATCATCTGGAGTGGTTAAATATCTAGCAATAATACAGAGAAACCTGAATTAATGAGATGCCAGAGCACTGCCTGTCTACTTGCACAGTGCTATCTGTAAAGTTGGGTGGTAAAGAATAATATTCTTGGGATGTTTGGGAATTCTCTCCATTCTCACGTTCTGTTGCAGAGTGTCTTGTCTTGTAATGGAACCTTACCACCAATGCTCTCCATGTTCTTCACTTCAAGCCTGGAAACCAAAATAGCTAACAAGATTGATGGCCATGTCCATTAAATGCTTTTACAAGCTACAAAGCAAAGTCTCCTTTTGGGACCAATTAAAATGTGGAACCCGTTTGGTATGACTTTATTTTTATCAAAGAGGCACAAAAGCTAACATTTCAAGGTTATTCCAGAGATTACAATTAACCAATATCACTGACATATTTGCTGAACAAATGTTGCATGATTTATGACTTTATGAGGGGAGCAGAAGCAGCACGAGTGGGATTTTTATTGCATATACAAATAGTATTAGCACAGTGCCTAATTAAAGGGAGACACTTCCCAAAGAGAAGAGCTAGATCTACTGTAATCTTTGTAAGAGACCCTTTAAATCCATATATGATGCATTTTTACATAAAATCTAATAAACAGCACACTGTGTAATATTATTAAAATATGTCTAAGCAATATTAAGAGATTGTATAACTTATTTAGGACAGTTCTCCTTGGTTCTCAGAACTGCTACATTTTTAACAACTGGTTCTGCAGAAGCAGGGAGAACCTGCTGAATCCCATCTCTGGCTGTTGATATCACGTGGGTCCAGGACTGGCTACTGATAAAAACCAGTCCCAGGAAAGGACCTTTTTGTGGTTGTGCCTTTTTAGAATTGCATGTTGGGGGCTGAATTACCAATTGGGATGCCCCCCCCAGGCATTATCAGTGGTCCCTTACCACTCTGCGGGGTGTGATATGTTTTACACTATCCCCTCCATATTCCTATGCATAAACCATTTGTAGTGTGTTCACATGTTCTGAAGTTATTCACATATCCTGGCCAAGTGCTATTCTAGATCCAACTGGTTTTATCTCACACTTGCTAACACTGACATTGCAGCACTATAAGACTCTTGGAGTAGTGGGGTACATTTTTATAGGATATCCCAAACTGGGAGGCCCAGCTGTGTGACACTCGCCTCCTCTCACCTTTTCTCCAACCCTTCGCGCATCTTGGTGCCTCCACCTCATCCGCATTATGGATCTAGCTACACCTGTGCCCACGCAACACGTTTCAAAAGGGTCGGCCCAGGAATGACCACAGCTAGACATGAGCAGAGGTGCGACTGGTGAAGCTCGCTCGATTTAGATTTTCTTGGAAAAAGGAAAAAGAAATCTGCATGGAATGAGTACTGCTAATGGGCTGCGCTGTGGGAACAGGGAAAAGCTGACTTTATGGGTGATCACAAGGGATCCAAACAGCAGGGCATCCAAAATTGAAAAAGCCACCATAAGAGGGAAGAAATGGACCCTGATCTATATATTATGCCATGCTGATCCCATTAGTACCACTGGGATAGTGACACACTCTTCACTATTTATCGAATTAGGATGAGAGTTGCTTAGGACTCTAGGGCTGATTCAGCACCATGAGAATGTATTTTTTCATGCTTTTTGTGAGAAAAAAAAAATTCTGTGATAACTCACATTGTAGAATTGGTATTATAAGTATGCAGCACGTCCTGCTCCAGATAATGATTCATAACAGATGGGATTACCTCCACCAGAGGGCGCTTGACTGCAGAGATGGCAAAAAGAGGCCCCTCCCGGTCCATATATACCCGGGACCTCCCACAAATTCCCCAGTATAGAAAAGCAGTAAGGAGAACCAGGAGAAGCCAATGAAAATTAACAACGTTAACAAGGATAACAATCACTATACAGAGGATCCAAGATAATGCAAACAGGGTGGGGTGGAGCAGGATGTGCTGCATACTTATAATACCAATTCTACAAGGTGAGTAATCACAGAATTGTATTATTCTAAGTATGCAGCACGTCCTGCTCCAGATAATGATTCATAACAGATGGGACATCCAATAGCAGTGTCCGTAAACAGGGTGGGATCCCAAAAGCAACAACACGCAGTTCACACCACTGCCGCCTGCAGAACCTTGCGGCCAAAAACAGCATCTGCTGAGGCCCGAACATCAACCTTGTAAAACTTGAAAAAGGTATGAACAGAAGACCAAGTAGCAGCCTTACAAACTTGTTCAACAGAAGCCTGGTGCTGGAAGGCCCAGGAGGCCCCAACAGCACGTGTCGAATGAGCAGTAACACGGAAAGGAGGATCCTTTCCCCTAGCAGAATAGGCCTAGCCTGACGACTCCATTTGCTAATAGTAGACTTAGCAGGTGCCAGGCCCTTCTTGGGACCCGAAGGAACCACAAACAAGGCATCAGTTTTTCTAAAAGGTGCAGTAAGTAGAACTTCAAATTCCTGACCACATCCAGGGAATGTAAGGCCCTCTCCTTGGAATTACCAGGATTTGGGCACAAGGAAGGAAGCACAATGTCCTGATTGAGATGGAAGGCAGAGACAACCTTAGGCAAGAAATCAGGTTTAAATCTGAAAACCACCTTGTCCTGGTGTCTCTCAAAGTAGGGGGCTTGAATAGAAAGGGCTGACAACTCCGAAACATGCCTGACCGAGGTGATAGCTGTCACGGATTTCCCAGCGGAGAAATCCCAATTGTAAAAAGTGACCAGAAATTGAGACTGAGAGGCAGAAATGGATATGGGGCAAACCGTGTTTAATAGTGAAAAAACAGTGGTAACTACACATCAAACACACTATAATCAAAATGCTGTACAAATTACAAAGGGGAACATATGTGTAAGGGAACTATACATATATACAAGTGAGATTAACACGCTCTGGCTGAACTATACACATACAGGTGAAACCGACACGCTCTGGCTGTACATACACAAGATGGAGTCCGGCAACAAGCATGCATAAGGATCAAAGGAAAGTCCAAATTCCAAGGCGGAAACACGGCTGGGATAGGGGGAGCAAACACAAGAGCTGAGGCAGGAGTCCTGGGTGCAGAGTTCAGATTTCAGAGTACCTGGGATCTAGGTACAGCATTCTGGGATCAAGATGACATAATACAATGCTAATCCGCTGCTTGAATGGGCTGATCAGCTTATATAGGCTTGAGGAGTCACAGGTGCTGGCTGATTGCCAGCACCTCTGCAGGACAGAGCCATCTCCTGGTGGATCATCATATTGCAGGGGATGTTCCAGAGAAAGAGCCAGCCAGAAGTAGTATTAACAAGCGGCACACTCTGAAGCTTAAGGAGGAACTCCAACCCTGACATTACCCCCCCCTCAAAAAAAGCGGGCACCGAACGCTTTAAATAACAACTCCACTGGAGATGCTTCAATCAGCATACAAGAAAAAATCCAGAAAGGTAGCATGGGATCAGACATATGATCTGGATGGGTAAAATTGGCAAACATGCCATGAGAGGAAAGACTCAGCAGGTGCGGGCCCCGAAGCAGGCGAAGACTCAGCAGGTACGGCAGTCCCTCCAGGGTCAAAATCTAGAAAGCAATGGCCAGGGGGACCGGGACCTTCACGGCAGTGCCCAGGGGGACCGGGACCTTCACGGCAGCGTCCAGGGGGACCGGGACCTTCACGGCAGCACCCAGGGGGACCGGGACATTCACGGCAGCGCCCAGGGGGACCGGGACCTTCAAGATCCAGGTTTTTAAGACAGTAACCTGTGCCCTTGAAACCTTTAAAATCAGCGCCTGGGTAACCAAATTCAGACCTTCCTGTGACTTTAGGAAACCCTTCCAGATCTCCTTGAGCCAGCGGGACATTGAAAAAATCCCCATTTGCAACCCGAGGTGTTTCAAAACCACGAGCACGTGGGGAATCTTCATGGCCTTCTCTAAGATTACCCAAAATATGGTGATCAGGTTCGGGCTTAGGGCAGATATTACTGGAGCCCTCAGGAGGGCACGCCGGTACGGAGGCAACAACTGGGCACGCCGGTACGGAGGCAACAACTGGGCACGTCGGTACGGAGGCAACAACTGGGCACGCCGGTACGGAGGCAACAACTGGGCACGCCGGTACGGAGGCAACAACTGGACCGGGCAAGGCAGGCACTGGCATCAGAGGCTCGGGCAAGGCAGGCACTGGCATCAGAGGCTCGGGCAAGGCAGGCACTGGCATCAGAGGCTCGGGCAAGGCCGGTGAACCAACCTCAGGCGCTCCTACCTCAGGTGAACTAGGAGAGAACTCGACAGGAGGAGAGAACTCGACAGGAGGAGAGAACTCGACAGGAGATATAGATTGACAAACAGACATTAAGCCGGGCTTACAAACAGGTACAGGATCAAACTCATAGGCAGAGAATGTGACAGGCTCAAAGACAGACATTGGGTCAGGGTCACAGACCAATTTAGAAGCAGACTCACAGCCAGGTTCAGGCATGGGCTCACAGTGGGGTTCAGGTTTAATCACTAGCGTTACTGGCTCGGGTTGGATTATTGGGGTCACCGGCATGGTTTGATGATAAACAGCAGACTGAGGCACCCTAGTGGACTGAACGGAGGACAGAACAGATGGATGGTGGTCATCCTCTGAAACAGATATATCAACCCCGGCATCAGACCCACTGTCATCCTCATCCTCCACGTTAGACAAAGAGGCAATAGATTTGGCTGGAGTTTCTGATTTCTGGGCTGAACAAACTGCAGTCAGATTCAGGTCAGCCTCAGGAATACATAAGTAAGATGTGGCAATGAATTTAAGGAACTCTACAAAATTCTCACTGAGGTGTTTACTATGATTTAGCCACGCTTCATCCCAGAAAAACAAATCATCTTCGAAAAGAAAATAAGCCACTTGACGACTCCAGGTTGTCATGGGAGACTGCTGGATGTAAGGCTCTTGTATTAACTTTAAAGCAGCCTGGAGAAACTGGGGAAAGGTAGCCAGAGTATGCTCCTTATAACGAGGAGGAGGAACAAAGATATACCTATCTGTGGGACTGTCAGTGTCAATAGCAACTGCTGTCCTTGTGGACATCTTGGAACTTATACTAGACTTGCGTACGCTAGGAATCTCAATATGGATAGATTGAATCATTCTGACCTACCCAGGCGAGAAACTTCCCTGGGCATTCAGGGTGGTGAACTGACCAAAAAACAAATAGACAAGGACAGACAACCCGCCTGTGCCACCAAGGAGGCAAACTGCCGACCACGAGGGACGTAGGTGATCCGGTACTTGAGTAGCCCGTAATCCACCCACTTCTTCGACAGAGCTTCTAAAGGTGAAGTTGCACAGGCCCCAGGTAATCCCGTGGTGGTCACAGACTTGGGGAAGGGAAACACAGGAGAGACATATACAGGACAGACCAAGACAGGGCTGGGCCCCAATACAGACCAAGACAGGGCTGGGCCCCAATACAGACCAAGACAGGGCTGGGCCCCAATACAGACCAAGACAAGAAGGCCGAAGGCCCAACTACGACCAGAAGGCTTTAAGCCCAAATTTCAAAACAAGAAGGCCGGAGGCCCAACTAAGACTAGAGGAACTACAAGACCCAGGACAGACAGCATTACAGACTCTATGAAAAGCAAAATCTAGTGCTGGCACTAAGACCCTGCACAACAAATCCAAATCAGTCTTTACAGTCTCCTGGTCTATGGGATTAGCATTCTGTCACGGATTTCCCAGCAGAGAAATCCCAATTGTAAAAAGTGACCAGAAATTGAGACTAAGAGGCAGAAATGGATATGGGGCAAACCGTGTTTAATAGTGAAAAAACAGTGGTAACTACACATCAAACACACTATAATCAAAATGCTGTACAAATTACAAAGGGGAACATATGTGTAAGGGAACTATACATATATACAAGTGAGATTAACACGCTCTGGCTGAACGATACACATACAGGTGAAACCAACACGCTCTGGCTGTACATACACAAGATGGAGTCTGGCAACAAGCATGCATAAGGATCAAAGGAAAGTCCAAATTCCAAGGCGGAAACACGGCTGGGATAGGGGGAGCAAACACAAGAGCTGAGGCAGGAGTCCTGGGTGCAGAGTTCAGATTTCAGAGTACCTGGGATCTAGGTACAGCATTCTGGGATCAAGATGACATAACACAATGCTAATCCGCTGCTTGAATGGGCTGATCAGCTTATATAGGCTTGAGGAGTCACAGGTGCTGGCTGATTGCCAGCACCTCTGCAGGACAGAGCCATCTCCTGGTGGATCATCATATTGCAGGGGATGTTCCAGAGAAAGAGCCAGCCAGAAGTAGTATTAACAAGCGGCACACTCTGAAGCTTAAGGAGGAACTCCAACCCTGACAATAGCCACCAAAAAGGCAACTTTAAGAGTAAGAATAGACATAGCAGCCCCATGCACAGGCTCAAAAGGCGGGCTCTGAAGGGCAGACAAAACCAAATTCAAGTCCCAAACTGGCAACAGAGCTTTGCGAGGGGGACGCACATGAGCAACCCCTGGAAGAAAGTCTTGACCAGAGGATGTTGAGCGAAAGATCTCTGGAAGAAAACAGCCAAGGCAGAAACGTGACCCTTGAGCGTGCTGAGCTGAAGTCCCAGATCCAAACCATGCTGAAGGAACTCCAGAATCCTAGGAATGGAAAACACCCGACATGGAAGGACCCTAGACTCACACCAGTCAATGTAGGCCCGCCAGATCCTATAGTAGATGGTAGAAGAGGATTTCTTCCTAGCCCTGATTAGAGTGTTAACCACATACTCAGAAAGCCCCTCATACCGTAAGATGGAGGTTTCAGCAGCCAGGCCGTCAAAGCCAGCATTTGAAAATTGGGATGGCATAGCCGCCCTTGAGTGAGAAGGTCCGGGACCAGGGGCAGAGCGTACTGATCTACCGCCAGCTGAACGATATCTGCGAACCACACCTGTCTTGGCCACCGGGGGGCCACCAGGATTGCTGGTTCCCCTTCCTGAGCCAGCTTGCGCAGAACCCTGCCCAGCAACAGGGAATGGAGGAAAAAGATACAGGAGACGGAACCCCTGCCAGGATAGAGTCAGAGCATCCACCGCAAGGGCCAGGGGATCCTGGGACAGAGAGACAAAGACTAAGAGCTTGTGATTGTGGCGGGACGCAAACAGATCCACTTCCGGTACCCCCCAACGGTGACATAAGGACAGGAAGACCTCGCTGCTGAGAGACCATTCCCCCAGGTGAGAGGTCCCCCTGCTCAGATCGTCCGCCTCCAGATTCTCCACCCCCGGAATGTACACTGCTGAGATGCAAGGAACATTGTCCTCCGCCCAGGACAGAATCATGGACACCTCCTTGAGGGCACTCTTGCTCCGAGTCCCTCCCTGATGGTTGATGTAGGCAACCGCCGCCTGGTTGTCTGAGCGAACTTGGACCGGCCGGCCCAGAAGGTGAGGAGTCAACTGGGCCAGTACCAACTGAACCGCCCTCAGATCAAGGACGTTGATGGGGGCATGGGCCTCCTGAGGGCACCACAGCCCCTGGAATTGTAGGGTTCTCCAGAAGCCCCCCAACCCGACAGACTGGCATCCGTGGTGACCGTCTCCCAACAGGGGACCAGAAAGGATCTGCCCCCCAACAGGTTCCTCGAGTCCAGCCACCACAAGAGGGACCGCCGGGCCAGAGGAGACAGAACAAAGGCCTGATCCAGAGACAGGGAACTCTTGTCCCAGAAGGAGATGGAGCTGAAGAGGTCCCATGTGGAACTGAGCATAAGGAACTGCCTCGAAGCAGGACACCATTTGTCCCACAAGCTGCATCCCTTGCCGGATGGAAGGGCGAGGGCAGGACAGAAGGAAATGAACCAGAGCTTGAAGAGAATCCACCTTCTGCTGAGGAAGAAAAATCCTGGCCTGAACAGTATCCAGATTCATACCCAGGAAGGAGGTCACCAGAGATGGAGACAGGGAGGATTTGGGGTGATTGATCACCCATCTGAATGTTTCCAGAGCAGTCACCACCTGCTGGGTATCCAATTCTGCCTGCTGGAAAGAATGAGAAGTGATGAGGAGGTCATCTAGATAAGGAAGAATGCGAATGCCCCGAGCTCTGAGGAGAGCCATAACACCTGCCAGCACCTTGGTGAAGACTCTGGGGGGTGAGGTGAGACTGAAGGGCAATGCCACAAATTGGTAGTGCTGGTCCTCCAGTGCGAACCTGAGGAATTTTTGATGCCCTGGGAAGACTGGTACATGAAGGTGAGCATCCTTGATGTCTATGGAGGTCATGAAGTCCCCCGGGCGCAAAGAGCTGGTCGCGGAGCGCAGGGTCTCCATGCGAAAGTGTCTGGTCCTGATGAACTTGTTCAGAAGCTTTAAGTCCAGGATGGGTCTGATGGAACCATCCCTTTTGGGTACTGTGAATAGATTGGAATAAAAACCCAGACCTCTCTCCCCAGGAGGGACCTGACAGATGACCCCCATGTCCAATAGGTTTTGTACAGCCAGAAACAGACCCTGAGCTGCCAGGGGCTCTAGAGGAAACCGAGACCTGAGGAATCTTGGAGGCGGCCAGGCAGCGAACTCTAGCTTGTAGCCGGAGGACACAACCTCCCGAATCCACCTGTCTGAGGCCTGCTGTCCCCAGACATGAGCGAAGAGCCGCAGCCGTCCCCCCAACCGGATGGGTGAGGGCACCCCCTTCATGGCTGAGGAGGCTTGGCAACAGATTTGGGCTTGGACCCCCAGGAAGATCCGGAGCGGGTACGACCTCTGCCCCTGCCCCAGAAGTCTCCCCTAGGACCTGCAAAGGAAACCCCTCTCCCAGACCTTGATCCACGGTAGGAGGGGTAAAGGCACCCGAACCCCGAAAGCGCCGCAGCTGCTTCTTACGTTGAGGCAACTTACCTCCCTTGGCAAACAGGTCCAAGCGATCACCAAATAGGCGCAGCCCCTTAAAGGGGAGCCCCGTGAGGGCCTTCTTAGCAGCGTTATCAGCTGCCCACTGACGCAGCCAAACAGAGCGGCGTATAGCAACCACCAAGGCAGAGGTTCTACTACACATCTTAATGGTGCCATCTAAGGCAGAAAGGACATATGCAATGAACATTTCACACTGTGACAAGGCCCTGAACTCGGCACTAGAAGTATCATCAGGGGCGCCTTCCAACAGACCCTTGAGGAGAGTCCTAACATCAACAGCAGTAATAGCAGAAGCACAGACAGGGCGCAAGGCAGACCCCACACAGGCAAAGGCATGGGAGGCCAGCTGGTCAATGCGCCGGTCCTCACTATCCTTGAGGGTAGTGGAATCAGGGGAATGGACCACAGATGTGTTGGACAACCCCAATACTGGTGCATCCACTTCTGGGGGGGTTGACCAACATTTAACCACATCAGTGGGAAAAGGGTACCTTTTATCCCTGCCCTTAGGGATTCCGGGAAGCCGGCCAGGACGCTCCCATTCTTTGAGAACATGGTTTAGCAGTACTGAAAAGTTCCCCCTATAGCTTGGGAGCCGCAGCAGGAAGGGAGATAGAAAGCACATCAAAAATCTGAGTTACCAGTCTATTGGTGTCTAATTATATATGGGCCTCTTTTTGCCACCAGTCAAGCGCCCTCTGGTGGAGGTAATTCCATCTGTTATGAATCATTATCTGGAGCAGGACGTGCTGCATACTTAGAATATTGTAATGGTGAAGGAGATAGAAGGACTGATTCAGCACCATGAGAATCCCCCTCCCCCCCCCCCCCCACTTTTTTATTTCACATCTCATGATGCTGATTTACCCCTTTTATCTCATCTCCTTTGCGGGGCACTTCGCCTTGGCTAGCTACCCCCTAAATTACTTAAAGGAGCACTATCGAGAATGTTTGCATTAAAAAACATAAATAATGAAATAGCCACACCGTTTATTCACAGGTGGCACTGTACATGGCGGTAACAGCTCTGTCTGGGGTGCTGCTTCTGTGATGAGACCACCAGGTGACTCAATCAATATAAAATCTCAGCAAAATAAACAGACTGAAAAAAATGACTTTGAATGACTGTGCAGGTATATATAAAATGTGTTAAAGCGGAACAAAACCCTGAGTGGCCAACCCTAAAGTCTAAAAGACTCCAATGACAGCCACTGGCCCTCCCCTGGCGCATCCCAAATTATGTGAAACGCCACCCGGGTCGCCACAAAATCCACCTTTTTCCTGGCTCCCATGGAGATGTAAATAGCTGTGGCCACATCATCAGCAACTCTGGGCTAAGGTTCGCTCCCACGGATAGCCATTCAGATAGGCTTGGCACACAGGTATGCAGCCAATCAGCTCCCCATTGCCATGTGCAAACAGAGACATTTTCCAAACAAACGGCGCTGATTGGACTAGAGCCCATGCATGCGCCATGAGAAGCAGAAAGGTACACTTTTACAGGTGAACTAGGGGGTTTCACATAGTGGGGCCTCCCAATTTGGGACAAAAAACAAAACTCGGGACAGTAGAATTCCTGGATTTTGTTCATAAAGCTGAAAAGAATACATAGAAAACATGAAATAAAGGGACATGGCGTTAGATAGATAGAATATCTCGTACTATCTCTCTTCCTCCTTCTCTTCTCTCTTCCTCTCTGTCTCTCTCTTATCTCTTTTTCTCTTCTCCCTCTCTCTCCTATCTCTTTTTCTCTCCCTCTCTCTTAAGTCAGATGTTGAAAACGGTCCATGGCAGAATAGTTATGCTTTGTTTATACAGACCAGAAATACAAAAGTTTTACTTTTACCCTGTAGAGTATATTTGTATAACAGGCGATTCCTAAGGCCTCTAAGGGACACAGCTCACCAGAGTGACAGCATTCAGAATTTGTGACCTGATCAAACCCAACCCAAGGTGAGAGTGGCCGTTTGGATGACTGTTGTTTGCACAAATATTTTATAAGTAACCTTCGTCTCTGACATCCCGCGAGGCCGGCCGTGACGCCAAGGCGGCGAGAGAATATCAGACTAGATGGCCTGTGAAATGAGCTAATCGTGAATAGTGCAGGGGAGGGGGTATGTGTATGGAGATGTGCTGCATTGTTAACAAACCCTGCTCCAGACATTTCTATCTAGACCAGATTTTAACTTTGCTCACTTCATTTTTAAAATGCTTCATAATCTCCAAAGGCAAACTCACAATCTCATGTGGAAAACTCATAATCTCACCAAGCAGACTCGCCATCTCAGGTGCTGGGCTTATTGTCTTAAATGGTGAGCTTATTTCTTCATGTGCTGAGTTTATCATCTCAATTGGTGAGCTTATCTTCTCACTTTGTGAGTTTATCATCTCAAATGGTGAGCTTATCTTTTCATGTGGTGAGTTTAAAATCTCAAATGGTGAGCTTATCTTTTCATGTGGTGAGTTTAACATCTCAAATGGTGAGATTATCTTCTCACATGGTGAGTTTAGCATCTCAAATGGTGGGCTTATCTTGTGAGTTTATCATCTCAAATGCTGGGTTTATTACCAAGCAAGCTCACCATCTAAGGTGCTAAGTTTTTCGTCTCTAACGGTGAGCTTATCTTCTCACGTGCTGAGTTTACCATCTCATTTGGTGTTCTTATCTTCTGTTGTGGTGAGTTTATCATCTCAGATGGCGTGCTTATCATCTTATGTTAAAAGTTAATCATCTCATGAGATGAGCTTATCATCTCATGTTGTGAGCTTACCATATCATGTTCTGATCTTATCATCTCATGTGGTGAGCATATCTTCTCATGTGATGTGCTCATCATCTCATGTGGTAGCTCATCATCTCACATGGCAAGCTCACCATCTCATGTGGCAAGTTTGTCATCTCGTGGCAAGATCATCTTTCATATAGAATACTTATCATTTCATGTAGCAAGATCACCATCTCATGTGACAAGCTCATTATTCCACGTGACTGTCAAACCCCGGGACACCCGTCTTCTTTGTGAGCCTACAACCCCCAATCTCCGCAGCTTGCTTCACCTTTAGCCAAGCCCCCATTTGCCAGGACGCTCACCAACGCGGTTGCCCCCAGGACTTATTAGCTCAAGGGATGTAAACTCACAGGGTGAAGATGGATGAACTGAAGGTAAGACTGGGCGACCTCAGGTAGCCGAGGTAAGTACAGTAATACAGTTCTGGGAACTCCGAGGAAAAAAACAGACTAGGTTAAAGGTCACGCAAATGGTCGAACCAAGAGATCAGATAGCTTTGCGGCACCAGGGATGAGACAGGTTCATGGTCGTAATTCAGGTTGAGGTCGGTACAGGCCGCAGTCAGGATAGTCAGGCTAGCAAGGTTGGCAACAGGTATCAACACAGGAATTCAGGATCAGCACACCCTGCTAAACGCTATCATGGGCAGCGACAGACTGGGGGGAAAAAAACTTTATAGGGCTGACTCTAACAGGATCGGACTAAGGGGAATATATGTGATTGGTGCTTTTTACAAACTTTGGGCTGATTGCCCAGTTTAAACCTTAAGGGCGTTTTGCCCAGAACACCCTTTGGGCTCATTGGCCCTTTAAATCAGGGCATAAAAGAGATGTGCTCGCTCCCCAGAGGAGCAGGGGAGACAATGGTGAGAGGAGGAGACGGCCACGCTCGATGCTGCAAGATCCAACAACTGGCGCAGATGCAGCTTCCGGGTGGAAGGAGTCCTGGCCAGCCGCCCGAGGACGCCGTGGCCGAGGACGACTGGAGGTAAGTGCACCGACAGTGGCAAGCTCATTATCTCTTAATTGCATGCGGAGAACTCCTCGAATCATCCCACCAGCTCCGCATCTCATCTCATACGAGACGCATTATCTCGTGCAGTGAGCTCAATATTTTATGTGGCAAGCTCACTATTTGATGCTCATCATCTCACATGGCATGCTCATCATCTCATTAGGCATACTAATCATCTCATGCTCATCATGTCAATAGCTATAACTGTTGATGTAAGATCCCGAGCGGGATACTTCTCCCCAACCCGGAGGCAGGGTGAAAATGTTTCTAAATAAAAAATCTCTGAGATTAATTCTTTTGCATAAATGTATTTATTTTATCTCAGGAATACAGGCACCCATGGAGCCTTGAGCTTGATCTTTTCTTGATGAACAGGAGAGGGATGTGCACTAGGGGGTATGAAAGTGTTAATAGGCTTTATGTCTAACACAAGTGCAGGTTCATTTTAAATGAGGGAAAGTTTGTTTCTTTCTAAATTTGAAGGGGACAAGAATTTACAAGCAAGCCATAGCCAACTCCTTTCTAGGGAAAGCCGTGCGGATCAGAGGGAGATCCTTAGATACAGAGCCCACTGTAAAATACATGAAGTGCTGCAGCATCACTTGACCAAATGAACACTGCTGTCTCTGTCTTTAATGGAGAGAGGTACAGATTCCAAATTTACCAGTTCAGAAAATACAAGATCAGATGTGCAGCAATATCCAATGTAGATCTAAAATCCAAACACTGCGACGGTCTAATTCCACCTGATATCTGTGCACCTTGTTAGAGGACCAGCACATGCCAAGAATCACAGATGTAACAGCAGATACAGCAAATACACATTGATACTGGAGTCTAATAGGAGTGAGGGCCCTGTCCTTGTTAGTTTGCAATAAAAAAGGTAAGGGTGGCGACATAAGGCTGAGTCACCAGTGGCATAACAACTGGGGTGACAGGGGTCGTGGTTTTGCGATGGGGTCCGTGATCAGGTGGTCACTTAGGGGGAGCACATGTGAAATGACCTGCTACCTGTCTGTCCTTCACAGTTTTTGTCAAATGATCTGTTATTGGAGTTCTTAGTGGGGGTGGCTCTGTCACTGCCTGTTATGGGGTTCTTTCTGGGTTCTGCCACACTGCCTATTATGTGGTTATTGGGGGATGTTCTGGCACACTGTGTCAGGGTTGCATGCTTCAGAATAAGGCAAGTTAAAATAAGGCATGGCTCAAACAAAATAGAATGTTACACGAGTTATAGTGAACCAAAACCCAGGATTTTGACTATACTGGTTTTAGGGATGCCCTGCTGAGTGAAACCCCCCCAGATCACCCAATCTGACTCACCCTTCACCAGTCATACGGTGCATGTGCAGCCTCTCATCCAATCAGCGTGCTGGGATCCACTCTTGCCCCTTCGTCTGAGAGCTCACCTAATATGAGCGGACCCATGCGCGCTGGGGGCCACATCCACAGCACCCCTCTAACAGGGAATGTACTCATGCAGGTCTACTTTAATAAATGCTTTAAAGTGCTCAGATGTTGGCTGTTAACACCTAAGGGCCCATCATGAAAGTGCAATACAGCCCATAGGTGTCTATAGGCTGCAGAGGTTAGGAACAATTATAAATATAATTTCCTTGTGTCCCGTTGCAGGGCAGCTAAAGGGCCCAGATACTGACCACCTCCTCTCTGCCGATTGTCGGTCCTTCCATCGGGTCTGAAGCCAACTCTTTTGTCCTCCACATCCACCTCAACAACGCTAGCCTTGGCCACTGCAGGGTTGCGTACTGGACCACCACTGCAGGGATGTCGCAAACATAAGCATTGCACAGTACATCAAAAAATGTACTGCCCTAAGCTAGAGTGTTTTCATCTCAAAAGTGTGGAAAGACAGTGTGAAAGAGCCCTTAAACTTTCACTCTTGGCAAGTAAAAAGACTTAAGGTTTAATGTAACTTAGGGTTTACATAATATGTACTGAAGGAAGCAAATTACATAAGTTGTCCCATTGATTCCTTTTAAAAGAGTAAATCAGGCCTCTAATTTCTTCTTTTTCTAATCACAACTTCAATTATTATTATTGTCATTATTACATTTTATTCATAAAGCACCATCATCTTCCATGTTGATTGATGTGGGTTCTATGGAATCTTGGTTGTACAGAGTTTCACTAAAAGGAGAATAAAAAAACAGAATCAAAGCCACATTTTCCTAAAAAAAATATGCAAAGAAGAAAAACAACCCAACATGCATAACTACTGTCAAGGGAAGAGTTGCCAAACACCCCAAAGGAATACCCCCCACAAGCCATACATTCCCTGAAAGTACACACGTAAAGATTCTAGGAAGTAATCCCTCAAATAATTTTTTGGTTGCACCGTATATAAAAAGCAGAATAAAAAAACACATTTTCCTAAAATTTCAATATGCAAACAAGAAAAAATTAGCTAAATCTGAAAGGGCAAGCTCCTGGGAACAGAATAATACCCAACATGCGTAGGTACTTTTAACTCTTTTAACTGCCGGCTAACTTGAGATTTTGTCACCCTTTTGTGCTATGTTTAACTATGATTTTTGCAAGAATTTCCAGGAAAATTATATAATTTTTTTGCGGCAGAGTTTGGGCTTTAACATGAAATGTCTTATTTGTAATTTTTCCAGTATTTTTTCTTATATTTTTGAGTAAAAACCTGCTGGGCAACAGGACATAAGAGGTTCATTGAAAAAAATGACATGGGGGCATCCCATTTTTGGGGAATTTTAAGGGTTAAAATCCCCTAAAAATTCCCCCCAAAAATGACATGGCCCCCCTACCCAGCATAACCAGCTCGGGGACCAACCCATGTAGCGCTTGTAGAACAGGGCACAGGGGCCCCTCCACCATGCATGCTACAAGCCTGCAAT
Organism: Gastrophryne carolinensis; assembly: GCA_027917425.1. Taxonomy (NCBI): domain Eukaryota; kingdom Metazoa; phylum Chordata; class Amphibia; order Anura; family Microhylidae; genus Gastrophryne; species Gastrophryne carolinensis. The sequence goes on from CM051235.1 coordinate 256,655,420, forward strand.
GCCTAAAGGGCCCAGGCTCCTCTGCCCCCGGGCTTTGGGGAGGCAGATAATTGGGGATCTGGGGGTTGATGGCAGATAACCTGCTAACCACAGGTGACTTGGCAGATTTCCTAGTCTTGTGAACTGGTATAGGGTCTCATGGATCCCTTACTAGTACACAAAGGGTTAGGTGGGTGATCGTGGAGGGGGGCTGGGGAGGCAACAGATCACAGCCCCCACTGATCACCCTGCGCTATTGATTATCTTCGGGCAGGTGTGAGATGAGTCATGGATGATGTCATCCGCCCGTCCACAAAAGCGAGTGGCAGCGGAAGAGGTTCTGTTTTGGGCCCTCTCCTCACCACGGAGCGATCAGAAGCCCCCCTGGTGAAGAGGAGACCCGGTAGGATCGATCGTGGGCACAGGTTAATAATTTGTTTTTCTTCATATGTCAGCGTCGGTATCAGAAGGCGGGGGGGGGGGGTGAAGAGAAGACCTGGCTGGATCGATTGAGGGGTCAGGTGAGTTTTTAACTTATGTACATTTTTCTGGGGCTTGAAAGTCAGCTACGTGAGTCTTATAATTAAAGAGGCAGCTACATGAGAATCACATAGCTGGCGCTAAAAAGACTAAAAAGGTTAAAGGCTTGGGGAGTGACGAATTGTATGGGCAGAATGGGCAGCCCGAATTTTTCCCAGTACTGATTTTTTATAAGTGCTAAGAAGAATTACACCCACATTAAGATTATAACACCCCTCTCTCTCACCAACAGGTATGCTACAGCTTTCTCTTGACGCTTCCTTTGAAACCAACTGAAGCCGATTTCTCCATCTGCAGCGATCAGTTTTAACCCCTTGCTTCCTGCTTTATTCATTTTAAATCTGGGTATGCTACAGCTCTCTCTTGACGCCCTCCTTTGAAACTGATTAAAGCCTATTTCTCCATCTGCAGTGATCAGTTTTAACCCTTTGCTTCCTCCTTCATTCATTCTAAATCTGGGTATGCTACAGATCTTTCTTGAAGCTTCCTCTGAGACATTGGCCCTGATTCATTAAAGGTCGAATTCAAATTTTCGTTTGTTTTTTTGAGAAAAAACTGCGATTTTGCGAGCGAAAATTCCACGCGCGATTCATCAACTTAAAAATGTGTTTTTTTCTGATTAATGCAAATTTATTTCGAGTGCTATCAAGCGGATGCGAAAATTTTTTATTAGTCAAATTTAATTAGTGTAGATTTTGCGATCGCAAAATATTTCAGGTGATTCAGCTGTCATTGATTACCTGCACACATGTTTTAAAAAGGTTTTTTTAGGTTGCTCACAGGAGGAGAGAACTCTGTTGTGGAGGACAAAACTGTCTTGCTGTTGGACCATGGGGCTTTTTTATTCTCTTTGCGTTCAGTTTGAGCATCTGGATGGTGATGCAGAGGAGAAGGCACAGATTGCCTGTTCCTACGGTGTTTCGACAGCGGTTAGATATTGATAATTTATCTGACTGTTTGAACTCACCAGATTGAATCGGACAGGTTTGCACGACTTATATATGCAGCTGCACCCCTATTTGACGCCTTTCATGCGGATTTAGGATACCCTCTGTCTGAAACCTTCTGGCCCCAAGCATCTATACACTGTGATCCGCAGTAAGCAGACAATGGCAAGGAAAGGTTTGTGCCATCAACTTTCAAGTGGACCAAAAGCCATTTGTGCCTTGCAACCTTTATCACTGGGCTATCCTGATTGTGAGTGCACCGCTGTGTGAAAGCTCAGGATCATGTCAACATACCTTTGCAGCAATCCTCTGGAGCATGCATGGGCTGATGCACGCTCCTGCACCAGGCCCATCTGAATGGCTAGTGCTGGAATGCAGGGAAGTAGGCGGCAAAAGGTGCCAGCAATCCATTCACTCTGAATAGATTGGCGGGTATAATTATGCACTGCAATGTATTCTGATTGTCTTGATGCTGTGCATGTGCTGTGGTAGCATGGTGTTAAATATGAGCCGTCCTCTTATGTTCTGCGGGATTGCCAGTGAGGTGGGTATACTGGTAATTAGAGGGAATGCACACAATGGGACGTGCCAAGTTGGTCTTTAAAAGTCCAAGGCCAGTTGATGAGGTTTTTGGTCCTCTTGAATATAGGGTATGCAGCTTCACAGCAAGTTATACTGACAATTTGGAAGGCCACGAATGTCAGCTATGTTTGTCAGGCATTTGTGAGAGAGGGGGGTGAGACAGGCAACCCAGCCAACCAGTCAGCAGCAGGAGCAGCGGGGGGGGGGGGGGGGGGTGGCAATATGCCACCTCATAAACATACCTGCCTGCTGATGCAGGCAGTGGTGCATCTCATCATCGCATTGCTCGCCTCCCTGCTGACAATTTTCCTTATTTGCCGCACTGTATGTGAAGGTCTTTCCCCACCAGATGCGGGGGAGGGCAGCACAGTTTCACATAAACTGGAGGGCACACAGTACATCTATGCATGTAGTCTGCAGCATCTGTAGCAGAGAAGCGCTTCTCCTCTCACGTGACCACTGGTTACACTAAAACATCTGGGAGGTGCATGCCGAGAAAAGCTGTTCTTCTGAATACAGTCTTCCTCAGGTGTCCGTGGGCACTCCCTCTTCCTAGGGTCTGTGCAACCCGTGCTGCTTAAAGGGAACACTGCTCTCTTGAACACTCTCCTCCACCCAAACACACTTTCTCTGTCTGTGTTTAACCCCTTGTGCCCTCTCCCTACTGCAAACACAAGGGGCTTGATTCATCTGCATTTAAATCTCTGACCTCCCCTCTCACCCAATTAGGCCACTTGCCTAGTCCAGGCTCAACATCAAAAACAGTCCTGCTAGCAGAGCGCAAAGGCTATGTGGCAACCAAAACTTTACTTACAAAATTATGAAAGGAATAGGTTAACAATATCAGGCGCACCCATGGCATCCAGTGTATAAGACGCCAAACTGTGTACTACAGCCAGCTGCATCAGCTGCAGCATGCACACCCAAACCGGTAAAGAGGGTACTGCTCTTGACTATAACTCTGACATTCATCTACAATTACATCTATGCTTGTCATTCGACTCCACAGCATCTGTAAACCTGTTCTCTAGAGGCCAGCCATGCCACATACAACTAGATACAAATGTTTCCTCCATCTATTGCAGAAAAATAATCTTACCACAAACTATCAATTTAACCAGGGAACCTATGTGCAAAACACATGGATAAAATGTGGCAGTTACAAATAACATCAATACAAGCATGAATTCACAGTATAAAACTACAGAGCATTTGATTAGCTACACAAATATTAAAAGTACAATTGCATCCAAATAAAAGTGGGTCACCACAGGGGAGGCTTCAGTAGTACACTGCTCTTTAAAAAATTCTCGCAAAGACAACACATTTTTACAACTGGAAAGTCATTTTCGCAACGATTCGACTACACAAATTATATTCATCTGCAATGATGAATCACTCATAGATTTTCAAAAATCTCCCATGCGAAAATATTTTCCAAGCGTTCATTTTATTTTTCTACCTTTAGTGAATCAAGGCCATTGTTTGCAATTATAATTTGACTTAGCATTGTTTAGACATGAACTCTATAGATATAAGGGTTGATTCAGAGCCCCCTTGTTGCTGTTTTTTTATGAGGTCTTGGTACCAAACGAAAAATCATGCATAAGTGAAAACATTTCACATAAATATTCTCGCAGAACAAAAGGCTCTACTGAATCAGACGAGGGGGAAAAATGGACGAGAATGGAAACTTTCAAGCATAAAAATGTTGAGAAAGGGGCTCTAAATCAACCCTATAGTCTCCCTGTTTCTTAAGATTCATGTCTTTTTACAACCCCTCCACTTGTTTTCCCCTGTGATCAGAGAGGCCTGCTTAACAATACCCAATTTGTAACCCCACCCCTCAACCAGCAAGCAGGCTTTGGTCAATCAAGGCTTCACATTTTTCAACTAGCATATACTCAGTTCTGAAGGCTGGGCAGAATGGACAGTCACTGGCCAGACTTTTGATAAAAAGAATTACACCTGAATTAAACACGAAGAGAACTGAAGTGACTAGGTATAAGATTCTGCTTGACTGAACCTTCACCCACAATGCTTATCTTCTGCCTGACTATTGTGCTACCAATCATCCTCAGAACCGAATAAACTATGCATCCCTCTACTATTGGTAAGTCTCTTCATCTCTTCCTCACTTTTACCCCCCCACATATCTCCTCTCATGCATTTCTCTGTTTCACTCAGACAATCACCTCTTCTTTTTCTCTCTTCTCTTCCTAGCCGCTAAGGACATCTCGCCTAATCTGGGACCAGGTCTCCCCTTAACCCTATCTCCAAGAGCACTACTAACTCCCTCCAATTCACTACACCTTGCATCCATAACCCTACTAATCTCATACACCTAACCCACACTCCCTGTTACCTGTGCACTATGGAACGCTAGGTCAGTACGTAACAGATTTACAGCTGTCCATGATTTGTTCCTCACCAAATCCTTTACAGTCCTACCGAGCTGCCCTTTCACATGGGGGTCAATGCTCCTTCAGCCCAGTCCCTGCCTTGCCATCATTATCCTTTCCTAGCTTTGAAGTTCACTCTGTCCATCTATCCTCCCCCCTCCATCTCCAAATTGCAGTCATCTATCACCCCCCTGGCCCCACTGCACTTTCTCTTGACCACCTTTCAGCTTGGCTCCTTCACTTTCTCTCCACTGACATACCTGCAATAATCATGGGAGATTTCAACATACCTCACTGGCAGTCCTGCTGCTAAAAGCCTACTTACAGAAAATTCCTCCTTCAGCCTCACACAGTGGTCCTCCTCTCCCAACCACAAAGACTGCCGCACCTTAGACCTCCATTTAACTCCTTATCCAGCACCTTCCCTTATGACATACAGCCATAGCCCCAATACTCAAAAAATCCTCTCTGGACCGTTGGTCCTCACCAGTTACCGACCTATTTTGCTGCTTCCTTTTTCATCCAAACTTTCGAAACAGCACATTCACTTTGAATTGGCACACTATATATCTGTTAACTCCTTACTGGATCCTGTTCAATCTGGACAACTGAAACCACCCTCAATAAAAATAAGTAACTAAGAATCTATTAACAGCTAAATCTAAAGGCCACTACTCTATCCTTAGCCTCCTTGACCTATCCTCTGCTTTCGACCCTGTTGACTAGGGATGAGCGAATCGATCCGGACAAACCCGGATTCGTTCCGAATTTCATGAAAAATTCGATTCTGAACGAATCCGAATTTCCCGGCGATTCGATCGATCGAAGTTTTCCTTTAAACTCAATGACAGGCATTCTAAGATAGTGGACAGACATGTTCAGACATGTCCCCAGGGGCAAGTGACAATGGGACAGTTACATACAGCCTATCAGCAGCCAGGAAGCCCGGTGACGTCACCGTGCTATATAAAGCGGCGGCCATCTTGCTTGTGCGCATTTCAGACTTGCATTCGTGAGGCAGCGGTGGTTGCTGGCTGCAGACAGGGACAGACAGTTAGTCATAGTTAGGCGAGAGTTAGCGATAGCTAGAGACAGTTACAGATAGGTAAAGAGAGAGACAGATAGTTAGGGAGATTTAGAGTGGTAGACAGAGCTAGGGAAAGATAGGTTTTAAAACCGGAACAATCCAGCAGCATACAAGTCACATTGACAGGGTGCCTAGTGCTGCCTATGATTCATATTTCATAATTACTGGGTTACTGTTAATATATTTGGTTTGGTTTAAATACAGCTGCACACTGTGCATGCAATGCTATTTAACCCTTACTGCTATTTAGCCCTGAACGCTATTTTAACCCTATCTGTTAAACAAAAGCATTTCTCATACTTGGATTAGTGTTAAAAGTTTCTGCTCACCTTAAAATACATTATGCCACACTGGCATCCCAAGGCACATGCTATTTAACCCTATCTGTTAAACAAAAGCATTTCTCATACTTGGATTAGTGTTAAAAGTTTCTGCTCAGCTTAAAATACATTACGCCACACTGGCATCCCAAGGCACATGCTATTTAACCCTATCTGTTAAACAAAAGCATTTCTCATACTTGGATTAGTGTTAAAGGTTTCTGCTCAGCTTAAAATACATTACGCCACACTGGCATCCCAAGGCACATGCTATTTAACCCTATCTGTTAAACAAAAGCATTTCTCATACTTGGATTAGTGTAAAAAGTTTCTGCTCAGCTTAAAATACAGTACGCCACACTGGCATCCCAAGGCACATGCTATTTAACCCTATCTGTTAAACAAAAGCATTTCTCATACTTGGATTATTGTTAATAGTTTTTGTTCAGCTTAAAATACATTACGCCACACTGGCATCCCAAGGCACATGCTATGTAACCCTATCTGTTAAACAAAAGCATTTCTCATACTTGGATTATTGTTAATAGTTTTTGTTCAGCTTAAAATGCATTACGCCACACTGGCATCTCAAGGCACATGCTATTTAACCCTTTCTGCTATTTAGCCCTGAACGCTATTTTAACCCTATCTGTTAAACAAAAGCATTTCTCATACTTTGATTAGTGTTAATAGTTTCTGTTCAGCTTAAAATACATTACGCCACACTGGCATCCCAAGGCACATGCTATTTTAACCCTATCTGTTATACAACATAAGCGTTGATCAGCATCAGCTTCATGAAGCTACTTTAGTTTGCACTTGTTTTTGACTGCTTTTTATAAACCAGGCCGCAGGGCACCCCAAAGCTGCACCTTGCACCCTATCTCTTATACAACATAAGCGTTATTCAGCATCAGCTTCATTAAGCTACTTCAGTTTGCACTTCCTTTTTGACTGCTTTCAATAAACCAGGCCACAGGGCACCCCAAAGCTGCACCTTGCACCCTATCTGTTTATACTAAATAAGCAAATACATAAAAATGTCAGGCAGACAAGTGCCAGGATGTTCAAAGAGGAGTGGCAGAGGCCAAGATTCAGCAGGCAGAGGTTGCAGCAGACTAGGGGGCGAGTGGCAGCAGGAGTCACGGTGAGAGACCTGATCTGCCAGTATCTGCTAGCGGTCGTGTCTCCACCAGTAACGCCGTGGTAGATTGGTTAACGCGCTCATCAACATCATCACAAGTTACATCTGAGACCCCCAGTCTAGGGTCGGTAGGTTCCTCTGACACAACCCTGAGTTGGCATGCCCCGAGAGCAGTCCCTGTCCTCCCATTGCCTCTGTCCTACGCCGTTCCCTCCCCCAGCAACGTATCCTATGCTTTGGGTTCAGCTCCACTCTTTAGTGAGGAGGACGATCAGATAGAGGACAGTCAGCAGCTACTGCCCAGCCATGAAATGGAGGTGGCTTCTTTAGCTCGGCAGACAAATAATGATGTGGACAGTGTCGTGTGTGTTGCGAGATTTCCAGCTTCTGCGCCAGACACTGTTGAGGAAACCGGGAACATCAGTGACGTACAGCCACAACTCGGTGATGATGATGAAGAAGTCTGCTTCCTCACCAAGTGGCACGCCGCTCCCAATTTCTGCCAGCCAAGGCTCCAGCACCTCAGCCGAAGGCAGCTGTGCGTCATACCCATCCTCTGTCGCTCCTGCTCCTCCTTCTCCTCCTCCAAGTCATGCATCCCGCCAGCAATCCATCAGCGAAGCCATGTCCAAGAGACAGCAGTATGCACCCACTCATCCTACGGCGCAGAAGCTGAATGTGCTCCTGTCCAAGTTGCTGGTGCTGCAGTCGCTCCCTTTTCAGGTGGTGGACTCCTTTCAGAGAACTGATGGCTTGTGCCGAGCCGAGGTGGAGAGTCCCAAGCCGTCATTTCTTTGCCAAGAAGGCAGTACCCGCGCTGCACACTTTTGTTGAACAGAAGGTGGGCCAGTCCTTGAGCCTGTCGGTGTGTAGCAAAGTGCATGGCAGCGCCGACGTCTGGAGCTGTAACTACGGTCAGTACATGTCATTTACGGCCCACTGGGTGAACGTGGTCCCTTTGCAGCAGCAACTTCGACAGGTCACGCCGCTTTGGCCTCCGCACTCCCTGCCCGTTGGGCCTGTGACACTGTGCGACTCGGCCTCCTCATCCTTGGCCATCTCCTCACCCTCCACTGTAGGCTCAAGTCTCAGTGCCCCTCCAGTCTACCGTGTGTGCAGGGCACGGAGGTGTCACGCAGTGCTTCACATGGTTTGTCTTGGCGAACGGAGTCACACAGGGGAGGAACTGCTTAAATTTATTCATCAGGAAATCCAAACATGGCTTACTCCAAGAAAACTTAAAATGGGAATCATGGTTACCGACAATGGGAAGAACATTTTGTCCGCGCTGCGCCAAGGAAGGCTGACCCATGCCCCCTGCAAGGCTCACGTCTTCAATCTGGTTGTCAAGCGGTTTCTGAAGTGTTCTCCCCATATGCAAGACATCCTAACAACTTCAAGGAAACTTTGCATGCACTTCAGCCACTCATACACTGCCAAACACACCCTTCTTGAGCTACAGCGTCAGAACGGTATCCCCCAACATAGTCTGATTTGCGATGTTTCCACCCGTTGGAATTCCACCCTTCACATGTTGGACCGATTATATGAACAGAGAAAAGCCATCACGGATTTCCTGATGATCCAAGCGGATAGGGGGACTCCCCTGTGTAACTTCAATGTCAACCAGTGGCAGCTCATACGTGACACCTGCCGTTTGCTCAGGCCCTTTGAGGAAGCCACTTTATTTGTCAGTCGGCAGGATTACGGGATGAACGACGTGATTCCACTGCTTCATGTACTACAACACATGTTGGAAACCATGGCTGGTCAGGGCACTGGAGACATGGCGTCTACATCTTACGGCCACATGAACCCCGTTGGAGCTGAACTGGAGGAGGAGGAAGAGGAGGAGGGGCACAGTGAAGCACAGTTTATGCTTGGCGAAATGGCTGGTTTATCTAGTCAGCGGACAGGAGAGGAGGAGCAGGAGCAGCCAGAGGAGCTAGAGGATTTTGAGGAAGGCAAGACAGAGGACCCGGACACACTGTGGCAGTATGCAGTGGAGATGGAGACAGGTAGTCCATCCGAGTCACTTGCGCAAATGGCAGGAAGCATGCTCACGTGCTTGTGTAGTGACCCCAGAATTGTTTCCATTTGTCGGCGGGATGACTTCTGGCTGTCCACCTTATTGGACCCTCGCTTCCGGCACAAAATGGGGGCATTTTTTAAACCCGCCGAGAGGGAGGACAAACTGGACTACTACAAAGACATTCTACGTAGTCAGTTGGCCGATGCCTATCTGCGCCATGGTCCATACTCTCGCAGCTCTGACTCGAGGGGACCTCTGCGCTCACCTTCCACTGCCATGGCTGCTGGGGGGGTTGGCAGGAGCAGCAGCTCCATCAGCAGCAGCCTCAGTCTTCAGTCGCTAAAGAGTAGCTTTCTACACCCGCATAGTGAGGCTACTCATGAGCAGCAGGAAGACCTGGAGCAGGACCTCAACCAGCAGGTCATGTCATACCTTGACATGACCATGCCAACACACCTTGAGGATCCGCTGGACTTCTGGGCAGCCAAACTTGATTTGTGGCCGCAACTAGCAGAGTTTGCCCTGGAAAAGCTGTCCTGCCCGGCAAGTAGCGTGCCATCTGAGCGGGTGTTTAGTGCGGCGGGGGCCATATCTACGGCGAGGAGAGCTCGTCTGTCAACTAAAAATGTGGAGAGACTCACCTTTGGATCAGCCAGGATTTCCACCCACCAATGCCTGATGCATGCGACTAGATTCAGCATGGTGCCACGTTTTACACTTTCCAAATGGTGCAAAACATATTTATGTCTTTAGGCCAATTTTTGGGCTCCTGCTGATGCCAACTTCAGGGTGTCCCTTCCAACCAATTTTTGGCCTCCTGCTGATGCCAACTTCAGGGTGTGCCTTTCAGCCAATTGTTGGCCTCCTGCTGCTGCTGCTTGCAACTCCAGGGTGTGATTCATCCAATTTTTGGGCTCCTGAAGCCAACTCCAGTGTGTCTTTCAAGCTATGTTTGGGCTCCTACTGCTTGCAACTCCAGGGTGTGATTCATCCAATTTTTGGGCTCCTGCTGCCAACTCCAGTGTCTCTTTCAGCCAATGTTTGGGCTCCTGCTGCTGCTGCTGCTTGCGACTCCAGGGTGTGATTCATCCAATTTTTGGGCTCCTGAAGCCAACTCCAGTGTGTCTTTCAAGCTATGTTTGGGCTCCTGCTGCTTGCAACTCCAGGGTGTGATTCATCCAATTTTTGGGCTCCTGCTGCCAACTCCAGTGTCTCTTTCAGCCAATGTTGGGCTCCTGCTGCTGCTGCTTGCAACTCCAGGGTGTGATTCATCCAATTTTTGGGCTCCTGCTGCCAACTCCAGTGTCTCTTTAAAGCAATGTTTGGGCTCCTGCTGCTGCTTGCAACTCCAGGGTGTGATTCATCCAATTTGTGGGCTCCTGAAGCCAACTCCAGTGTCTCTTTCAGCCAATGTTTAGGCTCCTGCTGCTGCTGCTTGCAACTCCAGGGTGTGATTCATCCATTTTTTGGGCTCCTGCTGCCAACTCCAGTGTCTCTTTAAAGTAATGTTCGGGCTCCTGCTGCTGCTTGCAACTCCAGGGTGTGATTCATCCAATTTTTGGGCTCCTGCTGCCAACTCCAGTGTCTCTTTCAAGCTATGTTTGGGCTGCTGCTGCTGCTGCTTGCAACTCCAGGGTGTGAGTCATCCCATTTTTGGGCTCCTGCTGCCAACTCCAGTGTCTCTTTCAGCCAATGTTTGGGCTCCTGCTGCTGCTGCTTGCAACTTCAGGGTGTGATTCATCCAATTTTTGGGCTCCTGCTGCCAACTCCAGTATCTCTCTCAGCCAATTTTTGGCCTCCAGCTGCTGCTGCCAACTCCAGGGTGTCTTTCAAGCAATGTTTGGGCTCCTGCTTATGCTGCTGCCAACTCCAGGGTGTGCCTTCCAGCTAATGTATGTGCTCCTGCTGCTGCCAACTTCAGGGTGCCTTCCAGCCAATTTCTAGGTTCCTGCTGCTGCCAACTCCAGGGTGTGTCAGTCAATTTTTGGGCTCCTGCTGCTGCCAACTCCAGTGTCTCTTTAAAGCAATGTTTGGGCTCCTGCTGCTTGCAACTCCAGGGTGTGATTCATCCAATTTTTGGGCTCCTGCTGCCAACTCCAGTGTCTCTTTCAGCCAATGTTTGGGCTCCTGCTGCTGCTTGCAACTCCAGGGTGTGATTCATCCAATTTTTGGGCTCCTGCTGCCAACTCCACTGTCTCTCTCAGCCAATTTTTGGCCTCCTGCTGCTGCTGCCAACTCCAGGGTGTCTTTCAAGCAATGTTTGGGCTCCTGCTTCTGCTGCTGCCAACTCCAGGGTGTGCCTTCCAGATAATGTATGTGCTCCTACTGCTGCCAACTTCAGGGTGCCTTCCAGCCAATTTCTAAGTTCCTGCTGCTGCTGCTGCCAACTCCAGGGTGTGTCAGTCAATTTTTGGGCTCCTGCTGCTGCCAACTCCAGTGTCTCTTTAAAGCAATGTTTGGGCTGCTGCTGCTGCTGCTTGCATCTCCAGGGTGTGATTCATCCAATTTTTGGGCTCCTGCTGCCAACTCCAGTGTCTCTTTCAGCCAATGTTTGGGCTCATGCTGCTGCTGCTTGCAAATCCAGGGTGTGATTCATCCAATTTTTGGGCTCCTGAAGCCAACTCCAGTGTGTCTTTCAAGCTATGTTTGGGCTCCTGCTGCTGCTGCTTGCAACTCCAGGGTGTAATTCATCCAATTTTTGGGCTCCTGCTGCCAACTCCAGTATCTCTTTAAAGTAATGTTTGGGCTCCTTCTGCTGCTTGCAACTCCAGGGTGTGATTCATCCATTTTTTGGGCTCCTGCTGCCAACTCCAGTGTCTCTTTCAAGCTATGTTTGGGTTCCTGCTGCTACTGCTTGCAACTCCATGGTGTCATTCAGCCAATTTTTGGGCTCCTGCTGCCAACTCCAGGATGTGTTTCAGCCAATATTTGGGCTCCTGCTGCTGCCAGCTCCAGGGTGTGTTTTTCAGGCAATATAGGGGCCCCTCATAGTGATGCCACCTCAACTCTCTGTAATTGTGCCGCTCTGCGATTCTAATAGCGATGCCTCTGATCTGCATGTCCTAATTATTTACAGTATTATTTCAGTAACCCAGCACGCATCCTATGCGTGTTACAACAAGGCAGAATGGTTTACAACCCTATTGAGGCTCTAGGAAGCTCAGAAATAGCCATTTTTAATAGCGATTCGTCGCGAATAAATTCGGGTCGAACCGGTTTTTGTCGTAAAATTCGGCGAATCAGTCGAATCGAATTTTTCAAAAGTTCACTCATCTCTACTGTTGACCATCTTCCTCTACTCCAAATTCTAATTTACCTCATGAATTATGAATACAGTTCTTATTTTCACTTTCAAGGCAAGCTTTACTAAACCAAAGTGAAAATCTTTTCAGTAAATTATATATTATATTTATATTAAAATTATATTTTCAGTAAATTATACTGTGGTAGGTGAGCCATGCTCTCCCCCTCTCTACCACAGGAGAACATGCATATGACTCATAAACCTGTGCTATCACACATCCTTCCCAGCTCAGCCACAACCCACAAATGACACAGAAAAAGTGGCTTTGTTTAGAATTTATAAGAAATTTACATATAATTAAAAATATATATAATTTAAAATAGCTAATTTTTTTAAATAGCTAATTTTACACTATTACCATAGAGGATAAGATAAAAGGAATTTTGCATCTGCCTGGACAGGGCTTTTAACCCCCTGAAGATCATTGATTGTTCAGCTTTCAGTGAGCTTCCTTGTTGATTCCAGTTGTGCTAAGGCCAGTACCTGCTTAGAAAATTTTACAAATATCAGGGTGGTTGCTCAGGTGGTACACCCCTTTCTCCGAAATCCTGTTGTTGGCACTGCTGTCAAAAGTTGGGTGAGTATAGCTTTATTTTTTTTACTGTTGCAGAGGAAGAAAGGTGGACCTCCTTCATGATACCCTTAGAGTTGATCCCTGAATCGGGATGCCTTCTTGGAATGTAGACAGTAGACCAAAAATCCACCAAGTTTAGTCAATGATAACTGGGAGTTCGTTAGTATATTAATATAAAATATTTTGCCTGCAATCGTACAATAAGGAGGAACTAAAGTAAACAAAATTAGACCTGATCATAGTTTCTCTATCCACTTACAGGTTTTGGATATTGATAAATCTGCCCATCATATTATTTCCTGTAAATTTGAAACAGAGAGTGCCTCAACAGGGCTGCGAAAGCCAAAGCATAGAGAAGTACTGACCCTTCATCTAAAGTGTTTGCTGTAGAGCCAATGAGACCGCAGCCAATCTCTTTCAAACAGATGCCCTCCTGCTGTTCATATTTTTACAAATTTACTCTTTCTCTCTCTACACCCCAAAGCATTCCACTGCATGCACCATCATGGTGGCGCCCACAAGACACAGTCGGCAGACTACAAACAGTGTCCAATGGAATTAGTTATTTAATTTTCTTTTTTTTCAGGGGGGTTGGATTTCCCAGGCACGTTGAAGGGAGAGCACAAAGTGGTTTACTACACATGTAAAAAGGGATGTTCACTACTGTAAATTAAGTTTGAAGTAGATACATAATCACAGGATTTCTCATAATCTTCAGGGGCTAATTTTCAGGGGCTAAATGCCCAGATCAAGAGACATAGGGCAATGCGATTGTATAACTCACTTGGGGCGGATATAATCCCCCCCAGGAAACTTATTTTAGTCACTCACATACCCCCAAATACATATCCAACAAATACCCCAACTTTTATGTGGTCTGCTCGAAGGAAAAGAAGAGCGGGGTAGCCGTTTTGTTCTTGGGGAGGGTCGGTTTATCCTGGAAGACCAGGTGAATGATGTGGAGGGTAGATATATCCTCCTTGGATAAGAGGGGCAAAGGTTTCCTTGATTAGTTATTATGCTCCTAATACTAAACAGATACAATTCTTCCAGAATATGCTTTAGAAATTGATGCCAAAAACAGAGGGAGCAAGGATTTGGGGCAGCCACTCAAATCTACCAATCGATCCATCTACAGATAAATCGAGCCCCACACAGACTGTCTAAAATCTCCTTTGAGAGCCAGCAGGAAACTGGCTAAATTAATATCTGAATATGATTTTATTGATGCCTGGAGAGAATGTAAACCAAACAAGCAAGACTTAGTTTTATGCAGCCCACAAATCTTATTTGAGGATCGATCATATCTTTGTCCCTGTCAATTGTCTCCAAAATCAAAAAGTGTAGGAAATTCCCTGGTCGGATCATAAGGGAATTATGGAGCTACAGGATCTTTGGATCAAACCAAACTCTTTTTCTTGGAGACTTGTCGGGACTCTTCTGGGGAACAAAGCAGTCCTAGTGGAAATAAAACAGGAAATAATGTGGTTCTTTGAGAAGAACCAGGCCATAGACACCTCAGCTGCCCTTAATAGGCTGACCTATAAGGCAGTGATTTAGGGCCACCTGACTGGAACGGCCTCTCACAAAAAAAAGGAAAGAACAAAGGGTTCCACAACAGGATATATTAGCAAAGATAGAAGACCTAAAACCAAAACAAAACTAAAAAAAGACCATGGCAGAAAAGAACATGGACTAGAGGAGGGCGACATTCTACTCTCTACGGAATAAGCCCGGGGACCATAGAGAACTGGTTGCGGGAGTGAACTTGGGTAGGTTTACAGATGCACAAAGATCCACTATGGCGAAAGAAATATCGGAAACAGAAATCCTACGGGCGATTGGTGATTCAGGACTTACAAGCGCCCCTGGTCCTGATGGATTTTTGAACCTATATTATAAGAAATTCAGTTCACTATTAATGCCCCACTTGAAACTATGGTTTAATTAAATTAGACAAGATGAACACATCCTATTGAATCCCTGGAAGCAACTATTACGTTGATCCCTAAAATAGGCAAGGATCTCACGTGTTGAAAAAATTATAGGCCCCTTTTACTAATCAATAAGGACTTAAAACTATTACCTAAAGCCGTTTTAATACTTTTTTCAGTAAAATAATCCATCAGAACAAGAGGGGTTTTGTCCCTGGTAGACAGGGCCGGTCACAGATAGGAAGAACATTGGATATTATGGGTATGATCCAAAGGCATATGAACGCGATTACAGGGATGCTGTTATCAATAGACCTTCACAAGTCCTTCAACTCGGTCAACTAGGACTTAATGCTCATCTTTTTAGAGGGAATAGGCTTTGTTATCCAGTTTTTGAATACCATTAAGGGGATCTACTCTGCTTCAAGGACAAAGGTGAACATCAAAGGTTTCAGCTTAGAATGTATTAACATCTTCAGAGGAATGAGACAGGTATGTCTCCTGGCTTGTTTCTATTGATTATTGAGGTTTTAACAATTAAGATAAGGTCTGAAGGGGGTGTTCAGGGGGTGCTATGTGGTGGAAGCGAGCAGAAGTGTGCACTCTTTGTGGATGATATCCTCCTTTATAACAACATGGGGATATCGGCCCCTGTCATGGTATGGAAGAATCGCTGCATTTAAATCTGATTTAAATCCTTTCAACGTTATATCTATTTCGGCTCTCCTGATTAGGGTTAATCCGCTGGACCCGGAGGAGCTGGAGCTGGATATTCTCAAATTCATTTGAAGAGGGAAAAGCGCAAGAATAGACAAACTGTTTTTGCCAAAGGGGGTTTAGGGGTTCCCAAATTCAAAAATGGCTGTTATGTGGCTAGAATTAATCAACTGATAGATATTTATAAAAAACAAAAAGGGCCTATCTGGGTAGACATTCAACAGAATTCAGGATTATCTATTCCCACAGAGACCATTCTGGAGACCCCAAGAATAGATAGGCCAATGATTAAGCTTGTGCCACTTAAAGAACCTGTAGATATCTGGGATAAGACCAAATGGCATAAATTATTGATGTCAAATGGGCACCCTTTGAAATTAGTGATAGCGCACATGAAATTTAACAATGGATCTACAGAGGGATTCAATGGTGGATGGAGAGGGCTCATTTCTATCCACAAGGAAAGAGCCCCAACCAGCAGCTCTTTAGAGAATTATTCAAACCCCCAGCTGGGGAGTCCTTTAGAATAAATCATATCTTGAGATTCATTCAACAGCAGGAGGGTAGAGAGCTGGAGAGGAAAGATTTTACCCCAACAGTACTGTCTGAGTAACCCAGGGGTTATTCCAATACTCGCTTGGTGAGAATGTTCCCTGAAACCCACGGCGACTGTTTCAGAGGGTTGTGAGGTTAACATGCATCATTGTCATTTAGGACAGTAAAATCCTTCAAGGCCAGCATTTTATGTCTCTTTTTATATTCATCTGTACCTCTAGATTTTCATAAAGATAACATGGGAAATATTATATTTGAACTTAGAAGCTAAAGCATGGAACTGGCTCAATAAGTGGGTCAGAATGTATAGGGGCAACTAATAACTTTAGTGATGACAAGAAGACATACAACATTGATGGATTTGCCCCGTGAGACAATAGCATTGGAATGTAAAATTTGTATTAGAAACTTAAGGAATTTTGCCTTATGGCGATATGTTTATGTAACAAAGTTATATAGATATAGATAGTTTTCTAATAAAAAGAATTGAAAAACTATCTGTTATTTCACTATAGACTTGACTACTACGAGAGCACTAGAGAAAACAGAAAAAAAATTGAAAACAGTTTTCTTTTTATTAGATTTGGGGTAAAGTTGAAGGATGGCTTCTTAAATGCAAGGTTTTTATTTTTGCCCACAATTATACTTAAAGATATAATTTTGAATTCATTTTCAATTATTTTTAACTTTAAATTTAATTAGCTGTTCCAACAACGTGATTCAGGGCTTACCTGGAATGCCCGAGGTGACTAATAAAGAACGCATGGCTAGGAAGCTGGCACTCTCTGATCGCACGTCGCTGTGCACAGATCAAACACTGTCTACTGAAAAGTTGGGATAAGATTCCCTTTTCCTTATAGATGAAGTCTAGAGAAAAATAAACATATGAAACAGACTAAAGAACTTCAGAGGCTATTAGATGTTCTGCTGAGGGGGTTCAGTAAAGTCTGAGCCATGTAAAAGAGAATTGGAAAGTTACCGGAACAACCAATCAGCTCCCAAATCATTTGAGAAAAAAAAAGCTTTTGTGCACTCGAAAAAATTACAAAGCCAGCATGTGATGCCCAGCGGGACACCAGCCTTCTGTAAGCAGGCAACCCCCAATCTCCACCACCGCTTCTGCCTATAGTCAAGCCCCCGTTTGCCGGGACATTAGGTACACCTAACACGGTCTTAATAGGCGCAAAGGATGGCTGCATACGGTGAAGGCCGAAGAACCACGAGGGTATCCCGAAGCCGATGTCGTTCACAGGTAGTCAATCCGGAGGGTGCGTCAGAGTACAGGGATGAGACAGGTGCGTAGTCAGGAGTAGCCAAAGGGTCAAGCTGGGAGGTCAGGGATCACAGGGTATCCAGAGGGGCAGGCAGGTTCGTTGTCAGACAAAGCAGAGGTCGGTACAGGCAGCAGACAGGAATGGTCGATCAAGCCGGGTCGGAATCAGACAACAACTAACAGAATCACACCCTAATCACAAGCGACTATCATGGGCACTGAGTGCTGGGCTGACTCCATATTTATTGGGGAATCGACCAATGGCCACCCTGGGGGGGGAGTGTATGTGCTGATTGGTGTAACTTACAACACTGTGAGTGATTGGACACACTATCCAGGGGCTGGTCAGTCTTGGCTACAAGGCTGATCAGCCCCTGATTCCCATCAGGTGTGGAGCACTCTGCGCTGCCTGCCACTGGCAGCACAGCACCTCCTAGTGGTGAAATTTACAGACTGCGGGATGCGCGCCTGCACAGCTAGAGAGGGGTGAGGGATGCTGCCAGAGTGACACGCCGCACTCCGAGCAGCAGGAGTGCCTCGTCGCCCTGCGGACGCTCGCCGCCGGCCCCCTGGCGGAGGTAAGTCCCTTACACAGCATACCTATAACAAACTATACATAGAAAAGTATCTATAAACACAATGCAAATAAAAATATTCATAATTTATCAATAATCATGTATTGGATACATGTTATGAGTACTTGAGATCTGTAGTTATATTTGCCAAATGAAGTAGTTTATAGAGTAGACGTGCTGAGCTAGAGAGAGCCAGGGTAAACTGCTGGCATTGATTTAAAAAGCCCCAGGAGAGAGATTATGCAATCACTTTGATCATATGACTGAATAGTCAGCAGGAGATGTAGGCGAAAAAGCTATGTCACCGACAGGGCCGACTCCAGCACCCAGATTAGAAATCCCTCACATGCATAACCCCTACAAACCCATGCCACCATAAATTCACCTCACTATCGCTGCTCTATTGGGACATGGCCCCATGTGACAGCCATCGGCCAGCAGGGCCATTGCAATTGGCTGACTGGATATGACCTCAAAAGAGATGAGGCTCCTGGGACAGAGGATTGCCACGGGGGGAGACAACAATCACCCCGCCGTGAAAAGCAGCAGTTCTGATGTGACATTTTGGGTGTAGGTCCACTTTCAAAAGGAACCACAGCCAAGAAATTGACTTGAGTGTTTTACCTCTCTGACAAGCATTTTTAAAGCTTACCTAATCCACTCACCTCTTCCATGAGCCCTCGCTGCACAAAGAGGAAGACAAACCTTAATCTTATTTAAAGTAACATTATTTTAAAGTTACATTATTCTTTCAAAAAACATCTAACTTATTTTATTTCTCTACATCAGAAATGTTATGTTCAGGAGGTTCCAGCATTCTGAATACTCCCCGAACTTGTTCTTATTTGTTTATTTAATTGAAAAAACGGGTGTTGGTCCGGTTTAAATATTGGTGTTAAAGGTTTCAAAAAAACAGATGAACAAATTAACCAGATTTTTTGGTTTTAGTTAGACTAAATAAAATTGACAACCTTAGCAAGAATTTAAACAGCAATGCTACATATAGGCATACAGTGTAACTGCCAATTATGTTAATTTTTTATAGATAATTATCAAACATTTAATTATCAACACTTTTAGTGTTGGTACCTATTCAGCATTCTGACCTGTTTGGTAATTATGGTGCATCAATGGCATTTTGTTTAACCACACTTGGGAAGGGAGACTGCCAAGTCCGTCATGGATAGATTGCCAGGGGCTATGCCAGTAGAACAGTTACTTGGAAATCATTCTATATATGATGTACAGCCTGAAGCCAGATATCATGGGGTCAACTATGCATGTTCTAACTCCTGAGCAAGGGCATTTAAGTGGAAAGCTGAAGTGGCAAAATGATGGCAGGATATCTAGTTAGGATCCTCTCTTGCTGGGTCTTTGTTCCTGTTTCCAAGTGACCTTGAAACTGACTATGCATTTTGTTGCCTGTTTATAATCTTTTCCTGGATTTTGAATATGCTGTTTGCCACCTGCCCACCATCTTTGCCACAGACTTGTTTGCTGCCAGCCCATGACCACTTGCTATGGACTTCGACCACGATTACTTACCTTTGACACTGTCTCTGCTATCCATCTGCTGCCTGTTCATTAGTGACAGAGAATCACTGCTTGACCACCCAGACCCTTGATTCCCCCTGATGGAATGACCTGGGGCCTCCCACACGGCCAGACCTATCATCCCTTAGATTTTTGACTGCTGGGGTGAGTCTTGGGTAAAGGCTAGTAGTCTCCAGTGCTTTCCCTGTTTGCAGAGCGACCTTGGTTTCCCTGCAGTTAGAACTCAATATTGAATGTGGTACCAGTGTTCCCCAAAACTTTGATGAGGCATTAGCTGGGCACTTGCTTCTAAACACTGCTTGAGCCTCCGCTAACAGAATCAGGTACCTGTCTGAGTTGCGGCAACTCCTTGGCATCAGGAAGCTCCAGGCAGAGGCAAGGAAGTAGAAGTTAAACAATGGCCCTGAAAAGACTGTAGTATAACTTTGTTCATGAGATGCTGGTGAGTTGTTGATCAGGCCAGCTTGGAGACAGGCAGTGAAGAGGTCAGTAAACCCAGGTTCAGAATCGATAAACAGACTAAGGTTGGGGTCAGGCAGTGGAGGTTTATCATGGGTTTAGCACAGTCCCTGGTGTGTGTCAAAGTCATGGTGAAGCTCCTACTAAGAGATGTCTTGCCAAAACATACTCCAATAAAGATGTCCACTTGCAATACAGATGTGGAATTGAGCCTTGTTTCTCAAAGTTTTAGACAGTATGGCACTATTGGATTATAGCTTTTTTGTTCCCCTGCAGGCCAGACACCATCAAGCTGAAAAAAGGTCAACTCAACCAACGTCTAAGCCAACAAAAACTGCACAACTGCTATTAATTATCCTGATCTTGAAAGGTGCTTCTTTGTGTTTTTTTTTTTAAATCATCAATAATTAAAAGTCAATATCAAGAAGGCCAAGCTGACAAATCTTTGTGTCCAGACCCGGCTTTATCATCGTCATGTAGCTGAAATCCATTTAAAGGCAATGTGTAATGTACGAAAAACCAGTAATAGAATGTTTGCTTTTAACTTTATCTGCTAAATGTCCTTTGAATTGCCAAAATAAATCCATATTATCTCCCAACTGTAGAAAAACATCCATGGAAATAGTTCACAGAAAGGTTATTTGGCTCTCCTTGGAGGGTGGGGGTTTAGAAACACGCTATTTGCCGAAGGGAGGGAAGGAGCTACTTTGCCGTCTACTCCTGCAGGTCTCGCAACATTGTTGAGAAATGAGTTTGAGTCCTTTGGGAGAATCTGTCATTTTCGAACGACTGAGAGAACCTTAATAGTCTGTTTTAACGAGAGCTTGGATTGCTGGCACCGAGACCTATCTTTGGGGACAGAATAAAATCGATGCCAGTAATACCGCCATATATGCAAGCTAATTGTGACATGTGTGGATCCAGGAGCTTTGTTGGAGAGCAGGCGATGGCTTTTGCCCCCATAATGATTTACAGATTAAAGGCGATTTATGGAAAGTTTACTGTGAATATAATTTGGCTTGGCTATTTTGCGGCGGTAAAATAGCAGATTTGCCCTGTTTGTCTTTTTGAAACTGGCCTTCCGCTGAAAGAGGGATATACCGCCGGGAAAACTACAGATTATTAGTAGTTATAGCATTGTTTCTTGAGATGTTCAGGTGACCGGAAGACTGGCCTGGTCTATAATTGATGGCTGGGCTGCTGCCATAAATAAATTTGTCCTTAAAGCAGACTTTCTATGTTTTTAAAGAACTCACATACCCTAAATAGAGTCGGTTTTCTAACTTCTCTAGGAGGGCATCCTGATTTATAACACAACAGTGGTCAAATCCAGCAAATCTGCAAAGTGTTCTGCGGCATCCCTGCTCCCTATGCTCTGCACACTACAGCCAAAAAGCCGCCAGGTCTCTCCAGCATGCATCCCCTACTCCCCTCACATTGTGAATAACGCCCAAAAACTGGTGGTCCATTGGACAGAAAAAACAGGGAAAGGAAACTCACTGCTTGCACCTTCTATCCAGCCAGTGGTGGCTGATGAGGTTCACCAGGCGAATCGTGAGCAGCTGTGGTTTTTTTGCTCAATATCATGCTTCACGGAGATATTCAAAAGTAAAAGCAAGCTTCCCACATCAGGATGCTTAGGTCTGGGGTATAAAGCAGACCTAAGTTTGTTTTTGAGTATGGATTTACTTTAAAAGC
Organism: Gastrophryne carolinensis; assembly: GCA_027917425.1. Lineage (NCBI taxonomy): Eukaryota > Metazoa > Chordata > Amphibia > Anura > Microhylidae > Gastrophryne > Gastrophryne carolinensis. The sequence continues at coordinate 256,677,096 of CM051235.1, forward strand.
ATCCAAGTTTAAAGTAAACCAAAACGCAAGCTTTTCACTATCTTGGGTTTTGGTCTGTCCCCTGGGGTACCCCAATTTGGGATGTCCCGCTGTATGAAGCCCTGCCATTCCAACCTCGCCCCGGGAAGAGGGAATCAGCTTGCTCTGGAGTCTATGAGACTTTTGGTCTGCTTTAATATAAATGGGGTTTCAGAAAAAAACATTTTTAGAGTTTAACTCTACAGAGGGTGTTCTCCTTTGACAAAAATATTGCTTTGTTAATGGAAACCACTTATCAATCGTCTGGGGACTTGTATGTTCACAGCTACAGCCCTCACCATTCTTCTGCTTTAAAGGGTAATTCCACTTTCTATGACATTTTCAAAAGTTCTCACTATTTTGTGCCAAAATGATGTCCGCAAGGTGTTTTGTTAATGTTTTTTCTTTTCTATCTGTTTGCAACTCTGAATTTTAAAGGAAAGGTTTTTTTCTAGCAACAATTTGTTTACCTTAGCAATGTACACCAAATGGTTTCTGACTCTGGCTTTCTAATCACCTGATTGGCAAAGGCAGAAATTATGTGCCACACCCCTGAGGTGTAATGACACCTCCTGGTGTAATTCAGCCTATTCAGGTTAAGGGATCCCAATCTTATGCTCCTGTAGCTAAAGGGTTACTGGCAGTGTTATCTCCTGGGGAGTTCATTGCTGCTTGATTTTGCAAAGGCTGCTGATTAGCTCACCTGTTACAGTGGAAGGATTCTGGCATTTGTAGTCAGTAGTTTTTACTTAAGGCCAGGAAAGCCACTCCCACCTTATAGAAACTTACCTTTCCGGTCCCATGGCACATGCTCAGGCTCTGGGGGGTTGGAAACCTGAAGCGAGAGCGGATGCATCCCCAGTGCCCTTAATATTGGGTGTGCTCCTGTCCCCGGCCTATCTGAACGGCTGGATGTGGGAGTGTGCCTCTGCCCAGAGATGGTGTGATGTGGTTGTTGATGTTTACATCACCATGGGAGCTGCAGGCAAAGGTGAATTGTCTGGGCGACCCCCAGGGTTTCACATATTTCAGGGCTGGCTGCTAGAGTTTTGTTTGGCTTTAAAGGGAGATACATTATTTGGCTACAGTGGGCATTTTTTCAATAGCACATTATTACATGTTTAATGTTCTTCCTTTGAAATTTGGGGGCAATAAGCTGTTATAGTTTGGGAAAAAATGCTGTTTGCATCTGTATTGCTGATTCAAGTCAGATAAGACACAAACCATTTAATGAAAGAATGGGATAAAGGAAATAAAAAACAATACATTTAAACACATTAATACCGTAGATTAATTTAAGGAGGTGTGTCACAAAATTGTGTAATATTAAAAATCACTTATACACACTGAATAAAACTCCCACCAAGCTTGTGGTTTCTTCTCCTAGTAGAATAGAATCCATGGGTGACAGGTTTGAAATTATCAGCGGGGGGGAAGAATATGTCTCTTCCTTCCATTAAATAAAATAGAAATAAAGCCTGCCAAGAAATTTCTTGATGCCGGGTGTATAAGTTACCTCTTCTCCCACCATCCAGGATATTTATATGGATTTTTCCTTTGCTGAATCACATGGATTTGAAAAAAAGGGTACATTTATTTTTCTAAACATTGTTGAATTAAGGCCTATGTGTAACTAGGAAGATTAATTGGGCTGTAAATGTTCTCCCTTTTTTCATAGTTCCAAGCAATCTTTAGCCTCTTCCTAGGCATACATATACTTGATTAGGAAATTCCCTTCAATTCCTGGGGCAGTGTCATGGCCTAGTGGTTAGGGAACCAATATCACAAGAGGGTTGCAGGTTTGATTCCTGGCTGGGACATGACTGAAGTGCACTTAAGCAAGGCACCTAACCCCCAACCACTGGCTAATTATGTGTACTGTTGCACGGGTGTGGTGTGGTTTGTTCTCATTGCATGGATGGGATAAATGGGAACACAAATTCCTATGTATGCTAAAGCATTCGATGGTGATATGAACACCTTATTATTATTAGAATTCACAGAAGCATTAGATAGTCCTCCTGAATTAAAAAAAAAATAGTGTGAACTGCATTACCACTGACAAGGGGCATGTCCAAGCAACACCAGTTATCAGGGAAAGTTTTCCAGCCTGCAGCATCCTTTAGCCTGGGGTGGATAAAGTGCTCTGCGCAGCTCCTCCACAATCACAAATTTTCCTTTTTTTTATTGTGCGCTCAATAAGAGCAATCTTTGTTTGCTGGGAGTTCTTCCTTAATTAAATCAATTCCTCAATAAAACCAACGATGTCTGCAGCAAATTTAAATGTTCGAATTAAAATCAATATGACATAGTTCATAATCCGCCTGGCGGCACGGGAACAATGCGTGTGGCCACACATAGATGCACACCGATCAATACACAATGAATATTGATAGGAGCCTGCTCCGGTACCTCCCTCTAGAATCACCACCATCATTACAGTACATGGGGGGCTCTGGGCTCCTCATTTCTAAAGATGAACTCCAGGCATGTAACACGGAACAGGATGAGGTTGAACAATTTAGAGTACTCTGCCAGTGTTAGTAGTCTATTGTGTAAGGGAAGGTTCTCCGAAACCTCAACAAAGCTAACCCACCACCTCCTGCACTGGTATACCTGTCAATAAAGTCAAACATACCTTTTATGCATGGTGCGCAAGTACAAATTCTTCACCAATAGCGGGCATGCAGCATTGCAGTGTGCAGTCGTTTATTGGTTTCTCATTTGATAGCACCCCAGGAGTAAAAGTTATTACAGTTTACCAAAAGCAGGAGGGGGTGGGCTAATGTGCCCCAGGCCCTCTCTTTGCTTAGATCCACTATTTTAAATTTGTAATCTCAGCAAGTTGACAACACTCCTTAAGCTTACACTTTTTATATTGGTACTCAAAACTACAAAATGGTCCTTACATTTTTTATCCCTTCCCTTATAGACATTTGTGATGATTGGGCTTCTAGTGGGCAGGGTACAGTTAGGGAAGATAATTAGTGAAGAATCAGTAATTGAGCTAGGAAAATAGTTTGTTAGGTAGATATAGTTAGGTAGTTGTCAACCAAGTGGCACTACATAGGTTATTGTCACAGTAATGTTCCTGTTCAGGCCCACATGAACGTGGGTCGGTCATGTTTGTTACGGTCACACTCTTTGTGTGATCCTGTAACCTGTAAAGTAGCAAGTGCATACAGGAGAATCTACGTAGCAGTCTCTCCAACCTTTGGACATTTTGACTATCCTGGATTTTGGTCCCTGCGCTCGGGGCACCCTGAACGGGGTTGCCCCCTGTGTGAAACCTCTCAGATCGCCCGAACAAACTGACCTCTTCCCAGTCCTAGGACACATGCGTGGCCACTCGTTCAATCAGCGTGCTCAGATCTGCTTGAGTCACTGCGTCCAGGAGCTCTTCTAACGCGAGTGGATCCGAGCGCACTGGCGGCCGCATCCCCCTCTACTCTCTAACAGGGAGCATTCCCATGCTAGCCATTCACAAATGCCATGCTAGAGGGATAGCAGGGATGTGGCCGCGGCTCATGCATGCGCCATTGGAGCGGGAAAAGAAGGTACAATTATGGGCGACCTGGGGGGTTTCACACAATGGGGCATCTCGATTCGGATGCTCCAGGGGGAGGGAATTGATCGGCCCGGGAATCTTATAGATCTCCGTGGGCTTTGGTCCACTTTAAGTGCCAGCTACGTAGAACTCACCTCTGTCTGGGATCCAGGGGTGGGGGTCTAATCTTCCCCTGGCCCTCCCCCGATGTCTTCAGTGGGACAGAAACCCTTTCTTGTTCTGACAGCCTACTCTATCTACAGGGAGCACCCTTTTATACTGGCAAGTGAGCTGACACAGCTCACATATAACAGGCCCCTTCTAGTGGAGGGAGCGAGTGTCAGAAGCCTGTAGTGATCTGTGGAAGCCAGGTGTGAGGCAGGGCAGGTGCCCCACTCAGATCCCCTGCCCCGCTTCCAGCTCCCGCTGATCACTTACCGCTGTCAGATAGCGACAGTGATTGGCGTGGGACATCAGCTATCGGCGATGGATCGAGATAAGTAGAAAATAATATATAAAGGACGTTCCTTGATACCCCTAAACCAGTTCACAGGGTAGGAGAGGTTGGCAAGCCATAACCACCATTGTCTGCATCCTTAAAGCTAAGGGGCACATTAGGAGCATAATAGGGTTGCAGGCGTTCAGTGGTAAAGTCTGGACTTTTCCCTTCAAAATGTAATTTCCTACCTAAATGAAGAAATACATCTAATTGTATCCACCCATGCCTCTATAACTTTACTATACATACTATATTATGAAAGCAGGAGGGATGCGGTCAACAATACAATTCTGTGAAACTCACCTGTAGAATTGTTTTTGAATATATCCAGTCCAGGTCGTCCCAGAAGTGATGACATGTGGGTATTCTGCCCTTAGGGGGGCGCTCGACTGCAAGATCAAAAGCTGTCACTCCTCCCAGCCCCCTATAAAAGCAGGTGTCTCACTATGATTTCCCAGTGGTTAAACAGCAGTAAGAAAAGAGACAGGCCGGAAGGCCAAGAAACCATGTTACTTCACATAGCTTCAGCATGTGACTCTCTCCAACAAATCACATAAGGACAAAGGTCCAATATAAAAATTGCAATCACCATAACAGGCAAACAAGAGATAATGAAAAACAAGGGCGGGGTGGGACGAACTGGACTGGATATATTCAAAAACAATTCTACAGGTGAGTTTCACAGAATTGTATTTTTCACTATATCCAGTCCAGGTCGTCCCAGAAGTGATGACAGTTGGGATATCCAAAAGCAATGTCCATTAGGGCGGGATCCCCAGTGCGGAACAGCATGTAGTTCATTTCACTACCGCCTGAAGCACCTTTCAGCCAAAGACAGCATCAGCTGAGGCCCTAACATCAACCTTGTAAAACTTGGTAAAGGTATGAACTGAAGACCAAGTAGCGGCCTTACAAACTTGTTCAACAGATGCCTGGTGCTGAAAAGCAGCCAGCTCTGACATGCAACGCACCGAGGTGATCACTACCAAAAAGACCACCTTGAGTCAAAATAGGCAATGCAGCATCGCACAAAGGCTCAAAGGGAGGCCCCTGGAGAGCAGAAAGTACCAAATTCAAGTCCCACACTGGTAATACAGGCTTACGAGGTGGACGTACGTGGGTGACTCCCTGCAAAAAGGTCCTGATCAATCTATGATTGGCAAAGGATCTCTGATGGCTAAGGCAGAGACCTGGCCCTTGAGGTTGCTCAGCTGTAGACCCAAATCTAAACCGTGTTGTAAAAACTCCAAGATCCTAGATATAGAGAATGTGCAACAAGGGAGACTCTTGGATTCACACCAAGCACTGTAGGCATGCCAAACTCTGTAATATATCATGGAAGAAGACTTCTTCCTTGCCTGAATCATGGTATGCACAACCGTGGCAGACAGCCCCTTTTCCATCAGGATTGAGGTTTCAATAGCTAGGCCGTCAAAGCCAGCGTCTGTAAATTGGGGTGCCGCAGCAACCCCTGTGTGAGAAGCCCTGGGTCGTCGGGCATGATGTAGCGATCCACTGACATCTGAACTATGTCCGCAAACCAACTCCTTCTCGGCCAGCGAGGAGCCACTAGGATGGATGGAACCCCTCCCTGGGCTATCTTGTGCAGCACTCGGCCCAGGAGTGGAAACGGAGGGAATGCATAAAGGAGCCTGAACTCCGTCCAAGGAATTGCCAGATGATTCTGATGATTCGGGCTCGATGTGCCACTTCTTATTCGAGGCCTTCTTAGGTGCCGTTCGCGAGATCTGTCTCTCGAGGCTGGCCACTCGTTATGCCAAATCAACCTGGGACCCCCTGTTGGCTTCCCCCTCAATGGGGGCTGAATGCAGCAGCGGGGGTTCTGGAGAGGTCACAGGTAATAAAGGGCTAGGGACAGGAACGTCCGCTCCGAGTATGCTCCAAAATGACGCTCCTGGCGCAAGTGATATAAACAGTGCTGAATCCGCCCAGGGGGCTAGCACCGCACATGGGGCAGAGCTTCACCCGCCCAGATGGGGCCCCCAGCTCAGTATCCCCAGAAGCCTCCATTAATGTGATTAGCAGAAAAAAAAATTGTATATAGGTTACAAGGCACTAACGGCCCAAACCAGTTATCCCCTTAGATGGTCCCTCTTTTAGTGATCCCTCTTAATAACGGGAGAGGAGAGGGGGCGACGGACCGGGAGGAACCACGACCCACAATCTATCAATGGCCCACCTGAAAGACACAAGCAATGAAAGCCATAAGTATCCCAAAAAACAAACACGCTCTAGATAAAATGCAAGCGGGATTAGCAATAGAGACTCACGACACCGCAGCGTTTCCAACCCGAGCGGTCCAGGCAGCGTGGAGCAGAAAGCAGCAGTAAAAATGGCGCAGAGCCAGCAGCTTCGGCACGCTCCTCGAGGGGCGGGCCGCACGGCAGTGATGCGGAACGCGTCATAGTGCGGCCCGCCCCCCTGTCGTCCACGCGAAAAGAGCGCCCGCCTCCAGCCTTCTCACAGAGCTTCCCAAGATGGAGGACTCCTCAGAGAAGGCCCCCACAGCATGCCACCAGGCGGCCCACGGCAGGGCCCCCGTTCACACCACGCGGCGCGCATGTGGCCTCTCGCCGCACCAGAAGAAAAGACCAGCGGTCACAGATGAAAAAAAACGCCAGGCGGCTCGACCCCCCCCCCCCTCACAGCGTACAACATATAGATGGAGGGGAGAAGGGAGCAGGAAGGTGACAACCTGAGGGAGTGAGGGAGGTAAGTATAACCTGAATATGTGAACACAGTGAATAACACACAGCACACTGCAATAAAGCTTGTGGGATAAATGGGAGTGAAAGACCAGAGGGCAGAAGTGGTTCCTCCCCCCCCTATAGGCTCACCATCAGCCTATGGCCGGCTACCCTTTAGTCAGGGTCTGCGGCCCAGAGCCTAGCTCTGCCAAACTCCTGGCCCCCGGCGTTCTCCCTACCGTCACAGTGCCGACAGCCGTGGCTGGGAGGCAATAGTGGGTCCACGGGATCAGTGGTAATAGGGTCCGCAGCAGCCTACGGGCTACGAGGCCCCGCTCAGCTGCAATATCCAGGAGAGAGTATCCAATGATCTTCAGCAGCCAGACTGCAAGATGAACACTGGGGAATCATAGTGAGACACCTGCTTTTATAGGGGCCGGGAGGAGCGACAGCTTTTGATCTTGAAGTTGAGCGCCCCCTAGTGGCGGAATACCCACGTCATCACTTCTGGGACGACCTGGACTGGATATAGTGAAATAAGCTTTTTCAGGCCCTGTAGTGATCGATTGATTCAAACAATGATATCAATTCATTCAGCTGGAGTGATTTATGTTATAGATAATGTGGTCCCCTGTATACACCTGCCGCCATTATTTATAAGTGCTATGAATTAAAAGGACATTAACCTTGGTGTAAACTTCGCTTAAACGCAGGTGATAAAAAATCACGGCAGCCGACAAAGTTTTTGTTCCATCGCCGCACCTAAAGGAAACAGATGGTCATTTTAATGTGGGACACAAAATGTGCACCGTGGCGTTGGTTCCAGCATGTACACGGGCTACACTTTCTTTATATGCTTACCATCATAAAATGTTAGAATGACCATCTGCTTCTCTTATTTGAAATGGATATAAATGTGAGAACACTGGAATGGGACAGGGAATGAGGAAGGAGGGGAAAGGGATTAAATCATCTGTTTTTCAATCAGTTCTCGTATAGGGAATATTTCAAGAAGATGTTTTCAAGACTGGAAATGATTACAAATTACCCAAAAGTGTTGTATGACTTTCTTTTCTCATCAGGTTAAGACGTTCTTCCCCTTCAGACATTTTTTAATGGAGCCATCTTTGGGTACAGGTATTGTCAAGCTTAAAAAAATAAAGGAGTCCTCCATAAACAGAAGGACACAATGGACGAATAGGGACCTGGCACTGGCACACATTTTGCCCACTTCGCTCATTGTGGAATACACACCATATTTAACAAAACGCTATACACACAGCATCGGCGCTCTAAAGCTGGGCGCTGTAGCATAGAGTGCCAGCCGCTGTGTGATTAAAGTCTTTTTTGAACACATATACACCTGTAACAAAGCGAAAACACATGGAATGACATTGTTTTAACACTGGGACAATAACGCTTTAGTGCCAGACCTGTAATGACAATTCTGCATAAAAATAATAAAAGTAAAACAAATTTATAAAAATGTTTGTTTGCAGCCAGGAGAGGTCACACAATGATTTGAGCAAAAAAAATTTGATTGCCAAACACGTTATTTATAGTACTAAACTAATGAAGCCCCATTGAAATGTACAGGGGAGCGCTACAGAGCGGCAGGTACTACATGGAGCTCCTGAGCCTAGAGCGTTGGCACTATACACTGAGCCGCCTGGATTAATACATGTGACGCTACATGGCACTGTTAGAGGCGCTCACCAGATTCACTTAAATGTGGTTTTGCGTACAGCGCCTGGCGTTCACCAGATGCTGGCTGCCGCTACGAGGCTCTACCTGGTGCTATGCGTTCTTAAATAACCCCCTTAGTTTAATTCATGCTTCCATCCCTTGTTTGCTGTAAGGTTCTTGTTTTGTTTATGTTGTATTCACCTGCTGAAAATTAGGGGACCCAGTGGTTCAAAATATTGTATTTCACAAAGACTAAATAACTTTTATGGACTCATTAAAAAAAGCGTGCTATAGGATTGTATATATGATTGTGTAAGAATGACTTTGCTGCTGCAGCACCTGCAATGTTCGGAGGGGATTGTGTCAGCACGACTATTTGATTTTGAATTATTTTGCACACACACAAGCTGAATAAACAGCTAATGTGTCACGCTCGGGGTAACTCCAGCCCTCTTAATGAGCTCGCAACCCCCAATCTCCACAGCCAGCTTCACCTGTAGGAGCCCCCGCTTGCCGGGACACAAGATACGCCTACCCGGGATCGGTGGCCCCCAGGACTTAATGGCTCAAAGGATGTAAGCTTATATGTGGGAGGACTGGAGAACCAATAGCAAGAGCGTGAGTGACGGAAGTCCAGAGACAGGCAATAGGTCGATAACGGGAAGGCAGAGATAGTAGCGGCACCAGGGGTCAGGCAAGACGTAGTCGGGGTTCAGGCAGAGGTCAGCAACTGGGGATCAGGATCTAGAAGCGTCAGTTCAGGCAAAGGTCGGCAACAAGGAGTCAGGATCGAGAGTGGTCGTACAATCAAATCAGCAACAGGCTAGACTTCACAGGAGTAGGTAACACAGGGTTCTGAGCGCTATCACAGGCAATTCACAACTGAGAGGGAATTGCCTTTATAGGGACAGGTCTGAGGGAAGCAGTGTACTGATTGGAGCACATAGGATTCCAAGGGTAATTGGCTGCAGAGCAGAAGAGGGCGAAGCCCTCAATCCCCTAGGATTCATTAACCCCTTAATTGATCCTCCGGCGGGTGCGCGCAGCACAGCGCCGCTGGAGGGCATAACAGACACGTGCTCGCGGCCGCGCGCGAGCACGTCTACTGGAGGAGGAAGCGGGGGGCGTGGCTGAGCTGGGCGCCGCTCGAGCCGACACCGCTCGGCGCGGCCGCCGCACAGTGACAGCTGCAGCTGGCCGCCTGGAGACGTCGCTGGAACGGGGATCAGGTAAGCGGTTCCTGACATAATGTAGCAAAGTAAAGCTGTGTGAAGGGAAGCTGTTACAATATACCTCCATGATATCAGCTGCTGCAGAGCATTCAGTCAGTGCATACAATAAATTTAAAAGATTTCATCTGTGAGCAGAGTGTGTTTCAGCCATTGTGGAATACGCCAATGGGACCCCTCCTCAAGTACAATGAGCATTTGGTCAGGGTTCCCAATGGCTCCAAAATTTCAAATACTATTGGATTTTGGAATATTTTAACATAAGGCATTGGAAAAATTGTTGGTAATGCCTGCCCCAACCTCTGTAAAATGGTATGCCCCAAGGGGATGGGGGATAAGTCTGTTTTAATTGTAATTGTAGGTCCTTATAGTAAATTGGAAAAATTGGAAATTACAGGATCTGCAAGACAATGAAGTCAATCATCAGAAACTCAGAAAATCAAAAGATGATCATGAAACTAAAGGCACCAAATAGAAAGCAAACTGAATACAAGATGCACAGTGTAAAAGCGTGAAATAGAGAAGGCAAGCATTGCAATCCATCTGTAAAATAAAGACACATTTAACTGTGAGTGCTGCAATCCATACTAATAACTCCCAGCTCCCTTGGCTCATTAAATATAAATATACTAATATAGTGCTCTGGCCTTGTCCTCCAACTGGATTTACCCCCAAAAGAATAACAGTGTAAAACATTTCCCAAGAAGTGTATTGCTTCGTGTGGCTGAACTGTATTGGCCAAATCTGTCTTACCATATTCCCGAGCTGGCTAGACCAGACTCCACATTAAAGTCATTCTCTGTAGAATTGGGATTTGACCTACAATGGTGCTGTAATGTGTAATCATTTAATAAAGGATTTCCTGTCTGTATGTATATAGTAACAAAATGAAGAGTGGCCAGCTAATCCTGTGTGGCTCATATATTACTGGAGCCGCAGGCTAAAGTGGAAACGCCATCTCAATTCATGCAGTTAATCTCAGAATAAACAAGTACTATGTATAGGCCAAATATATATTAACATGCAAATAGCAATTCACCAGATTTCTTACAGACAAGGATCTCCACTAGGAAAATGAACCTACAGAGATGGTGGCAGATTAGGATGGAAAAGCTACTGTCGCCAGGCTTTAAACCGGACCTTCACCCTGAATAAGAGTCTATCTTGTATGTTTCCCCCACTCAGTACATACAGATTGCCCGCATTAAAAAATCATCCTACTTGCACCTATTGCATTTTTTAGCCTTGTAACGTACAAGATGGCGGCACGTGGAGTCTCAGGCTGCCTGCAGACAGGAATTGTCTTCTGACAATGCAGCTCTACATTCTGGGTTTGTTGTCCTTTTCCTGACCCCAGCTCTGCTCTCTATGTGCAAAGCACAGCTATAAACCATCCCCCTGTGCTTTTAACCCCTCTCCTCTCCTCAATATGTGATGCTTCTGAGGCAAGATGGCGGCGCCTGCATCCTAGAGTCCTGATCAGAGTGGAAGCCCACTGGGGAAAGAATAATATGTAAGCGACTAAAAACTTAAATGAATTTTAGATGCTGGGGAATCATTTAAGGGTTTGGGCTTTTCATTAAATGATGCTTAAGGTCCTGTTAAAGTGCTAAATGAGTTGGTCCTTTTTAACATCTTTCATGGAGCATACTGAATAAAGATGGTAAGAGGTTCACCAATCTTAAAATTGTAGAACAATTTTCTAATAATGTTTCTCAAAATAAAAGTGCAAAGATATCCTACCACCTGCAGTACATAAAATTCTTAAAAGATTCAGAGAATCTGGAGAAATTGCTGTGTGCAAGGGACAAATGTCGACAGCAAGTATTGGATGCTCATAACCTCACATTAAAAACAGTCATAAATCAATAATGCAAGAGCACTGGAATTGTTCCAGAAATCATTGTTTGTGAACACAGTTCACTGCACAATCCACAAATTCAAGTTAAAGGAAAAAGCCATATATCAACACACTCCAGAAATGCCCCTGTCCTCTCATTTAAATAGGCTAAAGCAAACTGGAAAACTGTTCTGTGGCCAGATGAATCTAAATAGGAAATTGTTTATTGAAACCATGGACACTTTGTGCTACAGATTCAAGAGAAAGGCCATCTGGCTTGTTAATAGTGCTTATTTAAATGCCTGTCCATCTGATGGTATGGGGTTGCACGATCACCGATGGCTTATACATCTTGAACTCTGGGTGCAGCGGAGTGCCGAAGGGGGGACTGAGCACAGATGGGGGGCACCATTTCATATCTTCAGAAAACCTAACTGTGCCTCTGCCTAAACTGCCAAAGTGATTTAAATGGTACAGCATCTTGCATGGGGCAATCTCAGCTTCCGGACCTGCTGGCTGCACTAGTCTAAGCTTATCAAGAGGCCCCGATTTCCAGCAGAGCAACCGCTCAACTGGGGCCCCCTTTGCCCCTAGGTTGCATAATGGCTGTCCTGCCATGATGGTGGCCCTGATGGTACTTTACATATATAAATAAATAATTAAAGCAAAATGGAAAACAGTTTTAACTTCTAATATTTCTTCTGTGGTCTATTGTGAATGTTTAGTAACATGAGATTTCCAAATCATTGCATTCCTGTGTTCTTTACATGTTACAACTTCTCAACTTTTTTTCTGGGGTATACAGATAAAATACGGGTAAAATGGCAAAAATAAAAAACATTATACCTTTGCAAAGCCAAAACAACACATGATCATCACAGACTATTTCTTGTTGTTCGCCATAAGATTTCTATCATTTTTGGTTTGTGTCAAGAACATTGAGCGGCTTCCCTACAAAGAAAGCTTAAAACCCGACATTTATCATCTGCTAAAGTAACATTTCAGAATGCGAGATCGGCTTTTTGCTGGCTGTCCCAGGTGATTACATGTCAGATGTGCGCAATTTTCTATAGCCTAACAAATCTATCCATCCATCTCCTGCCTTCTGCAATGTCCCTATGATGGAGTTACACAGGTGGTTAAAAAAATAATAATGATACATTTAACATAATCTCTCATTTAAACAAACCTTTTCTGTAACTTAATGGGGAAAAAAAGCAAAAGATGACGACCACTAAATGTCATTTGACTCACAGAATAGTAGGATTAGGTGAACCAGTTGGGTTTTAGACTTTACAGGAGCCGCCTCTGCGGTGAGGGCATTGGTGAACACCGCTGCCACCACGAAATGACAGTTGGGGGGGCAGAACATTCTGAACCTAGAATGTCACTGCCCACGTGAGCGCCTGGCAACCAATCACAGCGCTAGATTCCCGGCAGGGGAACAAGGTTAATGCGAGATTAAAATCAATTTTAAACCTTCTGACAGGCTGGGGGGGGGGGTTACAGCTTGCCCCAAGGCTTTGTGAACCCACCTGCTTCTGCCAATACTCACTTTGGGTATCAGGTGCTGGATCTGAAAGTGGTAATCAGTATCAGGCTTTATGGCTGAGCGGTGGACTCAAAGAATATATTTCTTTGGTTCTTGCCCTGTGCAACCCTAATGCTGGATGCCCCGCTGTGTGAAACTCCCCAGGTCACCCACTCCAACTCACCTTCCCCCGGTCCTACAGCACATGCACAACCTCCGGTCCAATCAGTGTGCTCGACTGCATTGACGTGAACTCATCTAGGTTCATCCAGTCAAGTCCAGCCAAACATGCCAGCAGGCGCATTCCTCCTGCCCTCTAACAGGGAGCGTGCCCGCGCTGGCCATTCACAAATGCCTGATGCAGGTGTGCCCCCTGTTAAAGGTAGAGTAGGGATTGGCCGCTGGGCCTGGGTTTTGGTCCACTTTAAGGTGCTGATCTTATCTAGCATTTTCTGTGTTTGAAAATGTGTGTTTTATGGAAGCAGTTTTCACTACCTGCAATCTGTTGCCATTGGTAATGTACACAAATTCAAAGAGAGAGCCGTGTACACACAGAGCACTGCTGTTATGGCCGCTGCTGAGGTGAGCTCACTTTTGTACAGTTGGCAATAGCAAAAGACTGCAAATAGTGAAAACTTTAAAACATTAAACACACATTTGCTAACATTAGAAAATTAGATCAGCACAGCACACAGGACATTTTTCCATACATACATGTTCAAGAACTCAACTGAAAGTGGACTTACCCTTTAAACCAGACCAACCCATTTTTTCTTTAACAGGTGTTGGTCTGCAGACACGCATAAAGACAAGCTGGGGGGCATCCAGTATGCTGGAGCCCCCTGCACATAACCCCCCAGAACGGCCGATATCCGTACCTTCACCTCGAGCCGGATGGTCACGTGGGCCATGGTTACGTTCTTGGAGCTGGCCACCAGAATGCCCCGCCCACATGCGTTCTGGCGTCCAATTGCGAAACTCCCTTCCTGACACAGGCTCAAGGTGAAGGTAGGCATATCGGGCATTCTGAGGGGGTTTTTATGCGCTGTCTGCGGGACCAACACCCGTTAAAGAAAAAACTGGTGTTGGTCCAGTTTAAGTTTATTCCGACTTTATTTCCTTCATTTTTAGGGCATGGGGTAAAAAGCTTGCACTACTATTTAAACATTTGGTGTTATTTCACTATAGAGCAACATTAAAGGCAACTAGAAATGAGGGCCTTGGGACATTGGCTCGGTGAATATGGTTGGGCATAATAGTTGATTCATATCAGAGGTGGAATTCCTGCTTATCATCTTCTGATAAGTTCGGATGCCATCCTCCAGGAACCAGAATGTAGTAGTCTAGTCTTATCCATTCAATGTTAACATCATGGCCCAGCCACACTTGACATGACAGATTGCTTTTAAGGGGGCAAACATTTTGTTTTGTCCCAGAAGGGGGTGCCATGTGGAGCCCACTGAGCGTGGAAATGGTGGCTCTCATACAACTTCAATGTAAGGGCCTCTCTAGGCCACCTTCTCATTGGTGGTCGATAACTGCCCTCTGTGGCCGTCTATGCACTGTGATAAGGTGTCAAAGTATGCTGATATAAAAACACTCCGCTATTGGACTGGGGAGTGGCCACATCCACTGGCTTGGAATTACAAGCACCATTGGATTGGGGGAGAAGGGGAGTATACTGGCCGACCTGGGGGGAGGGAATCAAGCGTCTGGTTTATTGCTGGAGCCATGCCAGTGTGTCAGTAAACATTTGACCCAGCAGATGGCACAAGTGAGCACATATAATGAGGAAAGGAACTCTATAAGAAGCTGAGCCACCGCTTATGTGCAGGGACCACCGGCTGAGCCCAAGAGGTAAACACCAGCCGGCCCTGCCTTCCAACAAGTTAACAAGTTCTGTGCTCTACTTTCTCTTTCCATAACAGCTTTCAAGAAACCTGCAAAGATTTGTTTCTTCATAACAATCTGCTAAGTAATTCCTCTCTTTCTAAAACACACCCCTGTGGGGCACCACACAGAGAGCAATCAAGAGGTTATCAAAATAGCTCTGAGGAGCTGCAGACGCGTGTGAATAATGGAAGATAAAACATATGGGTATGTTCCGAGCTGCCTTAGCAAAGGAGAATCTGGAGCGAAATTAAATTGGCAAATTCTCATCAATATTTAAATAATTCATATTGTGAACATAATTTAATAGACTGTTTTCACGCACCACTCTGTTCTATTTGGATAAAATAAACTGTTTAGCGCCTATTGTTTGGATAAGGAGCGCGATTATTAAAATGAATTATGTACTCTTCCTGCCATAAAATATTTAATGCATACCAAGCGTTGACTTTCTTTTGAGCAGTCTTAGTAAAAAAAAGTCTAAATAGATCATTAGAGAAGCCGCTAAGATTCAAGGGAATCAAAATTGGTTTTCACATAATTATAGCATCCATTGCCTAAAGAAATGCTACCTTTGTTTTTTCTGGTCTTTGGCTCAGCTAGGGAGCTTCAGCCTTCAGTCAATTTAGGACAGACAGGTTTTGGACTTGTGGAGGTGCTATGGCGATAAAGTAACCCAACAGTCACTTCTTTAAAGCGGAACAAAACTAAAAGATTCCAGGGCTGGCCACTGGCTTTCCTGAATCAGGATGCCTCACTCTGTGAAACCTCCCAGGGCACCAGTAAAAACTCACCCTTCCCTTCTCCAGCGGTGCATGCCCAAACTTTCTTCCAACCAGAGCCGTTTTACAATTGATTGTTTTCAATGGGAAATGCACGCTGCCGCATTCCCAACGGCATGTGTGCTCTCCCCCACCAGCCATTCCTGCACCAGGCTTCGAATGCGGCAGAGCGCACACTCTCGTTTGAAGTCAATTAGAACCATTTGCCTAAGGAAGTAAACAGGGCAAAAGGCAGACCTTAGATCTGAATGTGCCAGAGGGCATAAGACTCACCTGATTATGTGGCATCCACTCTTGATCACTCCCCAAGCGGGTGGGTGTGCCCTGTGTATAGAGGTCTCCCACTGAGGTCCTGCATACGAAGGCTCTCACCTTTACTCAATGAGAGTCACAGGTCAGAGCGGCATGGGGGTGGGTGGCAAGTAAGTAGGGGTTTCTCATGCTCCTGGGCACATTCTAATACAAGGTCTGTAGGGAAAGTGTATTTTGCCTTTAAATGTCTGCGATTCTCATCCCTACACACATTTTTGCCACTTTGTTATCCCTCCATGGCCCACCTTTATCTCTACCCATCATTAATTCCTTTCTTCAACACCATCCATCTTCACAAGCTCTCCATTCCTTCTTTATTTCTAAGGCCTCCCAACACATCAGCAGCCTGAGAACACCTGCAGGCAGACAACTGTAACGCATTTGGGCAAATAAAGTTGGTGATCTGGTAAAGTCAGATGGCACCCTCACGGCTAAGGAGTTCAGGCTCAGTTTTATCTCTACTGTCAATCTTGACAAGGACTCCAACTACAAGTATCAAAAGTGAAAACTAAAAAGTATGCCCCATTAAAATATTTATTCTGCTCTCATACCCCTTGAAATGAAAATAAATAATCTAAAATTCTTTAAAAAGAACAGTTCTGTACCCCAAGATCCCCCCAAAAAAGAGCATGCGCCACCATTTTCATACAATAATGTAGACGTTTGTTTGCTAGAGCAAAAGAAACCTTGCGCAAGCGCTGGAAAAACATACGTTGGATGAAGTAGGGACGGGCGCTCTCCTACAGGCTGTAATCAGATCAGCGGGTGCATGAGCATATGAGTGGGCTGCTGATAATCTCTTACCTTTCCCTGGAGTCCAAAAAGACCCAAAAAATGTTTTTAGACCAGCTGAAAAGACTCTACCCGGAGCATCCTGATTTGAGATGGCACAAAGTGAAAAGCTTGGGGCTGGATTATCATTGGTGCAATGGCAACCAGCTTCGAACACCTGCAGCTCAGGGGAAACATTCTTTTGTGTGCAGTGCCTAGCCCTAGCCATTTGGGAATGGCCAGCGTGGGCACACATCCTGTTAGAGGGCCCTTAGCTGAGTCTTAGTCGATATTGATGAGCACAGAGGAGTACACTGATCAGGGGAGAGCCTGCGCGTGCACCATAGGACCAGAGAAAGGTGCATTTTACTGGCTACCCTGGGTGGATGCCCCGGGGGCAAAGACCAAACCCGGGATAGTCTAAATCACGGTTTTTGGTTTACTTTAAGTACATTATTTTTCCTATGAGGTAAGTATGTTTTTGGAAACAACAGTACTCTGTGGTCTATGCAAAAAAGCATAGACTTTAGCTTTAGAACTTTAGCATAGTCCATAGGGTGCTGTTATTTCCAAACTTTAATAAAAAATATTCATACTTTATTGGATATATGATGTATCTCACCCGAAAAATGCTCTATTGCAAGTAAAGGTGATTTTTTGGAGGAACAAACATTTTTTTTGCACTTTTTTGGGCTCATCAGGATGCAGGTTGCAATCCACACCCTAATGCACACTGGAAGTTACACTGGCTTCACCAAATAATTAGCATAACCTTTAATGTGTGGGCCTTTTATGCAGATGACACTCAGATCTACCTCTCAAGCCCAAACCTCTCTTCCCTCCTCTCTCGCCTTCCTGGCTGTTTAACAGCCATCTCTTTCTTCATAACATCTCACTCCCTTAAACTGATCATGGACAAAACAGAACTGGTCATTTTCCCACCATCTCACTCCGCTCCCCTCTCTAACAGCACAATCTCTGTAAATAATCTTACAATAACTGCAACTCCTAAAGCTCAATGCCTGGGCATCATTCTGGTTTCCTCTCTCTCATTCACACCTCATAGTCACTCCCTAGCCAACTCCTATTGCCTCCAACTCAAAAAAATCTCCCACATCTGTATCTTCCTATCACCTGATACCACGAAAATGCTAGCTGACTCCCTGGTCCTATCCTGATTTGACTACTATAACACCCTCTCCCTTGTGGTTTACCAACAAAACAGACTGGCACCCCTCCAATCTATTCTAAACTCTGCTGCTCACCTCATTAACCTTTCCTCTTGCTTCTCCAGTGCTGCTCCTCTGTGTCAATCCCTCCACTGGTTACCTGTCTCTCAGACAGTTCAGGTCAAACTTTTAACATCTCTCTCCAGCCAGGACCCTCCCTACATTTCTTCTCTGATCCAGTGTTATCAACCCAAGCGCAACCTCTGCTCTGCCTCTGACATCCTGTCCTCCTCCCTGGTTACCTCCTCGCACTCCCGCCTTCAAAACTTTTCCCGTGCCTCCCCACTTCTCTGCACTCCCCCACTCAATCAGTCACTATAAGCCTTTAAAAGTGCCCTCAAAACTAACTTCTTCAGACAAGCATATAACCTGGCTTAAGCAACTTCTATAACCTTCAAATGGCACATGCAGCCCAACTCAAGCTCTACCACTTGTGATCCCGCCCCTTTTGTCTCCACCCCCATATTTTATACTGTACGCTCGCAAGGGCAGGGCTCTCTTTCCTATTGTCTCTTATGCTCACAACATTTGGTTTGAACCTCGTAGCATCTAGTTTGTATTGTTCAATGTACTATATGTTTAACCTTGACTGTAATTATATCCCGTAAAGCGCTATGGAATATGATAATAAATAATATAATCCCCTGCATCTTTGGGCATGCCCCCGCTCCCGAGCCCAGCCATTCAGATAGGCTGGGTGGGGGTGGGGGGGGGGGAGTGCACGCACTGCAGTGGCTGCTCTCGCCTCGATTGCCATAATCACGAGCCATTTGCCAAACATTTATTATGCACAGAAAATGGCTCTGATTGAACAAAAGCCTGCGCATGCACCATAGGACCAGGAAGAGTTGAGTTGTTCTGGCCATATTGGGGGGTTTCATGCAGTGGGGTATCCCAGTTCAGGGTGCACGGGGGCAAGGAAGTCAAAATCCCGGCTTTTGTTCTGCTTCAAAATGTTCCGCTTTTATTTTTAGTTATGAACTACAAAGGGTCCTGATGACCCAACTCATGTGAGCTGCCAGTCAGGTTACTGGCAGCATCCCCTGCTCCCTCTATCATGCACACTAGCACTGGCAGGCATTTAAGTCTTCCGGGCACAGTTAGAACACATACGATGAATGTCAGGGCTGAGGCACTCATGCACAGTGGGAGCAAGAACCAAGTTTACTGGGGCAGCGAGGGAGTCCAGACCTGTCCACCACAGGTTACAGGACACTACACTTCCACTTTAATTGCTGATCAATTTATTAATATATGTTATTATTGTTATTATTTTTAATATATATATATATATATATATATATATATATATATATATAGCTGAATCAAGAAATAAAACCATATATTTCTGGGGCTGTAGCCGTTTTTTAGACTTCATATTTAGTATTATACTGAGGAACATGGCAAAGACATGAGGAAGAGACTTTAGGTCTCCTTTAAAATCCAGGTCATAAAACTAGCATCTAAAACATTTTTTTTATAAGCAAACCTGAATTAAAACTTAGGCTGTCAACGTAAAAGCTGATATCAAACACAAAGCCCTAAAGCTATATTTACCTCCCTCTAGCACTATACTGTATATATTTTATTGTGTGACTTTCAAGTATAGAATAGAAGTAGAAGATGGATTTGTGACTTGGGGAATTAGACTGGGACCATCTACATTCAGAGGCATGAGATGTATCGATCCAGCGCTGACGTAATGTCAATAGTCATGAACTGCATGGCTGACTTTTACCCTAAGGCTGCTGCACTCTACAAGTACAGGACACAAACATTTTATGCTATATATTTTGCTGCACGTCTTGCTGGCCTGCTAATGCTACAAGTTTAGGCACATGTTTAAAGTGCACCAATCACCCCTTCGGCCAGGGCATCCTATATCGGATACCCCGATGTGTGAACCCCCCCAGGGGAGCTGGTGATCTCACCTTATCTCGGCGGGTCCCACCGGCGCTGCATCCCCGGCTTCTCTGCAGCTGTCCGCATTCCGCATATCCCATTCAGATAGGCTGGGTGTGTGGGAGTGCGCACTCTTCCATGGATGCGCCCGGTGGCACCCCTATGCCAAGGCGAATTACACGTGCGTGGGAACAGGAAAAGGTGAGTGAAAGTGTGCGATCTGGAGGTTTCACACTGGGGGGTATCCTACATCGGGATGCTCCCAGGGAAAGGACCAATTAACAGGATAGTCGAAATCCTGGTGATCGGTCCACTTGAACAGCGCTTTGCCCTTATGGAAATAAAAAGCTTTGGTTATTGATAATGAACAAAGATACTCTCTGGCCATCATCATCATCTGCTCCTGATAAATGATTGGCGTGCAGTGCTCCCAGCAGCGCTCAGATGCTACAGTGCATGGAACCAAGGCTGTATTTAAAGTGGACCAAAACCCAGCCTGAAGAATACAGAATCATAGAGGGAGGCACTCAAGAAATTTATCAAAAAAATATATTTTATTCCATATCACTAAATTAATCACTACACATGACCACTACACAATTAAAATCCCTTAAAAAACACATAATGAGACAATACATATGAGACAAACCAACATGGAAGTGTGTAGGCGATAGGGAGAGCACTGGCATGCACAAATATCAATCAGCATCTATATATAAAAACACATAAACACAAGTGATCTAATCAGTGCAAATAACAATGTGCACATCCTACCTATGATCCGGATGCTATATCAAATAACTATAAAGTGCAAAGTGCAACCAAATCAATAGATACAAATACAATGTGTAATCACAAACAGAACCTACATGATTACCCAATACCTAAATACCCTATACCTAAGAAATATAAATCACCACAAAATACCTCACCAATGTAGATGCTAGTATCAATCAACCATTAAATATCAAATGCAGCGCAAAAATATATCCAGCCAAAATATACTCAAGGTATCACAGGTATGCCAGTAAAGGGTCTTCCCCCTGCCTACAGCACCAGGAGCCACGCGTTCCGTGGGTGTATCCCCCACTTCATCAACCCAGCCTGATCGGCCCGGGAATCTATAAGATTCCCGGGTCGATCGATTCCCTCCCCCCGGGGCATCCAAAATCAGGATGTCCCACTGTGTGAAACCCCCCAAGTCACCCCGTTCACCTACCTTGCTTTCTAGTCCAACAGCGCATGCGTGAGCCGTGGCCGCATCCACGATATCCCTCTAGCAGGGCGCATGCCCACGCCAGGCATTTGTGGATGGCCTGCACGGGCACGCTCCCTGTTAGAGGGAATGGGGGATGTGATCATCAGAGCGCACTGAGCCGTTGGCCTCAAACACTGGCATTGACAGTGTGACGTCAGCGGCTCCGAGCGGGCTGATTGGATGAGTGGCAACGCATGTGCCATAGCACTGGGAAGAGGTGAGTTGCGCTCGGCAATCTGCGGGGTTTCACACAGCCAGGCACCCCCAATCGGGGTGCTCTGGGGGAAAGGACCAAAACCCAGGATAGTCAAAATCCTGGGTTTTGGTCCACTTTTAGATTCATTTGGTCATCCATACCCCAATGTTTAAAGCAGACCAATACACTGGTAACCCAGGTTTGGAGTCTGGGCAGATGTTACAAGGCAATTATATTGACACTCAGGGTCACCCCTATATATAATCCAAAACCCAGGCACGGTCACAGCAACTGTAATCCACAGGTAAAGGTCACTGTACTTGTAATCCAACTGATATTTTGTATTTCTCGGCCTATAAGATGCATTTGTCTTTCCCCAAAAGAGGGGGAAAAATGTCAGTGCATGTAATCGGACGAAGGTAAGGAAAAAAAAAAATTACATTAACCGTTGCTCCCGTGTCGCAGGCAGATGACGGAGGAGCGTCGGGAGGAAAGGCATGGAGAGTCCCTGCTCTGGACGCCGGCTCTGGATGCTGCTGCTTTAGCACTCTCGCTCCCCACACAAACCTGGAAAAGCCAGTGGCCAGCCCTGGAGTCTTTTAGATTTCAGGCCGGCAGCAGGTGGGTTTTTTTTCACTTTAAAGGTCCACATAACTGGCTCACCAGGGTGTGACTGGGCCCCATAGCAAACACACAGGCTGCTTAGTGACTTTCACACCTACGGCTCACGCACATCACTTTTAGCAATAGTGGCTTTTGATCCTCTTTCACCTAGGAATGTGACCGTGTGTCCTATAAACAAACAACACAGACAGTATTTCAACTAACTTTGTTTATGGTTGTAGTACTGAAGATGTATGTAACAAAAATACAGGTTACAGGTGCACACCCTGGCTCCAATTATAAGATAACATTAACAACTTGCAGCGCAATGCTATCAATCTTAAAGTCTAAAAGGCTCCAGAATCAAGTGATTCTCTGTATCAGAGGCATCCTGCTCTGAGCCCCCCAGTCACCCAGTATACTTATCAATTTAGCGATCCCACAGCACATGCAAGTCACAGTGGAATTATCGACCTTGCAAGATTTCTATATGGCCAGCATGGGCAGGTTTCTTAACCTGCTGTTCATCTATCCCAGGGGGTTACCAAGGACTGTGCAGGGGTCTAGTATATTATTTTAAAAGTAAAACTTTTTTTCTTTCTTGCATTGAAAGTGTGGCCTTCCTTTTATTAGTAACATAAATTATTGACCCCCCCCCCCCTTTGTTCAAATATCTGTAGGGGGTAGTTGGTGTATAAAGTTTAAAAAACATCGACCTAGAGGGAGGCACCTGGTATGGATTGTCGGATGAGGCCACCAAATCCCCCAATGCAAGTGAATGGGATAACCGGGGGGGTGTTACACAGAGATGTATTCTTAAGTGGGATGCAACCATAAAACAAACTAATGCCTAGGTGAGTGAAAGTCTTGGATTTTGGTCCACTTTTGTCTAATTATATCAATCGCATTTAGTTACGCATCTTATCTGAATCTGAATTGGTTTGATCTTAGGTTTAAAGTGACCCTCCAGTTATAAACAACAAGGAGGGTGATTCCTAGAGGGCAGATGTGCAGTGCAAGCCAGGCACCATGATCTTAACTCTCCGCCAGTGGTCATGTGGGGATACGGACCTGCAGGGGATCACAGAAGTAGGTAAGTCCTAGTAGTATATCACAAAAAGCTACATACCACAGAAAGTAAAATCAATTAAACAAATAAGTCCTAGCGTTATGTGTGATGCTTATTTGACTGGCCCTACAGTGCTGTCTGAAGGGACCGCCTTCGTCCCCCTGGAGGATCATGATTTAAATGGATACAGCAAACAAATGCAATTGTTATCCCATTGTGTCAGGCTACATTTGGCACGGTCCTAAACTGTTTTCCGTTTTTAAATTGAAGAAGAAATGGCCAAGATATCAACGTTTACAGTTTCACCCTAATATTTGGGTGTGGCCCTTGACTCTGTGATGCTGCAAAATAATCAGCATAATGGGCAGGGTCTGTAAGACATTCTCATCACCCTGGATGTTCTTCCTCTCTCCTAGTGTCCACAGTCTGATGATGTGGAGCTTTAGACCACCAGCTTAGCCCTATTACTGGTGGTCTATGGCAACGGAATTCAGGGGGTGTGCCACTACTCTTTGCCTTGTTTCTACTTTCAGGAGCAGCTGTGTTTTGACAGGAAGGGAGAGTGCAGCCATGATGAGGTGAGCTGCTGAATGACAGTTTATGCACTTTGCCTACAGAGTCCCTTTAAGATGTCCTTACATTTAAAAATTTTAAAGAGGAACAACACACCTGATTTTCACTTTTCGGGGTGTTGTTCCTTTCAGTGGGGTCATCCCACTCAACCAATCAGCACGCTCGCTTTCACTTGGCTCCTTTTGGTGCCACTGATGGCCCTTGGATGGCACCAAAGGAAGGCAAGTGCACCACAAGATGCATCCCCCTGCTCACCTCCTAGTCATCAGGTGCCCACGCTGCCCATTCAGAAAGGCCTGGCACGCACACGGCTAGAGGTGAGCCGAGATGCGGCTGCGAGAGCTCCGGAACAAGGTGAGAGAAACGAGGATTCTGGGGAGGTTTTACACAGCTACACAAGGAGTGGAACTTGGGTGGCTCTATATAGTCTATAGGGTTGATTCAGAGACATAAAAAGATTTTCGTTTTTGTGTCGATCTGTTCTTTTTTTTTAATGTTCCCGCTCTCGTATGAGTGTACGAGATTCTATGCATGCATCGCAATCCTTCTGTAAAGTCTTCGTCCGTTCGTATGCCAACGAGAATGTCATTTTCCAGCTTTAATTTTCCGTTTATGTTACTCACGTTACAACGAAGGCTTTAGTTTTTGGCCTTTTTCCATCGTCGCCTCGAACAAATAATTTACGTTTCTCCTTAGATTCTGAAATCCTTTTTCTATAAATAAACGTCCAGACGAAAATCGTTACGACCTTACGCCTGTGCACTACAAAATTAACCCATTAATGTGCTCGTCTACATATTTTGTTCACTCACTTCTGCTACAATGCTTAGCTAAATCACTTTGCAGTCAATATATTCTTCCATTTCCCGCACCTAAAGCTTACCTAAATCACTTCACGGTCAGTATATTCTTCAATTTCCCGCACCTAAAGCTTACCTTAATCACTTTGCGGTCAGTATATTCTTCAATTTCCCACACCTAAAGCATACCTTAATCACTTCGCGGTCAGTAAATTCTTCCATTTCCCACACCTAATGCTTACCTAAATCACTTCGCGATCAGTATATTCTTCCATTTCCCGCACCTAAAGCTTACCTAAATCACTTGGTGGTCAGTATATTCTTCCATTTCCCGCACCTAAAGCTTACCTAAATCACTTCGCGATCAGTATATTCTTCCATTTCCCGCACCTAAAGCTTACCTAAATCACTTGGTGGTCAGTATATTCTTCCATTTCCCGCACCTAAAGCTTACCTAAATCACTTTGCTGTCTGTATATTCTTCCATTTCCCGCACCTAAAGCTTACCTTAATCACTTTGCGGTCAGTATATTCCTCCATTTCCCGCACCTAAAGCTTAATTTAATCACTTTGCGGTCAGTATATTCTTCCATTTCCCACACCTAAAGCTTACCTTAATCACTTCGCGGTCAGTATATTCTTCCATTTCCCGCACCTAATGCTTACCTTAATCCCTTTGCGGTCTCATTCTTCTTCCATTTCCCGCACCTAATACTTACCTTAATCACTTCACGGTCTCATTCTTCTACCATTTCCCGCACCTAATGCTTACCTTAATCACTTCGCGGTCTTATTCTTCTTCCATTTCCCGCACCTAAAGCTTACCTTAATCACTTCTCGGTCTCATTCTTCTTCCATTTCCCACACCTAAAGCTTACCTTAATCACTTTGCGGTCTCATTTTTCTTCCATTTCCCGCACCTAATGATTACCTTAATCACTTTGCGGTCTCATTCTTCTTCCATTTCCCACACCTAAAGCTTACCTTAATCACTTTGCAGTCTCATTCTTCTTCCATTTCCCGCTCCTAAAGCTTACTTTAATCACTTCGCGGTCTCATTCTTCTTCCATTTCCCGCACCTAAAGCTTACCTTAATCACTTTGCAGTCAGTATATTCTTCCATTTCCCGCACCTAATGCTTACCTAAATTACTTTGCGGTCTGGCGATTCTTCATATTTAAATTTTGGGTTTTGCCTTCGTTTTGTGGTAACCAACCCTTAATGAATGTATGTAGAAAAGAAAATGACACAGAAACAAGTTTTTTTGTTTGTTTTAAAAATAAATGTCATTTTTAGAGTGCCTTTTTTTTTTTTTTTTTGTGTAAAGTCTAGAAAATACAAACTTTTGCTTTAATTTTTTTTAAAACTTCAAATATAAAAAATATTATTATATTTTTTAAAACTAGAAAATATATACAACTATATACAAAGCAATGGAAGGCCCCAGAAAATTAATCTTCATCTGTGGTCCCCAAAGAAGCATGCAGCTCCTGCATCTCGCCCACCAACCGAAACACCGTGGCACTGATTTGTGCCAATCTGGCACGTGCGGTGTCTGTTAAAAAAATATATATTTTTTCTGCAAATACATGTTTAACAGCTGTGGATGGAATGATTATTAGGTTGCAAGCTAACGCATGAGGCCATATGTCATTATCAATAGGCTCACTTCTAATGTCTGATTCAACATTAAGCAAATGACACTTAGAATGTGTGTGTGACATCACCCACCTTCTCCATGTTCCTCCTGGGCATGATCTGCTGCAGTCTCTGCTCCAGATCCTTCACCCGCTACATATTCATCTAGAAAAAGAGATTAAGGGAATCAGCTTTGCTTTTAATAGCATGTATGTGTGTGGGGGCTAATGGCTAATGGCTCCGTCGTTTGGGCCGACTTCCTGCCCACGCCATGATGCCCCTCCTCTGTAGAAAGGTCCAGGGGCTGGTCTGACGCCGCTACAGAGAAGGGGTAGGAACTTGGCCCTGGAGATCCACCACCTTCACTTGCTGCTGCAGATTCATGCAGCACTGGCCGGACTGCGCACCTCCGGGTGCGTCTGATGCGATACTCCATTTCCAACACTAGAAAAGAAAAGCATTTATAAATAAAGGCCTACCTTCTGTCTTAGTTACATCTAGCATGCAATTGGTATGTACTTACTTGGGAAATGGTTTGCAAAAAATCGCAGCACCCGGGGCATGTGGAGTCGCTTCAGGTCCGACCAGTGCTGCATGATCTGCGTATGGGTGAAGGTGGTGTCCGTTACCTGTTGGATCCGGGCCACGATCTCCAGGGCGATGCTCCTCTTCTCGAATGCGTTGGGCAGGTAGTCGTACCTGCGCTAAAGCATCATCTAAAAAAAAAAAAAAAAATAGTTGTTAGATCAAACTGCATACAAATATCTGTCACAATTAGATCAGTTGACTAAATGACATTCCCAAACACATTTCTAGCCTGAAACTATCCTAGATGCAAGTGACTTGGTTCGCACATGTGCGCACTAACTTCTGTTTGGCACAGAGTTTAAATAACTTTTAAAAACAACTGTTTCTTCCTGCGCTTCCTTAAGGCCTAGGCATGCATTTAGATGGCAAATCAACGTTCTTACAATACACTTACGAGCATAACCAGCTCTTGTTGTTAGCGGGTGAAGATCGTGGGCGCCATCTTGTTTCTTGTCCGCAGCAGATAAGTTATGCCCCAGCGATTTCCGGGTTCCGCACGGCCGAACGAACGGCTGTACGCAAGCGTACACGAACGCGTAAGCGTCATACCCAGTCATTAGTATTTAAAGGGTCATAGACACACAGTTCATTCTCTTTGAGATAGTCAGCATGGCATCAAAAACAGAGCGCAAAGCAAACACCAGCAAAGGAGGCCAAGACCAAAAGGCCACAGTGGCATGAGGAGACTTCATCCTCCCGACCGACCACTCGGTCGCACCAAGCAACTAGCAAGGTGTGTGAAACACGGAGCCAAAGTGGCCACCACAAGGCGACATTGCCCACAAAGCCCGGAACATCCAAAACAGCAACCAAAAGTAAGGAAGGAACCTCAAAAAAGAAGGCACCCACATCCAAGAAGCCAGGTACGACCACGTCAAAGGCCACAAAGAAGCAGAGGATGAGAAGCCCAAGCCCATCAAGAACACCCTTTCCTGCTCCCTGCGCAACCACATCCCTTCATAAACGGAGCACCAGTTCCAAGCCCACAAAGAGGCAGAGGGCCCAAAGCCCCAGCCCAACAAGAACACCCTCTCCTGCTCCAGGCGCCAGCAAATCCCATGAGAATAGGAGCACCAGTTCCAAGCCCACAAAGAGGCAGAGGGCCCGAAGCCCCAGCCCAACAAGAACACCCTCTCCTGCTCCACGCGCCAGCATATCCCATGAGAAAAGGAGCACCAGTTCCAAGCCCACAAAGAGGCAGAGGGCCCGAAGCCCCAGCCCAACAAGCACACCCACTCCTGCTACCCGCGTAAGCACACCCTCTCATGCTACCCGCGCAAACACACCCTCTCCTCCTCGGCCACATTTGGTACCGGCACAGGTGGAAACCAGCGAGACATATGCAACATCCACGCCTGGAAGTTTGGTGGCCACCCAGGCAAGGACCCCCAGTCCTATTGCGAGTCCAGTCTTTTTTAAGCCACGTGACGCCCGATTCATCACCACAGAGCCAGTCCAGAATGTCCCCCGAATTGCCACCAAACAGAGATGAGCCAGAAGACCAAGCATTAGGCCGAACATTGCGTCGAGGCCAGTTGAGTGGCCGGTTTGGGGAGGCACAAACCCTAGCATTGGCAAATGGCCTCACACTTCATTATGATGAGCTATATGGGCAACATTCAAAATCAACCAGCTAAATGAGAAAGACCCAAATCTTGGAGGAGGTCACCAGACAGGTCAATGCAGTGGGGGACGAGAGGAAAGATGTGGAACAGATACAGAGAAACATATCTGACCTGAAGTATGCAGCATGGCAGAAACAGAATAAACGGCGCAATCACAGGTACATATTTGAGTTGTGCATTTTGCTGCTTGTTGTATTGACCACAATTTGTTAACCTCTATTTTTCAGCTTACAAATTGGTGGAGGCTTCCCCACCAAATTACAATATACCAGAGCTGAAGAAATGGTCCTGGCGTTAATACACCCCGTCACATTAGAGGGCCTCTCTGGCAGACAGGACACGGACATTCATACCATCTGCAGGTTAGTAATGTTTGTTTGAATGTGAACTATTGGAAACGTGTGAAATGAGGCTCACAGGCAGATATGAACACATGGCTCTAGGGAGTGGCTTTGAGGGGAGGTTACTGTTTTAGGCGGGTGTTTAATGCCTGAGGACTGGCCTTCATGATGGGCACTCTCCCGGGATGCAGTAGTTAATGGTCCTTAAAAAGGTTTGCAGGCCATACACGACCTCTGTCAGTATTTCTGCTCACTATTAAACTCTAAATCTTACCAAAGCACTGCATGTGATGTAAATATAGTCAATAATAGACAACACTTTGTCTTTCTACCACTGGGGTTGTAGCTGTGCTTTGGTCAGACAAACTTGAGCTGGGGTCAGGGAAAGGTCTACATAGTAAGAATGCACAGCAGCATACTCTGAAGCCAAATGCTATTTGCAAGCTGACTGTGGGCCCCTAATGCGCCATTTGGGATCTGTAAAGCCTCCTAACATGCAGTACATGCATGTTTGTATTATTTAAGGTGACATATCTGTATGTACAGGGTGAGGCATACATATAAGAGATACTGACATTCATTGTGAACGTCAACTTGGACCGTTGGGGGAGTTGTTATTCCTGCTTGGCCACGTGTTTTCTAAAGCATAGACGTATTAATCCAGCTCATCAATGGATGTTTGTGTGTTTACGTGCCTTTTACTTTTAAACCCAGCCCAGCATCCAGCCTCTGGAAGTGTGGAAGCCTCCTCCAGTTTGAGCACGCTGTCTATTTCCCTGCTGCCTAGGACCCAGAAACAGATATATAGGGTAAGTGGACTTTGATGAAACTGTTGAAGCATGTGAATGCACATGACTAATTTGTCGAAAAAAGATATTTAGGGCCCAAACTGAAACACTTTTTTCACACACTGATGGATGCAATCCAGGACATGGAGGAGGATGCCAGCTTGATTGGACCTTCTGAAATTACCCCCCTGGAGCCTAATCTGCCACTGCCCCAGCATCCTACTGCACCAAATCCTCTGCAGCAGAGTGAAGCTGGATGCATGCTGCCAGCCCATCGTGGGCAGCAGGCTGAGACTGAGACTACAGTCCCCAGTGGTAGCTCTGCTGCAGAGGTTTTGCCGAGCACATCTGGGACTGTTGCTCACCCTAGAGGTCCAGCATCTGCAGGCGCTCGAACCCGGGGAATTGGAAGACGTATTCAACGTCGACCAGTTTCCCAGGGGAGGCGCGTGCCGATCCTGGAGTCAGCATGGCGCCATGACAGCCGTTACTTTCGGCAGGTGACTCAACGAACAACAGAGCAGATTACTGCACAATTAGAGAATTTCAATAATACATTCACCAACATGCTGACTGAATTTAGGACGAGCAACAGCAAGATGTCTGAACAATTGGCCAACTTAACCAGCCAGATGTGTGAACAAATGGCCAACTTAACCACACAGATGGCAGGACAAATGGCCAACTTAACCACACAGATGGCATGACAAATGGCCACCTTAAATACAAACTTCACTGCCATGCTCGATGATTTTAGAACAAGCAATAGACAGATGCTGGAGCAGTGGCAGATTATGAATGCCACACATGCCCAGGTGTTGGGACACCTCCAAGGCCCACCACCAGCTTATTATGGGCAACATCCATATTAAGACAAATTTGACCTGTATCTGTATCTCTACATCTTTCATCTACATCCCCACTCTATTTACCTGTCTGGTGAACGCTACCAAGATTGGCTTTTTTATGGCTTTGCTGGTTTGTTTTTATATTGCTCACAAACCCCACTAGCCAATGGCTGAGCTTAAGCCTCAATGAAGCGGTCTCTCAAGCTCCCACGCTGCAGGCTTGGGCCTAATCAAATGGTGGCTGGCTCATCCTGTTTGTTGGCAATATTGGGGGACATTTTTGGCTGGGAAACAACTACATTTGCCCATGGCAAAGATTGGTCTGGACTGGCATTAGGACTGGGGGGTCATTGGCTGGGTGACCACCGAACTTACAGGCGTGGATGTGGCATAGGTATGGCTGCTTTCCACCTGTGCCGGTGGCAAATGTGGCCGAGCAGGAGAGGGTGTTTATGTGGGCCTATGTATTCCTGCCCCACTATTCCCCATGAAATTGTTGATCCCTATGGATCTTGATGTTGGTAGGCGGGGAAACTTCGGCCTGGACTCAGTTACTTTAGAACTCCTGGATGTGGCCAATTGCTAGGTGCCAGGAGTCTGCCCCAATTTATAGTTATGTTTTACAATGTATGTACATTTTGAGTCTGTGAGTGCCCTACAACTAAAAATTGACATATTTGCAGAAAATAGATTGAATGTGACTTTACCTGTTCTTGGCTAAGTTGATGCATTAATGTTTGTGCTATTTGGATATTAATGAAGGTTTTTAAGGACAAACATGCGAAAATAAACTGCATGAGGCTTAAATCAGGTGTCAATTTTTTAGTAAATAAGTCATTACTTTTTATTTTTAAAGATAAAGGCCTTCACAAAGGCAAATCATAGTCAAAAAAAAATTACATAAACAAACAAACAAAACAAATTTTAGGCAAAATAGCTGGAAATCAAATTTGCCCGCACTGCTTGGCCAGAGGCACTAGGTGTGCCAGCGTAATGCTCATCTGCCTCCTGGCTGGGTGGAGAGGGGGGCATATCCACATACCGGGGGACACGCTGCATGATAGCAAAATTATGAAGCACGCAGCATGCAAGGATGATGTTGATGACCTTGTTGGGGGTCATATTGCAGTGCTCCCCGGTATGGTCCAAACAGCAAAATCGTGTTTTCAGGAGTCCAAAGGCCCTCTCTACTATGGCCCGGGTCTTCCTGTGGGCACAATTATATGCCTCCTGTGCCTCATTCTGTGGCCGAAGTACGGGCGTCAGGAGCCAGAGAAGAAGCGGATAGTCTGAATCTCCTGAAAGAATAACAAAATACTTACCTAAATTACACATTCTAACCAACATTATTGTTTAAAGCGGTCGTTCACTCTGAATAAGAGCCTATCATATATGTTTCTCACACCCTGTACATACAGATTGCTCACATTAAAATTCATCCTACCTGCATCTACTGCATGTTATGAGCCTTTAAACATCCAAGATGGTGGCTCAGGGAATATCAGGCAGCCTGAAAACAGGAAATGCCTCCTGACTGTGCTGCTCTGCCTTCCTTTTCCTGACCCCAGCTCTGCTCTGTCTGAGCAAAGCACAGCTATAACTCGCCCCCTGCACTTTATCCCGCTCTCCTCTCCTCAATAAGTGTGATGCATCTGAGCAAAGATGGCGGCGCCTGTATCCTAAAGTCCTGAACAGAGTTGCAGCCCAGTGGGGGAAAGAATAATAAGTGACTAAAAACTTGAAATATATTAGCTTGAAATGCAGGGGAATCAGTTTTTAAGGGTTTGGGCTTTTATAAAAATCATGGTGAAGGTCCGGTTTAACATGTCATCAAGGGGAAAAAACAGCCAAAGGTTAAGACATGGGTCATTAACTATATTCATAGGCATACAGTGAAAAGGGAATGACGTAATTTGGGGAAACTTACCAAGGAGCCATCCACCTGATAATTCTCCAGACTCAAACCGAAGATATACGCGTCATGGGATGAGCCTGGATACCCGGCGAGGACACTAAGGAACCGCATGTCCGGGCCCACCACTGCTTGGACATTCAGTGAGTGGCCCATTTTGTGGTTCCTGAAGAAAAAAAAAAAATGACAGCAAGCCAAGGTAAACTACTCAAACACTAACTCCTAACACCCTCAAAAAAACATGTTGTACAATCCAAATAACATTAACAAAGTACATAAGTAGTTTTAAGAACCAAGATTATATGTATGTGGGAGAAAATAAAGATTAACATTCTAATGACTAATTAAGGTCAGCATTAAAATGTTTTGATAAGGCCTACATTAAAAAATTGATGAAGGTATACATTGTAAAGTGGTTCACAGGGACACTTTAGAAGGAGGGATTAAGGTATACATTGTAATTTGGTTCACAGGGACACTTTAGAAGGAGGGATTATCCCTTTCAGTGCCAAGCACGTAGATTCTGCGTGCTTGCATCCACTCCACTTAAGTGCCAAGCACGTAGAATCTACGTGCTTGACTTTCCCCCCTGCTACAGTAAAAGTAAAAAAAAAAAACACTCACCTGACCCCTTGTTCGATCCGGCCGGGTCTCCTCCTCATCCGGGGGGGCTTCGATCCCCCACCCAGGCCGCCCCGGGTGCAGGGGAGAGCCCGAAATAGCCACCCCCCCCTTCAGCAGCCGCCGAAATACATGTTAAAAAAAAAAAATATATAAAAATGACATTTACTTACCTTAGTGATCGATTGCTCCCGCCGGGTCTCCTCTTCACCAGGGGGGCCTCCGATCGCCCCCCCCCCTGGCTCTCCAGCTTCAGGAGAGGGCCTGAAAGGCCCTCTCCCTGTCCTGCTCGACGGGCGCCGCCATTTTGCTGATAAGCCCCGCCCCTTATGACGTCACACCTCGGGTGTCTTCCTGGCTCCGGCTGTCATTTCTGACACTTGTCATCGCTGACCACAGGAGGAGGAAGGCAGGTGATGATCTGATCGCCTGCCTCCCTCCTCCACTGGCCAGCGATGACAATAATTGTCATCAGAGCTGCGAGGGACACAGAAGCTGAGGATCAGAGGTGAGTAAAGTAAAAAAAAAAAATTATTTTTTAATAATTTTTTAATCTGTGTGTTTTTTTTTTTTTTTTTTTACTGTTAACCCCTTGTGAACTGGTAAGGGGTCCATGTGACCCCTATACCAGTTCACAAGGCTGGGGGGATGGCAAGCCACCTGCGCTAGCGGGTGGCTTGCCATTAACCCTTGGCACCCCCATTACCTGCCTCCCCAAAGGCCAGGGGGGGGGCAGAAGAGCCCGGGCCCACATAGGGTATGTGGGCTCGTAGGCTGCAGGGTGGGGGGGGGCACAAAAGCTGGCCCCCCACTCTGTGCCTGCAAGCCACCATAGCTGGTCCCGGGCTGGTTACTTTGGGTAAGGGGGACCCCACGTCATTTTTTTTTTATTTTTAAGGGTTTTTAACCCCCCTGGGAGGGGGGACCCTATGTTGTTTTTTTTTTAAATTAACCCCTTATGTTCTGTCACCCAGCAGCTATAAAAGGCTTCCAGCAGATGAGCAGAAGCCAGTGATTAGGAGGGGAAGATGGATGGGAGGTAAGTATTAAAAAGAAAATAAAAAAAATAATAAAATATTTTTTTCTGCGTCTGTGGTGTTTTTTTTTTTACATTTTACCCCTTGTGAACTGGTAAGGGGTCCACGAGACCCCTATATCAGTTCACAAGGCTGGGGGATGGCAAGTCACCTGCACTAGCGGGTGACTTGCCATTAACCCTTGGCACCCCCATTACCTGCCTCCCCAAAGACCGGGGGGGGGGGGGGGCAGAAGAGCCCGGGCCCACGGGCTATGCGGGCTTTGTAGCCTGCAGGGCCAGGGGCCACAAAAGCTGGCCCCTGTGCCCTGTTCCTACAAGCCCTGCATAGCTGGTCCCGCGCTGGTTACTTCGGGTAAGGGGGCCCCCATGTCGTTTTTATTTTTGGATTTTTAAGGGTTTTTAACCCTTAAAAATCCCCCCCAAAAATGGGGTCCCCCCTCGGGAGGGGGGGCCCTATGTCATTTTTTTCCCCCGATTTAACCCTTTGTAGTGTGGATGGTAGTTGCATTTTATTTGTAAATGTTATAAAGTACTTGTTTCAGTTAGGGGGGTCTCCTGGGCAGGAACGGGGGGCTACCGATAAATATGTGGTACCGTTCTAATCTGTAGAAATGGGGCTTTCACATGCAATATGGTTTTCTTTAATAAAATACATTTTTTATTTAAAATAAAGGAGGCAATTTTCTAAAAAAAAATGTTATTTATTTATTTATTTTTTACTTAATAATATTGTAAAAAACAGAATAAAATTTACAAACAAGACATTTCATGTTAAAGCCTAAACTCTGCTGCAAAAAATATATATATATAATTTTCCTGAAAATTCCAGCAAAAATGTCGCAAAACATGGCGCAAAATGACCTGTCAACAGAGGGTGACAAAATCTCAAGTAGGCTGGCAATTAAAAGGGTTAATAGTACCTATGCATGTTGGGTATTGTTCTGTTCGGGGGACCTTGCACTTTCAGACTTAGCTTGTTTTTTCTGGTTTGCATATTTATATTTTAGGAAAAGGTGTTTTTTATTCAGGTTTTTTATAAATTTTTTAGGGAAACCCTGCGCAACCAAAGAATTCTTTGAGGGATTAATTCCAGAAAGATGAGCCCACTACAACAAGTTGGGTACGCTTAGAAAGCTTAACATGTGTACTTTTAGGGAATATATGGTTTATGGGGGATATTCCAAATGTAAAGGGTTGTTTTGGTTGAAAAATCGCAAGGTGCGCACCTTGTCTGCAGAGCTGAAATTTTCAAGAAAAATTACCGTTATGCTCATGCTTTACTTTGGGGTGATTGGCAACTCTTCCCTTGACAGTAGCTATGCATGTTGGGTATTGTTCTGTTTGGGGGAGGTTGCTTTTTCAGATTATACTTGTTTTTTTTTTTAGGAAAATGTTGCTTCGATTCTGCTTTTTTATCCTTTTTTTAGGGAAACTCTTTGCAACCAAAGAATACATTGAGGGATTACTTCCAGAAAACTGTGGCCACATCAACAAGCCTGGTACACCTAGAAAGCTTGAGGTGTGTACTTCCAGAGAATATATAGTTTGTTGGGGGTATTTCAAATGTAAAGGGTTATTTTTCTGGAAAAACTGCAAGGCGTGCATAGCGCATATCACAGTTGTATTTTTTCTGAAAATCCCCTAAAGCGCTGTTTCAGTTTGGGGGAGTCTCCTGGGCAGGAAAGGGCGTATACCTATACATATGTGGTACCGCTGTAACCGGGAGAAATTGGGGTTTCACACGCAATAAGATTTTATTGACAAACTTAAATTTTTTATTACAAAAAAACACTACAAATTGCAAAAAATAATTTTTTTTATATTTTTTTGCACATATTTCACCCAAAAGTATTGAGAATACACAAAAAAAGGCCAAACAAGACATTTCATGTTAAAGCCCAGACTGCTGAAAAAAACAATATATGATTTTCCTGGGAAATCCCTTCAAAAATCACATTTGAACATGGGGGGCGCAAAATAGTGCAAAATGGTCTGGCACCAAGGGTGATGAAAACTTCAGGTAGGCTGGCAGCGAAAGGGTTAAGGTATACATTGTAAAGTGGTTCACAGGGACACTTTAGAAGGAGGGATTAAAGTGGACCAACACCCAGGATTTTGACTATCCTGGGTTTTGGTCCACTTCGGCGGGGCACCCCGATCGGGGGTGTCCCGCTCTCTGAAACCCCCCAGAAACCCCAAAAAACTCACCTCTCCCCGCTCCCACGCCGTCCAATCCCCGCCGATGTCCAAGCGGGTGACAGTGGCGTCCAAGACAGCACGTCCGCCGCCGCCTCCCGCGCATCACTCTCGGCATGTGCGTGCCCGCGCCGGCCATTCACAGACGGCCGGCGCGGGCGCACGCACGTCTAGAGGGGCGCGCGGGAGGCGGCGGCGGATCAGGTAAGGAGTTTGGGTTTTTTTTGGGGGGTTTCACCCCGCGGGACATCCCGATCTCGGATGTCCCGCGGTGAGTGAGGTGATCGGCCTGGGAATCTTATAGATTCCCGGGCCGATCACCCCTGGGTGTTGGTCCACTTTAAGGTATGCATTGTAAACTGGTTCACAGGGACACTTTAGAAGGAGGGATTAAAGTACACATTGTAAACGGGTTCAAAGGGACACTTTACAAGGAGGGATTTATAGATAGTTACAATACAGTTTGCCTAAACTATATAACAAAATGACATTTAACTTATCTATAGATGTACTCGATCGCACCCATGACGTTGGGCATGTCTGCGATATTAGAAAAACCCAACTTAAGCGCGTTCCAGGCTACCATGTCGTCCGTAAAGGAAATATATTTTGGACTAATGGTAGCCATGCCATCCAAAAACTTGGATAGTGCGCGGCTCAGCGTAGGCTGGGAGATCCCCACAGAGAGGGCACCCAGCCTCTGGAACGAGCCATTCGCCAAAAATTGCAGCCAGCCAAGTATCTTGGTCATACCTGAAATTGCTTGCCCCTTCCTTGTGGTGCGGGCTAACCATGGCCGCAGCTCACTATACAGTTTATGGAGGGAAGCGCGGTTAAGTCGGGTCAGCTCGAACAACTCAACATCATGCATGCCATAGATATGCATGCGTCGCCGGTGCAATCTGGCCTCGGCCATGCTGACACATGCAATGCCTTGGAGCTGAAGGCGCTCATATTCCTCCACAAAGCCGCAATACATGGTCAAGCAATCCAAGTCCAAAATGGTCCCGTAAGTGGATCGCAAGTGAAACCGTTTTATAGGGTGGTGGTCCCCCGGCAATCAGGTCTCTGAATCAGACGCAAGCCCATCCCAATAACGTAACTTATCTGAACGAACGCAAAATATCAGATTTAGATCCGAAAAGGATGCGAACTAATGATGATCAGATTTAGATCCGTCCATCGAAAGCGCATATACGCATTAGCGGGAACGAACATACGCATGGAAAAAGGAACATAAAAACCAAAAAACATGCCAAACAGACACAAAAACATACACAGACACATGCGAAAGTCCAGACATATCTGTCTCTGAATCAACCCTTATGTTCCTATTTAAGAGGCCAAAATCAGGAATGAAGCTCTGTATGATGGAGGACAGGAAATAGCTGTGCACTCTGGTAAGGCATGTTTTCTACTGGCGGGGGGTGTAGCTGTTGTGAGTATATGCAGCTGTTACCTCTATTGGATGACACTGTGATAGTAAAGGATTAGTATCTTTAATGCAGGACTCTAATGCATTAGAAATATACTATCATAGTGCAGTGATGGTGTGAGGGGAGTGGATTAGGTTTGTATACTGTCACCATGACCTCTCTGTAGGGGGTCAGGATTCAGGTGCCCCTTCAAGAGGACCAACACCCAGGGGTGATCGGCCCGGAAATCTATAAGATTCCCGGGCCGATCACCTCCCACCCCGCGGGACATCCGAGATCGGGATGTCCCGCGGGGTGAAACCCCCCAGAAACCCCAAAAAGACCCTACCTGATCCGCCGCCTCTTCCGCCGCCGCCGCCTCCCGCGCGCCCCTCCAGACGTGCGCGCGCCCGCGCCGAGAGTGACGCGCCGAGAGGGAGGCGGCGGCGGCGGAAGCGGCTTGGACGTTCCAGTCCCCCGCCTGGACGTTGGCGGGAATTGGCTGCGGCGTTCACGTGGGAGCGTTAAGAGGTGAGTTTTTTGGGGTTTCTGGGGGGTTTCACACAGCGGGGCACCCCCGATCGGGGTGCCCCGCCGAAGTGGACCAAAACCCAGGATAGTCAAAATCCTGGGTGTTGGTCCACTTTCAGAAAGAAATCGCTCAGCTGCTTTCTGCTTTCGAAAACCCTCAATCTTCCCCCAACCCCCTTTTTGCACATTCCTTTATTATTTTTTCTCACTTTCTTTGTTTCCCGCCAGGTCGCCCAATCTAACTCACCTTTGCCCGGTCCTACGGCTCATGCACAGCCTCTAGTTCAATCAGTGCGCCCTTTGTCTAAGTGGACGGACCAGAGCATGCCCAACGGCCGAATTCCCTGCTACCCTGTAACAGGGAGCGTGCCCACGCCGGACATTCACAAATGCCTGATGCCGGACATGTGCCCAGTGCCTTTGCAGCCTATGCAGTGACACTGCGCATGTGCCAGATCTGAGGGGCAGTGCAGTGCAGATGGGACGGCAATGCGACCAGACAGGTACATTTATCATTTAAAATTGTTAAACCGGAGGGGCGGGGCTGAGCAAGCCAGGTTTTGGGAGTTTTTATTAAAGCCCCAATACCTGTAATGTTCCTCTTTAAAGTGGACCAAAACCCAGGATTTTGACTATCCTGGGTTTTGGTCCTTTCCCCCTTGCTGCAAGAACCCCCCCCCCCCCAGGATGCTGAGACCAGCTCAACTCTTCCCAGTCCTACGACGCATCTAAGAGCAGCGGCTCTGAGCGTCCTGGCGGCCGCATCCTCTGCTTCCCTCTAACAGGGAGCGTGCCCATGCCGGCTATTCACACATGCCTGGCGCATGCGCCCTGCTAGAGGGATAGCGGGATGCGACTGCTGCATTTAGACGCAGCGTGGGAACAGAAAACGAGGTAAGTGAATGGGGTTTCAAACAACAGGGCATCCCGATTTTGGATGCCCCGGGTGGAGGGAATCTTATCAATTCCTGGGCCGATCAAGCTGGGTTTTGAGCCACTTTAAAGTTATAGCGCGGAGATGGTGCTTCTCACACATGTGCCTTCGGAGCAGAGGAAATGGTGAGTTTACCGGGAGACTTGGGGGGTATCCCGAATCTGGATGCCCTGGGGGGGGGGGGTGGAATCTTATAGATTTCAATTCTGTCAAGCCGTGGGATTGGTCCACTTTAACTCAAAAATATGCAGCTAGACAACTAGAGTGAAACAGCAGAGATAAATAGTGCTTCCTGCCTCTAAATGATATCTAGTGGGCTTATACCTGATAAGGTAAAGTATCATGGATGCGGTTGCACGGTTGCACCCCTATAGTAACGCCTAGGAACTCCTTGGCACATACCGGTAGTTGCCAGGCAGCACATGAGGAGCAGCTGATTGGCACGACTGCGTAAACTAGCGCTTCTATTTGTCACTCAGTACAG
This sequence comes from Gastrophryne carolinensis, assembly GCA_027917425.1. NCBI lineage: Eukaryota > Metazoa > Chordata > Amphibia > Anura > Microhylidae > Gastrophryne > Gastrophryne carolinensis. The sequence goes on from CM051235.1 coordinate 256,716,499, forward strand.
AACTGTCCTAGCCTTTCATTGAGCGCGGAAAAAGCAAGAACACTTCAGCTCCGCCTCTGGGCGGGGCCTGCTGCCAAAGCTGGACTAATCAGAGCTGAGAGGGCGTGGCCGCCAGGACTATGACGTTCCCGGCTCGCGCTGCCTGTCCATGTGGAGCTTCACAGACGTTTCCGGTTAGACATGGCGGCCTCCATGGCAGGACAAGTGCTGAAGAAACTGACAGCCCGCAGCTCTCTGCTCGGGAGGCAGAAGGTGAGGGGCAATTACGGGTGCAGTACTGAGGGGTGGGGGGAGGTACAAACCCGGACCGGCACTGTGCAGAGCTGGGAGCACCCTTAACAGCCGGTGACCCTGACCGTCCCAAGGGGCTGGGGAGCCAGAGCAACCTATGGCCGATCGGATTGGCCAGCCTGGCCATACGTACGCAGAGCAGCAATAGAGTGTTATCTGTGACCAGGTTTTCTAACCTATTTATTAAACATCCTGTGCAAGTGTCACCCACACACTAAGGCTGTCTACTAAAGGACATCTGTCAGTAACCACCTGGGAAAAGTGCTTTTTCATTGGCTGCTGAAAAAAGTTCTTGTGTTTTTACCACTTGAAATGAATCAGCAGAAAGAGACAGGGCTGAGCAGCAGCAGCATGTGTCTGCTCACAAAGCTTTCAAGTACAATGCTGTGGCTTGAGACCCATAAATCACAAGCCCTGGCTTTAAAGTTTGAGTTGTTGAAAGCTACCAGTATGCTTTGTGTGTCACCTTAAAGTGGATCGATCATCACCCCCCATGACTTCTAGCCTGATGCCCTGCTATATGAAACCCATGGGAATGCCGGTAATCTTACTTGATCCTGGAGATTCCTGTGACACTGTCTTTGCCGGTGGCTGTTTCCCTGTAGCTCCTGGAATGTATACGATTCCAGGGCCATTAGATTCCCTCCCCCCGGGGCATCCAGGATTGGGATGCCCCCCTGCTATCCCTTTAGCAGCATTTGTGAATGGCCAGCATGGACACACTCCCTGATACCTGAGGGTAGCGGGAATTGTGGCCGCCCGCATGCTTGAATCCGCTTGCCCGTCGATGAGCTCTTAGATGAAGGGGTGGAAGTGGATCCAGGCACGTGGATTGAATAACCTAGTAGTCCAAAAGCCTGGGTTGGTCCACTATAATGGTACATTTGGTCCACTATAATGGGACATTCAATGCTTTCAGCTTTCCCCATGCTGGCTGTCAGAGTTGGCACATTTTAATCACCAGCACTTTGCATTCCCTGATAAACCAGCTGAAAACTCCATGGGTATCCGGCCTCCGGGAGCATGAATACATTTTTTTTCCCTAGGGCATATTGCGATGTCCTGGCCCCCACAGTGAGGTAAGCAGATATCCCCAGCATCCCTGGCACTCTCCCGCTCCCAGATATTCAGATATGCTGGGGACGGGAACTGCACTGCCGCTGATTGGTCCGCTTTAAAGTGGACCAAAACCCACTGTGGTCGTCCCGCAATTCCCTTCATTCTGATTGATTCCTTCCCCACGTGGCATCCAAAATCAGGATGCCCTGCTGTGTGAAACCCCCCCCCCAGGTTGCCCATACACTTACCTTCTTTTCCAGTCCAACGGCGCATCTGTGAGCCGCATCCGCGCAATCCTTCTAGCAGGGGGCACGTGCCCGCACCAGGCATTTGTGGATGCTCGGCACGGGCATGCTCCCTGTTAAAGGGTAGCAGGGGATGTGAGCGTTGGCGTGCTTGGAGCCGGGAGCCTTAGTTGAAGTCTTAGACGAAGGGACGTCAGGGGATCTGAGCGCACTGATTGGACGAGCATGCGCCGTAGGATCGGGAAGAGGTGAGTTTGTTTCGGCGTCCTGGGGGGTTTTACACAGCGTGGCACCCCTGATCGGGGGTAAGGACCAAAACCCAGGATAGTCAAAATCCTGGCTTTTGGTGCACTTTAAAGCAGGCTGACAGCCAGTATGGTGAGAGCAGGAAAAATGGCTAATTTAACCTTGGAATTGCAGCTGGAAACATCCATGCACCTAATTCCCTGGCATGTAACTACATGCATTTCTGCATGACCAGTGTTCAGGCTGGTTGGTCATGTAATCCACTGCTCAGTGGTTGAGGGGACAGTCCAGTCAATTGTTAGGGCAGCAAATGGCTCATGGGAAGCGTGCCCCACGTGCCTCTCCTCTGTTTCCTGCAGCATGCTGTAGATGCCACAACAGGGCTCTAAAAGCTGCCCCTCCTTTCTATTCAATTCCTCTGGATGTGGTCACATGGCCACCCCTTTCCGTCAGCAGGCCACAGTGGTTGGTGGTCCTGATGGCCCCCTCTGTATGATCCAAATCAGTCACCCCTGATACTTTTTCCTTCTGGTTAAAAAAAGAAACAAGCTTGCTCTCCCCCCCCCCCCCCCTTTTTTTTTTTTTTTTGTAAAATTAATCGCTTTTCTAGCTAGCTATCTTATTTTTCAACTGTTTCCAAAGGTTTATGGTATCTCTAGACAATTTCTCCAGTGTTTTTGTTTGCAGGCAGTGAGAAAGGTGAGCAGGACTCCTCTGATGACCTTTAATTGTGCCGCCTACAGACTGAGTGACCTTCCATTTATCTCTGCCTTTGTAGTGCAATGATAGAGGGCTGCAGTGCTTGGCCTAGGGAAAGAATTGATCTTGTGACAGGATAACTGGCTGTGACTGTGGTGATACACTCAATATTGTTACTCCTGTCCCAAACTTTTCCCTGCTTCTATTCATCTGGCCTCTTGCCATGAGGCTGTGTGTTTAAAGTGGACCAACACCCAGGATTTTGACTATCCTGGGTTTTGGTCCACTTCGGCGGGGCACCCCGATCGGGGGTGCCCCGCTGTGTGAAACCCCCCAGAAACCCCAAAAAACTCACCTCTCAACGCTCCCACGTGAACGCCGCAGCCAATCCCCCCCAGGCGGGGATCAGGAACGTCCAAGCCGCTTCCGCCGCCGCCGCCTCCCGCGCGTTACTCTCGGCGCGCGCGCGCCCCCGCGGGAGGCGCCGGCGGCGGCGGAAGCGGCGGCAGATCAGGTAAGATGTTTTTGGGGGGTTTCACCCCGCGGGACATCCCGATCTCGGATGTCCCACGGGGTGGGAGGTGATCGGCCCGGGAATCTTATAGATTTCCGGGCCGATCACCCCTGGGTGTTGGTCCTCTTTAAGGTAAAGTCTTTATCGGTTTCTATTAAAGCATACCTAAACTTGTGATTTCCACTATTCTCGGGTTTTGTTCTGCTGGCCTGAAGCACGCCTTAGTGATGCTGATGATGCGGCTGCCGTTAACTTTACACACAGTTATGTAGAGTTTTGCGGCAACCTGGGTTCACATAGCAGAGCGTCGTGATTTGGGATGCCCCAGCGGAAGGCCGGCATTGGAGTCTTTTGGACAGTTGGCCAGGGATTTCTCCACCGTAATCAAGCCTCCAATCAGGCCATAGAGGCACCAGGCACTCCTGCGGCTTAGATCATGCTGCTGTGCCCCTGGCATCTGCCGTTCGATATCGCTTTGGTTTTTTGATGGTGTACAGTATAAAGATCCATCAGGTGTCTATAGAAAATAAAGGTCACTTTTTTCTGACCTATAGTTCAAGATCCTTAGGACAGCAAAATCAGGGATGGAGTGCATTATGATGGGGGACAGAAAATTGGTGCTGCATTCGTGTGCAACTGTTTCCAGGAACTCCCCTAAGGGGATGTAAGTCTCCCCCTAATGCTGGGGACACTGCTTTTGCAAGGGGTGGATTAGGTTACTTTACTTTCCCTGCAAACCAGGACCTGAACCCCCCCCCCCCACCCAACAGATTTTCCTGTTTACAACAGACCTAAAGTTGCTGGTCTATGGGGATTGTAACCTGCTAACACTCCGTCCGTGAGCCCCTGAATTGCGATGCTCTGTCAGACAGGGGCCCAGCAACAGCTGCATCCTGCAGTCCTGCATGCACTGGAGAAGGCACAGCTGCTGCACTGAGGAAATCTATTTCCAACCTGAGGACTAGCTAATTACCTCTATACTGCAGTCTTCATGGATGGGGTGGATCAGGTCTATTTCTGGGCTAAGACTTTCCCTAGCAGAGAGCTGCAATGAGAGTTTAGGTTTAGCTTTAAAACAGAGTAGGATGCTCCAAACTGGGCAGTTTTATTTTCCATTCAATGCTTCTTGTCAACAAGTTTAGAGGACTGTGCAAGCAAAGCCAGCCACCACATTTGCTGATCAACTATTGAAAGCACTGCAGGAGCACAGTTTTGATTTGTTGTTTTTTTTTTGGGGGGGGGCATTTATTTATGAAAAAATGTAATGGAAAGTCCACTTTTGGTGGCATTTTTGAAAATGTATGATGTCTTCAAGTCACTGGGCTGGTCTAGAGTGTGTGATATTATTTTTTTATTTTTTCATATGTTAGCAAAGGTTTTTTTTTTTTTTTTGGAGCCCATTTTTATTACCTGTAATCTGATGCTTTTGAAAACTGTACAGCAAGCCCTGCACATATGGAACACTGCTGCTATGGCTGCTGCTGAGGTCAGGGAGCTTGCTCACACTTGAAACATGCCCAGCAGCAGTGTTCTGAGTGTACAAGACTCGCCTCCCTCTTCTTGTAGATCTTGGTGTACAGACCATGTACAGTTGCCAATAGCAACAGAATTCACATAGTGAAAACTGCACAAAATACATAAAATAATAGACTAGCTTAGCATCATCATTTTCGCACACAAAATATTATCTTTCTAAAATTCTGGTGGAAAGTGGGCTTTTTCTTTAAAGAGACTGCTGGCAGAGGCAGTGACATTGAAGACCAATGTAGGTCCACTTAATGTCCAGTGCAGATGCACTAAAAGCATGTGTGCTGTTAAGCCCTGCTTTATCACTGTTCATCATGGAATCCTCCTGTCCCCTTTCACCTTCATTTTGTGTCCTTGTTATGTCCTGTCATTGAGGCTTTCTGTATCACAGTAACCCTGCAATAAAAGCAGGAAAGGAGCGTAACTGGTCTTTGTGTGCTTGTTGTTTATATCAGGTGCATTTTCAGGATTTTCTTGCTCAGGACTGGTCAGGCAAGATGACTGGTTGTGCGGGTCTCTGGATTGTGCAGGGAGACTTTATAATAGAGGTAGAAAAAGGTCAAACTCTTAGGGCAAATCTCCCCGCAGAACTTGCAGTGTTTAAAGCGGACCAACCACATCCTATGGAAGGTTAAATTAAAGGAAAAACAAATGTTATCAACTTTCCTTAGTGTCCTGGGAATGAATTGGATGCAAATACTCACAAACTATTTTGGCTTCAAATGAAGAATTGGGGGGAAATGAAATCTCCTTTTGGCTCTTATATATCTTCTAGCCCTATTTTCATTAGGTTGTAATTGCTCCTGGCATGATATTGCAAGGAGGGGGGTTTAAACAGCTAGGTATCCTGTCAGCAATAATATCCTGACATAAACTAATAGTATGAATGATTAAAGCGATAATTAAAATCACTAACAGGAATACCTGCACTAAAGGCCACACAATTTCCTGGCTTCCCTGCCAATGTTAACATCGGGCAGCCGCATACCCCACATCTTTGGGTTGTGAGCGCGCTCCCACCCCCAGCCATTCCGATAGCTGCTGCTGGGGATCCAGCACTCAAGATCCTAATTGCCGTAAACATAGCTGTTTGCCTACATTTAATATGCACGTCAAACATCTGAAACGACAGGCCCAGACAATCAGGACCAGGAAGAGGTGAGTTTTTTACTGGGCAGTCTTGGGGCGGGTGGGATTTGAAATACTTTAATTCCTGTATCTTTAGGGGTCTGTCTAGGCAAACATACGTGATACATATTTGCCTCTTATCTCCCATAGCTGATGCATGAGGTCTGAAGACTTCTTGTTCCCAGATTGGGTCCTGCTGCATTCAGGCTTGATCCCTGTGGAAGGAGCATTTGGAAGCAGAGCCTGGCATACTACTTGTGCAGTTTAGCAAGAATACTTGCCAATAATTTGGCAATAACACATTGTGCAGCTGCTGGTGTCGGGGAGTGGGGGGGGAGGGTTACAAACCCTGATGCCTCTGCAAGCACAGAACTCATCTCTGGCCAATTGCAGTTTGCTGCTGACACCAGACCCAGAAGACTTTTCTGGCCCTTGAGAGGGGGGCATCACTTGTCCAGAAGGGGGTTTCCGCTTCTGGACAAGATCAGCGGTCCCACACCACCCTGTAGGGTGTTGGACCACTTTAAACCCAGAAGCCAGGAAGCTTGCTTAGACACCAAGGATGGTGTTTAGAGGATTCATATAATGCCACAAATAGCACTTCTGACCTGGGCCCTGCCGGAAATGTACATGGAAGTGTACTTTCTCTTTAATGACCTGTGGGGGGGGGGGGGGGGAATAAATTAAACTTGAAGTAGCTGTTGTCCTGGTGTATATAGACCCTATACCTTAGCCCAGAAGTAAGCAATGCAATGCCTGCATTCTCCCCCTTTCCCTCCGTAGGAAGCACCATCTACTGCACTGTGCAAAGTAATTTCCATGCCCCCCCCATGTCATAACATATAGTGAAAAACTGAGGAAATCGGGTTTTAACTGCTTTCTAAAGAGTTCTTATCACCTGTGCAGGTGAAATGGGGGGGAAGGGGCAGTACTCACTAAGCAAATAAACACACGGTCTCTTCTCCTGCCTATGGGTAGCTTTTGTTTTGCCCTTTGGACCAATGGTTGCTCTAAATAAGCAGGAAAGCTTCAGATTTTTATTGCTTTTGTCAAAGGGCGTTTTTCTGTTAGTTACTCATTATCTTGGTTAACATGTCATCCACTTGCTGTGTTGGGACATATGCCCTTGGCCTAAAAGGCCACCAGTTTTAAATGGTGGGAATCTGTGTGTGTGTATTATATGGTGTGTTTGTAGCTGTATTCATGTACCACATGGCATCTCTGTTGATCAACTGTTGCCTCAAATACTTATTTTGGGGTGTGCAGACTGAATGAGCCTTGTGTGCCCCCCCTCTATTGCAGTGAATGGAGGGGGCACGCTAATATCAATTTATAGAAAACCAAACATACATTTATGTGGCCGCTACACCTAGTTGGCAAGTAACTTGTAATGCTCCCTGTTAAGGATACTTTCAACTGTAAATGAGTAGAAGTTTCTGACCACCCTGGTGGGACAATTTGAGGTTTTATAACCCTTTCAACAAGTACATAAACATTCCTGTGGTTGCTTCTCTGACAGGTAAAGCAGATTACTTAAACCAGACCAACACAACAAACAGTTTTCATATGCATCCCTCCCCGGGGCAATTTAGATTGCTGCACATAAAAATACATTTATCCCTTCCTGTGTTTAACCTTCCTACCTTTTGCTAAGCTGTAGTGAAATTTAGAAACAAAATGATGGCTCATGCATTTGCAGGCCACCTGCAAACAGGAAGTGCATTGTCAGTTGAATCCAGGCAGTAGCATGGCCGAGATGCTGGAGAGGAAGCTACCTTTCTTTTTTCAACTGTGGCTGGCGTTTTCCCCAGTTTGTGGGGGACTTTTTTAATATCATTTTTTTTCACATATTTCACCCAAGAATTTTGAGGGAGCACTGATGAGGCATTTCATGTTAAAAGCAAAATTCTGCTGAAATAAAGCAATATGTAATTTTCCTGGAAATTCCTGCAAAAATTAAAAAAAAAGATGTAGTGGGAGGGGTATATTTATGTTTTTCTCATCCAAATCCTGGGTGCGTCTTATAGGGCAAAATACAGTTTAATGTATACATATATAGTGCTAAATGCTGAAAAATGGTCTGGCAATAAAGGGGGACAAAATCTCTAGGTAGGTTGCCAGTTAAAGGTTAAACCTCTTCTCAATAACCATAACCCCCCTTCTAGACCTGATCCATATTGAGTTACTTCAAAAAAAAGTACATACAAGGCACTGCACTTCTCTTTTCTTGGTCACTTTTTATTCTTTCCCTTGCTGGACTTCAACTTTGTTCAGGACTCTAGGATACAGGCCCCGACATCTTCCCTCACAAACATCACATATTGAGGAAAGGTGAAAAGTGCAGGGGGCAGCTGTGCTTTGCACAGACAGAGCTGAGGTGAGGAAAATGGTAGCAATCCCAGGATGCAGAGCGGTATAGTCAGAAGACATTTCCTGTTTTCAGGCAGCCTGAAACTGCACAGGCCGCCATCTTGGATGTTAAAAAATACTGTTTTGTGAGTACTCTCCTTTAAAACGGGTATTATGAGTGTGCCATACACTCCACTTCGAACTTCATGACATGTGGGTAATCTCCAGTAGAGGGCGAACTTCTGCCCCTCCCAGCCCATATATACCTGGGACCTCCCACCAATTTCCCAGTGTAAAAAAGCAGTAAGGGGACCAGGAAGAACCAATTATAACCTTAACAATCAAAACCAATGGTTCACCATATAAAAGCCCCAGAATACCAGAAAAAAAAGGGGTGGGGCGAAGTGGAGTGTATGGCACACTCATAATACCCGTTTTAAAGGTGAGTACTCACAAAACGGTATTATTCTAAGTGTGCCATACACTCTACTTCGAACTTCATGACATGTGGGACATCCAATAGCAGTGTTTGTCATGGGTGGGAACCAGAAACCGTAAAGAATGTACCAACTCAAACCACTGCAGCTTGCAGAACCTTGCGGCCAAAAACCGCATCCGCTGAAGCCCGCACATCAACCTTGTAAAACTTGGAAAAAGTAGGAACGGAAGACCAAGTAGCAGCCTTACAAACTTGTTCAACCGAAGCCTGGTGCTGAAAAGCCCAGGATGCACCAACAGCACGAGTAGAGTGCGCCGCAAAGATCCAGAAAAACCTCAGGGTTGAGAGACCACTCTCCTTGGCAAGAGGATCCCCTGCTCAGGGAATCCGCCTCCGTGTTCTCCACTCCCAGAAAGTAGACTGCCGAAACGCAAAGAACATTGCTCTCCGCCCAGTGCAGGATCAGAGAGACTTCCCTGAGGGCACTCCTGCTGCGAGTCCCTCCTTGGTGATTGATGGAAGCTACCGCCGTTCGGTTGTCTGAACGAACCTGAACCGGTAGACCCTGTAAATGTGAAGTCAGCCGTGCCAGAACCAGTCGGATGGCTCTGAGCTCCAAGACATTGATGGGGGTGTGAGCCTCCTGAGGACCCCACACCCCGCTGAACTGATGACTTTTCCAACAACCTCCCCAGCCCGATAGGCTGGCATCTGTGGTAAACATCTCCCAACAAGGGACCAGAAAGGATCTGCCCTTCAACAGGTTGCTCGTGTCCAGCCACCACCGAAGAGACTGCCAAACCCTGGGAGACATCCTGAAAGGTTGATCCAATGACTGCGGACACCTGTCCAAATGCGTCAATAGGTGAAGTTGAAGAGATCTCATGTGAAACTGTGCAAACGGTACCGCCTCGAAGGAGGACACCATCAAGCCCACCAGTTTCATCCCCTGTCGGATAGAGGGACAAGGACTGGCCCAAAGAAGGATGATCAGATCCTGAATCCCCTGCACCTTGGTCTGGGGCAGAAACACACTGGCCTGAATGGTATCCAGATTCATGCCCAGAAATGAAATCACTTGCGACGGAGAGAGAGCAGACTTGGGGCGGTTGATCACCCACCCGCACCTCTCCAGAGTCGACACCACCTGGTGGGTGTCCAGCTCCGCCTGACGGAGGGAAGAAGCTGAGATCAACAGGTCGTCCAGATAAGGCACAATGCGAATGCCCTGAGCTCTGAGCAGAGCCATTATTCCCACCAAGACCTTGGTGAAGACCCTCGGCGCCAAGGTCAGTCCGAAGGGAAGGGCTACAAACTGAAAAAGTTGATCCTCCACCGCAAACCGGAGGAATCTCTGATGTGCCTGCAAAATCGGAACATGCAGATACACTTCCTTGATGTCTATGGATGTCATAAAATCCCCTTGGCGAAGGGGAATTGATAGCCGAGCGCAGAGTCTCCAAGCGGAACTTTTTGGCTCTGATAAACCTGTTGAGAACCTTGAGATCTAGAATGGGTCTCACCGAACCCTCCTTTTTGGGAACCGTGAAAAGGTTGGAGTAGTAACCCCTGCCTCTCTCCAACTGAGGCACCGGGCAAATAACTCCCATGTCCAGAAGGTTTTTTTACTGCTAACAGGAGCCCCTGTGCAGCCTGAGGGTCCGAGGGCACCCGAGACATTAAGAATCTTGGAGGCGGCCAGTACTCGAACTCCAGTTTGTACCCGGAGGAGACCATTTCCAAAATCTAAATGTCTGTGACCTCCTGGGCCCAGACCTGGAAGAAGAGCCGCAGCCGTTCCCCCCACCCATGCGGGTGAGGGCGCCCCTTCATTGCTGAGCCGGTTTAACGGCGGGCTTGGGCTTGGAACCCCAGGTAGCCGCGGGACGTGCCCGACCTCTGCCCCTGTTCCAGGCCGAGCTCCTGACACCCGAGAAGGCCAAACCTCTAGCCGCTCTGGCCCCTCAAAAGGAAGGAGTGAACAAGCCAGCCCCCCGAAAGGGACGACGCTGTTTCTTCCGCAGAGGTAACTTACCTCCCTTAGCAACAGCATCCAATTTATCTCCAAACAGCCGCGCACCCAGGAAGGGAAGAGCTGTAAACGACTTCTTGGCCCCAAAATCCGCCGTCCACTGACGGAGCCAGACCAATCTGCGCATAGCCACCAATAGGGCTGAAGTCCTGCTACGCATGACAATAGAATCTTCCATAGCAGCCAAGACAAACCCCATGAACAATTCACATCTCTGAAGGGTAGCGAACTCAGCGCTAGCCGGATCAAACTGAGCGTCATTCAGCCAGTCCCTGATAAGAGACCTGGTAGCAAGCGACACCAGGGCAGATGCACAAACAGGCCGCAGGGCCGAGCCCATGCTGGCAAATGCGTGACACACCATCTGATCAAGGCTCTTGTCCTCGCCATCCTTAAGGGAGGAGGCGTCAGGGGAGTTCAGTACAGAAGAGTTGGTCAAAACCAAAACTGGCGCATCGACCTCGGGAGGAGAAGACCATCGCTTAACCGCCTCCACTGGGAAAGGATACTTCTTATCCCATCCCTGAGGAACACCAGAAAGCCGACTGGGCCTTTCCCACTCTTTCAGGATCAGCGCATCAAAGTGACCCTGGGTAGGGAATTCCAGACGAGGCTTGCGAACCCCAAAAAATTCCCCCTTCTTGAGAGGAGTCGCCTCAGGCGGGTCAATATCCCAACACCTCCAATAGATGTGACAAAACAGTGGCCGTATCGACAGCATCCCCCAGCGCCTGCCCGACATCAGCATCACCAGACTGTACATAGTCAGTCTCCGTTTCCTCATACAATTCCCCCTCCACTAACGGGGAATAATCAATCAATGGAATTGTCAACATCCCAGAAGGACTGGGCCAACGACAAATGTCTCTTTTTAGCCTGGGCCTTCTTGCCCACCATGCTACCAATAAATTTCTCGATGCTGGCCAACCTAGCACAAACATCAGAGTGCAACTCCCCGCTGGCACCAATGTCACTTGGGGTACGGATAAGGCGGGAGGGGAAGGCGATGAAGCGGGAGGAGCCAACCCAGAAGGCTGGGTACCAGACTGCCGCGTTATGGCCTTTTGTGCACATGGTATACAGATCAGCACATTCTCCCCCGTAAGGGATACCCCACAACCCACACATGGCTTGGATTGTCCCAGAGGGAGCCCGAGCCCAGTATCCTGCGTAGCCTCCATATGGTGATTTTTGTGGTCAGTCGCAAGACCGCAGGGAATTTACGCCTAAGCAACCTGGGATGCCCCTTAAAAGTCCCGGTGGGAGGATTTGAGGTGATCAAATTTACACTAGGGACCCCAGGACCAGGAGGAACAATTTTAATTAAATTATTAAATGGCAAAACCTGCAAAAAAACAGCACCACAGGGGCCCCCCCCACCAGAGGGACCCCCCAAGTGAAAAAGAGGTGGCCAACAGGCCCCTACCTGTCCCCAAGAACGGCAGCAGCAATCGCAGCAAGGCAGCAAAAATGGCCCCCGATCTGAGGAGAAGCCGAGAAGCAGGAAGAGAAGGGGGGCGGGCCAGAAAAGCGCTTTTCTGGCCCCACCCCCCTCCCAGCAGCGCAGATTTGGCCAGTGAAGCCCCCGCAAAACGTGCCGAACGCGGGGGTGGGGCTACCGCGGCCGAGCGCCCGGCCCCGCCCCCTTTTCTTAACACAGCCTGAGGGAGAGAACCTTCCCAGGCTAACAGGAAAGCCACCACGGGCTAGTAAAGCACCATGCACCAATTCATCCAGGGATACTTCCAGGAGATCCACACTCACGCACAACACAAAGTAAAGTGAAACACCAACACAAACATATATATATATATATATATATATATATATAATTTCTCCTAATGAAAAGGGAGAGACCGAGGATGACGGCCCGCCAGCCCCCCCCCCCCCCCCCCCCCAGAGGGAAGTAAGGGACCCGGAAGGGGGGGTGGGAACCCGGCCATAAGTCCACAGGCATGTAGGATAACCGCCTACCCCATAATGAGGCCTCACGGTGGAGCAAGGCTCCTTCCGCACCCATAGAGTGCTCCTACCCTCACCAGGAACCGCAGCCTAAGCTTGGAGGTTCAAATAGGGGCAATTTAAAAAGGCTCCTGGCAGTAATAGGGATAATAAACGGCCGGGCGCGGGCCCGGCTTACCTGCAAGTAAAAGAAGTCTTCATCTTCTGTCTTGTCGCCTTCCCTGCAGAGAAGGAACTGGGAAATTGGTGGGAGGTCCCAGGTATATATGGGCCGGGAGGGGCTTTCTTTTTTTTGCATATTCATCTCTGCAGAAGTTCGCCCTCTACTGGAGATTACCCACATGTCATGAAGTTCGAAGTGGAGTGTATGGCACACTTAGAATAAAGCAATAGATGCAGGTAGGATGATTTTTAATGAGGGCAATCTGTATGTAGGGGTTGGGGGGGGGGGGGACATACAAGATAGACTCTTATTCAGGGTAAAGGTCTGCTTTAAGGTGCCCTCACTTAGTTGGCGATCAGATCAGAGCAAATTCCCCAGTCAACTCTAGGTAGGTCAGTGAGGCTTGCACAGTGAGGTGTGGTCACACACGGCCACGATCAGCAGCTGAAAAGAGAATAGAGAAGCATATGTGTCAGCAGTGGTATATAGTGTGGAGCATCCGATTGAGAGACGATGCCTGTTAGTGAGCCTTCAGTTCTATTTGATTGGAGAATCTTTCCTGTAGGGTCTTCCTGTGACCCTATTGGGGGGGGGGGGGGGGTCAGTTTTTGCAAAGGAAACAAAATAAAGCAAAATAACTTCTGCATATCATGGCACAATTGCTAAAATGCTAGATTTCCTTTTTAACAAACCTACTTTGTTGTATACATGAAGCCGCCCTCTAATAATGCGAGTGTTAAATAATGTCTGCCTTTTTATAGGCTGCCCGGGGTATGCTAAATCCATTTAATCACAATTATTGGATCAAAAAATAGCTGCCATCTCCTGCGCTACACGACCAATTTAATGTTTACTGCCTGTTGCTTTAATTACGCGACTGCTTCATGTCCTGGGGTAAGGAATCGGGATAAAGATACACTTTTCCCCGCTAGAGGAGATTATGCTTTAACTCTGTGAACCTGCCAAGACGACAATGGCACTTCTATTCACTGGAAGCCTCGGCGCATTTTGTAAAATGCCAGAACTAAATTTCAAAAAGTTGTTATGGAGCTACTGCCCAGGTCATTATTATGCTGATGGGAATAGAAGGAATAGGTCTAATTTACAACTCCAGACACCTTTTTGGAATATATACGCACACTCGCAGAGCTGATTTTTGGTAGTTTGACCAGTTAAAGGTAATTTGTTTCAATTTGCATTTTTTTTTTAAACCTCCTGTCCCTTATGCGTGCTGCAGTTGCCTCTGTCTGTGTTGGGAACAGACTGATACCATTCCACTACGGAGTACATAGTTGGGACATAGAGTAAGATAGGATTTCTGGTCCCTCCTCCTATCCAAGGGCCACGCCCACTTTTTTCCAGGAGAGCTTTCATAAGCCGAACCTGTAAACCTCAATTTCTTGGCTATTTCTTCTTCAATTTAAAAACGGAAAATAGATTAGGACAGTGCCAAACGTAGCCTGACACAATGGTTTAACAATTTCCTTTGCCTGCAGTAGCACTTTAATCCTTGGTTTTGGTTCACTTTAAAGTGGAACAATAAAGACAGGATTTTGACTAAAATCCTGCAGCTCACCTTCTATTGCTGGTAATCCCACAGTACATGTGTGTTTCGCCACCACTGCTTTAGCAGCTGCACGTACCTGCGCAAGCCATTTGTGAATGGCTGCTGCAGGTACATATAGGGGAGGGGACCTGCCAATATCTAGCCTGCAGTTCGTTTTCTAGCTGAATAGGCAGGGCTAGGAAACTTGAGTAAGCATATCAAGATAAACTGCAGAGTTTGATAGCAGGGTATCCCAATTTGTGATTCCCTTCCCTGGGGAGGGAAAATGGTGGAAATCCCAGGTTTTTGTTCACCTTTGACTTCTCTATCAGATCTCAGATATCAGATCTGCTGTAGGGGCATGAGGCTCCCGGCTTACATTTCAACAGCTCCAGAATTGTTGTTCACACTCCAACAGCCCTGAAATCTTAACTCATCTGGCCAGAGGTGAATGATCGGCTCAGCTGATGCTCCCATAGAGAATAGGGTACTTCTAATCCTGGCCTCTTACTTCACCCCCCCCCCCCCCCCCACTTCGAAGTGTTGCAATTAGTATAAAATTTGTAGACTACTGAGAGGTATGCATTGTCTCTCCACACCCACTTCATTTACTCTAAATTAAACAGAATGGAACGGATGGGTTTGACACCGAGGTTATCGGTTGTCAATGTTCAGGTGCAAAGATTGTGGTACCTCGGGACCCTAAAGTGGACCAAAAACATCCCTGGAGTCTATAAGATTCCAGTGCTCCTGATTCGCCCATCGGGCATCCATATTTAGGATGCTCTGCTGTGTAAACCCTCAGATTCCCCCGTAAAACTTTATCACCTTCATACCAATGGCACATGGGTGAGCCATAGCCAGCGTCCTCTATACCTTTTTTAGCTGGGCATGCTAGACTTGGTCGTTAGCTGATTGCACAAGAGCCGGCACATGTGTCTTAGTACCGGGTAAAGGTGAGTTTTGACACAGCAGGACATTGCAAATCAGGATGCACTCAGGGTTTTGGGTCCTCTTTCCTACACTGTCCAATTAAAGTCTTGTCTTGATTGCTGGAGCAAAGAAAAGCTGCTTAAGGTTATGTTTGCTTTCTAAATCCGTTTGCCAAATAAGGGGCAGTTGTAACATTTGGTTTGTGGGGTTACAGTTTGTAGCTGATAAAATGGAATAGGGAGCGCTGAGCGAACTGTGGAATGTGAGATGGATGCCCGTGATATTTGTGGGAATGGATGCACATTATAGGCAGCTGAGAGAGCTCCACAAGTCGGCAATTTGCAGTGACCTTTAGAACAGGCAGTCGGGTAATGATATTAAATGTTACATCGCCTCACATGGGTCACCCAGGACTGAATGTGCATTGGTATGAGGGCAGCTCGCCCTCCTGTTCAAGCCCTGATGTTTACTATTGTGCTCTGTGAGAAGCAGCGCATTTTGAAGCCGCTGTTGTCTCTGAAGGCTCACTTTCTGGTCCCTGAAGGAATCGTAGGGCTTTCATTATTTATTTATTTATTTTTTTAAAGATTATACATATTAGCCAGTTGATGTCTTGCTTCTGTCCCCTTCGTCTGCTTACGTCTCAATTATCTGCGTGACCAAGGCTTCAATAGAGCTCTTAAAGTGGACCAAAATTTGGGATTTGCAACACAATTTTGGCCCAATCCCCACTCCCATGGCATATGCACTCGCTGCATTGCTAAGCGGCTAAGTTTTGGTTGCATCAGGGGATTGAGCTCCATTTTAGCGTATGGTGTGTGTGTGTGTGTGTGTGTGTGTGTGTGGGGGGGGGGGGGGGGGGGTCACAATACAGAGCAGAGCTGATAAGGGATCAAGGAATTGGTGGAAATGCACAAGTTTTGGTTTTTATTCATTGTATAAGGCCCTGTTCACAACTTTCTATTGTTATGTTGCAACACAATCACTATGCTGTAAAAATGCAGCCTATTCTTTTCCATGTACTAGGTTACAACTGAGCTGTGTTAGGTTATACGTCAGCAAAACGCTGTAGGTTGTTTTTATAATGCCACCCTATGGGGCTATGGTCGTAACTCTATGGGTCGATTCAGAGCCACGTGAGAATTCTCACTCCTTTTTAGGAGCGAAAATTGCCATTGTCTTTCATTGCCTACCAGGTGTAAATTTTCAGATGGCTCTGATTCATGCCAAAGGTAGACAATGAAAATCGATGGCATGTGTACCTTGTGTGGACCCCTCCTCCTGCTGGGCTACTAGCCTGGCACTTCAAACATAGGTGCTGAAAACCCAGGGCTCAGAGGCTGAGTGGCTCCCCATCGGCCCTGCCAGGTTATTATCCCCTCTTCCCTTTGGCACTGCTGCTCTTCTAGGTGTGACCAAGGTCCTTTACCGCCAATCCTCAGTCTCCAGCAGCCCCAGTTAGTAATCCCAGGAGCTGTACTATACTAGTCCACTATAGCTAGATGGAGACAGATTATTGTTCAGAATTATGTGCCTAAGAGAGCATCTCCACCAGAACTGTCGGCCCATTCTACAGCAGCGATGTAAACATCCTGGGTAGAGGACTGGGGCATCTTTGGAGATATGTAAGGCAGCAATGTGGTCTTCGCCCCCCCACACCTTTCTCAAACATTATAGACTTGATTTACTATCTGCAAAGCATCAGGAACACGTGTACTACTTGTCATGGGAATACATTTCCATGGAAGCTTGGCGGGATGCGTTTTGTCTGTTTTTGATATTATTCCTTGTTCACAATACCTGTCAAATGACTGCGATTGCTGAGCTGTATCTTGTACTTTGAAAATGTGAAAATAAAGACTATACAAAAAAAGAAGGGTACTACTTGCAGCTTCCCACCCCTAAGGTATAATTACTTGCCTAATCCTCTCCGTGTGGTCATGCTGAAGGGTAACTTGGAAAAACCACCGTTAGACTTACCGGTAACGAATTTTTCCGAAATCCTTCAGCATGACCACATATTACCTACACATAGTCCGAGGGTCATTTAGGTTACTTTTACTGAGGTGGTGAGGAATGGGTGGGGCTTCCGTTCATGTTTGTTTCCCCCCAGGGGGTGAAGCATAATCTGTGTGGTCAAGCTGAAGGAT
Organism: Gastrophryne carolinensis; assembly: GCA_027917425.1. Lineage (NCBI taxonomy): Eukaryota > Metazoa > Chordata > Amphibia > Anura > Microhylidae > Gastrophryne > Gastrophryne carolinensis. Next base: position 256,733,782 of record CM051235.1, read on the forward strand.
TCCTGAAAAATCTGTTACTGGTAGATCTCTAACAGTTTTTTTTTTTTTTTTTTCTCTCTCATGTCCAATGGAAGGTAATTTATCTATGAATCCATTTCCCTTAGTGCCCTGGTAATGGATTTGATAAAAAAACAGAAAAATTAGGGGGACATTAAGGGAAAATTAGATTTTCTTTTCGGTCTTCTCTTCCTTCTTTATCTTTTTAGCACTATTTTGAAAAGGTTCTTATTGCTCCCAGCATGAGATTGCGAGGAACGGGGAGCAGGGGGGCTTAAGCAGTTAGCTTAGAACAGTCTTATCAGAAACCAACAACATACCTTGGATGTTTTCTGCCCTCAATGCTGCTTGGTATTCCTGTTTAAAAGAATTTTAGTGAGTTTTATCCAAACGGTAATGGGGTGGGGGTAAAACGGTTGTTTTGGTCCGCTAACCCCACCCACTGCAGCAGGCTCCTCCTTGTTGAGTGCTCAGAAACATTCAGGTTTCTTGAGTCCCCTATTGTCTTTGTGTGCCTTTTTGCCAACCTACTACATTCACAGTGGCTGCGTAGTCACTCATTTTGCTACAATGAAGGTATGTGCTGTGCACTGCCTTGGTTTACCCCCTCCATTTTAAGCAATTGACTAATTCTGGGATTCAAATGGATAGAAAAGGTAATCCTGTTTTTTTCCAGTCCCTAAACACCCAGTGTTTAGAGGTTTTCTAAGCTTTGAATTGTCATGTGTATTTACATTGCTGGTTTAGATTACACTTGTTTGTCATTTCGACTCTCTAAAGCGCCATTGAATATGATCACACTAAATAATTCAATATAACGATTGGCCCTTTTTGAATAAACGTGCCAGGCTGAAAGAAACCTGAGGTACCTTAGTCTGTAGCAGGTAACACTTAATGTCAGTATGACTTGTAAAGCTGATGTCTGCAATGTATAATAAAAGGTCTTGAGGAGGCATTGCCTACCTACCAATTCTGTTGCTGAATGTGAATAGTTATTGTGAATAGCAGCTATCAAGCCAGAAATCTCCCCCCCCCCCCCCCCACACGCCTCAAGTACCATGGCCTGTTCGTTTTATAAAGGTTGCCTGGGGTTTTGATCGCTGGGGCCATCCCTCTATAGTAAAAGCTTCACCAACTCTCCCGCCGAGCTGTAATACAAATTAGGGGCCCGCGATCTCTGGCACGCTGGGGTCGATATTGCTGCCAGTGACCGCATGCTGGGTCGGTCTTTAAGGTCCTGAAATGAGGTATGTTCTTTAATGATTATCTTTGATTTACAGGCAGTTCACCTTTTGTCCCAGAAAAGAAAAAAAATCAAATTGAAGGTGGTTTTTATGTAATACAAAACTCTACCTTTTGACTCTGGCCTACGGACTGCATTGTCTAAGCTGGCTGCTGGCTGAATGTAATCACCGGTAATAATGGAACAATGAGTGTAGGCTGAATTTGATTCATGCTTCAAGTATGTGTACAGACAGCAGTTGCCTTATTGATCTATTCAGCGGCGGAGGCCATTCTTCAAAATTATGGTTCTTGATTTGACGCAATCTGCTGATCAAGTGCCAAAATACCGGTAAGCCCAAGGTGGCTTATGAGAGCCTTTTGTATCGCTCCTAGCTGGATTATGGGCTATAGCGATTATGTCTTTGGTTTTTTTACACTGTTCTTCGTTATGGGAAAACTTCACTTTCTCTGCAAAGGTAAAAGCATACACAGGTCATTTTTGTTTCTGGGAATTTTTCTCAGAGTGGTCATACTCTAAGCAACAGAGAGACAGCCCTGTATAAAGCAAGGCGTTAAGTCAAATACAGTCTTTATTCAACCAGATGCATACATGGCCTGTACCAAAGGCATGACGAGCGACATGGAGACGAAACCTTTTAAAGAAACTGCAAGATCACAGTATACATTTCTTACCTCTGCCAGATCTTTTTACAGAATTGTTGGGATAATTTCAGGTCTCGTGTTCTGCAAAATAAGGCGCTCGCTGTGAACCCCCCCAGCTAAAGGTATGGCTCGGAAGTGGCTCGTGGCTTGGTGTGCCTGAAAAAAAGAATGGTCATGCATAAATAGTGGTGCATGTCTTACATAATAACATAGTATGTAAGGCTGAATAAAGACTTTAGTCCATCCAGTTCAGCCTGTTTAACTCCTTCCAGTGGTCTAGTAGCCATAGCTGGAAATGTTATTACATGCCAGGAAGGCATCAAGGCCACTTTTGAACGTTTTTACTGTATCCATCATTACTACCTCCTCTGGCAGCGAGTTCCATAGTCTCGCTGCTCTTACAGAGAAGAATCCCCTCCTATGTCGGTGGAGAAAGCACCTTTCCTCTAACCTTAGTGGATGCCCCCGGGTTATGGTTACACTCTGGGGTATAAATAGATTGTGGGACAGATCTTTGTATTGACCCCAAATATATTTATACATAGTTATTAGATCACCCCTCAAGCGTCTTTTTTCTAGACTAAATAAACCTAACTTGGACAATCTTTCCGGGTACTCTAGCCCCCGCACTCCTTTTATTAACTTTGTTACCCTTGTTTGAACATGCTCCAGTTCTGATATGTCCTCCTTAAGCACAGGTGCACAGAACTGTACACAGTATTCCATATGGGGTCTGACCAGTGACTTGTACAGGGGTAAAAGTATGCTCTGGTCATGAGCACCTATGCCCCTCCTGATGCACCCCATGATCCTATTTGCCTTGGCAGCAGCTGCCTGGCATTGATTACTACAGTTAAGCTTATTGTCAACTAAAACCCCTAGGTCCTTTTCCATTGTTTTACCAAGTGTTTCTTTATTTAGTGTGTAATCATGACACAGATTTCTCCTTCCCATGTGCATTTATATGTGTTAAACTTCATTTGCCATGCTTCCAATTTATCTAAATCTGTTTGTAGCTGCCTGCTGTCCTCTTTTGTTTTAATTACTTTACTGTTTAATCCATACCCAATGTATGTATATATAATATATATATATATATATATATTTATATATTTATATTTTGAAGCTAATTGGTCCCAGAACTGACCCTTGTGGTACTCCACTAGTAACAGTGACCCAATCTGAGTGTGTACCCTTGATAACCACCCTCTGCTTCCGATCATTAAGCCAATTTCCCACCCATCTGCACACGTTTTCCCCCAGTCCAAGCATTCTCAACTTTTGTACCAGCCTTTTATGTGGCACAGTATCAAATGCTTTAGAAAAGTCAAGATATATGATGTCCAATGACCCCCCCCCCCCCCCCTCCTCACTTACCTCCTCACTTACCTCCTCACTTACCTCCTCATAAAAGCTGATGAGGTTTGTCTGGCAGGAGCGATTCCTCATAAATCCATGCTGACTTGGAGTAATAAAGTCATTTTCCCCAAGGTGCTCCAGGATAGTATCCCTTAAGAAACCTTCAAACAGCTTGCCCACCACAGATGTTAAGCTTACCGGTCTGTAGTTCCCAGGTTCCCCCCTAGATCCCTTTTTGAATATTGGCACCACATTTGCCAAGCGCCAATCCCTCGGAACAGACCCTGTAGATTATGTCTTATTCAACTATTTTTGCCACCCCTAGCAATGTGAGCGGCCTGAGTGTGGGGAAAAAACTGAAAATGTATGATTTCGGGAAAGAAACAAATCCTGGAGTAGTGAAAATCCTGGAGTAGTGAAAATCCTGGATTTTTTTGCCTCTTTAAACAATTCCAGCAGATGAAGAATTTGAGGAAGGCATTAACAGGGTTGATGATGTGGGGAAGGACCATTCCAATCCCTTGAGTGACCCTGCTAACACGGCCAATTCTGGGATTCCGAGCATATGAGGTGAGCTGAAAGCATAGCCAGTTGAAGTATAGAACCAGAGGTTATAGTTGCAATGTGAGTCAGTAATGGGCATACAGGGACAAATTAGAGATAAGATTTAATCTGACCGGCCCCTTGTTATATATAGGACTACCTCTGTAACTTCTGTAGGGCACTGCAAGGCTGCTAAACGCGCAGCATGCAGAGCATTGTGGTCCTCTTCTGGGCAACAGTTGGGCACAAATGTGCTCTCATCAGACACAGGCTTGCTTTAACAAGCTTGTTTTTATAAAGGCAAATGTTTTCCTGCTGCATGCCTTTGCTCTGTAACCACTTTTACGTGATGCAACTTTCTGTTCGGGTTTACTGATTATTTCATTTCTGGACAAGTCAAACATATTAAGCAAAGCCTGAACAGAACAAATGAAATGGTGCCCGGATGAAATGTGCTAGGCTGCCGAGCCGTGGGATCTGTGTGGTGTTGTACATATGGTGCAGCAGAAGTGTGAAGCTGAGGACTTCCCACTCTTGTTCCTACCTCCCCCAGAAGCAATCTGCACTTATTATCTTGTTACTAACTGCACAAACTAGTTTCTTCAGACAAGAGCTGAAGCTTTTTTTATTTTTTTTTACCTTTTTCACCTTTACACTTTTACCTTTGCTCTCTGTTTACTACCATGACTACAGTGCATGATCTACGTATTGGCAACAAACAAGAGGGTTCGGGCACATGCCTTCTGGTTCGTGCTTTGATTGGTATGTTGAAGGTTACCCTACCAATCATAACTTTGACACCTCTTTGTATTAATTGTATTCCATCTGTTAAATAGCATAGCTTTTGCAGACCACATGGGTTGCCTTCTTGTAGTTTTTCTTTACACTTTGTGGACCTTATCCCCCCTAAACAGACTAGGCCTTAAAGCAGGTCAAAACCTGTGCGACAGGGCCTGGAAATTAATAGACAAACATGTACTGTTGAAGATTGGGCCAAAAAGGCGGTGACTGACTTCGTACAAGTGCCATTCAGTAAACGCTGATGATGAGTTTAAAGTTGAAGTGCTGGATAGGGTCTGTCGGTGGCTGATCTAAACAAATTACCCACGTTTTTAACTAGCATTGCCTGGAATCCTTCATCTATGAAAAGTTCCTTTTGACTCCTGTTTCAATCTACTCCCAGCTAATGCTATTTGGTATATCGCTTTCTAGATCTACACCCTAAGAAGGGAGTATTGCAAGGGCTTCGGCCAAATTTATTTCACAAGTTAAACCGTTCATTCACCATGATTTATTGAAATGCCCAAACCCTTAAAATATATTAATTTTAGATGCTGGGAAATAGTTTGTTTTTAGTCACTTACTTATTATTCTTTCCCCCACTGGGCTGCAACTCTGTTAAGGACTTTAGGACGCCGCCATCTTGACTGAGAAGCATCACGCTTACTGAGGAGAGGAGAGCGGGATAAAGTACAAGGGGGCAGGTTATAGCTGTGCTTTGCTCAGACAGAGCAGAGCTGGGGTCAGGGAAAGGTCTGCAATCCCAGAATGCCGAGCAGCACAGTCAGAAGACACTTCCTGTTTGCAGGCTGCCTGTCCCATGAGCCGCCTCTTGGATGTTTAAAGGCTCATAACTTGCAGTAGGTGCAGGTAGGATGAATTTTAATGTGAGCAATCTGTATGTAGGGGGTGGGGGAAACATATAAGATAGACTCTTATTCAGAGTGAAGGACTGCTTTAAGTGGGTTTTGGTCCACTTTATGCAGTGGAGCGCAATCCTATTAAGACTTTTGATCCACTCTAGGTACGCACTTGAATTGCATATAAAGTTTGATAAATTCAGTTAGGAATTTATTTGACCTACACAGTCCCTGCATTTCACCACTGTTTGCTGTTGTATCTTGGCAGCCTCTTGATGTAGCCTCCCTTCTCTCTTTATAAGCAGCTGCTAGTGTATGAAAACAAAGCTATGCAAAATAAAGGGCCTGATTGGTTTCTTTCCTTTTGTACGAGTGGCTATCATTTCAAGATGCATTGAACCCACCCCCCTATCCCGGAGCTTGTAAAAGGGACCCTCAAGATGGAATCCCACAGCACACGATGCTCAAAGACCATATACAATTTGATAAGCTGTTTTTGTCGAAGCTAAATGCTTGACCTTGTTTTCTGTGAGCTTTGCCTAAGTGATTTAGTAGGTGACCTCTAAAGTTGAGTTGCAACATGGTTCCACTCTTTAGTTGAAGCTAGTTTTGAAGTGTGGATAACTTTGGCAAAACAAGGAGTCCCTGTGGCGGTAAAACTCCTTTGGACTGAATTGGCTTTTGTTTGTTGAGCCTCCTATCTTTCAGCACAGACAGTTTTAGTCTTTTTTTTTCCTCAGTCGGGTAATATATTGCAAATGTCCTCAGGCTATACATAATATAGGTTTGGTGATTTAAAGCAAACCTTTGCTTGGCAGGTTGCAAGATAACCGTTTCAGGCATCTTTGACTGTGACTCAAGACTGTGATGTCAAGTGAAGGGTTAACTGATCCCATATATTGCCGTACAGAAAAATATTCTGTGAAATAATTCATAGGACTTCCTACATTCTAAACTTGTTTAAAGATGAACTCAACCCAAAAAGGAAATTCAATATGTTCTTATTATCTCAAGTGCACTTTCATATGAGTGTAGGTCCACTTCAAACAGAACTACTGTACCTGGCCCAATAGTGCATGCTCATTCGCCCACGATGCAGTCATCCAGAGATGCTGCACACCTTGATGACCAGTGGCATCCGCATACAAACTTTCAAACATATAAAGCCTTAGGTACCACTAGAAGGTAGCTTGAGTACCACCAGTTTTATTACCACTAGTGGTCCTACATGGCGCAATCTGTTTCAGTTGGTAAATGGGTTTGGTGACGGATGCACAAATGTTTTACTCATGTTGGCATTTTGCGCCTATAGATCTATGCGTGGGAAATTAAAATAGTGGTTGCAGCAGGACACTGCCCTTGACCTATTTTTATTTTGTTCATAGGTAAGGCTCTGTTCTAGTTAGGCAGGTTTTTTGTCCTACAGTACCCATTGCCCTGAAATTATGTCCCAGTCTCCACTTTAGTAATAAGATAAATTGGCTGGACATAGTTGGATGTTCCTCATGAAATAATGATTCTGAGTTCTTGGAAAGCTAGTTACTTCCCCATGCTGTGGGTGTTGCGCAACAGCATACTGCTACTGTCGCTGCCAAGCTCTCTCTTGCTGGATACACTTAGTTGTTGGCTGTCATAATGTATTTCACGGAAGGTCTACTGAATTGAGGACCAAATTAATACTTGCTGCTTAGCTCTTATGTCTTTACAGGATTCTAAAATGTAGAATAGGATCTAAAGAAAAGCTCTGCTAGAGAGCCATGTATCCCGGAAAAAAAACTACACAGAAAGTTTTGGAGTATACTATTTCAGTCAAATTTGCCTTCTGTTTCAGAAATCAGGAATCAGGTCTGTGGACTTATGGGCCGAAATGCAAGCAGTAAAATCCTTTGCCTCAGATTTTACACCCAGAGAAAGATTTTTATCTCTGCAGAGATAGAGGTGCACTTAACTGTTTGTCTGCACCTTACCGGATATGTGGGGTGTGGGGGCTCTCCTGCTTTTTTTATTTTATTTTTTTTGCCTTGCATCTAAAGACTTGTCCTACCAAAACTTGTCTTTATACCCCTTGAGAGACCAATATTTTTCCCAGGAAAGCTGGCTACCACTTCCTCTTCCTACACAGGAAACACAAAACCAAGTATTAAAGCCCCCCCCCCCCCCCCCCTTTCCCCTCGCCCCTCAGTGATTTTGTGTTTTCTCTGCAGGAAACATCTGATAGAGCAAGATGTTGGTTTAAAGTTTGATCAGCCTTTTTTTTTTCCCCTCCTTCTCCCCCTAATACTCTCCCATAATGCTATAGGTTCTGGCCAAGTACCGGATTCCCTATTTAGAAGAATGCTGCCTGGTATATGTTGTTCCTGCTAGACCGCAGGGTGGAAGGTATAGGTGGTTTGAGGCTGCCAGGTACCTGATTCTTTTTATGGGGGCTTCTGAGTAAGTATCCCAGGGAGGCGGCGGCAATTACGAGGGCCGGTGGCTGTTGTGCTCCGCTGGCGGAGCGTCATTTCATGTAGGGCACATCATCATGATGCCGAAAGTAAGACAGCAGGCTGGACCCGAGGACGCTAGTGTTTCTCTGCCTGTCAGCAGAGAAACTTTTAATTGTGGTGGCAGCGGGGGCTGACATATCGGTCACAGCAACTACCGGCCGCAATACAGGAGCAATGGGCGGTGGAGAGACTGTGGACGTTTTATTCCGTGTTTTAATGGTTTAGCCCTTCTCTTCCTAAAGTCCAGTGAGGAGAGGTGTGAGTAGAAAATATAGCGCACCTGTTTCCAGGCTTAATATTTTACAAGCGAGCTAAGAAAATTAAGAAACCTAGACACCCCCCCCCCCCCCCCAAAGAGCTTAAAGAAGAACATTGAGGGGATGGTAAAACCTTCCCCAAACCTCACCAATCTGTTGCCCCCTCCGGATTTACCTTTTGGATGCTCTTAACTCACCTCGGTAGAAGACGCACCTAATCTGATGCATGCAATTTACACTACCCTAAAGATTCTCTGGTTCAACCAATATTCCTTAAAGACTCTCAAGGGGTTTCAGAATCCCAGAACCCCAAAATTCGTGCATGACTCAATTAAGGAAATGATTTCTAGGGAATGGAAGAACCCTATGTCTCTAACACGCATATTTCCTTTTGAGGAAGCTGATCTGTCGCCTTAGGCACAGAGTAGGCGTTTCCCTGGCCCAGGTGTCTAAAAATCTGACCTATCCTTTAAGCACATGGGGAGTCTGAGAGACCCCTTGGATAAGTAACTAGGCATCTTTTTCAAAAGGGTTTGGGATACTGATTCTTTTCTCTTGAAACTATTGACTGCCACTGATTGTGTGGGACATGTCTTAGAAATGTGGGTATACTGTCGTCTCAGGCGTGGCCTGCTTCGGGGAGCCCCCAAGGAGGAGGTTTTGGATGCCGTTCCCTATGTTACTAAGGCCGCTGCCTTCATAGTGGAGGCTTCTTCTGAAAAATTAGGGATAATGCTAAGAGCGTGGTACTTTGCAACAGTTGAAGTCACACCTTTGTGGGCTCCCCTTTTGAAGGAAGCCTTTTGTTTGGCTTGGAGTTAGACTCTCTGTTCTTTCCCGTTCCTCAGAACGAGGGAGCAAGTTTTCCGTTAGAGTATACCACACAAACCTTCCAGAATCACACCACCCAGCATCATGAGGCCATACTGTGGAGCCCATTAATCTCCCTTCAGCTGAGCTCTGGACTCGGCCTGTCCTGAACCCGGAAGTGAGTGACCTGACCTAGATATAATACGGAATACTGGCACTCACATTTTCATGATCTTTTTGTGCAGCTTTGTTTAAGAAAATTGGGTTTGGTTATAATAAAGATTAGCAGCATCGGGTTGTGGTGCAGATCAGACTGTAGCCTCTACGCGTACCGCAAGGTATGGTTGGGGAAATGCTCTTCTGGAAGGATTTCAGCGAAGTCTCTCTTAGGAGTAATGTAGGCAGACTATGGCCGTCTATATTCACAGATGTTCCTTATTCAGCTTGAGGCTTAAGTGACAAGGAAGAGATAAACTTTGCAGATTTAACGTGTTCTCACTGTTGAATAGCTTAAAGCAAGATTTTATGTTCAACCTTTCCTTACAAATAGAGCTGAAATGCTGAACATTTACTACCATAAAAACATAAGGACCTTTTTTAGGTTTTGGTACCGTTACTCTTTTTGTTTTACTGTTTTGTCATGAAAAAAAGAATAAAATGGTTATTCTGTGAAATGAAGGAAACCGTTTACGTTTTGAATAAAATCCTGTTCTTGTACTTCACTGTGCTTCCGAATTTGTTTTTGGATGTGTCGTCCTCTGCAATTAATATTAAATGCTGAGGTCTGTCGATCAAGGCTGGCTTTTTTTTTTTGGTGTTGTTTTTCGGCAGTCATTTCCTTACTTTTACATCTTTAAATAAAGTGAGCAAGTGAGGGGAAAAATCTATTTCACGGTTTGCTTAAAATCTATATTTTCAAATATTGAAGTGCTCGTGGAATTCATAGCCAAGTTTTGTGTCTGTTAAAGTGGTAGTCCGGGCTTTTAATCCCCCTCCATCCACTGGTGCTGAGGAAGGGTGGGGGTTACAGGGACCTCACCTGGGATCCTGCCCACTTCTCCCTGCGCTTTGGGTCTTGGTACTGCAATCATGGACAGGCTGCACAGAGTGGCATCCCTCGCTCTGTGTGGCCCCACTTTTACTGTACTTGAATGGGGGGTGTGGGAGTGCGCATAGAACAGAGCATGCTGCTCTGTGCATTGTCCATGCGGCTGCCTCAGGTGCAAGATAAGCGGCCTTGTTGGATAAGAAAAATGTGCTAATCTTCCTGCTTCTGCCCTCCCAAAGCTTTTCTTACCTACTGGCCCACATGGGCAAGTTATCCACCCACCCATTGGTGAATTGGTACCCCTTGCTTCACTTTTTAAAGAGTCCTAGGTGGTACCTTTTTACCTTACCAGATTAGGTAAGTATCGCAGTGAATGTGTTCCAGATTCCCTTCTACTTTTAAAATTTGCATTATTGTTCAAATAATCTAAAGATGAATCTGTCCTGTCTTTAGGGTCCACAAGTAACCTCAAGGAGATGGCTGAATCTTCAGGAATACCAGAGCAAAAAGCTAATGGCTGATAACGGTGTCACCGTCCAGAGATTTTTTGTTGCCGACAATGCCTCTGAAGCCCTTCAAGCTGCCAAAAGGCTAAGTATGTATAATACAAATGTAACTAATAAAGCACCACAACTACAAACTAACCCCAGGTATTTGTATAACTAGAATGTGTGCAATGCCCCCTCAAATTCAAAGCATTGAAGACTGAAGAGAGAAACTATGATTTTTATTATTGACTTTAGATCCTCTTTTAATGACAAACATCCATTTTGTGATGATGGTCAGGCCGAGCAAATGTAAATCAAAGAGCAAAGAATCTGATCATATCCCACTGCTTTACTTGAAGAACCAGACTGGACTTTGTGTAATATTAAAATTCCATATATACACCCTGACGAGAGAATGAGAGGAGGGGTCACTTACGCACCTGAACTGAATAAAACTCCCGCCAAGCTTGTGGTTTTCTTCTCTTGGTAGGAATAAAATTCAGGGGTGACAGAGCCTGGCACCCGTGATGTTCTCTTTCTCCCATTCAAATTAAAAGCAAACCTGGATATTTCCTGATGCTGGGTTACCTGATGTCACTTCTCTATTCACCATCCAACACATGTATATTCCAAGTATGTCACACACCCCGCTTCCAATATTCATGACATATGGGTTATGGTCCAGTAGAGGGCGAACTTCTGCAGAGATGAAAGCAAAAAAGAAGCCTCTCCCGGTCCATAAATACCTGGGACCTCCCACACATTCCCCAGTTCCTTCTCTGCAGGACGGCGAGCAAGTCAGAAGATGTATGCTGCTCTTCCTTGCAGGTAAGCCGGGCTTACACCCATCTTGGCCTTTTCTTTTTTTCTTTTTTTTTTTTTCTTTTGGCTTTCTTTCTACCTTACATTAAGCCCAATACCAGCCTTGGCTGCAGGCCTGGGTAAGGGTAGGCATCACCTTAATAGGTGTTTAGGGAGCCATGCCAAGCCCGTGAGACTCCATACAAGGGGGTAGGCGGTATCCGGGTTAGTGATCCCCTATTGCTATGTCCCTTACACCCATGGTGGGGTATTTCCCCCCTTCCGGGCCCCTCTGTTAACCCTCCATGGGGGGGGGGGGGGGAGAATGTGCTTTATCCTACTTCCTTTCATGTGTGTGTTATGTGTGCTTGCGGTGCTACACGTTACAGGACGCCATTTCTCTTTTCTGATGATATCTGCTGAGGGGAGCTTCTTCCCCTCAGGCTGTGTTGGTGAGGGGGCGGGGCCGGGCACTCGCACGTTGCCGCGGCCCGCCCCCTCCTGCCTTGGCACCATTGTGGAGCTCAGCCTCCAGCTGGGAACCGCGTTGCTGGTTGTGAGGGAGGGAGGGCGCGATCCGCCTGGCCCGCCCCTTCTTCTCCCTCTCTCTCTTCCTCTCAGACTGCTGACTGGGCGGGACGCCATTTTGGAGTGTGTGAGTGCCCTTATGGGCTCCCCCCGTGTACTCGTGCCCCAGTCTTTGCATGAGGGCAGCGCTGGCTCCCTTTGCATTTGCTTCTTATATTTATATCTAGTTTTTATATGTATGAAGAAAAAAAAATAAATATATAAAATTAGTGTGGGTGCATGTGCTTATGGGCCCACTTCTCTTGTGAGGACTCCCTGTGCCTTGCTAAAAAGGGGGTTCTCCCAGCCCTAGGCCCCTAGCAGTAAATTGGGCACCTACAGATCCTCCCACGTGGGACTTAAAGGGGCATCCCGGGTTGCTTATCGGCATAATTCCCTCTGGTCATTGTGACTACCTTAAAATCACCATATGGAGGCTCCACAGGATACCGGGCTCGGGCTTCCTTCGGGACAATCCGGGCTATGTGTGGGTTGTGGGGTATCCCTTACGGGGGAGAATGTACTGATTTGCACAACTGGCCATAACGCGGCAGTCGGAATCCCAGGCGTCTGGGCCAGTGCCGCCAGTCTCGTCTCCTACCCCGTCCCGCATTATCCGTACCCCTAGTGATACCGTCATTAGCGGGGAGTCGCACTCTGTGCTAGGCTGGCCTGGATATTGCCCTGCCAGTGGAGGCCCCTCCTAAGAAGGGGGAATTCCTTGGGTCTTCTAAGCCTCGCTTGGAGTTTCCAAATCAGGATCCTTTTGATAACCTGATTTTTAGAGAATGGGAGAGGCCGAGTCGTCTTCCCGGCGTTCCTCAGGGATGGGATAGGAGTTATCCCTTTCCGGTGGACACGGTGAAGCGCTTGTCTTCCCCTTCCAAGGTCGATGCGCCCGTCCTAGGATTGTCCAACACCTCCGTTGTACACACTCCGGACACCACTACCCTTAAAGATGGCGAGGACAAGCGCATTGATCTGATGGCTTGCCATGCCTTTGCCAGTGTGGGCTCAGTCCCTGCGGCCCGTGTGCCTCTGCGCTCGCGGCTGTGGCTACAAGGTCTGTGGTTAGGGAAATGTTAATTGGTTCCCAGATCAACCTGGCCAGCGGTGAATTCAAAGCCCTTAAAGTGGACCTACACCCAGGGGTGATCGGCCCGGGAATCTATAAGATTCCCGGGCCAATCACCTCCCTCACCGCGGGACATCCGAGATCGGGATGTCCCGCGGGGTACAACCCTCCAAAAAACCCTACCTTATCGGCGGCGGCGGCAGCTGTCTTGTCCGCCGCTGTCACCCGCTTGTCCGCCGGCGGGGATGCCCCCCCGAAGTGGACCAAAACCCAGGATAGTCAAAATCTTGGGTGTTGGTCCACTTTAAGAGGTGTGAATTGTTCATGATTTTTGTCTTGGCGGCTATGGATGACACTATTATAATGTGTAGTAGAACCTCAGCTCTGCTGGTGGCCATGCGCGATCGGTCTGGCTACGCCAGTGGGCGGCTGACCTTGCGGCCAAGAAATCTCTTACAGCACTGCCCTTCCTGGGTACACGGCTGTTTGGAGACAAATTGGATTTTGTGGCGAAAGGTGGAAGGCTACTCAGCGTAAGAAGCAGCGTCGCTCCTTTCGGGGGGGGGGGGCAAGCTTCTTCAACCCTTCCTTTCGCTGTGCCAGAGTGGGCAGAGGTCTTGCCTACTCTAACTTCAGAGGTGATTCCTGGAACCGAGGCAGAGGACGTGCTCGTCCGGCCTCTACCTGGGGTTCCAAGCCCGCTGCCAAGTCAGCTCAGCAATGAGGAGGCGCCCTCACCCTTACGGGTGGAGGGACGGCTGCGGTTCTTCTTCCAGGTCTGGGCCCGGGAGGTCACAGACAAATGGATTTTGGAAGTGGTATCTTCCGGGTACAAACTGGAGTCCGAGTACCGGCCTCCTCACAGATTCCTCACAGATTCCGGGGCTGCGCAGGGGCTACTGTGGGCAATAAAAGATCTTCTGGACATGGAGGTCATATGCCCGGTGCCTTTCCCTGAGAGTGGCCAGGGCTATTATTCCAACCTCTTCACAGTTCCCAAAAAGGATGGATCCATAAGACCCATTCTGGATCTGAAGCTTCTCAACAGGTTCATTCGAACCAAGAAGTTCCGCATGGAGACTTTGCGCTCAGCCATCCTTTTTCTTCGTCAGGGGGACTTCATGACGTCCATAGACATCAAGGATGCTTACCTTCATGTACCTATCTTCCCAGCACACCAGAGATTTCTCAGGTTTGTGGTGGGAGATCAGCATTTTCAGTTTGTTTCTCTCCCTTTCGGGCTGACCTCGGCACCAAGGGTGTTCACCAAGGTGCTGTCGTGCATAATGGCCCTCTTCAGAGACAGGGCATTCGCATTGTGCCGTATCTGGATGACATCCAGAGCTAGACACCAGGATGGTGGTGACGACGCTGGAGAGGTTCGGCTGGGTGATCAACCATCCCAAGTCTTCTCTATCCCCGTCAAGGGGGATTTCGTTTCTGGGCATGAATCTGGATACTGGTGGGATTGATGGTGGCTTCCTTCGAGGCAGTTCCCTTTGCTCAGTTCCACATGAGGTCGCTTCAGCTCCATTTACTGTTGGCTTGGGACAGATGTCCGCTGTCATTGGATCAGTCATTTCTGATGTCTCCCCTGGTTCGGCAGTCTCTTCAGTGGTGTCTGGAACCAAGGAATCTTCTGAGGGGCAGGTCTTTTCTGACCCCTTGTTGGGAGACGGTCACCACGGATGCCAGCCTGTCGGGCTGGGGGGGGGTTTCTGGAAGGAACTTCAGTTCCAGGGGCTGTGGGGTCCTCGGGAGGCCCACACCCCCCTCAATGTCTTGGAGCTGAGAGCTATTCGGTTGGTGCTGTCAAGCTTGATGCATCACCTCCAGGGTCTACCGGTTCAGGTTCCATCAGACAATCGGACTGCGGTCGCTTACATCAATCACCTAGGAGGGACTCGCAGCAGGAGTGCCCTCAGGGAAGCTTCTCTGATTCTTGCATGGGGGAGAGCAATGACCCATGCATTTCAGCGGTTTACATTCCGGGTGTTGAGAACACGGAGGCGGACTCCCTGAGCAGAGGATTCTCTCACCGAGGGGAATGGTCACTCGACCACAAGGTATTGCGGTCCCTTTGTCACAAGTGGGGGATTACGGAGGTGGATCTTTGCCTCACGTCACAATCACAAGCTTCCTGCATTTGTGACTGTTTCAGGATCCTTTGGCCCTGGCAGCGGACGCTATGTCTCTTGCCTGGAGGGATCTGGGGTTCCTGTACCTGTTTTCCCCCTTCTCCATGGTGGGCAAGGTGGTGCGCAAGCTGGCTCAAGAGGATGCACCAGCAATTCTGGTGGCCCCAAGGTGGCCAAGACGGGTTTGGTCGTACGGCTGGCGGTAGATCAGTACAGGTTGCCCCTGTTTCCGGATCTGATCACTCAAGGTCAACTTTGTTACCCCAATTTACAAACGTTGGCTTTGACGGTGTGGCTTCTGAAACCTCCATCTTAAAAGAAGGTTTGTCTGATGCTGTGATTCAGACACTTGTTAGGGCTAGGAAGAGATCTTCCTCTAACATCTACTACAGGACTTGGAGTTCCTATATTGATTGGTGTGAGGCTAGGGCTTTGCCTTGCAGGGTGTTTTCGATCCCTAGGATTTTGGATTTTCTTCAACATGGTCTGGACCTGGGTTTTCAGCTTAGTACCTTGAAAGGGCAGGTCTCTGCCCTGGCGGTCTTCTTTCAAAGGTCCTTTGCTCTTCATCTTTTGGTTAAAACTTTTTTCCAGGGGGTCACTCATGTGCGATTCCCTAGGAAGCCTTTGTTGCCTGTTTGGGATTTGAATTTGGTTCTGTCGGCCCTACAGGGGCCTCCTTTTGAGCCGGTGCAGGATGTTGCACTTTCTATGCCTACACAAAAGATTGCCTTTTTGGTGGCTATTACCTCTGTTCAGCGTGTCTCTGAGTTGGCGGCTCTTTCCATTCAAGCCCCTTACTTTGAGAGACACCAGGACAAGGTGGTTTTTCGCTTTAAGCCAGATTTCCTTCCTAAGGTGGTTTCTGCCTTCCATCTCAATCAGGATGTGGTTCTCCCTTCCGTGTGTCCTAAGCCTTAAAATGACAAAGAGAGGGTCCTGCATTCTTTGGATGTGGTTCGTTGTGTGAAGTACTATTTGGTGGCTACTTCTTCCTTTCGTAAGACGGACGCCTTGTTCGTGGTGCCCTCCGGGCCCCGGAAAGGTTTGACGCCTGCCAAGTCTACCATTAGTAAATGGATACATCAGGCCATTGTTGGGGACTATACTGCCAAGGGGAGGGTTCCCCCTTTTCAGATCACTGCTCATTCTACTCGTGCTGTTGGGGCTTCCTGGGCTTTTCAGCATTAGGCCTCTGAACAAGTTTGTAGGGCTGCTACTTGGTCTTCTGTTCATACTTTTTCCAAGTTTTATAAGGTTGATGTACGGGCCTCGGCGGATGCTGTTTTTGGCCGCAAGGTTCTGCAAGCTGCAGTGGTTTACATTTGTGCATTATTGCCTTTTTGGGATCCCCACCCATTTTGGACACTGCTATTGGATGTACCATATGTCATGAATATTGGAAGCGGGGTGTGTGACATACTTGGAATAATACCATTTTGTGATTACTCACCTGTAAAATGGGTATTATAAGTATGTCACACACCCAGCTTCATCCCGCCCTTATTGTATTCTGGATCCTTTTATATGGTGAACCTTTTTATTGTTAAGAATTTTATTTTTGGCTCTTCCTGGTCCCCTTCTACTTTCATATACTGGGGAATGAGTGGGAGGTCCCAGGTATTTATGGACCGGGAGGGGCTTCTTTTTTTGCTTTCATCTCTGCAGAAGTTCGCCCTCTACTGGACCATAACCCATATGTCATGTGGGGTGTGTGACATACTTATAATACCCATTTTACAGGTGAGTAATAACAAAATGGTATTTTTTATTATTGGGCCAATTTTCACAATAGTGCTCCTTTAAGCCCGACCTTCAGCGTGATTTAATGAAAAGCCCAAACTCTTTAAAAACGATTCCCCAGCATCTAAAATTTATATATTTTATGTTTTTAGTCAATAACTTATTATTCTTTCCCCCACTGGGCTGCAACTCTGTTCAGGAATGTAGGATACGGGCGCCGCCATCTTGACTCAGAAGCATCACACTTACTGAGGAGAGGAGAGTGGGATAAGGTACAGGGGGCGGGTTATAGCTGTGCTTTGCTCAGACAGAGCAGAGCTGGGGTCAGGTAAAGGTCAGCAGTCCCAGAATGCAGAGCAGCACAGTCAGGAGGCACTTCCTGTTTGCAGGCTGCCTGATAAGATGGCGGCTTCCATAAGCCGCCATCTTGGATGTTTAAAGGCTCATAACATGCAGTAGATGCAGGTAGGATGATTTTTAATGTGGACAATCTGTATGTACAGGATGTGGGAAACATATAAGATAAACTCTTATTCAGAGTGAAGGTCCGCTTTAAGTGCAGGGAGTTTTCTGGCTTCTTCACTCAGGCTGGCTTTCCCATCCCCTGCTGTCTGCTCCGGACCGAATGAAGACCTTTAAAAGTGCTCTCCACATTGTCGATCTCTCCGCTTTCTTCCCTCCAAAAATGAAGAGTCTTCTTCTTTGTACTTGGAAGCAGACATGTACTGCTACTGACAGGGCTATGTTGCTGGGGCAGAAAATGGTATCCTTTTTAACACCCCCCCCCCCCCCCCCAGATCATAATAAGCCTTTAGTGTATGTGTTTTTTTTTTTTTTTTTTTTTTTTTTTTTTACCTTGCTTCCTGATTGTCCAGTCTCGGGGGGGCAAACTTCACCCAGGGGTAACAAAGGTCTGCCAAGACGGACTTGGCACAAATTATTTTACTTGCATCTTGTCTGAAACAAGACGTCCATTTGTAAGTGGACATATGTTTGGCCCCTCTCTAGTTTGGGTAAATAGGCCTTCTGGCAACAATCTGCTACAGAACAGCTATGTCTACGGATAGTCCGCCATAAATTAACTTGCATCTAAATCTGCGGTTGTCAAACTTGTGCAATCTGCTGCTCAAAATACTTACCTCACCCAGAATCCAGCAGGGTGCTCTTAGAAAGGGTGCACAGAGCAGCATCTCCCACTCAGTGCGTGGCCCCGCCGATTCACTTGAATAGGCAGGCTGGAGCATGCACAGATCAAGGCATGTTGCTCTGTACGCTGTGCGCAGGAGCACCAGTAATTGCGCTGGATTTCGGACCAGCTACTTTTTTGTAACCCCCCCACCTTGCCTCGGTGCCAGGGGAGTACATGTTAGTGACTTTACTGGTATGCCTAACTGAAAGTGATGCTTCTGAAGTTGCAGGTTGTCCCCTAGGACTAAGAATTACTATAAAAATAAAAAGATTGTTATCTTATTGGACCTCTTCAAAGCCTATATGAAGACAGGTGGTCCAGTGGCAGTTTCCTGTTCAATGAGCTGATATATTGGTTTCTCACTAATTTCAGATTCCATCTCGGGAGCCAGATTGAAAATGCATAGCACAGTGTTCTAGACATGTTGGTGCTCGGTTATATCCTTAAGGGACTACAGGTCTTTATTTCTCTCCACTTGTGTTTTAATATTAAATGCAACTGGATAGAACTTATTAATTTGTTGACTAGAATCGGGGGGGGGGGGGGGTATACAGTGGCCTTAGGGACCATTAAGGAATTGTGGAATTAGTACCGATTTACCAAAAATTAAATCCTCACCTCGAATACAACAGTGTTTACCGGCTCTTTGCTCCATACCCAGACATTCTCCTCTACTCAGGAGGGACTAGGCTCCTTCACTTGAAGGGGAAGCATGGTCCCAGTCTAGCAATGCAGAGATGCCGCCTGTGTCGACAGCTTGTATCTGCAGAAGAGGATTCATACATCATGTTCTTAGAGCTTTCTAGCAACACCCCTCCTCTGCATATACAAACAGTGAACACAGAGATATCGAACCTTTATTTTATAGGCTGTATACATTTATATGTAGCATGTATAACCTACAAAGCTTTCCAGCGACACCCCTCTTCTACAGATAAAGTAGAAGTGTAGTGTTGATGGCTTCTATTTTGTAGGCTGTTCAGTTTACAAATTTAAGGCTGTGTTGACAGTTTGTATGTGAAGAAGAGTGTGTCACTGGAAAGCTTTGTAGGTTCTACCTGATGTATAGAACTTTATTCAGCCTTTGTTTTTTAGGCTGTATTATCTCTGTGCTCACAGTTTGTATATGCAGAAGAGGGGTGTGCTCTAAGAGCATGCCTGACAATATAGAGACAGTCTAGCTCTTTATTGTAAGACATTATGTTAGAGCCTTACAGTTACACCTCACATCTAGAAATAAATGGTCTACAATAAGATGCAGACTCCATGTCTGCAGGCAAAGTTAAAATTAAAGCAGAATTCCAGTCACTTATTCCCCCCCCCCCCCCCCCCCCCCCACTCGTCCTGCCTCAGCACCAAGGTAGGGAGGCAGGGCGGTGATAGGCTTGTGACTAGAATATTGCTTTTAAAGACATTCATCATCTTCTCTGCATCAGCTGACCCTCTCCTTTCTAGGGAGAAATGTAACAATTTGTTTTAAGCAGTACCCTAATGATATGCATTTGCTTATGGTTAGCTCAGCTGAACATATATAACATATTGTAACAAATGCCAGCTGTGCTCAGCCAGGAGAAATTGCTACTACTGTCATTCATTTCAGGATTTTATAGTACACAAATTTGGGCATTAAACTGGGGGGAGGGAATTGATCGAGTTAGCCAGGGTGTTTATATGGATTTTTAATATTGCACATTATTTCGCGATAGTGCTCTTTTAAATATGCTCAAACATGCCTTCTCAAGCCCTCATTGTATACAGTTACTCCTGACCCTTATGTTCTTTTTAAGCACAGCTGGCTTCTTTTCTCGCTATCAAGTCAATTGAATAAACAACCTCATACAATGTAACTAAGAAATTGTTACACTTCTGGTAAGAGTGGGCAACTCAGCGGTTGCAGAGAGAAGATCATACATGGTCATTAACGTGCGTTAGGTTGGTGAGCTGTCCGTGCATCGTGGGATCACTGGAGGGTGAGTTTGTTCCCCCCCCCCCCCCTGCCCAGGTAATTCTCATTGCACACAGACTGGCATCCAGAATCAGAATGCTATGCAGGAGAGGAACAGTAATACTGCTGACAGTGAAAAGGAACAAAGCCTTGTTATCTTGGGCATCCCGACCTTGAATGCCCCTCTATGTGAAATCCACCAGATTGCTTAAAGGAGCAGTATCGCGAAATTGGCATTAAAAAAGATAAATAATAGCCACACAATAGCTTTTAACGTGTATAAATAATGTGGCGATAGAAAAAGGAAAAAATATCTGCCTTTATTTTTAAATTGTATAATGACAATGGGTCAGTCCATTTGCTGAATAGGGGGATCTGGTTGTATTTAGTGAGCTGCTTCATTTAACCCACTGGTCTCCTAGCAACACTTTACCTCAGAGGCTGACACTGTAATCAGTGGTAACGGCTGTGTGTGTGTGTGAGGTGCTGCTTTTGTTATGAGACCAGGTGACTCAAATGTGTAAAGTCTATACAAAATAAACTAAACTGACTGAAAATAACTGAAATTCTTCTTTGAATAACTGTGCAGGAAAATCTAAAGGTATTAAAGTGGAACAAAACCCTGAGTGGCCGACCCTGAAGTCTATAAGACCCGGCCATTGACCTTCCCCCTTGGGCATCCCAAATCGGGATGTCCCACTGTGTGGAACGACCCCTGGATAACCACAGACCCCCCCCCCCCCATTTTTCTGCCGCGCTCACGCAGATAGTCGTTTAGACAGGCCGGGCGGCCAGGAAGGTTACTACTCAGGCTCCACATCTGCGTGGAAACAGCGCTGATTGGATGAGAGCCCGCGCATGCGCTGTGGGACAGGGAAAGGTACGTTTTCACAGGCGAACTTGGGGATTTCACATATCGGGGATTTCACATATCGGGGCATCCCAAGTCGGGATGCCCCTAGGGGCACAAAACAAAACTCCAGATAGTGAAAATCCTGGGTTGGGCTTTGCTCAAAACACACAAAGCTGAAAGAAAGATCATATGGAAAAATGAAAAATAAGAATATGAAAGAGAAAATGGTAAAGGAAAGATTCTGCAGCAGAGCCAACATGAAGGGAAAACCGTCAAAATAAAAAATGTTTAGAGCAAAAAAACATGATGTAAACATAAAAATCCAATTCTGAAATAATATAACCCCCCTCCCCAAAAAAAAAAGTCTGAGCTTCGAACCAATGACTCTGGTTCAAACTGAATTTACCTTGAATTGAAACTTTGAAGCTTGAATTTACCAATGAGCTAAATTACTTCTAGCACTTTTCTTTCTGTTTTAGATATGAGTTCTGGCCAGGCAATATTATCTTATGCTGGACGGCTGCCAGCACTGAACAGCTGATTACTTTGTTACATTGTTTCCCCCTCTCCTCAGCGTGGAACAGGCCAGAGTGTCAGGCCCCGAAACTCAGCAGACATAAACATGAGCTATTAGTCTCCAGCTGCACAACACAGACATAATTTTTTTTCTAAATTTGTAATTCTTACTCCAACACTTACCTACATTCAAAGTAAATTCGCGATACTGCTCCTTTAACCCTTTAACTGCCAGCCTACCTTGAGATTTTGTCACCCTCTGTTGCCAGACCATTTTGCACGATTTTGCGCTCCCCTTGTTCAACTGTGATTTTTGAAGGGATTTCCAGGGATTTCCCAGGAAAGTGATATATTGTTTTTTTCAGCAGAGTCTGGGCTTTATTCTCAATATTTTTGGATGAAATATGTGCAAAAAACCCCCCCAAAAAACAATTTTTTACAATTGGTAGTGTTTTTTAATTAAATAAAAATGTTTAATAAAAAATGTAAGTTTGTCAATAAAATCTTATTGCGTGTGAAATCCCAATTTCTCCCGGTTACCGGTTACAGCGATACCACATATGTATAGGTAGACACCCTTCCCTGCCCAGGAGACTCCCCCAAACTGAAACAACGCTTTAGGAGGTTTTCAGATAAAATTCAACTATGCTACGCGCTAAGTGCACCTTGCAGTTTTTTCAAGAAAGACAACCCTTTACATTTGAAATACCCCCGACAAACTATATATTCTCGGGAAGTACATACCTCAGGCTTTCTAGGCGTACCAGGCTTGTTGACATGGGTGCAGTTTTCTGGAAGTAATCCCTCAATATATTCTTTGGTTGCACAGGGTTTCCCTAAAAAAAAAAAAGTGTAAAAAAGCAGAATCAAAACCAAATTTTCCTAAAAAAAAAAAACTATATGCAAACAAGAAAAAAACTGAAAATCTGAAAAAGCAACATGCCCCGAACAGAACAATACCCAGCATGCATAGCTACTGTCAAGGGAAGAGTTGCCAAACACACCAAAGTAAAGCATGTGCGTAACGGTAATTTTACTTCAAAATTTCAGCTCTGCAGACAAAGTGCGCACCTTATGCTTTTTCTACCAAAACAACCCTTTACATTTGGAATATCCCCCATAAACCATATTCTCTGAAAGTACACATTTTAAGCTTTCTAAGCGTACCCAGCTTGTTGTTGTGGGCTCATCTTTCTGGAAGTAATCCCTTGAAGAATTCTTAGGTTGCACAGGGTTTCACAAAAAAATGTATAAAAAAGCAGAATAAACACCTTTTTCCTAAAATATCAATATGCAAATAAGAAAAAACAAGCTAAATCTGAAAGCGCAAGGTCCCCCGAGCAGAACAATACCCAACATGCATAGGTTATATTAACCCTTTTAATTGTCAGCCTACTTGAACTTTTGTTACCCTCAGTTGGTCATTTTTCCCCATTTTGCGGCATGTTTAACCGTGATTTTTGTCGGAATTTCTTGGAATATATATATATATATTTTTGCAGCAGAATTTAGGCTTTAACATTAAAGTGGACCAACACCCAGGATTTTGACTATCCTGGGTCTTGGTGCACTTCGGTGGGGCACCCCCGATCGGGGTGCCCCGCTGTGTGAAACCCCCCCCTAACCCCCCGAAAAACTCACCTCTTTCCGCTCCCAGCGCCGACGTACAAGCCTGGTCCAGGAACGTCTAAGCGGCTGCCGCCGCCGCCGCCTCCCGCGCGCGCCCGCGTCGGCCATTCGCAGACGGCCGGCGCGGGCGCGCGCACGGCTACAGGGGCGCGAGGGAGGCGGCGGCGGCCGGCCGCCGCCGAAGATCAGGTAAGGTTTTGGGGGGGGTTACACCCGACTCCCGATCTCGGATGTCCCGCGGGGTGGGGGGTGATCGGCCCGGGAATCTTATAGATTCCCGGGCCGATCACCCGTGGGTGTTGGTCCACTTTAAATGTCTTGTTTGTAATTTTTCTACTGTTTTTTTTAATATTTTTGCGTAAAAAAAAAAAAAAAAAAATAAAATATTTTTTAAACAGTTGTCTCCTTTATTTTAAATCATTTTTTTTAGTAATTTTTCTACTGTTTTTTTTAATATTTTTGCGTAAAAAAAAAAAAAAAAAAAAAAAAAATATTTTTTAAACAGTTGTCTCCTTTATTTTAAATCATTTTTTTTAGTAATAAAAACCATATTGCATGTGATAGCCCCATTTCTCCCGATTACAACGGTACCACATATGTATTGATAGCCCCCCCCATTCTTGCCCAGGAGACCCCCCAAACTGAAAAGAGCATTTTATAACATTTACAAATAAAATACTATCCACACTATACAACGGTACCACATATGTATTGATAGCCCCCCCCATTCTTGCCCAGGAGACCCCCCAAACTGAAAAGAGCATTTTATAACATTTACAAATAAAATACTATCCACACTATAAACATAAGGGGTTAATTTAAAAAGAAAAAACCCTTAAAATTAAAAAAAAAAAAAGTGGGGTCCCCCCCCAGGAGGGGGGTCCCTATGTCTTTTTCTTTTTAATTTTAATTCTTTTAAAATTTTTTTTTATTTTTTTTTTTTAATTTTTTCTTTTTAATCCCAGTGGGTGGGGGGACCCCATTTTTTGGGGGGGAATTTTAAGGGTTAGGGTTAGCCTAACCCGTAAAGTGGACCAACACCCAGGATTTTCACTATCCTGGGTTTTGATCCACTTCCTCGGGGGTGCCCCGCTGCGTAAAACCCCCGAGGAAAGGTATAAAAAACTCGCCTCAGCCCGCTCCTACGGCGCATGCGCGAGCGCTCGTCCAATCAGAGCGCTCAGAGCCGCTGGGGTATGCACGGACAAGGGACGGACAACCACAGCGGCTCTGAGCACGCTGGCGGGCGCATCTCGCGCTACCCTCTAACAGGGAGCGCGCCCGCGTCGGCCATTTACAAACGACCGACGCGTGTGCGCGCCCTGATAGAGAGAAGCGCGAGATGCGACATGCGCGGGCCATGCACCGTTGGAACGAGGATAAGGTAAGGCGAATGGGGCGTCCTGACGGGTTTCACACAGTAGGGCATCCCGATTTCGGATGCCCCGCGGGGAGGGATCTGATCCAGGCCGATCAGCCTGGGTGTTGGTCCACTTTAAAAAAAAAAAAAAAGTAGCGTCCCCCCTCCCAGGGGGGAGGGGGGGCATATTTTGGGGGCATTTTAAGGGTTAGGGTTAGGCTAACCCTTAAAATTCAAAAAAAAAAATGACGTAGGGTCCCCCCTACCCGTCATAACCAGCCCGGGACCAGCTATGGGGGCTTGTAGGAACAGAGTGGGGGGGGGCCAGCTTTTGTGGCCCCCCCCCCGCCCTGCAGCTTACGAGCCCACATAGCCTATGTGGGCCTGGGCTCTTCTGCCCCCCCTGGGCTTTGGGGAGGCAGGTAATTGGGGGTGCAGGGGTTAATGGCAAGTCACCCGCTAGGGCAGGTGACTTGCCAGACCCCAGCCTTGTGAACTGGTACAGGGGTCTCATGGTCCCCTTACCAGTTCACAAAAGGTTAACAGTTAAATAAAACACACACAGTAAAAATGATTTTATAAAAAAAAAAAAAAAATTACTCTTTACTCGCCTCCGATCGTCAGCTCCTGTGTCCCTCGCTGATCTGCTGTCAGATGCCGGTGATCGGCAGCCAGAAGAGGAGGGGAGGCAGGAGATCAGAGAATCTCCTGTCCCCTCCTTCTCTCACCACCGATCACCGGCATCTGACAGCTGAGAGGCCTGGAGCTGTCAAGACGCCGGCCGAGTGACATCATAAGCCCCGATAGAAAGCCCTGGGGGGGGGGGGGGGGCTGGGATCGGAGGCCCCCCGGGGGAATGATGGGTCAGGTAAGTGTTTTTTTTACATTTTGAAGGCGCTAGCAGGGGGCAAAGCCAGGCGCGTAAATTTTACGTGGCTGCCGTTTTAACGGTTGGAGAGGCAGCCACGTCAAATTTACGTGGCTGGCAATAGAAGGGTTAATCTCCTTACCAGCAACCCTATGGCACATGTGCAGATCGCCAGCAAAGCTAGGTGCTCATTCATGTGCACGGCTAGGGATCCTGAATGGTTGCTTAGATGCTGGCTGCTCCCCTTTAGCTATGTGAACCTACACCAGCCATTCAGAAAGTGATTGGCGTAGATCAGCCTGTGCTGATGCCGCTGTGGCCAACAGCAAGGTGATGTACGGAACTTCACACGCAAAGGTATCCCAAATTGGCATTCCCCTGGTACAGGGAATCCGTTGGATTTGGAGTCCTTTCATTCCCCTTTTAAAAAGGGTTGGAATTTTCTGAACCGTTGTATGCATGGAAGCATTGCAAGACACTTCACAAATGTTCCCTTGCATTATATAGCTGGTATCTAACTCCACATATGCCTCTATATTCATGTTAAACCAGGCCAACAGTCTGGCACTACTGGAAAAGAAAGGTAGCGGGCATTTTGATTCAACTGACATAACTGACCGTGCGCAGTAACAGGAAATCCAGCAACACTTTATTGTAGGTGGCCTGCAGATGCCACCATTTTGTTTCTAAAATTTCCTACAGCAGGAGTTAGAAAAAGGTGGCCAAATTTTTATGTGGAGCAATCTAAATTGCCATGGGGAGGGATGCATACGAGCACTGTTTGTTGTGTTTGTCTGGTTTAAGTCATTTTTGAAAATATTGTACTTCTTTGTGGCTAAAATTACTTCTTCAAGAGGCTGGAGAAGTACTTTTACTCCTCTTGGGGGGGGGGGGGGGGGGGGGACGTAGCATAACCCCTGCCCACCATTGCAGTGAGACAGAGTGGGCATGCTGCAATTGCTGTGACTGTTGGCCATTTGTCCTGGACAGTGGCAGTGAAAGAGAGAGAGGCCTACATGCCTCGGGACATGGTTAGTTTTGTACTGCTGAACTAAGATGGAACAGATATAGTGGACAAAAAGCGAGTAGTATTGTTTTTATTGTGATTACATTGAGTCATTAAGTTTCAGCAGGCAAGAGGCACGTTAACGCTCACATAATGTGTTTTGTTTGGCTACAATACTGTGCGTGGCGTTTGCTTTTTATGTATTCCCTCCATTGCAACTGTTTCTGGTTTTCCAAAATGACCCCATATTGCCTAGATTTACTGTAATGAGCAGAATTGGCAGGAGTATCACAAATCAAAACCTCATTTTAGGTGTGCGACACTAATGTTTTGGTGACTTATTGCTCTGCATGTTTCTTTACTCAGAATGTTATAAACACACCTACAAGCAAGCTCTACAACTAAAAAAAAAACGACAGTGGAAACTGTTATGAACGCAAAGTAAAGTATAATGGTCGAAAGAAAAGGCGCTTCACAAGCTAGTTAGTGTTTTTGAATTTCAGAGTGTTGCCTCCCTGCCTTGGCTGTTCAAGGGATGCCTGCTGAAAAGTACCAATGTATGTTTTCTTCCTGTTTAAAGAGGAACTTCAAACCTCTAAATTACTAGGTCATAATAGCCCTCCACTGCAATGCTGCATACCTTTTGGATGATGGCATCTTCCAGATCGGTGTCTTCCTGCTGCTTTTTCCATCCCCCGGGGTCTTAGCCGTCTGTGAAAGACTCTGGAGGAGTCAGCCTCCCCCTCTGCCCTTTCTAGTTGCACCGACTTCTCGCAGCGTTTCTGCTCCTCCTGCAGCCCCAGCCAGAGATAAGAACTTCATTGCGCAGGAGCGAGATCTCGGGGCACTGCAATGCATTGTGGGACAGAGAAGACAAGATGGTGCTGCCCTACAGAAAGCATCTGAGAATAATGGTCAAGCGCAGGAAGAAAAACAGGTGACGGGTAAATTAAACAGAGGGTGAAGTTTGGGACGTTTTTGAGAACTAGAACTCCTTCTTCCTTATGCACCTCCATATGATAGAGTGGAAATGCCTGTACACTGCAGTGCTGCTTGCATCCTTTTGAAGGGGTTGACTGCTGCACCTGTGTGCAGATGTTTACTGACTTGCAGGGCTTACTGATCATGGGAGGGTATAGGTTTGTCTTGTGTCCCATTGTACCAGGATCCTCCATGGCACAGTTAGGGTTTAGATCAGCTTTAAGCTTGAAACAAGTGTTTTGCTCTTTTTACCCAAACAGCTCCTGATGGCCTCTTTGATGTGGTTATTCCATGTGCTGGGACTTCTTTAAGACATCCCTAGCCTAACTGCACCCCAAGTGGATGTGGGAAATGGTATTTAAGGGTTTTTCCAGGCAAAAAAATCCATACTCTCATTTTATACTCCAACTTCCCTGCACCCAAGCATCCAATACAAATGGCACGCGATGGCTTCTATCAAAATGGAGTTCCGCTGCTCCACACACCAACACCTTTATTTGCAATAAATGCAGTGGATGTGAGAAGGGGCAGAGAGCAGTTTGGGACGAGGCAGAGAGCAGTTTGGGACGAGGCAGAGAGCAGTTTGGGACGAGGCAGAGAGCAGTTTGGGACGAGGCAGAGAGCAGTTTGGGACGAGGCAGAGAGCAGTTTGGGACGAGGCAGAGAGCGACTTGTGCAAGACGACGCACTGCTTGTTCTCCAGTTGTGGTGTGTGTAAGATTTTATATCTAGAGAAAATGTTTTTTGCCCTCTGCCTTGACAATTACTTAAAATTTATGTACTCTCCATAAAATACTTTGCTTGGTATTCATTTGGGGTTGTAGACCCTGCCCTATGTTGCAATTTTGTTCTTGTTTGTAGGCTTTTAAGTTGCCGGTCTTAATTTTATTCATTGTTAAACTAGAACACCCATTTGTCACTATTTTGGTGTTGTACCAGGCGGAGGGAGGCATCTCAATTGCTTATGCCCCCCTGCACATTAACTGCACAAAATGGGAGAAATCTTTCTCCTTGTATCCCCCCAGAGAAATTCATTGCTTTCATTGCCCAGCGTGGTTACGTGGCTGCCGGACAGCAGAGTGTGTTTTCCCCCCTCCCCCTTGTTAAAACTTAAAACTGTAATGTGTGGAGTGGAATTTGGAAAAATTGCTGTGGAACACACATTCTTTGCCTGGATCTTGAGTACATATTGAAGACCCAAACACAGTAATATCTGCTGTTTGGGGCAGGGAAGTAAAGCATGTTCTTTAAAGAGCCTTCCCCTTTTTGAAACATGCTGATTTTTGAGAGCCTGTGCATACAACTTTTGCCTTGGTGCTTCCCTTTTTGGCTTTTTGAGAGTGTGGCAAAAGAGTCGACCTGATCCAATCCTCTCCTCCAGTTTTGCAATAAGCCACATTATAGGTCTGCTTTGCACTTCTGTGTTGCAGAGCAATAGCATGGCGCATATAGCGCTTGCTAGCGCAATTGCTCCTGAATCGACCTATAGCAAACTGCAGGCACGTGATCGGTCCAAAAATCGCCGGAACAGGCTGATCACCTTGTGATGGCTATTATCGCTGTCCCAACATGATTACGGCAGTGTGAATTACCAGAGACTCAGTTGGTAGACATATAAAAGACACAATTGTATCGAGAGACACGGTTGCAAATAAGCAAAGCGGCACTGCAGTAGTTTTCAAACGAATAACAAAATGTATTGATGCATAAACTACAAATGCGACATGACGTATTAAAACCAGTAAGGCAGGGGACTAACAACTGTATGCAGCATCATAACTAGATGACAAGTGCTTAAACAATAAATCTTGCCCCCAACTACAATTAATGATGTGCAAAATAGAGATGGAAACGGTCATCAAACAGTTGAATTCTAAAGATCATTTGTACACAAATGCAAATGGCTAAGGTGCAAAATGACATGAGATTGATACTTAATATGGGTAGATGTTTTAGCACTGGCAGGGATCCTCCACCATCAAAAGCCCACAGGTTTTTTTTTTTGCATCAAGCCACTGTTTTGGGGAATATT
Source organism: Gastrophryne carolinensis (assembly GCA_027917425.1). Classification (NCBI taxonomy): domain Eukaryota; kingdom Metazoa; phylum Chordata; class Amphibia; order Anura; family Microhylidae; genus Gastrophryne; species Gastrophryne carolinensis. The sequence continues at coordinate 256,763,003 of CM051235.1, forward strand.
CAGAAGAGAGAGTTGGTAGAGCAGTCTAGGGGTTTTTTTTCTGGCTAACTATATGTTTCACAAAAGCCAAACCTAAGAGAAAACCTATCGCCATCATGAAGCAAAGTGGTGGAAGCATCATGTTGTGTGTCTGCTTTCCTGAAGCCAGTTCAGGAAAGCCCTTTCGTGTTGAATAAAGACGGCAAAATACATTAAAATCCTGGCAGTGATGCATTTCAAGGATGCAGTATGCATGAAACGAACACTTTTCTCTCTAAAAACTACATTTTCCAGGACTGCTAGTGGACTTCCAGACAAAAACTCACCTTTTGGACATGCCAAAAATGTGTAGGAAGCCTAAACATTGGTTAAGAAATACTCTTCTGGTCCACGTTCCTGTGCTGCTCTCGCACCACTTCTTGCTTCCAAACAGTACAACCGACAAACTTCCAGGAGGTGTTTTCTGTTTTAGTAACTTTAACCTATTTGTTCCTGCACTCTCTATCATGGCCTTCCCTAAAACTGTACATGCGTAGTTCAAACTAGGGCATTTTTTTTTTCTACCTCTCTTCTTTGGTCCATACAATGCTGGCTCTTCACACATGCTTGGCAAAACCTAAGCGAAGGCATAATACGGTATGCAGCAGTGGAAAGGTAGAGGGCACAGTCATTTCTCAAAGGCTTAACTACAGTACAATGTGTTCTACCAAAGTGAGCATTGCTTGTGTAGATGAGCTTTGTATCCTAATGGGCCAAATTTCCATTCCAACACAGAACATCAGTATAAATGCAGCTTCAAACCAGGAATATTACCTGCCGTTTGCTCTGTAAGTTAAAACTAATTTCCAGACAAGATTCTCATCATACAGTAAACTGTGGAATCTTCATTTGAAGTTGTTCTGTTTTTCCAGCTGCACATTTAAAGGGAAATTGTTTACCGGCTGTGCTTTTTATGTTAACTGGAGCCCTTGTAGAGTTAATGGTGCTTGCTTCGTCGTCCAGGTGTTCTTTAAAGTACACAATAAAAAAAAGAAAAGCTGTACTTCACCTTTAGCCTGATTTTTATAGATCTTTGTAATGTTGCTATGTGTGGGCTTGTGCATGTGAGCATAAATGATGAAATTGAAAAATATGGCAGCTGCCTCAGTGGCATAGCGATCGTGGGCGTAGAGGTCACAGCAGCCCCGGAGTCCGGTGACAGATGCTCACTTGAGGGTCCCAGCAAAAACATGGGACGGGAAAGTGGGCTGAGCAGCAGTTGTGGGAGGGTGGGTGGCGCATCTCTGGATCAATCAATTTTACACTTAGTGATGCAGCAGGGTGAGGCAGCGCTGCCTTCCCCAGCTATGCCCACTTTTTGCCCCGCCAGCATGTGATGTTGCATGAACATGGTCAGGATGCATGAACAACTTAGGCCGGCAGCATTGGAACCCAGCTGCATCCCAGCTGTAAGTGTAAATATGATTGATACAGGGCCCACGCTACCTGCTGGTGCCTGTTGCTCAGCCCACTTCCCCACACATCCCACATTGTTTATGCTGCCTGCCACCTGAGCCCCCTGAGCACTTTAATGTGCCCCTAACAGCAGGATTGCTGGTGGGGTCAATCCTTTTAATACTTGTAGGCACCTGGAGGTTTCAGGGCCAAGGTGAGCAGTGGATGAAGGGGACAAACAGATATGACAGCAGGGGATGGAGAAGCAGAACGATTAGGTGAAGATGGGGGGGGGGGGGGAGAAGGACAGGAATGCATGTGCAGTGGGTAGCAGAACGGAGATGGGTGTGCAGTGGGGAGCAGGGTGGAGATGGGTGTGCAGTGGGGAGCAGGGTGGAGATGGGTGTATATTGGGGAGAGGGATGCTGATGGGGCACAACAGATGAGGGTGGGTATTCTGAGCTTGATTACCTAGTGTTTGATCCATTACCTTGGACTAAAATTGTATTCTAAGTATACAGTACGTCCTGCTCCAGATATAATACTTACACTTGGGTAATCCTCCGCCAGATGGCGCTGCACTGCATAGACATGCAAAACAGGCTCCTCCCGGCCCTTCATATACCTGGGGACCTCCCACAAATCCCCAGATTTCTCTGCAGTATCACTCTCTCGCAGGTGAGTGGGGCTATTACAGCCTGCGGCCCTGTTGGACTACTCCCACCCGTCCTCTTTGTGATGTGCCTCCCAGCCTGGGCTGCGCTGGTCGGGTGAAGGTAGGCAGCACCATGTGTGCTAACTCGTGCTATTGGGGCCTCTTGGGCTTTTCAGCACCAGGCTTCTGTTGAACAAGTTTGCAAGGCCGCTACTTGGTCTTCTGTTCATACCTTTTCAAAGTTTTACAAGGTTGATGTTAGGGCCTCAGCTGATACTGTGTTTGGCCGCAAGGTTTTGCAGGCGGCAGTTTAAACTGCCTGCTGTTGCCTTTTTGTTGGGGATCCCACCCTGCTTTATGGACACTGCTATTGGATGTCCCAAGTGTAAGTGTTATATCTGGAGCAGGACGTACTGTATACTTAGAATAATACAATTCTGTGAAATACTCACCTGTAGAATTGGTATTATACGTATACAGTACGTCCTGCTCCACCCCACCCTGGATTTTGCATTGTTCTGGATCCCCTGTATGGTGATTGTTACCATTGTTATACCAGTTTTTTATTTTTTGGTGGTTAAATTCTCCCGGCTTCTTGTTCACCGCTTTTCAATGCTGGGGATTTGTGGGAGGTCCCCGGGTGTCTCTGCAGTGCAGCGCCATCTGGCGGAGGATTACCCAAGTGTAAGTATTATATCTGGAGCAGGACGTACTGTATACGTATAATACCAATTCTACAGGTGAGTATTTCACAGAATTGTATTTTTAACCTACTAATGTTGCATACTGGCTAGCCAGTGGTGTAGTGTCATGTACAAAACTCAGCTCAGGCACCCATAGAGAACAGTGGTCACCTTATTCTGGCCTTTCCAGGGGCCCGCTCCGCTCCTCTGACCACACAGAGCCGCAACCCCCGCTTCAAGTGAATGGCTGATGGGAGCGTGTGCGGACCAGGGGATGCAGCTTTCTGTCATCCTGCCTCAGTGTCAGGGTAGTGTGGCAGGGCGGATGAGTTGCTTTGCTGACTGAAATTGCACTTTAAGGTTAAAAGCTCTCAAGTTAAATATATAATGAATGCAATAGACGCACTAGGCAGTTATTGCAAGCATTTGATATTGTTGAAATATTACATATACAGGTATGAGCAGAGTGCAGGTAAGTAGATTACAAACCATGATACAACAGAAATTACAGTACCTTAATGCATTCAGATGAGTTGTTGGCAAGGACAGCCTCCGGGGGCATAGACAGCCTGCTGGATCCTGCTACCACTCCTTACATGTATAAGTATCCCCTTACAAAATGAAACTGCTTCCCCTAGATTGGGGCCTGGCATTTAACCCTCATCTGAAAACTCCCAAAACCCCTGGGTGGAGTTTTCAAACTGCTTGGGATCCAGCTTGCAATCACAAATGCTATTTTGGTTATAACCTCTGAATAGAGAGTTGTACGATTCTGGTTCTGGAATTGGATTATTGGGTTTGCCATGCTGCATCTTTTGGATCCAAAAACGGGGATAGGGTGGATCTGAAACAGATCTCTGGTTCTAGGGGGGGTTACAGAGATGGAACAATTTGGGGTGAAATCAGCTTTGTCTCCTGGTTCTGGTGCTTTATTGGGTTCGGGGCTAGGAGGAATGGCGACAGTTATTCCTGATTTTGTGTGGGCACCAACTGTCTAAGGATAGTGTGTGGGAATTGAGGCCGCTCTCTGCATGTGGTAATCTGTTGGTTGGACCTTGCAGCTGCAGCTCAGGCCAGGAGCATGAAATGCCTGGCTTTGAAACTGGGCCCCTTGGGGTGGGAGGCCTGGGTTAGAATTGTTACCTATTTGCTAAGGGAAGAGCGTGGAGGTGGCATTTGCTACAAACATGGGATTCAAGGGGGACAACCCATCATGAATAAAATGTATTATTTGCCCTATTCCTTACAGGGGATGCCCTGCTATGTGAAACCCCCAGGATCGGCCATAATCTTACCTAATTTTTTTTTTCAATCCCACAGTGCATGTGCACACACTCTTGGCATATCTAAATTGTGGGTGTGCACAGCCAGCGGGAGAGGTACCAGTCTTTAAAGTATCGAGGTTTTGACTTCTCCACTGAAAAAATTTAGACGTGGCCCTTGGATCTGTGATGCGGCATAATAATCAGCAATGTGAGGAGGCGGGAGGAGGTAGATGCCAGCAATCCTTTTCCACTCTGCTGAGCTGATTGGGGGACAGGATGAAAAAGAGAGTGTCATTGGCTGAACCTGTAAACCTCTGTCTTAATTTTAAAATGGAAACAGTTTAGAACAGTTCCCAATGTAGCCCAACACAATGGTGTAACAATTACCTTTGCCTGCAGTATCACTTTAATATGCAAGACAAATGATGGTTGGAGGAGCGCTTGTTTATGTGCAGTGATAGGTGATCGGGGAAAGTTTTTGGGGTTGGTTCGGGGGCTTCACATATCCGATTTGAGATGCAGACCTATTTGTTTGTTTTTAAGCCACTGATTTAAGCTAAATATTTATCACTGAGCATTTTACTATTAGCAACCTTCTCACCCTGATACAACAGCCATATGTCACCGAAAAGAGGGAGGACTGGGGCGCCCCACTTGGCCAGGCTGTTCTTTCTTTGGACATCTTGGCCAAGATGCACACCTTTTGTTCCATGGGTGAACTTACAACCCAAGTAATAAAGGATCATGTCTTCTATGCCCCCAAAAGTAAACTTGGCATTAGAAGGTAAAAAGCAGGGTCTATTGCTATTATCTGGGTTCTAATCTTTGGAAGACAAGAGGGTCTTGAACAAAATAATCAAGTAAAATCTCCACATTAGCACTACAGGATTTTCCACAGAAAAAATTCTGGGGGAGAGGATGGGGTGTTGGTGTTGAGCCAGCCTAGATTTTGTTAGCAGTACAGTGTTCATCACGTACTGCTTACACGTCTAAGGAGATCTTGTTTTTCATTTCACTCTAGAGACATTTGACAAAAGTCTGTGTCTAATACAAGAATCCCATTGGGTGCAATGGATCAAGATACATAAGTGCTGCAGCCCAATTAATTTTCTGTGCTGTGGTTTCTGTGACTCCAGTCATTCCTCATTCTGGACTTTTTTGAGAAATCTCATTCAAAGTAGACCAGGTCCCTGGAGTTTGCTTAACTAATTTTATACTTGGATTGCGAACATTCTGCCCAACCCCTCAAGGTTCATGTTGGCACGTTTCACAGTGGATAGGACTAGTCTTCATGTGTAATGCAGGGGAGGTGTACAAGATTTTTCTGCATTAATATGAAGACACATTTGGTTTTGAACAAAAGCGTTGCCAATGCACAAGGTGACACAATCTTATTATCCAGTACTATAATATGGCATTATATACAGTATATTAATATAAGTTTCATATATACATATTATCATATGTTCTAAGATTCTTCATGCATAGATACACTATCATGTAGACTGAAAACTGCTGGAAATTTACCCATCGTTGATACTCTTAATGTGGTTTTGTACCACAAAAAGCCTTTGCAAATGATAAATTATGCGATTTATTTATGTACATTAATAGTGAGTGATATACCCTAAATAAACTAAAAATATTAAGGCTCAGAAAATGTGCTACGGATAATATAATAATATACTGTTTATTTGACTCGTGCTGGGACATAAATTGAATTGGGCAATTTCAAGATTCTTTTTAAATGTTTTATATGTCAAACATGTTTGATATTTTTAAGATATAGGAATTAAAGTACTTTAGTTTGTGCAGATTTACTTTCCCTAGTACAGTAAATAGAAGCTATTTTCGGACACCTAGTTTGGCATCCTTATTTGGTCTGCATTTGGAAAATAGGCCCTTGATGGCCCCACCACCCTGTTCAGGCAATACCACCTCTGTGGGACAGTCCTATCAAACCTAAATAAAATGACCCCCCCCCCCGACTCAACAACTAAACAACTACCTTATCTAGGTCCAGCTGTTTTATAACTTTTGTTACCAAGAGCCTGTGCTACTTTGTGCACAGTCCCTGGAATTTCCTGAGTGGTTGTCCACACTCTTTGCAACTATAATGGTGGTTGAAGCTCAGCCCTGATTCCATCACAGCGGCGTAAGCTCACAGCACTTCATTCACTTGCAATAGTAGGGGCATGCCAAGACCCTTGCCTTGGAGGGCCCATCTGCTTAAAGCAGCCGGGAGTAATGGCAAACTGGACTTTGGTGAAGAAGCCGTGGAGAGGAAGAGCTAAGAATTTTTATGTCCCGGGCAGGAACAATCTACTTCAATTATACTGCAGAGGGCCTGTTTGCTGGGAGGTAATGCTCAGCACCGGGATTTTTAGAGCTGGACAACATCCAAGCTTCTGTGTGGAGAAAGGTTCAGTCTTTTTTTTTTTTTAATGTCCAAAGCTGGTTTACTTGCCCATGCTGCTACTTATACCTAATTTCATGAGAGGATGAGTGGGCTGCAGTTGCTACATTGAAGATCCTGGGTGAGAAGGATATTCAAGGTAAAGCAGCCTACCAGTACACCTAGCTTCCACTGTCTACCACAAAGTGTATTTGAGTGGTAGATGTACATGTGATGTGTGGAGAGTTTTTTATTTATTTTTTTTTCCTTCTTTCTTTTCGTGTGCCTTTACATTCTCTCGGGGCTTACTGTGTGTGGCACCCTGATATGGGGGGAGGGTGTTGTTCACAGTTTGCGTGTTTGTAATGTGAACAAAACACAACAGCAAGGTTGCATCTTCTGGGATTTGGGAAGGCGCTGAATAGTGGGCTTTTATGACATGAGTTAATGTCTGATTAGCACTGCAATCTGTTCGCATAATACAGTCAGCTGTGATTCTTGTACCGATTTGTGTCTACCATTGGCCTGAAAAGGTTTGACGAGAATAAATTTCCCCGGCCACGGTTTGCTGTTAATGGCTCAATGAACCATTGTCTAATTCCTTTTGTATGAGGAATTTGCTTCCGCCAAACGAGACTGAGGAAAGCATGATTGGAACATCATTTTATCCTGTGTTTTAAAGCCCTCGGATAGCTAACATTTGTCTGTAGTAACTCAATTTGTACTCCGGCTAGGTGATTTCCATATAAAATCCATTATGTCCTTTGCAATTTTTGTAGACGGTACCTAAGAGAGTAGGGCCATATCACCGCGACTCGAATTACATTTGCTACTAAAGAACATTCCTTCCTAATCCCATTATGGTATTTCATCTATAAGAAAATAAATATAAAAACATGAAGATTATTAGTTTTTTCCTTAAAAATCCGTTATGTAAGTAAAAATGAACTAGCGACAATGGACACGCTGAATTGATCAACGTGAGAAAAAAGATCTCTTGTTGGAGACAAGAATGCAACTGCAAAATCAAATTTTGTTTTTCTGTTGCCCTCAAGGCAATAAGTTCTGTCGTTACTCGGTTCTGTTGAGTCGATATATTGATCGTAGCGGCAGGTCAGCCATTTATTTAATAGAAGTTTGAGATTATTGGTGGAGGCTTGTTTTGTAGATGTTGTAAGATGTTATGGTGCGTTTTTCTTTAGAGGTTCATTATGTTTGTGTGATTAATGTTCAAGGCCTGGTGGGTCTGCAACTAATACCTTTACCTGGATTAAAAAAGGAACATGGGTAGGATTATTTAAAAAATGGCTATTTGAGAAGTAAAAGCTTTAAATGGAGGTAAAAAAAACATTAGACACTAGAAACTTTTTTTTTTTTTGTATTTGGAATGAGAGAGGCCAAAATTTATATACGTGTTGCAATATAGCTGCTTCACTCTGATTAAACTTAAATCTCTGATTATACCTATGTTCATCTCACAAATTGCCCTCAGGCCCAAAAAAGTAAAAAAAAAAAAAAATGGCCTATATTAAAAGACATAACCTAAAGTGGACAATGTGAATTAAATTTGGCCAAAGCCCCTGCCAATAGTTCCTTCTCACGGTAAAGGCCTAGAAATTGATATTTTTGCCAACAGAATTGTCCTGGAACAACAATTTCTTTCTTGCTGTCGGTCTCTGGAAGATTGCAGACATCAGTCATTCCATAGGTGTAGCAATTACATCTTTGCTACTCTCTACAGTGGCAGTGAATGGAGGAGGCGGAGCTTTACAGCTAACATAGCATTAGAGGAGAGAATAGTAAATCTCTGGTGGTGGATGCTTTGGCACAGGATTTGAAAATAATCTGTTCTCTTAAACCAAACAGCCTGTTGCAGTTGGAAAAGAAAGGTGGCAGCCATTTTGGAGCTTCCTCCCCCAGTATCTCAGCCATGCTGCTGCCTAGATACAACTGATAACGCACAGTAACAGGAAGCCCAGTACCACGTCCTCCTGTGTGCATACAGCCTGCAGATGCATGAGCTGCCATTTTTGTTTTTAAAATTTACCACAGCGGTAGTAGTAGAAAAAGGAAATGTATTTTTATGTGCAGGAATCTAACTTGCCCTGGGAAGGGATGCATATGAGCATGGTTTGTGTCCATCTGGTTTTGCATTTTTGACTGTTGGTCCACTCTAGGTTTTCCCTCCTGATACTACTTTGCCTTGGTTATAAACCAGATAAGGGACAAAGCCAAAATCTTCCTACATCCAATCTGACTGCTTTGATATTGACTGAGAAGTACTGGCAACCAAGGATTCTAATCCCAACGTCCTTTCCACGTTAATGCAAACCTATATCTGGAATGTCCTTAGAAATCTTACACAGGGGTAAAAGTTTATTTTGGGTGAAGAGCGAAATAATTGAGTGAAATAATTTTTTTTTAACTTTTATATTTGACTTGTTTCCTACAGAGGCCCGAGAAATCGTTTTGAAAGCCCAAATCTTGGCTGGAGGAAGAGGCAAAGGAGTCTTTGACAGTGGCCTAAAAGGTGGTGTCCATTTAACAACAGAGTAAGTTTTTTTTTTTTTTTTTTTTTTTTTATTTACAATGTAAAATTCAGAGGCTCAAAAGCAGTTTTGGCTGGCCCTGGAGTCTTCCCCTGGTGACCCTGGGGGTTTCATACAGTCGCTGTATAAAACCCCTGGGGTCGCCAGTAAACTTACCTTTACTGGCAGCTCCCACTACACTGTCTTTGCCAGCAGCTGCCTCCCCAGCTTCCCTGTAACTGTAGCACTGGCATTTTCAGATCAGTCTACAGAGAAACCAGGGATGTGGCCAGCAGTCTGGGCTCATTTTTAAAATCGGCCAATAGGCAATCTAAAAAATGCGGTGTGTGGCAAGCCATTTGCATCATCTGAGGTACAAGGGTGTGGAGGGTTCTGTGCAGCTCTAGTAACCCTGAGATGGAGAACCAAGACCCAAGTAGCAGACACTTCTGCAAGAACTTGGGGAAACAAGCATGCAGACAACTTCTGCTGGACTTAAAAGCCAAAAAGGACTTAATCAATCTGAAAAGCACCTAGTCTCGGGGTGGTGCTACGATTTGGGATGTCCCACTGTATAAAGATCAAGTGAGAGCTCAAGATCATATTTACATACTTGCAACTTTGCAGCTAAGCTGTAAAATGCAGCATTTTACTCTGCAGTGGCATTCCTGTCTCCCTCCATGTCCGGCTGCCACAAACCAACGTGTGTCCAGCTAGCAAACGTGGGGAATTCGGGGAAGACCCTGCCATACTAAATGCCTAATTTTACAGCCACGCTGGAACGAGGAAAGGGAGGAATATAATTAACATGATTTTTGGCTCTCTTTACAAGTGACATGTCACAATGGAATTGCCCCCATAGGGTAGATTTGTGCCAAAGTATTTTAGACTTTATCAGGTTTCGATTCACTTTAAATGGGACCTTGCAACTCTGTGCTAGGAAGGGTCATGGTACCTAAGGACCCTAAACTGACCTAACTTCCCCGCTCATACCTTCAGTGAGCCTTGCATTAGACAGATAGTTGTATACACTTGTCGTTCTGTACCTCCTCAAATAGATGTGCAACACTGCAGTGTGCAGTGCTTTCCTAGCGCCACTTCATACTGTCCTATGCACTTGGATTGTCCCTGGCACAGAATAAACTTTTTTTTTTTTTTTTTTTTTTTTTTTTTTTTTTTTAGTGGGGATTACTTTATTTCCCATTTGATGGCTTCTTATTTTGACTTATGAGGTGGAAGGAAACCTTTTAAAGTTTTTAGAGACAGTTTCTGTTTCACCTATGAAGCTATAATTTCATACCTTCCTCTCGCTTGGCAGCCAATTTTTCATGCTGTCAAGTTACATACATGGCTCAAAAGTGTTCATATTTTTCTGTGATTGCTGAAGTATTTTAGTTTTTTTCCTCTCTCAGCATTCAAGTCTTAACAATTTGTGCTGGTGGATTAAGAGCTGAATGGTTTTCTGTTCTGCGGAGCAAGATTCAAACCATAAAAGACAGCCTGTATTCTTAGTATACAGTACGTCCTGCTCCAGATAGATTACTTACACTTGGGTTATCCTCCGCCAGATGTCGCTGCACTGCAGAGACATGCAAAATAGGCTCCTCCCGGCCCCTCAAATACCCGGGGACCTCCCACAAATCCCCAGATTTCTCTGCAGTGCTTACTGCAAAGACATGAAGTTATCACTCTCTCGCAGGTGAGCGGGGCTATTTAGCCTGCGGCCCTGTTGGACTATTCCCACCTGTCCTTTGTGATGTGCCTCCCAGCCTGGGCTGCGCTGGTCGGGTGAAGGTAGGCAGCACCATGCGTGCTTATGGAGCGCTGCTCCACCGCAGTCCCCCACCAAAGGGTAGGCGGTATAGGCTGTTGGTGAGCCTCTATGGGATGCCCCTCCCGCATTATTGCCCCATGCCCCGTGTAGCGGTGGGTCCTGTACAAAGGGCCGCCATCCTCCCTCATTCTCCCTGTAGCCTTCAGGGAGAGAGGGAGGGGGGGTGTGGGTGTCGGTGTCAGTGTATCGTGAGTACGTGCATATGGCCTTTGGTAATGTCTTTCAGACTTTATATGTGGTGTCAGCAGCCGCGCTGACTTATCTTTTTTACTGGCAAATGCCGCCACGCGCGCCTTTTTCCTTCATCTGGATGTTCCGCGCCAGGCGGCGTTACCTCAGACGCTTCTGCGTCCTCATTGGCAGCTTGTTGGACTTTGCGCCCATCGGGGGGGGGGGGGGCCTGGCCTGGCGCGCACCGCGTCACGGCTCGCATCTGGCCCTCCCTTCGTGGTACTCGCCGCCATGTTGTCAGCTCACGCGTGTGTGACTTTCTTACTTACTTGGTCCGTAAGTGCCCTAGCGGGCGGCTTTATGCTCATTATAGTGTGTTTCGGTTCTGACACCCTTTCTTCTCATTGTGTCTTTCAGACGGGTGAATCCATTGGCTTCTCCCGGCCCGGTGTAATTGATAGTCGGGCCTTGTAAAATTACTCCCACTTCCCTAGCGGGTCATTGGGGCATCCAGGATTGCTTTATAGCGTCAATCCCTACTGGCATATTGTGCCTAAAAATCACCATATGGAGGCATCTCAGGATAATGTGACCGGGGTCCCCCTGGGACAAGACCGGCTGTGCATGGCGTGTGGACAACCCCATGCTGATGCTGACAAGGCATGGGTCTGCGTACCCTGTGCCGAGCAAGCGCTGGCCTTGCAATCTGGCCTGCCAGTGGCTGCACCTCGTTTCACTTCACCTACTCCCCCAAGCTTAAATCTCATTCCTGCTGAGTCGCATACAAGTGGGGATTCTCGGCCTGATTTGTCTCCTAGACTGCCTATGGCTGAACAGATTATTGCGAGGTCTTTAGTGCGTCAGGGCCCTGGTAAGAAGCGGCACTTGATGCCTCATGTTACTGTTTTCCCTTTGGGATCTCAGGAGTTTATGAATCTGTGGCTATACCCCTTCTGATGGAGAGCTCTTTTCTGACTCAGGCTCATCTGATGAGAGACCGAAGGGTCATGACGATTCTGGCCCTGACCCCTGGGCCCAGGATGACACTTTGATGACAGATTATTGATCCAGATCTTTGAGGTTCTGTCTATCTCTCTCCCTGGGAAGGCTCCCAGGCAAAGAGGGGATTGTTTCCATACAGCAACATCACGTTTGGAATTTCTAGAGCAGGCACATTTCCATACCCTTGTGCTCAAGGAATGGGAGTGCCCCAGTAAACTTCCCGGGGTTCCAAGGGATTGGGATAGTAAGTATCCTTTTCCCCCTGAGGTGGTTTAATGTTGGTCATCCCCCCCCCGAAGTGGATGTCCCAATCATAGGAAAGGAGGGCTAAGCCCAAGTCTTCTCCCAAGTCCCCTCAAGCATGATGGGGTGCCCTCGCCCGTCTGGGTGAGGGGACGGCTGTGGCACTTGTCTGGGGGTCATGTGCAGATTTCCCTTAACAGACAGAGGCAAGGGACTCTACACCAACCTTTCCACAGTTCCCCAAAAGGATAGGTCAGTCTGGCTCATTCTGGATTTACAGATCTTCAGCAAATCGTCAGGTATAGGCGTTTTCTGCATGGAAACTCTGCGCTCGGCCATCAGCTCCTTGCCCCCCCCCCCGGCCGTCTGTGGAGATCAAAGATGCCTATTTTCACATCCCGTGTTTTCAGGACACCAAGGTTCCTCAGATTCGCGTTGGAAGACCAACACTGCCAAGTTGTGGCCTTGTCATCTGGCCTCTCTTCAGCTTCCAGAGTGCGCACCAAGGTGCTGACGGGGGTGATGTCTCTGAGACCAAGGGGCATCTGCGTGCTGCCATCTGGGAGTCATTGGAAGTCCTCGCTGTCCCCCTCCTTGGTAGCTCCATTCTTAGGAATGAATCTGGATACAGTTCAGGCAAGGATCTTCCTTCCTCAGCAGAAAGTGGACAATCTGGTTGCACGGGCTCAGTCCTTCCTAGCTGTCCCCGTCCCTCCACCAGGCAGGGGATGCAGCTGGTGGGCCTGATGGTGGCGTGCTTGGAAGCGGTCCCTTATGCTCAGTCCCCCTTGGGGGCTTCTGCAACTTCTCCTATTGTTTTTATGGGACAAGGACCCAGCTTCTCTGGACAGGGTCTGTGTGCCTTCCCCCCTGGTAAGGAGGTCCCTCTTGTAGTGGATGGACTCAAGTAACCTGTTGGGGGGGCAGATCCTCCTTGCCCCTTCCTGGGAGACGGTCACCACGTATGCCAGTCTATCAGGTTGGGGGGGGGGGTTTCTCTGGAAGTCCCTGCGGTTCCAGGGGAGGTGGGGCCTTTAGGAGGCCCGTACACCTATCAATGTTTGTGAGCGTTCAGGTTAGTTCTAACTCGCTTGACTACTCATCTTCAGGGCCTGCCTGTTCAGGAGCGCTAGGTCTATTTGACGGCAGTTGCCTACATCAATCATCAGGGAGGGACCCGGAGCACGAGGGTCCTCCAGGAAGTGTCTCCGATCCTGACCTGGGTAGAGGCCAATGTTCCCTGCATATCAGCGGTTTGCATTCAGGGAGGGGTCCCTCTGCAACAGGGTGTTCCATTCCCTGTGTCACCGTGGGGACCAACCAGATATGGATCTGTTTGTGTCCCCTCACAATCACTAGCTTCCGGCTCTTGTCCCCCTGTCTCAGGATCCTCTGGCCGTGACCACGGATGCTTTAATACTGTCATGGCAGGACATTCTGTTATGTATGTCTTTCCTCCATTTCCCTGCTAGGCAAGGTCCTGCGCAAGATTGCTCTGGAAGGGGTGCCAGTGATTCTGGTGGCCTCCAGGTGGCCAAGAAGAGCGTGGTTCGCAGACGTGGTACAGATGGCAGTAGATCAGTACGTTCTGCTAGAAGTGCCAGATCTGCTCACTCAGGGCCCCTTACGCCATCCCAATTGCTAACTCTGGTCTTGACGGCCTGGCTGCTGAAACCTCCTTCTTGATGGAGAAAGGCTTGTCTGCCTCGGTGATTGAGACCATGGTGAAGGCTAGGAAGAGAGCTGCTTCTTCCATCTATTATAGGGTATGGCATACCTACCTTGTTTGGTGTGAGTATAGGTCTCTTCCCTGTTGGGTGTTCAGTCCCCAGGGTTCTGGAGTTTTTACAGCATGGGTTGGAGTTGGGTCTAAAACTCAGTACTCTGAAGGGTCAGGTTGCTGCCCTGTCTGCCTTCTTTCAGAAGTCTTTCCTCAGATTTTCTTGGTTAAGACCTTCTTTCAAGGGGTCGCTCATGTGCGTCCCCCTAGTAAACCTATGGTCCCTGTTGGGATTTGAACTTGGTCTTGTCTGCCTTTGTAGGGTGCTCCCTTTGAGCCTATTCAGGATACTGCTCTGGCTGGACTTCCCTCAAGGTTGTCTTTCTGGTGGCTATTACTTCGGTTAGGCGTGGGTCTGAGCTGGTGGCTCTGTACAGCCCCCATTCCTTGAGAGACACTAGGATAAGGTGGTGTTCCGCCTTAAGACTTTCTGCCTAAGGTGGTGTCTGCTTTTCATTTGAATCAGATTATTGTTCTTCCTTCCTTGTGCCCTAATCCTAGCAACTCTAAGGAAAGGGTTCTGCATTCCTTGGATGTGGTCAGGTGTTTGAAGTATTACCTGGTTGTCACTGTGTCCTTCAGGAAAACTGATGCTCTTTTGTGGTCCCTTCCGGTCCTAGGAAGGGCTTGGCTCCTGCCAAGTCTACTATTAGCGAATGGATTCGTCAGGGCTGTGATTCAGGCCTATTCTGTTAAGGGGAGGAATCCTTCCTTCCACCTTATTGCGCATTCTACTTGTGCTATTGGTGCCTCTTGGGCCTTCCAGCACCAGGCTTCTATTGGACAAGTTTGCAAGGCCGCTACTTGGTCTTCTGTTCATGCCTTTTCAAAGTTTTACAAGGTTCATGTTAGGGCCTCAGCTGCTGCTGTTTTTTGGCCGCAAGGTTTTGCAGGCGGCAGTGGTTTAAACTGTCTGCTGTTACCTTTTGTTGGGGATCCCACCCTGCTTATGGACACTGCTATTGGATGTCCCAAGTGTAAGTAATCTATCTGGAGCAGGATGTACTGTATACTAAGAATAATACAATTCTGTGAAATACTCACCTGTAGAATTGATATTGTAAGTATACAGTACGTCCTGCTCCACCCCACCCTGGTTTTTGCATTATTCTGGATCCCCTGTATGGTGATTGTTATCATTGTTATCATTGTTATGGCTACCAGTTTTTGGTGGTTAATTTCTCCCGGCTTCTTGTTCACTGCTTTTCAATGCTGGGGATTTTTGGGAGGTCCCCGGGTATTTGAGGGGCCGGGAGGAGCCTGTTTTGCATGTCTCTGCAGTGCAGCGCCATCTGGAGGAGGATAACCCAAGTGTAAGTAATCTATCTGGAGCTGGACGTACTGTATACTTACAATATCAATTCTACAGGTGAGTATTTCACAGAATTTTACTTTTTGTACCCACAACCTGACTCATAGCGGCTCTAAACCCTTCTTGGGGGGGGGGGGGGGCATTGCAGTAAACAAAGGAAGCTTTTGCTCGCAACTATGATTTTATCTTTGTTAACTGTAGTGAATTGAGTGGCTTTATTTCGGACGTGGTGAATGATGCGGGGCCATGAGAACCTTTTCCCGAGCAATCATTGGTTGGGCACATAAGAAATCCTGGGGCACTTGCTCCCCTCTCCCAAATACTTGATTTCAGAAATGGGTAATTTTCTGTGCTCCAAACAGGGCTGTGGTTCACAGGGCCACTAAAGTAACTACCTATTTCCACTCTCTGTGAGCACCAAACTGGAGAGTTACTTACCTTATTCTAAGTATGTCACACACCCCGCTTCAAGATATCCATAACTTGTGGGTAATACTGACCTGTAGAGGGCGATCTGCAGAGATTATAGGAAAAAGCCCCTCCCGGTCCATAATACCTGGGACCTCCCACTCCTTCCCCAGTCTTTCATCTCTGCAGACGGCGAGCAAGTCAGAAGATGATGTCTCCTCCTTGCACAGGGGGATTTCAGGTAGCCAGGATGACTCCCGGCCCGCTTTTTTATCTATTTTCCGCCCGGATCCCTTGTTGATTCCCTGCCTCCCAGCCTAGGCTGCGGTCCGGGTCAGGGTAGAATGGCACCTTAGGTGCTCAGGAGCTAAGCTCCACCGTGAGACCCTGTTCCAGAGGGTAGGCGGTTATCCGGGTTGGTGACCCCGGTTTGGGATGCCCTGTCCCTCGGCCATTTCACCCTAGGTGTTGTTCCCCTCTCCGGATGCCCTTCTCAGAGGGGGTCGGGGGTCTTTACTCCTGTGTTAGGCCCTATTTTTTACTTTAGTGTATGTGTGTGTGTCACTTTAAGTGTTTTTTACTTCACGGCGCTGCGGCCGCTTAGGCGCCGGCTTCTCCCGGCGGTATGGCGGAGGGGAGCTTCTGCTGCTGCTGCTTCGCGTGTGGTGTGAGGACGCCATTACTCCCTGCTGACAGGAAGACACAGTCAGTGGCCCTATGGGCCCCCTCCCTCTTTTTTCTTTATTATGCATGTCCAATTAGCTTTAATGCTTATTCTGCGTTTTGTTATGTCTTCCAGGTAGACCTACAGTTGGTTTTAGGGGGTTTCTCCCGGTCCTAGGGTCCCTGGGTTAAATTGACTTATTACAAATCCTCCCACTTGGGACATTAAAGGGGCATCCCGGGTTGCTTATATGCGTAATTCCCTTGGTCATAGCGACTACCTATAAGTTCACCGTATGGAGGCATCCCCGGATACTGGGCTCGGGCTCCCCTCGGGGCAATCCCAGAAGTGTATGGGGTGTGCGGCATCCCTTATTGGGGATGATGTACTTCTGTTTATACCATGTGCACAGCAGACTATTACGCGGCAGTCCGGACCCCAGGCGTCTGGGTCAGCACCGCCGGTCGCTTCCCCTCCCCCTCCCAGCTTGATACGTACCCCGTGTGACGTTGTCATGGGTGGGGAGCTGCAATCTGAGATGTGCACCAGATTGGCCAACCTTGAAAAATGATTCTCCAGCGCGGTTGCCCGAAAGGCTCCGGCTAAGAGAAAGCACTTATCACCGGCCTCGCCGGTGGTTGACTTTGATGATGTTGATAATCTGGATTGGTCCGATTACTCCCCACTTGAGGAAGGGGAGGTATATGAGGAATCGGATAATTCAGACGATCAGCAGTTTGTTGGCGCTGATACCGAGCGGGACTTGGGGAGGTCCTCGGATACTCCTAACGTTCTGGCTCAGACGTTTGAGGTTTTGGCTATTTCTCCTCCTGAGGCGGTTCCACAGCAAAAGGGGGAGTTTTTCGAGGAATCCAGGCCGCGCTTGGAATTTCCTAATCAAAAGCATTTTGATGGAATTATTGCTAAGGAATGGGAGAGGCCTGCTCGGCTCCCAGGTGTTCCTCAGGGTTGGGACAAAAAATATCCCTTTCCCTTGGATACGGTTAAGCGTTGGGCGTCCCCTCCCGAGGTGGATGCACCGATTCTGGGGTTGTCCAACACTGCTGTTTTAAATACCCCTGATTGTTCCACTCTTAAAGATGGTGAGGATAAACGCATTGACCAGATGGCTTGTCATGGTTTTGCCAGTGTTGGGTCAGCCATGCGGCCCGTTTGTGCTTCGGCGCTGATGGTGGTGGCTACCAGGTCTGTGGTCAGGGACCTGTTGAATTCTTCCGGGCTTGATCCGGGTAGTGACGAGTTCCTTGGCCTTAAAAGGTGTGAATTGTTTTTCATTTGTACTAGCCGCCTTGGACGACACTCTGATGATGTGTGGCAGGACGTCTGCTCTGCTGGTGACTATTCGGCGTTCGGTTTGGTTGCGCCAGTGGGCGGATGATTTTGTGTCAAAGTCGCTGACGGCTCTCCCTTTTGTAGGATTACGGCTCTTTGGAGAGAAATTGGATTCCGTCGCCTAAGGCGGTAAGTTACCTCAACGCAAGAAACAACGCCACCCCTTTCGGGGGGCGATTTCCTTTGCTCCTTCCTTTCGTGGGGCCAGAGCTGGCAGAGGCTTTGCTTTCCCCTCATCCAGAGGAGATTCCGGGAACAGGGGCAGAGCCCAAACCTGCTGCTAAGCCAGCTCAGCAATGAGGGGGCGCCCTCAGCCATGTGGGTGGGGGGACGGCTGCAACACTTCTCTCAGGTCTGGGATCGGGAGGTCTCGGATAGATGGATCCGGGAAGTGGTGACTTCCGGCTACAAGCTGGAGTTCGAGCTCCGGCCCCCTCCCAGATTCTTCAGGTCTCGGGTGCCTTCGGACCCTCTGGCCGCGCAAGGGCTCCAGGCGGCAGTAAAGAGTCTTCTGGATATGGCTGTCATTTGCCCAGTGCCCCCCTCAGACCAGGGCCGCGGCTTTTATTCCAATCTGTTCACGGTACCCAAGAAGGACGGCTCGGTTCGACCCATCCTGGATCTGAAGATCCTCAACAGGTTTGTCTGTCCGGAAATTCCGCATGGAAACGCTGCGTTCAGCTATCTACTCCCTTCGTCAGGGGGACTTTCTGACGTCCATAGACATCAAGGACGCTTGCCTGCATGTTCCGATTTTTCCAGCACACCAGAGTTTTCTCAGGTTCGTGGTGGAGGATCGGCATTTTCAGTTTGTGGCACTTCCTTTCGGTCTTACTTTGGCTCCACGGGTTTTCACCAAGGTGCTGGCTGGGGTGATGGCTCTCCTCAGAGCCCAGGGTATACGCATTGTGCCTTATCTGGACGATCTTCTCATTATGGCGTCTTCCTTCAGCCAAGTAGAGTTGGACACCAGGGCGGTGGTATCCACTCTGGAGAGATTCGGTTGGGTGATCAACTACCCCAAGTCCTCCCTTTCTCCGTCCAGGGTAGTGACCTTTCTGGGAATGTCTCTGGATACTTCCCAGGCCAGGGTGTTTCTTCCTCAGTCCAAGGTTCTTTTGATTCAGGAGTTGGTTCGGCTTCTCTTGGCCATCCCTCGCCCGGCCATCCGGCTAGGGATGAGACTGGTGGGATTGATGGTGGCCTCATTCGAGGCAGTTCCCTTTGCTCAGTTTCACACAAGGACGCTCCAGCTCCATCTGTTGGCGGTTTGGGACAGGTCTCCACTGTCGTTGGATCAGTCCTTCCTGATGACCCCCCGGATTCGGCTTTCCCTTCACTGGTGGCTGAATTCAGTCAATCTGTTGAAGGGCAGATCCTTTCTGACTCCTTGTTGGGAGACTGTCACCACGGATGCCAGTCTCAGGATAGGGGGGTTTCTGGAAGGATCTTCAGTTTCAGGGTCTGTGGGGGCCTCATGAGGCTCACGAGCCCATCAATGTCCTGGAATTGAGAGCCATCAGGTTGGTTCTGTTTCGCTTGACTCATCAGTTGCAGGGCTTGCCGTTCAGGTTCGGTCGGACAATCGGACGGCAGTTGCCTACATCAATCACCAGGGAGGGACTCGCAGCAGGAGTGCCCTCAGGGAAGTGTCTTTGATTCTGGACTGGGCGGAGAGCCATGTCCTGTGCATTGCGGCAGTTTACATTCCGGGAGTGGAGAACACGGAGGCAGACTCTCTGAGCAGGTCCTCATCTCGCCGGGGGGAATGGTCCCTCAGTCCCAAGGTGTTTCGCTTGATTTGTCTCAGGTGGGGGTTTCTGGTGGTGGACCTCTGTGCCTCTCGTCACAATCACAAACTTCCGGTATTTGTGTCTCTCTCGAAGGATCCACTGGCTCTGGCAGTGGATGCCATGTCCCTGAACTGGAAGGACCTGGGGTTTCTGTACCTGTTCCCTCAGTTTCCCATGGTGGCCAGAGTGGTGCGCAAGCTGGCCCTGGAGGGCGGGTCAGCAATTCTGGTGGCCCCAAGGTAGCCGAGACAGGTTTGGTTTGCAGACGTGGTAAGATTGGCAGAGGATCAGTTCGTTCTGCCCCTGCTGCCGGATCTGCTCACCCAGGGTCAACTACATTATCCCAATTTACCATCGCTGGCTTTGACGGCGTGGCTGCTGAAACCTCCATGAAATCCATCCATGAAATCTCCTTGAAGGATAAGGTCTTTCCGATGCTGTGATTCGGACTCTTATTAGCGCTAGGAAGCGGTCTTCCTCTACCGTTTACTATAGGACTTGGAGGTCTTATATTGATTGGTGTGAGGTCAGGGCTTTCCCTTGTAGGGAATTTTCTATTTCCAGAGTCCTGGAGTTTCTTCAACATGGTCTGGATCTGGGGCTCCAGCTTAGTACTCTGAAGGGGCAGGTTTCTGCCCTGGTGGTGTTCTTTCAAAGGTCCTTTGTGCTTCGTCCTTTGGTTAAGACTTTTTTCCAGGGGGTTTCGCATGTTCGGCCTCCTAGGAAGCCTTTGATCCCAGTTTGGGATTTGAATTTGGTTCTTTCTGCTCTTCAGGGTCCTCCGTTTGAGCCCTTGCATGATATTGCCTTGTCTTCGCTTACGCAGAAGGTGGCCTTTTTGGTAGCTATCACTTCTGTTCGGCGTGTCTCGGAGTTGGCGGCTTTGTCCATTCAAGCTCCGTACTTTGAGAGGCATCAGGACAAGGTGGTTTTTCGTTTTAAGCCGGATTTCCTTCCTAAGGTGGTTTCTGCTTTTCACCTAAATCAGGACATTGTTCTGCCCTCTCTGTGTCCTAATCCCAGCAACGACAAGGAGAGGGCTCTGCATTCTTTGGATGTGGTTCACGTTGTGAAGTACTATTTGGTGGTAACGTCTTCCTTTCGTAAGACTGATCCCTTTTTTGTGGTGCCCTCTGGGCCTAGGAAGGGTTTGGCGCCCGCCAAGTCTTCCATTAGTAAATGGATTCGTCAGGCCATTGTTGGGGCCTATTCTGCTAAGGGGAGTCCCCCTTTTCGTGTTGCTGCTCATTCTACTCGTGCGGTTGGGGCGTCCTGGGCCTTCCAGCACCAGGCCTCTGCTGAGCAAGTTTGTAAGGCTGCTACTTGGTCTTCTGTTCACACTTTTTCCAAGTTTTACAAGGTTGATGTTCGGGTCTCAGCGGATGCTGTTTTTGGCTGCAAAGTTCTGCAGGCTGCAGTGGTTTAAATTGTGCTTTATGGCCTTGTTTTGGATCCCTGCCCTTTATGGACACTGCTATTGGATGTCCCACAAGTTATGGATATCTTGAAGCGGGGTGTGTGACATACATAGGATAATACCATTTTGTGAATACTCACCTGTAAAATGGGTATTATAAGTATGTCACACCCCCCACTTCACCCCGCCCCTTTTTGTATTCTGGATCCTTTATATTGTGAACTTTGCGTGGTTATGACTTATATTTGGCTCTTCCTGGTCCCTTTCCTTACTGCTATCTTTATACTGGGGAATGAGTGGGAAGTCCCAGGTATTATGGACTGGGAGGGGCAATGAGTGGGAAGTCCCAGGTATTATGGACTGGGAGGGGCTTTCTTTTTCCTATCATCTCTGCAGATCGCCCTCTACAGGTCAGTATTGCCCACAAGTTATGGATATCTTGAAGCGGGGTGTGTGACATACTTATAATACCCATTTTACAGGTGAGTATTCACAAAATGGTATTTTTCCTATTGGAGTTCTGTATGATTTTTGAATGGATTCACTCGAGTATTTTTCGCCTATCAATCAAATCTGTCCGTCATCCACTTTCTTTAGCTTTTACATCATTGTAGCACATAGAGACATTTAGGGCCAAGTGGGGTAGGGAGGTATGTGCTCAATATTGTGTGCCTTGGTTTTCTTTTCAATACGTTTTTGTTAAAGATTTGTTTGTACATTAATATATAGCATAATGGAACATTTTAACACTGTAGGCCTGATAGAAATATACACTGATAATACTCAGTAAATAAAGCTGTATAGCATATGGCCGCCAATTTATAAGCATTTTGCCATGTAAGATTGTTAATGGGGGGGGAACTTAGAATCTAACGTTTTATGCAGCCTAATGTCTGAAATCTAAGAGCGAGAAATGAGGAACAGATAAAAGAAAAGGGTAAAAGAAAAGATAACGTGGGTAAACCTTGAAATAACAAGCTAGTGAAGGAGTAAAATAACAATGAAAGAAGCAAAGAATGAGAAAAAAACAGGAAAAGAGAAGGATAAAGGAATAAAAGGGGAGAAAGAGGGGGGAAAATGTAATCATGAATAATAGTGATGAGAAATATGAGATATAATATAAGAGATGAGATATATTAGAAAAGTAAACAGGTAAACAAGTAAAATAACTAAATAAAATACTGATCATGCCCTTGCTTAAATATACATGTACTGTGGTTGTCCTTTCTCCTAAAATGTTAGTTTTAGATGCCTGATGATGCTATTCTTCCTGACCCATTCAGAGGGGAAAGCTTTTTCTTTTAGTACACTAAAATCCCCCATTGCTTGATTTGAAAGCTAAGATGTATATATTTTAATTTTCTCTTACAGTCCCAATAAGGTGGAATCTCTTACAAAACAGATGATTGGCTATAATCTGACCACAAAGCAAACAGCCCAGGGTGGTGTTAAAGTTAACAAGGTAAGCTCTGATGTATGCGCCTTTTCTTACTTGCCTCTGTCCTTGAGGTTGCTGTCAGGACTCCAGGAGAACCAAACAACTTTTCACTTTGAATGGTGGGGCGTTCTAGCCCACATGTTGCGGCCCCTTGTATGCATCCAGTATAGGTCTGATCTTCATTTTTATAGCATGACCTCTACTTGTGCACCTCTCGGCAGTGAGAATCCCATGCATGGTGACAGTGGCCGTATATCTCCACACTTCCAGGAACCTTTGCCAAGTTTGTAATATTGAATAGAACATTGAATCATAGTTGATGAGAAATGGGTGTAACTTTGCACAAGAATATGGTGTATTTTAGGCCAGTGCAATGGGTAGATTGAATTGTGTATGCATCCTGACCCAACTAAATTTATCTTCGGTACAGAGAGTTTATTTTAGCAATTAACCAAATTTAGAGCATCTGGGTGTAGTCAATGGGTTTGTAGTACAAGGGTGTTCAGGGCATATGTCGGCACTGGGCATGCCCCGCCAGGTTCCCGGGCATCTGCTCCTTGGAAGGGCACACCTCATTTCCTATACCCCATGTCGCTCCTATGCAGGAAGCAGGGACTGCCAATAACCAGGTCTAAGGACTGTCTGCCGGGGCAGATTGGGCTTTGGGAGAGCCTGTCTTTATTTCTGTCTGTCAGTCCTTCTATTCTTTTTGTTTCCTTCTTTTCTTTTGATCTTTGTTTTTCTTTCTTCTGTTCATTTTGCCATTCGTTTTCTTAATTATTTCCCTCTTTTATTCTGCCAGTCCTTTTTATTTTTTTGTCTTCCATCTGTTTGTTCTGCCATTCCTTTTGTTTCTTTTTTCTGTCGGTCCTTCTATTTTTACTTTTGCTTCTTTTCTCCCATTCCTTCTCTCTTTTTTACAGTTTTTTTTTTCTGTCATTCCGTGTATTCTTTTATTTCTGTCATTTAATCTATACTTTAGTTTTTCTCTTTTTCTTTCCATTTATTTTTATTTCTTTCAATCTATTATTTTTGTCCATTTTCTCTTTTTTTCTGCCATTCCTTCTATTCCTCCATCTTTCTTTCTTTTATTTCTTCTATACTCATTCCTTCTATTATTTTGTTCTTTCTAGTCTTCACCTTACATGCATCACCATGCATGGAGTATCCTACCGCACCACAAGGGGCCTATTGAGACTGTCGCCCTAGGGTGGTTCTGTGGGTGTTGATTAAAGTACAACTACATGTATATAAAACCTATTTTTTAATTTGTTTTTATGTAAGAGATAGCTGCTCTGAATGAATTTGTTATGGAATCACGTCCCGTGGGACAAATGCCCCACAGCCGCATCCGTTACAGTGACTGGCCCCTATCATCCTATTCGCTGTAAAGGAAGGGGGTGCCCTGGTCCTTGCTATGTCCCTTCATTTGAATGAAAAGGACATGTTTAATTTGGATGTTGCTGATGAGCGGTGGCCAGGTATAGGTGTCACAATACTCGAATCTTTGAACCAGGAAGTGTGTGCATCTGGGGGGGGGTGGCGGGGTCATTTATTTTCTTTTGACCTACTGGTAAGAAAGCAGCCCTGTGACCGGACGGTTGCTGGTTGAATTCCCGACCGTGCAACATGACTGAAGTGCTCTTGAGCAAGGCACCTAACCCCCAACTGGTCCCTGGGCGCTGTAATTAGGGAACATATCCAGGCATTTGTACACTCACTGCTCGAATGTGTTAAATAAGGAAAAATCCCCGTGTGTGCGCAAGCATACAATGACCATCTATACCCCCCAAAAAATAAAAAATGAGACAACCCTGCTGGCCAGAACGATGTGCAGCATTGCTACCTCCTTCTAAGTTGCTGCACTTGATTGTGAACAGTTGGTGCTGTTGCAAGTATTCTTGTTGTTTTGTTTATTACACCTTTGTATTTTCAATGTATTTCCCCTTTTTAATTTTAATCATGTTGAGATCTGTTTTTTTCACTTTGATAAGAAAGAGATTCTTTCTGTTGCCCATTGTAAAGAATATGGAATATAATCTGGATATTTCTAGGGAGGTGAATACTTTTTTCCTTGGCACTGTATATTAAAGTGGACCAACACCCACGGGTGATCGGCCCGGGAATCTATAAGATTCCCGGGCCGATCACCTCCCTCCCCGCGGGACATCCGAGATCGGGATGTCCCGCGGGGTGAAACCCCCCCCAAACACCCCAAACTCCTTATCTTATCTTCGGCCGCCTCCCTCGCGCCCCTCTAGACGTGCCCGCGCCGGCCGTCTGTGAATGGCCGGTGCGGGCACGCGCGCGTCAAGAGGGACGCGCGGGAGGCGGCGGCGGAGGAGCCGCTTGTCCGCGGCTTGTCCGTCGGCGCGGGGAGAGGTGAGTTGTTCGGGGGGTTCGGGGGGGGTTTCACACAGCGGGGCACCCCGATCGGGGGTGCCCCACCGAAGTGGACCAAGACCCAGGATAGTCAAAATCCTGGGTGTTGGTCCACTTTAATCAAGTCTCAATGAAGCCTGCAATACATTCTAGAAGTGTGCAGCACTTTAAAAGCATTAAACACTCTTTGATAAGTAAGGTCTGTTGTGGCTTGCATGGAAAATGAAGCAGCTGGTGTTATATTTAGTCTAAAGAATCTTCTAATGGTATCGCTCTTGATCTGCGCTAATGAAGTTTTTTTTACAGGAAAAGTAAAATGCAGCCTGATGACTGCCAAACGGGATCTGGTTACCCTTTTTTCAGCTAGCGGCATCCTCCAGCATATTGCAGGCAATTAGTGAGCCTCTCTCCTGGCTTTTGGCAGTTGGCCATGTTCCTGCTACTGTAGGAAACGCTTTTCTTTAAATGGTGAAAACAAAAGGCGTCAACTGATGATAAAGCTGGCCTCATTATCCTCTGTGTTTAACTGCACCTCTGTGTCTTAATATAGAACTGGGAGCAGCAACGTGGCTTTCTAGGACCGAATTAGCAGGTTACAGTGGCAAGGTGTCTAAAATGTTTGGATCTTCAAGAGCGATCCAATACCATTGCTGGTCCCAGAAATGACAGGATGGTGAACTGAGTGCTCACCAGGGAGAAGATAAATAGTGCAGGAACTGAAATTCCTCATTTATATTTCAATTCATAGAGACTTTTTTATTGTGCAAATGTCTGGTTTCTTCTGGTTCATCTGCCCCATCCATCAGCACAAAGGTTTGCTGCAGCAGTGTTCAACCTAAAGAACATCTATGGGCAAATTAGAAATGTCTTCTTGTTTATATTTAACCCCCTCCCCTTCAGGTTCGTAAAAAGTCTTTACATCTTCTCTGCTGCACACCTCCACAGGTAAGGCCATTATTGGGTGTGACAATAATAGTCACAATGATTGGCTAAACTGCTGACCCACGTTGGTGGCATGGCATGCATGTTTCAAACTGGGTTTAGCAGCGGTGTGTGTGCAGCAATGGAATTCCCCCATGCTGCATGTATCAGAGGAAGTAAAGTCTTTTCTAGCAGCTCTACTTTCTCTTTAAATATATTCAAATATAAATTCCACAGCAGTACGCAAGACACCACACTTAAAACAATCCTAACTCTGGGCCAAGAAGGGTTCTAGTTTCCATGTGTTCCCCTCATTAACCCTTCTAGTGCCCGCTATGTGAGTCTCACGTAGCAGCCTCTACTCCACTTAAGTGCCAGCTACGTGAGACTCACATCCCCCCCCCCCCCCCCGGGGCTCTTTTGCCTTCAGGAGGGCGCCCGAAATAGCGACCCCCCCCCCCCCCCGCTTCGGCTGCTGGCACAATAAAATTTACTCACCTGCGCCCCCGATCCCTCCCGCGGGGTCACCTCTTCACCGGGGGGGGCCTCCGATCGCTCACCCCCCCCCCCCCCCCCCGGGCTCTTCTGTGGTAAGGAGAGGGCGAGAAATCACCCTCTCGCTCCCTGGTTCGCGACTGCTAGCCCCACCCCTTGGGCTGTTATCGGAGATATCTTGGGACATCGGAGGTGAGTAGAAAAAAAGTTATTTTTTCTAATGTGTGTGTGGTTTATTTTTACTGTTAACCCCTTGTGAACTGGTAAGGGGTCCATGAGACCCCTATACCAGGTCACAAGGCTGGGGGCTGGCAAGTCACCTGCAACTAGCGGGTGACTTGCCATTAACCCCTGGCACCCCAATTACCTGCCTCCCCAAAGCCCGGGGGGGGGGGGGCAGAAGAGCCCGGGCCCACACAGGGTATGTGGGCTTGTAGGCTGCAGGGTGGGGGGCCACAAAAGCTGGCCCCTGCACCCTGTTCCTACAAGCCCCCATAGCTGGTCCCGGACTGGTTATGACGGGTTGGGGGCACCCTACGGCATTTTGTTTTTTGGATTTTTAAGGGTTAGGGTTCGCCTAACCCTTAAAATTACAAAAACAAAAATGGGTGCCCCCCCCCCCCCCCCCCCCCGGGAGGGATGACCCTATGTTTTTCTTTTTTTTTTTTTTTTTTTTTATTAACCCCTTATGCTCTGTCGCCCAGCAGCTATAAAAGGCTTCCAGCAGCAGCAGGAGAGCAGAAGCCAGATTGATCAGCATGGGACACAGTGCCCAGGGATGGATGTGAGGTAAGTATAAAAAAAAAAAAAAAAAAAAACAAATAAAATATTCTTAGTATACAGTACGTCCTGCTCCAGATAAGATTCTTTACGTCTGGGTATTACTCCGCCAGATGGCGCTGGACTGCAGAGACAGCGAAATTGGCTCCTCCCGACCCCACAAATGACCGAGACCTCCCACAAATTACCAGATCTTCTCTGCAGTCTGGACTGCGAATGACAAGAAGATGGCTCTCTTCTCGCAAGTGAGCGGGGCTATTAGCCTGCGGCCCTGTAGGACTGTTCCCACCCGTGCTATTGTTAATTTGCCTCCCAGCCCTGGCTGCATTGGTTCTGGTGATGGTAGACAGCACCGCTGTCCGGTGCTTAGGAGCGCAACTCCACCGCAATCCCCCACCAAAGGGCAGGCGGTATAGGCACATGGTGAGCCTTTATGGGATGCCCCTCCCGCACTATTGCCCTTTGCCCCTGTCTCTCGGTGGGCCCTACGTTAGGTGGCCGCTGCCCTCCCTCGCTCTCCCTTGTAGTTCTTGGGGGGGGGGGGGTGTCTTTGTACATTCTCCTTTTGTAGGGTGTGCTTGGTCTGCCTTTTCCTGTCACCGTACAGCTTTGGTTGCACTGGTTGCTTTTTGAATCTGCCGCCACGCGTGCTTGTATGGCCTTCCGAGGTCGGCGGCAACATTACCTCAGGTAATCATTGGTTGATTTTGTCATGTGTGCGGCTTCACGCTCTTCGGGGGGGTGGGCCCTGCGGATGGCGCGTTCCGCATCACTGTCTCCGCGGCCCGCCCCTCGAGGTATACTTGGCGCCATTTTGCTTCCTCGTGCTGCGTGGCTGGCGCCTACATACCGCGGTCCGTGAGTGCCCCCGCGGGCTGTTTGTTGATATTGTTATGTATGCATGTCGCTTACGGGGTTTTTTGCTCATGTTTTACAGGCGGGTCAAACTCAATTGGTTTCTCCCGGCCCTTCCCCCTCTTAGTTTATTAAACTTATTGAGGCCTAGTGTGCTAATTCCTCCCACTTCCCTAGCGGGCTATTGGGGCATCCCGGGTTGCTTTTATAGCGTGAATCCCTATCGGACGCTATAATCACCATATGGAGGCGTCTCAGGATAATGTGCTCGGGGTTCCTTTGGGACAAGCCCGGCTGCGTGTGGGGTGTCCCCTACAAGTGTTGACAATGTGTGGGTTTGTGTACCTTGTGCCCAGCAGGTGCTTGCGCTGCAGCCTGGTTTACCAGCAGCTGGGCCTGAGCCACGTATGGCTTCGCCTACTCCCTCACGCTTACATCTGACTCCCAGTGAGCTGCATACCAGTGGGGAGTCTCGGCCTGATGTGTCTTCTAGACTGGCTAGTATTGAAAGGTTGCTTGCCAATACCATGGCGCGTAAGGCCTCTGCTAAGAGGCCGCACTCTTTTCCCTATGGAGGCTGAAGAGTTTTTTGATCTGTTTGGTTATACCCCTCTGGAAGAAGAGAAATTCTGACTCAGAATCATCTGATGAACGGCCCAAGGGTTATGCTGATTTTGGCTCTGATCCCTGGGCCCCAGATGATGCTGATAGGCTTTTGGCTCAGATCTTTGAAGTGCTTTCTATCTCTTCCCCCAGCCGCGGCTTCTAAGCAGCAGGGGGAATTGTTTCATATTGCTAAGCCACGTTTAGAGTTCCCTGAACAATCTCATTTTAATAATCTTGTGCTCAAAGAATGGGAGCGTCCTAGCAGGCTCCCCGGAGTCCCTAAGGGTTGGGATAAGAGATACCCCTTTCCTGCTGATGTGGTTAAACGTTGGTCATCCCCTTCCGAAGTGGATGCCCCAATTCTGGGTTTGTCTAACACCTCTGTCATGCATTCCCCTGACTCTACTACCCTGAAGGATAGTGAGGACCGGCGTATTGATCAGCTGGCTTCCCATGCCTTTGCCTATGTGGGAACGGCACTGCGCCCGGTTTGTGCCTCTGCCATTACAGCTGTGGCTTAAAAGTGTCCTGGATGGAGCTCCTGATGATGTTTCTAGTGAAGAGTATAATGCACTCTCGCGTTGAGGTATTTGTTGCTTATGTACTCTCTGCCTTGGATGATACCATTAGGATGTGTGGCAGAGCCTCTGCCTTGGTGGTGGCTATATGCCACTCGGTTTAGCTGCGCCAGTGGGCAGCTGACAACGCTGCCAAGAAGGCTCTCGCTGGTTTTCCCTTCAAAGGACTACGCCTATTTGGGGACCGCCTGGACCTGTTTGCTAAGGGAGGCAGGTTACCCCAGCGCAGAAGACAGTCTCTGCCCTTTTGGGGCCCGGGCTCCTTTCCTTCCCCCTACCGTGGATCCAGAATGGGGAGAGGGGCCTCCTTTGCTGGGGCCCGTGGAGATTTCTGGGGTAGGGGCAGAGGACGTGGACGCCCTTGCCCATCCTGGGGCTCTAAACCTAAGCCTTCCCCCAAGCCCCCTCAGGCATGAAGGGGCGCCCTCAGCTCTTTGCTCACGTCTGGAGGCATCATGTCTCAGACCGGTGGATTCAGGAGGTAGTGTCTTCTGGTTACAAGAGAGTTTGCTGCCATACACCCCCCCCCCCCCCCCCAAGATTCATCAGATCCCGGATGTCTCAGGACCCCATGTCAGCTCAGGCTCGGATTCTGGCGGTGCAAAGCCTTCTGGAACTGGGTCCCCTTACGAGAAAGAGGCAAGGGTTTTTATTCCAACCTTTTCACCGTGTCCAAAAGAGATGGGTCAGTCAGGCCCATCCTGGACTTTAATATCCTCAACAAATTTGTCAGATGCAGGCATTTTCGTATGGAAACTCTGCGCTCTGCTATCAGTTCCCTGCGTCCAGGGGACTTCATGACCTCTGTGGACATCAAGGATGCTTACCTTCATATTCCCATCTTTCCAGGTCATCAAAGATTCCTCAGGTTCGCTCTGGAGGATCAGCACTACCAATCTGTGGCATTGCCTTTCGGTCTCACTTCGGCTCCCAGAGTATTCACCAAGGTGCTGGCAGGGGTGATGGCTCGGCTCAGGTCTCAGGGCATTCGCATTCTGCCCTATTTGGACGACATTCTCATCACTTCTCAGTCCCTCCAACAGGCAGAGCTGGATACTCGGCGAGTAGTGTCCACACTGGAGTCATTCGGCTGGGTGATCAACCATCCCAAATCTTCCCTGGCTCCCTCCTTGGTGACGCCATTTCTGGGAATGAATCTGGAAACAGTTCAGGCAAGGATCTTTCTTCCTCAGCAGAAGGTGGACAGTCTGCTAGGTTCAGTTCCTTCTATCTTGCCCTCATCCCTCCATCAGGCAGGGAATGCAGCTGGTGGGCCTTATGGTGTCATGCTTCGAGGTGGTTCCTTATGCCCAGTTTCACATGAGGCCTCTGCAACTCCACCTCTTGTCAGTATGGGACAAGGATCCTGTGTCCCTGAACCAGGTCCTTGTTCTGTCCCTGAACCAGGTCCTTGTTCTGTCCCCCCCTAGCCAGGCGGTCCCTCTCGTGGTGGCTGGACTCCAGGAACCTGTTGGCGGGCAGATCCTTTCTGGCCCCCTGCTGGGAGACGGTCACCACGGATGCCAGTCTGATGGCTTGGGGGGGCTTCTGGAAGTCCCTACAATTCCAAGGGCGGTGGGGCCCTCAGGAGGCCCACACCCCTATCGACATTCTGGAACTGAGGGCGATCAGGTTGGTTCTGGCTCACTTGACCCAACACCTTCGGGGCCGGCCTGTTCAGGTACGCTCGGACAACCAGACGGCGGTTGCCTACATCAATCATCAGGGAGGGACCCGGAGCAAGGGAGCCGAGCCCTCAAGGAAGTGTCTCTGATCCTGTCCTGGGTGGAGGACAATGCAGGCAGACTCTCTGAGCAGGGGGACCTCTCGCCTGGGAGAATGTTCCCTCAGCGACAGGGTGTTTCACTCTCTGTGTCACTGTTGGGGTCAGCCAGATGTGGATCTGTTTGCTTCCCATCACAATCACAAGCTCCCAGCCTTCGTCTCCCTGTCCCAGGATCCTCTGGCCTTGGCCACAGATGCTCTAGCAATGTCATGGCAGGACTTTCAGCTTCTGTATGTCTTTCCCCCATTCCCCCTGTTGGGCAGGGTGCTGCGCAAGATAGCTCAGGAAGGGGTGCCAGCAATCCTGGTGGCTCCCTGTTGGCCAAAAAGAGTGTGGTTCGCAGACATAGTGCAGCTGGCAGTAGATCAGTACGCTCTGCCCAGGGTTCCAGACCTACTCACTCAGGGACATATACGCCATCCCAATTTACAAACGCTGGCTTTGATTAGGGATCATGATTAGAGATAGGAAGAAGTCTTCTTCTTCCATTTACTAAAAGGTTTGGCGTGCCTACATTGATTGGTGTGAGTCTAGGTCTCTTCCCTG
This sequence comes from Gastrophryne carolinensis, assembly GCA_027917425.1. Classification (NCBI taxonomy): domain Eukaryota; kingdom Metazoa; phylum Chordata; class Amphibia; order Anura; family Microhylidae; genus Gastrophryne; species Gastrophryne carolinensis. The sequence goes on from CM051235.1 coordinate 256,794,306, forward strand.
TCGTGTGTTCTCTATCCCCAGGATTCTGGAGTTCCTTCAACATGGTTTGGATCTGGGGCTTCAACTCAGTACTCTGAAGGGTCATGTTTCTGCCCTGGCTGTTTTCTTCCAAAGATCTTTTGCTCAGCATTCTCTGGTTAAGACCTTTTTCCAGGGGGTTACTCATGTGCGTCCTCCACGTAAGCCTATGTTGCCTGTCTGGGATTTGAACTTGGTCTTTTCTGCCTTGCAGGGTGCTCCCTTTGAACCTGTGCAGGAGGCTGCATTGGCCATTCTTACTCTCAAGGTTGTCTTTTTGGTGGCTATCACTTCTGTTAGGCGTGTTTCTGAGTTGGCGGTGCTTTCCATTCAGCCCCCCTACTTTGAGAGACACCAGGACAAGGTGGTGTTTCACTTTTAGCCAGATTTTCTGCCTAAGGTTGTGTCTGTCTTCCATCTTAATCAGGACATTGTTCTACCTTCCTTGTGCCCTAATCCTAGTAACACTAAGGAGAGGGTTTTGCATTCCTTGGATGTGGTCAGGAATCTGAAGTTCTATCTGTTGGCTACTGCACCTTTTAGGAAAACTGATGCTCTTTTTGTGGTCCCTTCTGGCCCTAGGAAGGGTTTGGCTCCTGCTAAATCTACTATCAGCAAATGGATCCATCAGGCTGTGTTTCAGGCCTACACTGCTAAGGGGAAGAATCCTCCCTTCCGCCTTACTGCTCATTCCACTCGTGCTATTGGTGCCTCTTAGGCTTTTCAGCACCAGGCTTCTGTTGAACAAGTTTTCAAGGCCGCTACTTGGTCTTCTGTTCATATCTTTTCCAAGTTTTACAAGGTTGATGTTCGGGCCTCAGCTGATGCTGTTTTTGGCCGCAAGGTCCTGCAGGCAGCAATGATCTGAACTGCCCGTTGTTGCCTTTTGGGCATCCCACCCTACTTTACGGACACTGCTATTGGATGTCCCAGACGTAAAGAATCTTATCTGGAGCAGGACGTACTGTATACTAAGAATAAAACAATTCTGTGATTACTCACCTGTTGAATTGATATTATGAGTATACAGTATGTCCTGCTCCACCCCACCCTTGGTTTTCATTATTCTTGGATTCCCTGTATGGTGATTTAACATAACCAACCATTAACTAAACCAACAATGATATAATTCTCCCGGCTTCTTGTTAACTGCTTTTCAATACTGGAAATTTGTGGGAGGTCCCAGGTATTTGTGGGGCCAGGAGGAGCCAATTTCAGTCTCTGCAGTCCAGCACCATCTGGTGGAGTAATACCCAGACGTAAAGAATCTTATCTGGAGCAGGACGTACTGTATACTCATAATATCAATTCTACAGGTGAGTAATCACAGAATTGTATTTTTTTCTCCATGTGTCTGTTTTTTTTTTTTTTTTTTACACTTAACCCCTTGTAAACTGGTAAGGGATTCATGAGACCCCTATACCAGTTCACAAGGCTGGAGGGCTGGCAAGTCACCTCCAGCTAGCGGGTGACTTGCCATTAACCCCCGGCACCCCCAATTACCTGCCTCCCCAAAGCCCGGGGGGGCAGAGGAGCCCGGCCCACGGAGCTTGTAGCTGGCAGGGCGGGGGGCCACCAAAACTGGCCCCTTTGCCCTGTTCCTACAAGCCCCCATAGCTGGTCCTGGGCTGGTTATGATGGGTAAGGGGGACCCCACGTCATTTTTTGGGGTGAATTTTTAAGGGTTTTTAATTAACCGCTTATGTTTATAGTGTGGATAGTATTCTTTTATTTGTAAATGTTATAAAGTGCTCTTTTCCCTATATCCAGTCCAGGTCATCCCAGTGATGACATGTTGGTATTCCGCTCGATTGTAAGATCAAAAGCTGCAGCTCCTCCCGGCCCCCTATAAAGGCAGGTGTCCCTTTTATCATTCCCCAGTGTTCATCTTGCAGTCTTGGCTGCAGAAGATCGTTGCATACTCTCTCTCAGATTTTGACAGCAGAACGTGGCCTCCTAGCCCGTCGGCCGCTGCGGATCCTATTCCCACTGATCCCATCTGACCCACTCCTGCCTCCCAGCCGCTAGCTGCTACGGGATCGTGATGGTAGGGTGAACGCCGGGGTCGGGCGTTCGGCAGAGCTACTCTCTGGGCCGCAGACCCTGTTTAAAGGGTAGTCGGCCATAGGCTTATGGTGAGCCGGGTGGGGGGGGGGACCATTAGCTTAGGGCTATAGGATTGCCTGTATGTCCCTCCCTGCCCACAAGCGTTGTGTGTGCCTTGTGTTTGACTTTGTACTTGCTGGCTCAGCTGGGCCTTGGAGCCTGTCATGGCTACCTCCCGGTTCCTCATGGGCCTTGCCGTTTTTCCTCCCTCCATCTTGACTCAGTCACATACGCTGTGATGAGGGAGGGGGGGCTGGGGACGCCGCTCGCACAGCGCTGTTGTGTGACTTGTCAGGTGCCGTGCGCTTGGGATCCGCGCGCTCTCAGGTGGCCGCAGCCCCCGATTGTGGTCCGGGGCGCTGACGTGGCCATGCTTTAATGGCCGCTCCTGGAGATGACTGTGGGCGGGCGCGTTTTTCCGCGTCGCCGGAGGGGGCGGAGCCGTGTGCTGACGCGTTCTGCATCACGGCGCTGCCTGCCTCTCGAGGAACGCACTGGAATCTGCAGGTCTGCGTGTGCTGCTACGTTGTGGCTGTGTCTGCTCCATTGCTGCTGCCTGGGATCCCATCTTCTGAGGTGTTCTGCAGCTCCGGGGACTGTCCATTGTCTGTGTTGAGTGCCTCCTTTGAATGATCTGTGTTTTTTATTATTATGCATCTCGCTTTGTTGCAGAGTCTGATGGGCCTCTCTCTCTTTGTCTTTTGCATAGGTCGTAGGCTTAGTGGTTGTGGTTCCTCCCGGTCCCCCTTTTTATTAAGAGGGATCACATAGGTTTGGGCCATTAGTGTCTTGTAACCTTACCAATTGACTATAATTTAATCACCACAATGGAGGCATTGGGGGATAGTGAGATGGGGGCCCCATCTGGGCAGGTAAAGCTCTGCCCCTTGTGCAGTAGGAATCCTCTGGGCGGATTCAGCACTGTTTGTACCACTTGCGCCGGGGGGTGGGCGTCCCCGCCCCTAGCCCTTCACAGCCTGCAGCCTCTCCGAACCGTCCGCTGCTGCACTCAGCCCCCAGTGAGGGGGAAGCCAGCATTGGATCCAATGCTGATTTGGCGCATAGGCTGGCCAATCTCGAGAGACAGATCTCGCGGACGGCTCCTAAGAAGGCCATGAGTAAAACGGCACATCAAGCCCGTTTTACTCGGATAATGACGATCTTTTTGATGATCTGGGCTCTGTGGAGGAAGGTGAGTTGCCAGATGATTCACGTTCCACTGTGGATTATTTTGCTGGCAATGACAGTTTGTCTGGCTCTTCCTCGGACGAGGATGCGTGGCTCCCTGATGATACGGAGAAGTTGCTTACCTCGGTGTTTGAGACACTACACATTGTTCCTCCCAGAGCGGCTAAAAGGAAGCTAGGTGATTTGTTTAGGCCCGAAAGACAGAGGTGGGTCTTTCTGGAGCAGGCCCATTTTTCTAATATGATTTTCAAGGAATGGGAAAGGCCTAACAAGCTACCGTCGGTGCCTAAGGGCCTGGATAAGCGTTATCCCTTCCCTGAGGAGTTGGTTCGGCTATGGTCTCGCCCTCCCAAAGTGGATCCCCCTTTGTCGGGGTTGTCCAACACTACTATTATGCCTTCACCTGATACCGCTTCCTTACATGGCCTAGCTGACAAGCGCATGGATCAGCTGGTCTGCCATGCTTTCACCTTTGCTGGTGCCCTGTTTCGCCCTGTGTGTGTCGCAGCGATTGTCTCTCTGGCCATCAGAAAGAAGGTGAGACATCTTGTGGATAGAGCTAAGGCTCGCAAGCGGGCGGAGGAGTATAAAGAACTCAAGGCCTGCTTGGAATTCATTGGTTTTGTTGCCTTTTCTTGCCTCTGCCATCGACGATGGAGTCCGGCTTGGTGCCAGGATTCCGGCCATGCTAGTTGCCCTCCGCCGCTCGCTCTGGTTGCGGCAATGGTCGGCTGATGCCGTGGCCAAGATGTCGCTTACGAGTATTCCCCTTGTGGGGCATAGGCTGTTTGTGGAGCGCCTGGACCTTTTGGTCAAGGATGGTGGACTCCCTCAGAGACGCAAGCCTGCTCAGTCCTTTCAGAACCCCTCTGCCTATCGTTCCTACTAACGCTGTTGCGCACGTCACTACTGTGCTGCTGGAACCTTTTCTTAAAGGGGCCTATAGTCTTTCCAACATACAAAAGGCCACAGGGGCATTTCAGTAAATGCACACAAAAGTCGGTGAGACAAGAGAATACACCGTGGATTTTAAAACGCCGTCCGGTGTGAGGGTGAGTAAACTCAGAGCCACGGATCAGGGAGTTGCACACATTACAATTGTTGCACCTAAAGCAGCCTGTGCGGGTTGAGAGTAAAACATGTTTTTTGAGTACTTTTCAATGGGGTCAGTCGTGATCAGGGAGTCCCTCAAATTCCTATTACGCTGATAGAACTTAAGTAAAGGTGTTTTTATTGCTGGGCACATTGTGGTATCGGAAGTCGGTATACATGCATGTTTGTTAGTAATGTGCTCTATAGTGGGGGCTGCTTGGTTGAACGTTAACATGAATGGAACCCGCTCCTCTTTCCTTATTCCAAGTATGCAGCACGTCCTTCTCCAGATAATGATTCATAACAGATGGGATTACCTCCGCCAGAGGGTGCTTGACTGCAGAGATGGCAAAAAGAGGCCCCTCCCGGTCCATATATACCTGGGACCTCCCACAAATTCCCCAGTTCCTTCTCTTCAGTAAGCTGCGAAGGTCAGAAGATGGCTTCTCTTCTCGCAGGTGAGCCGGGCTTAGCAGCCCTTGGCCCCGTAGGACTATTTCCACCCGTTTCACCTTTTGCTTATGCCTACCAGCGTTGGCTGCGCTGGTCGGGTGATGGTAGGCAGCACCTACCACTGGTGCTCTGTTACGGAGCTTGGCTCCGGCCGCAATCCCCCGCAAAAGGGTAGGCGGTGCAGGTTATGGTGAACCTGAGTTAGGATGCCCCGTCCGCTCTTTGCCCTCCCATGCCCTGGTCTTTGGTGGGACCCCTTAAGGGTCATCCACTCTCTCCCCTCTCTCTCCTTGTCCCGTTGGGGGGGGGGGGGGGGGGTGTGCATGTGAGTTTATCTACTTTTGTGGTTTTTCACTTCTTCCTTTCAGGGCTCTGCGCCCTGTCTTCATTTTGAATTTGCCGCCGCTGACACGTGCGCCCTGTGGCGTCCGCGGTCAGCGGCGGCATCATTATCAATATTCTAAGCATTCAGCACGTCCTGCTCCAGACATAGTAATAACATGTGGGTAATCCTCCGCCTCCGACGCCGTGCACTGCAGACATGTAGAAAACAAGCTCCTCCTGGCCCTACATATACCGAGGGACCTCCCACAAATCCCCAGATTTCTCTGCAGTGCTGGAACTGCGAAGACATGAAGTATCACGCTCTCACAGGCGAGCGGGGCCTGACAGCCCGAGGCCCTGCGGGACTATTTCCACCCGTCCTCATTGTGAATTAATGCCTCCCAGCCTGGGCTGCGTTGGTTGGGTGAAGGTAGGCAGCACCTAGTGTGCTTACGGAGCTAGACTCCACCGCAATCCCCCACCATAGGGTAGGCGGTTAAGGCGAATGGTGAGCCTTCAGTTGGATGCCCCTCCCGCACCAGTGCCCCCACGCCCCGTGTAACGGGGAACCCTGGATATTGGGTCACCTTCCTCCCTAGATTCCCCCGTTAGTGGGGGGGAAAAAAGAGGGGGGGCCGTGTGTACGATGGCCTAACCTTGCCCTAATTACACTTGAGACCTATAACCTTTAACGGTTACCAGGTGTCAGAGCGCGCTTCACATTTAAGTTGTTAGTTAACCGCAGCGCTTTTATTGTATTCTACTTGCCGCGTATGGCATCTCTTTCCGGGACGCTACGGCCTTCTTTATCCCTGTATTCACCCTGTCAGATTTTTTCTCTGAGGTGATTTCTAGCATTACTACTTTTTCTTCTGATTGGCTGCGCGCCTTCGAGCTTCGCGCTCTCCCGAGGGGGTGGGGTTCGGTTTGGCACGTTCCGCGTCATCGCCCGCTCTGGCCCGCCCTTCGAGGTTCGCTGGGCGCCATTTCCTTCTCACATGCGCGTGGTGAAGACGGTCCTCCCCTCGCAGGTCTGTAAGTGCCCTCATGGGCGACTTTTTCCCTAGCTTTGCTTCTTCGCGCTTGGCTCTGACGTCCCTGTTCCCCTTGTGTCTTTCAGACCGCGGACTTCGGTGGCTTCTCCCGGCCCGGTGTAGCGCCCGGTCCAGACCATTTTAACAAATCACTCCCACTTCCCAGCGGGTTATTGGGGCATCCAGGGTTGCTTTATAGCGTCAATCCCTACTGGCATATTGAACTTAAACCGGACCTTCAGTGTGATTTAATGAAAAGCCCAAACTCTTAAACGGTTCCCCAGCATCTAAAATTAATATATTTTACGTTTTTAGTCACTAACTTATTATTCTTTCCCCCACTGGGCTGCAACTCTGTTCAGGAATTTAGGATACGGGCGCCGCCATCTTGGCTCAGAAGCATCACACTTACTGAGGAGAGGAGAGTGGGATAAGGTACAGGGGGGACTGGTTATAGCTGTGCTTTGTTCAGACAGAGCAGAGCTGGGGTCAGGTAACGGGCAGCAGTCCCAGAATGCAGAGCAGCACAGTCAGGAGGCACTTCCTATTTGCAGGCTGCCTGATAAGATGGCGGCTTCCATAAGCCACCATCTTGGATGTTTAAAGGCTCATAACATGCAGTAGATGCAGGTAGGATGATTTTTAATGTGGACAATCTGTATGTACAGGGTGTGGGAAACATATAAGATAGACTCTTATTCAGAGTGAAGGTCTGCTTTAATAATCACCATATGGAGGCATCTCAGGATATTGTGAACGGGGTTCCCTTGGGACAAGCCAGTCTGTGTGTAGCTTGTGGGGTCTTACCTAGCAGCGGTGACAATGCATGGGTCTGCGTCCCTTGTGACCAGCAGGCGCTAGCCGGTCTCCCCACCTCTTCCGAGGATGGGCCCGCACCTCGCCTTACTTCCCCTACTCCCCCAAGCTTGAGCCTAACCCCCAATACTAGTGGGGACTCTCACGCTGATTTGGCCACTAGACTGGCTAGTGTGGAAAACTTAATCGCTGGCTCCTTGGTGCTCAAGGCTACTGCCAAGAGGCGTCATTTGAATCCTGAATCTACTATTCTTCCTGTAGAATCTGACGATTTACTGCTTTCCTATGCACATTCCCTGTCAGAGGAAGGGGAACTGTTCTCTGACTCAGGGTCCTACGACGACGAGTCCAGGAGTCAGGATGAGTCTGGTTCTGATCATTGGTCCCAGGACGACATTGATAGACTGCTGACCCAGATTTTTGATGTGTTATCCCTCTCTCCCCCTCCCGTGGCTCCTCGGCAAAGGGGTGATCTGTTTCATACCGCTAGGGTGCGGTTGGAGTTTCCCGAACAAACTCATTTTAATAGCCTAGTGCTGAAAGAATGGGAACATCCCAGCAAACTCCAGGGGATTCCTAAAGCTGTGGATCTGGTTAAGTGTTGGACATCGCCGCCTGAGGTCGATGCCCCGATTTTGAGTCTGTCCAACACCTCTATTATGCACTCCCCTGACACTACTACGCTGCGGGATTTAGAGGATCGGCGAGTTGATCAATTGGCATGTCATGCCTTTGCATTTGGGGGAGCGTCGCTCCGCCTGGTTTGCGCCTTAGCCATCACGGCGGTGGCGCTCAGGACTGTAGTTAAGACTGCTCTGGAAGGGGCGGATCACTTGCCCTCTGATGCCGCCAATGCTCTGGCCACCTGTGAGACCTTTGTGAATTATATACTATCTGCATCGGACGATGCTATTAAGCTGAGCGCTAGATCCACTGCTCTGGTGGTAGCCATACGCCGTGTGGTCTGGTTACGCCAGTGGGCCGCTGACAATGTCGCCAAGAAGTCCCTTACGGGGCTTCCATTTAAAGGGCTGCGCCTGTTTGGAGAAAGGTTAGGTTAGATATCTTTGCCAAGGGTGGCAAGTTGCCCCAGCGCAAGTCAGATTCGGCCCTTTCGTGGCCAAAGCTCCCATTCGACCCCCTACCGTGGGGCCAAGCAGGGTAGAGGGGTGTCCTTTGCTGGGTCTTGCGCAGATTCCTGGAACAGAGGACGCCGTCCTGGTTCCTCCTGGGGGCCCAAGCCCAAAGCCCCCCCCAAGAACCCCCAAGCATGAAGGGGCGCCCTCGCCCGTCAGGATGGGGGGGACGTCTACAGCACTTCGAGCATGTCTGGAGACGCCTCGTCCCAGACCGGTGGATTCAGGAGGTGGTGTCCTCCGGTTACAAGGTAGAATTTGCTGTACTGCCCCCTACCAGGTTCGTTGGGTCCCGGATCCCACAGGACCCTGTCTCAGCTCGAGTATTGATGCTGGCTGTGCAGGACCTTCTGGATCTCGGGGTCTTTTGCAAGGTCCCCTTAAGAGACAGGGGCATGGGGTTTTATTCCAACCTTTTCACGGTGCCCAAAAAGGACGGGTCAGTCAGACCCATTCTGGATTTGAAAATCCTAAACAAGTTTGTCAGAAACAGGCATTTTCGTATGGAAACTCTGCGCTCGGCCATTGCCTTGCTGCGCCCAGGGGACTTAATGACATCTGTGGCCATCAAGGACGCTTACCTGCACGTTCCGGTGTTTCCAGGGCACCAAAGGTTTCTCAGATTTGCGCTGTTGGATTAGCATTATCAGTTCGTGGCCCTGCCATTCGGCCTTATGTCGGCTCCCAGGGTGTTCACCAAGGTGCTGGCAGGGGTGATGTCTCTCTTAAGACTAAAGGGCATACGCGTGTTGCCCTACCTGGACGATATACTCATCACCTCTCGGTCTCTGCGGCAGGCAGAACTGGACACTCGGTTGGTGGTGTCCACCCTGGAGTCCTTCGGCTGGTTGATCAATTACCCAAAGTCCTCTCTGCCCCCCTCCTCACTGACCCCGTTTCTGGGGATGATTCTGGACTAGGTTGAGTCAGGGATATTCCTTCCTGAAGGTGGAAGCTCTGACAACGCAGGCGAGGTTCCTGCTCTCGAACCCTCATCCCTCCATCCGACAGGGAATGCAGTTGGTGGGCTCGATGGTGGCAAGCTTCGAGACGGTGCCCTTTGCCCAGTTTCATTTGAGAACCCTGTAGCTTCACCTTCTGTCAGTATGGAACAAGGACCCAGCGTCCTTGGACGACATCTGGGTGATTCCCCCCTCGGTCAGACAATCCCTTGCGTGGTGGTTGGACCACAGGAACTTGACAAGGGGCAGATCCTTCCTGGCTCCCTCTTGGGAGACGGTCACAACGGATGCCAGTCTTTCGGGCTGGGGGGGATTCTGGAAGTCCCTGCGCTTCCAGGGGAGGTGGGGCCCTCAGGAGGCCCATCTTCCTATCAATGTCCTGGAACTCAGGGCAGTCAGATTGGTGCTGGAACGGCTGACCCAGCACCTGAAGGGTCTGGCGGTTCAGGTACGCTCAGACAACAGGACGGCAGTAGCCTACATCAATCATCAGGGAGGAACCCGGAGCAAGGGTGCTCTCCAGGAGGTGTCTCTGATTCTAACATGGGCAGAGACCAATGTCCAATGCATCTCGGCTGTCTACATTCCGGGGGCGGAAAATCTGCTAGCAGATGCTCTGAGCAGGGGGTCGTCCCGCCAGGGGGAATGGTCCCTCTGCGACAGGGTTTTTCAGTCCCTGTGTCACCGTTGGGGTGTGCCAGACGTGGATCTCTTTGCGTCACCTCACAATCACAAGCTACCGAGCTTTGTATCCCTGTCTCAGGATCCTCTGGCTCTGGCTTCGGATGCCCTGCCAATGTCTTGGAGGGAGTTTCGGCTCCTGTATGTGTTTCCACCAATTCCCCTTCTGGGCAGAGTGCTGCGCAAGATCGCTCTGGAAGGGGTACCCGCGATTCTGGTGGCCCCAAGGTGGCCAAGAAGAGTGTGGTTCGCAGACGTGGTTCAAATGGCAGTAGATCAGTACGATCAGCCAAGGTTGCCAGATCTTCTAACTCAGGGGTCTCTACGCCACCCCAATTTACTAACTGGCTTTGACGGCTTGGCTATTGAAACCTCCATCTTAATGGAAAAGGGTTTGTCTGCATCTGTTGTGGCTACTATGGTGCAAGCCAGGAAGAAGACTTCTGCTGCTATCTACTATAGAGTATGGCGTGCTTACATTGACTGGTGTGAATCCAGGTCTCTTCCCTGCTGGCAATTCTTAGTCTCCAGGGTGCTGGAGTTCTTACAACGTGGTCTAGACTTAGGTCTTAAGCTTAGTACCTTGAAGGGCCAGGTTTCGGCCCTGTCTATCTTCTTTCAGAAGACCTTTGCCCAGCACCCTCTTATCAAGACTTTCTTTCAGGGGGTCACTCATGTGCGTCCTCCTCGGAAACCTATGGTTCCTGTTTGGGATCTGAACTTGGTGTTTTCGGCCCTGCAGGGGGCTCCTTTTGAGCCTATTCATGAGGCCGCTCTCGCGGTGCTCACACTCAAGGTTGTCTTCCTGGTAGCTATCACTTCGGTTAGACGTGTGTCTGAGTTGGCTGCCTTGTCTATTCAGCCTCCCTACTTTGAGAGACACCGGGATAAGGTGGTGTTTCGCTTCTAGCCAGACTTCCTGCCTAAGGTTGTGTCTGCATTTCATTTGAATCAAGATATTGTACTTCCTTCCTTGTGCTCTAATCCTAGTAACCCTAAGGAAAGGGTTTTGCATTCCTTGGATGTGGTTAGGTGTGTCAAGTCTTACCTGGTTACCACTCAGGCCTTTAGGAAGACGGATGCTCTTTGTTGTGCCTCATGGGCTTAGGAAGGGTTTGGCTCCCGCCAAGTCTACCATCAGTAAATGGATTTGTCAGGCTGTGGTTCAAGCCTATACTACTAAGGGGAAGACTCCCCCCTTTCGTCTTACTGCTCATTCTACTAGAGCTGTTGGGGCTTCTTGGGCTTTTCAGCACCAGGCCTCTGTGGAGCAAGTTTGCAAGGCCGCTACTTGGTCTTCCGTTCATACCTTTACAAAGTATTCACACACCCCGCTTCAAGATATTCATAACCTGTGGGTAATACTGACCTGTAGAGGGCGAACTTGCAGAGATGATAGGAAAAAGAAAGCCCCTCCCGGTCCATAAATACCTGGGACCTCCCACTCATTACCCAGTCTTTCATCTCTGCAGTCGGCGAGCAAGTCAGAAGATGTCTCCTCCTTGCACAGGGGGATTTCAGGTAGCCGGGACAACTCCCTTTTTTCTTTATTCAATCCTTTTATATATATATATATGCCTCCCAGTCTTGGCTGCTGGTCCGGGCGAGGGTAAATTTAGCACCTCAGGTGCTCAGGAGCAAAGCTCCACCGCAAGACCCTATATAAGAGGGTAGGCGGTTACACCGGGTTGGTGACCCCGGTTTGGGATGCCCTGTCCACTGGCGGTAAATCCTGGATGGCCCCTTTCCATTTTTCCTAGTTGGGGTCGGGGGTCCCCTCTTTAGTGTTAGGATATGGTCTATGTATGTGTGTACGTGTGTCTTTCACTTTAATGATATTCTTTATTTAATTGACAGGCGCCGCGCAGATGTGCGGAGGGGAGTTTCTCCCCTCACGCACTTCAGCTGGGGGCGGGGCCGGGCCTTCGGCGCGAGGCCGCGGCCCAGCTCCCCTTATACTTGCCGCCTCTTGTAGCGTGGCTCGAGCGGGAAGCGGCTCCGCATGTCTCTGCGGGCCGCTACCGCTTGCTCCTCCTCGACCGGTCGCCGCGGAGCTTCTCCCCTCACGCGTCTACGTTTGGGGGCGGGGCCGGACTTTCGGCGCGTCGCCGCGGCCCGCCCCCTCTACTTCTGGCACCGGCTGATTAGCTTGCTCCTTACAAATGACATTAGGAAGGGGGGTGGAGCAGGACAATCGCGCGGTCCGTGCTGGCCACGCCCCCCCTTCTCCTCCCGCTCTGTCTCTTCACCTCACGGGTTATGAGGACACAGCACCCTGATACCGACGGCACTGTGAGTGGCCCTGTGGGCCCCTTCCCCCCCCCCTTCTTTCTGAAACTAGTCCTTGTTATCACTTATTTAGTTTATTTGTGTCACTCTGTGATATTTAGGTTTCTCCCGGTCCTAGGGTCCCTGGGTTTTTTAATTATCTATTTACAAATCCTCCCACTTGGGACATTAAAAGGGCATCCCGGGTTGCTTATAAGCGTAATTCCCTCGGTCATTGCGACTACCTACAAGTTCACCGTATGGAGGCATCCCCGGATACCGGGCTCCCCTCGGGGCAATCCCGGAAGTGTATGGGTTGTGGGGTATCCCTAACAGGGGATGACGTATTTCTATGTATACCATGTGCACAGCAGACTATTACACGGCGGTCCGGACCCCAGGCTTCTGGGTCAGCACCGCCGGCTTCATCCCCTCCCCCTCCCATTTTGACCCGTGCCCCGTGTGACGTTGTCATGGGTGGGCAGTCGCAATCTGATGTGTGTGCCAGATTGGCCAATCTTGAAAAATTATTTTCTACCGCGGTCGCCAATAGGGCCCCGGCTAAGAGAAAGCATTTGTCACCGGTCACACCGGCATTTGAATATGATGATGTGGATTTTCTGGATTGGTCAGATTACTCTCCACTGGAGGAAGGGGAGTTATTTGAGGAATCGGATAATTCAGATGATAAGCAATTTGTTGGCGCTGATTCCGAGCGGGGGTCAGGGAGTTCTTCGGATACTCCTAACGTCCTGGCTCAGATGTTTGAGGTTCTGGCTATTCTCCTCCAGGGGTTGCTCCTCAACAACAAGGGGAGTTTTTCAAGGAATCCAAGCTGCGTTTGGAATTTCCTAATCAAAAGCATTTTGATAAAATTATTTCTAAGGAATGGGAGAGGCCTGTTCGGCTCCCAGGCATTCCTCAGAGTTGGGATAAAAGATATCCTTTCCCTTCGGATACGGTTAAGCGCTGGGTGTCCCCTCCCGAGGTGGACGCACCAATTCTGGGGTTATCCAACTCAGCCGTTTTGAATAACGCTGATTGTTCCTCTCTTAAAGACGGCGAGGATAAACGCATTGACCAGATGGCTTGTCACGGTTTTACTAGTGTTGGGTCAGCCATGCGGCCTGTTTGTGCCTCAGCGCTGTTGGTGGTGGCTACCAGGTCGGTGGTCAGGGACTTGTTGTCCTCTTCCGGTTTGGATCCGGACAGTGACGAATTTCTTGGACTTAAACGATGTGTGTTGTTTTTGTCCTTCGTGTTAGCCGCTTTGGATGATTCCTTGATGATGTGTAGCAGAACTTCTGCTCTGCTGGTGACTATCAGGCGTTCAGTTTGGTTGCGCCAGTGGGCGGCTGATTTTGGGTCAAAGAAGTCGCTGACGTCTCTTCCCTTCGTGGGGTTATGGCCTTTTGGAGAAAAATTGGACTCTGTAGCTATAGGTGGTAAGTTACCTCAACGCAAGGGTCAACGACGTCCCTTTTGAGGAGCGGCTTCCTTCACTCCTTCCTTTTGGGGATCCAGAGCGGCAAGAGGATTTGCCTTCCCTTCTACAAGAGGAGATTCCTGGAATAGGGGCAGAGGATGTGCCCGTTCAGGATACAATTGGGGCTCTAAACCCAAACCCGTGGCCAAGCCTGCTCAGCTATGAGGGGGTGCCCTCACCCGAGCGGGTGGGGGGACGGCTGCGACACTTCTCCCAGATCTGGATTCGGGAGGTTTTGGACAAATGGCTCCGAGAAGTGGTGTCTTCCGGCTACAAGCTGGAGTTCAAGTCCCGCCCCCCCCCGCGCGTTTCTTCAGGTCTCGGGTGTCCCCGGACGCACTGGCCGCACAGGGGCTTCAGGCGGCGGTATCAAGTCTTCTGGATATGGCGGTCATTTGTCCAGTGCCCCCTTCAGACCGGGGTCGAGGCTTTTTATTCAAATCTGTTCACGGTCCCCAAGGTTCTATTCGGCCCATCCTGGATCTGAATATTCTCAACAGGTTTGTCAGATTGCGAAAATTCCGTATGGAAACGCTGCGTTCAGCTATCTACGATTTTTCCCGCGCACCAGAGATTTCTCAGGTTCGTGGTGGAGGATCGGCATTTTCAGTTTGTGGCTCTTCCTTTTGGTCTCACTTCAGCTCCAAGGGTTTTCACTAAGGTGCTCGCTGGGGTGATGGCTCTCCTCAGAGCACAGGGAATTCGCATTGTGCCATATCTGGACGATCTTCTCATCATGGCATCTTCTTTCAGCCAAGCGGAATTGGACACCAGGACGGTGATATCCACTCTGGAGAGGTTCGGCTGGGTGATCAACTACCCCAAGTCCTCCCTTTACCCGTCCAGGATTGTGACCTTTCTGGGAATGTCTTTGGACACCGCTCAGGCCAGGGTGTTCCTTCCTCAGTCCAAGGTTCTTTTGATTCAGGAGTTGATTCGGTTGCTCATGTCCATTCCTCGTCCGACCATCCGGCTAGGGATGAGACTGGTGGGACTGATGGTAGCCTCCTTCGAGGCAGTCCCTTTTGCTCAGTTTCACACAAGGACGCTACAGCTCCATCTATTGACTGCCTGGGACAGGTCCCCTCTGTTGTTGGATCAATCCTTTCTGATGACTCCCCGGGTTCGCCGCTCACTTCGGTGGTGGCTGAACTCTGTCAATCTGTTGAAGGGCAGATCCTTTCTGACTCCTTGTTGGGAGATGGTCACCACTGATGCCAGCCTATCAGGTTGGGGGGTTTCTGGAAGGATCTTCAGTTTCAGGGCTTGTAGGGACCCCTGGAAGACCACGAGCCCATCAATGTTCTGGAATTAAGAGCCATCAGGATGGTTCTTGTTCGTTTGACTCATCACCTACAGGGCTTGCCGGTTCAGGTCCGGTTGGACAATCGGATGGCGGTTGCCTACATCAATCACCAGGGAGGGACTCGCAGCAGGAGTGCCCTCAAGGAGGTGTCTCTGATTCTGGACTGGGCGGAGAGCCACGTCCCGTGCATCTCGGCAGTTTACATTCCGGGAGTGGAGAACACGGAGGCGGACTCTCTGAGCAGGTTGTCAGTCCGCAAGGGGGAATGGTCTCTCAGTCCCCAGGTGTTTCACTCGATTTGTCTCAGGTGGGGGTCACCGGTGGTGAACCTCTTTGCTTCCCGTCACAATCACAAACTTCCGGGATTTGTGTGTCGAAGGATCCACTGGCTCTCGCAGTGGATGCCATGTCTCTGAACTGGAGGGATCTGGGTTTTCTGTACCTGTTCCCTCCGTTTCCAATGGTGGCCAGAGTAGTGTGCAAGCTAGCCCTGGAGGGAGCGTCAGCAATTCTGGTGGCCCCAAGGTGGCCAAGACAGCTTTGGTTCGCAGACATGGTAAGGCTAGCAGAAGATCAGTTCGTTCTGCCCCTGCTGCCGGACCTGCTCACACAGGGTCATCTACGTTACCCCAATTTACCAACGCTGGCTTTGACGGCGTGGCTGCTGAAACCTCCATCTTGTAGGAGGAAGGCCTTTCTGACGCTGTGATTCAGACTCTTGTTAGCGCTAGGAAGAGGTCTTCTTCTTCCGTTTACTATAGGACTTGGAGGTCTTATATTGACTGGTGTGAGACTAGGGCCTTCCCTTGTAGGGAATTCTCTATTTCTAGAGTTCTGGAGTTCCTTCAACACGGTCTAGATCTGGGGCTCCAGTTCAGTACTCTGAAGGGGCAGGTTTCTGCCCTGGCGGTGTTTTTCCAAAGTTAAGACTTTTTTCCAAGGGGTTACGCATGTGAGGCCTCCTAGGAAGCCTATGATTCCGGTTTGGGATTTGAATTTGGTTCTTTCCGCTCTTCAGGGTCCTCCTTTTGAGCCTTTGCATGATACTGCTTTGTCTTCCCTTACGCAGAAGGTGGCCTTTTTGGTGGCTATCTCTTCTGTTCGGCGTGTCTCTGAGTTGGCGGCTCTGTCTATTCAAGCTCCGTATTTTGAAAGACATCAGGACAAGGTGGTTTTCTGTTTCAAGACGGATTTCCTTCCTAAAGTGGTTTCTGCTTTTCATCTAAATCAGGATATTGTTCTGCCCTCTCTGTGTCCTAGTCCCAGCAACGACAAGGAGAGGGCACTGCATTCCTTGGATGTGGTTCGCGTTGTGAAGTACTATCTGGTGGTAGTCTTCCTTTCGCAAGACTGATGCCTTCTTTGTGGTGCCCTCCGGGCCCAAGAAAGGTTTGGCGCCCGCCAAGTCTTCCATCAGTAAGTGGATTCGTCAGGCCATTGTTGGGGCCTATTCTGCTAAGGGGAGGAATCCCCCTTTTCGTGTTACTGCTCATTCTACTCGTGCGGTTGGGGCTTCCTGGGCTTTCCAGCACCAGGCCTCCTGTTGAGCAAATTTGTAAGGCTGCTACTTGGTCTTCTGTTCACACCTTTTCCAAGTTTTACAAGGTTGATGTTCGGGGCCTCAGCGGATGCTGTTTTTGGCCGCAAAGTTCTGCAGGCTCCAGTGGTTTAAGTTGTGCCTTGTTGCCTTGTTTTGGATCCCTGCCCTTTATGGACACTGCTATTGGATGTCCCACAGGTTATGAATATCTTGAAGCGGGGTGTGTGACATACTTAGAATAATACCATTTTGTGAATACTCACCTTGTAAAATGGGTATTATAAGTGTGTCACACACCCCGCTTCACCCCGCCCTTTTTTATTCTGGATCCTTCATATTGTGAACTTTGCGTTGTTATGACTTATATTTGGCTCTTCCTGGTCCCTTTTCTTACTGCTTTCTTTATACTGGGTAATGAGTGGGAGGTCCCAGGTATTTATGGACCGGGAGGGGCTTTCTTTTTCCTATCATCTCTGCAAGTTCGCCCTCTACAGGTCAGTATTACCCACAGGTTATGAATATCTTGAAGCGGGGTGTGTGACATACTTATAATACCCATTTTACAAGGTGAGTATTCACAAAATGGTATTTTTACAAGGTTGATGTTAGGGCCTCAGCTGACGCCGTGTTTGGCCGCAAGGTTTTGCAGGCGGCAGTAGTTTAAACTGCTTGCTGTTGCCTTCTGTTGGGGATCCCACCCTTCTTTACGGACACTGCTATTGGATGTCCCACATGTTATTACTATGTCTGGAGCAGGACGTGCTGTATGCTTAGAATAATACAACTCTGTGAAGTACTCACCTGTAGAGTTGATATTATATGCATACAGTACGTCCTGTTTCACCTTGTTCTGGATCCCCTGTTGGTGATTGTTATCTTTGGTATTATTGCCAGTTTTGGGTGGTTGTTTTCTCCTGGCCTCTCTTTCTCACTGCTTTTCAATGCTGGGGATTTGTGGGAGGTCCCTCGGTATATGTAGGGCCGGGAGGAGCTTGTTTTCTACATGTCTGCAGTGCACGGCGGCGGAGGATTACCCACATGTTATTACTATGTCTGGAGCAGGACGTGCTGTATGCATATAATATCAACTCTACAGGTGAGTACTTCAGAGTTGTATTTTTCCCTGCTTTCCTATTGGGGGCATGGCCTATCGGAGATGCGTTCCGCATCGTCCGCACAGGCGCCATCTTGCCTTCCTCCTGGAGTGTCTGCTGGCCCCATAACGTGGTCTGTGAGTTCCCTTGCGGGCTTTATTTTTTGTTATTCCTTCATCACTGTTGTGTGCTTATGGGTGCTCCCTTATTATATCTTTCAGACGGGAAAACGCTGTATTAAAGAGGTTTCTCCCGGTCCTGGCCCCTCTATTAGCTTTCTATAAGTTTATTAGTAATTTATACTAATAATTTATACTAGTAATTTATACTAATTTGTTAAATCATCCTACTTCCCTGCGGACACTTGGGGCATCCCGGGTTGCTTGTACGGTGTAATTCCTATTGGCCAGTTGTGCCACCTTAATCACCACATGGAGGCTTCACAGGATATTGTGCTCGAGGTCCCCTCGGGACAAGCCTGGCTGTGTGTAGTGTGTGTGGCATCCCCTGTGAGTGATGTGCGGGTCTGTGTACCCTGCGCCCAGCAGGCGTTTGCGCTGCATTCTGGGCTATCTGTGACTGGGCCTGCGCCCACTATGCCCTCACCCACTCCCCCTCACCTGAATATTACTCCCAGTGAGCTAAATACTAGTTGGGAGTCTCAGCCTGATGTGTCTTCAAGGTTGGCTAACATTGAGAGGCTGATTGCTAGCACGGCGGCCCGTAAAGCCCCGGCTAAAAGGCGGCATGTGGTGCCAGGTGCGTCTGCCTTTCCTATGGAGACGGAGAACTTTCTTGATTTGTCTGACTATACCCCACTTGAGGAGGGGGAATTGTTCCCTGACTCAGAGTTATCTGATGATTAGCATTTCAGTGGTGCTGGCTTTGGCACTGACCATTGCGATGCTGATGATACCAATAGAATGTTAACTCAGATTCTTGATGTGCTTTCTATCTCCCTTCCTGCTGCACTCCCAAGTTGCAGGGGGAACTTTTCAGTACTGCTAAACCAGAACGGGCCCATTTTCAATAATCTTGTCCTCAAAGAATGGGAGCGTCCCGTTCGGCTCCCGGGAATCCCCAAGGGCTGGGATAAAAGGCACCCTTTTCCCGCTGATGTGGTTAAATGTTGGTCAACCCCTCCAGAAGTGGATGCACCAGTATTGGGGTTGTCCAACACTTCTGTTGTCCATTCCCCTGATTCCACTACTCTCAAGGATAGTGAGGACCGGCGCATTGATCAGCTGGCTTCCCATGCCTTTGCCTGTGTGGGGTCTGCCTTGCGCCCTGTCTGTGCTTCTGCTATTACTGCTGTTGCTATCAGGTCTCTCCTCAAGGGTCTGTTGGAAGGCGCTCCTGATGATACTGCTAGTGCCGAGCTCATGGCCCTGTCACAGTGTGAAATGTTCATTGCATATGTCCTTTCTGCTTTAGATGACACCATTAGGATGTGTAGTAGAACCTCTGCATTGGTGGTTGCTATACGCTGCTCTGTTTGGCTGCGCCAGTGGGCAGCTGATGACGCTGCTAAGAAGGCCCTCACGGGACTCCCCTTTAAGGAGCTGCGCTTATTTGGTGATCGCTTGGACCTGTTTGCCAAGGGGGGTAAGTTGCCTCAACGTAAGAAGCAGTTGCGGCCTGTTTGGGGGGCCTTTGTCCCCTCCTACCGAGGGTCCAGGCCCGGGAGAGGGGTCTCCTTTGCTGGCCCTAGGGTTGACTTCTGGGGCAGGGGCAGAGGTCTTGCCCGCTCCGAATCTTCCTGGGGGTCCAAGCCCAAATCTGTTGCCAAGCCTCCTCAGCCATGAAGGGGCGCCCTCACCCATCCGGGTGAGGGAACGGCTTCGGCACTTCGCTCGTGTCTGGAGACAATAGGTCTCAGACAGGTGGATTCTGGAGGTTGTGTCCTCTGGCTACAAGCTAGAGTTTGCTGCCTGGCAGCCTCCAAGATTTCTCTATTCCCTGATTCCTCTAGACCTCTTGGCAGCTCATGGACTTTTTCTAAAGGTGCAAAATCTACTGGGCTTGGGGGTCATCTGTCAGGTCTCTCCTGTGGAAAGAGGTCGGGGTTTTTATTCCAATCTGTTCACAGTTCCCAAAAGGGATGGGTCAGTTAGACCCATTCTGGACTTAAAGCTGCTCAACAAGTTCATCAGGACCAGGCACTTTCGCATGGAGACCCTGTGCTCCGCGATCAGTTTGTTGCGCCCGGGAGACTTCATGACCTCCATAGACATCAAGGATGCTTACCTTCGTGTTCCAGTCTTCCCAGGGCATCAGAGATTCCTCAGGTTCGCCCTGGGGGACCAGCACTACCAATTTGTGGCACTGCCCTTTGGTCTAACTTCAGCCCCCTGGGTCTTCACCAAGGTGCTGGCGGATGTCATGGCTCTCCTCAGGGCTCAGGGCATTCGCATTCTTCCCTATCTGGACAACCTTCTCATCACTTCTTAGTCCTTCCAGCAGGCGGTATTGGATACCCAGCAGGTGGTGACGGTTCTGGAGTCATTTGGCTGGGTGATCAATCACCCCAAATCTTCCCTATCCCCATCTCGGGTGACTTCCTTCCTGGGCATGAATCTGGATATTGTTCAGGCCAGGATCTTTCTTCCTCAACAGAAGGTGGACTCTCTGCAAGCTCTGGTTCACTCCCTGCTGTCATGCCCTCAACCCTCCATCCGGCAGGGGATGCAGCTAGTGGGGCAGATGGTGTCCTGCTTCGAGGCAGTTCCATATGCACAGTTTCACATGAGACCTCTTCAACTCCATCTCCTCTCAGTCTGGGACAAGAGTCCCCTGTCTCTGGATCAGCCTTTCGTTCTGTCCCCTCTGGTCCGGTGGTCCCTCTTGTGGTGGCTGGACTCGAGGAACCTGTTGGGGGGCAGATCCTTTCTGGCCCCCTGTTAGGAGACGGTCACCACTGATGCCAGTCAGGTTGGGGGGGCTTCTGGAAAATCCTACAATTACATGGGCTGTGGGGCCCTCAGGAGGCCCATGCCCCCATCAACGTCCTGGAACTGAGGGCGGTTCGGTTGGTACTGGCCCAGTTGACTCCTCACCTTCAGGGCCGGCCGGTCCAAGTTCGCTCAGACAACTAGACGGCGGTTGCCTACATCAATCATCAGGGAGGGACTCTGAGCAAGAGTGCCCTCAAGGAGGTGTCCATGATTCTGTCCTGGGTTGAGGGCAATGTTCCTTGCATCTCAGCAGTGTACATTCCGGGGGTGGAGAATTTGGAGGCGGACTCCCTGAGCAGGGGGACCTCTCGTCTGGGGGAATGGTCTCTCAGCAGCAAGGTCTTCCTGTCCTTATGTCACCATTGGGGGGGTACTGGATGTGGATTTGTTTGCGTCCTGCCACAATCACAAGCTTCCAGTCTTTGTCTCTCTGTCCCAGGATCCCCTGGCCCTTGCCGTGGATGCTCTGACTCTATCCTGGCAGGGGTTCCATCTCCTGTATCTTTTTCCTCCATTCCCCTTGCTGGGCAGGGTTCTGCGCAAGCTGGCTCAGGAAAGGGTGCCAGCAATCCTGGTAGCCCTTCGGTGGCCAAGACAGGTGTGGTTTGCAGATATCGTTCAGCTGGCAGTAGATCAGTACGCTCTGCTCCTGGTCCCGGACCTTCTCACTCAAGGGCAGCTTTGCCATCCCAATTTACAAACGCTGGCTTTGACGGCCTGGCTGCTGAAACCTCCATCTTAAGGGATGAGGGGCTTTCTGAGTCTGTGGTTAACACACTAATCAGGGCTAGGAAGAAATCCTCTTCTACCATCTACATTGGTGGGCCTACATTGACTGGTGTGAGTCTAGGGGCCTTCCTTGTCGGGTGTTTTCCATTCCTAGAATTCTGGAGTTCCTCCACCATGGTTTGGATCTGGGACTTCAGCTCAGCACGCTCAAGGGTCACGTTTCTGCCTTGGCTGTTTTCTTCCAGAGATCTTTCGCTCAACATCCTCTGGTCAAGACTTTTTTCCAGGGGTTGCTCATGTGCGTCCCCCTCGCAAACCTCTGTTGCCAGTTTGGGACTTGAATTTGGTTTTGTCTGCCCTTCAGGGCCCTCCTTTTGAGCCTGTGCATGAGGCTGCTCTATTCTTACTCTTAAAGTCAGGCGTGTTTTGGAGTTGGCGGCCCTTTCTATTCAAGCCCCCTACATTGAGAGACACCAGGACAAGGTAGTTTTCAGATTTAAACCTGATTTCTTGCCTAAGGTCGTCTCTGCCTTCCATCTCAATCAGGACATTGTGCTTCCTTCTTTGTGCCCTAATCCTGGTAATTCCAAGGAGAGGGCCTAGCATTCCCTGGATGTGGTCAGGAATTTAAAGTTCTACTTGGTGGCTACTGCGCCCTTTAGATAGACTGATGCCTTGTTTGTGGTCCCTTCGGGTCCCAAGAAGGGTCTGGCCCCTGCTAAGTCTACTATTAGCAAATGGATTTGTTAGGCTATTTTTAGGGCCTATTCTGCTAGGGGGAAGCTGCTACTTGGTCTTCTGTTCATACATTTTCCAAGTTTTACAAGGTTGATGTTCGGGCCTCAGTGGATGCTGTTTTTGGCCGCAAGGTTCTGCAGACGGCAGTGGTGTGAACTGCGTGTTGTTGCTTTTGGGATCCCACCCTGTTTAAGGACACTGCTATTGGATGTCCCATCTGTTATTATTCATTATCTAGAGCAGGACGTGCTGCTTACTATTACAATTCTGTGGTTACTCACCTTGTAGAATTGGTATTATAAGTATGCAGCACTTCCTGCTCCACCCCACCCTGTTGCATTATCTTGGATCCTCTGTATGGTGATTGTTATCCTTGTTAACGTTGTTTATTATCATTGGCTTCTCCTGGTTCTCCTTACTGCTTTTCTATACTGGGGAATTTGTAAGAGGTCTCTGGTATTTTTGCCATTTGCCATCTCTGCAGTCTAGTGCCCTCTGGCGGAGGTAATCCCATCTATGAATCCTTATCTTGAGCAGGACGTGCTGCATACTTGGAATACCAATTCTACAAGGTGAGTAATCACAGAATTGTATTTTCTCTTTCCTTTGGTCGCCGGCCCAGATCTCTTCTGCACGTTTTCGGGCTTGGGTATCAGTTCGGGATACCCCCGGACGAGGAATTTATCAAACATTTGTTGAAGTTGATGAGTGCGTGTTACTGAAAATTAATCCTAAGTACCCTTAGGAATTGAGAAATGGGGAGGCTGTTCACCAGTGGTCTAGGATGTGCGCTGTCATATCTCAGTAATGTGTTCCTGTCCGTAGGTTTGGTGTAGAGGCCAGTAGTAATTGACCCATCAGGGCCTTTGTCAAAAGCTACATCCAAAAAGGTCACGTGTGTGGCATAGACCTCTGGGTTGAATGTGATGGTGGGAATGACTGAGTTGATGTGTTATGAACTTATCAAAATCATGTCTGTCCCCATGCCAAACGGTGACCACATCTATATATCGGCCCCAGTATCTTACATGCTCAGAATATAATGGTGAGGGATAGATATATCTTCTAGGAGGCCAACGAATAGATTCGAGAAGGCTGGGGCTATGGCACTGCCCATGGCTGTGCCAAGGATCTGTTTGTAGGATACATTTTCGAACCGAAAGCAATTATGTAGCAAAATTTCAAGTCCTGTGGAAAGGTACTTTGATGGTATTTCTGGGGGTTCCCGTGCCAGGAAGTGTTTTACCGCCTTCACTCCCTGATCATTAGGTATATTTGTGTACAGGGAGGAAATGTCCATGGTGGCCAAAAGGTCATCCTTTTCTATCCGCACTTGTCTGAACTTCTCATGGAAGTCCCCAGTATCTTTCAAGTAAGATGGTAGTCGTCGTACGTATGCCTGTAGATCCAACCATTGCGCCAGCGGTTGGGTGGCGGAATCTGTGCCCGCTACTATAGGTCGGAATTTAAGTGGCTTACATCCCTTATGGACCTTAGGTAGGCCATAGATCACCGGTGTGTTGGGGTGTTCAATCTGGATATATTTGGCTGTGTTTTCACTCAGCCATCCATTCGTGATTCCAAGAGAAACATATTGTTGTACAGCATTCTGAATCCCC
This sequence comes from Gastrophryne carolinensis, assembly GCA_027917425.1. Classification (NCBI taxonomy): domain Eukaryota; kingdom Metazoa; phylum Chordata; class Amphibia; order Anura; family Microhylidae; genus Gastrophryne; species Gastrophryne carolinensis. Next base: position 256,817,850 of record CM051235.1, read on the forward strand.
CACACAGGATTGTTTGAGATTTTTTCATAACTCACAGGGTCCATGAGCATCTGTAGGATGCTTTCACTATACTCTATATAATCCATCACCACTATAGCTCCACCCTTATCGGCGGGCTTGATGATAATAGTGGTATCTTGTTTCAAGGTGGACAAAGCAGTGAGTTCACCTCTAGTGAGGTTCGAATGATATTTCTTGGTCTTCATGGTGCGTATGGTCTCTGCCTGAACCGTGGTGACGTGCGCACCAGCATTAATAAACACAACAACGGCGAGACCTTAGACTATGACAAACCCCTGGCTGTACACTTTGTGACACATAATCATCAGACCCATGAACTTCGTAATATGGTGATCAAACAGAGACAACGCTGAGGAGGGGATCGCCATCTCAGACTACTCCCAAAGAGAGACCTATTGGATACATAAACTTGACACCGTTCAACCTAGGGGTCTCAATACCACTTTTGGTTTAATTTGCTGTCTACCATGACGCTGAAGTGATTTGTAGTGTCTTTCCATAGAAATGCTGTACTACTTTGTACCTTATCCCTCTTTTGAAATTTGCTCTCCCCCATTCCTGTCCTCTCTCAATATTCCTGTTAGACCAATATAGCCCCCTGTCCAAATATCCCCGTTCTCCCAATTGTCCTTCTTTGTCCCTTCTCTGTTGTCCCTCTTGTGACAACAGACTTCTCTGTCTACACCCTTTCCCTGCCCTTCCCAACTTCACCTCTTATCCCTCTTTTGAATTGTATCCCTCTTTCACCTCTTATCCCTCTTTTGAACCTGGACCCTCCTGGATATTTTTGTCTCTCTCCCCCTGCTTCCCCCCTCTCCCCCCATCATCCCATTCACTCTCTTCCCTTCCCCAATTGCTCTCCCACCTCTCATCCCTCTTTTGAACCCTGCCCCTCCATCTATAGACATCCTGGTCTTTCTCTCCTTCCCCCTTATTCCAAGTATGTCGCACACCCCGCTTCCACTATTCATGACATATGGGTTATGGTCCAGTAGAAGGCGAACGTCTGCAGAAATGTAAGCAAAAAAGAAGCCCCTCCCGGTCCATAAATACCTGGGACCGCCCACACATTCCCAGTTCCTTCTCTGCAGGATGGCGAGCAAGTCAGATTTGACATAAGATGTATGCTGCTCTTCCTTGCAGGTAAACCGGGTTTACACACGGCCATGTTGTGCTCTATTTCTGCCTGGACCTTTACGCTTTAAGCCCATTTCTAGCCTCCCAGCCTTGGCTGCAGGTCTGGGTGATGGTAGCCTTCACCTTAATAGGTGTTTAGGGAGCCATGCTCCCCCGTGAGACCCCATACAAAGGGGTAGGTGGGATCCGGGTTGGTGATCCCGGTTTGGGATGCCCTGTCCCCATCTTATTCCCTTACACCTTATGGTGAGGGATTCTCCTCCTTCCGGGTGCCCTCTGTTGCCCTCCAGCGTGGGGGGGGGAGGAGATGGCATTGTTCTTCTATCTGTCACTTTTGATATGTGTGTGTGTGCTTGTGTGCTTGATTCACGTTTGCGCTTTGCGCTCTGCCTACAGTCTGGGGAGCTTCTTCCCCTCTGATTCTGTGAGGGGGCGGGGCCGGGCGCTCGCGCGTTGCCGTGGCCCGCCCCTTCTGTTTTTTGGCGCCATTGAGGGCTCATCCCATTGCTGGGAACTGCATTACTGGATTCGGAGGGAAGGGGCCGGGCGCGGCGCGCGATCCGCGCTGGCCTGCCCCTTCTTCTCCCTGGCTCTCTCTCTCAGGCGCTGCTGGCTGAATAGGACGCCATTTCCTGCGGTGTGTGAGTGCCCTGCTGGGCTCCCCCCTCTTCTTACTATGCTTGGCCAATATGCCCCAGTCGCCGCTTGGGGCAGCGCTGGCCTCTCTGCTATTGTGTTCTTATGACATGTATTTATTATGCAGTTGCTGTGTGTGTGCATGTGCTTATGGCCCATATCTTGTGTCTTTCAGGAGGACTCCCTGTGACTTGCTTAAAAGGGGGTTCTCCCGGTCCTAGGGTCCCTAGCTGTAATTTGGGGCACTTGTAAATCCTCCCACTCGGGACGTAAAGGGGCATCCCGGGTTGCTTACCAGCATAATTCCCTCTGGTCATTGCGACTACCTTAAAAATCACCATATGGAGGCTCCACAGGATACCGGGCTCGGGCTCCCTTCGGGACAATCCCGGCTATGTGTGGGTTGTGGGGTACCCCTTACGGGGGAGAATGTACTAATTTGCATACCATGTGCGCAACAGGCCATAAAGCGGCAGTCGGGATCCCAGGCGTCTGGGTCCGTGCCTCCCGCCTCATCTCCTACCCCACCCCGTATCATCCGTACCCCAAGTGACACCGTCATTAGTGGGGAGTCGCACTCCGGTGTATGTGCTAGGCTGGCCAACCTCGAGAAAATTATTTCTTGCTAAGAAAAGGAATCTGTCACCGGCTACGCCGGTAATTGATTTTGATGATTATGACTCCCCTGACTGGGCTGATTTTTCCCCACTCGAGGAGGGGGAATTGTTTGAGGAATCTGAGACTGAGGAACTGCAGTTCTTTGAGTCTGATGCCGGGCAGGCGCTGGGGGATGCTGTGGATACTCCCAGGATCCTGACCCATCTATCGGAGGTTCTGGGTATTTCCCCACCAGCGGAGGCCCCTCCGAAGAAGGGGGAATTCTTTTGGGTTCTCTAAGCCCCGCTTGGAGTTTCCAAATCGGGATCATTTTGACAGCATGATTCTTAAAGAATGGGAGAAGCCGAGCCTTCATGGTGTTCCTCAGGGATGGGATAGGAAGTATCCCTTTCCGGTGGATGCGGTGAAGCGCTGGTCTTCCCCTCCCGAGGTTGATGCACCCATCTTAGGATTGTCCAACACCTCCATTGTACCTACTCCTGACGCCACTACCCTTAAGGATGGCGAGGACAAGCGCATTGATCAGATGGCTTGCCATGCCTTTACCAGTGTCAACCCGGACAGCGTTGAATTCACAGCCCTTAAGAGGTGTGAATTGTTCATGAATTTTGTTTTGTTGGCTATGGACGACACTATTACCATGTGTAGTAGAACTTCGGCTCTGTTGGTGGCCATGTGCCTGTCGGTCTGGCTGCGCCAGTGGGTGGCTGACATTGCGGCCAAGAAGTCGCTTACAGCTCTGCCCTTCCTGGGAACGCGGCTGTTTGGAGACAAATTGGATTCTGTGGCGAAAGGTGGAAGGCTACTCAGCGTAAGAAGCAGCGTCGCTCCTTTCGGGGGACAAGCTTCTTCAATCCTCCTCTTCACGGAACAGAGGCAGAGGACGTGCCCGTTCAGCCTCTACCAGGGGTCCCTAGCCCGCTGCCAAGCCAGCTCAGCAATGGGTGGGGGGGGGGGCGGCTCTTCTTCCAGGTCTGGGCCCAGGAGGTTACGGACAAGTGGATATTGGAAGTGGTCTCATCTGGGTACAAACTGGAGTTCGAGTACCGGCCTCCTCCCAGATTCCTAAGGTCTCGGGTGCCTTCGGATCCTCGGGTGGCGCAGGGGCTCCTGTCGGCTGTAAAGAACCTCCTGGACATGGCGGTCATATGCCCGGTGCCTCTTTCAGAGAGAGGCCGGGCTATTATTCCAACCTTTTCATGGTTCCCAAAAGGGATGGCTCCATAAGACCCATTCTGGATTTGAAGCTTCTCAACAGGTTTATCAGAACCAAGAGGTTCCGCATGGAGACTCTGTGCTCGGCCATCGGTTCCCTTCGTCAGGGGGATTTCATGACGCCCATAGACATCAAGGAAAGCTTAGCTTCATGTACCAATTTTCCCAGCACACCAGAGATTTCTCAGGTTTGTGATCGGAGATCAGCATTTTCAGTTTGTGGCCCTCCTGTTCGGGCTGACCTCGGCACCGAGGGTGTTTACCAAGGTTCTGGCGGGCATTATGGCCCTGCTCAGAGCCCAGGGCTTTTTCGCATTGTGCCATATCTGGACGACCTGCTCATTACAGCTTCTTCCCTCTGCCAGGCGGAGCTGGACACCAGGACGGTGGTGACGACGCTGGAGAGGTTCGGATGGGTGATCAACCACCCCAAGTCTTCTCTCTCCCCATCAAGGGAGATTTCCTTTCTGGGCATGAATCTGGATACCAGTCAGGCTAGAGTGTTCCTACCTCAGCCAAAGGTGCAGAGGGTTCAGGATCTGATACGTGTTCTCCTGACCAAGCCTCGCCCTTCTATCTGGCTAGGGATGACTCTGGTAGGTTTGATGGTGGCTTCCTTCGAGGCAGTCCCCTTTGATCAGTTCCACATGAGGTCGCTACAACTCCATCTATTGCTGAAATGGGACATATGTCCACAGTCCTTGGATCAGTCCTTTCTGATGTCTCCCAGGGTTCGGCAGTCCCTTCATTGGTGGCTGGAACCAAGCAATCTGATGAGGGGCAGATCTTGCCTGGCCCCTTGTTGGGAGACGGTTACCACGGATGCCAGCCTGTCGGGCTGGGGAGGTTTCTGGAAGGATCATCAGTTCCAGGGGTTGTGGGGTCCTCAGGAGGCTCACACTCCCATCAATGTCTTGGAGCTCAGAGCTATCCGCTTGGTTCTGTCACGTCTTGACACTTCACCTACGGGGTTTACCCGTTCAGGTTCGATCAGACAATCGAACTGCAGTAGCTTACATCAATCACCAAGGAGGGACTTGCAGCAGGAGTGCCCTCAGGGAAGTCTCTTTGATTCTGACATGGGCGGAGAGCAATGTTCCTTGCATTTCGGCAGTATACATTCCGGGAGTGGAGAACACGGAGGCGGACTCCCTGAGCAGGGGATTCTCTCGTCGAGGGGAATGGTCTCTCAACCACAGGGTATTTCGGGTCCTGTGTCACAAGTGGGGGACTCCGGAGGTGGATCTCTTTGCCTCTCAGCACAATCACAAGCTCCCAGCCTTTTGTATCTCTGTCTCAGGATCCTCTGGCCCTGGAAGTGGATGTCTTGTCCCTTGCCTGAAGGGATCTGGGGTTTCTGTACCTGTTTCCCCCCTTCTCCATGGTAGGCAAGGTAGTGCGCAAGCTGGTGGCCCCAAGGTGGCCAAGACAGGTTTGTTTCGCAGACGTCGTAGGTTTGGCGGTAGATCAGTACAGGCTGCCCCTGTTTCCGGATCTGATCTCTCAGGGTCAACTACGTTACCCCAATTTACAAACGGTTGCTTTGACGGCGTGGCTGCTGAAACCTTCTTCCTGGGGGAGGAAGGTTTGTCTGAGGTGGTTATTCAAACCTTGATTAGAGCTAGGAAGAGGTCTTCCTCTAACATTTACTATAGGACTTGGCGGTCCTATATTGCCTGGTGTGAGGCTAGGGCCTTACTTTGCAGGGTGTTATCGATTCCTAGGATTTTGGAGTTTCTACAACACTGTCTGGATCAGGGGTACCAGCTCAGTACTTTGAAGGGTCAGGTTTCTGCCCTGGCTGTCTTTTTTTCAAAGGTCTTTTGCTTTGCATCATCTGGTCAAGACTTTTTTCCAAGGGGTCACTCATTTTCGGCCCCCTAGAAAGTCTTTGGTTCCCGTTTGGGACCTAAATGTGGTTCTCTCGGCCCTCCAGGGGCCTCCCTTTGAACCGATGCAGGATGTGGCTCTTTCTGTGCTCACTCAAAAGGTTGCCTTTTTGGTGGCTATTACTCTGTTCGGTGTGTCTGAGTTGGTGGCTCTGTCTATTCAGGCCCCTTACTTTGAGAGACACCAGGACAAGGTGGTTTTTCGTTTTAAACCAGATTTCCTTCCTAAGGGGGTTTCTGCTTTCCATCTCAATCAGGATGTAGTTCTCCCTTCCTTGTGTCCTAAGCCTAGCAATGACAAGGAGAGGGTTTTGCACTCTTTGGATGTGGTTCGTTGTGTGAAGTACTATTTGGTTGCTACTTCTCCTTTTCGTAAGACAGACGCCTTGTTCGTAGTGCCTTCCGGGCCCAGAAAAGGTTTGGCGCCCGCCAAGTCTACCATTAGTAAATGGATACGCCAAGCCATTGTTGGGGCCTATTATGCTAAGGGGAGGGTTCCTTTTTTTAAGATCACTGCTCATTTTACTTGTGCTGTTGGTGCTTCCTGGGCCATTCAGCACCAGGCTTCTGTTGAACAAGTTTGTAAGGCTGCTACTTGGTCTTCCATTCATACTATTCTAAGTATACAGTACGTCCTGCTCCAGATATAATACTTACACTTGGGTTATCCTCCGCCAGATGGCTCTGTGCACTGCAGACATGCAAAAACAGGCTCCTCCCGGCCCTTCATATACCCAGGGACCTCCCACAAATCCCCAGATTTCTCTGCAGTGCTGACTGCGAAGACATGAAGTATCACTCTCTCGCAGGTGAGCAGGGCTATTACAGCCTGTGGCCCTGTTGGACTATTCCCACCCGTCGTCCTTGTGATGTGCCTCCCAGCCTGGGCTGCGCTGATCGGGTGAAGGTAGGCAGCACCATGTGTGCTTAACGGAGCCATGCTCCACCGCAGTCCCCCACCAAAGGGTAGGCGGTGTAGGCTGATGGTGAGCCTCATAGTGGATGTCCCTCCCGCATTTTTGCCCCGTGTAGAGGTGGACCCTGTGTAAAGGGTCGCCGTCCTCCTCCCTCGTTTCCCCCCCGTATTCGGGGGGAAAAGAAGGGGGGGGGTGTGTGTGTGTGTGTGTGTCGTTTGGCGGTCTCGGTGTACTCTATTGTCACGCTTATTACCATACTTTTGCCCCTGACTGGCAACTAGGTGTCAGAGCCGCGCTGCTTGCTTCTTCTATTCTGGCCGCCGCTGTTTGTTTTTGGCCTTTCTCAATTTACTATGCAATCGTGTACAGCACGTCCTGCTTTATTATCCTGCAACTTGGGCAGGAAACTAATTTTTGTACACGCCTACGGGCGTCAGAATGGTGGCGGCGTCTTTAGACTTTAAGAGTATCCACTAGCAGATGCCTTTACTGGCATATTATATGCTTGGCTTTGCAAGCCTTAACGGCTGCTTCAGAGCTTCGCGCTCTTTGGGGGAGGCGGGGACCTGGCGTGGCGCGCTCTGCGTCACGCCCAGATTAGACCCGCCCTCCGAGGTTCGGTCGGTGCCATTTTGTTGATCTTCGCGCGCGTTGGTGGTCCTTCTCCTCCCCTGGTGAGTACGTGCCCTTGCGGGTGATTTTCATCATTAGTAATTTTTTCTGCTGCGCATGGCCCTGACACCTCTTATTCCCCTTCTGTCTTTCAGACGTCAAAGACTCCGGTGGCTTCTCCCGGCCTAACATAACTCGTAGCGGGCTTACAAAACATTCTCCCACATTCCTAGCGGGCCTTTGGGACATCCAGGGTTGGCTATTGCATAAATCCCTACTGACTTATAGTGCATTGATAATCACCATATGGAGGCATCTCAGAATTTTGTGTCTGGGGTCCCTCTGGGACAAGACTGGCGGTGTATAACGTGTGGCTATCCCCGCTTTGGTGCTGACAGGGCACAGATCTGTGCACCGTCTGCCGAGCGAGTACTGGTCCTGCAACCAGGATCGCCAGGGGCTGCTCCTCGCCCTAACACTCCTATTCCCCCAGGCTTAAATCTCGCTTCTGCTGAGTCCCACGAGTGGGGAGTTGCAGCCGGCTGCGTCTTCTCTTCCAGACTGCCTACGACTGACCAGATTATTACGGGGTCGACAAAACGCTCGGGCCCTGGTAAGAAGCGGTCCTCGACGCCCCCTGTTTCTGCCTCCGATAAGGGATCGGAGGAGTTCACTACTCCGCGTGCCTGCACCCCTTCTGATGAAGGAGGGCTGTTCTCTGACTCGGGCTCATCTGATGAGAAGCCGAGGAGTCATGACGATTCTGACCATAAAGACTGGAACCAGTTTGACACCATTGGATTGTTGATTAGGGTCTTTAAGGCCCTGTCTATCTCTCTCCCTAACGCGGCTCCCAAGCCGAGAGGGGAGCGTTTCCATACAGCGACACCGTGCTTGGAATTCCTAGAGCAGGCTCACTTCCATGCTCTTGTACTCGAGGAATGGGAACACCCTGGTAAACTTCCAGGGGCCCCAGGGGACTGGGATTGGAAATACCCTTTTCCCCCTGAGATGGCTGATTGTTAGTCATCGCCCCCTGTGGTAGATGCACCGATCATTGGGGTTCCTAACCCCCCTTTTTTGCAGCTCCTGCTTACAGTACCCTTCGGGATGCCGAGAACCGGCGCATGGATAAGCTGGCTTCACACGCCTTTTCTTGTGCAGGAACGGCGCTGCGGCCGGTCTGTGCCGCGGCCATCACTGCAGTGGCCGCCAGAACCCTCATCGGACAGATGCTTGAGCATCACGCTGATGATCTTCCCTGGGAGGTGTTTAATGCACTCTCCAGTTGTGATGTATTTGTAAGATTTATCCTTTTAGCTATGGATGACACCATTAGTATGTGTGCAAGGACTTCCGCCCTTGTGGTGGCTATGCGTCACTTGGTCTGGCTGCGAGAGTGGGGTGCTGACTATGCTGCTAAAAGGACTCTTACCAGGTTCCCCTTTAGAGGGCAACACCTGTTTGGGGCCCGTCTGGACCTGTTTGGAAAAAAGGGCAAATCACCCCGGCGCAGGCGCCCATCTCGGCCCCCTCGGGACAGGGACACCCCTCCCCCTCCATACCATAGCGTTAAGGACCAGGGGTGTCCTCCCGGAGTCTTAGTGCAGACCCCTGCCCCACGAGCAACAGACAACGCTTTGGGCCCTCTGGCGGGGCTAAACCTAAATCTTCCACCAAATCCCCTCAAGCATGATGGGGCACCCTCGCCCGCCTGGGTGGGGGAATGACTGCAGCACCTTGCTCTTATCAGGAGGCATTTTGCCTCTTTCTGGTGGATACAGGAGGTAGTTTCCTCCTGATACAGGATAAAGTTTCCTGCGCGGCCTCCCCCATGATTGTCAGGGTACTCCTGGTCCCTGCCTCTGTTCGGGTGCTGGTGCAGGCCATGCACGACCTGCGGGGTCTGGACGTCGCTTGCAGTTTGCCCTTATCAGGCAGAGGCAGGTGCCGCTACACCAGCCCCTTCACATTCTCCCAAAAGGATGAGTCAGTCTGCCCTTTTGATTTCAAAGGTTGTCGGCAATTCTACTTTTTCAGGCAGTTTCTGCATGAAAAATCAGGGATGGGCCACCAGCGCCTTGCGCCTAGTGGGCCCTTGCCTTCTGGGGAGATCAAGGATGCTTATGCTCACTTCCCCGTGTCTTCTAGACACCGAGGCTCTTCAGGTTTGTGTTGGATGTCCAACACTGCTAACCCGTGGCCTTGTTATCTGGCCTCTCTTCTGCCTCCAGAGTGCTCACCAAGGTACTAATGGAGGCTATGTCTCTGAGACCAAGGGGCACCCGCGTGAGACCTGCCAGGTGGTCCTTTTTGCTTCCCAATCTCTGTCAGGTCGAGTTAGCTACTCGGCTGGTGGCGTCCCTTGGGAGTCATTTGGATGGGTGTTCATTCACCTCAAGTCCTCCTTGTCCTCTTGATTGGTATCTCCATTCCTAGGGATGAATCTAGATTCGGTTCAGGTGAGAATCTTCCTTCCTCAACAATAAGGTGGACAATCTGGTTGCGTGGGCTCAGTCCCTCCTTGCTGTTCCAGTCCCTTCACCAGGCAGGAATGCAGCTGGTGGGCCCGTTTGGTGACTTGCTTTGATGAAGTCCCTTATACTCCTCTACCTGGAGCTTTTCTGCAACTTCTATTCTTAATACTGGACTGGGCCCTGGCATCCCTGGAGCGGGATCATGTGTGCCTTCCCCCTTGGTTAGGAGTCCCTCTTGGAGTGGATTCACTCTAGGAACCTGTCTGGGGACAGTTCCCTTCTTGCCCTTCCTAGAGACGATCACCGTGGATGCCAACCTATCAGGTTGATGGGGAGGTTTTCTTCTGTAACCCCATGCGGGTGTGGGGAAGGTGGGGCCTTTTAGGAGGTCCTTGCACCTATTAGTATTGAAACGGTGAGTTTTCAGGCTGACGCTATCTCGCTTGACTTATCCTCTTCCCGGCCTGCCTGTTGGGCGGCGCTCGGTCTGTCTGACGACTGTGGCCTACCTTAATCATCTCTGTGGGACCTGGAGCAGGATGGTCCCCCAGGAAGGTATATGTTCCTGATCTGGGTGGAGGATAATGTTGCCTGCATATCATTGGTATTCGCTCCGGTGGAGGTCCCTCTGCGACAGGATGTGCTAATTCTTGGGTCACTATGAAGTTCAACCAGTGTGGATCTGTTTGGTGCCCCGTCACTATTTCAAGCTCTTGCCACTCGTTTCCCTGTCCCTGGCTCCTCTGGCCGTTGTCATGGGGATTTAGTAATTTTATGACGGGACATTCTGCCCTGCATGTCTTGTCTCCCTTCCCCCTGCTAGGCGGTGTTCTGTGCAGAATCGCTCTGGTAGAGGGACCATTGATATTGGTGGCCCCTGGGTGGCCTAGTGGAGTTTGGATTCGCAGACGTGATACCTAGGGTAGTAGTTCTGTACGTTCTGCTAGGGGTGCCGCCCTGTTTCGCTCAGGGCCTCCTTTACGTCACTCCAATTCTACAGTCTCTGGCCTAGCTGGCCTGACTGCTGGTTCTTCCGTCCTTATGGAGACAGGCTTCTCTCCTCTGTGTTTGTGACTAGTGGAAGTCTAAGAGCAGGGCTCTTCTTCTTCTTCCATTCTTATGAGGTATGGCTTACCCATATGGATAGGTGTTAGTCTAGGTCTCTTCCCTGTTGGGCGTTCTCTGTCCCCAGGGCTCTAGAGTTATTACAACATGGCTTGGAGTTTGCTCCCCAACTCGGTACTCTGAAGGGTCAGGTTCTGCCCTGTCCGCCTTCCTGCAGAAGTCGTTTGCTTATTTTCCTCGGCTAAGCTTTCTTTCGGGGGTTGCTCATTGCGTTCCCCACTTAATTCTATGGTCCCTGTTGGGATTTGAATTTTTTATTCCGTTTGCCTTGTGGGACGTTCCTTTCGGACCGATTCAGGATGCTGTCTTTTATCTTCAACGTTGTCCCTTGGGTCTGCTGGCTCAGTCAGACGTGTGTCTGAGCGGGTGGCTCTGTTTCGCTAGCCCTCGTTCCTTGATATGCACCAGTATAGGGTGGTGCTCTGCCTAAGACATTGCCTTTCTTCTGTGCCTTATTCCTAGTAACTCTTAGGCAAGGGGATTTATTTTCCCTCATCAGGTGCTGGAATTTTTTTCCTGGATTGTTTCTGGTCCCTTAGGGGGACTGATGCCCCTTGGGGTTTGTGGGCGCCTACCTCTGTATTTGCCTGATCTCGTCTGCTTCCAGGGGTTAAGCGGCCCCTGGCCTAGCCTTTACTTGGATGGTTTTCCCTTCTGGTCCTAGGGAAGATTTGGCTTCTTCCTGGACTATTGTTAGCGTTTGATCCTGTCAGGCTGTTACTCAGGTCTATTCCTTGAGGTGATGAGTTTCTCTCACTTTATTCTGATTATACTGCTGACTCTGTATCCTTGGGCCTTTCACCACCAGGTTTTGTTGTACAAGTTTGCTAAACTGCTACTTGGTTTTTGGTTCATACCCTTTCAAGGGTTTTTATGATGTTGACGTTGGAGCCTTTGCTTATGTCGCCTTCGGTGGCTAGGTTGCAGGTGACAGTGTCTCTACTGTCTGCTGTGCCTTTTTTGTTGGGGATCCCACCCTACTTTATGGACACTGCTATTGGATGTCCCAAGTGTAAGTATTATGTCTGGAGCAGGACGTACTGTATACTTAGAATAATACAATTCTGTGAAATACTCACCTGTAGATTGGTGGTGATTGTTGTTATTGTTATCATTACCAGTTGTTTTTGGTGGTTTGATTCTCCCGGCTTCTGGTTCACTGCTTTTCAATGCTGGGGATTTGTGGGAGGTCCCTGGGTATATGAAGGGCCGGGAGGAGCCTGTTTTTGCATGTCTGCAGTGCACAGCGCCATCTGGCGGAGGATAACCCAAGTGTAAGTATTATATCTGGAGCAGGACGTACTGTATACGTATAATACCAATTCTACAGGTGAGTATTTCACAGAATTGTATTTTTTCAAAGGTTGATATGCGGGCCTCAGCGGATGCTGTTTTTGGCCGCAAGATTCTGCAAGCTGCAGTGGTTTAAATTGGTGCATTTTTTTGCTGTATTTGGATCCCCACCCATGACGGACACATGCTATTGGATGTCCCATATGTCATGAATAGTGGAAGCGGGGTGTGTGACATACTTGGAATAATACCATTTTGTGATTACTCACCTGTAAAATGGGTATTATAAGTATGTCACACACCCCGCTTCATCCCGCCCTTTGGTATTCTGGATCCTTTATATGGTGAACCTTTTATGGTTAAGAATGTTTTATTAGTTCTTCCTGGTCCCCTCACTGTTGTCATATACTGGGGAATGTGTGGGAGGTCCCAGGTATTTATGGACCGGGAGGGGCTTCTTTTTTGCTTTCATCTCTGCAGAAGTTCGCCCTCTGCTGGACCATAACCCATATGTCATGAATAGTGAAAGCGGGGTGTGTGACATACTTATAACCCATTTTACAGGTGAGTAATCACAAAATGGTATTTTTCTTTCTTCCCTATCTACTTCCTCGTCCTGATCAGGATGACCTTTACTTTTATCTCACTCTCCTCCTTCTTACGTGTCCCCCATTCCTCTTGCCCTCTTTCCTTTTTCCCTATCTGCTTTTTCGTCCTGACTAGGACAACCTTGTCCCTCTTACTTATTTATTTCACTCCCCTCCCTCCCTCTTACTTATTTATTTCACTCCCCTCCCTCTTCTTACATTGTTCTCCATTCCTCTTTCCCTGCTATCCCACTTGTTGTCCCCCCCCCTCCCTTCCCCCTCTCTTGCCCCTACATTCCCCATTATGCTGTCCCTACTCTTGGGCCCCTTTGGCTCCTGTGTCCCTTCTACTGCATAGCCCCTCTATTGTCCCTCTTACTTTTGTAATGATCCGCGGTCGCCCTGATTCGTTAACAATGTGATTCATGTATAACTATTGTCTAACTACACTTTGCACCTGTGAGCCGTTAATGGGCTCACACCGCCACTGACGCGCGCTGACAGGCCCATGGAGCGGTCTCCAGCACGCAACAGCTCCCTCACTCGGAGCTTGTGGTGCCTGGACATGCGCTGCCTGTCTCACGGGCTGGTGGCAGAGACGACGGCCGCGTCATCGGTTACCGGGCAGGCTTTGCTGCCTGGCTGCCAGCGCTCTGCAGTTCTTTGACAGATGGGGAAATCGACGTCTGCGATGACGGGGCCCCCCGGGATTTGGAGCCCCGATGGGTGCAGGTGAGTAGTAACGGCCCTACTTTTTTTATTTTATTATGTAGTGCCTTATGCTTACCTATTATTTATATACGGGCCTTATATACAGAACACCCCGCTGACGTTATTATGACGTCAGGTGGGAATTTTGAAATATATATATATATATATATATATATATATATATATATATATATATTATATACCATGCACACTGGTTGACAGTCTTCCTTGATAAAGGAGGCTCCTGACCGCCGAAACATGGATGTAAGGACTGTTTCTTGCCATAATATGGACTTTACCATCTGTTCTATGTATGCTAATGGAACAAAAACTGTTTTGATGGAATATAAGTATTTACACCCACTGATTGGAGTGCCGGTCCTGTTCATTTACTCAGCAACAGGACCTTTCACGCTCTGTGTCTTCGCTGGGGTCAACCGGATGTGGACCTGTTTGCGTCCAAACACAATAACAAGCTTCCAAGGTTCGTCTCCCTCTCAAGATATCCTCTGGCCATTGCCACAGACGCTCTGGCGATTCCCTGGACGGAGTTCAAGTTCCTTTATGCATTCCCTCGGTTTTTGCTCCTGGGCAGAGTGCTGCGCAAGATAGCCCAGGAAGGGTTACCGACTATCCTGGTGGCTCCTCGCTGGCCAAGAGAGTTGGTTTGCGGACATAGTTCAGATGTCAGTAGATCGCTACATCATGCCCGACGACCCAGGGCTTCTCACACAGGGATCGCTGCGACACCCCAAATTACGGACGCTGGCTTTGACGGCCTGGCTATTGAAACCTCAATCCTGACAGAAGAGGGGCTGTCGCCCACGGTTGTGCATACCATGATTCAGGCACGGAAGAAGTCTTCTTCCATGATGTATTAGATTTTGGCACGCCTATATTGCTTGGTGCGAGTCCAAGAGTCTCCCTTGCCGCACATTTTCTATTTCTAGGATTCTGGAGTTTTTACGACACGGCTTAGACTTGGGTCTCCAGCTGAGCACCCTCAAGGGCCAGGTCTCGGCCTTAGCCATCTTCTTCCAGAGATCCATTGCCAACCATAGGTTGATCAAGACCTTTTTCCAGGGAGTCACCCATGTCCGGCCACCGCGTAAGTCAGTATTACCGGTGTGGGACTTGAATTTAGTACTGTCTGCTCTTCAGGGTCCTCCTTTCGAACCTTTGTGCGATGCTGCTTTGCCTATTTTGACTCTCAAAGTGGTCTTTTTGGTAGCGATCACCTCGGTGCGTCGCGTATCAGAGCTGGCCGCGCTTTGTATGAAGCCTCCCTATTTTGAGCGGCATAAGGATAAGGTGGTTTTTCGCTTTAAACCTAAGATTTTTTGCCTAAGGTCGTTTCTCCCTTTCACCTTTTAATGAGGAAGTTTTCTTACCTTCGTTGTGTCCAGCACCGACTAATTCCAAGGAAAGGACCCTCCATGCCTTGGATGTGGTCAGAGCAATAAAGTATTACCTGGCTGCGACTGAATCCCTCAGAAAATCAGATTTGCTCTTTGTCCTAACAGAAGGTTCTAGGAAAGGATTGCCACCGGCCAAGTCCACTCTCAGCAAGTGGATCAGACAGGTGGTGGTGCAAGCATATTCCGCCAAGGGGAATGAACCCCCTTTTTGGTTCACAGCTCATTCTACCAGAGCTATTGGTGCCTCTTGGACTTTTCAGCACCAGGCATCGGTTGATCAAGTTTGTAAGGCTGCAACTTGGTCTTCAGTTCATACCTTTACCAAGTTTTACAAGGTTGATGTTAGGGCCTCAGCTTACGCAGTTTTTGGCCGAAAGGTGCTTCAGGTGGTAGTGAAATGAACTACATGCTGTTCCGCACTGGGGATCCCGCCCAAATGGATACTGCTTTCGGATGTCCCACATGTCATCACTGGGACGACCTGGACTGGATATAGGGAAAAATACAATTCTTTGAAACTCACCTGTAGGATTGTTTTTGATTATATCCAGTCCAGGTCGTCCCACCCCGGCCTTTTGTTCTTTATCTCTTGTTGCCTGTTATGGTGATTACCATTTTTTTTTTTTATTTTATTCTTGGACTTGTATCCTTAAGTCTTGTTAGAGAGAGTACAAGCTGCTTTTACTGCTTTACTGCTTTATTACTGCTTTTTAACCACTGGAGAATGATAGAGGGACACCTGCCTTTATAGGGGGCCGGGGCTGCAGCTTTTGATCTTGCAATCGAGCGCCCCCTGGGGGCGGAATACCCACATGTCATCACTGGGATGACCTGGACAATTCTACAGGTGAGTTTCACAGAATTGTATGTATTAGTTTGGGGGGTCTCCTGGGCAAGAATGGGGGAGCTACCGATACATATGTGGTACCGTTGTAATCGGGAGAAATGGAGCTTTCACGTGCAATATGGTTTTCATTAATAAAACAAATGTTTTATTTAAAATATAAGAGACAATTGTCTAACCTAAAAGAATAATTACTTTTAGGTTTTTTTTTTTACGCAAAAATATTTAAAAAGCAGTCGAAAAATTACAAACAAACATTTCATGTTAAAGCCTAAACTCTGCATATATATAATATAATATATATTATTTTTTTTTCCTGGAAATTCCAGCAAAAATCACGGTTAAACATGGTGCAAAATGGGGGAAAAATGACCTGTCAACAGAGGGTGACAAAACTTCAAGTAGGCTGGCAATTAAAAGGATTAATAGCTCATATGCATGTTGGGTATTCTGCTCGAGGGACCTTGCGCTTTCAGATTTAGCTTGTTTTTTTTGCATATTGATATTTTAGGAAAACATGTTTTTTATTCTGCTTTTTTAAAATTCTTTTAGGGAAACCCTGTGCAACCTAAGAATTCTGCAATGGATTACTTCCAGAAAGATGAGCCCACTACAACAATCTGGGTACGCTTAGAAAGCTTAACATGTGTACTTTCAGGGAATGTATGGTTTGTGGGGGGTATACCAAATGTAAAGGGTTGTTTTGGTAGCAATAGCGCAAGGTGCGCACTTTGTCTGCGGAGCTGAAATTTTTAAGTAAAATTCCATTACGCACATGCTTTACTTTGGGGTGTTTGCCAACTCTTCCCTTGACAGTAGCTATGCATGTTGGGTACCGTTCTGTTCGGGGGATGTTGCTTTTTCAGATTTTACTTGTTTTTTGTTTGCATATAGTTTTTTTTTTTTTTTTTTTTTAGGAAAATGTGGCTTTGTTTCTTGTGGTTTCACACACAATAAGATTTTCATGACAAACTTACATTTTTTATTACAAAAAAAACACTACAAATTGCAAAAAATAGATTTTTTTTTTTTGCACATATCTCACCCAGAATTATTGAGAATACACTAAAAAAGGCCAAACAAGAGATTTCATGTTTAAGCTCAGACTCTGCTTAAAAAAAAAACAATATATAATTTTCCTGGAAAATCCCTGAAAATCCCTTTAAAAATCAAAGTTGAACATATGTAGCGCAAAATAGTGAAAGTGGTCTGGCAACAAAGGGTGACAAAAATTCTAGGAAGGCTGGCACTTAAAGGGTTAAAAAGATACTTGCTCTTTCCTAGAGGAGCTTCACCTGAATCGCCGAAAAACCATGAATTAGCCACACCTCCACTTGCGTATATTCTTGGCTTCTAAGATACTTTAACTGGATGGGTAACCCATAACCGGATGCCCAAGGGGTAATTATTTAAAGGGACCTTAAATAACCAAGTAAAAAAGGCTGCACTGTTCTAAATGCAATTTGAAGCGGAACAAAACCTGGGATTTGACCTTCTTGTGTTTTTGTTCTTTGACTCAGATTTGTTATTGCCCCCACCTCCCCGATTGCCCATAATAACTCACCTTTGCCTTACGGCAAACGGCTCTGTTTATGACAATCTGGAATGAAAGAAGCAGTGGGTGTGTTCCTGGGAGTGCACACACAACACAAAGATGGCTCTCTAGTCGCTCCACAGAAAAAGTGAGCTCTGGTGCGTAAAGGGGGGTCCACACAGGACGGCATCCTGATTTGGGATACACCAGGGGGAAGGCCAGCAACTGGCCCTGGAATCTTTAAAGCAATGCAAGGGTAATGGTGGAGAGCTAGATCTGAAGCTATACGGTATCTTTAATACAGGTCTGTATGGAATAAAAAAAAAAAAAGGCAAGGGGGGCTTACCCTAATCTCCAACTTATTCCAGCATGCCCCAGACTGGCAGTGCAGAGAGAATGGGCAGAGGGGAGAATTCTGGGAACTGTATAGGGGCAGAGGTACAGTATTTCGCTACTGTACACCTCTGCCATGATGTGTTTTTGAGTGTTCTGAATCGCCTCATTGCTGGTCATATATCTTTGTCTGTGTAAAACATTTAATGCCTTGTTTTCAGGTGATGGTGGCGGAAGCGCTGGACATTTCTAGAGAGACTTATTTTGCCATATTAATGGATCGGGCCTGCAATGGACCAGTGCTGGTTGGCAGCCCCCAGGGAGGGATGGATATTGAAGAGGTGGCTGAGAAAACACCAGAACTCATTTTTAAGGTATGCTTAAAAACTTCCTAGCTTCATGGATGCATGGAGAGAAGTCCACCCCACTAAAAGGGACTTTACTCACTATTCACATCCGCACAAGGTTTTCACGAGAATAGATCACATTTTCTTGCAGCTATCTTCCGTGCCCCACCTCTCCCGCTCCTCTATTGTCCCGATAGTATGGTCTGATCATGATTTGGTGACAGTCGTGTTGATCTCCCTGACCCAGAGATTCTCCCAGAGGTCCTGGAAGCTTTACGACCCCATGTTGTCTGATGAGGTGCTCCTAGAACACCTCCGTAAGGAGATAGAGAACTTTTTTCTCCAGAACGAGGGGTCGGTGAGCTCCGAGGCATTACTCTGGGAGGGTCATAAGGCAGTAATGCGTGGGCACTTTATTCAAGAATCAGCTAGGCGTAAAGCGTTAAATAGGAAAAAGCTCATTTCATTGCTCGACGCATACCACTCAGCCTCTTCCGCCTATAAAGAGCATCCATCTAGAGGCAATAGACTCAATCTTAATCAAGCAGGCGATCAACTTAACCTATGTTTCTCAAGCGAAGCTGAACGCCAAATTAATCGGTCTAGGTTTAAGTGGTATCGCATTAGCAACAAACCAGTGCACATCAAGACACTAGAGGGTACTCTATCTAGTGAACCAGTGAGGGTAGTATCGACATTCGGTAAACACCTGGAAGATCTATGTAAACCTAAGACTACGCTTGATGAGCGTCTTGTGGACAAGTTATTAGGACAACTTCCTCTACCTACTTTGCCGCATGAGGCTAAGGTCTTTTTAGACAAGCCGGTTGACCTCTTAGAGGTTCAGGACGCTATCAATTCCTTAAAAATTGGGAAACAGCTGGGCCCGAATGGGTATACCGCCCTCTACTATAAGAAATTCGCCCAGGTACTTTCCCCGCGCCTGGTCTTGATGTTTAACTCTCTCAGTAAGGGTGACTCCTGGAGCACAGAGGCACTCACAGCGGCTGTCTGCATGATACCCAAACCCAATGCCGATGCCACCCTCTGGTCAAACTATAGGCCCATATCCTTATTAAACATTGATGTCAAATTGCTAGCCAAAGTCCTAGCGTCGCGACTCAATAAATATATAGCATCTTTAATATCCAGAGAGCAGGCTGGATTTATTCCTCAGCGCCAAGTGGGGGACAATATTCGAAAAGTCACACTTGACATCCGAAAATCTTTTGATACAGTAGCCTGGGACTACCTACAATTTATATTGAAAAAATGGGGTCTGGTTCCCTCCTTCACTACATGGATTTCCTCGCTTTACTCTAGACCTGGTGCATTCGTTAGATACTCAGGGTATTCCTCCAAGAGGTTCACTTTGGGTAGAGGTACTAGACAGGGTTGTCCCTTTCTCCTTTACTTTTTGCTCTCGCGATCGAACCCCTGTCCAGGCTAATACAAGCTAATGCCAATATAGCGGGAATCACCATCGGGGGGTATGAGCATAAGATCTCCTTATTTGCCGACGACATCTTGATGCTCATATCTAACCCCACCACATCCCTCCCAAACCTTCTTCAAACCCTAGAAGTTTTTTCGAAGATCTCGGGCCTGCAGATTAATACCTCTAAGTCCCAAGCGCTTAACATCACCCTCCCTGAAAACCCACTATCAGCACTTAAAGCTTCATTTGACTTTTCTTGGCAAGAAAGCTGTATCAAATATCTAGGTGTCAGCCTGACAGCAGATTATGATTCCCTCTACGCTGCTAATTACCCCACTATGCTTAGGGACCTCCGCTCCCTGTTGTCCGCTTGGGCCAAGCTGCACTTTTCGTGGCACGGAAGAATAGCTGCTGTAAAATTGACATGGCTCCCCAAAATGCTTTTTTTCTTTCGGGTTCTGCCAGTTCCGATAGCAGCTGCATGTCTGAAAGGCCTCCAATCTGCTTTAAACTCATTCATCTGGGGTAAGCAGAAACCAAGGATCAACCGTACGACTATGTACAGATCCAAACAGGGAGGCCTGGGAGTCCCTAACATAGCCCGCTATTACTCCGCATGTCAGATCGCGCAATTGACGGTCATTTATGCCGGGGATGATAGACCACTATGGGTAGACATTGAGCAGGCCAGCTGTAACCCGATAGCAATCTCGAACCTACTTTGGCTACCTCCACCAGCTCTCATGGGCATTGATAACCCGATCCTCAAACATTCCCTCAAAATCTGGAAAACGAACAGGCTAAAAAGTCGGTTAGCCTCCCCCCAGTCTCCTCTACTGTCGATTTTGGGTAACCCGGAATTCCTCCCGGCCTTTCTGGAACCAGCCGTGTTTAATTGGTGGAGAATGCAAAGCCTTACGAGGATTAAAGATTTTGTTGTCCATAGAGGAATAGTTGCATTCTCAGAGCTCAAAACCCTTAGGAATATCCCGAGCAGAGAATACCTCCGCTTTTTACAAATAGCCCACTATGCATGTGGGGCATACCCCCTTGGGAAGGGAATGATAGCTATGGTTTATAAGGCGCTGTCCGAAGATGTAACGGTGCCCCTTCCAGCATACACGAATAGATGGGAAAAAGATCTAGGGATAAGTCTATCGCCGAGCGATTGGAGAATGGCATGGCGTAATTCATTCTCCTGGTTTTTGGAACACCGGTGCACAGGAGGTCAACACCAAAGTCCTACTCCGTTGGTACCTTGTCCCGGATATGATCCACAGATTTTGTCCCTCTTACCCACCGAAGTGCTTTAGAGATTGCCGGCTTCAGGGCTCCTACATCCATATATGGTGGGAATGTAGGGTGGTTCGTCACTTTTGGGCTAAGGTCTACTACCTCATAAGGAAAGCAACAGGCTTACACTTGACCCCTTCGCCCCAATTGGCCTTGCTTAATCTGAAACCCCCTGACTGTACAAGGTCACAATTTGAGCTTATAAGACATATCCTGATGGCTGCCAAACTCATTATAGCGCACTCATGGAAGAAAAGAACAATCCCTAGTGGGAGTTTGGTCCCGCGCATCAATGAAGTAATGCTTTTTGAGAAGATGGCAGCTTCGATGCTAGGAGATCTCACCCCCTTCATGTCTACATGGGAGGGCTGGATTGCTCACTTCCTTCCCAAAAACTTTGATCGTTCCCTCCTTGCATCTCAATGACGTGCTGCACTCATCTCTGTTAAGCGGAGGCTGGACACCCACCCTTATCCTCATTCCTTCCCCCTGTCCTGTTCCTGTTTGCCTATCTTTTTCACCCTAGCCCCCCCTCCTTTTACCTCCTGTCCCCCACCCCCTGGCACGTGGCTTTATCCCACGTGTACCTCATATTTTGTCTAAATTGACATTGCTGCTTACTGGTGTACAAATACTCATCCTTTTGTATGTTTTTGCATATACTATGTGAATGTACACTGATGTACCTTTCATAATCTCAATAAAAAATATTGTTTAAAAAAAAAAAACTTCCTAGGTTGTGGAGTTCAAGAAACTTTACAGGCAAGACCATAAAAGCACAGTATGATTTTAGCCAGTCTGATCTCAGAAAAGAACTGTTTGGTTGTTTTATTCACTCTGGTTATGCATCCATGTTGCTGCTTTCTGTGTGTCTGAAAAGCAGCTTTGTATCAGGGAGGGCCCTGATCTGCCTGAGCACTAAACTAACCTATCTGCCACACCATCAATGAGCCTGGCAGTAGGGAGGTACCAGCCTTTACCTAGCGGAGCGCACACCTCCTTCAATGCGAGGCACTGTAATGTGCAGTGGTTTCCTGATCTCTAAGCAATACTTGGATCATTCTAAGAATGTCTGAAAGAGGGAGTTTGGCTTGAAGTGGAAATCCAGTCTCCTACTGGTTGATTAGTTAATTTTTAAAAGGGCGAGTCTGCTTTCATAGCTCTTTCCTATCAGATCTTAGATCTTGGTGTCATAGGCTACCCTTCTTTACATTCACCCATTGCATTGATGTGGCTCCCGTAGCCCTGGTATCTGAAGCCGGGTGCTACACTTCCGGCTTCTGGGGGACAAAAGGTGTATGGTGATGAACAAAGCTCAGCTCAGAGACTCCTACAGAGAATAATGGGTGCCATGGTCTGTCCTTGTACACCACTCATGCCCCCTAGGCTGGAAAATGGAAATGTGGCACCTAGCTTCAGATATTGTGGTTGCTGGAGCAGGATTGATGCTGCAGGGGAGCCTCTTGCCTCTATGGCACCCCAATCTGTGGTCTCCTAGGAAAATCCATGAAAATGGGCTTTCCCTTTAAAGTGGACCAACACCCAGGGGGGATCCCTCCCCGCGGGGCATCCGAAATCGGGATGTCCCGCGGGGTGAAACCCCCCAGGAAGCCCACAGAAGCCTACCTTTTCCCCGTTCCAGCGGCGCATGCGCGTCCGCCGCCGCCTCCCGCGCGTCCCTCTAGCAGGGCGCGCTCCCTGTAAGGGGGACGCGCTCTGCTTGTCCGTCGCTGCCTCTCGTTGTCCGTCCCCGGTGATTGGCTCCAGCGGTCACGTGGGAGCGGGGTGAGGTGCGTTTTCCGGGCGATCGGGGGGGTTTCACACAGCGGGGCACCCCCGATCGGGGTGCCCCACCGAAGTGGACCAAAACCCAGGATAGTCAAAATCCTGGATGTTGGTCCACTTTAAACAGAAGGTCCCTTTTTATTTCTAGTATGTCACACACCCCACTTCCAAAGATCCATGACACTTGGGAAACCGGCCTGTAGAGGGCGATCTTGCAGAGATGACATGGAAAAAGGAGCCCCTCCTGGTCCATAAGTACCGGGTTCCTCCCTCTATTCCCCAGTCTTTTCGTCTCTGCAGTCGGTGAAGCATTCAGAAGATGACTCTCCTTCAAGCTGCAGGTAGCCAGGTTGCTCCTGGCCCTTTTTTTCTATTTCTGTCTGAATCTTTTTAACCTGTTGGGTTATATTGTATGCCTCCCAGCCCTGGCTTTATGTTTCAGGCAAAGGTAGATACACCTTCTGGTGTATACAGGAGTTTTTACTCCTCCGTGATACCCAAATTTTTGGTAGGCGGCTTCCGGGTTGGTGTTTTCCGGCATGGGATGCCCTCTGTCCCTTTAAAATCCCCTTGTGCCTGATGGGTGCATTTCTATCCTCTCCCCTTTAGTTCTCCTTTAACCCTGCTGGGGTAAAAAGGAGGGGAGGGGCGTTATTTGGGCTTGTTGGTCACCATGCACATAATAAATAAATAAATTATACATATATATATATATATATATATATATATATATATATATATATATATATATATATATTATGTATTTTGAAGAAGACAAGTGGACCAACACCCAGGGGTGATCGGCCCGGAAATCTATAAGATTCCCGGGCCGATCACCTCCCACCCCGCGGGACATCCGAGATCGGGATGTCCCGCGGGGTGAAACCCCCCAGAAACCCCAAAAAGATCTTACCTGATCCGCCGCCCCTCCAGACAAGCCCGCGCCGGCCCTCTGTGAATGGCCGGCGGGGGCGCGCGCGCGCGCCGAGAGCGACGCGCGGGAGGTGGCGGAAGCGGCTTGGACGTGGGAGTGGGGAGAGGTGAGTTTTTTTGGGGTTTCTGGGGGGTTTCACACAGCGGGGCACCCCCGATCGGGGTGCCCCGCCGAAGTGGACCAAAACCCAGGATAGTCAAAATCCTGGGTGTTGGTCCACTTTAATAGGAAATGTTTGTATCTAAATTTCCCTATCTCTGACTAAAACAGCATTTATTTGGATTTCCCTCCATTTTTCTGGGCATCGTGTATCCCGGAAGTGGGCGGGGCTTCGGCGCGCAGCATCATTTTGGTCATAGAGCACGCTGATGTGCTCTGTATGTCCGTCCTGGCTTCCTGCTGACGTCAGGTGGGCGGGACTTCGGCGCACAGCATCATTTTGGTCATAGAGCACGGAGCACGCTGATGTGCTCTGTATGTTCGTCCTGCTGACGTCAGGTGGGCGGGGCTTGTCGGCGCGTCCTTCACTTGCCGGCGTTTCCGGCTGTTTTCCCTGCGGTTTTCTCTCATGTGGTGAGCTGGTCGCCTGGTCCTGTGAGTACCCTTTAGCTTGCCTGAAGGGAGTTTCTGCATTTTTGATGTTTTGTTCATTTATTAGTGTATATTTGTGCATTGATGACTGTGTTTTTTCTTTAGGAAACTCCTTATTAAAAAGGGGGTTTCTCCTGGTCCTTAGCCCTTAAGCCTTATTGGGGGTCCATTTGTGTTTCAATCCTCCCACCTGGGACTATTTAAAGGGGCATCCCGGGTAGCATATGCATAAAACCCATATATACTTGGCGACTATAATCAATTATTGTATAATATTTAACACCATATGGAGGCATCTCAGGATAATGGGCATGCAATTTCCTCGGCAATGTTTTGGATATGGGGCATCCCTTGTTGGGAATAACGCAATTCTTTATGTCCCTTGTGCACAATTAACCATTATGCAGCAAACTGGGGCCCAGGCTTCAGGGTCTGCGGCTACTGCCTCTTCTCCTACTCCGCCGTGTCTTGTCCGTACCCCCAGTGATATTGTCATGGGTGGTGAGTCGCATTCTGATTTATGTGCCAGATTGGCTCATCTTGAAAAATGTATGTCTACCTCTGTGGCTAAGAAGGCCAGCTAAAAGAAAGCATTTGACTCATGCCGCCTCGGCAAGTGAGTTGGACAATTGCGAATTGCTTGATTGGTCTGACCCTTCTCAGTTAGAAGAAGGGGAATTATATGATGATTCAGATGTTTCTGACGAACAGCAATTTGTTGGTACTGAAATTGAGCAGGGTGAAGAGAGTGTTGTGGATACCCCAAAAGCTCTTGCCCAGTTATTTGAGGTTTTGGTTATTACTCCTCCTGAAGTAGTCCCTCTTAAAAGAGGGGAATTCTTTGGAGCCTCTAAACCTCGTTTAGAATTTCCTAATCAAAAGCATTTTGATATTATTCTTAAAGAATGGGAGAAGCCTGCGCGGCTTCCTGGCATTCCCTTGGGCTGGGACAAAAAATATCCCTTTCCAGCTGATACGGTTAAACATTGGTCATCACCTCCTGAGGTGGATGCCCCTGTACTTAATTTATCCAATTCTTCTGTGTTGCATTCTCCTGACTCCACTACGCTTAAAGATGGAGAGGACAAACGTATTGATCAAATAGCGTGCCACGCTTTTTCCAGTGTAGGCTCGGCCTTGCGGCCTGTTGGCGCTTCGGCGCTTATGTCGGTGGCTATTAGGTCTGTTGTGAGAGACCTAATGAATAACTCAGGGCTTGATCCCGCCTCTGATGAGTACGCCGCTCTTAAGCGATGTGAGATGTTTGCATCTTTTGTACTTTCTGCTTTAGATGATACTCTGCTCATGTGCAGCAGAACCTCTGCTTTGTTAATCGCCATTTGGCGGTCAGTATGGTTGCGGCAGTGGGCGGCGGATGTTGTAGCCAAGAAATCGCTTACAGCGCTTCCGTTTGTGGGATTGCGCCTATTTGGAGAAAGATTGGATTCTGTCACTAAAGGAGGTAAATTACCTCGGCGTAAGACAACGTTGTTCCTTTTGTGGGATGGCTTCCTTTAGCCCTTCCTTTCAGGGGTCCAGATCCAGTAGAGGATTGGCCTTTTCAGCCTCTAGAGGGAATGCATGGAATAGAGGAAGAGGACGTGGCCGTCCAAGTCAGAATTGGGGGTCCAAAACCAAATCTGCCACTAAGCCTGCTCAACAATGAGGGGACGCCCTCACCCTTACGGGTGAGGGGACGGCTGCGGTTTTTCTTCCAGGTCTGGGTTCAGGAGGTATCAGACAAATGGGTTCTGGAAGTAGTCTCTTCCGGTTACAAACTGGAATTCGAGTCCCGGCCTCCTCCCAGATTTTTCATGTCCCGGATGCCGTCAGATTCGGCAATTGCGCAGGGACTGCGGGCAGCAGTAGCGAATCTGTTAAACATGGCTGTCATCTACCTAGTGCCTCCAGCAGAAAGGGGTTTGGGGTTTTACTCCAACCTATTCACGGTACCCAAAAAGGACGGCTCTGTTAGGCCTATCCTAGACCTAAGGAGACTCAATCAATTTATCAGTTTCAGAAGATTCCGCATGGAGTCTCTGCGATCAACGATCGATGCTCTCTGTCAGGGGGACTTCATGACATCCATAGACATCAAGGATGCTTATTTGCACATTCCTATTTTTCTGGGTCTCCAGAGATTTCTCAGGTTCTCTATAGAAGACCAGCATTATCAATTTGTGGCCCTACCATTCGGCCTTACCTCGGCCCCAAGAGTCTTTACCAAGATGCTGGCAGGAGTGATGGCTATATTCGGGGTCCAGGGCATCCGCATTGTGCCTTTTCTGGACGATCTTCTTATCGCGGCCTCCTCCCTCGAAGAATCAGAGTTGGACACCAGGACGGTGGTCTCTACGCTAGAGAGGTTCGGATGGGTAATAAGTTACCCCAAATCCTCTCTCTGTCCGTCCAGGGAAATTCCCTTCCTGGGCCTGATTCTGGATACATTTCAGGCCAAGGTTTTTCTTCCTCAGTCCAAAATGGTTCTGATTCAGGACTTGATTCGTCTATTCTTGTCCAACCCTCATCAGTCTATCCGTCTAGGGATGAGACTAGTGGGATTGATGGTAGCTGCATTCGAGGCAGTCCAGTTTGCCCAGTTTCACATAAGGACGCTTCAGCTCTTCCTCTTGGTAAAGTGGGACAGGTGCCCACTATCATTAAGTCAGACTTGTCTATTGTCTCCCCACGTTTTGCAGTCCCTTCAGTGATGGTTAATATTGCACAACCTCCAGAAGGGCAAGTCATTTCTGACTCTGCGTTGGGAACTGGTTACCACGGATGCCAGCCTGATGGGCTGGGGGGGATTCTGGAAGAAGCATCAGTTCCAGGGATTGTGGGGGCCTCAGGAGGCTCATTCTCCAATCAATGTATTAGAGCTTCGGGCCATACGTCTTGTTCTACTTCGACTGACCCATTTCTTACAGGGTCTGCCAGTTCAGATTCGGTCAGACAACCGAACAGCTGCTGCATACATCAATCACCAGGGAGGGACTCGCAGTTGGGGTGCCCTCCGGGTAGTGTCTCTGATCCTTCAGTGGGCAGAGATCAATGTTTCCTGCATATCAGCAGTTTACATTCCGGGGATAGAGAATGTGGAGGCAGACTCCCTGAGCAGGGGATGTTCTCGCCAGGGAGAATGGTCTCTCAATCCATGGGTCTTTCAGTTCCTCTGTCACAAGTGGGGGACTCCACGGTTGGACCTGTTTGCTTCTCGTCACAATCACAAGCTGCCAACTTTTTTGTGTCTATCCCAGGATCCTCTGGCAGTGGCAGCGGATGCCATGTCTCTGGCCTGAAAGGATCTGGGGTTCCTATATCTGTTTCCCCCATTCTCCATGATCAGCAAGGTGGTGCGCAAGTTAGCACTGGAGGAGGCGCCAGCAATTCTGACGTCATAAGGCTGGCAGTGGATCGGTTCCATCTGCCTCTTCTTCCAGATCTCATCATTCAGGGTCAACTTTGTTACCCCAATTTACAAAGGCTGGCTTTGACGGCATGGCTGCTGAAGTCTCCTTTTTTCTTTTTAGAGCTAGGAAGAAGTCTTCCTCTGTCATTTATTACAGGACTTATATTGATATTGGTGTGAATCCAGGGCTTTGCCCTGTAGAGTATTTTCTATTCCTAGAATTCTGGAATATCTGCAACGAGGTCTGGATATGGGGTTCCAGATTAGTACTTTGAAAGGGCAAGTCTCTGCCTTGGCTATTTTCTTTCAAAGGTCGTTTGTTCTTCATCCTTTGGTTAAGACCTTTTTCCAAGGAGTCGCGCATGTGCGGCCTCCCAGAAAGCCTATACTTCCTGTTTGGGACTTTAACCTGGTGCTTTCAGCTATGCAGGGCGCTCCCTTTGAGCCTTTGCAGGATATTCCTCTTCCTATTCTTAGAAGGTTGCCTTTTTGGTTGCTATTACTTCTGTCCGCCGAGTTTCTGAACTGGCGGCTTTGATTATTCAAGCCCCTTATTTTGAGAGGCATCAAGATAAGGTTGTTTTCCGTTTTAAACCGGATTTCCTTCCTATGGTGGTGTCTGCTTTCCACTTAAATCAGGATATAGTTCTTCCTTCCTTGTGTCCTAACCTAGTTACGACAAGGAAAGGGTCTTACATTCTTTGGATGTAGTTCGTTGTGTTAAGTATTGTTTAGTTACTACTTCGGCCTTCCGCAAGACGGATGCCTTTTTTGTTGTGCCTTCTGGGCCCAAGAAGGGTTTTGCTCCTGCCAAATCTTCCCTTAGTAAGTGGATACGTCAGGCCGTCATTGGGGCCTATATGGCTAAGGGGAAGGTTCCCCCTTTTCGTGTCTCCGCTCATTCTACTCGTGCTATTGGAGCTTCTTGGGCTTTTCAGCACCAGGCTTCTGTTGAACAAGTTTGCAAGGCTGCGACTTGGTCTTCTGTGCATACTTTTTCTAAGTTTTACAAGGTTGATGTGCGGGCCCAAGCTGCAGTAATTTAAGTTATGCATTATTCCTTGGGGATCCCCACCCATTATAGACACTGCTATTGGATGTCCCAAGTGTCATGGATCTTTGGAAGTGGGATGTGTGACATACTAGGAATAATACCATTTTGTGAGTACTCACCTGTAAAATGTTCCCCCACTTCCCCCGCCCTTTTTTGTTCTAGGGATCCTTTATATGGTGATTATTTTCAAATTATTTTTCATTTATTGAATATAATTGGCTCTTCCTGGTTCTCACTGCTTTCTAAAAAGACTGGGGAATAGTGGGAGGAACCCGGTACTTATGGACCAGGAGGGGCTCCTTTTTCCAGGTCATCTCTGCAAGATCGCCCTCTACAGGCCGGTTTCCCAAGTGTCATGGATCTTTGGAAGTGGGGTGTGTGACCTACTCGTAATAACCATTTTACAGGTGAGTATTCACAAAATGGTATTTTCTAGACTTTACCTAGAGGCCTCAGATCCGGGCTGCCAGAGGTTCATGTGGCTCTCTCTTGCTTACCCTCACCCGGTTCAGCAGGAGCATTCACTTACTTCCTCAGCCAGGGTTTCCTGAAGCGAGCTGTTGCATCTCCAGGTTCTTGCACCTCACAGAGGTTTAGACAAAAATTCTGTCTGTGTACACCGCACACATACACCAAGGCCCACTGTTTTAGATGCTGGGGCTACTTGTAAGTTATCACAGACTCAAGACCAGTTAAGGGTAAGCAATGAGCCACTTATGGCACCACTGATCTGAGGGCTGACAGAATCATCCAGGAAAGTTTCTGGAGTTTTGCCCTTTAGAAATTTTAAATGCTGAGCAGCTTTTTTTTTTTTTTAAGCTGTGTGGCTGCTTTATGTCAGTTCATTTCCAGTTTACAGATTGCCCCTTCGGAACGCGTTCTTCCTTGCAATGAAATGTAACAATTAATGCGTTTCAAAGCCAAAACAAAGACCTCTCCCCAAAGCATATTTTGTGATAACATGGCTGGGTCGTGGCGTCTGCGCAGCCATAAGATTCCGGAGCCTGTCAGAAGAATTAGCAGCTTAATGTTTGTCAAAGCCATCTGCCCAATAATTAGTTGTGAAAAGCGGTGTCAGATTGTCTTGTCATCCAGCCACCGTCTTGCTGCGGAAGGACTTCCTTCAAAGCCTGGTGACACAATTAAAATGTACCCGTTGGGCACCTGTTTCAACTGAGGAATCTTGGCACCGAGGCACATATTAATTTTTTCATTTAGAGATGACTTAAAATATTTTTTTTTTTTTTACTTTAACGGTTTTCTTTTTGTCTTTTTTGTTGTAACAGGAAGAAATAGACATTTTTGAAGGGATCAAAGACAGCCAGGCATTACGGATGGCAGATAACTTGGGATTCAAGGGATCTCTTCGACAGCAAGTAAGAAATCAAGAATTTTGTGGGTGTGCTTGGTGACTTTTAGGGGAGGGGGGTTCTAGGGGTTCCTGGCCATAAGTCTACAGACTTTCCTTTTCCCAACTGGACATATGTTAGATATACAGCAACTTGAAGACTTTAAATTGACCTCCATAGGAGATATTAAAGTGAAACAAAACCCACCAGTGGCCTAAAAGAATTCAGAGCCGGACTCTGGCTTTTCCACCATGCATCCCAAATATGGATGCTCTGCAGTGTGGAACTCCCTAGTTCCCTCCCCTAAAACTCACCTTTCTATACTCCATTGGCTCATGTTCGGGCTCTCGTCCAATGAAAGCCGCCGGACGTGACTACAGTTCACTTTTCCATGCTCCAACGGGGCATGAGGGAGTTCTCTTCCAATGAGATCCACCTGCCGTGACTACATTGACATGATCACGGCAGATGAGAGCCTGCGCATGCACTGTTGGAGCATGGAAAGAAGAGTTGCAGTGAGTGACTTGGGGTGGGGGTTCACACTGCGCGGCAAAGTACAAAACCTGGGAAAGTCAAATTCCCGGGTTTTGTTCTGCTTTAAAGTCACTCTCCAGGCATACTATAAATATGTATGTATTGTTGTATTGTTTGTTGGGGCATCCCCCCAGGTTGCCTTATCTGACTCTCCCTTCCCCAGTCCTATGGCGCATGCTAACGTGATCTCGACTTGGCTTGTCTAAGGAGCTACGCTCTAACAGGGAGCATGCCCTTGCTGGTCATTCACAAAAGCCTGGCGCGGAAACGTGCCCTGCTAAAGGGTTAGCGGGGATGCTGCGCGTCTCGTGCAGCAGGCATCCTGGTTATAGATATCCACTTCCTTGAAGTGGCCAGAAGCTCCATGGCACTACTGTTGCCCACCAGCGACCAGTGGTATTTTGCCTGCAGTCATGTGGGCAGTCTTTGCTGCTGCTCCATTGAAAAGGTGGCACGTATACATACGCAGGGAGTGGCCTGCCCTTATCTAGTGATCCTCTGTGGGGTTTAAAGCGGACGTGTAGCTAAAATTGTAATGCCCTAAGGGTGAAAGACCCCGACCTCTGTAGGCTTTCGGTCTAGTTTTAAATGACCTCCAACATTTGCTTTAAGGGCAATATGTAATCTTTAGAACGTAACCGGTGGTCAACACAAACTGCATTGGTAACGTAAGCGTTAAGTCGCCCATCAAACCAACCTAAAACAATAGAAAATCCTAGCAGTTGGATGATCTATTCCAGGGGATGGTTACATCTGCCGCTGAGCTTCTGTTCCTCGTTTCTGCGTTTGCACTTTGGGAATATGAATACAAAAGCCCCAAATTTCATTGTACACAAACAGGCGAGGAACAATATTCCGATGCTGCGTATTGTTCATCTAATGGCTGATTTAATATATCTACAATATACCGGCTTTATTACTGAGCCGTATAAAGGAAGTTTATTTTCATCATGTCTGTAATAGCTGTCATTTTTTTTTTCTTTAGCTGACGGCACAGTAGTAGTTATGTTTCAGTTTATTATGGGAGTGGGGAGTGTTGCTGCCTTTTGAAGCTCATGAATGCGCCATATACAGAGAAATTACTTTTTAAAACTAGTTTTCCTGTTTTTATTGTACACTGTAGCATTGCCATGAAATTTACCCTGCCCGTCGAAGTGGCGCGCTGCAGTCTATACCCTAAGGAACCGCTTGTGGGGTTTCCATGTACATCTTCGGCCAGAACTTTTTATTTTTCCCATTCCATGGCACGGCCTGCTTCACTAAGTCATTACATCTGGGTATTCCGCCACAAGGTGGCCCAGTGCACTGCAGAAGTTGTGGCTCCTCCTTGTACCATATAAAAACGGAATCACCATAGACTTATCCAGTTTTTCTCTGCAGTGATTCTGCGAAGATGGCTCTCTATATTGCGCAGGTGAGCTGGGCAACCAAGCCTGCGGCCCTGCATGGCTATTCTAAGTATACAGCACATCCTGTTCCAGAAGATATTCCTTACTCTTGGGCTATACATCCAGTATATGGCGCTGGACTGCAGAGACAGAAAAGTGGCTCCTCCCGGCCCCATATATACCAGGGACCTCCCACACAATCCCCAGGTCTTCTCTGCAGTCTGGGCTTGCGATGACTAGAAGATGGCTCTCTCTACTCGCAGGTGAGCGGGGCTATTAGCCTGCGGCCTTGTAGGATTATTCCCACCCGTTTCCTTTTACTGCCTCCCAGCTTAGGCTGTACTGGTTCAGGTGAAGGTAGGCAGCACCGCTGTCAGGTGCTAAGGAGTGCTGCTCCAACCACAGTCCCCCACCAAAGGGTAGGCAGTACAGGCCCATGGTGAGCCTTATGGGAGGCCCCTCCCGCGTCTTATGCCCCTCGCCCCCTGTCCCCGCAGTTGGCTCACTTTAGGTTGGCCGTCGCTTCCCCTTCGCTCTCCCTGGTAGATCTCGGGGGGGGGGGGGGGGAAGGGGGGGGCATGTCTTGTCTATATGATTTATGTTACGATCCCTTTTGAATTGGTTGCTCTGGTTTCTTTTGCCGCCACACGCTTGTACTCCGCTCCGCGGTCGGCAACGACATCGCCTCAGGCGTTGCTGCGCCATCATTGGCTGGTCTTGTCATGTGGGTGCTTTTCCGTGCTCTTCGGGGGGGGGGGGGGGGGGTGCATTTTAGCTCTCTGCTGTGTGTCTCTGGCGTCTCCCTATCGCTGTCCGTAAGTGCCCCTGCGGGCTGATTTATTTTGTATTCTCTGTATTGCATATTGTTTATGGAATCTTTTTACTTATGCCTTGCAGGCGGGTCAAACTTTTGTGGTTTCTACCGGTCCTATCCGCTCTAGTGTGCTCGGGTTTCCTTCGGGACAAGCCCGGCTGCGTGTGGGGTATCCCCTATAAGTGATGATGTCAGGGTGTATGTTCCCTGTGCCCAGCAGATGCTTGCGCTGCAGTCTGGGTTACCGGTGGCTGGGCCTGCGCCCCCTCGGTCTTCGCCTACCCCCCCCCCCCCACGCTTACATCTGACTCCTAGTGAGGTGCATATGAGTAGGGAGTCTCAACCTGATTTGGCTGCTCAGGTGGCCAGCATTGAGAGACATATTGCTGGCTCTGGCTCGCGTAAGGCTTCTGCTAAGAAGCGGCATTTATCACCTGGTGTTTCCCTCTTTCCTATGGAGGAATTTTTTGACGTTACCGGTTATACCCCCCTGGAAGAGGGGGAATTATTTACTGACTCAGAATCATCTGAAGAACAATCTAGGGTGTATGGTGCCGATTCTGGGTCTGACCCATGGGCTTCAAATGATACTGACAGGCTTTAAGTTCACATTTTTGAAGTACTCTGTATCTCTCCTCTTGCTGTGGCTCCGCGGCAGCAGGGGGAGCTGTTTCATACTGTTAAACCACCCTTGGAGTTTCCTGAACAAACTAATTTTAATAATCTGGTGCTTAAGGAGTGGGAACGGCCTAGCCGGCTCCCCGGGGGACCAAAGAGTTGGGATAAGAGGTATCCCTTTCCTGCTGAAATGGTTAAATGGTGGTCATGTCCTCCCGAGGTGGATGTACCAGTTCTGGGATTGTCCAACACATCCGTCATGCATTCCCCTGACTCTACTACACTGAGGGATGGGGAGGAAAGGCGCATTGATCAGCTGGCTTGCCATGTCTTTGCCTGTGTGGGGACCGCGCTGTGTCCAGTCTGTGCCTCTGCCATTACGGCTGTTGCTATTAAAAGCCTGCTCAGGAGTCTCTTAGATGGGGCCACTGATGATGCTGGTAGTGAAGAGTATAGAGCTCTTCTGCGTTGTGAGGAATTTGTTGCATATGTCCTCTCTGCCATGGAGGATACCATTAGAATGTGTGGCAGGGCATCTGCCTTGTTAGTGGCGATACGCCTCTCGGTCTGGCTGCGCCAGTGGGCAGCTGACAACGCTGCTAAGAAGGCTCTCACTGGGTTTCCCTTCAAGGGGCTGCGCCTCTTTGGGGAACGTCTGGATTTGTTTGCTAAGGGAGGCAAGTTACCTCAGCGTAGAAGGCAGCCCCGGTCCTTTCGGGGTTCAGGTGCCTTTTCTCCTTCCTTCAGGGGCTCCAGAATTGGACAGGGAGCTTCCTTTGCTGGAGCCCGTGGAGATTTTTGGGGCAGAGGACGTGGCCGCCCTGGCCCCTCCTGGGGTCCCAAGCCTAACTCCTCCGCCAAGCCCCCTCAGGCATGAAGGGGCGCCCTCACCGATTTGGGTGGGGGGACGGCTTCGGCTCTTGGCTCATGTCTGGAGGCGTCATGTCTCAGACTGGTGGATTCAGGAGGTAGTATCCTCCGGTTACAAGATAGAGTTTGCAGCCTGGCCGGCCCCAAGTTTCATCAAATCTCGGTTAGCTCAAAACCCCCTGTCAGCTCAGGGTCGGTCCCTGGCTGTCCAAGGCCTTCTGGGACTGGGTGTCATCTGCCGGGTGCCCCTGAGGGAAAGGGGCAAAGGCTATTACTCCAATCTTTTCATTGTCCCCAAAAAAGATGGGTCCATCAGACCCATCCTGGTTTTGAAGCACCTAAACAGATTTGTCAGGTTCAGACACTTTCGCATGGAGACTCTGCGCTCAGCTGTGACTTTCCTACGCCCAGGGGACTTCATGACCTCTGTAGACATCAAGGATGCTAACCTTCACGTACCTATCTTTCCAGCTCATCAGAGATTCCTCAGGTTTGCTCTGGAGGATCAGCACTACCAATTTGTGGCCTTGCCCTTCGGTTTTACCTCGGCTCCCAGGGTATTCACCAAGGTGCTGAGATCTCAGGGCATTCACATTCTTCCCTACTTGGACGACATGCTCATCGCTTCTCAGTCCTTCCATCAGGCAGAACTGGTGGTGTCCACACTGGAGTCATTTGGCTGGGTGATCAACCACCCCAAATCTTCCATGTCTCCTTCCATGGTGAAGTCCTTTCTGGGTATGATTCTGGATTCATCTCGGGTCAAGATCTTTCTTCCTCAGCAGAAGGTGGAGAGTCTTCAAGAGAAAGCTCAGCTCCTTCTTTCTTGTCGTCCATCCAACCGGCCTGATGGTGTCCTGCTTCGAGGTGGTTCCTAATGCTCAGTTTCACATGAGGCCTTTTCAGCTTCACCTCCTGTCAAGACCCTGTGTCCTTGGATCAGGTGTTTGTCCTGTCCCCTCTGGCCAGGCGGTCTCTATCGTGGTGGCTGGACTCGAGGAACCTGCTGGTGGGCAGATACTTTCTGGCCCCCTGCTGGTAAACTGTCACCACTGATGCCAGTCTGACAGGTTAGGGGGGCTTTTGGAAGTCCCTGAAATTCTAGGGTCAGTGGGGCCCTCAGGAGGCCCATGCCCCTATCAACATTCTGGAATTGAGGGCGATCAGGTTGGTTCTCGCCCACTTAACCCCACACCTGAGGGGTCGGGCTGTTCAGGTCCGCTCGGACAACCAGATGGCGGTTGCCTACATCATTCATCAGGGAGGGACCCGGAGCAAGAAAGCCCTCAAGGAAGTGTCCCTGATACTGTCCTAGGCGGAGGAGAATGTTCCCTGCATCTCAGCTGTGTACATCCCGGGGGTGGAGAATCTGGAGGCAGACTCTCTGAGCAGGGGGACGTCTCATCTGGGAGAATGGTCCCTCAGCAGCAGGGTGTTTTGCTCCCTGTACCACCGCTGGGGTCAGCCAGATGTGGATCTGTTTGCGTGCTGTCACAATCACAAGCTTCCAGTCTTTGTCTCTCTGTCCCAGGATCCTCTGGCCTCTATCTTGGAAGGGGTTTCAGCTTCTGTATGTCTTTTCCCCTGCTGGGCAGGGTGCTGTGCAAGATAGCTCAGGAAAGGGTGCCAGCCATACTGGTGGCTCCCAGGTGGCCAAGAAGAGTGTGGTTCGCAGACATCGTGCAGCTGGCAGTAGATCATTACGCACTGCCCCGGGTTCCAGATCTTCTCACTCAGGGCACCTACGCCACCCCAATTTACAAACGCTGGCTTTGACGGCCTGGCTGTTGAAACCTCCATCTTGATGGAAAAAGGGCTGCCTGCCTCGGTTGTAAATACCATGATCAGGGCTAGGAAGAGGTCCTCTTCTTCCATCTACTACAGGGTTTGGCGTACTTATATTGACTGGTGCGAGTCTAACTCTCTTCCCTGTCGTGTGTTTTCCATTCCCAGGATTCTGGAGTTTCTGTAACATGGTTTGGATCTGGGTCTTCAGCTCAGTACTCTGAAAGGTCCTGTTTCTGCCTTGGCTATTTTTTTCCAAAGATCCTTTGCTCAGCATCCCCTGGTCAAGACCTTCTTCCAGGGGGTTACTCACGTGCGTCCCCCACGTAAGCCTATGTTACCAGTCTTGAACTTGGTCTTATCTGCCTTGCAGGGATCTCCTTTTGAGCCCTTGCAAGGAGCCCCTTTGTCCATTCTTACGCTTAACGTGGTCTTTTTGGTGGCTATCACTTCTGTGAGGCGTGTTTCTGAGTTGGCGGCGCTTTCTATCAAGCCCCCTTATTTTGAGAGACACCAGAACAAGGTGGTGTTTCGCTTTAAGCCAGATTTTCTGCCTAAGGTTGTTTCTGCTTTTCATCTCAATCAGGACATTGTTTTGCCTTCTCTGTGTCCTAATCCTAGTACTTCTAAGGAGAGGGTTTTACACTCTCTGGATGTGGTCAGGACTGAAGTTCTATCTGGTGGCTACTGAACCCTTCAGGAAGACTGATGCTCTCTTTGTACTCCCGTCTGGACCTAAGAAGGGTCTGGCTCTGGCTAAGTCCACTATCAGCAAGTGGATATGTCAGGCTGTGATACAGGCCTACTCTGCTAAGGGGAAGGAGCCTCCCTTCCGCCTTACTGCTCATTCTACTCGTGCTATTGGTGCCTCTTGGGCTTTTCAGCACCAAGCTTCTGTTGAACAAGTTTGCAAGGCCGCCACTTGGTCTTCTGTTCATACTTTTTCCAAGTTTAACAAGGTTGATGTTAGGGTCTCAGCTGATGCGGCTTTTGGCCGCAAAGTTCTGCAGGCGGCAGTGATTTAAACTGTCTGCTGTTACTTTTGGGGATCCCACCCTACCTTACGGACACTGCTATTGGATGTCCCAAGAGTAAGGAATATCTTCTGGAACAGGACGTGCTGTACACTTAGAATAATACAATTCTGTAATTACTCACCTGTAGAATTGGTATTATATGTATACAGCACGTCCTGTTCCACCCCACCCTTGTTATGATTATCTTTAGTGTCCTCTTTATGGTGATTGTTCTTAGGTTAGGTTTTATGTATTGGTTATAGTTCTCCCAGTCTCATTTTAACTGCTTATTTTGTGGGAGGTCCCTGGTATATATGGGGCCGGGAGGAGCCACTTTTTTGTCTCTGCAGCCCACGCCATCTACTGGATGTATAACCCAAGAGTAAGGAATATCTTCTGGAACAGGACGTGCTGTATACATATAATACCAATTCTACAGGTGAGTAATCACAGAATTGTATTATTTCCACCCGTTTCCGGACCCTCTGTGCCTTCCAGCCTCGGCTGACGGATCGGGTGAAGGTAGAGGAGCACCAGGGTCAAGTGCTCAAGGAGCGCAGCTCCAAGCCGCAGACCCTGTACCACAAAGGGTAGCCGGCCATAGGCTTTATGGTGAGCCTGTTAGGGATGTTCCTGTCCTAGCTTCTGAGGGGGTGAGTTTTTTGGGGACCATTTACTCGTTCTGGCACCCCGCCCCCCCTCCTGTCCCTGGCCTGGGCTCTTGCCGCTGCTCGCTTGCTTTCCTGGCTCCCTCCCCGTAGTGTGCTCGGGGGAGGGGGGCGGGTGGTAGCGGCGAGGGTGTTTTTTGCTGTGTCTTCAATCTGTTTTTTACTGTGGTTTAACTGTTTTTCGCCACCTCGCCGCTTTGTACTACGCTTCGGCGGGCGGCGCTATATTTGTGAGGCGTTTTTTCTGTACTGTGATGACGCCGGCGAGGTCACGTGAGCGCCGTTTTCACGCTCTTCGGGGGGGCGGAGCCGGTGGATGACGGGTATCGCATCGTCCTCCCGCGACCTGCCCCTCAAGGTTCCTCTACTGGCGCCATTTTGCTTCCAATGAGCCTTTGGGACCCTTCTCATCCCGGAGCTGCGGCGGTGATCCTCGTCTGCTTGAGGCTTCCTCCTGTGGTCTGGCTGTTGGTGTCCTTGCCCTACTTGGTCCGTGAGCCCCCCTCGGGGGTTTTTGGTCTCTTTTGGGCATGTGCTGCGGGATTCTTATGTGTCTTTATTTGTTTTTCAGGCGGGACAACTGTGGGTTGTAACAGTGTCACGGTGTGTGTGCCGTGTGCTCAAGGTGTCCTTGCACTCCATGCTGGGTTGCCCGCTTCGCTTCCCAGCTCTGCGCCCCCTTCGGCGTTGCCTACCCCCGCGCCTGCATATAGCCCCCAGTGAGGGGGATATTAGAGGGGGGGCACAGTCTGATTTGGCACTGCGTGTGGCCAGTATTGAAAGGCAGCTTGCCGGAGTGCGCATGCGCATCGGAGGCTGATGGCCGCAGCTTGATCAGCTCCGTGCCCGGCAGAGGAACCGCGGGGATTAACAGCGGGGCGCGGCGTCGTGGAGAGCGGTGACCTACCTGGATGGATGCGGCTGTACGTTCGGGTGCCGTATAAATAAGTTTGCAGGCTGTTCCTCCCAGTGACAGAGTATGCGGGACATTGAAAGTGGAGGCGCGCTCCTGGCAAGATGGCGGCGGTTTGAGAGGCTGTGCTGCACGCAGCTGAAGAAGGGAAGGGGCCTAAGAACCATACAGCGGGGGTCAGAGATCCCTCATTGCTGCTCTGGCTGCGAGGTGCTACATCCAGAAGCACAGAACTCAGCAAGATGGCAGCGGAGTTCACAGATGCAGACCTGCAAGAGATGGATCGTAGTGAAGCTTCCTTCCTGGCAGGGGGAGATGAGAGCCAACAACAGTTGCACACTTCAACCCAGCAAACTGTAAGTGCTGACCTCATGACACAGTTTGAGTTGTTATTGCAGAGATCTCTAGCATCTAACACTAAGCTGCTGACAGAATATTTATCTAAAGAGATCAGTAAAATATCTCTAAGTTTGACTTCACTGGAGGGAAGAGTGAATGATGTCTCAGCTATGCAGGAAGCTATGGAAGGAGAGATGCATACAATACGTAATAATAGCACTATGTTGGCATCTAAGTTAGAAGACATGGAAAACAGGGATAGAAGGGCTAACCTTCGGTTCCGTGGAATACCTGAGCAGGTAGAGGATGTTAAACCAGTAATCACAGCCCTATGCCAAGAGCTGATCCCGGGCATATCACTAGATCGTCTAGAGTTTGACCGGATCCATAGAGCCCTGGGCCCCCGCAGACCCCCAGAAGAGCCCCCGCGTGATGTCATAGTGAAATTCCATTTTTTTACTACTAAGGAAGCAATCCAGAAAGCAGCAAGAGAAGCAAACACGTTAATGTTCCAGGGACATAGATATCAAATATTTTCTGATCTCTCTGCTGTCACAATGGCTAAGAGGAGAGAGATGAGGCCCCTTCTGGCTATTCTTCAAGAGCATAATATTAAATATAAATGGGGATTCCCCTTTCGAATAAGTTTTACTGTCAAGGATGTCCCTTACTCAGCCACGTCCGGAGAAGAATTACAAACACATCTGATAGCAGCTGGGCTAACTAGAGGCTCAACTGGGGCTAAATCTTCTAGATGTGTGGACGATTCACCTAAAATCCAGCGGACTGGGAAAAGGTTCAAGCGAGGGCTTCGTTTCTCCAATCAAAGCTCCCCTTTGAAACAAGCGAATACGTGATCTAAACCTGGAACCCCAGCCAATCTTGAAATTCGGCTTCGTTTTTGCCTTTTGCCTGGAGTGAGGAATAGAAGAGTTACACTATGATGGTTAATATGTTTGGTCGCTGGAGACCATAGTTGTCAATATGCTTTGGAATGTTGTCTTGTTTTCTTCTGTTCCAGGTCTTCACAGTTAGAACGACACATAGTATTATAATGTAATTATGATTGAGGAACCTTATGAAGAGAGTAACATCTCCCTCGGCCTGTTAAATTAACGCTGCGCAGTCATCTCTTGGTCCATCTGTGGGCATTCAAGTAAACTGAACAGACGGGAGGGGAGTGGGGGATAGTCCCCTAAACCCCCTTAATTGAGCCGGCCCACCCTAGAGAGTGTTTTGCTAGGTGATTGATTTACCTAGGCTGAGTTATGGAGAACGATAAAAATGTAACGGTCGAAGAATGTGAGGCGATTATTTTATACAGTACCGTTGCCATGTCATTGCTGTCCTGGGGCGCTAAGCGCCTTTGCCATATTTTTCTAGTTTTGTATACTTTGTTATAGTCCCCCCACCTCTGTTGGTTAAGCTATGTTGCACTCCCTCGAACCGGAAGGTATTTTCCTTGTGGTTTGTTTAACCTGAAGGTTTTCTACTGAGGCTCTTAGGAGCCTTTTGATTTGTTCCTATATTTATTCTTGTTGACCAGTATATATTATATTTGGATATACCTTTGTGTGTAAAATAGATTGGATTCTCTATCACAGGAATTCTTTCCTCTCATGATTTAGAGAGAATCCATCTCAAATTGCTAGTAGATAGATCCTCGCAATAATTTCGTCGGGAGAGAAGGATCTTTTACTCCTTCCCCTAGGCGATCCTACTCAACCCTGAAACTAAATAGGGTCTTTTTTTCTCTCTCACCAGGTTTTCTTCTTCTCTCTTCTTTTTCACTTCTTCTCTTCCTTCCTATTACTCCAGCCCCCGTTCCCCCCCTCCTCCCGCCCCCTTTTTTTTTTTTTTTTTTTTTTGTGTTTGTTGGTTATATTACTGAACTGTACTGGTCCAAATTCGAAATACGAGCAAGATGGCTACGATCCTTTCTTTAAATGTACAAGGATTTAATTCACCTAATAAGAGGAGTTTAGCATTTCGCAAAATCAGGTCCCTGAGACCAGACAATTTGTCTACAAGAGACACACTTTTTGAAGTCTTTTAAGCCTAAATATTTAGACGCCTCATATCCTCAAATATTTACAGCTTCCGCAGAAACTAAACAGAAGGGTGTTCTGATCGGCTTTAAGAGAGGAGCCCAATTCCAGTGCAACACAGAGATTAGCGACCCGGAAGGTAGATTCCTGATTCTAATAGGAACGCTGCAAGACGTCGAAGTGACCGTAGCTACATATTATGCTCCTAACGTCAACCAAATCCCCTTTCTTACTAAATTTTTAGAGACAGTCTCTATGGCCTCTAAGGGGATGACTATTATAGGTGGAGATTCTAATTTGGTGTTAAATCCATTCCTGGACAGGCAGTCCTCCAGCAGTCCGTCAGCGTCAGCTCAGTTAATCTCGTCTGCTAAGGCCTACAGGGGATTGTTGGATGCTGATTCGCTGATAGACTGCTGGAGGGAGGCACACCCAGGAATTCAAGGTTTCACTCACTTTTCATATCCCCATAATACTTTCTCAAGAATAGATCATGTATTTCTCCCGCAGAGATTTGTGAATCAAATGAGTTCCATGTCAATTATTCCCATATCGTGGTCGGACCACGATGGAACTTTGCTTAAACTTAAATCGTTACTAGGCAAACCAACTGAACACTCCTGGTCTCTTAATACCTCCCTCCTTGCCTATCCAGAAGTGATAACATTAATTTCTGATTCCTTGACAGAGTATTTTGAATTAAACGACACCCTAGAAGTATCAGCCTCTATATGCTGGGAGGCGCATAAACCTACTATTCGTGGTAAGTTGATCCAGATTGCATCTCAAAAGAAAAGAGAAACTTTCACATCAATAGGCTGGAAAAAAAGTACCTAGAAGTTGCAGAGAAAGCGAAGTCTCAGAACACGCCGTCGACTCGCACTGAGTTACATAACATTTCCCAAGAACTGAACTTAGCTTTAGCAGGTAAAGCGGAGAAGGTTTACTGCAAGGCCAATAAACCAGACACTCTCTTGGCTAGAAAATTAAAAACACCGGAACACATATATTGTCCCATTAGATTGAAAGACGTAAGGGGAGAGATAACAAGCAACCCAACCAAAATTGTTACTATATTTAGAGATCAGCTTCAGAAGCTGTACACAAACTCACAGACACTAGGTGACGATAGTTTAAAACAGTTCTTTAAGGAGGCCCCTCTCCCTGCATTACCGTTGTCGTTACGAGAGACGATGGATGAAGATTTTAATGTAGAGGAGGTAACTAAGGCAATCGGTGGTCTGAAGCTCAACAAGAGACCTGGGCCGGATGGGTTTTCAGCCGCCTATTATAAGAAATTTGTAAATATTCTGGCTCCAAAATTAACAGCCCATTATAACCATATAAGGGATGGCGGTGCATTCTCGCGGGAATCATTAATGGCATCTATTAGTATGATTCCAAAACCGGAGACAGACACTTCTATCTGGTCTAATTTTAGGCCCATCTCTCTCATAAACTTAGACGTCAAGATTCTTTCTAAAATATTGGCAGATAGATTGTCAGTGTATCTGCCGGGCTTAATCGGAAAGGACCAGGTTGGTTTCATCCCAGGGCGACAGGCGGGGGATAACATCAGGAAGCTAATCCAAATTGCCCATATTGCGAAGGAGACGGACAAACAGCTTTTCTTCCTATCGTTAGATATCAGAAAAGCCTTCGATTCAGTCTCATGGAAGTACCTGTTCTTTCTGCTTAGACAATGGGGCTTTGGCCCTAAATTTATTGGCCTTATTGAAGCTATATACGCTAATCCGACAGCATATATTAAATACAATGGATTTAGATCAGGAACCTTTCCATTACAGAAGGGGACAAGACAGGGCTGTCCTCTCTCCCCCCTCCTGTTCGCCCTGGCTATGGAACCCCTGGCGCTGAAAGTTAGGGAATCAGTAGACATTACAGGTATTAAGATAGGAGATATCAGTATAAGCTTTCTATGTTCGCAGATGACGTCCTCCTTACGATTTCGAATCCCCTTATATCTCTACCTAATCTACTGCAACTTATGGGTACTTTTGCCAGAGTCTCAGGGCTTCAAGTTAATACAGCCAAATCCAGAGCCCTTAATATCAATCTTGCCCCTGAAACAGCGAGGCAACTTCAACTTGATTATGACTTCCAGTGGGATAATAGAGCTATCAAATACTTGGGGGTCTATATCACTAACTCTTATGACACCTTGTTTGCTGCTAATTTTGCCCCGCTTCGGCGGAAGTTGCTTGCCCTTCTGGATAAATGGAGAACCTATGGCCTGTCATGGTTGGGTAGAATTGCGGCGGTCAAGATGACGCTGCTACCTAAGTTTTTATACTTGGCCAGAGCCCTGCCAGTCAAGATTCCGCTACAATACTTAAAACTATTACAGGATAAAATGTTTAACTTTATATGGTGCGGTAGGAAAGCCAGGATCGCAAAGTCAATCATGTATAAAGCAAAAAACAATGGAGGTCTAGGCGTCCCTAATTTGTGCAGATACTATAAAGCAGCACAGTTGACCCAGATATTAGCATATCATGAAAATTCTGATCCTCCTTGTTGGGTAGTAATAGAGGCGGAGCAATGTTTCCCTCAAAAAGTGGAGAATTTGTTATGGATTGCTCCAAAATTTAGGATA
The DNA here is from genome assembly GCA_027917425.1 of Gastrophryne carolinensis. Lineage (NCBI taxonomy): Eukaryota > Metazoa > Chordata > Amphibia > Anura > Microhylidae > Gastrophryne > Gastrophryne carolinensis. The sequence goes on from CM051235.1 coordinate 256,861,027, forward strand.
CTGAAAAATAACCCTATTATGACTCATTCTTTAAAGATATGGGATGATCACAAATTTTCAAGTGGCCTAGCCTCACCACATTTACCGCTTCTCCCCTTATGGGATAATCCTATGTTTCCCCCGGCATGTCTAGATCCAGCAAGATTTCGAAATTGGAAAGACGTGGGAATCAATAAGGTTCAAGATTGTTTTCAGGGGACTAGCATATGCACCTTTCAGCAATTCAGGGATAAGTATGATTTATCGACCAAGGATTTCTTTGGATACTTACAGTTGGCACACTTCTTAAAGGAAGTCACCAAGGGACTGGTAGGGCCAGTTACGTTTACATCTTTTGAGGAGAGATGCAAAAAGGACCCTAGAAGTAGGGGCACGATCTCTGATTTGTACGTTAAATTAGGCAGTGGTTCATCGCCAGGTGATCCTCCATATAGAGCCAAATGGCATAGAGAAATGGACTGTTGTTATGACGACGAGGAGTGGAGTAAAATTTGGAAGGGAGCCTATGGCCCTGCCATGTCTGTAGCATCCATTGAGGTGAACATAAAGTTAATAATGAGATGGTATTTGACACCTGAGAAATTGGCTCATTATGCAGGATCGACTCAGAAGCACTGTTTTAGGGGATGCTCGGGGGGAGGTTCTTACTGGCATTCATGGTGGGATTGCCCCCTGGTGCTTACCTTCTGGGCTAAAGTTTTCCAAACAATTTCGACGATTCTAGGCACATGTGTGAAACCTGATCCTGGGGTGGCTCTTCTTAACAGACCGATAACTGGGACGACTAAATCACAAAAAATTCTTATTTACCATATTTTGACGGGTGCCAAGCTGGTAATCGCGAAGGCTTGGAAGGCGTCGTGTTTGAGCTTCGCAGAGTTCAAAAATAAAGTGACCTATACGATGTCAATGGAAAAGTTGTCAGCAATATATGACGATGAATTGGATGGTTTCCGGGCAATTTGGGACCCATGGGTTCGTTACGCTATGCCTAAAAATTTTGACAAAGACCTCTTGGGGATCTGATCTTGCGAAAATATATAACATTTTTTTTTTTTCTTTTTTCCTTCTTCCCTTCCTCTTTCTTTCCCCCTTCCTTTCTACAATTTCTAACCATTCTCATCTATTCTTTATAATCGATTCTCCTTCCAACCTGGATACGGTGCTTTTTTGGGTAACTTACCTTAATATTACTGGTTACAGATAAGCCTTATAGAGTGTTATAGAGCTACACTAAGTTAGAGGCCATTAGCTTACTGGTCCTAAGTGCGCTCTATTTCAGAAACAATTATTTACTTATAGATTAGTAAAGGTTTACTATTGGCTTCGATGTTTATGTTTACGTAATTTTATTGGAAAATAGTAAGAGACATAATGAACAATGTTTGTCAGATGAAACTGGATGTCTGTATTTGCAAATTTTAAGATGTACAGTGCTGATCATCTCACAATAAAAATTTTTGGACAAGAAAGGCAGCTTGCCAGGCCTGTTCCACGTAAGGCTTCTGGAAAGAAGCGGCACCTAGCTCCCGTGACATCCCTCTTTCCTGAGGAGGATGAGGGACCTGATACTTTTGTTGGCCTTTACCCCCTAGAGGAGGGGGAACTCTTTCAGGACTCTGACTCCTCTGGGAACCAGCAGGAGGGTTTGGCAGTGACCCTGGGTCTACGTCTGGGGAAGACTCATGGTTCCCTGAGGACACGGATAGCCTGTTAGCTCACATTTTTGAAGTCTTGCACATTGTCCCCCCTGAGGTGGCTAAGAGGAAGCAGGGTGAGCTATTTCGTCCTTACAGCGCCTGGAGTTCCCTGAGCAGAGCCATTTCACTAATATGGTGCTCAAGGAGTGGGAACGTCCTAGCAGATTGCCCGCGGTGCCCAAAGGGTGGGATAGGAGGTATCCTTTTCCTGCCAACCTGGTCAAGCAAATGTCGTGTCCTCCTGAGGTGGACGCTCCCCTACTAGGGCTGTCCAACACCTCGGTCATGCCTTCCCCTGACACTACTACACTGTAGGACAGCGAGGACCGGCGCATGGATCAGCTGTCCTGCCATGCTTTGGCGTGTGTGGGGACCGGGCTGCGCCCGATCTGCGCTGCTGCCATTACAGCTATTGCCCTTTAAGAGACAGCTCAAGCGTCTCCTAGAGGGCGCTATGGCTGGTAACGGGGGAGGATTAGAGGTCCCTTTTAATGTTGTTGCCTTTGTCCTTACTGCCACAGGTGATGCGGTACGGATGTGTAGTAGGACCTCTGAAGTTCCAGGGTTGGTGGGGCTCCCAGGAGGCCCATACTCCCATCAATGTCCTGGAACTGAGGGCGATCAGGTTGGTTCTGTATCAGCTGACCACACACCTTCGGGGTCGGGCTGTTCAGGTCCGCTCGGACAACCAGACGGCGGTTGCCTACATCAATCATCAGGGAGGGACTCTGAGCAAGCGAGCCCTCAAGGAAGTGTCCCTGATACTGTCTCTTCGGTGGTGGCTGGAGTCGAGCAACCTGTTGAAGGGCAGATCTTTTCTGGTCCCTTGTTGCGAGACGGTTACCACGGATGCCAGCCTGTCGGGCTGGGGAGGGTTTTGGAAAAGTCATCAGTTCAGCGGGGTGTGGGGTCCTTAGGAGGCTCACACCCCCTCTGGAGCTCAGAGCCATCCGACTGGTTCTGGCACGGCTGACCTCACATTTACAGGGTCTGCCGGTTCAGGTTCGTTCAGACAACCGAACGGCGGTGGCTTACATAAATCACCAAGGAGGGACTCACAGCAGGAGTGCCCTCAGGGAAGTCTCTCTGATCCTGCACTGGGCGTAGAGCAATGTTCCTTGCATTTCGGCGGTGGCGGATTCCCTGAGCAGGGGATCCTCTCGCCAAGCAGAGTGGTTTCTCAACCCCGAGGTTTTTCTGGATCTTTGCCGCAAGTGGGGGACGCCGGAGGTGGATCTCTTTGCCTCGAGGCACAATCACAAACTTCTGGCCTTTGTGTCTCTTTCTCAGGATCCTCTATCTCTGGCAGTGGATGCCTTGTCCCTTGCTTGGAAGGATCTGGGTTTTCTGTACCTGTTTCCACCCGTCTCCATGCTGAGCAAGGTCGTTCGCAAACTGGTTCTAGAAGGGGCACCAGCAATTCTGGTGGCTCCAAGGTGGCCAAGATGGGTTTGGTACGCAGATGTTGTAAGGCTGGCCGTAGATCAGTACCGGCTTCCCATGTTGCCGGATCTGTTATCTCAGGGTCTACTACTTTACCCCAATTTACAAACGCTGGCTTTGACGGCTTGGCTGCTGAAACCTTCTTCCTGAAGGAGGAAGGCTTGTCTGCGGCCGTTGTTCAGACCTTGATTAGAGCTAGGAAGCGGTCCTCTTCTGGCATTTACTATAGGACTTGGAGGTCCTATATTGATTGGTGTGAGGCTAGGGCCTTGCCTTGTAGGGTGTTTTCGATTCCTAGGATTTTGGAGTTTCTTCAGCATAATCTGGATCTTGGGTTCCAGCTTAGTACTTTGAAAGGACAGGTTTCTGCTCTGTCGGTTTTCTTTTGCTTTACACCCGCTGGTTAAGACTTTTTTCCAAGGGGTCGTTCATGTGCGGCCCCCGCGGTAGGCTGTGGTTCCTGTTTGGGATTTGAATTTGGTTCTTTCAGCTCTCCAGGGTCCTCCTTTTGAGCCGCTACAGGATATTGCTCTTTGTTTTCACTCAAAAGGTTGCCTTTTTGGTGGCTATTACCTCTGTTCGGCGTGTGTCTGAGTTGGCAGCTCTGTCTATTCAGGCCCCTTACTTTGAAAGACACCAGGACAAGGTGGTCTTTCGTTTTAAGCCAGATTTCCTTCCTAAGGTGGTGTCTGCTTTCCATCTCAATCAGGATATTGTTCTCCCTTCCTTGTGTCCTAAGCCTAGCAATGACGAGAGGGTTTTGCACAATGTGGTTCGCTGTGTTAAGTACTATTTGGTGACTACTACTTTTCTCAAGACGGATGCCTTTTTCGTGGTGCCCTGCGGGCTCAGGAAAGGTTTGGCGCCCGCCAAGTCTACCATTAGCAAATGGATTCGTCAGGTCATTGTTGGGGCCTATTCTGCTAAGGAGAGGACTCCCCCTTTTAGGGTCACTGCACACTCTACTCGTGCTGTTGGTGCATCCTGGGCTTTTCAGCACCAGGCTTCTGTTGATCAAGTTTGTAAGGCTGCTCTTTGGTCTTCCATTCATACTTTTTCCAAGTTTTACAAGGTTGATGTGCGGGCTTCAGCGGATGCTGTTTTTGGCCGCAAGGTTCTGCAAGCTGCAGTGGTTTAAGTTGGTACATTCTTTACTGTTTCTGGTTCCCACCCATGACAGACGCTGCTATTGGATGTCCCACATGTCATGAAGATTTGAAGTGGAGTATATGGCACACTTAGAATAATACCATTTTGTGAGTACTCACCTGTAAAACGGGTATTATGAGTGTGCCATACACTCCACTTCAACCCACCCTTTCTTCCGGTATTCCGGAGCTTTTATATGGTGAACCATTGGTTTGATGTTATATTTGGTTCTTCCTGGTTCCCTTACTGCTTTTTTACACTGGGAAATTGGTGGGAGGTCCCAGGTATATATGGACTGGGAGAGGCTTTCTTTTTTGCATATTCATCTCTGCAGAAGTTCGCCCTCTACTGCAGATTACCCACATGTCATGAAGATTTGAAGTGGAGTGTATGGCACTCTCATAATACCTGTTTTACAGGTGAGTACTCACAAAACGGTATTTTTACACCCTGGACAGTCCTGGGCACCTGCATATGCTACCAGCGCTGATAGCGCCGCAAGACCCTGCGCAACGTAGGATCAAGGTGGCACAAGGGCAGGTGAGCATGTTCTAAGGTGTTTCTTTAATGCCCCTATTTCTAGTGAGCTAGGGTCTGAGTCTAATTTAGGCTTTTAGAATAATATTGCTCCAATCATTTTATCGCGATCCAAATATTTAAACAATGTCCCCCGGAAATTGGGCACAAGTGCCCACCCACCTCTCCCCTAGACACAAAGTAATTAAAATATTCACCTTCCTAATCCCTTGGCATGAACAGCACTGTAAATCTCCATCCTCCCCCATCCATTATTCTGTGCGGACTATGACTTTAATCAGTACAGATGCAGGATAACTGGGTGGCTGCTGCTCAACTGTTGCTTTGGGGGGGGGGGATGGGAATGGATGAGGGGACTGGAATTGTTTTGGAAGGAGCCTTGGCAGCCTCCTTTTTAACGGACTTAACTGTATGCCCACACAAAAAATACCTGACCGTCCACTGACTTTATCCCTCAGTTTCCTCCTGTTTGGGGTATGAGCCACCATGACTGAAAGCAGGGATGTACAATAAACCAGCTGTTGGCACTGTAGATGACCCTCCCCCCCCCCCCCCCCATGGGCGGTTAAATTTATTTCTTATATGTGCCACTGAAAACAAGAAGAAATCCAGCCGGTGAGAAAGCCCCTTGAATTCTCTGCTGCCATAGATTGACAAAAAAGGACGCAGAGGGCTGCCAGTGGGAGAGAAGAATAGTGGCACTTATGGTGCTGAGCTACTGATAGCGCCTGCACAAGACTTAAAGCAGACAAAAACCATTCTTGGAGTCTGAGACTCCAGGGCCAGCTGATTCCCTCTCCCCTACACTTCATGTGGTTTTCTTACTTTTATCATGCACGGTTGGTGGCATCTCTTGCAGATTCCGCAGGCGGCTGGGATTCCATTCAGTTGCCCAAGCCACATAGTAATATGTGCGGCCAGAGAAGCAGATTAAATGAGAGGCTTTGCATGCACTGTTGGACTGAGGAGAGGTGATTTTACTGGGCAAACTACGGGGTTTCACACAGCGGAGCATCACAGACAGGAGAGCCCCAGGGGGATGGACCAAAACCCAGCATCCTTGTCTTGGTCCTTTCCCATGGGGGTGCCCCGCTGTGAGAAATCCCCCAGATAACCCGAAGAAACCCGCCTCTTTTCGGTCCTACGGCACATGCGTGACGGATCGTCCAATCAGCATGCTCGGATTCCCGGCCGTTCGAGCCACTTTAAGTGGCACTACTGAGAGGAAGATGGGCAGTATAGACCACCTGGGTGTTCCAAGATGGCGGCAACAGCAGCAGGGGAAAAGAAGCCCAGACACCAATGGCATAGGAGCACCAATTTACTATGCGAGTTTTGCAATGCTTGATTGCGCTTTGTGGAATGAGGGGAAAAACACACAGGTAAATAACTAGAATAGCTGCGGCCATTGGTCGTTTAAGGTGGACCGCAAAGTAATGGTAGAAGAGCTGGCTCTTCTCCACTTTGTGAAATAATGACCTATCTATGTAATAGGAGTTTTAATAAAGACGTTCATTGCTGCAATTTGCTAGGTCTACAAGATTATTTAATAACTAAAAAACATGCTTGGCACAAATAAACATTTCTATAATCGTCTAATTAAAACTTAAATCCAATGACAGCTAATATTTAACTGAATTTTAATCTGTTTAATTTTGTGTACTGAAATGAAGTTCAGCACAGCCTTGTTTCGTGCTGATAACTCTTTCACGAGCTTGCGTTAAATCAGAGGTGCCATTTGTCCTCCCTTTTTTCTCTCTCTCTCTTTGTAAATATCTCATTTGTGATCCTTTCAAGTGTGTAATAGAACAATTTAATTTTTCTTAGGAAGCTCATCCATTCTGGACATTAAAATTTTAAAGGGAACCTGTCAGTATAGCTTTGCGTTCAGATGTGTTTACTAGACTGGCTCAATTTTTCTGGTGTACAGCACAGCTTGCTTCATTTCAATTCTTCACATTTGGGTAATCCGCCACAAGGTGGCGCAGTCGACTGCAGAAAAACTTGTGGCTCCTCCCGGCCCATAAAAAGGGCAGGAATTACCCAGCGAGTAAGAGTTTCTCTACAGTCCTGACTGCGAAGACAGAAGATTTCTCTCTGGTTATTCGCAGGTGAGCGGGGCGTACCAAGCCCGTCGGCTCTGCAAGCCTATTCCCACCTGTTTCCGGACCCTTCTGCCTCCCTGCCTCGGCTGACGGATCAGGTGAAGGTAAGGGAACACCTGGGGTCGGGTGTTCGGTGAGCTATGCTCCGGGCCACAGACCCTGTACCCAAAGGGTAGCCGGCCATAGGCAAATGGTGAGCCTATATGGGGGAGAGGAGAACCACCCTTGTTGTGTTCCACTTGATTGTTGGTGTTTTCATACGTTGTGGTGTTTTTTACTGTGTATGCCTCTTTTGTTGGTTCTTTCGGGGACATCAAGGATGCTTACCTGCACGTTCCTATCTTCCTAGGGCATCAGAAGTTCCTGAGGTTCACTCTGGGGGATCGGCACTACCAGTTTGTGGCCTTGCCGTTCGGTATCACTTCGGCCCCTCGAGTGTTCACCAAGGTGCTGGCGGGTGTCATGGCCCTCCTGAGGAGCCACCTGGGCGACCTGTTGATTGCTGCTCCATCTTTTCATCAGGCCGAGAGGGATACTCAGGTGGTTGTGTCCACCCTAGAGTCCTTCGGTTGGGTGATCAATTATCCCAAGTCTTCGCTCACTCCGTCATTGGTGAGGTCCTTCCTGGGCATGATGCTGGATACTTCTCAGGTCAAGGTATTTCTTCCTCAGCAGAAGGTGGAGGGCCTTCAGATGCAGGCGTGAGCCCTGATGTCGTATCCTCACCCCTCCCATCTGTCTGGGGATGCAGTTGGTGGGACTCATGGTGTCTTGCTTCGAGGCTGTACCCTTCACCCAGTTCACATGAGGCCTCTTCAGTTGAATCTCTTGACTGTTTGGGATCGGAAACAGGGATCCCTGGAGCGGGAATTCGCTCTGTCCCCTCTGTGGTGGTTGGACTCGAGGAATATTCTAGTGGGCAGGTCTTTTCTACCTCCGTGCTGGGAGATTGTCACCACGGATGGGGAGGGTTTTGGCACTCACTGAAGTTCCAGGGACAGTGGGGCCCTCAGGAGGCCAACACGCCTATCAATCTCCTGGAGCTGAGGGCGATCAGGTTGGTTCTCTTCCAGTTGACTCCCCACCTTCGGGTTCGTGTGGTCCAGGTCCGTTCGGACAATCGGACGTCTGTCACTTACATCAGTTATCAGGGCGGGACTCGGAGCAAACGAGCCCTAAAGGAGGTGTCCCTGATATTGTCTTGGGCAGAGGAGAATGTTCCCTGCATCTCAGCGGTTTACATCCCAGGGGTGGAGAACCAGGAGGCGGACTCCCTGAGCAGGGGGACGTCTCGTCTGGGGGAATGGTCCCTCGACAACAAGATCTTTCATGCCCTGTGTCGCCGCTGGGGTCAGCCGGACGTGGACCTGTTTGCGTCCCGCCACAATCACAAGCTTCCAAGATTCGTCTGTCAAGAGATCCCCTGGCCTTCTCCACGGACGCTCTAGCCATTCCCTGGCCGGATTTCCGGCCCCTCTATGCGTTTCCTCCATTTCCTCTCCTGGGGCGGGTGCTGCACAAGATAGCCCAGGAGGGGGTACAGAACATTCTGGTGGCCCCCCCGCTGGCCGAGGAGAGTATGGTTCGCGGACGTCGTCCAGATGGAGTGGATAACTTTGTCCTGCCCGACGATCCAGGGCTTCTCACTCAGGGACAGTTGCGCCATCCCAATTTACAAGTGCTGGCTTTGACGGCTTGACTGCTGAAACCTCCATCCTGATGGATAAGGTATTGCCGGCTTCGATAGTCAGTACTATGATTCAGGCTCAGAAGAAATCTTCTTCGATTTATTATAGGGTCTGGCATGCTTACATTGCCTGGTGCGAGTCTAAGTCTTTTCCTTGTCGCACTTTCTCCATTTCTAGGATTTTGGAGTTTTTACAACATGGTCTGGAGTCGGGTCTACAACGGAGTACCCTCAAAGGACAGGTTTCGGCCTTGGCAATCTTTTTCCAACAATCTTTCGCCAGTCATAGGCTTGTCAAGACTTTTTTCCAAGGAGTTAATCATGCAAGTCCACCGCGTAAGCCCCTGCTACCGGTGTGGGATTTTAATTTGGTGCTTTTTGCTCTCCAGGGTCCTCCCTTTGAGCCCTTGTGCAATGCTGCGTGCCATTATGACTCTTAAGATGGCCTTTTTGGTCGCTATCACTTCTGTGCGTCGTGTCTCTGAGCTGGCGGCGCTTTCTATTAAGTCTCCTTATTTCGAACGGCATCAGGATAAGGTGGTATTCCGTCTTAAACCTGAATTTTTGCCCAAGGTTGTTTCTGCCTTTTATCTCAATGAGGACATTGTTTTGCCTTCCTTGTGTCCTGCCCCTTCTAATTCTAAGGAACAAAGCCTTCATTCTCTGGATGTGGTCAGGGCGCTAAAATTCTATTTGACCGTCACTGAGTGTTTTCGTAAGTCGGATTCTCTGTTTGTCCTTCCTGCTGGGCCTAGGAAGGGTTTTCCTCCAGCCAAATCCAAGTGGATCAGACAGGCGGTGGTGCAAGCTTACTCTAAGGATAAGGAACCCCCTTTTTGTGTTACAGCTCATTCCACTAGGGCTATTGGTGCCTCTTGGGCTTTTCAGCACCAGGCTTCTGTTGAACAAGTTTGTAAGGCCGCTACTTGGTCTTCCGTTCATTCTTTTTCTAAGTTTTACAAGGTTGATGTTAGGGCCACAGCTGACGCTGTTTTTGGTCGCAAGGTGCTTCAGGCGGTAGTGTCTTGAACTGCCTGCTGTTGCTCAATGGGGATCCCACCCTTCTTCATGGACACTGCTGTTGGATGTCCCAAATGTGAATTGAAATGAAGCAAGCCGTGCTGTACACCACGAAAAATACAATTCTGTGATTACTCACCTGTAGAATTGTTTTTACGGTGTACAGCACGGCTTGCTTCATCCCTTCCTTGTTATTGTTATCCTCTTTTGCCTTGTTACGGTGATTTTCGTGAGTTATTTTTTAGTGGGGCTGTGTTTTTGTTAACATGGTCTTGCCTCCCAGCTTCTTGCATTACTGCTTTGTACACTGGAGTCTCTGGGTAATTCCTGCCCTTTTTATGGGCCGGGAGGAGCCACAAGTCTTTCTGCAGTCGACTGCACCACCTTGGGGCAGATTACCCAAATGTGAAGAATTGAAATGAAGCAAGCCGTGCTGTACACCGTAAAAACAATTCTACAGGTGTGTAATCACAGAATTGTATTCCCTTCTGGAGCATTTCCAGTTATGGGGAGTATTATATTATCATCTACTTTCAGTATTCCTGCTTTTAGGAAGCTGCTCTTTTGATACAGTGAAAATTTTAAATTAATTATGAAATCATTGAGTGAGAATGTTCAGAGCAAAATCCACTTTCAATAGGATTTTTGAAAGTGATTTTATTCTTAGTATACAGTACGTCCTGCTCCAGAAGATTCTGTAATGCGCCGAACACCCTTCTCTCCTAAGCCAGGTAATCCCCAATCTCCACCGCCTCTTCTGCCTTTAGACAAGTCCCCGCTGGCAGGAGACGCGGATTATGCCTCTCCAGACTCGGTTACCCCCAGGACTTAGTTGGCGCAAAGATTACTGGCTTAAGGTGGAGACGGATGTTTGGCGGGGTATCCCGAATATGGACGCCGGGATTTAGATAGGATAACAGGTGGAGAATCAATCAGGAAGGTCCAAAAACAAGCCGAGGTCAAGCCGGGTGATCACAGAGCGCGGTATCCAAGGGATCAAGCGAAGAGTAGTCAAAACGAGCCGAGGTCAAACCAGGTGAGCACCAAAACGCGGTATCAGAGGGGTCGGGCAGAAGCGAAGTCAGGACAAGCAAAAAGGTCAGGACGGGCAGCAGACAGGGATGGTCAGAGACGAAGCCGAGTAGTAACTTATCAAAGCAGACTAACAAGCACACCCTATTAACCAAAGGCTATAACGGGCACTAATGGACGGAACCGAACCATATTTAAAGGGGAACTGGCCAATGGGAAGGGGGAACTGGTGATTGGTGCAACTGATTTGGGGGGGAAATGTAGTGTTTGGTGCAACTTAGGATGTAGCTCCCTATTGGAGCAGCCCCAGGGACTGGACCGCCCTGGCCAGTCAGGCTGTCCAGTCCCTGGGTTCATTCCCACCCAGGCTATGGACCTGACTGGTCCATTTGAATCTGCCCCCTGCGAATGCGCAGGGAGCAGCGCCGCCGAGGGGCATATTGGAATCGTGCACGCGCGAGCACGTGACAGAGGGCGGGGCGCGCTCCCCGAGACGGAAGGGGAAGACGCGCCGGCCACAGAGGAGACGGAGGCAGCAGAAGAGGCGGAGGGAGGCCCCGCGATGCCGGCCACCCCCGCCAAGGCAGAAGTAGCGGCGGCGGGCGAGACTGCCGCAGTCGCGGCGGCAGCTGCCCGGCGCGGCCGCCCAAAGACTGGAGCTGTGCGCCGCCGCACAGAGACGCCGCGGGACCGGGCGCCAGGAGAAGGTAAGAACCTAACAGATTCATTAAGTCTGGGTATTACTCCACCAGATGGCGCTGCACTGCAGAGACAGCGATGCTCCACTGCAATCCCCCACCAAAGGGTAGGCGGTATAGGCACATGGTGAGCCTTTATTGGATGCCCCTCCCGCACTTTTGCCCCTTGCCCCTGTCTATCGGTGGGCCCTACGTTAGGTGGCCGCCGCCCTCCCTCGCTCTCCCTTGTTCTCGGGTGGGGGGGTGTGAGTAAGTGTCTTTGTAGGGTGTGCTTGGTTTGCCTGTTTCCTGTCACCGTACAGCTTTGGTTGACCTGCTGCTTTTTGAATATTCCGCCGCGCGCGCTTGTACGGCGTTCCGCGGTCGGCGGCGACATTACCTCAGGCGCAGAACCATTATTGGTTGATATTGTCACGTGTGCGTCTTCGTGCTCTTCGGGGGGGGGGGGGGCCCTGCAGATGGCGCGTTCCGCATCACTGTCTCCGCGGCCCGCCCCTCGAGGTATACTCTGTGCCATTTTGCTTCCTCGTGCTGCGTGGCTGGCGCCTACCTACTTTGTCCGTGAGTGCCCCCGCAGGCTTTTTGTTAATGTTTTTTGTTATGTATGCATGTTGCTTACAGGTTTTTTTGCATTATGTCTTACAGGCGGGTCAAACTCAATTGGTTTCTCCCGGCCCCCTCTACTAGTTTATTTAACTTATTGAGGCCTAGTGTGCTAATTCCTCCCACTTCCCTGGTGCATCCCGGGTTGCTTTTATAGCGTGAATCCTTATCGGCCGATTGTGCCACTATAGTCACCATATGGAGGCGTCTCGGGATAATGTGCTCGGGGTTCCTTCGTGACAAGCCCGGCTGCGTGTGTTGACAATGTGCGGGTTTGTGTACCTTGTGCCCAGCAGGTGCTTACGCTGCAGCCTGGTTTACCAGCAGCTGGGCCTGAGCCTCGTATGGCTTCGCCTACTCCCCCACGCTTACATCTGACTCCCAGTGAGCTGCTTACTAGTGGGGAGTCTCAGCCTGAAGTGTCTACTAGACTGGCTAGTGTTGAAAAGTTGCTTGCTAATACTATGGCGCGTAAGGCCTCTGCTAAGAGGCGGCATTTGGCGCCTGATGTCTCTCTTGGAGTCCTATAGAGGCTGAAGAGTTCCTTGATCTGTCTGGTTATACCCCTCTGGAAGAAGGGGAATTGTTCTCTGACTCAGAATCATATGATGAACGGCCCAAGGGTTATGCTGATTCTGGCTGTGATCCCTGGGCCCCAGATGATACTGATAGGCTTTTGGCTCAGATCTTTTGAAGTGCTTTCTATCTCTCCCCCAGCCGCGGCTTCTAAGCAGCAGGGGGAATTGTTTCATATTGCTAAGCCACGTTTAGAGTTCCCTGAACAATCTCATTTTAATAATCTTGTGCTCAAAGAATGGGAGCGTCCTAGTCGGCTCCCTGGTGTCCCTAAGAGTTGGGATAGGAGATATCCCTTTCCTGCTGATGTGGTCAAACGTTGGTCATCCCCTCCCGAAGTGGATGCCCCAATCCTGGGTTTGTCTAACACCTCTGTCATGCATTCCCCTGACTCTACTACCCTGAAGGATGGTGAGGACCGGCATATTGATCAGCTGGCTTCCCATGCCTTTGCCTGTGTGGGGACGGCACTGCGCCTGGTTTGTGCCTCTGCCATTACAGCTGTGGCTAGTAGGACTCTTCTTAAAAGTGTCCTAGATGGAGCTCCTGATTATGTTTCTAGTGAAGAGTGTAATGCACTCTCGCGTTGAGGTTTTTGTTGCTTATGTCCTCTCTGCCTTGGATAATACCATTAGGATGTGTGGCAGAGCCTCTGCCTTGGTGGTGGCTATACACCACTCGGTTTGGCTGCGCCAGTGGGCAGCTGACAACGCTGCCAAGAAGGCTCTCGCTGGTTTTCCCTTCAAAGGACTACGCCTATTTGGGGACCGCCTGGACCTGTTTGCTAAGGGAGGCAGGTTACCCCAGCGCAGAAGACAGTCTCGGCCCTTTCGGGGCCCGGGCTCCTTTCCTTCCCCCTACCGTGGATCCAGAATGGGGAGAGGGGCCTCCTTTGCTGGGGCCCGAGGAGATTTCTGAGGTAGGGGCACGTGGACACCATGGCCCATCCTGGGGCTCCAAACCTAAGCCTTCCACCAAGCCCCCTCAGGCATAAATGGGCGCCCTCGCCCATCCGGGTGGGGGGACGGCTTCAGCTCTTTGCTCACGTCTGGGGGCATCATGTCTCAGACCGGTGGATTCAGGAGGTAGTGTCTTCTGGTTACAAGAGAGTTTGCTGCCATACACCCCCCCCCCCCAAGATTCATCAGATCCCGGATGTCTCAGGACCCCATGTCAGCTCAGGCTCGGATTCTGCCGATGCAAAGCCTTCTGGAACTGGGTCCCCTTACGAGAAAGAGGCAAGGGTTTTTATTCCAACCTTTTCACCATGCCCAAGAGAGATGGGTCCGTCAGGCCCATCCTGGACTTGAAGATCCTCAACAAATTTGTCAGATGCAGGCGTTTTCGCATGGAAACTCTGCGCTCTGCTATCAGTTACCTGCGTCCAGGGGACTTCATGACCTCTGTGGACATCAAGGATGCTTACCTTCATATTTCCATCTTTCCAGGTCATCAAAGATTCCTCAGGTTCGCTCTGGGGGATCAGCACTACCAATTTGTGGCATTGCCCTTCGATCTCACTTCGGCTCCCAGAGTATTCACCAAGGTGCTGGCAGGGGTGATGGCTCTGCTCAGGTCTCAGGGCATTCGCATTTTGCCCGATTTGGACGACATTCTCATCACTTCTCAGTCCCTACAACAGGCAGAGCTGGATACTCAGCAAGTAATGTCCACACTGGAGTCTTTCGGCTGGGTGATCAACCATCCCAAATCTTCCCTGTCTCCCTCCTTGGTGACTCCATTTCTGGGAATGACTCTGGATACAGTTCAGGCAAGGATCTTTCTTCCTCAGCAGAAGGTGGACAGTCTGCTAGCACAGGTTCAGTTCCTTCTATCTTGCCCTGATCCCTCCATCAGGCAGGGAATGCAGCTGGTGGGCCTGATGGTGTCGTGCTTCAAAGCGGTTCCTTATGCCCAGTTTCACATGAGGCCTCTGAAACTCCACCTCTTGTCAGTATGGGACAAGGATCCTGCGTCCCTGGACCAGGTCCTTGTTCTGTCCCCCCTATCCAGGTGGTCCCTCTCGTGGTGGCTGGACTCCAGGAACCTGCTGGCGGGCAGATCCTTTCTGGCTCCCTGCTGGGAAACGGTCACCACGGATGCCAGTCTGACAGGTTGGGGGGCTTCTGGAAGTCCCTACAATTCCAAGGGCGGTGGGGCCCTCAGGAAGCCCACACCCCTAACAACATTCTGGAACGGAGGGGCCCTCAAGGAAGTGTCTCTGATCCTGTCCTGGGCGGAGGACAATGTTCCCTGCATCTCAGCTGTGTACATTTCGGGGGTGGAGAATCTGCAGGCAGACTCTCTGAGCAGGGGGACCTCTCGCCTGGGAGTATGGTCCCTCAGCGACAGGGTGTTTCACTCTGTGTCACAGTTGGGGTCAGCCAGATGTGGATCTGTTTGCGTCCCATCACAATCACAAGCTCCCAGCCTTCGTCTCCTTGTCCCAGGATCCTCTGGCCTTGGCCACAGATGCTCTGGCAATGTCATGCTTCTGTATGTCTTTCCCCCATTCCCCCTGTTGGGCAGGGTTCTGCGCAAGATAGCTCAGGAAGAGGTGCCAGCAATCCTGGTAGCTCCCTGTTGGCCAAAAAGAGTGTGGTTCGCAGACATAGTGCAGCTGGCAGTAGATCAGTACGCTCTGCCCAGGGTTCCAGACCTACTCACTTGGGGACATGTACGCCATCCCAATTTACAAACGCTGGCTTTGACGGACTGGCTGCTGAAACCTCCATCTTAAGGAAAAGGGGCTGTCTGCCTCGGTTGTTGACACCATGATTAGGGCTAGGAAGAAGTCTTCTTCCATTTACTATAGGGTTTGGCGTGCCTACATTGATTGGTGTGAGTCTAGGGCTCTGTCGTGTGTTCTCTATCCCCAGGATTCTGGAGTTCTTTCAACATGGTTTGGATCTGGGGCTTCAGTACTCTGAAGGGTCATGTTTCTGCCCTGGCTGTTTTCTTCCAAAGATCTTTTGCTCAGCATTCTCTGGTTAAGACCTTTTTCCAGGGGGTTACTCATGTGCGTCCTCCACGTAGGCCTGTGTTGCCTGTCTGGGCCTTGAACTTGTTCCTTTCTGCCTTGCAGGGTGCTCCCTTTGAACCTGTGCAGGAGGCTGCCTTGGCCATTCTTACTCTCAAGGTTGTATTTTTGGTGGCTATCACTTCTGTTAGGCATGTTTCTGAGTTGGCGGTGCTTTCCATTCAGCCCCCCTACTTTGAGAGACACCAGGACAAGGTGGTGTTTTGCTTCAAGCCAGATTTTCTGCCTAAGGTTGCATCTGTCTTTCATCTTAATCAGGACATTGTTCTACCTTCCTTGTGCCCTAATCCTAGTAACACTAAGGAGAGGGTTTTGCATTCCTTGGATGTGGTCAGGAGTCTGAAGTTCTATCTGGTGGATATTGCACCTTTTAGGAAATCTGATGCTCTTTTTGTGGTCCCTTCTGGCCCTAGGAAGGGTTTGGCTCCTGCTAAATCTAATGGATTCGTCGGGCTGTGATTCAGGCATATTCTGCGAAGGGGAAGAATCCTCCCTTTTGCCTTACTGCTCATTCCACTGGTACTATCGGTGCCTCTTGGGCTTTTCAGCACCAGGCTTCTGTTGAACAAGTTTGCAAGGCTGCTACTTGGTCTTCTGTTCATACCTTTTCCAAGTTTTACAAGGTTGATGTTCGGGCCTCAGCTGATGCTGTTTTTGGCCACAAGGTTCTGCAGGCGGCAGTGGTCTGAACTGCCCGTTGTTGCCTTTTGGGGATCCCACCCTACTTTACGGCTATTGGATGTCCCAGACGTAATGAATCTTCTGGAGCAGGACGTACTGTATACTAAGAATAATACAATTCTGTGATTACTCACCTGTAGAATTGGTATTATGAGTATACAGTACGTCCTGCTCCACCCCACCCTTGGTTTTCATTGTTCTTGGATACCCTGTATGGTGATTATCATTGTTGGTTTAGTTAATGGTTGGTTATGTTCTCATTCTCCCGGCTTCTTTTTAACTGCTTTTCAATACTGGAAATTTGTGGGAGGTCCCGGGTATTTGAGGGGCCGGGAGGAGCCAATTTAGCTTTCTCTGTAGTGTAGCGCCATCTGGCGGAGTAATACCCAGACATAATGAATCTTCTGGAGCAGGACGTACTGTATACTCATAATTCCAATTCTACAGGTGAATAATCGCAGAATTGTATTTTTTGTGCCAAAAAAAGTCCTTAAGGCGTTGAGCTGATCTAATATTTTTTTTTTTCTATGTTAGAAAATGTGTGTTTTGTGAATGTAGTGATCACAACCTGCTATCTGTTGCTATTGGCAAGGTACACAAAGTCTGTACACCAAGATGAGATGAGCATGTCTTGTGCACACACAACACTGCGCTATGGATGCTGCTTAGGTGAGGGAGGGAGCTCAACCTCACCCATGCCCAGCAGCAGTGTTCTGTGTGTGCAAGAATCACTTCTCTAAGAATCACTTCTCTTGGTGTATGTTGCCAGTAGCAACAGTAGAGAAAATGATCATAAAACACCTTAACATAGGAAAAAAAATAAAAAATGATAAATTAGCTCAGCACCTTAAGGACATCATTTTAGCACACAAAAATATAAACTTACAGAAATGCTATTGAGAGGGACTCTTTAAAGTCCCTGGTGAAACATAACAGACACTTGACTACAGTCCCATGCAGCTGATTTGTGCGATGTGTGTAGTTTAAAACTTACTGACTTTTTTTTTTTAAATTGAAATGTAGGCTGCTGATCAGATTAAGAAACTGTATGCACTCTTCCTAAAAGTCGATGCCACACAAGTGGAAGTGAACCCCTTCGGTGAGACTCCGGAAGGACAAGGTAAGAAGGCGACTACCATGTAATGAATATTACCCATCTTAAGGTGACTATTTTGAGGGGACATTTTAAAACAGAGCGAGACAGGAAAATATGGGAATTAAAGTGTGTGAAAATGTTTCATACCCCACAAATCATCTGATTTAATATTCACTCTAGGTTTGTCACACTATGTGTGAGGAATTTAAGCGGACCAACACCCTTTGCCATTATATGACAGGAGGGTGTTGGTCAGCTTTAAGTATGGTGCCCATTGGTTTTCCTGACAAGAAGCAAACACCATCAAAATTAATGTGGACAGTAAGTTCAAATTTGAACTTTATGTCCAAGATAATTGTAAATAACTTACTATGAATGACTCTCATCTTTTATTTTTCAAATATCTTTTGAGGTATGCTGATTGTATTTGTTCTGTAAATTAACATCTTGTCTGACGAGAACTAGGTATTCTAGAGAGCTCACCTTAAAACATACTCCGCTTACAAAAGGTATTGCTTTTTTTTTTCCCAAGTCATCCTTCAGCATGACCCCATGGGAGGAAACACAAACTGAAACAGAGGTTAAAAGCCCCATCCCTTCCTCCCCATCTCAGTTCTTTGTGTTTCCTCCCTAGGGAACCACTGGACAGTGTGTGCTAGGATGTGTTAGACTTCAGACATTTTTTTTTTTTTTTAATTTTAGTTTATTTTCAGACTCGAGTTCTGGAGAAGCCCGCTGACCATATCCAGGTGGAGTTCACCCAAGGTCTTGGTACAGCCTGTGCTTATCCCCACATAGTTTTGACCGAGCGCAAGTTGTGCGTGTTCCCCTTTAAATCACAAACTGGGTAAGTTATGGGTGTGCCAGACCTTTTTTTTTTTTTTTTTTTTTTTAAATTTTTTTTTTTTTTTTTTGACTCACAGGCGCTGGATCAGTGATTTCGGGATTCCAAACATTTTTTCCATATAGTAACTTTTCCCTTCAAATTTCATTTTGGTGTCCGAGTTTAGCGCTGATGTCACTTCTGGTTGCGGCGAGGACATGTAGCGCGAACCGGCAATGGAAAGGCAGCATTTTCTCCCCGGACAGCTTGCAGATCGGAGGGAGTCGAAGGACGCCGGAGGCGGCAGCAGAGCGGCGGTAGCGGCAGCGGGGCTAAGGGCGCACAGTGTGCGAGGGCAGCACAGCGGCAAGCGTGAAGGTAAAGAAGATCTGTCCTCGCAGCAAGGTCAGCCAGCCCAGCAGAGGCCTAAAAGGTCCACAAAGAAGCTCAGCAACCGGTAAGGTTTGAAGCATTCCCTCTAGTTTTGCAGGAACTTCTGCAGAAAAATGTGATAGAAACCAGAAAATCTTTCACTACCAGTACAGGGCACTGCCTTTCGTCCTGTCATCATCTCCGAGGATCTTCACAAAGATCCTGGCAAACCTAATGGCTTACCTCAGACAACAGGAAATCATGGTGATCCCCTATTTAGATGACCTCCCCCTGTTAAACAAGTCAAGGCCAGCATTCCTATTACTTCTAGAAAATACCCTGTCCTTACTAAAGAGCTTATGGTGGATAATCTATCTTGAAAAATCCATCCTAACGCCCAGTCAGCAATGCAGGTTTCTGGGGTTCATCGTGGACAGCATTGAGCAAAAGATTTTTCTTCCACAAAAAATGGTGGACCGGATCAGAGCAGAAGTGCAAAGATTAAGACACTCAGGTCTCCATAAGGGAGATCATGAAAATCTTGTGTCTCATGACCTCGGCAATTCCTGCAGTACCATGGGCTCAACATTGCAGACATTTCTTCTAGAGCAGTGGGACAGGCAACAAAGCACACTGGACCGACTAGTCCAGTTACTTTTGTGTATCCTAGAGGATCAAGTGGTGGCTGTATCCAGGGGTGCTAGGGAAAGGAAGAGAATGGGGACAGACCAATCCAGTAGTCGTCATGACAGATGCAAGCAGTTGGGGTTGGGAAGCCCACTTGGGAAGTGACCAGTGCAGGGAAAGTGGCCAAGGGCCTTGACAGCCAGGATATTGAATTTCAGAGACCTCCTGGCGGTCAATTTGGCACTTGATCAATTTCGGACAGTCATAGCAGGCAGAGAGGTACAGATAAGGAGCATATCCAGTCAGTATCTGCAGTTCATCTAAGGGGACCCTCAGTATTCTAGCAGATTATTTAAGTCGGGTAAAGTTTCAGCAGACAGAATACTGTTTGAACCAAGAGGTTTTTTTCTTCAAATAGTATGTATTTGGGGTCTCCCACCGATGGACCTGTTTGACACTGCCAGCAAGTGTAATACATTCTTTTCTCTCACAAGGGGAGATGGTGCATTAGCAATGGATGCCCTAGCTCATCCATGGAGATTTCATCTTGCCTATGCCTTTCCTCCTTTCAGATCCATTTTGGCCAAAGAGAGCGTGGTTCTAAGAACTAAGATCGATGGTAAAGAATGGTCCCTGGAGACTTCCAGATATTTCGAATATCATTCATCAGGGCATCATTCTTAATCTGAATCCATCAAAATTTCTTCTGCTGACAGCTTGGATCTTGAAGGGACCATCCTAAGAAGGAAGGGCTGTTGGATTAGATTGACTGAAACTCTTCTGACCAGTTGAAAATTGATTACTAGGCGATTGTACGAATAGGTATGGTAATGTTTTTTTCTTCTTGTGAAGTTGAAGGAAAAATACATAGCCACAGTCCTTGAATTCCTGCAGGAAGATTTTGAGAAGGGATAGCTGTAAGTACATTAAAGATTCAAACTTCTGCATCGGTTTTACTTGAACAAAAATGATTCTTGGGTCTAATCCCTTGTTTTTTCCAAATATAGTGACTTCTACTAACAGGTCGCAACAGACTATTGCACAAGCATATTCTACTAGGGGGGGTTTCTCCCCCAGAGGTGTCTGTCCATTCTACACGAGCTATGTCCGCATCCTGTGCAGAGAGGACTGGTGCCTCTTTGAGGAAGGTGTGGGGTGAAGAAATCTCATCCAAACATTATAGACTTGATCTATAAAACATCAGGGTACTGATTGATACTACTTGCAGCTTCCCATCCAGCTTCCCATCCCTAAAGTATAATTACTTGCCTAATCCTCTCCGTGCTGTCATGCTGATGGATGACTTGGAAAAACCACTGTTACACTTACCGGTAACAGATTTTTCAGGAATCCTTCAGCATGACCACCTATTACCCACCCATAGTCCGAGGGTTATTTACTTTTCAAAGACTGAGACGGGGAGGAAGTGGTGGGGCTTTTAACCTCTGTTTCAGTTTGTGTTTCTTTCCAGGGGGTGGAGCCTCTCTCTCCGTGTGATCATGCTGAAGGATTCCTGAAAAATCTGTTACCAGTAAGCCTAACAGTGGTTTTCTTATATGCTATTCCAGAGCATTGCACGACTTGGAGAGGGATAATTTACATGAGCCTGCCTACTGCAAGGGATTCTAGTAGAAATACGTTTGTGTTTTTAAAAAGCATTCTCCGCCTTCATCCTATGTATAGAAATGATTTTATTTTTGTGCTTCTGATGTTTACCAGGGCAAAAGGTGATCCTGGTAGTGTATGGTCATGAGTACTGGCAGATTGCTCCGTGGACCACCAAAGAGTATCTGAGTGTTTGTGGCCAACGTAATTCATATGCACAGATCTCTTCCAGCCCACCCTTCTGTTAAAAGGCAGAATTTTTAAAATAGCAGCAGAGCGGCAGAAAAGCTTCTGAAGGATAAACTTGACCTCTTGTCTTATCAGACTTCAAAACAACGCTATGTATGTGGTGAGAAGGAAGCGAAGCAGATGTCATTTTTCTGATGTTCTACTTTTGCATGTGAACTCTCACTCACCTTGGGTTAACAAAACGAACTTCCTTGTAATGCTACAAAGAAAAGCTTCTAAAATTATGTCTTTACTTCTGGTAGAAGTAGCAAAGATTTAATGAAAAGTAGAAATCCTAAACTGCATGGCTGATTTTTGAGCGCCAGGTCCCTGGAGTCTCTCATCACGGCGCTAAGCAATAAGTGTCAATATGGGCAAATTCTCACCAACAGAACATGGATCTAACCCTTCACAGTGTGAGCTCCAATTCTAAAATAAGAAACCTTTTAAAGTGGACCCATACTAAAATAAAAAAAATACCTTAACTGATTAATACAAAAAAATACTCTGTCTGCACACGGGAAGCGCTGTGCTGAATTTTCAGTGGCCAGGGGCCCGAGAGCAGCACGCATTCAGGAATGACACTTGTGACCCAATCACTTAAAAAAACAAAGGATGACCAAAATGGTTTTCAGTAGAGATTCAGACCAGGTTATATTAATCTGCTGTTGCTCTCTATATGACTTTCTAATTCCAGTCTAACAACTGTAACCAGCTGTGGGCCAACAGTGAAAGGAGTCATGCCAGCTGTAAAATTTGCCTTGGATCAAGGCAAAATAGCAGCTCAAAATTAGTGTAACGTTTTAATTGTGATAAGCGCACACTAGGCGATGTACAAGTAATGACAGTTCATGCACAGGTCTGAAGAGCAGATTACAAGTGTAATTTACCAATAGAAAATGAGCAAAGAGAAATTTCAGTACCTTTTGATCAAATGATTTGTTATGCAGCACGACCACCTCAGGACTTATCCCGCACGTCAAGTGACCCCACCCCCCGAAGACCGGGCTGTGCCCCTCGATTCAGCCCTTAGCCAGAAAACTCTTGAAACTATTTTCAGCCATGCCATTTGATAGGAAGGTTGTAAGACCCTGGTTCTGGTGTTAGGTGCCTCAGTCAGATGCTGGGCATTCTATGGGCCCTAGGGTATCTGAGAATCTCATAAGAGATACTACTGTGAATCTTATGACTTACAGGTTCTTAATATGTTCATGGTTTGTGGCTAGGGTGTACTGTGGCCCAAAAATTCCTAGTACTATGTTGAAGTCGGTCTTGCTATGAGGTGCTTTGGTAGTTTGTGGGCTGAGAGCAGCTTTCAACCTGTGGTGGTTTATGAAAAGCCAGCAACAGCTAGGTTTTGTGGATCTCCACACATTACTGGAGTAATTAGTGCTCATACAGAGCTAAAGACAGCTATATGTAGATCCACAAAACACATCCTGTTGCTGCACCTTTAGGAGCGAGTTTGACACCCCCTGGATTAGACTTTGACTAAGTTCTAGGTCATGAGTGAGAAATATAAAAGAGACTGACTGTGAAGCTGTTCCCCTTGGGATGCAGTACGTGTATAGCTCTCCTTAGAGCTGGACTTGCTGTGAGAAATGTCACCTAGCTGCGATAGCAGATGGAATGGCAGTAACAGTCCCTTGAATGGGGCACAGTTAACAATGACTTTCTGTTCTGAAAAAGGGAGCCTGGGGGTTTTGGGACTAACATTTGATATTTCCTATATCCTTCAGACAACTGTAATCTTGTGCGCCCCTCCCCCTAAAACAATATTGATTATTTTTTAATATTCAGTATTTTTCAGCTGATTAGTATATGTGTAATGAACTTTTTTTTTTTATTGCAACATCTGATGCCGAGACCCCCTCTGTATGGGAAAGTGTACTTTCCCACAGAATGTTTTACTGGCTTTTTCACTGCTCTGACAGCTGAAGCTGGACATACCATATTTTCACCAAATAAGATGCCCCCGTCTATAAGATGCACCTAGGAACCCCCTCCCATTCCCAATAGGCAGCGTGGCATTCCCATTCCCCATATAGGCAGTGTGCCCCCCCCCCCCCCCATTCCCCATATAGGCAGTGTGGCATTCCCACTTCACCCATTCCCCATATAGGAGGTTTGGCATTCCCCATATAGGCAGTGTGGCCCTCTCCTCATCCCATTCCCCATATAGGTAGTGTGGCCCTCTCCCGTCCCATTCCCCATATAGGCAGTGTGCCATCCCCCCCATGCCTATAGGCAGTGCAGCATTCCCTTTCCGATTCCCCAGTCTATGGAGCCAGGTGTCTGCGTGGCCCGTCCAGTAATAAGCAGCGGCGGACTTTGTCCCCGTCCTTGCTGGTGCTATCGCTGTCTTTTCCGGCAGGGACTTAGATGGCGCTCGATGCTCCATCTTCTTTTGCACTCCAGCTGCTGCCTCTTCTGCCCTCCAGCTGCTGCCAGGGTACCTGCGAACACCCAGGTCCGTGCAGTGGGTGGGTGTGGCCTGCACCGAAAAAGATAGCGATAGCAGTGGCGAGGACGGGCACAGAGCCTGCCGCTCTTCTATCTTCTTCTGGCCTCCCACAGTGTGGCAGGCAGCCCCATCAACACAGTGGGAGTGCCGATAACGTGAGTTTTTTTTCTTTTTCCTATTGCATTGCACAGCCTGCTTCAAGAAGTCCTTACGTATGGGATATTCCGCAGTGTACTGCAGAAGAGTTGTGGCTCCTCCCGGTACATATAAGAACAGGATCACCAATAGACTTCTCCAGTGTTCCAGATGTCTCTTTATATTGCTCAGGTGAGCGGGGCAACCAAGCCTGTGGCCCTGCATGTCTATTTCCACCCGTTTCCGGACCCTCTGTGCCTCCCAGCCTCGGCTGATGGATCGGGCGAAGGTAGAGGAGCACTAGGGTCAGGTGCTCAAGGAGCGCTGCTCCAAGCTGCAGACCCTGTCCCACAAAGGGTAGGCGGCCATAGGCTTTATGGTGAGCCTACTGAGGGATGCAGAATTCCTGTCCTAGCTTCTGAGGGGGTGAGTGTTTTTGGGGACTGTGTGCCTTGTTTCTCTGGTGTCTTGGGTCCCCCCCATCCCTGGCCTTGCTCTCGCCGTTGCCTGCTCGCTCTCCTCCCCCCCCCCCCCCGACATTGTTCGGGGGGTGGGTGGCAGCGGCGAGTGTTTTAACTGTGTTTTTCGCCACCGCGGGTGGCGATATAACTTGAGTCGTTTGTTGTATTGTGATGGCGCGGTCACGTGAGCGTCGTTTTCGCGCTCTTCGGGGGGGGAGGGGGGCGGGGGATGACCCGTATCGCGTCGTCACCCTGCGGCCCACCTCTCGAGGTTCTTCTGCCGGCGCCATTTTGAGTATGCTGCACATCCGGGGCCCCTCTTCCTCCCTGGGCTGCGGCGGTGATCTTTCCTGTGTCGCTTCCTGCTGTGGTCTGGCGGCTTGGTGATCCTTCGGTCTACTTGGTTCGTGAGTCCCCTTTGGGGGGTTTTGTTTCCTTGGGGCATGGGCTGCGGGATATGTATGTGTTTTACTTTTGTCTTTCAGGTGGGACAACTGGGGGTTGTGGTTTCTCCCGGTTCTGCTCCTTACCCCCCCCCCCCATCTCCCCCTTACTGGCTTCTGGGGGCATCTCGGGTGGCTTTTTTATTAGCTCTTACCCTGTGCTGGCCTATTGCACCTGTGTTAATCACCATATGGAGGCTTCTGGGGATAGCGTGCTCGGGGATCCCGGCTGTGTGCCATGTACGGGGTATCCCCTTTGAGTAACAGTGCCGTGGTGTGCTTGCCGTGCTCCCAAGGTATCATTGCGGCCCAGGCTGGGCTGCCCACTTCTCTTCAAGTTCTGCGCCCCCCTCGGCATCGCCTACCCCCCCCCCCCCCCGCGCCTGTATTTAGCCCCCAGTGAGGGAGATACTAGCAGGGGGTCACAATCTGATCTGGCACTTCGTGTGGCCAGCATTGAAAGGCAGCTTGCCAGGCCTGTTCCAGGTAAGGCCTCTGGCAAGAAGCGGCACCTGGCTCCCACGCTGAGGAGGATGAGGGAACTGATGCCTTTGGTGGCCGTTATTCCCTGGAGGAGGGGGAGCTTTTCCAGGACTCTGACTCCTCTGGGGATCAGCATGAGGGGTACGACGGTGACCCTGGGTCTGTATCCAGGGAGGACTCATGGTTCCCTGATGACACTGATAGACTGTTGTCTGACATATGAAATCTTGCATTTTGTCCCCCCTGAGGTGGCTAAGAGGAAGCAGGGTGAGCTCTTTCATCCTGATAAACAGCGTCTGGAGTTCCCTGAGCAGGGCCATTTCTCTAATATGGTGCTCAAGGAGTGGGAACGTCCTAATAGATTGCCCGCGGTGCCCAAAGAGTTGGATAAGAGGTATCCCTTTCCTGCTGACATGGTAAAGTTTGTCCTTACTACCATGGATGATGCGGTACTGCTGGGTGGTAGGGCCTCTGCCCTCTTGGTGGCTATGCGCCGATCTGTTTGGTTGCGTCAGTGGGCAGTTGACGCTGCTACTAAGAAGGCGCTCACTGGGTTCCCCTTTGCGGGGCTGTGGCTCTTTTGGTGAGCATCTGGATGTTTTAACCAAGGATGGTAGGCTACCTCAGTGTAGGAAGCAGCCTCGGCCTTTTCGAGGGCCCTCTGCTTCCCTCCCCTCCTTTCGTGCTCCCAGAGGAGGTCGTGGCTCCCTCTTCTTGGGTAGCCGCAGGGATTCTTGGGGCCGTGGCAGATCCCGTGGTCGTCCCGGTCTCTCATGGGGTTCCAAGCCCAAACCCACACCCAAGCCCCCTCAGTTTGCAGCCTGGCCGCCCCCAAGATTCCTCAGATCTGGATGTCTCAAAACCCTCTGTCAGCTCAGGGTTTGCGCCTTGCAGTTCAACGTCTGTTGGAGTCAGGAGTCATTTGCCTGGTGCTTTCCCAGGAACGGGATCAGGGGTTCTACTCCAATCTTTTCACGGCTCCCAAAAAGAATGGGTCTTTGAAGCCCATCCTGGACTTGAAGGGTCTCAACAAGTTTGTCAGGTTCAAGCACTTTCGCATGGAGACTCTACGCTCGCCTGTCAGTACCCTTCGCCTGGGCGACTTCATGACCTCCGTGGACATCAAGGATGCCTATCTTCACGTGCCAATCTTTCCGGGTCATCAGAGATTCCTGAGGATCAGCATTACCAGTTTGTGGCTTTACCGTTCGGTATCACCTCGGCGCCTTGGGTGTTCACCAAGGTGATGGCGGGCGTGATGGCTCTGCTGCGGAATCAGGGCATTCGCATCCTCCCTTACCTGGACGACATTCTGATTGTGGCTCAGTCTTTTCTTCAGGCCGAGAAGGACACTCAGATGGTGACCTCCACTCTCGAGTCCTTCGGCTGGGTGATCAACTTTCCCAAGTCTTCACTGTCAAGGGATGCAGTTAGTGGGCCTGATGGTGTCCTGCTTTGAGGCGGTCCCCTTTGCTCCATTTCACATGAGACCTCTTCAGTTGCACCTCTTGTCGGTTTGGGATCGGGACCCTGTGTCCCTGGATCAGGAATTTGCTCTGTCCCCACTGGCCAGACGGTCCCTCTCGTGGTGGCTGGACTCAAGGAACCTTCTAGTGGGCAGGACCTTTCTGCTTCCGTGCTGGGAGACTGTCACCACATATGCCAGTCTGATGCTTTTGGAAGTCTCTGAAGTTCCAGGAGGCCCATGCTCCCATCAATGTCCTGGAACTGAGGGCGATCAGGTTGGTTCTTTCTCAGCTGACCACAAACCTTCGGGGTCGGGCTGTTCAGATCCGCTCGGACAACCAGACGGCGGTTGCCTACATCAATAATCAGGGAGGGACTCGGAGCAAGCGAGCCCTCAAGAAAGTGTCCCTGATACTGTCTTGGGCGGAAGAGAATGTCCCTTGCATCTCGGCGGTCTACATTCCAGGGGTGTAGAACCAGGAGGCAGACTCCCTGAGCAGGGGGACATCTCAGCTGGGGAATGGTCCCTTAGCAACAAGGTATTTCACTCCCTGTGTCACCGCTGGGAGCAGCCAGATGTGGACCTGTTTGCATCCCACCACAATCACAAGCTTCCCATATTTGTCTCCCTGTCACAGGAACCTCTGGCCTACGCCACGGATGCGCTGGCAATGCCTTGGACGGAGTTTCGGCTTCTCTGTGTTCCCTCCTTTCCCTCTACTGGGCAGGGTGCTGCACAAGATAGCCCAGAAGGGGGTACCGGCCGTCCTGGTGGCTCCCTGTTGGCCAAGGAGGGTGTGGTTCGCAGACGTCATGCAGTTGGCAGTAGATCGGTATGTTTTGGCCAAGGATCCAGCTCTTCTCACTCCCAATTTACAAATGCTGACTTTAACGGCTTGGCTGCTGAAACCTCCATCTTGATGGATAAGGGGTTGCCAGCTTCTGTTGTTGATACTATCATTCGGTCTAGGAAGAAGTCCTCGTCCTTTATCTACTACAGGGTCTGACATGCTTACATTGCCTGGTGTGAGTCCAAGTCTCTTCCTTGTCGGGTGTTTCTATCCCCAGGATTCTGGAATTTTTGCAACATGGTTTGGATTTGGGCCTTCAACTTAGTACCCTCAAGGGACAGCTGTCGGCTCTGGTAATTTTTTTCCAAAGATCTTTTGCCAATCACCGGTTAGTTAAGACTTTTTTCCAGGAAGTTACTCATGTGCGTCCGCCACGTAAGCCTATGCTACCGGTTTGGGACTTGAATCTGGTGTTGTCTGCTCTGCAGGGTCCTCCCTTTGAGCCTATCCGTGGGGCTGCGTTGCCTATCCTGACTCTTAAGGTGGCCTTTTTGGTGGCTATTACTTCGGTCAGGCGAGTTTCTGAGCTGGTGGCGCTTTCCATCAAACCTCCTTATTTTGAGCGGCATCAGGATAATGTGGTGTTTTGGCTTAAGCCGGATTTCTTGCCTAAGGTTGTGTCTGCTTTTCATCTCAATCAGGACATTGTTTTGCCTTCTTTGTGTCCTAATCCTGCTAATTCCAAGGAGCAGACCCTTCATTCTCTGGATGTTGTCAGGGCTCTGAAGTTTTATTTGGTTGCTAATGAGTCTTTCAGGAAATCTGCTGGACCTAGGAAGGGCTTGCCTCCGGCTAAATCCACTATCAGTAAGTGGATCCATCAGGCGGTGGAGCAGGCCTATTCTGCTAGGGGGAAGGTTCCTCCTTTTAAGGTTACTGCTCATTCCACTCGTGCTATTGATGCTTCTTGGGCTTTTCAGCCCCAAGCTTCTGTTGAACAAGTTTGTAAGGCCGCTACTTGGTCTTCTGTTCATACCTTTTCCAAGTTTTATAAGGTTGATGTTAAGGCCTCTGCTGATGCTGCCTTTGGTCGCAAAGTACTTCAGGCGGTGGTGGTTTGAACTGCCTGCTGCTACTTTTTTGGGGATCCCACCCTACCTTACGGACACTGCTGTTGGACGTCCCATACGTAAGGACTTCCTGAAGCAGCCGTGCCATGCAATAAGAAAAAAGACAATTCTGTGAGTACTCACCTGTAGAATTGCGTTTGCCATGCATGGCACGCCTGCTTCACCCCACCCTTGTTAGCGTTATTCTTGGTTGCCTCTTTATGGTGATTGTTCCAAGTTAGTTGGGGTTTGTTACCTTTTTTTACCTTTATTATCCCCCGGCTTCTTGTATAACGGCTTTTCAACGCTGGATAAGTCTATTGGTGTATCTCTAAAAGATTCCCCCCCCCTAGGGGAGGTCAAATCCAAAACAACCTGACCCACCGATACCCAAATTTTAGAACTATTGCAATGGGGGAAAAATTTATAAAAATTGTGTGGGCTGGTTGGTAAAGTGGCCCCTTGTTTGACAAGTACAGCCCCTCCTTGGTGCTTTATTGAATGGGGAGGCAGTCCAAGGACTCCCGTGTTCAACGATAAGTCTATTGGTGATCCTGTTTTTATATGGTATCGGGAGGAGCCACAACTCTTCTGCAGTAGACTGCGCCACCTTGTGACGGAATATCCCTTATGTAAGGACTTCTTGAAGCAGGCCGTGCCATGCATAGTAAAAGCAATTCTACAGGTGAGTACTCACAGAATTGTCTTTTTACATTCGCCCGATAAGGCGCACTAACATTTTCCCCCCACTTTTGGGGAAAAATAAGTGTCTTATAGGACGAAGATCCTAGTTCCCCTTAAAGCGGCAGAACCAGCCAATTGGTTTTTAAATGTCTTGCCTGTTTATCTTTTTAAATACACATTTTATTTGCTGGCCAATTTGTCTTTTTCCATTCTATCAATTCTACTGTATTTATGTCCTGAGCAGAACTGATGCATCATGTAGAGTTTTTAATGCACACGGCATCCATATATTACAGCTTCGCAAATCAATCCACAGTACTTGACAATAATTCCCCTTCTTTGCAAAGTTTTGAAATCAATTTCTATGCAAACTGTAGTAATCATTCTGTCTGTGCCACCCGGTGCCACTTAATCAATGCAACGTGAATTGGCAGCATGCTAAGAAGAAAATAGCCCTGTTCAGGAGATTAAAATCCTTAAGGTACATAACTAAAAGGCACATTGCAAAGAGCAGGATCCTCTGTGTTCGTTAAATTACCTTGTTGGCTCAGGAACATGCCACCATATTTTCCCTCTCTAGTGGTTAAAATTCTGGAAATTTGGGAAAAAGAGGCCCCCTCTTTTTCCAACCCTAAAGCGGTCCAAAATTCTCGGCCATGTGCCGACATCCTAATCCCATTGTGTAAAACTCTGGGATCACAGAAAAAACACCTTTCAAGGGCTCCTACTGCATTTTTGCAGTCCCATTTCTTGCTTCCCTTTAGCTGCAGTGCTCACCAGCTCTGAGCCATACAGCTAGGCTGGTGGCAGGAATTTGCCTCAAAAAGGGGTTTTGATCCACTTTAAGGCTGAAAACATGTCCACTTATGTTTACACCTTTTTGTATGAAGAAGCAATGTGTTCAGAAGCTTATTTTAACCGTATAAGGGTTCAAAGAGATTGTGAGATAAATAAATACTGGATGTACACATGCCCATCAAACATACGATAAGCAAAGGAAATTACAACTTTTTCTTTGTTCTGCTGCCAGTGTGTTCTTCCCCACAGTACAATAGGAAAGCTTAGGCAGTAAGTGTCCAATAGACATATGATCGAGAGCTCCAGTCTGATGACCCATCTCCTTTTTATATTTACCAAACCCAGTGTATCTCTTAACTGCAAACAATCTGTAAAATTGGGAAACTGGTACACCTGTGATAGGCAAGAAGTGGCCTAATCTAATAAATGTTTATTGGTGTAAGCTAGTTTTTTTTTTTTTTTAAACTAAAAGCCTTTGTCCAATATTCATAAAAAGGGGAAGCAGTAGGATGTCTGAATTAGCTGTATGCTAATTAAATGCAATGTGGCCGACTGCACCCAGTCCATGTTATGAATATCGGGCAAAGGCTTTAGTAAAAAAAAAAAATAAGCTTCCTAGCTGAGAATTTGACTTTCCCGGGTTTTGTTCCATGATCTGCTATGTGAAACTCTCCCGAAAGCTGGTGTTCACTCCCCTCTCCTCGGTCCAACGCCAAATCTCTTCAAATCTCTCCAACTCTTGTCAAATCAGAACAGTTTGCCGTGTCATTCTGCAAATGGCTCTCATTGACTTCAATGGGGAGCACAAATGAGCGCTTCCCCAGCTATCTGAATAGCTGGGGCTGAAGCAGACGACACAAGGGCTGCCGCAGCACACACTATCCATTGTAAACAATGAGAGCTGCCTGCCGAATTATGTAGTCATGGCAGACAGCTCTTATCGGACAAAAGCCTGCTCATGCTCCATTGGAGTAGGGAAAGGTGAGGTTTTATGGGCGCCCCGGGGGGGGGGGGTTCCATACAGTGGGGCATCCCAATTCAGGATGCCCCAGAAAAAGCTGCTGGCCCTGGAATCTTTAAAGCGGAAAAAAACCCATCTAGGCCTGAATCTAAAAGAATCCTAGGGCAGGTCTCCGGGCTTCCCCCTGGGGCATCCTGAATTAGGAAGCCCCACTGTGTGAAACCCCAGGGAGTGGTGGTTTTTCACTCACCTTCCCCTGGTCCAACAACTTATGTGCAGGCTCTTGTCCAATAGTAGTCTTTTGCAATGCATATGTAATTCTGCAAATGGCTCACATTGTATTCGTTGGGGGAGGGAAAGCTGCCACATGCCCTGCATCCTCATTCTTTAAGCATGCTTCAGCCCAGCCATTCAGATAGGCAGGGGCAGAAGCATGCAAGCCCCTAGAGTTGCACCTGCTGGTGCTCCTGTTTTCAGGCATCAATGGAGCGTTGCGGGTTGTTTTTTTCTGGCTTCTTGGGGGGTTTCACACAGTGGGGCATTGCGTTTTTGGGATCCCCCTGGGGCACGGAAAAAAAAAACTGGAAAGTCAAATTTCAGATGTTTTTTTTTTCCAGTTGAAGGTTGACTGAATCTAAAGAATTGATATAACCATTGCCTTTGCCGTGTTTTGAAAAATGCCATACGTGAGTGTCCTACAAGACAACTCCTGAAACCTCATTTTTGAAACTTTGCTAAGATTGTGCCATTTTGACGCCTTTAAATTTGGTAGCTCTAAATTTCTTGAGTGAGCAGAAATGGGTTAGCCAGTGCTCAAGGCAATGGAGGATATTTGGGCACATTTTTCGTGATGATAAAGGAATTGGACCTTTTTGTAAAAACTCCTGTAATGCCTCAGCTTTCATATCCAGCTCATTGAAAAAAATTCAACAATGTCTTAACAACCCGGCGGAATATATGATTGAGCTACGATGGGGTTAATTAATTCGCTTTGGCAGGGATTTGAATAATGCGCTAAAACACACTATAACTGGCTTGTCCAATGGTAATTAAAAGGATATTAATATGCTTTAATTTTAGCCACCACAGGAGGAATATGTTAAGTTTATTAATTAAATCTTTAATAGAGCCACAAAGGAATTGTGTGATGATGATTCAGATCTGTCAATGATGAGTTCAAAATGTGGCAGATGTGATGCTTTAAGCTGCTATCTGCATAGGCAACTTTTGCTAATTTCTGCTAATAATTTTCACTCTTATTTCACACACTTTTATTAAAGCCGACCAGATTTGTCCAAACAGTGTTTCACATGTGACTTATTATCAGTGTAGGGCATTTAGGTTACTTTCTGCTTATTAAAGCAGTCCTAAAGCGTGGGGTAATGACAAAAAAAAATCTGCAAACTGTAAAATGTAAAAATATTATTGATGAGCTTGGAACCTGATGCCTCAGCTGTCATTTGCTGTACCAAGGAGACGTAAGAAAAACACACCTGCTTGTGTCCCATGTTAATGTGGGGCAACTTGAGTCCTGCTTCTCTAGATTTGCATCTGTTGTGACAGAGGTTGGGTGTGTAAATGTTAGTCATCCCATCATTTTGCAGTGGTGCCGGTGCTGCTGCGCTCACTGACTGACTAAGTAGTTCTTAATGGTCTGTGCAGCAGCTTCACCAGCTAAAGAATTCCTGCACATGCAGAGCTCTTGCTGAAATTGGATGCCAGCGCCATTGCAGGCGATTCTTTTTTATATTCTCAAAATGGGCCTACCCAGTGAGAGGGATAAGGGTGGTGCACAGCAGAATTGATGTTGGCTTTAATTACTTACAGTATTTAGATATTCTTGGTGTGCCACACACCCCGCTTCACTTCTTAAATATTCATCACTTCATGGGTTAATCCACCGCAGGTGACGTAGTGCAGAGAGGAAGTCTTGTAACGAGCCCCCTTCCGGCCTACATATACCTGGTACCTCCCTTCAATCACCAGTATTTTTTCTCTCTGCTTGCTGACAAGTCAGAAGTTGGAAGTCTCCTGCTTACAGGTAGGCCGGGGTATTCTTACCCCGCCACCCCCCTTTTGGTCTATTTCTACCCGGTTTGAGTTTGTATACCTTTATGGTGAAATAGGAAGCCTCCCAGCCTTGGCTGCTCACCGGGCAAACGGTAGATGGCACTTTAAGTGCCTAGGAGCTTATCTCCTACCGCTCGACCTCATGCGTGGGGCAATGCGGCGAACCGGCATGGTGATCCGGAAATGGGATGCCCCTGTCCCGAGGGTCCCCGTAGCCCCTTTCTCTCCCGTTGGGGGGGTGGTGAGGGTGTGCTTTAGTATGTGTGTTTCACTGTATCACTGCATGTTAACATATATGTCATGTTTATACATTCACTGTAGCATGTGTATATTTTGGGTCTGCTTTAGGGCAGCTTGCGCTGGGTATGGGCTGGCCACCTCTCTGGCAGTTGGTTGCTTGTGGCCCCCTACCCTCTCCCCCCTCTCCTCGCCTGGCATTCATTGAGCTTTGTCAGCACATGCGGTTTTTACCCTCCCCCCTCCGCTGCCTGGATGCGCGTGCTGTGATCAGCTGTAAAGTGTTCCAGCTGATCAGCGTAGGGGGGGGGGGGGGGGCGGGCCCGCTGGCGCGGCGCCGGGGGCGCGGCGCCGACGTCAAGGGCCCAGCGTCCCAGCTTCCTTCAAAACAGGAAGGCACGTGGGCGCACGGCTGCACTTTGTCTTCTGCCGGCTCATGGCTGCTGGCTGCAGGCTTACCGGCTGATTGCGGTACAGGTAAGCGGCCCCTCCCGTTGGGGCCGTTAAATGGGAGATATTGTTTATTACAGTGAGAAATCACTATTATCAAGGGGGCGTCATTTAAGGGCATTATATATTATATACTTATATGTTATACACATGTGAAGGATCTGATGGTTGTTTTCTTGCCTTGCAGATCCTGGGATCCCTGCTTATGCTAGCCCTCCGGCTCTATGTGTCTGGCTAATTATTGGGATTGATTTGAATGTTTATATACATAGACTATATATAAGTGTATATATATATATATATATATATATATATATATATGTTTCTATTAAAGGGGACCTAAACTTAAAAAAAAAAAAAAAAAAAAAAAAAATTTATATAAATCCTCCCTTCCGGGGCATTACTAAAATAAAGGGGGCATCCCGGGTCGGCTTATGCCTTAAAAGTCCCATTATTGCGAATACCATAAATCACCATATGGAGGCTTCCGTAGATTCCGGAAACGGTTCTGCTGTTCCGTTTGGGGGGTGCGTAGGTTGTGGGGTTCCACTCCCAGCTGATATCTTTATTTGCATCCCTTGTGCAAAACAGACTATTGCGCGCCAGTCCGTTGCTTCGGCTGCGGTGCCATCGCATCCTTCATCATCTCCTACCTCTCCATCCCTATTCCGGACCCTGCATGACACTGTCAAGTGGGGATTCGCATTCCGAGGCAGCAGCACAGCCCTGCCCCCGGAAAATGATGCCCGTTAAAGCAGCGTTTAAAACCGCTACAAAACGAAGGCACCTGACTCCGGTACCTTCGGCTCCACAGGACCAGTTTTGTGAACCTGTGGAATGGTCCGATGGATCCCCTGACGAGGATGAACTCCCGTCGGAGTCAGATGAGCCGACAGGTCAGCATGTGGCTGATGAGATCGGCGATTGGTCAGAGGGGGTTGTTTTTGACACCCCCTCCATTCTGGCTCAAATGTTTAATATTTTGAGTTTAGATACGCCTGAGGCGGCCGCCCCGCCAAAGGGTCAGTTATTTAAAGAGCCTCAGCCGAGTTTGGTTTTTCCCAGACAGCACCACTTTGAGAGGGTGGTTCTTAAGGAATGGGAACATCCCACACGGTTATCTGGAATTCCTTCCATTTGGGAAAAGCGTTATCCTTTTCCACCAGAATTGGTGAGGCTGTGGTCTGTCCCTCCGGACGTCGATACCCCTGTACTAGGACTCTCCAGCTCTGCTATGGTACAATCTGCTGAGACCACTGTCCCCAAAGATGGGGAAGATCGCAGGATTGACCAATACGCTCGACATGGTTTTATCTATTCCGGGTCAGCATTGCGCCCGGTATGTGCTTCAGCCCTTCTTCTATTGGCAATTAAGTCCCTAATTCAGGGGCTATATGAGGATCTTGATCCCGCTTGCAAACAGTTCACTGCATTTAAGCAGTGTGAATCTTTTGTGGCTTATGTCCTGGCCGCTCAGGACGATGCGCTGACTATGAGTAGCAAGGCGGCAGCTATGCTGGTGGCTATTCGCAGGTCAGTATGGCTGCGTCAGTGGTCAGCAGACACGGCTTCCAAAAAGGTACTCACAGCCCTCCCCTTTTTGGGGTTGCGTCTGTTTGGGGAGAAAATTGATTCAGTCGCAAAAGATGGTAAGATGCCACAACGCAAAAGGCCTCGTGGTCCCTTCAGGGGGACAAGTTCCGGTAGGCCTTCCTTTCAAAGGTTCGGAGCGGGAAAAGGTTCGTCCTTTCCCGCTACCAGTTGGACTCGGGGGAGGGGCCGTGGCCGGCCCACTCAGTCCTGGGGCACCAAGCCCAAGCCTGCTGATAAGCCCACTCAGCAATGAGGGGCTGCCCTCACCCGTGCGGGTGGGGGGACTATTGCGACACTTCTACCATTGGAACCATGTGGTTCTAGGCAGATGGATCCAGGAGGTAGTGTCGACAGGTCACAACCTGGAATTCGAGTCTCACCCTCCCTCGCGGTCCATTCAGGGGTCGGTTCATCCCGGCCTGAACTCTCATCAAGACGCTGTGTGTCTTTCTTTTGCCCAAATTCGCACAAGAACACTTCGGCTATTTCTGCTAGCGTGTTGGGTCCAGCAACCTCTGTTGTTGGATCAGTCCTTCCAATTGTCCTCCCGTGTACGGCAGTTCCTCCTGTGGTGATTGGTCTCGACCAATCTTGTATAGGGCAGGTCTTTCCTGACCCTCCCTTGGAGAGGTGTCACCACGGACACAGGTCTGTCGGGATGGGACAGATTCTGGAAGGAGCTGCGGCTTCAGGGGCAGTGGAGGCCCCACTTACCCATCAGAGAAATGTCCCTGATCCAGACATGGGCAGTGTTCCATGTTCCCTGTCTCTCGGCGGTTTACATTCCAGAGGTGATGGAACAGGTAGCGGACCGGTTGAGCAAGTGCTCTCCCCATCTGGAAGAATAAGCTCTCCATCCTCGGGTGGTTCTCTTATTATTTCTCCAATGGGAGACTCCGGAGGTGGACCTGTGGGTCCCTCATCTCTATCTCAGGCTCCCGAGCTTCGTGTCTCTCTCCCGGGATCCTCTGGCTCTGACAGTGGACGTCAGGTCCCTGAACTGAGGAGCTCTGGGATTTCTATACCTGTTTCCTCCGTGGCCCTTGCTGGGCAGAGTTCTTCAGAAGTTGGCTCTGGAAAGGGTGTACGCCGTTCTCATGGCCCCAAAGTGGCCAAAACGAATAAGGTTCGCAGACATCGTTTGGCTGGCAGTGGACCAGTTCATTCTGCCTCTTCGGCCCGATCTGCTCACTCAGGGTCAATTGTGTTACCTCAATTTACCAGCGCTGGGTTTGATGACCTGGCGGCTGAAACCTCCATCCTGAAGGAGGAGGGTCTTTCTGATTCAGTCATTAAGACTCTGATCAGTGCCCGGAAGAAGTCTTCTTCCGTCACCTACTATAGGACTTGGAAAGCCTATATCACTTGGTGTGAGATAAGATCTTTTCCTTGTAGGGTCCTTTCGGTCCCCAGGATTCTCGAGTTTTTACAATCAGGGCTGGACTCTGGTCTCCAGCTAAGTACATTGAAAGGGCAGGTCTCTGCCTTATCTGTCTTTTTTCAGAAGCGTGTTGCGCTTCTGCCTTTAGTTAAAACTTTTTTCCAGGGGGTTACGCATGTGCGGCCTCCCAGGAAACCATTACTCCCTGTTTGGGATTTGAATTTGGTTCTTTCGGCTCTTCAGGCTCCTCCTTTTGAGCCTTTGCAAGATATTGCTTTGTCTACCCTGACTCAGAAGATTGTCTTCTTGGTAGCGATCACTTCTGTCCGGCGTGTCTCAGAATTGGCGGCCTTAACTATCCAGGCGCCCTACTTCGAGAGGCATCGGGATAAAGTGGTCTTTCAGTTCAAGCCAGACTTTCTTCCTAAGGTTGTCTCTGCTTTTCATTTGAACCAAGATATTGTTCTTCCCTCCTTGTGTCCTAATCCTAAGAATGACAAAGAGAGGGTTTTGCATTGTTTGGATGTAGTACACTGTGTTAAGTACTACTTGATTATCACGTCTCCTTTCCGTAGGACGGATTCCTTTTTTGTTGTGCCCCATGGGCCTAAGAAGGGTTTGGCACCAGCCAAATCTGCCATTAGCAAGTGGATACGTCAGGCCGTTACTGCGGCCTATTCTGCTAAGGGAAGAGTTCCCCCTTTTCGTATTACTGCTCATTCCACTCGCGCTGTTGGGGCGTCTTGGGCTTTTCAGCACCAAGCTTCTGTTGAACAGGTTTGTAAGGCCGCCACCTGGTCGTCTTTTCACACTTTTTTCTAAGTTTTACAAAGTTGATGTGCGGGCCTCAGCGGATGCTGTTTTTGGGCGCAAAGTTCTGCAGACTGCAGTCATTTAAGTTATGCTTCACCTGGCCTTGAGATGCCCTTCCCTTGTGGACACTGCTTTTGGATGTCCCATGAAGTGATGAATATTTAAGAAGTGAAGCGGGGTGTGTGGCACACCAAGAATAATACCATTTTGTGAGTACTCACCTGAAAAATGGATATTGTTGGTGTGCCACACACCCCGCTTCACACCCGCCTTTTTCAGTATTACCGAAGCATTTATATGGTGAAGCACTTTTTTATTTATATCAAAATTAATTTTGGAGGTTACTGGTGGAATACTGGTACCTTGTTTTACTGCTTTTTGAATATACTGGTGATTGAAGGGAGGTACCAGGTATATGTAGGCCGGAAGGGGGCTCGTTACAAGACTTCCTCTCTGCACTACGTCACCTGCGGTGGATTAACCCATGAAGTGATGAATATTTAAGAAGTGAAGCGGGGTGTGTGGCACACCAACAGTATCCATTTTTCAGGTGAGTACTCACAAAATGGTATTTTTAAAATGGTTATGTATTTTTGTACTTTAGCCAAAAGCTTATTGTGGTTTGTATTTCTTTAAATAATTTCAGACAGGTTTTCAAACAGACCTGCAGTGTGGCAGGGGTTGGCCCATGTCCATGGGTACCCTAGCTCACCCCTTCCTTTCTGCTAAAGAGACTCCTCCCTTCATGTCCTTCGAGGGCGACTGTAAGAATAGGATCCTTCCTCCGAAGGACAGCTGTTTTTTTTTTTTTTTTTTTTTTTTTTTTTTTTAATAGGACCTCTCTCCCCCTTGAGGACGCTGCAGATGTGGCTCCTACCAGTCATGTTGCTTACTTCAAGGGACCTTTTGCTCTCCTGTGTTGTGCTTTTTTTTATCAAGGGTGAGTCCCGGTGCACATAAGAGGCTGCTTTGGGCAAGAGTTTCTCAGTTGGCTCACGCAAGGTCGTCATCTGGGTCATGGCACAACGTGGAGCCATAATCTGCCTTAATCAGCATGGATGCCCCCCTGCTGTTTTTCTGTGCCAGAGGCTGGAAACCGCTGTCACATTAGTATTCCTTCAAATGTTCCAGATTGAATGCCCCATTCCAGGTATTGAAGAGAATCCTTTTGATGATGCAGGAATTAAGGACCCTATGGATAGAAAGACTGACTTCTACCTTCGTAGGACCTGAGAAGCAGAAAATTGCATTGTGGCAACCTGCGTAGCCCAAACATGGATCTCTGGTTTCAGGAACTCAAAGTAACAGAACCTCCAGAAGTGCATCCTGTTGGAGACCATTCTGGAATCCTTTATAGTAATTGCTAAGGTCACAGCTTTCCAAACAGTTTCTGAGGCAGATTCTCTGAAGAGAGCAGCAGATTAGTGACTCTAGTTAATTCAGCCAGAAGGTCCATCGGGATCATATCCTGGAGGCTTATTCTAAGCTCTGCGTTTCTCCTATTGATGAAAATTTTTGGTTTTGGACTTCATACTAGAATGCTCTGTGAAGATGGCCAAGAATTGCCCTTAGAAACAATAGCTGGGGGGGGGGGGGGGGGGGGGCAGCACAGAAACATCAAAACCGATTTTATAACCCCAAAAAAGTTCCAATTTTACACATGCAAGACTGGTTTTCTCCTTGTTGCCCAACCCAAAGCTAACACAATGACAGACCTTCAGGTGGGGACTTATCCTCAACGTAACTTGCAGAAGGTTTTCTGCTGACCTATCTGGCCAAAAACACAGGGAAGAAGACT
The DNA here is from genome assembly GCA_027917425.1 of Gastrophryne carolinensis. Lineage (NCBI taxonomy): Eukaryota > Metazoa > Chordata > Amphibia > Anura > Microhylidae > Gastrophryne > Gastrophryne carolinensis. The sequence continues at coordinate 256,900,187 of CM051235.1, forward strand.
GAGGTCTTGTACCAGGCCTCAATAACATGAAGGTAATAGATGAAGTCCCCCCAGCTGAGTGAAAGTTCCACATGAAAAGTATCTTTATTGGGAACCTTCTTCATTCATGTTTATGGCCTTCCTGGTCCAAGGATCCAGGGTAGAGTACGGTAGATAATAGTAGTGGAAGTACAGATCCCTGAGGATAAAGTTGACAGAAGGAGCCCTTAAACTAGGCACCTCTTGTCCAGGTAGTCATTCCATCCCCAGGCACCACATGGAGGGGTGTTGGACGGATGCTGGCGTAAACATGGGTTCTTACTAAATTTGGAGCCTTCTACTCAGGTAGTTTTTTTTATTCCAAGTCTTATAGGTCTAAAATAAATAGGATGTGAGGTAGGACATCCTTTTTATTCTTTACCTGATGGGACAAAAGACATAGCCCACATAATGGGCTTTAGCAAGCAGCAGTTTTAGTTCTTGTGAGAGGCACTTCTGTGTCTCCCCCCACCCCATATTTTTGGGGGCAAAGATGGTAGTTACCAAGTTGTTTTGATACACATCCATTCTTTATGACCTGAAATCATAAGTTGTCACCTCCCTTAAATGGGAACGATTCGAAATATGAGCTATCTATTCCTTATCTGATTCCACATTGAAAGCCACTTAAATATTTTATTGTATCAAACTAGACAAAAGTGTTTTCCTAGTAAAATAGATTCACAGCTACCTGGATATTGGATCAAAATTCTGAAAGTAAAAAAAAAAATGGCCTTTTATCCTCTTCTGATTGGGGGATTACGGCTTATCTGCAGCTGCTATAAACCTGCCAAAAACAGAACTTGGCTGCTTCTGTTTTTCAATTTAAGAATTGTAAGTCAATTTTTTGCTGTAATCTAACTTAATAGGAATGTGTACCCGCCATGCCGCACACCAGATCAGTTATTTGCTTTGTAAGCAGAAACATAATAAAGTAAAATAAAACTTGGACATTTTTTCTTTTTCCTTTTTATATTGCTATATCTGTGAGAGGGCAGGCAGGTAATTTAATTTCAAGAGGACTATTATGAAGTCTTAAAGGAACATTAAGGATGGGGTTTTAGCGAAGATAAAAAAAAATATGATTAAGTATTTTAGAAAGCACTTAAAGTGGACCTCTTGTCTGCTGCACCAAAGGCAGTCCTTGCTAATAAAGGGTTTTCAACCAAGTATTAGAAATTACATTTTAATCACAATTATTCCAGTTAATTTTGAGCCCCTGAAATCAAGAGAATGTTAATGTACACAACCAAAATTCGAAAAATGTTTATTGACCTAACTGTGCTTGCAACTTTATGTTCGATTACATAAATTTCAGTTCAATAAAATCATCAAAGTTTGTGGCTTAATCTTTTAAAAATGTGGAAACGTTAAAGTGGGGAAAATACTTTTTCAGGGCTCGGTTTTTCACTTACGTCACAAATGCTATGTGGGAAACTATTGTACCCAGTTTGGTAAGTTGTTAGGTTATCATGAGCCTACTTTTAAATAGAAAGGCATTGGTTTGAATGCTACAAAGAACAAGCACACACAATTGAGACCTAAGAATTCAAGAGTTAGTATATTTGTACTCTAGCTAAACAATGTGGTACACTGTCCGTAATCTCTGCCAGCCTTTCATATGTGCTCAGCCATTGGTTATTTATCTCTATTGCTTGGGCTGTATTACGTAATTGTGTATATCCGCATTCATTATTTATAGGAATTTCATTTTGTTAGGAGTGGTTTATTTCACCATATACATAGAACTTAGACCAGGATTAACACCCTAAAAATAACTTTAGTGGTGCGCTATCCAGATTGATAGCAATAGAATTGTTTTCACAAAGAAATCCTTTTCTTAGGGTAATGGTATCCCCTGGGTACGCTATGGCTGGCACAGTGGAAGCCACTGTGACCGGCACAGTGAAATTGACGCACAGCTCCTGAGCGAGTGGTATGCTCCCAGAGGCTCTGAAGGCACTGACTGCGCATGGCCAGTGGGAATGGGGCTGGCCTGGCAATGGCCCTTTGAGAGGGCATGCACGCCAGACCCGCCTACTAAACATGCGCTGGCGGTGCTTTCGGAGCCTCCAGGAGTGAGCCGCTTGTTCGGGAGTCGCTTTAGCTGTGCTGACCAAAGAGTCCCCAGGGGACAACATTGCCCTGAGATTTTTTATTTTTTTATTTTTTGAGAAGACAAACACGGTGGTCAGTTTTGTATTCATCTGAATAGGGTAAGTGCGCTATCTTGATGAACTAAAAATATTTTTCAGGTGTTATTCTGGTTTAATAGGAAGGGGCAGAATGATGCAGATCATGTTTGGCACAAACTCTTAAGTATTCTCATGTTTTTACATGCATGCGCTGGTTATCTGATGAGAATGCTTGGACTGGGAAAAAACGTGTGCAGATGGGTGGGAAATTGGCTTAATGATCAGAAGCAGAGGGTGGTCATCAATGGTACACTCAGATTGGGTCACTGTTACTAGTGGAGTACCACGAGGGTCAGTTCTGGAGCCAGTTCTCTTCAATATATATATAAATGACATTGGGTTTGGATTAAACAGTAAAGTCTCAATCTTTGCAGATGATACTAAGCTGTGTAAAGTTTTAGATAAATTGGAAGCATGGGCAGTTAAATGGCAAATGAAGTTTAACACAGATAAATGTAAGGTTATGCACATGGGAAGGAGAAATATGTTTCATGATTACACACTAAATAAAGAAGCACTTGGTAAAACAACAATGGAAAAGGACCTAGGGGTTTTAGTTAACAATAAGCTCAACTGTAGTAATCAATGCCAGGCAGCTGGGTCAAATAGGATCATGGGGTGCATCAGGAGGGGAATAGGTGCTCATGACCAGAGCATCATTTTACCCCTGTACAAGTCACTGGTCAGACCCCATATGGAGTACTGTGTACAGTTCTGGCCACCTGTGCTTAAGAAGGACATATCAGAACTGGAGCGCGTTCAAAGAAGGGCAACAAAGTTAATAAAAGGAGTACGGGGGCTAGAGTACCCTGAAAGATTGTCAAAGTTAGGTTTATTTCGTTTAGAAAAAAGACAATTGAGGGGTGATCTAATAACTATGTATAAATATATTCGGGGTCAATACAAAGATCTGTCCCACAATCTATTTATACCCCGGAGTGTAACTATAACCCGAGGGCATGCACTAAGGTTAGAGGAAAGGTGCTTTCTCCACCGACATAGGAGGGGATTCTTCTCTGTAAGAGCAGTGAGACTATGGAACTCGCTGCCAGAGGAGGTAGTAATGATGGTAAAAACGTTCAAAAGTGGCCTTGATGCCTTCCTAGCATGTAATAACATTTCCAGCTATGGCTGCTAGACCACTGGAAGGAGTTTAACAGGCTATTCAGCCTTACATACTATGTTACTAAGTTAAAGGATTTAGCTAGCCCATTCTGGGGTCCAGGACCATTATATATGGTTGAATATAGAGGCCCTTTTTAGAATTAATATTTTGTGCAAGTTGTGCTGTGGAGGCATGCTGCTAATAGAAATACAAATCAAAAGGTTTTGTTCTGCACGGCATTCAGGAAAAACTGCACAAACGCAACCGATATAGGTCTACAGAGGCCTCATCAGTGGCATTCAGGTGAATAGGCGGATAAATTATTTGCGGCACTAGAGGCTGTGTCAAGATACTTTCCCTGTTGAGGCCAATTTTATGCTGGATGATCCTACCTGACGTTCACATAATGAAACCATTCTTATTTTGAGGACCACTTATTGCTGTACTTCAGCTTATTACATATCATTGCTTTTTTATAAGGTCATGCTGCTTCAAGGCAGCAAATAGGCCTTGCAATATAGGATGTGTTGACTAAACCTGTACATTGAAGTTTTTTTTATTAAAACATTGGAGGACCATTATGTCTTGCTTATCGGTAGGTTGGGAAGCCGCACTTTTCAAAAATGGCGTTAAAGGAATGGGAAAATCCTAACAAATTACCGGCTGTTCCTAGGATACTAGACTCTAGTTATCCCTTTCCTGCGGACATGATTAAGCTTTGGTCTTACCCACCTGAGGGGGATTCTCCAGTAGCAGGCTTGTCTAATACTTCCATCATGCCATCTGCTACTATGGGAACTTTAAGAGATCCCACGGGGAGATGAATGGATCAATTAGCCCGCCATGCTTTTGCTATGAAAGGATCCTTTCTACGTCCTGTTTGTGCCATGGCCATTGTGTCCCTGGCTTCAAGGAAGAAGATGAAGAAAAGGTTTAGCCAGGGCTAAGTCTCGCAGGCTTATTAAAGAGTCCAAAGATTTTAAGGATTGTTTGGACTTTAACTCGTTCGCTATCACTGCGATGGATGATGCAGTCAGGCTAGCTGCTTGAACTTCTGCTCTGCTTGTGGCCTTGCGCCGTTCCTTATGGCTAAGACAATGGTTGGTGGTTGCCGCCACTAAGAAAGCTCTTATAGATCTACCTTTTTAGGGAGCAGATTTTTTGGAGAAAAACTGGACAGTATGGTGAAGGATGGCAAACTGCCTCAGAGGAAGAGGACGACTCGGCCTTTTCAGAGGACTTCATCATATTGACTCTTTTGGACTGGCAGAGGGACCTTTCGTCCTTGCTCCCGTAGAGATTTTTGAGGTAGAGGCAGAGCGTGTAGGGCAGGAGGGGCCTGGAGAAGTGGGCCTGATCCTCCAGCCAAGCCCACTCCAGCATGAGGGGGCACCCTCACCCGAGCAGGTGGAGGGACGGCTTTTGCATTTTGCTCATATCTGGAGGCACCACGTGGCGGATCTTTGGATCCTAGAGGTTGTGTCATCAGGCTACAAGATCGAGTTTGCATCCAGACCACCCGCAAAGTTCCTTTGGTCAGGGGCATCCCGGAACCAGTCAAAGATAGATGCCCTGAGACCCGCAGTTCAGCATCTCCTTCAAAAAGGGGTAATTTGTCGGGTACCCTTTTAGGAGGAAGGTCAGGGGTTTTACTCCAACCTGTTCACAATCCCCAAAAAGGACGGGTCGATGCATCCCATTTTTAGACTTAAAGGGTCTCAACAGGATATCCGTGTGAAACCTTTCCGCATGGAGACGCTAAGGTCAGCGACAAGAGTAGTTCGGCCCGGGGATCTTATGACTACTATAGACTTAAGGGACGCGTATCTGCATGTTCCAATTTTTCCAGGGCATCAGAAGTTCCTGAGGTTTGCCCTGGAAGACCAGCACTTCCAGTTTGTGGCTTTCCCATTCGGGATATCCTCGGCTCCAAGAGTGTTCACCAAAGTTTGGCGGGTCTTATGGCCATTTTCAGGAGCCAGGGGATATGCATCATTCCATATTTGGACAATCTTTTAATTTTAGCGGATCTCTTCAGCGGATCATGAAAGATACGCAGATGATCCTATCAACTCTGGAAGAGTTCGGCTGGGTGATCAATTATCCAAAGTCCCATATCACTCCGGCGCCAGTAAGGAATTTCTTAGGAATCATTCTGGACACTGTTCAAGTCAGTGTTTCTACCAGAGCAGAAGGCTCTGCTAATTTGAAATCAAATACTTACTGGCTTGCCGGCAGCCGACCATTCGGCTAGGGATGAAGCTAGTAGGCCATACCTTTTGCCCAGTTTCACATGAGGCTTCTTCAGTGGAATCTGTTGGCAAACTAGGATCGAGCCCCACAGTCGCTGGATCAAGTTTTTTGTTCTGACGCCCTCAGCCAGGCAATCTCTTCTGTGGTGGATGGACCCTCTTCATCTGTCTGTAGGCAGGTCCTTTCTGACACCACAGTGGCAGATCGTTTCCCCGGATGCCAGTCTCACAGGTTGGGGGGGCATCTGGCAGACACAGAAGATCCAGGGACAATGGGGGCCGAAGGAGTGTCAGCTTCTCATAAATATATTGGAATTAAGAGCAATCCGACTAGTGCTTCAGTATCTGACCCCCAGCTTAAAGGGGCAGGCAGTCCAGGTCCAATCGGACGGCAGTAGCCTATATCAATCATCGGGGGTACCCGGAGCAAGAGTGCTCAAGAGGAAGTAAGCCGGATTCTGACTTGGGCAGAGGAGAATGTTCCCTGCATCTCGGCAGTTTACATCCCGGGGGTAGAAAACCAGGAGGCCGACGCTCTGAGACTCATGTCCGACCACCGCAGGAAGGTTCTGCATTGGGGACAATGGTCCCTCAGTCGGAAGGTCTTTCAAGCCCTTTGTCTTCGCTGGTGGTATCTGGAAGTGGATCTTTTGCATCCAGACACAATCACAAACGGACGAATTTCATGTCGCTATCAAGGGACCCTCTGGTCATAGCAGCGGATGCCCGGTCAGTCTCTTGGGCAACGTTCAAGCTTCTGTACTTTTTTTCCCCGCTTCCGCTACTTGATGCTATGATTGACGCTCCATTGGGCATTTTGACACTTAAGGTGTTGTTTTTGGTGGCAATCACCTCTGTGCGGCGTGTTTCTAAGTTAGCCGCCTTATGTATGATGTCTCCTTATTTTGAGTTACACAGAGACAAAGTAGTTTTTCGGTTTAAGCCCGATTTTTTTACCTAAGGTCGTCTCTCCCTTTCACCTTAATCAAGAGGTAACTTACCTTCTTTATGCCCAGTTCCGGCTAAGGAAAGGGCGCTTCATTCTTTAGATGTAGTCAGAGCCGTAAGATATTACTTGGCAGCTACAGATTCCTTCCGCAAAACGGATTTCCTTTTTTGGTTATATCGGAAGGGCCGAGAAAGGGGCTTCCGCCAGCTAAAGCCACTGTCAGTAAGTGGATTAGGCAGGCAGTAGGAAGAGCCTACTCAACCAAGGGGAAGGAACCTCCTTTTTGGGTCATGGCCCATTCCACCCCATTGGTGCTTCTTGGGCTTTTCAACATCAGGCTTCGGTGGAACAGGTTTGCAAAACTGCCACCTGGGCTTCGGTTCATACATTTACCAAATTTTACAAGGTGGATGTTAGAGCCTCAGCTGACGCTGTGGTTGGTCGAAAGATTCTTCAGGCAGTAGTGAAATGAACTACCTGCTGTTCTGCGTTATGGGATCCCGCCCATAGATGGCACTGCTTTTGGAGATCCCAAGCGTAAGGAGTGCCTGGAATGGATTGGAAGAAAAAACACAATTCTGTGAGGTACTCACCTGTAGAATTGTTTTTTCTGGGAATCCATTCCAGGCACTCTGGCCCACCCGTTTTGGGTCATGATCTATCTTTTTGATGCTTTTTTGATGGTGTTTAGTCCATTTATTTCATTAGCATTTAAAAAAAAAGAGGAAGAAGATAGAGAGAAAATAGAAAAAGTGTAAGAGAAAGTGAAAAGAACAAAACTTAATTTCTGAGAGTATTTTCGCGGAGTGCCTCTGTTTTTCTGTTTTTTACTGCTTTTTAAGTAAACTGATCTTGCTACTTATGGGCCGGGAGGGGCCACACCTGTTTTCTTTCTTGCAGTCACGTGATCAGCAAGGAGGAGGTAATCCCAAGCGTAAGGAGTGCCTGGAATGGATTCCCAGAAAAAACAATTCTACAGGTGAGTACCTCACAGAATGGTGTTTCTGTTTCAAGTGAGTTTTGCTGGGGAGATGGGAAATGTTCAGTGGTGTGGGAGAAGAATGGACAAATACTGGGCAAATTTCCAGCAAACTAGATGTAACGTGAGTTTTTTTTTCAATTAAAGTGATTGCTAAAGATGTTAAAGGGAAAGTATTCTTTCAATGGCATTTTTGAAAGTGTAATTCTGGGTTATATGTAAGCAGTTTTCACTACCTTCAACTGTACACAAAATCTATATGCCGAGTTCTATAAGAAGAGACCTAGCTTTGTGCTGCTGCTGAGGTAGGGAGGCTCATTCACAATTGGATGCACAGCAACAGTGTTCTGTGGGTGCAGGACTCTTGGTGTAGTTTCCAGTAGCAACAGGTTACAGGTAGTGTAAACTGCTTCCATAAAACACATTTGCTAATATAAGACAACACAAATAAAATACTGGAGAATACTTAGAAGAGAGACTTTCCCTCTAAAGAGGACCAAAACCGGCCCCGTCTGAGTCTGCAGTGCCAGCTGTTTCTCGGCCAGTGGTGGCATCGCTTGCATCCTAATCCGACTGTGCACAGCCATGCTCGCAACAACTGAATGGCTGTGCAGGGCTGCACACAGCTGATGGATGCGAGTTATGCCAATCATGTGTGTGGCTGGTATTCAATTTAGCTTCTCCAGCCATACAATAATGCACCCAGCCAGAGACGCTATATGGACAGTTAAGAAAACTGGCCAAACGGCAGGGTTTTACACAACGGAGCTTCCCAAATCAGGATACCCCAGGGGGACAGACCATAATCTTGGATAGTCAAAAACCTGGGTTGGTCCACTTTAAGCACAATTGAATCTATTTCGCACTGAAATTAAAAACAGATGGGAGAAGTGAGTCATGATGGGCTGGAGGGTCGAAGTGTGACTTTTAATATTCCCAGCAGCAAGTACAAGAGTATAGGGGCAGCCCTATAAGAAATATGGGAACATCTAAGAAGTCCAAAACATTACATATAAAGCAATCCCCCCCTCATTTTATATAATCATAGGAGGTGAACCAACAACAAATTTTGTTGCCTCTGTCGCCTGAGCCAGCCTAGGAGAAAGGGTAGCATTAACCACCTTAACATCTGCCCCGAAGCATTGCGCGATGGGTGAAGGCAGCTATAGACCCCAGAAAAATTGCGGTAACAATTGGCTGTTAGTACCGCAAAGACTGGTGCAGGGGACAGGCTACTGCCATTCTCGCTTGCAAAAGTAGAATGAAAAATGTAAAGAGGGCCAAAACCCACCCTGGAGTCTGAACCTACAGCGCAGGCATAGTCATCCCCCCCCCCCCCCCCTCCACTGTGTGAGCCCTCGTCAGGTCTTCTTTGTTCCCGGTCCAATGGCGCATGCAGGAGCAGCGGCTGCATTCCTGCTATGCCTTTAGCAGGGCCCGTGCCAGGCATTTGTGAATGGCCGGTGCGTGCACGCTCCCTGTTAGGGGGTAGCAGGGGATGTGGCCACCAGCGTGTTTGCATTAGACGAGCTCCTGGACAAAGGGGCTCAAACGGATCCGAGCATGCTGATTTCATGAGCGGCCGTGCATGCGTTGTAAGACTGGGAAAAGGTGAGTTTGTTCAGGTGACCGAGGGCAAGGGCCAAAACCCAGGATAGTCAAAATGTATCTGAATATTAACACATAATTTAGCATAAATGAGGGAGGGTCCTCCAGTGGGACCAGCATTAAGTCTGCTGCCGCAAGTTTGATGGCCCCCAGAGAGCATCAAGGAGGCGTGCAGCACAAGTAATTCGGACCGCCTTTCGGCCATCCGGGTGTGGATTGATCCCTGGCTGTCAGTTACACAAGATTGCACAGGGGAGAGGCAGGGGGCGGTCAGAGCGAGATTGTGCTTCCATCCCCCAGCTCGGCACGCACTCTCCGGCAGCTGGCTCTCTGCGGCTCAGCATCATGGAAGAGGACTCGGCCTGAGCTGCCTGCGAAAACAATCTTCATGCAAGTCCTGAGGGGGGGGGGGGGGGGGGTGATTTAGTTGTGGTTGGGGTAAGAATGGATTGTGTCTCTTCACCTGTGGCTATAAAGGCTGTGATCCAAAATTAAGAAGAAAAAAAAGCAAATCCAGGAAGGGAAGATAGGGTCATAACGATATACAGTATTAAGTGGGAAGATATTCTGTGCTTTGTGGTTAAATTTGACCCATCACCCAGCCCGGATTGGACTCGCACATTCTTCATAATTGGCGTAAAGTCAAGATGCCCCAGAGACAAGGATCTTTCACCAGGATAGTGAAAATCCTGGTAATTAGTCAATTTTAACGGTTGTTAAAGGGGTTGGTGTTAAAGTAAAGTAGACCAAAACCTGGTGTTTCTGCCTCTTTGGATTTTGGCCTACTTAACATGGGCTTCCCAAGCCTCTGCGTGGGAAACCTCTAGGATTGCCAAGTCTTTTTAAGTATCTCCATGCTCCCACGACGCATGCTTGCCCTTCCAGCCAATCAGAAGGCCTGAATTTAAGAAACTGTCCATCTTCAAGAACTATGACACGCCCCTCTGCCTTCGCTGTAATGGGAGGTGGCGTGCCATAGTTCCTGTGACGATGGAGCAGGAAGGCCATAATCTCCAATAGCACAGCGGAGGAGGGAGCGACGGGGGTCTAGGATCAGGCGATCCGCCAAGTTTGTCAGCAATGAACTAGCAGCTATAGCCTGCAGAGGCTGAAAGGGGAGGAGACTATTTTGTTTTGTGACTGAAGTAGGACTTTAAATGTACTACTATGGGGAAGACAGGCGCCATCTGTTCTCTATTGTATTTAGCAATCTCTGTTTACTCTCATCAAAATTAAAAGAAAAAAAAAAGCAATTAAAAAGTTAAGTAACTCTGCTTTGCCTTGATGAAGTTGTTTACTGCTTGGGATTAAATAATGGGTTAATCTTGCCCTGTTGAGAGCAGTTTGGTGAGGCACAACATTGCATTATTCTGTTATCAGGAAATATTGCTCCATTAAACTTCCATATTGTAAGCAGTGTGTGGAATCAATTTGCCTAATCCCATAATACAGATATCTGTAAACTGCAGAGTTTTCATGGCATTTTCCAATCAATCAAGGGGAACCATGTGTGGCCTTTTTCTTCTTTACACTTTCTATTCTCAAACGTCATGATTCTGCTACCATAAGACAATGACTTTCATTCACAAGTTGCTTGTGAGTACTAAATTACTTTGGTCAGGTACCTGGAGCTTCGTTAACCCACCCAGCAAACTGTGGTATTTCTGAGCATTCTCAATCACTGGAGAGCACTTGTGTTAAATGCAGCCCCACACCATCCAATTCCCTTAGCTCTTACAACTTCTCCTTGCTGGAGTACATGAAGCCCTGTGGCTTCGAATCTCCCAGGGTAGATGATACCCTGGGTGAAGTGGGGAGGGAGAAAGGCTGGGCGTGGAAGCATGCCGCGCCGGCATGGATTACATAGCGGGACCCACCAGCATCAGGTAAGATCACCGGCGCCCCAGGGGGTTTCACACAGCGGGGCATAAGGTGGTAGGCTAGCGGCCGGGCCTGGAACCTTTTAGATTCCAGGGCCTGGCTGTGGGGGTTTTAATCCGCCTCAAGGGAGGGTTTGGGCAACTGTAGAAGTTGGGCTATACTCTTTGCCCCCCTGCGACAGCTCCTTGTACTTGATGCTGCAAAACTTTTATATATGAGAACAGCATGTACATGTAAGCTGAGCTGGAAAGAAGAGACTCTTCCATTCATTTGTACACTGTAATGTGGGGGGGGGGGGGGGACATGCTCTCTTTGTACAAGACAGCAGGGACACGCATGTCTTCTAGCACCTATTCTTGATTGTTCTTCACTCCTGTGGAGGAGAAAAGGTTTGTAAGGTTTTTGTTTGTGTGATGGGTGCTCCCAGGATGTGCGCCTACATCCAATCGCAAAGTTGCACAAATCACTTCTTGAATGGAAAGAGGAACCTTTTACAGTGGAAGGGGCGAAGAAAAGCACTCTGAGTTACAGTAACCTTTTTAAAGGAACAGTTCAGGCACATAAAGAAACAAAATGGATACAATTATTTTGTCTCCAACAGCTGGAAACTCACCAAAATGTGAGATCGAGCTCTGTTATGAACACCCTTCCTCCAGCATCAATCCCAGTGCCTCTAGTACACCCACTTCCCTATTGTCACTGTGACTTCTAGAGGGAGAAGGCTGTTCGGTAGTTATACTCAATGACTCGTCCCTGTGACGGAGTTGGAGTGATTTGCTGAGATGAACAAAAGGCGTGTATGCCATTTGATTTTTATGTTCCTGGACAGTACATTCAAAACGCAAAATAGTTCTTGGCCTAAAGCAAATTAAACAGAAAAGTAATGCTGTTTAACAACAGCAATCAAACATGGATAGTCTTCACTTGGAACTTTATAATAAATTCTATTGAAAAGCTGAGGTTTTCTGGTAATCCCTATTGTTCTGAAATATGAAAGTGTTTGAACAATAGCAAAAAAGTGGTTCTGTTTTAATTTTTATTTCGCTTTATCCAACAGCCTGCCCTTCACTGATAATGGATGTTTGTGTCATTGTTGCGTAAAAAATCTGTTTCACATCCTTGTATTCAGATCAGTGACAGAATAAAGCTCTTGGAATTTGCATTGGATACATTTTGTATTCCTTTTTTTTTTTTTTTTTCATTATTTTCGTAACACATTTGTCCCTCTACTTTTCATCTCTGCAGTTGTGTGCTTTGATGCAAAAATTAACTTTGACGACAATGCAGAATTTAGACAAAAGGCGATTTTTGCAATGGATGACACGTCTGAAACGGATCCCATTGAGAACGAGGCGGCAAAGTATGACTTGAAATACATTGGTATGGATGGGAACATTGCTTGCTTCGGTAAGAACAGAAGTATTGTAACAGATCTATTGTATCGAGTAATTGTTTAATTCAAATGGCTTTTGTTTAAGAGTTGCAATGTTTTGTCTCTCTACCTGTCTAACAATTGAGTCCCTGATTGGGCATTATTGTCCTTTGTTTTGAATGACCCTTATTAACAATGATTGTATAATCTGGTTTTGAATGATTTTTGTGTTTTAATGTGTTATACAAATGAATGTATGTGGGAAAGCTATGGCCCATTTCCATGAACAGATGAATCAACTGTTCATTAAAGAGTAGAGGCACTACAGCCCTCAGTAAAATTATGGCAGACCCCCCCCCCTCCTTTCCCAAATTGGGCCCTGCTTGCTTTCAGTTGATATGGCAACATCTGTTTCATCCAGGGCCCAATACTCTGTCCTCCGCTGGCTTAGATGCTACTAAAGAACAGCATCCGCTTTAGACACTCTGCTCATCTTGAAATGCGCTGCCAGCCGCTATTCACTTCTAGCGGCTTTTCCTCCAGCTCCCTGTGCAGCTCGTTCATTGGCACTGCACAGGCGCGACATTGGGGGATGTACACAATGCCTGATGGCATGCAAGATGCTGCCCTATGGAGGTTGTCTGGAATCTGCGGGGCGCTGAAGATGGATGCCCCAGCAAGGTGAGTAAAAAAAAAAAACAATTCTGTGAGTACTTATCTGTAGAATTGTTTTTATTCTTGCATGGCCACGGCAGAATTGCTTTTTTCTTTATTGCATGGCCCACTTCGTTATTCATAACAGTTGGGACGTCCAAAAGCAGTGTCCAGAGTAGGGTGGGATCCCCAAAGAGTAACTGCCAGTAGTTCAAGTCACTACTGCCTGAAGCACCTTGCGGCCAAAAGCAGCATCCGCTGAGGCCTTATCAACCTCTTGGCGCGTAGCCACCAAGAGCGCAGAAGTCCTTCCACACAGCTGCAAAGCATCATCCATAACAGTAAGGATAAAGGCCACAAAATCAGTGCAAAGTAAGAGTCCTATATTCCTCCCCCACACTACCAGCTGTTGTGCCATCAAGGAGACGCTTAAGCAGTTTCTTAAGGGCAATAGCAGTAATGGCGGCAAGCCAGCCCCCACACAGGTAAAAGCATGGCAGGCCACTTGATCCATGCGCCAGTCCTCACCGTCCCTCAGAGTGCTAGTGTCAGGGGAAGGCATGACCGAAGTATTGGGCAAGCCTAGCACGGGAGCGTCCACTTCAGGGGAAAATGACCACCTCTTAACAAGATCAACGGGAAAGGGATACCTTTTTTTGTTAGGACGTTCCCATTTTTTAAGCACCAAGGTGGTAAAATGTTCTTGCTCAGGGAACTCTAGACGCTGTTTACAGGGCGAAAAAGCTCCCCCTGCTTTCTTTTAGCTACCTCAGGGGCAGCAACGTGCAAAATTTCAAAAATGTGACAGCATAATATCGGTGTCCTCAGGGTACCATGATTCCTCTCCAGGCGCAGACCCAGGGTCACTATCACAACCCTCCTGCTGGTTCCCAGAGGAGTCAGAATCCTGGGAGAGCTCAAGCTCATCAATCCCCACATACATCCCAGTAAGGGGAGCAGGCCTGGGGTCCAGGTGTCTCTTCTTGCCAGAAGCCTTCCTAGGAGCATTCCTGGCAAGCTTCTTTTCAATGTTAGCCACCCGCAGAGCCAAATCAGAATGTGACTCCCTGCCAACATTTCCCTCTCTAGGGCCCAATTGCAGGAGCGGGGGAGTAGGTGAAGCCGAGTGAGGCGCAGAGCTGGGAAGCGAAGCAGGCAAACCAGCTTGAAGCGCAAGGACACTTTCAGCACACGGCACGCACACCGTGACACTGTTACTCACAGGGGATACCCCACACATGGAACACAGCCGTGCTTGCCCCGAAGGGCCCCCAAGCGCACTATCCCCAGAAGCCTCCATATGGTGATTAGCACAGGCGCAATAGGCCAGCAGTGGGTACAGGCTTAATACAGAAACCACCCGGGATGCTCCCAGAAGTTAATAAAGGGGGGGATGAGGGGGAGGAAGGAGTGGAGCCGGGAGAAACCACAACCCAATGGTATCCCGCCTGAAAGACATAAGTAATATCACATATAAGCTTCCCGCAGCAAAAAACCCAAATCAATTAATAACCCCCCAAGGGGGACTCACGGACCAAAGACACCGCGGGGTCACACAGGCACAGACTGCTGAATAAGGCCAACCGCCGGAGAAAGCAGCACGGCAGCCAGGAAGGGAGAAATCCAGACGCACAGCTCGACAGTGAGGGTCCAGAAACGGTTGGAAACAGACTTGCAGGTCCGCAGGCTTGGTTGCCCCGCTCACCTGCGCAAGAGAGAGCCATCTGCTAACTTTGGGAACTGGGGAACTCTATGGTTAAGCCCGTTTTTAGAGCCCGTTTTTTTAAACTTCCTCTGATGTTCCTCTTTAAACATACGACTTGCGGGTGGATGACTTGCATTCATATGAGGATGATTTGTCTGCAAATGTTATAGTGGCCATAGTTAAGATTCTATTAAAGATTGTATCAAATGTTTATTCCTATTTGCAGTCAATTTCTGTTTCCACAAGCCCATGTTAACGTGAGGAAGTCATTTTAGCCAAACAATGCAAGATATCTGGTTCCCAACTAGGGTTCTCACACCTGCAAGCTTCAACATCTCCAACAAATTTGTAACACACTCGCCACCAGTGTCCATAGGGACTTATTCTCAGTGTGTCACACACCCCGCTTCCCCTTTAATTCTTACGATCGGGTTACTCCACCAGCAGGTGGCGACGTTGCAGAGAGAAGTCTTGAAAACGAGCCCCTTCCGGCCTACATATACCTGGGACCTTCCACTTAAAACCCAGTGTTTTCTCTCTGCAAGATGCGACAAAACAGAAGAAAGAAGTCTCCTGCTTGCAGGTAGCCGGGGTCAGACCCCGGCATCCCCTTTTTGGTCTATTTCTGCCCAGTCAATTGTTTATATGCCTAGATAGTTAACGGAAGCCTCCCAGCCCAGGCTGCTGGCTGGGCAATGGTAGATGGCACTATATGGTGCCTAGGAGCTTATTTCCTCCGCTCGTCCCCACGCGTGGGGCAATGCGGCTATCCCGCTTGGTGATCCGGATTTGGGATGCCCCTGTCCCGATGTTCCCCTTGGCCACCTTCTCCCGCTTGGTCCCTTCACGTGGGGGGGGGGGGGGGGGGTGTATGGGGTGCTTTTTACTTGTGTGATTCTTGTGTTTGGGGAGCACTGGCAGCCGCGGGGTCAGCGCCGTGGCGTGCGCGTTTCCCGAGCTGCTGGGGCTCCTTGGAGCAGATTTTAAAAACTTTCCCTGCTGGATGTGCTATGGTCTGAGGGCGCCTACTGGCGGGCCGCGCTGCTCGCGTCTTAAGGGAGGGGCCGCGCGCCCTCTCGGCCCACGTGGTATGATCGCCGGCGGGGCCGGAGCGCGTCGCTGCGCTGAGCCCAGCCCGCCTTCCTGCCTCTCCCTCACCCGCAGCCTCGCTGAGGAGGCGCTGTCTTTCAAGCAGGTTTGGTTTTTTGTTGTTTGTTTGTCTGCATTAGTGTGGTGATGGCAGTCACTTGTGAGTTTCACTTTGGTTAGCTTCCCCTTCCTGGAGGCACATATTAATTATGTATGTATGGGTTTATATTTCTTTCATGGGTCGGATATATATATTGTTTATATATTTTACTGTTGTCTGTTTGGTGTATGTGTGTGGGCATGCTGGCTAACTTTCTTTGGGACTGATTGTGGTCTCTTTTCCCTTACAGATCCTGGGATCCCCTCACTGCAGTGGGTCTCCCGGTCTGATATACCTGGCTAGTCTTATTCTCCAAATTGGGATTCTCCTAGGCTTTAAAAATCCTCCCACTCCCGGGACTTTAATTATAAAAGGGGCATCCCGGGTTGCTTAATGCGTAAATTCCTGGGTTATTGCGAATACCTTAATTTCACCATATGGAGGCTTCTGACTTTACCGGAAATGGCTCTCCGGGCTATCCAGGCTGTGTGGGGGTTGTGGGGCTCCGCTCCCAGGTGATGATGTCATAATATGTATTTCATGTGCACAGCAGAATATTGCGCGCCAGTCCGGCATTCCGGTACCTGGCTCCTCGCAACTTCTGTCATCTCCTACCCCCCCCCCCCCCCCCCCCCACCTATTCCGGACCCAGCGTAACGTTGTCAAG
Organism: Gastrophryne carolinensis; assembly: GCA_027917425.1. Lineage (NCBI taxonomy): Eukaryota > Metazoa > Chordata > Amphibia > Anura > Microhylidae > Gastrophryne > Gastrophryne carolinensis. The sequence continues at coordinate 256,916,761 of CM051235.1, forward strand.
GGTGGGGATTCGCAATCCGAGGTGTGTGCACGATTGGCCAACCTCGAGAAAATAGTTTCCGCCGCGGTGGCTCAGAAGGCTACACGGAAGCACCTTTCTCCAGCATCTCCTGTTCTGGAGGATGAGGTGTTTGAAGTATTGGATTGGTCCGATTTGTCCCCCTGCTGAGGAGGGGGAACTCCTTGAGGAGTCGGACGAGCCTGCAGACCAGCAATTGGTTGGTACCACTGGCGATCAGGCTGCGGGGGGGTTCCTTGACACTCCTTCCATTTTGGCTCAGATGTTTGAAATTTTGGCTTTGGATCCGCCCGAGGCGGTCCCCCCGCCAAAGGGTGAGTTGTTTGATGTGCCCCAGCCGCGTTTAGTGTTTCCCAGGCAACAACACTTTGTGAGGGTTGTCCTTAAGGAATGGGAACAACCCACGCGCCTTGTTGGAATTCCTCCTAGTTGGGATAAGCGTTATCCCTTTCCGGAGGATTTGGTGAAGCTTTGGTCTGTTCCCCCTGACGTCGATGCCCCTGTGTTGGGGCTGTCTAACACGGCTGTGTTGCACTCCCCTGACACTACTACCATTAAGGATGGTGAGGATCGTCGGATTGATCAGTTGGCTCGCCATGGTTTTATCAGTGCTGGATCAGCACTGCGGCCGGTGTGTGCTTCGGCGCTTCTTCTGATGGCGGTTAGGTCCATTGTTAGAGATTTGTACGCAGATCTTGATCCCACTTGTGATGAGTTCGCTTCTCTCAAGCAGTGTGAATCATTTATTTCCTTTGTCATGTCCGCCCAGGACGATGTGCTTGCAATGTGTAGCAGGACCACGGCCCTGTTGGTTGCTATTCGTCTGTCAGTGTGGCTGCGCCAGTGGACGGCGGACCTTAACTCTAAGAAGTCGCTTACAGCTCTTCCGTTTGTAGGTTTGCGCCTGTTTGGCGATAAATTGGATTCAGTTACCAAGGATGGTAAGTTGCCTCAACGCAAGAGGCCTCGTCGTTCCTTTCGGGGAGCGACTTCCTTTAGTCCCTCCTTTCGGGGAGTCAGAGCGGGCAGAGGGGCCTCCTTTCCCGCTACCAGGGGTGCAGGTTGGACCCGGGGGAGGGGCCTTGGCCGTCCCGGTCAGTCCTGGGGCGCCAAGCCCAACCTGCTGGTAAGCCCGCTCAGCAATGAGGGGGTGCCCTCACCCGCGCGGGTGGGTGGACGTTTGCGACACTTCTCCCTGGTTTGGGACCAGGAGGTTCCGGACAGATGGATCCGGGAGGTGGTGTCGTCCGGTTACAAGCTGGAGTTCGAGTCTTGCCCTCCTTCACGGTTTTTCCGGTCTCGGGTGCCCACCGATCCCTTGGCCGCGCAGGGGCTCCTGGCGTTGGTAAAGAATCTTCTGGAAATGGCGGTCATCCGGCCAGTGCCGCACTTGGAGGTGGGCCTCGGGTTTTACTCCAATCTTTTCACAGTCCCCAAGAAAGACGGGTCGGTTCGCCCCGTTCTGCATCTGAAGTTCCTCAACAGGTTCATCCGTACTCGGAAGTTTCGCATGGAAACTCTGCGGTCGGCCATCGGTTCTCTTCGGCGGGGGGACTTCATGACGTCCATAGACATCAAGGATGCTTACCTTCATGTTCCCATCTTCCAGGCTCATCAACGTTTTCTTCGGTTCGTGATGAAGGATCGGCATTTTCAATTCGCGGCACTTCCGTTTGGCCTTACCTCGGCTCCAAGAGTGTTCACCAAGGTGCTGGCAGGGGTGATGGCCATTTTCAGATCTCAAGGCATTCGCGTCGTGCCTTATCTGGACGACCTTCTCATCATGGCTCCTTCTCTCAATCAATCGGAGACGGACACCAGGACGGTGGTCTCCACGCTGGAAAGCTTTGGTTGGGTGATCAACTTTCCCAAGTCCTCCCTCGCCCCGGCCAGGGTGGTGTCCTTTCTGGGAATGCTGTTGGATTCTTGTCAACACAGGGTGTTTCTGCCTCAATCCAAGATTTGTCTGATTCAGGAATTGCCTCAGTTCCTTCTTTCCAATCCTGCTGAAACCTCCATCTTGAAGGAGGAGGGTCTTTCTGACTCGGTTGTTAGACTCTGATCTGTGCCCGAAAGAGGTCTTCTTCTAGCATCTACTATAGGACTTGGAGAGCCTATATCGCTTGGTGTGAGGTTAGATCTTTGCCTTGTAGGGTCTTTTCGGTTTCCAGGATTCTGGATTTTTTGCAATCAGGGCTGGACTCTGGTCTCCAGCTGAGTACTCTGAAAGGGCAGGTTTCTGCCTTGTCTATCTTTTTTCAGAAGCCTTTTGCGCTTCATCCTTTAGTTAAAACTTTTTTTTCAGGGGGTTACGCATGTGCAGCCTCCCAGGAAGCCATTGCTCCCTGTTTGGGACTTGAACTTGGTTCTTTCTGCTCTTCAGGCTCCTCCCTTTGAGCCCTTGCAGGATATTGCTCTGTCTACCTTGACTCAGAAGATTCTTCTTGGTGGCTATTACTTCGGTTCGGCTTGTCTCGGAGTTGGCGGCCTTGTCGATCCAGGCGCCCTACTTTGAGAGGCATCAGGACAAGGTGGTTTTTCGTTTCAAAACGGATTTTCTTCCTAAGGTTGTTTCTGCTTTACATTTGAATCAGGATATTGTTCTTCCCTCCTTGTGTCCTAAGCCTAAGAATGACAAGGAGAGGATTTTGCATTGTTTGGATGTAGTACGCTGTGTTAAGTACTATTTGATTACTACTTCTCCTTTTCGTAAGACTGATGCCTTTTTTGTTGTGCCCTGTGGGCCTAGGAAGGGTTTGGCTCCGGCCAAGTCTTCCATTAGGAAATGGATTCGTCAGGCGATTGTTGGGGCCTATTCGGCTAAGGGGAAGGTTCCCCCTTTTCGTATCGCTGCTCATTCTACTCGTGCTGTTGGAGCGTCTTTGGTCTTTTCAGCACCAAGCTTCTGTTGAACAAGTTTGTAAGGCTGCTACTTGGTCTTCCGTTCATACTTTTTCTAAGTTTTACATGGTTGATGTGCGGGCCTCAGCGGATGCTGTTTTTGGCCGCAAGGTTCTCCAGACTGCAGCCGTTTAAGTTATGCTTCATTTTGCCTTCGGATACCCATCCCTTGTGGACACTGCTTTTGGATGTCCCGATCGTAAGAATTAAAGGGGAAGCGGGGTGTGTGACACACTGAGAATACCATTTTGTGAGTACTCACCTGTAAAATGGATATTGTCAGTGTGTCTCACACCCCGCTTCACCCGCCCTTTTTGGTATCCTGGATCCTCTATATGGTGAAGCTTTTCCTTTGTTTTATTTTGAGGTTACCCTTGGATTTCCTGGTACCTTGTCTTACTGCTGTTTGAATTCACTGGGTTTTAAGTGGGAGGTCCCGGGTATATGTAGGCCGGAAGGGGCTCGTTTTCAAGACTTCTCTCTGCAACGTCACCACCTGCTGGTTGAGTAACCCGATCATAAGAATTAAAGGGGAAGCGGGGTGTGTGACACACTGACAATATCCATTTTACAGGTGAGTACTCACAAAATGGTGTTATGTAGATCCATGTGCAGCTGGACTGTATCTTTAGGGGCTGTTGTATATCAATATGTAGCAGAGTTGTTGTGCAATCACACACGGCATCTGTGTTGTAACTGGCCATCTTGAATGACTTCCCCTCACAAAGCTGTTATCTAGCTCTCAGAATACCATGGTTTTCTCTGGCCAAAATTTATCTGTAGATAACCTGTCTACTCTAAAGGAGAGCCTTGCCACCATTCACATAAAGATGGCAACGTTGCTCCACTTTATACAGATATTTATGCAGATGCAGTAGGATTTGTAGGAGGAAAGTAAGAAAAATATTCTAAACCAAATGTGCTAAAACAAGGTTCCCCCAAGAACCAAATAGACAAGGTGCAGAATCCACCTATTTACAGGAAGTATGGCATCCCCCCTCCCAATCCCCCATATGGGAAATGTGGCATCCCTCCTCTCATTCCACATAGTGTGGCATTCCCCCCTGCCTATTCTCATAGACAGTGTGGCATTCCCCCCTCCCATTCTCATAGGCAGTGTAACATTCCCCGCCATCTCGTTCCCATAGGCAGTGTAGCATTCCCCCCTCCTATTCCCAGAGGCAGTGTAATATTCCCCCCATATCTCGTTCCCATAGGCAGTGTGTTATTGCCATAGGCAGTGTGGCATTCCCCCATCCCATGCAGTGTGGCACTGTCCCCCTATCCCATTCCCATAGGCATTGTGGCATCCTACCCCATTCCCATAGGCAGTGTGGCAACCACGCCCACCCAAGCCACCCCGCTCCTGACGCCGAGTTGTCTGGCTGTCGCCGCTTCCCAGTGCAGCTGGTGGGCATGGTCTGTGACCTTGTCCGTTGAGGGCAGCAGATGCAGGCTACACCCACCCGCTACACGGGACTCGTGTATGTGCACACCAACCCAAGAAGTGGTGGTGGCAGTCAGACTGGGGACAGCAGGCAAAATACCTTTTTCCTGCCCACTTGATGCTCCTCCATCGGCATGGGAGCGAGGCTTGTATTAGTTTTTTGTTTATTTTTACCCAGTGTCCGGAAGCAGCAGCGGGCAGAGTACATTTACCCTGCCCTCTCCATGTCTGCCCGTACATAATAAATAATGTTACCCCCTCCCTTCCTTTAATGTCCCAGAAGGCGTAATTAAAACCGGAAAATCTTACCTGGTCCTCGCTTGTCGTCGTCTCCCACATCAGAAGACAAAATGTGTGTACAATTGTTAAGACTTCTATTTCTATATTCTTAGTATACAGTACATCCTGCTCCATATAAGATTCTTTACGTCTGGGTATTACTCTGCCAGATGGCACTGGACTGCAGAGACGGCCAACTTGGCTCCTCGCGGACCCACAAATACACGGGACTTCCCACAAATTCCCAGAATTTCTCTGAAGTCTGGACTTCGAAGGACAAGAAGATGGCTCTCCTCGCAGGTGAGCGGGGCTATTAGCCTGCGGCCCTGTAGTACTATTCCCTCCCGTTTCATTGTTAATTTGCCTCCCAGCCCTGGCTGCGCTGGTTCGGGTGATGGTAGACAGCACCGCTGTCAGGTGCTTAGGAGCGCTGCTCCACCGCAATCCCCCACCAAAGTGTAGGCGGTATAAACACATGGTGAGCCTTTATGGGATGCCCCTCCCACACTATTGCCCCTTGCCCCTGTCCATCGGTGGGCCCTACGTTAGGTGGCCGCTGCCCTCCCTTGCTCTCCCTTGTAGTTCTCGGGGGGAGGGGGGGTGTGAGTGTGTGTCTTTGTACACTGTCCTTTTGTAGGGTGTGCTTGGTTTGCCTTTTCCTGTCACCATACAGCTTTGGTTGCACTGGTTGCTTTTTGAATATGCCGCCGCGCCCACGCGCTTGTACGGCCGTCCGCGGTCGGTGGCGACATTACCTCAGGCGCTGCTGCGCCATCATTGGTTGATTTTGTCACGTGTGCGGCTTCGTGCTCTTCGCACCCTCGAGGTATACTCGGCGCCATTTTGCTTCCTCGTGCTGCGTGGCTGGCGCCTACCTACCGCGGTCCGTGAGTGCCCCCGCGGGATGTTCATATTTTTTTGTTATGTATTCATGTCGCTTATGGGGTTTTTTGCTCATGTCTTACAGGCGGGTCAAACTCAATTGGTTTCTCCCGGCCCTTCCCCCTCTATTTTATTATTTATTAAACTTATTGAGGCCTAGTGTGCTAATTCCTCCCACTTCCCTAGCGGGCTATTGGGGCATCCCGGGTTGCTTTTATAGCGTGAATCCCTATCAGCCGATTGTGCCACTATTATCACCATATGGAGGCGTCTCGGGATAATGTGCTCGGGGTTCCTTCGGGACAAGCCCGGCTGTGTGTGGCGTGTGGGGTGTCCCCTACTAGTGCTGACAATGTGCGGGTTTGTGTACCTTGTGCCCAGCAGGTGCTTGCGCTGCAGCCTGGTTTACCAGCAGCAGGGCCTGAGCCATGTATGGCTTTGCCTACTCCCCCACGCTTACATCTGACTCCCAGTGAGCTACATACCAGTGGGGAGTCTCAGCCTGATGTGTCTACTAGATTGGCTAGTGTTGAAAAAGTTTGGTTGGGGGCTAGGCTCACCCCCATATAGGAGAAGAAACACCTTTGAGACTAACCACGCCTGTTTTTTCCAGTATTACAAATGTTCATTAAGTGTTAATCATTCATAACTAATTTTATTAAACAGATATAACACACATTTGCTGAAATGCCTTTAAGTGTGGCCACCTGCCACAGGCACCAGCCACAAGTTTACAATCAATTGTTATTTTATGAAAGACTTGATACACATTTGTACACCAATAATCACATATAAAACACTTATACAAAGTTAAAAACCAATAACAATATGCAGCATAGGCAGTTCATAGTGGCACCCATATAGGGGACCAAGACTATTTTTAGGGCTATAGATGAACAGTTTCGCCCACTTCAGGGCTTTTTCAACATCAGACGCCAATTTGGTTCCTTAGTCATAGCGTGCAATTTGCCTATAAAGACTGTTTTCTGTTCAGAAAAAAAAAAAAACCCATGTGCCCATCACCAAGAGAAAAAACATCCATTATATATATTATATAAAAATAATTAAACATTTTGTGTATATATCCTACTTCTACATAAATCAAAAAATAGTTTACCTGGAGATCTTATACAGAAAGGAACACCAGAAGAGACAATCTTATAGACTACTATTTACATCCTCCTTCTCAGTGCAAAATCAGGCAACATGTGCTGAATGGCTGCATAACCCACGTATCTGTAATGTGAGTAATTATAAAGCTATAATACAGCTGACTCCTTCTTAGGGTAACCTACAATCCTATACATTGGGCCCAAGATAAGCCTGTTAAAAACACATATTACTCACAGGTTCTGCTGGCAGGGGCTCTTGTGATAGATAGCTGCTCCCTCCTTGTAGGTCACTGGTTGTAACTATGAAGAATCCTAATGAAACAGACACGTGGAGCTAGGGGGGACTGTCTAAAATAGACGTCCCCCCGCCCACCACACCTGTGATCTAATAAACCATCTCATTATAGGGATATGCCTCTCACTTCCGGCGACAAGACGTGAGATCCCACCCCTCCTTCCTGTGGGGGGGGGGGAGAGCACAAGGGAGGAAGGGGAGGGACAAACACCCCACCGACGCAGGAGGCGGGGAAAGCGTCCCAACATGGACTCGCGTCCATCCCTCACGATGTGCACGCACCACAAACGTCCCCGGCCAAACTATGGGCAGGGTCCCTGCCCAGAAGCTTGGGAGGCATGTGCGCATATGCGCACAACAAAGGAGAAAGGCCTCTCCTTGCGGGACACGCCTCTCCACTCTGTCCGAGGGCGGGAGCCATCCACTGTAAACAAACCAGTGGCTCCGCCCCTCGACCCTGCAAACCGACGAGGCTTCTGGGCAGGGACTCTGCCCATAGTTTGGCCGGGGACGTTTGTGGCGCGTGCACGTCGTGAGGGATGGACACGCGTCCATGTTGGGACGCTTTCCCCGCCTCCTGCGTCGGTGGGGTGTTTGTCCCTCCCCTTCCTCCCTTGTGCTCTCCCCTCTCCCCCCCCCCACAGGAAGGAGGGGCGGGATCTCACGTCTTGTCGCCCGAAGTGAGAGGCATATCCCTATAATGAGATGGTTTATTAGATCACAGGTGTGGTGGGCGGGGGGGACGTCTATTTTAGACAGTCCCCCCTAGCCCCACGTGTCTGTGTTTCATTAGGATCCTTCATAGTTACAACCAGTGACCCACAAGGAGGGAGCAGCTATCTATCACAAGAGCTCCTGCCAGCTGAACCTGTGAGTAATATGTGTTTTTAACAGGCTTATCTTAAGCCCAATGTATAGGATTGTAGGTGACCCTAAGAGGGAGTCAGCTGTATTATAGCTTTATAATTACTCACATTACAGATACGTGGGTTATGCAGCCATTCAGCACATGTTGCCTGATTTTGCACTGAGAAGGAGGATGTAAATAGTAGTCTATAAGATTGTCTCTTCTGGTGTTCATTTCTGTATAAGATCTCCAGGTAAACTATTTTTTGATTTATGTAGAAGTAGGATATATACACAAAATGTTTAATTACTTTTATATAATATATAATGGATGTTTTTTCTCTTGGTGATGGGCACATGTTTTTTTTTTTCTGAACAGAAAACAGTCTTTATAGGCAAATTGCACGCTATGACTAAGGAACCAAATGGGCATCTGATGTTGAAAAAGCCCTGAAGTGGGCGAAACTAGTTCATCTATAGCCCTAAAAATAGTCTTGGTCCCCTATACGGGTGCCACTATGAACTGCCTATGCTGCATATTGTTATTGGTTTTTAACTTTGTATAAGTGTTTTATATGTGATTATTGGTGTACAAATGTGTATCAAGTCTTTTATAAAATAACAATTGATTGTAAACTTGTGGCTGGTGCCTGTGGCAAGTTGCCACACTTAAAGGCATTTCAGCAAATGTGTGTTATATCTGTTTAATAAAATTAGTTATGAACGATTAACACTTAATGAACATTTGTAATACTGGACAAAACAGGCGTGGTTAGTCTCAAAGGTGTTTCTTCTCCTATATGGGGGTGAGCCTAGCCCCCAACGAAACTTTTTCACTATCATAACACCTTGAGACTATACCAGCCGACTGGGTAACTTTATATATCCCAGTTAGTTGAGGTGTGGTCTCCACACAGGAGGAAGGCGAACTACCCGATCAGGGGGCTTCTAGTCACCTCCTTCCTGTGAGTTCTCCTACGATTAGTGTTGAAAAGTTGCTTGATAATACTATGGCGCATAAGGCCTCTGCTAAGAGGCGGCATTTGGCGCCTGATGTCACTCTTTTCCCTATGGAGGCTGAAGGGTTCCTTGATCTGTCTGGTTATACCCCTCTGGAAGAAGGAGAATTGTTCTCTGACTCAGAATCATCTAATGAACAGCCCAAGGGTTATGCTGATTCTGTCACTAATCCCTGGGCCCCAGATGATACTGTTAGTCTTTTGGCTCAGATCCTTGAAGTGCTTTCTATCTCCCCCAGCCGCGGCTCCTAAGCAGCAGGGGGAATTGTTTCATATTGCTAAGCCATGTTTAGAGTTCCCTGAACAATCTCATTTTAATAATCTCATGCTCAAAGAATGGGAGCTTCCTAGCAGGCTCCCCGGAGTCCCTAAGAGTTGGGATAAGAAATATCCCTTTCCTGCTGATGTGGTTAAACGTTGGTCATTCCCTCCCGAAGTGGATGCCCCAATTCTGGGTTTGTCTAACACCACTGTCATGCATTCTTGACTCTATTACCTTGAAGGATAATGAGGACCGGCGTATTGATCAGCTGGCTTCCCATGCCTTTGCCTGTGTGGGGACGGCACTGCGCCCGGTTTGTGCCATTACAGCTGTGGCTATTAGGACTCTGCTTAAAAGTGTCCTAGATGGAGCTCCTGATTATGTTTCTAGTGAAGAGTATAATGCACTCTCGCGTTGTGAGGTTTTTGTTGCTTATGTCCTCTCTGCCTTGGATGATACCATTAGGATGTGTGGCAGAGCCTCTGCCTTGGTGGTGGCTATACACCGCTTGGTTTGGCTGCGCCAGTGGGCAGCTGACAATGCTGCCAAGAAGGCTCTCACTGGTTTTCCCTTCAAAGGACTATGCCTATTTGGGGACCGCCTGGACCTGTTTGCTAAGGGAGGCAGGTTACCCCAGCACAGAAGACAGTCTCTGCCCTTTTGGGGCCCGGGCTCCTTTCCTTCCCCCTACCGTGGATCCAGAATGGGGAAAGGGGTCTCCTTTACTGGGGCCCGAGGAGATTTCTGGGGTAGGTGCAGAGGACGTGGACGCCCTGGCCCATCCTGGGGCTCCAAACCTAAGCCTTCCCCCAAGCCCCCTCAGGCATCATGTCTCAGACCGGTGGATTCAGGAGGTAGTGTCCTCTGGTTACAAGATAGTTTGCTGCCTGGCCGCCCCCAAGATTCATCAGATCCCGGATGTCTCAGGACCCCATGTCAGCTCAGGCTCTGATTCTGGTGGTGCAAAGCCTTCTGGAGCTGGGGGTCATCTGTCAGGTCCCCTTACGAGAAAGAGGCAAGGGTTTTTATTCCAACCTTTTCACCGTGCCCAAAAGAGATGGGTCAGTCAGGCCCATCCTGGACTTGAAGATCCTCAACAAATTTGTCAGATGCAGGCGCTTTCGCATGGAAACTCTGCGCTCTGCTATCAGTTCCCTGTGTCCAGGGGACTTAATGACCTCTGTGGACATCAAGTATGCTTGCCTTCATATTCCCATCTTTCCAGGTCATCAAAGATTCCTCAGGTTCGCTCTGGAGGATCAGCACTACCAATTTGTGGCATTGCCCTTTGGTCTCACTTCAGCTCCCAGAGTATTCACCAAGGTGCTGGCAGGGGTGCTGGCTCTGCTCAGGTCTCAGGGCATTCACATTCTGCCCTATTTGGACGACATTCTCATCACTTCTCAGTCCCTCCAACAGGCAGAGCTGGATACTCAGCGAGTAGTGTCCACACTGGAGTTATTCGGCTGGGTGATCAACCATCCCAAAACTTCCCTGTCTCCCTCCTTGGTGACGCCATTTCTGGGAATGAATCTGGATACAGTTCAGGCAAGGATCTTTCTTCCTCAGCAGAAGGTGGACAGTCTGCTAGCGCAGGTTCAGTTCCTTCTATCTTGCCCTCATCCCTCCATCAGGCAGGGAATGCAGCTGGTGGGCCTGATGGTGTCGTGCTTCGAGGCGGTTCCTTATGCCCAGTTTGAGGCCTCTGCAACTCCACCTCTTGTCAGTATGGGACAAGGATCCTGCGTCCCTGGACCAGGTCCTTGTTCTGTCCCCCCTAGCCAGGCGGTCCCACTCGTGGTGGATTGACTCCAGGAACCTTCTGGCGGGCAGATCCTTTCTGGCCCCCTTCTGGGAGACGGTCACCACGGATGCCAGTCTGACAGGTTGGGGGGGGCTTCTGGAAGTCCCTACAATTCCAAGGGCGGTGGGGCCCTCAGGAGGGAACTGAGGGCGATCATGTTGGTTCTGGCTCACTTCACCCAACACCTTCGGGGCCAGCCTGTTAAGGTACCCTCGGACAACCAGACGGCGGTTGCCTACATCAATCATCAGGGAGGGACCCGGAGCAAGGAGGCCCTCAAGGAAGTGTCTCTGATCCTGTCCTGGGCGGAGGCCAATGTTCCCTGCATCTCAGCTGTGTACATTCCGGGAGTGGAGAATCTGCAGGCAGACTCTGAGCAGGGGGACCTCTCGCCTGGGAGAATGGTCCCTCAGCGACAGGGTGTTTCACTCTCTGTGTCACCGTTGGGGTCAGCCAGATGGGGATCTGTTTGCGTCCCATCACAATCTCAAGCTTCCAGCCTTCGTCTCCCTGTCCCAGGATCCTCTGGCCTTGGCCACAGATGCTCTAGCAATGTCATGGCAGGACTTTCAGCTTCTGTATGTCTTTCCCCCATTCCCCCTGTTGGGCAGGGTTCTGCGCAAGATAGCTCAGGAAGGGATGCCAGCAATCCTGATGGCTCCCTGTTGGCCAAGAAGAGTGTGGTTCTGCCCAGGGTTCCAGACCTACTCACTCAGGGACATTTACGCCATCCCAATTTACAAACGCTGGCTTTGACGGCCTGGCTGCTGAAACCTCCATCTTGATGGAAAAGGGTCTGTTGTTAACACCATGATTAGGGCTAGGAAGAAGTCTTCCATTTACTATAGGATTTGGCTTGCCTACATTGACTGGTGTGAGTCTAGGTCTCTTCCCTGTCATGTGTTCTCTATCCCCAGGATTCTGGAGTTCCTTCAACATGGTTTGGATCTGGGGGCTTCAACTCGGTACTCTGAAGGGTTATGTTTCTGCCCTGTAAGCCTATGTTGCCTGTCTGGGACTTGAACTTGGTCCTTTCTGCCTTGCAGGGTGCTCCCTTTGAACCTGTGCAGGAGTCTACCATGGCCATTCTTACTCCCAAGGTTGTCTTTTTGGTGGCTATCACTTCTGTTAGGCGTGTTTCTGAGTTGGCGGCGCTTTCCATCCAGCCCCCCTACTTTGAGAGACACCAGGACGAGGTGGTGTTTCGCTTTAAGCCAGATTTTCTGCCTAACGTTGTGTCTGTCTTTCATCTTAATCCGAACATTAGGCTCGATTCAGAGAGACAAAAAAAACTTCAGTTTTAGTGCCGATCTGTTTTTTTTTTTTGTAAAATGTTTCCTCTCTCGTATGAGTGTACGAGCGATTCTATGTATGTATTGAAAACTTTCTGTAAAGTTTCCGTCCGTTCGTACGGCAGATTACGAATACGAGGATGTCATTTTCCAGCGTGACTTTTCCGTTTCATTTTCACACGTTACAACATAGGCTTTCATTTTTGCCCTTTTTCCATCGTATCCTCCAACTAATCCTTTACGTTTCCCATTCGATTCTGTTTCCCTTTTTCAATAAATATTCGTCCAGACGGAAATCCTTACGATCTTGCGCCTGCGCACTACAAACTTAACTCATTAAAGTGCTCGCCTACATATTTTCCACCCTCAATTCTACTACAATGTTTAGCTAAACCACTTAGCGCTATCCTCCATCTTCCCTTTTGGACCCTTAAAGCTCACCCAAACCACTTAGCACTATCCTCCATCTTCCCTTTTGGACCCTTAAAGCTCACCCAAACCACTTAGCACTATCCTCCATCTTCCCTTTTGGACCCTTAAAGCTCACCCAAACCACTTAGCACTATCCTCCATCTTCCCTTTTGGACCCTTAAAGCTCACCCAAACCACTTAGCACTATCCTCCATCTTCCCTTTTGGACCCTTAAAGCTCACCCAAACCACTTAGCACTATCCTCCATCTTCCCTTTTGGACCCTTAAAGCTCACCCAAACCACTTAGCACTATCCTCCATCTTCCCTTTTGGACCCTTAAAGCTCACCCAAACCACTTAGCACTATCCTCCATCTTCTCTTTTGGACCCTTAAAGCTCACCCAAATCACTTCTCGGTCATGTGAATATTCATCTTTAAATATTTCTGGGCCCATTAGTTTTGTGTTAATGTATTTTGTAAATGAAATGACACTGTAAAATTTATTCTTAGTATACAGTATGTCCTGCTCCAGATAGATTACTTACACTTGTGTTATCCTCCGCCAGATGGCGCTGCACTGCAGAGACATGCAAAACAGGCTCCTCCCGGCCCCTCAAATACCCAGGGACCTCCCACAAATCCCCAGATTTCTCTGCAGTGCTTACTGCGAAGACATGAAGTTATCACTCTCTCGCAGGTGAGCGGGGCTATTAAGCCTGCGTCCTTCGTGTGATGTGCCTCCCAGCCTGGGCTGCGCTGGTCGGGTGAAGGTAGGCGGCACCATGCGTTCTTACGGAGCGCTGCTCCACCGCAGTCCTCCACCAAAGGGTAGGCGGTATAGGCTGATGGTGAGCCTCTATGGGATGCCCCTCCCGCATTATTGTCCCATGCCCCATGTAGCGGTGGGCCCTGTACAAAGGGCTGCCATCCTCCGTCATTCTCCCTGTAGCCTACGGGGGGAAAGAAAGGGGGTGGGGGGGCGTGTGGTGTCAGTGTATCGTGATTACGTGCTTATGGCCTTTTGTAATGTCTCTGGACTTTATATGTGGTGTCAGCCGCCGCGCTGACTGTCTTTTTTATTGGCAATGCCGCTGCGCGTGCCTTTTCCTTCATTTGGATGTTCCGCGTCGTTACCTCAGATGCTTCTGCGTCCTCATTGGCTGCTTGTTGGACTTTTCACCCTTCGGGGGGTGAGGGGGGATGCGGCCTGAACTGGCGCGTCACAGCTCGCTCTGGCTGCCCTTCAAGGTACTCGGCGCCATTTTTTCAGTTCGCGCGCGCGACGTTCTTACTTACTGTGGTCCGTAAGTGCCCTTGCGGGTGGCTTTATGCTCATTGTAGTGTTTTCTGTTCTGACACCTTTATTCTCAGTGTGCCACACACCCCGCTTCACCTTTAAATTCTTCATGATTGGGTTACTCACCGCCAGCTGACGCTGTTGCAGAGAGGAAGTCTTGTAACGAGCCCCCTTCCGGCCTATATATACCTGGTACCTCCCATTTAACACCAGTGTTTTTCTCTCTGCATGACGACAAGACAGAAGAATGAAGTCTCCTGCTTGCAAGTAGCCGGGGTCTTACCCCGGCACCCCCTTTTGGTCTATTTCTGCCCAGTTTGATTGTTTGTTACCTATATGGTTAAATGGAAGCCTCCCAGCCCAGGCTGCTCACTGGGCAATTGGTAGATGGCACTATAGGTGCCTAGGAGCTTATCTCCTCCGCTCGACCCCCTGTTTTGGGGGCAATGCGGCTATCCGGCATGGTGATCCGGATTTGGGATGCCCCTGTCCCGAGGTTCCCCTTGGCCCCTTGCTCTCCCGTTACGGTCCCTTCACTATGGGGGGGTGGGGGTGGAGGGATGTGTGTATGCATATATGTTTTTACTTATTTAACCTTGTTATGTTCAGGTCTGCACCGCAAGCAAGGGTGCACATAGCCTGACTGATTATTTCTTTTTACATGGCACGCTGATTGTCCTCTGTTTTCTTTACTGGCAGTTCCGCCATTGGGCGAGCTGCTGCTGGCCTGGTCGGCCAGAGTTTGGTTCAGCTTTAAGGCGGCCGGGGCGGGCCGCGCTGTGGCAGCCTGATGCTGCCTGCGTCCTTTTCCTCCCCCCCTCTCCCTTTTTTCCTCTTTTGAATTGGGTCGGCACCGCCGTTCGGCGGGCCACGCTGTCAGCGCTGTTTTGCGCATGGCTGCCTAGCAAAGCTTCCTTCCCCCCCCCTCCTCCGTCTACTGAGGGCGTCGGGCGCCCTCTTGTTTCGCGGCACCGCCGTCTGGCGGGCCGCACTGTTTGAATCTGGAGGGGGGCGGGGCTCAGATGACGTCAGAGGGGGGCGTGGCTGGATCGGCTGCGTCATGCAACGGCCCCAGCCGCACTTCCTTCCTTCCTCTCATTAGAGTTCAGGTGCGGGGCACTCAGCCGCACAAGTTTTTTATCGCCGCTGCTACTGCTGCTACCGCTGCTACTGCCGCTGTTCGGGTGCCTTGGTGATTCAGCCTTGCTTTGGCAGGTAAGCGGCCTCACCTCGTGTGGGGCCGTCTATTGTTTTATTATGATTGATTTATATAAAAAAAACAAAGGACAAGAGTTTTTTTGCTGGTTAAAATTCTTTGGCTTCTTTTAAGCACTCTGGTGCGTTTTTTATTATGTGTTATATTGTTGCATGAATGTTACACTACATGCTGCCATTTGTTTTCTGGGGATCTTACTGTTGTTTTTTTTTTCCCCACAGATCCTGGGATTCCCTCAATGCAGTGGCTTCCCTGTTCTATTATACCTGGCTAGTCCTATTACTCTAAATTGGAAAAAAGGGGATCATTATTATTATAAATTAAATCCTCCTTCCCGGGACATTAATATAAAGGGGCATCCCGGGTGGCTTATGCCTAAAACCCATGGTTGTGCGAATACCATAAATCACCATATGGAGGCTTCCGATAATACTGGAAATGGTTCTTCTGGGCCATCCAGGTTGTGTGGGGGCTGCGGGAGTCCGCTCCCAGGCGATGATGTTATATTGTGCATTCCTTGTGCAAAGCAGAATATTGCGCGTCAGTCCGTCGCTCCGGCTGCTGGCTCCTCGCAACTTCCATCATCTCCTACCCCTCCCTCCCTGTTCCGGACCCCGTGTGACATTGTCAAAGGTGGGGATTCGCAATCCGAGGTGTCTGCACGATTGTCCAACCTCGAGAAGATAGTTTCCGTTAATGCAGGGTTGAAGGCCACTGCGAAACGGAAAACCTTTTTCCTGTGCCTCCGGCTTCACAGGATGAGGTACGTGAGCCTGTGAATTGGTCCGATTACTCCCTGGACGAGGAGGGGGAATTCCTGGTGGAATCAGATGAGCCTGCAGATCAGCTTGAGGTTGATGCTATTGGCGATCTGGCTGCGGGGGTTTCCCTTGACACCCCCTCCATTCTGGCTTAAATGTTTGAAATTTTGAATTTAGATCCGCCTGAGGCTGTCACCCTGCCAAAGGGTGAGTTGTTTAATGTGCCTCAGCCGCGTTTGGTATTTCCCAGACAACACCACTTTGAGAGGGTTGTGCTTAAGGAATGGGAACATCCCACGCGGTTAACTGGAATTCCTTCCAGTTGGGATAAACATTATCCTTTTCCGCCAGAATTGGTGAAGCTTTGGTTGGTTCCCCCTGTCGTCGATACCCCTGTGCTAGGGCTCTCTAGCACGGCTATGGTGCAGTCTTCTGAGACCACTGCCCTTAAGGATGGTGAGGATCGTCGGATTGACCAGTATGCTCGCCATGGTTTTATTAGTGCCGGATCGACGATGCGGCTGGTGTGTGCCTCGGCGCTTCTTCTATTGGCGGTCAGGTCTGTTATTCAGCATCTATGCGTGGATCTTGATCCCGCTTGTAATGAGTTTACTGCTCTTAAGCAGTGTGAGTCTTTTATTTCTTATGTTCTGACCACTCAGGACGATGCGCTGGCTATGAGTAGCAGGACAGCGGCAATGCTGGTGGCTATTAGTCGGTCAGTATGGCTGCGCCAGTGGTCGGCGGACTCAGTTTCTAAAAGGGTGCTCACAGCACTTCCCTTTTTGGGCTTGCGACTGTTTGGTGATAAAATTGATTCAGTTGCAAAAGGTGGTAATGCCTCAACGTAAGAGGCCTCGTCGTCCCTTTCGGGGGGCAAGTACTGTTAAACCTTCCTTTCGGGGATTCAGAGCGGGCAGGGGGGCTTCCTTTCCCGCTACCAGAGGTGCAGGTTGGACCCGGGGGAGGGGCCGTGGCAGTCCCACTCAGTCCTGGGGCACCAAGCCCAAGGTGAGGGGCTGCCCTCACCCGTGCGGGTGGGGGGACGATTGCGACACTTCTCCCAGGTTTGGGACCTGCAGGTTCCGGACAGATGGATCCGGGAGGTAGTGTCGTCCGGTTACAATCTGGAATTCGAGTCTCGCCCTCCTTCACGGTTCTTTCGGTCTCGGGTGCCCATCGATCCTTTGGCCGCACAGGGGCTCCTGGCGTCGGTAAAGAATCTGTTAGAAATGGCGGTCATCCGGCCGGTAACGCGCTTAGAGATGGGCCTCAGTTTCTACTCTTTTCGCAGTCCCCAAAAAGGACGGGTCGGTTCGTCCCGTCCTTGACCTGAAATTACTCAACAAGTTCATCCGTATTCGGACGTTTCGCATGGAAACTTTGCGTACGGCCGTCGGTTCCCTTCGGCATGGGGTCTTCATGACGTCCATAGACATCAAGGATGCTTATCTTCATGTTCCCATCTGCCAGGCTCATCAACGTTTTCTTCGATTCGTGATGAAAGATCAGCATTTTCAATTCGTGGCACTTCCGTTTGGCCTTACCTCGGCTCCAAGAGTGTTCACCAAGGTGCTGGCAGGAGTGATGGCCATTTTCAGATCTCGGAGCATTCGTGTCGTACCTTATTTGGACGACCTTCTCATCATGGCTCTGTCACTCGATCAATCGGAGACGGACACCGTCCCCAAGTCCTCCCTCGCTCCGGCCAGGGTGGTGTCCTTTCTGGGGATGCAGTTGGACTCTTATCAACACAGAGTGTTTCTTCCCCAGTCCAAAATTCATCTGATTCAGGAGTTGGCTCGGGTCCTTCTTTCCAATCCTCGGCCGTCCATCCGTCTGGGGATGAGGCTGGTAGGGTTGATGGTTGCCTCCTTCGAGGCAGTTCCTTTTGCTCAATTTCACACAAGGACGCTTCAGCTTTATCTGTTGGCGTCTTGGGACCGGCAGCCTCGGTCGTTGGATCAGCCCTTCCAGTTGTCATCCCGGGTCCGGCAGTCCCTCCAGTGGTGGTTGGTCTCGGCCAATCTCGTGAAGGGCAGGTCTTTCCTGACCCCTCTTTGGGAAATTGTCACCACGGACGCCAGTCTTTCGGGATGGGGCGGATTCTGGAAGGAGCTTCAGTTCCAGGGGCAGTGGGGACCTCAAGAGGCCCACTTACCCATCAATGTGCTGGAACGAAGAGCCATCCGTCGGGTTCTTGTTCTCCTGACTCAACACGTTCTGGGCCTTCCGGTCCAAGTGCGTTCAGACAATCGAACAGCGGTTGCTTACATCAATCATCAGGGAGGGACTCGCAGTCTGGGTGCTCTCAGAGAGGTGTCCCTGATCCTGTCCTGGGCGGAGGCCCATGTTCCTTGTCTCTCGGCGGTGTACATTCCAGGAGTGGAGAACCAGGAAGCGGACCGATTGTGCAGGGGCTCTCCCCGTCTGGGAGAATGGGCTCTCCATCCTCAGGTTTTTCGCTCACTGTGTCTCCGATGGGGGACACCGGAGGTGGACCTGTTTGCCTCTCGTCACAATCACAGGCTCCCGAACTTCGTGTCGCTCTCCCAGGATCCTCTGGCTCTGGCAGTGGACGCCATGTCCCTGAGTTGGGGGGATCTGGGGTTTCTATACCTGTTTCCTCCGATACCCATGCTGGGCAGGGTGGTTCGGAAGTTGGCTCTGGAAAGGGTGTCCGCCGTTCTCGTGGCCCCAAGGTGGCCAAGGCGAGTGTGGTTCGCAGACATCGTTCGGCTGGCAGTGAACCAGTTTGTTCTGCCTCTTCGGCCCGATCTGCTCACTCAGGGTCGGTTGTGTTACCCCAATTTACCAGCGCTGGGTTTGATGGCCTGGCTGCTGAAACCTCCATCTTGAAGGAGGAGGGTCTTTCTGACTCAGTTGTCAAGACTCTGGTCAGTGCCCGGAAGAGGTCTTCTTCTATCATCTACTATAGGACTTGGAAAGCCTATATCGCTTGGTGTGAGATTAGATCTTTTCCTTGTAGGGTCTTTTCGGTCTCCAGGATTCTGGAGTTTTTACAATCTGGCCTAGACTCTGGTCTTCAGCTAAGTACTTTGAAAGGGCAAGTTTCTGCCTTATCTATCTTTTTTCAGAAGCGTTTTGCGCTTCATCCTTTAGTTAAAACTTTTTTTTCCAGGGGCTTACGCATGTGCGGCCCCCCAGGAAACCATTACTCCCTGTTTGGGATTTGAATTTGGTTCTTTCTGCTCTTCAGGCTCCTCCTTTTGAGCCTTTGCAGGATATTGCTTTGTCTACCCTGACTCAGAAGATTGTCTTCTTGGTAGCTATCACTTCGGTCCGGCGTGTCTCGGAGTTGGCGGCCTTGTCTATCCAGGCGCCTTACTTTGAGAGGCATCAGGATAAAGTGGTCTTTCGGTTCAGAATAGACTTTCTTCCTAAGGTTGTTTCTGCTTTTCATTTGAATCAGGATATTGTTCTTCCCTCCTTGTGTCCTAATCCTAAGAATGACAAAGAGAGGGTTTTGCATTGTTTGGATGTAGTACGCTGTGTTAAGTACTACTTGATTATCACGTCTCCTTTTCGTAAGACGGATGCCTTTTTTGTTGTGCCCTGTGGGCCTAAGAAGGGTTTGGCACCAGCCAAATCTGCCATTAGCAAGTGGATACGTCAGGCCGTTACTGCGGCCTATTCGGCTAAGGGAAGAGTTCCCCCTTTTCGTATTACTGCTCATTCCACTCGCGCTGTTGGGGCGTCTTGGGCATTTCAGCACCAAGCTTCTGTTGAACAGGTTTGTAAGGCCGCCACTTGGTCTTCTGTTCACACTTTTTCTAAGTTTTACAAAGTTGATGTGCGGGCCTCAGCGGATGCTGTTTTTGGCCGCAAAGTTCTGCAGACTGCAGTCATTTAAGTTATGCTTCACCTGGCCTTGAGATGCCCTTCCCTTGTGGACACTGCTTTTGGATGTCCCAATAATGGATGAATATTTAAAGTGGACCAACACCCACCGGTGATCGGCCCGGGAATCTATAAGATTCCCGGGCCGATCACCTCCCTCCCCGCGGGACATCCGAGATCGGGATGTCCCGCGGGGTGAAACCCCCCCAAACACCCCAAACTCCTTACCTCAGTTTCGGCGGCGGCCGGCCGCTGCTGCCTCCCTCGCGCCCCTCTAGACGTGCGCGCGCCCGCGCCGGCCATCTGTGAATGGCCGGCGCGGGCACGCGCGCGTTAAGAGGGACGCGCGGGAGGCGGCGGCGGAGGAGCCGCTTGTCCGCGGCTTGTCCGTCGGCTCGGGGAGAGGTGAGTTCGGGGGGTTCGGGGAGGTTTCACACAGCGGGGGTGCCCCACCGAAGTGGACCAAGACCCAGGATAGTCAAAATCCTGGGTGTTGGTCCACTTTAAGAAGTGAAGCGGGGTGTGTGGCACACCAAGAATAATACCATTTTGTGAGTACTCGCCTGAAAAATGGATATTGTTGGTGTGCCACACACCCCGCTTCACCCCCGCCCTTTTCGGTATTACCGAAGCATTTATATGGTGAAGCCCTTTTTTATTTATATCAAAATTGATTTTTGGGGTTACCGGTGGAATACTGGTACCTTGTCTTTCTGCTTTTTAAATATACTGGTGATTGAAGGGAGGTACCAGGTGTATATAGGCCGGAAGGGGGCTCGTTACAAGACTTCCTCTCTGCACTACGTCACCTGGCGGTGGATTAACCCAATAATGGATGAATATTTAAGAAGTGAAGCGGGGTGTGTGGCACACCAACAATATCCATTTTTCAGGTGAGTACTCACAAAATGGTATTTTGTGAGTACTCACCTGAAAAATTGATATTGTCAGTGTGCCACACACCCGCTTCACCCGCCCTTTTTGGTATCCTGGATCCTTTATATGGGGCAGCTTTTGTTTATTTTGAGGTTACCGTTGGATTTCCTGGTACCTTGTCTTTTTGCTTTTTAAATCACTGGTGTTAAGTGGGAGGTCCCAGGTATATATAGGCCGGAAGGGGCTCGTTTTCAAGACTTCTCCCTGCAACGTCGCCACCTGCTGGTGGAGTACCCCGATCGTAAGAATTAAAGGGGAAGCGGGGTGTGTGACACACTGACAATATCCATTTTTCAGGTGAGTACTCACAAAATGGTATTTTTCACATCCCTGTGTCTTCTGGACACCAAGGTTCTTCAGATTCGCATTGGAAGACCAACACTGCCAATTTGTGGCCTTGTCATCTGGCCTCTCTTCAGCTCCCAGAGTGCTCACCAAGGTGCTGACGGGGGTGATGTCTCTGAGACCAAGGGGCGTCCGCGTGCTGACCTACCTGGACGTTCTTATCACTTCCCAGTCTCTACGCCATGCTAAGTTGGATACTCGGCTGGTGGTGTCCATTTGGGAGTCATTTGGATGGGTGATCAAACACCCCAAGTCCTCATCGCCCCCTTCATTGGTAACTCCATTCCTAGGAATGAATCTGGATACAGTTCAGGCAAGGATCTTCCTTCCTCAGCGAAGAAGTGGACAATCTGGTTGCATGGGCTTGGTCCCTCATAGCTGTCCCCGTCCCTCCACCAGGCAGGGGATGCAGCTGGTGGGCCCGTTGGTGGCGTGCTCCGAAGAGGTCCCTTATGCTCAGTCCCCCTTGGGGCTTCTGCAACTTCTCCTATTGTTTGTACGGGACAAGGACCCAGCATCCCTGGACAGGGTCTGTGTGCCTTCCCCCCTGGTGGGGTGGTCCCTCTTGTAGTGGATGAACTCAAGGAACCTGTCTGGGGGCAGTTCCTTTCTTGCCCCTTCCTGGGAGACGGTCCCCATGGATGCCAATCTATCAGTTTGGGTGGGGGGGGTTCTGGAAGTCCCTGCGGTTCCAGGGGAGGTGGGGCCCTTAGGAGGCCCATACACCTATCAATGTTTGAAACAGTGAGCGTTCAGGTTAGTTCTAACTTGCTTGACTACTCCTCTTCAGGGCCTGCCTGTTCAGGGGCGCTAGGTCTATCTGATGGCAGTGGCCTACATCAATCATCAGGGAGGGATCCGGAGTAGGAGGGTCCTCCAGGAAGTGTCTCTGATCCTGATCTGGGTGGAGGACAATGTTCCCTGCATATCAGCGGTATACACTCCGGGGGGGGGGGTAGTTCCTCTGCAACAGGGTGTTCCAATCCCTGTGTCACTGTGAGGACCAACCAGTTGTGGATCTGTTTGTGTCCCGTCACAATCACAAGCTCCCGGCCCTTGTTTCCCTGTCCCAGGATCCTCTGGCCGTGATCACGGCCTTAGTAATGTCATGGCAGGACATTCTGTTCTGTATGTCTTTTCTCCATTCCCCCTGCTAGGCAGGGTCCTGCGCAAGATTGCTCTGGAGGGGGTGCCAGTGATTCTGGTGGCCCCCGGGTGGCCAAGAAGAGTGTGGTTCGCAGACGTGGTACAGATGACAGTAGATCAGTACGTTCTGCCAGGAGTTCCAGATCTGCTCACTCAGGGCCCCTTACGCCATCCCAATCTACAGACTCTGGCTTTGACGGCCTGGCTGCTGAAACATCCATCTTGATGGAGACAGGCTTATCTGCCTCGGTGATTGAGACTATGGGAAGACTAGGAGCAAACTTCTTCTTCCATCTATTGTAGGGTATGGCGTACCTATATTGATTGGTGTGAGTCTATGTCTCTTCCCTGTTGGGTGTTCTCTGTCCCCAGGGTTCTGGAGTGTTTTTTTTCTTTTTTTTTTTTACAGCATGGGTTGGAGTCGGGTCTCCAACTCGGTACTCTGAAGGGTCAGGTTTCTGCCCTGTCCGTCTTCTTTCAGAAGTCTTTTGCTCAGCATTCTTTGGTTAAGACTTTCTTTCAGGGGGTTACTCATGTGCGTCCCTCACGTAAACCTATGGTCTCTGTTGGGATTTGAGCTTGGTTTTGTCTGCCTTGCAGGGTGCTCCCTTTGAGCCTATTCAGGATGCTGCTCTGGCTGTACTTACCCTCAAGGTTGTCTTTCTGGTGGCTATTACTTCGGTCAGACGTGTGTCTGAGCTGGCGGCTCTGTCTATCTAGCCCCCATACTTTGAGAGACACCAGGATAAGGTAGTGGTCCGCTTTAAGCCGGACCTTCTGCCTAAGGTGGTGTCTACTGTTCATTTGAATCAAGATATTGTTCTTCTTTCATTGTGCCCTATTCCTAGCAACGCTGAGGAAAGGGTTCTGCATTCCTTGGACAGGTGTTGGAAGTATTCCTTGGTAGTCACTGCGTCCTTCAGGAAAACTGATGCTCTTTTTGGGCCTACGGCCACTCCATCCTGAATGCGCCGGATCTCGTTTGATCTCGGGGGCTAAGCAGAGTTGGGCCTGGTCAGTACTTGGATGGGATGGTCCCTTCTGGTCCTAGGAAGGGTTTTGGCTCCTGCCAAGTCTACTATTAGCAAATGGATTTGTCAGGCTGTGACTCAGGCCTATCCCACTAAGGGGAAGAATCTTCCCTTTCGCCGTACTGCTCATTCTACTCGTGCTATTGGTGCCTCTTGGGCCTTCCAGCACCAGGATTCTGTTGAACAAGTTTGCTAGGCCGCTACTTGGTCTTCTGTTACCTTTTCAAGGTTTTACAAGGTTGATGTTAGAGCCTCAGCTGATGCTGTCCTTGGCCGCAAGGTTTTGCAGGCGGCAGTGGTTTAAACTGTCTGCTGTTGCCTTTTTTGTTGGGGATCCCACCCTACTTTATGGACACTGCTATTGGATGTCCCAAGTGTAAGTAATCTATCTGGAGCAGGACGTACTGTATGCTAAGAATAATACAATTCTGTGAAATACTCACCTGTAGAATTGATATTATAAGTATACAGTACGTCCTGCTCCACCCCACCCTGGTTTTTTGCATTATTCTGGATCCCCTGTATGGTGATTGTTATCAATGTTATAGTTACCAGTTTTAGTGGTTAAATTCTCCCGGCTTCTTGTTCACTGCTTTTCAATGCTGGGGATTTGTGGGAGGTCCCTGGGTATTTGAGGGGCCGGGAGGAGCCTGTTTTGCATGTCTCTGGAGTGCAGCGCCATCTGGCAGAGGATAACCCAAGTGTAAGTATTCTATCCGGAGCAGGAGTTACTGTATACTTATAATATCAATTCTACAGGTGAGTATTTCACAGAATTGTATTTTTTTTTTTTGGATTCCATCATAAAATATAAAATTTTAAAAAATTTAGAAAATTTCAAATTTTTACAACTATAAAAAACAAAATACATAGCAATGGCAGGCCACAGAACATTCTTCATCTGTGGTCCCCAACGAGTTGCGCAGCTCCTGCATCTCGCCCACCAACTGAAGGACCCTGACACTCAGTTCTGCCACTCTGGCACGTGTGGTCCCTGTTTAAAAAAAAAAAAAAAAAAAAAAAAAAAAAACTAAATTAAAATATTGGTATAACCTTGTTGGGGGTCATACTGCAGTGCCCCCCCCCCTGTATGGTCCAAACACCTAAATCTGGACTTCAAAAGCCAGAGGGCCCTCGCCACCACGGCCCGGATTTTGCATAGTGCCCAATTAGAGAACTTCTGGCCCACATTCTGCAGGCAAAGAACGGGCATCAGGAGCAAGGGCAGGAGTGGATATCCAGAATCCCCTGAAAGAATTTAAAAATACTAACATAAAATACACATTCTAAGCTACAATATTGTTTAACATGTCATCAAGGGCTAAAAACAGCAATAGGTTAAGTCATGAGTCATCAACTATATTCATTGCCATACAGTGAAAATTGATTGATGGAATGTCAGCAAACTTACCCTGGAGCCATCCACCAGATAATTCTCCTGACTCAAACTGACGAAATAAGCCGGAGCTCTGCAATATATAATCATCATGGGACGACCCTGGATGCCCTGCAAGAACACTGAGGAATCGCATAGCTGGACCAAAGACTGCTTGTATGTTGTGTGAGTGGCACATCTTGCGGTTCCTGCAACCAAATATAAAATAATTCCACAAAGCAAAGGTAACCAACTAAAACAATAACTCCTACAACAAATCAAGTTCAACAATCCAAATATAATTTACAAAGGACATAAGTCTAAAAAAATATAGCAATTATATGGATGTGTGGGAAAATAAATGTTTACATGCTAAGGACTAATTAAGGTCCGCATTAAAATGCATCTAGAAGGCATACATGAAATGTATTGATTCAGGTATGCATTGCTATACAATTTATGGCCTCGGCCATGCTGATGCATGCAATGCCTTGGTGCTAAA
Organism: Gastrophryne carolinensis; assembly: GCA_027917425.1. Taxonomy (NCBI): domain Eukaryota; kingdom Metazoa; phylum Chordata; class Amphibia; order Anura; family Microhylidae; genus Gastrophryne; species Gastrophryne carolinensis. The sequence goes on from CM051235.1 coordinate 256,941,800, forward strand.
GGCGCGCAGACTCCTCCACATAGCCGCAAAACATGTTCAACAATAGCAAGCCGAGCCCTCAAAGGTCCCGTAAGTGGATCGCAAATGAAACTGTTTAATAGGGTGGTGGTCCGTCGGAAATCGGCTCTCTGAAGACGCAAACCCATCCCAACAACGGAAGTTATCTGAACGAACGAAAAATTTCCGATTTTGTTTAGAAAATGATCCGAACTAACGGAAATGTTCAGATTTGCTTTCGTTCATCGAAAGCGCATATACACATTTTCCCGAACGTTCGTACGAATGAAAAATGAACGCAAAAAAGCAAAAAAAGACTAACACCCACCCAAACTTTCACAGACCGCTACGGAAGTCCGGACGAATGTGTCTTTGAATCGAGGCTTTTGTTCTACCTTCTTTGTGCCCTAATCCTAGTAACACTAAAGAGAGGGTTTTGCATTCCTTGGATGTGGTCAGGAATCTGAAGTTCTATCTGGTGGCTACTGCACCTTTTAGAAAAACTGATGTTCTTTTTGTGGTCCCTTCTGGCCCTAGGAAGGGTTTGGCTCCTGCTAAATCTACTATCGGCAAATGGATTAGTCGGGCTGTGATTCAGGCCTACACTGCTAAGCGGAAGAATCCTCCCTGCCGCCTTACTGCTCATTCCACTCGTGCTATTGGTGCCTCTTGGCCTTTTCAGCACCAGGCTTCTGTTGAACAAGTTTGCAAGACCGCTACTTGGTCTTCTGTTCATACCTTTTCCAAGTTTTACAAGGTTGATATTCAGGCCTCAGCTGATGCTGTTTTTGGCCACAAGGTTCTGCAGGCGGCAGTGATCTGAACTGCCCGTTGTTGCCTTTTGGGGATCCCACCCTACTTTACGGACACTGCTATTGGATGTCCCAGACATAAAGAATCTTATCTGGAGCAGGACGTACTGTATACTCATAATATCAATTCTACAGGTGAGTAATCAGAGAATTGTATTTTTACTATTTCTACTTTTATTTGGCTGTCATTTTGCTAGCCTAATATTTACACAGACCCCCACATGCCTCCTATTCGTGTGAACCAGTGTTTGGGATAGTTGCTCTTATCGGCATGCGGATGGAAGTGATGTTAGGAAAGGCTTGGAAGCACCGTAATTATACATTAGAGGGGACAATCCACTTGGGAAGAGACCCATGTTAGGCCTGAAATAGTGGGTTCAACTATTACTAAAGCCACTTTCAAGATATAGCCAATAGTTAGTCCATTATATAGGGCTACACTTGGAAATGTCCTCAACTGCCCAATTTTAAAGTTGAAACCTGAATCATAAAGCTACTAACGTTTTAAGTATTTACCTTCATTTGCTGCCTGTGATTCAAGTGGGAGTTGCCTACAGTATAATCTCCTCCACAACTAATTTTTGTACAGTATATGTTTGATTGCTTTCAGGTTCTGCTGAGCACACAGTTACTGTAGCAAACTGACTTTGCTGACAAACAAGGAGACTGGGGGAGACATGCACTAGCACAGAGCAGACATGTGGGAGGGTGTGTGAACATGGCACACAGACCAGGAACTTGATCTGTGTGTGAGGCTGTGTAAGATACTTGATTTACAACACTGTCCAGCACTGAAAAATAGAGATTGGAGAGCTCCCTAGCACTATTCATGAGGAGAGGCAATACCTGTTTGTTTTTTGCCTGGACAGTTCCTTTAAGCATATTGTGGGTCTCTCAGTAAGTGGCTTGTCTTTTTATTTTTAAGGTATGACTTAACCCTTCTAGTGCCAGCTACGTGACTCTCACATAGCTGCCTCTCCAACCGTTAAGTGCCAGCTACGTGAGAGTCACGTAGCTGACTTTAGAGGCCCATAAAAAAAAAGTAAAAAACATACAGACTTACCTTACCCCTCATTTGAAAGGGCCAGTGATTCTGTACAAGAATCCGCTGTTAGATTTCCACCCCCAGGCCTCTGATCTTCAGGAGGGGGCCCGGAATAGCCCCCCCCCCGCCCCCTCCGGCGCCGACATCTGTAAACAAAAAAAAAAAAAAACAGTAAATGACATTTACTCACCTCGCAGCGCGATGGCTCTCCCCGGGTCTTCTCTTCACCAGGGGGGGCTCCGATCCCCCCCCCCTGGGCTTTCCACGCTGCTTGTGAGGGCCCAGAAACGGCCCTCACCATCCTCTTCGGCCGCCGCTGGTCCCGCCCCTAGCCCCGCCCACTTGATGACGTCATCTTGCTCCTCGGGTTACCGGCACCCGGGCTCCGATCTGTCAGTTGTCAGCAGCGATCGGTGCAGGGAGGGTGGCAGGCAGGGAGGCTCTGATCTCCCTGCCTCCCACCCTCCCTGCTCCGATCACTACCGCCAACTGTCATCTGCAGCAGCGTGGGACACTGGATGGGAGTTAAGTATAAGTCAAAAAAAGAATAATAAAATATTTGTCTGGTGTCTTTTTTAACTTAACCCTTTGTGAACTGGTAAGGGGTCCAAAAAAGAAATGAGGTCCCCCCCCCCCGGGAGGGGGAACCCTATGTCATTTTTTTTTTTATTAACCCCTTACAACTATGCAATCATATTGCATAGTTGTATTCTATCTGAAATCTCCTAAACTGCTGTTTCAGGAAAGGGGGTATACCTATACATATGTGGTACCATTGTAACCGGGAGAAATAGGGCTTTCACACGCAATAATATTTTATTAACAAACTTACATTTTTTATTACAGAAAAAACACTACAAATTGTAAACAATAGGTTTTTTCATTTTTTTGCACATATTTCACCCAAAAGTATTGAGAATACACTAAAAAAAGGCCAAACAAGACATTTCATGTTGAAGCCCAGACTCTGCTGAAAAAACTATATAATTTTCCTGGAAATCCCTTCGAAAATCAAGGTTGCACACGTGTAGCGCAAAAACGTGAAAAGTCGTCGGGCAACAAGAGTGTGACAAAAAATCTAGGTAGGCTGGAACTCAAAGGGTTAAAAGGGGCACTCTGGGGGAGCTCATGAATTATGAAATGAGAGGCCCTTGGTGACAGTTTTTTCTCAGCTATAGGTGTCGTACAAAACTCCTCTGAAGTCTAAAATACAAACTTGTTTAATGGTCTGTGTGCTCATGCTGCCATATGGCTCCAGCTCCCTCTACATTTTTAAAACTGGACATTATGTGCATGCTTCCCTGCTCCCTATCAGAGAGGGAGCCTCTATGTGGCCTAATCTTTGTGAAAGATGGAAAGCTTCAACTAGCGAGACAGTGTGCAGCTGTTAAAGAGGACGAAAAACGTAAGGGGAGGCAGTCCTGTTGATAGGATCCCTACCCCTTTTTATTTGTATTTTTTTTAATTCGTTTACTGGACTACCATTGTTTTGCTGTGACTGGGTGCCCTGTAAGAGGGAACCTAAACTGTCCTTGCCAACTATGTGCCAGACTCCGTCCTGGTTTACAGGGACACTAAATTAACCCCTAGGTCTGCTTTAAATAGAGAATAGTGTAATATTCAGTTTTGTGAACATTTTGATTTGAATTTAAAGTGGACCTTTCACTGCTTTGTCCAGCCCTGGAGTTTTTCAGAACAAGTAAGTGCCCCTGGGGCATCCGGATTTGGGGCTCCCACTGTTAAGGCTGCAATTCAAATTTGGATGTGGCAGCAAGCGCACTCTGCAGGACTACCGGGGATGCAGCTGCCCCTGCTCCCTATTCCGATGCTCCGCTTTAACTACCACTTTATGCCGGAATGGCATTGAGCACTAATTGGACGAGTGCTGCGGGAACAATGGAACAATGGAAAGGTGAGCTGAGTGGGCCATCTGTGGTCTGAAATCGGGATGCAACCAGGACAAGACCCTATCACCAGAATAGTGAAAATCCTGGTGATAGATCCACTTTGAGTAGGAAGAAATCTTTTATTAACTCTTAGTGATCATTATTTGTATTTCCTTTTTACAGTTAATGGGGCTGGTCTTGCCATGGCCACCTGTGACATCATCGACCTGCATGGAGGGAAACCAGCAAATTTCCTTGACCTTGGTGGTGGAGTAAAGGAGTCTCAGGTCTACCAGGCCTTCAAGTTGCTCACGGCAGACCCCAAGGTAAGACTAAACTTTGTAGGTGCTAATTGTATGCAGAGAAGGTCTCCTATACCTCCTACCTAGAGAAGAGCCACGCCTGTGCTGGCAGCTATGTGACCTGCCAACCCTGTAGTGAATTTTAGCTATCTAGAGCATTTTTAAGGTTTAGGCTAGGGCAAGAGACAGATGGGCAAGATTTACATGGGTGCAACACCACATTGGTGGTGCCTCATTTTTTTTTTTTTTTTAGTTTCTTTATCATTTTCAAGTTATTAACATACATAGAAGAGAATACGGGTAATCCACAGACAGCAGATGCGCAGCATCATCAAACATATGTAAATTTCGACAATCACAGTAGTTAGGAATACATTGCCACAGCCAGGGCTGCACTTCTCCAAAAAGCTGTTCCTTTCCCCAAGTCCAAATTCTTTGAACAAGGGGGACCAGATATCCAAACACCTGGCACCTCTATATGGGGGTTGTCACCAGCTCCTCTACTGCGAAACAGAAAGTCGTGGAAGTTAGGGTGGAGGGGGAGTGAACACAGAAACAAGAGGGAGAGAGGGGGGTAAATAGGCACAGGGGGGAACGAGAGCGGGGAAAGCTGTGGACTGACAACCACTATTGACTCTCCGCCAGCAACCTCCCATACTCGTGTGAGGCTGTGAAAATAACCCAACTAGTCCACTTAAGGCGGTGATCATCCAAAGCTTCATTTTGTGCAGCAATTAGGCCTTCAAACCTCTCGATCTCCGCCACCTTATGCAGCCACATAGAGATACTGGGGGGGGGGGGTTGGGCTCTTCCAAAGCTAAGGAATATAAGCCTTAGCGGCGTTCACCATCTGGCTAAGGACGGATCACCTTTTGGTGGGCAGCTCCGAGTGGTGGAGAAGGAAGAAGGCCGGGCCCTTGGGGACCTCCCAGTCCGTCATGTGTCGCATTGTATCTCTAACCGTACTCCGAAAATTAGTCAACCTAGGGCATGACCAGAAAATATGGAGGAGATCACCTTCATGCCCGCCATCGGGGCATCGGGGAACCACCTGTGTAGCAGCTTGGGAACCCTGTACCACCTTGAGAATTTTGTAGTTACACTCCTTGTACCTAGTACAAGTAGCTGCTTTTTGCGCCAAGTGGACAATTCGCTTTCTGCTCTCAATTGAGAAGGTGGTCCCCAGATCCCTCTCCCACCTCGCAAAGGACGGCAGAGGGTCTTGGTCCCGGTGGTTCACCAAGAGTTTATATGTGAAAGACAGCACATGCTGGGCAGACCCCCTCTCCTCACAGAGCCTCTCAAACAGCGTGAGCTCTCTAAGGTGACGGGCCTGTAACTTCAGGGTAGACAGAAAATGACCAAATTGCATTTGCTGCCAGCTGTCCCATCTCTGGAGCTCTCCAGATTCTGCAATTGCATCCAGGGATTTCCAACCCTCATGACCAATGAAGTGCCTGATCCTGTTAACTCCCTTCCGCAGCCAACTATCTGCAATTCCCCCCCTCGTTCCGGGGGGAAACACAGGGTTTCCCAAAACCGGGAACAAGAGAGAGAAGGCCGGCGAAATCTCACTCCATGGGAAGTATTTGTGGCAAATTTTGAGCGACGCTCCAATTGTGGGGTGCTTCATTTCAATACTTAATGCCTGTCTTGGCAGCCAAGGGAGCGAAATCAATGGTACCGATCCACCCTGCTCTATCTGGACCCATTGCTTATGTTGCGAGTGCCTACACCAGTCTATTATTCTATAGAGATTTGGGTCCTGCTTATTCTAGGTGTTTTCCCTAGCCTAAATTTAGAGAACAATGCCCCAACCCTTTTCAGGAACGCATTAGGGACCACTACCGGTAATGCTTGCATTACGTAAAGAAGACGGGGAAGTATATTCATTTTTAGGGCGTTGCATCTCCCAAACCACGAGAGTTTTTTGAGAGACCAGGTCTCCAGGTCCTTCGAGAATGCTTGAAGCAGGGGGGGAAGTTTGAGTAGACTCTCTCCAGAGATCTACCAAGTTTCGTACCGAGGTACGTGATGTACTCCTTAGCCCATTTAAAGGGGAAAGATTGTCTGAGAATCCCTTCCCTCCCTGCCTCAACGTTTAGGTTAAGTACTTCAGATTTTTGCATGTTCACCTTATAATTGGACAGGTTCCTATAGACCTCCAGTTCTTTCATAAGGTTTGGGAGTGTTACCTCAGGACCAGTTATAAAGAACAGTAGGTCGTCGGCGAACGCCGAAACCTTGTAGTGACTGGATGAGAGAGAGATCCCCTGTATATTAGGGTTTTTCCTTACTCTGCAAAGCAGTGGCTCTAGTGTCAATATAAAAATTAAGGGGGAAAGGGGGCACCCCTGCCTCGTCCCATTTCCAATACCAAAGGGTTCCGACAGGGTTCCATTAACTCTCACTGAAGCTGTGGGATCTCGATACAGGTTGGCTATCCAAGATGTCATGTTGGGCCCTAGGCCAATATGATCCAGGACTCCGAACATGAAGTCCCACCGCACCCTGACGAATGCCTTTTCTGCATCAGTCGCGAGGGAAGAGTGGATAAGATTGAGCGCCTTCGATGTATTATCCCTCGCCTCTCTAAGTGGCATAAATCCAACCTGGTCGAGGTGGATAACTTGGTGGAGATGGGGGGAGAGGCGACTAGCAAGTATTTTAGCGAGGAGGTTAATGTCAGCATTAAGAAGGGAGATTGGCCTAAAACTGGAGCTCTGGGTGGGGTCTTTCCCCTCCTTAGGTATCACCGAGATGTGGGCACGTAAACTGTCTAGTGGGAGGGTATAGTCTGCTTTTAAGGAGTTGAATACCCCAAGAAGCCTAGGCGAGAGTGTTTCTGCAAATGTTTTATAATAGAGCAGAGGGAGACCATCTGGCCCCGGTGCCCTCCCGTTAGCCGAACCCTTAATTCCTCCAGCGTAATTGGGGCCTCCAAATCCTCCAGCAGATCCCGCGATAGTTTGGGCATTCCTGATTGTTGAATATATTCACTAATATCCAGTGGACTGGAGCCTGAATGGGCGGGGGGAATGTTATATAGAGATCTGTAGTATTCTCTAAAGACCCCTGCAATGTCTCTAGCCTTATGCACCATGTTGCCCTCCCTGTTCCTAATTCTGGGAATGTACGTTTTAGCTCTTTCCCCCCGCAGAGCCGAGGCCAAAAGGCGACCACATTTGTCCCCTGATTCGTAGAAGATTTTCCTGCTTTTTACAAGCTGGAGTTTATATCTATCATTATATACTCCCTTCAATCACTCTCTAAGGGAGGTCAGGGTGGCCAAATGGGTCGCCGCCAGTGACCGTTTGTGAAGGGATTCTAATTTACGGATTTCTCAGAGGAGCTCGCCTATTTGTTTGCTCCTTTCCTTCTTTGCTCTGGCCCCATGCTGAATAAGCAGTCCTCGAACCACGCATTTATGGGCTTCCCAGATTATGGGGAGACTGGTGTCAGGGGTGATATTAGTAGCAAAGTACTCCTGGAGCTTTTTTGCCACATCCTCCTTGATTATAGGGTCTTGTATTAGTGCACTGTTTAATTGCCATGTCCAGGGCCGAGGCGTTTGGTCTTGTGTCACCAGTTTAAGAGATACAGGTGCGTGGTCCGAAATAGTAATGTTACCTATTGTGGCAGCTACGACCTGCGGCAACAGGTAATGTGGAATAAAAAAAAAAATCTAATCTCGAATACATGCTGTGTGGTGCTGAGAAGAAAGTGTAGTCTCTCACACTTGAATTGAGAACCCGCCATGGATCAATCAGCTGGTGAGAATGCATACGTTTTCTGATTCTCCTAAGTTTAGGGTAGGAGATATGAGTGGCCCTTAGAAGTGTCTACCAGGGGTTCCAGGGTGAGGTTAAAGTCACCGCCCACTATCAGCCTGCCCTCGACAAAATCTGACATCTTATCAAACACCTCTTCTAGGAAGGTGACCTGCCCAGTATTAGGTGAGTACACGTTTGTGAAAGTATACCACTCGGAGCCTATCCTCCCCTTAACAAATAACCACCTCCCATCTCCACCACCCAGCATGCCCACCTCCTCCCACGGAGTTGATCTGGCGAGCAGGATGCTAACCCCCCGAGATCTAGAGTCCGGGGAGTAGCTATGGTATGAAGTTGGGAATACCTTGTTCCTGAGAGACGGGGGATTCGCGGCCCTGAGGTGCATCTCCTGGAGAAGAGCCACTTGCACCTTCAATGCCTTGAGTTTGCTCAGGACCAGAGACCTCCTCTCCGGGGTATTCAAACCTTTCACGTTAAGAGACCAAATTAAGCTCACACATCCCGGCAGTAGCGTGTTAGCGGTATGCGGTAGAACGGAAAGTCAATGAGGGCCAGGTAGATGAAGGCGGGTGAAAGACAAACACGAGTGGGAAAGAAACAACAGGAAATGGAGGGAGGTGGGAAAGACAAGCAAACAAACAAACAAACGGGGGCAAACGAACAACGAATGTGCCCAAATCTCAGCAGGGGTTTTAAACTACTGGGCAACTGCCCCGAGTTTCAGCTCTCCTCTAAACCGAGGAAAGTAGAAACCAACCTAAGTGGGGAACGATGTCTAGCGACGAAATCAGGAGCAATTGTCGCCTGAGCCCTCCGGGCATCTTGCTTCTCCTAAGCAACTGGGTTTAGGATCCAACTGGAGCAAACTTAGCTATAATGTCCACTGGGACATGCGGCCGACCGTCCAAGCCCACCGAACACCAGCAGAGCCCCCCCGACCAAAGATTTTGTGAGATCGTTCTGGCTGTAGTTGGGTGACAGTACCCCCACTAGGCCTTGGTAATCAAGGTCGGGGGTAGCTCCGCCGGGGCCCCGCCCGGCTCGGCACAGCCTCCAACAGTAAAACATATTTAAGACTCTAATTGATAAAGAAAAAAAAAAAAAACTAAGAACATTTATGACCTGGTATTAGGCGAGTAGAGATAGAGGACAGTCTCCTGTGTGGCCGTGGGGAAAGCTTTCAGGGCTCACTGTCCGTTGGTCTAGGACGTCCCTCGTTTCGTGCTCTTGGTCTGGCAGCTCTTGATCGGCGTAGGGATTCCCTCCGAGGCCTCGGCGCAGTGTGTTCCATGGTGGGAAGGAGCCAGTTGCCAACCGGAACCGGACCACAGCCCAGAAAGGAAAAAAGGCCATCCAAGTCCCGGTACGTTTTGAGAAGGTAGGTAGGTAGGTTCCTGGAGATTATCAGATGAAAGGGGAAGCCCCAACGATATGAGGCCCCGACATCCCTAATAACGTCCAGAACAGGCTTCAACATTCTTCTCATTTGAAGCGTGCGTCTGGAGAGATCTGGAAGAATTTGTACTTGGGCTCAGTCGAAGTCCACTGGACCATGTCTCCAGGCCCTGCGAGAAATCTCCTCCTTGACCTTGTAAAAATGCACCCTACAGGTCACATCCCTAGGGCACGCTGGATCAGGGCTGCACGGACCCAGGGCCGATGTGCCCTATCAATTTTAATAGGAGTATCAACACTTCTCTCGAGTAGCATATTGAAGATGGTGGTGATGATTTGCTTCACGTCTTCAGCGGCGGAGGCCTCTGGGATGGGCGAAGTCGGAGGTTATTTCTGCGATGTCTATTTTCAAAGTCGTCATGCTGTAGTTGGAGCTGTAAAATTTGAGAATTCTGCGTCTCGACTCGGGCCGCCAATTCGGCGATGGCCGCCTCGTTAGTAGACTGATGCGATGTGACCCTGGAATCAAGGGCCTGAAGGTGGCCCCGAACCTCAGCGATGTAGGTCGCCTCGTATTTAGCTATGATTGCTTCAAAATCTGCCCTAGTGGGAATAGATCTCAGGAAGGAGAGGGTTTCTCTGTGGATATTGCTGGTAGGCGCCACTTCTCCAGTACCATTGCCCACAGGTTGAGGCGGGGTCAGCGAACTTGAAGTGGCAGGGGATGGAAGGGTAATCTCGCCAGTGGGGGGGGGGGGGGGGGAAGGACCTCTGCAGGTGGAGGGGGCTCTTCATGCCCAAAAGATAGCAAGCCTGGGGGGCTGAGGGTGTATGAACCTCCAGGGGTCGACCAGGATTTGGAGAGGTCACAGGGAGATTGCCGCAAGTTAGTTGCATAGACAGCCAGGGTGTCAGACAGTGGGCCGGCATGAGGTCCCCAATCTGTCTGTGGCTTCTAGGTCTCGAGGCTCTTTGGGGGAGGGCATTGATTGGGGTTGGCGGGGTGTTAGCGGGTGAGTCCCGCAGCGTATTGAGGGACCGCTGGTCTCTGGGGTTCCTGAACTCAGGGGTGTACGCAAACCTCCCGAGTCTGTCTATGGCTACTTCCCTCCAGCTTGAGCCCTGGCATGAGTGGGGAACAGGGTCAGGGCTGATGTTGCCTCCCCCAATTCTCTCCCTTTCAATGCAGGGTTGGGGACTGCCTCCCTCTTGCACTATGAGGCTCTGAGTGCCCCCCCATACCTCTGCTCCAGCGTGTCATGGAGTGCATTAGGGACTGGCCTCATGTCCTCAGCAGCCGCCTTCTCCGTTGGTCCCCGCAGCCCTGGCGAGATGTTGCCTGCGTCCCGGGCAGTCTCATCGGTCTCCTCCCCTGTACAGCAGCGGGGGATGGCTCGCAGTGTTTCCCGGCCAGCTGACTGCAGCGCGGACATGGTCTGCCACCTCCCGCACGGCAAGCATGATGGAGGTTAACAGCCCTCCTCCGGCGTTGGCCGCCATCTTGGATGGAGGAGCTGCTGCCGAGCACAGCACCCCGTGGGACATCTTTGACTCCTCCTCAGCCTTCGTGGGCGGCGGGTCCACCGGACTGACTTCTCGCTGCTCCTCCACATGCAGGCAGTCCTCCTCGGCCGCAGATGATCCTGATGAGGGGGTCAGCGATGACGGAATTCCACTCTCCAGGCCCCTCGTGCTCCGGCCGGACGGCGGCCCTCCACCAGGTCTGTCACCGGTTCGCAAAACGCTCCTCACCTTCTCTCTCCTTCTAGCCTTCTTCTCAGGCATAATGTGGGGAAATTCTACGCTCAGTATGCCTCGTAATGTCACTGTAAGCCCAAGGACGCTCAGGAGCTCAGGGATCTGCAGCTACTCCATTCCGACACCAGGTCACGCCCCCGGTGGTGCCTCTTATAATGGGCTCCCCAGCCTTGATTTTAAAGTGGAAGTCCAAGGAAAAAAAAAGCTCTTCCCTGGGCCAAGTCCAATTTTAGTGGTATTTAGATAATAAAAAAATGACCTACTCTCTTCTGGCTGGCTAATCTCCCTGCATTTGTGCTGGCTTTCTGTGTTGTCAGCCAACCACTGCACAGCAAGAGTGCAGCTGCCTGCACTGTTTGGCTGACTAAGCAGTCCTTTATGTACAGTGCGATTGATTGAAAGTCATTGAGCTATACAGCCCTGCTCTTCTGAGGAGGTTGGGTATCCAGTGCCATGAAAGGGAGATCTCAAGAACAGAGACACAAAGCACATCTGTAGGCTAAAAACCTTCTTCCTGGCTGATATCCCCTGCTCTACTATCAAAAGAATGAAGTAGCCCTATTCTATATCTAAATATGTTTATTTTTTTGCAGTCTTAAATACCAGTTTGGTGGGCCTCTCCAACGTGACACAAAAATTTGTACCTGATCCAATTTTAATGTATTTCTTATTCTTTAAAGTGGACCAACACCAACATCTATAAGATTCCCGGGCCGATCACCCCCCACCCCGCGGGACATCCGAGATCGGGATGTCCCGCGGGGTGAAACCCCCCCCCCAAACACCCCAACTCACCTACCTTATCTTCGGCGGCGGCCGGCCGCCGCTGCCTCCCTCGCGCCCCTGTAGGCGTGCGCGCCTCCGCGCCGGCCGTCTGCGAATTGCCGGCGCGGGGGGCGCGCGCGTCAAGAGTGACGCGAGGGAGGCGGTGGCGGCCGCCGCCGCTTAGACGTTCCAGTTCTCCCCTTGTACGTCGGCGCGGGGAGAGGTGAGTTTTTCGGGGGGTTAGGGGGGGTTTCACACATCGGGGGTGCCCCACCGAAGTGGACCAAGACCCAGGATAGTCAAAATCCTGGGTGTTGGTCCACTTTAAAGGGACTTTTCAATTTAATTATAAAAAATATGGAGAGGCAGCAGACCTCTTGTGTTGTGGCTGCTTTGGGCCATGACTAAAGGGGAAACCTGGTGAAAAACCTTGTCTGTCCTGACCTTCCCCTCCCACACGTTGTTCAATCAGATCTCTTGGTTGTTGGATGTGTAGATGCCCACTCATTATTTTTCCCCTTATGCCCCCCCCCCTTACTGGTGTGGAGCCTGCCCCTCTCCCTTTCTCCATTCATGCTCCTCTTCGGAGTTCTGTGCATTTGAATAGTATGCCACCACCTGCCATGGGCGTCTGGTGTGGGGCAGTGGGTGGCGGCTGTCCTATGAGTAGTGAGCATGCAGCTCTTTCAGCAATTAGATTTGTCCAGTGCTGCTCTCCCTGCTTTTCAGTGCATGTCAGAGCTGCGGAGGAGCCATAAGGAAGCGGGGACAGCCAAGAACAGCACTGGACAAATCTATGCTGATTGTTGAAAGAGCTGCACATTCACTACTCAAATGATGTCCGCCATCTGCTGCCCTACACCCAGCACTCTTAAAGTGGACCAACACCCAGGATTTTGACTATCCTGGGTTTTGGTCCACTTCGGCGGGGCACCCCGATCGGGGCATGAAGTGACAAGGTAAGTGCCCTGTGCTAGTTATGTGTAGGGGGAGAGCTAGACACACCTTCAGGGAAGTGGGTAGATTTGGGTAGTTGGGTGCCAATTTTTTTTTAGAGATGGGGACCCCCAGGTCCCTTGTGCTGCTGCCTACCTACCTCCGTACCTACTTACCTACCCACCACAAGGAATGGGAGAGGCTGACGCGGCTTCCGGGTGCAAGTCAGAAGATGTCTCCTCCTTGCAGGTAGCCTGGATGACTCCCGGCCCAGTTTTTTCTTCTATTTCTGCCCGGATCCCATTGTTTAATATTCCCTGCCTCCCAGCCTAGGCTGCTGGTCCGGGCAAAGGTAGTTGGCACCCCTGGTGCTTAGGAGCCGTGAGACCCCATAACAAGGGATAGGCGGCTATCCGGGTTGGTGATCCCGGTTTGGGATGCCCCGTCCCTTGGCCCTTCCCTGACATTGATTCCCCCTCTCCCAGGTACCCTTAGAGGGAGGGGGGGGGGCGAGTCCCTTATGGATTCCTGTCTTATGTGTGTGCATGTGTACATGTATGCGCTTCACTTTCTGTCACTTTACGTTTTTTTTTATTTTCATGGCGCCGGAGGTCTCGCGGCGCCGGCCTCCGGCGCGAAGGGTGCTGGCCGCAATGGCAGTGCGCCCGTGCAGGGATTCTTCTCCTCCGGGCTGGGGGGGCGGGGCCGGTCGCTCGCGCACGCCTACGGCCCGCCCCTGTGCTGTGAGCGAGGTTGTTTCATGTCCCGGCTTCAAGCCGGGAGAGACGGGGGAGGGGCGGGCCAGGCGCGAACCGCGCTGGCCCGCCCTCTCTCCTCCTACTGCACACTGCGCGCCGTTGCCTGCGGTACCGGAGGTCGGGTGAGGGGCCTGCTGGCCACCACTGTCGTTATACTTTCTCCTGTACTTTTGACATGATCTGAGTGTGTGCTTGTGTTCTTGTGTTCCAGGTGGACCATTGATCATATTAAGGGGGGGTTCTCCCAGTCCAGGGTCCCTGGTTAATTTTTAGCTGGCTTAAAATCCTCCCACTCGGGACTTAAAGGGGCATCCCGGGTTGCATTATTGCGTAATTCCCAAAATAAAAAGAGCATTGTACACATTTAATTGTACATACTATATATAGTACTAAAAAATCACCATATGGAGGCTTCCCCGGATACTGGGCTTGTGCCCCCCTCGGGGAAATCCAGGCTGTATTTGGGGTGTGGGGTATCCCTTTTGGGGGATGATATATTTCTATGTGTACACTGTGCGCAGAGGTCTATTGCGCGGCAGACTCATGGTGGTTCTGCTCCGCCGGTCTCCTCCCCGTCTCCCCCTCGCATGACACGTGCTTGTGATGTGGTCATTAGCGGGGAGTCGCAAACTGAGGTGTGTGCCAGATTGGCCAATCTTGAAAAATTGTTTTCTAGTGCCGTCGCAAAAAAGGCCACAGCAAAGAGGAAACCTTTGTATTCGGCTGCGGCCTTTGATAGGGAGGACTTTGACTCCCTGGATTGGTCGGATTGCTCCCCACGTGAGGAAGGGTTGCTGTATGAGGGGTCTGATGACAGCAGTTCGTGGGCGCTGATACCGAGCAGGGCCAGGGGGATTCCTCGGATACATCTAGGGTTCTGGCTCAGGCTATTTCTCCTCCCGATGCGGCTCCTCCGCTGAAGGGGGAGTTCTTTGAAGAGATGAAGCCCCGCTTGGAATTTTCTTATCAAAAGCATTTTGATGGTATCATTCGCAAGGAATGGGAGAGGCCGACGCGGCTTCCGGTGTCCCATCGGGTTGGGACAAGAAATACCCCTTTCCAGCGGACGCCGTGAAGCACTGGTTGTCTCCCCCGGAGGTGGATGCTCCTGTTTTGGGGTTGTCCAGCTCCTCAGTCCTCCATTCTCCGGAGTGCACTACCCTCAAGGATGGTGAGGATAAACGCATTGACCAGATGGCTTGTCATGGTTTTACCAGTGTTGGATCGGCCTTGCGGCCGGTTTGTGCTTCTGCGCTTGTATTGGTAGCTGCCAGGTCGGTTGTTAGAGGATTATTGACCTCTTCCGGGCTTGACCCGGCTAGTGAGGAGTTTGCCGACCTTAAGCGCTGTGAGTTATTTTTGTCCTTTGTGCTGTCCGCCCTGGATGACACATTGGTGATGTGTAGCAGAGCTACGGCCCTGCTTATGGCTATCCGCCGGTCGGTTTGGTTACGTCAGTGGGCGGCTGATTTTGTGTCCAAAAAGTCAGCGGCCCTGTCCTTCGTGGGACTGCGGCTCTTTGGAGAAAAATTGGATTCGGTGGCAAAGGGAGGTAGGTTACCTCAGCGTAAGAAGCAGCGCCACCCTTTTTGGGGGGCGGCTTCCTTCTTTCAGTCCTTTCGTGGGGCTAGAGTTGGTAGGGGTTCTGCTTTCCCTTCGTCCAGAGGTGATTCCTGGCCTAGGGGCAGGGGTCGGGCCCGTCCAGGACATAGTTGGGGCTCCAAGCCTAGAGCCACTGCCAAGTCGGCTCAGCAATGAGGGGGCGCCCTCACCCGTGCGGGTGGGGGGACGGTCTGGACAGGTCTGGGTCCAGGAGGTCTCGGACAGGTGGATTCAGGAAGTGGTGTCTTCCGGTTACAAGCTGGAGTTCGAGTTCCGGCCCCCTCCCTGATTCTTCAGGTCCCTGGTGCCGTCAGATCCTCTGGCTGCCCAGGGGCTTCGGGCGGCAGTAGCAAGTCTGGCGGACATGGCTGTCATCTGTCCGGTGCCCCTCTCAGACCGGGGCCTGGGCTTCTATTCCAATTCACGGTGCCCAAGAAGGACGGTTCCGTTCGTCCTATTCTGGATCTGAAGTTGCTCAACAGGTTTGTCCGTCCACGGAAGTTCCGTATGGAAACTCTATGCTCTGCCATCCATTCACTTCGTCAGGGGGACTTCATGACGTCCATAGACATCAAGGATGCTTACCTGCATATTCCAATATTTCTGGCACACCAGAGATTACTCAGGTTTGTCGTGGACAATCGGCATTTCCAGATTGTGGCTCTTCCGTTTGGCCTTGCCTCGGCTCCAAGGGTTTTTACCAAGGTGTTGGCAGGAGTGATGGTCATCCTCAGAGCCCCGGATTGTCCGCATCATGCCCTATCTGGACGATCTTCTCATCATGGCGTCTTCCCTAAGTCAGGCGCAGATGGATACCAGGGCTGTGGTGTCCACTCTGGAGCGTTTCGGTTGGGTGATCAACTATCCCAAGTCCTGCCTCATTCCCTCCAGGGTGGTGGAGTTCCTGGGAATGTCGCTGACACTTCTCAGGCCAGGGTGTTTCTCCCCCGAGCCAAGGTTCTTCTGATTCAGGAATTGACTCAGCGTCTCCTATCCATCCCCCGCCCGTCCATCCGGCTAGGGATGAGACTGGTGGGATTGATGGTGGCGTCGTTCGAGGCGGTTCCCTTTGCCCAGTTTCACACAAGGACGCCCCAGCTCCATCTCTTGGCGGCCTGGGACGGGTCCCCGCTGTCATTGGATCAGTCCTTTCTGATGTCCCCCCGGGTGCGGCGTTCCCTTCGGTGGTGGCTAAAACCAAGCAATCTGACAAGGGGCAGATCCTTTCTGACCCCTCGTTGGGAGACGGTCACCGCGGATGCCAGTCTGTCAGGTTGGGGGGGATTTTGGAAGGATCTTCAGTTTCAGGGACTGTGGGGGCCTCAGGAGGCTCACGATTCTATCAATGTTCTGGAGTTGAGAGCCATCAGGTTGGTTCTGGCTCACTTGACTCATCAGTTGCGGGGCCTACCGGTTCAAGTTTGGTCGGACAATCGGACGGCGGTCGCCTACATCAATCACCAGGGAGGGACTCGTAGCAGGCGTGCCCTCAGGGAAGTGTCCTTGCTCCTTGCTTGGGCAGAGAGCAATGTCCCATGCATCTCGGCGGTGTACATTCCGGGAGTGGAGAACACGGAGGCGGACTCCCTGAGCAGGGGGGTCATCTTGCCGGGGGGAATGGTCGCTCAGCCCTAAGGTGTTTCGGTCGCTTTGCCACCGGTGGGGGACTCCGGAGGTGGACCTCTTTGCCTCTCGTCACAATCACAAGCTTCCGGCATTTGTGTCTCTCTCGCGGGATCCCCCGGCTCTGGCAGCGGATGCCATGTCTCTGAACTGGAGGGATCTGGGGTTTCTGTACCTGTTCCCTCCATTTCCCATGGTGGGCAGAGTGGTGCGCAAGCTGGCCCTAGAGGACGCGTCAGCAATTCTGGTGGCTCCAAGGTGGCAAAGACAGGTTTGGTTCGCAGACGTGGTAAGGTTGGCAGTGGATCAGTTAGACCTGCCCCTTCTGCCAGATCTGCTCACTCAGGGTCCACTACTCTACCTCAATTTACCAATGCTGGCTTTGACGGCGTGGTTGCTGAAACCTCAATCTTGAGGGAGGACGGTCTTTCTGATGCGGTCATTCAGACTCTGGTTAGGGCTAGAAAGCAGTCTTCCTCTGCCATCTATTATAGGACTTGGAGGTCTTATATTGATTGGTGTGAGGCAAGGCCCTTGCCTATCAGGGCGTTTTCTGTCCCTAGGGTCTTGGAATTTCTGCAACATGGTCTGGACCAAGGTGTGCAGCTTAGTACGCTGAAAGGGCAGGTTTCTGCCCTGGCCGTATTCTTTCAAAAGTCTTTTGCTCTTCATCCTCTGGTTAAGACCTTTTTCCAGGGGGTTGCGCATGTGCGGCCTCCTAGGAAGCCTTTACTCCCAGTGTGGGTTTTGAATTTGGTTTTGTCTGCCTTGCAGGGTCCTCCTTTTAAACCTTTGCAGGATATTGCGCTTTCTACGCTTACTCAGAAGGTTGTTTTTCTGGTTGCCATCACTTCTTTTCGGCGTGTTTCGGAGTTGACAGCCTTGTCTATTTCGGCTCCTTTGAGAGGCATCAGGACAAGGTTGTTTTCCGCTTCAAGCCAGATTTCCTTCCTAAGGTGGTCTCTGCTTTTCATCTGAATCAGGATATTGTTCTTCCCTCCTTGTGTCCTAAGCCCAGCAATGACAAGGAGAGGGTTTTGCATTCTTTGGATGTGGTTCGCTGTGTGGAAGGGTTTGGCTCCTGCCAAGTCTTCCATTAGTAAATGGATTCGCCAGGCCATTGTTGGGGCCTATTCTGCCAAGGGGAAGGTTCCCTCTTTTCGTGTTATTACTCATTCTACTCGTGCTGTTGGGGCGTCCTGGGCCTTTCAGCACCAGGCTTCTGTTGAGCAGGTTTGTAAGGCTGCTACTTGGTCTTCGGTTCTCACTTTTTCCAAGTTTTACAAGGATGATGTTCGGGCCTCAGCGGTTGCTGTTTTTGGCCGCAAAGTTCTGCAAGCTGCAGTGGTTTAAGTTGTGCCTTGTTGCCTTGTTTTTTTTTTTGGATCCCCGCCCTTTATGGACACTGCTATTGGATGTCCCAAGTGTAATGAATGTCTTGAAGCGGGGTGTGTGACATACTTAGAATAATACCATTTTGTAAATACTCACCTGTAAAATGGGTATTATAAGTGTCACACACCCCGCTTCACCCTCCGCTTTTGTATTCTGGATCCTTTATATGGTGAACCTTTGTTAATTTTAATTGGCTTTCCTGGTCCCTTGATCTTACTGCTATCTTTATACTGGGTAATGAGTGGGAGGTCCCAGGTATTTATGGGCCTTTTTTTGATATCATCTCTGCAAGATCGCCATCTACAGGTCAGTATACCCAAGTGTAATGAATGTCTTGAAGCGGGGTGTGTGACATACTTATAATACCCATTTTACAGGTGAGTATTCACAAAATTGTATTTTTGTTCCTATTGCTGCCCGGACCTTATTTTACTCATTATGCCTCCCAGCTTTGGCTGTGGGTCCGGGCAATGGTGGGCAACACCTTCGTGGTGTATACAGGGAGCCATGCTCCCCCCGTGAGACCCCATACTAGGGGGTAGGCGGTATCCGGGTTGGTGATCCTGGTTTGGGATGCCCCGTCCCTAGCTTGTTCCTTCAACTCTGTGGTGCGGACCCCCCCCCTTCTGGGTCTCCCTGTGCCCTTCTTCGGGGGGCGCTGTCCCTACCCATAATTTTTTCCTTTGTGATTGTATGTACCTTGTTTGTGTGCGTGTGCTTTTACTTGTGTGTCTAAACTGGCCAGTCATATGTGCGATGGCCACACTTGTCGGCCTTTGTTGGTGGGGGAGCTTCTTCCCCCTCAGGCTCGGTTCCCCTCAGGCTCGGAGGGGGGGACTGGGGGCCGGGCACTCGGCGCCCTCGCCAAGGCCCGCCTCCCCCCCCTGCTCTTTGGCGCCATCGCGGAGCCCAGCCACTGGCTGGGTGCCGCGTCTTCTAGTTCTGAGGGAAGGGGGCAGGGCCAGGCGCAGCGCGCAATCCCCGCTGGCCCGCCCTTCTTCTCCCTCTCTCCTGGTGGCCTTGCTGCTGGCTGGACGCCTTTGCTGCGATCCATGAGTGCCCTGTGGGCTCTTTCTTTCAGTCTTGGTTAATTGTTAGTTTGCACTGCGTTTGGCCATTCCTGCGCTTGGGACAGCTTCCCAGGCATTTTATTTATTATTGCTGTGTGTATATATGTATATATAATTTTTATTATGACATGTATGTTGATTGTGTGTTGACTGCATCTTATGGGCCTTTTCAAATTTTGTTTTACAGGAGGTCTTCCTAGCAAGTGTTAAAAAGGGGGGTTCTCCCGGTACTACGTTCCCTTGGTGTTTAATTTGGGGTATCACTTAAATCCTCCCACTTGGGACTTAAAGGGGCATCCCGGGTTGCTTAAACAGCGTAATTCCCTCTGGTCATTGCGACTACTATAAAATCACCATATGGAGGCTTCCCAGGATACCGGGCTCTGGCTCCCTTCGGGGCAATCCCGGCAGTGTGTGGGGTATCCCTTACGGGGGATAATGCACTGATTTGCATACCATGTGCTCAGCAGGCCATAACGTGGCAGTCGGGGTCCCAGGCGTCTGGGTCAGTGCCACCGGCCTCATCACCTACTCCACCCCGCCTGATCCGTACCCCGAGTGACATTGTCATTAGCGGGGAGTCGCAATCTGATGTATGTGCTAGGCTGGCCAACATCGAGAGAATGATTTCTAGCTCTGCGGCCAGAAAGGCCCTGGCTAAGAGAAGGCACCTGTCTCTGGCCGCGCTGGTTCTTGACTTTGATGACTATGATACCCTTGACTGGTGTGATTATTCCCCGCTTGAAGAGGGGGAATTGTTTGAGGAATCCGACGATTCTGAGGATCAGCAGTTTGTTGGTGCTGATGCTGATCATGGGCAGGGGGATGCCGTGGATACCCCCAAGGTCCTGGCCCACTTATTTGAGGTTCTGGCTATTTCTCCTCCAGCGGAGTCCCCTCCTCAGAAGGGGGAATTCTTTGGGACCTCTAACCCTTGCTTGGAATTCCCAAATCAGAAGCATTTTGACAGTATTATAATTAAAGAATGGGAGAGACCTAGCCGGCTCCCCGGTGTTCCTCAGGGATGGGATAGGAAGTATCCTTTTCCGGTGGACGCGGTGAAGCGTTGGTAGTCTCCTCCTGAGGTTGATGCAGCTGTGTTGGGATTGTCCAATACTTCGGTTGTACATTCTCCCATGCCACCACTCTCAAAGATGGTGAGGACAAGCGACTGGATCAAATGGCTTGCCATGCCTTTGCTAGTGTGGGTTCAGCCTTGTGGCCTGTTTGTGCTTAACCCTTAAAAATCCAGAAAAAAATGGGGTCTGTAACCGGGAGAAATTGGGATTTTTCGCCATATAAGACGCACCTGCCCATAAGACGCACCTAGGATTTGGGGGAAGAAAATAAGAAAAAAAATATTTTAAACCAGGCCACGCCCACCCACTGCCCGGACCTTCGTGCTCACGTGTGCTCTGAACCCGGAAGAGGCAGCAGATGGAGGAGCGGCAGGGGCTCTTTCTCTGGCCCCGCCGCTGTCATCGCTGCCTGAAAAGACAGCGATCGCAGCGGCGGGACCGGGACAGAGCCCCCGCCACTCCTCCAGCAGTGTGGCAGACCATGCTGGAGCGCCGGGAACGGGTGAGGTTTTTTTTTTTTAATTTAAATTTTTTTTTTTTTTTTTTACATTCGCCCGATAAGGCGCACGGACATTTTTCCCCCACTTTTGGGGAAAAATAAGTGCGTCTTATAGGGCGAAAAATACGGTATATATTATTATTATTGTTTATTTATATAGCGCCATCAACTTCCGTAGCGCTTTACAAGTTAAGAATACAGACAAGGATATACCGTATTTTTCGCCCTATAAGACGCACTTATTTTTCCCCAAAAGTGGGGGAAAAATGTCAGTGCGCCTTATCGGGCGAATGTAAAAAAAAAAATTAAAAAAAAAAAAAAAAACTCACCCGTCCCCGGCGCTCCCGCGTTGTCTGGCACACTGCGAGAGGCCAGAGGAGCGGCGGGGGCTCTGTCCCGGCCCCGCCGCTGCGATCGCTGTCTTTTCAGGCAGCGATGACAGCGGCGGGGCCAGAGACAGAGCCCCTGCCGCTCCTCCATCTGCTCCTCCACACGCGAGCACGAAGGTCCCGGCAGTGGGTGGGCGTGGCCTGCACAGGCGCAGGCCACGCCCACCCGCTGCCCGGACCTTCGTGATCGCATGTCGGGGAGCAGATGGAGGAGCGGGCGGGCTCTGTCTCTGGCCCCGCCGCTGTCATCGCTGCCTGAAAAGACAGCGATCGCAGCGGCGGGGCCGGGACAGAGCCAGCTCGTGAATGGGGTGGGCGTGGCCTGCGTCGACGCTGCGGCGCAGGCCACGCCCACCCCATTCACGGAGCCGGCCGCTCAGCGCAGTGGTGTCAGCGGACAGGTGAGTTTAACTTTTTTTTTTTTATTACTATGGCGCCTGCCTATACTAACGGGGGGAGGGGGGTGGGAATGGGGGGATGGGGATGCCACACAGCCTAAGGGGATTGGGGGGATGGGGATGCCACACAGCATTTGGGAATGGGGGGATGGGGATGCCACACAGCCTAAGGGGATTGGGGGGATGGGGATGCCACACAGCCTATGGGAATGGGGGGAGGGGGATGCCACACAGCATTTGGGAATGGGGGGATGGGGATGCCACACAGCCTAAGGGGATTGGGGGGATGGGGATGCCACACAGCATTTGGGAATGGGGGGAGGGGGATGCCACACAGCATTTGGGAATGGGGAGAGGGGGATGCCACACAGCCTATGGGAATGGGGGGATGGGGATGCCACACAGCATTTGGGAATGGGGGGATGGGGATGCCACACAGCCTAAGGGGATTGGGGGGATGGGGATGCCACACAGCCTATGGGAATGGGGGGAGGGGGATGCCACACAGCATTTGGGAATGGGGGGATGGGGATGCCACACAGCCTATGGGAATGGGGGGAGGGGGATGCCACACAGCATTTGGGAATGGGGGGATGGGGATGCCACACAGCCTAAGGGGATTGGGGGGATGGGGATGCCACACAGCATTTGGGAATGGGGGGATGGGGATGCCACACAGCCTAAGGGGATTGGGGGATGGGGATGCCACACAGCCTATGGGAATGGGGGGAGGGGGATGCCACACAGCATTTGGGAATGGGGGGATGGGGATGCCACACAGCCTAAGGGGATTGGGGGGATGGGGATGCCACACAGCCTATGGGAATGGGGGGAGGGGGATGCCACACAGCCTATGGGAATGGGGGGGGATGCCACACAGCATTTGGGATTGGGGGGATGGGGATGCCACACAGCATTTGGGAATGGGGGGATGGGGATGCCACACAGCCTAAGGGGATTGGGAGGATGGGGATGCCACACAGCATTTGGGAATGGGGGGATGGGGATGCCACACAGCCTAAGGGGATTGGGGGGATGGGGATGCCACACAGCCTATGGGAATGGGGGGAGGGGGATGCCACACAGCATTTGGGAATGGGGGGATGGGGATGCCACACAGCCTAAGAGGATTGGGGGGATGGGGATGCCACGCAGCCTATGGGAATGGGGGGAGGGGGATGCCACACAGCATTTGGGAATGGGGGGATGGGGATGCCACACAGCCTAAGGGGATTGGGAGGATGGGGATGCCACACAGCATTTGGGAATGGGGGGATGGGGATGCCACACAGCCTAAGGGGATTGGGGGGATGGGGATGCCACACAGCCTATGGGAATGGGGGGAGGGGGATGCCACACAGCATTTGGGAATGGGGGGATGGGGATGCCACACAGCCTAAGGGGATTGGGGGGATGGGGATGCCACACAGGCTATGGGAATGGGGGGATGGGGATGCCACACAGCCTATGGGAATGGGGGGATGGGGATGCCACACAGGCTATGGGAATGGGGGGATGGGGATGCCACACAGCCTTTGGGAATGGGGGGAGGGGTATGCCACACAGCCTATGGGAATGGGGGGAGGGGGATGCCACACAGGCTATGGGAATGGGGGGATGGGGATGCCACACAGGCTATGGGAATGGGGGGATGGGGATGCCACACAGCCTATGGGAATGGGGAGAGGGGGATGCCACACAGCCCATGCTAATGGGGAGAGGGGGATGCCACACAGCCCATGCTAATGGGGGGAGGGGGATGCCACACAGCCCATGCTAAGGGGGAGAGGGGGATGCCACACAGCCTATTCTAATGGGGGGAGGGGGAAACCCACACAGCCAATGGGAATGGGGGGAGAGGTGGATGCCACACAGCCTATGGGAATGTGGGGAGAGGGATGCCACACAGCCTATACTAATGGGGGGAGAGGGGGATGCCACACAGCCAATGGGTATATGGGGAATGGAAGGGGGGGATGCCACACTGGATATATGGGGAATGGGATGGGGGCATGCTACACTGTCTATGGAATGGGGGCATCCCACACGGCCTATGGGAATGGGATAGGGGAATGCCACACTGTCTGTAATGGTGCGTTTTTGATTGAAAATTTTTTTTTCTTATTTTCTTCCCCCAAATCCTAGGTGCGTCTTATGGGCAGGTGCGTCTTATAGGGCGAAAAATACGGTATATATTACATTAACAATCACCATATGGAGGCATCTCAGAATTATGTGACTGGGGTCCCTCCGGGACAAGACCGGCTGTGTACAGCGTGTGGTCTGCCCCACGCTGATGCAGACAGAGCACGGGTCTGCGGACCATGTGCTGAACAAGTACTGGCCCTGCAGTCAGGGTTGCCAGTGGCTGCGCCTCGTTTCAATACACCTCTCTCCCCGTGCTTAAATCTCACTCCTGATGAGTCACACTCGAGCGGGAATGAACAACAAGTTGTGCCGCGCAGACTGCCTATGGCCGATCAGGTGATTTCAAGGTTGGCTGAGCGCTTGGGCCCTGGTAAGAAGCGGTCCCTGACACCTCCGGTTTCGCCCATTCCTTCTGAATCTGAAGAGTTAACTGCTGAGCAGGGTTTTGCTCTTTATGATGAAGGTCGGCTATTCTCTGACTCGGGCTCATCTGACGAGGGGCTGAGGAGTCATGATGATTCGGGCCCCGGTTCTTGGGGCCTGTGTAACACCGACTAATTACTGATAAAGATCTTCGAGGTCTTGTCCATCTCTCTCCCTGGTGAGGTTTCCAGGCCTAGAAGGGAGAGGTTCCATACAGCGCCGCCACGTTTGGAATTTCTGGAGCAGGGTCACTTCCAGGCTGTGGTACTCAAAGAATGGCAATGCCCTAGTAAACTTCCAGGGGACTGGGATTGGAAATACCCTTTTCCCCCTGATGTGGTTAACTGCTGGTCATCACCTCCCGTGGTGGATTCACCGATCATTGGGGTTCTTAACCCCCCCTTTATTGCGGCCCCTAGTTATCGTACCCTTCGGGATGCTGAGGACCGGCGCATTGATAGACTGGCTTCCCACGCCTTTTCTTGTGCAGGGACGACTCTGCGCCCAGTCTGTGCCGCGGCCATCGCTGCAGTGGCCACTAGGACCCTCATCAGAAAGCTGATTGATCATCGACCTGAGGATCTCCCCTGGGAGGTGTTTAATGCACTCTCCAGTTGTGATGTATTTGTAAGATTTATCCTTTTGGCGCTGGATGACACCATCAGCATGTGCGCTAGAACTTCCGCACTTGCTGTAGCTATACGCCGACTGGTCTGGCTGCGACAGTGGGGTGTTGACGATGCTACAAAAAAGATTCTTACTGGGCTTCCCTTTAGAGGGCGACGCCTATTCGGGGCCCGTCTGGACCTGTTTGGAAAAAGGGCAAAACACCCCTTTACAGAAGGCGGTCTTGGCCTTCTCGAGGCAGGGGCACCCTTCCACCCCCCTATGTTACCGTCAAACCCGAACCAGTGGTGTCCTTCCAGCTTTTTGGTATAGATCCCTGCCCCAGGAGTGGCAGACAACGCCCTGGTCCCTCCGGTAGGACTAAGTCCAAGCCTGTTACCAAAACCCCCCGAGCATGATGGGCGCCCGCTCGGGCAAGGGGATGGCCGCAGCACCTTGCCCCTATCAGGAGGCTGCATGCCTCGTTCTGATGAAATCAGGAGGAAGTTTCCTCTGGATGCAGAATGGTGTCTGCTGGGTGGCCCCTTCCCGAGATATTCAGGATGCTTCTGGTCCCTGCCTCTCTTCTGGACCCCCTTTTCTGTTTCACCCCTATCTACAGACTCTGGTCTGGATGGTCTGACGGTTGGTTCATCCACCTTAATGGAAGTGGGTGCACCTTCGTGGGTGTCTGTGACTTCTGGAAGCCTAGGAGTTGGCTTCTTCTGCCTCTTCTTCCGTCTATTGTGGGGTATTCTTACCCATATTGATTGGGTTGAGTTTTTTGGTCTCCTGTGCTTGCACAAATTCAAAAGAAACAAAGGGGGGGTGGCAGCCGCTCAGACCATTTTATAACTAACCTGGGAGGTGCACGTTAGCAGGGCAATTAGTACACACAAGTCTTAAAGGAGCCACAGCTCCTTTGTTTCTTTTGAATTTGTGCAAGCACATGGTGTGTGGGGTCTAGGCTGTATTGCAAGGTCTTTGACCCTTCCACCCCATGGCTTGCACTTGAGAGGTTTAGGGCAACCTCAGGTAAGCCTGCTCCCAATTTATCTATTGCACTGTATGTCCCAGATGGGCTCTCAGAGATTAGAGTTAGGACTGCACCCCACAGAGGCACTTTGGCGTAGTGGTGCAGCTTAAGCATACTTCTGCAGATGTGTGTGACCGAGTCCTCTGTTTTTAACCAAGTTTAGAGACAGATTATAGGCTGGCCTGCAAGCTAACAGGGTTGAGTGCTGTGGCTCCTTTAAGACTTGTGTGTACTAATTGCCCTGCTAACGTGCACCTCCCGGGTTAGTTATAAAATGGTCTGAGCGGCTGCCACCCCCCCCCCCCCCTTGTTTATTTTTTTTATTACAAAAAAACACTCCAAATTGTAAAAAAATAATTTTTTAATTTTTTTTTCACATATTTCACCCAAAAATATTAAGAATACACCTAAAAATTACAAACAAGACATTTCATGTTAAAGCCCAGACTCTGCTGAAAAAAACAATATATCATTTTCCTGGAAAATCCCTAGAAATCCTTTCAAAAATCACAATTGAACATGTGTAGCGCAAAATAGTGAAACATGGTCTGGCAACAGAGGGCGACAAAAGCTGCAGGTAGGCTGGCAGCGAAAGGGTTAAGCGGTGTGAAATTTTCATGTCTTTTTGTTTTGTCCTCCTTGGATGACACAATATGTATGTGTAGTAGAACCTCGGCTTTGCTGGTTGCTATTCGCCGGTCGGTCTGATTGCGCCAGTGGGCGGCTGACATTGCGGCTAAGAAGTCACTTACAGGTCTTCCCTTCCTGGGTTTGCGGCTGTTTGGAGAAAAATTGGATTCGGTAGCGAAAGGAGGAAAGTTACCTTAGCGTAAGAAGCAGCATCGCTCCTTTCGGGGGGCGGGCTCCTTTAATCCTTCCTTTCGCGGTGCCGGAGCAGGCAGGGGTTTGGCCTACTCCACCTTCAGAGGTGATTCCTGGAACAGAGGCAGAGGATGCGCACTCAGGACACAGCTGGGGTTCCAAGCCCAAGCCCGCTGCCAAGCCAGCTCAGCAATGAGGGGGGGGCGGCTGCGGCGCTTCTTGGGCTGGGCTGCGCAGGGGCTCCTGTTGGCAGTAAAGAATCTTCTGGACATGGAAGTCATTTGCCCAGTGCCTCTCTCGGAGAGAGGCCTGGGCTACTATTCCAACCTCTTCACGGTTCCCAAGAAGGACGGCTCCATAAGACCCATTCTGGATCTGAAGCTTCTCAACAGGTTCATCAGAAACAAGAAGTTCCGCATGGAGACTCTGCGCTCAGCCATCAATTCACTTCGTCAAGGGGACTTCATGACGTCCATAGACATCAAGGATGCTTACCTGCATGTTCATATTTTCCCGGCACACCAGAGATTTCTCAGGTTCGTGGTGGAAAATCAGCATTTCCAGTTTGTGGCCCTTCCGTTCGGGCTTACCTCGGCACCAAGGGTGTTCACCAAGGTGCTGGTGGGGGTGATGGCCCTCCTCAGAGCCCAGGGCATTTGCATGGTGCCGTATCTGGACGACCTTCTCATTACGGCATCCTCTCTCAGCCAAGCAGAGCTGGACACCAGAACAGTGGTGACCACGCTGGAGAGGTTCGGCTGGGTGATCAACTACCCCAAGTCTTCTCTCTCCCTGTCAAGGGAGGTTTCCTTTCTGGGCATGACTCTGGAAACCATTCAGACCAGGGTGTTCCTACCTCAGTCCAAGGTACAGATGGTTCAGGATCTTATTCGGCTTCTCCTATCCAACCCGCGCCCGTCTATCCGGCCGGGGATGAGACTGGTGGGATTGATGGTGGCTTCCTTCGAGGCAGTCCCCTTTGCTCAGTTTCACATGAGGACGATTCAGCTACATCTTTTGGCCACCTGGGACAGATGGCCGCTGTTTTTGGATCAGTCAGTTCTGATGTCCCCCCGGGTTCGGCAGTCTCTTCGGTGGTGGCTGGAACCAAGCAATCTGATGAGGGGCAGAACTTTTCTGACCCCTTGTTGGGAAACGGTCACCACGAATACCAGCCTGTCGGGCTGGGGGGGTTTCTGGAGGGAACATCAGTTCCAGGGGCTGTGGGGGCCTCGGGAGTTTACATTCCGGGAGTGGAGAACACAGAGGCGGACTCCCTGAGCAGGAGATCCTCTCGCCGAGGGGAATGGTCTCTTAATCACAAGGTATTCCGGTCCCTTTGCCACAAGTGGGGGACTCCGGAGGTGGCCTCTCATCACAATCACAAGCTTCCTGCCTTTGTGGCTCTGTCTCAGGATCCTCTGGCCCTGGCAGTGGACGCCATGTCTCTGGCCTGGAGGGATCTGGGGTTCCTGTACCTGTTTCCCCCTTCTCCATGGTAGGCAAGGTGGTGCGCAAGCTGGCTCAAGAAGGTGCGCCAGCAATCCTGGTGGCTCCAAGGTAGCCAAGACAGGTTTGGTTCGCAGACGTCGTACGGCTGGCAGTAGATCGGTACTGTCTGCCCCTGCTTCCGGATCTAATCACTCAAGGTCAACTACGTTACCCCAATTTACAAACTCTGGCTTTGACGGCGTGGCTGCTGAAACCTCCATCTTGAAGGAGGAAGGTCTGTCTGATGCTGTGATTCAGGCTCTTGTTAGGGCTAGGAAGAGGTCTTCCTCTAACATCTACTACAGGACTTGGAGGTCCTATATTGACTGGTGTGAGGCTAGCTACCTTGCAGGGTGCTTTCGATTCCTAGGATTTTGGAGTTTCTGCAACATGGTCTGGACCTGGGGTTCCAGCTTATTACCTTGAAAGGGCAGGCCTCTCCCCTGGTGGTCTTCTTTCAAAGGTCTTTTGCTCTGCATCCTCTGGTTAAGACTTTTTTTCCAGGGGGATACTCATGTGCGGCCCCCTAGAAAGCCTTTGGTTGCCCGTTTGGGATTTGAATTTGGTTCTGTCGGCTCTCCAGGG
This sequence comes from Gastrophryne carolinensis, assembly GCA_027917425.1. Classification (NCBI taxonomy): domain Eukaryota; kingdom Metazoa; phylum Chordata; class Amphibia; order Anura; family Microhylidae; genus Gastrophryne; species Gastrophryne carolinensis. The sequence goes on from CM051235.1 coordinate 256,970,414, forward strand.
GCCTCCTTTTGAGCCGGTGCAGGATGTTGCACTTTCTGTGTTCACTCGAAAGGTTGCCTTTTTGGTGGCTATTACCTCTGTTCGACGTGTCTCTGAGTTGGCGGCTCTGTCCATTCAGGCCCCTTACTTTGAGAGACACCAGGACAAGGTGGTTTTTCGCTTTAAGCCAGATTTCCTTCCTAAGGTGGTTTCTGCCTTCCATCTCAATCAGGATGTTGTTCTTCCTTCCTTGTGTCCTAAGCCTAGCAATGACAAGGAGAGGGTCTTGCACTCCTTGGATGTGGTTCGCTGTGTGAAGTACTATTTGGTGGCTACTTCTCCTTTTCGTAAGACGGACGCCTTTTTCGTGGTGCCCTCTGGGAAAGGTTTGGCGCCCGCCAAGTTCTCCATTAGTAAATGGATACGACAGGCCATTGTTGGGGCCTATTCCGCCAAGGGGGAGGTTCCCCCCTTTCGGGGCACTGCTCATTCTACTTGTGCTGTTGGGGCTTCTTGGGCTTTTCAGCACCAGGCTTCTGTTGAACAAGTTTGTAAGGCTGCTACTTGGTCTTCCGTTCATACTTTTTCCAAGTTGAATGCGAATGCTGTTTTTGGCCGCAAGGTTCTGCAAGCTGCAGTGGTTTAAGTTTGTGCATTGTTGCCTTGTTTGGATCCCCACCCTGGTTGGACACTGCTATTGGATGTTAGCTTTTACTTCATATCTTAAAATGAGGATAATTCCAAACACAGCTGTCAAACATCTTGCAAGTCAGAAATGACTAAGGGCTAGTAACAGCCTGAAACGCGTTACCTGGTCCCAATGGTGGAGGGGAGCACTTTCTGACTTGCAAGATGTTTGACGGCTGTGTTTGGAATTATCCTCATTTTAAGCTATGAAGTAAAAGCCAAGCTAAGTTTTAACCCTTTTTAAGCTGGACTACTACTACTAACTGCAATTGTAACGGTTTGGGGAGTTTTTCAGGAGATCCTGAGGTCCGTGCTGTTTGGGTCTGAGGGTGAGCTGGTCATTTCTTGCTTATGTTTACTGCTATTGGATGTCCCAGATGTCATGAATATTGGAAGCGGGGTGTGTGACATACTTGGAATAATACCATTTTGTGATTACTCACCTGTAAAATGGGTATTATAAGTATGTCACACACCCCGCTTCATCCCGCCCTATTGGTATTCTGGATCCTTTATATGGTGCACCTTTTAGTGTTTCTATTGTTATAATTGGCTTTTCCTGGTCCCCTTACTGCTATCCTATACTGGGGAATGTGTGGGAGGTCCCAGGTATTTATGGACCGGGAGGGGCTTCTTTCCTGTCACTCTGCAAAGATCGCCCTTTACAGGTAATTACCTAGATGTCATGAATATTGGAAGCGGGGTGTGTGACATACTTATAATGCCCATTTTACAGGTGAGTAATCACAAAATGGTATTTTAGGACAGTGCCAAATGTAGCCCGACGCAATGGTGTAACAATTACCTTTGCCTGACGTATGACTTTATTAATGACAAATTCAAATCAACATTTAATGACCCAGTGTTTGGCTCCTATAGACCTGCCTTTAATGCAGACCCACCCATATTCAAGTTTGGTAAACCATTAACAGGCAAACAGGTGTGGAACTCTGAAGCATTAGAGAAGCACTATTATGCGGGGGGAGGGGGGGATTATGCTCCCTGCATCAAGAAATGTCCAGCTAGGCTTTATTTCCTTTTTATTTTAATGGAAGGAAGAGGAAATCAGTGGTGACTGATTCTGTCACCCCCCCCGATACACTAAACCGCTCACCCCTAGATCGGAAAATTCTCCCATGTTTTTCTGACTTACTGCAGCAACAGAATGTAAATTAAAGAGTAAATCCAAGCATTCTGCAACACCTGAGTCGCCTTTCCCTTTACGAAGCCTGGTTTCACCTGGTCACTGCAATCTTAACTTAATGCTGGTGGAATTAGGGAGGTGTATGGCAGTGGTGGACTTTAATAAGGGCTGACACTTTAATGGCGTGTTGAAATGGCCACTGTGCACTGCCAGGAAGTTTGCACAACATGGGATTCATAATTTAGACTAAAATACCTTACTACTACATTTTTGTGATGGTAACAAGAAAGCATGAAGTGGTGTTATTGTAGTTTATCCTATTTAAGTATATTGGGGGAGTGGGGGGTCAAATAGAAAAACATATTAATATAATTATAAACAAAGTTTAAAATAACAGGGATATGACCTGTCACCACAAAACATAAATGACCTCTCTATAGAGCTACCTCACATTGCAGGGTAAACTAGCACCTAGACGTTCAAATCATGGAAGTAATTGGTCCCAGTGTGCACTGTAATTGATTGTGAATCTTGTACAAATAAATTGTCTCGCTGAATTGGAGTAGAAATAAAACATTAATTAGTAGACTATCTATGCAGAAAAAGCAGAATTTACAGCAACTCCTGTGAGTCGTAATTGTTTTCTGTAATAAATAGCGTTTTTATCCCTGCAAAGCCGATTTCTCCTCTGCTTGCTGGCACTGGTAAAGTATATCCCGTTCTTTCTCATTAAACTTGTGGGGCTCTGCGATAAAGTGTACTGGGACGGAGGGGAGTAAAACCTGTCCAGGATTTGTAACTGCAGGGCTCCGCATGAAGTAGAAGAACTGCTAGGCTCCCCCAGTACTGGAAGAGCTGGAAGCTTACAGGCCAAAAGTGGAGCTGATATGTGCAACCAAGTGGACCCAGAATGTGGAGTTGCTGGGTAACGTTAGGGCTTCACTTGTGTAGAAATGCTTGAAGCTCAAGGGGCAAGCAGAGCTTATTGGTGCCACTCGAATGGGTGGAAAAGTGGAGCTGATAGAGCACCCCAGAAGGGACCAAAATGGAGTTGCTTGGAAAAGGGTTGAAAAAATGAAATGTCCAGTTTATGTGGCGAAAACTCCGATAACAATTATTCAAACCAGATTAGGCATGTCTTATATAACCTATATAGTTATATATAGCCTGTCCCTAAAATCTGGTTAAACACCATGGTCTCCATTACACACATTTGCAAACAACTTTGGAAGCAGCACACTGTGGAGAAGATGACTAGCACCAGGTGGAAGCTCTCTAGCCAAGCAAAGATTATGACCATTTATTTTGGTGGAAGGGTTAATTGACTTGACAAGGGTAAAGTAGGGAAAACGTTTAGTACAAGAGGCAGATGCTCATTAAAATGTGGTCCCTTTTAAATACACCTGTAGTTCTAGACTCTAACAGTTCAGTTTCTATGGTAATATTTTTTACATTAAAATGGGCTTATAAAAACCTGACCCTTCCACATGGAACTGCTTTGGCAAAAGAACCAATTATTACTTCTTGCCTTCCCATGGGTGATGTCTGAGACTAATCCCAATAAGGTCGGAGTTCCTGCTATCTCTAGCTAATAGAATTAGATTTCCTGAATCACATTCCTCCCAGCGCTCTGTCAGGACGTGCCTTGCCCCAGTATGTGTCAGGCTCCTACCTATGTATCTGAATTCTGTACATTATCAGCAGCTGGCACAAGACAAATCCAGTAAGGAGCAGGGGCTCTGCCTTTCTCAATCCTCCCCTAAGGTCTGCTGCACACTCCAAATTCTAATTATTTTATTTATCAGGGGGTGGTTTGCTGCCTCCCTCCTGTTAATCATCATCAGAAGCAATACTTGCATGTTCTCTTCAATTAAAACAAAAGCGGAATTGTTTCTGAGCAAACATCTGCAGTTGCATTAGAATAAATGGAAACCTTAGTCCGCTCCTGTAAACGGCCTGTAATTAACACATTTAAAAGTTGAACCTGCTATACAGAAGGTTCAACACGTTTATTGAATTTTCCTGCTTGAGGTTAGCTGCTGAACAACACCAGTGGTTTAGACAAACTCGACCGCGAGGTATAATCACTCACGCAGTTATTGTTTAGGGGGCTCCGTCTGGTGGTAGGTGAGCCACTGCTGGCACCACTTAAAAGAGACGTAAAATAAAGAACTTGATGCTTTCCTGAATAATTTAGTGCACCACCATGGAAAGGGACTAGTGCTTAAAAATAATGTGCTGCTGTATTAAAAAGCATACATCACTGCTGAACGGCGCTTAGAGATATTTGTATTTGGGAAACGTGTGTGTGTGTGTGTGTGGCATACCTCTGTAATCCATTTAAATTGCAGCTTCTTTAAAGAGGAAGAAACCTATCTGGCCTCCGTGGGAAAAGATATTGAAGTACACGTGCCAAGTTGGTGCTGGCTCTCTTCCTTATAGAACTGGTCCCTTTGTTTTTTTTTTTCTTTTTTTTAATTTCTAGTCCTATATACGTTCACAAAGAGTTATTCTTTTGCAGTGTAAAAACCATACTAAATGCAAGCCGATTGCTGTTCTCGGGCTACACATTACATTGTTCCAAACTTCAATCAGTTTTCAGAAAGCCCACATAGTTATTAAATTATTTGTAAAAGTATTAGAACTCTGGAGATGCTGAGAAAAATGGAGAAACAGTGGCTGTGGTAACAGTAATGTGTAGTAAGCACACTGTGAGATATAATATTATTATTTATTTCATAGTAAAAAAACAAGTGCATTGTTGTGCATCTAGTTATTACTACCAGCAAATAGTGTGAGCAGAAAAAAGGGGTGAGAGATGCTGCAGGCTAAGAGCGTCTCCAGTCTGCCAGCACATAGTGTGACCAGGGAGGAGGGCAGAGCTTGAGAGCTGCAGAGGAGGCAGGCAGGGAGGGAGGCAGCCAATCAGAAGATCTGGGAAGGGAGTGGGGGGCGGGGTTCACTCTTGGTCCACTGAAGGTTGATTGAAGGACCAGGTCAGCAGGGTGGGGATTGAGAGCTCAATGATGAAGTAATATTGTCTCTAAGGAGACCAACAGAGGAGGAATCGCAGGGCTACTGCCACTACTTATATGTATTCCCAGTATGTCACACACCCCGCTTCCGAATATTCATGATACTTGGGTAACTGTCCTGTAGAGGGCGATCTTGCAGAGATGACATGAAAAAAAAGAGCCCCTGCTGGCCCATAAATGCCTGGGACCTCCCACCATTCCCCAGTCTTTTGTCTCTGCAGTCGGCGAGCAAGTCAGAAGATGGTTGTCTCCTCCTTGCAGGTAGCCGGGGTAGCCCCCCGGCCTTTTGTTTCTATTGCTGCCTGAACCTTTTTTAAATTTAAACTATAGCAGTATGCCTCCCAGCCTAGGCTGAAGGTCCAGGCAATGGTAGGCTGCACCTTATGGTGTATATGGAAGCTTGCTCCCCTGTGAGACCCCATACAAAGGGGTAGGCTTTGTAGGCGGGTGTCCGGGTTGGTTATCCCAGCTTGGAATGCCCCGTCCCTCTTACCCTTTCACCTATTGGTGTGGGTTCTCCCCCCTACTGTGTCCCTCTGTGCCCCTTGGGGGGGGGGGGGGGCTTTTCTCCTGTGGCTTGTTTTACTTTATTTGGGGGAAAAGGTGTGTGGATTGTGTGTGTGTTTGTATGTGTTTTTGCGGCCATTGTTGCAGGGCCGGTGTCACTTTTCAACAGGTGCTTGTTGTGGCTCGTCGCCAGACTGGCTAATATTGAGAAATTTATTTCTGGCTCTGTTGCCAGAAAGGCCTCGGCTAAGCGAAAGCATTTGTCTCCAGCTGCGCCAGCCTTTGAGTTTGATGATTATGATTCCCTTGACTGGTCTGATTATTCCCCGCTAGAAAAAGGGGAATTATTTGAGGATTCTGAGGGTTCTGACAATCAGCAGTTTGTTGGTGCTGATACTGAGCAAGAGCAGGGGGATGCTGTGGATACCCCGAAGGTCTTGGCTCACCTTTTTGAGGTTCTGGGAATTTCTCCTCCTGAGGAGGCCGCTCCTCAAAAAGGGGAATTCTTTGGGACTTCCAAGCCGTGCCTGGAGTTCCCAAATCAAAAGCATTTTGATGGCGTTATTCTTAAGGAATGGGAGAAGCCTTCTCGGCTTCCAGGTATTCCTCAAGGTTGGGATAAAAAGTATCCCTTTCCGGTGGACGATGGTCGTCCCTCCCGAGGTGGATGCACCGGTGCTCGGGTTATCCAATACTTCTATTTTTGCATTCTCCTGACTCCACCACTCTCAAAGATGGTGGGGATAAACGCATTGATCAGATGGCTTGCCACGCATTTGCTAGTGTCGGTTCAGCCTTGCGGCCTGTTTATGCTTCGGCGCTTTTGGCAGTGGCTACCAGGTCTGTGGTTAGAGACCTGTTGAGTACCTCCAGGCTTGACCCGGCTAGTGATGAGTTCGCCGCCCTTAAGCGGTGTGAATTGTTCATGTTCTTTGTGCTTGCTGCCTTGTATGACACCATGGTCATGTGTGGTAGAACCTCGGCCTTGCTTGTAGCTTTTCGGCAGGTCGGTATGGTTGCGCCAGTGGGCGGCTGATTTTGTGGCCAAAAAGTCGCTTACAGCACTTCCCTTTGTGGGATTGCGGCTCTTTGGAGAAAGATTAGATTCTGTTACGAAAGGAGGGAAGTTACCTCAGCGTAAGAGGCAATGTCGTCCCTTTCGGGGGGCGGCCTCCTTTAACCCTTCCTTTCGTGGTGCCAGAACTCGCAGAGTTTTGGCCTTCTCTACCCTCAGAGGTGATTCCTGGAGTAGAGGCAGAGGTCGTGCCCATCCAGGTCACAATTGGAGTTTCAAACCCAAACCCGCTGCTAAGCCAGCTCGGTTACAAGCTGGAATTCGAGATCTGGCCTCCTCCCAGATTCTTCAGGTCTCGAGTGCCTTCGGATCCACTGGCCGCACAGGGGCTCGGGCGGCAGTAAGTTATCTGCTGGACATGGCTGTCATTTGCCCAGTGCCTTTCGTGGAAAGAGGCTTGGGATTTTATTCCAATCTATTCACGGTGCCCAAGAAGGACGGCTCCGTTCGACCCATTTTGGATCAGAAGCTCCTCAATCAGTTTATCCACTTCAGGAAGTTTCGCATGGAAGCCTTGCGGTCAGCTGTCGATTCTCTTCGTCAGAGGACTTCATGACGTCCATAGACATCAGGGATGCTTATCTGCATGTACCTATCTTCCTGGCACACCAGAGATTCCTCAGGTTTGTGGTAGAAGATCAGCATTTTCAGTTAATGGGGGAGCTGGGGGTATTATCAAGTCACCGCCAGCCGTCCCTAAGCCTTGTAAACTGGTAAAGGGGTCTCATGGATCAGGTCAAGTGAGTTTTCTTTTTTTTTACTGTTTTTTTTGGGGGGGTAGGGGTGCTCAAAGTCAGCTACGTGAATTAAGGGACAAAATGTGCTTCTGTTTTGTGAAGGGAAATGGCATACATTTTGACATGTCGTCCTTGAAAGGGTTACCACATCCAAATACATTCCTATCTGTAGCCAGCCAGTGTTTACCTTGTCTCAGTTGTGTCAGTCCAGGCTTTCAGCTGGTTAACTTTGCTATAAAGAAAATACAGGAATCGTTTTCCTGCTAACGCCACGCCCTCCTTTCACTCCGTCCCCCAATCAGGTTGGCACAGCCGGCTGGGATTGCTCTTTTCCCGCTCCTCCTGCCGCCTTCTCCTGCCACCCCGCCACCCCCCCCCCCCCTTCCCGCTCATCGGAATGGAAAGGTTACCTGCTCCTGTGCATTGTAAGTTGAATCCAGGCAGCAGCATGGCTGAAATGTTGGAAGAGGAAGTTTCAAAATGGATGCTCCCTCTGGCTAAATTACCCCACAGGGAGATAGACAGAATGACACTGCTGCACCTGTTATGTCCCTCCCCACTTTCTTCTACCACTGACAAATGAGGCGGCCCCTCATAAAAACGTTTACCCTTTTTCATTCCGTACACACATCTTTCCTGAATCTCTGTACGGACAGGCCGCAATCATTTGAGGTATTACATTTTTCTATTCTTAGCTTGATTACATACAGCAGTTGATGATCAATATCTTGTACTGTGTATTGTCCCATGCTTTCCCTGCAGTAAATATGCCATGTGTGTAGCAGCCCACATGGTGAATCCAAATGGTATGTCTAATTTTTTTCTTTCCTTTGTCCAATTACCGAGAATTTAGTTTGCACGGTAGGATTTCTATCCATCATTGTTCAGGGAACATTCACCTTCTATAAAGCATGGCCTCACCCGCCTCTTCCCATTTTTCTTCTTCTTTCTTCATCTGTGAACATTTGAATATAGGATTTAATTTACTCTGTGTACTTGTTACAGAACGCAGTCTTCAGATGGTGCGTGGGCAGTTTGTAACACTTTGAGAGACTGAGCTCTAATCCCTCTTATTTTACATTGAGCAAAATGATGTGCCTTAGCGCTAGTCATTATGTGAATTAAATGTGAAAGCCAGGTCAAGACCTACTGAGTGCAGTTGGCCTTTTCATAATTTCTCTTTCACATTCACTATAGCATTACACAACTGGATGCTTTGCTCAGTATTCAATTTTATGTAGAAGTCCTATCTGAAAGAGGAAGCTGGACCGATCAGGGAAGAGGTAAAGCTACTTCATGATGGAATATTATATTTTTCTTTCCTCACAAGTGGCTGCGCTTAGAATACTTAGTACTTAGAGTATTTACCTATAATCTGAGATTTTAAGATGCTTTGAAACAGATTTTTCTGGTGGATACGGTGGGAGGAATTTGGTGTGTATCTGGGCCAGGGCTATAGACCTCAAATCTAGCCTCTGCTGGACTCTTTGCAGTCAGTGCATGCAGCCTCCCAGTGGCTGTTGCTGATCGCCAGGGGAGCAGAAGGCTGGCTCCAGAAATGTAAGCTGTGTTTTTAAGCTGTGCATGGGCTGTGAAATTTTGCTTTAAAGTGGACCAAAACCCGGGATTTTGACTGTCCCGGTTTTAGTCCTTTCCTCCAGGGCGCCCCAATCTGGGATGCCCTGCTGTGTGAAATCCCCCAGGTCACCAAGTCTAACTTGCCTTTCCCCAGTCCTACGGCGCATGTGTATCCTTTCGTGCAATCTGCACACTACGATTCAGTAGCCACATCCTCTATTAACAGGCCATTCACAAATTCCTGGTGCAGACGCATGCCCTGCTTAAAGTATAGCAGACAGTAGTCACTGCTCGCGCATGTACCAGGAACAAGGGAGTTTACTGGGGGCTTTCACACAGTGGGGCATCCTGAATCTGCCCAGGGGGGAGGGAATCGGGTAATTTTATAGATTCCAACCAGCCATGGTTTTTGGACGACCAGGTCCACACTAAACCTGCAGTGTTAAAGTATCATGCTACAATTGAGGGTTGAGCAACAGCCGCCTTCTGGTCCACCGCATTTGAGGTGAAACTCCATCTGTGAGGTTCCATTCGCCATATAATACGAACCAATACCCCCTCACACTGTTATAAGGCGAAAAATATGATATATATATTATATATATATATATATATATATATATATATATTTTTTATATATATATATACCCTTATGTTTCTCTTACATCCCAAATCCACTCTGAATTATTTTTAATTACAGAATGAGATTTGTGTTCCATATTCACACAGCAGCCTAATTTAATGCAGAGTGTGTCACAATAATTTGTATGCTTCTCAGGTCTCTTGGAGGTAGTGTTACAAACTGTTAATTATGTTTTATTGCACTAATCATGTTTTTAACAAGCGGCAGCAGTCATGTGTTTCTTGGCTTTTTGCATATTGCGAATTAAATTGTTGTACAAGCTTGATACAGCATGTACACATTAAATTTCTATATAAAGTAAACAGTTGTAAACCTCACTGTAAAGGATGGAATATTTATTAGCTGGTTTATTCAGAATCTAGCGAATGGCAAAATTGTTTTGGATGCTGCAGTTTTCAGGGCCAAGGATGGTTAAAACATGGTTGGGAATTAGACTAAAATAAACAGGCATGAGAGACCAGGACGATGTTAATTTTTCAGGTTGTAAGCCATGGCAGTGAAGTAAAACATTCTTCAGTTCTGCTTGGCCCACACAGTTCTTCCAAAAAAGACTTGGTGTGAAGGTTGGTCTTCTACGACCAAGGTCCTAGAGCCATACACTGTAAGGTGAGTTCCTGGGAAGTGATTGGTAAAGCCATTAGGTAGGCTAAGACATAGATTTTATCATCTGTCAGGGGGAGAATGTGAGTATAGCAGGATTGTGTTCTACAGTGTCATTTATGTCCACCAACCACTAATGCTTTAGAAAAGGCCTTTCCTGGGCAATGTAAGGCTTCTTTCACACCTAGCCATTCGGATTGGAAAAGTCCTGCATGCTGCATTTCCAACACAATGAAAATGCAGCTCCATAGAAGTCTATGGTAAAGCAACACAAACCTAAGTAAACTGCAGCACAAACACAAGTGCAGGGGTGTGAAAGGGCTCTTAAAGCTTGCCTACTTCCGGGAATCCCACAGCAGTGGGTGGATTATTCAAACTCCAAATCCATTACATTACATTTCTGTAAAAGCAATGATCCAAGAGGAAGCTACAGCAGGGGAACAAAGACTTAACAGCCCCTTTAAGTTTTATTAGTGGAGTTGTCTTCCAATAAAGTTAACTGTAACTAAAGCAGATGTCCAGCCTGTGTTCTGCACCCCCCCCCCCCAATTAAAGGCTTGCGTTATCACCCAGTTACGTAGTCCTGTGGGCCTCCCACCAGATCTGTAGCAGCCACTGCGTGGGACTGGTGGCCAATGAACGTGGACTAGGGATAGCAGTATTCGACATCACTTCAAGCTTTGTATGATGTTTTAAAGGAGAGGAGGCTGCTACCTCATAGCTGCCAGCAGGGATGCTCACTGAGGCTTGCCAGTGAGCGTGGTATGCAGAGCAAAAAACAGTAATATTTTATGGTCCTTTTTGACTTGTGTGAATATGAACGAATGTTAACACAAGGACTCCACAATAAAAGAATCCCTTGATTTTGCCTTTCTGGTTCATGAATCTTACAGAACTTTTGTCAAATGTGTAATACAAAAATAATTCCCATAATGGGTCCGCAATACCTCCATCTCCTTTCCTTGTTTCAAGCGGTCAGTTTGTATTTGCTTCCCTTTCACTCCTCATAATACCAATGAAATAAGTTGCATTAGTCAACCCTGGCCTTCATCTGCACGTAAAATGAATATTTAAATTGCGACTTGTAGCCATTTTGTTGGTTAATTATGGTTACTGTGCCTCAGAGGTACTCGGTATGCCAGTGTTTTGTAAGTAATCCATTTTGTTCAAAGCGCAGTGTTAATGCCTTAAAAGCCCTAAATTGTAAAGGAGATGATGAATTTGTTCTCCGGTGGAATTGCTAGCATATCTCTAGTTGCAGGTTAATTCTTCTGGCAGAGCTGCCAGTGTCATAAATTAAGCTGTATGACTAAATCCACATGTAGATAAGAATGACTGGGTCCCCAGATAATTAGCATTTCCATATTCGCTGTGTAAATATCCACTTTACAAACACGGACTGCTTTCCTGTGCCGTTTTTTCCATTTTTACTCCCATTTATATTATAAATGACGGGCTGACTTTAGTAATGAAGCCCTCTCATCTTCAAACATTGGCAAAATCTTTACATTTCAGAAGCCAGTTTTCTTTCGGTACCTACAATGCTTTCTCAGTTTTGGGGATGCCTTTGAGAAATATTTATGCAGAGCCCCCCTCTTGCCATTTAATTGTTTTTTTTGCAGATTTTTAATAGACCAATCTTTGTGGTAGATCTCCTTCCCCTCCCCAGAACGTAATCACTCTAGGGATTTAAATCAAAAATACCTTTCCTTGTTCTGGCAGCCAGTACATTCCCACAGAACTCCCGGGCACCACCCACCCCAAGACTGCACAGACTTGCCGTCCCTACAGCATTGCTGCAGCAACTGCAAGAAACATGGGAGTGAGCTCGCTGCCAGGACCAGGTGAGTTAAGATTTTTGTTTGAATCCTCTAGAGCAGTGGTCCTCAACCCCGTCCTCAAGGCCCACCAACATGTCATGTTTTTTGGATCTCCAAATAGCCAGCTCTATTGCTCTGCAGCTGCACTAATTGCCCCACCTGTGCATCTTTGTGGAGATCTGCAAAACCTGGCCTGTTGGTGGGCCTTGAGGACAGGGTTGGGGGCCACTGCTCTAGAGTGACAAAACTCTGGGGGAAGTAGCACTTTTTATTAGGAGCGGTTCTATTTTTTACTGGAGGTTCACTCACAAATCCAGCCCCTCCCTATTTTGGATACCTTGACAGTAAGCCCAAAGTAACACAAAATTGGGCAAATTTGACAACATTTCTTGGTCTCTTTACTTGCTCTATATACCTGCTGACAACTATTGGATGTGTGCTGCACCATAAAAGGCTTGTGCGTGGTTTCTCAGTGAACTGTTTGCTGCTGGAAAAGCAAGCACCAGGTGCTGACTTCTGCTAAGGAAGGCGCCAGGTGTTTTCAGGCTCACTTTTTCCTTTTAATCCCAAATGCAGATTGCCTGCTGAGTTGTAAATGTAAGCAGCTCTGGAGGTCTGCTTTAAAGTCTAACTCTAGGTCTAGTGTTTGAATTTTATGCCTGATTTTTCTACCCCAGATTGATTTTTATTCCACTTTTGCCCCAGAACTCTGTTGCTTCCCCTCCCCTTGGAGGGAGTTGTCTTACATATGTCTGAAGAAACACCCCCTTAAATTACAATGAATGTTGGGAGAGAGAGGCCATTGTAAAATCTGGTAGGTAGTTCACCACTTATAGTGGAGCTTTCTGCCCAAGACAGCAATGAGTGCAGAGCTGGGGGAGGGTTATTTTAGGTAAAAAGTCCATGGAGATTTAAGGCTTGGACAGAGCCCAACACATCTAATCTTTTATTATCGCGTTTCTGGAATGATTTGTGTGAGATGCTTCTGTTTCAATGTCTCCCTTTTTTCTAAAGCTGTGTAGGACATAGGGACCTAAACATACTCAAAAATGGCCCTATTCCCTTACTTTATATGCATTTTATTAGTCAGAACTAGAGGAAAATGGCATGGGTCAACCGTAAAAGCTTCACTGTAAAATGCTGTAATTTAACTTAAGCAGTTATCTCCTGAAATGCCCTTGATTTTGTTTACCAAAAATAAGCCAGTTTCAAGTCCGTCAAGTGAGGCACAATTATCCTCTGTAACTTCTTACAAAGGTGCAGACATAAACCATTTAGCTGTGTTTTCCCAGTGGAGCAGTTAACCCTATCCCCTAACAAGAAACAAGCTATTAAGTCCCAAGCATTGGGCTTTTTCATCAATAAATGTGGGTTTATATTGTGATGCTGTAAAATGTTGTAATTTTTCACATTTCTTGTTCATTATATCATTTGTATCAATTGGCTTTGGATTTCTGAAAATTAATTTGAAGTATAGTAAATGATGTGTAGTTATCTTTCTCTTAGCACTCTGCCAAACATGTTTGCAATACAGTCACGATACTTAAGCTTTAAGTAAGGAGCTGATTGCCTTGTCAGTCAAAGCTGGAACAATCCAGGAGCTTCACAGATTGATGCTTGACAGATTAATTAGAAAACTGTCAGCTGAAGTAACCACCGTGGTTATGCCTGGAGAAATGTGCCTGTGCTAAAGCTCTGTGTCCAGATCCGGAGGTTAAGTGTTCAGTAAGACGTAACGCAGTGTGTCACTGGGGGAAATTACATGAGCTGAGCCATGGGAGTGATACCACCAATGCTTCTAATCTATTACTACAGCACTTTACTTCTATAACTGGAATGCTTAGAAGTGGCTTCTCATGTGTTACAAAAATGTCTAGAATTCTATTATGGAAGGTCCAACTCACTGCCATCCACTTTGAAGACCATCATTACTTGGTTTGGCTTTCCCTCTTATCTTGGCCATTGTATGCTTGCACATACACAGGAATTCTTCCTGTGCATTTAACTCATCTCTGCAGTGAGTGTACACATACCCAGAGTGGTGGGCTGCTCTAATTACAGCACCCAGGAGCTGTTGGGTGGTTAGGTGTGTTGTTCAAGAGCACTTCAGTCATGTCCTTCCACCCTACGGTCACAAGGCCACTTCCTTACCTCTAGGCCACAACTGACCTTTTACTCTCTTGGGACTTCAAGAAAGTTACAATTCATTGCAATCCACTTTGAAGACCTTCACTCAGTTGAGAGTTTTAAATTACACGAAAGTTACAATTTATTGCCGCCTACTGGAGACCTTTACTCTTGTTTTCTATCCTTGCTAACTGCTTTGGTGGCCCACATTTTGTTGGGAGTTCATAATCATCCGTTGCAACCTAGTATTATCCATGCCAGGTTGTTTTGCTTCCAGCTTCTGTCTACTTTGGAACTAAGCTTTAGCTTTTATCCAGGTGCCCATAATAAATAGATGTGACAGGCATAAACCTAAAATCCCAACTCTAATGTATATTGTTCTGCCTGTTTCTTCATTGTTTACACGCTGTCTAGTCATGCGCTCTTGCATGGGCAATTACTGCATATCACCTAAATTCTTCTCTTTTGGAGCTGCATCATGGGGTCCATCTCCAAGAATGAATCACTAGTTCTTCTCATCCATGCCTCCTTCAGTAAGGCCTCCTTATATTATCCAGGCATGGCTTCAGCCAAAAATATTCATTTTTAATTTGAGATTTCGAGTTTTCACATTTACCAAGTCTATTCTTTCCCATTGGGCATAAAGTGCAATGGTCTGGGTTTAAAATTCCTTGCAGATGATCAGTCTCTCAATTTCTAAGTGTATAGTGCTTGGGGAAGGCATTAGTGAGCTTGAGGCTTTAGTTTCCCTGGCAGCATTAATGCATATGAATTTAGAATGCCCATCCCCCTCCTGGCAATGAATGTCTTTTGACTTTAGTTCCTCTTTAACCTAGTCTAGTATTTGTGATGTGGACGTGGAGCCCTGGAGTAATGATAATTATGCCTAGCCCAAAGTTTTTGATAGTGGTGCAGGGTTAAACCAGGCTGATCAGCATTTTGCTATCTGTGTTACCAGCACAAAATATGGTTGTATTGTGCTTTTGACCCGTCTGGTCCCAGTGACTATCATGACTTTCCCATTGGTTTAACCCTTTCGCTGCCAGCCTACCTGGAGTTTTTGTCACACTCTGTTGCCAGACCATTTTGCACTATTTTGCGCTCCCCATGTTCAAATGTGATTTTTGAAGGGATTTCCCAGGAAAATGATATATTGTTTTTTTCAGCATAGTCTGGACTTTAACATGAAATGTCTTGTTTGTAATTTTTTAGGTGTATTCTCAATATTTTTGGGTGAAATATGTGCAAAAAAAAATTTAAAAAATCTATTTTTTACTATTTGTAGTGTTTTTTTGTAATAAAAAATGTAAGTTTGTCAAAAAAATCTTATTGCGTGTGAAATCCCGATTTCTCCCAGTTACAGAGGTACCACATATGTATAGGTAGACACCCTTTCCTGCCCAGGAGACTCCCCCAAACTGAAACAGCGCTTTAGGGGATTTTCAGATAAAATACAACTATTCTATGTGCTATGCACACCTTGAAGTTTTTCCAGAAAAACAACCCGTTACATTTGAACAAACTATATATTCTCTGGAAGTACACACCTCAAGCTTTCTAGGTGTACCAGGCTTGTTGATGTGGCCACAGTTTTCTGGAAGTAATCCCTCAATGTAATCTTTGGTTGCAAAGAGTTTCCCTAAAAAAGGATAAAAAAGCTAAATCAAAGCCAAGTTTTCCTAAAAAATCTATATACAAACAAGAAAAAACAAGTAAAATCTGAAAAAGCAACATCACCCAAACAGAACGATACCCAACATGCATAGCTACTGTCAAGGGAAGAGTTGCCAAACACAACGCAGTAAAGCATGTGCGTAACGGTAATTTTACTTGAAAATTTCAGCTCTGCAGACATAGTGCGCACTATATCCCCCATAAACCATATATTCCCTGAAAGTGCACACGTTAAGCTTTCTAAGCGTACCCAGCTTGTTGTAGTGGGCTCATCTTTCTGGAATTAATCCCTCAAAGAATTCTTTGGTTGCGCACGGTTTCCCTAAAAAAATGTGTAAAAAAGCTGAATAAAAAACCTTTTCCTAAAATATAAATATACAAACAAGAAAAAACAAGCTAAGTCTGAAAGCGCAAGGTCCCCCGAACAGAACAATACCCAACATGCATAGGTACTATTAACCCTTTTAATTGACAGCCTACTTGAGATTTTGTCACCCTCTGTTGACAGGTCATTTTTCCCCATTTTGCGCCATGTTTTGCGCCATTTTTGCTGGAATTTTCTGGAAAGTTATATATTTTTTTTTGTAGAAGAGTTTAGGCTTTAACATGAAATGTTTTGTTTGTAAATTTTATTATGTTTTTTACAATGTTTTTATTTAAGTAAAAAAAATAAATAAAAATTTTTTTTAGAAAATCGCCTCCTTTATTTTAAATAAAAAATGTATTTTATTAAAGAAAACTATATTGCATGAGAGAGCCCCATTTCTACCGATTAGAACGCTACCAAATCGGTAGCCCCCAGTAACTACCATCCACACTGCAAAGGGTTAAATTGAGAAAAAAAAGATTTTTTTTTTGGGGGGGGGGATTTTTAAGGGTTAAAAACCCTTAAAAATCCCCAAAAAAATGACATGGAGTCCCCCTTACCCAAAATAACCAGCCCGGGACCAGCTATGCAGGGCTTGTAGAAACAGGGCGCAGGGGCCAACTTTTGTGGCCCCTGGCCCTGCAGGCTACAAGCCCGCATAGCCCATGGCCACGGGATCTTCTGCCCCCCCCCCCCCCCTGGGCTTTGGGGAGGCAGGTAATGGGGGTGCCGGGGGTTAATGGCAAGTCACCCGCTAGCCGCAGGTGACTTGCCAGCCCGCAGCCTTGTGAACTGGTATAGGGATCTCTTGGATCGCTTACCAGTTCACAAGGGGATAAGTGTAAAAATAAAAACACCACAGAAATATTTGATTTTTTTTTTTAATACTTACCTCCCATCCATCTTGCTCTGTGTCCCTCGGCAGTCACTGGCTTCTGCTCACCTGCTGGAAGCCTTTTATAGCTGCTGGGTGACAGAACATAAGGCGTTAATTAAAAAATAAATGACATAGGGTCCCCCCTCCCGCGGGGGGGGGGGCATTTTTTGGGGGATTTTTAAGGCTTAAAAACCCTTAAAAATCCTCCCCCAAAAAATGACATGGGGTCCCCCTTACCCGAAGTAACCAGCCCGGGACCAGCTATGCAGGGCTTGTAGGAACAGGGCACAGGGGCCAGCTTTTGTGGCCCTGGCCCTGCAGGCTACAAACCCGCATAGCCCGTGGCCACGGGCTCTTCTGCCCCCCCTGGGCTTTGGGGAGGCAGGTAATGGGGGTGCCGGGGGGTTAATGGCTAATGCTAGCCGCAGGTGACTTGCCAGACCCCCGAGCCTTGTGAACTGGTATAAGGGGTCTAACAGTAAAAAAAAAAAACACACACACACACAGAATAAAGAATGACTTTTTTAAAAAATAAAAACTTTTTTTTTACTTTACTCACCTCTGATCCTCAGCTCCTGTTTCCCTCGCAGCTCTGTTGACAGTTGCTGGAGTGGAGGAGGGAGGCAGGCGATCAGATCATCACCTGCCTTCCTCCTCCTGTGGCCAGCGATGACAAGTGTCAGAAATGACAGCCCGGAGCCAGGACGACACCTGGGAGTGACACCATAAGCCCCACCCCCAAAGGGGCGGGCTTAGCGGCAAGATGCCGGCACCTGTCGAGGAGGACAGGGAGAGGGCCTTTCAGGCCCTCTCCTGAAGCTGGAGAGCCTGGGGGGGGCAATCTGAGGCCCCCCTGGCGTAAAGGAGACCCTACGGGAGCGACCGAGCATTGAGGTAAGTAAATGTCATTTTTTATTTATTTATTTTTTTTACATGTATTTCGGCGGCTGCTGAAGGGGGGGTGGCTATTCCGGGCCCTCCCCTGCACCCGGAGGGGCCTGGGTGGGGAATCGAAGCCCCCCCCCCAGATGAAGAGGAGACCCGCCCGGATCGAACAAGGGGTCAGGTGAGTGTTTTTGTTATTTTACTTTTACTGTAGCAGGGGGAGAAGTCAAGCACGTAGATTCTACGTGCTTGACACTTAAGTGGAGTGAAAGCAAGCACGTAGAATCTACGTGCTTGGCACTGAAAGGGTTAAGGTCCTGTGTCTTTACAGAAGACAGAATGAGGTGCAAACTACAAAAAATTTCAGTTGCTCAGTTTATTCACTCTAAAACCTAAAAGCTTTGGCTGTATTGTTACACCATTGTGCCAGGCTTCATTTGGCACCATCCTAAATTGTTTTTCATTTAAATTGAAGCAGAAATGGCCAAGATATCTGGGTTTACAGGTTCAGACAATGACATTCTGTTTTTCATCCTGTCTCCCCATCAGCTCCACAGAATGGGACAGGATTGCTAGTCCCTAACTCCTCCCACCCCTCCCCCACCTCCTCCTCCAGATTCATCTCATTGCTGCCAGCGCAGAGCACTGCTTATTATTCAGCATTACAGATACAAGTTCCACGCCCACTTTTTCAGGAGAAAAATCATAAGCTGAACCTGTAAACCTTAACCCCCTTGGCGGCGATCCCGAGCGTAACTCGGGGTTAATTTTGCGCTGTAAGTGGCGGTAACCCCGAGTCACGCTCGGGATCGATCTGGGAGCAAGAGCGGGCGGCGCAGCCTCCTTACCTTCTCCCTGCGATCCAGCGATGTCTCCGCCGCGATCGCAGGTGAGAGCCGCGGCTGCGGCGTCCGTCTCCGCTTCCGGGTTCCGTCTCTGTGAGCCGCAGAGGCTCATGGGGGCGGAGCCGTGTGTCAGAGACAAATGCAATGGTAACGCTTTCGTTGCCATTGCATTTGTCTATTTCACAACGCCAGGGAGGTTAAAGGAGCAGTATCGCAAATTTTTCTTGGTGACTTATATTTAAATGGTACTTTGAATGTGGGTAAGTGTTGGAGTAAGAATTACAAATGTAGAAAAAAATGGTGTGTGTTGAGCAGCTGGAGACTAATAGCTCATGTTTATGTCTGTTCCATGCTGAGAGGGGTGAAACAATGTATCAGTTCCATGCTGAGGAGAGGGGGAGAACAATGTATCAAAGTCTCAGCTGTTCAGTGCTGGCAGCCGTCCAGTATCCGATAACAACATTGCCTGGCCAGAACTTATATATCTAAAACAGAAAAGCTCTAGAAGTCATTTAGCTGATTTTGACAGGTTTCCCTTCATGTTGGCAGAATCTTTCAGTTTACCATTTTCTCTTTCATATTCTTATTTTTCATTTTTCCATATGATCTTTCTTTCAGCTTTGTGTGTTTTGAGCAAAGCCCAACCCAGGATTTTCACTAGCTGGAGTTTTGTGCCCCTAGAGGCATCCCGACTTGGGGTGCCCTGATATGTGAAATCCCCAAGTTCGCCTGCGAAAACGTACCTTTCCCTGTCCCACAGTGCTCTCATCCAATCAGCTCTGTTTGCATGCAGATGGGGAGCCTGAGCAGTAACCTTCCTGGCCGCCTGGCCTGTCTAAATGACTATCTGCGTGAGCGCGCCAGAAAAATGGGGGGGGATCTGTGGTTATCCAGGGGTCGTTTCACACAGTGGGCAGCCTGATTTAGAATGCCCTAGGGGCAAGGTCAATGGCCGGGTCTTATAGACTTCAGGGTCGGCCACTCAGGGTTTTGTTCCACTTTAATACCTTTAGATTTTCCTGCACAGTTATTCAAAGAAGAATTTCAGTCAGTTTATTTTATATAGACTTTACACATTTGAGTCACCTGGTCTCATAACAAAAGCAGCACCTCACACACACACAGCCGTTACCACTGATTACAGTGTCAGCCTCTGAGGTAAAGTGTTGCTAGGAGACCAGTGGGCTAAATGAAGCAGCTCACTAAATACAACCCAGCAGATCCCCCTATTCAGCAAATGGACTGAGCCATTGTAATTATACAATTTAAAAGAAAGGCATATATTTTTTCCTTTTTCTATCGCCCGATTATTTATACACATGTTAGAAGCTATTGTGTGGCTATTTAATTATTTATCTTTATTAATGCAAATTTCGCGATACTGCTCCTTTAATATCGCGGCCATTTCTTTTTCAATTTAAAAAAAAAAAAAAAAACTTTTTAGGAGCGCTTTAAGGTATTCGTAATAAGTTCTGGTGCCAAAAGTTGTAGGTTAAAATTAATTGGCTCCATAGAGCATCTTTAGTGATTCCCAGTTAAACCTCTGGCTAGAGTAAGCAACCTAACTTTAAAAGTATTTGTCAGGAATGGACGATCCCGGAATACAAATACAATGCATAATGCAACCATCTACCTAAAGCGAATGGGACATGACCTTGTTTTTCCAGTGGCATTGCAAATTTGCGCCTTTTTCATTGATTGCAGCTTTTATACGTCATCTCTTCAGCCTTCAAAATTCTGTCCCTACCTTAAAATCAGTATGTCAGGACAGTCATCATAGAATTGCGGACTTTTTTTTTTACCCTTCGAATCAGAGGCCTGGCCTAGCTTGCCAATTATGTGGCATACGCCCCCTTACTTCAGCATAGCTGTAACATTTGGCAAACCTGATTGGATTGTGGTGGTCACGCACAGAGAGAGAACGTATGGGCCAAAGCAGAGATGTGCCCCTGCTGCGTGTAATGCGGCATGTTACAGCCATTTACACTCTCAAGCTTTCTTTAGCTTTGCACAACAGGGCATCCCAAATCAGGACATCCCCCAGGGCATGTGTTTACAGGACCGAAAGTAATTTGTTTAATAAGCTTTTTGCTAGCCTAGACAGACAAATGTTATCTTTGCAATTCTTCCAGCATGCTTTAACATTCAGGGAAGTATGAATTTAACTGCTAAGCCACAATGCTCTGGGGCAAATGATTAGTATGTTTTCACATAACAATGCCTAATTACAGCAAAAATGAGTAGACTGTTCTATCTAAAGCTCTTTTTCAACTTCTGCTTTACTTAATATGCTGTCCTTCTCCATTTTGGTACCTTTTGAGCTCTCGCTTTTACTTACACTAGTCTTTGCTGCAGCTGTTAGTCAAACGAATGTTTGGCAGTGGTCTAGCAACTGCAGCTCCAGCTGGTTCCCCAGTGGCTGAGCAAATTTGGCTTTGCTGTTTTTCAGCTATCCAAACTCTGAAAATGAAACTGATTTGAGTAACAGCAAAAAGTTACTGTCCAACCATTGCTGAGGACCAATCTTTAGCAAATGGAATTGGTTTCTTGAAGACTGATTATTAGTGTAATTCTCTATATCGGGGAGGCCCATTACTTCACATTGGGCCTCCCCGATATAGAGAATTACACTAATAAACAGTCTTCAAGAAACCAACTGTTTGGTTATCTGTAGCCATACATACAACCAATGCCATACTAGCTATATAAACAACTAGATCTACCTTCAGTAGTTTTTTTTTCATTCTTTTATAGTTTTTGTTTTTTCTTAGTTTAAAAGGTTTACAATTCTTTTTGCCAACCCATCGGTTTTGACTGGAATACTACTTTAATTTTTGCTTGTACTAGAGGGTCGGGCTATCTTACTTTTTCAGTAGAACCTTAAACCGGACCGTCGGCATCATTTAATGAAAAGCCCAAAACCTTAAACAATTCCCCAGCATCTAAAATTAATATATTTTACGATTTTTAAGTCACATTCTATTCCTTCCCCCACTGGGCCATCACTCTGTTCAGGATTCTAGGATACAGCTGCTGCCATCTTGCTTCAGAAGCATCACAAGAGGGGTGGAGTGCAGGGGGCAGGTTATAGCTGTGCTTTGGGCAGAGCAGAGCTTGGGTCAGGAAAAGGATCGCAATCTCAGAATGCAGAGCAGCACAGTCAGAAGATACTTCCTGTTTGCAGGCAGCCGGAGACTCCATGGACCACCATCTTGGATGTTTAAAGGCTCAGAAAATGCAATAGATGCAGGTAGGATGATTTTTAATGTGGGCAATCTGTATGTACAGGATGGGGAAAACATAAGATAGACTCTAATTCACTCTAAGCGAGAAGGTCCGGTTTAAATTATTAAGAACCATTATGACTGTTCTAAGTCTGGCTTTTTTGGGGGGACCCAACTAGTTATTTATTCACTTGCTAGGAAGACACTAGACTTTATTGCACTTTATTAGAACATACCTCTTCTATTCATCATGCTGCTTCTACTTTTTAATAAAAGTTTGTTTGCAGTTTGGGCCTTTACAGCAGGGGGGACAGAGAGCAGTGAGGGCAGGGTGTGAGCGATGATAAACACCCTGGCAAATTCATTGAAAGGCTCTGTATTAGAGGAAATGGATCTCTGACTCATGATTCTTCCCTATAGGGGCATACATCATCTCTGTGGACTGTGAGACAAAGGGAATATCATTTTTTTCTGGAAAATTTGTCATGCTACAGGATGAACTCGATGAATTCCATGTTTCTAAAGCAGTTCACGGCAAGTTTTTAGTCCACCCAAGTCAGTTTGTCATTTACAAGGAGCCTCTATTCCAATGCATGAGCTATCCAGGGGTCGTTGCCAGTCAGAATAAATGCATCTTTTTGGGTGAATAATTGACTTAATATGGTGGTTGCAATATGCTTGAAAGATATTTCTTGGATGATTGGATACACCCTCTTCCCCAGTAAGATTGTTTTTGACAATAGAATAGTGTTGGTGAATCTATTCCTGATCCAGCTAAAATCTAGATGAATTGTTGTCAAGATACTGGCTCACAACACATTAGCCGGTCTCTCTAATTTAGTTTTTTATATGCTAAAAGTATAATTTCAAGGCATGTTGTGTAATGAAGTACAGGAGAGCTGGGCAACAATGGCAATATAACTTCAGTGTTGTAAACATGTTAAGCATCCAATCCTATTATGGCAAAAATGTCAGAAGATCTGGTGAATTTAAACAAAAATCATAATGATTACATTCAGAGACTTACAAAAGCGGTTATTTTGCCAGTGTTTAATGCTGGAGATTTACATACAAGGCCTCCTGAGCTGAGAAACAAAAAGTTGCAAGTCCAATTGATTTAACATATTACTACAGATCTACAATATCCTGGTGAAAAGAGGAGATGAAGTGAAGTCTGAATGCTAAACCAAATGCTAACGGTGTGGGGACATGCCAAACTGGGTTGCCGCTTTTGCACAGTGTAGTCCAGCAAGCATGATAGCTGGCCCGCGGATAACACTTCTGGGATCCAACAATGGCTGTCAAATGATTGATCGTTTAGGTTCGAGGGTGGTCGAGCTTGTCTCCGTGCACCGTCCACCCAGTGAACCTGGTTGGTCAACCGAACACTTGTGTTCGTGGTGAGTGTTGGAGAACATTGAAGTGCTAATACTGGTAGCATGGGAGCATGCCCAATAGGATTGTCCTGCTGCGCAGTATAGCCTGGCTAGCGGGATACCATGCACTCTGATAACACTACCAGGATCCACTAATGGAAGTCAAGAGTGTTAAAGGGCAGTCTAGCTTATCACTGTGTATGGGCCATCCAGCGCACTGGATTAGTCGACATCAGTCATGTGTTTGTCGTGTGTTTTGACATGCTTGGCATTGGGCTTGCTAGACTGCACTGTGCTACAGGAGCATCCCAATTTGAGATGCCCACATGTTGACAGTATTGAGTATAGAATGAAGTGTTCCTCCTTAACAGACATTTGGCTGGTAAGGTTTATCTTTTTTGATATAATGAGAAGGAAATATTTATTGATGACAAAACAGAAGGCTGAATTATCAGAATATTGATGGTTGTCATCGACCAAAACTTGAAGACATATGTGGGTCACCTGAAACGAAAAGGAAAGCAAAAAGTGTTAGCTATTTTTTGTAAAAAAAAAAAAAAAAAATTTTTACCAAAATCCCAGCATTTTGGTTTGAAGCAGAACAAAACTTGGGATTTTGAAATGCCAGTATATGTTCCATTCCTTGGCAGCAGCCCCCCCCCCCAGCCTATCTGAATGGCTGGGTGCAGGAAAGCTCTCACAGCCCAGGGATGCAGCTGTTGGATATTTACATCCCAGAAGGCAGGAGGGTGCCAGGAGGCAGGTGAGTTCTGGCGTGCCCGGGGTGGGGGTCAAACAGAAAATCCCGATTGGGATGGGTATAGGTCAGTTCTTTAAAGCGGACCTTCACTCTGAATAAGAGTCTATCTTATATGTTTCCCGCACCCTGTACATACAGATTGCTCACATTAAAAATCATCCTACCTGCATCTACTGCATGTTATGAGCCTTCAAACATCCAAGATGGCGGCTTATGGAAGCCGCCATCTTATCAGGCAGCCTGCAAACAGGAAGTGCCTCCTGACTGTGCTGCTCTGCATTCTGGGATTGCTGACCTTTACCTGACCCCAGCTCTGCTCTGTCTGAGCAAAGCACAGCTATAACCCGCCCCCCTGTACCTTATCCCACTCTCCTCTCCTCAGTAAGTGTGATGCTTCTGAATCAAGATGGCGGCGCCCGTATCCTAAATTCCTGAACAGAGTTGCAGCCCAGTGGGGCGAAGAATAATAAGTTAGTGACTAAAAACTTAAAATATATTAATTTTAGATGCTGGGGAACCGTTTTAAGAGTTTGGGCTTTTCATTAAATCGCGCTGAAGGTCCGGTTTAAGAACTGTAAAGACCTTGCATTATAACCACTATTCTGAAGGTTTATTGCTGACTTTCTTTCTCCGAGAATTGTTGGAATTGATTTCTATCTCCGATTAATGTAGCCGTGCTGAAGTGTCTGTGAAAAACAGACTCCTATTGCTCCAAGTATATGCCCATTTCATCATGTCTGTGTAGTTAAAACAACTAGGCGGCAGTCTGTACATCTTGAAAACACAAAAAGTACTGAAAAGACAGAGGAAGCAGTGAAGGCCCATCCATTGCCCCTGCAGACACATGAGATGGAGTGCCCAACATAGTCTGATGCAAGATAGGTCCACCTATCACAGCTAAAAAGGGTCATAAATAAATAAAATCTGAGGCCTGGGCTACAGCGGAGGGGCTGGATTGGTGTTCCAACATTTTTATTTATTATTAATCAGCACACCGGGGAAAGTTCTCTGCAGAGCAGATCAGCAAGCAATGATTTGTTTTTAAGCTTGGTCTGGGCAGTCTCTTTGAGAAGATTCTATACTGTATGTATCCCAGCTATCCCAACAGTGAGAGTTCCTCTGCCAGAACTACCTGCTGCTTGGTGACTTGCAGCAACTCCTGCCATGTCTGGTGGGAGAGCTTGTGATGTGTTCGGCAGCTCGGCACCAACACCAATCCTAGATCATTTAGCAACTGATAATTCAATATTAGAACCCTTTTAGGATGCCACAGTGTGCTTCAGTTGTTATTTTTTTTATTTCTTTTTTTTTTTATGATGTACCGAATAAACCACAAAAGACGTTTAGAGCTTATGTGCAATAAATATAAAACCCAATGCATTCTGTACCCGCTACAGGTCAGTTGTATAATTTAAATGTTCCAGTTGCGCCGCTCTGTCTCTCTCTGGGCAGCGGTAATTCACATGAAAATGGCTTTCTGTTTCTGTGCATGTTTAGGAGAACAGTCGTTTGTTGCACTTGAAAACACTCACTGGTCATTGTGCAATTTTTTAATGGTCTGGAATTGTCCAACTGACATTTTATGGATGGTGAAACTTAAATTAATGTCTCAGATACTGCAAATAGGGCATATCCGTTGTATTGCTTCTGTTCTTTGCAATTTATCATTTATTTATTTTTCACCTACACCAGCATGTTTATCCTCATTTTGGTTTGGGTGTTTTAAGACCTTTAATTCTCATGTATGCCAATAAGTTGATGAAACCTCTACGAGATAACCATGGCAAGTCCAGTTGCACTGACTTATCTTTACAGAAAAACTGTGACCTGGCCAATTTAGAGCCTTCACAGGAATGAACACAAAGTTGAAAAACAATAAAAAATATTTTTAATAATAAAATTCAGAACACAACTACAATGGGTAGCAACTAGAATGACATTTTCATTAGCGGAAGCTGCCATTTGCTACATGGGGATAAAGTATTTTAAAGTAGCCACTATTGTCACACTAGTCTTATGGCGTCTGATCTTCTCTGCAGTTACCTCATATGCTTGAAATGTCTACATAGGAGGAGAAAGATGGGATTGCTGTTTAGAAAAGCCTTGTGCTGATTCCTGCATTGGCTTTGCTGCAGCCTTATTTTAGTCCTGGCCTTTGTATTTTTCTTGCTCCTTGTCACAGTTTAGTAGGCTCTCTCATTGATTGGCAGCAGTGAGCATTTTATGTGACCTAGTATTAGTGTCCACCACTGATATGTGCTATCAGCAGTGGATAATCTTACGCTCTTAGAGCGCTGCACCCAGACCGACTCATCCTTTAGGACTTAAAGGTGCAATTGTTTTTTTTATAGTCTGACTAGAGACTGGACTTTGTTTTGGAGGTGGGCTGCAGATTTGTATAAGGCCTTATTTTTTTTTTTTTTTTTTTAACTGAAACTCACCTGATAGCTGTATCTGACCAGGGTATTGGTCTGCTTTAATTACTGTTTGGTGGTGAACATTTTTGCCATAGGTTTTTTAAACTGAGCAACTTTTTTCTCCTGACCTAATGGCATGTGTCACTGCATCTGATGCTGTGACAGGTAGCCCCATCACCCTGCCAGCTTCTTCCTCTTAAGTGTCAATATAAATGCATATAATAATGCCTCGATACTTTGTGTTGCTCATCTAAATGCATTGTCGGAATTGTCCTAAATCTGTTGCACAATTGCCTTTTAAAGCGGATGTCTTTTTGAAATAATGAAAGCGGGTAATTTGTCAGATGCAAGCACTGCTGCGTTCCCCACAGAGAATAATCTTTCTCTTGGATTACAGAAAATGGAATATTTTTCACCCCCTCTTCCTGAATGTACTTTGTAAAATAAAGGGTTTTTTTCATAAGCTAAAAAAGATGGCAAGCTTTCATGGAAATGATTCAAAGCAAAGCATTCCAGGTGCCTTTCCAGTTGGCGGGCAAATTTAGTTGTAGTCTGAAAGGCCTAAGGGTGATTAGCCTTAGCCGCACACGTTATTGAGTTGCTGAAAACAAGAACAAATGACTAAACCTGCTCAAATCCATGCCTTTGGTAGAAACTAGTTGGCTTAATAACATGCTGATTTTTGATGTTTCTGATGGATTCCAGCAAAATTGATCTTAATTTTATCAGGAGTTTTTCCTGCCCTAGCCACATGCCAATTTTTTTTGACCCCTCGCTCAAATGATTTTACATTAACTCTGTTATTACAGACCAACAGCCTGGCACAGTTGGGGGGGGGGGGGGGGGGAATTCACTTGCCCCATCTTAATGCACGCATGATACTGAAGCATTGTCAGCACTAACATTTGCTCCTGCATCCACTCAAAGCTAAAACACAACCTCACATTTTTTAATGGCAACGGCCATGCTGCTGCCTGGAGACATTTCTGATAATGCACAGTAACAGGAAACCCAGCAGAACCTGTTTGCAGGTACATTATTTATGTGCAGCAATTTAAATTGCCCTGGGGAGAGATGTAGATGGGCACTGTTTGTTGTTTTGGGCAATTTTGACTGTTGGTCCCCTTTAATCAATCCATGGGATCTTCTCAATCTATAAAAGTCATGATTTCACCTCAACTGAATGTCTCAATTTCCTTGCCTGTCAATTAGCAGTTTTTCAAAATAACCATTACTTTTAGCCTTTCCTGCCAAGTGGATTAATTTTGACCGCTTGTGCTGCGTTGTTTTTATGAAAACAAGGCACAGAAAATGCATGCCACTGAACTTTTTGGATGTTTCAAGGAGTGGTGGTGATCTCTGGTAGATGTAGACTGTAGATGTGAGATTACCTGATTCATTGGACTTTTAGAGTTTTTATTACTCATATCCGTTGTCCTTGTGCTAAAAATATATTTTTCATACAATACAGTCACCAAAGCAAAGCACGCATCAAAGGGTGTAACAGTGGATGGCAACTCGGATGTTTCAGGTGTCGGTAAGGTGCGGCAGAGGCCAGTAATAACAATCCATAGCAGATAAGTATAGCTGGAGTCTTGGGGGCGCGTGAAACAACACAGAAACTGGACAATACAGTGAGCTTCCTGTTCCTGGAGTTGGCTTTTGTATAAAGTCTCCAATCAGCTGAGATGTTGAGCCTGCGAACAGTTGTTGCTAGACTGCGTCCGCTGCAATGCTGGAGGTTCACAAGGGCAGCAGAGAGGTTAGTATGATCAAGGTTTTTGTTTTGATTATATCGGCTGTGAGACACTTTTAGGCCCATCTTCAAAACCAAGCATAAGATCATAATTGGATATTCATAATTTGCAGATAAGTTGACTTGGACTCATTTTGTCTCCTTTTAAAACATTGCAGGTCAGTCACTTATGACATTATGGTGGTTAAAGCGCATTGTGAGTTTAGTTAGAAATGGGGTTTTGGGTCTTCTGCTCTAGGCAAAGGTTCTGCTAAAACAGAATTGTACAAACCTCCTAGACCATGTAAAGAGCAACTACTGTGTGTGTGTATGTATATAATATATATACACACACTCTACCACCTTCCTCCACCCTGTTCACTTTTGCTCACTCTTGCTGCCAAGACTTCAGTTTCACATTGTTTCTTCTGCCTGCCCAGTAACCTGTAGGAGCAGGTTCCCTTACTGATTTATAGTAGAGGGCGCATTCAGAGCATCCAAACCAATCCCGTAGGCTCACTGGGGTCTGCAACATGTTCCTTCCCCAGTCTATCTGAATGGCTAGGCATAGGAGCACACCTCAGCTGCCAGGGGGTTGGCAGATGCGGCGTGGGATCACCAGAAAAGTGTTTTTGGGATATGGGGGGGTATTCATACAGCAGGGCATCTCGAAACTGTATGAACCAGCGGTACTTGGTTGACTATTAGACTCCATGGCCAGCCAAATTGGTGGTTGTTTATCTTCCATAGGGACTTTTATTAGTAGGGTGGCATTATTAGTGGCCATAAGAAGACTTAAAGCCCGTCTTGACATCTGACATAGGCATTGTGACCTCTTAAATTGCTCAATGTGTTGCTTTTATTCCATTCTCTCTGTTTACATTGATAGCCTATACATAAAAGCTCTGAATGCTTTTGAATGGCACGTTTGCGGGAGTCTCTGGTTTAGCTTTAAAGTCGGTCTGAAAGAAAAAGATAAAAATAAAACAATTGTTTTACTGGATTAACGTGTAAACTGCTTAAATATTTAGCCCTTTTGTCTGCTGCAACAATGAGGGATGGAATGACTGTGTGATATAAGTCTTGCCAGACGCAAGCCATTGTTGGGCATAAGAGATGTGCAGGTGTAGATAAGCTGATTATATATTGAATTACCTGCAGCAATGCCACGCTGTTCTGCAATAAGGATGTTCAGAATCTAGGCATTGTAGTATCTGTACATTATAGAAATTCAAATCTGATGTGGCAAGGTTGGCAAAGCGGGCAACGCTAGGTTTTTCCCTGATAAAGATGCCCCAAATCAGCTGATAAGCCAGACCTGCTGGCATCCCTCCATTGCTTGGCAACAGAGAAACTGAGGCTGCACCGCAACACAAGCCAATGTGTGGTGTAGGAGAATTGGGTTAGTGGGCTTCCATGACAATAGATGTAGGGGCAGCAGTGGACTCTTGAGACATTTTGATGCATGTCCTAATGTTAATCAACAATGGAGCCTGCTCCCTCATATCTAGCAACAGGTACACACATCATGGCTTGGTGAGGAGCTGCAGCTGCATGCAGGTCGAGAATGTAGGCCGGCCACTAAGTGTAGTTTTAAATATTTATGCTGCCTGGACAGGAGTAAAATGTTATCACAGATATAAAGGCACATGAGGCTTGCTGAAATCTTAGTTTACTTAAGCCCAGATGGTCTGAACTAAACATTCCACAAGCCATGGTCCGCGCCAACACTGATAAAAGTACAGGAACAACATGTAGCATTGTGGTAAAACATGCTAAGTTATGGTCAAGGTCTGCCTTGGGTTAAAGTAGACCAAAACCCAGGATCGGGGGTGCCCCACTGTGTGAAACCCCCCGATCGTCGATGCCAACTCGCCTTTTCTCAGTCCTACAGCTCATGGGCGGCTGCTTGTCCAATCAGCGCCCCCGTAGCCGCTGATATCACATCATCTAAGCCTTCGTCTAAGGCCAATGCTGGAGGCCGCATCCCCCCACTTCCCTCTAACGTGGCCATGCTGGCCATTCACAAATGGCATAGCTGGGATGCGGCTCGCGCATGCGCCATTGGACTAGGAAAAAAGGTAAGTGCATGGGGCGACCTGGGGATGTTTCAAACAGCGGGGCATCCCAATTTTGCATGCCTTGATGGGAGAGAATCGATGGGCCTGGAAATCTTATAGGTTCCTGGGCCGATCAGCGTGGGTTTTGGTCCATTTTAAGGGACGCCCTTTGCAAGAATTCAGGGTGACACATTTAGCACCCAAAAGTGGAGAGAGAAGATAAAATAAATCCCAGAAGATGTTTCAGGTTCACCTTTTTATGTTTTAGGATTCAATTACAGCTGCTAATTAACCCACTATTTGTGTGTGGAGGATCTCTTTAAACTCTACCTCGGTGGATTCAAGCAAAGTATCCATTAGGCCCACATTATAAAACAATATTGATTAACTATAATAGAAATAAAGCTACTTCTCAGTCTGTCAAAAGGTGTTATTTCAATCTTAAAACTTAATAAAAATGATTTGGTTTTTATTTCTCCCTTCCTCCGCATTCAATAACGCGAGCTGACATCGGCTTTTTTTTTTTTTTTGCACCACAGAGAGACAACTTTACTGCTGCAAAGACACCTAATTTTTCTGTATTTAAGGTCATTTTATCATAGTCTGTGTGAAAGAAAAGGAGAAACATTTACTTTCAAGAATTAAAGGGGCTGCTCATGCAAGGGGTTAAAGTGGAACACCCCCCAGGATTTTGACTATCCTGGGTTTTGGTCCCCTTCCCCGCCCCGCTGTGTGAACCCCCCTAGATCGCCCGACTCAACTCGCCTCACCCTGCACACGCGGCCGCTCGTCCAATCAGCGCGCTCAGAGCCGCTGAGCTATGCGGGTCAAAGCTCAGCGGCTCAGAGCACGCTGGCGGCTGCATCTCGCGCTTCCCTCTAACAGGGAGGGTGCCTGCGCCCTGCTAGAGAGAAACGCGAAATGTGGCTCGCGCATGTGCCGTTGGACTGGGATTCAGGTAAGGTTTGTGGGTGTCCTGGGGGGGTTTCACACAGGGGGGCATCCCGATTTTGGATGCTCTGTGGGGAGGGATTGGATCGGCCTGGGAATCCTAGATTCCCGGGCGGATCCTCCTGGGTGTTGGTCCACTTTAATAAAAAAAATACAACTACCTCACCTCTTCAAGTGCTTCAGCAGGCAAAGGTAATTGTTACACCATTGCATTGGGCTACATTTGGTACTGTCCTAACCTGTTTTCTGTTTTTAAATTGAAGTAATAGCCGAGATATTGAGGTTTACAGGTTCAGCCAATGATTTTTCTTTTGAAAGAAGTGGGCGTGGCCCCTTGGTTCTGAAATGCTGCATAATAATCAGCTCTCTGCACTGACATCAATGTGATGAATCTGGAGGAGGTGGACAGAGGGACCAGCAATCCTGTCCCACTTTGCTGAGCTGCTTGAGGGCAGGATAAAAAGGTCATTGGCTGAACCTGTAAACCCCGATATCTCAGCCATTTCTGCTTTAATTTAAAAACACAAGACCGTTTAGGACCGTACCAAATATAGCCCGATGCAATGGTGCAACAATTTACTTTGCCTGCAGTAGCACTTTAAGTGAATGTTTTTTAGCGGTCTTTGGAAATCGTGTTCCAAGCAATGACCGATTTCTCCCCCTTTCCCCTGGGCTCTGCTTTGATGGTCCACAAATAAAAATCCTTCATCTCTTGTGACCAAGGGCCGTCCCCACCTCCCTTTAAGCTTGTTCACAAGCACAACATTGCATTCCCCCTGCTCGGCATGGTCACGCCCACTCTGTGTAATGTATACTAACAAAAGGGAAAGGGGAAAAGGACTTAGAATCCGCACCAGCAAAATAACAATAAGCCCTATCACCGGCTTGTAAACAGTCTCTGAATAGTGTGCACAATAAAGGGGGCAGCCACACAAAGTGTGAACCTATCAAGACAACTACACAAAAGGAGCCCCACAACTCCTAATGCCGCCCTACTACAAATTGGCACCACTATCACGGATTTAATAAAAATAAACAAATTTTTATTTATTTACATTAACTCAATACATTTTAAGACATTTTAAAATACATAAAACACACAAAGGACCAATGACAAAAAAGAAGGAAGGGGAAACGGTAAGAAGCCCCTAGTCCCCAATATTTGTATGGTCATGTAAGTTTATAACCACAATTACCACCACATAATAAATGCTCATCTCATAATAATAAAGTGCAAAGTGCTTATTCAATTGATAACAATTAGTGCTAACTACCCTAACCTATATACAAATATAACTCCTCAATCAAGGTATAAACTCATTACCAGTGTGTATTCACACTCTATAGCGCCACTGCAGCGCATCTACTCAAATACTCAACATAAATGCCATACAAAAGGACCCGCCAGGTGTAAGCAAAACAATTATACATGCAAACATAACCTTACTCACATGACTAGGGACAGGGCTCCCACCCTCCCAGGCGTCTACGCGTTATGTGGCGACAAAACGCGTCACTTCTTCAGGACAAAGACCTAGGTCATGTGAGTAAGGTTATGTTTGCATGTATAATTGTTTTGCTTACACCTGGCGGGTCCTTTTGTATGGCATTTATGTTGAGTATTTGAGTTAACAGTAGATGCGCTGCAGTGGCGCTATAGAGTGTGAATACACACTGGTAATGAGTTTATACCTTGATTGAGGAGTTATATTTGTATATAGGTTAGGGTAGTTAGCACTAATTGTTATCAATTGTTATCAAATATTGGACTAGGGCTTCTTACCGTTTCCCCTTCCTTCCTTTTTGTCATTGGTCCTTTGTGTGTTTTATGTATTTTAAAATGTATTGAGTTAATGTAAATAAATAAACATTTGTTTATTTTTATTAAATCCGTGATAGTGGTGCCAATTTGTAGTAGGGCAGCATTAGGAGTTGTGGGGCTCCTTTTGTGTAATGACTGATTTTTCACGAACCAATAAATTGACTGTTCTCTAAAGGATGTTCGTACGACTTGCATGCGATCAGACGACTTTTATTCGGACACGGCCAATTTGTCCAATTAAATATCCTGTAGAGTGATCGTAAATGGGAGTAAAACCCGGGATTTTTACTTTCCTGGCTTTTGTTCTGTTCCCTGGGACATCCTGATTGGGTATGCCCCGCTCCATGACACCTCCCAATCCGCACCAGTTAAACTGACCTCTCCCCGGTCCAATGGACCGCAGGCACTCAGCCAATGAGAGGCGTTTTCTATCTTTTGGCATATGGTTCGTATTGACTATAATGCGGAGCGCGCACTCCCACCCCAGCCTATGTGAGTGGCTAGGGTGGGAGCATGTGCACGATGCCGGCAGCGCTCGCTCCCCATTCACAACAGTGAGAGCCTCCTGACAAATTACCTCAGTACAGCGGCAGCTCTCATTGGACGAGAGTCCACATGCACTGTTGGATCGGGGAAAGGGGAGTGTGTAATGCCCCCCCGGGGGTTTCACACAGCCGGAAGAAAACCAGCTGCCAGCTAAAGGATTTTAGGGCGCCCGCTGGTGGGTTTTGTTCTTATTTAAGATTTAATTCAGGGTATTTGTATAGCCCTCTTTGCAGTTAATTTCTGTTTCCACATGCCGACAGTAACGCGACAAATGTGAAACTTTATGTCCATCAAAACGTTAATATTCTCGTCCAACCAACAACTTATTGAATACAGCGGACATTTCCATGGATCAATTATCTTAATGCGTTCGCTTTAGCGATTATTCATTTGCATTGGAAAGCAGCCATAAGAAAGGAAAATCTGATGGTAAAACTTTTTAAACCGTATATCTGCAACGAAAGCTATTAAAGCTATTAAAAATGGAAAAAAGTGTAGGGTGTTGCCAGGTGGCTTAGCCCCACAGAATGGGCCAAAGCTTAGCTTGCATTGCCTGCTGAATCCCTTTTAAAAAAACAAAACCAAAAAAAGGCTGATCAGTCATACTGATTCCCACGCAGTCTTTTCTCCATCAGAATTCAACTCAAATAGTTTTAACCACCCAATCCCATAAACGAGTATTCCTAGGTAGCCAAGCACATACAGAGCTCTGCCTGGTCTTGACAAGTTTCCAGCAGTGGTTGCCTTGTTAGCAATTTTGTCTCTTCAGCAAAATGCCAATGCCCAGGGAAAATATTGAACTTTGTGCGGTATTAATTTGTCAGACTTATGATTTATACTTGAAAAGAATGTTCTAGTTTATTTATCATAGATTCTGTTCCTTTTTTAACGGTCACAGTAGTCGTCATTTTATTTTATTTATTTTTTATGTGATTTCTTGGCGAGGAGACTCTGCATCTCATTAGATGTGCTAATAAGGCAGATATTAGCCGAGAAGCTCCTTCAGACCTTTCTCGTTCTCTGCATTGCCTCATTTGTTTGTTCTGTGCTTTTCCAGTCATTCCTGAAATGCCTGAATAAAAATTTAGTCATGTATTGCCTTTTGAAATGGTCCATTCATAAAGCCATAATAGGCTTTTATTTAAAGCAGAACAAAGCCCACGAGCGGCCGGGCTGGGATATAACATATTCCCCAGGATGCCGGTAATTGTTTACCTTTCTCCGGTCCACTGGCGCATGCGCAGGCTCCTGTCCAATTGGAGCCGCTAGCTGAACTGATCATTTTGCAAGGCAGCTCAGATTGTTTCCTAGGGGCAGCGGCTGCATCCCCTACATCCTCGGGTTGTGCGCATTCTCCCACCATAGCCATTCAGATAGGCTAATCAGAGCCCCTTGCTGAATTACATCTCTGCTGCAGACGGCTCTGATTGGACAGGAGTCTGAAATGCGGCAATGGTGGGGTATCCCAATGCAGGATGCCTGGGGGGGGAACAGAACAAAACCCAGGAAAGTAAAAATCCTAGGGCTTGTTCCTCTTTAAAGTAAATTTTCAGGCAAAAAAGCTATACTCTCCTTTTCTCCCAGGCAGACCATTGCTTCTAGTCTGGAAAGTCTGGATCCATGTCCCTCGCCACCCAGCATCATCGGAGGTGCGTCTTAAGGAGCAAATGTATTAAAAAGGGTCCATCTTCGCAGACCTGGTTTCTGCTGGTGGGTGTCTTCCATTGAAAACCTAATGCTGGCCAGATTGGGGGGGTGGGGGGATTCTGCACACTGTTATGGGCTGATGTGGAGTTCTCAGTGCTGCCTGTTATTGGAGGAATTCTGCATACCGCCTGTTATGGGGTTACTGGGGGGGGGGGGGGATTCTGAACACCGCCTGTTACAAGGTAATTGAGGATTCTGCACACCGCTTATGGTGTGATTGGGGGGCTTCTGCATGCTGCCTGTCTCTATTTGTGTCTTATATTGCAAACATGCAGTATTTTATTCAAATGGTAACGGGCCTTTTAATGACCCTTTAGGGAGTAGGAAGAAAATAGTCCCAACGGGAAGGCTGAAGCTGCTGAGGCTGGTGGCCGCATATTCACTAAAATCTATATGGCTCCTCACTGATTGATTGAATCACATAACCACAGGAGTAAAGTAATTTACTATCAATAGGAAATTATTTAATTTGCAAACCAAATCCTGGCTTTCCAGTAACTTTTGCCTATAGCTCCAGTGTATACGTGGGGGGGTACTACAATTTTAGAAGATATCTCTATAAAGCATAGTTAAAGGTCCGTGTATTAGCAGCAGTCCTAGTAGGTTGGAGCGGAAGTGGTGTACTCAAACTGGGTGTATAAATCATAAAGGGCCTTTTGTACTGTAGTGTGACCAAAGTGATAAACAGAACTGCAAATTCAGTACAGTCTGGGCATTAAAACACAAAATAAAAAGATACTCTCCTTTTGCCCTCCACAGCCGATCGCTCATATCTTAGTGCTATGCTGTTATTGTTTATATAGCCTGTGGTACTGTACATGAGAAATTGGGTGGTGGGGGAAGGCCAGTTAAATACTTATAAAATGGGCGATTTATAATGCATGTAATACACATGGTATAATGAGTGATATGTAACAGAAGTGTAACTAAACACAGAGGCAATAGTACTGGTACTTTAGAAGAGGGGATCCTGCTCTTGCAAGCTTAAAATCTAAAGGAAAGGGGGTACTGGAAACTCTCATATGGTTGCACAATTCCGACCAGCCCCATGACCCTCAACCCTGCCTCTGTGTTGGGCACACGATTTCAGCGCAGTGACGTAACCACTCCTGCTCTAGTTGCTGCAAAAACAAGTTAAAATCTGAGGTCTGTAAAAAGACCCTTTTAATGCAACCACCAATCACTTGGATGAGGGATTTAAGCTCTTCTATCGCTTGATAGGTTATTAAACCATAGAATACAGAGTACTTTAACCGTTTCAGTGCCAGCCTACCTGCAGCATTTTCCACTCCCTGTTGCCAGACGTTGTTTCACTATTTTGCACTCCCCATGTTCAACTGTCATTTTTGAAAGGATTTCCAGGGATTTCCCAGGAAAATGATATATTGTTTGTCTGGGCTTTAACATGAAATGTCTTGTTTGTATTTTTTAGGTGTATTCTCAATATTTTGGGTGAAATATGTGAAAAAAATTTTAAAAAAATTATTTTTTTACAATTTGTAGTGTTTTTTTGTAATAAAAAATGTAAGTTTGCCAATAAAATCTTATTGCGTGTGAAATCCCAATTTCTCCCGGTTACAGCGATACCACATATGTATAGGTAGACACCCTTTCCTGCCCAGGAGACTCCCCCAAACTGAAATAGCGCTTTAGGGGATTTTCAGAAAAAATACAACTGTGATATGAGCTATGCGCACCTTGCAGTTTTACCAGAAAAACAACCCTTTACATTTGAAATACCCCCAACAAACTATATATTCTCTGGAAGTACACACCTCAAGCTTTCTAGATGTACCAGGCATGTTGATGTGCCCATAGTTTTCTGGAAGTAATTCCTCAATGTATTCTTTGGTTGCAAAGAGTTTCCCCCAAAAAAGGATAAAAACGCAGAATCAAAGCCACATTTTCCTAAAACAGCTATATACAAACAAGAAAAAACAAGTATAATCTGAAAAAGCAACATCTCCCGAACAAAACGATACCCAACATGCATAGGTTCTGTCAAGGGAAGAGTTGCCAAACACCCCAAAGTAAAGCATGTGCGTAACGGTAATTTTACTTGAAAATTTCAGTTCTGCAGACAAAGTGCGCCCCTTTGCGATTTTTCAACCAAAACAACCCTTTACATTTGGAATATCCCCCATAAGCCATATATTCCCCGAAAGTACACATGTTAAGCTTTCTAAGCGTACCCAACTTGTTGTAGTGGGCTCATCTTTCTGGAATTAATTTCTCAAAGAATTCTTTGGTTGCGCAGGGTTTCCTGAAAAAAATGTATAAAAAAGCTGAATAAAAAGCACCTTTTCCTAAAATATAAATATGCAAACCAGAAAAAACAAGCTAAGTCTGAAAGCGCAAGGTCTCCCGAACAGAACAATACCCAACATGCAGAGGTACTATTAACCCTTTTAATTGCCAGCCTACTTGAGATTTTGTCACCCTCTGTTGACAGGTAATTTTTCCCCATTTTGCGCCATGTTTTGCGCCATTTTTGCACCATTTTTGCTGTAATTTTCAGGAAAATTATATATATTTTTTTTGCAGCAGAGTTTAGGCTTTAACATGAAATGTCTTGTTTGTAAATTTTATTTTGTTTTTTACAATATTATTAAATAAAAAAAAAAATAAATAAATAAATAAAAACATTTTTCGAAAATTGACTCCTTTATTTTAAATAAAAAATGTATTTTATTAAGGAAAAGCATATTGCAGGTGAAAGCCCCATTTCTACCGATTAGAACGGTACCACATATTTATCGGTAGCCCCCTGCTCCTGCCCAGGAGACCCCCCTAACTGAAACAAGTAATCTATAACACAAAGGGTTAAATCGAGAAAAAAAGACATAGGGTCCCCCCCTCCCTGGGGGGGACCCCATTTTTTTGGGGGGGGGGGGGAATTTACATGGGGTCCCCCTTACCCAAAGTAACCAGCCCGGGACCAGCTATGCAGGGCTTGTGGAAACAGGGCACAGGGGCCAGCTTTTGTGGCCCCTGGCCCTGCAGGCTACAAGCCCGCATAGCCCGTTGGCCTGGGCTCTTCTGCCTCCCCCTGGGCTTTGGGGAGGCAGGTAATGGGGGTGCCAGGGGTTAATGGCAAGTCACCCGCTAGTCGCAGATGACTTGCCATCCCCCCAGCCTTGTGAACTGGTAAAGGGGTCATGGACCCCTTACCAGTTCACAATGGGTTAAATGTAAAAAACAAACATACACACGCAAAAAGAAAAAATTATTTTATATATTTTTTTTTTTTTTAATACTTACCTCCCATCCATCCTGGAGCACTGTGTCCCTCGGCGATCACTGGCTTCTGCTCACCTGCTGGAAGCCTTTTATAGCTGCTGGATGACAGAACACAAAGGGTTAATTAAAAAAAATTACATAGGGTCCCCCTTCCCAGGGAGGGGGACCCCATTTTTTGGGGGGGGATTTTTAAGGGTTAAAAACCCTTAAAAATCAAAAAAAAAATGCCGTGGGGTCCCCCTTACCCAAAGTAACCAGCCCGGGACCAGCTATGGGGGCTTGTAGGCACAGAGTGGGGGGGCCAGCCCCTTACCAGCTCACAAAGGGTTAACTGTTAAAAATAACACCACACGTTAATAAAAAGTATTTTATTAAAAGAAAAAAATTTTTTACTGTACTTACCTCCGATTGTAAGCTCTTGTCCCTCGCCGCTCTGATGACAGATGGCGGTGATCGGCATCCAGAGAAGGGGGAGGCAGGAGATCAGAGGATCTCCTGTCACCTCCTTCCAGGGCACCAATCACCGGCATCTGAGAAGGCTGAAGCCTGAGATCAGGGCCGGGATGACGTCATAAGCCCCGCCCCCAAGGGGCCTCTCTGGCTCTCTCCTGAAGATCGGTAAGTCCTGGGGGGGGGATCGGAGGCCCCCCAGGTGAAGAGGAGGGACAGCGGGAGACACGGAGGTAAGTGAATGTCATTTTTTTTTTTTTTACAGTTAGCAGCTTCTGCTGCCAAATCGGGAGGGGCGGCCTATTCCGGGGGCTCTCCTGGAGCCATCCAAGCCCCCACGAGGGATCGGATGGCACCAAATTAAAGAGGATACCCGGCCGAATCCAACAAGGGGTCAGGTGAGTATTTTTTATTTTCATTTTTTAAACTAGGAGCGGGGACAGTCAAGCACGTAACACCTACGGGCTTGGCACTTAAGGCCCAGCCAAGCCAGCACGTAGGTGTTACGGGCTTGGCAACAAAAGGGTTAAAGTATATCATATGTACTGAACTATACCTACCTTCGTTATATAAGCCACACTGGTACAAAACAATTTTGTCTATAAACTACAATATATGAAAATAATTGAAATGGTCCCCGATGAAGTCTTAGAAGATTAAAGCTGTCAGAATCCAAGGGATCATGCAATAACATAACACATAACATAACTGAATAGACATTTGGCCCACTTAAAATGATCCTTAAGGGGCATCCCAATTTGGTATTCTTACAGTGTGAATCGCTAGGGTAGCCCAGGGCCTTGCTACATCCTCTATTTCCATGACTCCTCATCTGTGAAATCTGGCATTCAACAGTCTTGCTCTCCTTTGCCACAGATAGCAGACCATTTGCATGCAGAGCTTATGGAGTGGGGATGCCACGGCTCTATATGTTATATTAATTGCCTTATGAGGTGTCCAACAAAGAAATGCTTCTAATTTTGTCCCATTCTATTCAAATTCCGTAATAAAAAAATAAAATTATTTGTTGGGACTGTATACTGCGCTATTCAGCAATTTATAATTTCACCTTCCACTAGGCGCTATTCCGCTGCTGCGGTTTAGAGCCTTTAACATTTTTTTTCTCACTGAGAATAAGCTAATGAGCCTCTGGAGCTCTCTGCTTTGTCACTTGAGAAGAGCCTGTGGCAAGTATTCCCCGGACAATGGGGGAAACACGAGCCGGGAACTTAAATTTAGGTCAACCTGCGAACGACAGCATAATAATTATAAATAGTAAAAATATATAGATGTATTAAAATAAAAAAAAAGAAAAAGTAAGAAAAAAATGCATATAAAGCTTCTGGCGATGGCTCAAAGCAGACAACAGGTTTTATTCATATTGTTGCAAATGTGTATATAAAAATATATATTTTAATTGAAAGCTTCTATGAGGTGAGAAAACTGATGTGAATGGGTTGGTAGCACGGCCTCGCATGTCAGTGATTTTGTATGCAAAACAATAAAATGAAACTCTGTTTAGTGTACAAGTATTCCAAGTATACAGCACTTCCTGTTCCAGAATAATCCTTACACATGGGTTATACATCCACAAGATGGCGTTGGACTGCAGAAAAAGACTTGTGGCCGCTCCCGGTCCCTTAAATGGCCAGGAACCTCCCACTAATTCCCAGAGTCTTTCTGCAGTCTGGACTGCGAAGATGAAGATGGCTTTCTTCTGCTCAGGGAGTGGGCTTTGCCTAGGGCCCTGCATGCTTATTTCCACCCGTTCTGGACCCACTGCCTCCCAGCCACGGCTGATGGTTCGGATGAAGGTAGGACAGCACTAGGGTCAGGTGCTGAAGCAGTGTTGCTTCGGGCCACAAGACCCCGTACCAAAGGGTAGTCGGCGACAGGCTTTTTATGGTGAGCCTCATTGGGATGCCCCTTTATCTTGGGATATTTATCTCTCCTTCCCCCCAGCCCTCGCTTTTCACGCTGTTGGTTGTGCAGGACCCCCTCATTGCATTCCGCGTGCTTGGCAGGGGACGCCCGGGGAGTACACTCTGGTGTTTTTACTACTGTGTGTTTTTTGGTCACTTGTGTTTGTTGTGTGTGGAGGCCATTGTACGGCGCTCCGCGGTGGTCGGCGCTTTCACTGTTTATTTGTTTAACTGTCATGGCGCCGTCGTGTCACCTGGTATTGTTTTTGTGCTCTTGGGGCGGGTACCGCGGTTGACGCGTTCCGCGTCATGCGACCACGGCCCGCCCCTCTAGGTACTGCTGTCGGCGCCATTTTGTGGCCCTTCCATTGCGGTGCTGCGACGCGGTTGGTGATCGGCTTATTTGGGTGCTTGCCGGCTTGGTCCGTAAGTCGATTACGGGGTTTTTTTAACTTTGGTTATTGTTGTATGGCTAGGGATGCTTATGGTGTACATTATTGTGTCTTGCATGCGGGTCCCTTGACTGTGGTTCTCTCGGGCCTGCCTATTGCCAATCTCCCACTTCCCCTAGCGGGTTTTGGGGGGCATCCCAAATAGGGTGGCTGTTTAGCTGTGTCCCTGTTCTGATTATTGTGCATACTTTTGTTAAAATCACCATATGGAGGCTAATGTGCTTGGGGTTCCTTCGAGACAAGCCCGGCTGTGTGTTGCGTGTGGGGTTTCCCCTATAAGTGAATTTGTCAGGGTACTTGTGATCTGCGCCCAGCAGGTACTTGCGCTGCAGTCTGGGTCGCCTGCTACGGGCCCTGGTGCAGCGCCCCCTCTGGTTTCACCTGCCCCCCCCCCCCAACTCTTGCATTTGACCCCCGGCGAGGGACATACTAGGGGTGAGTCTCAATCGGATTTGGCGG
Source organism: Gastrophryne carolinensis (assembly GCA_027917425.1). Classification (NCBI taxonomy): domain Eukaryota; kingdom Metazoa; phylum Chordata; class Amphibia; order Anura; family Microhylidae; genus Gastrophryne; species Gastrophryne carolinensis. Next base: position 257,012,115 of record CM051235.1, read on the forward strand.
CACGGGTGGCCAGCATTGAAAAGCATATTGCTGGGTCGGGCCCGCGTAAGGCTTCTGCCAAGAAGCGGCATCTATCCCCCGCTGTTTCCCTCTTCCCTGTTGAGGCTGAGGAATCATGGTCTCCTTGAGGAGGGGGAACTATTCTCTGATTCAGAATCATCTGAAGAACAACCTAGGGTGTATGGTGATACCGGGTCTCCTTTTGGAGAAGACCAATGGCCCTCAGATGACACTGATAGGTTGTTGTCTCACATTTTTTAAGTGCTTTGTATTTCCCCTCCTGCCATGGCTCCGCAGCAGCAGAGTGAGCTTTTTCATACAGTGAAGCCACGCTTGGAGTTCCCTGAGCAGACTCACTTTAATAATCTGGTGCTCAAGGAATGGGAACAGCCTAGCAAGCTACCTGGGGTGCCCAAGAGTTGGGACAAGAGGTATCCCTTTCCTGCTGATGTGATTAGGCGTTGGTCATGTCCTCCCGAGGTGGACGCGCCCGTTCTGGGGTTGTCAAATACATCTGTCATGCATTCTCCTGACACTACTACCCTGCGGGATGGTAAGGACCAGCGCATGGACCAGCTGGCTTGTCATGCCTTTGCCTGTGTGGGGACTGTGCTGCACCCGGTTTGTGCCTCTGTCGTTACAGCTATTGCTATTAAAGGGCTGCTTAAGAGTCTCTTAGATGGGGCTTCTGATGTTGCAAGAGGAGAGGAGTATAGATCTCTCTTGCTTTGCTATGAATTTGTTTCATATGTTCTATCTGCTATGGATGATGCCATTAGAATGTGTGGGAGGACGTCTGCTCTGTTAGTGGCTATACGGCGCTCTGTCTGGCTGCTTCAGTGGGTAGCTGATTACGCTGCTAAGAAGGCTCTCACTGGTTTTCCCTTTAAGGGGCTGCACCTCTTTAGTGAACGCTTGGACTTGTTTGCCAGGGGTGGTAGGTTACCTCAACGTAGGAGACCGTCTCGGCCCTTTCAGGGGACTGGTGCCTCTCTCCCCTCCTTCCGCGCTTCCAGGGCTGGTCGAGGAGCCTCCTTTGCTGGAGCACGTGGAGATTATTGGGGCAGGGGCAGAGGACGTGACCGCCCCGGCCTCTCCTGGGGTCCCAAGCCCAAATCCTCCCCTAAGCCCTCTCAGGCATGAGAAGGCGCCCTCACCCATTCGGGTGGGGGGACGGCTTCGGCTCTTGACTCGCGTCTGGAGGCGACGTGTAGCAGACAGATGGATTCAGGAGGTGGTTTCCTCCGGTTACAAGATAGTTTGCAGCCTGGCCGCCCCCAAGATTCCTCAGATCCCAGATGGCTCAAAACCCCCGTTCAGCTCAGTCAGGGCCTGCGCCTTGCGGTCCAAAACCTTCTGGAGTTCGGGGTCATCTGCCCTGTACCTTTCAGGGAAAGGGGCAGAGGCTTCTATTCCAATCTCTTCACGGTCCCCAAAAAGGATAGGTCCCTCAGGCCCATCTTGGATTTAAAGTGTCTCAACAAGTTTGTCGGATTCAAGCATTCTCGCATGGAGACCCTGGGCTCAGCAGTCAATTCACTGCGCCCAGGCAACTTCATGACCTCCGTAGACATCAAGGACGCTTACCTTCATGTACCAATTTTTCCAGGTCATCAGAAATTCCACAGGTTTGCTCTGGGAGATCAGCATTATCAATTTGTGGCACTGCCTTGCGGTATCGCCTCGGCCCCCAGGGTATTCACCAAGGTGCTGGCGGGCGTGATGGCTCTGCTGAGAGCTCAGGGCATTCGCATTCTCCCTTATTTAGACAACATTCTGTTCTTGTCCCAGTACTTCCATCAGGCAGGCTACCCAAGTGGTGGTGACCACACTAGAGTCATTCGGTTGGGTGATCAACCATCCCAAGTCTTCTGTTCCCGTCTCTGGTGAGGTCCTTTCTGGACATGACTCTGGATACATCTCAGGTCAAGGTTTTTCTCCCTCAACAGAAGGTGGAGAGTCTTCAAGTTCAGTCCCAGTTTCTTCTTTCTTGTCCTCATCCCTCCATCCGGCAGGGGATGCAACTGGTGAGCCTGATGGTGTCTTGCTTCGAGGCGGTACCCTATGCCCAGTTTCACATGAGACTTCTGCAGCTACACCTCTTATCAGTGTGGGATTGGGACCCTGTGTCCCTGGATCAGGTGTTTGTTCTGTCCCCCCTGGCCAGACGGTCCCTCACTTTTTATTTTTTTCTTGTTACCTATATATATGTGTGTATTTTTGATAGTATGCCATGTCTGTTTTCGTTGGCCACATGTCGGGTGCCATTGCGGCTGGGAGAGCTTCTCCCCCTCATGTCTGCTAGGACGGGGCCGGGCGCTCGGCGCGCTCGCGGCGGCCCGCCCCTGGTCCCTGGCGCCAGTTGCTGAGCCCAGCCATTTGCTGGGATCCGCATTTCCTTGTCTGCTAGGGGAGGGGACGGGGCCAGGCGCGCGAATTGCGCTGGCCCGCCCTTCTTCTCCCTCTTGTCCTCTGCGGCTGTGGTCGGACGCCATTCCTCGGGCTGTGAGTGCCCTACGGGGCTTTATATATATTTGCCTTGCTTGTTTTGTGCCCCATTTTTGTGCGGTGGGGCACATTTATGGGTACACATATGTATTTATATATTTGGACATGTTTTTTATTATAGTAGTTTTGTATGTATGGCTTTTGTTTGACATGTGCCTTTCTTATGGGGTCCCTTCTTATTGTGTCTTTCAGGGGGACTCCCTATCTGCATAAAAAAGGGGGTTCTCCCGGTCCTAGGGTTCCTTGGATAAATTGGGGTCTTACAAATCCTCTCACTTGGGACTTAAAGGGGCATCCCGGGTAGCTAAATTAGCGTAATTCCCTCTGGTCCTTGCGGCTACCATTAAAATCGGCATATGGAGGCTTCCCAGGACACCGGGCTTGGGCTCCCTTTGGGGCAATCCCGGCTGTGTGTGGGTTGTGCGGTATCCCTTGCGGGGAATGATGTACTGGTTTGCATACCATGTGCTCAGCAGGCCATAACGCGGCAGTCGGGGTCCCAGGCGTCTGGGTCTGTGCCGCCGGTCTCATCACCTACTCCACCCCGCCTGATCTTCTAAGTATGTCGCACACCCCGCTTCAAGACATTCATTACACTTGGGTATACTGACCTGTAGATGGTGATCTTGCAGAGATAACAAAAAAAGGTCAGACCCTCCCGGCCCATAAATACCTGGGACCTCCCACTCATTACCCAGTTTTCCATCTCTGCAGGGGCGAGCAAGTCAGAAGATGATGTCTCCTCCTTGCAGGTAGCCAGGATGACTCCCGGCCACTTTTATTCTTCTATTTCTGGCCGGATCCCCTTGTTTTATATTCCCTGCCTCCCAGCCTAGGCTGCTGGTCCTGGCAAAGGTAGTTGGCATCCCTGGTGCTTAGGAGCCGTGAGACCCCATAACAAGGGGTAGGCGGCTATCCGGGTTGGTGAGCCCGGTTTGGGATGCCCCGTCCCTTGGCCCTTCCCTGGCATGGATTCCCCCTCTCCCAGGTACCCTTGGGGGGGGGGGGGGCCCTTATGGATTCCTGTATTCGTGTGTGTGTGTGTGTGTGCGTTTACATGTGTGTGCTTTTTACTTTATTTTCATGGCGCCGGAGGTCCCGCGGCTCCGGCGTCCGGTGCGCTAATAGTGCTGGCCGCAATGGTGGCGGCGGCGAGCCCATGAGGACGACTTCTCCTCCGATGGGGGGGGGCGGGGCCGGGCGCTCGTGGCTTCTGGCCGGGAGAGACAGAGGAGGGGCGGGGCCGGTCGCGATGCGAGTACCGCACCGGCCCGCCCTCCCTCCTCCTACTGCACACTGCGCGCGGTTCCTGCTGTACCGATGGTCGGGTGAGGGGCCTGATGGCCGTCACTGTCAATTGTTACTGGCTTCCTTACATTTGCATGGTACTGAGTGTGTGCTTGTGTTCCAGGTGGACCGTTGAGCATATTAAAGGGGGGCTCTCCCGGTCCAGGTCCCTGGTTGAAATTTAGCTGGCCTAAAATCCTCCCACTCGGGACTTAAAGGGGCATCCCGGGTGGCATAATTGCGTAATTCACAAACAATATAAAGCGCATTGTACACATTTATTGAATATATAGTACTAAAAAGTCACCATATGGAGGCTTCCTCGGATACTGGGCTTGTGCCCCCCTCGGGGCAATCCAGGCTGTGTTTGGGGTGTGGGGTATCCCTTTTGGGGGATGATGTATTTCTATGTGTACCCTGTGCGCAGCGGGCTATTACGCGGCAGACCGGATCTCAGGCGTCTGGTTCTGCTCCGTCGGTCTCCTCCCCTTCTCCCCCTCGCCTGACACGTGCGTGTGATGTGGTCATTAGCGGGGAGTCGCAATCTGAGTCGCAATTGGCCAATCTTGAAAAAATTTTTCCACGGCAAAGAGGAAACATTTGTATTCGGCTGCGCAGGCCTTTGATAGGGAGGACTTTGACTCCCTGGATTGGTCTGATGGCTGTATGAGGGGTCTGATGACTCCGACAATCAGCAGTTTGTGGGCGCTGATACCGAGCAGGGCCAGGGGGATTCCTCGGATACATCCAGGTTCCTGGCTCAGGGTGTTTGAGGTCCTGGCTATTTCTCCCCCCGAGGCGGCTCCTCCGCTGAAGGGGGAGTTCTTTGAAGAGACAAAACCCCGCTTGGAATTTCCTTATCAAAAGCATTTTGATGGTATCATTCGCAAGGAATGGGGGAGGCCGACGCGGCTTCTGGGTGTCCCACCGGGTTGGGACAAGAAATATCCCTTTCCGGCGGACGCAGTGAAGCACTGGTCATCTCCCCCCGAGGTGGATGCTCCTGTTTTGGGGTTGTCCAGCTCCTCAGTCCTCCATTCTCCGGAGTGCACTACTCTCAAGGTTGGTGAGGATAAACACATTGACCAGATGGTTTGTCATGGTTTTGCCAGTGTTGGATCGGCCTTGCGGCCAGTTTGTGCTTCTGCGCTTGTACTGGTTGCTGCCAGATCGGTTGTTAGAGGATTGTTGACTTCGTCCGGGCTTGACCCGGCTAGTGAGGAGTTTGCCGACCTTAAGCGCTGTGAGTTATTCTTATCCTTTGTACTGTCTGCCCTGGACGACACTTTGGTGATGTGTAGCAAAGCTGCGGCTCTGCTTGTGGCTATCCGCTGATCGGTTTGGTTACGCCACTGGGCGGCTGATTTTGTGTCCAAAAAGTTGCTCACGGCCCTTCCCTTTGTGGGGTTGCGGCTCTTTGGAGAAAAATTGGATTCGGTGGCAAAGGGAGGTAAGTTACCTCAGCGTAAGAAGCAGTGTCTCCCCTTTCGGGGGGCGGTTTCCTTCTCTCAGTCCTTTCGTGGGGCTAGAGGCGGCAGGGGTTCGGCTTTCCCCTCGTCCAGAAGCGATTCCTAGACCAGGGGCAGGGGTCGGGCCCGTCCAGGACACAGTTGGGGCTCCAAGCCTAGAGTCGCTGCCAAGCCGGCTCAGCAATGAGGGGGCGCCCTTACCCTTGCGGGTGGGGGGACGGCTGCTACTCTTCTCCCAGGTTTGGGTTCAAGAGGTCTCGGACAGGTGGATTCAAGAAGTGGTGTTTTCCGGTTACAAACTGGAGTTCGAGTTCTGGCCCTCTCCCAGATTCTTCAGTTGTCGGGTGCCGTCAGATCCTCTTGCCGCCAAGGGGCTTCGGGCGGCAGTAGCAAGTCTCTTGGACATGGCTGTCATCTGCCCGGTGCCCCACTGAGACTGGGGCCTGGGCTTCTATTCCAATTTGTTCACGGTGCCCAAGAAGGACGGATCCGTTCGTCCCATTCTGGATCTGAAGTTGCTCAACAGGTTTGTTCGTCCCCGGAAGTTCTGTATGGAAACTCTGCGCTCAGCCATCCACTCACTGCGTCAGGGGGACTTCATGATGTCCATAGACATCAAGGATGCTTACCTGCATATTCCAATATTTACGGCACACCAGAGATTCCTCAGGTTTGTCGTGGACAATCGACATTTTCAGTTTCTGGCTCTTCCGTTTGGCCTTACTTCGGCTCCAAGGGTTTTTACCAAGGTGTTGGCAGCAGGAGTGATGGCCGTCCTCCAAGCCAGGGGTATCCGCATCATGCCCTATCTGGACGATCTTCTAATCATGGCGTCTTCCCTCAGTCAGGCGCAGCTGGATACCAGGAATGTGGTGTCCACTCTGGAGAGTTTCGGTTGGGTGATCAACTATCCCAAGTCCTGCCTCACTCCCTCCAGGGTGGTGGAGTTCCTGGGAATGTCGCTGGATGTTTCTCCCCCGGGCCAAGGTTCTTCTTATTCAGGAATTGACTCAGCGTCTTCTATCCATTCCCCGTCTGTCCATCCGGCTAGGGATGCGACTCGTGGGATTGATGGTGGCGTCGTTTGAGGCGGTTCCCTTTGCCCAGTTTCACACAAGGACGCTCCAGCTCCATCTCTTGGCGGCCTGGGACGGGTCCCCGCTGTCATTGGATCAGTCCTTTCTGATGCCCCCCGGGTGCGGCGTTCCCTTCGGTGGTGGCTGAAACCAAGCAATCTGACAAGGGGCAGGTCCTTTCTGACCCCTCGTTGGGAGACGGTCACCACGGATGCCAGTCTGTGAGGTTGGGGGGGATTTTGGAAGGATCTTCAGTTTCAAGGACTGTGGGGGCCTCTGGAGGCTCACAATCCCATCAATGTTCTGGAGTTGAGAGCCATCAGGTTGGTTCTGGCTCACTTGACTCATCAGTTGCGGGGCCTACCGCTCCAAGTTCGGTCGGACAATCGGACGGCGGTCGCCTACATCAATAACCAGGGAGGGACTCGCAGCAGGCGTGCCCTCAGGGAAGTGTCCTTGATCCTTGCCTGGGCAGAGAGCAATGTCCCATGCATCTCGGTGGTGTACATTCCGGGAGTGGAGAACACGGAGGCGGACTCCCTGAGCAGGGGGTCATCTCGCCGGGGGGAATGGTCGCTCAGCCCCAAGGCGTTTCGTTGCTTTGCCACCGGTGGGGGGGGCTCCGGAGTTGGACCTCTCTGCCTCTCGTCACAATCACAAGCTTCTGCCATTTGTGTCTCTCTCGTGGGATCCACTGGCTCTGGCAGTGGATGCCATGTCTCTGAACTGGAGGGATCTTGGGTTTCTTTACCTGTTCCCTCCGTTTCCCATGGTGGGCAGAGTGGTGCGCAAGCTGGCCCTAGAGGGCGCGTCAGCAATCCTGGTGGCTCCAAGGTGGCCAAGACAGGTGTGGTTCGCAGACGTGGAAAGGTTGGCGGAGGATCAGTTAGATCTGCCCCTTCTGCCGGATCTGCTCACTCAGGGGCCACTGCTCTACCACAATTTACCAACGCTGGCTTTGACGATGTGGTTGCTGAAACCTCCATCTTGAAGGAGGAAGGTCTTTCTGATGCCGTCATTCAGACTCTGGTTAGGGCTAGGAAGCAGTCTTCCTCTGCCATCTATTATAGGACTTGGAGGTCTTATATTGATTGGTGTGAGGTCAGGGCCTTGCCTTGCAGGGCGTTCTCTATCCTTAGGGTTTTGGAATTTCTGCAACATGGTCTTGACCAAGGTTTGCATCTTAGTACGCTGAAGGGCAGGTTTCTGCCCTGGCAGCTTTCTTTCAAAAGTCCTTTGCCCTTCATCCTGGTTAAGACCTTTTTCCAGGGGGTTACGCATGGGCGGCCTCCTAGGAAGCCTTTGCTCCCAGTTTAGGATATTGCACTTTCTACGCTTACTCAGAAGGTTGTTTTTCTGGTTGCCATCACCTCTGTTCGACGTGTTTCGGAGTTGGCAGCTTGGCTATTAAGGCTCCTTACTTTGAGAGGCATCAGGACAAGGTTGTTTTCCGCTTCAAACCAGATTTCCTTCCTAAGGTGGTCTCTGCTTTTCATTTGAATCGGGATATTGTTCTTCCCTCCTTGTGTCCTAAGCCCAGCAATGACAAGGAGAGGGTTTTGCATTCTTTGGACGTGATTCGCTGTGTGAAGTACTATTTGGTGGCTACTTCTCCTTTTCGTAGGACTGACGACCTTTTTGTGGTGCCCTCTGGGTCTAGGAAGGGTTTGGCTCCTGCCAAGTCTTCCATTAGTAAATGGATTCGCCAGGCCATTGTTGGGGCCTATTCTGCCAAGGGGAAGGTTCCCCCTTTTCGTGTTACTACTCATTCTACTCGTGCTGTTGGGGCGTCCTGGGCCTTTCAGCACCAGGCTTCTGTTGAGCATGTTTGTAAGGCTGCTACTTGGTCTTCGGTTCACACTTTTTCCAAGTTTTACAAGGTTGATGTGCGGGCCTCAGCGGATGCTGTTTTTGGCCTCAAAGTTCTGCAAGCTGCAGTGGTTTAAGTTTGTGCCTTGTTTTTTGGATCCCCGCCCTTTATGGACACTGCTATTGGATGTCCCAAGTGTAATGAATGTCTTGAAGCGGGGTGTGTGACATACTTAGAATAATACCATTTTGTGAATACTCACCTGTAAAATGGGTATTATAAGTATGTCACACACCCTGCTTCACCCTGCCCTTTTGTATTCTGGATCCTTTATATGGTGAACCTTTGTTAGTTTTAATTGGCTTTCCTGGTCCCTATCTCTTACTGCTATCTTTATACTGGATAATGAGTGGGAGTACCCAGGTATTTATGGGCCGGGAGGGTCTTACCTTTTTTTGATATCATCTCTGCAAGATCGCCATCTACAGGTCAGTATACCCAAGTGTAATGAATGTCTTGAAGCGGGGTGTGTGACATACTTATAATACCCATTTTACAGGTGAGTATTCACAAAATGGTATTTTTGGGACCTCTAAGCCTAGATTGGAGTTCCCAAATCAGAAGCATTTCGATAATCTGTTTATTAAAGAATGGGAAAGGCCTAGCCGGCTTCCCGGTGTTCCTCAGGGATGGGATAGGAAGTATCCCTTTCCGGTGGACGCGGTGAAGCGCTGGTCGTCCCCTCCCAAAGTCGATGCGCCCGTTCTGGGATTGTCCCAACACATCTGTTGTGCACTCTCCAGATGCCACCACGCTAAAGGATTGTGAGGACCGACGTATTGATCAAATGGCATGTCATACCTTTGCCAGCGTGGGTTCGGCCTTGTGGCCTGTGTGTGCTTCAGCGCTTATGGCTGTGGCTACCAGGTCTGTGATTAGGGGCCTTTTGAGTGGTTCCCAGCTTAGCCCGGCCAGAGATGAATTTGCGGCGCTTACGCGGTGTGAATTGTTCATGACCTTTGTCTTATCTGACTTGGATGACACAATATGTATGTGTAGCAGAACCTCGGCGTTGCTGGTGGCTATTCGCCGATCGGTCTGGTTGCCCCAGTGGGCTGCTGACATTGCGGCTAAGAAGTCAATTACAGGGTATGCGGCTGTTTGGAGATAATTTGGATTCCGTAGCGAAAGGAGGAAGGCTACCACAACGCAAGAAGCAGCGTCGCTCCTTTCGGGGGGCAGGCTCCTTTAATCCATCCTTTCGTGGTGCCAGAGCAGGCAGAGGTGCTGCCTACTCTACTTTCAGAGGTGACTCCTGGGGCAGAGGACGTGCCCGTCCTGGTCCTGTCTGGGGTTCCAAGGCCGCTGCCAAGCCAGCTCAGCAATGAGGGGGCGCCCTCACCCTTGCGGGTGGGGGACGGCTGCGGCACTTCATCCAGGTCTGGGCCCGGGAGGTCACAGACTAATGGATCTTGGAAAGGGTCTCTTCCGGGTACAAACTGGAGTTCGAGTACCGGCCTCCTCCCAGATTCCTCAGGTCTCGGGTTCCCTCGGACCCCCGGGCTGCGCAGGGGCTCCTGTGGACAGTGCAGAATCTTCTGGATATGGAAGTCATATGTCAGGTGCCTTTCTCAGAGAGAGGCCTGGGCTATTACTCCAACCTTTTCACGGTTCCCAAAAAGGATGGCTCCATAAGACCATGGATTTGAAGCTTCTCAACAGGTTCATCAGAACCAAGAAGTTCCGCATGGAGACCTTGCGCTCAGCCATCAACTCCCTTCGTCAGCGGGATTTCATGACGTCCATAGACATCAAGGATGCTTACCTTCATTTTCCCAGGACACCAGAGATTTCTCAGGTTTGCGGTGGGAGATCAGCATTTTCAGTTTGTGGCTCTTCCGTTCGGGCTGACCTCGGCACCAAGGGTGTTCACCAAGGTACTGGGGGGTTTAATGGCCCTTCTCAGAGCCCAGGGTGTTCACATTGTGCCGTATCTGGACGACCTACTCATTACGGCATCCTCTCTGACAGGCGGAGCTAGACACCAGGACGGTGGTGACAACGCTGGAGAGGTTCGGCTGGGTGATCAACCACCCCAAGTCTTCTCTTCCCCGTCAAGGGAGATTTCATTTCTGGGCATGAATCTGGATACCATTCAGACCAGGGTGTTCTTGCCTCTGTCGAAGGTGCAGATGATTCAGGACCTGATCCATCTTCTTCTTTCCAACCCGCGCCCGTCTTTCCGGCTAGGGATGAGGCTGGTGGGGTTGATGGTGGCTTCCTTCGAGGCAGTTACCTTTGCTCAGTTTCACATGAGGTCGCTCCAGCTCCATCTACTGTTGGCTTTTGACAGATGTCCGCTGTCATTGGATCAGTCATTCCGGATGTCTCCCCTGGTTCGGCAGTCTCTTCAGTGGTGGCTGGAACCAAGGAATCTTCTGAAGGGCAGGTCTTTTCTGACCCCTTGTTGGGAGACGGTCACCATGGATGCCACCCTGTCGGGCTGGGGGGGGTTTCTGGAAGGAACATCAGTTCCAGGGGCTGTGGGGTCCTCGGGAGGCTCACACCCCCATCAATGTCTTGGAGCTGAGAGCTATTCGGTTGGTGCTGTCACGCTTGACGCATCACCTCCAGGGTTTACCGGTTCAGGTTCAATCAGACAATCGGACTTCGGTCGCTTACATGAATCACCAAGGAGGGACTCGCAGCAGGAGTGCCTTCAGGGAAGTTTCTCTGATTCTTGCATGGGGGAGAGCAATGTCCCATGCATCTCAGCAGTGTACATTCCGGGAATGGAAAGCATGGAGGCGGACTCCCTGAGCAGGGGATCCTCTCGCCGAGGGGAATGGTCTCTCGACCACAAGGTATTCCGGTCCCTTTGTCACAAGTGGGGGATTCCGGAGGTGGCTCTCTTTGCCTCACGTCACAATCGCAAGCTTCCAGCATTTGTGTCTCTGTCTCAGGATCCTCTGGCCCTGGCAGCAGACGCCATGTCTCTTGCCTGGAGGGATCTGGGGTTCCTGTACCTGTTTCCCCCCTTCTCCATGGTAGGCAAGGTGGTGCGCAAGCTGTCCTAAGAGGGTGCGCCAGCAATTCTGGTGGCCCCAAGGTGGCCAAAACAGGTTTGGTTCGGAAACGTCGTACGGCTGGTGGTAGATCAGTACAGGCTCCTCTGGTTCCGGATTTGATCACTCAAGGTCAACGTCGTTACCCCAATTTACAAACGCTGGCTTTGACGCCGTGGCTGCTGAAACCTCCATTCTAAAGGAAGAAGGTTTGTCTGATGCTGTGATTCAGACACTTGTCAGGGCTAGGAAGAGATCTTCCTCTAACATCTACTACAGGACTTGGAGGTCCTATATTGATTGGTGTGAGGCTAGGGCCTTGCCTTGCAGGGTGTTTTCGATTTTTTTGGGGGGGATTTTCTTCAGCACGGTCTGGACTTGGGGTTCCAGCTTAGTACCTTGAAAGGGCAGGTCTCTGCCCTGGCGGTCTTCTTTCAAAGGTCCTTTGCTCTTCATCCTTTTGGTTAAGACCTTTTTCCAGGGGGTCACTTATGGGGGTCACTCATGTGCAGCCCCATCGAAAGCCTTTGTTGCCTGTTTGGGATTTGAATTTGGTTCTGTCGGCCCTCCAGGGGCCTCCCTTTGAGCAGGTGCAGGATGTTGCACTTTCTATGCTCACTCAAAAGGTTGCCTTTCTGGTGGCTATTACCTCTGTTAGACGTGTCTCTGAGTTGGCGGCTCTGTCGATTCAGGCTCCTTACTTTGAAAGACACCAGGACAAGGTGGTCTTTCGCTTTAAGCCAGATTTCCTTCCTAAGGTGGTTTCTGCTTTCCATCTCAATCAGGATGTGGTTCTCCCTTCCTTGTGTCATAGGCCTAGCAATGACAAGGAGAGGGTCCTGCACTCTTCGGATATGGTTCGTTGTGTGAGTACTATTTGGTTTCTACTTCTCCCTTTCGTAAGATGGACGCCTTGTTCGTGGTGCCTTGTTTTGCGCCCGTCAAGTCTACCATTAGTAATTGGATACATCAGGCCATTGTTGGGGCCTATACTGCCAAGGGGAAGGTTCCTACTTTTCAGATCACTGCTCATTCTACTTGTGCTGTTGGGGCTTCCTGGGCTTTTCAGCACCAGGCCTCTGTTGAACAAGTTTGTAAGGCTGCCTACTTGGTCTTCTGTTCATACTTTTTCCAAGTTTTATAAGGTTGATGTGCGGGCCTCAGCGGATGCTGTTTTTGGCCGCAAGGTTCTGCAAGCTGCAGTGGTTTAAATTTGTGCGTTATTGCATTTTTGGGATCCCCACCCTTGTTGGACACTGCTTTTGGATGTCCCATATGTCATGAATATTGGAAGCGGGGTGTGTGACATACTTGGAATAATACCATTTTGTGATCACTCACCTGTAACATGGGTATTATAAGTATGTCACACACCCCGCTTCATCCCGCCCTTATTGTATTCTGGATCCTTTATATGGTGAACCTTTTATTGTCAATATTTTTGTATTTGGCTCTTCCTGGTCCCCTTACTGCTTTACTATACTGGGTAATGTGTGGGAGGTCCCAGGTATTTATGGTCTGGGAGGGGCTCCTTTTTTTTCCCTGTCATCTCTGCTGAAGTTCGCCCTCTACTGGTTATAACCGATATGTCATGAATATTGGAAGCAGGGTGTGTGACATACTTATAATACCCATTTTTCAGGTGAGTAATCACAAAATGGTATTTTTAACTCTTAAGGTATTCTTTTTGGTGGCTATCACTTCTGTTAGGCGTGTTTCTGAGTTGGCGGCGCTTTCCATTAAACCTTACTTTGAAAGACACCAGGACAAGGTGGTGTTTCGGTTCAAGCCAGATTTCTTGCCTAAGGTTGTTTCTGCATTTCATCTCAATCAGGACATTGTCTTGCCTTCCTTGTGTCCTAATCCTAGTAACCCTAAGGAGAGGGTGTTACATGCTCTGGACGTTTTATCTGGTAGCTACTGAATCCTTCAGGAAGACTGATGCTCTTTTTGTTCTTCCTTCTGGACCTAGGAAGGGTTTGCCAACGGCTAAATCCACCATCAGTAAGTGGATTCATCAGGCGGTGATGCAAGCCTTTTCTGCTAAGGGGAAGGAGCCTCCCTTCCGCCTTACTGCTCATTCTACTCGTGCTATTGGTGCCTCTTGGGCCTTTCAGCACCAAGCTTCTGTTGAACAAGTTTGCAAGGCCGCTACTTGGTCTTCTGTTCATACTTTTACAAGGCTGATGTTGGGGGCTCAGCAGATGCTGCTTTTGGCTGCAAAGTTCTGTAGGCGGCAGTGGTTTAAACTGCCCGCTGTTACTTTTGGGGATCCCACCCTTCCTTACGGACACTGCTATTGGATGTCCCATGTGTAAGGATTAATCTGGAACAGGACGTGCTGTATACTTGGAATAATACAATTCTGTGAGTACTCACCTGTAGAATTGGTATTGTAAGTATACAGCACGTCCTGTTCCACCCCGCCCTTTGTTATCATTGTTCTTGGTTACCTCTGTATGATTGTTCATTTTGGAGTCTTATTCATTTTTGATTCTCCCGGCTTCTTGTTAACTGCTTGTCAATACTGGGAATTAGTGGGAGGTTCCTGGCTATTTAAGGGGCCGTGAGTGGCCACAAGTCTCTTTCTGCAGTCCAGCGCCATCTTGTGGATGTATAACCCATGTGTAAGGATTATTCTGGAACAGGACATGCTATATACTTACAACACCAATTCTACAGGTGAGTACTCTCAGAATTGTATTTTTTAGGATGGTGCCAACAAGTCAACTGCCCTGCTTCCTGAACAAGCAACTTGGGTACAAGCAACGTAGGAAAAGAGTCATGTTACGCTTTAACTGGAACACCACCATAAATTCTATGGGGCATGTAATTTAGACTCCAGGGATGGCCACACACTGCCCATCGTCTGCCCGTTTGGTGCCTCCAACCTCCCCCTCCCGCCTGCTTGCATTTGGCAGCACAAAAAGCCTCTAAAATAAAGCACTTACCTTTCACACAGATTTCCCGGAGATCTCGCGACCCTATGATTGGCCACACGTGGTTGCCAGGCCCCAGGATACACAGTGAAGGTTGCCGGCTACCATGTGAATGCATTGGCCAATCACAGGGTTTCCGGGAGTTCTCCGGGGGATCTATGTGAAAGGTAATTTTTTTTTTTTTTTTTAAGTGCTTTGTGCTGCTAAATGCAGACGGGCGGGCAGTGTGTGGTCGGCCCTGGGGTCTAAGGTACGTGCCGGACACAGTGCCCCATAGACTTCTGTGGAGTGTTGTTCCGGCTTAATGCTGTACAGTATATTGGGCTAATGGAGACCATAAAGGCTCGATTCAAGGGATACGAAATAAAGAGCACCATCTTACAGAGCAAAACTAATTGGATTTTCCCATGATTCTTAGCAGAATTTAAAGTGAAACAAAACCCTGCATGGCTGGCCCTGGAACCCAAAGGATCTAAGTTCTAAAGTTCTGCCATGGAGTGACTGGAGTTAAAGTTGCCTGCTTTGGTCCTCGGGTGATGGTTTACAATGGGCCCAAACTGAATGGATTTTTAGAAACCATTTCCTGCGGCGTGAATCACAACCAGTTACGGGATCTAACAGTGGACATATCAAGCATTAGTGCTCTTCAAAGCGCCCTGAATTGCCACAGCATCTCCACTCCCTCTGCTCTGTGTGCCTCTGGCACTCCTGGTCTGGGTAGTGAACTTTCGCATTATGTCCCAAGGTGTTATTCCTCCATTACCAAATTTAGCGGAAAGTTCTGTATGTATGTAGGCAGACATGTAGTGTTTTTCTGGTATCCTTCACACACGGATTTCTTCTCCACACTTCCAAACAGCTAAGCAGATTTCATTACTGCAAGACACATCAATGCTCCAGTTCCTTACACCAACTCCAGCTGGTCCTTGCAGATGTGCATGATGATCTGCACATCTAGGTTGATCTTCTCTAGTTCTAACGTTGCTGCAGTGGGGAGATTGGAACTATCTATATCACGGTCGCCAAAGACCGAGGATGATTTTTACTCACAACACCCTAAGTAAGCACCTTTTCTTATACTCTACCGCGGGGTGTCAAACTCATTTTATCAGTGGGTCACATCAGCATTTTGGTCACTCTTAAAGGGTTGGTTAATAACAAATAGGAGAATAATGCAAACATAACCTTTCAAATGTATGGTTATAGACACTGGCCTATTTTGCCCAGGACAGGTGCAGCCACAGAATAATGTTGCTCAGGACAGTCACAAAATAGTTTTGCCCAGGACAGATGCAGATGAAGAATTACTTTGCCCAGAGCAGATGCAGAATTATTTTTCCTAGACCAGGTGCAGGGGATAATATTTTCCCACCCAACAGGTCAATGGCTAGCAATAACCCCTGCAGTAGCTGTTGCTGTCACAGTATTGTGGGTGGATGCAGAGACGTGTTTAGAGTGACCTGCCCGACTTGAAGGGTCCGACAAGCCATTCTTTGGCACCTGTCTTAGGGCCACATCCCTCCCACAGGCCTTTCGTTTGACACATGTGCTGTACTGTGTATGGTTGTTTTGTACCTGCTGTAATCATAGGCCCAGAAATGGCCAAACCTATGGGAGCCATGAGTGAAATGGCTGGACGCATCAATAAATTATTCATATGCCTATTTAAAGTATTGATATTGTTTTAACAAATGTCCCTCTTTCCTACCCTGAAAAGTTGGTAGGTATGCATTTGTTTGTGTGGTGAGTATTGGTAGGCAGTGTGTCATTTTAAGAATATTCATCTCAGATATTCAGGTCATATCTGGTGTTGTGTTTGAGCTAATCTGGCATTTGCAGAAACCTTGCAAACAAAAGTCAAATTTCAACCCAGGAATTATATTTGTCTTTCTTTTGTATTGATGTAATTGAGCTGCCTCGGAAGGGATTTGTGTGCAGACGATGATATAGTGGTGTAGTGGAACACGCAGCACAGGCACCCGGGGGCTGTGTGGTGCTGCTGGCTCTTGTACAAAGAGCCGAAGCCTGGCGCCAGTACATCTGCTGGTAGTTGGAAGCCTCTGCTGTACTTGCAGTGTTTGTATGCTCCTTGTACAGGATGCTGAGGATTGGAAGCGCTTTCCATTTTCTTCTGATTCTGGCCGGGTTTATGTGACTAGGATCTTCTGTCACAGCAGCATATGGCAACAGTAGGATCATTAAGCGGAACAATTTTACAAGTGGATGGAATGATTACGAATTGTCAGAATGAGAGATGGAGCAGACCTAACCATGTAAACAAAGGGTTGCAAAATCTTCTATCACTTCTCCCCCTATGTCAAATGTCAGCAAGTCTTTAAAGGGACATTCCAGTCTAAATAAATTGTCGGTCTAATTTGTTTATACTGCAGTGAACCTCCCGTGAACCTCAGGAGTTTAGACTGGAGTGTCCCTTTAATCCAGGTAATTCCTAGTTTTATTCCCATTTCACAAAAACATGCTTCATTATTTTTCATGTCCTTTCCTAGGTGTGTATGGCCAACAAAACATGTTTTTTTGGTTGAAGCCCTATGACCACTGTGCCCAGATTATTCAAGACAAGTGCAAGAAAAAGTGGCGCAAAACTGAAGCATCTGTCCTAAGCAGCTGGTTGGCTAGCATTTTCTCCTGCTTATCATCATTTTTTGTACCCCATTACAGCCAGTCTGCAGAATCCACCCAATTACAGGCAGTGTACGCCCCCCCAATTACAGGCAGTGTGCTGTACCCCCCCAATTACAGGCAGTGTGTGTGGCATCCCCACATTACAGGCAGTGTGGTGCATTCACTCATTACAGCCATTGTGCGGCATCCCTTCCCCCAATCGCATGTGTGAGGAGAGAGTCCAATGGAGGACTAGTGGGCAGGAAGCAGATAAACTTACGCTTGCTGCCTGCCAGTCCTCCAATGGTCAGTGCTCCGCACGCAACGACACACGCACAGAGACAGACACATACACACGTTCATAGAGATAAAGAGACACACACGGCATACCTACAGGTTCCCAGCAGCTGATTTTCTTCAGGTGTTTCTGTGATTGGACGCCGACCAATCATAGGCCGGACCCACATGCATGCTGCCCCCGCATTTAGGCCATGCCCACTCGCCGAAGTGAAAGGAGGAAGCCCAGGCTGCTGCATAAGCCTCAGGAGTGCCTGCAATTTTACATCCGCTTCATAGGACGCAGTGGCATTTACCCTGTAATCCTTATAGGATTTTCCTGTGTGCCTGTACTTGGTTAATTACAGCATTCCCAAGCGCAAGTGTTCATCACTGTCCACCACATAGAATTTCTGTGCCAGATAGTTGTTACTTCAGGGTTTCAACTAAAGGTAAAGAATTCTTTCTTAAAACAAAGTATTTACATGGCCCATACAGACCAGGAATAACCAAGTAGCAATCTCTTCTTATCTTACCATCTTTTCTTATCACGACAATCCTTTCGGCATTGTGATCCATCCAATGTGCAGAAAGAGCAGGTCGGGTGTTCAGTACTTAGGTATGTCTTTTAATAATTACACAGCCATATCTATAGCCAGCTTTTTGGTCTTTTTAACCCCCTGTATTAAACCTGGGTCTTTCCCTATGTGTCCACTCTGTTGAAAAAAAAAAAAGAGCTGTTGGAAGATGGAGGCTTAACCAGATATTGCAGACTAAAATAAGTATTACTACAATGTATTTATACAGGGTGTCCCCTTACCTCGTCCCCCAGAAGAAAAAAAAAACTTGTCAGCTTCCAGAGACCTTGTCCCAGGTGCTTGGTATCAGCCCCAGCTGTGAAAATTCTACTTTGATCGCTATTCCCTTTCGTTGTCTATCTCTGGGCTGATGCAACCCCAGGTGAAAATTCACATCCACGAGCTAAATCCCTCTCAAGGTAGACAATGAAATTGAACGTTTACTTTCCTAGAAAGTACTAGAGTATTCTTACCTGGTGCTGAATCGGCCTCATCAAGTTGGTTTTAAAGCAGACCCACATCCATGGCCTATGCAAGGGGCAAACTTCTACTTGGAACACTATGCGAAGTCTGATGCACATATACTTCCCATATGCGAAGTCTGATGCACAAAAAAGGACCATTTCATGAGACTTTCTTTCAGGAGAATTTCCTGCATTTATTTTTTTCCCTAAAAACATCGCAGGGGCCAAATCAGCCTGCTTTCTGCTTGCCCCCAGCTGGCTGTCAGGGGAGGCATCTTTCATTCGCCAGCACCTGGCATTCCCCTGTTGAATGTGCTCTTTTTTGCTGACTACGCTTTCTTAGTCACCTAACTGAATTTACTTCTGAGGGGACCTTTACACTGAGACATACCCTGTTTCCCCAACAATAAGACAGGTCTTATATATATTGTTGCTCCAATATATGTATTTCTTGCCATTCCATCTGCTCTGCTGCAAGTTCCACTGCATTGCAAGTGTATCGGTTTGCCCCCCCTAGTAACAAGAAGCAACCACAATTCTCTCATATATGCTCAAGAGTGGTGTGACTCCAGTGGGACTACTTGATGTGTGTGAATTGTGCTGGGGCTTATTTTTGGGATAGGTCTAATTTTCAGGGAAATGGGGTACATGCATGAGGAGGCCCAGCAGATGCAGGGGCATTCACCATTAAGAAATGTAAAGATTAAGCCCATTTAGCAGCATGGAGGAGCAGAAAGAGGGCAAATGCAGAAGCCCACAAAATTGCAGTCCAGTTAGACCAGGATGTGAAGATTTTAGCGTGTGTTCTAAAATCCCATAAAATGATGACACGCAAACATAAATTGACCCTTTTTAAAGTTTGACATTTCAATGTCTTGTGAGGGATTATGCTACATTTTGTAATGTAAAGGCAAATTGCTTCTTTCCCTTTTAACTCTGCTTGTCACTAGCTGTTCCCCTCCTGATCTTTGCAGTAGAAATTCTGAATTCCAAATGGGTATATCTTGGATGCCTTCTTTCACAAAAATACATTCATAAAACCAAGCCGTTTGCCTTATTGGGTCTTGCTGCCCTCTAATGGATAATGAAGGTATAACATTCTTTTTAAAAATTGAATGCACAACCATAGCTAAATAATTGCATAGGCTGTCTGTGGTACTTAACCAAGGAGGTTTTTGGAAATGTTGTTAATGGCAATTTACCCTTTTTTGTGAAGGATGCAGATACAGGACAACTACTGTACTTCTGTTCTAAGCAGCCACAAAAAGGGTCTGTATCATTTATCCAGCAAGGGGACTTTTTTAGATATATGTATTAGGTGATCTTATGATATCACCCTACAACACATTTGATGTGTTCCGAATCCATGAATTGCAGGAGACTGAACGGACCAGACCCACCTTGCACCTTTTTAGTCTTTTAGAATAGAAAACTATTCTTTAGTTTAAAGCGGACCTTTACCCTGAATAAGAGCATATCTTTTATGACAGATTGCCCACATTAAAAATCACCCTACCTGCATCTACTGCATGTTATGAGCCTTTAAACATCCAAGATGGAGGCCCATGTAGCATCAGGCAGCCTGCAAACAGGAAGTGTCTTCTGACTATGTTGCACTGCAATCTAGGATTGCTGTCCTATTCCTGACTCCAGCTCTGCTCTGTCCGTGCTAAGCACAGCTATAACCCCGCCCCCTGCACTTTATCCCACTCTCATCTCCTCAGTATGTGATGCTTGTGAAGCAAGATGGCGGTGTCCGTATCCTAGAGTCCTGAACAGAGTTGCAGCCCAGTGGGGGAAAGAATAATAAGTGACTAAAAACTTGAAATATATTAATTTTAGATGCTGGGGAATAGTTTTAAAGGGTTTGGGCTTTTCATTAAATCATGCTGAAGGTCCGCTTTAAGAGGATAAGGGACTACTAGGATGTTGCCATCTACATGGCACAGATATAAAGGGTTTTACTAAACTCCCAAAAAACAAACATCCACTCACCTTCTCTCCCGCACAGCAGCTGCAGCCCTGCCTGCCGCTTGGTTTCCAAGGGCGGCGGTGGTGGGGGGCCCTCCATGACCAACAGCAAACAGCCATGCTCGCTGTTAGTCTGAGCCCAACCGGTCACACATTGCTGTTTATTAATTGCAATGAAGGGGCGAGCCTGACCTGAATGGACGCTGCTGTGTAACTGACATAGGGGACCAGAAAATGCACGAGGCTCCGGGAGCGCCATTCTCAGAAGCCGGGTTTCCAAACAGCTGACAGGGCTGTGCGGGAGAGGAGGTGAGTGTCTGTATGTATTTTTTTTTTATTTTATTTTTTATTTTTTGGCTTAGTAACTGAAGCTTATTTCAGGTGCGTCTTCTCACGCAGGGGGCATTGAGGGACAATGGCAGCTATGTGACCACATTTGAGATGTGGTATGTCCAGCAGTGTACAATGTTGCTGAAACATTCATCCAGCTTTCTGCAGTGGTCAAATTTAACATTCAACAGAGCATGTGTAGAGTAGTGGCATCCAGGCTCCTTCTACTCTGCATGTCCACCAACCTCATGGTCCTTCGGTGGTGGCGCAAAGAGGGCCTTTCTACAACATGTTCTGCTGAATGCTGCTTTTGACCGCTGTTGGAACCCCAAAAAGTTTAAGTAGCCTGGCTTGGTGTTTTCTTCTCCATTACACACTGTGGGAAATCCTAAATCAGGATGCCCGCTAGGGATCCTAGGCACGTGATCAAGAATCTCATTAGTCAACTTGCATGTCTTTTTCTAGCTCCTGGGTGGTGTCACATGACAGCCTGAATGTTCCTTTGTTCAAACAACCCCCTCTCCCCATTCCCTATGGATCTTTATGTGAACACAGTGCTGCATAATTTTGTTTAACACTGCAGGCAGGGGAAGGGTGGCACAATGGTGCACATCTGAGCACAGAGTGGACACTCCCTCTGACCATTTGGACGGTGGTTCACTTGGCCATAAGCCAGCCTGTATTTGGGTTACAAATATGAGGGGGATCTGTGACAAATACATCCTCTAGCCAAGGTTTCTCATTGGTAGAC
The DNA here is from genome assembly GCA_027917425.1 of Gastrophryne carolinensis. NCBI lineage: Eukaryota > Metazoa > Chordata > Amphibia > Anura > Microhylidae > Gastrophryne > Gastrophryne carolinensis. Next base: position 257,033,261 of record CM051235.1, read on the forward strand.
CTTCGGCGGTAAAAAAAAAAAAAAAAAAAAAAAATATATATATATATATATATATATATATCTCCATTACTACTATTCTTAGTATACAGTACGTCCTGCTCCAAATATAATACTTATAAGTGGGTTATACTCCGCCAGATGGCGCTGGACTGCAGAGACATCGAAAATAGGCTCCTCCCGGCCCCTCAAATACCCGGGGACCTCCCACAAATCCCCAGAATTTCTCTGCAGTCTGGCTGCGAAGAACAAGAAATGGCTCTCTACTCGCAGGTGAGCGGGGCTATTATCCTGCGGCCCTGTAGGACTATTTCCACCCGTTCCACTAGTAATATGCCTCCCAGCCTTGGCTGCGCTGGTCGGGTGAAGGTAGGCGGCACCGCTGTTAGGTGCTTAGGAGCGCTGCTACACCGCAATCCCCCACCAAAGGGGAGGCGGTTCAGGCTTATGGTGAGCCTCTATGGGATGCCCCTCCCGCACTAGTGCCCCTTGCCCCTGCCTATCGGTGGGGCCCTGTTTAAGTGGCCGCTGTCAACACCTTGCTCCGCGCTTGGCGGCGACATTACCTCAGGCGCTGGTGCGCTGTCATTGGCTGCTTGTCACGTCCTGGCTTCGCGCTCTTCGGGGGGAGCGGGGCCTGTCTATGGTGCGCTCCGCGTCATCGCTGATACCGGCCCGCCCCTCGAGGTATACCGACGCCATCTTTAACCTCCTTGGTTGGCCCATGCGCGACGGACCTCTACCCACCGCGGTCCGTAAGTGCCCTCACGGGCGGTTTTATATTCTTCTTTTTATTACTGTGTGCTTACGGTCTTGGCTTCTTATGTCTTTAAGGCGGGGGCAAACCCTTTTGGCTTCTCCCGGCCCTTTATTAGTTATATAACTAGTAGGCCTTGTTAATACTCCCACTTCCCTAGCGGGTTATTGGGGCATCCGGCGTTGCTATATAGCGTTATTCCCTATCGGCATATAGCGCCGCTATAATCACCATATGGAGGCATCCCAGGATAATGTGACCGGGGTTCCTTCGGGACAAGACCGGCTGTGTGTAGCGTGTGGGCAGCCTCATGCTGACGCTGACAAGGCACGGGTCTGTGTACCCTGTGCTCAGCAGGTGCTTGCATTGCAATCTGGCCTGCCAGTGGCTGCACCTCGTTTTACTTCACCTACTCCCCCAAGCTTAAATCTCACTCCTGCTGAGTTGCATACAAGTGGGGATTCTCAGCCTGATGTGTCTTCTAGACTGGCTACTATTGAGCAGTTGATTTCTAAGTCCTTAGCGCGTAAGGCCCCTGCTAAAAAGCGGCACTTGTCACTATTTTCCCTATGGAAACTGAGGAGTTTTGGAATCTTTGTGGCTATACCTCGTCTGATGAAGGGGAGCTGTTTTCGGATTCAGGCTCATCTGATGAGAGACCAAGGGGTCATGACAATTCTGGCTCTGACCCCTGGGCCCCGGATGACACTGACAGATTGACCCAGATTTTTGAGGTTCTGTCCATCTCTCTCCCTGTTGCGGCCTCCAGGCACAGAGGGGAGCTTTTCCATACAGCAAAGTCACTTTGGAATTTCCCGAGCAGGCACATTTCCATAACCTTGTGCTCAAGAAATGGGAGCGCCCCAGTAAACTTCCCGGGGTTCCAAAAAGTTGGGATAGGAAGTATCCCTTTCCTGCTGAGGTGGTAAAGTGTTGGTCATCCCCCTGTCATGCATTCCCCTGACTCTACTACCCTGTGGGATGCTGAAGTCCGGCGCATTGACCAGCTGGCATCCCACGCCTTTGCATGTGCGGGGACGGCGCTGCGCCCGGTCTGTGCCTCTGCCATTACTGCTGTGGCCACTAGAACCCTTAAAAAATAGAAATATACTTGATAGTGCCCCTGATGATTTGCCTTGTGAGGTGTTCAATGCACTCTCCAGTTGTGATGTTTTTGTAAATTTTGTCCTCTCAGCCATGGATGACACCATCAGAATGTGTGCCAGAACTTCTGCCCTTGTGGTGGCTATACGCCGCTTGGTTTGGCTGCGTCAGTGGGCTGCTGACAACGCTGCCAAGAAGGCCCTCACTGGTTTTCCCTTTAAAGGACTGCGCCTGTTTGGGGACTGCCTGGACCTTTTTGCTAAGGGAGGCAGGTTACCCCAGCGCAGGCGTCAATCTCGGCCCTTTCGGGGTCAGGGTTCCTTCTCCTCCCCTTACCGTGGTGCCAGACAGGGGAGGGGGGTTTCCTTTCCTGGGACCCGGGGAGATTTCTGGGGCAGGGGACGTGGACGTTCTGGCCCCTCCTGGGGTCCCAAAGCAAAATCATCCCCCAAGCCCCCTCAGGCATGATGGGGCGCTCTCACCCATCCGGGTGGGGGGACGGCTGCAGCACTTCGCTCACGTCTGGAGGCTTCATGTCTCAGACCGATGGATTCAGGAGGTAGTGTCCTCCGGTTACAAGATAGTTTGTTGCCTGTCCCCCTCCAAGATTCCTCAGATCCTGGATTCCTCAGGACCCTGTGCCAACTCAGGAGCTAGTGCAAGCATTGCAAGGCCTCCTGGAGCTGGGGGTCATCTGCCAGGTCCCCTTAAGAGAAAAAGGCAAGGGCTTTTATTCCAACCAATTCACAGTACCCAAAAAAGATGGTTCAGTCAGGCCCATCCTGGACTTGAAGATCCTCAACAAATTTGTCAGGGGCAGGCGCTTTCGCATGGAAACTCTGGACTCTGCCATCAGTTCCCTGCGCCAAGGGGATTTCATGACTTCTGTGGACATCAAAGATGCTTACCTTCATATTCCTGTGTTCCCAGGTCATCAAAGGTTCCTCAGGTTCGCTCTGATGGATCAACACTACCAGTTTGTGGCCTTGCCCTTTGGCCTCACTTCAGCCCCCAGGTTGTTCACCAAGGTGCTGGCTGGCGTGATGTCTCTGCTCAGATGTCAGGGCGTCCACGTGCTTCCCTATCTGGACGACATTCTCATCACTTCCCAGTCTCTACATCAGGCAGCGTTGGATACTCAGCTGGTGGTGTCCACTCTGGAGTCATTTGGATGGGTGATCAACCACCCCAAGTCCTCACTGTCCCCTTCCTTGGTGACTCCATTCCTAGGAATGAATCTGGATACAGTTCAGGCAAGGATTTTCCTTCCTCAGCAGAAGGTGGACAGTCTGATTGCACAGGCTCAGTCCCCCCTAGCTTGTCCTCATTCCTCCATCAGGCAGGGGATGCAGCTGGTGGGCCTCATGGTGGCATGCTTCGAAGCGGTCCCTTATGCTCAGTTCCACTTGAGGCCTCTGCAACTTCATCTATTGTCAGTATGGGACAAGGACCCAGCATCCCTGGACGCGGTCTGTGTGCTCTCCCCTCGGGTCAGGAGGTCCTGAGGTGTGGTGGATGGACTCAAGGAACCTGTTGGGGGCAGATCCTTTCTTACCTCTCCCTGGGAGACGGTCACTACGGATGCCAGTCTGTCAGGTTGGGGGGGTTTCTGGAAGTCCCTGCGGTTCAAGGGGAGGTGGGGTCCTCAGGAGACCCACACACCTATCAATGTCTTGGAACTACGGGCGATCAGGTTAGTTCTGGCTCACTTGACTACTCACCTTCGGGGCCTGCCTGTTCAGGTGCGCTCGGGCAACCAGACGGCAGTTGCCTACATCAATCATCAGGGAGGGACACGGAGCAAGGGGGCCCTCCAGGAAGCGTCTCTGATCCTGACTTGGGCGGAGGCCAATGTCCCCTGCATATCAGCTGTGTACATCCCGGGGGTGGAAAATCGCCTGGCGGACTCTCTGAGCAGGGGGACCTCTCGCCAGGGAGAATGGTCCCTATGCAGCAGGGTGTTTCAATCCCTGTGTCACCGTTGGGGCCAACCAGATGTGGATCTGTTTGCATCCCGCCACAATCACAAGCTCCCAGCTTTTGTCTCTCTGTCCCAGGATCCTCTGGCCTTGACCGCGGATGCTCTAGCAATGTCATGGCAGGACTTTCAGTTCCTGTATGTCTTCCCTCCAATTCCCCTGCTTGGCAGAGTTCTGCGCAAGATTGCTCTGGAAGGGGTGCCAGCAATTCTGGTGGCTCCCAGGTGGCCAAGAAGAGTGTGGTTCGCAGACGTGGTGCAGCTGGCAGTAGATCAGTACGCTCTGCCCTTGGTGCCAGATCTGCTCACTCAGGGCTCACTACGCCATCCCAATTTACAAACTCTGGCTTTGACGGCCTGGCTGCTGAAACCTCCATCTTGATGGAGAAGGGGCTGTCTTCCTCGTTTGTGGATACTTTTATAAAGGCTAGGAAGAAGTCTTCCTCTTCCATTTATTACAGGGTTTGGCGTGCCTACATTGACTGGTGTGAGTCTAGGTCTCTTCCCTGTCATGTGTTCCCAGGATCCTGGAGTTCCTGCAGCATGGGTTGGAGATGGGGCTCCAACTCAGTACTATGAAGGGTCATGTTTCTGCCCTGGCTATTTTCTTTCAGAAGTCCTTTGCTCAGCATTCTCTGATCAGGACTTTTTTTCAGGGGGTCACTCATGTGCGCCCTCCATGTAAACCTATGGTGCCTGTTTGGGATTTGAACTTGGTTCTGTCAGCCTTGCAGGGTGATCCCTTTGAATATGTGCAGGATGCTGCCCTGGCCATTCTTACGCTCAAGGTTGCATTTCTGGTGGCTATCACCTCTGTCAGGCGTGTGTCTGAGATGGCGGCGCTTTCCATTCAGCCCCCCTACTATGAGAGACACCAGGACAAGGTGGTGTTTCGTTTCAAACCCGACTTTCTGCCTAAGGTAGTGTCTGCCTTTCAATTGAATCAGGATATTGTTCTTCCTTCTTTGTTCCCTAATCCTAGCAATGCTGAGAGGGTTTTGCACCCTTTGGATGTGGTTAGGTGTCTGAAGAACTATCTGGTGGCTACTGCTCCTTTCAGGAAAACCGATGCTCTTTTTGTGGTCCCTTCTGGTCCTAGGAAGGGTTTGGCTCCTGCCAAGTCTACTATCAGCAAGTGGATTCGTCAGGCTGTGATTCAGGCCTACTCTAAGGGGAAGAATCCTCCCTTCCGCCTTACTGCTCATTCCACTTGTGCTATTGGTGCCTCTGGGGGTTTTCAGCACCAGGCTTCTGTTGAACAAGTTTGCAAGGCTGCTACTTGGTTTTCTGTTCATACCTTTTTTAAGTTTTACAAGGTTGATGTTAGGGCCTCAGCTGATGCTGTTTTTGGCCGAAAGGTTCTGCAGGCGGCAGTGTTTTAAACTGTCTGCTGCTGTCTTTTATTGGGGATCCCACCCTACTTTATGGACACTGCTATTGGATCTTCCACTTGTAAGTATTATATTTGGAGCAGGACGTACTGTATACTAAGAATAATACAATTCTGTGATTACTCACCTGTAGAATTGGTATTATGAGTATACAGTACGTCCTGCTCCACCCCACCCTTGGTTTTTGCATTATCTTGGATCCCCTGTATGGTGATTGTTATCATTGTTATAGTTGATAGTTTGGGTTGTTTAATTCTCCCGGCTTCTCGTTAACTGTTTTCAATGCTGGGGATTTGTGGGAGGTCCCCGGGTATTTGAGGGGCCGGGAGGAGCCTATTTTCGATGTCTCTGCAGTCCAGCGCCATCTGGCGGAGTATAACCCACTTGTAAGTATTATATTTGGAGCAGGACGTACTGTATACTCATAATACCAATTCTACAGGTGAGTAATCACAGAATTGTATTATTCATATAGTATTATAAACCTTCTTTTTCCTACTTAATGTGCTCAGCATTTATTAGATGAAGCATATAAGGCATCACTTTTCCTATTCGGACTCCTTTAGAGCTGCTGCCACCGTCCATCTTTTAGCAGAGGAGACCTCTGCCGGTCAGCCCATAAATGATTCTTGTAGACAATGGAGAACTGTATGCTTCTGTTATGAATAGCTGTAAAATACAGGTGACAGCTAGACATTTCTTTGGCAGTTTTTTTCCTCCTTTTTAATCAGAAAATCTGATGCTGACAGTAGAGAAATACATCTCATCGCTGCAGTATGATCTCTGGGGCTGTCACCAGGCTGCATGGATGTTATCTGTCTGGCCTGGACAATATTTAAAGCATTGGGATATTTCAGTAAAGATGTAGGCGTAAGCACTAATATAATGAATAGCATTAGGATAATGTATTTCTGCAGCTATGGAACTTGCCGAAGGGGGGAGAAGAGAATTACCCTTTAAACATGGCAGTAACCTGCTGCTTGCAGAGCTGTATATTAGATTAGTACTGTGCTTACATTTTTCTATTTTGATTGAAAGCGTTAGAGGGCATGATGCACTAAAAAAAAAAGTTTCATATGTGTTCTATAAGAAGAAGTTGCCTTTAATGATTGATGTTTAATTTGAAGGACTTTCTAGTGCTGTACCAAATACCAGATAGGATTACCTCTGTTTTGAATGACTGGTATTCCCCTGGTGCTGCTTTTGGTTATGTAGAGCCTCTCTAGCCCATAGAGAAAAGACAGTTTTAAAGGGATTGACCAGGCTAAGTGTGAAAACAAGTAGTTTGCTTAGCTGCCATGCAGAGCATTCATCCAACTGTACTGATGAATAAAGTTGTTATAGCTGAGATTAAGCTGTCTATCTACACCCTTTTTTCACTACCATAGATGGCCCTATTTCTACGTGTTTTTCATCTGGGTGGGACACACAATGTCCTGTGGGGATGTATCCATGTAAAGACAAGAGATAAGCTACAAGGAGCTTCTGAGCTCCGGGAAAGTTTCACTCAAAGCGGAACAAAACCCAGCCACTGGCCTTCCCCCGGTTCATCTCGAATCAGAATTCCCCACTGTGTGAAACTCACTTGGGTGCCTGTACACACTCACCTTTCCCTGCTGCAATGGCACATGTGCGGGCTCTCATCCAAAGAGAGCCGTCCACTTTGACTACGTCATTCAGCAAACTGCTTTCATTGTTATGATTAGGAAGCGCATGCTGCTTCGTCCCTGTTGGCGTGCTCTCGCTCAAGTCCCAGCCATTCAGATTCCGCCAGGGTTACAACAGCACACGCTCCCCATTCTAGTCAATGAGAGCCGAATGACATGGTCAGGGCAGGCAGCTCTCATTGGTCAAAAGCCTGCATATGCGCCATTGGAACCAGGAAGAGGTAAGTGTATGACGCTGTTCTGGAGAGTTTCACACAGCTAGGATGCCCTGGGGGCTGTAAAAAAAAATACCGGGTATGTCAAATTTGCAGGTTTTGTTCTGCAAGTGCAAGTTTAATGTTTTTAAAATGGTGAGTGAACAAAAGACGAATACAGACAGGGAACTCCCTATGCTTTCACAGACCTTTTTTGGGGTAATCAAGCTTTTGTCACACAGAAATTGGAAATTTCATAAAATCGTACCAACAGTTCTATTCTAAGAGATCAGACTAGTAAAAATGTCTTGGAGGTAAGAAAATTATACTGTAGTTTAGCGGTCAGCCTATACGATTTATTTAAAGCGGAATAAAAGCAAGGATATTTATTATCCCTGGTTTTGATCCATACTCCTATTTTAGATGACCCACATGGTTTACATTGCTGTGGGAGCCAGGGCGCGTATTGCTGTGACTGGGGGCAGACTAAGACCAGTGCCCAGCCCTGAAGTTTCTTAGACTCCAGGGTCTGCCACAAAGGTTTCTTTGTTAACTGAAACTGTAGAAATAATGTAGTGCCCTACATCCAGAACTCTGTTTACTCATTGCCCACTGCCCTTCCATTAGCACATACGGAGAGTAAAACTCAGATCAGGTTTTCATCTTAGCCTTTATTTCATGGCCAGGTTTTGGGTATACAGTGCTTTGCGTTTTATATAAGTGGAAAGAAAGTATTTCACCACTCAGCCGAAATGCTATTTCAGTTGGTACAGAGAATTCCCCCGATATGAACGGTTTTGTTTATTTAAAAACAAATAAAAATACTGTCCCTTCAAGCCTACATTGCATAAGCCGCCAACATGTTAATGAGGAGGTCCACTACGCCCACTGGAGAGCATCGTTCTTGAGGGTAAATAAGGTCTGAGAGCAAATTTTCATATTACCATTTCATGTTACTCTATGTATACTGTTGACTAGTACAGTGGATAAAAGGACTTGGGTTTCCAAAAACAGTACAGTGTCCACATAAGACCGTAATCCTTTTTAGCAACAAACAAATAAGTAATCGGATACCATCATCTACTGCAAAGCTCCATTGCACTATATGGTATAAAGGAAAACAAAAATCTTTCAAGACTATTGTACCTTACATGTTTGGGCTTATTTAGTCTGTATGTTATTTGGTCCCAGAAATCTAATAATTAGAGATGAGCGAACTTTTGAAAAATTCGACTGATTCGCAGAATTTTCCGACAAAAATCGTTTCGACCCGAATTTATTCGCGAGGAATCGCTATTAAAAATGGCTATTTCTGAGCCTCAATAGGGTTGTAAACTATTCTGCCTTGCTGTAACACGCATAGGATGCATGCTGGGTTAGTGAAATAATACTGTAAATAATTAGGACATGCAGATCAGAGGCATCGCTAATAGAATCGCAGAGCAGCACAAATGCAGAGAGTTGAAGTGCCATCACTATGAGGGGCCCCTATAGTGCCTGAAAAATACACCCTGGAGCTGGCAGCAGCAGGAGCCCAAAAATTAGCTGAATCACACCCTGGAGTTGCAAGCAGCAGGAGCCCAAACATCGCTTTAAAGAGACACTGGGGTTGGCTGCAGGAGCCCAAAAATTGGATGAATCACACCCTGGAGTTGCAAGCAGCAGGAGCAGGAGCCCAAAACATTGCTTTAAAGAGACACTGGAGTTGGCTGCAGGAGCCCAAAAATTGGATGAATCACACCCTGGAGTTGCAAGCAGCAGGAGCCCAAACATTGCTTTAAAGAGACACTGGAGTTGGCTGCAGAAGCCCAAGCATTGGATGAATCACACCCTGGAGTTGCAAGCAGCAGCACAAACATTGCTTGAAAGACACCCTGGAGTTGGCAGCAGCAGCAGGAACCCAGAAGTTGGCTGGAAGGCACCCTGAAGTTGGCAGAAGCAGGAGCACAAACATGAGCTGGAAGGCACACCCTGGAGTTGGCAGCAGCATACGCAGGAGCCCAAACATTGCTTGAAAGACACCCTGGAGTTGGCAGCAGCAGGAGGCCAAAAATTGGCTGAAAGGCACACCCTGAAGTTGGCATCAGCAGGAGGCCAAAAATTGGTCTAAAGACATAAATATGTTTTGCACCATTTGGAAAGTGTAAAATGTGGCACCATGCTGAATCTAGTCGCATGCATCAGCCATTGGTGGGTGGAAATCCTGGCTGATCCATCCCTGATTCATTTTGACAAAGGTGAGTCTCTCCACATTTTTAGTTGACAGACGAGTTCTCCTCGCCGTAACTATGGCCCCCGTCGCACTAAACACCCGCTCAGATGGCACGCTACTTGCCAGGCAGGACAGCTTTTCCAGGGCAAACTCTGCTAGTTGCGGCCACAAGCCAAGTTTGGCTGCCCAGAAGTCCAGCGGATCCTCAAGGTGTGTTGGCATGGTCATGTCAAGGTATGACATGACCTGCTGGTTGAGGTCCTGCTCCAGGTCTTCCTGCTGCTCATGAGTAGCCTCACTATGCTGGTGTAGAAAGCTACTCATTAGCGACTGAAGACTGAGGCTGCTGCTGATGGAGCTACTGCTGCTGCTCCTGCCAACCCCCCTAGCAGGCATGGCAGTGGAAGGTGAGCGCAGAGGTCCCCCCGAGTCAGACCTGCGAGAGTAAGGACCATGGCGCAGAAAGGCATCGGCCAACTGACTACGCAGAATGTCTTTGTAGTAGTTCAGTTTGTCCTCCCTCTCGGCGGGTTTAAAAAATGCCCCCATTTTGTGCCGGAAGCGAGGGTCCAATAAGCGAGGGTCCAATAAGGTGGACAGCCAGAAGTCATCCCGCCGACAAATGGAAACAATTCTGGGGTCACTACGCAAGCACGTGAGCATGCTTCCTGCCATTTGCGCAAGTGACTCGGAGGGACTACCTGTCTCCATCTCCACTGCATACTGCCATGGTGTGTCCGGGTCCTCTGTCTCGCCTTCCTCAAAACCCTCTAGATCCTCTGGCTGCTCCTGCTCCTCCTCTCCTGTCAGCTGACTAGATAAACCAGCCATTTCGCCAAGCCTAAACTGTGCTTCACTGTGCCCCTCCTCCTCCAGTTCAGCTCCAACGGGGTTCATGTGGCCGTAAGATGTAGACGCCATGTCTCCAGTGCCCTGACCAGCCATGGTTCCAACATGTGCTGTAGTACATGAAGCAGTGGAATCACGTCGTTCATCCCGTAATCCTGCCGACTGACAAATAAAGTGGCTTCCTCAAAGGGCCTGAGCAAACGGCAGGTGTCACGTATGAGCTGCCACTGGTTGACATTGAAGTTACACAGGGGAGTCCCCCTATCCGCTTGGATCATCAGGAAATCCGTGATGGCTTTTCTCTGTTCATATAATCGGTCCAACATGTTAAGGGTGGAATTCCAACAGGTGGAAACATCGCAAATCAGACTATGTTGGGGGCTACCATTCTGACGCTGTAGCTCAAGAAGGGTGTGTTTGGCGGTGTATGAGTGGCTGAAGTGCATGCAAAGTTTCCTTGAAGTTGTTAGGATGTCTTGCAGATGGGGGGAACACTTCAGAAACCGCTTGACAACCAGATTGAAGACGTGAGCCATGCAAGGGGCATGGGTCAGGCTTCCTTGGTGCAGCACAGACAAAATGTTCTTCCCATTGTCGGTAACCATGATTCCCATTTTAAGTCGTCTTGGAGTAAGCCATGTTTGGATTTCCTGATGAATACATTTAAGCAGTTCCTCCCCTGTGTGACTCCGTTCACCAAGACAAACCATGTGAAGCACAGCGTGACACCTCCGTGCCCTGCACACATGGTAGACTGGAGGGGCACTGAGACTTGAGCCTACAGTGGAGGGTGAGGAGATGGCGGAAGATGAGGAGGCCGAGTCGCACGGTGTCACAGGCCCAACGGGCAGGAAGCGCGGAGGCCGAAGCGGCGTGACCTGTCCAAGTTGCTGCTGCTGCAAAGGGACCACATTCACCCAGTGGGCCGTAAACGGCATGTACTGTCCCTGACCGTAGTTACAGCTCCAGACGTCTGCGCTGCCATGCACTTTGCTACACACCGACAGGCTCAAGGACTGGCCCACCTTCTGTTCAACAAAAGTGTGCAGCGCTGGTACTGCCTTCTTGGCAAAGAAATGACGGCTTGGGACTCTCCACCTCGGCTCGGCACAAGCCATCAGTTCTCTAAAAGGTGCAGAGTCCACCACCTGAAAAGGGAGCGACTGCAGCACCAGCAACTTGAACAGGAGCACATTCAGCTTCTGCGCCGTAGGATGAGTGGGCGCATACTGCTGTCTCTTGGACATGGCTTTGCTGATGGATTGCTGGCGGGATGCATGACTTGGAGGAGGAATCTCCCTACCTATCTGTAACTCTCCCTACCTATCGCTAACTGTCTGTCCCTGTCTGCAGCAACCACCGCTGTCTCACGAATGCAAGTCTGAAATGCGCACAAGCAAGATGGCCGCCGCTTTATATAGCACGGTGACGTCACCGGGCTTCCTGGCTGCTGATAGGCTGCATGTGACTGTCCCATCATACCTTGCCCCAGGGTACTTGTCTGGACATGTGCGTCCACCATCTTAGAATGCCTGTCATTGAAATGAATGGAGTTTAAAGGAAAACTTCGATCGATCGAATCGCAGGGAAATTTGGATTCGTTGAGAATTGAATTTTCCATGAAATTCGGAACGAATCTGGGTTCGTCCGGATCGATTCGCTCATCCCTACTAATAATGATACATTGATTTTATGCATTGCTATCCATGTGTGGTATTGTGCAGTGAAAACGCCGATTGGTTTTGGCTTACACTTGTTCTGGGAATATTCAGATTTTAGTAAAACCGAGGTGATCAAGCATAGTTAGCAAGTTCTTGCCCACAGGGGTTGCAGGGGTTAACATGTACCTGTTTAGCGTTATTGGTTCAATGCTCTGCAAGCTTTACATGTTTACTGACCGCATCGTTACTCTGCCTGGTAGCTGCTTTTAGTGGCACACACCAAATATCGACGGCCTATTTTTTGTATACGCCTGCGTGCACTTTTAAAGCCGAAAGGCAGAAGTGTAGATAGTCTTAAAGTGGCCAACACCCAGGATTTTGACTATCCTGGATCTTTGTCCACTTCCCCGGGGCACCCCGATCGCCCCGCTATGTGAAACCCCCCAGATCACGAGTAAAAACTCACCTCACCCCCGCTCCTACAGCGCATGCGCGGCCGCTCGTCCAGTCAGCGCGCTCGGAGCCACTGTGGTATGCGTGTCAATGAGACGTCTTACCACAGCGGCTCCGAGCACGCTGGTGGGCGCATCACGTGCTTCCCTCCAACAGGGAGCACGCCGGCCATTAACAAATCACCGGCGCAGGCACGCTCCCTGCTAAAGAGAAGCGCAAGATGCGGCCACGGCCTGCGCCGTTGGATCGGGATCCAGGTAAGGTTTCTGGGCGTCCTGTGGGGGTTTCACACGGCGGGGCATCCCGATTTTGGATGCCCCGCGGGAGGGATCAAATCTTATAGATTCCCGGGCCGATCCGCCTGGGTGTTGGCCTACTTTAATGGCAGACCTTGGGAGTGTGGGAGTAGCAGCAGTTGAGCAACTGAGCCTTGGCTGCTGACTGAGGTTTTGATTTTGGGTGTGATGGTAAGTATGCTGGCGTCTGCATTAGCCTAATGCACTAGGTGCTTATAAGGAAAATGTCTATAAAGTCCTTATGTGCTGGTATCTCTCCCCAGGAGATAGGCACAATGAACCATATTTGTTAAAAATGACGCAAATCCAGTCTAAAACCTACACTTCAGAATCGTCCCTCTTTCTTAGTGAATGGCTATGCTTCTTTGGAATGGAGACTTTCTTTACGTTTTCTGCAACTAAAAGTGACATTTTAAGCTCTTTCCTCTGAAAGTGGACCATAAGTTTAAACCTTTGGTCCACAGCCTAAGGTCTCTCAGGGGCATCCAGATTTGGGATGCCCCCCCATCTGCAGAAAGCCTGAGACTAGTATACGGTACTTCACAAATCACAATTTATTCTTCCCTCTTTGCCTGCCTGAAAATTACACGCAGAGCCCAGAAGAACAAATTGGGATGCACCTAAGAGATCTTGAGCTGTGGACCAAAAGTCTTTTTAGACTGAGAAGTATGTTTCAAAGCGTCTACCGCTGTATCCCTAGATGCTGAAGGGACTAATAACTTCCTTGGGACAGCCTTCTTTTCTTACGTTTATTAAAGTGGACCAACACCCAAGACTTTGACTATCCTGGGTTCTGGTCCACTTCGGTGGGGCACCCCGATCGGGGGTTCCCGCTGTGTGAAACCCCCCAGAAAGCCCCAAAAACTCACCGCTCCCACGTAACCGCTGCAGCCAATCCCCGCCGGCGGACAAGCGGGAGGCAGCGACAGACAAGAGAGCGCGCCCACCGCCGCCTCCCGCGCGTCACTCTTACTGGGCGCGCGCCGGCCATTCACAAACGGCCGGCGCGGGTGCGCGTCCTGCTAGAGGGACGCACGGTAGGCGGCGGCCGCCACCGCTGGATCGAGGAGCAGGTAGGGATTTAGGGGTTTCTGGGGGATTTCACACAGCGGGAGCAGTCAGGGAGCTGATCGGTCTTATAGATTCCCGGGCCGATCATGGGAGGGTGTTGGTCCACTTTAAAACCTTTCGCTTTATATTTCACCTTATTGTTGGCCTACATATGAGCTCCTTTTACTTTAGTACTGCACGTTAACCTCCTTAAAATTATACATCCCATTGGGTAATTATTTTCACTACTACAGATTGGCAGTATTACTACTAAGGGCTATTATTTATTTTGCAAGGGCATGACACTGGAGTTTTCTATGATAATCTAATGATGTAGAAAAGCCCCAGGCATTTAGTTTAACCTCTATGTGGATGGGCAGGATGTAGAGACCCAGTAGACAAGAAATGCAGACATTTAGACGTCTTTGTTATGGATTTATGAATGTGCCGGTAAGAGCCACAACATTACAAACCTCTCCTGTATAAATTTTTCCTGTAATGTTGAAACAACGCTCTAATCTGTTTCAAACTTCCAAGGTACCGGTATGAAATTTTAGTTGCTTAAACAGCATGGATTCCATTTGATAGAGATATCCTTGCTATTCTCTGGTCTCTACCTTCAGTTCTCGATAGCCCCCATACTGTAAGCAAAAATGTTTCTTACAAATGTAAATGCATTTCTATTACTGTAGCTTAAATGAGGCATTCAGTGGTCAAATTGTATAGAGTAGGGCTAGGTTTGTCAAGAGGAGGAAGCCATCTTACTGTACTTAAAGACCGAAAGCCCCTTACGCGAGTATATACTGTACCTTTTACTACTTTCTTGAAACAGACCAAGCATAACAGGATATACCTACGGTTATAATAGGTGGAGCCATGAAAATCCTCTTTTCATATCCATGCTACCTCCGAGAGTGGCTAGGCCCAAACACTGCATGTTCCATGGCATTCGAGTACTTGGGTAAGCATCCAAAAAAGAGCTAATTGGGATGGATCCACCTAATCAAGGAAACCTGGTTGGCCAGTGCTCCAGCGCATCGCTATTCAGAGCAGGAGCACACCTTAGACTAGAGGAAGTAAGGGATGCAGTCAGCAGGCTTGTCGCGTAACTCTGCGGATTTGAGGTCAGCCAATCGGCCCCAACACCCCTGTATGAAAAGTGTAGGATATGAGGATTGTCAGCTGGAAATGGGTTTCCAAGCTTTTACATTAAAAGCTAAAGAGCAAAAAAAAAAAAAGGATCCATTTATATGCCACATACAAAGTGGTAACAGGCAGTGCCTATTATTCTTAGTAGGCAGAACCATGACCAATGTTTTTCATCTCAATGATACACCAAGCTCTGCTGAGTGTGAAATTAAAGTCCAAAAATCCAGCACTGCTTCTCCAAGCAAATAAAACATAACTTTTAATGTGCAGTCTTGCAAATACGTGTTTCAGGTAGTAAAGCTCTGTAATTATACCTGAGCGTGCCATGTTTAGGTATAGTTTATAATATTCACACGTCCGTTGTCTCCCATTTTTGGACATGTGTTTCAGGCTTATAGCCCTCAATGGCACAAGGCAGGATTGTTGATGTCTGTACGGCAGGCTTAAGAGCAGGGTAACGGAAGAGCAAGCAGCCTTTGGACTACTCCTTGCTCCTAGAGCCAGAATAAAAAATATGCTGTCCTCCCCTTTTCAAAAACACTACTGTATCTGTGCAATTTACATACCCTATAATCGGTGTTGTGAAAAGCGTTAACTGCCTTGAAGAACTCTATTCTCAAAGCATATTTACTGCAAAAATAAAATCCCCCATCTTGTCAATTGACCCTGACTAATGGTGCTGTGTGCAATGCAGGCCTATAAACTCGAATAGCCCAGAGATTACATAAAGGCCTGTTGTTTTATGCCTCCATTACCCAAAATGACATGTGAGCTTGGAGCTTTTAGTATTGTGGAATGAACTTTTAATATAAAATCAACTTTAATCCTGTGCTCACCAAAATGTTACCTTAGCTAAAATGTTGTTGTATTTTTCGTTTTTTTGAACCCATTTATGTTCAAGCCTAAATATATATATATATATATATATATATATATATATATATATATATCATATATATTATATCATATATATTATATTAAACTCATTGTCATTGTCCCTCTTGGCTTATAGCATTTAAGCAAGGTAAGTTTTATATGAATCACATAAACATAACAAAACTCCCTTAACTGGCAGCCTGCAGACTCGATCCCAAATTAAGTTGTGGGTGCTGCAGAAGTCCTGCTTTCAGCATGGTTTGCTCAGATGTGCACTTCTAAGTGGTAGGCTCCGTCATTGACTGGCCACAGAGTGTTCACCATATGAGCATCCACCATTGTTATGCACTCCGTGGTAGAGGCTCGTGTGTGCAGCTTCCAGGTCTGTAAGGGATTGAAATAGCGGGCCCGCAGGTAAATTAGGGTTTTACCATGCCTTTACAATCCCCTTCAGAATATGAAATAAAATGGATTTGGGACACAAATCCAAAAGTAGTTAACATAAATTTATATTAGGCATAAACAAATCATGTTGTAGGATGCCGTGATCGGCAAAGATTTCTTTATGGGATTACAGTAAAACCATGAAATGAATCTCTACCTGAGTAACACAGTTATTGATTAATTCCTGGTAAGGCTCTGCTCTAATTAAAGTCACTATATTTTTTTCTCTTTTATTAAAGCTGAAGATAAAGTCATCAATTATTTAGGCTGCATCTCATTTTATTCACTGTTGCTTATGCTTCTGGCTGCTACTGGATTAAATTGCCAGCAGTACTTTTTGCTTTTACTTGTGCCTTGCTGTAAATATATTAAAGCCCAACTCCTGACAAACTTTTTTTTTTTTTAAATGAGAACTTGATGACTCTTGCATTAGCAATGTACTACCTCTACTGTAGCTTATGTTGTACTTTGTATTCCTATGGATCCTTGATGCAGCAATACTGCCTCTAGTGTCGTCAGGTGGCTGAGCCTTCATTTTTCCTTCTCCAGTTTCTTTTCTTTTCTTGTCAAAACTTCCTGGTCAAGTGGGACATATTTTCACCCATCACTGTGTGCATCTTGACCTACCTGGTTGATATCCCAGCTATTGTCATCTGAATATGAACACATATTTTACTTTTGGTTCCCTAAATGATGAGTAGAAAATAAAAAAATAAAAAACAGCAAATCATTGAAACAAAGGTGTTTCTCTCACTCTAAGTTTTACAACAGGAGATGATAATCGAGCCACAAACCTCTTCTGACACAGCAGGCTGGCAGAAATGAGCGGGTGTAAGACATTCATTTTACCTCTAGCTTAGACAGTTCAATCAAAGATAAATGACCTGGCGGTTGTTCCTTGCCAGTGGGGCATCCCAAATGTGAACCTTTGGAACGGCAAAAATTACTTCTTTGCTGGGAACCCCCACTGCGAATGCATAGCTCTCCTCCAATTAGCAGCAATGCGATCTCCTCCATGGCTGCATATGTGTGTTTTTCTGGCTTTAGTTAATTCCATGCCTACAGCTACACCAGTCTGGCCTTTTAATGGCTTTCAGGCTGATGGACATTTAAAAATGTGTTAATGCCAGAGAACAGACAATACCAGAAGATGGGAATGAAGGGGATGAGGAAACAGAGGATTTTGCTTTACTTTATGGAGTGACCTTTGTAGTTCCCAGCTGAAGGAAACGTCTGCAACAAGAAGCATGTTCTGTGTCCCAGCAGAAGGTAGAGGGACATTATTCATTATTAAACAAACTCTAGATCCTAATTCTCTGCATTGCCAGTCTTTTCCTTTTAGTCATTTGACTATTTGTAGTATTTGGATATTACTGCAGACATAGCGGCAGAAGTTTACCTAATTTAAGCAGAAAATAGTATACAGTGCTTAATTCTTTTTTTCTAGCCAAGCTGTAAAAGGGCAACATTTTTTGAGGGTTGTTTTGATGGGCCTGCATGTATGTTCACTATGCACCGATGAATCATTCCTTTTAAATACGGGCAGTTTGGACTTTAGGGAAAAAGGTGGAAGCAGATTTATAAAGAATTAAAAACAAGTAAATAGAAACTTGCTCTCACCAGATGCCCTGGTCTGCATCCCCGTGTTGGGCAGTCTGAGACATGGCTGCCTCTTTTGTGCTCCCTTGGCTTCATGAGAATGGGCTGGCCGGTTGGGAATGTGCAGCAGGGCATCCACATCAGGATGTATCCTTTCTGCAATGCTGAGAGAATGCCAGCCTGTTTTTGACTGGAGTTCCTTGCCAACAATTGTTCAAAACCGGAATCTGATTGGTGGTTCTTGCTCCAGTTTGGAAACATTGTCTGATAACTGATATATGTTTGAGTATGGGTTAACTTTTTTTTACAAGTTTTGTGTGGTAATTTGTGCGCATACCTTTGATTCATAGTACCGTCTCCTAAGGCTAATACTTTACTGTCCGCTTTCTGTTTTTTACAGATGTAAATAAATAAAATAAAAAAAGAAGCTGGATTTTGTTGCCATAGCTGATTTAGCCAATTAAAAAAAGCTTTTACTAGCTGTTATGCCTATTACCTAGATTCACCTTCATATTAGACCTTGTGTCTTGTATTCCTTTGTTACTAATCACAGCAATAAATGCATCAAACTCTTGCTTCCTTCCACCAAGCCTTTTGAAAGGCAAAGATAAAAGATATAAATGTGATGATAACTTTCATGTAAACTTATCGTAGTTCCTGATTTTAAAAGGGCCTTTGTCCTAGTAATGTGTTCAGAGCATCACATGTAAACACAAAGGGACTATATTAATCAACGTTTGATCACTTTCGCATCTCTGCCTTGACACACTGGAGACACATTTTAGCCTTTGATTTAGCTATTTTGAATTGCCTTTTTGTAGAGTATGTTGTTTATGTCTAAAATCAGCAGCTAGTTTACATCTGGTTTTGTTTACTTGAGTTACCCTTAATGGAAAGTGGAAGGAGCAATAATATTCTTGGTGTGCCACACACCCCGCTTCACCTTTAATATTCTTCACGATTGGGTTAACTCACCGCCAGGTGACGCTGTGCAGAGAGGAAGTTTTGTAACGAGCCCCCTTCCGGCCTATATATACCTGGTACCTCCCATTCATCACCAGTGTTTTTCTCTCTGCTTGACGACAAGACAGAAGATTGAAGTCTCATGCTTACAGGTAGCCGGGGTCTTACCCCGGCACCCCCTTTTGGTCTATTTCTGCCTGGTTTTTGATTGTTTGTACCTTTATGGTGGAATGGAAGCCTCCCAGCCTAGGCTGCTCACTGGGCAATTGGTAGACGGCACTATAGGTGCCTAGGAGCTTATCTCCTCCGCTCGACCCCCTGTTTTGGGGGCAATGCGGCTATCCGGCATGGTGACCCTGTCCCGAGGGTCCCCTTAGCCCCTTACTCTCCCGTTACGGTCCCTTCTCCCTTCACTATGGGGGGGGGGGGTTAGAGGGTTATGTATTGCATGTGTGTTTCACTGTGTGTTTTTTATTGCATTTGTGTTTTTTACTTATGTACACTGGTCAGAGTGCATTTGGCCTGACTAATCCTCCTCATAGAGCTATCCTCGGGCAGGTCTTTTTAAGCAACTGCTGGCCGGCATGGCCAGAATTTGGGTCAGCTTTAATGGGCGGCCGGGGCGGGCTGCGCTGTGGCAGGCTGGCTTATAGCTGCCTGAGCCTGTGTGGGTTACAGCTCCCCTCCCCCCTGGTCTCCTCTTTGTTCGGCCCGCGTTTGTTGGCGGCCCGCGTTTTCAGCCTGGGCTGTGCTGCTAGTTTCCCCCCCCCCCTTCCTTTACTGTGGTTGCTTGTTGTTTTGCGGCCGCCGTCTGGCGGGCCGCACTGTTCGGGCTTGAAGGGGGCGGGCCCCGGTGACGTGGGAACGGGGGCGTGGTAGCGGCGGCAGCGTCATGCGGCCGGCCCCAGCCGCACTTCCTTCCTTCCTGTCTTAAGGAAGACGCGTGGGGGGGGCTCGCTGCCGCATATGGGTCTGTTTACTTTTGCTGCGCCTCCTATTGCTGCTGCTGCGTTTTTTCGTTTTCATGCTGATGCTGCTGCTTTTATGATCATTGCTCAGGTAAGCGGCCTCACCTTGTGTGGGGCCGTCTAGTTTTTTGTTATAATAATAATAATAATATTATAAGATAAAAGGGGGAAAATATTTAAGAGGATGTTTTTTATTATATGGATTAAATAAAGGAGGAATTATAGAGGGCAAAGGTTTTCCTTTGCTTATTTAAAAGCACCTTGGTGCTGTGCATAAGTATTGTTGCATGTTGCACATGTTGTCTGGGGGTCTGACTGTTGGTTTTCTTCCCCTACAGATCCTGGGAATCCCTGAATAAAGCGGCCTCCCGGTTCTATATTACCTGGCTAGTCATATATATATATATATATATATATATATATATATATATATATATATATATATATATATATATTATTATTAAAAAAAATAAATATATATATATATATATTAAAAAAAATAAATATATATATATATAATAAGGGGGCATCCCGGGTGGCTTATGCCTTAAACCCAAAATTTTGCGAATACCATAAATCACCATATGGAGGCTTCCGATATTACCGGAAATGGTTCTTCTGGGCCATCTAGGGTGTGCGCAGGATGTGGGACTCCGCTCCCAGCTGATGTTTTTGTATGCATTCCTTGTGCAAAGCAGAGTATTGCGCGTCAGTCCGTTGCTCCGGCTGCTGACCCGTCGCAACTTCCATCATCTCCTACCTCTCCCTCCCTGTTCCGGACCCCGCGTGACACTGTCAAGAGTGGGGATTCGCAATCCGAGGTGGCGGCACGGTTGGCCAGCCTCGAGAAAATAGTGTCCGTTAAAGCAGGGTCAAAAGCCACTGCGAAACGAAAGCACCTGACTCCGATACCTCCGGCTTCACAGGATGAGGTATGTGAGCCTGTGGAATGGTCCGATTGCTCCCTGGACGAGGAGGGAGAATTCCTGCTGGAGTCAGATGAGCCTGCAGATCAGCTTGAGGCTGATGCTATTGGCGATTTGTCGGCGGGGGTTTCCCTTGACACCCCCTCCATTCTGGCTCAAATGTTTGAAATTTTGAATTTAGATCCGCCTGAGGCTGTCACCCTGCCAAAGGGTCAGTTGTTTAAAGAGCCTCAGCCGCGTTGGGTTTTTCCCAGACAACATCACTTTGAGAGGGTGGTGCTTAAGGAATGGGAACATCCCACACGGTTAACTGGAATCCTTTCCGGTTGGGAAAAGCGTTATCCTTTTCCGCCAGAATTGGTGAAGCTTTGGTCCGTCCCTCCTGACGTCGATACTCCTGTTCTAGGGCTCTCCAGCACGGCTATGGTGCAGTCTGCTGAGACCACTGCCCCTAAGGATGGGGAGGATCGTCGGATTGACCAGTACGCTCGCCATGGTTTTATTTATGCTGGGTCGACGATGCGCCCGGTGTCTGCTTCGGCGCTTCTTCTATTGGCGGTTAGGTCTGTAATTCAGGAGCTGTGTGTGGATCTCGATCCCACTTGTAAAGAGTTTACTGCTCTCAGGCAGTGTGAGTCTTTTGTTTCCTATGTTCTATCCGCTCAGGACGATGCGCTGGCTATGAGTAGCAAGACAGCGGCAATGCTGGTGGCTATTCGTCGATCAGTGTGGCTGCGCCAGTGGTCGGCGGACTCAGCTTCTAAAAAGGTGCTCACAGCTCTCCCCTTTTTGGGCTTGCGACTGTTTGGTGAAAAAATTGATTCAGTCGCAAAAGGTTGTAAAATGCCGCAACGCAAGAGGCCTCGTCGTCCCTTTAGGGGGGCAAGTTCTGGTAGGCCTTCATTTCGGGGATTCAGAGCGGGTAGGGGGGCTTCCTTTCCCGCTACCAGAGGTGCAGGTTGGACTCGGGGGAGGGGCCGTGGCCGTCCCGCTCAGTCCTGGGGCACCAAGCCCAAGCCTGCCGGTAAGCCCGCTCAGCAATGAGGGGCTGCCCTCACCCGTGCGGGTGGGGGGACGATTACGACACTTCTCCCAGGTTTGGGACCAGGAGATTCCGGACAGATAGATCCGGGAGGTAGTGTCGTCCGGTTACAAGCTGGAATTCGACTCTCGCCCTCCTTCACGGTTCTTTCGGTCTCGGGTGCCCATCGATCCTTTGGCCGCACAGGGGCTCCTGGCGTCAGTAAAGAATCTGTTAGAGATGGCGGTCATCCGGCCAGTACCGCGCTTAGAGATGGACCTCGGTTTTTATTCCAATCTTTTCGCAGTCCCCAAGAAGGACGTGTCGGTTCGTCCCGTCCTGGACCTGAAATTACTCAACAAGTTCATCCGTTTTCTGAAGTTTCGCATGGAAACCTTGCGTACGGCCGTCGGTTCCCTTCGGCAGGGGGACTTCATGACGTCCATAGACATCAAGGATGCTTATCTTCATGTTCCCATCTGCCACGCTCATCAACGTTTTCTTCGATTCGTGATGGAAAATCAGCATTATCAATTCGTGGCACTTCCGTTTGGCCTTACCTCAGCTCCAAGAGTGTTCACCAAGGTGCTGGCAGGGGTCATGGCCATTTTCAGATCTCGGGGCATTCGTGTCGTACCTTATTTGGACGACCTTCTCATCATGGCTCCGTCGCTCAATCAATCGGAGACAGACACCAGGATGGTGGTCTCCACGCTGGAAAGCTTTGGTTGGGTGATCAACTTCCCCAAGTCCTCCCTCGCTCCGGCCAGGGTGGTGTCCTTTCTGGGGATGCAGTTGGACTCTCTTCAACACAGAGTGTTTCTCCCCCAGTCCAAAATTCATCTGATTCACGAGTTGGCTCGGGTCCTACTTTCCAATCCTCGGCCGTCCATCCGTCTGGGGATGAGGCTGATAGGGTTGATGGTCGCCTCTTTCGAGGCAGTTCCTTTTGCTCAATTTCACACGAGGACGCTTCAGCTTTATCTGTTGGCGTCCTGGGACCGGCAGCCTCGGTCGCTGGATCAGCCCTTCCAGTTGTCCTCCCGGGTCCGGCAGTCCCTCCAGTGGTGGTTGGTCTCGGCCAATCTCGTGAGGGGCAGGTCCTTCCTGACCCCTCTTTGGGAAATTGTCACCACGGACGCCAGTCTTTCGGGATGGGGCGGATTCTGGAAGGAGCTTCAGTTCCAGGGGCAATGGGGACCTCAAGAGGCCCACTTACCCATCAATGTGCTGGAACTGAGAGCCGTCCGTCGGGTGCTTGCTCTCCTGACTCATCACGTTCTGGGCCTTCCGGTCCAGGTGCGTTCAGACAATCGAACAGCGGTTGCTTACATCAATCATCAGGGAGGGACTCGCAGTCTGAGTGCTCTCAGAGAGGTGTCCCTGATCCTGACCTGGGCAGAGGCCCATGTTCCTTGTCTCTCGGTGGTATACATTCCAGGAGTGGAGAACCAGGAAGCGGACCGGTTGAGCAGGGGCTCTCCCCGTCTGGGAGAATGTTGCTCTCCATCCTCAGGTTTTTCGCTCACTGTGTCTCCGATGGGGGACACCGGAGGTGGACCTGCTTGCCTCTCCTCACAATCACAGGCTCCCGAACTTTGTGTCGCTCTCCCGGGATCCTCTGGCTCTGGCAGTGGACGCCATGTCCCTGAGCTGGGGGGATCTGGGATTTCTATACCTGTTTCCTCCGATACCCATGCTGGGCAGGGTGGTTCGGAAGTTGGCTCTGGAAAGGGTGTCAGCCGTTCTCGTGGCCCCAAGGTGGCCAAGGCGAGTGTGGTTCGCAGACATCGTTCGGCTGGCAGTGGACCAGTTCGTTCTGCCTCTTCGGCCCGATCTGCTCACTCAGGGTCGGTTGTGTTACCCCAATTTACCAGCGCTGGGTTTGACGGCCTGGCTGCTGAAACCTCCATCTTGAAGGAGGAGGGTCTTTCTGACTCAGTCGTCAAGACTCTGGTCAGTGCCCGGAAGAGGTCTTCTTCTATCATCTACTATAGGACTTGGAAAGCCTATATCGCTTGGTGTGAGATGAGATCTTTTCCTTGTAGGGTCTTTTCGGTCTCCAGGATTCTGGAGTTTTTACAATCAGGGCTGGACTCTGGTCTTCAGCTAAGTACGTTGAAAGGGCACGTTTCTGCCTTATCTATCTTTTTTCAGAAGCGTTTTGCACTTCAGACTTTAGTTAAAACTTTTTTCCAGGGGGTTACGCATGTGCGGCCTCCCAGGAAACCATTACTCCCGGTGTGGGATTTGAATTTGGTTCTTTCTGCTCTTCAGGCTCCTCCTTTTGAGCCTTTGCAAGATATTACTTTGTCTACCCTGACTCAGAAGATTGTCTTCTTGGTAGCGATCACTTCGGTCCGGCGTGTCTCGGAGTTGGCGGCCTTGTCTATCCAGGCGCCTTACTTTGAGAGGCATCAGGATAAAGTGGTCTTTCGGTTCAAGCCGGACTTTCTTCCTAAGGTTGTTTCTGCTTTTCATTTGAATCAGGATATTGTTCTTCCCTCCTTGTGCCCTAATCCTAAGAATGACAAAGAGAGGGTTTTGCATTGTTTGGATGTAGTACGCTGTGTTAAGTACTACTTGATTATCACGTCTCCTTTTCGTAAGACGGATGCCTTTTTTGTTGTGCCCTGTGGGCCTAAGAAGGGTTTGGCACCAGCCAAATCTGCCATTAGCAAGTGGATACGTCAGGCCGTTACTGCGGCCTATTCTGCTAAGGGGAAAGTTCCCCCTTTTCGTATCACTGCTCATTCTACTCGCGCCATTGGGGCATCTTGGGCTTTTCAGCACCAAGCTTCTGTTGAACAAGTTTGTAAGGCCGCCACTTGGTCTTCTGTTCACACTTTTTCTAAGTTTTACAAAGTTGATGTGCGAGCCTCAGCGGATGCTGTTTTTGGCCGCAAAGTTCTGCAGACTGCAGTCATTTAAGTTATGCTTCACCTGGGCTTGAGATGCCCATCCCTTGTGGACACTGCTTTTGCATGTCCCAATCGTGAAGAATATTAAAGGTGAAGCGGGGTGTGTGGCACACCAAGAATAATACCATTTTGTGAGTACTCGCCTGAAAAATGGATATTGTTGGTGTGCCACACACCCCGCTTCACTCCCACCCTTTTCGGTATTCCGAATCCTTTATATGGTGAAGCTTTTATTTATATTGATTTATTTTGAGGTTACCGTTAATTTACTGGTACCTTGTCTTTCTGCTTTTTAATACACTGGTGATGAATGGGAGGTACCAGGTATATATAGGCCGGAAGGGGGCTCGTTACAAGACTTCCTCTCTGCACAGCGTCACCTGGCGGTGAGTTAACCCAATCGTGAAGAATATTAAAGGTGAAGCGGGGTGTGTGGCACACCAACAATATCCATTTTTCAGGTGAGTACTCACAAAATGGTATTTTTGTAGCATTTACAGTCTCTTTTAGGCACATTTCTTTATTTTTGCAAAGCCTTTATTGACCTCTAGGGGGTGTCCCTATGTCTTTAAACCAATTGTATGCAATTTAACACTCATAATACACAATTACATCAGCTTGTTGCAACCAGTACTTCACTTATACTTCAATTATATACATTTTCTATAATACCTTACATATATAGCAAGGTTAGCGTTCTCTTTAAAGGTAAACTTACGGTAAATGCTAAATTTAAAGGGAATGCCATCCTTGCTATATATGTAATGTATTATAGAAAATAAGCAGAATCTACTGAGGAAGCGGCCCACTGTGAAATGCACATACATTTGATGCTTATTTCAATTGAATGTAAGGCAATTGTCCAAAGCTTGCTTTGGATAAAGAGAAAATCCACACAAACTATAATTGAAGTACTGGTGGGTTTGTCCAAAACTCAGAAACAAGCTGATGTAATTGTGTATTATGAGTGTTAAATTGTATACAAATGGTTAAAAGACAGGGGATAACATAGGGACACACCCTAGAGGTGAGGTCCCCCCCCCCAAATTAATTAATAAAAAGGGAGTCTGAACCCCATACCAGCACTAACCTGAAAAGGGTACTGGTAAAGTAGTAGGGAGCCTGCATCTTAGTGCAATTAAAGCCTTTTCTTTTTTTCAAATTTTTTTCGGAAAACTCATCCGTACAGTACCTGCAAAAATTTATATTGCACTTTTTTGTGTATTTAAAGTTAAAATTCTCACCAGTATGCAGGTTGCAGTTCACACCCAAATGTGCAACCAGAGTTAAACTTGCTTCACCAAATTAGCATGGCCTCCACTGATTACCTTTTTAGGTGCAGTTCTAGCTTGACAACCCAGTACATTCAAACATTTCAAGGCTCTACTTCTATTTAGAATTGACAAACCTTTGCTTTCTTAGAAACAAATGTTGGACCATCACATACTTTGCTTTGTTGGTATCACCTGCTTCAGATGCTGTAATTTGTCCATGCACATGTTTGATACCCAAGTAAAGGGGCTTGCTCAAATGTCACGTAGCACCCATAGAAAGACCAACCATAAGTATGAGCCTATCGAAAATCAAATTGTAAAGAAAGGGCTTTTTTGTTTAAGTGGACCAAAACCCAGGATATTCAATAGTTTTGACTATGCTGGGTTTGGGTGCTTTCCCCCGAGGCACCCCGACCGGGGGTGCCCCACTGTGTGAAACCCCCCAGGACGCCGCTTCCTCCGCCTCCCTCTAACAGGGAGCGCGGCCCGCACTGGCCATTACCAAGTCCACTTTAATAGAAAAATAAATACATTGATAGCTGTCAAAATTATCATTGAGATGCTGGGGTGTGTCTTTCCAGGTCCTGTCCTGGGATGTTTGACAATCTATAGGAACGCTGGGTTCAAAAGAACCTATGGCCTTTAGTCCAGTTTCTTTGCTGTAGTTGAAATTGTTTTTATTGGAATTGTATTAAAAGCATAAAGACTTAAAATAAGTTAACGTATTGTATCATTGTGTGTGTTTCAGGTTGAAGCAATTCTCATTAACATTTTTGGAGGAATTGTAAATTGTGCCATTGTAGCCAACGGGATAACAAAAGCCTGCCGTGAACTTGAACTTAAGGTCCCACTGATTGTTAGACTTGAAGGTATGATTGTGAGATAATTTATTTCAACTAGTATTATTATAAGTGCATACCTTCTTGTAAAAACTCTGGTCCCTGATGTATTTGTCTAAGGTTCTCCTGACTTTTCTGTTAATCAGCTAGAAGCGCTATTGCAATATAACCTTGCAAGACTGAATTACCTAATCAGAACAAAATCTTTTCTTAGTGTTCTTGAGCATTTTATAATGTAATCCAAATAATACATTAGCTTCCATGTCCCTCGTTGTCAAAATTCTAATTCCTGCATGCTTTGTTAATGAAGTAGCATTAATATAACCCTAGCTTAGTGTTTGCCTTTACTTGGTTGTTCTTGAGCTGCAGATGAGTACTTGGTAGGCTGGCCTAGCGGTTACCACCATCCTGTCTATTCGATTTTTTAGTAGAACTCTTTTGACGTAGCCATAGCTGTCCCATCTGAGGTGGCGGGGGGGGGGTGCTGCCACTTCATGTTCTTCCTCAGTCTGAGGCTCCAAAAGCCCACAAAGATGTGGGAGTTTGGATAAATTTTATTTCATTTCATTTTGAGACTTTGAATGTTTTGCACTATACACAGAGGAGTCCCAGTTGTCTTTAAATCAGCTTTTAAACCTCAGGTTTAGGTCCCAGCAAAATCTGTCATTAGATGGGCTTGGCTTTGAACTCCATACCACCTCCTCTTGCGTTGGGTAAACATCCCTCAATCTCTGATGGGTGACCCATGCTGCTCCTCTACACGTTCACATGAATTTGGGTCCCCTTCATTCAACATACATGCTCCACCCTCCCTTCTGCATATGGAGCCTCCGCATTTCATGGCTCCCCTTTACCCGCTCCCAACATGCATGTGGCCCCTTCAGGTGTCCCAGCCTCCTTTCCTCCAACATGCATGAGTATCCACATGTTCCATCCCCTCTCCCTACCTGCATATTATACCTTCCACATATCATGCCCCACCCCTCAACATGCATGTGGCCCCTCCACTTGCCAAATGTCCATGCCCCGTACCCTCAGTATGCATGTGGCACCTTTAAATGTTACAGCCTCCTTTTCCCTCACATGTTTGCTGCGCCGAGGTGTCACACCCCGAGGGTTCTCTGTTTTCAAAGCCCTTTGGCAGGCCTGCAAAACCCAGCCCCTCTCCTTCCTCATGTCACTATGCCCTCCAGGCGGCCAAGTCATAATACAAGAAATGCCCTGCTTTCCTCTCAAAATATGGTGCCTTGCACTGTAATGGCTTTCCCGAAAGGAAGCTCCTATTTCTATATATAACTCTCCCCCTGTACTTCTATTAGCTACATTTCTCTTCATCAGACCAGAACACCTCACTTCTCTAACGTGCTGATGCTGGAATGGTTTAATGTTTAGGCCCCTATCTGTTGTATTGCTGGTACATATATTAAAGGGCACTATCATGAAAAAATTGCTCTTATATATGCTTATAAAAATTCATATAAATATGCTGGCTGGCGGGCGGAGGTGTCACTTATACACCCTGGGTCAAGAAATGTCCAGTCAGACATCCTCTGTCGCCCCTGATACAGTGAAATATGCCACTCCTGAATTTTATTCCTAAAAAATCCTATTCCTATTATTCCTAGAAATCCACAGGCTTGGCAGGCAATATATACAGTTCATTAGTAGACATGTTATTCTCAATGTGTCACACACCCCGCTTCCCCTTTAATTCTTACGATCGGGTTACTCCACCAGCAGGTGGCGACGTTGCAGAGAGAAGTCTTGAAAACGAGCCCCTTCTGGCCTATATATACCTGGGACCTCCCAGTTAACACCAGTGTTTTCTCTCTGCATGAGGCGACAAGACAGAAGAAGTCTCCTGCTTGCAGGTAGCCGGGGTCAAACCCGGCATCCCCTTTTGGTCTATTTCTGCCCAGTCTTTTGTTTTATGCCTAGTTAAACGGAAGCCTCCCAGCCTAGGCTGCTGGCTGGGCAAAGGTAGATGGCACTTTAGGTGCCTAGGAGCTTATCTCCTCCACTCGACCCCACAT
Organism: Gastrophryne carolinensis; assembly: GCA_027917425.1. NCBI lineage: Eukaryota > Metazoa > Chordata > Amphibia > Anura > Microhylidae > Gastrophryne > Gastrophryne carolinensis. Next base: position 257,061,883 of record CM051235.1, read on the forward strand.
GCGGCTATCCGGCATGGTGATCCGGATTTGGGATGCCCCTGTCCCGATGTTCCCCTTGGCCACCTTCTCCCGCTCGGTCCCTTCTCCCTTCGCTAAATGGGGGGGGGGGGGGGGGTGCTTGTTTGCATGGGTGCTTTACTTGTGTGTGTTTATGTATAGGAAGTGCTTTGGCAGGGTCAGCGCCACAGTGGCGGCGGGTGGCCTGGGCTGCTGGGGCCTTTTCTTTTTGATTCACTTTCAAATTTCCCCCCTTTTTGCTTGCGGTCTCGCCATTGGGCGAGCTGCGTCACTGGAGGGGCGGGGCCGCGCTCTCTGCTCTTCTATATTCAGATTGTCAGCTCCTCTGACCCTCACCGGTCTCTAGGATGATAGCTGGGGGGGGGGCAGGGCCCCTGCATCCCTCTCTCCATTGATCACGGCATGCAACAACTGTCAGTCCAGGAGTGGGATGACGTCGGCAGAAAGACCACATCCGCCCGCCCCCAAAGGGCTAGTGGTGAAAATCTAATCTTAACACCCCCCCCCCCCCCACACACACACACACTTCCTGCCCAGTGGCACTTCAAGCTAACTTGTAGGATGCCCAAGCCAGAAAGTAAAGTCCAGATGGTTTACACGCAGCATTAGAAAGTCTAACCGTTTGACAGTATATAAAACTAGAAACTGGTGGCGACCATTTAGTGTACAACCCTGCCAAAATGTAGTAAAGTAATGTAACTTTATTTTTACACATCTGTCATCTGCACCTCTAAAAGTATTGTAAAAGAATGTCTTCTTGTTATGTCATTTCAATTTGTCGTCTTCATAGCTTGGCAGAACTCGTCCTTCCTTTACTATATCCCAGAGGCAAATGTGTGTCTACATTTCATATGCTTTATGCCTCTTGTATTGTGATTTAAAAAGAGGGTAGAGAAATGAACTGTGAAGGATTTCAAAGTTTCTCTAAACATTAGTAGTTTCAGCATGTAATCACCTTGTTTAAAAGGAACATTAATTTGCTGTCACAAAGCTATCAAAATATGTCCACAAAACAGAGAACAAAATTATGACTCCAAGCATCGTGGGGAAATTCTCTAAGTGTATGTTTCTGCCAGATCAAAGAGAATAGCAGAGCGTGTCTCTTTGCGTTATTCACGGCAGGAGCTTGGGTAAATACAAGATTGCAGCTGCCTATCCATCTATTTCAAACGGGGTGATGGGTTGGTATTGTCTGAGGCCTGCATGCATTTGTTTGTGCAAAGACTTCACATCTGCTTATGACTCTTCCTAAAACCCACCTCTTGACCAATCAGACCTGCCAAGTACTGTAACTACAAATCATGCACCCTATGGCAATAAATTGGGCCCCAGACTTGCCCCCTATCTGCCCAAGAAGAACTAAAATGCAATGAAATATGTTATAGCATACACAGTATTCTACTGAAGGGCCCTGTAGGCCAGTGTCCCCAAGAAGAGTATCAGGTATAAACAGAACTAAGTCCAGGGGCCTTATTAAACAAAATGTTTGACTGTTAAAATGATATACCATATTTTTTGCAATATAAAAACCACCTAGACTAGAGCAGAAGAATAAGAAACAATTAGGTTAACATAGTGGGAATGCTGGCATAGTAAAACTTTTACCTCAGACTGGCTGTGTGAAACTCCCTGTTTTTGTCATATGCTCGAAAAGAGGCTTGATGAATTAGGTAAATGTAATCTACAGTAGGCTCCCTATTGTCTGGGATGTGTTTAGGTCTACTCCCTTCTGCCACCCACCTGCCAGCCCCACAGTGAAGTCACTATTCCAAGTATGTCTCACACCCTGCTTCGGAATGATTAATAACACGTGGGTTATGTCCAGTAGAGGGCGAACTTCTGCAGAGATGACCAGAAAAAAGAAGCCCCTCCCGGTCCACAAATTCCCGAGACCTCCCACACATTTCCCAGTTTTCGTCTCTGCAGACGGCGAGCAAGTCAGAAGATGGCTTTGTCTCTTCCTTGCAGGTAAGCCGGGGTTGCCTCCGGCCCCTTTTTTTCTCTATTTCTGCCCGGACCTTGATTAAGTCCCATATATGCCTCCCAGCCTTGGCTGAAGGTCCGAGCGATGGTAGACTACACCTTAGAGGTGTTTTTAGAGAGCCATGCTCCCCCGTGAGACCCCATTTTAAGGGGTAGGCGGTATCCAGGTTGGTGATCCTGGTTTGGAATGCCCTGTCCCTGATATCCCTTTTACTCTGTAGTGTGGGATTCTCCCCCCTTCCGGGTCTCCCTGTGCCCCTCTATGGGGGGGGGGGGCCTTCTTTCCCTCATAACTTTATTTTATGGTTTACTATGTGTGTGGTGTGTGCTTGTGCTTCACTGTCTGTTACTACTGGGCCTTATGGCCGCATTGGTGGCTGCGTTTTTGTTGGGGAAGCTTCTTCTCCTCAGGTGCGCTCGGACTGGGGGCGGGGCCGGGCGTTCGGCGCGATCGCTGCGGCCCGCCCCCTCTTCTTCTGGAGCCATTGCGGAGCCCAGCTATTCGCTGGGATCCGCGTCCCTCTAGTGCTGAGGGAAGGGGGCGGGGCCAGGCACGGCGCGTGATCCGTGCTGGCCCGCCCTTCCCTCTTTCACTGGATCTCTGGTGGATGGACGCCATTTTCCTGCTGTGAGTGCCCTGCGGGGCCCATATACTTGTTTTCATGCTATTATTGTGCCCCGTTCTAGCGTTTTGGGGCAGCGCCTTTCATGTCCTCCATATATGTTTAGAAATTTCTATATATTTATATTGTTGCTGTATGATTATGTGCATTGATTGTGTGCCTTTCTCATGGGCCCTTCCCATTGTGTCTTTCAGGAGGACTCCCTACCTATTACAAAAAGGGGGTTCTCCCGGTCCCAGGGTCCCTTAGAGCAAATTTGGGGTCCTACAAATCCTCCCACTAGGGACTTAAAGGGGCATCCCAGGTAGCTCTGGCAGCGTAATTCCCTCTGGTCATTGCGACTACCTTAAAATCACCATATGGAGGCTTCCCAGGATAGCGGGCTCGGGCTCCCTTTGGGGCAATCCCGGCAGTGTGTGGGTTGTGGGGTATCCCTTACGGGGGATAATGTACTTATTTGCATACCATGTGCTCAGCAGGCCATAACGCGGCAGTCGGGGTCCCAGGTGTCTGGGTCCGTGCCTCCGGTCTCATCGCCTACCCCACCCCACCTTATCCGTACCCCAAGTGACACTCTCATAGGCGGGGAGTCTCAATCTGATGTATGCGCTAGATTGGCCAACATCGAGAAATTGATTTCTAGCTCTGCGGCCAGAAAGGCCCCAGCTAAGAGGAGGCATCTGTTTACGACCGCACAGGTATTGGATTTTGATGACTATGATTCCCTTGACTGGTCTGATTATTCCCCACTTGAGGAGGGGGAATTGTTTGAGGAATCTGATGCTGAGGATCAGCAGTTTTTTTGGTACTGATGCTGGGCAGGCGCTGGGGGATGCCGTGGATACCCCCAAAGTCCTGGCCCTTCTATTTGAGGTACTGGCCATTGAGGTACTGGCCATTTCTCTGCCAGCAGAGTCCCCTCCGAAGAAGGGGGAATTCTTTGGGACTTCTAAGCCTCGCTTGGAGTTCCCAAATCAGAATCATTTTGAAAGCATGATTATCCTCCGGGATGGGATAGGAAGTATCCCTTTCCGGTGGACGCGGTGAAGCGCTGGTTGTCCCCTCCCGAGGTCGATGCGCCCGTTCTGGGATTGTCCAACACCTCCGTTGTACATTCTCCAGACGCCACCACTTTTAAAGATGGTGAGGACAAATACATTGATCAGATGGCATGCCATGCCTTTGCCAGTGTGGGTTCAGCCTTGCGACCTGTTTGTGCCTCGGCGCTCGCGACTGTGGCTACCAGGTCTGTGGTTAGGGACCTGTTGAGTGGTTCCTAGCTTAACCCGGACAGTGAGGAATTCACAGCCCTTAAGCGGTGTGAATTATTTATGACCTTTGTTTTATCTGCTATGGATGACGCAATTATGTGCAGTAGAACCTCGGCATTGCTGGTGGCCATTCGCCGATCGGTCTGGTTATGCCAGTGGGCGGCGGACATTGCGGCTAAGAAATCACTCACAGCGCTACCCTTCCTGGGTACACGGCTGTTCGGGGATAAATTGGATTCAGTGGCGAAAGGTGGAAAGTTACCTCAGTGTAAGAAGCAGCATCGCCCCTTTCGGGGGGCAGGCTCCTTCAATCCTTCTTTTCGTGGTGCCAGAGCAGGCAGAGACTTTGCCTACTCTAATTTCAGAGGTGATTCCTGGAACAGAGGCAGAGGACGCGCACGTCCAGGCCTCAGCTGGGGTTCCAAGCCTGCTGCCAAGACGGTTCAGCAATGAGGGGACGCCCTCACCCTTGCGGGTGGGGGAACGGCTGCGGCACTTCATCCAGGTCTGGGCCCGGGAAGTCACAGACAAATGGATCTTGGAAGTGGTCTCTTCCAGGTACAAACTGGAGTTCGAGTGCCGGCCTCCTCCCAGATTCCTAAGGTCTCGGGTCCCCTTGGATCCCCGGGCTGCGCAGGGGCTCCTGTTGGCTGTAAAGAATCTTCTGGACATGGAAGTCATATGTCCGGTGCCTTTCTCAGAGAGAGACCGGGGCTATTATTCTAAGTGTGCCATACGCTCCACTTCGAACTTCATGACATGTGGGTAATCTCCAGTAGAGGGCGAACTTCTGCAGAGATGAATATGCAAAACAAGAAAGCCCCTCCCGGCCCATATATACCTGGGACCTCCGACCAATTTCCCAGTTCCTTCTCTGCAGGGAAGGCGACAAAACAGAAGATGAAGACTTCTTTTACTTGCAGATAAGCCGGGCCCGCGCCCGGCCGTTTATTATCCCTATTACTGCCAGGACCCTTTTTAAATTGCCCCTATTTGAGCCTCCCAGCTTAGGCTGCAGGTCCTGGTGAGGGTAGGAGCACCCTATGGGTGCGGAAGGAGGCTAGCTCCGCCATGAGGCCTCATTATGGGGTAGGCGGTTATCCAGGTTTTTGGTGATCCTGGTGCGGGATGCCCCGTCCCTATATGCCTGTGGCCTTATTATGGCCGGGTTCCCACCCCCCCTTCCGGGTCCCTTACTTCCCTCTTGGGGGGGGGGGGGGGTTCTGGCGGGCCGTCATCCTCGGTCTATCCCTTTTCATTTATTAAGATTTATATATGAGTGTATATACTCTGCGTTTTGCGGGGGCTTCACTGGCCAGATCCACGCTGCTGGGAGGGGGGTGGGGCCGGGAAAGCGCGCCTTCGGCGCTGGCCTGCCCCCCTTCTCTTCCTGCTTCTCGGCTTCTCAGATCGGGGGCCATTTTTGCTGCCTAGCTGCGGTTGCTGCTGCCGTTCTTGGGGACAGGTAGGGGTTGGCCACCTCTGTCACTTGGGGGTCCCTCTCCGGTGGGGGGGCGGGCCCAGTGGTGCTGTTTTTTTGCAGATTTTGCCATTTAATTAAAATTGTATGTTGTTATATATATATATATATATTTACTGTATAGTAATTGATATGCCTTATTGTGTGTTGCAGATTACTTCATTATTGTGCATGTTAAGGGGTTCCTCCTGGTCCTGGGGTCCCTAGTGTAAATTTGATCACCTCAAATCCTCCCACCGGGACTTTTAAGGGGCATCCCGGGTTGCTTAGGCGTAAATTCCCTGCGGTTTGCGACTGACCACAAAAATCACCATATGGAGGCTACGCAGGATACTGGGCTCGGGCTCCCTCTGGGACAATCCGGGCCATATGTGGGTTGTGGGGTATCCCTTACGAGGGAGAATGTGCTGATCTGTATACCATGTGCACAAAAGGCCATAACGCGGCAGTCTGGTACCCAGCCTTCTGGGTCGGCTCCTCCCGCTTCATCGCCTTCCCCTCCCCACCTTATCCGTACCCCAAGTGAGATTGGTGCCAGCGGGGAGTCGCACTCTGGTGTTTGTGCTAGGTTGGCCAGCATCGAGAAATTTATTGGTAGCATGGTGGGCAACAAGGTCCAGGCTAAAAAGAGACATTTGTCGTCGGCCCAGCCCTTGTGGGATGTTGACGACGATTCCATTGATTGATTATTCCCCGTTAGTGGAGGGGGAATTGTATGAGGAAACGGAGACTGACTATGTACAGTCTGGTGATGCTGATGTCGGGCAGGCTCTGGGGGATGCCGTGTTGGATATTGACCCGCCTGAGGCGACTCCTCTCAAGAAGGGGGAATTTTTTGGGGCCCGCAAACCCTGTCTGGAATTCCCTACCCAGGGTCACTTTGATGCGCTGATCCTGAAATAATGGGAAAGGCCCAGTCGGCTTCCTGGTGTTCCTCAGGGATGGGATAAGAAGTATCCTTTCCCGGTGGAGGCAGTTAAGCGATGGTCTTCTCCTCCCGAGGTCGATGTGCCAGTTTTGGTTTTGACCAACTCTTCTGTGCTGAACACCCCTGACGCCACTTCCCTTAAGGATGGCGAGGACGAGCGCCTTGATCAGATGGCATGTCATGCATTTGCCAGCGTGGGCTCGGCCCTGCGGCCTGTTTGTGTATCTGCCCTAGTGTCGCTTGCTACCAGGTCTCTTATCAGGGACTGGCTGAATGACGCTCAGTTTGATCCGGCTAGCGCGGAGTTCGCTACCCTTGTTCATGGGGTTTGTCTTGGCTGCTATGGAAGATTCTATTGTCATGTGTAGCAGGACTTAGTCCTATTGGTGGCTATGCGCAGATTGGTCTGGCTCCGTCAGTGAACGGCGGATTTTGGGGCCAAGAAGTCGTTTACAGCTCTTCCCTTCCTGGGTGCGCGGCTGTTTGGAGATAAATTGGATGCTGTTGCTAAGGGAGGTAAGTTACCTCTGCGGAAGAAACAGCGACGTCCCTTTCGGGGGGCTGGCTTGTTCACTCCTTGCTTTCGAGGGGCCAGAGTGGCTAGAGGTTTGGCCTTCTCGGGTGTCAGGAGCTCAGCCTGAAACAGGGGCAGAGGTCAGGCACGTCCCGCGGCTGCCTGGGGTTCCAGGCCCAAGCCCGCCGTTAAACCGGCTCAGCAATGAAGGGGCGCCCTCACCCGCACGGGTGGGGGGACGGCTGCGGCTCTTCTTCCAGGTCTGGGCCCAGGAGGTCACAGACATTTGGATTTTGGTAGTGGTCTCCTCTGGGTACAAACTGGAGTTCGACTACTGGCCGCCTCCAAGATTCTTAATGTCTCGGGTGCCCTTGGACCCTCAGGCTGCACAGGGGCTCCTGTTAGCAGTAAAAAAAACCTTCTGGACATGGGAGTTATTTGCCCAGTGCCTCAGTTGGAGAGAGGCAGGGGTTACTACTCCAACCTTTTCACGGTTCCCAAAAAGGAGGGTTCGGTGAGACCCATTCTAGATCTCAAGGTTCTCAACAGGTTTATCAGAGCCAAAATGTTCCGCTTGGAGACTCTGCCCTCGGCTATCAATTCCCTTCGCCAAGGGGATTTTATGACATCCATAGACATCAAGGATGTGTATCTGCATGTTCCGATTTTGTCGGCACATCAGAGATTCCTCCGGTTTGCGGTGGAGGATCAACTTTTTCAGTTTGTAGCCCTTCCCTTTGGACTGACCTCGGCGCCGAGGGACTTCACCAAGGTCTTGGCGGGAATAATGGCTCTGCTCAGAACGCAGGGCATTCGCATTGTGCCTTATCTGGACGACCTGTTGATCTTAGCTTCTTCCCTCCGTCAGGCGGAGCTGGACACCCACCAGGTGGTGTCGACTCTGGAGAGGTTCGGGTGGGTGATCAACCGCCCCAAGTCTTCTCTCTTTCCATCACGAGTGATTTAATTTCTGGGCATGAATCTGGATACCATTCAGGCCAGTGTGTTTCTGCCCCAGGCCACGGTGCAGGGGATTCAGGATCCGATCATCCTTCTTTGGGCCAGTCCTTGTCCCTCTATCCGACAGGGGATGAAACTGGTGGGCTTGATGGTGTCCTCCTTCGAGGCGGTACCGTTTGCACAGTTTCGCATGATATCTCTTCAACTTCACCTCTTGACGCATTTAGACAGGTGTCCGCAGTCATTGGATCAACCTTTCAGGATGTCTCCCAGGGTTCGGCAGTCCCTTCGGTGGTGGATGGACGCAAGCAACCTGTTGAAGGGTAGATCCTTTCTGGTCCCTTGTTGGGAGACGGTTACCACGGATGCCAGCCTGTCGGGCTGTGGAGGTTATTGGAAAAGTCATCAGTTCAGCGGGGTGTGGGGTCCTCAGGAGGCTCACACCCCCATCAATGTCTTGGAGCTCAGAGCCATCCGACTGGTTCTGGCACGGCTGACCTCACATTTACAGGGTCTACCGGTTCAGGTTTGTTCAGACAACCGAACGGCGGTAGCTTCCATCAATCACCAAGGGGGAACTCGCAGCAGGAGTGCCCTCAGGGAAGTCTCTCTGATCCTGCACTGGGCAGAGAGCAATGTTCCTTGCTTTTCGGCAGTGGAGAACACGGAGGCGGATTCCCTGAGCAGGGGATCCTCTTGCCAAGGAGAGTGGTCTCTCAACCCTGAGGTTTTTCTGTATCTTTGCCGCAAGTGGGGACTCCGAAGGTGGATCTCTTTGCCTCGAGGCACAATCACAAACTTCCGTCCTTTGTGTCTTTCTCAGGATCCTTTATCTCTGGCAGTGGATGCCTTGTCCCTTGCTTAGTAGGATCTGGATTTTATGTACCTGTTTCCGCCCGTCTCCATGCTGGGCAAGGTAGTTCGCAAACTGGTTCTAGAAGGGGCACCAGCAATTCTGGTGGCTCCAAGGTGGCCAAGAAGGGTTTGGTATGCAGACGTTGTAAGGCTGGCCGTAGATCAGTACCGGCTTCCCATGTTGCCAGATCTGTTATCTCAGGTCTACTACTTTACCCCAATTTACAAACGCTGGCTTTGACGGCTTGGCTACTGAAACCTTCATTCTGAAGGAGGAAGGTTTGTCTGCGGCCGTTGTTTTTGATTAGAGCTAGGAAGCGGTCCTCTTCTGGCATTTTCTATAGGACTTGGAGGTCCTATATTGATTGGTGTGCGGCTAGGGCATTGCCTTGTAGGGTGTTTTCGATTCCTAGGATTTTGGAGTTTCTTCAGCATCATCTGGATCTTGGGTTCCAGCTTAGTACTTTGAAAGGACAGGTTTCTGCCCTGTCGGTTTTCTTCCAGAGGTCTTTTGCCTTACACCCGCTGGTTAAGACCTTTTTTCCAAGGGGTCGTGCATGTGCAGCCCCCTCGGAAGGCTGTGGTTCCGGTTTGGGATTGGAATTTGGTTCTTTCGGCTCATCAGGGTCCTCCTTTTGAGCCGCTACAGGATATTGCTCTTTCGGTTCTCACTCAGATGTTGCCTTCTTAGTGGCTATTACCTCTGTTCGGCGTGTCTCTGAGTTTGCGGCTCTGTCGATTCAGGCCCCTTACTTTGAGAGACACCAGGATAAGGTGGTTTTTCGCTTTAAGCCAGATTTCCTTCCTAAGGTGGTGTCTGCCTTCCACCTCAATCAGGATATTGTTCTCCCTTCCTTGTGTCCTAAGCCTAGCAATGACAAGGAGTGGGTTCTGCACAATTCGCTGCGTGAAGTTCTATTTGGTGATTACTTCTTTTTTTCGCAAGACGGATGTTTTTTTCGTGGTGCCCTGGGGGCCCAGGAAAGGATTGGCGTCCGCCAAGTCTACCATTAGTAAATGGATTCGTCAGGCCATTGTTGGGGCCTTTTCTGCTAAGGGGAGGACTCCCCCCTTTTAGGGTCACGGCGCACTCTACTCGTGCTGTTGGTGCATCCTGGGCTTTTCTGCACCAGGCTTCGGTTGAACAGGTTTGTAAGGCTGCTACTTGGTCTTCCGTTCATACTTTTTCCAAGTTTTACAAGGTTGATGTGCGGGCTTCAGCGGATGCTGTTTTTGGCTGCAAGGTTCTGCAAGCTGTAGTGGTTTGAGTTGGTACATTCTTTACTGTTTCTGGTACCCACCCATGACGGACACTGCTATTGGATGTCCCACATGTCAAGAAGTTCGAAGTAGAGTGTATGGCACACTTAGAATAATACTGTTTTGTGAGTACTCACCTTTAAAACGGGTGTACATACACTCCACTTCGCCCCACCCCTTTTTTCAGGTATTCTAGAGTTTATTTGGTGAACCATTGGTTTTGATAAGGTTATAATTGGTTCTTCCTGGTCCCCTTACTGCTTTTTTACACTGGGAAATTGGTGGGAGGTCCCAGGTATATATGGGACGGGAGGGGCTTTCTTTTTTTTTTTTTTGCATATTCATCTCTGCAGAAGTTCGCCCTCTACTGGAGATTACCCACATGTCATGTGGGTCATGAAGTTCGAAGTGGAGTGTATGGCACACTCATAATACCCATTTTAAAGGTGAGTACTCCCAAAACGGTATTATTCCAACCTCTTCACGGTTCCCAACAAGGATGGATCCGTAAGACCCATTCTGGATTTGAAGCTTCTCAACAGGTTAATCAGAACCAAGAAGTTCCGCATGGAGACTCTGTGCTCAGCCATCGATTCCCTTCGTCAGGGGGATTTCATGACGTCCATAAACATCAAGGATGCTTACCTTAATGTACCAATCTTCCCAGCACACCAGAGATTTCTCAGGTTTGTGGTGGGATATCAACACTTTCAGTTTGTGGCCCTCCCTTTCAGGTTGATTCGGCGCCAAGGGTGTTCACCAAGGTGCTGGTGGGCATATTGGCCCTTCTCAGAGCCCAGGGCATTCGCATTGTGCCGTATCTGGACGACCTCCTCATTACGGCATCCTCTCTGTCAGGCGGAGCTGGACACCAGGTTGGTGGTGGCGACGCTAGAGAGGTACGGCTGGGTGATCAACCATCCCAAGTCTTCTCTCTCCCCCTCCAAGGGAGATCTCGTTTCTGGGCATGAATCTGGATACCGTTCAGTCCAGGGTGTTTCTACCTCAGTCCAAGGTGCAGATGGTTCAGGATCTGATTTGTCTTCTCCTGTCCAAACCTCGTCCTTCTATCCGGCTAGGAATGAGACTGGTGGGATTGATGGTGGCTTCCTTCAAGGCAGTTCCCTTTGCTCAGTTCCACATGAGGTCACTCCAGCTCCATCTATTGTTTGCCTGGGACAGATGTCCGCAGTCATTGGATCAGTCATTCCTGATGTCTCCCCGGGTTCGGCAGTCCCTTCAGTGGTGGCTGGAACCAAGCAACCTGATGAGGGGCAGATCCTTTCTGACCCCTTGTTGGGAGACGGTTACCACGGACGCCAGCCTGTCGGGCTGTGGAGGTTTTTGGAAGAAACATCAGTTCAAGGGGCTGTGGGTTCCTCAGGAGGCTCAAACCCCCATCAATGTCTTGGAGCTTAGAGCTATTCGGTTGGTTCTGTCATGTTTGACGCATCACCTACGGGGCTTACCGGTTTAGGTTCGATCAGACAATCGAACTGCGGTCGCTTACATCAATCACCAAGGAGGGACTCGCAGCATGAGTGCCCTCAGGGAAGTTTCTCTGATTCTTGCATGAGCGGAGAGCAATGTTCCATGCATCTCAGCAGTGTACATTCCGGGAGCGGAAAACACGGAGGCGGACTCACTGAACAGGGTATCCTCTCGCTGAGGGGAATGGTCTCTCAACCACAAGGTGTTCCGGTCCCTCTGTCACAAGTGGGGGATTCCGGAGGTGGATCTCTTTGCCTCGCGTCACAATCACAAGCTCCCTACGTTTGTGTGTCTGTCTCAGGATCCTCTGGCCCTGGCAGTGGACGCCTTGTCTCTTGCCTGGAGGGATCTGGGGTTTCTGTACCTGTTTCCCCCCTTCTCCATGGCAGGCAAGGTGGTGCACAAGCTGGCTCAAGAGGGTGCGCCAGCAATTCTGGTGGTCCCAAGGTGGCCAAGACAGGTTTGGTTCGCAGATGTCGTACGGCTGGCGGTAGATCAGTACAGGTTGCCCCTGTTTCCAGATCTGATCACTCAAGGTCAACTACGTAACCCCAATTTACAAACGCTGGCTTTGACGGCGTGGCAGCTGAAACCTCCATCTTATAGGAGGAAGGTTGTCTGATGCTGTGATTCAGACTCTTGTTAGAGCTAGGAAGAGATCTTCTTCTAACATCTACTACAGGACTTGGAGGTCCTATTTGGACTGGTGTGAGGCTAGGGCCTTGCCTTGCAGGGTGTTTTCGATTCCTAAGATTTTGGAGTTTCTTCAACACTGTCTGGAACTGGGGTTCCAGCTTAGTACCTTGAAAGGGCAGGTCTCTGCTCTGGCGGTCTTCTTTCAATGATCTTTTGCTCTACATCCTCTGGTTAGGACTTTTTTTCCAGGGGGTTACTCATGTGCGGCTCCCTAGGAAGCCTTTGTTGCCCGTTTGGGATTTGAATTTGGTTCTGTCCGCCCTCCAGGGGCCTCCTTTTTGAGCCGGTGCACGATGTTGCACTTTCTATGCTCGCTCAAAAGGTTGCCTTTTTGGTGGCTATTACCTCTGTTCGACGTGTCTCTGAGTTGGCGGCTCTGTCCATTCAGGCCCCTTACTTTGAGAGACACCAGGACAAGGTGGTTTTTCGCTTTAAGCCAGATTTCCTTCCTAAGGTGGTTTCTGCCTTCCATCTAAATCAGGATGTAGTTCTCCCTTCCTTGTGTCCTAAGCCTAGCAATGACAAGGAGAGGGTCTTGCACTCTTTGGATGTGTTTCGTTGTGTGAAGTACTATTTGGTGGCTACTTCTCCCTTTCATTAGACGGACGCCTTGTTCGTGGTGCCCTCCGGGCCCAGGAAAGGTTTGGCGCCCGCCAAGTCTACCATCAGTAAATGGAATCGTCAGGCCATTGTTGGGGCCTATACGGCCAAGGGGAGGGTTCCCCCATTTCAGATCACTGCTCATTCTACTCGTGATGTTGGGGCTTCCTGGGCTTTTCAGCACCAGGCCTCTGTTGAACAAGTTTGTAAGGCTGCTAATTGGTCTTCTGTTCATACAAGTTTTATAAGGTTGATGTGCGGGCCTCAGCGGTTGCTGTTTTTGGCCGCAAAGTTCTGCAAGCTGCAGTGGTTTAAATTTGTGCATTATTGCCTGTTGGGATCCCCACCCTTTTTGGACACTGCTATTGGATGTCCCACGTGTTATTAATCATTCCGAAGCAGGGTGTGAGACATACTTGGAATAATACCATTTTGTGATTACTCACCTGTAAAATGGGTATTATAAGTATTTCTCACACCCTGCTTCGTCTCACCCTCTACTGGACATAACCCACGTGTTATTAATCATTCCGAAGCAGGGTGTTAGACATACTTATAATACCCATTTTACAGGTGAGTAATCGCAAAATGGTATTTTTCCTTGCTCTGCTCCAACTAATAGGGGGCCCAGGAATGGCTACACAGCTCACACTCACTGTGAGTACAGCTGTTTATTGGTCTTTCAGATAGGGAATCGTCCAGCATTGCTGCACTGTGCTGATGCCCCACTACATTTTTTATTTCCCCTCCCCAGAGGAATGTAAAGCCCTCCCGCAGTATACCAACTGGGCCCAGCTGACTTTGTTTAGCTTAGCTTAACCATGCACACTCAGTGACAAGACTGCCCACAGTGGGGATGTGGGTGACGGCAGCACATGGTGGATGGAGCCGTGGGGCTCTAGAGGAAGGAAAGTATGACTGCAAACTTTTTTTTTTTTTTCATTATGGTTGTTCAACAACCATATTCTGCCTACAAGTTCACTTAAAATCATATGAGCAGATAATGAAAAAGAACCATCAAATTAAAATTGTTTCTTCCCTTTATGTGCTCCAACTGTTGACCCTTATCAGATTTTACCTACCCTTGGGTATGGTAGCTAAAAATTAAAAGGAAACGAAAAATAACTTCTGCAAAAGCAGCACAAGTACATGGTACAGGTAGCATTGTTTTTGTAGTGTGGTATCAGAACATAGTAATTTATGGTGACAGGAGCCGTGTAAGCAATGCTGATGGCAGACAAAAGTTGTACTGAATGTTCCGAAAGTAAACACACTTCATATTCTGCTGACTCTGAGAAAAATCTCGCTGCTAAAGAAGAACAGTTATTGATATTTTTAATACTATGGAAAAGCTCAGCATCTAGTTCACATTTTAATCTAATGGGCCTATTTTAGGCGTAAAAAAAAGGAAAACTCAGTACCATAAAACTTCTAATTCACTGCTCTGCCTTCATTTAGGGAAAGGATCACAATGTCCATTGTGGTGATTTATGTATCAGCGTTTTTGGGAGTGGGTTTTAAAGTGGATGGAGTCGGGTCCGGGACAGGGAGGTTACAAAAAAAGTCTTACCACATCTGGGCTCTGCTACCAGTGCACTGGAAGTGACTGCACAGAGCCCGCCCCCATGTGTTTTAGAAGAATCTACAATCGTCTGAATGCCTGCTGCCATGCCCAGCCACAACTTATTGGGGAGTGTATTTTAGGACACCTGTTGCTGCAGGTTACTTGTATGTCTTCTGTCTTCCTTTGGTGGCCCAGAAGGCCATTTGCCTGCAGCACCTAATCCAGCTTCCAGCACTTGAGCTTGGACTTGCCCTTTTGGGCATCCAGAAGCAAGTCCCAATTTAAACCCACCGTTCTATACACCTTTTGAAGTTTGTTGAGGAAAGATCCATTTCAGTGCACCATGTTCTTTTTTTCCTACAGTAATTTTGTGAATGAGGTTTAGCCGCTCACATTTCAGAGACTGCCACTTGAATCCATGGCACAGCTTCATTCAAACTGACACAAAGACATATTTTAAAGTTTTCTTCCAACTCTGCTCTAGCCCATGGCTGCTTGCTTCAAACAGCTGGCTGTAAAAGCACAACAAAGCCGAAGATGGCAGGCACAGTATTGTTCTTTGAGCTCTCTATAGCAGATATAAAATGTGTATGTTGGCCTTGGGAGATTCAAGGACCCCAGCTGCACAGATGCAACATCAGGAATCTGTTGACTGGTATTTTTTTTTCATGATTACCTTAAGAAATAAAAGCAAATGTTGGGATAGTAATGGAAGTAACTGTTAGAAATTTTTTTTTTCCTTTTCACTATTTTTGTTCAGCGACATTGGTCTGACACAATCTACTTTCACACTGGGTCATTGCATTTGTGCCAGAAACCCTTAGTTGCACCACTGGGATGTGAAAACGCCCTTAGGTTACATTAGGTAGCGATAGTTACTTATGCGTGATCTGATTTTTTTTTTTTATGACTAAGACCATAAATTTAATTCACCTGCATCCAGCAGGAGTTTTAGGGGAACTTCAGCTTACCCGATATGTTTAAACTGGCTGCTAAAGTTGGCAGCTGTCAAGTGAGCCTCATCTGCTGTCAACATCCATGAGGAGAGTTCCATAAGTTATCTTCCTGAATATAAACTACATTCTTTCAGAAATGTAACTCTAATTTTCTCCCTTGACTTCAAAACACTTAATCTAAGGAAAACAAAGTAATCCCTGAGAGCCGGGTCTGATTACCTAATGCTCTTCGCCATCTTTTCGTCTGCCAGGCCATCCACCAGGTTCACGCAGTTAGGACAGGGAATTTAAAAAAACAGACTGGCTGAACTGGCCCTTTAAGAGGTGGTGGTTAGAATTCCTGCAGGTTTGTGTGTTTTGTCCTTGTATCCTTTTTAACCTAATGTAGTTGCAAAATGTAAATAACATAACTGTATAAAATGTGTGTACACTTTTCCCCCAATCATTTCTCATAATCTTTTCTATCTCAAGACATATGGGTTGATTCAAAGAAACATGTAACAGCTTGGATTTTGCTCACGATCATCCTATTTTTCACGTCCGCTCGTGCGTTCGTATGAACTTGCGAGTGATTCAATAAGCAAATACGTTTCTATCCTAAAAGATACGTCCGTTCGTATGATATCTCCCGAACTTGCCTCAGTCAGTTGGCAATCGTAAAAATCACGTTCATGTGCTCACCTGTTGCGGCGGCAGCCTGTTTTTTCGGCTGCTTCCATCGTCAAGCTCTTCCAATTACTTGCGTTTGCCTCTTGTTTTCATTGGTTTTTGGCCTCTTAGATTCGTGCGTTCGTATGTTTATAAGATCTTGCGCATGCGCACCCTCAACCAGAAACTTACCTAAACCCCTTAGCGCTTGCATCCCACTTCATTTCTCGGTCCCTCAAACTTACCTAAACCCCTTAGCGGCTGCATCCAACTTCATTTCTCGGTCCCTCAAACTTACCTAAACCCCTTAGCGCTTGCATCCCACTTCATTTCTCGGTCCCTCAAACTTACCTAAACCCCTTAGCGGCTGCATCCCACTTCATTTCTCGGTCCCTCAAACTTACCTAAACCCCTTAGCGGCTGCATCCAACTTCATTTCTCGGTCCCTCAAACTTACCTAAACCCCTTAGCGGCTGCATCCAACTTCATTTCTCGGTCCCTCAAACTTACCTAAACCCCTTAGCGGCTTGCATCCAACTTCATTTCTCGGTCCCTCAAACTTACCTAAACCCCTTAGCGCTTGCATCCCACTTCATTTCTCGGTCCCTCAAACTTACCTAAACCCCTTAGCGGCTGCATCCAACTTCATTTCTCGGTCCCTCAAACTTACCTAAACCCCTTAGCGCTTGCATCCAACTTCATTTCTCGGTCCCTCAAACTTACCTAAACCCCTTAGCGCTTGCATCCAACTTCATTTCTCGGTCCCTCAAACTTACCTAAACCCCTTAGCGCTTGCATCCCACTTCATTTCTCGGTCCCTCAAACTTACCTAAACCCCTTAGCGGCTGCATCCAACTTCATTTCTCGGTCCCTCAAACTTACCTAAACCCCTTAGCGCTTGCATCCCACTTCATTTCTCGGTCCCTCAAACTTACCTAAACCCCTTAGCGGCTGCATCCAACTTCATTTCTCGGTCCCTCAAACTTACCTAAACCCCTTAGCGCTTGCATCCAACTTCATTTCTCGGTCCCTCAAACTTACCTAAACCCCTTAGCGCTTGCATCCAACTTCATTTCTCGGTCCCTCAAACTTACCTAAACCCCTTAGCGCTTGCATCCCACTTCATTTCTCGGTCCCTCAAACTTACCTAAACCCCTTAGCGGCTGCATCCAACTTAATTTCTCGGTCCCTCAAACTTACCTAAACCCCTTAGCGCTTGCATCCCACTTCATTTCTCGGTCCCTCAAACTTACCTAAACCCCTTAGCGGCTGCATCCCACTTCATTTCTCGGTCCCTCAAACTTACCTAAACCCCTTAGCGGCTGCATCCCACTTCATTTCTCGGTCCCTCAAACTTACCTAAACCCCTTAGCGGCTGCATCCAACTTCATTTCTCGGTCCCTCAAACTTACCTAAACCCCTTAGCGCTTGCATCCAACTTCATTTCTCGGTCCCTCAAACTTACCTAAACCCCTTAGCGCTTGCATCCCACTTCATTTCTCGGTCCCTCAAACTTACCTAAACCCCTTAGCGGCTGCATCCAACTTCATTTCTCGGTCCCTCAAACTTACCTAAACCCCTTAGCGCTTGCATCCAACTTCATTTCTCGGTCCCTCAAACTTACCTAAACCCCTTAGCGCTTGCATCCAACTTCATTTCTCGGTCCCTCAAACTTACCTAAACCCCTTAGCGCTTGCATCCCACTTCATTTCTCGGTCCCTCAAACTTACCTAAACCCCTTAGCGGCTGCATCCCACTTCATTTCTCGGTCCCTCAAACTTACCTAAACCCCTTAGCGGCTGCATCCCACTTCATTTCTCGGTCCCTCAAACTTACCTAAACCCCTTAGCGCTTGCATCCTTCTTCATGTTGACGACCCTAAAACTTACCCAAACCACATAATGTACATATGTCTATATGTTTATAAGCGTGTTTTTTCTGTTTTGTGTAATTGTTTTTGGGTGCGCATATTATAAAAGACACATTTATGAATGCTTCAAATATAATTTATTTAAATTTTTTTTTTTTTTTTTTTTTTTTTGGTATTTTCAAACATAGTAAAATGTTTTTTACTTTTTTTTCAAAACTTAGTAAAAATTTTTTTTTTCTTTTTTCCATAGTAAAATGTTTTTTTTTTTTTTTTACCAAACATAGTAAAATTTTTTTTTTTTTTTTTTTTTCCAAACATAGTAAAATGTTTTTTGTTTTTTTTTTTACAAACATAGTAAAATTTTTTATTTTGTTTTTTCTAAACATAGTAAAAAATTTTTTTTATTTTTAAAAACATAGCACAATTTTTGTTTTTTTTTTAAAAAACATTAAAACGTTTGCAATAGATAAAAAAATGTTAACCGAGTTAACAAAAGTAGCCAGGACCAAGGGCACTAATCATCCTCCTCTTCTTCATCTGTTGGCCCCAACGTCGCCTGTATGGCCAGCAGCTCGGCCACCAACTCCTTCATTCTTTTTTTTTTTTTCATGCACGGTTTTTGGGATAATCCCTGTAAGCAATAGAGAAATAAACATAAATAGGAGTCCCAGACCGGTTTGTATGCTGGAAATAGATTTGGGGTTAATCAAATACATGTAAATGCATGACATATGTCATTCTTCCAAGGGATAAAGTTAATGCATTTCCCACAGGTAAGTCTTTTAACTCCTGACACCGGACCTTCAACATTATTTAATGAAAACCAATAACTATTCCCAAATGATTCTGCACCAGATCAAAGTACATTTTGGAGGTTTTTGGATTACAGCGCCGCCATCTGGACTCTGAAGCATAACACTTAATGAGGAGTGGAGAGTTGGATAAAGTACAGGGGAGTAGGTTACAGTGGTGCGTTGGGAATCCCGAGCATAGCTGGGTTGAGGGAAAGGTCATCACTCACACAATGCATGGCAGCACCTTCCTTTTTTCAATCTGTATCCCATGCTGCCTGTAAATATTGTGCATTCCATATTCCCCAATATTGGTTTTGTTCTGTCTAATAACATGCATTAGATGGGTGAAGGGTGTTTTTCCATGTTTCTAATCTGTAGGTACAGTGTGATGGCTAAGTCTTTGGTTCTTAATACTAGTTAGGGTCCTCTTTAAGCTAACGAAGTGCCCACATGAAAGTGTGAACTACACATTGGCTACGCCTTTAGTTATGTGTGTGTTATTAGCTAAGCAAACATTAATATGAATAATGGCATGGAGACTTACGGAGTTGGTGGCCGACAGATGGCTGGTTGGGGCCAACAGGCTGCCCTTGGTCCTGGCTCTGCTGTGAAGAAGTCCCTGGAGAAACATGTGACATTTGGTTAGTACTTGTAGAGAGTCACTATTCCCAACATATCTGGCTCCCAGTCTGGCTGACATCACTCACCTTCGCCAGGATCGACTTCAAGCATCTCTGCTGCCTCCTCCTCCACTATCTCACCCGCTCCAGAAGCTTCTACAAATACATAATAAAGGATAACTTAGTTTTTGGCCTGCCATGTATATCTTTGTGCCTATACATGAAGAGTGACATACCAGAGCCTTCCCCATGCGTGGCCAGGTATGACTCCACGCCCACGCGCCTTGGCCCCTCCTCTGTGGTAAGGTCCAGGGGCTGGTCTGAGGAGGCCACAGAGGAGGGGTAGGTCCGTCGCCCGGGAGATCCACCACCTTCACTCACAGATGCAGAGTCATGCAGCACTGGTCGGCCTGTACGTCTCCGGGTGCGGCGAATTCTGAAATCCATTTCCAACACTACCAAAGAAAAGTCATTATAAATAAAGGCATAACTTAGACATTTGGAACATATACCATGCAATTGCTTTGTACTTACTTGGGAAATGGATCCCAAAATACCTCCGCACCCGGGGCATGTGCAGACGTTTCAGGTCCGACCAATGCTGCATTATCTGGGTGTGAGTGAAGGTGGTGCTGGTCACACGGTGGATCTCCGCGATGATCTCCCGGGCGATGTCCCTTTTCTCGCACACATTGGGCGCGAAGTCATACCGGCGCTGAAGCATGATCTGAAAAACATAATGGACACAGAGCTTTTACTTTTACACACAGACCCATATGTGTTGCATCACAAGTTGAGAATTTAATGTCATTAACACACACATTTCGAGTGGCCGCCATTTTTGGGGAGTGCCTTAAAGAGGACGTTGACTGTGATTGACAGTCTGGTCTTATGTTATATGTATCACACACCATGTACATACAGATAATAGCCAACATCAAGAATCAGGCCACCTGCATCTATGGCATGTTAGGATGGTTTAAACATCCAAGATGTAGCCTAATGCTTAGGCTTTTGGACCACGTGTGTGGCTTCCCGTTGTGTTTTTATGGCTTAGGAAAACAGTGTTCCTCAAACATCCGCATCAAGGTCCGAGACAGGCCAGGTTTGCCAGCTCACCCCGCTACTCCACAGGTTAATTAACTGTTGCTAAGCCGGAGCAATTGGCCGAATTAGGACATCAGCATAGACAGTTGAAAACGTGGCCAGGCTCGGCCCTTGAGGATGAAGTGTGAGGAGCCAGTGATTAAACATTAAGATACCCCAAACTAGTTCCAAACGCATCATTTACATTTAGGCCATCATTGACTATTCGATTAAAATGCACAGGCAGCCACTTACCAGCATGAGGATCTCTTCCTGTTGACGGGTGAAGATAGTGGGCGCCATCTTTATGCTTCTTCCAGGCAGCAGATAAGTGAAACCCCAGCGGTTTCCTGGTTCCGCTCGAACGTACGTTCGTACGAGCGCGTAGTCGTGCGCATAGGCGTCACACGCTGGGCTCATTATTTAAAGGTCCCTGCACCCAAAGCTCATTCTCTTTGAGCATTTGTGTACGATGGCACCAAAAAAGGCGATGAGCAAGCGACCCCAGGCAAGCAAGTCCGCGGAGGGCCCCACAACCAGGTCCCAGCAAGCTGGCCGAAAACTGAGAGCCAAGACTCCCACCTCGGCCCCACCAAGGGACCCTGGACCCTCAGGTACCAAAAAAAGGGGCCCCAAGCCCCGTGCCCCTCCTGCAGCCAAAAAGCTGGCAACTGCAGCACCCACCACCTCTGCCCCCAGAACAGGCAGCACCAGTGAGCCCACACCGGCCATGCCTTCAAGTAGGGCAGTTCGGAAACCCATGCCCCGCAGCAGGGCCCGAACCCCATCCAGGCCCCGAAGCACAGCCAGAGGCCGAAGAACCCAATCCAGGGCACGAAGCCCAGCCAGGGCCCGAACCCCATCCAGGGCCCGAACCCCATCCAGGCCCCGAAGCACAGCCAGAGGCCGCAGATCCCAAACCAGGGCCAGAAGCCCCTACAGGGCCCGCCGAACACAATCCAGGGCCAGAAGCCCATCCAGAGGCCGCAGATCCCAAACCAGGGCCAGAAGCCCCTACAGGGCCCGCCGAACACAATCCAGGGCCAGAAGCCCATCCAGAGGCCGCAGATCCCAAACCAGGGCCAGAAGCCCCTACAGGGCCCGCCGAACACAATCCAGGGCCAGAAGCCCATCCAGAGGCCGCAGATCCCAAACCAGGGCCAGAAGCCCCTACAGGGCCCGCCGAACACAATCCAGGGCCAGAAGCCCATC
This sequence comes from Gastrophryne carolinensis, assembly GCA_027917425.1. Lineage (NCBI taxonomy): Eukaryota > Metazoa > Chordata > Amphibia > Anura > Microhylidae > Gastrophryne > Gastrophryne carolinensis. The sequence goes on from CM051235.1 coordinate 257,083,312, forward strand.
CAGAGGCCGCAGATCCCAAACCAGGGCCAGAAGCCCCTACAGGGCCCGCCGAACACAATCCAGGGCCAGAAGCCCCTACAGGGCCCGCCGAACACAATCCAGGGCCAGAAGCCCCTACAGGGCCCGCCGAACCCAATCCAGGGCCAGAAGCCCCTACAGGGCCAGAAGAACAACATCCAGGGCCAGAAGCCTCTACAGGGCCCGCCGAACCCAATCCAGGGCCAGAAGCCCCGACAGGGCCCGCCGAACCCAATCCAGGGCCAGAAGCCCCTACAGGGCCAGAAGAACCCAATCCAGGGCCAGAAGCCCCTACAGGGCCCGCCGAACCCAATCCAGGGCCAGAAGCCCCCGACCTGGCACCAGCCGGGAACAGAGCCCCCGACCTGGCACCAGCCGGGAACCTAGCCCCCCAAGAGGGCCCCGAATTGCCCCCATGACCACATCTACACCTGGAAGTTCGGTGGCCAGCCACGCAAGAACACCCAGTCCCTTGGCCAGTCCAGTCCAGTCATTGGGAAGCCACCAATCCGGCCATTCCCCTACCCAGCCCCAGGCCATAATGTCACCACATGTGTCTGCACACATGGAGGAGCAGCCAAGCCAACCATCTGGCCGCACATTGCGCCGCGGCCAGTTGAGTGGGAGATTCTCCCATGACCAAAATATGGCATTGGCTAGTGGCCTTACATTATACTATGACGAGCTATATGGGAGCAAATCCAAACACACCACCAAGCAGCGCAAGATGGAATTGTTTGAAACCATCCTCCGACAAGTAAATGCAGCGGGGGAAGAGAGGAAAGATGTGTCCCAAATTCAGAAGAAAATCTCTGATCTGAAGTATGCTGTACGGCAAAAAGAAATTAAAAGGCATAATTACAGGTAACTAAATGTTTACGCTAAATCTAATGTTTTGGATGTACTGTATGCACCTTTTCTGAGTACCAAACGATTTTCTCTTTTCAGCATGAAAACTGGCGGTGGCTTTCCATCTAAATTGGAGTTTACCCCTGCTGAGGAGATTGTGCTTGGACTTCTCCATCCGGTCGCGGTCGGTGGACATGCTGGTCTAAGGGACACAGACTCACCGACCCGTACCCACGGTGAGTACTCTTAAATCTGCATGTTTGGCTGTTTGCTAAATAATCTACAGTTCACTAGTAACAAGCTAACGGGATGCCCCTATGGTTTGCCTTGCTTGGCCTCACACTACTGTGGCTGTTTGTGTCCTCTTTTTGTCCCTGGGAATCACACATTTAGGCCCACAGCCATTATGGCAAAGTTCAAATGTCCAATTGGATTGTTAAAGTCATGAAGTTTCGCAAGATAAGTGAGATATTTGGAATCAATCACAAAACACACATCATTATGTATGGGTTGCCTTTTGGTTGTGTGAGTTGTGTTTTAGTTAACAATTTAATTAGCCACCCACAAACATATCTGACCTAGAGCAGCGAGACTCAACTGGCGGCCCGGGGTCCCAATGCGGACCTTGGCACCACATTCAAGGACCCCTGCCCAGACAGCCCTGCACTCAGTTACTTCTGTGTTGACGTGCTCAGAGCTGCCCCCTTGATCGGCCATGTAGTGGTTGGTCTCCTGCCCAATGTCATGGCTCCCGGAAACATAGCATTGCAATATGAAGTACTGCACAGGAAGTGGCATTGCAAGGTACACAGTAACTTTTAAAAAATTTCTCTGCCCACAATCGTGTCCCGCTGCCCCTGCTCTGGCCCATCTGCCACAGTCCCCCCATGCCCCCCCCCCCACATAAGCCCCATACATTTGTAACAGATTGGCTCCATCCATCCCATCACCATCAATACGTTAACTCCCCCCGTTTAGCCATCCAATCCCTGTCCCCTCAGCTCTGGCCCATCCAGCCCAGCAAGGGCAAGCAGCCTTTATTAGTTGGCACCAGGTCCGTACAGCATAGGAGCCCAGATCAGAGATTTTCGGTAAGTTAATTTAGTAGCATAAATACTACCAAGTGCTTAAGAATGTGTTAAACTGTTGAAATCCAAAATTTGGACGCCAACTTAGCCTTTTTTTTTTTTATATGTCCCTACAGACCCGCACACTCATGGAAGAGATCCAGGACATGGAGGAAGATGATGATGTCTCCGTACAGGGCACGTCGGATGAACTCCCCCTGGGTCCCAATTTGGAACTGCTCCATAATGTTTCTCTGGCCAATCCTCAGCAGCAGAGTGAATCTCCATCCATTGTGCTTGCACATGGGGAGACTGACACTACAGTCCCCAGTGTTCACTCTGCTGCTGAGGATTTGCAAAGCAGGCCGGTTGCTGTTGAGGGTACGACACCACGCGGCAGGGCACGCCCAAGAGCCAGGGTAATTGTGCGGCGGACGCCATTACGCCGCCCCACAATTTCCCAGGGGAGGCAGAGTGCCCTGCTTCAATTATGGACCCAACAAAGGGACTCTTATGACGCCCAGCTCGTTACAGAGCGTGAGCAAAGGCATGCCGACATGGTCAACATCCATACCAGTCTACAGGGCATCCTCGCGGAGTTGCGTACCCTCAACAGCAACGTGGCCAATGCAAGTAATGGCATCCAGTCAGCCATGGCTGAGATGACCAATATGCAGAGAAACATTGTGGAGCAGTTTCAAATTCACAATGCTGCCATGGCCCAGGCTAGGTCCCATTCCCATGGACCTCCACCTGGACCTCCACCTGGGTATTATGGGCAGCCACCCTATTAAGCCATGGGTGTGTGGGACATCTTTTCTCTTAACCCCCACTGTATTTACTTGTCCTTTGAGGTTTCAAACAATCCATTTTGTGTTGCTCTGGCAGGTTGTGTTTTGTATTTGCTCCCATATAGCTCCTTAGAGTAATGCTTAAGGCCACTAGCCAATGCCATAGGTCTATGTGGAGTTTATCTGGCCACTTATGGCTTGACCTATGTATTTGGTTGGTGCTCCTCCTGTTTGCAGACATGTTTGTGTGACATTATGGCCATGCCCAAATATCCCTGGGCACAGGCAATATTAATGACTGGACTAGGCTGGCCTTTGGACTGGGTGTCCTTGTTTGGTTGTGCCACTCACTTCCAGGTGTAGATGTGCTCGATGTTTTTTTTTATGTTATCCATTTGTTACCACAGATGTATGTGGACTGATTTCTGTTAAGCACTATAATTTTTCCTTTTCAAAGTAAAACAAAAAATTCACTTACAATACTTGTGGCGTTTTTAGTGGGAAGACTTTTTTAACAGCTTGGGCTAAACCAGATAATTTTGGTTTGAAGAGGTGTAACAATGCAAAGCTAAAGCTAAGGAAACTACATGAAATACATTAGGCAACAATTAAGGTCTAAATGTTTTACTTAGAGGTAATGCCACATTACGGCAAAACAACATATGTAACAAAAAGGATAACACAGACATACAGAATGGTGAGGCAGGGAAAAAAGTTAAGTAAAATGCTGGCTGATCAGGTTGGCTCGAACAGATTGGCCAGACTCACTGGGGGGCCCCTCAAAATTCTCGACTTCATCCTCGACGGCTGAAGAGGGCAGGCTGTCCACATAACGTGGGACACGTTCCATGATGGCAAAATTGTGCAAAACAGCACATGCCATTATAATGTCGATCACTTTCTTGGGATCATATTGCAGGGCCCCCCCAGTATGGTCAAGGCAACGAAAACGTGTCTTCAGCAGACCAAAGGCCCTCTCCACAACAGCCCGGGTCTTGCGATGCGCACGGTTATACGCTTCCTGAGAGGCATCCTGGGGCCGCAGCACAGGCGTCATGAGCCAGGGTAGAAGTGGGTACCCGGAATCACCTTAAACAGAGAATTAAATGTAATCAAAATTAAAAAGGCAACACAACCAACACCAAAAATTTCACAGATATCATAATGATGTAAGGTAAAGTGTTCCCCAAAAAAAACAGGGCACATTAGGGCCCCCAAAAATTGCACTAAGGTATAACCTAAATAAAAATGGCACTTCTATATACCAATTAATTAACAAACATCTGCACGGCCAAGGGTATTTCTATTTTACATATATTTGTAGTTTTCAGACATGTTACAATTAGGATGCTGCTGAGGGCCTATCCACATTTCTCTGGAAACTACAATGTATGCAGTTTAAGTCCACTTTGACATTTAACGACCAATAGTACAAAAGGAGCCAAAGGTCAAAGATCCCTATCCACATTTCACTAGAAACTACAATGTATGCAGTTTAAGTCCACTTTGACATTTAACGACCAATAGTACAAAAGGAGCCAAATGTCAAAGATCCCTATCCACATTTCACTGGAAACTACAATGTATGCAGTTTAAGTCCACTTTGACATTTAACGACCAATAGTACAAAAGGAGCCAAATGTCAAAGATCCCTATCCACATTTCACTGGAAACTACAATGTATGCAGTTTAAGTCCACTTTGACATTTAACGACCAATAGTACAAAAGGAGCCAAATGTCAAAGATCCCTATCCACATTTCACTGGAAACTACAATGTATGCAGTTTAAGTCCACTTTGACATTTAAAGACCAATAGTACAAAAGGAGCCAAAGGTCAAAGATCCTTGGGTATAAACTCCAAACCAATATATTTAGGCACAAGGAACTTACAGACATCCTAACTAAAGGGAAAACATTCTGAAGGCCAAAGCGAGACAAGGATTTTTTGGGTAAGTTCCTAATATATGAGCCAAGAAAAAGGCAGTTGTACGCTTCTGTAAAGTTTTCCAAAACAAACATATCAACAAATACAAGATTAATGCCACATTTAATAACACACAAATAGGACACACTTACCAAGCAGCCATGCCCCCGAAAATTCACCTGCCTCAAATCTCCGAAACAACCCAGATCGCCGGAGGATATAGGAGTCGTGGGACGATCCGGGGTAGCCGGCAAGGACACTCATAAACCGCATATCCGGACCAACCACGGCCTGGACATTAAGTGAGTGTCCCATTTTACGATTCCTTAAGGCAAAAACATACAAAAAGGGTAATTGATATTTGACCCAAACTAATAAATTAACCACAAAACATGTCTGCACTCTATTGGGAAAGACTAATGAAAAGCCGAGATAAATCAGCTACACAAATGAGGGATAAACAAATATGCTGCCGCAAAGGAAAACAGGTTACATGACACGTTGGGCAACATAATAACCAATCTCAATACCTATATATATACTCGTCGGCTGCCCTAGGTACGAGTGCCACATGTGTGCAGTCAATTGCACCAATAACGTTGGGCATGTCGGCCACATTATAAAACCCAAGCTTAATGGCGTTTCTGGCTGCCATATCATCTGGAAAATAAATATATTTTTGAGTTATGGCAGCCATGCCTTCCAAAAATTTAGACAGTGCGCGGCTCAGCGTAGGCTGTGACATCCCCACAGAGAGGGCACCCAGCCTCTGGAACGAGCCGTTCGCCAAAAATTGCAGGCAGCCAAGCATCTTGGTCATACCTGAAATTGCATGCCCCTTCCTTGTGGTGCGGGCTAACCATGGCCGCAGCTCACTATATAATTTATGGAGGGAAGCGCGATTAAGCCTGGTCAGCTCGAACAGCTCAACATCATTCATGCTATCGATGTTCATGCGACGACGCAGGGGCAATCTGCTCTCAGACATCTCGATCAACTCAATGCCAAAAAGCATAAGCCCTTGATGTGCCACAAACTCGCTCCGCTCCATCCTACTCCCGAGGCCAAATAGCTGCCGGCAAACATTTCGTAAAGCAGCTCTTTAATGGGCTTCAAAACAATTAGCAATCACCTCTCTGAATTGGGCGCAAGCCCATGTGAAGGACGTAAAAAATAGGATCGGACGCAAATAATACGATTTGGACGGGAAAAACACACTAACTAACGCAAATTATACGATTCTCGTACGAAATGCGTATGTTCATATACGTCTATGCGCGAACGATCGTGCGAATACGAAATGGCCAAAAAAACAAGAAAAAATTACAAACACCCACCCAAACTTACGATTCTCGATACGAAATCAATTAACTTTTGCTCTTTGAATCGAGGGGATAGACTCTGAAGCTGATTAAGTAGGATCTTTGTCAGTCTTCAAATTACATAATGTCTTGATGAAAAGAATAATCAGGCAAATCTGTCTTGATTTAGTGGGGTTTTATGAGCAAATCTTTGTTACAGGCTGTATAATAATTACAGGCTGTTTGATCGGGGGATGAGGGACAGATTGCTGCCCTTTGAACAGGGTAACTCCCTAATTTGCATATATTTACTCAGCTATTATTGAAGATGACCACCATCAGAGTTGGAATTACTCAGTTGTGGGATGATACACAAAATTAAAATAGGCGATAAGGCAAATCTTTTCCAAAGATTTCAGTGTGAATACTCATTTATCTGACAAAGAAGTGCTTCAGATATTGCATGATTCTGAGAAAAGACTAAGTAAAACTGGCAGGGGCGTAACTACAGCTAATGCATGCGGTGCGGCTGCTCTGGTGCCCAGGAGTTCAGGGAGACCCCATCATTGTTGCTCCTCCACCTTATTTATCATATTTGTTCTCACTTGGCATTATTTGGCGAAAGGAAAACAAAAAAGTTTACTGTATGAGCCTTGGCTGGGCCCCATTTGATCCTCACACCTGTGCCCCATCACATTTGTGCCACTGGTTAGCACTAGAAACTTCAATTTAACGTTTAAGACAATGGCCTTGACGCAATGAAAAAAATTCTCATGGTAGTAAAATTTCTCTACTTCTCTTAGGAGTGAAAAAGTGCCATTGACTTTCATGTTTTTCCTAGCTGGTGATTCTGCAACAGTGACATTTTTATACTACCATGAATTTTTTTTGCGACTTGTTAAATCGAGGCCCATGTCTTTACAAAGATAAGAGAACTCACACTTAATGTGAGATATCATTAAAATTGAGAAGAGACAGTCCTACAGTGCAAAAAGTGCTCATGGAAAGTTTGAAGAGATAAAGCCCTATTGAGGAAGACTGCTCTTAGAAAATGTGATGGGAGCAAGCTCTAAGGAAGATAACCCTTTTAAAAAGTTAGATTATTCTAAGCAGACAGCACGTCCTGCTCCAGACATAGTCCTTACATGTGGGTATACCTCCGCCTTCAGCGCCGTGCACTGCAGAATCATGAAGAAAACAAGCTCCTCCCGGCCCTACATATACAGAGGGACCTCCCACAAATCCCCAGATTCCTCTGCAGTGCTGAACTGCGAAGACATGAAGTATCACGCTCTCGCAGGCGTCCTCTCTGTGAAGAACATGCCTCCCAGCCTGGGCTGCATGGGTCGGGTGAAGGTAGGCAGCACCTTGTGTGCTTAACGGAGCCATGCTCCACCGCAATCTCCCACCATAGGGTAGGCAGTTAAGGCAAATGGTGAGCCTCAAAGAGGATGCCCCTCCCGCACCAGTGCCCCACGCCCCAAGTAGCGGTGAACCCCGATCGCCGGGTCACCTTCTCTCTTAGTTCCCCCCGTTAGTGGGGGGAAAAAGAGGGGGGGGGTTGTGTACGTTGGCCTAATTTTGCCCTATTACACGGTAGGCTTATGGCCTTTATCGATTCCGGGGGTCAGAGCCGCACTTCAAACTTTATTTTAACCTTGGCTGCAGCGCCTTAAAGTTGGTGACTTGGCGCGTAAGGCGGCTCTGTCTCGCGACGCCATGGCGTCCTTTTCTGTTTCCTTTCCTGTCTTGTTCCGCGCTTAGAGCTTCGCGCTCTCTGGGGGGGGGCGGGGTCTCGCTGGTACGTTCCGCGTCACCTACAGCTCTGGCCCGCCCTTCGAGGTTCGTTGGCGCCATTTTGTCGGTTTTCCCGCGCGCGCGTGGTCACGATCCTCCTTCTCCCTTGGTCGCTGTAAGTGCCCTCATGGGCGTTTATTTTTTCTTCTTGTGCTGCGCATGGCTCTGACACCCTCTCTTCCCCTTATGTCTTTCAGACACCAAGCTTCCAGTGGCTTCTCCCGGCCTGATATATAAATATCTCATGGGGTTATATTAAATTCTCCCACATTCCCAGCGGGTATTGGGGCATCCAGGGTTGCTTACAACATAAATCCCTACTGGCATATTGTCTAGATTAATCACCATATGGAGGCATCTAAGAATTTGGTGTCCGGGGTCCCGCGGGGACAAGACCGGCTGTGTACCATGCGTAGACAACCCCACGCTGACGCTGATAGAGCACGGGTCTGCGGACCGTGTGCTGAACAAGCGCTGGCCCTGCAATCAGGTTTACCAGTAGCTGCACCTTGCTTCAATTCCCCTGTCTCCCCGTGCCTAAATCTCACTCCTGATGAGTCGCACTCCAGCAGGGATGACCAGCAGGTTGTGCCGCGCAGGCTCCCCACGGTCATAGGTTTTCCACTGAAAATGAGGAACCTGCCACTATGCAGGACCTTGATCCGTCCGATGATGGTGATCTGTTTTCAGGTTCCAGTTCCTCAGATGAGTTGTCTTGGAACCAGGACGGTGCTGGCCCGGGGTATTGGGGCCTGTGTGACACTGATGAACTACTTATAAAGATCTTTGAAGTGCTGTCCATCTCTCCTCCGGGAGAGTCTCCCAAGCCCAAGAGGGAGAGTTTCCACACGCCGACGCCGCGCCTGGAATTTTTGGATCAGGATCATTTCCAGTATCTCATATCTAAGGAATGGGAATCACCTTGTAGACTTACAGGGGTTCCGGGGATTTGGGACTGGAAGTATCCCTTTCCCCATGATTTGGTTGAGCGATGGTCAGTCCCTCCAGAGGTGGATGCCCCAATTATTGGGGTTGCGAATCCTCCCTTCATGGCGGCCTCCTCTTCTCGTACCCTTCGGGATGCTGAGGACCGGCGCATGGACAGATTGGCTTCCCATGACTTCTCTAGCGTAGGGACGGCCCTGCGTCCGGTCTGTGCTGCGGCCGTTACTGCGGTGGCCGCCAGGACTCTGTTCAGGAGGATAATTGACCAACAGCCGGAGGATCTCCCTTGTGAGATCTTCAGTGCACTGTCCGATTGCAACGTTTTTGTGAGGTTTATCCTCTCAGCTATGGATGACACTATTAAAATGTGTGCTAGAACCTCGGCTCTTGTGGTGACTATCCGTCGCCTGCTTTGGCTGCGACAGTGGGGGGCTGACAATGATACTAAAAAGGCTCTTACTGGTCTTCCTTTTAGAGGACGATGCTTATTCGGGGCCAGGTTGGACCTTTTTGGCAAAAAAGGTAAAGCGCCCTCGCGCAGAAGGCTGGCCCGACAGCCCAGAGGCAGGGCCTCCCCGCCCCCTCCTTACGTTAGCATTAAACAAGAACCAGAAGTGTGCTTCCAACTTTTTGGAGTGGAAGGTCGTCCCAAGGGAGGCAGGCAACGCCCTGGTACCTCTGGTAGGGCAAAACCACACAAGCATGAAGGGATGCCCTCGCCCTGTGGGCGAGGGAACTGCCACAGCACTTGGCTCCTATGGCAGCTTGCCATGCTTCGTTCAGGTGTTTACAGGTTTTGGTTCCCCTGGGCGCGGTCCGTAAAGGAATGGAGTTCTCTGGGCAGTTCCCTTCAGAAATAGTCTGGGGTATTCTAGTCCCTGTTCTTTCCATTAGCAATTTTCCGCAGGCCATGTTTGCCAAGGAGTGCCTGGGCTCTCTTACAGGTTGGCTTTTGGTTTTGAAAGAAGAATGTAAAAAGCAGTGGCTTCTTCTATAGATTCAGAACCAAAATTGCAAATTCCGCACCACAATACAAATAAAGGAAAGCAATGCAATTCAATCCAACACCTGTGGCCGTGCAGCGATGTGAGAATATTTATATCCTAAATCAAGCCAATTATATTGAAATGGTGAATCCAGCAGTTCACCTGAAATAGCTCCAAATCACTGCACCCCCTCCATGGCAATCAATACATAAACCAAATATATAGAATGAATTAATAAATTATTTATTGGCAAATACCCATAAAAATCACATAACAAACAGTTAAAAGACATATAACACTGGACCGTACATTCCCAGGGCATCCCAATTAAACCCATAATCCTAATCCTACAAACATTAAATTTCAAAAAAGTGCCAGTACTGTAAACAATTCATAAAGTACAAATAGTGCTAAGATTTGTGAAAACTGTAATTTAATCAATGCTAATGTGGCAACAGAAAATAGAGACAAGTGCTAAATTACAACAACAAGTAAGCAATGAACAAACACATCACCTGAGTGTACAGATCTGGGTATCCCCCAAGAATGTTCCAGGTCAAGTGACAGTCCCCCCATCTTCTATAGATTGATGAAAAGTGTATCCTGAAGGATAATGTCTTAGGAAGTGAGAAGGTGGCTCCTTTATGAGAAGAGGGAGGTCTTCCCATATTCATATACAAGAAAAGGCTTGCAGCAGGGTTTTCTGCCCCAGAAAGTAGATCAGGTGGCTAACATAAGACAATTACACGGACAGTCATTTGTTCCTTTACAAGAGATTCAAGCCTGACAGGTTGGACTGGAGTGTTCAAGGACTGGATTGTCCAAGGTACATGGTCTTCCAGAGGGACTGTTCAGGACAAAACATATTTTAGGTTTTTATAGTTGGTCTCGGACTCTTCAAACGGCAGACTTCCTCAACACGCATCAGATCTGTCACAGGGTGTGGGTATTGAATCAGGAGCAGTTAAGCCTGACTTCCTATTGCTTGGGTATTCCGGAGGAGGGCTGGTTTGCATCTCTTCACCACATCAGGTGAGTTGCGGAAAGCTGGTTTCGGACCAATCAGACCTGGACAAAAGGGAAGTACCTTTTTTGTTTTTTTGTTTGGACGTTGACTGACTTTAATACATGATCTCGAATAGGTGGCCAGTGATGTACATACTGAAACATTTGGAACCAATGAATCATGTACAAAGTGTTCATTTATCAGGTATCTACCTTTTTAGCGTGTTTTTTGCTTAAGTAAGCTACCTTGATGCACCTTAAATCACTTTCATGATTTCCTGGAAGACTGACTGTAATAAAAAGCAACATATGAGCCGAGATCATACAAATAAGCAGAGATGTATGGAATAGGATGGCATGGTGTCTAGATATGTGAGAGCAATACAGTTTCCTAATCCCAAGCAAATTAATGTGCCAGTCTCTTGGGGAAGAGAGATACAGGAGATACATCGGGGATATGGGTTGTGGCTCGTAGAATGAGAAGCGTAGATTGCAGGATAATAATCTGCCTATGTTTACTGCTCTGTGTTATGTGACAATGATACTGTGTGCATCTGCTTATCGGAGCATCCACAGAAAATATGTGAATACAGCAAAGGAAATGAGAAGTCATTGCCCATTCCCGTATGCTGACTATGACCTTCCTTGTATGCTGAAAGAAAAGCCCCACCATAAACTGCACACAGTAAAACTTAGCTGCAAAGACATTTTCAGAAATAGATGTTCTTGGAATGGTCCTCCTGGATAAATGTGCACCTAGCTCTGTAACTTAACCGGTTTAACAGTACACTACAGTACACTTGAATCTTCCTTGCTTTAGTTCATAGGTAGTTACAAAGTTTTACAGTTGAAAAGTATTTTCCCTCCTCTGGTGTATGCTTCAGCTTCCAGTCCTCTGTCTTACAAAGGTACAACCTGAACCAGGTCAGTATAGCTGAATGCCTGGCTGGGGTGGTTAGGCTGGCCCATAGGACAGGCTTACCCTGAGTGCCACTTTAGTGTAGTTACACATCTATCTGTAGGCATTGTATTGATGCATATTAAGCACTCAAGAAATTCAGGTCTGCCTGGCTCAGTTAGTGGGGATGCTGCTGGAGGCCTGTGCATGTGCTGTGGGATCAAGGTGAATATATGGCAATTCTGGATGGTTTTACCCAGCTGGGAATCGCAAAGCCCCTATGTGCCATGGGTGCCAGGTATTTTGTAATAGGCTGGCCACCTCTAGGGTTTCCTGCTCTATGCATCATTCAAAAGCAGAGCAAAACCCGTGAATTTGACTATGTCATTCGGCAGGCAGCTCTCATTTCCTAGGGTGGGAAGCATGCACTGCAATATCCCTGGTAGGAGCGTGTGCATGGTGCAGGATATGCAGCAGCAAACAAGAGCCATCTGCTGAATGATATAGTCATAGCAGTGACTCTCATTGGTCTAGAGCCCATGCATGCGCCGCTGGAGCGGGGCATTCCGATTGGGGATGCACTGAAGAAAAGCCAGTGGCCCTCCATGGGATCTTTTAGATTTCAGGTCAGTCACTGCTGGGTTTTATTCCTCTTTATTATACTAGCAATTTTAGCTGATGTAAGAATTGCCTTGTTTTCATAAGAAATATGTCCTTACCTTTTATAATTGGTTTCATGGAAGAAGTTTAGGCTTCCCTGTCTGAGCACAGGAATGTCATCACTGAAATTGCCAAAGCTATTATTCATGTATTGCTTTCATCAGCAGCAAGTCCTTTTTGTATTGTTTTTCTTGACTGAAGCAGAACTTTGTATGGCTCTCTGACTCCACCCAGTGGCCACACATCATCATTGACTGTCTTATTGAATATCTCATCCAAGCATTATGCCAGACACCTATGAGGAGTTTTTCTCACAATGTAGTAATTTCTCTGTAGCTTGGTTTAATTCTATTAAAAGGGCGTAGTAGCCAAGTATAGTATTTTTAGTTGAAAAGGCGGTTTAAACGGATACCCTATTAAACTCGGAAAGGTAGTTTGTTGTCACCTTCTATTCCCCTTTTAAAACCTTTGCCCATTATTCAAAAACACTTATCAGGAGGCAGTATGATGTCTGAACAGCAGCCATTAATTCAATTACAACTAAACTGTCACATAATAGCCGTTAGGTTGAAGTGTTCCCCAATGCTGAGCTGTGTGTACTGTAACTGAATGTATAATCACTGGAAAGCACCAGGGGGCGGGGCTGCTTGGCCATGGATCAATATGGACGACTTCAGTACACTTTCAAGATAAAGCGATCCACCAGTGGATGTCTATGCTGGTTGAAATTTTTTAAGGTGACTGACACACTTTGCATACCTCTTGGTCAGCCATGCAACTTAAGAAATAGAATTTACATTGAGTGTACTGATTCATAAGTCTGGGAACATATTTTTCTGGGTGGAAAAATAGAATGCAGAACTGGACTCATCCCGCAGCAGTTTGTTAGCGAAGCAAAACTGTTTTCAACCTTTGATGGGTTAGTGATTTTGTCATTCCTACCAGGATAAGGTGCCTACCATGTGTCAATATAGTAGGCAATCTTCCAGAAAGTCTTAGTGCTTACAAACAGGTTGGATGAAGCTTATAAACCTCCCTGGATTCAGTTGGAGTTGCGGTGGCTGCAGGTGTAATCCTATGGCTTAGGTGGGGGAGTCTAGTCAAAAATCACCGGACTTCCTCTTAGACGCCAGGGGGGCATTCCTGTACGTTGTTAATTGGCACTCGTAAGCTATGGGAATGCAGATGCAGTTGGAAGCCCTCACGTCACTTTCTGTGGTAAATCACTAATAGTTTTTTGTGTAAGGGGCAAAAAAAAAGCACAAACCACTAAATTGCCAACGAATATAAAAAGTACACACATTACACAACTACAACAAAAATCAGTCTTTGTCTTTTAACACTTCTGGGATCCCTTGACGGCATGTATTAGACAGTCTATCGGACTTGCTGTGTAATGTGCATAGCTGCCAGAGCCTGATAGGCTCATGGGGTGTGGAATGTAAAAGTGGGGACACAGACATACATAGACTCTGGCCATCCACCTAAAATGAACCTAGAGTAAAGTACCTCTGGTTCCCCAGCCCATATAAACACCAAACTGGATGCTAATGGTGTGGTATGGCAAGAGTGGTGTTTTGCACCCCTGGCCATTTGCCTATCCCGTAAGTGCCCATTTCCAGCTAGGCTTATAGATTCACTATAAACTGGTACCTATACAGCAAAAACAATAGTTTGCTATACGCACACACACCCACAATTCGGCTTACATGTTCTCATTTAGAAACATTTTACTATTAGAACATTTAGAAATTTTTTTTATACAGGGAAATGTTAATTTTTTGAGCAGACAGATCGATAATGCCTTTACAATGTATTGCACCTTACACACAGATGCTTCCTGATAACCGGATCCTTAAAAAAAATATATATATATCTATCTTTTTAAATACATCACATTAAAATAGAACATCCTTCAACTCCCATCCTAAGCTGCTGAGCACAGAATCAAAGTGATAAAATATTAAACCGGCATTAATTGCAGACTGCATAGCGGCTAAGAGCAGGCAAGGGAGAGGGGAAGAAAGAGCAGCTCGCACATTCCTCTTCCTCCTAGACTTCTGGCTTTTATCAAATGCTATTGAGAGTAATCGGAAAGCAGACAGGTATGATTGAAGCGCGGCTCCCAGTTGTTTATGGAAAGGCGATGAGTACAATTTAATGGGTGCAAATCAGCCGTGGTGACTTACAGAGAAAGGTGTTAAATCTTCCTGAGAATTCTGAGCGCTTTAAGCGTCAGAGAGAACAAAATAGTCATTAACATGGGGAACATTTTCTTTAAAGCAACTCCATTACCACATCTGACCCTCTGAAATAGCAGCACTTATAAAAACCTGCTTACGTATAGTTACATTTTCTGCCTTTATTTTTTTTTTTTTTTACACGTGATATTCCACTGCCTTTTTCTGTGAAAATTCAGATCAGTCATTTGATACCTATAGTGGCATACCTGCCGTGTCATGCACTGAAGCCTCCAGCTGCCACCCTGAACTTCCCTGCTGGCTGATTTACTTTAATATTTCACTGTTAAAGTTGCTGTATGGCCTGGTCCTAGAGTCTAAAAGACTCCAGGGCCGGCCACTAGCCTCCCCCTGGGACATCCAAAATAAAGTCGCCCTGCTGTGTGAAGCCACTCAGGGTCGCCGGTAAATGCACCATTCCCAGTGGCTCCCATGGCTGTGGTGTAACCTTAAAAACTTGTAAAAATAAATGCTCCAACTGGCTTTTCAATAATAATCGTCCTTCAGGATGGCCAATTGATAATTAATAATCGTCCTTCAGGATGGCCAATTGAGAGGAGGCTCCTCCCCCTAGACAGGAAACACAAACTGGGACAAGTTTAAAAGCCCCAGGAGTTCCTGGGACAGGGTTCGCTAACCCCAGGCTTTACTTCCATGGGATAGTCTTCCTGCAGCCCAAGGGGTCCGCTGAACCCCCTCTTTTCCACCGGTTTGCTGCTGCCTAAGGGTGCTAAGGATCCTGGTGTCACTGGCGACCATCCAGGGGTTCATGCGGGCGGAGGAGGTCTGGTTGCCTGGTCCGGGGGTACTGCACTCCAGGCTCCGTTAAAGGATGGCTTCCGGGATAACGGTACTACTTGTCCGCAGGCTGTACTTCCAGTCGGCGTACATTGTGGGGGCGACAGCGCACGGTAATGCCCATTGACATGGTTCCACCGGAGAAGCCAGGGCAGGGACTCTAGGCACTCCCAGTTTCTGGAGCAGAGGTCGGTGACGCGAAACCGGAAGTGGAGGCCTGGTGTACACTAGGACCTTTGCATTAATTTGGGCCGCAGTGGTGAAGCTGGCTGTCGGGTATGCCAGCGCAGCAACAGCAGCAATGCCTCATGAGAAGCCGGTGAAAAGTAGATTTTCCTAATTTGTTATGAGCCTTAATTATCATTTGCTAGTTCAATGTGGGTGTTAACTTACTGTGACATTATCCTCCCTTCTTTCAGCTTGGTATTTCTAATTCCAAACCTAAGAATAAAAAAGGATAAAGAACAAGACATAGGCCCAGAATTAAGGGCCATGGCTAAGGTTTTTTTCTAAATTGACATGCTATCTTCATGGAATTCTGGACACTTTTGTCAAAATTGCAATGACAATAAATGAGGGGGGGGTAGCTTCCTTTATATTAGAAACTGTTGAAAATGGATATGGCCTCCACCCTGGAAATTTGCAGGGTATAGTCTGTTGCCCAGCACAGCCCCCCCAGTAGCCACGTTTTCCTCCGACACAAGATTTTCCCATAACTCAGGCTTTTGCTGGTGCCACTGGTTACTCAGCACTGCCTGCTCCCTCTCACCGTCCCACCTGCTACCAGTCAGTCAAGGAACCGAGGAAAGTGAAGGTAGAGGCTCCTCAGATGAGGATTCACTAAATGCGGGTTTTGGAGGGGAAGGGTATGGGGAAGGCACCCCAAAAGGCCCAAAGAATAGGATGTCTGAGGAAACTGCCACTCTCTTTTTAGATATTTATGACACTATGAAAATTCCTAGCGATGAACAGACTATCCGCTCAGGATAAGATGCATCATAAACTCATGGGTAGAATGGAAAGATCTTTTCCGATTCACTCTTCTTTGTCTAAATTAATCAAAAAGCAATGGCAGTTTCCAGACAGAAAGCTCCTCCTGTTCCAAATGTCCAAAATTGGATGCCCTGGCACAGGTCTCCAGATCCTCAGACTTGAGTTTTGAAGATTCAGGTATGCTTAGAGACCCTATGGACAGATGGAATCCTCAAAAGGGCTTGGGATACAGTCTCATTTACATTAAAACCAATCCTGGCATCCGATTGTGTTGCCATAAATTTTGGAGTATGTCTGCACAGCATTGAAGGTAATCTCATGTTCGGTACAGAACTAGAGGCAGTGCTCACCTGGTCCTCGGAGAACAAATAAGTTTCCCATTAGACCTAGTAAAGTAAAGGGAAAAACAGTTCTTCAGTCAAAGAAGAAATCCCTTTCAACAGAAGCAGGCAAGCCAAGTTTGTTCTGTAATGCCCCAAAATCTTCCCAAAAACCTCCGTCCTGACGCCAAACCTCGGGTTGGGGGAAGGTTGGTCTTCTTTTTTGTTGCATGGCAGTCCATAACTTTGAATCTTTTTGTGTTAAGAGAAGAGTCTCAAGGGTACCAACTGGAACTCTGTTCCAGACCTCCAAGGAGTTTCAGATCACAAGGTTGCCACAAGGCCCCAGAAAGAGGGTAGCTTTTCCCCAAGTTATAAGGAATTACTTCACAAAGAAGTAATAGCGACTTCCCCATATGTCATTCAGGGCAAAGGGTATTCTCATGTTTTTCTGGTTCTGAAGGCCCTAAATCATTGTATCGTCTGCAAAAGATTCAGGATGGAGTTAATATTCACAATAAGAAACTTGCTAAGGCCGGGGAACTTTATGTTGAATATCAACTTTCTGGATACCTATTTGCACCTACCCATCTTTCAGGCTCACTGCAGGTTTCTATTGTTTGCAATCCACCTAGAACCCTCGTTCTTAAGGGTCTAATAAAAGCTCCTTTTAAGCCACTTGCTAAGTGGTCAGACAAAAATGAAACCCTAAGATGTGTTTTCTGCTTGCCATATAAACTCTTCTGTCTCTAGCACTGCCTGTGTCATCTGCTCCTCTGAATTGGTCAGCAATGCAAGCAACCACAAAAAAGAATGTTCTAAAGTTCCCGACAGAGGAAACCATGCCAACACTTCTCATCTGAGAGATCAAACTACTCTGCTAGTTCTGAAACGATAGTACACATACAGTGTATATGGATTCAGCTGGGTTTTTACAGAAAATCTGTATGAGGATCCAAAATAGTAGCCAGCTCAGTGCATTTCGTGAAGATGACGCCTCCCAGTTCCCAGTAACACACACAGCTTTCTTGCTAGATGACCTTCCATTTGTGACTCTGTAGCCGGCATTTGTGTTCACCACATCCAGGGAGTTAATTTTCTTTGAAACTCTATGGGTTTCATTAATCCCGGCCCACACTCATGGCTGTATGTCAACCCTGATGTTTGCAGCAATATTGTATATGGCGGATCGTGTCTTCTGTCCTGGCAGCTCGGTTCAGCAACACTATGATGAGCATAGTGTATAAATCGCTGTCTCTTCAGAGCTTTTCTCTCCTCACTGAGCGTTTATAAAGCCAATTACCACACAGAATGCTCAAATTACTGCGGCTAATCACTCGGAGAATGTGCGTGCGCGCAGTTTACACTGTAATTATGAAGTGTGCTGTAAATTATCATTATTTTTAAACAAATGACTCCAAAGCCAGCACGCAGGAACACAAAGGGCAAATAGATTGCGCTCTCTGAGCCGTGAGTTTATTAGCGATGTAGAGTCTGCTTGACATTCTGCTTCCCAATTGCCTTGCAGGTTACATTGAAGACACAGCCAGGCTGTTATAGGACGTTTATTCTAGTATACAGTACGTCCTGCTCCAAATCTAATACTGACACGTAGGATATACTCCACCAGATGGCGCTGGACTGCAGAGACATCGAAAACAGGCCCCTCCCCCTCAAATCCCCAGGGACCTCCCACAAATCCCCAGAATTTCTCTGCAGTCTGGCTGTGAAGGACGAGAAATTGGCTCTCTACTCGCAGGTGAGCGGGGTTATTAACCTGCGTCCCTATAGGACTATTCCCACCTGTTCCACTAGTAATATGCCTCCCAGCCTTGGCTGCGCTGGTCTGGTGAAGGTAGGCAGCACCGCTGTCAGGTGCTTAGGAGCGCTGCTCCACCGCAATCCCCCACCAAAGGGTAGGTGGTTCAGGCTTATGGTGAGCATCTGTGCCCCTATTGCCCCTTGCCCCGTCTATCGGTGAGCCCTATTTAAGTGGCCGCCGTCCTCCATCATCCTCCTTATAGTCTTCGGGGGAAAAGAGAGGGGGTTTGTGTATGTGTATAGATATGTAGGTTATGAAGTCTGTGCTTTCACCTTTCACATGTCTTTATTCTTGTGTCAGCCGCCGCGCTGACTTGTCTTTAGTGCTTTTTAATTTACCGCCGCCGCGCGCTGACTTGGTTCCGTGCTTGGGGGCTGCATTACCTCAGGCGCTGGTGCGCCATCATTGGCTCTTGGCCTTCTGGCTTCGCGCTCTTCGGGGGTGGCGGTGCCCGTCTTTGGCGCCTTCCGCGTCATTGCTGTTACTGGCCCGACCCTCGAGGTATACCGACGCCATCTTTTCTGACTTGGTTGGCCTATGCACGACGGACTACTACCTACCGCGGTCCGTAAGTGCCCTTGTGGGCGGCTTTATCTGCTTCACTTTTGTTATGATGTACTTAAGGTCTTGTCTGCTTAGTAGTAGAATCAGGGGAATGCATGACAGAGGTGTTAGCCCTAGGATCGGGGCATCCACCTCGGGGGGGGGGGGGGGGGGAATGGCAACATTTAACCACCTCAGCAAGAAAGGGATACTTCCTATCCCAACTCTTTGGAACCCCGGGAAGTTTACTGGGGCGCTCCCATTCCTTGAGCACAAGGTTATGGAAATGTGCCTGCTCTGGAAATTCCAAACGTGATCTTGCTGTATGGAAAAACTCCCCTCTTTGCCTGGGAGCCTCTACAGGGAGAGAGATAGACAGAACCTCAAAAATCTGGGTCAATAATCTGTCAGTGTCATCCGGGGCCCATGGGTCAGAGCCAGAATCGCCATGACCCCTTGGTCTCTCATCAGATGAGCCTGAATTAGAAAAGAGCTCCTCTTCATCAGACGGGGTATAGCCACACAGATTCCAAAACTCCTCAGTTCCCATAGGGAAAACAGTAACATTAGGCGTCAAGTGCCGCTTCTTAGCAGGGGCCTTACGCGCTAAAGACTTTGCAATAATCTGCTCAACAGTAGCCAGTCTAGAAGACACATCAGGCTGAGGATCCCCACTAGTATGCAACTCAACAGGAGTGAGATTTAAGCTTGGGGGAGTAGGTGAAGTGAAACGAGGTGCAGCCACTGGCAGGCCAGATTGCAATGCAAGCACCTGCTCAGCACAGGGTACACAGACCCATGCCTTGTCAGCGTCAGCATGAGGCTGCCCACACGCTACACACAGCCGGTCTTGTCCCAAAGGGACCCCGGTAACATTATCCTGGGATGCCTCCATATGGGGATTATAGCGGTGCTATATGCCGATAGGGAATAACGCTATATAGCAACCCTGGATGCCCCAATAACCCACTAGGGACGTGGGAGTATAATTTTTACAAGGCCTACAAGTAATATACTAAAAACATGGCCGGGAGAAGCCAAGAAGGGTTCGTCCTGCCTGAAAGACATAAGCAGACAAGACCTTGTAGATAAAGCCGCCCGCGAGGGCACTTACGGACCGCGGTAGGTAGGAGTCCGTCGCGCATAGGCCAACCAAGTCAGAATAGATGGCGTCGGTATACCTCGACGGGCGGGCCAGTAATAGCGATGACGGGCCCCGCACCCCCCAAAGAGTGCGAAGCCAGAAAGGCCAACAGCCAATGATGGCACACCAGCGCCTGAGGTAATGCCACCGCGAAGCGCGGAACAAAGTCAGCGCGCGGCGGCGGAAATTTTAAAAGCAATAAAGACAAGTCAGCGCGGCGGCTGACACAAGAATAAAGACATGTGAAAAGTGAAAGCACAGACTGCATAACATACAAATCTATACACATACACACCCCTCCCCCCTTTTCCCCCGAAGACTACAAGGAGGATGAGGGAGGACGACGGCAACTTAAATAGGGCCCACCGATAGGCAGGGGCAATAGTGCGGGAGGGGCATCCCAAAGAGGCTCACCATAAGCCTGAACCGCCTACCCTTTGGTGGGGGATTGCGGTGGAGCAGCGCTCCTAAGCACCAACGGCGGTGCTGCCTACCTTCACCCGACCAGCGCAGCCAAGGCTGGGAGGCATATTACTAGTGGGAATAGTCCTACAGGTCCGCAGGTTAATAACCCCGCTCACCTGCGAGTAGAGAGCCAATTTCTCGTCCTTCGCAGCCAGACTGCAGAGAAATTCTGGGGATTTGTGGGAGGTCCCTGGGTATTTGAGGGGCCGGGAGGAGCCTATTTTCGATGTCTCTGCAGTCCAGCGCCATCTGGCGGAGTATATCCCAACTGTATGTATTAGATTTGGAGCAGGACATACTGTATACTAAGAATAAAAGTATGGCAAAGGTGTGGTCCAACTCATGATCAAAAGCATACCACATTTGTAAAACACAGCAGAGGCAGTGTGATGGCTTGGCCATGAATGGCTGCCAGCTGCACTGGGTCACTAGCGTTTATGGATGTGACAGAGGACAGAAGCAGCCGGATGAAATCTGTGGTATTCAGAGACATACTTTGTGCTCAAATGCAGCCATACTGAGTGGTCGGTGTTTCATTATACAGATGGGCAAAGACCCAAAACATAAAGCAACTCAGAAATATATTAAAGAAAAGAGGGATATTCTTGAAAGGCCAAGCCAGTAACCTTATCTCAACCCATATTTAACATGTTCAATTACTTTTGAGTCAAAATTAGAAAAACGTGGTCTGTGTCCAAATATTAATATTTATGGACCTAACTGTATACATTAAAAAAACAAAAAAAACATGAAGCTGTGTATTTTTTTTATTGCGCGTTCCCAGCGTCTCTATAAATCTCATAAAAAAGAAAAATGTAACGGAAGTAGCAGCTCTCCTCTCTATACAGCAGAAGATTAAAAATTATGTGACAATTAACAGCCGAGTTAGAATGTTAAGCTTCTAATTTAATCAGTGACACTGATCACACGCACAGCATTGGTGGGGGACACACCATCTACATACACAAGAAGAATGTTAATTTCATTTTCACCAAAGTATTGGGTGGAACTTTGTAAGAAATTTAGAACGATGCTGAAGTGGATGGGCAAATCCCAACACTATCTTGAAAGAGGATCAAAACATTTTCTCGCAATTTTAATATCCGGACTAAGACTAACATTTGCCAATCTCGGTTTCTCCCTATGTCTCATGCCTACAACTTTAAACATTTGATTTTCTTTTAAATTGTGGAGGCAAACAAAATACTGTATCAGAAAACTATAGTGTGCATAACTATTCCCCCTCCCTTAATCAATAATTTGTAGAGCCACCTTTTGCAATAATTCACTTTGCATAAGTCTCTATAAGCTTGCCACATGTCATTGGAATATTTGCCCATTCCTCAAAGGCAAAACGGCTCCAGCTCAAGTTGGATGATTTCCACTGGTGAACAGAAATCTTCAAGTCTGACCACAGATTATCATTTGGCTTAAGGTCTGGGCTTTGAAATTCCAATAGCTTAACAAGTTTCCCAGTAAACCACTTGAGTGTTGCTTTAGCAGTATGCTTTGGGCCATTGTCCTGTTGAAAGGTGAATGTGATTGTTTCAATGTGGGCATGGTGTTAAGGAGGTGATAAGATGTGTTGGTTTTGCGCCAGACTTCGCATTTTTCTCGGTGCCTGGAAAGTTACATTTTGGTCTCATTTGACCAGAGCACCTTCCTCCATACATTTGGGGAGCCTCCCACCTGCTTATTGGCAAACTCAGAACGAGCCTTCTTATTTTTGCCTGCAAGTAAAGGCTTTTTTTTCTTCCCACCCTTCTATAAAGCCCAGCTCTATGGAGTTTACTTGTTACCAGTTATTGTGGTCATATGGACAGATAACTTCAGTCTTTGTTTGGGAGCTCTGCAACTTTGGCCTCTGTTCTGTCTCTGATTAAAGTGGACCAAAACCCAGGATTTTCATTATCCAGGGTGTGTCTTGCACTGAGATCAGGGCAGGATCAGGCCCGGCAGCTCCAGGGTGTTCACCAAGGTGCTGGCTGGCGTGATGTCTCTGCTCAGATGTCAGGGCGTCCGCGTGCTTCCCTATCTGGGTGACATCCTCATCACTTCCCAGTCTCTACATCAGGCAGAGTTGGATACTCAGCTGGTGGTGTCCACTCTGGAGTAATTTGGATGGGTGATCAACCACCCCAAGTCCTCACTGTTCCCTTCCTTGGTAACTCCATTCTTAGGAATGAACCTGGATACAGTTCAAGATCTTTCTCAGCAGAAGGTGGACAGTCTGATTGCACAGGCTTGATCCCTCCATCAGGCAGGGGATGCAGCTGGTGGGCTTGATGGTGGCGTGCTTTGAAGCGGTCCCTTATGCTCAGTTCCACTTGAGGCCTCTGCAACTTCACCTGTTGTCTGTATGGGACAAGGACCCAGCGTCCCTGGACAGGGTCTGTGTGCTCCCCCCCCCCTGGTCAGGAGGTCCCTCTTGTGGTGGATGGACTCAAGGAACCTGTTGGGGGGCAGATCCTTTCTTACCCCTTCCTGGGAGACGGTCACCATGGATGCCAGTCTGTCAGGTTGGGGGGGTTCCTGCGGTTCCAGGGGAGGTGGGGCCCTCAGGAGGCCCACACACCTATCAATGTCTTGGAGCTGCGAGCGATCAGGTTAGTTCTGGCTCGCTTGACTACTCATCTTCAGGGCCTGCCTGTTCAGGTGCGCTCGGACAACCAGGCGGCAGTTGCCTACATCAATCATCAGGGAGGGACCTGGAGAAAGGGGGCCCTCCAGGAAGCGTCTCTGATCCTGACTTGGGCGGAGGCCAATGTCCCCTGCATTTCAGCTGTGTACATCCCGGGGGTGGAAAATCACTGGGTGGACTCTCTGAGCAGGGGGACCTCTCGCCAGGGAGAATGGTCCCTATGCAGCAGGGTGTTTCAATCTCTGTCACCGTTGGGGCCAACCAGATGTGGATCTGTTTGCGTCCCGCCACAGTCACAAGCTTCCAGCTTTTGTCTCTGTCCAGGGATCCTCTGGCCCTGACCTCGGATGCGCTAGCAATGTCATGGAAGGACTTTCAGTTCCTGTATGTCTTCCCCCCCCCCCCACCCCCAATTCCCCTTCTGGGCAGGGTTGTGCGCAAGTTTGCTCTGGAAGGGGTGCCAGCAATTTTGGTGGCCCCCAGGTGGCCAAGAAGAGTGTGGTTCGCAGACGTGGTACAGCTGGCAGTAGATCAATACGCTCTGCCCTTGGTGCCAGATCTGATCACTCAGGGCTCACTACGCCATCCCAATTTACAAACTCTGACTTTGACGGCTTGGCTGCTGAAACCTCCATCTTGATGGAGAAGGGGCTGTCTTCCTCAGTTGTGGGTACTTTGATTAAAGCTAGGAAGAAGTCTTCCTCTTCCATTTATTACAGGGTTTGGCGTGCCTACATTGACTGGTGTGAGTCTAGGTCTCTTCCCTGTCGTGTGTTCTCTATTCCCAGGATTCTGGAGTTCCTGCAGCATGGGTTGGAGATGGGGCTCCAACTCAGTACTCTGAAGGGTCAGGTTTCTGCCCTGGCTATTTTTTTCCAGAAGTCCTTTGCTCAGCACCCTCTGATCAGGACTTTTTTCCAGGGGGTCACTCATGTGCGTCCCCCACGTAAACCTATGGTGCCTGTTTGGGATTTGAACTTGGTTCTGTCAGCCTTGCAGGGTGCTCCCTTTGAACCTGTGCAGGATGCTGCCTTGGCCATTCATACGCTCAAGGTTGTGTTTCTGGTGGCTATCACTTCTGTCAGGCGTGTGTCTGAGTTGGTGGCGCTGTCCATTCAGCCCCCCTACTATGAGAGGCACCAGGACAAGGTGGTGTTTCGTTTCAAACCTGATTTTCTGCCTAAGGTAGTGTCTGCCATTCATTTGAATCAGGATATTGTTCTTCCTTCTTTGTGCCCTAATTCTAGCAATGCTAAGGAGAGAGTGTTGCACTCTTTGGATGTGGTTAGGTGTCTGAAGTACTATCTGGTGGCTACTGCACCTTCCAGGAAAACTGATGCTCTTTTTGTGGTCCCTGCTGGTCCTAGGAAGGGTTTGGCTCCTGCCAAGTCTACTATCAGCAAATGGATCCGTCAGGCTGTGATTCAGGCCTACTCTGCTAAGGGGAAGAATCCTCCCTTCCGCCTTACTGCTCATTCCACTCGTGCTATTGGTGCCTCTTGGGCTTTTCAGCACCAGGCTTCTGTTGAACAAGTTTGCAAGGCCGCTACTTGTTCTTCTGTTCATACCTTTTCAAAGTTTTACAAGGTTGATGTTAGGGCCTCAGCTGATGCTGTTTTTGGCCACAAGGTTCTGCAGGCGGCAGTGGTTTAAACTGCCTGCTAATTTTTCTTGGGGATCCCACCCTACTTTATGGACACACTGCTATTGGATGTCCCAACTGTAAGTATTAGATTTGGAGCAGGACGTACTGTATACTAAGAATAATACAATTCTTTGATTTCTCACCTGTAGAATTGGTATTATGAGTATACAGTACGTCCTGCTCCAACCCACCCTTGGTTTGCATTTTCTTGGATCCCCTGTATGGTGATTGTTATCATTGTTATAGTTGATAGTTTGGATTGTTTAATTCTCCCGACTTCTCCTTAACTGCTTTTCAATGCTGGGGATTTGTGGGAGGTCCCTGGGTATTTGAGGGGCCGGGAGGAGCCTATTTTTGATGTCTCTGCAGTCCAGCGCCATCTGGTGTATATCCAACTGTAAGTATTAGATTTGGAGCAGGACGTACTGTATACTCATAATACCAATTCTACAGGTGAGTAATCACAGAATTGTATTTTTTCTTCCCATCATTCTGGTAGAGGTTGATATTGGTTTCATCAGTCCAAAGATTGTTCTTCCAGAACTTCTTGCTTTTTAGATTTTTTTTTTCCAATCCAAAATTTCCTATTCTTGAGGCTTATGAGTGGCTTGCACTGTGCAATGAGCACTCTATTTACTTTCATGCAGTCTTCTCTTCATGGTAGATTTGTATATTGATACATCAACATCCCGGAGAGTGATGTTCACTTGGGTGGCTGTTGTGAAGGGGTTTTTCTTCACTACACTCATGTCTTTCATGGGTGTCCAGGTCTTTTTGCATGGATGAGTACACTGGTGCTTTCTTTCATTCTCAGGATGTACCAAACATACCTAAAATCAACACCAGGACTTTTATCTGCTTAACTGAGTATAAGATAACGAAGTAATTGGCCACAACTGCCAATCAAATAGCCATTAAGTCAATTGTCCAAATACGTCTGGTTCCTTTAAAAACAGGGTGGCACGTGTTAAGAAGCTGAAACTCCAGAACCCTTTATTGAATTTTAATGTGGATACCCTCACATGAAAGCTGAAAGTCTGGCCAATTATATAACTTGAAAATGTTTCAGTAAATAGGTCTGTAAATATTTGGCCATTTTTTTTTTTTTTTTTTTTACCTAACTGTATATCCATATAGGGGAATCTTACTTGGTACCATCTGATCTAGGTAGTAATGTCCTCTACTTTTATATGACTTGGATCAAACCACATCACCTCACAGCTATATAGTACTGTAACAACCTTTTGACTATCCTGGTTTTGGTCCACTTCCCCCAGATCACCCGCATCAACTTACCTCACCACGGTCCTATGGCGCATGCTTGTGGCCACTCGCCCAATCGGCGTGCTCAGAGCTGCTGAGCTATGCACGTCTGAGCGACGTCTTAGCTCAGCGGCTCCGAGCGCACTGGCGACCACATCTTGCACTTCCCTCTAACAGGGAGCGCGCCCTGCTAGAGGGATAGTGTGGATGCGGCCGCGGACCACGCATGCGCTGTTGGACCAGGATTAAGGTAAGCGTAGTGGGCGACCTGGGGGTTTCACACAGCGGGGCATCCCCTATTGTGGATGCCCCACAGGGAGGGAAAGGATCGGCCTGGAAATCTTATAGATTCCCGGGCCTATCCAGCTGGGTTTTGATCCACTTTAAGTAGCACATTTTGAAACTTGTGTGATGACTGATGGCACAGAGATCAGTGCAGTACAATCCCTGGATACAGGCCTTCACGACCCTGACAGGCTGTGGGGCCCTTTCCCTACCACCAGTGTACATAGGTGTACATTTTCTCTAAAACACATCCTGAAGTTTTCACTTCGTATAAATACTCCTGCAATGAATGACAGTAGTAGCAATTGCTCCTGGTCGTGCACATATGGCATTTGTTACAACGTGTTATATTCTGCTGAATCTTTTGGGTACTGCTACATATTGTCTCAGCTGGGGCTGCGAAGATGATTTATGTCTTTTAACGCAAACTTTGCCTTTATATCTAGATGTAAGGTGTAACTGTAAAGCTCTAACATGATGTCTGACTATAAAGAGATGGTGATATCGGCAGGGGTGCACCTTTAATGAGGCCATGTGAGGCAGCCGACTGGGGCAGCAATTGCTTGATTTGTTCTGTTTTTCTGATTTACTCATTTTGGGTATAACATACAACGCTTTCCAGTGACACCCCCTCTTCTACACATACAAACCATCAACACAGTGTTTATTTTGTAAAATATGAACAGCCTACAAAATAAAGGCTCTGTGTTGACTGCTTCTATCTGTAGAAGAGGGGTGTCACTGGAAAGCGTTATATATATATATATATATATATATATATATATATATATATATATACTTATACAGCCTATAAAATAAAGGGTCTGTGTCTCTGTGCTCACCGTTAGTATATTCATAAGGGGGTGCTGCTAGAAAGAACAAGATGTCTAACTATAGCAAATTATACAGTATATGTCTATACTTCTGTAGATACAAGCTGTCAACAAAGCTGCTGACAGCTTGCCCCATGCTGACTGTCCAAGGCGGCATCTTTTATTCACCAGCACTTTGCATTCCCTGATAAACCAACTTGCTCTCTTCTGCTGACTTTTCGGGTCCCCTATTTGAATTTACAGTCTGCCATAAAGATGCATGCAGATCTGATGACTGAGCATGAGAGGACCAGCACAAGGAAGAGAGTTGCCCTGGCTTGTTAGAAAATATAAAGCAGCCTGAATAAAAGATGCCGCCACTGACAGGCAGAATGGGAAGAGCAGGAATGTCACTTTAAAACCATACCTCTATAATGTTTAATTTAATTCCCGCAAATTGTGTACTCCTTTGTGACTGAAAATACTCCACCAAGATGAGGGAAGGAGTATTTCAACTCCTAGGGAAATAGTCTAGTGCAACCTCTGCCACGAACCCTGTTTGATGGATCAAGATAACAGAGCAGCCCTAGTTAAGTTATACATTTAATTGCTTTAAGAGCACACTAGGCAAACTACATACATAGAATGGGCAAATACAAGTGAGTAGAATTGAACTTTTAAAGTGTGTCTGTTACCATAAGTTGCTGGTCCTTGGTGACGCAAACCTCTATAGGGGCATGTAGAGCTTGCTGGATCCTGGTTCCTTCTGACGTGATACCACATGAGCCCCCCTGACTAAAGGCAAGAGGGCCTGGGATCTTCAGACCTTTATACACAGGTGGGATACTGATCCCTTCCACCCCAGAGATGGGCTTCAAACTGCTCCCCTTGGCAGATCCCTGCTAAAAGTCCCAAAAATCCAATGTGTCATACATTTTGGGTGGAAAGTCATAGAGAGATGGTCCTGATGCCAATGGACCCAGTCGGGTGCTGCACACGCTATGAAACTAGATACAGCTGTTTTACATGTCTTCAAATCTCGGCCCCTGTGCAGGAGTACTTATGCAGTATGATTCCAGATTCTAATAATGTGGTCAGTTTATCATAAATGTGCACAGCGACTTCCTAATTCTTTATGAACTACTGGCATCAGCATGTCTGGACTTATGCTTTGAAGAATGCTAGCTGTCTCAGCCTCATGGCAGGGCTTTCCAGCGAGCTCAGGGAAACCCGAGTACAATGATTTTGCCCTTATATGAGCATTATTCCCAGTTATTTGCCTGAATAGTAGTACAGCACATGCTGGCACTTGTGTGTGAAAAGCTACCTCTAGTTTGAAGTTCATTTTGCATTGTTTTTTGAGGTTTTGAGCTGAGAATGTTTTCTTAAAGAATGTTTCCTGAAAAGTATTTTCATGATGCATACAAACGAAGGAGAGCACGATTCCCCACAGAATACTTTGCAGTAGGCGGGGCCATGCAAATGATCTCTTTACAGCTAAAGCTATTCCTAGAGCTGTCTGAGATCACTGAAGGGTGATGCTTGGATATAGTTACTAATTGTTACACAGCTATCTATTCCCACCTGTGGACACGTGTTTCTGGGCACTGCCCCTTATCCTCACAGGAAGGGAAGTAGATGGCTGTATGGAGGATGAGATTTGGAAGTGCTAAAACATAGCCAGGCAGTAGATAGGCTAGGGAGATGGGTCTCTGACAAGGTTTTTTTTCCATATTCCAATGCACTGAAATGGAAATGTTTACATGTTGGCCATTTGATAAAATAGAACCTGGAACGGTTTGGTTTTGTAAAAAGTTTTTAAAGGGCTTGTAAAGCCACCAAAAAAACAAAAAAAAAAAAAGCATTATTTGCCTTACCACCAGCAGGTTTGATTTGGCCAGCTGATTTTAAGAGTGGTCAGCGCTGGTTCAGACCGAGCAGACCCCAGGCAGTTTCTGTGAATGCCACTACTTCCAGTCACCAGGGGGCAGGCTATCTCCTTGATGAGTAGCAGGGATACCACATGTGATCTTACACTAATTTGCAATAGTGTTTGATGTTCAAAACTGCATCAGGAGAGCAGTGGTTGCATCAAAGCTGGCAGCATAATAATGGGACAAATTAGCCTTCTGGAATATAAGGAGTCTGAGGGTAAGTATTGCTTTTCTTATGACCTACACCAAGCCTCTACCACAATACCTGGTTGCTGTGATCAGATCTTGCCCCTATGCAATTGTGGCACAAACCAGGCAAGAGTCCAACGTATAATGTTAAGAAGGGCTGTTAAAGTCTTGTGTCTTTGTTGTAGCAGCACTTGGCTTAGAATACCAGGGCTTCGGGAGAGTGATAGAAGCCATGGAAGACCATGAAAAATAAGCAAGGGAGCTCCATGCATCTATTGTGCACCCCCCCCCCCCAATATCAAACCTTAATGGTCGACCTACAGGCCATGTCCTAGGCTCATTAAAAACTGTTATAACAATCAACCCTGAATGATCGGTGGACACTCATGCAGCTCCCTTTGCTAGAATAGAATACAATCTTTATTAGACTTGACTTTCTCTTTTGATATTTGTTTTTATTTTATTCAAATTAGGCCCTACCCCCTAGTAAGTGTTTTATATGTTCCCAATTTTATTATTCCCAGTATGTCACACACCCCGCTTCCGAATATTCATGACACTTGGGTAACTGTCCTGTAGAGGGCGATCTTGCAGAGATGACATGAAAAAAAGGAGCCCCTCCTGGCCCATAAATACCTGGGACCTCCCACCATTCCCCAGTCTTTCGTCTCTGCAGTCGGCGAGCAAGTCAGAAGATGGTTGTCTCCTCCTTTCAGGTAGCCGGGGTAACCCCCCGGCCTTTTGTTTCTATTGCTGCCTGAATCTTTTTTTAATTTAAACTATAGCAGTATGCCTCCCAGCCTAGGCTGAAGGTCCAGGCAATGGTAGGCTGCACCTTATGGTGTATATGGGAGCTTGCTCCCTCCTGAGACCCCATACAAAGGGGTAGGCGGTGTCCGGGTTGGTGATTCCGGCTTGGGATGCCCCGTCCCTCTTGCCCTTTCACCTATTGGTGTGGGTTCTCCCCCCTACCGTGTCCCTCTGTGTCCCTTGGTGGGGGGAGGGGGAGACCTTTTCTCCTCTGGGTTGTTTTACTTTATTTGGGGGAAATGGTGTGTGGATTGTGTGTGTGTGTTTGTATGTGTTTTTGCGGTCGTTGTTGCTGGGCCGGTTTCACTTTTCAACAGGTGCTCGTTGGGACCTGAAGGGGCATCCCGGGTAGCTTAATAGCGTAAATCCCTCTGGTCATTGCGACTACATTAAAATCACCATATGGAGGCTTCTCAGGATACCGGGCTTGGGCTCCCCTCAGGGCAACCCCGGCAGTGTGTGGGTTGTGGGGCATCCCTTGCGGTGGATAATGTACTTGTTTGCATACCTTGTGCTCAGCGAGCCATAACGCAGCAGTCGGGGGCCCAGGCGTCTGGGTCCGGGGTCCCGGCCTCATCTCCTTCCCCACCCTGCCTTATCCGTACCCCTAGTGATGTTGTCACAGGTGGGGAGTCGCAATCTGATTTATGTGCCAGACTGGCTAATATTGAGAAATTTATTTCTGGCTCTGTTGCCAGAAAGGCCTCGGTTAAGCGAAAGCATTTGTCTCCAGCCGCGCCGGCCTTTGAGTTTGATGATTTTCTTGACTGGTCTGATTATTCCCCGCTAGAAGAGGGGGAATTATTTGAGGGTTCTGACAATCAGCAGTTTGTTGGTGCTGATACTGAGCAAGGGCAGGGGGATGCTGTGGATACCCCGAAGGTCTTGGCTCACCTTTTTGAGGTTCTGGCAATTTCTCCTCCTGAGGAGGCCGCTCCTCAAAAAGGGGAATTCTTTGGAACTTCCAAGCCGCGCCTGGAGTTCCCAAATCAAAAGCATTTTGATGGCATTATTCTTAAGGAATGGGAGAAGCCTACTCTGCTTCCAGGTATTCCTCAAGGTTGGGATAAAAAGTATACCTTTTTCCGGTGGACGTGGTAAAACGATAGTCATCCCCTCCCGAGGTGGATGCCCCGGTGCTCGGGTTATTCAATACTTCTATTTTGCATTCTCCTGACTCCACCACTCTCAAAGATGGTGAGGATAAACGCATTGATCAGGTGGCTTGCCACGCGTTTGCTAGTGTCGGTTCAGCCTTGCGGCCTTTTTGTGCTTCGGCGCTTTTGGCAGTGGCTACCAGGTCTGTGGTTAGAGACCTGTTGAGTACCTCCAGGCTTGACCCAGCTAGTGATAAGTTCGCCGCCCTTAAGCGGTGTGAATTGTTCATGTCCTTTGTGCTTGCCGCCTTGTATGACACCATGGTCATGTGTGGTAGAACTTCTGCCTTGCTTGTAGCTATTCGGCGGTCGCTATGGTTGCGCCAGTGGGCGACTGATTTTGTGGCCAAAAAGTCGCTTACAGCACTTCCCTTTGTGGGATTGCGGCTCTTTGGAGAAAGCTTAGATTCTGTCACGAAAGGAGGGAAGTTACCTCAGCGTAAGAGGCAACGTCATCCCTTTTGGGGGGCGGCCTCCTGTAACCCTTCCTTTCGTGGTGCCAGAACTCGCAGAGTTTTGGCCTTCTCTACCCTCAGAGGTGATTCCTGGAGTAGAGGCAGAGGTCGTGCCTGTCCAGGTCACAATTGGAGTTCCAAACCCAAGCCCGCTGCTAAGCCAGCTCAACAATGAGGGAGGGCCCTCACCCTTGCGGGTAGGGGGACGGCTGCAGCACTTCTTCCAGGTCTGGGACCAGGAGGTCTCAGACAAATGGATTCTGGAAGTATGTCTCCCGGTTACAAGCTGGAATTCGAGATCCGGCCTCCTCCCAGATTCTTCAGGTCTCGAGTGCCTTCGGATCCAGTGGCCGCACAGGGGCTCCGGGCGGCAGTAAGTTATCTGCTGGACATGGCTGTCATTTGCCCAGTGCCTTTCGTGGAAAGGGGCTTGGGATTTTATTCACGGTGCCCAAGAAGGACGGCTCCGTTCGACCCATTTTGGATCTGAAGCTCCTCAATCTGTTTATCCGCTTCAGGAAGTTTCGCATGGAAACCTTGCGGTCAGCTGTCGATTCTCTTCGTCAGGGGGACTTCATGACGTCCATAGACATAAGGGATGCTTATCTGCATGTACCTATCTTCCTGGCACACCTCAGGTGCGTGGTGGAAGATCAGCATTTTCAGTTTGTGGTCCTTCCATTCGGGCTTACCTCGGCTCCGAGGGTGTTCACCAAGGTATTGGCGGGGGTGAGGGCATTCGCATTGTACCATACCTGGACGACCTTCTCATTTTGGCTTCCTCTCTCAGCCAAGCGGAGCTAGACACCAGAGTGGTGGTATCCACGCTGGAGAGGTTCGGTTGGGTGATCAACTATTCCAAGTCCTCCCTCTCCCCGTCCAGGGAGGTTTTGTATCTGGGCATGACTCTGGATGCCTTTCAGGCCAGGGTGTTCCTTCCTCAGCCCAAGATTCTTCTGATCCAAGATTTGGTTCGGCTTCTGCTTTCCATTCCTCGCCCATCTATCCGGCTAGGGATGAGATTGGTAGGTCTGATGGTGGCTTCCTTCGAGGCAGTCCCTTTTGCCCAGTTTCACATGAGGACGCTTCAGCTCCATCTTCTAGCGACTTGGGACAAGTGTCCGCTGTCATTGGATCAGTCTTGTCTGCTGTCTCCCCGGGCTCAGCAGTCCCTTCAGTGGTGGCTAGTGTCAAGCAACCTGTTGAAGGGCAGATCCTTTCTGACCCCTTGTTGGGAAACGGTCACCACGGACGCTAGCCTGTCGGGCTGGGGGGGCTTTTGGAGGGAACATCAGTTCCAGGGGTTATAGGAGCTGGGGGTTTGCTAGAATAGAAAACAATCTTTATTAGACTTGACTTTCTCTTTTGATATTTCTGTTTTTTTTTTTTTTTTGTATAATCTGTTTTTATTGAAACATACAAGCAGAAACAGTACATAGACAACAGACCCTGGTTCGGCACAGAGTAAGAATCTCAACAAGGTACTCCAGAGAACATTTTAACATAACAGGATTCAAAATAATCATAGGAGACATATCACACCACAGAAAGTCCAACGCAAATCCATCATACCAACGCTCCCCGGGTGCCGGGGTAGAAAGTGTAATAGAGACTCAGCTATGAAAACTCCCACTGTACCCACCAAGGATAGAAAGAAAAGAAAGAGGGGAAAAAAAGGGGGGGGGGGAGGGGGGGATAGTCATAGCTCCTCCTAAGTCATTGCTCGACCTTTCTGTGTGCTTGACAAACCTCCACTCCGAAGCCCGCAAGGACCTAGCCCCAAAGACCGTTAATCTACCCGTTACACCCGTTACACAATAAGTCCCGTATAACCTCCCAACAGGTCCAGGTCAGCGTATACTTGTTCCCAAGCCCCCTATCACCTAAGATCAGCTCCTCCGCCCGCCTAATCCGTTCCAGTTCTGACAACCATTCCCATATGGAGGGAGTCTCGCGTGATTTCCAATGTCTGGGGATTACAGCTCTGGCGGCCGATAAGAAGTGCCTGAGTATGTCAGACCTGTATCGTGATGCTGGTCCCTCCCACAAGGAGAGAAGAGCCAGCTGGGGAGAATTCCTGATTGATTCCCCTGTGGTGTCCATATAGATGCTCAGCACTTTATCCCAAAAGGGGCGTATGGCCGGGCAACCCCACCAAATGTGAGTCATATCACCACCCTCGCCAAGGCAGCGCCAGCACAGGTCTGAGGAGTGGGGGGCAAATCTCTTGATGTCTGCTGGGCACCTGTACCATCTGGAGATAATCTTGTAGCTCCTCTCCTGCGCGGCCCCCTCCATCACCGCACTGTGCGCTAGGTTAAACATTTTAGCTTGATCCTCCCCCAAGAGGAAACGCCCAGCTCGCCTTCCCACTTTGTGACAAAGCCCAGCGGTCCCGCGTGAATGCCGCTCACCAAGGTGGCATAAATCCGGGAGAGGGAGTGGGGTGCGGGGGGCGCGGAGGACAGGAGCCCCTCCACCTCTGACAACGGGCCCTCAATGCAACACTTCGCCTTTATTGCCGATACAAATGCCGCAAGCTGACCATGTAGGAACCAAGACATCCGAACCCCGGGGTTCCGCTCCCTCAGCTCGCCTAAGGACGGGAGCCCCCCCCCCGTCCAGCAACCGACCAAGTCTTGGGGCAGACTCAACCCTCCAGCCCAGGAAAGATTCCACACCCACCCCAGGTTTGAAATCTGGGTTTCCCAGAATTGGTGTCAGAGGGCCCGAGCGTCTCACAAGCTGACCCCCAGCTGTCATGCGGTCCCATAGAATCATCAAATGCTGAGTCAAAAATGGCAAAGACCTAAGCCATTTTCTTGGTTGGAGGCTCGTCCATGGCAGAGTGACCAGCGGCCACGGGGAGAGCACCTTCTCAATGGTGACCCACGTT
This sequence comes from Gastrophryne carolinensis, assembly GCA_027917425.1. Classification (NCBI taxonomy): domain Eukaryota; kingdom Metazoa; phylum Chordata; class Amphibia; order Anura; family Microhylidae; genus Gastrophryne; species Gastrophryne carolinensis. Next base: position 257,117,967 of record CM051235.1, read on the forward strand.
TTATTTGTGTCCTGATGGGCCCAGTCCAGCATTCTCATTAGAACCGCCGCTGCATGGTAAAGCTTTAGATCTGGCATGCCGAGACCCCCCCTCGTCTTATGCCGGGCCAGGGTACTAAAACGGATCCGGGGCTTTGAGACCCCCCCAGACGAATTTGAGGAAGGCAGATTTTAGGATCTTGAAAAAGCTGCTAGGGGGAACTATAGGGGCCGTTTGGAATATATATAAAAAGCGGGGCAGGACGTCCATCTTGATCACGTTTATCCTCCCACTCCAAGACAAGGGCTTTCTGTTGTATTGTTTAAGATCACTGATTGTTTTGTTCATCAGTGTGGCATAGTTCAGCTCGTAGATTCTTGTTAGATCATTTGGGATCTGTACACCTAAGTATTTAATACTCACTGATTGCCATTTGAATGAGAAGCTACTTCTGAGACCGGCCACCACCGATGAAGATAAGGTGAGGTTAAGGGCCTCAGACTTCCCATAATTAATTTTAAAATTACTTGCCTTTCCGAATAGCTCAAATTCCTTCATAACGAGGGGGAGGGAAGTCACGGGGGTGGTTAAATGTAGTAGCAGATCGTCTGCATATAAGGACAATTTGTGCTGTCTACCCCCAACCTCAATTCCCTTAATGTCCGGATTGTTTCTCAGGGCCGTTGCCAAGTGTTCCACTGTGATAATGTACAAAAGTGGTGACAGTGGACAGCCCTGGCGAGTGCCATTACCAATGGAGAAGGGGGCTGACAAAATACTGTTCGTCCTGACTGAGGCCGAGGGACCCCTATATAGCGCCATAATTTTCCCTAGTAGAGATGGGCCAATTCCAATCTGTTGAAGCGAAGCCCGGAGAAAATCCCATCCCACGCGGTCAAAAGCCTTCTCTGCATCACATGAAAGCAAGCAGGCGGGGATTCCCCTGGTCTTCACATAAGAGATCAGAGTGAGAAGCTTATTTGTATTGTCGCGTGCCTCTCTCCCTGGGACGAAACCCACCTGGTCAGGGTGGATGATGTTAGGAATCTGGGGTTGAAGACGACCAGCTATTAATTTGGCAAAAAGCGTATCAGCGTTTATTAATGAGATTGTTGCAGCTAATGACTGCTTGGGGAACGGAAACTCCGGACCCACCGAGTTGAAAACCCTGGTCAGGAAAGGGGCCAACCGGGGACCTAACAGTTTATAAAATCTTGGGGTGAATCCGTCTGGACCCGGGCTCTTTCCCCCAGGGGTATTTTGTATAGCCTTGAGCACCTCCGATACCCGGAAAGGGGCTTCTCCTCCTGCGGGATTCTGGGAAGCGGGGTCCTGTCAACATAATCCTGGACGGTCACATTTGCTATAGGTTCCGCCCCATTGGTGGTGGAGCTGGGTAGGTTGTACAAGGAGCTATAGTAATCCCTAAAAGCCCCCGCTATACTCACTGGGTTGGAGGTCTCGGCATTCCCCTGCAATTTCATGCTAGGGATGTAGGAGGCTGTACTATGAGGGTGGAGCAGCCTAGCCAAAAGTCTGCCCGGCCGGTTAGCACACTCATAGAACCTAGCTCCAAGCCTGTCCCTGTGGCGCAAGTAGCATTGGTTGTACAAGCTTTGTAATTGCCCCCTCTCCTTCTCCAACTCTATCCATAGGGCGTTGGAGGGTGAGAGCTTGTGATCATGTTCTAAACTTTGGATCTGAGCTAACGTCTGCTGGATAAGAGCGGATCTCTCCCTTTTAAGCCTAGATCCGTGTTGAATTAGAATACCCCTTAGGACGCATTTTAATGCTTCCCATTGGATGGGGAGGGGGGTGCAGTCGCTTACATGGTCAGACAGGAAGAGCTCCATGTTGCTTTCGACCGCTGCTAGACACACCCCATCTCTCAGTAAATTATCGTTAAGGCGCCAGTCCCACCTGCTTGGGTACAGTCCGGGCAACTCGAAGGACAGAAAAATCGGGGCATAGTCCGACCAGAGAAAGTTCCCAATGCTGGCCCTCGGACCCCAGGACATCGCGTGATGGCTCAACAGTAGATAATCTATACGACTATATGAGTTGTTTGCGTGGGAGAAAAACGTATAGTCCCTCAAACCAGGATGTAGTGCTCTCCATACGTCAATTAACCGGAGGTCTTTCTATTTTTATTTTATTCAAATTAGGCCCTACCCCCTAGTAAGTGTTTTATATATGTTCCCAATTTTATTTTTTTAAATTCAAACTTACCTTCTGCTGCATGCACAGAACTGACCTATGGTGACAGATTTACTTTACATCTAACTCTTCCTTGCACAAGTAAATTATACCTTACTCTGGCTTACTGCATTAAAAGTATCTCTATCTCCTAATGTAGCAGCTTCCTGCTTCAGAATAATCAGAATTTCAGCTTCAAAGTGAGGCTCCACTGCGATCCCTTTCCCTTTTTTGAGGCCATTATTTTTGTTGTCTTGGCAAAAGTGTTCATTATTAACATTATAATTGGACAGATTAAGCTAATTTTGCCCTCTTTCTTCCTAGGAACCAACGTCAACGAGGCCAAGAGGATATTGAGGGAAAGTGGCCTACCCATCACCTCTGCCAACGATTTGGATGATGCTGCCAAAAAGGCCGTAGCAAGCATTAGGAAGAAATAAAACGCTATGAAAAGCTACACAATAATGAAAACCAGAAACCTCTAACCGTGAATGTACCAGAGTGCAAGTCGGGAGCCCAATCTGCCGCCATATCGGGGACCCATCACCATTCACATGATGGGATTTTAGATAATGTGTCTTGGGGTAATGAAGCCTGTCCTGATTATTTTCCAAAAGCTGCTTCGATCCTTATCTGTCTTCTGATTTTTCTATATACTGTAAAGGGTGTTTTTGTCAGTTACCTTTTTTTCATAGTGAGATGTCCGACAAATGTACAGAACTATTTTATATACTAAATATAATAAGCCGTCAGTCCTCCTGTACAGAGGTACCTGGATGGAGGCTTTTGCAGACAGGAGCCAGTGCCTTAAACTTCATGTTCAAAGACACCAGCCCAGACTTAGCACTGAATCCTACATACCCACTGGCACATAGAGCTGCAGATGTTGCTGGCCTTCTTTGAGAACATTTGTCAGACCGAAGGAGAGGCAGCACTGACTCAGATCTGGGGGTCCATGTAATGCACACTTTTTTTACACGGTTATTTTTAGGCATATATTCCTTTATACGGTCCATAATAATGAGTGCTCCAGAACTATACTGTAAGTCCACTCAGTTAACAGAACAACCATTACTCACTTGTTCAAGCTCGCTGCCAAACTGCATGCTGGTGATCGATCACATTACCATGCATACCGTGCATAGGATGCAGCAGTTGCCGGTCAGAACACCCAATTTTGATAGTGTTAACTTTTTTTGAATGCCACACCTCTTGCGAATTTACTTTGGTGGATATTCTCACAGACTGTAAACCATGAGTGCTATTAGGCTGCCCTGCTTACCTGTTGCTGCTCCTATGTTGCCTATTAAGCTCTTTGAGGGGCAAGGGTGTCCTATCCCAGGCTCTTCCATTTTCATTTCTGCTCTTACAAAGCCACCAAAGTAAAATTTACTTTTGAGTTAGATTTATCCAGTTACCAATCCAGAACTGAGGCTAGAGTTTTCCCTTTAGGTTCACAAGCAAGGCAAGGGTACATTAGAGGGAATCTACTCCAAGAGAGAAGTTCCAACTATCTCTGAATATGAAATCTGCACACATCCACAACTTGAACTGGAGGTTCAAAAAGGGCGAGGAGGATGGTGGGGTTTACTTCCCTATCCACTCTTCCCTTTTGTTTTATGTAAACTTACCGTCTTCTTTGAACATGGGCAAGAACGTTTGGTCAAGAATGGCTCAATAAAACTTCTTGAGTACCTTACAAAATATCCAGTCAAAAAAGGAACTTAATTTGTCTTCTTGACTACTGCAAATGTCCCCCACCTTCCTTTGCACAAATCTTCCACCATGGTGTAATTTTATTCTGTTTTAACCCTTTTTAAATAGAAAACTTTAATTTGGCATTTATAATGTTACGGGTCTAGTTTTGCTCTTTACTGTGAGAGCTAACTTTAAAAGTGACTGGCATGACCCAGTTTCCTTTTTACAATAGATGGAATGGAGAGCTCCAAACACTGTGATTAAGGCTAACCAACAGTTTGGTTTGCAGTGGTAGCCTTGTGGCCGCCTGCCAACCCTGAACTTAGGTTTGTAGGGAAACTCCATGAAGCAGGTATTTTACGGCTGTGTTGTCTAATCAAGTCTCCTGGGGGAAAGGGAAGAGTAGTTTATTTAAAGCCTACAGTTGCCCTTTAATTCAAATTAAATTATTTGATTTTGCCATTTGGGGTTCCAAACCATTGCCAACAGAAACTTGAGTCTCTACATATTTACACTGTAAAATGAATAACTTCTTTGCCGCTGCCGTCCATATTGTGTGCCAAATCCAAATCATTTGAAGCGTGTCCTGTAGGTTACCAAACCTAGTATTCACAAAGCCATTGTGTTAGGACTGGCGACATTCCTCCAGGTACAGAAAGTTGGGCTTCTTTTTCCTGTTGCTTTCTCGTTTTTTATGAACACCTCATCCGTCCGCTTACTAGAATTGTTTTTTGATTCTCAGCTATTTTACTTCAGATAAATCATGTATCTTTTTAAGTATTAATTTGCAATGTTATGGTGGATAACACATCTGATAAATTGTAGGCTTTGTATAAAACTTTGTGCTGGCTCTTACCTTTTTCCATGTTACCAAAACACTTGAAACAATAAATGATTTGACTCTGCTGTTGTGGATGTGTGTGTTGTAAGATGTGAAATGAGAAATTCCTTAAAGGATACATTCTGGTTGGATTAAAAAAAAATTCTTATTGGCACAAATGGAAGTGTGCATTATTTTTTATAGGCAACCCGCCTGGCAACCAGCATCTTGTGGAGGATGCAGTTCCTCAGCTTGGAGCTGAAGTTAAGGGGGTGGCTGAAATTAGCCCACAGGAAATAGATAGAGGTCACACAAGGACAGATTTTTAAGGTGAAGAAACCAGGTAATCAGTGTGATATGTGTTCCAGCATTACTGTTTGAATTTGAGTCTTCCAAACCTAACCCTCATTTTTACAACATTCACATGAAAAAATTTGACAAAATTTGAAAAAACATTCCACCAGCCATATTTTATTCTAATAACAAGAGCTACATAATTCAATCACTGTGACGAAGGTGGGGCAGGACCTCGTTCACCTCTTCCCTTTAGACCTTGTGTAGATTTAACTACAGTAGGGCCATACATGTTATATTTATGTATATTCAGTCCCCTCCCTTATCCTCAGCATCCAGTAACAACAACTGTTGTGTTCCAACTGCATCAAATGTTAGATGTAGGGATAGTCCCAAATGCTACACCATGATACTTTGTGTTGACATATTTTATACGGGATTAAAATTAAATTCTTTGAGACATTTGACATAACCTCTTCCACCATATATTGCCAACACCGGATCTGGTTGTGTCTAAAACCAGAACTAACTGAAACCCAAAAACTTACAGACACCTCCTTGTTGATAATGCTAAGGAAAAGTCCAGCAAACAGTAGGACACCGAAAAAATCCCATTAAAACTGAACTTTTTCTGCAACGAGTTAAATATCCAAGATCCCGGTCCAAGAAAAGTGCAGTCAAGCAACTCATTTTGGAGGAGGTGTTCCTCCTTGGAAATTTATTGGGATTTTTTTTCTGTGTTCTACTGACCTGTGGATGTTTGGACTTTTCTTTTTCTCCAAATGAGTATAAGGCAGATGTTGTGCCATATAAGGCTCGATTCAGCACTGTGAGTAAAGTAATTTGCGCGCGGTTTTCATGCGTAAAATCCTACTCCCAATTCGGCAGACCGTTTTTTATGGTAATTTTTCTGAGTAAATGTGTGCAGTTTACTCCAAAAGGGTAATTGCATGTGATTCAGAGTGTTTTGCAGAAGTGAAGTTGTGCGCTAACTGCTTTCGATGAGAATTCCATTTACTCCTAATAGCAGTAGTAGATTGACTACTTAACTGACGTTTTTTTCATTGATAAAACCCAATGCCACATATGTTTTTTATCAATGAGAATGACAGCCACCATGTGCTTTTTTTTTTTTTTTTAATGCAGAGGGCACCCCTTGAAGAATGCCATGGCCATACTGATGGGTACCAGGCTCTTCTGCATCCATGTAGTCTAAAACTGGTATAGGTGTCCTTTATGAGCCATGGGAAGTGGGTGTTTTGAGCTTGTCTAAATAGGTGGTTTTTAAGGGTGTGCAAAGTGCCTGGGAGAGCAGCAGGTGTAAATTCCTAAAGACGATAGTGAGAGGAGATGATCACTCACCTCAGAAGATGGTATTGGGCAAAGTGTAGTCAGCATCTGGGTTGGTATCTGTGGACTAGTGATGAAGGAGCAGTGCGGTTGTTGGTACCGCTGCATGAAGACAGAATGTTGGAGCCTCCCGCCCCCCAGAATGCCATATACTCTAACCTTATCCTCGACCCACGTCGAGAATGCAGCCACACAATTGGCTTTCCGGTGGCCGGGACAGAGAGCACGTTCGCTACCCACATGACCACTAGCAGCCAATCACGTAGCTGCATTTTCGGTGAGGCTTAAGAATGAGGTAAGAATATTGGGCATTCTGGAGGGGGGGGGGGGAGGATGGGGGTCCCAGCATTCTGCATGCCCCCTCTCATTGTCTTGCAGCAATGTCTTGCAGCAGTACTTACACCCGATACTGGGTAAATGGGTGTTGGTCCACTTTAAGATCATGTATTAAAGAACAACGTACAACTTATTTCAGGGACTGCCCTGCTGGTTAGAAAATGAATGGACCTCATCCAGGTGCCCATCCATTCCTATCCTCTATAATGATTTGAAGGTGCACTGTTGTGAAAAATTGTCCAATGATAAAAATCCATATAAATATGCTGGATAGCGGGAGGAGGGGTCACTTATACATGCGGCATCAAGAAATATCCAGCCAGGCTTTAATGGAAGGAAGAGGAAATCATGGGTGACAGGCTCTATCTTTTTCCTACCATTAGAGAATAAACAAGCTTGGTGGGAGATTTATTCAGTTTGGGTGTATAAGTGACCCCCCCTCCTCTCATGTGTTTAGATGGATTTTTAATATTACAAAATAGTGCTTTAAGAGACTCAATGTTTTGTACAACATGGGAAGAGAGTGGCTGAAGACGCAAATCCTCAGAATAATGGACAATTCTTCTAGTAGGTCAGTTGCATCTTTACTCTTCTGTGGAGTCCTACTTCCAAACTATTCGTCTCACTGCAGCAAACCGTAAAGACCAACCCCAAAGTAAAACACATGATGCTTTCATGAAAAATGTATTCCAATATGCTGCAGGTGGCTTGTCAATACCCCCAGCTGGATTACCTGCACATACATGGGCATCTGAAAGAGCACCAGACCTGGGCTGAAGGGCATATAGCCTGGTAGACTTTCATGACCTCATAGCTCTAGGTTACCAGCCCCTATGCCTGGGGTAGTAACCCCAGAGGGAGAGGTAGCCACTTTTTTTTATTTTTTTTTTATTTTACTAGATAAAAAAAATAGGGAATAAGGGCCAAATGGGTGGATGGCTTCTGGATTGGATAAATGTCTGCTGGGCTCATCACTATTGGGAGTAATTGCTTGATGGTGAACGTTTAACAAATCCGGAGTTACCAAACCATTTCTCACCACCAGCATATTCATATGCTTATTTATAATCTGCACCATCTTCCATAGCACTGTAAGCACAGTGCTTACAGACAGGGTAGAACGTAAAGTAGATCATCTATTGCAAACAAAGTGGTACAGAGTTCAAGGTGATTATTCTGAATACAAGAGACCGTAGCAGAGAGATCTGCCCTTATGAGCTTGCTAACTTAGCATTTCCTTGAAAAGGACTAAACCCAGTCCCAAAAAACTTTAGGTGCTGAAGAAGCCCTTCCCTGATTTGAGATGGCACACAGTGTGGCACCCTCTCGCCCCCACTATTGAGTAACAAAAAGTTGAAGCCTGGGCAGGCTCTCTATCCAGTTAATATCCACTACCACGCTTAAAAATATAATTATATTCTAAGCATACAGCACGTCCTGCTCCAGATATAGTCATAACATGTGGGTAATCCTCCGCCTTCGGCGCCGTGCACTGCAGACATGTAGAAAACAAGCTCCTCCCGGCCCTACATATACCGAGGGACCTCCCACAAATCCCCAGATTTCTCTGCAGTGCTGGAACTGCGAAGACATGAAGTATCACGCTCTCGCAGGCGAGCGGGGCTTTACAGCCCGAGGCCCTGTGGGACTATTTCCACCGTCCTCTTGTGAAAAATATGCCTCCCAGCCTGGGCTGCGTTGGTCGGGTGAAGGTAGGCAGCACCTTGGTGCTTAATGGAGCCATGCTCCACCGCAATCCCCCACCATAGGGTAGGTGGTTTAGGCCGATGGTGAGCCTCTTGTGGATGCCCCTCCTGCATTTTGCCCCGTACCCCGGGTAGCGCTGGACCCTGTGTGAGGGTCGCCATCCTTCCTCATTTCCCCAACTAGTAGGGGGAAAAGAAAGGGGGGGGTATGTGTGTGGCGGTCCCAGTTTACCGGTATGTCACGCTTGTGGCCTTATCTCTGCCCTTTATTAACTCCGAGATGTCAGAGCCGCGCTGCTTGCTCTTTACTCCGTTTTTCGGCAGCCGCCGTATGCCTTGTACTTAGTTTGCTGCATTGTCTAGATGCTGTGGTGCCATTACTTTATTGGATGTAACGGTTCTCTACGAATCCTTAAGCGTGTGGTTGTATCCTTGCTTTTACTTTTATCTCAGAGCTTCGCACTCTTTGGAGTGGCCGGGGTCTTGGTTCGGCGTGCTCCGCCTCACGGCACAGCATCGAGCCCGCCCTTCGAGGTTCGCTGGGTGCCATTTTGCTGAGCTTCGCATGCGCGCGTGGTGGCGGTCTCCTCCTCCTCCACTTGATCTGTAAGTGCCCTTGCGGGCGACCCCCTTTTTATATGTTCTGTCCAGCTGCGCATGGCCCTGACATCTCTTTCCCATTTATGTCTTTCAGACGCTGAGCACCGGTGGCCTTTCCCGGCCTCATATATACATATATATTCATATAAGGATTTAACGGCCTTACTACAAATCTCCCACATTGATCAGCGGGTCGTTGGGGCATCCAGGGTTGCTTATTGCATAAATCCCTACGGGCATACTGTGTCTAGACGATCACCATATGGAGGCATCTCAGGATTGTGTTACCGGGGTCCCTCTGGGACAAGACCGGCTGTGTGTAGCGTGTGGTCTCCCCCATGCTGATGCTGACGGGGCACGAGTCTGCGCGCCATGTGCCGAGCAGACGCTGGCCCTGCGAGCGGCGCTTGTGGCTGCACCTCGCTCCCTCTCTCCCCTTTCCTCTTGCCTAAATCTCACTCCTGTTGAGTCATGTACAAGCGGAGAGTTACAAATAGACGTCCCTCATAGACGGCCCACGCTTAACCAGATTGTTGAAGGGTTGTCCGGCCGTGTGGGGTCTGGCAGACAATGGCCCTGGACTCCCCCGGCTTCGGCTCGGAGGAGTCCTCTTCTCTGCGTGATAGTGCTCCGCCCGAAGATGGAGACCTGTTCTCTGACCCGGCTTCCTCTGATGAGAGGCCGAGATGTCAGGATGAGGCTGGTCAGGATGACTGGGACCAGCTTGACGTTGGTGGTATCTCAGGATTTTTGAGGCCCTATCTATTTCGTCCCCTGGTGCGGTCCCCAGGCCGAGAGGGGAGCGCTTCCATACGGTGCCTGCGCGCTTGGAATTTCTCGAGCAGGCCCACTTCCATGCTCTTGTACTTAAAGAATGGGAATGCCCCGCTAAACTTCAAGGGGCCCCAGAGGATTGGGTTTGTAAATACCCTTTTCCCCCCAGAGATGGTTGATTGTTGGGCTTCGTCTCCAATGGTAGACACACCAATTATTGGGGTTCCTAACCCCCCTTTCCTTACAGCTCCGGCTTACAGCACCCTGCGGGACGCCAAGGACCGGCGCATTGATAGGCTGGCTTCCCACGCCTTTGCTTGTGCAGGAACGGCGCTACGTCCTGTCTGTGCCGCGGCCATCACTGCAGTGGCCGCTAGGACCCTCATAAGTAAGATGCTTGAGCATCAACCTGAAGATTTACCCTGGGAGGTGTTTAACGCACTCTCCAGCTGTGATATTTTTGTTAAATTTATCCTTTTAGCTCTGGATAACACCATCAAAATGTGTGCGAGGACCTCTGCCCAAGTGATAGCTATACGTCGCCTGCTCTGGCTGCGACAGTGGGGGGCAGACGATGACGCTAAAAGGACTCTTACGGGGCTCCCCTTTAGAGGGCATCGCCTGTTTGGGGCCCGTCTGGACCTATTTGGGAAACAGGACAATTCACCCAATCAGGAGCGGCCGTCCAGGCCCCCTCGGAGCAGGGATTCCCCTTCACCTCCATATCATAGTGTTAAACAGGAACCAGGGATGCCTTTGCGGGGTCTGGTTCAGTCTCCTGTCCCGGGAGTGGCAGACAACGCCCGGGGCCTTCCGGCCGGGCCAAGTCCGGATCCTTCATCGAAACCCCACAAGCATGATGGGACGCCCTCACCCGCCTGGGTGAGGGGATGACCACAGCACCTTGCTCCTATCGGGAGGCTTCATGCCTCGTTCTAGTGGAGTTGGGAGGTAGTTCCTCCGGATGCGGGACAGTGTTTGCTGGGTGTCCTTCCCTGAGTCAGTCAGGGGGCCTCCGGTCCCCTGTTTTTCTTCACATATGGGTGCAGGCCTTCCTTGGCCTGCTAGGTCTGGGCTCCTTGGCTGGACGCCCTTAACGGATAGAGGCAGGGGCCTCTACACCAGTTTGCCCCCCATTCCCCTTGAGGATGAGGGGGTCGCCCACTCTAACCCTTCTTGGGTTCGACAATTTGTATCCATAGGCATCCAGGCTTGATCTGAAGTTGGGCCGTCGGCACCCTATAAACCAAGGGGCCTCTGGCCCTCCGTGGAGTGCTAAGATGCTTAATTTGGCTCCCAGGTGTCTTTGGACACTGTGGCCTTTACAGCTTGGTGTTGGTAGTCTTCACTGCTGATCCCGGTGTTTCGCTAGGCTCTGTTGGGAGTGATGTCTCGCACGTGACCAAGGGGCAGCCGCAAAGGGACCTATCAGGTTTCCTTCTATCTCCCGAGAGGGAGTTGTTTGGATAGGCTTTAGTTGCCTCAGGTCAGTTTCCTAGGATGGCATTCGAATTGTGTCCGGCTAGCGTCCTTTTTTCTTGGCAATTAGGGATTTTCTGGGGCAAGGTCTCTGCCCTTCCTTGCTATCACCTTACTGACACCAGGCAGAATTGCACCTGGGATGACCGTTGGTGGCTGTGCAGATGACGTCCCTTATTCTCAGTGCCCTTGGGTTATGAAGCACCTTAGGTTGTTATTCTGAACAGTCAGTGCACCTTCCTCCTAGTCGAGGTGGTTGATCTTCTGAGAGTTAATTCAAAGAGCCCCTCAGCGGGGCATCCCCTCCCTTCTTGCTGCTCACCTGTTGGTGGTCACCATGGGTACCAAGTCGTGCAGGTTGACTGGGGGGGGGACTTGTTTCTTCTGAAACCTCCCCGTGGTTCCTAGGTGGGGCCCTTAAGGGGGTCCCTTTGCCTATTGTGTTTGCAGACACAGCGAGCCTTCAGCGGGCTCCATCTTGCTGGACTTCTCCATTTCAGGGCCTGTCCATTTGGGGACTCTTGGTCTGTCGTAGGATAGTGGCCTGTCCCTTTTTTCCTGGGAAAGTCTCGGGACTAGCTGTTTCTTCCAGGAAAGGCTCTGACTCTGATCTATATGGGAGTTAACATCCCTTGCGTTTTATTGGTTTTAGTCTCCGATGGATGCCCTCCTTTGGTAGGAGGTAATCTATTGGCCCACTGAGTTCCTACTGATATGGACCTGTTGGGCTCTGTCACGATCACAGGGGTTCTGCCCCTTATTATTGGCCCAGAATTGGGCTTAGTAGTTGTCTGGCTGGACATTATACTAGATATGTATTTTTTTCCGTCACCCTGCCAGGCAGGGGTCTGCGCAAGATGAAGGGAAGACCCGTTATGCCGGGGGCCTGGGTGGCCCAGGGGGGTGTCGTCCGCGGAGGCTTCTGCTGAGGACGGTGAGCCTGTACGCTCTCTCATGAGGTCTGTTCTGCATTGTCAGGCTCCTTTCTATTCGCCCCTATCTTCAGGCTCTAGTTTGGAGTTAGTACGGTTTTGTTCTTCACCCTGTTGGAGATGGCCTATCTCTGGGTGTCTTGTTTCCATTGAAGAGCTAGGACCTAGTTCCTCCTCTTCGTCTTCTGCCTTTTTCTGCCGTCCATGTTAGGGTATGTGGTACCTGTATTGCTTGGCTGGGTCTGCCTCTCTCCCCTACTGGACGTTCCCTGTTCCCGGGGTTCTAGAGTTATTACAGCATGGTTGGTGTTGGCCCCAACTTAGTTCTATTAAGGTTTCAGGGCTCGCCCTGTTCGCCTACTACAGTGGTCTGATCCAATCTTCTGTGTTGAGCATTCATCAGGGTTTGCTCAGGTACATTCCTTGTGGAATTCTTGCTCCCCTTTGGGGGTTTACTTAGTCTGATGCCCTGCTAAGGGTTACCTTGGGTCTTATTCAGGTTCTTGTCTGGCCTGTTCCTTACCTCATATCGCTCTTCTGGGGCGGTTGCTCCAGTCATAAGTGTGCCATAAAGCATGGCTCTGTCAGCGATCATAGTCATTTATATATATATACATTTGTTTTATATATCTGTACACCACGTTTGGCTCCAGGCGGTGTTTTTATTCTCCTTTTTCCAGATCCTCTGGGCTACTGTCTGGGATCTGTCTTCCCCTTCAGGTGTTGGAGATTTTCCTGGTCTGTCTCTTGTCCCTGGTAGGGATTATGCCCTTGGGGCTTATTGGTCTCCATCCTTTAGTACCGGATCTGATTGCCTCCACGGGTGTAGGTGCCCTTGGATCGGCATTCCTGGTTGGTTTTGTCCTTCTGAGCCTAGAGTAAACGTTTCGGCTCTTGCTGAGTATTGTTGTTTTTCAGTATTCCTGCAGGTCTCGCTTGAGACCAGGGTTCATATTCTTCTAAGGTTGCCATGGCTACTCTCTTTTGCATTAGCATGGTTAGGCTTTTACTCTGGCCTATTCTTTTAAGGGAAGATTATTCTTCTCTCTTGGTTGTTTTGTTCTCTTACTACTTGTGCTTGGCTTGGGCCTTTTCAGCACTAAGTTCTGTTGAGCATGCTGGCTAGGCCGCTGCTTGTGTTTAAGTTCTCCCTTTACAGGTTCAAAGGTTGAGGTTAGAGCCTTGCTCTTGGTAGCATGGTTGCGGGTGACAGCGCTTTTACTGTTGGCTGTGCCTTTTTTTACGGGGATCCCACCCTACTTTATGGACACTGCTATTGGATGCCCCACATGTTATGACTATATCTGGAGCAGGACGTGCTGTAAGCTTAGAATAATACAATTCTGTGAAGTACTCACCTGTAGAATTGATATTATACGCATACAGCACGTCCTGCTCCACCCCACCCTGGTTTCACCTTGTTCTGGATCCCCTGTATGGTGATTGTTATCTTTGACATTATTGCCATTTCTGGGTGGTTGGTTGCTCCCGGCTTCTCTTTCTCACTGCTTTTCAATGCTGGGGATTTGTGGGAGGTCCCTCGGTATATGTAGGGCCGGGAGGAGCTTGTTTTCTACATGTCTGCAGTGCACGGCGCCGAAGGCGGAGGATTACCCACATGTTATGACTATATCTGGAGCAGGATGTGCTGTATGCATATAATATCAATTCTACAGGTGAGTACTTCACAGAATTGTATTTTTTATTACATGATGATGTTAAAAACATTGTATAACATCATCTTTCCTCTTCATGTAATTTCATTGATTGGATGAAAAAGAATCTGCTTGATTGTACATATGAAAATTTCATCAGTTATTCAAGTTGATGGTATTCCAATGGAGATTTAAATGGACCAGTTTTGCCCCCTTTAAAGGTATGGGGCTTTCTCAACATTGACCATTGTTGTCATGCTGATAGGTAAAGCAAAATGAGGGGCATTTAGTATCATTACATGTATTCTTAGTATACAGTACGTCCTGCTCCAGATAGATTACTTACACGAGGGTATTACTCCGCCAGATGGCGCTGGACTGCAGAGACATCGAAAATAGGCTCCTCCCTGCCCCTCAAATACCCAGGGACCTCCCACAAATCCCCAGATTTTCTCTGCAGTCTGGACTGCTAAGGATGAGAAATGGCTCTCTCTACTCACAGGTGAGCGGGGCTATTAGCCTGCGGCCCTGTAGGACTGTTCCCACCTGTTCCATTAGTAATGTGCCTCCCAGCCTTGGCTGCGCTGGTCAGGTGAAGGTAGGTAGCACTGCTGTTAGGTGCTTAGGAGCGCTGCTCCACCGCAATCCCCCACCAAAGGGTAGGCAGTTCAGGCTTATGGTGAGCCTCTATGGGATGCCCCTCCCGCACTATTGCCCCTGCCTATCGGTGGGCCCTATTTAAGTGGCCGCTGTCCTCCCTTATTCTCCTTGTAGCCTTCGGAGGAAAAGAGGGGCGGTGTGTAGGCGTGTATGCTATGTATTATGTGATTTAACCTTATACTTTATTCATTCTGCCTTGTGTCAGCCGCCGCGCTGGCTTGTCTTCCTTTTACTGTGTTTAAAATTGCCGCCGCGCGCCTTTTCTGTCACTGTGTTCCGTTCTTGGCGGCGGCGTTACCTCAGGCGCTGGAGCGCCGTCATTGGCTGCTTGTCACGTCCTGGTTTCGCGCTCTTCGGGGGGAGCGGGGCCCGTCTATGCCGCGCTCCGCGTCATTGCTGATACCGGCCCGCCCCTCGAGGTATACCGACGCCATCTTTGACCTGCATGGTTGGCCTATGCGTGACGGACCCCTACCTACCGCGGTCCGTAACTGCCCTCGTGGGCGGATTTATTTTCTACTTTTTTTATTACAGTGTGCTTACGGCCTCCTTCTTTTATGTCTTTCAGGCTGGGCGAATCCTTTGGCTTCTCCCGGCCCTCTATTAGTTTATAACTTGTTAGGCCTTGTGTAATACTCCCACTTCCCTAGCGGGTTATTGGGGCATCTAGGGTTGCTGTATAGCGTTAATCCCTGCCGCTATAATCACCATATGAAGGCATCCCAGGATAATGTGACCGGGGTTCCTTCGGACAAGCCCGGCTGTGTGTAGCGTGTGGGCAGCCTCATGCTGACAAGGCGCGGGTCTGTGTACCCTGTGCTGAGCAGGTGCTTGCGTTGCACCTCGTTTCACTTCAACTACCCCCCCAAGCTTAAATCTCACTCCTACTGAGTTGCATACTAGTGGGGATTCTCATCCTGATGTGTCTTCTAGACTGGCTAGTGTTGAGAAGTTAGTTGCTAATACCTTGGCGCGTAAGGCCCCTGCAAAAAAGCGGCACTTAACGCCTAATGTCACTATTTTCCCTATGGAAACTGAGGAGTTTTGGAATCTTTGTGGCTATACCCCGTCTGATGAAGGGGAGCTTTTCTCTGACTCTGGCTCATCTGATGAGAGGCCAAGGAGTCATGACGATTCTGGCTCTGACCTCTGGGCCCCGGATGACACTGACAGATTGCTGACCCAGATTTTTGAGGTCCTGTCCATCTCTCCCCCTGTTGCAGCTCCCAGGCAAAGGGGGGAGCTATTCCCAGTATGTCACACACCCCGCTTCCGAATATTCATGACACTTGGGTAACTGTCTTGTAGAGGGCGATCTTGCAGAGTTGACATGAAAAAAAGGAACCCCTCCCGGTCCATAAATACCTGGGACCTTCCACCATTCCCCAGTCTTTCGTCTCTGCAGTCAGCGAGCAAGTCAGAAGATGGTTGTCTCCTCCTTGCAGGTAGCCTGGGTAACCCCCTGGCCTTTTGTTTCTATTGCTGCCTGAACCTTTTTTAATTTAAACTATAGCACTATGCCTCCCAGCCTAGGCTGAAGGTCCAGCCAATGGTAGGCTGCACCATGTGGTGTATATGGGAGCTTACTCCCCCGTGAGACCTCATACAAAGGGGTAGGCGGTGTCCGGGTTGGTGATCCCGGCTTGGGATGCCCCGTCCCTCTTGCCCTTTCACCTATTGGTGTTGGTTCTCTCCCCTACCGTGTCCCTCTGTGCTCCTTGGGGAGGGTGGCCTTTTCTCCCATGGGCTGTTTGACTTTATTTGGAGGAAAAGGTGTGTGTGTGTGTACACACGTGGTGCGGCCGTTGTTTGCGGCTGGGCCGGCTGCTTCTCTCAGGTGCAGTTAAGGAGGGGGCGGGGCCGGGCGCTCGGCGTGCTCGTCGCGGCCTGCCCCCCGCCTTGAGGTCGGCTCCACTGAGGCGCTCTGGTGCTGGCTGGGGCCGGACCCTGCATGAGGGGAGGGGGCGGGGCCGGAGCCAGGCGCGGCGCGTTGTGCGCTGGCCCCCCCCTCTTCTTCCAGCCTTGCTGCTCTCTCTCTTCTCATTCCCTCGCTGCTGTGAGGGTTGACGGTCGCCGTTTGCTGTGGTGTAATTTGTCTTATAGTTTATTTCCCCATTTTTCCTTTTTATATATGGTGTTGTTGGGTGATGTGCATGTTGACACTTATGTACTCCCTGTTCTCATGTCTTCCAGGTGGGATCCCTTCTTTTGATGTTTAAAAAGGGGGTTCTCCCGGTCCTAGGGTCCCTTAGAATTTAATTTAGGGTTCCTAAAAATATTTAAAAAAAAAAAAAAAATCCTCCCACACGAGACTTGAAGGGGCATCCCAGGTGGCTTAACAGCGTAATTCCCTCTGGTCATTGCAACTACCTTAAAAATCACCATATGGAGGCTTCTCAAGATACTGGGCTTGGGCTCCCCTCGGGGCATTCCGGGCAGTGTGTGGGTTGTGGAGTATCCCTTGCGGGGGATAATGTACTTGTTTGCATACATTGTGCTCAGCAGGCCATAACGCAGTAGTCGGGGGCCCAGGCGTCTGGGTCTGTGGCCCCGGCCTCCTCTCCTTCCCCACCCTGCCTTATCCGTACCCCTAGTGATGTTGTCAGAGGCGGGGAGTCGCAATCTGATGTGTGTGCCAGATTGGCTAATATTGAGAAATTTATTTCTAGTTCTGTAGCCAGAAAAGCCTCGGCTAAGAGAAAACATTTGTCTCCAGCGGCGCTGGCTTTTGAGTTTGATGATTATGATTTTCTTGACTGGTCTGATTATTCCCCGCTAGAAGAGGGGGAATTATTTGAGGATTCTGATGGTTCTGTCAATCAGCAATTTGTTGGTTCTGATACTGAGCAGGGGCAGGGGGATGCTGTGGATACCCCGAAAGTCCTGGCTCACCTTTTTGAGGTTCTGGCGATTTCTCCTCCAGAGGAGGATGCTCCGCAAAAGGGAATTCTTTGGGACTTCTAAGCCGCGCCTGGAATTCCCAAAACAGGGTTCTTCCAGGCTTGACCCGGCCAGTGATGAGTTTGCCGCCCTTAAGCGGTGTGAAGTGTTCATGTCTTTTGTGCTAGCCGCCCTGGATGACGCCATGGTTATGTGTGGTAGAACCTCGGCCTTGCTTGTGGCTATTCGGCGGTCGATGTGGTTACGCCAGTGGGCGGCTGATTTTGTGTCTTACAGCACTTCCCTTTGTGGGGTTGCGGCTTTTTGGAGAAAGATTAGATTCAGTCACGAAAGGAGGGAAGTTACCTCAGTGTAAGAGGCAACGTCGTCCCATTCGGGGGGGGGGGGGCTCCTTTAACCCTTCTTTTGGGGTTTCTGTACCTGTTCCCCCCCCCCCTTCTCCATGGTGAGCAGGGTGGTGCGCAAGGTAACTCTAGAGGGGGAACCAGCAATTCTGGTGGCTCCAAGGTGGCCAAGACTAGTGTGGTTCGCAGACGTCATGCGGCTGGCAGTAGATCAGTTTTATCTGCCTCTTCTTCTGGATCTTATCACCCAGGGTCAGCTACGCTACCCCAATTTACCAACGCTGGCTTTGACGGCGTGGCTGCTGAAACCTCCATCTTAAAGGAGGAAGGTCTTTCTGATGTGGTGGTTCAGACTCTTGTTAGAGCTAGGAAGAGATCTTCCTCTACCTCTACTATAGGACTTGGAGGTCTTATATTAACTGGTGCGAGGCTAGGGCCTTGCCTTGTAGGGTGTTTTCTATACCCAGAATTCTGGAGTTTCTTCAACATGGTCTGGACTCGGGGTTCCAGCTTAGTACTTTAAAAGGGCAGGTTTCTGCTCTGGCGGTTTTCTTTCAAAGGTCTTTTGCCCTTCATCCCCTGGTTAAGACATTTTTCCAGGGGGTTACTCATGTGCGGCTTCCTAGAAAGCCCTTGCTGCCGGTTTGGGATTTAAACTTGGTACTGTGTGCTCTCCAGGGGCCTCCTTTTGAGCCGGTGCATGATATTGCTCTTTCTCTGCTCACTCAGAAAATTGCCTTTTTGGTGGCTATTACCTCTGTTCGGCGTGTCTCTGAGTTGGCGGTTTTGTCCATTCAGGCTCCTTACTTTGAGAGGCACCTGGACAAGGTAGTTTTCTGCTTCAAGACAGATTTCCTTCCTAAGGTGGTTTCGGCCTTCCACCTCAATCAGGATGTAGTTCTCCCTTCCTTGTGTCCTAAGTCAAACAATGACAAGGAGAGGACCTTACATTCTTTGGATGTGGTTCGCTGTGTGAAGTATTATTTGGTGGCTACTTCTCCTTTTCGTAAGACGGACGCCTTTTTCGTGGTGCCTTCCGGGCCCAGGAAAGGTTTGGCGCCCGCTAAGTCCTCCATTAGTAAATGGATTCGACAGGCTGTTGTTGGGGCCTATTCTGCCAAGGGGATGGTTCCCCCTTTTCGTGTTACTGCTCATTCTACTCGTGCTGTTGGAGCATCTTGGGCTTTTCAGCATCAGGCTTCTGTTGATCAAGTTTGCAAGGCTGCTACTTGGTCTTCCGTTCCTACTTATTCTAAGTTTTATAAGGTTGATCTGCGGGCCTCAGCGGATGCTGTTTTTTGGCCGCAAAGTTCTGCAAGCTGCAGTAGTTTAAGTTTGCATTATTGTCTTTTTGGATCCCCACCCATTATGGACACTGCTATTGGATGTCCCAAGTGTCATGAATATTCGGAAGCGGGGTGTGCGACATACTGGGAATAATACCATTTTGTGATTACTCACCTGTAAAATGGTTATTACAAGTATGTCACACACCCCGCTTCATCCCGCCCTTTTTTGGTTTCTTGGATCCTTTATATGGTGAACCTTTTTCTTTGATGTTTACATTTTGGCTCTTCCTGGTCCCTTTACTGCTGTCTTATACTGGGGAATGGTGGGAGGTCCCAGGTATTTATGGACCGGGAGAGGTTCCTTTTTTTCATGTCATCTCTGCAAGATCGCCCTCTACAGGACAGTTACCCAAGTGTCATGAATATTCGGAAGCGGGGTGTGTGACATACTTGTAATAACCATTTTACAGGTGAGTAATCACAAAATGGTATTTTTTCCATACAGCAAAATCACGTTTGGAATTTCCCGAGCAAGCGCATTTCCATAACCTTGTGCTCAAGGAATGGGAGCGCCCCAGTAAACTTCCCGGGGTACCTAAGAGTTGGGATAGGAAGTATCCCTTTCCTGCTGATGTGATAAAGTGTTGGTCATCCCCTCCCGAGGTGGATGCCCCAGTCCTAGGGCTATCTAACACCTCTGTCATGCATTCCCCTGACTCTACTACCCTGCTGGATGCTGAGGACCGGCGCATTGACCAGCTGGCATCCCATGCCTTTGCATGTGTGGGGACGGCGCTGCGCCCGGTCTGTGCCTCTGCCATTACTGCTGTGGCCACTAGAACCCTTATCAGAAATATACTTGATAGTGCCCCTGATGATTTGCCTTGTGAGGTGTTCAATGCACTCTCCAGTTGTGATGTTTTTTGTAAATTTTGTCCTCTCTGGCATGGATGACACCATCACAATGTGTGCCAGAACATCTGCCCTTGTGGTGGCTATACGCCACTCGGTTTGGCTGCCAAGAAGGCCCTCACTGGGTTTCCCTTCAAAGGACTACGCTTGTTTGGGGAGCGCCTGGATCTTTTTGCTAAGGGAGGCAGGTTACCCCAGCGCAGGCGGCAATCTCGGCTCTTTCGGGGTCAGGGTTCCTTCTCCTCCCCTTACCATGGTGCCAGACAGGGGAGAGGGGTTTCCTTTACTGTGGCCCGGGGAGATTTCTGGGGTCCCAAAGCAAAATCCTCCCCCAAGCCCCCTCAGGCATGATGGGGTGCCCTCACCCATCCGGGTGGGGGGACGGCTGCAGCACTTTGCTCACGTCTGGAGGCAGTGGATTCAGGAGGTAGTGTCCTCCGGTTACAAGAGTTTGCTGCCTGCCCCCCCCCCCCAAGATTCATCAGATCCCGGATTCCTCAGGACCCTGTGTCAGCTCAGCCTCCTGGAGCTGGGGGTCATCTGCCAGGTCCCCTTAACAGAAAAACGCAAGTGCTTTTATTCCAACCTATTCACAGTACCCAAAAAAGATGGTTGAGTCAGGCCCATCCTGGACTTAAAGATCCTCAACAAATTTGTCAGGGGCAGGCGCTTTCGCATGGAAACTGCGCTCTGCCATCAGTTCCCTGCGCCAAGGGGACTTCATGACCTCTGTGGACATCAAAGATGTTTACCTTCATATTCCTGTATTTCCAGGTCATCAAAGGTTCCTCAGGTTCGCTCTGATGGATCAACACTACCAGTTTGTGGCGTTGCCCTTTGTCTCACTTCAGCTCCCAGGGTGTTCACCAAGGTGCTGGCTGGCGTGATGTCTCTGCTCAGGTATCAGGGCGTCCGCGTGCTGCCTTATCTGGACGACATTCTCATCACCTCCCAATCTCTACATCAGGCAGAATTGGATACTCAGCTGGTGGTGTCCACCCTGGAGTCATTTGGATGGGTGATCAACCACCCCAAGTCCTCACTGTCCCCTTCCTTGGTAACTCCATTCCTAGGAATGAATCTGGATACAGTTCAGGCAAGGATTTTCCTTCCTCAACAGAAGGTGGACAGTCTGATTGCACAGGCTCAATTCCTGCTATCTTATCCTCATCCCTCAGGCAGGGGATGCAGCTGGTGGGCCTGATGGTGGCGTGCTTCGAGTGGTCCCTTATGCTCAGTTCCACTTGAGGCCTCTGCAACTTCACCTATTGTCAGTATGGAACAAGGATCCAGCGTCCCTGGACAGGGTCTGTGTGCTATCCCCTCTGGTCAGGAGGTCCCTCTCGTGGTGGATGGACTCAAGGAAACTGTTGGGGGGCAGATCCTTTCTTACCCCTTCCTGGGAGACGGTCAGCACGGATGCCAGTCTGTCAGGTTGGAGGGGGGGGTTCTGGAAGCCCCTGCGGTTCCAGGGGAGGTGGGGCCCTCAGGAGGCCCACACACCTATCAATGTCTTGGAACTGCGGGCGATCAGGCTAGTTCTGGCTCACTTGACTACTCACCTTCGGGGCCTGCCTGTTCAGGTGCGCTCAGACAACCAGACAGCAGTTGCCTACATCAATCATCAGGGAGGGATCCGGAGCAAGTGGGCCCTCCAGGAAGCATCTCTGATCCTGACTTGGGCAGAGGCCAATGTTCCCTGCATATCAGCTGTGTACATCCCGGGAGTGGAAAATCTCCTGGCAGACTCTCTGAGCAGGGAGACCTCTTGCCAGGGAGAATGGTCCCTATGCAGCAGGGTGTTCCAATCTCTGTGTTGCCGTTGGGGCCAACCAGATGTGGATCTGTTTGTGTCCCGCCACAATCACAAGCTACCAGCCTTCATCTCCCTCTCCCAGGATCCTCTGGCCTTGGCCACGGATGCTCTAGCAATGTCATGGCAGGACTTTCAGGACTGTCTTTCCTCCATTCCCCCTGCTGGGCAGGGTTCTGCGCAAGATTGCTCTGGAAGGGGTGCTAGCAATTCTGGTGGCCAAGAAGAGTGTGGTTCGCAGACGTGGTGCAGCTGGCAGTAGATCAGTATGCTCTGCCCTTGGTGCCAGATCTGCTCACTCAGGGCTCACTACGCCATCCCAATTTACAAACTCTGGCTTTGACGGCTTGGCTGCTGAAGCCTCCATCTTGATGGAAAAGGGGCTGTCTTCCTCGGTTGTGGATACTTTGATTAATGCTAGGAAAAAGTCTTCCTCTTCCATTTATTACAGTGTTTGGCATGCCTACATTGACTGGTGTGAGTCTAAGTCTCTTCCCTGTCGTGTCTTCTCTATTCCCAGGATTCTGGAGTTCCTGCAGCATGGGTTGGAGATGGGGCTCCAACTCAGTACTCTGAAGGGTCAGGTCTCTGCCCTGGCTGTTTTCTTCCAGAAGTCCTTTGCTCAGCACCCTCTGATCAGGACCTTTTTCTAGGGGGTCAATCATGTGCGCCCCCCACGTAAGCCTATGGTGCCTGTTTGGGATTTGAACTTGGTTTTGTCAGCCTTGCAGGGTGCTCCCTTTGGCCATTCTTACGCTCAACGTTGTCTTTCTGGTGGCTATCACTTCTGTTAGGCATGTGTCTGATTTGGCGGCGCTTTCTATTCAGCCCTCCTACTATGAGAGACACCAGGACAAGGTGGTGTTTCGCTTCCAGCCAGACTTTCTGCCTAAGGTGGTGTCTGCTTTTCATCTGAATCAGGACATTGTTCTCCCTTCTTTGTGCCCTAATCCTAGTAATGCTAAGGAGAGGGTCTTGCATTCTTTGGATGTGGTTAGGTGTCTGAAGTACTATCTGGTGGCTACTGCACCTTTCAGGAAAACTGATGCTCTTTTTGTGGTCCCTTCTGGTCCTAGGAAGGGTTTGGCTCCTGCCAAGTCTACTATCAGCAAATGGATCCGTCAGGCTGTGATTCAGGCCTACTCTGCTAAGGGGAAGAATCCTCCCTTCCGCCTTACTGCTCATTCCACTCGTGCTATCGGTGCCTCTTGGGCTTTTCAGCACCAGGCTTCTGTTGAACGAGTTTGCAAGGCCGCTACTTGGTCTTCTGTTCATACCTTTTCAAAGTTTTACAAGGTTGATGTTAGGGCCTCAGCTGATGCTGCTTTTGGCCGCAAGGTTCTGCAGGCGGCAATGGTTTAAATTCTGCTGTTACTTTTTCTTGGGGATCCCACCCTACTTTATGGACGCTGCTATTGGATGTCCCACGTGTAAGTAATCTATCTGGAGCAGGATGTACTGTATACTAAGAATAATACAATTCACCTGTAAAATTGTTATTATGAGTATACAGTACGTCCTGCTCCACCCCACCCTTGGTTTTGCATTATCTTGGATCCCCTGTATGGTGATTGTTATCATTGTTATAGTTAATAGTTGGGTTGTTTAATTCTCCCGACTTCTCGTTAACTGCTTTTCAATGCTGGGGATTGTGGGAGGTCCCTGGGTATTTGAGGGGCCGGGAGGAGCCTATTTTTGATGTCTCTGCAGTCCAGCGCCATCTGGTGGAGTAATACCCAAGTGTAAGTAATCTACCTGGAGCAGGACGTACTGTATACTCATAATACCATTTCTACAGGTGAGTAATCACAGAATTGTATTTTTTCACGGATGTTTTGCCATATATCGTTTTAAGTAAGAACATACCTATGATGAGTGACAATAAACATATATACCAGAAGGCACCGACCCACTGGGAATAGAAATGGAAGTCTATGCCAGTTGCACATAATATCTATAAAATTAATAATATAGTGTGATCTGCGTTTCCCTGAAAATATGACAGGTCTTCTAGTAATTTTTGCTACAAGATCATTTTCAGGGTAGGGCTTATATTTCATACAATAGCAAAAAATGCTGATAAATCTTAAGGCTTATTTTCAGGGTAGGTCCCCAGAGAAACAGGGTAGTTAGGGTCTCCTATATGTTTAGCAAGATAATACTACTGAAAGTGGCTTACCCTCTACTTCCAAATTGTTGCTTGTACCTAGTGAAGCGTACTTGCGTTCTACATGACAGGAACCAGGACACATTCCGGCACGCAAGGTCCAGCGTACTATAACAGGATAATGTCACTAATGTAATAAGCATATCAACAGTTCTTACACAGGAACAAACAAAGGTCCTCTCCTTAGGCCTGAACTTTTACTTCAATCAGAAAACTAACCCATAAATGAAATTTAAAATATGTATATGCCAACTAAGATCCTGATATTGGTTTTATAGGACAACAATTGAGTCATAATGCTAAGAAACAGATATGCTTAACACACATGCAGGTATTAGGCATGGATGCCACACCTTCCTAAATAGAACTCACAAATATTTCATATGAACCATCGTATAAAGGAGTTCAGAATAGGTTCAAAAGACCATCTAAACCCCCCAACAGTAATACTAATGTGGCGACTTTGAAAGAACTGGAGGATATGAACCACCTGGTCTTCAAGCCAGTAGACAAATGGGTTGGGTTGGGAACAAAGGTATGTGCAATGACATACTTAACAACTGGTATGGGAGGGTCCCTTGTCCAGGCTGGCCGGTGATAGCACCCTGTATAATGGCACTCTGAAGAGGCTGTAGAGAATCGAGTCACGGACAAGACAGTATTTGGACTCTCCATTCCCAATGAGAAACCAACTTTCCATGCATTGCCAAAAGTGCACAAATCTATAGATCGACTACCAGGCCGACCCAAAGTATCAGGCATAGGGGCCTTTTCTGAGCAGTTTCTATGTGGACTACCAGCCCGTGGTGGAGAATTTACCATTATACACCATGGACACCATGATCACACCCAAATCAGGATGCCCCCTGTGGGCTAAAACACTAAAGGGCGGGCAAAAGAGGCCTTTGTTCCTCTTTAAAGATGACCAACAGCCAAAAAAGACTTTGACCCTTTGGGGAGCATCCTGATTTAGGGATACCTGCATCTCCCCTACCTGCAGAAACACGCACGCAATCCTATATAGAGAGATACACACATGTGCTGCATGGAGAAGGAAGACAAGCTGCTTTTGCTGTACCAGCAACTCACACATGGCCTGGAGGGGGGATATCACTTACTGTGAGATTGTTTTCAGCACAGACTGCACTTAAAGTGGACCTGTAAGTGGTTTGGCTGGCCTTGAGTCTTTGAGACATGACCAGATGATTAACGACCACAGGGGCACCAGAGATGTCACTCCCCTTTCTCTATGCCGAGCCCTGTTTCCAAACAAAACTGCATGTGGTGCATTATTATGCTTAGGATACAGCATTGATTGCATGGGAGCCCACACATGCATCGTGGAAGTGCCAGAAAGGTTAGTTGTGGGCAATCGGGGGGAGGGGGGGTTCACATAGTGGAAAACAGGATAGTGAAAAAACCTGGTTTTACACTGGGGTGTTATGTTTGCCCCAGTGTGAAACTGGCCTACGTTGCAGGGTTCCCAATCCTGCTTCAAACATGGGGCCCATTCATCACATATATGTTACAGGGGACCCAGAACATAGAACCTCTTGTGTCTAGGCCCCCATAACCTATAATGTGGTGAGTGGGCCCCACAATATCCTCGTTCAATACTGCTCAACACATGGGGCCCATTCATCACATATATAGTCCTGGGGACCCAGATCAAACAACCTATAATGTGAGGACTGGGCCCCATGAATGCCATATACAAAAAGGCTCAAAACATGAGGCCCATGCCATACGGGCTATATGTGTATGGGATCATTACTGAGCCCCCTAACACATTAATCTGTCAGAGCCAAGTCACCCCCCACCCTCATAACAATGAAACATACAATAAAAAATGACATAGCTTTCACTCCATGCTGCTTAAAGAGGAACATCGGACCGAAAATAAAAAGGGGCCTATTTCCCCCCCCCCCCCCCCCATCGGCCCCTACTTACCTTTTGGATGTCGCCTGCTGCGGCTGGTTCAGGGCCCGATCTTCTTCCCCGGACCGGGTTATCGGTCTGTTAGTGACAGCATGTCTTTATCTGTGCTCTTCAAAGTCCCGCACTAATCAGCAAAGACTTGTGGGATTTCGGGCTGCCCCATTGCATCTCATTCATGGGCTCTGCGCAGGCACAAGATTGGGGGCTGTGCACAGTGCCTTATGGGGTGCAAGATGGCGCCGCCCGTCGGAAGGTTGCCCAGAAACCAAGGGACCTAGAAGATGGATACCTTGGCGAGGTGAGTAAAGAATGCCTCGGATGAAGGGTGGGGGCAATTCAGTGAGGCTTGGTGGAGTTTTTACCTCCCCCGATGTTCCTCTTTAAATAAACCCCACACACAGGCTGGGGTGGGGCGGTGGCAGCAGCAAAGAATCAGCGCACGTAGGGGAGGAGGCAGAGTCTTCCTTCTCTTATTGCTGAGGGAGCGCAAGGATAGCCGATACAAAGGCTGGTGAGACACAGTATGCAGCATTGCATTGGCTGGCTGGTGGTAGGCCTGCTGGTGAGGGAGGGAGCAGGAGGCAGCGGTAGCCGGGGAATAGCGGATAGAAATTAGAAATGTTTCTTTTTAATTGTTAGTAGCCCCGTCCTAGGCACGTCCATATGCTTGCTTAATGGCAATAGAGCTCAGTGGAGGGGGATACCAGTTTGATGCTGTTGGTTGGGACCCAAGCTTTCCTAATGAAGTTTCGTTGGGGTGTGCTGAAGCCTGCACACCAGACTGAGCACCTGGGGACCTAGGACTGCCTTACCGGAGAAGAACCCCCTTTGCAAGGGACAGACAGGCCATGCTGAACACTCTCCAGGTGTCATTTAGGAGAAGAAAATGGAACTGAGGGGGATTCCTGGAGGGTGGACCAGGTGGGAACTAACCAAAAAAGTCAACCGAGTGAGTACCTCGCCTGCCCCTCCCCAAGTACAGGAAGAGCCCCTCCCAAACCTGGCTCTGTCTTTGAAATGAAGGAATGCAAATAAATCCTTGGCTTATGTACTTGAAGGTAGTGCTGGTGTGCTATAATGCATGCTTCAGCGAGGACTGATAAGAATGGCACTGCAGTAGTTAACCCATGATCTGCTGTTTACCCAATGGAAGAGCAGAGCTCCAATCTCAGTGCCCTGATCTTCACGCTGTGTCGGCGAGCCTGGGGCTGCTGCACTGTTGCCTCCCCGTTGGCACTCTTCCAGGTTGTTATTGACTTTTCTTTACTATGCATGAAGGTTAAATATAACAAACTGCTCATCCTTCACGATATGGCCACCTTGGAGCCATTCCTAGCAACCCCTCCCCCAGCTAAGTGGGGTGCCAGGTGTGCAGAAACAAAGCCATAAAATCCCAAATGTTTACAGTGCTTTTAAATATGGCTCTTCAGCTCTGGGATATTAAATATGGATGAGGCGGCCCATCAATAATATATGCAGGTAATAAATGTAGCAGAGTGGTATCATCAACCCCACCTTAGATTAGTCATTTTTTCATGGTGGTCTCCCCTGTCTATTGCCTTACGTTACTTATTTATGTAGGTAGGCAGAAAGTTATTACACATGTAGTCCACTTATGTTTTGGTTACCTGTTGGTTGTCAGCTACCAGAGATCTATAGGTTTACATTAACTATAGTAAGATCTGCACCCATTAGATGGCGTCCTGCCACCTTCATCCTTATCTCTGGAAAAAATGAGAGTGCTGCAATGGCATATATACCATATAGGCCGGTGGCAATAGGGAGCCCCGTCAGAGGTGTACATATGTTTCACTCGTGTGCTACTGGGCTCCCCCTGTGTGGGTCTATTGGAGCTGGGGGTGGCATGACCAGACCAAGGAAGATAAAAATGTGTGGGTCGGCGTGGGTTTGGCTGTAGCAGGCCCAGCTACGTTACAGCAACTGGGAGTGTGCGAGGATTGAGAAACTTTCTTGAGTCTCACCCACATCCTGTGAGGGCGTAGCTCCTGCTGGGCACAGTAGTGCTTTGCTCACGCTGCCACCACCACCAATTCGGCGTCCATACCATAGAGGCAAGGAAAGCAGCTTGCAACCTCTATAGTAGGTAGGCCATTGTTTGGAAATTGTTTGGTGCTCTTGTGCCGGGAGACCACTAACTCTGGAGCATCCACCTCCTGCAGCTGGGCCTGCTCCAGCAAAACCTGCAGCAAGGGCAGCAGCATCAGCGGGAATGGCAGGCCTCCATATTCCTGCAAAAGGTTTTGCTGCATGTCCAATTGTCTGCTTCTATCTTCTTTGATCTGGCCCCAAACCTGCCACTAGTTCATCCCCTGCTCTGACAGTTCTGGCCACAAACACCAGAGGGGAGGGGACCCAAAACCACTGGTGTGCTATCAGCCCTGTGATACCTATGTACTCCCTGTCTGGTGAATTTAATCTCTGATCTAAACAGAATTGGTGTGGGATCATAGGAGGTTTAACAAGTTAGTACCTAGCTGGAAATCAGATCTGGTCTTAGAACTCTTGGTTAGCCTGCCACCATCCTGCAGACCAAGGCGCTGAATGGGCTGGCCTTAGGCAACTTGTGCAAGACTGCAGGAGGCAGCAATCTCCCTATTTGTTCATTAGAGTTCGGCAAATAGCATCCGATGGCTGGGGATGCCTGAGGCCCACTTTCAGCAGAGGATCATCTACGCCCCATATCAAAGTTATACCTGACCTGTACAGCCTCATGACAGCCCACCTGTAAAAAACTGAAAGGGGCCTGATTGATCTGCTGAAACCCTCCTGGACCCGGTGCTCTTTGCACCCCCCATAGGGAGACAGACTATATAGCAACTCAATCCTAAAAAAAAAAAAGTATCCTTCCCTTATTGAATATATGAGGGATACACATGTAAAATTGTCCCATAACAGGTACAGGTCATTTATTTTTGTGGGGAATTAGGACAAACCTATTTTTTGTACTGTTAAGGATAAAAAGCTCACCAAAATGCAGGTTGCAATCCACACCGCGATGCACACCAGAAGTCACACTGGCTTCAGCAAATAAGTAGCATGCCTAATAGTCTACCTTCGGGCTGATTCAACTAGATAGAGACAAGTCTAGAGACTAAAGACAATGAAAGTGAATGGCAGTCACCTCTCTTAAAAAAGAATGGATTTTCTCACCTGGATCTGAATCGACCCCATAGTTTGCTTGTAAGGGCAGGGGGTGGTGCTAAGTGAACACCGCCCCTGGTCTATGGGACAAAAATCTTAAACCAGCAACCACAAGCCAAACCTAAAATACAGTTTATTCACCAACTTTTGGTATTTTCCTCCCCTATCAAAACACTCCCCTCCTATCTCACCTCTGGTCCAGCAATTTGGAATTGCTCACCAATTTCGTCACTGGGGCTCAGGGCTCAGATACCACAGCACTCATTTTGGCTGAAGACACCTCCATTAGTTGGAAGTTCTAGCTACTTTAGTATGCTGCAACCTTCAGTCTCCTGATGAGACCCAATAGTAGAATACCGGTACATGAGTATACCTAATTGCAGGGCTGAGTTAAAAGGACACCCCCATCCCTGGGCTTTATCTAGCTTTTACCACAGTTAAGTAATCTAATGATTAAGCCATAAGGATAACAGAAATGTTTGCAATATGAGCATGTCCACAGGCATATACACAGCACCTTGAGGATATGATTTTGGCACAAAAAATATAAAATTGACTGAAGCTGCATCCAGGTTCATAAATTGGTTGAGATGCCCAATTCCGCAAACCCAGGAGTTTCATAATCAGGATCAGATTTCTGTGCAGTAGGTCTACCCCAGGCTATGACTGGTTGGCAGATTGTTACATCTTTTAAACACTCAAGGAATTAAAAGAAAATAGTCTTTATAGCAAACTCTAGTGACCTTGTGAGCTGGAAAAAAAACAAAATATTAGCATCCTTTTCTCATCGTTACATACGATGGCCAATGGCTTCATCTACTCACTAGGCATCATGGATAAATCCTGTTGATCTTTCTTGGTCTGTACGTAACTACCCGTAGTAGTAATGATCCTCAGGAGGCAGATACTTAACTACCACTGTGTTAAGGGGGGGCATTTATGAAGTAGGGGATTATTTTGAATATACAAAAGTGCCCTAGAGTGATAATGTCAAGACCAAAGTTCCCCAAACATTTTCACTTTCAGGGCCACTTTCCAGATAGGCAAGAGATTGGTGGCTGTAGCTGCAGTTACTATCACTGTGTGTGTAATGAGAAATATTTATTCTCAGCATAATATTTGCAGATCTATGAGACCGCAAAAATCAATATGTAGCATTGCGTGGTTATTCCCCCCCCCCCCCCCCCCCCGCATACACGTACATGGATTCCACCTCCCTAGGTCTACAAGCCACACATGGCTCCTGAACTAGAGTTCTAAGGGGTTAGTGGGTCTCAGACGCGTCATAAGTTCTGGAAGAAAGTAGATTTTCACATGAAGCATCCAAGGAGGTTGTTAGGGACCACATATAGGTTATCTGAGGGTAATAGGATTGATTTCAAGAAGGCCATGAGATGATTAGCCATCGGTGTAGTTAATTATTAGTTGCCAAAAAATTAAGGCATTTTCATGTCCCATGACCTGTGTTTCATTCTACCCAGGGTAAATGTCTGCTATAAATTTAATTTACATAGGCTGACTAATGTGCCTTTTGTCCATTCTTGTCCCCTGTAGTCTAGCTGTGATGAAAGCAGCTTCTCACCTTTTCCTCTCTCTTAGCCATATTCAGTTTGCATTCAGGCAGTGCACATGTGTGCTGCTCCCTCTTGCATTCAACAGTTTTTTACCTGCTGTTATGGGTGTACATCAAAAGATTCCTGCTGTATTGAACATATATTTCAAGTTTCCTGTGGTAAGAAGTGTTTATTGCCAGATTCTGTATTGAAATCAAGCTATTCAGGAATCAGTGATCTACCAAGCCTCATGAAGAACACATCCGATACAGATACATTCACCTTACTGCCATCTGGTCAGAATAATAAGTCTGCTAAGATTGTCCAGCAGCCCTCATATACAGCTTAGCTATATAGCTATACAGTGCATCAGCTTGTGTGTTTGTGAATGACGCTAAAATAGAAGCAAACCTAACTCTGCCAGTGTACATTTAGCCTGTGTTCTTGCAGCTTGAGTAGCCACAGCACAGCTAACTGTTTCACATTAGAGCTCATATGAAAGTGATTAACATCTATATGACACTGTTAGAGATTTTTTTTACAAGCAAGTGAATCAGATACATTTCAAAGCTCTCTTTCTGTGATTTGTGAGAGGCCAGGCAGCATTTAGCATTGTATCCATTTTTATGACTTATCAGAGGCCAGCCAGCTTTCAAAAAGCAAGTCATATTTAGCTCAATGTTGTATCCATTTCTATGACTTATACTGAAGGTCCCTTCAGCTCAGATCCCTGCTACATAAACACAGGTGGCCTTCCCAACAGCCTGCCAGCTCACCAGTTGACACATTTCTTCAAAATATCTCTGCAGCTGGAGACTTCATGCATTCAGACCAAAATACAGACATACAGCTCAGCTATAAAATCAAATGCTGTGTTAAGCCTACATTGAAAGCGAAAGAGAATCTGAGACCATAAATCAAGAACTGTTTCCTAATTTCACATAGCAATGGGAGACTATATTAAACCATTGAGTTACTCTTACACAGACTGCTAGTGATGTGTTACTACTAGAGGCAGCTCTAAGACAACTTTCTACACTTTATGGGAATTGCATGAAACTAACTCAGAACTACACTGCAGCTTTACAGAGAATTAATTTAGACCATTCATTAAAGGAGTTAGAAAACTTCCAGCAACTTAACTCTGAAAAGGACTGTTTGATAAGTGAAATTGAAGCCAATGCTCAAGTAAGAATTGCCCAAATCCAAGAAACTGCTTCTCACATCTCTAAGGCCAGCAGTCATTCTAAAAGTTAAAAACGATCATCCAAATCACAATCATCTATCATGTGTTTGCACAAAGAAAAGCTGATATGGAGGCAGAAGTGGCGCATAAGGAGTCAGAGGCAGCTCGCTGGAGGGCAGAGATGGAGTCAGAGGCAGCTTGACAGAGGGCAGAGATGGAGTCTGAGGAAGCTCACCAGAGAGCCAAGATGGTTGCAGAGGTGGCCCATACGAAGGCAGGGGTGGCCTGAAAAAGGGCAGAAATAGAGGCTCTGGAGAAAAATGTGAGCATGCCATGGCTATGGCAAGACTAGAGGTTTTACAGCAAGATGTCAGCGGTAGTGAAAGGGACAGTGTCTGCAGATGATCCTCTTGAGAGCACAAAAGACTATGTTCTAAGCCAAAATAGTTCACCCCTGATATTAGTGATATTCCTCCACAGTGGCAGGGGACAGATCCTTTGGCAGCACCCTGCATTCAAGGTCAGTACAACACACCATCAACTTATCGACCTGATTTTTCCTCACACTTTTCTGCGCATCCTGCCCCAATACCTCAGCGAGCTTAGTACAAAGAAACTCACATTCAAACCAATGCCCCCAATGCTCAAGTAAGAATTGCCCAAATACAAGAAACTGCTTCTCACATCTCTAAGGCCAGCAGTCATTCTAAAATTTAAAAACGATCATCCAAATTACAATCATCTATCATGTGTTTGCACAAAGAAAAGCTGATATGGAGGCAGAAGTGGCGCATAAGGAGTCAGAGGCAGCTCGCTGGAGGGCAGAGATGGAGTCAGAGGCAGCTTGACAGAGGGCAGAGATGGAGTCTGAGGCAGCTCACCAGAGAGCCAAGATGGTTGCAGAGATGGCCCATAAAAAGGCAGAGGTGGCCTGAAAAAGGTCAGAAATAGAGGCTCTGGAGAAAAATATGAGCATGCCATGGCTATGGCAAGACTAGAGGTTTTACAGCAAGCTGTCAGCGGTAGTGAAAGGGACAGTGTCTGCAGATGATCCTCTTGAGAGCACAAAAGACTATGTTCTAAGCCAAAATAGTTCACTCCTGATATTAGTGATATTCCTCCACAGTGGCTGGGGACAGATCCTTTGGCAGCACCCTGCATTCAGAGTCAGTACAATGCACCATCAACTTATCGACATGATCTTTCCTCAAACTTTTCTGCGCACCATGCCCCTATATGTCAGCGAGCTTAGTACAAAGAAACTCACATTCAAACCAATGCCCCAACATGTCTCCAACCACCTCACTGCTACACAGCTCCAGCTGAATGTGGCACCAAGCCTATGGACGTTAAAACAGTTCCTGGGTTAAATGGTCATGCAGCCACTTACCTACCTATGCCTGTCACTTCTAGTAAGCAATTCCCTGCCTAAAGACAGAGACATCAGACATGTCAGAATTTTCCAGATACATGGCTTACCAAGAACTCACAAAGACCAGCCTCACAAGCTTTGATGACTAACTTGAAATCTACAGAGCCCGGAAATGTGTATTTAAAGCTACAATTCGGGACCTTGGCATTACAGCAGCTTAGGTGCTTGGACAACTTGTAAAGTGTCTGGGCTCACAATCTACTTAATGCATTAGGAGACTCAGATCTCCATACCGACAAGCAAGAAGCAGGACTTATTTCTGCGTGGGAAAGACTTGAACAGAGCTTGGGCAGTTCTGAAGCTATAGAGAAAGCACTTTTCAAAAGACTACAGGCTTTTCCATAGATACCCTGCCAGCAGATTCCTCTCCTGTGTGGGGAGATATGGATCAAGCTGCAAGATCCACTACAGTAACTTCTTTGTGTACAGAGGGCGGACTGGCCGTAGGGCATACCGGGCAATATCCCTGAAAGCAACATATGCTAAACGGTGAGGGGCGGCCGCTGCAACCAGCCTGCCCGTACCTGCCGCTGCCTCCGCCACTCTTATACACACACACACACACACATTCATGCTTACCGGCACTTTCTGGCTGTTGCGGGCTGGTAGTTAATGGGCGGGTTCATTGGATGCTGGCCAAATGGGGCAAGCCCAGTGACGACCAGCACGCAACAGCCAGGAAGTGCCGGTAAGCATGAATGTGTTTGCGTGTACGAGAGCGGCGGCGGCGGCAGCAGCAGGGACAGCAGCGACCTCCGAACATCGGGAAACAGTGGTAAATGTGTAAGTGGCGTGGGGGGAGGAGGGAGTGGGGGATGCCACTCACTGTCTGTATTGAGGGATGCCCCCATGACTGTTTTGAGGCATGCCACCATGACTTTATTGAGGGATGCCCCCATGACTGTATTGACGGATGCCCCCATTGGTAGTAATAGGGGATGTCCCCACTGGCTTTACTGAGGCGTGGGGGGAGGAGGGAGTGGGGGATGCCACTCACTGTCTGTATTGAGGGATGCCCCCATGACTGTATTGAGGGATGCCCCCATGACTGAATTGAAGGATGCCCCCATGACTGTTTTGAGGGATGCCGCCATGACTGTATTGAGGGATGCCGTCATGACTGTATTGAGGGATGCCCCCATTGGTAGTAATAGGGGATGCCCCCACTGGCTTTACTGAGGGATGCCACCAATGGCAGTAATGGGCGATGCCCCCATGACTGTATTGGGGGATGCCCCACTGGCAGTAATGGGGGATGCTCCCACTGGCTGTACTGAGGGATGCCCCCACTGGCAGTAATGGGGATGCCCCCACTGGCTTTACTGAGGGATGCCACCAATGGCAGTTAGGGGGCGATGCCCCCATGACTGTATTGGGGGATGCCCCACTGGCAGTAATGGGGGATGCTCCCACTAGCTGTATTGAGGGATGCCCCCACTGGCAGTAATGGGGGATGCTCCCACTGACTGTACTGATGGATGCCCCCACTGGCAGTAATGGGGGATGCCCCCACTGGCTGTACTGAGGGATGCTACCACTGCCTTTAATGAAGGATGCCCCCACTGGCTTTACTGAGGGATGCTACTACTGCCTGGTGAAGACCTTTATGATAGATCTTGCTCAAAATGATGTCTAGTTTGGAGAAGGAGAAGGCGTTTGGTTCTGATTCTTGTCTGTTAAAGTTAATTTTCACATGCAAAATTACCCTAAATCCTTGCCCACATCTGAAGAGACCACTGGCCACCTCAGCATATCAAAGGGGATGCTACCTGTGGCTAACCTCAGACCTCGCAAGATCATCTCCAACAGCCAGAAGGTAATGCAGACCCTTTTCACAGGTGATTATGCTGTCAACTTGAAGGACTTTGTTCTCAGATCTGATGTTGCTCCTATTCAACACAGTCTATGGCTACTATGGGACATGCAATAGGACACTTTCACATTCTAGGCATCAACCTTTCACCAAACCTGGGGTGTTATATGTTGAGAACATTACCTACAACCTTCTTGGTTTTATGACCACAGTGACCACTCAAAGCAAAGTACTGCTGAGACAGCTTACCACTGACAACACTGACTGTGACATTCTACTACTTTCTGAAAAACAAGGGTCTATGGGCCTGATGCAGAGCCTCCCCTGAACTGACCTTAAAACCTTCGATTGTCCGGGGCTCCCGTTTGAATCGTGGCTCAAATGTGATGCAGAGCCTCCGTCGGAATGGCTCCCTAACTGATCCGTCAATTTGACTTCACTCGGGAAGTGTTTTTTGCTCTCTCGGGTGCCTTCAATTTGATCGGGGCTTCCGTTCCCGTTCACACGGGCGGCCCGTTTTTCCCAGCTTTTTCCTTGCTTTTTGAACGTACCTGCTTGCCTTCCGTCGTATTTGACCTTCCATTTTGGTGTTTTTTTCAAGTATACTTACATCTCCATGGCTCTTCAGTTGTCAATCTGGCTACACGCAAGCGCACATCCCTCAACCTCCATTGGAATATACATATGGCAACAACTGCCAATTTCACATATATATATATATATTTAAATTATTTTTTTGTGGTTCCTTCTTCCTTGCCTTTAATGCATACCTTAATCTCCTTGTTTGTTCCTTCTTCCTTGCCATTAATGCTTACCTTAATTGTTTGTGAGTTTTTCTGATTTATTGTCCCATATCTAAACCTTTTGTGTCATGTAAATGTGTGATGATGTTGTGTGTGTACTTGCAGGAAAGACAACTCTCAAAATATAATTTTTTTTTTTGTTGTTTAAGGTTTTTTGGGCATAAAAGTGAAAATTAAAAATTTGAACAATTCTCAAATTAAAACAAAAATTAGGCCTCGGGGTCTTGAGGGTGTGGTAATCTTTGATCTGTGAATGAAAAACAACATTCGTTTAGCATTATTTTTTTGTTTTGGTTGTGCGTTGTTTTTTTGGGGCCCTTTGCAAACCGGACCTTCTGCGTGATATAATGAAAAGCCCAAACTCTTTTAAAAAGATTCCGCAGCATCTTAAACTAATATATAGTAAGTTTTTAGTCAATCAATTATTATTATTTCCCCCACTGGGCTGCAACTCAGTTCAGGAATTTAGGATACGTGCGCCGCCATCTTGACTCAGAAGCATCACACTTACTGAGGAGAGGAGAGTGGGATAAGGTACAGGGGGTGGGTTATAGCTGTGCTTTGCTCACACAGAGCAGAGCTGTGCTCTGGAAAAGGTTGGTAAGATGATTTGTAAGGTGGCCAATCTGTATGTACAGGGTGTGGGAAATATCTAAGATAGACTCTTATTCAGAGTTAAAGGAGCAGTATCGCAAACATTTGCATTCAAAAAGATAAATAATTAAATAGCCACACAATAGCTTCTAACACGTGTATAAATAATGTGGCGATAGAAAAGAAAAAACATGTATGCCTTACTTTTAAATTGTAAAATGAAAATGGCTCAGTCCATTTGCTGAATGGGGGGATCTGCTGTTTTTTATTCAGTGAGGTGATTGAGAGCTGCTACTGGTCTCCTAGCAACAGGCACAGTAAACTTGCTCCAGCTTTCTTCCCAGGGCAGCAATGTACACGGCAGTAACAGCTCTGTGTGTGTGTGTGAGGTGCGGCTTCTGTGATGAGACCACCAGGTGACACTATATATATATATATATATAACATTCCTACTAAATAAATGACTAAAAAAATCTACTTTGATTGCACAATCATTATATATATATATATATATATATATATATATATATATATATATATATAAAAAGGTATTAAAGTGGACCAAAATCCACCCTAGATTATATGAACCTCCAGGGCAGGCATACTTGCTCCAGATTCGGGATGCCCCACTGTGTCAAATCCCCCAGGTCACCTGAAAACTCACCTTCTTTCCCGGTCCAACAGCACATGCGAGAGCCGTGGCTGCATCCTTGCTATACTCTTAGCAGGGCGCGTGCCCGCGCCAGGCATTTGTGAATGTTCAGCACAGGCAACCATGTTAAAGGGTAGCAGGGGATGCGGCAGACAGCGTGCTCGGATCCGCTCGCCTTAGACGAAGGGGCGGCAGTGAATCCGAGTGCGCTGACAGCTGCGCATGTGCTGTAGGACTGTGAAAGGGTGAGATCGGGCAACACAGTGGGGCATTCCTATCAGGGCGCCCAGGGGGTAGGGAACAAAACCCAGGATAGGCAAAATCCTGGGTTTTGGTCCACTTTAAAGTGGAACAAAACCCTGAGTGGCCAACCCTGGAGTCTAAAACCTAAAAGAATTCCCTTGGCGCATCGCAATACGGGATGCCCCAGTGTGTGAAACACTGCCCGGGTCGCCGCAATGCTCACCTTTTCCCTGGCTCCCATGGTGATATAAATAGCTGCAGCCGCATCCTCGGCATCTCCGGGATGAGGCACGCTCCCATGGATAGCCATTCAGAGAGGCTGGGTGCCCAGGGATGCTGCCGCTCCAGGTTCTCGTTGCCAAACTCTGTGTGCGATTAGATGACAGCCTGTGCATGCCCAATGGGACAGGGAAAGGTATATTTTGACAGCTGAACTGGTGGGGAGTCACTTAGTTGGGATGCCCCTGGGGCAAGAAAAAGACTGGGGCTAGTGAATGGTTTTGTTCTGCTTGAAACACACAAAGCTGTAAAAAAGAGAAAATGGGAATCGGAAAGATACTGCAGACAGCAGCAAAGGTAAAAAGAAAGAAAAATTGACAAAATAAATAATCTGTAGAGCAACATAAAAATAGAAAAATCCAATTGGAAAAAAAGTAAAAATAAATACAGTTCTTAGCTGGGCTCAAACCTTAGACCCTCTGCACCATATCTAAATGCTCTACCTGATGAGCCAGTCAGCCAGCTGATAATGGGCTACACTTTATAAGGTGACATATCTGAAACAATGTTGCATAATGCAGTCACTATCTCTCTCTCGTCCTGCAGTCTGTCTTCTCTAGTCCCAGCCGGACAGTAAAGACACACACACCAGCTACCTTCTGGCCAGCACCATGCAAACACACACACACGCAGCAGCCATCTCCTGGCCGGCCAGCAAAGACACACACAGCCATCTCCCAGCCAGCAAAGACACACACACACGCAGCAGCCATCTCCCAGCCAGCACACACACAGCGTCCTCAACGCTGCGCTCCTTACATAGAAGTGGCAGGGAGCCGTTCTCCCCCCGCACAGCACTTGGTATAGCCTGAAGTGACGGAGCCCGTCAGTGAGACACATTTTAAAACAGCTGCCATTCTGCAGCAGCACAATCTACAACTTTTTTGGAAACACATATTGCCTTCTGATTACTATATGTACTCACATGGAAAGTACATTTTAAATCTGTGTTCCAAGATAAATTTTGCGATACTGCTCCTTTAAGGTCCGCTTTAAGGCCTTTTTTTTTTAATTTTTGGGGAAAGGTTTCTGAATTTTATTTTTCAAATGGAATTGTTTGCTCATTTTCTTTAGTTTAAATAAACACCACTTACAAGGTTTGGGCCGCACATTGCGTCGGGGCGGAGTCTCCCTTCAGCCTCCCTCTGTTGCTGTTGTGAATCTGTTTGGATGACAAACACACTGATATTAGAGACTGTTGTTGTGTCATGAACATCATATTAAGTTAGGCTTCTAGGTATCAATCTACTCACCTTCCCCAGCCACCTCTTCCTCCTTGCCCCCTTCCTCACTCATCCCTTGGGATGTTCCAGCGACGTCTGAATCTACAACAATAGTGCACGAGTATCTGTATTTAATGCATGTATTTCCACATATCTAACTATATTTCCCTTACCGGAGTCAGGTTGAGGCTCATTTAGGCTCGACTCCCTGCTGTCAGATTGCCCCCTCCCCTGCATGCTGAGGTCCAGCGGCTCCTCGAAGTCACTTACAGAGGAGGGGGTGGCCGTTGACCCTGGCGCTGGGCCACCTACACCTTCACCTGTTTCGCCCCACACACTGGGCTGCGTGTCCTGGTCCGGGTGGGGCGGAACCGCATATTCCATTCATGGGCTGAAATACAAACACAATCATAAAACCACGCCCAGGTGATGCCAGGGTTATAGGTGCATTTACATTTTCAACACTTACATGGGAAATGTTTGGCGAATTACCGCCTCACCCGGGGCTTATGCCTTCTCTTTAAATCAGACCAGTGTTGGGCAATCTGGGTGAAGGTATAGGTGGTTTGTGATCGGCGTGCGATCGCGTCCACCACCGCCAGGGCCAACGTCCGCTTCTCATAATCTGACGGCAGGAAGTCGTAGCGATTCCTCAGCATCATCTGTTAAAAAAAGATACAAGGACCCACCATTAATCCCCAAAATACATTAACAAGTTTCCTGCCCTAACTAAAGTCACTTTATTAACCTCTTGCTGCCTCACATTGCCCTAGTTCTTCTATCTACATCTAGCCTAGTTTGTAGCTGCGTACATGTGTTAAACTAAGGTGGGCTTGTATTTAACGTGACAAACTAAGTTGTTTCTGACTATTCCTGCGCTTTGTTTTTTTTTTTATTATAAGGAATGTGTTCGCGCACATAAACGCACGCTCGCACGCTCGCATACTCACATCCATGATGATGTCGTCCTGCTCCTGTGTAAAGATTGCGGGCGACATCTTTTCTTGGTTTTCCTGGTATAGCTCTGACGTTCCCCCGCGGTGACGTGCGTGTGTGCGCGCAGGCGCGCACCCGCTGTTGACCACGCCCACACGGGAAACATATTTAAAGCACAAGGCACTCAGCTCTGTGTTGGATACCATATCATTATGGGCAGACCTAAAGGGAGCAAAAAGAGCCAACCAAGGCCCGAGGCACATAGCAGCCGCACACATGCCTCATCCTCCAAAAGACAGAAGAGCAGGCACCAGACACAGGTAGAACATGCCCCAACTAAAACGCAGGATACTCCACACACACAGGCACATTCCAAAAAACGCAGGACCAAGGAGACATTAACCCATTCACCACCACCTGCCAAAAAAACATGAACACACAAGGGTGCAAAATCGAGTAAGACCCTGCAGCATCATCAGCCTCAACACACAAAACATACCCACAAAACAAAACACATCAGCAAGGGAAAGCGTATTGCCAAACCCACCACCCCACCAAGGTCACCCACCCCTCCACCTCTCCCAATTCCAGTACCTCACATTCCACATGCAGCTCCACATCTGATAGCTCAACAGGAACCCAGACATTAAGCCATAGCAGCACACACACAACATCACCCTCCCCCATAAGCCCCAGAACCACACACGACTCACCAGATAGCCAACCATCAATTTCCACAGATGCAGGGGACACCACACACCCATGTGGCCGACAACTACGCCGTGGCTCCCTAACTGCACGTTTTTGCGATGCTCAAAGCATGGCTGTGGCAAATGCAGTTTGTGAGCATTATGATGCCGTATTTGGCAGGACCTCCAAATCCACCACTAAGCAGGCTAAGCTGGAGATCTGGACGAATATTTGCCGCCAAGTAAATAGTGTGGGATCTGTCAGGCAAGATATTCAACAAATCAAAAGGAAATTTGGGGACCTGAAATACTACAGTAAAAAAAAAATGGACATGCGCCGTCAGCAGAGGTAAAGGGCAAATTAAATGCATTTTTAGTCGCATTGGTAACAGGATGTAACACTTATTAGGTGTAATTTAATCTTCCCCAGCCAACAGACAGGGGGTGTAGCAGAGGTAAAGGGCAAATTATATGCATTTCTAGTCGCATTGTTAAAAGGATGTAACACTTATTAGGTGTGATTTAATCTTCCCCAGCCAACAGACAGGGGGTGGCTTACCCACTAAAATAATCCTTACACCCGCCGAGGAACATGTATATACATTCATACACCCGGCCAGCATCCAGGGACTGGCAGAGGCACAAGACACAGACCGCAATGTAAGGTCCCAAGGTGAGTCTGATTTTGCCATGACCTATTACAAAAAGTTCAAGAAGGCAGTGTTATGCTACACAACACACTGTACTTGGCCATTTAGCTAATCTTCCAATCTACATTCTAAGGACCAAGTCAACAGGACACACCAGGCCCCCAAACCCCTGCGTTAGCACCGAAGGCACACCAGGCTTCTACACCACAAACCCAAATTGTGGATTGCGATGAGGTAAGTCAATGGTCCTTGGTGTGTACTTTTAACATTGATATTTGAGAGCTTTTGTGGACAGAAATAAACTAAAAGGAAGCTATATTTCTTTACAGACCACAGGAAGCCCACCCATCATCGACCATATACGAGATTTGGAGGAGGACACCCCACATATGTCACTAACCACTACTGAACCAGTGGCAGCAACGCAGTCAACCCCGGCACAGCCACCACATCCACAACCACCTTCTGAACCAGAACCAACCACCCGTCCCACTGCTCCAAGACGCCATATTTCCCAAAGAAGGCAACTTCAAATTTTGGAGGAAACATGGAGGCAGGAAAATATAGCCTTTTCGGCGACAACACAGCAATTCAATGAGACTGTGTGCACCCAACTCACAAACCTCAACGCCCAAGTAGAGGTATTAAACAGAAATATCTCTGCCCTAACCAGCCATATGGGTGAGATTAATCAAAGCCTGGCCCACATTGCAGCCAATTTGCAGGCACAACATCATTCCTCGTCACCATGCAACCCAACATACCACAAATTTGTGGGGAATACATTTTCTGACCCCACGTGTAATTTTTCTTTTGTTCCCAAAAAAACAAATGAACCTCATCTTCAAGAGAACAAAGCCTCGCTCCAACACAGAGCGAGTCCTCCTGGGGGCAGTATTGTAGCGCTCCTCTGCCTGTGAAGATCGGTGCAGGATGGGGGTCTTCATCCAGGGGAGCAAAGGATAGCTTCCTGCCCTAAAAAAAAAAAAAATTAAAAAAAAAAAAGGTGTGCATTGCAACAATAGAAAAGAGGGACAAATAGGTGAGCGGGGTAGGGTGGGAGGAAAGGACATTTCTAATGAGACTACATGCACATCCAACCTGTACTCTCATTAAAAAAGTCTGGGGAATACTACTTACATAAGAGGGCAAGAACATGACGCAATAGGGTACAATCACTTAACCCATTTAATTTGTAGATCAATAATTAGGCTCAAAATATACTACGAAAATATTTACCAAATAGTGTGTTAAGGGAAAAAACACAGTCAGACAGGGTGCGTAACCAATACAAGTTTCATACACATACCCAGTAGCCAGCCACCAAAAAAATCGCCAGATTTGAATCGCTCATGTAGGCAGGAATTCCTAGCCAGGGAAAGCCAGCAAAACGACTCCCAAAAACCAATTCAGGGCCAGCCAGTGCCTGCACATTTATGCTATGTCCCATCTTCCAATTCCTGCACACAGGCAATACAAAATAAATTAGGTAGACCCTGTAAAAAGGACCCAAAGAAAACCCCCCTAAAATATATCAAATACTCATGCCATCGATGTCCAAAGGCGTGTGGTGCAGCCTGGTTTCTGCCATACTCAGCAGGACAAGACCGCGGAGCTGGCACTGCTGATGTGCTCCAATAGAGGACTGCATATTATTGCCCGAGTGCAAATACGGCTGCTCTGACTTGCCGTAAGTGAAGGCTCGGCGGCCCCGTTTTATTAGGGTGATTTCAATCGGAAATCAAGGCTCTGCATCACTGAAAAAAACGGAACAATGAACGAGGCGTCCGTTTTCCCGGGAAACAGCCTCGTGCGAGCTGACAATCGGAACGGCGGCTGAGCGCACACCTGAGCGCATAAGTGCACACTAAAATCAACGTAGCACCCTTTCCTGACCCGATCAAAGCCCAAAACCAACGGGAAAACGCACGGGAGAGCTGAACAGGGAGGCTCTGCATCAAGCCATATGTCTTTGAAAAACAACTTCAAACCCTAAAATGTTATGTTCCCAAATCCATCACAACTGTTGGCAAAAAGGAAATCCCCATCTCCTCAGATGCACCGGTTAAGGCCAAATCTGCAGTCGACTACCTGAACACACAGAAGCCAATGAGGAACCACACAGTGGACTTATCCAGAGTAAGACCTAACTAACCCTAGAGTCTGCACATGTGGGGCAAAGATTCTCTCAGCATGCAGATGTGCCAGCAGTGGAAACTGTATACACTAAGGACTTTGAAATGAACTTGTCAGTCTCTCTACTAATGAGACAGCACCTCTGGCAACACAGCAAAACCATCACAAAGTCCCATTCACCAGGCTAGTGGCATTTCATCTGTGTGGACATAAAACCAGCTTATGACCAGATCAGCGTTGTGTTTTCAGCCACTCTTTGTGATAAACCATGGCCACCATCCTCACTATTCCTACTTTCTATTTCTATGTAAACCCGAAGATTGTTTTTTTTCTATCTGGTGTTTACTACTTGTTGCAGACAAGAACTTGGCCACAATGTTCCCAGTCTTAGACATAGGCTGAGCAATGTGCCTTTTACCGTCGTTTGTCCCTTCCTGGCCCCT
This sequence comes from Gastrophryne carolinensis, assembly GCA_027917425.1. NCBI lineage: Eukaryota > Metazoa > Chordata > Amphibia > Anura > Microhylidae > Gastrophryne > Gastrophryne carolinensis. The sequence goes on from CM051235.1 coordinate 257,161,604, forward strand.
GTAGTCTAGCTGTAATATAAGCAGCTCCTCGCTATCAGCCGGTTTTCATTCAGGCAGTGCACATGTGCGCTACAACCTCTAGCAGTCAACAGTCTGTGCTGTTATGGCTGTACATCACCAGATTCCCGCTGTATTGAATGCTCATTTTAAGTTTCTTGCTGTAAGAATTGTTTATTTCAAGATTCTGTACTGAAATAAAGCGTATCCACATGCCGCATCATCAGCCGAGTAAGCTATTTGATACAGGTACACATGCACACAAGGTGAAGACACCTGGTAGGTCAAAATAGGCATCAGTGCTTTTTCATTCAGGTCTTGAAGGTCAAGAGGTATTGGGGACCATTAGTCTCTGGGTGAGGGTGCATATATTATAAAATATATATACAACTTCTATTAAGAAGTCATCACTATATGATTTAGGTGATGAAGGTCAAAAGATACTTATAAATGTACAGTAGGGAATCATTAGTGGCACTAAGTCTCCCTGGTGAATACTGGTATTGGACTAAATTTAAAATTGAACAAAACCTACCATCGACCAGCATGAAATCTAAAAGACTAAATCGGGATGCCCCACTGTGTGAAACCCCCTCAGGTTGCCAGTAATAACCCTCTTTGCCCCGGTCCAATGGTGCATGCACTGGCTTTTGTCCAATTGGAGCCCCAGTCAAATAGGCTGGTGCAGGAGTGCACATGCCACCAGCAATGCAGGGCATGCGGCAGTGGGTCTCCCTTTGTCAAAGGATGTAAATACTTTGATTGGACAAAAGCCTGTGCATGCACTGTTGGACTGAGGAGAGGTGAGTATTAATGGACGAACTGGGGGGATTTACACAGTGGGGCATACCAATTTGGGATGGCCTAGAGGCACGTAACAAGTCCTGGGAAAATTAAATTCACGGATTTTGTTCCGCTTTAATTAGTCAGCAGTCCCAAATTCAAGTGATGAATGTCAAAAGAAGGATGGAGGTATGGACATAGGTAACCATAGGCGTCAGTAATTGCTCTGGTGTGTGGTGATATGGGACTCAAATCAAGTGGTCATTATTTAAAGAGTGGTGGTGAAAGAAAGAAGTTGGGGAATCCACAGTGGGAAGATAAGGTTGGGAAGCTTGTGGGTATTTTTATTCTGTGCTAGCTGATCTTGAAGTTTTAGGGTTACAGCCAGTTCTATTGTTCAGTCTGGCTTTGTATTTGTTTGTTTTTTATTTTAAGGTCACCAACAATCAAGAAAAGACTGATCAGATGACAGGGACATCTCCTGCTCCACCACGCAGCATGACGTGCAAAGCTGACACAGCAGATGGAGCCGCCATATTGTGGACAGGCGGAGGGCACTGTGGGAGGAGTGTGAATGAGCACAGCTGCCGACTTGGTAACTACTATCATAATGAAACACCGTTAATTGGGTGTCTGCTTAGTGGTGGAAGGTGACAGATTCACAGATAAAATAAAAACCACTGCTTTGCAGATTTAGCTTTGGGCGTTTTATAAAATGTTTTATATACACCAAAAGAAAAGTACAAATGCTTTCACAATGAAAAGTGTTAATAGTTTATTTTCAGCAATTAGCAAAATTCAAAGAGAAGAGAAATCTAAATCAGATCATTATATTGTGAGACCTTCCTTTGCCTTCAAAATTGCATCAGTTTTTTGAAGGATTCAGGGAGGTTATTTCAGATGTCTAGAAGAACTAACAGTTACTTCTGTCTCTTCATGTAATCCCATACACAATCAAGAATGCTGAAATCTGGCCTCTGTGGGGGTAATTTAATCACTTCCAGTACTGAATGTTTGGGGCTGATCGGTTACAGAATACACTTGGAGCCAATCAGTTGCCTCCCTAATGGCATTGTATGATGGATACGTATCTGCCTGTATTTCTTAGCATTAAGGGCACCACTTATCCTGACCAAATCCCCGACATTTTGAAATGCAGCCCCAAACCTGCAAGGAACCTCCACCCTGCATCACTGTTCCCTGCATACACTCATTATGTGCCACTCTCCAACAAACAAACAGCCTCCTGCTACAGCCAAATATTCCACCTTCTCTGGATTTATTAATTATCATGAAGTCCTGAGCACCTGCTACCATTTTTCTGCACCCCAGTTTCTATGCATAGTTGAGTCGCTTAAACTTGTTTTCACATTGAGGTCTGGCTTGTTGGCCACACTTCTATTAAAAACTCTTCTGGTCAGATTTTTTAGCAATAGATGAGTGTACCTGGTTGCCACTGGTTTCTTCCAGTTCTGAGCTAATGGTACTAGTAAACCTTTCAATTTCATATGGAAGTAAGCAGATTATTTTGCCGACCACTGTGTTCATCATTGTCTGTCTATTTCTTTATGCACCTTGGACAGCACATCTTTAAATTCAAGTCTGCTTTAAAATCTTTGCCTGCGAGAGACATTGCTGATGCAGTATATCTACCGTGTGTCTTGTTGCTGTGCTCAGTCCTGCCATGGTATATGATCTGTATGAGTTTCAGCATACATATGAAATCAAAAACCTTTATTACCTGTATAACCTACATACACACATGTAACTATACTTCTACAGAATCACTGAATTTCTGGCAGTGTACCTAGAAGAACTGTTTCTGTTTTGTAGGAAAGGGTGGTTACAAGAAAAATATGTAGAGAGAGAGAGAGAAATGGGCATGACTAATGACCGCTGAACCCTGGTGCTTACATATGACTGGGGCTTCATTGTGTGTCATGCAAGAACCTTTGGTTATTCAGTTTAAGGTTTACCTACACCCTTGTTAACTGCTGTGACTCCCAGACCGTATCTAAACTGAACATTTTTTGGGGGCCTCAAAGTAGGGCACAGATTTGTTTACAGGATGATGGGTGTGGCAGGGGCGGTGTTTAGGGTATGGCAGGGGCGGTGTTTAGGGTGTGGTCTTTTTTGGAGGTTTTTGAGAAACAAATATTCACAGCATTCTATGCTACTTCTTTGTGGGTAAATAAGAGTAGCAAAGCCTAGGTCACATTCCAAAGGCACAATACAAGTGTCCCTGGTCTGTAAAGGAAATTGGTAATTTACCTAATGCTCAACCAATGCTTATACATTCCACTACTGCCAATCAGCCAAAGATCTGAAGCTGAACTGACGAGACGCCTTCCCCATAATTTCAGCAATGTGGGACATCTAAGAGTCCCCAGAGTTTCTGTGGGGACAGTGGAACAAAAGGCCTATTGATTCTCATTGGTTCCCAGTAGTCACCCCAAGTGCAGGATCGCCGAGTGGTGAATAAACTGGCCATTTCCTTACTTTTTAAGGGTTATGAGCACAGGATCACAACGTTAGTGCTAAAGTGCAGGGCTGGAGAAAAATCACCCAGCAGGAAAGGATCAGGTTGGCGCATTAGTATGCTGCAGAGGGTAGCCAGATATTACTGAATAGGCTTCCTTCTTTAGCATCTAACTCCTAATTACCACCTCAGGACTACAACTAGCCATACTCACTTCTTCCCCCACCTGGTCTCTGTGCAATTAGGAACCAGAATCAACAGCTGATGTCTCCTACTGGAATACTGCTGATGGCTACCACAGTGTTGGCTGCAGCTTCTGCTCTCCATCGAATGGAGCCCAGGCAGGGGACCAGGCAGTGTTGTTGGGGGAGTGGGTAGGTTTTATTTGAAGAGAAAGTCCAACATGCTGCCTGGTGTTGTCTTGTTGAAAAACAGCTTCAGTGTAGTGCCAAGCTGTCACTGTACCTGGGGTGAAAATAAGAGGGATCAGGCCACTACACATCAGGCCATCCCATGCCATAATCCAGAGAGTAGGACCGGTGGGACCTTGCCTTGATTGTTCATTACCCACATGGCAATCATTGTAGCTGAGACAAAAGCAGTACTCCTCGCAACAGAGCAATGACCTCCAGTCCAGCCTTCTGCCCTGCTGTACCCCATGATAGCAGTGGAGTAAGGTCAGTGGAGCACCTGTAACTGGACATTTGGCTTGTTGCCAATGTCATGACAACGTGTTCTGATGGGTCGCTATTCTTCCAATCAGAAAATTACAGTTTCACCTCTGTGCACCTATTGTTGTTATTCCAGTTCCATGTTGTTCTCCCAACCACCGGTACATGCAACAGTGTTGACATCTTGGCTTACATGTGTAGAGATTCAAACCAGGGTCTCTGAAAAAAGAGAATATATGATTTCTATTAATATTTGCTGCACATTAATCTCCAATATTTCAGCTAGAGATTAATACTAATAATATCGCAAATACCAATAATCATATCAGCCCAGCGGCCACTAATTTGATACAAACCGATGGTTGCTTAGGCTGTCCTCATACATCCAGGGAAATGTCCTAAGAAGAAATATATTTAATACCTTAAATACTTTGCACATGCAATCTATTATGTGAGAAATTATCCACCACACACAGTAAGATGTATAAATTAGAACGGTTTAATTTACATAAATGACATTAGTTACAGTAGTGATTCACTAATCATGTAGCTTCCTAATCTATTGAACACTAGGGGGAGTGGCCAGCATTTCCCGCCTCTTGGGGGTGTCTGCAAAGATCATCCGGCCTCTATGATATTAGATATATATTTTATAAATTTTATAAAGGGTATAACTACCACAATATAAATGTTATCATATTGTAACAAAGAAATTCATGATCCCAATTAATTTCTTAGTTACATGAACCCAAACATCAAATATATATATCATACAGAGTCTGATACTATGTGGAATATCATAGGAATTACACAGCTCTTCCACAAATAATATCCAATACTCATGTACAATGTGTATTTGCAGTATCTGTTTCTGAGGACCTAATTAGGAATTCAAGGATAACTTTTCAAGGGAAACCCCCCCAGCTTTTGAGGTAGCTTTTTGGCAACTAGGAGTGAATATAGTCTATTGTATTCAAGGGGCATGGTCTGTTTTCTTATAGACGTGGCAGGATGTTAGACTACTATTTGAGTGTTAATTTGAGGGACAGCAGTCCGTTAACAGTCTCTCACTTCAAGAATTCTCGCCTGTTCATTTTGCGACAAGGGGCTGTAACTGATACACTAACAGAAGGCATGGCACAATGATCCTGCACCTCTTGATCTGAATTTTGAAGTTTCATGTGGCTAAACAAATGTTGCTTTTAATCTGGCTTTCATGCCCCTCCCAAGTGCCCAGATTGGCAGCGCAGAATGTGATCTTTTGAAGATCTAAGACTACTTCCTTGGTTTGCATAACCTTACAGCTCATCCTTCTTGGTGATGCAGTTTCTGTGTGGAGCAGTGTAAATACCTGATAAATAAATACATCAAACATGTCTTCTCAACCAATTTTACTGGGAGTCACTTATTTTTTAGCTGCCAGCTGCCTCACATCCCATCACCCCCAAGTTTAGTATCAGGTGTAACCATGCTGGTGGAAAAGTCGTAGAGGATGTGTATATCTCACCCACGATGTTTTGCTTGGTGAGGGAAAAAGGGAATCCAGGAGGCTGTGTAATGATACAAAACCTTTTGCCCTTATTCATCAAGCGATAGCGCCAGGTAGTGTCTGATGAGCGCCAGGTAGCGGCAGCTAACGGCGACTACCGACTCAAGTACGCCCGGCGGCGGTCACAATGACGCATTTATCAAGCAAAATGAGGCTAGCGCCGGCGAGAGCGACGGCTAGCGCGGCATTCATCATGAAGCCGCCTGGACCAAACAGCGCCGCTGCAAATTCCCTCACAGCGCCAGGTATGAGCTGTCGCTCCCTGGCGATGTCCAATGCATTTCAATGGAGCAATCTTTAATAATTCATGATTAATTGGTAATCATTTTTTTTTATATTTTTTTAATGTCAAAAAATCGGAGAACACTTCTGCAATGTTAGGATTTATTTTTAAGTAAAAAAAAAAAAAAAAAAAAAAATGTGCAGAATTGATCAAACAGGTCTGAGATTAATGTATTCATATTACAAAATGATTCTAAAAACATGTATAATGTTACATTCAAAAAATATGGTTGTTTAGGGGTTAAAAACTAGTTAATACAGATCGCCGCCAGCGCTCTGGGGTTTAAACAAGGAATGGACAGCGACAGCACATTCGGAGCGTGATTTGTTGATGAATATGAAGCTAGCCGTTCGCTCTGGCCATTCGTTGTCAGGCGCTCACATACAACGCTGGACCTGTGAAACAGCGACCCCCCAGCCCGTATTCAACATTACCGCACACCGACTGAGTCGCTGTCATCAAGCTAATGCCGGCCAAGCACAGCGAATACTGGCTGGCGCTGAAAAAATCACGCTACAGTCGCTCATCTGTCGCTACCTGGCGCTATTGATGAATCGGCCTCCCCGTATGAGATACTGTGGCTTGCTACACTGACTAGCTTGCTGTAAACTTGTGAGGAAAAGCCAATGTTTGGGTCAAGTTTAACCCTAGACAGGATGAATCTATGTCACAGTGCTTGCTGCACCATTTTCCATGCTGAGTTGTATCGATTTGTGTTGACTTTTTACCTTACAATAAACTGTACATATGATACTTCAACTTATGTGGTTTTCCAGAGTTGTCATTGCTGTTAGCGACTCCGATTTCTGACATAGGACGGAGTTGATATTGAATTATTCATGAATAGTTTGGCACATATGATAATAGTAATGAACTTGTGTTTCTTAGCTGAGCCAGCAGATGACAGCAGCGGCAGCATTCTGAATTCCCTGGCTGCATCTATAGTCTTTGTATTGGTTCAGTAACATTCTGGGCTGCAGCATTATTTATCCCTATTTGCAGTGTTTTTGTGACCTTCTGTATGCATATTCCTCTTTGCTTTCCCCTCCTGCTTCTTCCAGTTTTCCTCTCATGTATTTCTCTGTGCTGCTATCACACTTTCTCTTTCCTCCTATTACCTTCCTTTTTTGTGTTCATTCTTATTCCCTCTTTATTTCATTGCAGTGGAAGTTACTGTAATAGTGATATGAGTGTGTGAGGCCAGAATGAATATTTAACGTTTATGTATTAATTACCTATATATATCCACCCTGCTCTATATATACCTTATCGTGTCTTATTTCCATGGCCGTTTCTCGAAAACATAGGAAATAAACCACACCTCTGCCACACCCATAACCCTGTAAACTGGTCTCCAAGGTTGAAATCTCTCACATATATATACTTTTTAAATATAAATAAATATATAGAAAACAAAATACATGGGTAGACATAGTAGATCATCTGATATATGTATTGCAATATGCCTATCGACCAATGTCTATTTTTAACACAAAGTGCCCAACTTATCTCATGTCCTTGACCAATTAAGTCTAATATATAATTGTCATATTAATGTTTACAGCCTCCTGCCTCAGTTTACCTGCACGGAATGCACACTGCTATTCCTAATTAACCAAGTCCGCCAACATCACCTCTGTCCCACTACCCTAACTGAAAAAAAATCATTTCTGTTTTGTATTATGAACGCAAGCTGCCTGCCACAGGCTCAAGGTGACCCCCCTGCAATAAGTAGCCGTCACCCTGTACGTGGTATGAGTCCCATTCCTTCATATTATTCTCATAAACTGCATTTTGTCACCACTTAGGAGCAGAAGGAGCGCGCAAATCAGACCTGGTCATGTCAACTGTGATCCGCGTCAAATCTTTTTCATGGCACCGGCAGCCTCTTGCCATTATTCAGCCTCTCCTTCTGAGAAAGCGCCCTGTCACTGATGATTTTTCTCCAGCTAGTGACACGATGTAACTGGAATCAGAAACCAGAGAAGGTGCTAGACAACCTGCACCAGGCTTGGGAGGCACACAGAAAAAAAGCTATTGAGGGTGCCTGGAGGGGGAGGGTCACAATGGAGACTTAGTAAATCCCAGGTTAAAGGACGATCATGGGCAACATGAAAATAACTCCCACTCTCCCAAGCCCAATAATAAAATGGAATTTCATTTCCTTATTGATTTAGTTATTTTATTTGGTTGTTTCCTCTACTGCTCAACCTTGTTCCCATTTGCATATTAAAATTAATGTTTTATAAATGTCTTATTGTAGCTAAACTTTATTATAATAAATAATGAATAGTGAAGAGCTTCAGTTTAGATCATCTAAATAGCAGCAACATCTAGCTAGTCTCCCTATCTTATACTTAATTACAAAAATGCATGCAGCTCCCCCCTAGACCCAGTAGCCGGACATAGGCTTAAGGGCTGAAAACCTAAGGCTTGGAGGCCAAATGGCTGGCCCTGCCACAGGTCTGGTGCTCCTTCCCTGGACACACAACGGGCCCATATTATTGGGCACAGGCTCTTTTGATTCCCTAGTGTTTAGGAGGAGGTGCGGGTAATGGGGCATGGGCAAGAACCTACCACATGGTAGACAAGTGATTTTCAACTTTTTCAAACAAGTACTTGTGAACTGTTAGGGAGGTCCCAAGAATCACCATATCAGTTCAATCGGGAGGGAAGGAAGGGGTCAGCAAGCCATTCACCACTCCATCCACCATCTTATGCCCACATGGAACCGGGAGAAAAGAACAGCCTGGCACTCATCGGCATAGACCTGGTGTTCTTTAAGGAGGGAGACAATGGACCTGTGCCAATGGCCAACCAATTTGTCTTTGAGTTGCTTGTATAATAATATAATCGTAAAAAGGAGATATTAAAACAGCTTTTTTACATTTTATATATTGAACGTTTTTTAAGCACACAAGTTGTGACCAAACCAAAATATTTGTGGTACACAACCACTTGTTGGATATGGTGTTGAAAGTGAAACCATTGAAAAACCATATTTTTATGCTGGATAGAAATATTTTTTTTATAGAAACTGTATCTGTATTATTTACAATTTTGGTGTTAAAATGGGAAAATATGTAAATAAACACTATAGATGCCGATTAGTTACAGACAAGGATAGAGGGGCTATCATCTGGTCAATAAAAGGAAAATAAAAAAATAGGATAAGAGGAAAATAAATATCCTGAACCAAATAGTGTGCTAAAATCTCCCCCCCCCCCCAGTTACCCCTTTACAGACAGTGACTGCCATCCGAGATTAAAGGCCACATTGCAGGCAGTGTTTGGCATCCCCCATTACAGGCAGTGTTTGGCATCCCACATTACAGGCAGTGTTTGGCATCCCACTTTACAGGCAGTGTTTGGCATCCCACTTTACAGGCAGTGTTTGGCATCCCACTTTACAGGCAGTGTTTGGCATCCCCCATTACAGGCAGTGTTTGGCATCCCACATTACAGGCAGTGTTTGGCATCCCCCATTACAGGCAGTGTTTGGCATCCCACATCACAGGCAGTGTTTGGCTTCCCACATTACAGACAGTGTTTGGCATCCCACATTAAAGGCAGTGTTTGGCATCCCACATTACAGGCAGTGTTTGGCATCCCACATCACAGGCAGTGTTTGGCTTCCCACATTACAGGCAGTGTTTGGCATCCCACATTACAGACAGTGTTTGGCATCCCACATTAAAGGCAGTGTTTGGCATCCCACATTACAGGCGGTGTTTGGCTTCCCACATTACAGACAGTGTTTGGCATCCCACATTAAAGGCAGTGTTTGGCATCCCACATTACAGGCAGTGTTTGGCATCCCACATTACAGGTAGTGTTTGGCATCCCACATTACAGGCAGTGTTCGGCATCCCACATCACAGGCAGTGTTTGGCATCCCACTTTACAGGCAGTGTTTGGCATCCCACATTACAGCTAGTGTTTGGCATCCCACATTACAGGTAGTGTTTGGCATCCCACATTACAGGCAGTGTTTGGCATCCCACATACAGGTAGTGTTTGGCATCCCACATTACAGGTAGTGTTTGGCATCCCACATTACAGGCAGTGTTTGACAACCCACATTACAGGCAGTGTTTGGCATCCCACACTACAGGTAGTGTTTGGCATCCCACATTACAGGTAGTGTTTGGCATCCCACATTACAGGCAGTGTTTGGCATCCCACATTACAGGCAGTGTTTGGCATCCCACATTACAGGTAGTGTTTGGCATCCCACATTACAGGCAGTGTTTGGCATCCCACATTACAGGCAGTGTTTGGCATCCCCTAGTCAGTGGGTGGCATCACCCATTACAGTCAGTAGGCGTCATCCTCCATTACAGTTAGTAGGCATCATCCCTTGTTACATAAACTTGAAAATTATAACAGCTCTGAAATTCCCATCATAGGACCCCTGGGAGCAGATCCAAAGAGTATGCTGTGGTTAATGTCCAGCACACCAGTTCCCCTAAAACATAACTTTTACTGAGTAGATTAAAAAATACAATTCTGTGATTACTCACCTGTAGAATTGGTATTATGAGTATACAGTACGTCCTGCTCCAGATAGATTACTTACACTTGGGCATTACTCCGCCAGATGGCACTGGACTGCAGAGACATCGAAAATAGGCTCCTCCCGGCCCCTCAAATACCCAGGGACCTCCCACAATCCCCAGCATTGAAAAGCAGGGAACAAGAAGTCGGGAGAATTAAAACAAACCCAATCTGGTAACTATACCAATGATAACAATCACCATACAGGGGATCCAAGATAATGCAAAACCAAGGGTGGGTTGGAGCAGGATGTACTGTATACTCATAATAACAATTCTACAGGTGAGTAATCATAGAATTGTATTATTTTTAGTATAAAGTACGTCCTGCTCCAGATAGATTACTTACACTTGGGACATCCAATAGCAGTGTCCATAAAGTAGGGTGGGATCCCCAAAGGTAACAGCAGACAGGTCATACCACTGCTGCCTGCAGAATCTTACGGCCAAAAGCAGCATCAGCTGAGGCCCTAACATCAACCTTGTAAAACTTTGAAAAGGTAAGAACAGAAGACCAAGTAGCGGCCTTGCAAACTTGTTCAACAGAAGCCTGGTGCTGAAAAGCCCAAGAGGCACCAATAGCACGAGTGGAATGAGCAGTAAGGCGGAAGGGAGGATTCTTCCCCTTAGCAGAGTAGGCCTGAATCACAGCCTGACGGATCCATTTATTGATAGTAGACTTGGCAGGAGCCAAACCCTTCCTAGGACCAGAAGGGACCACAAAAAGAGCATCAGTTTTCCTGAAAGGTGCAGTAGCTACCAGATATTACTTCAGACACCTAACCACATCCAAGGAATGCAAGACCCTCTCCTTAGCATTACTAGGATTAGGGCACAAGGAAGGCAGAACAATGTCCTGATTTAGATGAAAGGCAGATACAACCTTAGGCAGAAAATCTGGCTTAAAGCGAAACACCACCTTGTCCTGGTGTCTCTCAAAGTAGGGAGGCTGTATGGAAAGTGCCGCCAACTCAGAAACACGCCTAACAGAAGTGATAGCCACCAAAAAGACCACCTTGATAGTAAGAATGGCCAAAGCAGCCTCCTGCACAGGTTCAAAGGGAGCACCCTGCAAAGCTGACAAAACCAAGTTCAAATCCCAAACAGGCAACATAGGCTTACGTGGGGGACGCACATGAGTTACCCCCTGGAAAAAAGTCCTGATCAGAGAATGCTGGGCAAAGGACTTCTGGAAGAAAACAGCCAGGGCAGAAACATGACCCTTCAGAGTACTGAGTTGAAGCCCCATCTCCAACCCATGCTGCAGGAACTCCAGGATCCTGAGAATAGAGAACACACGACAGGGAAGAGACTTAGACTCACACCAGTCAATGTAGGCACGCCAAACCTTGAAATAAATGGAAGAAGAAGACTTCTTCCTAGCTTTTATCATGGTATCAACAACACGAACCACACTCTTCTTGGCCACCTGGGGGCCACCAGAATTCCTGGCACCCCCTCCAGAGCAATCTTGCGCAGAACCCTGCCCAGCAGGGGGAATGGAGGAAAGACATACAGGAGCTGAAAGTCCTGCCATGACATTGCTAGGGCATCTGTGGCCAAGGCCAGCGGATCCTGGGACAGGGAGACAAAGGCCGGGAGCTTGTGATTGTGACGGGACGCAAACAGATCCCCATCTGGTTGGCCCCAACGGTGACACAGAGATTGAAACACCCTGTTGCAGAGAGACCATTCTCCCTGGCGAGAGGTCCCCCTGCTCAGAGAGTCTGCCTGCAGATTCTCCACCCCCGGGATGTACACAGCTGATATGCAGGGAACATTGGCCTCCGTCCAGTTCAGGATCAGAGACACTTCCTGGAGAGCCCTCTTGCTCTGGGTCCCTCCCTGATGATTGATGTAGGCAACTGCCGTCTGGTTGTCCGAGCGCTCCTGAACAGGCAGGCCCTGAAGGTGATGAGTCAGCTGAGCCAGAACCAACCTGATCGCCCGTAGTTCCAAGACGTTGATAGGTGTGTGGGCCTCCTGAGGACCCCACCTCCCTTGGAACTGCAGGGACTTCCAGAAACCCCCCCCAACCTGACAGACTGGTATCCGTGGTGACCGTCTCCCAGGAGGGGGTCAGAAAGGATCTGCCCCCCAACAGGTTCCTGGAGTCCAGCCACCATGAGAGGGACCGCCTGACCAGGGGGGAAAGCGCAAATACCTGGTCCAGGGACGCAGGTTCCTTGTCCCACACTGACAAGAGGTGGAGTTGCAGAGGCCTCAAGTGGAACTGAGCATAAGGGACCGCTTCGAAGCATGCCACCATCAGGCCCACCAGCTGCATCCCCTGCCTGATGGAGGGATGATGACAAGATAGCAGGAACTGGACCTGCACAATCAGACTGTCCACCTTCTGCTGAGGAAGAAAAATCCTTGCCTGAACTGTATCCAGATTCATTCCCAGGAATGAAGCCACCAAGGAGGGAGACAGAGAAGACTTGGGATGGTTGATCACCCAGCCAAATGACTCCAGGGTGGACACTACCAGCTGAGTATCCAACTCTGCCTGTTGTAGAGACTGGGAAGTGATGAGAATGTCATCCAGGTAGGGCAGCACGCGGATGCCCTGAGATCTGAGCAGAGACATCACTCCTGCCAGCACCTTGGTGAACACCCTGGGAGCTGAAGTGAGACCAAAGGGCAATGCCACAAATTGGTAGTGTTGATCCTCCAGAGCGAACCTGAGGAAACTTTGATGACCTGGAAACACAGGAATATGAAGGTAAGCATCTTTGATGTCCACAGACGTCATGAAATCCCCTGGGCGCAGGGAACTGATGGCTGAGCACAGAGTTTCCATGCGAAAACGCCTGCACCTGACAAATTTGTTGAGGATCTTCAAGTCCAGGATGGGCCTGAAAGACCCATCTTTTTTGGGCACGGTGAAGAGGTTGGAATAGAAGCCCTTGCCCCTTTCTCTTAAAGGGACCTTGCAGATGACCCCCAGCTCTCTTTGCACCACCTGCACTGGATCCTGAGCTGACACAGGGTCCTGAGAAATCCAGGATCTGATGAACCTTGGGGGGGGGGGGGGGCAGCAAACTCTATCTTGTAACCGGAGGACACTACCTCCTGAATCCACCGGTCTGAGACATGAAGCCTCCAGACGTAAACAAAGTGCTGAAGCCGTCCCCCCACCCGGATGGGTGAGGGCGCCCCTTCATGCCTGAGGGGGCTTGGGAGAGGACTTAAGCTTGGAGGCCCAGGAGGAGCCAGGGCGTCCACGTCCTCTGCCCCTACCCCAGAATGCTCCTCGGGCCCCAGTAAGCGAAACCCCCCTCCCTTGTCTAGCACCACGATAGGGGGAGGAAAAAGAGCCCTGACCCCGAAAGGGCCGAGACTGCCGCCTGCGCTGGGGTAACCTGCCTCCCTTAGCCAACAGGTCCAGGCGGTCCCCAAACAGGCGTAGTCCTTTGAAGGGAAACCCGTGAGTGCCTTCTTGGCAGCGTTGTCAGCAGCCCACTGGCGCAGCCAAACCGAGCGGCGTATAGCCACCACAAGGGCAGAGGTTCTGCCACACATTCTAATGGTGTCATCCAAGGCAGAGAGGACATAGGTCACAAAAACATCACAACTAGAGAGTGTATTAAACTCCTCCCTAGACACATCATCAGGGGCACAATCAAGGATACTTCTGAGCAGGGTCCTAATAGCCACAGCCGTAATGGCAGAGGCACAGACCGGGCGCAGCGCCGTCCCCACACATGCAAAGGCATGGGACGCCAGCTGATCAATGCGCCGGTCCTCAGCATCCCACAGGGTAGTAGAATCAGGGGAGTGCATGACAGAGGTGTCAGATAACCCTAGGACCGGGGCATCCACTTCAGGAGGGGATGACCAACACTTCACCACATCAGCAGGAAAGGGATACTTCCTATCCCAACTCTTAGGTACACCAGGAAGCCTGCTGGGGCACTCCCATTCCTTGAGCACAAGGTTATTAAAATGGGCTTGCTCAGGAAATTCCAAGCATGACTTAGCAGTATGAAACAATTACCCCTGTTGCCTGGGGGCCGCAACAGGGGGAGAAATAGACAGAACCTCAAAAATCTGAGCCAACAGTCTATCAGTATCATCTGGGGCCCAGGGGTCAGAGCCAGAATCGTCATGACCCCTGGGCCTCTCATCAGATGACTCAGAGTCAGAGAATAACTCCCCTTCTTCCAAAGGGGTATAGCCAGACTGTTCCAAAAACTCATCAGCTTCCATAGGGAAAAGAGTGACATCAGGCGTTAAGTGCCGCTTTTTTGCAGAGGCCTTACGCGCCAAGGTACTAGCAATCAACTTCTCAACACTAGCCAGTCTGGAAGACACATCAGGCTGAGAATCCCCACTTGTATGCAACTCAGTGGAAGTGAGATTTAAGCTTGGGGGAGTAGGTGAAGCCATACGAGGCGCAGGTCCAGCCACTGGAAAACCAGGCTGCAGCGCAAGCACCTGCTGGGCACAAGGTACACAGACCCGCACATTGTCAGCGCTAATAGGGGACACCCCACAAGCTACACACAGCCGGGCTTGTCCCGAAGGAACCCCGAGCACATTATCCTGAGACGCCTCCATATGGTGATTATAGCAGCACAATAGGCCGATAGGGATTGACGCTATAAAAGTAACCCGGGATGCCCCAATAACCCGCTAGGGAAGTGGGAGTAATTAACACTAGGCCTCACAAGTTAATAACTAAATAGAGGGAGTAGGGCCGGGAGAAGCCAATAGGGTTCGGGCCATCTGAAAGACATAAGCAAAAGGGAGCCGTAAGTGACATGTAAATACCAACGGTAAATAAAGCTGCCCGCGAGGGCACTCACGGACCGCGTTAGGTAGATGCCCGTCACGTAGCAGCTGGAACCAAGAAAAAAATGGCGTCGGGTATACCTCGAGGGGCGGGCCGCAGGGACAGTGAGGCGGAACGCACCAAAAGCGGGCCCTGCCCCCCCCCCGAAGAGCACGAAGCCGCACACGTGACAAACAGCCAATAACGGTGTACCAGCGTCTGAGGTAACGTCGCCGCCAAGCGGAGAACACAGTGGAAGCGGCAAATTTGAGAAAGACAATCAGTGCAACCAAGTCAGCACGGCGAATGACACCAATCATAATAACATAATACAGTGAAGCACAAAGGCCAATACACATACACACACCCCCCCTCTCCCCCGAGGGCTACAAGGGAGAGCGAGGGAGGACAGCGGCCACTTAACAGGACCCACCGATAGACAGGGGCAAGGGCAATAGTGCGGGAGGGGCATCCCATAGAGGCTCACCATATGCCTATACCGCCTACCCTTTGGTGGGGGATTGCGGTGGAGCAGCGCTCCTAAGCACCTGACAGCGGTGCTGCCTACCACCAAGGCTGGGAGGCACATTAATGGAACAGGTGGGAACAGTCCTACAGGGCCGCAGGCTAATAGCCCCGCTCACCTGCGAGAATAGAGAGCCATCTTCTTGTCCTTCGCAGTCCAGACTGCAGAGAAGATCTGGGGATTGTGGGAGGTCCCTGGGTATTTGAGGGGTCGGGAGGAGCCTATTTTCGATGTCTCTGCAGTCCAGCGCCATCTGGCGGAGTAATACCCAAGTGTAAGTAATCTATCTGGAGCAGGACGTACTGTATACTAAGAATACATACGTGCCCAGTGAAAAGATGTGTGAAGGCGACTTGTCCCTATGTAGGTGACGCGTTTCGGGGTTATAAACCCCTTAGTCTTACCCCTTATCAGTATGACCCCTTACAGTCAGTGGGTGGCATCCCTCATAACAGTCAGTGGGTGGCATCCCCCATTACAATCAGTGGGCAGCATCCCCCATTACGGTCAGTGGGTGGCATCGGCCATTACAGTCCGTGTGCAACATTTCCCTACCCCTCCATATAACCTGCCACCTTACCAGCAGCTGGCTTCCTACTTGGCAGGCGCCGCGGGCCACAGACAGACAAATACAAACACATTCATCTTACCGTTCACAGCCTGCCTCTGCTGCCACACCCCAAATATGGAGAGTGCACCCCTCATGGTGATTCACATGTGCCACTGCCCAATAGGTATAAACATGGTTAAATACCACCTATAAAGCAGAGAGTCATTGATGCTGCTAGATAGGACACTGCTTGTGCACATTGTCTGTATTACTCACATGTGGGGGGTTCCCCCAGCTAAGAGGTGGATGAGAATGTTGCTAAATTTAAACTATTGGTAAATTCATTGTATTGCTTAATAACTGTGATCCTATTATAACAAAACCTATGTTTTTATTATCCAGGGTTTTGTCCCTCCTTCCTCTGGATCCCAATTTGGGATACCCCACTACTACGTTTACCTTGCAGATGATCCCCTGGTGCATGTGTGGGCTCTCCCCCAATCATCTTTCCTAGATGTGGCTATGTCTGTGTGGGTAGGAAAACTGAATGAAAGCTTGACACGCGCCTCTCCCCTCCAGCTGTGCGCACCCACAGCAGCCATTCATTGGGTCTATGCTTCCGCTCTGGGATTGCAGCTGAGGTTAGCATATCGGGTGATCCTAGAACTAGATCACATGGCTTCTGGTCCTCTTCAAAGTGGTTGTGATTCTTCCTGGCTGCCTTGAACAAATTGTTGTGACATACTCTAAGATAGGATCCCCAAAGGGGCATCCTCTTGGTGTCTGCGGGACTATTGCTGCAAAATCGAACTCCCATTTCAAGCTAGGGTGCTGAAAAATTAATCATAATGATGCTAAGTGCTGCAGATCATTAGCTATTACAGCAGTTTTCTAATTATGAATCATTAATTCTGATTACCGTTGATAGAAAACAGAGAACATCTGATGTCAACATTTCAATGCGTGCATCTAAAGCGCAACTCCAGATAGACATTTTCCAGCTTTTGTTTCTTTAATAAAAAAAAATGGTGTGCCCATTGGGCTATGAGCACAATACACCAAATATAGTGGCTGTTAGGAGCCGAGTGGCTGCTCCTGACAAATTTCCAGCCCCTATGCCCTTTGGTACAGGTATGGGTCCCATGTCAGGAAGATGGCTTAACCACCTACTACATTTTTAACTGGCATTTCTTATTAGTTGGAAAGTCTGGACTGCCCAATTACATGCACCCCCTGGCTGATGGAGGCTAAAGGGCCTGGTGCCCCCTGTCACCCCTGGTAGAGTAGCAGACATGTGCTAAAAGACATTTCTGGCTAAATGTTTTAGGGAATAGTGAGTAAATTGCTCTATCTTAATTCATTTACTAATCTCTAATATTCAACAAGTCCCTGAACACTAAACTACTGGGCTGGCATCTATCCTGCCCCACTGCATCCTAAATTGGGATGCTCCACTGTTTGAAACCTCCAATGGTAAATTGACCTTGACCTTTGTCTTCTCATCCTTGGCTGTGTCATGCTCATGTACCCAGCAATTTAGATAGACTGAATACGGGAGTGTACTCCGCATGGAAACCAGGGATGCGGCCATGTCAGCCAGCACTCATGAGATCAGCCAATCGTCAATCTCAAAAGGGCTGTGTGGGCATGGCCTTGGCGGTGGAAAACCAAATTTATCTGAAAACCAGGCTACCACCGAGCTGGCTGCATCGCTCAAGGGCATGGGATGGGGCAAAGGGTTTTCTGTCACTTTAAAAGCAGACATTTCTTCTGTCATGTAAACTTACTGGCTCCAGGGTATCCAGGATGAACACACTGAGGTATAAGCATTTAGCCTAGTCGGGCTGGGGGAGTCAGAGTAAAGATGCTGCACTGGATTAAGTCTCTGGGGCCAAAGTGAGTATGGCCATTTTTAATTGAAGCCTAAAAAAAACATTTTAACCACGTAAAGGATAACTTTAGGAAATGAAAAACCCCTTTATCTAATAACCCTCTTCAAACATTCTATTCAGTTCTATTAAAAAACATTTGATTTCACATTTTTAGCTGATTTCACCATGTGCCCCCCCCCAGTGGCCAAAAACAGGCCATAGTTTAAAGTGGACCAAAACCCACTTTATCTATAAGACCCCTGGGCCGATCAATTCCCTCCCCCGGGGCATCCAAAATCGGGATGCCCCACTGTGTGAAACCCACCAGTTTCTCCATAAACTCACCTTCCATTCCGGTTCAACAGCACATGCCCGAGCCGCGGCTGCATCCCCGCTATCCCTCTAGCAGGGTGCGTACCCACGCCCGGCATTTGCGAATGCTCCCTGCTAGAGGGTAGCGGGAGATATGGCCGCCAGTGTTCTGATGCGTCCTAGGACCAGAAGGAGGTGAGTTTGTTTGGGCGACCTGGGGGGTTTGATACAGAGGGATAGTCAAAATCCTGGGTTTTGGTCCACTTTAAAGGAAAACTCATTTTTTCTCAGGTCTTTCGTATACTGATTGTTTTCCTTTTTTTTTAGAATGTAAAATAAAAATGTATATTAGGATTGTGCCCTCAATCCTTTAATTAACTTATCAGCATGCTGTTTCAAAGTGGCTCCATGATGTTGAAGTGGGAGTGACTTTCCTGGCCTTGAGTAAAATCCTTTAAAGGGTCACTCCAGCCCAGAATGGCAGTTTTCTAAACCCCAAGTCCCTGCACCGAAGCAGGGCAGGGGGGCTACATAAATAAAAAGCACTTACCAACCAGGAGTCTAGTAGTGTCGGGCGACATCTTTGATCATCTCTGGCCTCCCAGTCATTGCCACCGGGAGCATGTGCTCCCATACGTCCATACGGCAATGATCGGCAGTCCGGGAAGGATCAAGATGGTGGTGATCAATGCTGCAATCACTCAACCTTCACCACTGGATTCCTGTACATGTAAGTACTTTTTATTTAAGCAACCCCCCTACTCTGCTTCAAAGCAAGGGGAGGGTGGCAGGGTGAGGGGGTTGGAAAATGGCCTTTCTGGGCTGGAGTGGCCCTTTAATATAGCTTTTGCCCACAATTCCTAGAATCTGTCTACTGACAAAGTTGAGGCCCTCTCTCCCCACATAGCAGAGCTTGGAAAAGTCAGGAAGAAATAATGAGACACCCCTTTCCAATACAGAACGCTAACCCTTAGCTATTGGTACACAAAATTGTAATCCACTCACTTGAAGATGCTGAATTAGAGCAGGAGGGGGTTAAACCTGTGAGCTCAGGAATGTGGAGGGTCATCTCTGTCTCAGAGGTTGATTAGCAAGCCAGAGTCAGCAAGTCTCTGGTCTGTACACCAAACACACCAGTTTGTGTACTGTTGCTAAGGTAAACACATTGTTTCTAGAGAAACTGTGGCAACAAAAATTACAGATGAACTCAGTGCCTAGAAGACATCATTGTGGCAAAAAATAATGGACACTTTTAAAAATGCCATATCACCACTTATCCCTTTAACGGCTACCATTGTGATCAAAATCCCCCTAATGATTCAACCAATGGCAGCTGGTCATCAAACGCAAAATAAGTTTTGCATTTGGTGACCAATTACGAAATTACGTAGGTGAACTCTCCCCCTAGACCTCAGATTAGTGGTGCCCTAGGGCATGAGACACCCCACTTACCTTCCACACACTTTTTTTTGTAACCTTTTACATATCTTGTGTTCTGTGAACAGCTACAGTTGCAGAACCATAAGGGGGCTTTAGGCCACACTAAGAGCAGTTAAATTGTGGCCTGTGGGTAAACTGACCAGATGTTCCATTTTCAGTGGGACAGTCCCACTTTACGACCCACTGTCCCTCCAAAAACTCTGGAAACACCTAAATGTCCCACTTTGCTGACATGGGGAAGGCTGTTCCACCAAATCTAGAATGCCGGATGTCTGGGTGGTTTACAACTGTTCTGACTCTTTGGTTGAATGGTGGCAGTGGAATGTATGGACTTCTGAGCATTGGCCTAATCAGCAACATATTTTATGAACTAAATATTCCTAAAGCATGTGACTCGTAATGAAGCCACACGCACCAACACACTAATTGGTTTGAACTGTCCCAATAATGGTTAGTTTACCTGTGGGCCACACACATACCCCATTTTAGCTTCCCATACTCCAAGATATGTGTGGCATGGGAAAGGGTGGAAAGTAAGTGGGGTGACTTGTGCCCAAGGACATCCCTGATTTGAGCTCTGCACTTTTGTGGACTTACTCTTAAAGTGGAACAAAGCCTGCAAGGCCAGCACTGGAATCTTCAAATATTTCGGGATACCCTGCTGTGTGAAGCAGCCAGTTCGTCAGTAACATCTTACCTTTTTCGGTCCAATGTCACATGTGCAGGCTCTCCTCCAATCGAAGCCTTTGGCAGTGCCTATGTCAATCGGCAAACACCTCTGGTTGTTTGCAATGAGGAGCATAATCTTCAGGCTGTGCATGTGCGCTCCCATCCCAGCCATTCTGATAGGCTGGGATGGGAGCACACGCGCTGCTGGGGATATGGCTGATTGTGCTCCCTTTTGTGACTATCAAGTCATTTGCTGAATGACAGATGCCCGTCAAACAGCTCTAATTGGAGGAGAGCCCACGCATGCGAGGTTAGACTGGGGAAAGTTAAGCTATTGCAGATCTGAAGGAGGGGTTCACACAGCAGGGCATCTCAAATCGGGAGATCCCAGGGGCATGCAACAAAACCTGAGATAGTCAAATCCCGGGTTTTTGTTCTGCTTTAAAGGAGTAATCATATAGTACACATAAATATAATAAATAAGTGGGAAAAAATAATGAGTTTTTAATTTAAAATGCAACAGGTTGAATTCTGAACTGAACTCTTCTCCATTTCCATCTGGGGAGGAGGGCCTTATAGTTTGTTTTCCCCTTCTGCCAGCATTACTGCACCGCTACTGTACCATAATTCGCTGACAGTAAACTACACTTTATGATGCTCTGGCAGCATCCACCAAAAATTCAGGAATATTCAGATGAGGGATAGAAGAGGAGTGGATCAATTTTACCTTCAGGTCTCCTTCAAAGCAGCCTGCTTTACAGTATAAAGTGTGAGCTGCAAGCATAGGTTCAAAGTTTTTGGAGCCAGTGCTCTTTTCAGAACTCTGAAGCATATATATTTATGAACACATAATAACTTCTAGATAGGTAGACCCCAACTCTTCACATATGCATACAAATCTTCCAAGATGAAAAGTAAGATATGTTCAGGGTCAGAATCTCATCATGTTCACGAGATTAGAAAAGCCAATGATGGAGAGTCCACACTATGCTGGAAGCTCCTTATGCAAATAAATACCCAGGAGCCATTTCCTCCAGCATTAAGCGCCCATGTCATGAATTTCAGAACATTTCGCCCCTGTCACCAATTACACGGGTGTGCAGATAATAGTCTATTCCTGGACGGCATATCATTAGAGGCCGAGCTTCCATCAAGCAGTCGTCATGGTGGGTCATGTGAATTTTGACAATTTAATCTCTTTTGTTTCATGCAGGATTAAAACTTTCATGATGTCCAAGAAAATGATGAACCCGATTGGTGGAGAACCCCCGTATCGAAATATTGTCCTGACCCTGAAAATTGACTATGAGAGAGCATTATTGGGCAAAAGAAACAAAGTGAATTTATGTTACCTTCTGATTTAACCGGTTATTTATTGTGAATAGAAATAATAAAATAAAACGAATCAACTAATTGTTTGCGGCAACAGAGCACAAGGAGTTATCTACTAAAGGGGAAGGGTACATAGAATACCATGTGAGAGGTTAAAAGCAATTCTATTTATTTACACTTGGTTATGTATTAAGGTGGGGAGGTTCCATAACTCTTTTTGTGTATTTATTCCCGATATATCATAATCAAATACAGAAATGTAACTCCTAATGAAAAAGAAAGAAATAGATGGGTAGCTTGTAATCTCAAGCAGGGAAACTCACATCAATTTTGTCTGCTTTGAGATATGGCAGAAACAAAAAAGATAAGCAATCTTAACAAGAGGGAGACAAAAGGGAAAATGAAAAATTGTATACTTACCTACCAGGAATTTTCCTCTCCTGGCACCTATTCGTGGCGGCATATTAAGAGTTAGCGTCCGACCCATTAACCCTGATAGGACCGCCTTATCCATAAATTTTGGTGCCGCACCAAGCACTCCATTCCTATTGTATAGCCATTCCAAATATGGCACCAGGAAAGAAAAATTACTGGTAGGTAAGTATGCAGTTTTTAATTTTCCTGGCACCTCCATGACATTATACTAGGGATATAGCAAGCCAAGATGGGTAGGAATGCTTAGGAATTTCATAAATAAATAACCACCTCTAACTTCCGAGGCATTTTGCCAAGAAGTTGTAAACTTTGACAAGTCAGCCTTGTAATGTTTATGAAAAGTATGTGAAGATGACCAGGATGTAGCTTTATGAATATTTTTTAATTATCCTCCCCCGGGCTCCTCCAGCTGCAGGGGAGTGCCCGGAATAGGGCGCCCCCCCCCCCCGCTTCAGCCGCCACGACAATTCCTGTTAAAAATAAAAATGTACTCACCTGTGGCTGCGATTGCTCCCACCGGCTTTTCTTTTCTCCAGGGGGCTCTTCAGTCTTCAGGAGAAGGCTCGACATACCCTCTCCCCCTGCTTTCCAATGGGCGCTGCCATCTTAAGGGCGGGCATTGTCCTGGCTCCAGGCAGTTCTGCTCTCAGATGCCAGGTGATCGCTCTGATCCCCTGCCCCCCCTCCTCTGGCCGTCGATCATCGCATCTGAAATCGGATCGGCGAGGGACAGAGGAGCTGACAATCGGAGGTGAGTAAAGTGAAAAAAAAAATGTTTTTCTAATAAAGTCATTACTGTGTCTGTGTGTTTTTTACTGTTAACCCTTTGTGAACTGGTAGAGGGGTCCATGAGCCCCCCTGACAAACAAGACATTTTCATTTAATGTTAAAGCCCAGACTCTGCTTAACAAACAATATATAATTTTCTTTGGAAATCCCTGAAAATCCCTTCAAAACCACAATTGAACATGTGGAGCCCAAAATAGTGCAAACTGGCAACAAAGGGTGACAAAAACTCCAGGTAGGCTGGCAGTGAAAGGGTTTAAAGACAGTGAACGTTGGGAAAGGAGTCTTTGATTCCTAGTGTTTTGGTTTGGTTCACAGCTCAACCACTGTGGTGTTTGGGTCTAGGGTGAAATATTGCTTAAAAGCGATTGTCACCAGTTTAGTTTTATGATTGGTTTGTGAAGATTAGAAGTTCCTCACCACCCAGAGACTCCCCTCATATGACTATCTACATCACTGGTGGAGAGGCACAGAGGGGGATTGCCTCGAGAATCCCCCTCCCCTCTGGTGACATAAATCATATAAGAGTCACATGGGGAGATTCCACAGACTCTGTAGTTTAAAAGCTTCCCTCTCCAGTGGCCCGGAAAAGAGCAGCCATCAGGGAAGAAGAGCTAAGACTCCAGTATGTGGACCAAGGGACCCAGCTGTGAAGAGGAGGCCCCTGGCCAGGTGGGTCTAATGGCCACCCTGACCTGGGACCTGCTGGCTACCACATTATTGCTGCTGGCATTGATGATTTGCCTTGGGGACCTAGATACATACATACACATATATGTTATGTGGGGCAGACATTGCTGCTGTATGGGGCCCGAAGGTTCCAGATGGCAGCCCTGGTCTGGCATTACTGTTGGCTGGATGCCAAGGAAGGAGGAGCAGAGCCCCCTTTTATACCATATGCTGCTGGGCATTTACTATAGATAGAAACATAGAAGGTTGATGACAGAAGGAGACCATACGGTCCATCTAGTCTGCAGTGTCACAGTGTTAAAAAAATGTCATTCCATATGTTTTCGCTCTGGTGCTGTTATTTATGTGTAGAAACAGACTTTTTTCATATAGCATCCGGCACTCGACGCTAGAGCGCCTAGTTTTAGAGCGCCGGCGCTGGTTGAGTGTAATTCTTTCTTAAATATGGGCTTCAGCACCTAGTGCCAAAAGCACTTAACTGGCGCTACCTATCATTCGCTGGAGCATTGTTCTATTGTTATATGTGGCGTCGCCCTGGGCAGCTTTGACCTCGGGACACCACCTAACATTCTCGATTGGCTCTGCAGTGAATCAGAGAGAGCGCTTCTACAGCACCCACCACACATCACATTCATCACTGCTGGACAGGATAGTACAGCGCCACTTGTCCAGCGGCTACGCTAGGTTATAACATAACACCAGATTGCAGCAGACGCCCTAAGCGCCGCTGCGCAGACACTCAAATAGCAATATGTGGCGCTTGTCTAAACTTAGCCTCTTAAGTTGTAATAATGTAGATTCTAAAAAAAAATATAAAGTTGCTATGCAGGCAATATTAGACACGAGTATTTGAAGAATGTGAAGGAATTAAAGGCAAAAAGTGTATCTGTTTTAGAATCGGAGTTTAGGCCGCGGGAAACTTGTCACACATTCACTTGAAGAAAAATACCCTTTTTATCTGTAAAATATTTGAACGTTTCATGGCCAAAGAGTTGGAGGTGCACCTTAATATTGATATTTCATGCACATGCTGACAGGCTGGCATGGGAGCTGTAATGACCAGCTGTTGGGCTGGCGTGCTTCCTGTTCAGAGGGTTACACAACAGAATATGTGCCAGGAAAAGGAGGCTTAGCGGGGACAGTCAGCAGTAACCGAGCTCCTGTCTGCCAGTCTGGCCTCTCGTGTGAAGCTCATGCCAACCTAACAGCATAGGCATGCTAGTAATGAAACTGAACCACACAGGAATATAGCACACATATATATATATATATATATATATATAGAGAGAGAGAGAGAGAGAGAGAGAGAGAGAAAAAGACCTCGTATAGGAATCGCTACAGAGTCAAGGAGAGACAGCGTCTGTATATAATGCTAGAATATTCTTAAAGTGGACCAAATTTCATTATCCTGGTGATTGGTTCTTGCCCCTGGGGCATCCTAATTTGGCGCAAGTACAGGCTCTAGTCCAATCAACGCGTATCTGCAGAGATGCGGCTGTGTCTCATTATCACAGCGAGGGACTGACGGGAAGGCAAGGGGTTTGTAGGCCACTGCTAGGGGATTACATAATCAGATATAGGGCCATTGATTGGTCCACTTTAAAATGTAAAAAAAATAAGAAGGTTAAAATAAGAATCGACCTTCAACTTAAAGCAGGCCTATACTCTCCCTGGCAACCCCACTCCCTCTGCTATATGCTCACCCAGCAGCAGACATTAAGGTCAGCAGGGTGGGGCAAATGCAGAGTGGGGATGCAACCCTGGGAACTTGACACACCGCCGTGTGTAGGGAATGGAAGTGGGATCCAGCTGCTGAGTGGGGCCAAGAGTCTTATGTCCAGAGTGAAGGGGGGGGGGGTGAGCTCTCCTTTAATAATGACCTTGCAGTGGGGTGGCCCGGAAGAATTCACTTATCCAGTGCATGTGTCCTGTGTCGAGTCTGTGTCAAAGTGGGACTTTGACTGTGGGACTGAACTGTTTTTTATTTGGTACAAGTAATCCTTTTATTATTGTGTGTGGAATAAATCCATTCACAGTTTGAAAAGATTCCTGTGTGGTTGTACTCTAATTATGAAATCCAAAAGTGACTATTTGTGTTGGTGTGCAGCGGCAGAGTGTTTCTTGCAGATTACACTGATTACATGCTGTAAAAATTGTCCCCTAGGGATCCTGATTAGGGATGCTCTCACGGTATATTATCCTTAAAGCGGACCAAAACTCCATCCTAAAAGACTACAGGACAGGGGCATACATAGGTTTCATAGGGCCCCATAGCAAAAGTCATAGTGGCCCCCCCAACCCAAATTATTACAATTCTAAATGTTCATAGTAAATTGAGTATTGTAATAACCAACAGTCGATGATTGGGTTTGGAGTATCTGTCATCCTCCACACAAGTAAAAAGGCTGGCTGGTAATTTATTCCTTGTATAGACAACCCACCAAATGGGAAAGAGTACATAGGAGTGGGCTGGGGAGGAGGTGGAGCACAGTGGGCCGCTGCATTGGGTGGCCGTGTCACAATGAGGGCAGCAGCTGGAAAGGCAGAAGTGCTGCTTTACAGTGCTACTCCTGGGGGGATTGCCTCTGTGACAAGGTGCAGCTGGCTGGCCACATCCCCGTTTGGGCACACGCGCGGCTGGCGGCAGCGAAATTGTGTTGGGGACCCGTTGTGATCAGGTAAGATCACAGGTGCCCCGGGGGTTTCACACAGGGGGGCATCGGGTGTGTAGGGAAGCGGCCCAGCCTGGAATCTTTTAGATGGGAAGCGAGAATAGCTGGCAGTGCCCTTTAGACTAGGATGTCTAAAGGGCACTGGGGATGCAGCATGGGAGCAGGCCTCAGCCCAGAGATGCGAGGGATGCAACAGCAATTTGGGGGGTTCTCACATTCCTATTTGGGATGCCCCAGTGGAAGGCAAGCAGTCTTCTAGACTCCAGGACCATCCGCTTAGGGGTTTTGTTCCACTTCCAACCACAAACATTACCAAGCAGATCGCAAGTAGTCACCCTAAAAAGGAACCAAACATTCATATGCAAGGCACCAGCTCCCCCCCTGCAGACCCAAATATGCAGTGCACTAGCTAACCTCTGCTCCACAGACCCAAACGTTAATGTGCAGGGTATCTGCTGCCTTCCCCCACAGGACCAAACATAAATATGCAAGGAACCACCGTCCCCTTCACCACAGACACAAAACTGAATATGTGGGACACCAGCTGCCATCTGCCCCAGAAACCCAAACAATAATATGTGGGACACCAGCTGCCATATGCCCCACCGACACAAACATCAATATGGAAAGCAACACCTGCCCCACAGACCCATCCTGATTTGGGATGGCCTGCTGTGTGTATCCCCCAGGATTGCCCATATACTCACTGTTTCCTCGTTCCCATGATGCAAGTCCCATTAATTGCTGCTCTGAGATCACATTTTCCCCCACGCCCATACCACATGTCTGTGATCCGGCCACATCCCCGCTTACCTCTAGCTGTGGGTGTCCCCATGTCAGCCATTCAGAAATGCCAGCTAAAGGCATAGTGGGGACGAATAGTGAAGTTGTGGTGTGGGTTTGGGGAAATTGTGAGCTGTGCTGGGTGATCCAAGGGGATTTCATACAGCGGGGCATCCCGAATAGAAGTGAAGAGAGGGGCCACCACCCTGTGGTGTCTTAAGAGTCTTAAATACCCAAGGGGGCGATTGCCCTATTTAATGTGTCCACCCATACCCAAAACATAAAGGAGACACTGAAGTCACCAAACTGGAGACTCTAATGTCCCTCTCCCTTGTTGCTGATTCGGGGCAAGTGGTTTAACAAGAGCACCCTGTCCTGGCATCATTGCATTTTCTTGGTACATTTGGCAACAGCCGTAGGGAGGCGGCACTGAATGGAGTGAGCACACACACTCCATTCAAATGGGATAGGGGTTGGGGGGCCCACGTACACAGCAGAGGGTGCCATTCAGTGCAGCCTCCCTGTGGCTGTTGCCAAGTGTAATTATGCCTGCATAGGGTTCTCTTTGCCCTGAATCAGCACCAAGGGAGGGGGGGGGATTCAACAGTTTGGTGACTTCAGTGTCTCTTTAACATACCCCCCCACTTCAGGAAAGCCAAGCCATTAGGACGCAGTGTAGCCAGCCTCCTCACACATGAGACACAGTAAATAAAGTTCTGACCAGCTGACCCCCTCCCCCAAAATCCATTACCTGTTCTATATTGCGTCCTTCTTATACATACAAGAGGAGGGGGCCATTCTGAAATGTGGGCAGAACAGAGATGTTACCATGCTTACCATCTCCTGACTACTGCCCTCTATGTCCAAGGGTGCTGCTCGGCATCACATGACAGCTGGTCACTTTGCTGAGCTGCAACTTGTGAGTATGGCAACGTCTCCCCCTGCTACAGGACCAGCCAATTCCCTCTACCTGTGTTATCCTTTAGATTGAGGGCTCACAAGGGCAGGGTTCTCTCTCCTAATGTATTCATTTCCTGTATTAATGTGTTTTGTTGCATTTGACTCAAAATAATATGCAAATTATAAACATTTGTTGTCATAAACGACTCATAATGTCCTATGTATTATAAGTATGTTACTTGTCCCACCCTCCTGCGATTTATTCTTTGTTCAGGACCATGGAATACGATGGCACTTTATAAACAATATTAATAAAATAATAATATCCGTCAGAGCTATTTACTCACCAATCCAGCAATCCCACATGCAGTGGTATCACCAGCACCCCCCGGGTGACACAATCTATTTTTATTATTTGGCATTACCCATTAATATATTGTGGCTGGAAAATAGGCTACACATGTGCTTTAGGATTGTTGTAGAGGTACAAATACTCGACTTTCCCTGGTGTTTTACACAAAGTAATGCAGAATGAAATAAAGGTGATTGAAAAACCTGGTTTTGGTCTGCTTCACGAAGCCCAAATTCAGGCAAATAAATACATCCTTTTGGGATCATTGGTTGGGGGGTACCATCAACGTTCTCTGGCTATATGTGCAATTGCTAACCTATGAACCTAATATCAACAGACACATTAGGTGACAGCTATATGAGCAAGGCCATGTTCTGAAGATCACCAGAAATCAACATTCTTTTAGTTTTCACTCTCTACCTCCCGGGTGAAAGCGGCGCCATGTTTATTGTCACATGCGTCTGCAATACGTTGTTCTGTTTTTAGCTCGCTGCTTTTTCTGTGCATATTTATTTGTTTGCACTTGACACAAACAGATGTCACTGGATGTAGGCGACATGCGAAAATACGTCCACCCAACGCTGGAAACATATCTTGCACATGTCAAATGTGCGAAGCAAGTTTCCATTTCTAAATAACAAATTCCAAAAAACACCCCCGTGTTGCCATTTTAGTGAAAAATGCCACTTGCGACAGAAGGAAAAAACATATGGACATGGCAATAAATGACTTATATTTAGCTTGTGGAATCTACAGTCTACATAAAGCTGGCCAAATATTTCTTCAGTCTTCACAATTCTATATGACCTGGACAAAGGTGTGTGGATATATGAAACCACACCCATATTTGATATCAAAATTATAGGCATAGCCACCACCAAAAGGAATTTATGAACAGTGTTAAAGTGGACCAACACCCTCCACTGATCGGCCCGGGAATCTATAAGATTCCCGGACCAATCAGTCCCCTGACGGCGGGGCACCCCGATCGGGGTGCCCCACCGAAGTGGACCAAAACCCAGGATAGTCAAAATCCTGGGTGTTGGTCCACTTTAAAAAAGAAAGATGCCCACTTAGCTTAAATGCGCTTTCTTCTCAGTCTCCTGCCCACAGGGACAGATGTCAGTGGGCTCAGCCAGCCTATAACCAATCCACAATGCTGAGCCTACCCCCAATGTGCTGGCCAACCAGTCAATAAGTGAGTTAAAGCTGGGACTATAACATTGCCTAGCAAAGTCATGAAACTGAAGCTTTAGGGCCTTATTCATGAAGGTATAGCGGCAGGTGAACGCCAGACACGGCACGCAATTACACATTTATGAAGCCGAATCTGATGAGCGACTAGAACAACGCCATGTAGCGTACGATTCATCATTATCCCAGGCTCAGCATACAGCGCCGGCGTTCAGCCTTGCAGAGCGCCATGTCTTACCTGTCGCTACATGGCGCTCTCCTATACATTTCAATGGATAATCCTTAAATCCCTTTCCTGATCCCAATTTTTTTTTTCTTAAAAAAAAACTCAAAACTTCTGACATGTATCCTGGGCAAGAAAATGACATTTTTGAAAACTGTTTGGATTAATAACATTTTTATGCAGAATTGTCCTTACATGTCTGGTATTAAATTGTTCATGTTACAATGTTATAACAATGTAATTCCATATGTTTTCTCTTTGTTACTAGTGGATACATGTTCAAAAACAGACTTTAATCACACATCCTCTGGCGCTATGGGCTACAACTACATGATTTTGAGTGCCGGCGATATTTGAGGCTGTTTTTTTGATGAATGTGGTGTGAGTCAGTCGCACTGAGCTGGCGCTACTGTTCGCTCCCATACAGCGTAGTACTGCGACTCACACATCATATTCATCAATGCCGGACAGTGACTGAGGCGCTCTGAAACAATGATCCATGGCCGAGCACAACGCTCCAACGCTCTCCTTCCTGCTATGCCGGTCTACTAAGGCCCTTATTCATCAAGCGATAGCACCAGGTAGTGTCTGACGAGCGCCAGGTAGCGGCAGCTAACGGCGACTACCGACTCAAGTACACCCGGCGGCGGTCACAATGACGCATTTATCACGCAAAATGAGGCTAGCGCCGGCGAGAGCGACGGCTAGCGCGCCATTCATCATGTAGCCGACTGCAACGAACAGCGCCGCTGCTAATCCCATCACAGCGACAGGTATGACCTGGCGCTACCTGCCGCTCTCCCATACATTTCAATGGCAGACGCTGCAATGATTTTTTTAAGTGGTTTTTGTGTTCTTGTCTTTGGCACAAAATTCAACACGTTTATTGGGATATGTTTTATTAATCTGGCTAGTTATTTTTCTTTTTTTGGAGAAAGTAGTAATTTTTACACTGTAATGTTGTGAGTGACATCTAAAATGCATCTCCTCCCACCAAACTCATTGGGCTCTAAATCGCTTGTTTTCACCACACACGGGGCTTGTAAAGCTACTTTTTAGCCAGTCCTGTTTGGCGGTCACGTTTGCTCTGCGAAATTGTCAGCGCCCAAGCTATTCGGCAGCCCTGTCCTTGATGAATCTGTGGTGGTCAGAGTTTGTGCAGTCGCTGTTTTGATTCGCTATGTGGTGGCGCGAGCGTCGCTGCGCTGCGTTGTGCGGCGCTGTGCTGTTCATACATGTGCCCTTCTGCCATTTGCAAGGAATTCACTTCCCGCGACCCCATTCGTTCTTAATGAATACACTGTAGTTGTGAGCGTGCATGTCCACATTATGCAGGATTTAATTCAGGCGTACAAGCTCATAACAACCCGTTATGCATTCTCATGTGTGCCACATTATCATGTAGTTGGATAGTTTTATTGTGTGATGATTTTATGAAGGAATAAGATTTGTCTTTTTCAGCACCAAGTTGTTTGGTTTTCAAGGACCTATGCATTACAGTATGTTGAACCCCCAGCTAAATCAAGCTAATAAATAATGGCGTCTTTGCCAATAGCTTGTTTTAATGCGTCAATTAACTGTTTCCGCCACTTAGCTTGCACATAGCTGATATTAGCTTGTGCCTGGTGCGCGGAGCGTTTTTTTTTTTTTATTTATTTCACAGTTGCTTTCGTCATATCCGGTTCCGGTTCCCTCCTTTGCGTTTCAAAGCCGCCTAAAGGAAAAAAATGTCTAGCGCTTAGGCCAATAGCTTGTTGTAATGCGTCAATTTACTTTTTCCGCCACTTAGCTTGCACATAGCTGATATTAGCTTGTGCCTGGTGCGCGGAGCGTTTTTTTTTTTTGGTGTCCCTGTCGCTTGGGTCATATCCGGTTCCTGTTTCCTCCTTAGCGTTTCCACCATGCTGCCCAGGAGACGGATCCAGCGCCTCCCCAACTCCTCCTCCGATTCAGACCCCTCCACCCCTCCCCCACCTCCCCCACCTACCTCACCTCCCCCACCTAACACCCCTCCCACCCCTTCCCCTCCTGGGCATGCGAAAAAGCGAAGAAAGAGGGTGGATAGCCGCGTTAATGGCCAGGTGGTCAAAGTGAGTATGTTTTTCTTGCATTTTATGTTTAACGTGGACCAACACCCAGGGGGGATTGGCCATGAAATATATTAGTTTTCAGGACCAATCTGATCACTGCCCGCGGGGCATCCCCAATCTGGATGTCCTGCGTGGATGAACCCCCCTGGAGGGCCATAAACCTTACCTCAGCCCCGTCCCATCTGTGCATGCGTGAGCTGCGGATGCGTCTTGCGCTTCCCTCTAGCAGGGTGGTCCCCTGCGCCAGACATTTGTTCATGGCCTGCGCAGGCGCACTCCCTGTTAGAGTCAAACGCCACACGCGTTCTTTGGCGCTCAGAGGCAGCTGAGCTGGTATGCACGTCCAAATGGCCTTGGATGCGCATACCACAGCGGCGCAGAGCGCTGTGCTAGCCTGGCGCAGTCACGTGGGAGTGTGGTCAGTGGTGTTTTTCAGGCCTTCCAAGGGGGTTTCAGACAGCGGCCCACCCCTGATTGGTGTGCCCCACCAAAGTGGACCCAAACCCAGAATAGTGAAAATCCGGGGTGTGGGTCCACTTTACTCTGGTCTCAGTATAACTGTTTATGCCATAGTTCTGATGTCATGTATTGATTTGTGTTTGTTTTTCATTTCTCATAGGATTTCTGCATCCACCAATACGACTATGCCCGTGGGGGCAAGAAGCGAATTGCCATGGAGGTGAAGGCGTGTACCGCCTATATGATGCCTACGCATCAGGTAAGTTTAAGCTTATGTTATGTTTATACTTTAGTTTAAATCATCTGCTAAGCTGTGTCCATTTGTGGTCGTAATATTAATTATTTTCTTTCACCCCCTCAACACAGATAAACGTCCTCCCCTGGGTAAACGTGGGAAGGGATTCCTCCCCCGCACCAGGCAGGCGGACTCGGGGGAGTCATCGGGGGAGGGTCCCTCTCGCGGATCCTATTTGGAGGACCCAGGGGAGGAAGGGGATGACGCCCCAGAGGAGTGTGCTGCTGGGGGGCTGGCAGGCTCAAGCCTCAGCTCCTCACACTCTGACTCTGAGGAGTCTCACCAGCCAAGGGGCCACTCTCAAGTGGGGAGTCCAAGTGGGGTGGAAGGAATGGACTCTCCCACACTCCCTGAAGGAGCAGGGAGTGAGAGGGAGGAGGGTGGCCCTTTGGCTGGGGGATCTTCCGAGCAGAGTGTGAGGAGCCGAGGCTCCCCGCCTCCTCCTCAGAGCCCTCCCTGTGCTTCAAGTGGCGGATCATCCCCTGGTGAGTGCACATTTTGTCATTGTTAGTCTGTGACAGGTTTCATCTGCCCATTTGTACTTAGCCCTTGCCATTCCTCTCTAATTTGCAGGGCATCATATAGGCGGCACCTCCATGGCCTTTTGGCGACGCATTCTCCACGGGCATAGTCATGGTAAGTGTTTGTTGTTATCCATCACATTCACTATGTTATGACATTCCTTAAAGTGGACCAACACCCATGGTTGATTGTGCTTGGAATCTTGAAGCTTCCCTGCCCAATCACCTCCCTCACCCAGGGCCCCCCCCAAAACCCCACAAACTTCTTACCTCATTGGGGGTGGCAGAAGCCACTGGCGCAGCCTCCTGCGTGCCCCTCTAGATGTGTGTGCGCCTGCGCTCTCTGTTTTCTAATGGCCTGCGCATGCGCACACACTGGAGGAGTGATGTGTGGAAGGCAGCGGCGGCGGACGGTGTCTCACTCAAATGGTGGTGCTCTGCCAAAGTGGACCAAAACACAGAATAGTATCAATCCTGGGTCTTGGCCCACTTTTAAGAGACACATGTTTCCTGGTCCATAGTACAAGGTGGTTTGATAATGTACATTAACATCACAAACCCCACTACAGTGCTAGCCAACTGGCAACCACCCCTATGTTTCTGCCCACAACATGGTGGGGGCTAGCAAATGTGTTATTTGGTTAAGTAGTTCCGGCTAACACATGTTGCACACTAGTAACATTCGCCAATCAACTGCAAATTAGTCCTTAACATTGCACTGTCAAGGTTATTGGCACATTATCTTTAGGGGTCCATGTTGCAACCATAAAGAATTTACATGAACTCATGGTCCAGGAAATATGCTAATGTTGGACAACATGTATGTAACCATGCAAGCATTTGTTTTTTCAGACTCCCTAACCAGATGGATGTCAAATAGTCAGGTGTCATTGTCCCACTAATTTTGCTTTTCTCTTTTGCTTTCTCCTGACAGATGTTTCTACGCAGACGGAGCCAGTAACCATCCTCCCCACCCCAGCTCCAGGGACGGCCAGCAGCATGGGCCCCCGCCACAGCTGCGATGGTGAGTACATCCCACTTCCTATGCACTTGTGAACCCTATGTCTTCGAGTCAAATCTGCAGACATTTACAATGTACCTATGTGTTAATTTAACACACATCTAGGTTACATGTGTTTGGTCAACAATCCTACATGCCTGTCTGCATGCTTGATTGTTGCCTCACATTCTTGAGTTTGCCACATCGAGTCAATTTGTGGTTTCGACACAACCAAATGGGGCTGCTTAGGTCGTGACCTCTAAGATTCTTGTCAAAACTAGTTTACGCGTTAGGACTTAGGCCCTGATGTTTGGCTGTGACTAAACACATAAATGTCCACACTGGGACTTATACCTTCTTTGATTCCCAAGAGTTAAGAGTAAATGTATGCTTGGGATGTGGTGGCCAAATTTCTGCCAGCCAATAGTACTCATATAATGTTAACAAATAAGGGCACAGTGGGCAACAATGTTAATGTGAGTGTCAGCTAATTGGACACACTGACATTACATTGCTACATCTGTGTCTGTTGAGGTCACATTCCATTTATTAAATCTGTTTTTTTTTCTACATCTCTACAGCTTGTGAAAACCAGCATCGCAGACTGTGGCGGGAGATCAGGCGTCTGAAGCTTATGCTGCTGGCCAAGAAGAGGCGGCGGCGGTGGCGTTAGGGTGGGGGGATGACTGGCCCCTTGTTTGAGGCCCTTTGTTGGGCAATGTTGGCCCTGTTGGCCACCTTTAAAATAAAGCCTTTTATATTTTCTTAATTACAGTGTTGTGCCTTGGCAAGCATAGTTTAACTGTCTCCAAACCCATTTGTGTGTAAATTTTGCCATACCTTTGGAGCCATTTAATGTGTAAACCATAGTAAGCTATGGTCACAAATGTGTGGCATAAATTTACAAATACATTTACATATGTAGATCAAGATACTCATCCCTGACTGTGTTATTAGCTATGTCTTAGGAAAAACACAATTTAGAGGTGGGTTAATCAAATATATTTACAGAAAAAAAAACAAAAAACAAAATTAATATTCTTGGCTGGGTGGCCGGGGAGGTTGGGAGTCATTGCTAGGGGCGGTGTTGGGGGACAGCAGTGCAGTAAAAAATATAGACTGCTGTTGTATGAGCTGTTGTATCAACAACAAAGTTTGGTCCTGCCGCTGGAGACATTCTTCCTGGCGC
Source organism: Gastrophryne carolinensis (assembly GCA_027917425.1). Taxonomy (NCBI): domain Eukaryota; kingdom Metazoa; phylum Chordata; class Amphibia; order Anura; family Microhylidae; genus Gastrophryne; species Gastrophryne carolinensis. The sequence continues at coordinate 257,196,987 of CM051235.1, forward strand.
TGTATAGATTCTTCCTGGTGCTGGAGAGATTGTTCCTGGCGCTGGAGAGATTGCTCCATTAGATTGGCCAGCCGACCAAGTTCCTGGTTCTGCTGCTGGTTACGGATCAACTGGTCAATCTGGCGCTGCTGGGCCTCATTTTGTTGCTAACACATCAGCACCTGCTGTTCCAATGCCGCAATGCGCTCATTAGTGTCATCACGCGGCTGTTGGCGACTGTAGTCCTCCAGCATCCGGACCCCTAGCTCGTAAAAATCTGCACTGGTTGGTGCCACACCTCCTCTTGCTGTGGTTTGAGGCTAACAAAATAGAAAACAACATTTTAGTCAAACCGAACCAATGCAGGTATGCCCCTCCAAATCATTTGCCAAAACAGTCACAATACAACTTACCCTTGTTTGAGCCTCGGAAGCTTGGCCACATGGGACTTGGGAAGAGGTCCCAGCTTGGGGTTCTGGTTCCGCCTCCTGCAAAAACGACAAAGAAAGGAAATGTGACATGTTGCTTCATCCACTACCCACGAACATGGCAATGTGGTTATTGGTCCTCTAAATCAGCCATGTTACCTCCGTGTCGTCCGCCACAGGTAGGAGCGAGGTATCGCTGCCAGAGAGGGGCAATTCAACATCTGAGATCTCCGGCAAGTTGGCATATGCTAAACAGGAAAGTCAGGTTAGTAGGTCAGTGGACAAAACTCAAATGTAACATGGATAGCCTATCGAGGCCATACCTCCACAAAGTGCAAAATTACACACTAGCCAAAAGGTATCTGTTAAACTCAGATTGATAACATGTATGTTAGAGGAATAAGAGGCAATAATTGGGCCAGATAAGATCAGACACATTGCTAAAATTACACATACCCGCAATCTTCCAGATGTCTGGAGTGGGGCCCTCACTCGAGCTTGGACCTTTAAAATACATGTGGAAACACAAGTTGCCTGAAGAAAGTGCCACAAAAGTAGAGCCAAAATACATACTAGATCAAGCTTAAACAACTTACCCTCATCTCTGGCAGCCTGAACTTGAAGGGCCCTTTCCGGACAGCCACTTCCGATATTCTGGCCAACTAAAAAACACAATTAATGGCTCTAAATATTCCTCAAACTACTAGGGTGAATGTTTGTCCAAAAATATGTCAAACAAAATGCATTGCAATCACTCCAAAAACTATTAGACTGACCCTGGGGAGGGAATAAGCACTCCAAAGAGGCATCTTCAAGTTGACAGAGTAAACATGTAGATTATTAGACTAACCAAATCGAACCAGTGTAACAGAAACAGCATAAAGGATACATTATGTATTGCTATACACACCAACAGGGTCCTGTTGACCTGCAACATCGGAAGTGGGGTCCAAAGATGAACCAGTCACTTGGCCTACCAATAAAAAAGAGGAATGAGACACATGCACTTGGGTTAAAGTGGATAAAGCAAGGTTGACACATGCACTTACCGACATCCAAAGAGTAGCTTGGCTCCTGAGGAGATGCTGGGGCCAATGGCGGGGCAGCTAGGCAAAAATCAAGCAAACATTGAGCCATTGGTAATGTGCGGGCAAAAATCCAACATGCATTAAGGTGTGTGTAAGCAGCTCATTCACTAATATTCACTAATCAAGCCCAGTGTGGCTTACACATGTATATGCAGATATATGGCCACACATCTCTGCCTTCCAACATAGCTACACATGTTAGGGCCTTGTTAGTTAGTTGCTGTGAGGGTTAAAGTGGGCGTGAAATTAGGCCGCAGGTCCATATTATTAATACTCAACAGTGCCCCACTCGATTGTTGGAGCTGCTCCCACACCCATTTGTTCCCCAAACAACCAGCACCTAAATTAGTGGTAAATACCTTCAATGGCAGACTGGGTTAGGCTTGAGGTTGGTTGAAGGGCAGGAGTTTGTGTGTCCTGAGGCAAATCCTGGACAGCACCATGTGCACCTATGCAGAAAGCAACAGACAGGAAAGTAAAAAATGTATGAGGTATAATGTACTACTTCACAGGTCCTACTGTTAGTTGGGCAGAAAGAGAAAATGCTAATCACATACATTAACATTAGCTTTTAAAAAAAGGCAGAAAATATGTACCTTCAGTCCAACCTGTGGTGTCATCCCCAGGATCCACACCCTGCAGCCGAGCCAGTGGAATTTTGGCCTTCAGCATCTCCTCATACGGCCTGTAGGTACTCTTTGGAGCCTGGATGGTCCCACTGTCCACATCAAGATCGTGATTCATCTTTTTCATAAGGGCCCCTCTCAAAGTGTAGAAGCGTTTCCTGCAGGATGGGCCACTACGTGGGTGTTGAGCAGTGCTACTAAGCTCCACACCAATGGCATCCCACAGTTTGCTTCTTTCTTGTTTGCCTATTGACTTGCTTTGGGAGCCAAAGAGTAGCTCCCATTTAGCAAGGGTAAGGCGCACAAGATGATTATTCTCCGCCAAATTAAATTCAGGCTCCCTCTTGGCACCTGGGCGCTTAGCCTGGGGTGCTGCACCACCTTCAGGCTGGGCACCCACCAAACTCCTACTTGGGCCTGCTGTGGCCGGCAGATGTCCTGAATTTGGCTCCATCTTGTAGCTGCACACACACACACACACCAATACACAACCAACAAGCACGCATGCAGACTACAGAATGGCATCGCACTCTCTTTGGGTTGGCCAGGTTTTATGTGCTCTAACAGCCAATCACAAACCAGCCCACTTAATAGATTCACACATACTGCCCAGGTCCTTCTAGCCACACCTCCACTGCACTGACTGAAGCATGTGTGTTAGCCAATTAACTAATTACAGACCTCATTAACCAAACAACACACACCCAAATACAACAATGGACTGATGTATATGAAACCCTTGTGACATGTGGCTATCCTAACGGCTATTTAAATAAACAGCAGCTTACCTTTCATTGGCCCACCACTGAATTTTCGGCCATGTCCGTTAATGCACGCAAGTTTCGGCTCACGTACGCTAGTAGCGCTACTAGCGTGCGCGTGCGCACTCCGTTTCACGCACACCTGGGTCGGCTAATTGGCGCCCGGAAATAGCAGAGCAACGCAAAAGGCGGGAAAGCGGACCTGTCCTTTTTCAAAGTGAAGTATAAATGGAAGGAATTTGAAAGCTTCTGGTATTGTTACACTGTGGCAAAGGCTGTGGTGTGGTGCTTGTTTCCCTTAGCTCATTTGAGTCTCTGTCTGGGTTTTGTCCTCACTCTCTGTGGCTTGTTGGGTGATTTCTGACATCAGTGCTGTTTCTTTAGGAGATTGATTTTGGTGGCATATGCAAATATTGTGGAGCATACAGCAAGTGAGGCTTGATTTGGGGGCCTTTTGTGGGCTGTGCAGCAACTCCCCTCTTGGTTGTGCCTAACTTAGAAAGCTGTTTTTCAGCAGGCTGGTGGTTTGGACCACTATACTTCTGGTTTTGTGGTGAGCTGCATTGTAGTGAGTGTGTGAGGAGTGTGATTGTTTGTGTGTGTGGTGTGTTTGTGGTTTTTGTTTGTTTGATTTTGTATATCTGTTGAGTGTGTGTGATAGATAAGAGGGTGATGTATGGTGTCTGGGTGGATGGATGTATGCGTATGCTGGAAGAGCAGGAGGCCAGGGAGCGGGGTGTTGTGAGGCTTAGGGCACCCTGCTCCTTTGGAATCCGCCTTTCAGTATGGGACTTAAGTGACGAGCAGATCAGGAGCCGCTTCCGTCTGAATCGTGCTGCACTACAGTCCCTATATGATCAGATTAAGCACAAAATCGAGCCATCCACCAAACGCACTCAATCCATTCCAGGCATAGTACGCCTGTGTGCCACGCTTAATATCTTGGCACGAGGGACCTTCCAGGCAACCTCTGCCCTCCTCAGCGGGATAAGCCAGGCTACTATGAGCCGCATATTAATCCAGGTAGTTCTGGCGATTTGTGATTTAATCCCAATTTACATCAAGTTTCCTGAGGATGAGGAAGAGGTTGCCAAAATAAAACATGCTTTCTATCTAATGGGAGGGATCCCGAATGTGCTAGGGTGCGTTGATGGTACACATATCCCTTTCCGCCCTCCCCGTGCACAGGAGCTGTATTACAGAAACCGTAAACAATTCCATTCTCTAAACGTTATGGTGGTCTGTGACCATGAGATGAAGCTGCGGGCGGTGAGATCGGGGTTCCCCGGCTCATGCCACGATTCTTACGTCTTGCAGCGGACAGTCCTGTGCCGGAAGTTTGAGAACAACGAAATGCCAGCTGGCTGGCTACTGGGTAAATAATTAACCATGTCAAAGTATTTTGACTCAAATATGTGGCCTAGTAAGCCAAATTCTAAAAAATGAAAACCAATTCATGTACTAGTACTAATTGCTGTCTCTCTCCTTGAGTTTTTTCAACAGCGGATAAGGGATATGGGCAGAGAACGTGGGTGCTGACTCCGGTCAGGAGCCCACGGACCTCTGCCCATGAACGCTACAATGCAGCACACCGCAAGATCAGAAGCATTGTGGAAAGAACCATCGGCCTGCTGAAAGCATGCTTTCTATGTTTGGCACGCCCAGGAGGAGAGATGCTATACAGCCCACAGAAGGTCTCCAAGATCATCCTCGCCTGCTGTGTGCTCCACAATATCTGCATATGTCACCGAATTCAATCCCCCGAGGAGACAGCACTGGTGCTAGAAATCCCCAACTTGCCCGCAGGAAGAAGTGAGGACACCCAGACTGGCGATGAGCTAAGGGAAAGGATGATCACTTCCTTTTTTGCGGTAAGCTAACTACCCTTCACTCTAATCCAAGTACTGCACTACTGGGTAAATTTATTTGAGCTGCCATCATAATTTTGCTAAAACCACTCTGAGGGGGGTGTAAGATGACCCAAACCACTCTAAGGGGGTGTGTAACATGACCCAAACCACTCTAAAGGGGGTGTAAGATGACCCAAACCACTCTAAGGGGGGTGTAAGATGACCCAAACCACTCTAAGGGGGGTGTAAGATGACCCAAACCACTCTAAGGGGGGTGTAAGATGACCCAAACCACTCTAAGGGGGTGTGTAACATGACCCAAACCACTCTAAGGGGGGTGTAAGATGACCCAAACCACTCTAAGGGGGGTGTAAGATGACCCAAACCACTCTAAGGGGGGTGTAAGATGACCCAAACCACTCTAAGGGGGGTGTAAGATGACCCAAACCACTCTAAGGGGGTGTGTAACATGACCCAAACCACTCTAAGGGGGGTGTAAGATGACCCAAACCACTCTAAGGGGGGTGTAAGATGACCCAAACCACTCTAAGGGGGGTGTAAGATGACCCAAACCACTCTAAGGGGGGTGTAAGATGACCCAAACCACTCTAAGGGGGTGTGTAACATGACCCAAACCACTCTAAGGGGGGTGTAAGATGACCCAAACCACTCTAAGGGGGGTGTAAGATGACCCAAACCACTCTAAGGGGGGTGTAAGATGACCCAAACCACTCTAAGGGGGTGTGTAACATGACCCAAACCACTCTAAGGGGGGTGTAAGATGACCCAAACCCCTCTAAGGGGGGTGTAAGATGAGCAAAACCACTCTAAGGGGGGTGTAAGATGAGCAAAACCACTCTAAGGGGGGTGTAAGATGACCCAAACCACTCTAAGGGGGGTGTAAGATGAGCAAAACCACTCTAAGGGGGGTGTAAGATGAGCCAAACCACTCTAAGGGGGGTGTAAGATGAGCAAAACCACTCTAAGAGGGGTGTAAAATGAGCAAAACCACTCTAAGGGGGGTGTAAGATGACCCAAACCACTCTAAGGGGGGTGTAAGATGAGCCAAACCACTCTAAGGGGGGTGTAAGATGAGCCAAACCACTCTAAGGGGGTGTGTAACATGACCCAAACCACTCTAAGGGGGGTGTAAGATGACCCAAACCACTCTAAGGGGGGTGTAAGATGACCCAAACCACTCTAAGGGGGGTGTAAGATGACCCAAACCACTCTAAGGGGGGTGTAAGATGACCCAAACCACTCTAAGGGGGGTGTAAGATGACCCAAACCACTCTAAGGGGGTGTAAGATGACCCAAACCACTCTAAGGGGGGGTGGAAGCTGAACAACATAACAATTAGGGTTGGTGTGCAAGATTGACGCAAATGTTGGTTAACAATTAATGCAATATTTTTTTACAGCGAAAAAGCCAATTTAAATATATATACTAACTGCACTTTTTAATCTTTTTCAGGCACCCCGAGATGCACCCTGACGGCCATTTTCCTTTTCATTCTAATTTCTGTTTTAATTTTCCTTTTCATTCTAATTTCTGTTTTAATTTTATTTCCTTTTCAACACAAAATAAAAAAAAAACTAAAGAAACATGTTGCAATGTGTTTAATTCTGAAGGTACTTGATTCCCAGCCCACAGCAAAGCAAATCGCAGGCGCTGTGTTGAATAGCGTGGTCAAACTGACTGACAGCGCCTACAAAGCTAAGCTCCAACATCATATTCAGCAATGTAGGCGTTGTTCCCAACAACGCCAGGTAGCGACTGAGGAGGCCTGCTATAGCGAATCGCTACCGCCCGCGGCGTACGCTAGCGGTGCTCATAGCGCCATACTTCAGTTGCTCATCTGTCGCTACCTGGCGCTATTAATGAATCGGCCTCCCCGTAAGGAAATCACTTCATCATTCAGCTTTCAGTCTCCACCCTGCTGACCTGGTCCTTCAATAAAACTTCAGTGGACACCCCCCCCCACTCCTTCCCCAGATGTCCTGATTGGATGCCTCTCTCTGCAGCTATAAAACCCCACCCTCCTCCTTCCTCTCTGGTCACATTATGTTCTGGCAGGCTGGAGACGCTCTTAGCCTGCAGAATCTCTCACCCTCTTTTCTTATCATACTATGTGCTGGCAGTAATAACTAGAGGCACAACGATGCACTTATTTTTTTTTACTATAATATATATGTAAAGCACACAGTGTGCTTACATTACATCACTGTTGCCACACTCACTGTTTCTCCTAATTTTTCTCTGCATCTCCACTGCTCTAATACTTTTACTAATAACTTAGGAACTACAGGGACTATTTGAAATTGTATTGAAGTGCAACAGTGCAACGTGTAGCCCAGGACAACAATTGACTTGCCTTTAGTATACATTTAAGATCATCTCTGACTTATTGATGTGCATGTATATACAAATGTGTGAATACCAGTAAACATACCTGACTGTTGGAAACCATATTGACACATTTTGTTCACTAATAAACCACTGTACACTAATACTTGCCTGATTTATAATTAACATTTGGAATTCCAGTTAACAATGTGAACATGGGAAAGGAGGGGGACGTGAGTTTGGGGTGTTCATGCATCCCCTCTCCCTTACCATCTCTCCAGTTATTTTTTTTTTTTTCCCTGAACAGTGCTTTTATTATTATATTAAATTAGGAGATCAGAAATTAGCGATCTGCTGCCTCTCAAGTGTTAGAGAACAGCTATAGAATATCAAACTGCCACAGTAGAGAATTCAAAACCTTCACATAACCTTCATGCCAGGCCCCTGACATGTCCTGTCAAAGCTAACCTCCCTCCCGGTACTAAATCCGTTAGATCTTAGCATAATGAGCTCATGCTTTGCATATCAACACCTTTTTTTGCTAAAGAGTGAGTGACACCCCATGAAATATTTATTGGAACAATAGAAATGCAGTGTTTGCTAACTGTGGAAGCCAGGTGAATTTTTGGAAGGTTGTAAATCTTTTTATATCCCCCTACGATATTAGTAGTGTGTAGTGTTTTGGGGATTTTGGAGGGCTCAAAACCAAACACCTATCAAGTCTATAAAGAGAAATCTCAGTGCTGTCTGAGGAACTTTGTCCCAATGGAAATTATCCAAATTATGTAATTTTAAATCTGAACAAAACCCAGGATTTTGACTAACCAGGTTTTTTTAAATTCCCAGGTGATCTGGGGGGGGGGGCTCACACAACGGAGCATCCCAAACTGGGATGCAACGCTGTGTGAAACCTCCAGGCCCATGAAAAACTCACCTTTTCCAGACGCATGCTTGGGCTCTCATAATATTGCAAGGCAATATACCATGAGTGAGAGTGGGCGCATATCTATTGTTGGGCCTGCTCCCATCTTTAGCCTACCAGAAGATGCAGGGAGATTGCTGGAGATGCGTTCGTTCTCTCTCCTTATTTAATTTTGTGGTGACCCCGGAGGAGGGGTTCACATTGAGGGGCATCCCGATTTGGGATGTCCTAGGGGAAGGTCAGGAAAAGTTAAAGATGCTTTAATATATCTGTATATAATGCTAATAATTCCAAACCCATTGGAGAATGAGACGTTGTATCTATATTTCTCTATGTATATCGTCTGTAAAAGAGTTTTTTAATGACCTGTAGGGGGTTTGGGTTGTAGGAAGAATTCAATGCCAAGGGGGAATGTACAAACTCTGGGGTGTTTATTCAAGAAACTAGAAAATATTCCCTGAATATAAAGGGCCAATACCTGACCAACATGCTTACAAGAAGCAGTGCTCACAAGCATCCATCCCCAGGGTTTCACGATAGGAGACCTGGTGCTAATCCCGTGCTCCGGCGGGTGTGCGCTTATCCCTGCGAGTGTGCCTGTGCTCGGTCACGCCCCTGCGCAGTCACGTAGGCATGCATGGTCACGTAGGTGACCAGTACACTGGTCTGTGTATGCCTGGATGGCCCCTGATCCTGTGTGCCTGTATGCACGTGCTAACACTCACGCTTCTGCACATGCATGGTAGGCACTTCCTGGGTACCCAAGGCCCTTTAAAAGGGGGGCTGCAACACTAGGAAGTTGTCTGCAAATCTTCTTGGAGTGGTGCTTGCCTCTGTTCCTGTAAGACTTCCTGGTTTTACTTTTGGTTTTGGATTACAACCCGCTCCAACTCTGACTTTCTGGCTCTTGGATTATGACCCTGCTCTGGCTCGGACCCTCCTGACTTTGGACATCAATCTCTCTCTGGCTCTTGACTCCCTGCTTGGATGATTACCTGTTTTGGCTCTCTGAATTCTGGCACTGGATTATGGCTTTCCCTGGCTCTGGACTCTCTGGTTTCCCTGCATCAACATTCCCCAAAAGCTGGACTGGACTTTCCCCAAATTCGGGCTCACTGGCCACCCATAACAGTAGTGGGACCCGGACTTTCCTGCAGTGTAGTCCCCTCCTCCTTGCAGAGGGCTCCGGCGACAACCAGATCTGAAACCAGTGCGTGGTGTAGCACCCTACCAGCTACTCCCCGCTGGCTCCCCTAAGATCTTAGCAGTACTTGCTTGGTGTTCCTGGATTCTGCATCATCCAAACATGTGACACTACGGCCCTCTCCACTGCTGAGTTTCCCCGCTCTCAACTCTCTGGGGAGGCCGCAGGCAGTATTGCTGGAGGCTGTCTGTATCTACATTAGCCTGGTCTCCAGTAAGGTACATGACACAGGGCAATTCAGATTGCTGCACATAAAAATGTGTGTAACTCCTTCCAAAGTCCCTATGAATCTTCCAGTGGCCTGCACAAAAGAAGTGCCATTGCGTCTCCTGCCGCTTTGCATTGTGGATTATGTGAGGTAAGTCCAGACAGCGCCATGTTTGGGAAAGTAGGAAGCCTCCCGAGTGCTCCAAGATGGTCGTGACCCAGAGAAAATCAATGATGTGACCTCTGTATGGCTGGCTTCCATTCAAAACAATGGGCACCTCTGTACACAGAAGTTTTCGGAGTACAGAAGTGCCCAAAGTTTTCAATGGGAGCTGGCTCTGGCCACCCACCAGCCAGAACCCGATCGGCAGTGAATAAGTGGCCGGAAGGTAAGCGGATCTCTTAGTTACCTACTGGACTGCCTGGTGCTCAAATTATTATGGTATTATGAAGTGAAATAGGATATGATCTAGGACTATGTTGTCTTGTGAATTATATACAGCCCCCATATCCCACAAATGCCAAAAGGACACCTCAGGATCCAATAATAATCCATTCCCTGTGTAACCCACACATACCAACCTTTCCTTCCCTCTTCAGGCTGACTCTTATCTTCTGCACCACTTTCAAAAATACGGGAGACAACATTTTCACTAATTACAGTTTAGTGGCAGACAGCTCTCATTTACCAGAATGGGGAGCTGCGGTGTCCCCGGTTATGCGCGCGTTCCCGCTTGAATGGTTGGGGCCGGAGCACTCGCACAGTGCCAGTAATGCGGCAGCGCACCCTCTCGATTGTAAACAATGAGAGCCGCCTGCCGAATGACATTTCTGTCAGCTCTCATCGGACCAGAGCTCGCACATGTACAATTGGTACAGGGGTTTCACACAGCGGGGCATTGCGATTTGGAATGCCCCAGGGAAAGACCAGTGACCGGCCCTGGAATCTTTTAGAAGGGCTCCTTTTCTGGGGCATCCTGACGAGGGATGCCTCGCTGTGTGAAACCCCCCAGATCGCCCATTTAACGAATCTTTCTGCCATTCCTACGGCACATGTGCTGATTTTCACTGCAGAGTGCATGCACCCCCCGCGTCTGGGATATGAATGACTGGGCGCAGGAGCATGTACAGCTGCAGGGATGCGGCCTGCAATTTCAACGAGGGTTGAAGAAGTTTGCAGGACATGGGCGGGGGGGGGGGATGTTCACACAGTGGGGCATCCTGAATCAGACGCACCTAATCGCAGCATTGTCACTGATAGGTCCATTTTAACTGAGCGCAGTAGTGTGGACACTGGAGGCATTTTTTTTTTTAATAAACTAAAAAATTTAAAAGTGCCATGACTTTGTCACTTGTTATGGAGACATAGACCAAATGGGACTTTAGGTATTATTTAAAGATGAACAAAGCTGTGGCTGTCCATCCCTGGATTCTAATAGACTTCAGGGCCAGCTGCTGGCCTTCCCCTGGGGTATCCCAAAGCAGAATATCTTCCTAGCGCTTACCATTACCGGTGTTATGCTTGCATGCAGTGTTCTTCTATTGTTCCTAATGCTTACCTTTATCACTGCCAGTATTGGCATGCATTGTTCTTCTATTTTTCCTAATGCTTACCTTTACCACTGCCAGTATTGGCATGCATTGCTCTTCTATTCTTCCTAATGCTTATCTTTCCCACTTTCAGGATTGGCATGCATTGTTCTTCTATTTCTCCTAATATTTACCGTTACCGCTTTCCTGATTGGCATGCAGTGTACTTCTATTCTTCCTAATGCTTACCTTTACCATTTTCATGTTTGGCATGCAGTGTTCTTTTATTCTTCCTATTGCTTACGTTTACCACTCTCAGGCTTGACATGCATTGTTCTTCTATTTATCCTAATGCTTACCTTTACCACTTTCATGCTTGGCATGCAGTGTACTTCTATTCTTCCTAATGCTTACCTTTAACACGTTCATGCTTGGCATGCAGTGCACTTCTATTCTTCCTAATGCTTACCTTTAACATTTTCATGCTTGGCATGCAGTGTACTTCTATTCTTCCTAATGCTTACCTTTACCACTTTCTTCTCCCCAGTGAAGCTAATTCTCCTCGATAGTTGTATATTTGGGATGCCCACAGGGATATAATTTAAACATTACTATGGTTGAAAATAATATTAAATGAAATAGACCACAATGTTATTTAATTCTGAATTTAAAATGTATTATATGTAATGATTATTTTTTTTAATTATTGTAATTGTTTATAACATTTTTAAAAGTTTTGATTATTTTTTTTAATAAGACTTATTAAAAAACTAAATATACAAAAAATATATACATTATTTTTAAAAATATGTACAATATGAGAGGGGGAAAATAAGTGCCTTAAAGTGGACCTTCACTCTGAATAAGAGTCTATCTTATATGTTTCCCACACCCTGTATATACAGATTGCTCACATTAAAAATCATCCTACCTGCATCCACTGCATGTTATGAGCCTTTAAACATCATCGGCTCATGGGACATCAGGCAGCCTGCAAACAGGAAGTGTCTTCTGACTGTGGTGCTCTGCATTCTGAGATTGCTGTCCTTTTCCTGACCCCAGCTCTGCTCTGTCTGAGCAAAGCACAGCTATAACCCGTCCCCCTGTACTTTATCCCACTCTCCTCTCCTTAGTGTGATGCTTCTGAGTCAAGATGGCGGCATCCATATCCTAAAGTCCTGAACAGAGTTGCAGCCCAGTGGGGGAGAGAATAATAAGTAAGTGACTAAAAACTTAAAATATATTAATTTTAGATGCTGGGGAATAGTTGTTTAAGTGTTTGGGCTTTTCAATAAATCATGGTGAAGGTCCGGTTTAAGGTGGGTGGCCCCCATGTCTGTGGTCAGCTCATCAATTTCCCCCACCAGCCTATGCACAACAGATGACAGCTCCTGCAAGCACGGCTGGGCATCTTCTCTGCAAACTGTAAAACACAAAAATCAAACAATTAGTGTCTAGCCTCTGCTTCCTGCAAACCTGTTGAAGAAGGCAAGTTAGTAAATAGTCACATGTCTATAAACTTACTAGGCTGGTGGGGGAGTCGGGGTTGAGGAGCCACCCTCCTCACTGGGACCCACCACACCTCTTGATCCGAGTCTGTAGAAGAGACCAAGGCAATTGTTAACGAATGAGATGTGAACTGGCTTGTGTTGTGTGTGGGACATCACCCACCTTCTTGTTCTTGCTGGAGCATCTCAACATCTGCGTCCTCTCACTGCTCACCTGTGTGGCCCTCAACATTATAACATATATGTGTGAGTGTTTAGTCTGTGTCTTCCTGTGTGTGTTTGTGTGTGATGCCCATACCTGACTCATCATGGCCACTATATTGGGACTCCATGCCTGACATCTGGGCCTCCTCCTCTGAAGGTTGGTCCAGGTGAGCTTGGGGCTCACGTGCAGAGGAGGGTGAGGACGATGGCACTGACTTCGGATGGGCCGCATTTTTAGGTGATACTAGAAGAGAATAGCATTGTTTTAAACACTGGCCTGTCTAATGTAATTGTAGTAGTTAATGTTTAGGCAAGAATTTACTTGCTTGAGAAGAATTTTTTTGATAACTCGGGGCTTCGTCCACCGTTTCAGGTCCGACCAATGCTGGATGATCTGTGTGAAAGTGTAGGTGGTGTCGGTTTCCTCTATCAGTGTTGCTACTATATCAAGTGCCAATGTCCTCTTGGCATATGTCAGGCAGGAAGTCATAGAGGTACAGCATCATCTAAAATGTATAGCAAAACATATTAAAAAAAAAAAAACATTGCACCTGGGCTGCCCCCTGGTATCTGGCTGCCACACCCAGCTATGCACCAATAGATTTACCTTGCCCCAAACAGACCTGGCATGGTGCCCATGTGCGCACTAGCTTTCGTCTGTGTTAGTCTACAAAAGGTGGCGTTCTTTCCACCCTGCCTTCCCAGACACTTAGGCACCCAAATTGCTATGCCTGATCGGCCTGACTGCCTTTGCACACAGTCAAGCAAAGCCAGCCCCACCTCAGCCAAAGTCAGAGCACTTAAAAATATAGTAAGATTACCGCGCTAAATTTAGATCTTAAAATTTCCAAATAATAGTTACTACAACGTGCTGTAGCCTGAATATCCAACAGGTTCAATAGTGACATATAATAATAAAGCACAGAGCAATAAAGTAGCTATATCCTTAAGAATGTCCAAACAAATGAGAAAATCCAACGTTGTCCCAAAAGCGCATGCAAAGTCCCAGAGTGATGGCTACTTCAATCAAACAAACATGTGCCCGTCACCTTTTGGATTACACGCTTACCAGAGAGAGTTTTACATATCAGCCTTAATTAAATCCTGGTTGGACTTCTCTTCAGTTGAATTTATAAATCTCCTTCCAAGTATAAATGGCATCAAGAGCCTGTGCCTTAGAAGCAGCTCAAATGCATATTCATATTACAAAAAAAAAGCCAAAGAGAAAAGGAGAAAGATCTAGCGTAATATGTTTTTAATGAAAAACTGTGTAAAAAAGTGCCAATTATGCACTCCAAAGACACTCCAAAAGACACATCTGAGAGCAGAGTATCTCCCCCTTCCCTCCACCATCGGCCGAGGTGAACTAGAGAGGTTGGGTGAGAACCGCTCATGTTATTTAACCGCTCATGTACAGCTGATTTTATTGTGACTGCATAATCGGCACTTTTTTACACAGTTTTTCATTAAAAACATATTACGCTAGATCCTTCTCCTTTTCTCTTTGGCTTTTTTTTTGTATGATGAATATGCATTTGAGCTGCTTATAAGGCACAGGCTCTTGATGCCAAGGAGATTTATAAATTCAACTGAAGAGAAGTCCAACCAGGATTTAATTAAGGCTGATATGTAAAACTCTCTCTGGTAAGCGTATAATCCAAAAGGTGACGGGCACATGTTTGTTTGATTGAAGTGGACTGACCGTAGCCATCACTCTGGGACTTGCATGCGCTTTTGGGACAAGGTTGGATTTTCTCATTTGTTTGGACATTCTTAAAGATATAGCTACTTTATTGCTCTGTGCTATATTATTAAAAGTCAGAGCACTGGCAGGCAAAGTGCTAAGGCAAGCCAGGGCAGTCCCACTCATAGTGCTAGGGCAAGCAAGAGCACTTCCAGCAAAAGTGCTAAGCAGAGCATTGGCAGGCAAAGTATTAGATCAAGCCAGAGCAGTCCCACCCATAGTGCTAGGGCAAGAAAGAGCATTTCCAGCAAAAGTGCTAAGCAGAGCAGTAGCAGGAAAAGTACTAGGGCAAGGCATAGCAGTCCCTCAACAACCCTCTCTCCTGATGAAGCTTGCACCCCTACTTCTTACCATGTCAGACACAGCAGGGGTCTAGGGCAGCAGCGGGGCAGCTCCAATCTGGATATCCCCATCTACCCATCAGCATCCACTCCAGCCTCATCATGGCTGACCACAGGCCAGGCACCCAGCCCCCAACCAGCCCTGTCCAGTCACCAAACAGTAACCATTCTACCCCCTCAGGATCTTTCGCAACATCCATAGCGCACGTTCCCTATTCCACGAAGTACACAGGGAGATGATGGGCAATCCTATGTTGGCCAACACCTGCGGCGGGGTTCCCAATGTATGGCTTTAGCAACTGGTGTGTCTGACCATTTTGATCAGCTGTATGGACACAGCTCAAGTGCTACACCAAAATGTGTCAAGGTCCACCTGTGGGAGGTCATCACCAGGCAGGTTAATAGTGCCGAACAAGAGCGAAAGGATGTGGATCAAGTGCAAAGGAATTGCTGACATGAAATGTGCTGTAAGGCAAAAAATGAACAAGCCAAAACAACAAGGATAAGATGCTTTGTGCGGTTGTTGATGTTGGTGTTGGGCGTGACCTTTGCATGACTACATCCTTGGTGTATTTGTTTAAGCTTGCAAACCGGAGGTGGAATACCACACAAACTGCAATTCAATGCAGCAGAATAAATGGTGTATTACCTGTTGAACCCAGCTACATTTCAGGGCTTGCCAGGGTCCATCGATTAAGACATGCGTGCTGATGCAGTATTAGTTAAGTAGATTCATATTTTGGGTTATTTATTTTCAAAAGATGCATGAATCATTTCATGGAGCATGAGGAGCAGCTACATATATCACCTCTATGTGCCAGCTCTGCTGCAGAGGATTTTCCATCACCCACATCAAGCACAACACATGTGGAAAGGCCAAGTACAGCTCCAGATGAAAGTGTCCCTACCCAGGGAAGAGGACGATCGGCACAGGCATGTTGCCATCTCCCCCTGGTGAGGTGGGTGCAGTTGATGGAGGCAGATAGCTGAGCCTCCAGGCAAAATAGGGCCCGGTTCCGCCAAACCATGGGGAGAAATATAAGGCAGATCTACCATGAACTCCATTCAATGGTGGAGGAACTACCTAACAGCTAGCGTCAGAGGGAGGCAATGCAGAACAGTGGCAAGTGCTAAGTAATAACCTGGCGTGCCTGGTGGCACTCCAACAAGCAAGAGAACCACCATACTTTACAGGTCACCCATCCTACCAATTATGAAACACACTTTGTGTTGGATATTAAAACATTTTGCTTTGATATTAATTCTCAGTAGCCTTAGATTATTGGGCCACAGTGTTCACAATATGCTATTATGTGATTAGAGTTTAGTGACAACAATAAACAAAAAACAGAATTGACTTTTTCTTTCAGTTTAATCTCACGGAATACATGAAAAGAGGGTTAGAAGCATACAGAACAAACCATAAATAGAAGGCTTGCCTCAATTTCAAATATACATAATAGACGTAGATACATAGACACCGCAAAAATGACACCAGGGAAAAAAAACATACAATAAGTAACTAAAATGAGACAAGACAAGGTGGTTCCACTGAGACTGGCCTAAAACACTTTGTGTGCTCCGATGCAGCTCAGCAGGGACATCTATCCTAGCTGCAGAGGGGTCCACATCCTGGGTGGCATAATTTTGGAGCACCATACAGGCCACTATTATTTTGATCACCTTCTGTGGATGGTACTGGAGAGCCCCCTTGTATGGTCCAGGTACTGAAACCGGGTCTTCAGCAAACCAAATGCCCACTCCACCACTGCCCTGGTCTTGGCATGAACCTGGTTATATGCAGTATGTGGCTGAGTTTGAGGCGGCAAAATGGGGGTCATAAGCCATGGTAGCAGTGGGTAGCCAGAGTCACCTACATAAAAAAATAGCCACATACATCATTAGCACTTTATCACCTGAAAAAAGTGCAAGCATTAAATTTTATAAAATGGATTGGGGGAGAGAGGGGATGCTTCCACAGATGTTCTACGTAAATATAAAACATCAGCAATTAAGAAGGATTAATGACAAGACTTACAAAGTAGCCACCCCCCAGGCAGCTCGCCAAACTCAAACCGACCAAACAGAGCAGAATTCTGAAGAATGAAGGCATCATGGTTCGAGCCTGGATAACCTGCCATAACACTGAGGAATCTCAGATCAGGACCATCAACACATTGCACATTAATACTATGACCCATCTTTCGATTCCTGCAGAAAAACACAAAGCACAAAGGTCAATAGCTGAGCAGAAAGGGACAAGCACTTGTATTACTGTCTTCTTTGGTTAAGTAAGAAATAAGACTTTGAAGATAATGTTAGGTGGGAGCACATAACGTGTGTGAGCAAAAGGAAATTAACATTAACAGTGACTTACTTTAGAGTGAAGCAGCTAGAGGGAACAAGGGGCAACTATTTGAAAGGGGAGATTGAGACACACTTTACAGGAGGCAATACAATGCTAAGGACAACACATACAAAATATGGGGAAGCTAGACATAAAAGGTAACAAAAAGTAACTACATTGCATGGAATGAAGGAGACAAAGGGAAAGAGACATACCTGTAGAGATACTCACCAGCGACTGGAAGTGCCACATGCATGCAATCGATCGCATACATGATGTTAGGTATATCAGCCAGCTCATAAAATCCCAACTTAATGGCATTCCAGGCTACCATGGTTTCAGGGAGACAGATGTATTTGTCCACCAAGTTAGGCATGCCATCGAGAAACTTGTGTGTGTGGCTGAATGTAGGCTGGGGCATGCCCACAGAGAGGGTGCCCAGCCTCTGGAACGGGTCGTTCACCAAATATTGGCAGCCAACCAATTTGGTCATACCAGCAATTGCATTGCTTGTGGTGGGGGCCAACCATTGCCGCAACTCACTATGCAGTTTCTCGAGGGAAACATGGTTAAGTCAGGTCAGCTCGAATAGGTCAACAGCATGCATGCGATCAACATCCACGCATGAACGATGCAATCTAAAGTCCGGGAAACACATGCACAAAACGCTGCAACACTGCAGGCGCTCTTACTACACAAGGTATTCCTCGGAGGGCTCCATTACACTTTCCTACACACTCGCACCAGGAAATAGAGCCTATAAACTGTGAAATAACCCATTTTATCGGCCCCTCTTGAAGGCCAAATCATGCCTAATAAAGGCTCTGAATCATGTGCAAGCTCATACTAATCACGTATTATATGCTTGTACGCGAAACAACACGAAACACATACACAATAAACACGATAACGAAAAAACTTAAACGCACATACGCAAACATTAATACATCCACAAAAACTCACCAGAAGCCAAATGGCCCAAAAAATACAAAATCTATACACACACACTTTCTCATGTGTAAGTGTGTTTCAGAGAGGCTGTGAATTGACCTTTTTTTGTTTACATTCAAGCCATCTTCGGCAGAACCAGCAAAGGAAAGAACACTTGCGAAAGGCACTTGTTTATTTTATAGAAAGAGATTTACTTGCGGCCCCCCCTGTCAATAAGAAACCACCTAAAGAGCCGCAAGCCGCCAAGCTGACTTATAAAGAAGAGGCAGCAAAGGCCATGTTGGTTTTGTCTGTTTTCTTTTCCCTGTTCATGTTTTTATTCCATTAACGCTTTTCTGATGCTGTGCTTTCTGTGAGTGCCATTTTAATGGTAGCCCTGCTGTACATGCTAAAAACAGCTTGCATTCATTCCTATTTATATTAGGTGCATTTTCCATGTTTTTTAGAGAATTACATTACTGGTAAGAGGGCCAAAAAAGGTTTAAAAGTTGACCTGTCTACCACTACGCTGAAAGCTGTCATTTTGTATATCCTTTTGAATAAAGTGGGATTCTTTATATAATTTTTTTAATAATAGCACAGGGAGTTACACAGGGAATGTTATATGGAATGTATAGTGATGCAAAAAATATATTTTTAACCCTTTGTAGACTCAAATACACAAACATACTGCTTCTGATGAAATAAGGGACTCAAAACCTTGACAGCTGTGCCAAAGTGGCCCTATAACTGGTACAGATCTGTAAAATAATATTAGGTGTCACCCTTACACGTGATTGGAGCATCCGGTGCACTACCATCAGCAACACGCGGTACGTCATAAAGCAGGACCCTCATTTAGGGTGGGACCTTGCTACAACGGCAACTGGCCAACTGCATCAAGATAACTAGGAACAGTGGAACTGGAACATCAAGACTAGACCCCTGCCGAGGGATTCACTACCGTCTGCAAAACCTTAATTTTAAAAAATCCCATTAACATGGAGCACGGCTTTGTCTTCGTGCAGCACCAAAAAGGGTGATTTGATAGTGCAGCCACAAGAAAAACTAATTTCAAAGTGAATGTCGCCAGAGAGGCCTCCACCATGGGCTCAAAGGGGGGACCCTGAAGCGCCAATATGACCAGGCTGTAATCCTAGGACAGGATCAACAAACGTCTAGGAGGACGAACATGTGCAGCGCCCTGTGCTCCATGATGGGCCTCTGGAAAAAAATGGACAAGGCCGAGACCTGGCCTTAATGAGTGCTGAGCTGCAGGCCAGCGTCCAAGCACTTCTGAAGAAATTCCAGTATCCTGGGTAATGAGAACCTCCTACAGGAGTAGGCCTTCGACTCGCACCAAGCCACGAAGTCCCTCCAAGTCCTGGAGTAAATACTGTAGGATG
Organism: Gastrophryne carolinensis; assembly: GCA_027917425.1. Lineage (NCBI taxonomy): Eukaryota > Metazoa > Chordata > Amphibia > Anura > Microhylidae > Gastrophryne > Gastrophryne carolinensis. The sequence goes on from CM051235.1 coordinate 257,216,408, forward strand.
ACTGCTTTTGTGACGAATCATGGTTCAAATTACCACGGTGCATAGGCCCCTCTCCTCCAGGATGCTGAAAAGACAATCCCCAGAAATGGAGAGGGCAGTAAGCATCTTTTTGGAGGCAGCGTCAGCCAACCACTGCATCAGCCAGACCGTGCACTGCAAGGTAACTAACAAGGCCAGACCCCTAGACACCGGACGCACCATGTCATCCATTGCTGTATGATGTACCTGAAAATCTTCATAGCAAAGGAGTTCAGGAGAAGTGCAGAAGAGCGCGAGATCCCATGCTTTAAATGCTTCCACTGCCATCTTATCCAGACCTTGCCCTCCATGACTGCCAGGGACGTGGCACAATCCAGATGCAAAGCCGACCCCATCATGGAGAATGAATGCTGAGTAAGCTGGTCCAAACTCTTATCCACTGGATCGCTCAAGGCAGCATTATCCAATGTAGGGATCAGAGTATGTTGAGCCAGCCCCGATATTGGATCGTCTATCTCAGCAACCTGATCCATTGCATAATCTGAAGGGGTGACAGGTGCACGCACGGAGTCTGACTCCTCTCTGCTGCTGCACAACCCCCACCTCTGATGGACCAGAACTAAAGACCAAATTGCTAAAGAGGGCCTCGCCATCAAAGCTGGAACCATCAGAGGAATCCACCTGAACATGCTTGCACATAGCAGTAGCCTTCCTGCCTGGTTGGATGGACGGAAACGGCTGGGGATGCCCCAGGGCACCAAGACTAGCGACCAGACTCTCCAAACGTGCCACTCTGAGCAGCACTTCTTTAGGCGAGACCCTGTCGGTTGATGGACCCTGGGGTAAGAATTGACCTGGCAGGCCCCCTGAGGGGGTATCCAGTCTGAGCTGGAAACCGCGGGGGAAACAGGGCAGTCCGGCGGAGGTACAGAACTTGCCAACTGCGTAAGGCGCCACAGGACTGCAGTGCAACTGGCGCACAGGGGTCCCTCATCCGAGGCCAGTGGTGCCTGGCACATGGGATATGCAACACCACCCTCCATTTAGGAACGAATCCCCAGTGTCTCTGACATGGTAATATGGCCACTCTGATAACAGTACAGCTGGTGCACTAGGCCCCACACCTCCCAGTTTGTCGCCTGTGGTCCAACCTGCCCGCATTACACAGAAATTAGACCGTCCGACAACTGCAGCAGCTTCCGGACCCGCACCCTGAAAGACAAAAAATACACATCAGATTTTCAATCTGATGAGGCAACAGCGGGAGTCTCTGGTGTCCCAGGCAGCAGGAGGAACCTCTGGCACCTTTCCAAAATAGCGGTGTTTGTTGCCCTGGAATGGAAGGGACGCAAAACAATAGCTACATATACTATAGATGGCTAAAAGTGAGAGCACGCTGTCTTATTTACACAGCAAGATGGGTACATCTGGAAGAAAGTCACAAACGTTGACTAAATTCATATCAGGGACAAAATACTGTGGTTCAAAATATCACGGCTCAAAAATGGCTGGCTTGGGTATGCGTCTAGCTAAAGGTATAGCCAGGCCATGACCTGAGCATGCACCATTGCAACAAGGTTAGGTGAGTGGGCACAGCAATTTTATGGGGTTTGGAATGCCACAGGGAGTAGAAATTGGTACGACCATATGGTCAATTCCTGGACAATTCCCTATGCCATGGATGGACAATGCCAGGATGCCCCTCTGTGTGAAACCTGCTGGGTTTACTCGCTACAACAGCACAGGAGCATGCCTTGGCTATATCCACGACAGTTGCGTTAATATTTATATTTCGTAATACAAACTTTGTCTTGGGCTCCCAGACACAACTTTGCATAGGGCCCCAGAAATGATAAGCTCGTCCCTGTATACAGGATGAGTTAGGTAAACCAGCTTTGCTAATTTTTGAATAAATTAGAGTGATGGCAATGTATAGTATTCTCAGGGCACATAGCCTGGCTGCTACTAAAATGGCTTCTGCTAAAGGGCAGGCAAGAGAATAACTATAGAGGGTGCATCATTGTTGCTCCTCCACCTTATTTATCATATTTGTGCTTAATTGGCATAATTTAGAGAAAGGGAGCATCATTTGTCTTAGCTGTTTCAGTCTTTAGATGTATAGTTGTATCTGAGTTAAAAGACAGAGGAAAGTTTACTGTATGAGCCATGAAAGGGCCCCACCTAATGTTTGCACCAGGGTCCCATCACATTTTGCTACGCCACTGAGGGCAGGCCTACTGATTCACTAGGATTATGGGTGGACTATAGGGTCGATTCATGGTTGGTGCGCAAACGATTCCCCCTTGTGCCCAGGTACATGATTTATGGCTGGGTGCACATCCCAGGCGCACGTGTGAATCGCCTAAATGGCAAGCGCACAGAAGTGCAATTTGCACCTTCCACAAGGTATATCTGCTGTTTGGCCTTGCCTCATTTGGCCAGCTAAGCGCTTAACTGCGTCCCCCGTGTTTCTCTCCTCTCCATTACTGTTTCTCTATAGTGATTTGATCTTTCCAGCTTCTGTGTTTTCTGTGAAGTTCTATTTGCCTTTTCGGAGTGTATTCTCTGGAGAACCTGTGCTCTCCATTTATTTATTTTTTTTTTGGGGGGGGGGGGGGATATTCTGATTCCAGTGAACCCTTAACTTTTTCTTGCCTGATGATTTGTCCCAGATATTCTCATTAACCCTCCCCTGTTTGTTTTGCATATTAATGCTTAATAATTTAACTAGAATTGTTTCTATCGTTTTTGTTTTTGATAAACTTTCGTGTACAATATCCAAACTTTTGTTGTTTGAACCTTCACTTTTGTGGTTTTTGAAACCTTTTTATATTTTTTTTTTTATTTGGAACCCAAACCAAAAGGCTTCAATACCTTAAAAGAACTTGGGGCTGACACTTTCATTGTTCATAAACATCCAGGATGCTGCCGGCATGTGTTTTTGGAATGAAATAAGCCTATTACTCTTTGGAATTGGAAGTTTCCTCCATCTACTTGCTGGGGGAAATTCACTCTTCCAATTGCCACATTTGCACACGCTTTTCTGCCCCCTAAACATACCATAAATCAGGCACCGGAGACAATTTGGTGCGCAAAAAGGACTCCAGCGGAAAATTTCGCAATAGTATCAGATGCTGTCCATTTTAGTCCATTTTTTTCTTTTCCACATTCCCTTTCCCGTGTTATCTATATCTTTTTCCTGTTTTCAGTTATCTTGTACCTAAGTTAGGATATTATGCTTCAGCAAATTACAAAGGCCATATGTTTATCTCTCTTTTAAGCTTCGTTATTGAATTGATATCAAGAATTCTAGAATATACACTTATTATTCTTGTTCTATGTTATTTGAATTTAATGCTCTGGTAAAAATGTATTATGCTCAAAGTTTTTAGTTAAAATTACATCTCACCCAAAGGTGTATGTATCATTGGTTTTGTTTAACCTTTCTATCCAGTAAAATCTTTTGTAAAAGAAAACAAAAGTGTTTGCCAACTCAGGTCTTGAACATAGTTGACCACCAACAGTAGTGGGCTGAGCAACGGTGTTAACCTAGCGGGTGATTTGAGGATGTCACACCTAAGGGAACTAAGAACCACAGTTTTACCATGCTATGTCCGGAGGCCTTCTTGGGATTTTTAGATTGCAGAACCAGGTTCCCATTTGATTAGGCTCCATATCCCATAAAAAAACATTTTCTGCTTGGAGAATTGATGGAAAATCATACAGTTTTATTGTAACTGAAAAAAGAAACGAGACCACTGGCCTTGCCAGGGATTACTTTTCTTGGCTGTCTTCAGGTGTTCCAGATTCTCATGATTAGCGATAATCTGGATTGGATCCAAAGCTTCCTTGAGGAGGTATCTTTATTCCTCCAGAATGCTTACAGGTGAAAAAGTAACAGGATGAAGAGCACCATGCTTCTTAGTGTGCTGGGATAGAATTGCCCTGCAATTTCTGAGTGAATGGTTTTTGTAGATCCACTTGTGCCAGTTTGGGGAGGCGGTAAAACACTCCTTTAAAAGTTGGAAAGCCTCTTAAATTGCTTTTGATCACAAGCATTTGTTCTTGGATTTATGGTAGATAAATTGGTGATTGGTTTAAAAAATAAATCTGCAATAAAGAAATCACCAACCCAACGAAAGGTTGGGCTTCCATGAGTGGACAGTTTAGGCCATTTCATGATTTCTGCAATCTCTTGTGGGTCCATTTTAAATCCCTGGCTTAAAATAATCAGTCCCAATAAATGCATACAGGTCTGCTCTAAATTACACTTCTCTAGTTTGGCCCTGGCATTCAAAGTGACCAAACTGGGAATAAAAAGCAATCTTCCACTTATAGGGCTCGATTCAACAAAGGTAGAAATAAATTCGTGTCATTCGAAAAATCAGATCGCATGCACAAAGTTTGAACTTTTTCGAGTGATTCAAAAAAGGGGTTGAATGAAATACTTGCACTCGAAAATGCAATCGTAAAATTTTCAAATCACTCGTAAAATTTTCAAAATGCTCGTAAAAAGGCTGTCGCAAGCGAAAATTATTGGAAAATGTACTCGAATTTTTTTTCTATTGTTCAGTATTGTTTTCTGACTGTTGCATGGTGTTGTAAGGCATTTTAATGGGTAAATGTAAATGCATAATTTTTTTTTCAACTTTTTAAGTTACCTGTGTAGCTGTATGTACATGGCTAACATTGTGGATACATGTAATAAAGAGGCAAGGTATGCTGTAGTGGAAGTACTAATTAAACAGTAATATTTGTAAGAGGCATATATGTCGTTTTTTTTTGGGGGGGGGGGGGGGGTTGGTTGGATTGCCAGGGACCTGGATTAAAAATGTTTCCTTTAATGCAGAAATGTGACCATTGTTTTCTATACAAAGCTTGCTCACATAGCACCAAGTGTCCCTGGGTGCAGGGAGCAGCTCTTTGCTAGCTTTAACCTCATGGTACGCCATTCTTATGCTTACACTATAACGTGGACCAAAACCCAGTATTTTGAATATTCTGGGTTTTGGTGCACCGCAATGTAAAAACCCAAAGGTCGACCAAAGGTCTTCTACCAGTTAATGGTGCCAAATATGGATTCCAAAGCTGCACGATTTAGCCTAGTAAGCTGGAAAAGTGCTTGATATGGCAGCTGATCCACTTCCAAACGTGTCCGAAAATATGGGAATGGGTAGTGTGCGCCACATCATCTGCAATATGATCGAAGTCAATGGCCTCGATTCACAAATCATTGAAAAAAATTCTCATGGTAGTAAAAAATGTAATTCATGAGAAAAAAGCCTGAGAATTTCACTGTTACCAAATCACCAGATAGGAAGACATTGAAAGTCAATGGAACTTTTTACTACTAGTAAAAAAGGGTAAAAAGTTCAGTATTTTTTTCAGGAGTAAAAAGTGCCATTGACTTTCATTGTCTTCCTAACTAGTGATTCACAAACAGTGGAATTCTCAGCCTTTTTTCTTATGAATTGAATTTTTTACTACCATTAGAGTTTACTACCATTGCAAAGAAAGTAGAAGGGCTCCATTGTGAGAAAGAGCAAAATGAGTTTTCTCCTGCTGAAAGCTGCACCAAAAAACTAGTGTGAAACACTCTAATTTATCCCTTTCAGTGCCAAGCACATAGATTCTACGTGCTTGACTTTCCCCCCTGCTAGTAAAAAAAATAAAAATCAAAAAAACCAAAAAAGCTGGCCCCCCCACTCTGTGCCTACAAGCCCCCATAGCTGGTCCCGGGCTGGTAATGCTGGGTAAGGGGGACCCCGTTTCATTTTTTGGGGGGGATTTTTAAGGGTTTTTAACCCTTAAAATTCCCCCAAAAAATGGTGTCCGCCCCCCTGGGAGGGGGGACCCCATGTCATTTTTTTTTTAATAAACCCTTTGTGTTCTGTCATCCAGCAGATATAAAAGGCTTCCAGCAGGTGAGCAGAAGCCAGTGATCGCAGAGGGACACAGTGCTCCAGGATGGATGGGAGGTAAGTATAAAAAAAAAAAAATTAATAAAATATTTTTTTCTCTTTTGTGTGTCTGTGTTTTTTTTACATTTAACCCCTTGTGAACTGGTAATGACCCCTATACCAGTTTACAAGGCTGAAGGGGTGGCAAGTCACCTGCGACTAGCGTGTGATTGCCATTAACCCCCGGCACCCCCATTACCTGCCTCCCCAAAGCCCAGGGGGGGACAGAAGAGCCTGGGCCCACGGGCTATGCGGGCTTGTAACCTGCAGGGCCAGGGGCCACAAAAGCTGGCCCCTGTGCCCTGTTTCTACAAGCCCTGCATAGCTGGTCCCGGGCTGGTTACTTTGGGTAAGGGGGATCCCATGTCAATTTTTTGGGGTATTTTTAAGGGTTTTTAACCCTTAAAAATCCCCCCCAAAAATGGGGTCCCCCCCCAGGAAGGGGGACCTTATGTCATTTTTTTTCTCGATTTAACCCTTTGTAGTGTGAATGGTAGTTGTATTTTATTTGTAAATGTTATAAAGTACTTGTTTCAGTTAGGGGGATCTCCTGGGCAGGAACAGGGGGCTACCGATAAATATGTGGTACCGTTCTAATCGGTAGAAATGGGGCTTTCACATGCAATATGCTTTTCCTTAATAAAATACATTTTTTATTTAAAATAAAGGAGTCAATTTTCTAAAAATGTTTTTATTTATTTATTTATTTATTTTTTACTTAATAATATTGTAAAAAACAAAATAACATTTACAAACAAGACATTTCTTGTTAAAGCCTAAACTCTGCTGCAAAAAATATATATATAATTTTCCTGAAAATTCCAGCAAAAATGGCGCAAAACATGGCGCAAAACATGGCGTAAAACATGGCGCAAAATGGGGAAAAATGGTCTGTCAACAGAGGGTGACAAAATCTCAAGTAGGCTGGCAATTAAAATGGTTAAAGGTAGCTATGCATGTTGTGTATTGTTCTGTTCGGGGGACCTTGCACTTTCAGATTTAGCTTGTTTTTTTTCTGGTTTGCATATTTATATTTTAGGAAAAGGTGTTTTTTATTCAGCTTTTTTATACATTTTCTAGGGAAACCCTGCGCAACCAAATAATTCTTTGAGGGATTAATTCCAGAAAGATGAGCCCACTACAACAAGCTGGGTACGCTTAGAAAGTGTAACATGTGTACTTTCAGGGAATATATGGTTTATAGGGGATATTCCAAATGTAAAGGGTTGTTTTGGTTGAAAAATCGCAATGTGCACACTTTGTCTGCAGAGCTGACATTTTCAAGTAAAATCACATGCTTTACTTTGGGGTGTTTGGCAACTCTTCCCTTGACAGTAGCTATGCATGTTGGGTATCGTTCTGTTCGGGGGATATTGCTTTTTCAGATTAAACTTGTTTTTTCTTGTTTGCACATAGTTTTTTAGGAAAATGTGGCTTTGATTCTGCTTTTTTATCCTTTTTTTAGGGAAACTCTTTGCAACCAAAGAATACATTGAGGGATTACTTCCAGAAAACTATGGGCACATCAACAAGCCTGGTACGCCTAGAAAGCTTGAGGTGTGTACTTCCAGAGAATATATAGTTTGTTGGGGGTATTTCAAATGTAAAGGGTTGTTTTTCTGGAAAAACTGCAAGGTGCGCATATTGCATTGCATAGTTGTATTTTATCTGAAAATCCCCTAAAGCGCTGTTTCAGTTTGGGGGAGTCTCCTGGGCAGGAAAGGGTGTCTACCTATACATATGTGGCACCGCTGTAACTGGGAGAAATTGGGATTTTACACGCAATAAGATTTTATTGAAAAATTTTTATTACAAAAAAAAACTACAAATTGTAAAAATTTATTTTTTTTAATTTTTTTTCACATATTTCACCCAAAAATATTGAGAATACACCTAAAAAATTACAAACAAGACATTTCATGTTAAAGCCCAGACTCTGCTGAAAAAAACGATATATCATTTTCCTGGGAAATCCCTGGAAATCCCTTCAAAAATCACATTTGAACATGGGGAGCGCAAAATAGTGCAAAATGGTCTGGCACCAAGGGTGACAAAAACTCCAGGTAGGCTGGCAGGGAAAGGGTTATATCATGTGTGTGGCTCATCAAGTCCACCTGAATCAGTAGTAAAATTTTCGAATTGTAAAATGCAGTAGTACATTTTTCGATCCACTAATTTAATTTGCACTTTTACAATCGCACTCGAATTTAATTCAAGTGACTCGTGTTTTACAATGGTTCCAGGTAGCTGAATCACTCGTAAAAAAAGATATAGCAAAATCGCAACTTTTTAAGCACAAAACACACGAAAAATCCATTTTCGATGTAAGGCGCCCGACACCCTTCTCTCTTAAGCCAGGTAATCCCCAATCTCCACCGCCTCTTCTGCCTTTAGACAAGTCCCCGCTCGCAGGAGACGCGGATTATGCCTCTCCAGACTCGGTTACCCCCAGGACTTAGTTGGCGCAAAGATTACCGGCTTAAGGTGGAGACGGATGAATGGCAGGGAATCCCGAATGTGGATGCCGGGATGTAGATAGGATTTCAGGTGGAGAAGCAATCAGAAAGGTCCAGAAACAAGTCGAGGTCAAGCCGAGTGGTCACAGAGCGCGGTATCCAAGGGGTCAAGCGAAGAATAGTCAAAACGAGCCGAGGTCAAACCAGGTGAGCACCAAAACACGGTAACAGAGGGATCAGGGACTACAAAAAGGGGGGGAACCACCATCTTGGATCCCAAAGTCCACATACACAGCCGCTCAACAGAAATGACAAAACATTGTCAAATATAACAATCAAAAAATATTTATTGAATACTAGCTTGACATAAATCTAAAAACAATTAAAAACATAAGGGCTGGGCCAGGAGGTGGCGGACTGTTGATATTAATATTTGACAATTATTCATACTTAATACAACCTGAGTGTTAAAATACAAATATCTATGCCCAGGAGTAAGGCCTGAGAATTGTGCCCGTGATGTGTATACCAAATGGCATAAAGAAAGTAAAGCAAAGTATTGACTATAAGAATAAGTAAGGGGCCATATGAGGCCGAGTAGAGGTTGCTGTGCAAAATATGTAATAAAAGTGCCAAGTGCATAAAGTGCAAGTGCGTAATAGGAAAAAAGAAATGGCGAAACTCCAGGGCATATATAATCAGAGAAAATATGCTACAATAGTGTTTAATCAAACATGGTCAAAAAATGATATCATAAGACAATCTACATTACCACATGATTGTAAGATCCAGTCCTATTCCATCTCACATGCCCAGCATGCCAGTCCCACTGACGCGTTGCGTGGCAACCCAAATCTGCCACTTCATCAGAGTGTAACTGGCCCCTGTGTGGCTTGCATAAATACCCCCAAACAGGAAGTACCCTCCCTTGGGAGGTCTCCGTTTTCCCGCCTAAAAACAGCAATGAACTGTGGGCGGAGGTAAATAGTATGGCGTGATCCAACCCCAAGGCTAATATGCTGGCTCCATGTTAAGTGTGGGCGGAAGTAACTGTAGTGTTTAATTGTCCTTGAATGGATACAGCCCAACATATAAGACACTCTCACTGGCGAGTGTGTGTGCACATCTCTCACCGAGCGCCTGGGCTCAGCGCTCCCGCCGGCAGCCCGCCGCAGATGACCACGGGCATGAAGGCGCGCGCACACGCCCCGCCCCGCGCGCGCCCGCCCTTACCACGGCAACAGCCGCCGCCAGGACGCGGACCCAGGGGCGAAGCGTCCACAGTGCGCACGTGCGTGAGGGGCACACTACACGCATGCGCACTGCCCCGCGCCCCGCCTAAGGGAGACGCATGAACCGCGCACGCGCATTGAACGTGAGGGATCAGGCACAAGCGGAGTCAGGACAGGCAAAAGGTCAGGGCGGGCAGCAGACAAGGATGGTCAGAGCGAAGCCGAGTAGAAACTATAAACGCAGACTAGAAAGCACACCCTATTAACCAGAGGCTATAACGGGCACTGGACAATGGGGCAGCAGGGTAATAAAGGGAAGACTGGCCTATGGGAAGGGGGGAAAGGAAAGGAGAGGGAAGTGTAGTGATTGGTGCAACTAACCCAATGGGAGCGGTCCCAGGAACTGGACCTGCCCAGGCCAGACGGGTTGTCCAGTCCCTGGGCCCGTCTCCCACCAGGACAGCAATAACACTTAATTAACAACTCGCCCCCGGCGGATGCGCTGGGAGCAGCGCCGCCTGGGGGCAAGCACAGAGAAGCACAGCCGCGCCAGCCTGTGGTTCCCTGGGGCCGCCTGCCCCCGCCGCACAGCCCGCAGCGAGGCCGCCGCACCCCGCCGCCGCCATGCCGGCCTCAGAGTGGCGCCGAGGACCAGCAGCAGGACGGGGCCGTGACTCGCTGGAGGACGCGCCGCGGGACCGAGGCCGAGAAGCAGGTAAGATTCTTACATTCGACCTTTGTTGAATCGAGCCCATAGTATTCCCCTTTTGGATGTAGACAAGATTGTTTGCACCCTGGAGGTCCAACTTGGTAAATATCTTAGCAAATCATAACTTATGAACATCAGATGTGAGCAGCAGGTGGTACCTGTTTTTGATTGCAGTGCTGTAAATATCTATAGTCAGTCAATACAGGTTCTAGGTACCATCTCTTTTCTCCACAAAAAAGATGCACCTTTCACACTTACCTGTTTGCGTTGGAAACGCAACACAAATGCAGCTCCATAGAAGTCTATGGCAATGCAAACGCAATTAAAACGCAGCACAACACAGCTCAGTGGTGTGAAAAGAGCCTTATAGTGATTGTATGCTCTGGAGGTTCCAGGTTGCCTGATGTAAGCTGTTATCTGTAGACACCATACCTAATAATGCTGGCACAGCAACCCAACTTTTGCAGCTTATCAGCATGCCATGTGTGTCCCTCTCTTTATACACCACTACACACACACACATGTTGTATACTATAATATAATATATATATACTGTATTTTTGCTCCATAAGATGCACTTTTTCCCCAGTGCACACTGGCTGTAACGAGGGATGCCACTCACTGGCTGTAATGAGAGATGCTGCACACTGGCTTTAATGGGGGATGCCGCTCACTGGCTGTAAGGGTAGGGAATCTGCACACTGGCTATAATAGGAAGGGGGGATTTTGGTTCAGACTATTTTTTTCCTCTAAACCCTAGGTGTGTCTTAAGGTCAGGTACGTCTTATGGAGCATCTGAGAGGTTTATTCATCAAGGGATAGCAGCAGGTAGTGCCTTGTAAACAGCAGGCAGCGTCTGGTGAACGCCGGGCGCTGTACGCAATACCACATTTATGAAGGCGATTCTGGTGAGCACCTCTTACAGCGTCACGTAGCGACCGATTCATCATCACTTTCGCTACCTGTCGCTCTACCAGACATTTCAATGGATGTTCCTTTTCTTCTCTTTAAACAGGGTTTTCTTTTATTTATTTATTTTTTTATCAAATCATTGTGTGATCCCTCCTGGCCTAGAAAGAGTCATTTTTGAAAACTTTTTGTATTTTAAATATTCTTATGCAGAATTGTCATTACAGGTCTGGTATTAAAATGTTCATGTCACAATATTATAACAATGTCATTCCGTGTGTTTTCGCTTTGTTACTGCTGGATATGTGTTCAAAAACAGACTTTAATTACACAGCGTCTGGCGCTCTGGGCTACAGCAACCCAATTTTGACCGGCGCGCCATGTGAGGCTGTTTTCTTGATGAATATGGTGTGTCGGTCACACTGAGCAGTCGCTACCATTTGCTCCCATATAGCGCTGTATTGGTGTTAGAGCGACCGACATACATCAAATTCATCAATGCCGGCCAGGTTACTACAGCGACTGAGGCACTCTGTAATAGCGTCTCACGGCTGATTAAAGCGACCACTAGCAGTTGCTCTTAGTGCCGCTGTACAGACGCTCATCTGCCGTTACCTGGCACTAGCAATGTATCAGCCTGCGAGTCATCGATCAAGTCTGAGTGGACTGGAAAATTGAGTCAAATTTAGTCAGCACAAATATGGACAGTGTCAAGGGATTTTTTTTGTATTAGTTTGAAAGCCTTTTGTCATGTTTTATACAGTGATGCAACTTAAGAGGCTTTCCAAAATTTAAAGGAGTGTTTTACCATCTCCCCAATCCTGGCGCTCCATAGTCCAATGTCAGGAAGTTAGGCTTACTGCACATGTATTGGAGTTGTAACGGCACAAGCACTAGTCATCCTTCTATTATGGTTGAGAGTTCTGGTAATATCTACGTCGGATTCAAATGCAGCAAAAAAACCTAGTAGAGAACATAACCATTTCCCATTCCAAGACTATAAAGTAGTTTGCCTGGACTTTAATAGATGCATCTGTAATCCACTGACCTGCTTTTTCTTTCTAATTGTTTTGTGACCTCATACATGTCCTGCTACAGACCTTGTGGGTCACGGAGGTCAAATTTTAATCCAGGGCGTCCAGTCCAGATGGCAAATGAAATCAAAATTAGAGAAGTTTTGGAAAACGTACAAACCAGGAACCCGAGAGAAAATCATATGAAATGAAAAAATAATGTTGTTGATTATTTTGCTCACATCAATAGACATTATTCCTGGGAAAAGGGCCATGTTAGACCATGATCGTTGGCTGACTTACTAAACACAAAACTGTCGTTTAGAGTCACATAGGAAATATTCAGTAACATCCAACAATATTTGTCATTATATCAGGATATTTCTGTCTTTAATCTACTTCATATCCACCATGTAGAACAAAACTAAACTAAAACAGGAAGAGACTGATCTGAACTTATCTGTTTTAAAAGAGGCTTAAAGTGGACCAAAACCTGCGCCGATCAGCCTCCCTCTAGCTATCCCTCTAGCAGGGCGTGTGTCAGTGCCAGGCATTTGTGAATGGCCGGCGCGGGCATGCTCTCTGTTAGAGGGAAGCAGGGGATGCGGCCATCAGCGCGCTCAGCCTTAGCCTAAGGCCACTGGCCTTAGACAAAGCTTAGATGACGTGACATCAGCAGCTCTGAGCGAACTGATTGGACGAGCGGGCGCATATGCGCCATAGGACCGGGAACAGGTGTGTTGGCTTTGGCGATCTGGGGGGTTTTACGCAGCGGGGCGCCCTGAGGGAAAGGACCAAAACTCAGGATAGTCAAAATCCTGGATTTTGGTCCACTTTAAAGACTATTCTATTCTATTAGACCCTAGGGAGGGTGGTCGTCCTCTTTAAGGCATCCCGAATTGGGATAAACAGGTATTGGGATACCTCACCCCCATGCTGCATGCCAGCTATATCTTTAGCCATGACACATAATTGAATCAGGCATTTCTAAATGGCTGGCGCAGGCATGCCCCACAGCTAGGGAGGACCATGATTGGCTGAGAAAGAATGGAAGATAAGCAATTAATTGGCTGAGAAAGAAAGGTGAGTTTTTGTGCAATCACAAGGGATACACACAGTGGGGAATCCCAAAGCAGGATGCCACAGACAGGAGGAAATAACCCAAGATAGTGAAAGTCATATCATTGTTTTGATAGCTTTCATGTCTATCTATTGTGACGACCAGGCTGTTTTTTTTTTATTGTGCTTCTTTTCCGGGTACAGCGGGAACGAATCAGTTTGCCACTCATTATATGCAACGCCTTGATTTGGTGAGCTCCCCGCTGTTCTGACTTCCGTCTGACCGGATTTGTACAGTGGTTGGTGGATATATGGGACTTGGCCAAGACATCCATAGAGAATACTAAGCATTGGGGGAATTGGCTCTCTGCAAAGGGTGCCCATATCTTTGAAACCTTTCATGTTCTGGAAAAGTGGGGACCTATGCTGTTTTTGTAATAATATAAAAAAGAAGTTCCTATTTTCCCCTTGAGTAAACAGGGCAGTGTGTTAGGACAAAGTCAGCACAGTGTAAAATAGTGTGATATTGTCAGGTCTGGAGTTCCTCCACAGCTGTTCAGTACTGTTTTGGCTGGCTCCTTTCTCTGGACTTCTCCCTGCTATATTCCTCTCCACCAGCAAATGGCCCTCTCTTGCAGACGTGTTGGCAATTAGTCAGCACCTGTGTGACTTCCTGGGCTATATAAGCTGATCCACACATTCAGCTAGTGGATCAGCATTAAATTTGTCTTCTGAACTGTCTACTCGGACTCTCTCTTTGGGCTTCTGAACCTGAATCTGAACCTGTATCCTTGTATGTATGCACTCTGACTCCACATGTATATATATGTACAGCAGCCCTGTTTTATGTGTGTGTTGTTCACTGGTTGTCACAATTAAACACAGTTTGCTGCATATTCATAGTCTCTCTGTCTCGCAGTTCTCGAATTTCTGGTCACTCTTTAATAGAGGATTTCTCCATTGAGAAATCCGTGACAGCTATCTTTTCCTTAGGATCTGCAGTCGCATGGCTGTACTTTACACCCTCATAGTACTCAGTCAATCCTTGGATTATGCACATGTTTTAATGTTTTATTAGTGAATGAAGACAAATGTGTATCTTAATACAATCCTATCCAAAACTTCAGGCTTTCATTCAAAAGTTTCAGGATGGTGGCACAAAGACACAGTATATACAGGATCGAGGTTTTCACCAGGGTGAAGCCATACCAGTAACTGAGTCACTGCTGAGGAGTTTCACATTCCTAAAACAGTGTGGCAGGTACACTTCAGAATTCACAAATCTACAGGACAATGAGGCTCCCACATTCTATTTTTCCTTCTCATCACAAAAAGCCATCAACATCGTAAAACCAAACAAAACAGTTTTTATTTCTTGTTCGCCATTGAATAAAGTCTTTTGCATCTCAAGCATTCTGCCTCAACCTATGGAATGCCATTTACACTGCGCGTGTTACTTGCGCAGCTACACAAAAGAAGCGGCTTGTCAACTTGTGAAAGCGGCTGCTATACCTCTGTGTTACTGTCAATAGCTGCGACAAAGAACAGGCCCGCCTGGTAATATCATATTGAAATGCGAAAGGCTCTGCCATGTATTCCTTTCCCACTCTTTTCAAAAACTATTGTCATTGCGGAAAATTGATTTCCATTTTAAGCCGTACGTGGCTTCCGTCAGCTGAAAGGAAGGGGCTCAGGGGGTCAATTTCGGAAAAGTGCCATTATGAAATGCGCCATTGTATCCAAGTTGCAAAAGTGGTGCTATGTGGATCGAGCACCTGCGGCTGACAGCCTAAAGGCGTGAATCAAGTCTGGAAGCCATTCTTGGACTGATGGTCTGGGATAGCGTTGCTTGAATATGCCTCTGTTCTATTCTGGTGCAGTCTGGCTGAACTTTGGGGAGATATTCAGTTCTGGCCAAATACAGAGCAGCTTTATTGTGAAGAAAATGTCTAATGTATAATGGCAAAAGGAAGGGTTATAACTTGCATTAAAAAAAATCCAGACATGTTTCCTTTATTGAAAGGAATCATAGACAACAGGTTTGTGCATGTACCATTCTGCTTTTACATGGGTAGATTGATCAGCACTGTCACCAGATCCCAGTGGTGGATTATTGGCATTGCAGTTCTGCTTATGTTTGTAGAAGCTTTTACCAATGATGGAAATTATAGAGTGGGTATAAAGATTTTTATTGATAGACAATTTAATAATCGTTCTCCTTTAAAGGAGCACTATCGCGAAAAAATCCATTTAAATAGGCTGGATGGCGGGAGGAGAGGTCATTTATACACCTGGCATCAAGAAATATCCAGTCAAACTTGTTTCTTTTATTTTAATGAATGGAAGAGGAAATCAGGGGTGATAGTTTCTGTCACCCCTCATAGACCAAACCTGTCACCACTGGATTTTGTTTCCACAATATAAAAATAAACCACAAGCTTGGCGGAAGTTTTATTCAGTTTGGGTGTATAAGTGACCTCTCTTCTCATTAGCTGACACGTTTATATGGATTTTTAACATTACACAATTTCACAATAGTTCTCCTTTCAGGACAGCTGTAGGCAGACATTAAGAATCCTCCTAAAGCTTTTCACTCTGTGCTACTAAGAGCATTTATGTTACATTGCTTTGTTTTTTATACACTTGATATGTCAACTGGAACTCCTTCAGTTGGCAAAAGCCACAGATTAAAGCAGACCAAAACCCAAGTTTTTAACTAGCATCCTTTGAATTGCTCCCCCTCCATGAAAAGCACATTTTGTCAACTGTTACTGCTCCTGCTTCAATCTAATCCCAGATAATGGTGCCTGTTTTTAGCTGTAAAGCTCCGCCTCCTCCATTCATTGTTACTGTTGTGGCAATGATGTTATTGCCACACCAATGCAATGACTGATCGTCTGCCATCTTACAGAGAGGTAAATAAAAAAAAGTGTTCCAGGGCAATTAAAAAAACGGAATGATCCATTTCTAGTTTTACACCCTATGAAAGGAATATCAGCAGGGGCTATAGCCAAATGTATTTCACAAGTTTGGTGGCTTTTGGTCCACTTTAATAGTTGTCTGCTGCAGTGTGGCCCAGATTCCTCTCCTGATGGTCAGTGCGGAGGAGGCATGAGGCAGCACTATCTTGAGGAGAGTGAGGGGTGGCTTCGACAATCGATGGCCCTTTTTAATTATTAGGATACTTTATTGGCAGGAATCTGCCATCTTCTGAAAGCTATGGAAGCCTGCACACATGCAATGCAATGAGGATGTAATGTAAATAAAACACTGTCCATTTTTTTTGGGGGGGGGGGGGTGGTTCTGTCAGTGGTAAACATCCTCTCTTCAGTCACTTTCCTATTGGCACAAGGTGGGGGGGCTGATTCAACAAGTAAAGCCAGCAAAACAACTGACAAGATGCCTATGTAAGAGGTCAGGCAGTCAGACCCCCCCCCCCCATCTTGTGCTAATAAATAAGAAAGTGCCTGAAGGGAGGAAGTTTACCTGACAGTGTGACATGATTTCTCCCTGCCTGCACTACTGACTGGGAGAAATACAGTGAAGCCAGAGAAGTGAAGATGACAGATCCTCCACAGCATGGGCAGAGCTGCTTCTCCAGTTGATGACCACAGAGCTCCATCTTGGCACCTTCCAGCAGGGCCCCCTACAGGTAAAGGTGCAGCAGTAGCACCAGAAAATAGAGCCGGAGAGGAACATGCTGACAGCTGGTTAGTTCCTGCCCTGTATATGGCCCCAAAGTGCAGCAATCTTCAGCAGTGTCATTGCTGGAACTAAAGCTGCTCAGCATGTTTCTCCCCGGCTGGGGCTTTAGGCAGGCAGCTCAGGGTGGGATTTCTCACTCTGCTCCTCATGGCTAGCAGGCCCCTGGCGGTATAGCCTGCAAGGAAGTTGCCACATACTCGAGTTGCAGGGGTCGTGGTACGGCCAGGATCTCCTCCATTACATGCTGGAAGCCGAGGTGCCGGGCACCCAGAAGGAGGCAGGCTGTCATAGTTGTCTGGGAGCTGCTCCTCATCTGGCCAATGGAGCTTTGTGGTGTGGTGAGGGGTGGCTTCGACAATCGATGGCCCTTTTTAATTATTTTTAGATTTGCTTTGGCAGTTCTCTGCACCCCGGTGTTAGTTCTGCCTTATGGTAAGCTTTTCCACTGCAGGGGTCTTACATATATTTGACTTTTATATGTGTGTGTAGCAGGGCCGGCTCCAGGTTTTTGTGGGCCCCCGGGGCAATAGAACCTCAGTGGGCCCCTTTGCGGCATGTCGGCAGTAAAATTGTAAGTATGGTAGATACTGTGCTTGAGTTCATGTCTGGACAAAAGACAAAAAAGCAGCACTTACCTGATTGCCCACAGGCTCAATTTTAGCGGGTCCTGTGGGCTGCAGCAGTCTGCCATTTTCACTTTGGCCCTTATTTAACAAGGGATAGCGCCAGGTAGCGAATGGTGAGCGAACGGTAATGACGGTCACCGCCACGAGAACGCCGGCTCCCCTCCGCAATCACACATTTATCAAGCCGATCCTGCTTAGCGACTGACAGAGCGCCAGATAGCGAATCATTCATCATTATTCCAGCCTCACCGCACAGCGCCAGCGAGCGACCTTGAACAGCGACAGGTATGACCTCTCGCTACCTGGCGCTCTCCAATGCATTTCAATGGAACAATCTTTAAATATTCATAATTAATTGCTATTTTTTTTTTTTTTTTTTAAATGTCAAAAATTCTGTGACCACTTCTGCAATGTTAGATTTTTTTTTTAAGGTAAAAAAAAAAAAAAAAAAAAAATTTGTGCAGAATTGATATTACAGGTCTGATATTAATGTATTCATATTACAAAATGTTTTGAAAAACATGTTTTTTTTTTTCCCTAAAAATATGGTTGTTTGGGGGTTAAAAAACTACTTTTAACCCATCGCCGCCAGCGCTCTGGGGTTTAAACATGCATTTCACAGCGTGAGAATTTTTGGAGCGTGATTTGTTAATAAATATGCTGGGAGCCGTTCGCTATGGCCGTTCGCTATGGCCGTTCGCTGTCATGCGCTCCCATACAGCGCGGAACCTGTTAAACAGCGACTCCTAACCCCGTATTCAACATTACCGCACACCGACTGAGTTGCTGTCAACAGCCGAACAACGGCCAAGCACAGCGAATACTAGCGGGCGCTGTGAAAATAACGCTACTGTCGCTCATCTGTCGCTACCTGGCGCTATTAATGAATCGGCCTCCCCGTTTGCTGTCAGCAGTGAATGCATCTGGAAAGGCTCAAGCCTGCAGGACTCTGTGGGTTTGATCCTGTGGGCTAGGGGTGGAGGGACCAGATGCTAGGGATGGAGTACTGCTGCACCCACCACCCTCCTGGGCATCCTGATTTGGGGTGCCCGCAGCATGATACCTCTCCCCAAGTGCAGACCATACTGATCAGTGCAAGCAAGTGGATCCACATCCACCAGATTCAGCCTGTTATGTCTAATATGAGAAAAATAGCTTTTTTTTTTGATTAAACAATCAAATAAACCATAAATCCTGCTGAATGATCTCTCCATCTCCATTAAAGTGGACCAAAACCCACCCTGGAGTCTATGAGACAGGGCAGGCATACTCACTCCCCCCCAAATCTGTCATCCGCGAGCGGTGCCACTCCCTGCTATACCTTTAGCAGAGTGTGCGCCCGCACCAGGCATTTGCGAATGGCCGGCACAGGCGCGCACCCTCTTAAGAGGGATGCGCACTCGGCTCAGCTCGTCAGGAATCAGACTCGGCTGGAGCTGAGTCTTAGACTATCTTAGACGAGTGGACGGGAGCAGAACTGAGCGCGCTGATTGGACAGGAAGCCGAGGTGCATCATAGGACCGGGGAGCGGTGGCTTAGTTCAGACTTAGTTCGGGCGACCTGGGGGGGTTTCACACAGTGGGGATCGGGATGCCCTGGGGCCAACCAGGATAGTCAAAATCCTGGGATTTGGTCCACTTTAAGAATGGTATCTAAAAAATCCATGGGTGTCACTAGGACTCGGACTGACTGAGCTGTGAAGCTGGACTACTTTTCCTATTGGCTTTGCAGCGGCCATTCCGTGCTCCAATCTTTGGCTTCTTGGAATTGCTACAACATAGAGGGTGAGCTGTACAACTTGTGTTTATTCCCCTATTGCTACTGACAGTGTTGGCACTGGGTGCTACTGCACCTCTGATTCTCTAAGGATACTTTATTGGCAGGAATCTGCCATCTTCTGAAAGCTATGGAAGCCTGCACACATGCAATGCAATGAGGATGTAATGTAAATAAAACACTGTCCATTTTTTTTTTGGGGGGGGGGGGGGTGGTTCTGTCAGTGGTAAACATCCTCTCTTCAGTCACTTTCCTATTGGCACAAGGTGGGGGGGGGGGGGCTGATTCAACAAGTAAAGCCAGCAAAACAACTGACAAGATGCCTATGTAAGAGGTCAGGCAGTCAGACCCCCCCCTCCCCCATCTTGTGCTAATAAATAAGAAAGTGCCTGAAGGGAGGAAGTTTACCTGACAGTGTGACATGATTTCTCCCTGCCTGCACTACTGACTGGGAGAAATACAGTGAAGCCAGAGAAGTGAAGATGACAGATCCTCCACAGCATGGGCAGAGCTGCTTCTCCAGTTGATGACCACAGAGCTCCATCTTGGCACCTTCCAGCAGGGCCCCCTACAGGTAAAGGTGCAGCAGTAGCACCAGAAAATAGAGCCGGAGAGGAACATGCTGACAGCTGGTTAGTTCCTGCCCTGTATATGGCCCCAAAGTGCAGCAATCTTCAGCAGTGTCATTGCTGGAACTAAAGCTGCTCAGCATGTTTCTCCCCGGCTGGGGCTTTAGGCAGGCAGCTCAGGGTGGGATTTCTCACTCTGCTCCTCATGGCTAGCAGGCCCCTGGCGGTATAGCCTGCAAGGAAGTTGCCACATACTCGAGTTGCAGGGGTCGTGGTACGGCCAGGATCTCCTCCATTACATGCTGGAAGCCGAGGTGCCGGGCACCCAGAAGGAGGCAGGCTGTCATAGTTGTCTGGGAGCTGCTCCTCATCTGGCCAATGGAGCTTTGTGGTGGCCATGGACAGGCCCGCCCCCTACCTGCTGTAGCAAGTGGCGCTGCTCCAGTAGCAGTAAGTAACAACACCGACTCTCTGCAGTGGGCCCTGCCCCCTGTAGCATAACAAGGGGCCCCACCTGCTCTGCTGATTTTTCATACCCTGAGCTTTGCCGATCATCGTATGTGTCACTGTCTGACATGTGACCGTGACACACACACAGTGGCAGCTGTCAGCGGGCCCCTCAGGGAGGCGGGCACTCGGCACCTGCCCGACTTTGCCGTGTGCTAACGCCGGCCCTGGTGTGTAGTGTGTTTTGTGTGAAATGTGTTTTTGAGGGGATTGTGGCTAATTTTCCTGATGTGTGAAGGGTTAACTGTTGAGGGGTTAAAGTGGATCAAAATCTGAGATTTATAGTTGAAGTGGACCAAAGCCTAGGATTTTGGACAACCCAGGTTCTGGTCCCTGTTTCCAAGGATCCCTGCTGTGTGAACCCCCCTGGAAACACCAGTAGACCTACCTCACTGGAGGTCCTATGGTGCATGCATGGGCTCACCTCTAACCAGAGTTCTATGTCATACATACAAAGTGGGATCACCGGATAGGTAAGTATATCGAACATGGGGGATTTCACACACACTTGGCCTATTTTAAAGGGAACAGCTGCAAAACTACCAAGACATGACCACCTACCTAAACTGACAGCACAGCCCACGCTAATAAGCTAATAAGAGAAGCAGGCAAGAGGTTGAGGGTCTTTCTGGAGAAGCTAGGGATCCACAGTTTAGGAGGGAAAGTAGAAGAAAAACAGAATGGACACTGTCCCTTTAAAAAAAACATACACTAGCACTAAACTCAACATATAAAACATTTTAATAAATAGGTAAAGCATGTACAGAAACACAATACAGTACGATAACACAAACACAGGCTATGGTGATAATAGATATTAAATACATCTCATAAATAATTCTGATGATCAATATTGAAGGGAGGCGGTGCAGGCTCTATTGTCTTGCTCCAAAGCTGTGTTTGTGACACCTACTCGCAACCACAAGAGCACAGAAGCAAAAAAAAAATAGTCATATGCATTGAGGTGAAGACAAATATATGTTTTTGTGAGCCAAAAACCCAGAATCAGGTCCTCACAAGAACACCCCCACATATTTCATGGTTCTGCCATTGAGACTGGAATAAGAATCCTAAACAGTGGTTTGTGACACAAAGAGAATACAGCAAACAGTGGGCATAGCAAACCAACAGTCAAACTAACCATAAACAAATGCACGCCACATTACTATACTATAGAAAACTATATACAAACACACCACTATATACAAATGTACAAGACTCAGAGGCAAGGAGGAGAAATGCTACCTGTAGGTGGAGTGTGACAACTGAAACCAGAGGATGGACAATGATGACTGGAGAAGGAAAGCAGAACTGGACAGGGCTGGCGAATCAGGATAACAGGGAGCTGGGATCTGGGTAAACCAGGGGATAGCAGGATCAGACTGGATGAAAGCTGACCAAAGAATGTGGGGTTGCTGGCACACGGCGTCTGGATAGGGCTGGGAGAAACCTACTACAAGAGCATCCTTTCTTACCTGCAGAGCCTATTTAACCATTAATGATTACCTTCAGCTGAAGTCAACTATCCCTGGAGCTTACTCCAGCAAAGCCACCTGCTGGTGAAGCTGCAGAAACACAGTCTAAGGTTTCTGGAGTGCCACCAGCAGGTAGCCAAAGGGTATTGCATCGAGAGAGCCAGCCATTTTCTGACAGGTTCAGCTGACTATTCTTCAAGTTCAAGGGCTATGAATACCTTTTCAAGGCACTGTAATTACAGCAACTTGTTAGCAATCATTTATCTAATTAAGGAATTAATTAATGTGATTAGCCAGTTAAACAATTAATAAAATAAATAAAACAATATACAGTATATATTTACAATAACATCAATCGGCAATAAGTCAATTCAACACCATTTGTAGAAAGCTCAAACCCTAGCTAGACAAGGAATGGCAATTTTACCTGAAGTCCCTCTCCAGAGAAACACTATCTGTCCCCTTCCGCATCTGCCTTGGAAATAGTAACTAAAAAGCCATTTCAATGCACCTACAAAATTCTGATTGCATGTAAATACTGTACCGTATGATTTCTTTGCTTCAGTTTCTGGGTCAAGACTGCATGTCACGGTGCAGCTTTATGACTCATGAGCATGCTTTGTTGTGGTCAGAGACATCTGTGGGACCACTGTGGCTTGCTGTTCTTGCTCACACTGAAAGGGACACAGTAGCTGTAGAACCATTTTTTTTTGCGTGGTCCTGGTAAACTATAGCGCCCTTGGGACAGGCACCAGGTGAGCTGCTTGCTGGCTAATTATTGCTGCTCTAGAGTCCCTTTAAAAAATAGTTGAGCACATTTTGCTCCTGATGCTAAATCAAAGTGGTGAGCCCATAGGCCTAAGTAGTTCTAATCAGTTGGGCTGCAGTTCTCCTTGGTAATCCGGGGCAAAATGCACACCTTTGCGGTCCAAATGAGAACTGGATGGAGACATTCAAGGTCACTTGCCAAACCTTGAACATAAACGAACAGAATAATACCGTGTCTACATGTAACTTTTTACCTAGAAATACACACTGTGGAGGGACTGGGTGGGTTTGGATCCCTGTAAGCCGGCTCTCAGGATGGGTTTTACCCCACTTTAAAGTGCTACCCCTGATTTCCATTACTGATTGACTGATCAGCTTGACTTTTGAGTGTAATGAGTCTGATTTAACCCAACCGCCTCCTCTGAGCCAGCATCTCATATCTTTCCCATGACAAATGCTGGGGAGAATCCGTCACTTCATATTTTCACCTCTGACTTTTCACTGTCAAAAAAGTGCTAGTGATGGACAGCGTTATTAATTCTCATTGTCGGTGGCTCGTGAAATCATCAGTCATTTGTCGCCGTCATTGTGTCCGATATATTATTGCCTGTTTTCCCAGTCCCCCTTGTCTCTCTCTATGTACAATCACATGGAGAAAAAACGCAGAACGCAATGGGAAATGAAGCTGCCTGTCTGCTTAGAGGAAGATATTATTCTGAGAAAATCACAATCCTGTTTCTCCATCTCTAAACCTAAACATGATTTATCACCTCAGCCTATTCTGCTGCCATGGGAGATTAGGGGATTTACACGCCAGGACGCGACACCTTGGGAAATTTTAGGCCACATTTACCATGAATGGAGCAATCCAGTCAAGACCAGTTTAAACCAGTTGTGTATACAGTGTTTGAAATGCTCTGACAGGGTGGTGAGTTAGCCTCCACTCCTGTTATAAAGGGTTACTTTGACTTAAACTGAACCAACAGCCTGTCACAGCTGGAAAAGAAAGGTAGCGGCCATTTTGGAGCTTCCTCTCCCAACTGACATACCTGAAATGCAGCCAAGCACCACTTCCTGTTTGCAGGTGGCCTGCAAGCCCATGAGTGGCCATATTGTTTTTAAAATTTATCCCAGTAGGCATTAGAAAAAGGTAAAATATTTTTTATGTGCAGCAATCAATATTGCCCTGGAGAGGGGCGCATATGAGGACTGTTTGTTGTGTTGGTCTGATTTAATTTATTTTTGACTGTTGGTCTGCTTTAAACCGGACCTTCAGCATGAGTTAATGAAAAGCCCAAACCCTTAAAAAAACGATTCCCCAACATCTAAAATGAATACATTTTAAGTTTTTAGTCACTTATTATTCTTTCCCCCACCGGGCTGCAACTCTGTTCAGGACTCTAGGATACGGGCACCGCCATCTTAACTAAGAAGCATCACGCATACTGAGGAGAGGAGAGCAGGATAAAGTACAGTAGGGCGAGTTATAGCTGTGCTTTGCACAGACAGCACAGAGCTGGGGTCAGGAAAAGGTCAGCAATCCCAGAAGGCAGAGCAGCACAGAAAACACCTCCTGTTTGCAGGCTGCCTGATTCTCCATGAGCCGCCATCTTGGATGTTTAAAGGCTCATAACATGCAGTAGATGCAGGTGGGATGATTTTTAATGTGAGCAATCTTTATGTACAGGGTGTGGGAAACATAAGATATGCTCTTATTCAGGGAGACAGTCCTCTTTAAGCATAGTGCAGAAGGGGGTCTTTGGACACTAGGTTTCGCCCTTGCTCCACAGTTGGGACATGGCAGGCTTAGAGGTGGGAATAACCAATCAATCTGTTGATTGGTTCCTGAGTCTAGAAAAAGGTTCCGTAAATCTAAAAGTTGATTTTGGGGTCTGCCCTGCTCACTTGGACCTCCTGGGTTAGTTATAAATTGGTCTAAGTTGCTGCCACCCTTCCGTAGTATCTCTGTAAGGGACAGAGGAGAAGGGAAGAGTTTAAGCACTGTCTGTGGCCCTTTGAGGGAGGAGGGATGGAATCCTGGAGGGTACCCTAGATGGGGTACAATCACAGGAGTAAGCTGGAATAGGTCCCTGAGTGCCAGGAGTCCCAATTTTAAGTGGACCTCACCTGAAGTCATCAGGAGCCCTATATTGGCCTCCCACCGGAACTGAGTACCTGACCTGCCCTTCCCCTAGCCCAGGCAGAGTCCCTTCCCTAGTGTGATTCTGTCTAAGGGTCACTTCCCCAAAAGCACACCCAAACGCATTGGGTGTCCTTGTTACGGTGGTTGCATTTGCAAGTGGGCCATTTCTCTAGGTGGAGAGTATTGCCCCCTGCCATTATATGTGGTCTCATATCTATTGTTCTCATTATTATAACTGAAGTGTAATGTGGGGTGTAGGTGCAACTATGGTTGCAGGCAATGGCTTTATTAAAGTAAAACAACAATGGCTTTGTTCTCTGTTTCAGAAGGAGAAATACAGCAGTCTTCAAATACAGCTTTGAGGGCAGTATGGTCTTGATGCCTTGGCTAGATGGCTCAGATCCTTCTTCCAGTCTGTGTATCCCTGGCACTGCCATGGAGGCTTCCATCCTTCCTCTCAGGTCTGCTGTTTCTCTGCTTGCTTCCCAGGCTCCTCTCCCCCATAATCTTTTTCCCCTCCGTCGGATCAACTTTTAGAACATTGGGTGTCTAAAGAGCTTCCCTTAAATAGCTCCTAACTCCTCATGACATCTTCTACTGTTACACCCGAAATCACACACCATACATGACCTTGGCCATGTGCTGCACATGAGTTCAGGTGTCTTACTTGGCTGCTCCATCTGTTTCGATCCAGGACCTGTTGTTCACCAAGTTCCCCTTAAAACTATTGTTCCCCTTTCACTTTCTACTTTCTTTTGATAGGTAATGGATCATGTCACTACAACTAATTACTAACTAAAAGCTTGGCTGGACTTGGAGTGCGAATCCTTCCTAACTGTTGTTAACAAACTACATCAACCCCTCACAAAGGGTTATAAGTCATTGTCCTGACATGCACTAACTTCTCAATGTATCCCCTGTAGAAATACTGTAAAATGAGCCATTGCAAAGCATTGCAAAATCTCTGATTATAAGTCAATATCTTATGTATTCTACAAAAAAGCTGCTTGCTTTGCTTCCAATTCTGTGTGTGGTTGAGCTGGAAAGGACATGTCATGGAGCAGCTTTGTGAGTCCTGTGTGTGCTTTGCTGTGGTCAGAGAGCCGTGTACCACTGTGGCTTGCCATGTTCACTTGTGCTGAGGGACACGGGACAGATGGAAAATTAGATTACTTTTTTGTATGGTTCTGGAGAAATGGAATTGAAAGGAGGGAAGACATTGGGACCCTGCAATGGCTTCTACCCGAAATAGAGGAGAGGCACATGGGACAGCTGCTTGCTGTCTCATTATTGCTGTTGCCTGGATATCTGGAGAGTCCCTTTAGGCAAATTACAAGCCCCTGTCCAGGCACCAACAAGCATACACTACATAAACAGAGAAATAGTTACAGCTATTTCCTGGTGCCAAAGGAAATAAGCAATGCCATGATTTCCTGCAGTTCTGATTCTTTTGGACAAAATGTCACAATAGCTGATGTCTGTTGAGTAGCAGTTAGTGCCAATGCACAAAGAGAAGAGGTTCAACCGAGATCCCAGCTTTGACTTGTTTACCACCAAGAATGAGGAGGAGTTGTTCCCAGTGTGCCCACTGTGGAGGTTGGTGCACAGTCTGGTTCAGATTTAGGTTTGAGGAACATTATATTTTAAGCCAAGATTTGCATATTAATTTTTCCAGAGCACATGCTAAAGTGCACCTCAATCTACACTGAGATTCATGCTAGACCTCTGTTTTAAGGGCACCTATGCGTGGAAATCTGCACCATAATCTGGAAAAGCACCCTTAAACTCTTTTGTGGGAAAATGAGCTGGTGTGAAAGCTGGTGTATACAGTAGGTGCATTCTTGGGGTGCACGAATTTTAGCATGACCTTCACCAGTCTGCCAAGGGGTCAACTCAACAGGTTTTCAAAAATCGCTTGTCTTTCATTTTTGACCTAAAGTGCTTTAGTTGCAAAAACACATTCCAGTTTGATTCGGCACCATATTTTTTCACTCACTCACTCACTCACTTTTTTGGGGAGTAAGCACTTTTTGACATGAGTTTTTCTCTCAGTGCAATTCAGCATCACATTTAGCTGTGAAAATGTTTTAAAACATTGCACAGCCAAATATGGTGCTTAACTAAAACAGGAAAAAAAAATATGAGATAAAATGTATACTCACAAAAAAGTGAGTAAAATAAAATAAGATACTGAATCGATCCTATAGACTTTGATAGGTTTCACAGTCAGCAGTCACAGTCCCCAAAATACCAAAACTGGCTGAATTGCATCTGAACCGAACAGAACACTTTTCTAGCACCATCAATAGAGATGAGTGAAGTTTTGAAAAATTTGATTCAACTGATTCGCCGAATTTTCCAACAAAAATAGTTTCGACCCGAATTTATTCGCGGCGAATCATTTTAAAAAAGACGGCTATTTCTGAGCCTCCTAGAGCCTCAATAGGGTTGTAAACCATTCTGCCTTGCTGTAACACGCATAGGATGCGTGCTGGGTTAGTGAAATAATACTGTAAATAATTATCACATGCAGATCAGAGGCATCGCTAATAGAATCTCAGAGCGGCACAATTGCAGAGAGTTGAGGTGGCATCACTATGAGGGGGCCCTATAGTGCCTGAAAAACACACCCTGGAGCTGGCAGCAGCAGGAGCCCAAAAATTAGCTGAATCACACCCTGGAGTTGCAAGCAGCAGCAGGAGCCCAAACATTGCTTTAAAGAGACAATGAAGTTGGCTGCAGGAGCCCAAAAATTGGATGAATCACACCCTGGAGTTGCAAGCAGCAACAGGAGCCCAAACATTGCTTTAAAGAGACACTGGAGTTGGCTGCAGGAGCCCAAAAATTGGATGAATCACACCCTGGAGTTGCAAGCAGCAGCAGGAGCCCAAACATAGCTTGAAAGAGACACTGGAGTTGGCTGCAGGAGCCCAAAAATTGGATGAATCACACCCTGGAGTTGCAAGCAGCAGCAGGAGCCCAACATTGCTTTAAAGAGACACTGGAGTTGGCTTCAGGAGCCCAAACATTGGATGAATCACACCCTGGAGTTACAAGCAGCAGCAGGAGCCCAAACATTGCTTTAAAGAGACACTGGAGTTGGCTTCAGGAGCCCAAAAATTGGATGAATCCCACCCTGGAGTTGCAAGCAGCAGCAGCAGGAGCCCAAACATAGCTTGAAAGAGACAATGGAGTTTGCTGCAGGAGCCCAAAAAATGTATGAATCACACCCTGGAGTTGCAAGCAGCAGCAGGAGCCCAAACATTGCTTGAAAGAGACACTGGAGTTTGCTGCAGGAGCCCAAAAATTGGATGAATCACACCCTGGAGTTGCAAGCAGCAGCAGTAGCAGGAGCCCAAACATTGCTTTAAAGAGACACTGGATTTGGATGCAGGAGCCCAAAAATTGGATGAATCACACCCTGGAGTTGCAAGCAGCAGCAGGAGCCCAAACATTGCTTGAAAGAGACACTGGAGTTGGCTGCAGGAGCCCAAAAATTGGATGAATCACACCCTGGAGTTGCAAGCAGCAGCAGCAGGAGCCCAAACATAGCTTGAAAGAGACACTGGAGTTGGCTACAGGAGCCCAAAAATTGGATGAATCACACCCTGGAGTTGCAAACAGCAGCAGCAGGAGCCGAAACATAGCTTGAAAGAGACACTGGAGTTGGCTGCAGGAGCCCAAAAATTGTATGAATCACACCCTGGAGTTGCAAGCAGCAGCAGGAGCCCAAACATTGCTTGAAAGAGACACTGGAGTTGGCAGCAGGTGCCCAAAAATTGGCCTAAAGACACACTGGAGTTGCAAGCAGCAGCAGCAGCAGGAGCCCAAAATTGCCAGAAAGACACACCCTGGAGTTGGCAGCAGCATATAGAGAACATATACACATTTTCGGCACATATATCTTATCCGAAGAATATTAATAAAAAGTAAGAGTAACGTAAAGCATTTTCTCAATAATTACTTGTGGTCTGATGCGGAGGAATGTCTGTAACTGGAGAGCAGCGCCTTAAATCTGTTTTGCATGATCCATATTTCTTTAGTGTTGTCTGGCCCCATCATCAATCTAATCTAATGCATCAGGCATTGGTGGGTGGAAATCTTGGCTGATCCAAGCCCGATTCATTTCCACGCAGGCTAGTCTCTCAAAAAAAAAACATGGAGAGTGACAGATTAGTAACATATTAGTAACATAGTAACATATTAGTAACATAGTAACATATAAGGCCTCATTTCATCAAGCAGAGGAATAGCTATTCGCCCGAGGAAGTAGTGCAGGTGACACTACGACACGCGTTGGCGTCTTACTCTTGAGGGGGTACTGCGTTTGGTCTGTATACACATTTCCTTGTTTTGTTACTCCTTTGCACACCCTGGCACGTTTCCCTGCTCTATGGTGTTAGCTATATGCATTAATTAGATGGTTGTATATAGAATTAGAAATGTTTATTGGTCAGCATTGATTTTGCACATTTATTGCATATTTTGCACAATTTAACTAATTTATTGGGAATTTATATATTGTCATCTGAATTAAAATGTCACTTTGCTACTATGATTTTTATTAGACCACCGGCGCCCCCTGGTGTTTTTATGTATGTATTGTGTTTATCTGTATAAGTGTTATTATGTCCTTTATATGTAATTGTAAATAATAAATTGAGATACCCTGGGCAACTTTCTTTGGGGTAGTGTGGGTTTCCCCATTTATTTCTCTTGTGTTTGGCTATATGAAAGATGTGTAGGCAGAAGGTGAAGTGTGGCCAGGGTCCCAATGTTGGACCCACAGCCCTGCGTCAACATTTGCAGCGTCACCATAAAGCAGCCTGGGAGAGTTAGCCCCAAAGTGGTGGTCCAGCCTGCTGCATTACCCAGTGGCACACCACTCTGTTCCAGCCAGCCAAGGCTCCACCACCTCCTGTGTGTCATACCCATCCTCTGTCGCTCCAGATGCTCCTCCTCCTCTTAATCCGAGTCAGTCATTCCGCCAGCAATCCATTGCCAAGCCATGTCCAAGAGACAACAGTATGTGCCCACTCATCCAACGTGCAGAAGCTAAACGTGCTCCTGTATAAGTTGCAGGTGCTGCAGTCCCTCCCTTTTGAGTTGGTGGACCTTTCAGAGAACTGATGGCTTGTGCCGAGCCGAGGTGGAGAGTCCCATGCTGTAATTTCTTTGCGAATAAGGCAGTACCAGCCCTGTACAATTTTGTTGAACAGAAGGTGGGACAGTCCTTTAGCCTGTCAGTGTGTACCAAAGTGCACAGCAGTGCCTACATCTGGAGCTGTAACTATGGTCAGGGACAATAAATATTCTTTTAGGACCACTGGGTGATTGTGGTTCCTGCACAACCACAAAAGCAACTTGGACAGGTCCCTCCGCTGTGGCCTCCATGCTCCTAGGCCTTTGTGCCTGTGACAGTGCACTTGCACTTAGCAATGGTGTCACAGAGAAAAGTGGCAAATTGTCAATTACATATTAATAGTTAACATTTATCTTATTTGAACATATTTATAATAATAACATATAGTAACATATAACATAGCAACAATAACATATAACATAATAACAGTAACATATAAAATGTATCAACAATTTTTTTTTGGGTTAATTTTGTATTGTTTTTTTTTTTATATATATTTTGTATTTTTTTTTTTTTATATATATATTGTATTTTTTTTTATATTTTTTTTTCCATTGCCTTTTAATATTTTGTGAATTTTGGTACAATTTTTTTTTCATTTTTTCATTTTTACTTTTTTCTAAATATTTCTTTTTTCTTTTTTTTTTATTTATTTTTTTTTTCCCAGTGCCCTTTCAGCCTACCATGCGTGCAGGACACGGCGTCTTCACGCTGATCTTCACATGGTTTGCCTTGAGCAACAGAGTCACACATGGGAGGAACTGCTAAAAATGAGAACTCAATAAATGAAATCATGGCTTACTCCCCGAAAACTGCAAATGGGACCCATGGTGACTGACACTGAGAAGAACATCTTGTCTGCGCTGCGACAAGGAAGCCTGAGCCATGCATCCTGCCATGGCACACGTGTTCAATCTAGCTGTCAAGCGTTTTCTGAAGTCTTCCCCCCATCTGCAAGACATCCTAACAACGGGAAGGAAACTTTGCATGCACTTCAGCCACTCCTACACCGCCAAGCACACCCTTCTTGAGCTTCAGTGTCAGAACGGTATCCCCAAACATAGTCTGATTTGCGATGTTTCCACAAGTTGGAATTCCACCCTCCATATGCAGGATCGACTATAGGAACAGAGAAAAGCCATCATGGATTTCTTGATGATCCAAACGGATAGGGGGACTCCCCTGTGTAACTTCAATGTAAACCAGTGGCAGCTCATACGTGACACCTGCCGTTTGCTCAGGCCCTTTGAGGAAGCTACTTTATTAGTCAGTCGCCAGGACTATGAGATGAAAAATGAGATTCCACTGCTTCATGTACTACAACACATGATGGAAACCATGGCTGGTCAGGGCAATAGAGACATGGCGCATACATTTCACAGTCACATGAAGCCTGTGGGGGCTGAAGTGGAGGAGGAGGAGGGGGTGGGGCACAGCGAAGCACAGTTTAGGTTTGACAAAATGACCATTTTATCTAGTCATCTGACAGGAGAGGAGGAGCAGGAGCAGCCAGAGGAGCTAGAGGGTTGTGAGGAAGGCGAGGCAGAGGACCCAGACACACCGTGGCAGTTTGCAGTGGAGATGGAGACAGGTAGTCCCTCCGAGTCACTTGCACAAATGGCACGATGCATGCTCACGTGCTTGCGTAGTGACCACAGAATTGTCTCCATTTGTCAGCGGGATGACTTCTGGTTCTCCACCTTATTGGACCCTCGCTTCCGGCACAAAATGGGGGCATTTTTTACACCCACTGAGAGGGAGGACAAACTGACCTACTACAGAGACATCCTACGTAGTCAGTTGGGTGATGTCTATCTGCGCCATGGTCCATACTCTCGCAGGTCTGACTCGGGGGGACCTCTGCGCTCACCTTCCACTGCCATGGCTGCCGTGGGGGGGGGGGGGTGGCAGCAGCAGCTCCATCAGCAGCAGCCTCAGCCTTCAGTCGCTAATGAGTAGCTTTCTACACCCGCATAGTGAGTCTACTCATGAGCAGCAGGAAGACCTGGAGCAGGACCTCAAACAGCAGGTCATGTCATACCTTGACATGACCATGCCAACACACCTTGAGGATCCGTTGGACTTCTGGGAAGCCAAACTTGACTTGTGGCCGCAAGTAGCAGAGTTTGCCCTGGAAAAGCTGTCCTGCCCGGCCAGTAGTTGATTTAGATGGCAACTGGCCTGATCTATATAATGCTGCAAAATGGCAAATTTACCTCACAATATAAGCTATTGCCCCTCAGATTTGCACAGGGGCTGCTCTATATTATGCTGCAAAATGGCAAATTTACCTCACAATATAAGCTATTGCCCCTCAGATTTACACAGGGGCTGCTCTATATTATGCTGCAAAATGGCAAATTTACCACACAGTATAAGCTATTGCCCCTCAGATTTGCACAGGGGCTGCTCTATATTATGCTGCAAAATGGCAAATTTACCTCACAGTATAAGCTATTGCCCCTCAGATTTACACAGGGGCTGCTCTATATTATGCTGCAAAATGGCAAATTTACCTCACAGTATAAGCTATTGCCCCTCAGATTTACACAGGGCCTGCTCTATATAATGCTACAAAACCAAGAGCGGATATAAATCACACAATATAACCTATTTCTCAGGTTTATATAGGGACTGCTCTATGTAATGGTGCAAAACCATGAATTTACCTACAATATAAACTATTGCTGCTCCATATAATGGTGCAAAACTGAATTTATCTCACAATATAAACTATTACTCCTCAGGTTTATATAGGGGCTGCTGTATATAACAGTGCAAAACCATGAATTTACCTCATAATATAAACTATTGCCCCTCAGATTTACACAGGGCCTGCTCTATATTATGCTGAAAAATTGGAAATTTATCTCACAGTATAAGCTATTGCCCCTCAGATTTACACAGGAGCTGCTCTATAGAATGCTACATAACCAAGAGCCGATTTAACTCACACAATATAACCTATTTCTCAGGTTTATATAGGGACTGCTCTATGTAATGGTGCAAAACCATGAATTTATCTCATAATATAAACTATTGCCCCCCAGATTTACTCAGGGGCTGCTCCATATAATAGTGCAAAACAGGGCAAATGTATTGTCCAATATAAACTATTGCTGCTCTGATTTACACAGGATGGCCACTCTAAAGAATGGTGCAACATGGCGAATTTAGCTCACAATATAACATAGATTGCAAAATGAGATTTTCAGACAGGGCCTGCTCTATAAAATGGCAATTTTACCTCACAATATAAACTATTGCTCCTCAGATTTACACAGGTGTTTAGGTTGATATATATAATAGTGCAAAACAGCGAATTTACCTCACAATACTAT
Source organism: Gastrophryne carolinensis (assembly GCA_027917425.1). NCBI lineage: Eukaryota > Metazoa > Chordata > Amphibia > Anura > Microhylidae > Gastrophryne > Gastrophryne carolinensis. The sequence goes on from CM051235.1 coordinate 257,249,778, forward strand.
ATAAACTATTGCTCCTCAGATTTACACAGTGGGATTCTCTATATAATGGTCTATATAATTACTGCTCTATATAAAAAAAATAAATACATAAAAAAAGAGCCTGTAGAAGCTTATTTAGTATAACAGATATGGTGACATGTGCTGGTTTGGGATGCTCATGTGGGCTAGTGTTTTGACAGCAGGACAAAACCCAATTCAAAATGCAATAGCTTAATAAAACTGAGGCCGAACAAGCTTATTTAGTATAAAAGATAGGGTGATGTGCTGGTTTGGGATGCCCATGTGGGCTAGTGTTTTGGCAGCAGGACAAAAAACAATTCAAAATGCAATACTTTGATTCAGCTGAGGAAGGATGAACAAGCGTATTTAGTATAACAGATAGGCTGCTAAGTGCAGGTTTGGGATGCCTGCGGCCTGGTCTTTTTTTTGTTAAAGGCAGACCAAAAACCAATTCAAAATGCAATACTTTGATTGCGCTGAGGAAGGATGAACAAGCGTATTTAGTATAACAGATAGGCCGCAAATAGCAGGTTTGGGATGCCCTGCGGCCTGGTGTTTTTTTGTTAAGTGCAGGTTTGGGATACCAAGGTGGGCTGGTGTTTTTTTTGTTAAAGGCAGACCAAAAACCAATTCAAAATGCAATACTTTGATTAAGCTGAGGAGGATCAACAAGCGTATTTAGTATAACAGATAGGCTGCCTAATGCAGGTTTGGGATGCCCTGCGGCCTGGTGTTTTTTTTTGTTAAAGGCAGACCAAAAACCAATTCAAAATGCAATACTTTGATTAAGCTGAGGAAGGATCAACAAGCGTATTTAGTATAACAAATAGGCTGCTAAGTGCAGGTTTGGGATACCCAGGTAGGCTGGTGTTTTTTGGTTAAAGGCAGACCAAAAAATATTTAAACTAATCCAGTTATATATTATGATAAATGCTTGCGTGTAACAGATAGGGTTAAATAAGCCACTGCATAGATGGCATGCAGAGTGGCAAGGCAGATTTACAGCACAAAGAACTGAAATTGAATTGAAAACTGATCTGGCTAATGAAAACAAAAAATTTTCACTGTCACTTCTAAGCTGTCCCTGGCTGGATGGTTCCGGTTTTTACCTATCTTTCCCTATCTTTCCCTGGCTCTGTCTACCTCTCTGTCTGCCTCTCTGACTCTCCCTACCTATCTCTAACTCTCTGTCCCTGTCTGTAACGAGCTGTGCTCTGGCCGCAATAGAACGCTGAAATGCGCACAAGGAAGATGGCCGCCGCTTTATATAGCACGGTGACATCACCGGGCTTCCTGGCTGCTGATAGGCTGCATGTGACTTACCCATGATACCTTGCCCCAGGGGATATGTCCGGACATGTGCTTCCACCATTTTAGAATGCCTGTAATTGAAATAAATGGAGTTTAAAGGAAAACTTCGATCGAACGAATCGGATTCGTTCAGAATCGAATTTTTCATGAAATTCGGAATGAATCCAGGTTCGTCCGGATCGATTCGCTCATCCCTAACCATCAGTAATGGGGACTTCATCTCAATGAACCGGCATCAGCCTGGCCTTCGTTCAGCATCTCCATAGCGAGGATGAGAGCAGAAGTGCCCATCCAACTGCCTCCCTTCCTGATTAAACTTCATTGTACTCTTTATGTCATTCGAGGCCATCGCCGCACAAGCAAAATGAAATAAACCTCCCCGCAATTAGATAACCAGCAACAAAGCAGCGTTACAGCTCAGGAACACAAAGGACGCACTTGCCATTGTCAGGGAGGTGGTAAGTTCTTTAGTATTAGCGGAAGGAATTCATGTTTTCTCCCATAACCTTGATAGGTACTAACAGAGAAATCTGTAGGCAACTTTTTAAAATAAAATCAGCACAGACATACTCACCTTTTCCTCATGAAGCTCTTTATGATGGGGAGGAAGAGAGAAAGCAGCCAGCGCAGGTGTCACACATGTGTGCAGATGTTTCCTGCACCCCTTCAGTTGGAGCTTTACTAAGAAAGAGTGAGTATCTCTCTAATTCAGAGATCACTGATGGCATGAGGGGTAGGTATGTAAGCTTAGCATCGTTGTGTACATCCTTAATGTCCATTGTGTGATTCCTTCCTGCCACCCTTCTTTCAACAATTTCTGCCCCTTCAGTTATTTCTGCATGCTGCGCTCTCTTGCTCATGTTTGCTGTGCCCTCTATATGCTGCCCGCTGTGATTTCTTACTGCTGCACCCCTGCGCTCCCTTCCTGCTGCCTGCTGTGCTTGTTTTTTCCTGCTGCCTGCTGTGCTTCTTCCTTTTGCTCACTGTGCTCTTTTGCTTGTGCTCACTGTGCCCTCTTCCTGCTGCTCAAGGTGCTCTCTTTCTGCTCTCCTTCTGCCCACTATGTCCCTTATTCTGCTCACTGTATTCTATTTCCTCTGCCCACTGTGCTCTTTTTATTCTGTCTGCTGGGCTCTCTTCCTTCTGCCTGCTGTGCTTTCTTCCTGTTGCCCACTTTGCCCTCTTCTAGGGATGAGCAAATCGATCCGGACAAACCCGGATTCGTTCCGAATTTCATGAAAAATTCGATTCTGAACGAATCCGAATTTCCCCGCGATTCGATCGATCGAAGTTTTCCTTTAAACTACATTTATTTCAATTACAGGCATTCTAAAATGGTGGAAGCACATGTCCGGACATACCCCCTGGGACAAGGTATCATGGGAAAGTCACATGCAGCCTATCAGCAGCCAGGAAGCCCGGAGACGTCATCGTGCTATACAAAGCGGCGGCCATCTTGCTTGTGCGCATTTCAGCCTTGCATTGCGGCCAGAGCACAGCTGGTTACAGACAGGGACAGAGAGTTAGAGATAGGTAGGGAGAGTCAGAGAGGCAGACAGAGAGGTAGACAGAGCCAGGGAAAGATAGGGAAAAACTGGAACCATCCAGCCAGGGACAGCTTAGAAGTGACAGTGAAAAATTATTTTTTTTTCATTAGCCAGATCAGTTTTCAATTCAAATTCAGTTCTTTGTGCTGTAAATCTGCCTTGCCACTGTGCATCCCATCTATGCAGTGGCTTATTTAACCCTATCTGCTACACAGCTTAAGCTTAAGCTTCAGCTTAATCAAACTATTGCATTTTGAATTGGTTTTTGTCCTGCTGCCAAAACACTAGGCCGCAGGGTATCCCAAACCTGCACGGAGCACCCTATCTGTTATACTGAATACGTTTGTTCATCCTCAGCTCAATCAAACTATTGCATTTTGAATTGGTTTTTGTCCTGCTTTAAATACACCAGCCCACATGGGCATCCCAAACCTGCACTTAGCACCCTATCTGTTATACTAAATACGTTTGTTCATCCTCAGCTTAATCAAACTATTGCATTTTGATTTGGTTTTTGTCCTGCTGCCAAAACACTAGGCCGCAGGGTATCTCAAACCTGCACGTAGCACCCTATCTGTTATACAAAATACGCTTGTTGCTCCTCAGCTTAATCAAACTATTGCATTTTGAATTGGCTTTTGTCCTGCTGCCAAAACACTAGGCCGCAGGGTATCCCAAACCTGCACTTAGCAGCCTATCTGTTATACTAAATACGCTTGTTGATCCTCAGCTTAATCAAACTATTGCATTTTGAATTGGTTTTTGTCCTGCAGCCAAAACACTAGGCCGCAGGGTATCCCAAACCTGCACTTAGCAGCCTATCTGTTATACTAAATACGCTTGACGATCCTCAGCTTAATCAAACTATTGCATTTTGAATTGTTTTTTGTCCTGCTGCCAAAACACCTGGCCGCAGGGTATCCCAAACCTGCACTTAGCAGCCTATCTGTTATACTAAAATCGCTTGTTGATCCTCATCTTAATCAAACTATTGCATTTTGAATTGGTTTTTGTCCTGCTGCCAAAACACTAGGCTGCAGGGTATCCCAAACCTGCACGTAGCACCCTATTTGTTATACTAAATAAGCGTTGTTCAGCCTCATTTTAATTCAGCAATTGCATTTTGAATTGGTTTTTGGTTTTCTGCCAAAACACTAGGCTGCAGGGTATCCCATATTGCCAATTTTCATAGTATCTGGTGCAGAGAAGCAGTTCCTCACTTTATTTAGCTTCTGCTTTTTAAAATAAAGACATTTTTAATGTACCTATTGCACATTTCAAATACATAAAAATTTCAGGCAGACAAGTGGCAGGATGTTCAAAGAGGAGTGGCAGAGGCCAAGATTCAGCAGGCAGAGGCCGCAGCAGACTAGGGGCGAGTGGCAACAGGAGTCACGGTGAGAGACCTGATCTACCTGTATCTGCTAGCGGTCGTGTCTCCACCAGTAACGCATCTGCCGTGGTAGATTGGTTAACGCGGTCATCCACATCATCACAAGTTACATCTGAGACCCCCAGTCTAGGGTCGGTAGGTTCCTCTGACACAACCCTGAGTTGGCATGCCCCGAGAGCAGTCCCTGTCCTCCCCTTGCCTCTGTCCTACGCCGTTCCCTCCCCCAGCGACGTATCCTATGCTTTGGGTTCAGCTCCACTCTTTAGTGAGGAGGACGATCAGATAAAGGACAGTCAGCAGCTACTGCCCAGCCAAGAAATGGAGGTGGCTTCTTTAGCTAGGCAGGCAAATAGTGGAGAGTGTCGTGGGTGTTGCGAGCGTTGCGAGCGTTCCAGCTCCTGTGCCAGACACTGTTGAGGAAACCGAGAACATCAGTGACGTGCAGTCACAACTCGGTGATGATGATGATGAAGAAGCCGATCGCACTTGGGAGCCGGGTGCAGAAGGGGCTTCATCGTCATCATCAGGAGAAGAGGGGCGCAGGTTGCCCCGGAGTCAGCAGCTGAGGCAGCAAGGTGGTAGCAGCATGGTTGGCAGCCAGCATGGGGGCAGAATTTTAAAGCCTGGAGCCAAACGGGGCAGGGCAGGGGGCCGGGGTAGAGCACCTGCTGCACGGCAGGCTACCTTATCAGGAGGTAGTGGAGCAGGGGTTACTGGAGTTGGCGACAGTAGCAGTGAATCAGTGCGGCCTGTTGGTGGGAAAAGTAGCTACTCGGCAGTGTGGCAGTTTTTCCTGAAGCATCCGCAGGAGGGTAACATGGCCACATGCAAGATATGTAGGCAGAAGGTGAAGCGTGGCCAGGGCTCAAATGTTGGCACCACGGCCCTGCGTCAACATATGATGCATCACCATAAAGCGACCTGGGAGAACCGAGGCTCCGAAGAGGTGGTCCAGCCTGCTTCCTCAGCAAGTGGCACGCCGCTCCCAATTTCTGCCAGCCAAGGCTCCAGCACCTCAGCCGAAGGCAGCTGTGCGTCATACCCATCCTCTGTCGCTCCTGCTCCTCCTCCTCCAAGTCATGCATCCCACCAGCAATCCATCAGCAAAGCCATGTCCAAGAGACAGCAGTATGCGCCCACTCATCCTACGGCGCAGAAGCTGAATGTGCTCCTGTCCAAGTTGCTGGTACTGCAGTCGCTCCCTTTTCAGGTGGTGGACTCTGCACCTTTCAGAGAACTGATGGCTTGTGCCGAGCCGAGGTGGAGAGTCCCAAGCTGTCATTTCTTTGCCAAGAAGGCAGTACCAGCGCTGCACACTTTTGTTGAAAAGAAGGTGGACCAGTCCTTGAGCCTGTCGGTGTGTAGCAAAGTGCATGGCAGCGCCGACGTCTGGAACTGTAACTACGGTCAGGGACAGTACATGTCGTTTACGGCCCACTGGGTGAATGTGGTCCCTTTGCAGCAGCAGCAGCAGCAGCAGCAGCAACTTGGACAGGTCACGCCGCTTCGGCCTCCGCGCTCCCTGGCCATCGGCCTCCTCATCCTCCGCCATCTCCTCACCCTCCACTGTAGACTCAAGTCTCACTGCCCTCCAGTCTACCATGTGTGCAGGGCACGGAGGTGTCACGCTGTGCTTCACATGGTTTGTCTTGGCGAACGGAGTCACACAGGGGGGGGAACTGCTTACATTTATTCAGCATGAAATTCAAACATGGCTTACTCCAAGAAAACTTAAAATGGGAATCATGGTTACCGACAATGGGAAGAACATTTTGTCTGCGCTGCACCAAGGAAGCCTGACCCATGCGCCCTGCATGGCTCACGTCTTCAATCTGGTTGTCAAGCGGTTTCTGAAGTGTTCCCCCCATCTGCAAGACATCCTAACAACTTCAAGGAAACTTTGCATGCACTTCAGCCACTCATACACCGCCAAACACACCCTTCTTGAGCTACAGTGTCAGAACAGTAGCCCCCAACATAGTCTGATTTGCGATGTTTCCACCCATTGGAATTCCACCCTTCACATGTTGGACTGATTATATGAACAGAGAAAAGCCATCACGGATTTCCTGATGATCCAAGCGGACAGGGGGACTCCCCTGTGTAACTTCAATGTCAACCAGTGGCAGCTCATACGTGACACCTGCCATTTGCTCAGGCCCTTTGAGGAAGCCACTTTATTTGTCAGTCGGCAGGATTACGGGATGAAAAACGTGATTCCACTGCTTCATGTACTACAGCACATGTTGGAAACCATGGCTGGTCAGGGCACTGGAGACATGGCGTCTACATCTTACAGCCACATGAACCCCATTGGAGCTGAATTGGAGGAGGAAGAGGAGGAGTGGCCCAGTGAAGCACAGTTTAGGCTTGGCGAAATGGCTGGTTTATCTAGTCAGCGGACAGGAGAGGAGGAGCAGCCAGAGGAGCTAAAGGGTTGTGAGGAAGGCGAGACAGAGGACCTGGACACACCGTGGCAGTATGCAGTGGAGATGGAGACAGGTAGTCCCTCCGAGTCACTTGCGCAAATGGCAGGAAGTATGCTCACGTGCCTGCGTAGTGACCCCAGAATTGTTTCCATTTGTCGCCGGGATGATTTCTGGCTGTCCACCTTATTGGATCCTCGCTTCCGGCACAAAATGGGGGCATTTTTTAAACCCGCCGAGAGGGAGGACAAACTGAGCTACTACAAAGACATTCTACGTAGTCAGTTGGCCGATGCCTATCTGCGCCATGGTCCATACTCTCGCAGGTCTGACTCGGGGGGACCTCTGCGCTCACCTTCCACTGCCATGCCTGCTGTGGGGTTGGCAGGAGCAGCAGCAGCAGCTCCATCAGCAGCAGCCTCAGTCTTCAGTCGCTAATGAGTAGCTTTCTACACCCGCATAGTGAGGCTACTCATGAGCAGCAGGAAGACCTGGAGCAGGACCTCAACCAGCAGGTCATGTCATACCTCCACATGACCATGCCAACACACCTTGAGGATCCGCTGGACTTCTGGGAAGCCAAACTTGGCTTGTGGCCGCAACTAGCAGAGTTTGCCCTGGAAAAGCTGTCCTGCCCGGCAAGTAGCGTGCCATCTGAGCGGGTGTTTAGTGCGGCGGGGGCCATAGTTACGGTGAGGAGAACTCGTCTGTCAGGATTTCCACCCACCAATGGCTGATGCATGCAACTAGATTCAGCATGGTGCCACGTTTTACACTTTCCAAATGGTGCAAAACATATTTATGTCTTTAGCCCAATTTTGGGCTCCTGCTGATGCCAACTTCAGGGTGTGCCTTTCAGCCAATTTTTGGCCTCCTGCTGCTGCTGCTGCCAACTCCAGGGTGTCTTTCAAGCAATGTTTGGGCTCCTGCTTCTGCTGCCAACTCCAGGGTGTGCCTTCCAGCTAATGTTTGTGGTCCTGCTGCTGCCAACATCAGGGTGTGATTCATCCAATTTTTGGCCTCCTGCTGCCAACTCCAGTGTCTCTTTCAAACTATGTTTGGGCTGCTGTTGCTTGCAACTCCAGGGTGTGATTCATCCAATTTTTGGGCTCCTGCAGCCAACTCCAGTGTCTCTTTAAAGTAATGTTTGGGCTCCTGCTGCTGCTTGCAACTCCAGGGTGTGATTCATCCAATTTTTTGGCTCCTGCTGCCAACTCCAGTGTCTCTTTAAAATAATGTTTGGGCTCCTGCTGCTGTTTGCAACTCCAGGGTGTGATTCATCCAATTTTTGGCCTCCTGCAGCCAACTCCAGTGTCTCTTTCAAGCTATGTTTGGGCTCCTGCTGCTGCTTGCAACTCCAGAGTGCGATTCATCCAATTTTTGGCCCCCTGCTGCCAACTCCAGTGTCTCTTTCAAGCTATGTTTGGGCTGCTGCTGCTACTTGCAACTCCAGGGTGTGATTCAGCCAATTTATGGGCTCCTGCAGCCAACTCCAGTGTCTCTTTAGAGTAATGTTTGTGCTCCTGCTGCTGCTTGCAACTCCAGGGTGTGATTCATCCAATTTTTGGGCTCCTGCAGCCAACTCCAGTGTCTCTTTAAAGTAATGTTTGGGCTCCTTCTTGCAACTCCAGGGTGTGATTCATCCAATTTTTGGCCTCCTGCAGCAAACTCCAGTGTCTCTTTCAAGCTATGTTTGGGCTCCTGCTGCTGCTTGCAACTCCAGGGTGTGATTCATCCAATTGTTGGGCTCCTGCTGCCAACTCCAGTGTCTCTTTCAAGCTATGTTTGGGCTGCTGCTGCTGCTTGCAACTCCAGGGTGTGATTCATCCAATTTTTGGGCTCCTGCTGCCAACTCCAGTGTCTCTTTAAAGTAATGTTTGGGCTCCTGCTGCTGCTTGCAACTCCAGGGTGTGATTCAGCCAATTTTTGGGCTCCTGCTGACAACTCCAGTGTCTGTTTCAAGCTATGTTTGGGCTCCTGCTGCTGCTGCTGCTGCTTGCGACTCCAGGGTGTCATTCAGCCAATTTTTGGGCTCCTGCTGCCAACTCCAGTGTCTCTTTCAAGCTACGTTTGGGCTCCTGCTGCTGCTTGCAACTCCAGGGTGTGATTCATCCAATTTTTGGGCTCCTGCTGCCAACTCCAGTGTCTCTTTCAAGCTATGTTTGGGCTGCTGCTGCTTGCAACTCCAGGGTGTGATTCAGCCAATTTTTGGGCTCCTGCTGCCAACTCCAGTGTCTCTTTCAAGCTATGTTTGGGCTCCTGCTGCTGCTTGCAACTCCAGGGTGTGATTCATACAATTTTTGGCCTCCTGCAGCCAACTCCAGTGTCTCTTTCAAGCTATGTTTGGGCTCCTGCTGCTGCTTGCAACTCCAGGGTGTGATTCATCCAATTTTTGGCCTCCTGCAGCCAACTCCAGTGTCTCTTTCAAGCTATGTTTTGGCTGCTGCTGCTGCTTGCCACTCCAGGGTGTGATTCGTCCAATTTTTGGGCTCCTGCAGCCAACTCCAGTGTCTCTTTAAAGTAATGTTTGTGCTCCTGCTGCTGCTTGCAACTCCAGGGTGTGATTCATCCAATTTTTGGGCTCCTGCTGCCAACTCCAGTGTCTCTTTCAAGCTATGTTTGGGCTCCTGCTGCTGCTGCTTGCGACTCCAGGGTGTCATTCATCCAGTTTTTGGGCTCCTGCAGCCAACTCCAGTGTCTCATTAAAGTAATGTTTGTGCTCCTGCTGCTGCTTGCAACTCCAGGGTGTGATTCATCCAATTTTTGGGCTCCTGCTGCCAACTCCAGTGTCTCTTTAAAGTAATGTTTGGGCTCCTGCTGCTGCTGCTTGCGACTCCAGGGTGTGATTTATCCAATTTTTTGGCTCCTGCTGCCAACTCCAGTGTCTCTTTAAAGTAATGTTTGGGCTCCTGCTGCTTCTTGCAACTCCAGGGTGTGATTTAGCCAATTTTTGGGCTCCTGCTGCCAACTCCAGTGTCTGTTTCAAGCTATGTTTGGGCTCCTGCTGCTGCTGCTTGCGACTCCAGGGTGTCATTCAGCCAATTTTTGGGCTCCTGCTGCCAACTCCAGTGTCTCTTTCAAGCTATGTTTGGGCTGCTGCTGCTGCTTGCAACTCCAGGGTGTGATTCAGCCAATTTTTGGGCTCCTGCTGCCAACTCCAGTGTCTCTTTCAAGCTATGTTTGGGCTGCTGCTGCTGCTGCTGCTTGCAACTCCAGAGTGTGATTCATCCAATTTTTGGGCTCCTGAAGCCAACTCCAGTGTCTCTTTAAAGCAATGTTGGGCTCCTGCTGCTGCTTGCAACTCCAGGGTGTGATTCAGCCAATTCTTGGGCTCCTGCTGCCAACTCCAGTGTCTCTTTCAAGCTATGTTTGGGCTCCTGCTGCTGCTTGCGACTCCAGGGTGTCATTCAGCCAATTTTTGGGCTCCTGCTGCTGCTTGCAACTCCAGGGTGTGATTCATCCAGTTTTTGGGCTCCTGCTGCCAACTCCAGTGTCTCTTTCAAGCCAATGTTTGGGCGGCTGCTGCTGCTTGCAACTCCAGGGTGTGATTCAGCTAATTTTTGGGTTCCTGCTGCTGCCAGCTCCAGGGTGTGTTTTTCAGGCACTATAGGGGCCCCTCATAGTGATGCCACTTCAACTCAATTGTGCCGCTCTGCGATTCTATTAGCGATGCCTCTGATCTACATGTGATAATTATTTACAGTATAATTTCACTAACCCAGCACGCATCCTATGCGTGTTACAGCAAGGCAGAATGGTTTACAACCCTATTGAGGCTCTAGGAGGCTCAGAAATAGCCGTTTTTAATAGCGATTCGTCGCGAATAAATTCGGGTCGATACGATTTTTGTCGGAAAATTCGGCAAATCAGTCGAATCGAATTTTTCAAAAGTTCGCTCATCTCTACCCTCTTCCTCTGCATGCTGGCCTCTGCCTCACAACATGTTATAGGGGGTTCTTCCTCACAGCCTGTTATGGGGGGATCTGCCAGTTAGCGTGATAGTGGAACAATGGAGGTGGCAGGGAAATAAATGAGAAGAAAAGAGATTGAGAGAATGTAGAAAATAGAACAAGAGATGAGAGGAATTAAGGGAGATGCAGACACGGAAAAGAATGAGACAAGGATGAATAGAAAAGAGAGGGAAAATTACGAAATGCAGAAAAAAAGAAATGTAGTAAGTGGAAAAAAGAGATGTGAAGGGAAAGGAGGGTGTGAGGGAGTTAAGTAAAAAATCAGGAGATATAGAGAAGGTGAAAAGAGAGAGAGATGTGTAAAATTGAAATGGAAGAAAGCTGTAAAACAGAGGGATAAAGAGCAAATGTGGAAATGAGAAGCATTGGGATAATGAATATTTGCATCTAAATGCGGGGTGGGCCCTCAGAGTCAGCTCTACTGGTTGGCCTTAGGCATTCCAGTCCGACACTATATATATATATATATATATATGTATATATATATTGCAAATATTATAAAAATCAGCGATTTAGGAAATTTCAGCAAAACTGCATGAATGTAGTCACAATTCATTCTTAAAAAGGGCTCTAGGTCTTCTCCGGCAATTACAGACCTGTAAGTTTAACATCCATCGTGGGAAAATTGCTTGAGGGGCTATTAAGGCACTATATACATGAATATGTAACTATGCATAATATTATAAGTGACAACCAACACGGTTTTACTAAGGACAGAAGCTGCCAGACTAACCTGATTGGCTTCCATAAGGAGGTGAGTAGAAGCCTGGACAGAGGGGAGGCTGGATTTTGCAAAAGCATTTGACACTGTCCACCATAGATGCTTATTGGGGAAATTTGGATCTTGTAACTGGATGGAAAACTGGCTGCAGGATTGTGTGCAGAGAGTTGATACCTACTCTGAATGGATACCGGTTGTAAGTGGTGTACCCCAAGGTTCAGTGCTGGGGCCAATATTATTCAACTGATTTATAAACAACATAGAAGATGGAATTAATTGCTGAAGATGTTCACAAGCTTCAAGCTGACTTTGAGTGTCTGGGCATCCACTTGGCAAATGAAGTTCAATGTGGAGAAATGTAAAGTCTTGGGGTCTATGCACTTGGGGTCTAATAACTTGAAGGCCACATATGTCCTCGGGGAAGTAAAACTGGGAGAATCACTTGTTGAGAAGAATCTGGGGGTACTGGTAGGTCTCAGGCTAAACAACAGCATGCAATGTCAAGCAGCTGCTTCCAAGGACACCAAGATATTATCATGCATTAAAGAGGCATGGAATCATGGCATAAGGATGTCATTTTGCCTCTTTACAAGGTACTGGTGCGCACCTTGAATAAGCTGTCCAGTTCTGGGCACCAGTTCATAGAAAGGACTTTCTGGTTATGGAAAGGGGATTAAAAGGGGATTTATTGGGAACAGGAAGAAAATGGTTAATGGGTTGCCTCTTCTGGGTCTTGGTAGGGAGAAGGGTTGAAGATGCCTATCATGGGAAAAAGGAGATTCAGTTACTTAAGGAAACTGAATCTGGTTCCCTATCTAGGGACATCCCCAAAAATATGATTGATATCCACTTACCAGACAGGTGCAGGTAGATTCGTGTGTACCCCCACTGGGAGGCTGTGGACCCCATGAGCCTCAGTCTTTCTGGGAGGCCCTATGCTAGCCCTGGGCATCCCTGGCAAATCCTGCCAGGACTTCTGTAAAAAATAGAAGGGGTTAGTAATGGAGGACACAGGAGGTCCCTAGGCCTAGAAGGATGAGGCAAGAGAATTGCTCACCTTGGCTGGGGACATACATCCTTATCCCAGCTGCCGTGATCCTGGATGGGTTGGGGGGAAGTGACTGGTGGCTTAATTGTGCTGTGGGGACTCCTGCTGTGGGTGCTTCGTGAGGCCCGGTGAGGTTGAGCAGCATCCTGACGGACGTTGTGTTTTTGACCAGGAGGGCTGGAATCCCCTGGTCCTTCCCAGTTTGGTGGGTAGCCTTGCATGGCAGATTTCTCTCCGGTGAGCAGCCCCCCATCTCTGCCACTGTCCTCCATGTTAGGAGGAAGGAGGAGTTAGTCTTTAACCAGAGAGAAGGGAGTGGACCCTTTAATAAGAGAGCAGAATGAGAGGAGCTAGACTTTGAGCTGCAGAGAAGAGGGTGAAGTTCAGCCTTTAGATATATAAGGTGAGTATATACCAGGGGTAAAATGGGCGGGGTCAATGGTGGGTCACTGGGTAGGTCATCTCTTGAAAGCTGGGGTTTTGCGCCAGATCAGAAAGTGGCAGGACCAGCAAGCACAATGCTTGAGGATACAAGGTTTTGGGATGCCTGAGAGAGGACCCTGTCCAGAGAAAGAGAGCCCATGGTAGTGCCTGTGGTGTGGAACTAACAGAGAAGGGGACACCTGTTGTTAGGAGAGTGCGAGGCAAAGGGAAATGCTTGGACTCAGGTAAGGTTTGGCCGATCCTGTTGGAAAAACTTAAGCCCCGGGGAATTGTGGAACCTGGTTGGGCGCATTGCCTCTGGACATTCACTGTCTGATGTGAAATTTGGAAATTAACCAGCAATCAGTATCCCTATGGTGGAGAGTTGGTGATTCCCTGCCTTACTTTGCCAAGAGCTAAGGTTTCCATCAAAGTGGGTGGAGTAGGCCTCAATAGGCAAGGCAAGGCACACTGTAGGGAAATTGCATAAAATATAATTCATCAGCTCACATTCTAATGGCTGCTCTCTTCCTGTCAGCACGTAGCTGCTCTTGGAAGTAGAAACAAGGAAAAGAGTCATGGCGCACACTCTGAATTGCTTTGCCATAGACTAGCTTTCATAGGCTACGACTGGTGGTCTATTGCTCTGCCCCCATTTGCCAGCTCAACAATAATGATCACATCATATTATGCAGCCTCAGACAGTAAAGCCTTTCTCACCTTTCTCACCTCAGCATGCAATGGCTTCATCACCTGCAGCCTCAGCCAGCAAGTCCTTTCTCAACTTCCACCCTTGGGCGTGTCCCTAATTAGTGCAAGAATTGCCACATCTAATTAGTGTTTCAATCATTGCTGCGCATTTGTATCCCCTGTGGCTGCCATTGTGAATGTGATTGTGATTAGGTGAAACAATCTCAGCTTTGGAACATAACAATAGAGCCTGCACCCCCTCCCTTCACTACTGATTATCAAACTGTGTATTAGAAATGACTCTGCCGGTATATACTGATTCTATCCAATGAATAAGAAAACTGGCAACAGGGAGGGAGGGAGGAGCACAGCCAGGGTGTTTGAAGCATAATATCAGGCTCTTACATACCCCACCTATCATTATGGCCCACTACAGCTACACGGGCCACACTCACTTGCCTCAGAAAAAAATCATAAGGTAAAGCTGTAAACCTTGATATCTCAGCCATTTTCTTTTCTTTCAGTTTAAAACCAGAGAACAGTTTGGCTCAGTTCCAAGTGTAGCCTGTAGCAAGGGTTCTAATGTAGCTTTTAATTTGCAGCAGTTATATGAAAGACTTGTCGTTTTTTTCTAGGTTAATTAAAGCAGCTATATTATCTTCATAAGGCCATATATGACATGGTCTTATATGGGGTCCTAAAATTGTGACGTTGGTAGGACTAGATTGATGGTCCCTAGATGAAAGCCTGGATTGCGGGTGATCTAAATAGGTAAGGAAAGAAAGCAGTATTATTTACAAAGTTAGAAATATGTAAACAAAAGGAAAATGAGTCTGCTTTAGCCTTTAAGATATATTTTTTTATTCAGAGACATATTTCAGGCAATAGGAAAAGAGTCCTCTATTTAGTTGAACACTGGTCTTGGTGGTACCTGTATCCAGTTAGTTAAATGTTGCACCTATGAAGCCTTATAGTAAGTCGTAAAAATGTAAGGCTACTCTATTCTTTTGGTTTTACCCGTAGAATTTGTTAAGTATGTTAGCCAGTTTTATAAAAAGTTTTTTGGCAAATCTATAGGAAGGTTCTCTAGTAGGAAGGGATAGTGTTGTAAGCACTTGGCCAGCAGCCACGTGACCGCACTGGCCAATCAAGGCACTGGACCGAGGAGAAAGAGAAGATTTCTCCTGTTTTGCACCGTTAAAACACAGGGGACATCCGTAATTGGGATGCCTTGCTGCATACGGTACAACACCCATTTTGTGAAAAATGGGTGTCATTCCAGTTTAACCCTTTAACTGCCAGCCTACCTTTTCCGCTTTTACCTTTGCACAATTTTCCGCTCCACATGTTCAACCTTGATTTTTTAAGAGATTCCCTGGCATTTCCTGGGAAAATTATATATTGTTTTTTTTCAGCAGAGTCTGAGCTTTAACCTGAAATGTCTTGTTTGTCATTTTTTAAGTGTATTCGCAATATTTTTGGCAAAATATGTGCAAAAAAAATAAAATAAAATCTGTTTTCTACTGCTTTTTTGTAATAAAAAAATGTACATTTTTCAATGAAATAGTTTTTACAACGGTACCACATATGTATTGGTAGACACCCTTTCCTGCCCAGGAGACTCCCCCAAACCGAAACAGCGATTTAGGAAATTTTCAGATAAAATACAACTATGCTATGCAATATGGGCACCTTGCAGTTTTTTAAGAAAAATAACCCTTTATATTTCAAATACAAACTATATATTCTCTGGAAGTACACACCTCAAGCTTTCTAGACGTACCCAGTTTGTTGACGTGGCCACAGTTTTCATGAAGTAATCCCTCAATTAATTCTTTGGTTGCACAGGGTTTCCCTAAAAAAAAGAATAACAGAGCTGAATCAAATCCACTTTTTCCGTAAAAAACAATATGTAAACAAGAAAAAACAAGTTAAATATGAAAAAGTAACATCCTCCGAAGAGAACTATACCCAACATGCATAGGTCCTGTCAAGGATTGCCAAACACCCCAAAGTAAAGCATGTGTGTAATGGTAATTTTACTTGAAAATTTCAGCTCTGCAGACAAAGTGCACAACTTGCGCTTTTTCAACCAAAACAACCCTTTACATTTTGGAATACCCCCCACAAACTATATATTCCCAGTAAGTACATATATTAAACTTTCTAGGCGTACCCAGCTTATTGTAGTGGCTTCATCCTTCTGGAAGTGATCCCTCAAAGAAATCTTTGGTTGCACAGGGTTTAGCTAAAAAAAAAATGAATAAAAAAGCAGAATAAACACATTTTCCTAAAATATCAATATGCAAACAAGAAAAAACAAGCTAAATCTGAAAGCAGAAGGTCCCCCGAGCACAACAATACCCAACATGCATAGAAACTTTTAACCCTTTTCACTGCCAGCCTACTTGAGATTTCGTCGCCCTTTGTTGCCAGGTTATTTTTCACCATTTCGTGATGTTTAGCTGTGATTTTTGCAGGAATTTCCAATAAAATTACATATTTTCTTTTTTTCGACAGAGTTTGGGCTTTAGCATGAAAAGTCTTGTCTGTAATTTTTCCACTGTTTTTTAAAATACATTTAAGTAAAAAAAAAAAAATTATATATATATATTTAAATTGTGTTATTTACTTTGAATAAAACAATTATTTTATTAAAGAAAACTATATTGCATGTTAAAGTCCAATTTCTCTCTATTACAGCGGTACCACATACCCTGTTCCTGCCCAAGAGACCCCCCAAACTGAAAAGAGCACTTTATAACATTTACAAATAAAATACAACCCCTAGCCACACTATAAAGAGTTAAATAAAAAAAATTAAAAAAACAACCCCCTAGCCCTTACCCCTTACCAGTTCACAAAGGTTTAACAGTAAAGAAAAACACACAGACACAGTAAAAAATGTTTTACTTTACTCACCTCCGATTGTCAGCTCCTGTGTCCCTCGCTGATCTGATGACAGATGACGATGATCGGCGGCCAAAGGAGGGGGCGAGGATCTACTGCTCCGTGCTCCTCTGCTCACCGATCTCCGGGCATCTGACACCTGAGCTGCTCCGAGCTGGGACTACGCCCGCCCGATGACATCATTCGCCCCGCCCCCAAAAACTCCCTCTGCAGGTGTGGTTCCAAGTGAGTTTGATTATTTGTTGGCAGTAGGCCTGGTTGGTCTGATTAAGGTGAAACAGAATAATTATGAATTTGCTGTAGTTTAGTTTCAATTTTGAAAAATGACCGAATTCTTCTACGGTGGAGATTGCTACCTGTTGCAGGTGCAACAATTTTGATTTTAGGGTCCCCCATTTTTATGCCTTTAGTTATTTCATCTTTGTTTATCTAATTTATTAGGGTTTCCAGATTAAGCTTAAATAAGATTGGAGACAAAGGGCAACCCTGGTGAGTTACATTTTTTATGGTTCGGAGAGAGACATTCACCCTTACGGCAGCGAACTGGGTCTGGTACAGGGAGTTTAGGATCGATACCATAGTTTGTTAATGTTGCCTACAGAAAGGTCCATGATACCCTATTGAAAGTTTTTTTCTGCATCCAGGCTAATAATTAGCTTTGTTTCTCTTTCGATAAATTTCGATAATTTGATTCCGCGTCTAGGCATAAAGCCTGCTGTATTGGAGAGATAATTTGTTCCCAGAAAGTTTCCAATCTGCCAACAATGGCATTTGCGTATATTTACTTAATGTCTCCTTTGGTGCATGCGTTTTGACAAGCTTAAAAATTCTGGTGGCGGTTTTCTGGCAATATTACAGTGGCAACGATTACCACAATGCAGCTTTTTTTACACTTCCTTCTTTATCCTTAGGACATTTTTAGGAATTTTAACTGTAAATCTCGGGTTTTGTTCCATTTCCATGGGGCTTTCCTAACTGCGATGCCCCCCTGTGTGAAACCCCCGAGAAGGGCAATAACAAGCCACCTCTTCCTTGTTCCTATGGTGCATGCACAGGCTCTAGTCCAATGAGAGCCGTCTGCTGTGACTAACAGCTCTTATTGACTCCAATCATCCAAGCCTATCTGAATAGACCAGCACATGAATTCCATCAGGGATGCCTCCCTATTGAAAACAATAAGATCCGGACACCCAGTGACATAGTCACCGCAGACGGCTCTCATTGGACAAGAGCACGCACATGCTCCATTGGACAGAGGAAAGGTGAGGGGAAAGCCAGTGGCTGGTCCTGGAGGCTGCTTTAAATTTGAATTCGATCAATCAAAACTCGTTCAGCTTCTGAAAATTGAGGGTCAAGTTCAACCTTAAATCTCAATAGTGATGCTACTATTATGTAACACTCACAGATCCATCCTTAGCCTGTCTTCCTCTTTCACCTGTTGGCCACATACCTTTAGAAAAAATTCTGCTTGCTCAGTCAAAAAAGCATTAAGCGCCTAATGGCAGGCACTCATGTTGGACAATGCACTTAGTCGGTATCTTCATCCCTTCAACAGAGGTCTCTGTCAGTGATATAGTTAATATTAAAAGACAGCTGTAGGCTATATAAAAAAATCTGCATTTAAACCTCCGGACTCAAGGTGTGAGGAGGGATAAGTGTGGCAATGGTTCCCAATTACAGATGAGCTGCACCAAGATCCATTTCTCAAAAACAACCTATTCTTTCCTTGGAGTAGGTTTCAGCTTGCAGCAGTTACAATTCCAAGGTGGTACAATTCCTTCAGCAGTAAATTGTTTACAGCTGACTTTCGCCTTTGTGCAGGTCTCCAGGTACTTTTTCCAACACTGGCCCACTAGGTCACCCCTGGTCTTCCAATCCCTTCCCTGGTTCTCTCTGCTGGATGGTCTCAGAATCCAGTCTTACTTTTCTGGCTTCTCAGCTACAAAACATTAACCTGCCTGCAGGTTTCTGCCTTAAAGTGGATCAAAATCCCCCCCCTTTAAATCCCCCCCCATGTGTCCTATTTTCCTAAATTAGCCCTACTCTACACTATCCTGAGTCAATTGGCTTCAATCCTTCCCAACTATTACCACTTATTTAGCTAAAACGTATATGTAAGTCTTGTGTCTGAGTGTGTAACCCTCTAGGGCTCGCTGTAGCAGAGAGCTGTATATTGTGGCCTGATTTTGGTAATTAAGTGGAGCTCTAGCCATGATTTTCATGGAAAATAAAGCTAAGGAATTTACAAGCTAAGGGTTATGTTAGCCTTCTTTCTGCTCCCCCACAGTGGCTGTCAGGAGCTTCATCTTTCATCAAGCCTGATTTATATTTCTCAATATCTTTCAGTGAACTCAATTCCTTCTGCAAAGCCTCCTCAGCAGCAGATGTACGTTTCAATGTGAGGGTCCCATCGGAAGTCAATTCATTTTGGGGACCCTAAGAAATGAGTCAACAGAAGGTTGCACATTTATATAGTAATCTGGGAATGGGAATCTGGAAGCATCTGGGAATGCAAAGTGCTAGTGAAAGAAGGATGACAGTCAGCCTGGGGCAAGCAGAAAGCATGCTTACTTAATCCTTTGCCTGGAATGACTCTTTCATGACTGCATATGGATTACAGCAGGACTTGTATTCTTGTTGGACCCTGTGACAGACGCTCTGCCTTTGGACTTTACACAGGTTCATTACTTTCCTTTTCTTAAGCATGTTACAGACTGCCAGTGTATTGATTGATTACGTTATTCATTGTTCTGACTGCCATTGTATTGATTGATTACGTCACAGACAATGGCATTGTTCGGATTGAGTGTATTACAGACGTCTATTGTGTTGCTGATTGCGTCACCGGCAGAGTTGAGGGATTGTGTGCCCTGCTGCTATTGGTCGGTGTGTGTGTCATGCAATGGAGACTTGTGTATATAAGGCCTAGAGTGGCACTAATAAAAACACTTCACCTTCACCCTCAATACTGAGTTCTGTCTCTTATTGGGGGAAACGCTATATTACAATTCCCTAGCCCTTGTAAGGGCTGTTCCTGTTTCCTCACGGACGACTCTGGAACTCCAGCAGCACCTCTTACGATTGGGAAAAGGACGTCTCGGGCGGTGAAGCCCTCCGGCGATAAGGGTTATCGCTACAATTGGTGGCAAGCGGTCGGATGGTCCTTTGTACCCAGAGAGAGTGCTACCCTGATGGAGAGTCAGTATGACAAGTTGAAAGGGCGGACCCTGAAGGATCTACTCGAGAGCCGGGGAAGGTCAGCTAGCAACCGCCCACGTCAGGAACTGATAGCCGAGCTGATCGAAATGGATCGTGCAGCAGTGAGGACCGAAACCAATATAGAGAGCGATGAAGACGCTGCTCTCGTTCAAGCGGTTTGGAACAGATTGTCGGTCTATGGCCGAATCCATCACAAGAACTGATCGACCAAGTCTTCGCCGCAGCGGAGGCAGAGGCCAGTAAGCGAAGGGAAGATCGGCGACTCCCAACCCAGCAGCCTCAGTTACACTGGGGGGAAAAAAGATTCCATTTGCAGCATTTAAGTCCTTCCAGGAAAGTGACGATGAGATTGACGGATTTTGAACGGCAGTGCGCTTTACACCGGGTACCCACGGAGGAATGGGTCACCATATTATCAGGGAAAATCTGGGAAAGCTTCCGATGCTTTCCGGGCCACCCCTGATGCAGACTTACCACACTACCATCTGGTAAAGGAGGCTTTGTTAGCCCGGCACGCTGTCACCCCGGAAGCCTACAGTTGTTTTTACTAGAACATTTTGTCAATGCCTTGCAACTAGAGCTAAGAGAGTGTGTACAAGACCAGCACCCTGTGAGTACATGTGTGTGTACAAGACCAGCACCCTGTGAGTACATGTGTGTGTACAAGACCAGCACCCTGTGAGTACATGTGTGTGTACAAGACCAGCACCCTGTGAGTACAACTGTATGTGTGTACAAGACCATCACCCTGTGAGTACATGTGTGTGTACAAGACCAGCACCCTGTGAGTACAACTGTATGTGTGTACAAGACCATCACCCTGTGAGTACATGTGTGTGTACAAGACCAGCACCCTGTGAGTACAACTGTAAAACCTCTAGACACAGGAACAGTTTTTTTCCACTCGCTGTCATGGCGATGAATAATCTCAAAGCATGAGAGTCACTTTATTAAATCCTGTCCTGCATCACTGACTTGTTAGTCGATTCTGATACCTGAACTGTATCAGTATTCCTTTACTTGTTTTTATGCAATTGTTATAGCTCTCATGGAGTTTCTCCTTACCAAAAAGCATTCCTTGTCTGTACACTGTACTTACTTGGCGGTTCAATAAAGTATTGAAGTATTGAAGTATTGAAGTATTGAAGTACAAGACCAGCACCCTGTGCGTACATGTGTGTGTACAAGACCAGCACCCTGTGAGTACAACTGTATGTGTGTGTGTGTGTGTATCATCTTCACCCTCAATACTGAGTTCTGTCTCTTATTGGGGGGAAAAGACAAGACCAGCACCCTGTGAGTACAACTGTATGTGTGTGTGTGTGTGTGTGTGTGTGTGTGTGTATACAGGCCCGGTAGACAAAACGGTAATGCAGATGGATTATCCCGGCAAACAGAACTCTGCCCCTAACAAGAGTCCGGACAGCCCCACGTTAACCCGAACAGGGTCAATCCGGGTCTGCCGGGTGTTCCACAAAAAGGGGGCATTGTGACAGACGCTCTGCCTTTGGACTTTACACAGGTTCATTACTTTCCTTTTCCTAAGCATGTTACAGACTGCCAGTGTATTGATTGATTACGTTATTCATTGTTCTGACTGCCATTGTATTGATTGATTACGTCACAGACAATGGCATTGTTCGGATTGAGTGTATTACAGACGTCTATTGTGTTGCTGATTGCGTCACCGGCAGAGTTGAGGGATTGTGTGCCCTGCTGCTATTGGTCGGTGTGTGTGTCATGCAATAGAGACTTGTGTATATAAGGCCCAGAGTGGCACTAATAAAAACACTTCACCTTCACCCTCAATACTGAGTTCTGTCTCGCTATATTACAATTCCCTAGCCCTTGTAAGGGCTGTTCCTGTTTCCTCACGGACGACTCTGGAATTCCAGCAGCACCTCTTACGATTGGGAAAAGGACGTCTCGGGCGGTGAAGCCCTCCGGCGATAAGGGTTATCGCTACAGACCCCCCCCCCCAAGCATCATCCACAGCCCTATATATATATATATAAATTCTTCTGATCCAGTTGTCCTCCGTATTCGAGTTTGTGTTCAGAGATTCACAGAGCGTTCCACGACTTGCATAAAAATGGAGCATTAGTTTTTAACATTTTCAGGATTGCCAAGCCGAGGAGCTGCTTCCTTCCGTTAATTAGAAAGTTATTCTTCTGTGGGGAATGTTTGGCAATGATTGCAGGTGCATAAATTACAGATCATCGTGTCATTTAAATTGCTTGCCAATAAAGTCACACTTTGCCGAATGCGCATAAAGTCATTATTTGTTCTGCAACATATTATTCTTAATTGTTTCAGCATTGTTAAAAACTTTTTAATGTATTCGTAGAATGTCAGGGTAGAGAAAAAAGGCACAGCAGGCTGGCAACACTGTTACTCCATGACAATACTGAATAAAGGCTGCTGAATGAGGTATGTGGCCACCCAGACACAGTAGACCAGTGTATCATTTAGATCTAGTGCATTGCATTCATTAAGGCACTCTGGCATACCAAGATGCCTGTCGTCACGATACCCTGGAAGTCCAAAATTGGACCAACTTACCCTTCCCGCAATTCACCGGTTGCGGCTAGAGGTGCATTTGCCACTTCAAGAAACCTCACATGCCCTTGTGTCTAGCAAACTCCATTGACCACCAGTGGGAGAGTTGTAAAAATGTCCAGAAGATAGTGGCCGCCACACTCCTACCATAGGCAACAGAAAGTCCAGCACTCCAAGGCAATTTAGTCAATCCGTATTCAAATAACATATGGTCAGTTGACGTTTCGGGGGCCCATACGCCCTCTTCCTCAGGACCAAATAGCATCAACAAGAAAAGCAGCCCGATAGTCCATAAATATAGCTATAAACCAATCAAAAGCAAGAAAAACCATGCCCGATGTCATCGGCACTGTGTATCATAGTACATACAGACACAGACATTAAGTCAAAACAAAAAATATTAACTTACCACTATATCTGCGTTCGCTGCCCTCCAGCCCAATCAACCACCGCCTCTGAAATAAATGAGCGCAACCACGCTTCAAAGAAATGGGGCAGCGTCCCTCGCACAGCACGGCCGGTTGGCTCTGCTGGCCCTGGCCTCCGCTATCTCCTAGAGAGAAGGACAGAAGCAACTTCACTCAGCCGGATAAATCTGTCCAGCAACAAGTGACCCGCGTCCCCGTCGTGCCCTGATAGGTGCCTGGGTGGCGCAATGCTTACACTCCACTCTGGACAGAGCTGTCATTGCTCTGCAAAGGTGGAGGCAACAGAATGTCGCTACACATCCCCGGGGGGGCGTGTGATGGGCTCGGAGCAGCGGGACACATACAGTGGCATAATTTATCAGCATAACAACAATAAGGTGAGTCCCCCCTGTTTTAAAGAAAGGAGAAAAGGAACAAAGGAGTATGACTGGAGTAGGGACCAGTTGAGGCCCAGAAATGAACAAGGAACAAAGAGGAAAATATGGAGAGGGGGCTAGAAGAGAAAGAGAAAAAGAAACAAAGGAAGAGAGGCAGAGAGGACAAGAGGAAGAAGGGAGTGGGAGAAGGTATAGAAGAGGGATATGCTAAACGGGAAAAGAAAGAAGGGGGAAAGAAAGAGCGAGAAAGCCAGAGAGTAATGAAGAAAGGAAGGAGACAGAGCAGGAGAACATGTTTTCAAGTACATGCTTTACTAGATAAGTATAGAACAGGGGCCAAATTCCTAACATCAGATCATCTCCGGTTAAGCAAACTGTGGAAATCAAAAGAAGTATTGATGGGTTAAACCTGTTCTAACTTAGGTGTGGACCTAGGTGGAGAAGAGATTAGTGTAGGTGCGCTGTGGATAAAAAGGCAGGTTAAAAGGGAGAGTAAATAAAGGGTTAATGTTCTCCGCAATCCTGTGAGGAAAAATAGGTTAGTGTATATACATAAAAGTATGAATAAACAAATGCAATAGTACCGTATTTTTCGCCCTATAAGACGCACCTGCCCATAAGACGCACCTAGGATTTGGAGGAGAAAAATAAGAAAAAAAAATATTCTAAGCTAAATGTTGTGCTAAAACACCCCATTACAGGCAGTGTGGCGTTCCCCCATCCCATTCCCCATGGGCAGTGTGGCACCCCCCATCCCATTCCTAATGGGCAGTGTGGCATTCTCCCCTCCCATAGGCAGTGTGGGATGACCCCATCCCATTCCCATAGGCAGTGTGGCATGCCCCTATCCAATTCCCATAGACAGTGTGGCATGCCCCTATCCCATTCCCATAGACAGTGTGGGATGCCTTCATCCCAATCCCATAGGCAGCGTGGTATTCCCCCCTTCCTATTCTCCATATAGGCAGTGTGGTGCCCCTCTCCAATTCCCCATATACGTAGTGTGGCATTTCCATCCCCCCTCCCCATCCCATATAGGTAGTGTGGCATTCATCCCCGCCCTCCCTATCCCATATAGGTAATGTGGCATTTCCATCCCCCCTCCCCATCCCATATAGGTAGTGTGGCATTCATCCCCCCTCCCCATCCCATATAGGTAATGTGGCATTCATCCCCCCTCCCTATCCCATATAGGTAGTATGGCATTCAACCCCCCCCCCCTCCCCATCCCATATAGGTAGTGTGGCATTCATCCCCCCTCCCCATATATGTAATGTGGCATTCATCCCCCCCTCCCCATCCCATATAGGTAGTGTGGCATTCATCCCCCCTCCCCATCCCTTATAGGTAGTATGGCATTCATCCCCCCTCCCCATCCCATATAGGTAGTGTGGCATTCATCCCCCCTCCCCATCCCATATAGGTAGTATGGCATTCATCCCCCCCTCCCCATCCCATATAGGTAGTGTGGCATTCATCCCCCCCTCCCCATCCCATATAGGTAGTGTGGCATTCATCCCCCCTCCCCATATAGGTAATGTGGCATTCACCCCCCCTCCCCATCCCATATAGGTAGTGTGGCATTCACCCCCCCTCCCCATCCCATATAGGTAGTATGGCATTCATCCCCCCCTCCCCATCCCATATAGGTAGTGTGGCATTCATCCCCCCTCCCCATCCCATATAGGTAGTATGGCATTCATCCCCCCCTCCCCATCCCATATAGGTAGTGTGGCATTCATCCCCCCCTCCCCATCCCATATAGGTAATGTGGCATTTCCATCCCCCCTCCCCATCCATATAGGTAATGTGGCATTCATCCCCCCCTCCCCATCCCATATAGGTAATGTGGCATTTCCATCCCCCCCTCCCCATCCCATATAGGTAATGTGGCATTCATCCCCCCTCCCCATCCCATATAGGTAATGTGGCATTTCCATCCCCCCTCCCCATCCCATATAGGTAATGTGGCATTCATCCCCCCCTCCCCATCCCATATAGGTAGTGTGGCATTTCCATCCCCCCTCCCATACCCCATAGGCAAAAGTAAAAAGTGAGAACAAAAAGTAAACTCACCTTTCAATCCTCCCCGCTGTCCTCGCTGTCTTCACACAGACACACTGGCTTGGAATAGCGGTGGGCGCTCGACCGTTGGCCACGCCCACCGCTGTTTAAGTCCGGGTGTCTCTGTCTGCTGGCGCCGCTTGCACTGTCCCTGCCACCGCTATACCAAGCCGAGTGTTCACTCTATGCTGGCGCTGCAGAGAGGAGGCGATGGGGGCAGCTGTATATGCCACCTCCTCCACAGCGCGAGAAAGTGGCAGACACTGCCCCCATCGCCTCCTCTCTGCGGCGCCAGCATAGAGTGAGCACTCGGCTTGGTATAGCGGTGGGCGTGGCCGACATTCGAGCATCGGCCACGCCCACCACTGTAACAGGCTGGGTGTCTGGCTCTGCAGAGAAGGCTGCCTCCGCGGCTTCCGGGACAGCGCAAGCGATGGAAAGGTGAGTTAACTTTCTGCTTTTGATTTATTTTTTTTCCCACCTTTGCCCTATAAGACGCTTGGATATTTTCCAATCAAGAAACAACAAAGGTTGAGGGCCCTAGATACACCCCCTGTTTCCCCCTATCGCCGCCGCACACTGTACTATGATTACAATAATATGTATAAAAATATATGATTTTATTGAGTAAGGGCTTAAAAGGAAGTACAAACATGAAAAGACATATTAAAAAACATTCAAACACAACAAATACTGAGAGGGGGCCCTTTATGAGGCTTATATTACTACCCAATAGGGATAAATAGATAACAACAAAACGAATAAATTAATCAATTAATTAAGATATGGATGGCAGGTTGGACCTTAGTAATGAAAACCAAAGTGCAAAGTGCTGAGGTACAAGGTGCTAAGTGGTAAAGTGCTGAGATCCTAACATAAATATGCAAATGAGTACCGTGAAAAACAGCAATTACAAACCTATGTGAAAAGTCTGTATAAAACGTAAACACAAAACCTTGAACAAAAAACTAATGCAAAACCAGGGCAATAAAAAACCTCAAAAACTTACAAACATATGGAACATATACCAGTGAATAAATGAAAAATAGATATGAATATAAGTATAAAGTGCAGAGTGCCTAGTGCCAATGTTTAGAAAAAGCCGGTCCTCACTGCCGTAACAATATCAAGGAAAATACAAAAAGATTTACCTGTATATGTTTATTGTTTGTTTTACCTTTTTTTGGGGGGTGCGGTGTAGCACCAATACACATACAGAATTATGAAGGATTAATGGGCTTTTGTATTACATGTAATTGTTCAGGATTGTTTTCATGTTTTTGATTGTGATACTTCTTTGTAAATACATATGCATATTTTACCCCTCTCTTTTGACAAATACTTACCTTCCGCGTTCTGCTAACCAATATATTGGTGTGGCTGGGCGGACTGAGCTGTGTGTCGGTGGCGCGCGCACCCGGACGCGCGACCGCCCGGGACCTCCTACTGCAGGGAAGTCATCCCGGGCGTGCGCGCGCCGTGATGCGCGCGCCGGGACGCAAATCTTTGGCTTGCATTCCAATGGGCGGACATGACGTGCCCCCGACGCGCTGCCCCTGCGACGGACATATCCGGTCGGACGGGGCGCGCGCCGGCTGGGCAGCGTGGTGCCCAGACAGCGGGACACCATTGGTGCAGGTGAGTTTAAAAGGGAGGAGGCACCCACAACAGCTCATTCACCCCGGCGAAGTGGCGGTTTGCCACGCACCGCGTCGGTGTCGGGCTGCTGTGCGAGGACCCCGGAGGCATATTTGACAGGTGATGTGACTCTTTTTGTATTTTCCTTGATATTGTCACGGCAGTGAGGACCAGCTTTTTCTAAACATTGGCACTAGGCACTCTGCACTTTATACTTGTATTCATATCTATTTTTCATTTATTCACTGGTATATGTTCCATATGTTTGTAAGTTTTTGAGGTTTTTCATTGCCCTGGTTTTGCATTCGTTTTTTGTTCATGGTTTTGTGTTTACGTTTTATACAGACTTTTCACATAGGTTTCTAATTGCTGTTTTTCACGGTACTCATTTGCATATTTATGTTAGGATCTCAGCACTTTAACACTTAGCACCTTGTACCTCAGCACTTTGGTTTTCATTACTAAGGTCCAACCTGCCATCCATATCTTAATTAATTGATTAATTTATTAGTTTTGTTGTTATCTATTTATCCCTATTGGGTAGTAATATAGGCCTCATAAAGGGCCCCCTCTCAGTGTTTGTTGTGTTTGAATGTTTTTTAATATGTCTTTTCATGTTTGTAATTCCTTTTAAGCCCTTACTCAATAAAATCATATATTTTTACACATATTATTGTAATCATAGTACAGTGTGCGGCGGTGATAGGGGGAAACAGGGGGTGTATCTAGGGCCCCCAACCTTTGTTGTTTCTTGATTGGATTTCTTCTTCTCCAACATTGCCAGCACCTTCATAATTGTAGATATTGATTTATGGTTGTGCATACCTACACAATACATTTCTCCTGCTTGGATATTTTCCCACAACTTTTTGGGAAAAATAAGTGCATCTTATAGGGCGAAAAATACAGTATTTCCAAAGTGAAGTTTTGTTTGAGGGGGGGTTTACACCTTTTAATTAAATTAGAAACAACTAGGTATCATTGCCTCTGACTAATTAGGCCTCAAAAATTGTTTGGAATTTTTAATCTTGCTGTCTGAGGGATTTCTCCTCTCAGGTAGCGTTATACAGATTGGTCAGTGTTGATTACACTATTGGCCCTGTATTCTGAGTTCTTTGAGCTGGTTTGTGGTGTATAATTCCTTGTTCAGGATGAGTTGAGTTTCTAGCGGGTTGGAGCAATGTGGTTGTTGGAACCTGGATGGTTTAGAGGTTGTGGGTTGGCGCTGAAATGAAATAAGCGGTGTTCCTGAGGTCCAGGTAGGTGGTGTGAGTTGAGGTAGATGATTGTTTTGGATGGATGGAGATGATTATGTCATCAGAAAGGGTTCTGGTGGTTAGTGCAGATTAATTAGTTGAAGTCTGCTTTAATGCTCTGATTTTAGATGTGTTGTGAGGCTTGTAACCGTTGTGGGGGAAGTGTGAAAACTTGTAATTAAAGGTAAAACGAATATAAGGAGATTGTATGACTTACAGTTTCGGTAAGTTGATTAAAATTGATGCAACAATTAGTACAGTATATGCTCAGTGCTTTTCATTCCCCGCCACAGCCTGGATTGGCTGTGGTTTTACTTATATCCTATTAATAAATGGTAAACAAATTAAAGGAAACTGTATGGATTGCAGTTTCAGTAAGTTGATCAAAATTGCTAGGAAAATTAGTACAGTTGATGCTCGGTGATAATTACTCACCACCAAAGCCTGGATGCGCTGTGGTATTAGTTTTAGTGCAGAGGGTGCAGGTGAAAAAACGGAAAAGGTTATTGCAGAGGGGGCAGACAGGAGCAGTTTCCTCTGGGCTGGAGAAGTGTAGGGGACGTTGGTCTGGCTGCCTTGGGTAGTCAGATCTGAGCTGGCGACCATAGTTAAGGCGGCGGGCAAGCAGGCGGAGAGGAGAGCCGGTTCACGGCTGGGTTTAAAATTGAAGCCGCAAAGGCGGCTGGAAAGTAGCAAAGTTCTTGCCTGATTTAAGTCTTTGAAAAGCTTAAGCTTTCGCTTTCGTCTTATATGACTCTACCAGTGTCACAGCTGAACGCAGCCCCCAGAGCTCAGACTGAGAGAAAACGCCGCAATATGTCACCCAGCCCAAGTGTTACATTTGTATCTTGAACAAACCTTGGCAGCACGCCAATGTATTACAAAGTGTTATACTAAAGCCTCCTCAGCTCAGGCTAGAAAAAAAACGCAAAAAAAAAAAGAAAAGAAAAACGCAAAATGTCAATCACCTAGCCCAAATGTTACTTTTGTATCTTTTCACAACCTTGACAGTATGCCTAGTTAACAGAAAGTAACCAACCAATTACAATGTATCCAGCGCACACGCGCTCTGAAAAAACTACTGACTGAAACTACTTCTCCCAGTAACCCTTTCAGCAACAAACAACCAATAAAAACACCCCAGATCACCTTGACAACGTCATAGACGAAGCGGCCGTCAGTGAACTGATTTTCCATTGATTCTACAAAAGTTTTTCAAAGACTTAAGTCAGGCAAGAACTTTGCAACTTTCCTGCCGCCTTTGCGGCTTCAATTTTAAACCCAGCCGTGAACCGGCTCTCCTCTCCGCCTGCCTGCCCGCCGCCTTACCTATGGTCGCCATCTCAGATCTGACTACCCAAGGCAGCCAGACCAACGTCCCCTACACTTCTCCAGCCCAGAGGAAACTGCTCCTGTCTGCCCCCTCTGCAATAACCAGCTTTTCTGTTTCTTCACCTGCACCCTCTGCACTACAACTAATACCACAGCCCATCCAGGCTGTGGTGTTGAGTAATTATCACCGAGCATCAACTGTACTATTTTTCCTAGCAATTTTGATCAACTTACTGAAACTGCAATTCATACAATTTCCTTTAATTCGTTTACCATTAATTAAAATGATATAAGTAAAACCACAGCCAATCCAGGCTGTGACGGGGAATAAAAAACACCGAGCATATACTGTACTAATTGTTGCATCAATTGTAATCAACTTACCGAAACTGTAAGTCATCCAATCTCCTTATATTCGTTTTACCTTTAATTACAAGTTTTCACACTTCTCCAACAACGGTTACAAGCCTCACAACACATCTAAAATCAGAACATTAACCCTTTAAATGCCAGCCACGTAAAATTTACGTGGTTGCCTCTCCGTCACTTAAGTGCCAGCCACGTAAATTTTACGTGCCTGGCATTCCCCAATCCCAGAAAAAAAAGTTAAAAAAAAAGTCACTTACCTGACCCCTTGTTTGGTCCGGCCGGGTCTCCTCTTCAGCCAGCGGGGCTCCGATCGCCGATCGGGGCTTCTCCGGCTGCAGGGGAGGGCCCGGAATAGGGTGCCCCCCCCCCTTTCAGCAGCCGCCGGCATTTGCCTGTTAAAAAAAAAAAAAAATGACAGTTACTCACCTCCGCTCCCGCCGACTCCCGCCGCCTCTCCTCTTCATGGGGGGGGGGGCTCCGATTACCCCCCCCGGGTCTTCTGTCTTCTGGAGGGGGGCATAACAGCCCTCCCTCCGTCGCATCTCCCGATGGCGGCCGCCATCTTGGATTTTAGCCCCGCCCCTTCGGGGGCGGGGCTAATGACGTCACCGCCGGGTGTCATCGGGCACCCGGCAGTTCTCATCTCAGATGCCGGTGATGGCTGGGCAGAGAAGGAGGGAGGTAGGCGATCCTCCGATCGCCTGCCTCCCCCCTTCTCTACCCAGCTGTCACCTGCATCAGATCGCCGCGGGACATTGCTTCTGAAGATCGGAGGTGAGTAAAGGTAAAATGTTTTGTTTTTTTTTTTTTAATAAACATATTTAAAAAACTTGTGTATTGTGTGTTATTTATACTTTTAACCCCTTGTGAACTGGTAAGGGGTCCATGACCCCTATACCAGTTCACAAGGCTGGGGGGATGGCAAGTCACCTGCGCTAGCGGGTGGCTTGCCATTAACCCCTGGCACCCCCATTACCTGCCTCCCCAAAGGCCAGGGGGGGCAGAAGAGCCCGGGCCCACATAGGCTATGTGGGCTCGTAGGCTGCAGGGTGGGGGGGCCACAAAAGCTGGCCCCCCCACTCTGTGCCTACAAGCCCCCATAGCTGGTCCCGGGCTGGTTACTGTGGGTAAGGGGGACCCCACGTCAATTTTTTTTTTGATTTTTAAGGGTTTTTAACCCTTAAAAATAAAAAAAAAATGGGGTCCGCCCCCCCTGGGAGGGGGGACCCTATGTCATTTTTTTTTTTTATTAACCCTTTGTAATCTGTCATCCAGCAGCTATAAAAGGCTTCTAGCAAGTGAGCAGAAGCCAGTGATCGCCGAGGGACAGAGTGCTCCAGGATGGATGGGAGGTGAGTACAGTGTAAAAAAAAATAAAAATTAATAAAATATTTTTTTCTTTATGTGTGTCTGTGTGATTATTTACATTTAACCCCTTGTGAACTGGTAAGGGGTCCATGACCCCTATACCAGTTCACAAGGCTGGGGGGATGGCAAGTCACCTGCGCTAGCGGGTGGCTTGCCATTAACCCCCGGCACCCCCATTACCTGCCTCCCCAAAGGCCAGGGGGGGGCAGAAGAGCCCGGGCCCACATGGGCTATGTGGGCTCGTAGGCTGCAGGGTGGGGGGGCCACAAAAGCTGGCCCCCCCACTCTGTGCCTACAAGCCCCCATAGCTGGTCCCGGGCTGGTTACTTTGGGTAAGGGGGACCCCACGTCAATTTTTTTTTTTATTTTTAAGGGTTTTTAACCCTTAAAAATCAAAAAAAAAATGGGGTCTCCCTCCCCTGGGAGGGGGGACCCTATGTCATTTTTTTCTCGATTTAACCCTTTGTAGTGTGGATGGTATTTGTATTTTTTTTGTGAATGTTATAAAATACTTGTTTCAGTTAGAGGGGTCTCCTGGGCAAGAATGGGGGGGCTACCGATAAATATGTGGTACCGTTCTAATCGGTAGAAATGGGGCTTTCACATGCAATATGATTTTCCTTAATAAAATACATTTTTTATTTAAAATAAAGGAGTCAATTTTAAAAAAAAAAATTTTTATTTATTTATTTTTTTTTTTTACTTTATAATATTGTAAAAAAAAAAAAAAAAAATTTACAAACAAGACATTTCATGTTAAAGCCTAAACTCTGCTGCAAAAATATATATATAATTTTCCTGAAAGTTCCAGCAAAAATGGCGCAAAACATGGCGCAAAACATGACGCAAAATGGGGAAAAATGGCCTGTCAACAGAGGGTGACAAAATCTCAAGTAGGCTGGCAATTACAAGGGTTAATAGTACCTATGCATGTTGGGTATTGTTCTGTTCGGGGGACCTTGCGCTTTCAGACTTAGCTTGTTTTTTCTGGTTTGCATATTTATATTTTAGGAAAAGGTGTTTTTTATTCAGCTTTTTTATAATTTTTTTAGGGAAACCCTGCGCAACCAAAGAATTCTTTGAGGTAATAATTCCAGAAAGATGAGCCCACTAGAACAAGTTGGGTACCCTTAGAAAGCTTAACGTGTGTACTTTCAGGGAATATATGGTTTATGGGGGATATTCTAAATGTCAAGGGTTGTTTTGGTTGAAAAATCGCAAGGTGCGCACTTTGTCTGCAGAGCTGAAATTTTCAAGTAAAATTACCGTTACGCACATGCTTTACTTTGGGGTGTTTGGCAACTCTTCCCTTGACAGTAGCTATGCATGTTGGGTATCGTTCTGTTCGGAGGTTGTTGCGTTTTCAGATTAAACTTGTTTTTTCTTGTTTGTATATAGTTTTTTTAGGAAAATGTGGCTTTGATTCTGCTTTTTTATCCTTTTTTTAGGGAAACTCTTTGCAACCAAAGAATCCATTGAGGGATTACTTCCAGAAAACTATGGCCACATCAACAAGCCTGGTGCGCCTAGAAAGCCTGAGGTGTGTACTTCCAGAGAATATATAGTTTGTTGGGAGTATTTCAAATATAAAGGGTTGTTTTTTTGGAAAAACTGCAAGGTGCGCATATTGCGTAGCATAGTTGTATTTTATCTGAAAATCCCCTAAAGCGCTGTTTCAGTTTGGGGGAGTCTCCTGGGCAGGAAAGGGTGTCTACCAATACATTTGTGGTACCGCTGTAACCGGGAGAAATTGGGATTTCACACGCAATAAGATTTCATTGACAAACTTACATTTTTTATTACAAAAAAAACTACAATTTTTTTTTTTTTTTTTTTGCACATATTTCACCCAAAAATATTAAGAATACACCTAACAAATGACAAACAAGACATTTCATGTTAAAGCCCAGACTCTGCTGAAAAAAACAATATATCATTTTCCTGGGAAATCCCTGGAAATCCCTTCCAAAATCACATTTGAACATGGGGAGCGCAAAATAGTGCAAAATGATCTGGCAACAGAGTGTGACAAAAACTCCAGGTAGGCTGGCACTTAAAGGGTTAAAGCACAACCTCAACTAATTAATCTGCACTAACCACCAGAACCATTTCTGATGACATAATCATCTCCATCCATCCAAACAATCATCTACCTCAACTCACACCGCCTACCTGGACCTCAGGAACACCGCTTATTTCATTTCAGCGCTGACCCACAACCTCTAAACCATCTAGGTTCCACCAACCACATTGCTCCAAACCGCTAGAAACTCAACTCACCCTGAACAAGGAATCATACACTACAAACCAGCTCAAAGAACTCAGAATACAGGGCCAATAGTGTAATCAACACTGACCAATCTGTATAACGCTACCTGAGAGGAGAAATCCCTCAGACAGCAAGATTAAAAATTCCAAACATTTTTGAGGCCTAATTAGTCAGAGGCAATGATACCTAGTTGTTTCTAAATTTAATTAAAAGGTGGAAACACCCCCTCAAACAAAACTTAACTTTGGTAATACTATTGCATTTGTTTATTCATACTTTTATGTATATACACTAACCTATTTTTCCTCACAGGATTGAGGAGAACATTAACCCTTTATTTACTCTCCCTTTTAACCTGCCTTTTTATCCACAGCGTACCTACACTAATCTCTTCTCCACCTAGGTCCACACCTAAGTTAGAACAGATTTAACCCATCTACATTTCTCCCAGGGAAGTAGGAGCTGCTCAAATTATCTAATTGCGCTTTCCTCAATCCAATTCCTGCAAAAGAAATATTGAGTCTGTGGGGTTAGACGGTATCCAGTTTATGAATCCAAAATGTTTTTCTTTGGAGGAGTATACTTATTCCTCTATTCGGTTTGGGGACATGATCATTGATCATGCCCCCTCAATTCGTGGGTCTGGTGTTTCCGCCCCAAAAAGTCTACCACCGGATCTCCTCTAACCAATCTCTCCTGTATCACTTTAATGTCACTCCTATGCTTCTGATTGGTTATATTATATTTATATATTTATGGACTATCATACTGTTTTTCTGGTTGATACCATTTGGTCCCGAAGAAGGGGGCGTGTGGGTCCCCGAAACGTCAACTGACCATATGCTATTTGATCTCTAATATAGGGATTGACTATATTGCCTTGGAGTGCTGGTCTTTTTTGTATGGTTGTAAAAATGTCATATCCGCTGCACGTCCAGGGGCGCATGCACAGTGTGCATTCCTTGTAAAAATCCATGTCCAGACACATCCACTGCATGTCCCAGACAAGTCCAGACAATACCTCACCGCATGAACAATGGTGTAGGTCTGCTATTTAATGTGTATATATTTGTAGCTTGCTCTAGTGTAGTATCATTGATGATGCATGGTCCTAACAAATATATTGGCCTATATAGCATCCATCATTACAGACATATACGCATACGAACAACACAACCTGAACCTTTAATTTGTAATGATGTCCATTAACTATTGTATTGAAAACAATGTTAAATGTTTACTGAAAACAAAACGTGTATACAAAAATAAAAAAATGATAGTGTTAACAATATTTACATTGTCATAGCATATTAGATATAAGTTCAAAATTATATACAAGATCATAATTATAGTGTTAGCCATGTCGTTTGTAATAAGGGTAGACCTTTTCTCTTTGGTAGCAATGTGCCTTGTGCTATTCCGGTTGATGGTGGTGCATACAATCTTCAGTTGAAAGACAATTGTGTGGTATTACCGACATGTAGCTTTAAATTGTCCAAATGTTTCCTGTTTGAAGAATTGCCAACCATTGTTGAGCGCATATTGATTAATGCCAAGGCCTGTTAGATGTTGCATTTGTTGATTAGTAGATGGATTTATCAATGTTAGAGTTGACATTTCTTTAGCACCATGTCCAGTGAGCACCAAGTATTTTTGTAGTACAGCTGTGTGCTTTTTAATTTTTTCAGCATCTGGTAGATCATTCCCGTGTAATATTTTCCTAATTTCAGAGTCTAAATGGTGTGGCACTATTGATGGTCTCCTTAACTTGTCCAACTCATGCTTGGGAACCACATTTTTTGGGCATGATCTATTATGTTTAAGTACAAGTCCTACTAGCTATCAGGCTTGTAATTAATAGTATTGCAAAACCTAGGCGAAAGCTTATAAATCCCTAGATTGATTCACGAGCCGATTCTTGCTGCGTATTTGGCAGGCTTTATCAATCAGCTTCTTTATAACCTCATGACACTTTTAAAAAAATTTTTTTGCTGCTCTTTTAGAGGTATTTTGCCTTTAAGACTAGTTAGAGCTATTTCAGCTATGGCAGATTTAAAATCACTGCTGGTTGTACGTAAAATAGTTTTTCTGACAGCTGGGCATACCTTAAAGTGGACCATCACCCTCGGGTGATCGGCCCGGGAATCTATAAGATTCCCGGGCCGATCACCTCCCTCCCCGCGGGACATCCGAGATCGGGATGTCCCGCGGGGTGAAACCCCCCCAAAACCCCCACCGCCGCCTCCCTAGCGCCCCTCTAGGCGTGCGCGCCCCCGCGCCGGCCGTCTGTGAATGGCCGGCGCGGGGACGCGCGCGTCAAGAGGGAAGCGCGGGAGGCGGCGGCGGAGGAGCCACGGACAAGCGGCTGTCAAACCGCTTGTCCGTCGGCGCTGGGAGTGGGGAGAGGTGAGTTTTTAGGGTGATCGGGGGGGTTTCCCCACAGCGGGGCACCCCGATCGGGGGTGCCTCACCGAAGTGGACCAAGACCCAGGATAGTCAAAATCCTGGGTGTTGGTCCACTTTAACGAGTGCTTTTGAAAGCTCCCAATTTCACCGTAACCTGCTAGGCATCCTAATGGTTGTAATGTGTGTAGTATGAATGATACAGATGACGAAAAAATCATTTTTTAAATATGTAAACCAGCATTGCTGGTGGAAAAAAACCTGTTTGTAAATGTGGTTCTTCAAGTGTATCAGATCGTAGATCCACTAACAAGTAACCATAAGGTTCACATGTGGCATCTTCGAAAGCCTCTAAAAAAGACATGTTTTTCTAGGGTACATTTTTCTTGCTAGTGTGATAATTTGTAATTTATCAGCACCATATACTTGGTGTTTAAATTGATCGTTCAACTTTTCTTACCTTGACAAAACATGTTTTGTATAAGATACATAATGCTCAGATTCCTTTGATGAACATACTTTTTCCACTTCAGCATTCTCGCTAGCACACTCCTTGAGGTCATTAACAACTGTCAAATGTACCTTTCCTGGTGGAAAAAGTTCATCATCCATAAATGTTGCTGGTAGGCCCTTGAAAAATCTGATATATGGGAATAATCAAGACAAATCGTCATAAAGTTTTTGCCAGCATGAATAAAATTATTGTGTAACAAATGGGTGTCTGCATGTGTTAGTAGTTCTGTTAACAAAATAGCTTTTCCCAGTTGGAGGTAACAGCCAAAATGCAGAATGGGTGCTGTAGTCTTATATCCATCTCACTGATTGGTTAGTATCTGAAAGGTATTGTTTTAAAGTCATGCGTTAATTGTCTCTTGGTATAGACACAACAGTTTTACAAAGCTGACTAGTTTCAATCCGCCACTACTTCTTATTTCTAATTATACCCATATATGTGCTATCTACAATTTCTATTGTGTTTTAGGGTCTGGATTTCTAGAGTAGTCCAACACCAGGTCTTTCAAACTGTCAAAATTAATTTTCTGCACATTAGCTGTGTTCAGAGTTAACCCTTTAACTTTTAAGATGTAAACTCTGTAATGTATGTATCAGGGATTTTGCTGGTTAGTTCACCCAAAAATTCACCCAAATAATCACATGTGGATTCTACTCACCCTCTTTAGTGAGTCTGTATCATGATGAAGACACATCTCCAGCAATCTGTCTATAAGACAGTTCTAATCTGGTGTAAGCTTTAGTAAAGCAGGCTATGAAGATGTTAGTATTTTGATTGACTGTATAGTGATCCTTAGTATACTCCCAATTTACTGTTGCTGCCTCATCAATGATGTTTAGTTTAAAGTTTTAGTTTGTAGTTTTAATGAGGTCCAAAGGCCAACTTGAAAAGTTGGTCAGGGTTGGTTATGATGCTGGTTTTTGACCAAACTGAACAATTGAGGAACAATTTTCTGTCTTTTAGCCAGGTTTACAAGGATTTTGTTGTTGTATGAAGTTGTATGTCCTCATAAAAAGAGTCAATGTATTGTCAATTGTTATCTTCGTCTCTACACCAACTAGGGTAGCCAGATGCTTCCGGTGTGTTCCTAAGGTGCAGATTACTGTATGGTGCAAACAAGTTGTTGGAGGTGTTTGGAAAATGGCAAACTTCACAAATCTGCACCACTCTATATCCCTTTTTAACTGCTAATTCAATTTCTATTGTACACCATGTGCCGTCAATGATCTGTCAATGATCTCTCCTCACCTGTATGACTACAGGATTGTGCCTGTGAATTAAAAGCACATGTGTAACAGAGTGGGAACATGATTTTTTGTTCAGTTGTACAGGTAATATTGGAAAAAAAGAGTCTTGGGACGGTATACTTCTACTTTGTACAAAGTATTTCTTAATAAATCCCCAAATTTTGATTTGGAGATGGATGAATGAATATGAAAATTTATTGTCTCATCTGGTTGTGTTTGTGGTATAGTTTAATAGCGTTTGTCCTACCACCATAAAGAGCATCGCAGGGTCAAAAAGTTCTGGAAGTTGGATTTTTAGAAGAAAATCATGAAGTTTTGTATCTTCAAGCATCTCCCGTCATTCATGCTCCTACATGAGACAAACTATAAAACCACACATCTGTGGATAAGGTTTAAATATAGATGTGTAGTACAACTGTCCGTATGTTGTGTCAGTAACCTAATTTTTGTCTCTCTTTATAGCAGGTAGGGCAACCATGGTAAAAACAGCCCTGAAATTTAAATGATGTGTGTTTACCATCAACAAAGGCATAAACATCCAAATAATATGCTCCAACTTTCTTTTCACCACCTCTTAAAGCATGTGGTATGGGGATGTTCTCTGTTTGCGACACATACATCAGCCACTGGATGGGTGGTGTAAAATATTATTTTTGCGTTTTATGGTAGTTGTCACTTGGCAAAAAAACTATGGAAACTCTGGTAGGAAATTGTGTCTGAACATCGCCATGCATATAAGTGCTAGCATGATGAGTTGAAAGGTGTCAATGCTTTTCTCCACCATAACCACCATCATCATTAAGCTCTTCACAAGAAACTGCTACTGATTTAACATTTTCATGATTCAATCCCTATAACATACACATACCTGTCTAAGAATCTCGATCTCCTGGCAACAATAACTCTTTCTTAAAATTAAAGTTATCATGTTTGTGTTCCTTATACCAAGACATGAAATCTTTTCTCTCGTCAGGCATCATATACTTAACACCGTAATGCTCAATAGCTGCCATAGGGCCTATACAGTTTTGGTTTTGATCTGTATTAAAAAATTGTGGGAAATGGTCTTTAGCTCCCCAAATTCCCATAAAAAGTTGAATGAGTCTATGAAGTGTATACCAAGATCGATTAACGTAACACATAATAGTTTACCGCCTTGATTTATCAGACTGTCTTGTAGTTTCACCTTGAGTATTTCCGGACCAATAAAATAGGTGTCATACCTTCCAGCATTATGGGCTATGAATGTGTAATTTTCAATTTCACTTCTGGTAAAAAAAACAAACAAAAAAAAACAGACAAACTTTTGCAGACCCAATGAGCATAGAATATGTACTTAAATGTCTCTGGTGGGGTTATGTGTACCATATGTGTGTAACTTTGTCTTGTAGATGCATTCATGCATTTTACCATTGTATTATCTCACAAAACTTAAACAATAATCACAAAAGGTTTTTCTGTCTTCAAAGCGAACTATTACTACTTGCCAGATGTATTTGCACTGATAAACACTGCATAGAGCAAGAAAACACATGGCACATGTGACACCTTGGTTGTTTACTAGTTATCTCTTTACAATCCACTCTCTGACATGCTTTAAACATATATTCACAGGCATGTAAATTTTTGTGTTGATATATAGAACAGCACCTTTTACAAAAATAGGAGGCTCCAATAAACCCCATTGATATGTATACCATAATAATGGTTTTCATAGTGTAAAACGTACAAGGTTTTCTCTCTAAAATCTCAGTCAATTTGGAAAAACTGCCCTGTCACCCTGATTAACACATTAATATTGATGTTTAACTACTTCTCAATGTCTGCAATATCACTAAAATAAACACTTGCTCCTCTGGTATGGCTAGTGCTCTATGCAAATGCCTGGCATGTTCTAAAATATCTACATCTTTCATTTTTCCACCGCTTAACAAAGCATATAGATATGCAGCCAGACAAAATTTAGTCATATAGTTGTTGAAATCACATAGCTGTTAAAATCTTACAACCACTGTCTTTCAATTCTTATTATTTGGGT
This sequence comes from Gastrophryne carolinensis, assembly GCA_027917425.1. Classification (NCBI taxonomy): domain Eukaryota; kingdom Metazoa; phylum Chordata; class Amphibia; order Anura; family Microhylidae; genus Gastrophryne; species Gastrophryne carolinensis. The sequence goes on from CM051235.1 coordinate 257,289,299, forward strand.
ATACGCTACTGCGCATAGTCACTTGCCACCATGCCTGTTTCCCTGACAATATTTTCAGTTTAAGGCAAGAATCAGAAAGGCAGCTGGCATTGCTTTGTAATGAATTGTGTCACAATTAACTTACCTTTGGATCGGCCCCACGTCGGCTCCGGGAGGCTGACCGGGGCTCATCCTGTTCGGCGGCCACGCCGGCTCGTGCAGCGCTGAGTATGGTCGCCTCCTATCGTGCACAAGCACATCCCTCTTATGACCTCCGGCAGCGCTGTACACAGCAACTGCACGATAGAGATCTTGCTGGACCGGGGAGTTGTAGTACCTGTGCCCCCCTCAGAGCAGGGCTATGGCATCTACTCAATACTATTCATCATCCCCAAGAAGGGTGGGTCCGATTGGCTGATCCTGGATTTCAGGAATCTGAACAGTTACGTTTAGGTGCGGAAGTTCCGCATGGAATCTCTAAGGTTGGTTATGATGTTGCTGCAACATGGGGATTTTCTGGCCACGGTAGACATAAAGGATGCTTATCTACATGTCCCGACCTTCACTGGGCACCAACAATACCTGCATTTCTGCCCAGCTCCGTGGCCTTTCAGTCAGGGTACAGTCGGACAGTTCCACAGCTGTGGCCTACATTAACCATCAGGGGGGTACCAGGAACTGGCAGATGTTCCAGGAAGTGAGTCGCATCATGAGGTGGGTGGAAATTCACATTCCTTGCATCTCAGAGGTTCACATTCTGGGGGTGGAGAATCTGCAGGCCAATTATTTTAGCTGGGAGACGGTGGACGAGGGGGAATTGTCCCTTCACCAGGACCAGGTGTTTCAAGCCTTCTGCGACCAGTGGTGAGTGCCGGAGGAGGACATCTTTGCATTGCGGCACGATCGGGAAGGCCCAGAGGTTCATGTCCAGGGTGTAAGACCCCCTTGCCATGGGAGTCGATGCGCTGGCCATTCCCTGGTCAGTCTACAGCCTGCTCTACACATTCCTTCCCCTGTCATTTCTGGGTCATGTGTTAAAGAAGGTCAAGCATATTCATATCATCCTGATCACCCCACACTGGCCCAGAAGGGTGTGGTTCACTGATCTGGTCAGCCTGGCGGCGGTGCCCCCGTGCAACAGGGTCCTCTGCGGCACCCCAAATCTCCGTTGCTGGCTTTTTCAGCTTGGCTGTTGTGACCAGCATATTGGAGGAGAGTGGTTTGCCTGCCACGGTAATTCGGACATTGATTCAAACATGGATACAGTCATCCTCTAGTGCGAATCTAAGGGCCACTTCTGTAGGAGGTTCGCCATACCAAAATTTTGGATTTCCTCCAGCAAAGCCTGCAGCGCAGCAACCTTAAGGGCCAGGTCTCGGCCTTGTCCATTTTTTTTTCAAAGCACGTTCACGGAGCATAGGTTAATTCACACTTTCATGCAGGGTGCTGTGCATGTTCGGCCTCCGTGGCTGTCAATAGTCCAGCCCTGGGATCTCAATCTGGTCCTATCAGTACTTCAGCGGCCCCCTTTGAATCCATAATGGAGGCTTCTAGTTGCATGAATTATGCGCAGGTTCGTGTTCTCCCCTCCTGGGGCTATGGCTGAACTGATTTTTAATTAACTGCCACAGTCTGCCCTATATAGGCCAGGAGGAGCTAGTTTTTTTTAGATTAAGGCTTAGATTAAGCCGTGCGTTGTTACTGGTGGTGCCCTGGGATGGAGGAGGAAGAGGACGAGAAGGGAAAATTAACGGTGAGTAGAAAAAACTTTCCTTATCCTGTCCAGATTAACAAATCTAAAGTCGTCTACATACATAACACATTAAATCTGGTGAGCTGTCTTTCTAGGTAAAAATAATGCTGTAAAAAAAACATAGGCCTCATGCTGTTGAACATCTTCATTAGCCTGCACATCTTGTTCACTAGCATACATATTGGTGCTGCTGGTCTCAAAAACCTAATTCTGTCAGAGTGTGTTTGGTCTGTTGTTGCACATTAGCTGTATTGTTTGGAATTTAGCATGCCGACTCACCATTACCAACAGTTCTTTGACCACCTTGACCAGCAAATTGGTGATAAAGCTGCATATCCTATGGAGCCATTATGGGTTTGCACTGTAGCCCCATTCAGTTTTGTTAGGTGCTGTCCCTAATGTTCAGCTGGATGCTGGGGCATCGGCTATCAGCTTTTTGTTTTTTTATAAACGGTGTGTTATTGCTGCCTGATAAAGGTTTAAATAAATAACTTCATATACAGGGCTTGAGACATTCAACATCATTACATTTATCTACAAGTGTTAGTGTTTTTGTATGCTGTACCACTGGGCACATCGCTAAATTTATTATTGTTGCCAGTTTTGATGCCCCTTCATTTTCTTTTATCATTGCTGTATCATTGTGTGTGTGTGTGTGTGTGTGTGTGTGTGTGTGTGTGTGTCTTCACCCAGGATTTAGAGGGGGAAAGTAAGAAAAAACTATTGTGAACCAAATGGTGTGCAAAATACCCCCTCTCACTCCATTACAGACAGTGTGCCGAATCCCCCAATCACCCCATTACAGATCGGCAGTGATCGGCATCCCACATTACAGGCAGTGTGCGGCATCCCCTATCACAGGAAGTGTATGACATGCCCCATCACAGGGAGCGTATGGCATCGCCCATCTCAGGGAGCATGTGGCAGCTCCAGGTAAACTGGTCCTCCAATGTGCGGTGGTCCTGACACACACACACACATACAAAGACACACACCTTACAGCGCCCCCCACCACCGCTGATCGAGTGCTTGCTTTCAGTGGGGACAGGGCCTATTTACATCCGGTGTTCATGAATGAACACGGGCCGTGCATAGGCCATGCCCACCCACCAGAGCTAGGACCTTGATCAGTGGCGCCACGGGAACACTGTAGGTGTGTGTGTATGTTTGTGTGGGGAGCACCACGCATCGGAAGACTTGCAGGCAGGGATAAAGTTTAACTGCTTCCTGCCTGCCGGTCCTCCATTGCGTTCTCTTCTCACACACATTTGCTTCATATGATGCACCAATATATTCCTCTCCCTTTGGGGGGGGGGAGTGCACCTTATAGGGCAAAAGTACAGTATATATTACATTTATGTGTAACATTTCCAGTTAAATAAATAAAATATATTCAAATGTGTCTTCATTACCTAACATAGTGCAAATATTTAAATAAGTTTAATATAATTTTTGCCACATATTGCTAGATGTGAAATTTGCAGAAATATTTCTGCTTCCATTAACACAAGAATCTAGGACAGAGCCAGCATGTTAAGCAGATGAATTAAGAAAAATCTTTTTCCATTTTAAGAGTGTTGCTCATTTGCAGAATGTCCACCATTCGAAGGCCATTACAGCCATCATGAGTGGGTGAAGCATAAGTGCTGATCACACTTCTGAGGTTGCGGCTGCAGCTAATGCCTGGAATAGTATTGTCCCTGCTTGTTTGACAGCTGGTCAGATAGAAACAGCTGCAGTGCCTGCTAGGGAGAAAAGCCAGGCCATTAAGCCTGGACCCAATGCCAAATGAGCAGAGGAGAAAAAGATATCTCCCATTTTAGGGAATTTTGGAAATTGGATATAGCACAGAACTACATACGTAGCAAACCAAAAAAAAATAATGAAGGTCCATTCACCCCACGCAGCTCAAAGGGGCCAAGCTGTACATACTGTAACGGAAAGTTAGGGCCAAATTACTGCATTAAAATGGACCAACATCCACTGCTGATCAGCCCGGGAATCTATAAGATTCCCGGGTCGATCAGCTCCCTGCCTGTGTGAAACCCCCCAGGACACCCGCAAATCCTACCTGTTCCTCGTTCCAACGGCGCATGCGCGGGCCGCCGCCGCCTCTCGCACATCCCTCTAGCAGGGCGCGCACCCGCGCCGGCCGTTTGTGAAACCCCGATCGGGGTGCCCTGCGGAAGTGGACCAACACCCAGGATAGTGAAAATCCTGGGTGTTGGTCCACTTTAACGGGACCGTCCAGGCAAAATTTTAAAAACACGATTCAGGAACTTACCTCATCATATTTGCCCTCTCCCTTCCTGTAACCTCGCAGCAGCACCTAGGAGCAAAAACCTGGCACTGACTTCTTCCACTTCTGGCTAGCACTGGCTAAAAATTAAAAAACATGAATGAAAGCTCCAAAATAAGTTTTCTCTGTCTGGGGAGGGGGTATTTTTGAAAGAAAATAAATAAAAAGAAACAGGGCATATTAGGATATTTGGGGCTATGTAATGTTATGGTCTATGTAGTTGCCTGGACAATGCCTTTAATTTTCTACCAACAACTGGTCACATGACCCCACAGTGACAATAGCGGTAAAGGTTGTACTGGTTACTAACTGACTCATCCGCCACTCGACACTGCTCTGCATGCAGAATTGTGATGCTGGGTAATAAAAAAAAAGACAATTCTGTGAGTACTCACCTGTAGAATTGCTTTAACTATGCATGGCATGGCAAGGGGAGGGAACACATAGAGGAGCCGAAACTCATCCAAGGCATTGCTAGCGCATCCGTGGTGACGGCCAGAGGGTCCTGTGACAGGGAGACAAACCTGGGAAGCTTGTGATTGTGGCGGGACGCAAACAGGTTAACATCCGGAGACCCCACCGATGAAACAGGGAGTGAAATACCTTGTTGCTGAGAGACCCTTCCCCCAACCGAGACATCCCCCTGCTCAGGGAGTCTGCCTCCAGCTTCTCCACCCCCGGAATGCCGAGATACAAGGCACATTCTCTTCCGCCCAAGACAGTATCAGGGACACTTCCTCGAGGGCTCGCTGGCTCTGAGTCCCTCCCTGATGATTGATGTAGGCAACTGCCGTCTGGTTGTCCGAGCGGATCTGAACAGGCCGACCCCGAAGGTGTGAGGTCAGCTGAGCAAGAGCCAACCTGATCACCCTCAGTTCCAGAACATTGATGGGAGCATGGGCCTCCTGGGGGCCCCATTGACCCTGGAACTGCAGAGACTTCCAAAAGCCCCCCAAACCTGTCAGACTGGCATCTGTGGTGACAGTCTCCCAACGCTGGGGCAGAAAAGTCCTGCCCACTAGAAGGTTCCTTGAGTCCAGCCACCTCAAGAAGGACTGTCTGGCTAGGGGGGACAGAGCAAGCTCCTGATCCAGGGACACAGGGTCCCGATTCCAAACAGACAGAAGGTGCAACTGAAGAGGCCTCATGTGAAACGGAGCAAAGGGGACTGCCTCGAAGCAGGAGACCATCAGACCCACTAACTGCATCCCCTACCGGATGGAGGGATGGGGACACAAGAGCAGAGCCCGAGCCTGCCTCTCAACCTTCAGCTGGGGCAGGAAAACCTTGACCTGAGAGGTATCCAGAGTCATGCCCAGGAAGGACCTCACCAAAGACGGAGACAGTAAAGACTTGGGATAGTTGATCACCCAGCCGAAGGACTCGAGAGTGGAGGTCACCCCCTGAGTATCCCTCTCGGTCTGCCGAAGAGACTGAGCTGCAATCAGAATGTCGTCCATGTAAGGAAGGATGTGAATGCCCTGATGCCGCAGCAGAGCCATCACGCCCGCCAGCACCTTGGTGAACACCCGAGGCGATACCGAAGGGTAAGGCCACAAATTGGTAATGCTGATCCTCTAGAGCAGTGGTCCCCAACCCTGTCCTCAAGGCCCACCAACATGTCATGTTTTTTTGATCTCCAAATAGCCAGCTCTATTGCTCTGCAGCTGCACTAATTACTCCACCTGTGCATCTTTGTGGAGATCTGCAAAACCTGGCCTGTTGGTGGGCCTTGAGGACAGGGTTGGGGACCACTGCTCTAGAGCAAACCTGAGAAATCTCTGATGACCCAGGAAGACTAGCACATGAAGATAAGCATCACTGATGTCCACGGAGGTCATGAAGTCGCCCGGGCGAAGGGAACTGACAGCCGAACGAAGAGTCTCCATGCAAAAGTGCTTGAACCTGACAAACCTGTTGAGACCTTTCAAGTCCAGTATTGGCCTCAGGGACCCGTCCTTTTTGGGGACCGTGAACAAATTGGAGTAGAAACCCTGACCCTGTTCCTGGGAAGGCACCGGGCAAATGACTCCTGAGTCCAGCAGACGTTGAACCGCAAGGCGCAACCCCTGAGCTGACAGAGGGTTGTGAGGCAGCCGGGAACTGAGGAATCTGGGGGGCGGCCAGGCTGCAAACTCTATTTTGTAACCGGAGGACACCACCTTCTGAATCCACTGGTCTGAGACGCGGAGCCTCCAGACGTGAGCAAAGAGCCGAAGCCGTCCCCCCAACCGGATGGGTGAGGGCGCCTCCTCATGCCTGAGGGGGCTTGGGAGAAGGTTTGGGCTTGGGGTCCCATGAGAGACCGGGACAACCACGGGATCTGCCACGGCCCCAAGACCCCCTGCGGGCACATGAAAGTAGGGACCCTCGACCTCCTCTGGGGGTATGAAAGGAGGAGACTGAAGCAGATGGCCTCCGAAAAGGCTGAGGCTGCCTCTTATGCTGAGGCAGCCTACCATCCTTGGCTAAAACATCCAGGCGCTCACCAAAGAGCCACAGCCCCACAAAGGGAAGTCCAGTGACAGCCTTCTTAGCAGCAGCGTCAGCTGCCCACTGACGCAACCAAACAGAGCAGCGCATAGCCACCAAGAGGGCAGAGGCCCTATCACTCAGCCGTACTACATCATCCATGGCAGTAAGAATAAAGGTAACAAAATCAGAGCACAGCAAAAGGGTCCTATACTCATCCCTTCCAGCTGTAGCGCCAGCTAGGAGACGATTGATCAGTCTCTTAAGAGCAATAGCAATTATGGCTGCGGCACAGGACGAACGCAAACCAGCCCCCACAAAGGCAAAGGCATGGCAGGCCAGCTGATCCATACACCGGTCCTCGCTGTCCCGCAGTGTAGTAGTGTCAGGGGAAGGCATAACAGAAGTGTTGGACAATCCAAGAACGGGGGACCCGACCACCGCTTAACCAAATCAGCAGGAAAGGGATACTTCTTATCCAAACCTTTAGGCACTGCGGGCAATCTACTAGGACATTCCCACTCTTTGAGCACCATATTAGTGAAATGACTCTGCTCAGGGAACTCCAGACGCTGTTTAATGGTATGAAAAAGCTCACCCTGCTTCCTCTTAGCCACCTCAGGGGGAGCAATGTGTAAAACCTCAAAAATGTGAGACAACAGATTAGCGGTGTCCTCAGGAAATCAGGAATCCGCAGACTCAGACCCAGGGTCACTGTCGCGGCCCACGTGCTGGTCCCCAGAGGAGTCAGAGCCCGAGAAAAGCTCCCCCTCCTCCAGGGAATAACGTTCATCAAAAAGATCAATTTCCTCCTGTTCCAAAGTAAACAGTGCAGGCGAGGAAGTCAGGTGCCGCTTCTTTCTAGAGGCCTTATGCTGAACAAGCCTGGCAAGCTGTCTTTCAATGCTGGCCACAAGAAGTGCCAAATCAGATTGTGACCCCCTGCTAGAGTCCCCCTCACTGGGGGCTAAGTGCAGGCGTGGCGGGGTAGGTGATGCCGAAGGGGGCACAGAGCTTGGTACAGAAGCAGGCAGCCCAGACTGGAGCGCAAGGACAGCATGGGCGCACGGCCCACACACCGTGACCTAATTACTGATGGGGATACCCCACACATGGAACACAACCGGGATTGTCCCGAAGGACCCCCGAGCATGTTATCCCCAGAAGCCTCCATATGGTGATTAAAACAGGTGCAATATGCTAGCACAGGGTAAAGGCTAATAAAAGCCACCCAGGATACCCCCCCCCCCGAGGGATGCCCCCAGAATCAGTAAGGGGAGATGAAGGGGGGGAGTAAGGAGCAGGACCGGGAGAAACCACAACCCACGGGAATCCCACCTGAAAGACATAAGCAAACATACATAAGTATCCCGCAGCCCATGCCCCAAGGATAACCAAAAACCTAGAGGGGACTCACGTACCAAGCAGGACAAGGATCGCCAGCCGCCAGACCACCGGAGGAAGCGACGCAGGCAGAAATCACTGCCGCAGCCCAGGGATTGAAGAGGGCCCCAGACACGCAGCAGAAGCAAGATGGCAGCGACAGAGGAACCTTGAGGGGCGGGCCGCAGTACAACGCGATACGCGTCATCCGCCGTCCCCGTCCCCCCAAAGAGCGCGAAAACATCGCTCACGTGACCTCGCCGACGTCATCCCCACAGTGAAAAAATACCTCACAAATATAGCGCCGCCCGCCGCGGAGCGCAGTACAAAGCGGCGGCGGCAAAAGCATACAAAAACAGTCTAAAAACAGGCTAAACTATAGAAGAAGTGGGGTGTTCCAGAGCCACCCCAAAAGCTAGACCTGTATCAATAACAGACCGCACCACCAACAATATTATTAAAGATAACCCTTTATTTTTGGTATGGGTAAATCCTACAAAAAATTCCTTCTAGTCACGCAAAAATTTTTTTAAAACAATTAAAAAGCATCAGATTCCCTGGGATATAGTAATATACTCTCTAATTCGAATAAGAAATACTAACTCATCAGCATATTCCTCTCACGCAGCATGACATAAACTAATACAATACAATACAACTTAAAAAATATATACAATTAATATGTGCAAAGTGCAGTACTGGAAATTACCCTAATTAAAATGTGTATATGAGCTATAAGCTATGTGACTATACTGTGTATGTTTATGCTAGAAAGCTAGTGCTCAAATATCTATATGTAAACATCAAATAAGGATAAAGTGTCTAGTGCTTTAAATCATAAATGGCCCAGCCAGCAGAGCAACGCTGTGCTGTACTGTGCCAATGTACGCCAACAACAACTGTGAATGCTGGGTGAAGAGTACTGGTAAGGGTTAGATATTAGTAGGTTACATCACCGGGTGCTTGGAGTCATCCTCTGGGAATCCCAACAAACGAGAATGCGACGCGTTGCGTGATCACGTCAAGATCACTTCCTCAGGCCGTCACGTTTGTAATGCCGCCCTAGCCCGCCTTTATACTGTGTAAACCGCGTTTCCCCCGGTGACGCAGCGCCGGCACATACCACCACGCGCCCCGCCCCCCTCCCACTATGGGTAAGCGTAGGGGCAGCGCGATGACGCACATACCTGCGCGCGTCCCTGGAACGCAAACACCAGAGGACAGCAGTGCGGGCGCATGCGCGCCACCGGCCCCCGGCGCGCAGGCGCACTCCCCTGCAGTAGGAGGCGCCCGCACGTCGGAGTGCACGGCGGCGCGCACGAGCCCACACCGCGTCTCTGCCAGCACAGGATGTCGAGAGACAGGACATCAGCTGGAGTAAATCAGGCGGGCAGGGTAGTCATAATGTTGTGTGTAATTAAAATTTTAAACTACTTTAGTGACTATGATTATATATATGTACAAGGTTAAATACAGTGGCTACTATATATTACTTGGTCACTACATACTCATACATGTTTGTTCATCCTGCTTCCTCATTATCCAAAACCATATTATCCAAGACCATAATACCTGCAATGTTCTTAGATCACATTATCCTATATTTCCATACATAGATATCAATAAGGCATGCATAGATATCCATAGGGGTTTCTATATAATTATCAACACGTCATCCGTCAACACATGAGGGTATCCCGTAAAAGCACATCAAGTGCATCAGGGGCATTCTTTCTACTTATGTCCCGTGATATTTGTCTTCGACATATTCAAATTGTATGCATTTGGCTTCTCTCATGACACCTCTAGATGTCTACCGGTGTCCTTTTCTTATTTCCTCCTCATGTTGATCGGAATGCTGATCGGGATATCCCCATTATCTGAGCTGGTCAGAGGAATGGCACGTTGAGCAACTTCTTCCTCTTCTCACCCAACACAAGGGCAATCTTGGGGGGTTCATACCGCAGAAAACAATGCTTTCCCTCCTCTCATCCTCTCTGGATGTTTGCCGATGTCCTTTATTATTTCATCCTCATGCTGATTGAAGTATCCCCATTATCTGAACTCGTCCAAAGAATGGCACGGTGGACACCTTCTTTTTCTTCTCAACCCACACAGGGGCAGTCTCGGGGGAACATGCAGTAGAAGAAATGCTTTCCCTCCTCTCATCCCCTACATGTCAAAAGAGGGTGAAGAGATTTTAGGATACCAATGTGAAAATCATACAAAAAAGTGAATTAAAAAATTATTTACATCAAGAAAAACTTAATTAAAAAATATTTTTTTTTTTTTTTTTTTTCCTCAAATCATACTATGTATATGAAAAATATGCAAACAGTTGTATCTGTAAAAGAATTTAGTAGATCCACACGTGAACGTTATTAAACTTATGCAAGAATGTGCAACACCCCTGTGCTCCTCAAAAAACAACATTAATAAAAATGTGTCCTAATTCCGTCCCAGAAAGGGAGAGAATGAGTACTCCTCATTCAAACCCACTGGTGCCCTAGTTCCCAATTTGAATATCCATTCCATTTCTCTCTGCTGTAGTTTTTTCTTTAAGTTGCCCCCCCTGCCCCCCAGGGATATTTTGTCCAAGAAGGTTATACGTATGCTGTCAGTTTTGGCATCGTGGATTTCTAAAAAATGGTTGGCCACGGGTGTAAGCATCTTCCCTTCCTCCTTATCCCTACTGGCCAATTTGATGCTAGAAAGATGTTTTTGTATGCGGACTTTGCCCGCATTCTTGGTCTCACCTATATAGCGTTTCGGACAGCCACATTCAAGCATGTAGATGATGCCCTCTGACCTACAGTTCAGAAAATGTTTAATGGGGTGTAGCTGGTTAGATGATAATTCCTTAACATGATCCTTGGTTGTAACCATGGGGCAGATGGTACATCTGCCACAGGGCCTAAACAGGCTAAAAACACAGACACTACCACCCGCCCCCTCCCTCCCGAACACCCGTTGGGGAGAGAAGGGGGGGAGGAGAGCGAGCAGGCAGCAGCGAAGCCCAGGCCAGTGGGAGGGGGGGGGGACCCCGAACATAGAAAACATGTCCAAAAACACTCACCCCCTCAGAAGCTAGGACAGGAACTCTGCATCCCTAGTAGACTCACCATAAAGCCTATGGCCGGCTACCCTTTGTGGTACAGGGCCTGCGGCTTGGAGCAGCGCTCCTTGAGCACTTGACCCCAGTGCTCCGCTACCTTCACCCGATCCGACAGCCGAGGCTGGGAGGCACAGAGGGTCCGGAAACGGGTGGAAATAGATATGCAGGGCCGCAGGCATGGTTGCTCCACACACCTGAGAATAGAGCGAGAGCCATCTTCTATCTTTGCAGTAAGCACTGCAGAGAACAACTAGATAAGTCTATGGTGATTCCATTTTTATATGGTACCGGGCGGAGCCACAAATCTTCTGCAGTGCCACTGCGCCACCTTGTGGCGGAATCCCAGATGTTATGATTTTGTGAAGCAGGCCGTGCCATGCACTAGGAAAAATGTTCTCAAGGTACAAAAGGCCCCTCTCCTTGACGGTAGTATCATACCTCTGTTGAGACTGGTTGAGATAAAGGAAAAAGGGAACCTTGTGTCCCTTAAAAACAAAATGCTAGAAGATGCTGAAAATAGCAATGGGGGATCCTGCAAACCAGAACCCCTGCAGGCAAGTCAGAGGCCACCAAAGAAGGAGTTTTTTATTTTTTTCACTCTACTTGTGAACTGGTTATGGGTCCCAGAACCAGTTCAAAGGGCGGAGGAACAGCAAACCAGCTCCCTGGCATGTTGGTTGGCTTGCTTATACTTCCGCCCAATGTCCCGCACCTCCTCATAGGCACAAGGGTGCGGAAGGTCACAAGCCATAGGTCTTTTGAGCCCTAATGATACTAATATGAATGTCTGGGACACAGGGTGGTAGGTCTGTGAGAGAGGTGTCATCCCTAAAAAAAGTTGGTTCTGGCTCTGACAGTATGCTCCCAACTCAACCTCAGTGTGTGTCCCTGCTGCTGGTCAGGAGAGAGCAGGCTCCATCATTGACTGGCAGCATGAGGTACATTACATGAGCTATCAGCAGACGCATGTATCCGCGTCAGGGGTAGGTCTGATTTGAAGCCAAAAGCGATGTGACCATACTGTCTTAGTATGCAGGACTAGGAGCGATCAAGCCTGCGAGTTAGCAGGTGTGGGTAGTATTTTATCCCCCTAAACTGTGGTTAGTGGTTTACGGCTTTGTATATTTCTATGTGTCTATGTGCCCACCGGGCAAAGCAAATCTGGGTGTCTTCGGCAGTGTCTGCCATGTCTGGGAGTTCAGGCACCAGTGGCCTCGGCTCTTCCATTTGATGGAGTATGCAGATATTGTGTAGCACGCAGCAAGCAAGGATTGTTACTCTTGATAGTGATGCTTTGCCCTTCTGATTTTAGTCCACACTGTTCTACACTGCACACTTGGCCCAGCTTCTCGTTCAGCCAGCCTGACCCAGTTTCTGATTGCCTTATTGTGTTGATGTTGCCTTTTGTGGCTTTTCTTGTGGCCATTGCACATTCGGATATTTGTTTTTTATTTGTCCATGTTGCCCAAATGGTTTTTCACTATGTTTGTAGGCAGCATTGATGGGTGCAACACCTAGGAAACTCCAGCCCAGCTCAACATTTTACCCCTGTCTGTAAGTGCTACTTTGACAGATGTCTTCTACTGGCCAATTTAGACATGATGGATATTGCTCCCCTACTCATTTCATGTCATGTGATCTGTTTTGCTCATATATTGTTAGGCCTCCCCTTGGGAATTCCAGTTCTGTCGCAGAGTATGGAGCAGATAGATGTATGTGAGTAACCACACCTGTATTTCTCATTGGCATATTGATTTTTGTTCAATATTGTCTATGATGTCTCCCCTCTGGAGCATGGGCCACATCATACATCCAGTTGTGCTGGTTATTGCTGGTGGATATGTGATGTTTCTATGATGTGGACATACTTGATATTCTCTTCTTGTAACTTGCAAGGTGTCAACAATCTCCTTTTGTGCCCCTCCTCCAGCGTGCCATGTTTGCCGACCCTTATCTGAGGAAGACCAGCAATCCCCACCGCCACATGTCACAAGCATCAGGGGATGAGACTACACAGGCATTTGAGCAGTGATTATGCATCTTGGCCAAAGCTACATGTTCAAATGTGTGCATGGTGCTGGCCTACTTTGCCACAAACATTTTACATTTCACCTGTGTTTATTTACAGGATTACCCATTGTGTCCTCCGCTTCCGCAAAGCCCATCTGCAAGGTAAACCTCAGATGATTCAGGTGTTCCGGCAACCCAGCCACCTGCGTTCACCTTGCTAAGTTACATGGTTACATATAGTTCTAAACAGCCCCTTTAGGCCAACTGTGCTGGACTATATTAATGTGGCCAACCAGCAACACAGTCCCAGTTGGCATCACTAACACACTGCAATGTATTGTCACCAGCATATGCACAACACATAACATGCATAAAACAATCCGATGTGTGAGCTGACTGGTTAACAAGAACCCTTATCCAAACACAGCTATTTGTGTGCTGTAGATTTCTTCTCTAATTTTTAGGCCCCATTGGTGGTAGTTGGTGAGCCGGATAGGCGAACAAGTAGCGCACAGCTATATGAACTGGGTACGCGAATTATTCAAGCCTACAATAGGCAACAATGACACTGCCAACTGGCAGAAAGAGTCGCAGGCATTACAGGACAACTGCAGCAGCTTCAATGAGAAAAGAATCCTTGGGACGAGCCAGTCTGAGATGCTGACTGTTGGGAAGAGACAAAAACAAAAATTAGTCAAGCATGTAACGATCACAAAGAGCAATTAAAAACACAAATAAATCCAACAATTGTTATGAACAAGACCTATTAAACCTTGGGAATGCTTTCATACAACATCTACAAGGCAGTAAGTGTTTGCACCCTGGGTCCAAGTTACTCACCATCATAACTCTGGCTTTGGCCCAAGCTGCTGGACCCAAATGGATGCTGGTGGGGACAAGGTGGGTTCGGGGGGCCAAAGGACATGCCAGCAGGATCATAAAGCACTGTGAGAAGTAAAGGAAAAAGTCAGGCAAACAATTTAATAGGAGCAGAGGCAACACATTATCTAGGTTTATGCCTGTGTTTGTGGATGCCATAATTACCTGACACTGGCATGGGTGAAAAGGGGTGTGGAGGAGGTCACAAGCCTGTGATGCCCTGAAACAATATGAAAGCAAACACAAGAAACACAATTATCACTTCAACACTAGTCAGCAACATTACAAAACACAAAGGCTACCAACCAGAGAACGAGGTGCTGCCCTGAAACCAGAGAGGGCTGCCAAGAGAGGAAGGGTGGGCAGTACTCCTCCAATTTGAACCTTCTGAGTCAAACTCTGAGGGGCCAGACTACAATACCCCACCAGCACCCTCATGTAGTGATGGGGAGTCAACCACCTCCACCTCCGAACTTTCCAGGCTCCACCAGTAGCCAGAATCCGCTGTATCCTCCTCAGAGGAGCTGATGACCACCTCATCCCCCACCTCACCAGCCGACTCCTCTGAGACGCCATCTTCCTCATCCCCTTCCTCCGCTTGGTCCTCTCTCGTGAATGCCCCTCCCCCGCTGATCAGTTGTGGTCCTGGCCTCGGGTGTGGGTTATAACCTCCTTGCCATGTCTAGTGAGGGGAGGCCACTTATCTTTGGAGACAAAAAACAGAAAGAGACATTAAGGACAAGGTCCCTAGGTTGTCCTGCATTCTTAAATTACTGGAGGCATAGGCATCATAGGGCCTGTACACAGACTCCAGATCCCAGCACTTGAAGTCCGACCACCATTGACAGGCTTGGGGCAGGGCTTCACGTCAAAGTGTCGGGTCACAGTGGCCTTAACCTACTCCACAATAATCCCTTCCAAGCCTCATGTCCTACATGCGCAAAAAACAAAATAAAGAAAAATTTTAAGAGATCAAAAAGCAAAATACACAAAAAATGTAAAATAAAAATCATAGATGTGTATTTACATAAAAATCCATTGCTGCACGCTAATAGATAAGAATACTAAAACACGTTTTGCAAATTTCAAAAGATGCATAGCCGGAGGGAACAAGATCACAACTAAAACACATGAAATGACATTGGGGGCATACAGAAGCCCTGCCACTTGAATGGCAGGCACAATAACGCAAGTTTGAAGCAAATCACCAAAGTACTATAATGAAGGTAAAAGATATCCCAAGCAGACCAGGGATCCCCTGTCAGTTGACTGAGGCAAAAAAAAAACCGGAAAAACGTTAACCAGAGGTAGAGAAAATAGCATCACTAGAAAGGTCATCAGGAGTGTATGAGAGAACGGCACTGAGCATCTGATGTGGCAATGCAGGACACACAGTGCCAGTGCTCTAAAGACACCTGGTGCTATCGATACATGGGACACTAACGCTCGCTATGAGAGGTGCAAGTCATAAGTATGGCTTTCTGGTGGAGCGCTAGAAAAACACCTGCCACTATGTGGTCCTTCGTGGCGCTAGCGTTTCTTAAATAAACCCCTTAGTATCATCAGTGGATCAGGATGCATGTCATATACAAATATACATTACAAAACATGTGTAAATGTAAATAAAGTATATATACATGTGTTTGTTTTACAAACTTGAAACAAAATAATGTATTGTTAAAGACATAGAAATATGTCAAATTAGAAAAATGAGAAAATTGAGTCTTGAGAACTTATGAAAGTCTTCTAAAGAAAGTGTTACAAAAAGGTTTCCTTGAAGGCGTGACACCTGAAGGTGGAATAATGAAATGATCGCTATCCTACAAGCGATCCCTCGACACATTGCGTGATAATGTCAGATTTCAGGAGCTCCTTCGCTCTGTCACTTCTCCTCCGATCAAGCGAGCAGAGCGTCAGGAGACATTCAGGGATGGTGTTACTCACCCTTCATGAATTATGCACCTTAAACAAACTTACATGATGTGGAGCAGTCAAGCGGAAGCCTTTTAGTTGAAAGCAACCCTCCAGAGACCTCCCATTACACATCTCTTGTGATAGCTTAAAATAGGATGGGGCAGCACCTAGGTACCTTGGTGCCGCTGAGATTACCGGCTATCGCATGCTTTACTTGCATCCTCCTCCATCACTGGAGCCCCGCAGGCCTCAGGATGGGGGTCACGTTATTTTGGAGTATTTGCTGAGACTGTGTTTCTAAGCTTTGAAAGCAAATGATCACAAGGTCAAAGGAGACTTCAAGAGTAAAAATACAATTCTGTGAAATACTCACCTGTAGAATTGGTATTATAAGTATACAGTACGTCCTGCTCCAGATAGATTACTCACACTTGGGTTATCCTCCGCCAGATGGCGCTGCACTGCAGAGACATGCAAAACAGGCTCCTCCCGGCCCCTCAAATACCCGGGGACCTCCCACAAATCCCCAGCATTGAAAAGCAGTGAACAAGAAGCCGGAAGAATTTAACCACCCAAAAACTGGTAACTATAACAACGATAACAATCACCATACAGGGGATCCAGAATAATGCAAAAACCAGGGTGGGGTGGAGCAGGACGTACTGTATACTTATAATACCAATTCTACAGGTGAGTATTTCACAGAATTGTATTATTCTTAGTATACAGTACGTCCTGTTCCAGATAGATTACTTACACTTGGGACATCCAATAGCAGTGTCCATAAAGCAGGGTGGGATCCCCAAGAAAAAGTAACAGCAGACAGTTTAAACCACTGCTGCCTGCAAAACCTTGCGGCCAAAAACAGCATAGCTGAGGCCCTAACATCAACCTTGTAAAACTTAGAAAAGGTATGAACAGAAGACCAAGTAGCGGCCATGCAAACTTGTTCAACAGAAGCTTGGTGCTGGAAGGCCCAAGAGGCACCAATAGCACGAGTAAAATGAGCAGTAAGGCGGAAGGGAGGACTCTTCCCCTTAGCAGAATAGGCCTGACTCACAGCCTGGCGAATCCATTCACTAATAGAAGTCTTGGCAGGAGCCAAACCCCTCCTGCGCCCAAATGGACCACTAAAAGAGCATCAGTTTTCCTGAAGGACGCAGTGACTACCAGGTAATACTTCAGACACCTGACCACATCCAAGGAATGCAGAACCCTTTCCTAAGCGTTGCTAGGATTAGGGCACACTGAAGGAAGGACAATATCTTGATTTAAATGAAAAGCAGACACCACCTTAGGCAGAAAGTCTGGCTTAAATCGGAACACCACCTTGTCCTGGAGTCTCTCATAGTATGGGGGCTGAATAGACAGAGCCGCCAACTCAGACACAGGCCTGACCGAAGTAATGGCCACCAGAAGACAACCTTGAGGGTAAGCATAGCCAGAGCAGCATCCTGTATAGGTTCAAAGTGAGCACCCTGCAAGGCAGACAAAACCAAGTTCAAATCCCAAACAGGGGCCATAGGTTTACGTGGGGGACGCACATGAGTAACCCCCTGGAAAAAGGTCTTAACCAAAGAATGCTGAGCAAAAGATTTCTGAAAGAAAAAACAGACAGGGCAGACACCTGACCCTACAGAGCACTGAGTTGGAGTCCCGACGCCAACCCATGCTGTAAGAACTCCAGAACCCTGGGAACTGACAACACCCGACAGGGAGGAAACCTAGACTTACACCAGTCAAAGTAGGTACGTCATACCCTGTGATAGATGGAAGAAGAGGCTTTCTTCCTAGCCTTCACCATGGTATCAACCACCGAGGTGGACAAGCCTTTCTCCATCAAGATGGAGGTTTCAGCAGCTAGGCCGCAAAGCCAGAATTTGTAAATTGGGATGGCGTAAGGGGCCCTGAGTGAACAGATCTGGCACCCCTGGCAGAACGTAGTGGTCTACTATCATCAGCACCACGTCTGTGAACCACACTCTTCTTAGCCACCTGGGGGCCACCAGAATCGCTGGTACCCCTTCCAGAGCAATCTTGCGCAGAACCCTGCCCAGCAGGGGGAATGGAGGAAAGACATACAGGAGCGGAAATTCCTGCCATGACATGGACAGAGCATCCGTGGTCCAGGCCAGAGGATCCTGAGACAGGGAGACAAGGGTCGGGAACTTGTAATTGTGACGGGACGCAAACAGATCCACATCTGGTAGACCCCAACGGTGACACAGGGACTGGAATACCCTGTTGCAGAGGGACCACTCTCCCTGACGAGAGGTGCCCCTGCTCAGAGAGTCTGCCAGTAGACTCTCTTCCCCCCGGGGATTTACACAGGCGAAATGCATTGAACATTGGCCTCCGCCCATGTCAGAATCCGCGACACCTCCTGGAGGGCCCCCCTGATCCGTGTCCCTCCATGATGGCTGATGTATGCAACCGTCCTGTTGTCTGAGCGCACCGGCACAGACAGACCCGCAGGTGGTCGGTCAACTGACCCAGAACCAATCTGATCGCCCGTAGTTCCAAAATGTTGATAGGTAAGTGGGCCTTCTGAGGCCCCCACCTCCCCTGGCACCGCAGGGACTACCAGAATCCCCCCCCCCCCCCGACAGACTGGCATCCGTGGTGACTGTCTCCCAGGAGGGGGCCAGAAGGACCTGCCCCCCAGCAAGTTCCTGGAGTCCAGCCACCACGAAAGAGACCACCTGACCAAGGGAGAGGGAGCACACAGACCTCGTCCAAGGACGTTGGGTCCTTGTCCCAAACTGACAGAAGGTGAAGATGTAGAGGCCTCAAATGGAACTGAGCAAAAGGCACCGCCTCGAAGCACGCCACCATCAGGCCCACCAACTGCATTCCCTGCCTGAGCGAGGGATGGAGACATGACAGCAGGAACCTAACCTGCGCAGTTAGAGCTTCCACCTTCTGTTGAGGAAGGAATATCCTTGACTGAACCATATCCAGGATCATTCCAAGGAACGGGGTCACCGAGGAAGGGGACAGAGAAGACTCCAGGGTGGCCACCACCAGCTGAGTGTCCAACTCTGCCTGCTGTAGAGACCAAGAGGTGATGAGTATGTCGTCCAGGTAGGGCAGCACGCGGATGCCCCTTGGCCTCATCAGAGACATCACCCCCGCCAGCACCTTGGTGAGCACTCTGGGAGCTGAAGAGAGGCCAAATGGCAAGGCCACAAATTGGCAATGTTGATCTTCCAACGCGAATCTGAGGAACCTTGGTGTCCTGAAAACACAGGGATGTGAAGGTAAGCGTCTTTGATGTCCACAGGCATCATGAAACCACTGGGGCGCAAGGAGCTGATGGCCGAGCCCAGAGTTTCCATGCGAAAACGCCTGTTCTTGACAAATTTGTTGAAGATCTTTAAATCCAGAATAGGCCTGACTGACCCATCTTTTTTGGGAACTGTGAAGAGGTTGGAGTAGAGCCCCTTGCCTCTGTCTCTTAAGGGAAATCTGCAAATGACCCCCAGACCCAGCAGGCCTTGCACGGCCTGCGCCGACACCTGAGCTGAGACAGGGTCCTGGAAAATCCGGGACCTGATGAATCTTGGGGGAGGCCGCACAGCAAACTCCATCTTGTAGCCGGAGGACACTACCTCCTGAATCCACCGGTCTGATACGTGATGCCTCCAGACTTGAGCAAAGTGCCGCAGCCGTCCCCCCACCCTGACGGGCGAGGGCGCCCCATCATGCCTGAGGGGGCTTGGGAGAGGATTTGGGCTTAGCCCTCCAGGAGGAGCCAGGACGTTGTCTTCTGCTCCTGTGCCTGGAATCTGCACGAGCCCCCGAGAAGGACACCCCTTTTTCTTGTTTAGCACCATGGTAGGGGGGTGAAGGGGAGCCCAGGCTCCGAAGGGGCCGAGACTGCCGTCTGCGCTTGGGTAACTTACCTCTCTTAGCAAAAAGGTCTAGACGGGCCCCAAACAGGCGTAGCCCCTTAAAAGGAAGCCCAATGAGGGCCTTCTTTTTTGAAGCATTGTCAGCTGTCGCAGCCAAACCAAGCGGCGTATAGCCACCACGAGGGCAGAAGTTCTGGCACACATTCTGATGGTGTCATCCAATGCTAATAGGACAAAATTTACAAAAACATCACAACTGGAGAGTGCATTAAACACCTCACAAGGGAGATCATCAGGGGCACTATCAAGCATATTTCTGATAAGGGTTCTAGTGGCCACAGCAGTAATAGCAGAGGCACAGACCGGGCGCAGCGCTGTCCCCGCACATGCAAAGGCATGGGAGGCCAGCTGGTCAATGCGCCGGTCCTCAGCATTCCGCAGGGTAGTAGAATCAGGGGAATGCATGACAGGGGTGTTAGATAGCCCTAGGATCGGGACATCCACCTCGGGGGGGGGGGGGTGACCAACATTTAACCACTTCAGGGGGAAAGGGATACTTCCTATCCCAACTCCTTGGAACCCCGGAAGGTTTACTGGGGCACTCCCATTCCTTGAGCACAAGGGTATGGAAATGTGCTTGCTCTAGAAATTCCAAACGTGATTTTGCTGTATGGAAAAGCTCCCCTTTTTGCCTGGGAGCCTCACCAGGGAGAGAGATAGACAGAACCTCAAAGATCTGGGTCAATAATCTGTCAGTGTCATCCGGGGCCCAGGGGTCAGAGCCAGAATCATCATGACCCCTTGGTCTCTCATCAGATGAGCCTGAATCAGAAAAGAGCTCTCCTTCATCAGATGGGGTATAGCCACACAGATTCATAAACTCCTGAGATCCCATAGGGAAAACAGTGACATTAGGCGTCAAGTGCCACTTCTTACCAGGGCCCTTACGCGCTAAAGACCTCACAATAATCTGTTCAGCAGTATGTAGTCTAGAAGACACATCAGGCTGAGAATCCCCACAAGTATGCAACTCAACAGGAGTGAGATTTAAGCTGGGGGGAGTAGGTGAAGTGAAACGAGGTGCAGCCACTGGCAGGCCAGATGCCAGCACCTGCTCAGCACAGGCTACACAGACCCACGCCTTGTCAGTGTCAGCATGAGGCTGTCCACACGCTACACACAGCCGGTCTTGTCCCAAGGGGACCCCGGTAACACTATCCTGGTATGCCTCCATATGGTTATTATTAGGTACAATGTGCCAGTAGGGATTGACGCTATGAAGCAACCCTGGATGCCCCAATGACCCGCTAGGGAAGTGGGAGTAATTATACAAGGCCCAACTATCAATTACACCGGGCCGGGAGAAGCCAATGGACTCACCCTCTGAAAGACACAATGAGAAGAAGGGGTGTCAGAACCAAACACACTACAATGAGTATAAAGCTGCCCGCGAGGGCACTTACGGACCGTGGTAAGTAAGAACATCACACGCGCGTGCGACCTGACAACATGGCACCGAGAGTACCTCGAAGGGCGGGCCAGAGCGAGCCGTGACGCAGGGCGCGCCAGGCCCTGCCCCCCCGAAGAGCGCAAAGTCCACCGACAAGCAGCCAATGAGAACGCAGAAGCGCCTGAGGTAACGCTGCCGCACGGCGCGGAACATCCAAATGAAGGAAAGGACGCACGCGGCGGCATTTGCAATAGTAAAAAAAAAAGACAAGTCAGCGCGGCGGCTGACACCACATATACTAGTCAAAAGACAAGAGAAAAAGCTGTATGCGCGAATCACGATACACGCTAACCCACACCCCCCCTCTTTCCCTCCCGAAGGCTACAGGGAGAATGAGGGAGGATGGCGGCCCTCTGTACAGGACCCACCGCTACACGGGCATGGGACAATAATGCCGGAGGGGCATCCCATAAAGGCTCACCATCAGCCTATACCGCCTACCCTTTGGTGGGGGATTGCGGTGGAGCAGGGCTCCTTAAGCACACATGGTGCCGCCTACCTTCACCCGACCAGCGCAGCCCAGGCTGGGAGGCACATCACACGAAGGACGGGTGGGAATAGTCCAACAGTGCCGCAGGCTAATAGCCCCGCTCACCTGCGAGAGAGTGATAATTTCATGTCTTCGCAGTAAGCACTGTAGAGAAATCTGGGGATTTGTGGGAGGTCCCCGGGTATTTGAGGGGCCGGGAGGAGCCTGTTTTGCATGTCTCTGCAGTGCAGCACCATCTGGCGGAGGATAACCCAAGTGTAAGTAATCTATCTGGAGCAGGACGTACTGTATACTAAGAATATAGAGGGGCTTTAATGTTTGAAATGTAAACAATTATTCCTCCTTCAAATGCAGTAACATATTTAGGGGGGAAAACCAAGGCAAGCCATATTTGACAAAAGGCAAACCTAGGCCTTTGTCTAGGGGTATTTACATGGGAGGGGGCGGCCTGTCCGGGACCACAGCAAAAAAAAAATGTCTTCATGATTCAACCAAGGCCGATTGATAGATCAGTCTGGGTTCCCCAGTCAGGCTCCCCCTTGATCGCCTGCTCGCCCTGCCATTAGCTATGCTGCTGGACAGCCTGGCTCCAACCACTGGCCATGACGTCATTATCTTTCCGGCGAAGGAGAATGTGCGCGGGGGCTGCTGGTTTGCTCGCTCCCTCAGACCGCCCAGTAACAGGTAATGGATGAGCAGGCAGGGATTCAGGGGCCGGATGGACTGTCACTTGCCATAAAGTGGGTAGAGACTGATTCCTGTATATTTGGTTTAAAAAAAATATAGATGATGGGGGTGTGAATATAGTGTGTGTGTGCACATGAATAAGGTTTGAGGGTCGGTACTTGACATTGGAAGAGCAAGACATGGACTGGGACTGACTGATCCAACTGTGGCTTTTTTTTTTAAGTGGAACAAAACCCTGAGAGGCTGGCCCTGTAATCTAAAAGGTTACAGTCTAACATTGTGCAGCTGGCCGGCTCCAATCTTTGAGACTCCAGGGCTTGTTTAACTCCCCAGATAGCCCATAATCACTCACCTCATCCCGGTCCAATGGTACATGCGCGCGCTCTGGTCCAATGACCATCCACCCTCACTATGTAATTCTACATAATGAATAGGGGAGTGCGTGCTGCTGCATTCCCGCCTGCCAAACTACGCAGTGACGACTGTCACATCTCATTGAACTAGAGCCCACATATGTGCCGTTGGAGCAATGGGAAGGTAAATGTTTAGTTGGCATCCCAAAGCAGGATGCCCTGGGCCAAAGCCAGTGGTCTGCCCTGAAAATTATCCTGGGCAGTAGTTGGTCCTCTGTTGCACCCCAACACCCACAGGGCAGGGTGATTTGGGATGCCCATCAGCATGTAACCCCTTTCCCACACATTTAACTTTGGCCTAGATGACACAGTGCTTTGGTGGGCCATCTGTGGATGTAGTATCCCTGGTACACTTTTAGGCATGAGCGGAAGGCAGATTTAATAGTAGCACATCCTTTGCCTTGCATATTAATGTGTGGCAAAGGATGCTTGTTTGAGGCCCCGTGCATGCACCGTGGGATCAAACAGAATGTAAGATTATGGCAAATCTGTCGAGTTTTATGCTGCGGGGCTTCCCAAATCAGGAGGGCACCACCAATCAGTAGAGATGAGCGAACTTCAAATTGGGCGATTCCTAGAAATTTGGGTTCTGATTCGAATCAGACCAAAACCCATCACAGGCGGTCATGGAATCTAACTATGGCCCTTATTTATCAAGGGCTAGCGCCAGGTAGTGTCTGACGAGCGCCAGGTACCGCCAGCTATCGGCGGCTACCGAATCAAGTACGCCCGGCGGCGGTCACAATGACGCATTTATCACGCTAAATGAGGCTAGCGCCGGCGAGAGCGTCGGCTAGCGCGGGATTCATCATGTAGCCGACTGCAACGAACAGCGCCGCTGCTTATCCCATCACAGCGACAGGTATGACCTGGCGCTCCCTGGCGTGGTCCAATGCATTTCAATGGAGCAATCTTTAAATAATCATAATTAATTGCTATTACTGTTTTTTTATTTTTTTTTAATGTCAAAAATTCTGTGACCACTTCTGCAATGTTAGGTTTTTTTTTTAAAGTAAAAAAAAAAAAAAAAATGTGCAGAATTGATATTACAGGTCTGCTATTAATGTATTCATATTACAAAATGTTTAGAAAAACTTGTATAATTTTTACATATAAAAAAAAAGGTTGTTTGGGGGTTAAAAACTACTTTACACACATGGGCGCCAGCGCTCTGGGGTTTAAACAAGGAATTCACAGCGCGAGAAATTTTTGAGCGTGATTTTTTAATGAATCTGCAGCAAGCCGTTCGCTCTGGCCATTCGCTGTCAGGCGCACCCATACAAGCGGAACCTGTGAAACAGCGACCCCTAACCTCGTATTCAACATTACCGCACACCGACTGAGTCGCTGTCAACAAGCAAACCCCGGCCAAGCACAGCGAATACTAGCTGGCGCTGTGAAAATCACGCTACTGGCGCTCATCTGTCGCTACCTGGCGCTATTAATGAATCGGCCTCTATGTATGCTCCAGGGCCGCCTAATTTTCTTTTTTTCTGGGCCATCCAGAGTCAGGATGCACCAATGTGTGAAACCCCCCTGAGTTCCCTTTAAAAACTAACCGATCCATCGGCATGTGCGCTGGGCGCGGCCACACCAGGCCATACCTCGAGTTGTGCCCGCACCAGGCATTTGTTCATGGCAGGCACGCACCCTGTTAGAGGCTAGTGGGGCTGCAGCAGGCAAGTGAGCTCGGCTGCATACAGCTATTTTTGGCTCCAATCGGCCCTTAGCCAATTCTTAGCTGAAAATAATGAAGAATGAAACCGAGCGCGCAGCTTGTATGAGAGTCCGTGCATGTACCATAAGACCAGGGAAAGGTGAGTTTTACTGGGCAACCTGAAGGTTTCACACAGCAGAGCATCCCGAATTGGGATAAGGACCAAAACCCAGGATAGTCAAAATCATGGCTTTTAACTTTAAAACAAGAAAAAGAAAGAAATCTTACCTCTGTCCCCGTTCTATTGCTGAATGAAGTCCCTATTCTCCGAGCCGGCAGGTGTCTTCAGCAGGACAAAGAACACAAATACTGTCCCATACTGGGCTCCTGGCATCTCGCTCCCCCACTCATAAGAGGGGCAATTTATAGGTGAGGGCTGGTAGCCTTCAGGGATGGAGCGGTGCACATATCTGGTGCCCAGGCTGGTTTTGCTGGACAGCGGGGACCCCATGACATTTTTTTAAAATTAGGATTTAATCATGGTCCACCTTTCCAGGATGCCCTTATACAATAAAAAAGACAGGGTCCCCCTTGCCTTGGGCCAGCCCCTATCCCTGAAGGCTACTAGCCCACACATGCACTGGGCTCTTCTCAACCCCCTTGGTCTTTGGGGGTGCAGGTAATGGGGAGGGGCTATTGACAAGTCACCCGCTTGCTGGCAGGAGGCTTGCCGACCAATCCTGCCTTTCCGGTAAAGGGGTCTCAAGGACCACTTAGTTCACAAAGGGCGAGAACATTTTTTACACCAATACCTCTTTCCTCACTATTCACCACTGGGCAGTGTCCTCATCTGTTCAGGACCGTCAGCTGATGTCCCGTGCCACTCTCTCTGAGGACAGTGACATATTTCACCTCCGTCCCCACTGCAGGGAGGGTCTGTTTATAGGCGAGGAGGGAGGTGGTTGGAAAAGCCCTACATACCTCCTTTTACTCACAGTGACAATAGCCACATCAGTCCTCACCTATAAATAGCCCCTCCCTGCAGCTGGGAGCCAGGTGGCTGGATCCCACTACTAGGGCTTAGGGACTGTCCAGTTTAATGAAAAAAAAGCACACACAGCGGGACATCCCAATCCGGAAAGCCCCAGTGAAAGGCCAGCTGCTGGCCACTCTGCTTTTTGTTGCTCTTTAAACTTGTCTAAGAATGACAATATCTGACATAACGTCCGATTCAACACCGTGCAAATTTGAATTGTCGCACTGTTTTTTTGCAAAAGTTTTGCATGCTCTTTTCAGTGTTGCAATTCAGCACCATATTTTCCTTTGCAAATTGTTCTGTGAATCGAGTGTGCATCCATCTCACATACGAACATATTTTTGTATGTGAAAGCGTGTTTACATAAATCAGATGAGTCATCTGATCTTTCCTATACAATAAAAACATGTGGAAATTGCTCTCCACCATTTATCTGGTGAGTGTGGTCTCTCTCATGTAAACATAGTTTCTTCAACATGTACGTTGTGATACCGCTTTCAAATTACCAAATTGGTAAGAAGCTACAGAGCAAACAACCATTAAAATGGCAACCAAATGCACACATTGCCATAAAGCACAGTACTTACCCAAACAGGTGCTTACATGAAAATGCATATCTGCAACCACTTCTTTTTGTGTGTATATGGTTTATTCTTATATTTATGTTCTTTGCATGTAAGGGGGTTGATTTAGCACCAGGAGAAAAAGTGCGACCACCTCAATGCCCATAAGTCAAGGAGCACCATTGTTGTGGTTATTCAACTTTTTTTATCAGATTCATGTCACATGCATGTACAGAAAGGAAGCAATATCTGTATTTGCTGTTTCAATTTTAATGTTGTCTAGTTGTATCTAGTAATTTATCTAAAACAACACGATGAGCCATGTCGGATTCCCATTTGATGTCCCCAACAGGGCCCAGCCTATAGTTATGCCATTGCCCATAAGGTCATGGCTGAGTAAGCTTGGTGCAATTAAATCTGACTGGCCACAAAGAGGCCTGACCTTAAGCCCATCCAACACCTTTGGGATTACCTGAGATAGCAAACCAGAACCCCAATAAGAGTGTCTAACCTCAACCGTGGCACCTTGCAAAATATTGTAGAAAAATTATCTAAGTAATTTCATAGACGTTTTCAAAGATAAAAACTCAATAAAGTTTTATAATTAAGGGAAAAAAATCATATAATGTCTTTTTTCGATTACCAGTAATTGCCCGGAGCTAAAAGAAAAAGCTAATTTTTTTCTTTTTTAATTTCTATACATTTGTATTTCGCTGTAATAGTAGTAATAGCACAACTTATGCAGCAAGTGCATTAATATTCAAATGAGCGCACATCAGCAAAATATAAAGCGGCTTTTTGCACGCTATCCTTTATCTAAATATGCATTATTCCCAAACAATTGCTATTTCATTAAATTTAATGGAAGCCCTCGCTTGGATTTTATATGCACTGCATCACTCCGTACGCTTTTAATAGTATGCACTGAATGTGTAATAATAATTATTTCCAAAAACATAAGCAAAATTGTTTTGGTGCTATTTACAGGGGAAATTGTTTATTTCCTAAATTTGCACAATAGTTTCCGATTATGGGCCCTTTATATCAGCGAGGAGGAGGCAGTGAAAGTTGCCTATGCAAATAATGTTTTTTAAATGACCTCATTTAGCATGGAAGTCAATAAATTCAATAGGAATATTTGTGCCAAGCAGATTATATAATCCTCCCGGAACTGTAATCAAACAATACTACAAGGCTAATTGCAACATGGCAACCAATTTAGCCCAAATAATCCATTCGTAGAATTGGGTAAATCACTATTTTTCTAGGTGAAAATGTGACTCTGTGGAATAAATCCAGGAAGCTAATGAAGCCATTTACAATTTCTAAAAGTTAAATATAAAACAAGTTAAACAGCAATTTATTTATTCTAGCTGGGTATTAAAAGTCAGGGAGAATTGACACTCCTGATGAATTGTGTTAGAATTAATGGCAGATATGCAATAGATGCTGTTGTTTTGCAGCACTGGGCCTGTGTACAAATTTTCTATGCTGGACCTTTATTTGCAACCTCCTCTTGGTCCCTGCCTGGGGATGTGGAAGAGCCTGTTACACATGGGCATGAGCTCAGTGTTCTTCCAGTGGTGTCTGGGCCATCCCAGAAGATCATCGAACCTATACTAAATGGGGGTGAAGCTGGCATGTTGCCAAAGCCGAAGGCTGGTGGTTTGGCCTCTGTGCCTTGGGCCACTATGCATAGGGGCTGGTATGCCCAGGGCTCAGATGCCAAACCACCATCCTTTGGCGACATGTCAGTTTCCCTATCATTTAGCATGTCTTTATTCATTTATTTTAAACCAAAGAAAATCAGATAGTTAAATTAGACCAGAATTTTGCCAAAATTGGCTTCTGAACTGAATTAGCAAAAATTAGGTGGAATTCAATTTTAACCCAAACATCAACACTACCCATTAGCGTTTAAGCCTAAAGCGTAGCTTACCATAGGTCCAAAGTGGTGCAACATGGGAAAGTAAACTAGAGTGTTCTGTGTTATTTCACAGATTTTGGGGGTCACTGGAAAAATAATACAACATTTAGTCTGTAATGGGGCTGGAAAATTTGATTGGGCATCCTGTTTACAGGGACCAGAGTGGTATCAGAGGGACCATATTTTGTACTAGTCACTACCTTTTCTTGAAGCTGCTTTTGCTAAATAAGCTTTCAGTCCCCAGTGATCAAACAGAAAATTATCTGGCAGAAATTATATTGTCTTGTCCAGGCGAATAATATTGCTGGGTATTCAAGGTGGGTTGGGAAATTCCTGGTTTAGGGGACTTGAGACATGGAGACAGGGAGGCGACTCCTAGCAATGCAACCGATTCCTCCCAGGAGGCCATGGTCAGAGGTCACTGCCTAGGGATCAGGGGAGCTAGTTAACTGACTGGGAACAGAAGGACAAAAGCAGACAATCTTCCAAAGAGGCAAGCTGCTGAACACCCGGGCTTGGGTGGTCTGGCCTCGGAGAGCTTGTAATCCACCCAGTTCTTCCAGCAGTGCTCCTAAGGGTGGAGTTGCACAGGTCCCGGGTACCCCTTTGGTAGTCACAGACTTGGTGGGGGGGGGGGGGGAACACAGGGCAGATGTACACAAGACACGAACAGGTGATCTGGGCCCCAGGCCTGTAGTGGAGCTGGGCCCTAATTGCAGGCCTGTAGCGGAGCTGGGCCCCAGTGCAGATGGAGCTGGGCCTCAATGCAGGCTATAGGGCTGACAATGATGCACCATAGGCCCCAGACACACACGTCTAAGACACTGGAAGAGCGGTGGAACAACAAACTGACACAACTGAGAAGGCGGAGCTGTTGAATGGATTCTTTAGCTCTGTGTGCACAAGAAAGGAGTAAGGAGCAAACACAGGAGATGCCACTGATAGCAATAGCCCAAGTATAATACTCAACAAACTAAACATGGATATCATGCAAGAAAGACTAAATAATTTAAATGTGAAAAAGACGGCAGGACCAGATGGACTTCACCCAGGAGTTCTTAAAGAACTCAGCTCAGTAATCTCATCACCCCTGTTCTTGATCTTTAAAGACTCACTAACAACTGGTATAGTGCCATCGGACTGGTGCAAGGCAAATGTAGTGCACATTTTTAAAAATGGCTCTAGGTCTTCCCCACGCAATTACAGACCGGTAAGTTTAACATCCATTGTGGGAAAATTGCTTGAGGGACTATTAAGGGACTATATACACAAATTTGTAGCCATAATATTATAAGTGACAACCAGCAGGGTTTTACTAAGGACAGAAGCTGCCAGACTAACCTGACTGGCTTCTATGAGGAGGTGAGTAGAAGCCTGGACAGAGGGTCGACTTTAGATATAGTTTTTTTGGATTTTGCAAAAGCATTTGACACTGTCCCCCATAGACGCTTATTGGGGAAATTGATTACCCACCTGTAGAATTGGTATTATATGTATACAGCACGTCCTGTTCCAGAATATTCCTTATACTTAGGTAATACATCCACAAGATGGCACTGGACTGCAGAAAACAGCTTGTGGCCCCTCCCGACCCTATATAAGCCAGGGACCTCCCACAAATTCCCCAGTATTGACAAGCAGTTAACAGGAAGCCGGGAGAACAATAATATCTAGAATTCAAAGATGAACATACAGAGGTAACTAAGAATAATGATAACAAGGGTGGGATGGAACAGGACGTGCTGTATACGTATAATACCAATTCTACAGGTGAGTAATCACAGAATTGTGTTATTCTAAGTATACAGCACGCCCTGTTCCAGAATATTCCTTACACTTGGGACATCCAATAGCAGTGTCCGTAAGGTTGGGTGGAATCCCCAAAAAGTAACAGCGGGCAGTTTAAACCACTGCTGCCTGCAGAACTTTGCGGCCAAAAGCAGCATCAGCTGAGGCCCTAACATCCACCTTGTAAAAAAGGTATGAACAGAAGACCAAGTAGCGGCCTTGCACACTTGTTCAACAGAAGCTTGGTGCTGAAAAGCCCAAGAGGCAGCAATAGCACGAGTAGAATGAGCAGTAAGGCGGAATGGAGGCTCCTTCCCCTTAGCAAAATAGGCCTGTACCACAGCCTGACGGATCCACTTGCTGATAGTTGACTTAGCTGGAGCCAGACCCTTCTTAGGTCCAGACGGGAGCACAAAAAGAGCATCAGTCTTCCTGAAGGACTCAGTAGCCACCAAATAGAACTTCAGAGTCCTGACCACATCCAGAGAGTGTAAAACCCGCTCCTTAGGGTTACTAGGATTAGGGCATAGAGAAGGCAAAACTATTTCCTGATTTAGATGAAAGGCAGACACAACCTTAGGCAGAAAATCTGGCTTAAAGCGAAACACCACCTTGTCCTGGTGTCTCTTAAAGTAAGGGGGTTTAATGGAAGGCGCCGCCAACTCAGAAACACGCCTAACAGAAGTGATAGCCACCAAAAAGACTACTTTAAGAGTCAAAATGGACAAAGGGGCCTCACGTAAAGGCTCAAAGTGAGACCCCTGCAAAGACCAAGTTCAAGTCCCATACTGGTAACATAGGCTTACGTGGAGGATGCACACGAGTAACCCCTTGAAAGAAAGTCTTGACCAGATGATGTTGAGCAAAGGATCTTTGGAAGAAAAGTGCCAAAGCAGAAACATGACCTTTGAGGGTACTAAGTTGAAGACCCAAATCCAAACCATGTTGCAGGAATTCCAGAATCCTAGGGACAGAAAACACCCCACAGGGAAGCGACTTAGACTCACACCAGTCAATGTAAGCATGCCAGACCTTATAGTAGATGGATGACGAGGACTTCTTCCTAGCCCGAATTATGGTATTAACAACAGAGGCAGACAGCCCCTTTTCCATCAAGATGGAGGTCGTTAAAGCCAGCATTTGTAAATTGGGATGGCGTAGCTGCCCCTGAGTGAGCAGGTCTGGATCCTTGGGCAGAACATACTTATCTACTGCCAACTGTACGACGTCTGCGAACCACACCCTTCTTGGCCAACAGGGGGCCACCAGAATGGTTGGCACCCCTTCCTGAGCAATCTTGCGGAGCACCTTGCCCAACAGAGGAAAAGGAGGGAACACATAGAGAAGCTGAAAGCTCTTCCAAGACATTGCTAGTGCATCCATAGCCAAGGCCAGAGGGTCCTGGGACAGAGAGACAAAGACTGGAAGCTTGTGATTGTGACGGGACGCAAACAGATCCACATCTGGCTGACCCCAGCGGTGGCACAGGGAGCGAAACACCCTGCTGCTGAGGGACCATTCTCCCAGACGAGAGGTCCCCTGCTGAGGGAGTCTGCCTCCAGATTCTCCACTCCCGAGATGTACACAGCTGAGATGCAGGGAACATTCTTCTCCGCCCAAGACAGTATCAGGGACACTTCCGTGAGGGCCCTCTTGCTCCGGGTCCCTCCCTGATGATTGATGTAGGCAATCGCCGTCTGGTTGTCCGAGCGGACCTGAACCGCCCGACCCCGAAGGTGTGTCAATTGGGCGAGAACCAACCTTATCGCCCTCGGTTCCAGAATGTTGATAGGGGTGTGGGCCTCCTGAGGGCCCCACTGACCCTGGAATTTCAGGGATTTTCAGAAGCCCCCCCAACCTGTCAGACTGGCATCTGTGGTGAAGAGGTCTCATGTGAAACTGAGCGTATGGAACCACCTCGAAGCAAGACACCATCAGGCCCACCAGCTGCATCCCCTGCCAGATGGAGGGATGAGGGCAAGACATAAGGAACCTGGCTTGGGCCTGAAGACTCTCCACCTTCTGCTGAGGGAGAAAAATCTTGACCTGAGATGTATCCAGAGTCATGCCCAGAAAGGACCTCACCATTGACGGTGACAGGAAAGACTTGGGGTGGTTGATCACCCAGCCGAAGGACTCCAGTGTGGACACCACCAGCTGAGTATCCAGCTCGGCCTTCTGGAGAGATTGAGACATGATGAGAATGTCGTCTAAGTAAGGAAGGATGCGAATGCCCTGAGATCTCAGCAGAGCCAGTACGCCGGCCAGTACCTTGGTGAATACCCTGGGAGCCGAGGTGATACCGAAAGGCAGAGCCACAAATTGATAGTGCTGATCCTTCAGAGCGAGCCTGAGGAATCTCTGATGACCTGGAAAGATTGGTACATGAAGGTAAGCGTCCTTGATGTCTACAGAGGTCAAGAAGTCCCCTGGTCGTAGTGAATTGACAGCTGAGTGCAGAGTCTCCATGCGAAAGTGTTTGAATCTGACAAATTTGTTGAGGCACTTTAAATCCAGGATAGGTCTGATAGACCCGTCTTTTTTGGGAACAGTGAAAAGATTGGAATAGTAGCCTCTGCCCCTTTCCCGCAAAGGCCCCTGGCAGATAACCCCCAACTCCAGAAGGTTTTGGACAGCAAGGCACAGACCCTGAGCTGACAGGGGGTTTGTAGCCATCCGGGATTTGATGAATCTTGGGGGCAGCCAGGCTGCAAACTATCTTGTAACCGGAGGACACTACCTCCTGAATCCCCCGGTCTGAGACGTGAAGCCTCCAGACGTGAGCAAAGAGCCGAAGCCATCCCCCCACCCGGATGGGTGAGGGCGCCCCTTCATGCCTGAGGAGGCTTGGGTGAGGATTTTGGCTTAGGACCCCAGGAGAGGCCAGGATGGCCACGTCCTCTGCCCTTTCCCTAGTGATCTCCGAGGGCCCCAGTAAAGGAGACTCCGCGGCCAGGTCTGGAACCACAGAAGGATGGGAGAAGGGCACCCATCCCCCAAAAGGACCGAGGCGGTCTCCTACGTTGAGGTAACCTACCGCCCTTGGCAAACAAATCCAAGCATTCACCAAAAAGGCGCAGCCCCTTGAAAGGGAAACCAGTGAGAGCCTTCTTAGCAGCATTATCAGCTACCCACTGACGCAGCCAGACAGTGCGGCGTATAGCCACCAACAGGGCAGAAGTTCTACCACACATTCTAATGGCATTATCCATAGTAGACAGGACATATGCAGCAAATTCATAGCAAAGCAGGAGAGATCTATACTCTTCTCCTCCCTCGTCATCAGAGGCCCCTTCTAAGAGGCTCTTAAGCAAACCCTTAATAGCAATAGCTGTAATGGCAGATGCACAAACCGGGCATAGTGCGGTCCCCACACAGGCAAAGGCATGGCAAGCCAGTTGGTCCATACGCCGGTCCTCACCATCCCTCAGGGTAGTAGTGTCAGGAGAATGCATGACCGATGTATTGGACAGCCCCAGAACGGGCGCGTCCACCTCAGGAAAACATGACCAACGCTTAAGCACATCAGCAGGAAAGGGATACCTTTTGTCCCAACTCTTGGGCACCCCTGGCAGCTTGCTAGGCTGCTCCCATTCTTTGAGCACCAGATTATTAAAGTGAGACTGCTCAGGGAATTCCAAACGTGGTTTAACTGTATGAAAGAGCTCACCCTGCTGCTACGGAGCCACGGCAGGAGGGGAGATACAGAGCACTTCAAAAATATGAGTCAAAAGCCTGTCAGTGTCATCTGAGGACCATAGACCCAAAGGGAGACCCTGTACCACCATAAGCCCTAGGCTGCTCCTCAGATGATTCTGAATCAGAGAACAATTCCCCCTCCTCCAGGGGGTAATAACCAGTAGTGTCAAAAATGTCCTCAGTTTCCACAGGAAAGAGGGAGGCAGCGGGAGATAAATGCCGCTTCTTAGCAGAAGCCTTACGCGAGGCAGACCCAGCAATATGTTTCTCAATGCTGGCCACCCGTGCAGCCAAATCAGGCTGAGACTCCCCGCTGGTATGCTCCTCGTAGGGAGTCCGATGCAGGCGTGGGGGGTAGGCGAAGCCTGAGGGGGCGCAGGCCCAGCAACAGGCAACCTAGACTGCAGTGCAAGTACCTGCTGGGCGCAGGATACACATACCCTGACATCATCACCAATTGGGGATGCCCCACACGCAACACATAGCCGGGCTTGTCTTAAAGGAACCCCAGGCTTATTATCCCCAGAAGCCTCCATATGGTGATTTGAAAAGGCACAGTAGGCCAGTAAGGGTTAATGCTAAAGAGCTACCCGGGATGCCCCAATGAACTGCTAGGGAAGTGAGAGATAATGAGGGGAGAGGGCGGGAGAAGCCACAGGACCGAAGCTTTATCCCGCCTGAAAGACACAACAAATATACCCATGAGAATAAGCATAAGAAAAAATAGAGAAAAATTCACCCCACCGGGGAACTCACAGATCTCAAGGAGCCAGCAGCGACAGGAAGAAGACAAAATGGCGTGCACAACCTCGAGGGGCGGGCCATGGAAATATGAGGTAAATTGCATTATCCACAGAGCCCGCCGCCCCCCTGAAGAGTGCGAAGAGCGCCCACGTGATCTGGCCAGTCAGTAGCGGCCCAGCAGCTCTGAGGTGAATGGGGCTGCCAGCCGCGGAGCGCAGTACAAACACGCTGCGGCGCGTTTTAATAAAGTAAGTCTAAGTCATAAAACACTAGACAAACCCCATGCCTCCCCCCCCCCCCGAGATCTCCCAAAGGGAGAGTGAGGGAGGATAACGACAGAATACCCTGGGGGAAACAGCGCCCAGGGGCTAGTATGAGGGGTGAGGGGGAATGGGAATAGGGTTTAACTGCACAGGGTAACCTGGCCAAACCCATGAGGCAGTGGGAGCATCCCAAAAGGCTCACCACTAGCCTAAACCACCTACCCTGTTAGAGCAGGGACTGCGGTAGGAGCCTAGCTCCTCAGCACCATAGTGCTTCAATCGCCTACCTTCACCTGAACCTTATCAGCCGGGGCTGGGAGGCAGTAAATGGGACGGAACGGGTGGGAATAGTCCGGCAGGGCCGCAGGCAATAAGCCCTGCTCACCTGCGCCACAAGAGAGCTATCTTCTATCTTCTCAGCGCAGACTGCAGAAATAAACTGGGGAATTTGTGGGAGGTCCCTGGCTTATATAGGGCCGGGAGGGGCCATAAGCTGTTTTCTGCAGTCCAGCGCCATCTGGTGGATGTATTATCCAAGTGTAAGGAATATTCTGGAACAGGATGTGCTGTATACTTAGAAAATACAGTTTGCAACTGGATTGAAAACTGGCTGAAGGATTGTGTGCAGAGACTTGTGGTTAATAATGCCTACCCTGAATGGTTACCGGTTGTAAGCGGTGTACCCCAGGGTTCAGTGCTGGGGCCCACTTTTATTCAACTTGTTTATAAACGGCATAGAAGATGGAATTAAAAGGACTGTCTCTATTTTTGCAGATGACACAAAGATATTTAGCACAGTATTGAAGATGTTCACAAGCTTCAGGCTGACTTGGACACTTTGAGTGTCTGGGCATCCACTTGGCAAATGAAGTTCAATGTGGAGACATGCACCTGGGGTTTAACAACCTGATGGCCACATATATCCTCGGGGGAGTAAAACTGGGAGAAACACTTGTTGAGAAGTATCTAGGGGTACTAGTAGACCACAGGCGCAGTGAGCCCCAGCACAGACAAGACATGAACTATGAAGAACCACAAGGCCCAGCAAGGACAAGAAGGTAATAAGCCTAAAATCACAAAACAGGAAGGCGCGAAGACCCACAAGGACATGGAGGTACGCAGGGGGGTTGGAGAGCACGGCTAGGCTGCGAGAAGACAATGCAATGATCTAACACAGGGGCAGGGCCAAGCACATGCATTTATAGGAAACCCAACATAATTAACCCCAGGTGAGGTTCAACAATCTAGGACCCAGGGAAGAACCACACTACTCCAGCATACACAAAGGAACACTACAGCAGGTAGCACCGTGGTGAGATCAGCAAAATTGGAGCAATGATGGATGGCAGAATGCTGGTTCAAGACTCTGTCTAAGCTAGTCATGACAGATATCTAATATGGAGCCCCTGTGCAAAAGCTGCTCTGCCATGGGCCCAGCCATGCCTATATGTGCTAAATACAGGCTGCTCTATGAATTGAACTGTAAGCATGCCCTACTTATATTCTCCAAAGTACATGTGGGCTACTAAGCCTGAACCCCAGATTTCTTGGGTGCAATGTGGAGGGATACACTAGAGTGTTTGGTGCCAGGGGTGTTAAATGTCCTTGAAGTGGAGTCTGCATTGAACCTACAAATTGTGACTGGGGGTCCTGGTCACAGGAACTAGAGGGGTTTCATTTGAATAGGAAGCCAACATTTTGTACTGGTAACCACTCTTTGTTCTTGATGATACAGTTTTCTGCTAAATGAGATCCGTATGTCAAGGCCCAACTGCCTGTATGTAAATTTGGGCTTATAACCTTAACATCACTTTTTTTGGCTTTAAGATAGTGCAACATGGAAGGATACATTACATTATCATTGTATATCTAATTAGGGTAAGTGGAAGGTCAAAAGGGGTGCTGAAGTTCCTTAAAGTGGACCAATACCCAGGATTTTGACTATCCTGGCTGTTGGTCCACCCGATCAGGGGTGCCCCCGCTGTGTGAAACTGCCCAGATCACTGAGCGCAACTCACCTCTTCCCGATCCTACGGCGCATGAGTGGACGCTCATCCAATTAGCATGCTCTGAGCCTCTGATTTCACGCTGTCTAAGCCAGCGTCTAAGGCCAGCTGCTCTGAGTGTGCTGGCAGCCGCATCCCCTGCTTCCCTCTAACATCGAGCTTGCCCGCGCCAGCCATTCACAAATGCCTGTCGCGGAGCAAGCGGGAGAGCCCACAGAGCTGGGGCTTTGTGTTTTACTTCCAAGATAGCGGCACTCAGGATCTGAAGCGCCTGGATAAGGTAAGGGTTTTCAGGGCAGGGTGGGTGTTATATTGTGAATCTTCCACAGAGACATCTCCTGTTCTTACAGTGGGAAGAATGACCAGCAGCTCAGAG
The DNA here is from genome assembly GCA_027917425.1 of Gastrophryne carolinensis. Classification (NCBI taxonomy): domain Eukaryota; kingdom Metazoa; phylum Chordata; class Amphibia; order Anura; family Microhylidae; genus Gastrophryne; species Gastrophryne carolinensis. Next base: position 257,326,116 of record CM051235.1, read on the forward strand.
ATTAAACTCCCAGTGGCCAAGCTGAGCAATGACAATTATCAGATATGGAAGTTTAAAGTGGAAATGCTATTATCCAGAGATGACTTGTGGGAGGTTATCACTACAGAGAGGCCACAGGACAATATTCAGGACTGGAACAGGAAAAACAGACTGGCACAGGCCACCATAAGCTTACTAGTAAAAGACAATTAGCTCAGTCACATAAGCAGTGAGAATACAGCGAAAGGCATGTAGGATGTACTGAAAAGACTGCATGAGAGATCCAGTTTTAACAGCAAGCGGTATATGTTGAGGGGACTTTACAAAATGAGGCTTAGCAGAGAGCAGGACATGCAGGAGAATATAAATGCCATGCTGAAAGTGAGCACACAACTCACATCAGTCATTGAGAATATAACAGCCACAGCCATTTTTCTGTGCAGCTTTCCTGATACATATACTGCACTGATCAATGCACTGGAGACAAGAGCTAAGACATATCCGACATTCGCATTTTTAAAGACCAGGCTCATAGAGGAGTATCAGCAAAGAAAGGAGATTGCACATGACTCCACGGAAACCAACAGCAGAACAGCTCTTAGAGCTACAGATACAAGGTTGCACAGGAAAGAAACCAGGGTGTGCTTTAGATGCCAACAGGGACAAATAAAGAGAGACCACTATATGGAAAGCAGAGCAAATGAGACAGCGTCAAAGCCACAATCTCTGATCCATGTGAACTGAAATGCCACATCTAAAGTGACAAGCAACCATACATTTCAAGGCTGGCTCATTGATTTGGGAGCAACCAGTCACACGACAAGTTAGAGAAACCTTTTCACAGAACTTGATTTGAATAACAAAGACTATTTACCTTGCAGATGAAAGTAAAATAAATGCAGAGGGATATGGGCATGGAACCCTTGTATGCCCCAATGATGCAGGACACAATTTAGCTATACCAGAAAAAGACTAACCAGCTTAACTGATTAATTAAACTAACTGATTAGTTAGTGCCTGACAGCCAAATGAGTCACTGTAAAATTCCAAGGTGAAAGTGTTCTATCCTGCACGGTAAGCAGACGATAGCAAATGCCAAGCTAGATGATCACTCTCCTTGCAACCTCCCATTCCTTACTAAGCCTCCGACTTTCCCCACAGCAGGTCAGGGGCCACATCAGATGACCATTGAGCATATGTACTTAAAGGGACATTCCAAGCAAAAGGTTAAAATTAGCTGCTTTCTGCTTGTCCCATGCTGGCTGTTAGGGACGGCATCTTTCATTCACCAGCACTTTGCATTCCTTCCTGATAAACCCTGCTGAACTTGCTCCTTTCTGCTGACTCATTTTAGGTGTAGAGTCCCTTTAAGAATGCCAGACCAGAAGTTCACTTACACTTAGCGTGAGAAAAATATAAATATCATAACAAGGTAACTTTCAGCATATTTTCTCAGCTAAGAAAACTCAAAGCTCAGCAGCAATTATTGTAATGTATTATCCAGCAATGCATTTCCATTTTGTTTATCCCTTGCTATTTTTACCCCAATGTATGGCTCCTAATAAGGGCAAGCAACTAATAAGGTCAAATACTTGCTTCCATATTCTATTAGAAATAGAAAGCAGGTCTTGGCTGGATGTCTAAAGTTTCTTATTCAGCTAGGTGATGGTATAGCTACTGCGAATTATTGAAACGGATAGATGACTAGACAAAATACCTGTTAAAATGGCCCAAAACCCAGGATTTTGAATATCCTGGTTTTGGTCCGGGAGCACGGCCTCCCTCTAGCAGTGCGCATGCTGGCACCTGGCATTTGTGAATGGCCGTCATGGGCACGCTGTCTGTTAGAGGGAGGCAGAGGGATCGGGAAGAGGTGATTTGGCTGCGGCATCCTGGGGGGTTCCACATAGCGGGACAAAACTATTGACTATCCTGGGTTTTGATCCACTTTAGAAATACACAGCAAGGTCAGTAGTCTTAATGTATTACGACAGATATAATCTTGCTGGTGTTGGGGTTTATTTGTTCAAGATAAATTGTATTTGTTTTCTTTTTTTCCCTTCTAGCAATGTAGAGAGCAAGGCATTATAGTGGCACTTCATTTGTTAGTGAATGTTTTTAATGACAGATATTGGGTGATAATGTAGGAGGATAACAAGTGATCAGAGGAAAAAAATAGAAAAAGCTTTAAAACTTGACCTGGTAAACCCGGCCGTAATCTCTGCTATCAGCAGGATATTCCCAGGTGGTCTAAGTCAGCATCCTGCAAACATTTTGGCTTGCACGCAAGCTTTGTCTATATGGAATAGTGAGGCGTGAGCTGTCAGACACCCCAGCCATAGCCATACAGTTATTCTTTTAAATTATTCCTACACCAACTTTGCCCTGCACTGACCCTTCTCACTGTCTTTTCCACTTCTATAACTTTCTCAATTTCCTCATCTTCAAAGCTGGACGGAAAATCTATAATATTTTCAAGCAAAACTTCAACAAAACAAAAACTGAAAAAGATCAAACTTTAAGGTGTTGTTAAACTTTTTAAAATGGTGAATTGTTATCTCTTCTAAAAATAACTTTTACTTGCCAGTTATATTTTTCAAAATGTTATTATATATGAAATACCCCAAATTCCAATTGCCAGTCTTTCCAACCATATACACTTCTGTTTGTTTTGTCAAACTATTCTAATGACTTTTTTTTACTTATAGCATGGAAAAATGTTTTACTTTAAAGTGGACCAACACCCAGGGGGGATCGGCCCGGGAATCTATAAGATTCCTGGACCGATCAGATCCCTCCCCGCGGGGCATCCGAAATCGGGAGGCCCACAAACCTTACCTCAGCCCCGTTCCTTTGGCGCAGGGCGCGCACCCGCGCCGGCCGTTTGTGAATGGCCGGTGCAGGCGCGCTCCCTGTTAGAGGGAAGCGCGAGACGCGGCCTCCAGCGCTCAGTGGCCTTGGACGCGCATACCACAGCGGCTCTGAGCGCTGTGATTGGCTGGAGCGGTCACGTGGGAGCGTGGTGAGGTGAGTGTTTCTGGGCTTTCGGGGGGGTTTCAGACAGCGGGGCACCCCCGATCGGGGTGCCCCACCGAAGTGGACCAAAACCCAGGATAGTCAAAATCCTGGGTGTTGGTCCACTTTAATCAAAGTTTTCTTTCCCTATCACCTATAAAGCTGAGCTTTCTTATTGTGCTACTGAATAAAGCTTTTGTTGGATTTCTAGTCCCTTTTCATAGTCAAACCCCAGCTATTTTTCAGCACGACTACCAATTCCCAGACCAGAAGGTGGACTGAACCCTATCCCTCCTGTATCACGCTGTGTGAGACACAGCATTTACCGTGGGGGTTAGCTTATTTTTAGTTTATTTTTCTGCTTGGAATATTACTTTAATTACATTTTACAGTACACTGCAAGCAAAATGTATGTGCGACTGTATATACTGAGTAGAAAATTAAATAAACCAACAGGAGCAGAGACATGGCCCCTAGATTTCCAGAATAAATGTAAGATTCTGTTTGTAAATTACACAGAGACTAAGGCCCTTATTCATCAAGCGATAGCGCCAGGTAGTGTCTGACGAGCGCCAGGTAGCGGCAGCTAACGGCGACTACCGACTCAAGTACGCCCGGCGGCGGTCACAATGGCGCATTTATCAAGCAAAATGAGGCTGGCGCCGGCGAGAGCGACGGCTAGCGCGGCATTCATCATCAAGCCGCCTGGACCGAACAGCGCTGCTGCAAATTCCCTCACAGCGCCAGGTATGAGCTGTCGCTCCCTGGCGATGTCCAATGCATTTCAATGGAGCAATCTATAATTATTCATAATTAATTGGTTTTTTTTTTTCTTTTTTTTTTTTAATGGCAAAAAATCGGAGACCACTTCTGCAATGTTAGGATTTATTTTTAAGTCAAAAAAAAAAAATATGTGCAGAATTGATCTAACAGGTCTGAGATTAATGTATTCATATTACAAAATGATTCTAAAAACATGTATAATGTTACATTCAAAAAATATGGTTGTTTAGGGGTTAAAAACTAGTTAATACACATCGCCGCCAGCGCTCTGGGGTTTAAACAAGGAATGGACAGCGACAGCACATTCGGAGCGTGATTTGTTGATGAATATGAAGCTAGCCGTTCGCTCTGGCCATTCGTTGTCAGGCGCTCACATACAACGCTGGACCTGTGAAACAGCGACCCCCCAGCCCGTATTCAACATTACCGCACACCGACTGAGTCTATGTCATCAAGCTAATGCCGGCCAAGCACAGCGAATACTGGCTGGCGCTGAAAAAATCACGCTACAGTCGCTCATCTGTCGCTACCTGGCGCTATTGATGAATCGGCCTCTAAGAAGAAAAATTCAAGGCATAGCTATGAAAAATGAGATAATAATTCAGACTCTTCTGAGAGAGTGGCTAGCAGAAATTAAACTGGGATTAATCTGGGAGGTAAGACTTGTTTGATTTTTATCTTTAGCCTTGCGCGGTTCTTAAACCGGACCAACAGCCTGGTACAGTTGGAAATTAAAGGTAGGGGCCATTTTGGAGCATCCTCTTCCAACTGACATAACTGACAATGCACAGTAACAGGAAGCCCAGCAGCACTTCCTGTTTGCAGGTAACCTGCAAATGCACGAGCTGCCATCTTGTTTTTACCACATTCACCACACCATCATTTAATGAAAAACCCAAACCCTTAAAAAAACTATTCCCCAGCATCTAAAATTAATACATTTTTAAGCTTTTAGTCACTTATTTATTATTCTTTCCCCACTGGGCTGCAACACTGTTCAAGACTCTAGGATACGGGCCCTGCTATCTTGGCTTAGATGCATTACATACTGAGGAGAGGAGAGCGGGAAAAAAGTACAAGGGCCGGTTGTAGCTGTGCTTTGCACAGACAGAGCAGAGCTGGGGTCAGGGAAATGACAGCAATCCCAGATTGCAGAGCAGCATAGTTAGGCGGCTACATGAGCCGCCATCTTGGATGTTTAAAGGCTCATAACATGCAGTTGATGCAGGTAGGATATTTTTAATTTTGACAATCTGTATGTACAGGGTGTGGGAAACATATAACATATGCTCTTATTCAGGTTGAAGGTCCGCTTTAAATCTGCATGGAAACCCCCGAAATCCCTAAATTGAGTTGTGGCCAATTACACAATGTGCTGGCCACATTCAAGGTTTACATACTAGTTGTACATAGTGTCATGCATGTCCGGTCAATCCCTTAGATTGCCAGCACATTCTATAGTTGAAAAAACAAAGATGAGGGAGAAAGTGGAGCTTGATTTCAGAATCAAATAGATCTAGAGCAGGAATGTCAAACTCATTTTCACAGAGGGCCACAATGGCATTCTGGTTGCCAGTTAATAAACCTGAAACAAAATGCAAACCTGACCATTCAAATATATGTCCATAGATACAGCATCATTTTGCCCAGAATAGATGTAGAAGCTGAATTATTTTGCCCAGTGCAGACACAGAAATATTTTACCCAAAATAAATGCAGATGAATTATTTTGCTCAGGAAAGCCACAGAATTATTTTGCCCTATATAGATGTAGGCTCTGAATGATTTTGCCTAGGAGCAATGCAGACACTGAATTATTTTGCCGAGGAAAGATGAAGATGCAAAATCATTTTGCCCAAGACAGATGTAGAAGCTGATTTTTTTGTCCAGGACAGAATCAACATTTCCCAGGATAGAATAGAACAGTAGAATTTATTTTCTCAGAGTAGAAGCAGAATTATTTGCCCAGGACAGCCTGGATTTTTCGAACCCACTGCTGCGGGAGTTTCCCTGGAACATTAAAAAGACACCAGTCACATTTATTGGCCCCTGTCCTGCCCGGGGGGCAGGATTAGAGGCAATACAGTGCATCACTCTGGCAGATGTCAAAGAGCCACATAAAAAGTCTTAGAGGACCACATCCAGTCCTTTGGCATTGAGTTTGTCACATGTGCTCTAGTGAGTTTGGGATGAAGTTGCATAGATTCATTTTTGACTATAATGTGTATGTATAACAGAAAATGAGAAATCAGGGGTAAGGTGGGATTTTTCTGCCCAGTCAGTCACCACTTTCCAAGAACTAGCAAGGAAACCTGGCTTGACCTGCATACCTACCCATCTTCTAACCATGCATGTCAGTGGTATCCAGCCCTGTGAGTCAACCACAATAAAGGGAGGTGCCAACACGCTTTTATATGATAAAACCCACCATGAGCAGTTAAATGGCGCACCACAAACCAAAACTAGTCACATGTAGACAGGTCACAGCAGGGAGAGATGTCACAAGAACTGCCCAGACAACAGGATGCCAGCAACACATGTCAAACAGGCCATGTGTCGTCCATCACCGGGAAGAACTAACACAAACCTCCAGCCTCATGCACTCCCTACGTGGAAATTGCCCACTGGCCACAGATGGAAAGGACTGATTATTGCTATATGCTCCTGCAGCCTGGCTGAATGTCATGTGACTGGCCAAATGACCAGCAAGTACAAGAATGTGAATGGGTGCCAGCCAGTTAGCTGATTAAGTTAGAAACCAACTGCTTAAAGGTATCGCTAGTCCACATGACGGATGGTACTGTGGCAAGGAGAAGCTTAAGTTGCCCTGTGTATGCTCTGTGTGTCTGATAGTGTAATGTAGTACAGGTTCTCTATGCATACAGTTCAGCTACTAAAGAGTACTCTTCGGCAGTACACGTTACTCAGTACAGGCTTTTTCCTTTTTCTTAAGCCGAACCAACAGCCTTGCACATTTGAAATCTCTGAATCATTGTCAGCACTTACATTTGCTCCTTCATCCACTCAAAGCTGAAACGCCACTTCAGATTTTCTGCTGCTAGTGGCCATTTTAGAGCTTCCTTTCCCAGTATCACAGCCATACTGCTGCCTGGATTCAACTGACATAACCTCACAATGCACAGTGGCAGGAAACTTCCTCTTTGCAGGCGGCCTGCTGCTCAATGAGATGTCATTTTGTTTTTATTAACCACAGCAGGAGTTAGAAAATGATAAATTAATTTTTAGTCCTGTGGACTGATGCATATGAGACCTGTTTCTTGTAATGGTATTGGTCCGGTTTAATATGCTTGGATACAACACTCTGAACAGCCAGATTCTTTAACGGTTTGGTGGCTTACCCTCCTTGTGGGGTGGATGCCTTAGGACAACTGTCAAGTCAGTAGTCTTAAAATGTGTAGCCTACTGAACCAGACCCAGGGAACATAAGGTTATACACATGGACAAGAGGAATAATTACACACTAAATAAGGAAATGGTGAGTAAAACAATAGAAAAAGAAAAGTAAATAAAACAGTAAACTGTAGCGATCAATGTCAGGCAGCAGCTGCCAAGGCAAACCGCCAAGGCGATCATGTGGTGCATCAAGAGCGGCATATGGGCCCATGACCAGAGCATCATTTTACCCCTGTATAAGTCATTGGTCAGACCCCATATGGAATATTGTGGACAATTCTGGGCACCAGACATAGCAGAATTTGAATGCATTCAAAGGTGAGCCACTAAATTAATAAATGGAATGAGGGAACTAGAGTACCCTAAAAGATTGTCAAAGCTCGGTTTATTTAGTTTGGAAAAGAGATGCCTGAGGGTTGACCTAATAACTATGAATAAATATATCCGGGGTCAATACAAGATCGGGGCATCCACTAAGGTTAGAGTATGCACTAGCATATGAGGGGATTCGTTACTGTAAGAGCAGTGAAACTATAGAACTTTCTGTCAGAGATGGTAGTCATGGCCTGGATGGCTTCCTTGCATGTAAAACCATTACCAGCTATGGCTACTAGACCACTAATAAACAGGCTGAACTTAATGGACTAAAGTCTTTTTTCAGCCTTAAACACTATGGGCTTGATTCATCAAAGGTTGAATTTGAATTTTCTTGTGTTTTTTTGAGAAAAAGGTGCAATTTTGCGCGCGAAAATTCTACACGCGATTCAACAACCTTGAAAGCTGCTTTACTTTCATTTTTGCTAATTTAATTCGAGTGAGAGAAAAAGCACTCAAAAATAATTCGATTTTCGAAAATAATTTGTGTGGAATTTTCAAGTGAAAAAGAATTTTAGTGATTCAAGTGCCATGAATTGGCTCCACACATGAGATTAATTATTTAATTGACATTAAATTCAAGTGTTTCACACAAATTTTTTACAGCTTTCAGGAGAAAAGTCTGTTTTCTGACTTCCACCATGGAATCCTTCTATCCCCTGTGCCTGCAAAAAAAGCCCATAGTGCACCATAAGGAGGCCTAGGAACATGAAATTGTGTAAAATTATATTTAATATAGGCCCCCTAGACATATTAGCAAAAACGTTTATCTGAAATAAATCATAGTGGCCCACACAGGACAGTGGACATGTCATGGTGAGGAACAAAATAGATGAGGCTCAATGTGCTTTCTGGATGCCTGAGTACAGCCTGGATACAACTGTCCCGGGGCACCATGAGGAAGACACATGAGCACAGTAACATGTGCAATGTTTAATTTACCACATTGCATGCTGCTGCACAACTTGATAAAGTGATGTAAACAATACCTAACGCCATGACAACATAAATATAGCAGACAGAAAAATGAGCATCCCAAAATATTAAAAAACATTTAGGGGTTTAAATTGGACCAAAATCCAGGATTTTTACTATGCTGGGTTTACTATTTTTACTATGCTGGGTTTCGGTCCCCCCCCCCCCCCCGCTGTGTGAAACCCCCCAGATCACCGATGCCAACTCACCTTTTCCTGGTCCTATGGTGCATCCAATCAGCACACCCGGAGCCGTTGACGTCACGTCGCGTCTTCGTCTAATGGCAGAGGCTCCAAGAGTGCTGGCGGCTGCATTCCCGCTTCCCTCTAACAGGAAGCGTGCCCTGGGCATTCACAAATACCTAGCACTAGCACGCACCCTGCTTGAGGGATAGTGGGGATGCGCCCGCGGCTCGCACATGCTCCGTTGGAACAGGAAACAATGTAAGTGTATAGAGCGGCCTGAGGGTTTCACACCGTTGGGCATCCCGATTTTTGGATGCCCCGTGTGGAGGAAATCAATCGGGCCGGGTATCCGATCGGCGTGGGTTTTGGTCCACTTTAAGAAACGCTAAGGCCAAGTAGTGCCGGATGAGTGTCAGGTGAATGTCAGGTCCCAGTGCAATAGGTGTATTTATCAAATCAGAAATCCAGAGCGCCTGTGATAGTGCCAGGTAGTGTCGCATCTATCATCAGCACCGGCGCTGAGCTCCCCATAGTGCCAGACCAGGTGCTCACGCTTCACTGTGTGGCCTTATCCCATACATTTCAATGGGCTGGGATGGTTATAATTATTTTGGCCACTTTTCTTAATTTTTGGGGGGCTGGTGCATGTGCCACAGGATTCCTGGGCTGCTTGGAATTGTTTTTGGAAGTATTTGTTTGCACTTTTGTGTTGCACTGCAAACTTGTGATTTAGGCCATGCAAATCATGTGTCCTGTCTTTCATATTTCCCCAATGCAATTCCCGGTATTATTTTTTTGTCCCCAGCCCCCCAAAAAATAAAAACGGGGTTTACCACAAACGCAGGATGCCTGGAATCCCCTCCTGACAGTCCCCCCCGGGCACAGTTTTTTTTGGTTAAAGGCCGCTGTTCCCAGCCAATGCTAGGGGTTACAGCCGCAGCGGCGTCAATAAGCCGTGCGCTGACCTGACCCACCGGCTTGGAGTGAGCGCAGGCATATCGCTGCCTAGCTCCCTGCTGCAGACAGGTGCGGGCGCAGATAGACCAAAACCCGGGATTTTTATCCTGATTTGGGATGCCCCGCTGTGTGAAACCCCCCAGGTACCCACCTTTATAGGGGGCCTATTCTTGGTGGTTCCCCAACATCTCTGAGGCTGAGGCATGCTCCTGCATCCAGCCCCTCAGATAAACTGAGCATGGGAGCGCACCACAGACTGCAGGGAGGTCAGGGATATGCCAAGAAAGGTATTTGTGGGGGTTCCCGGGGTGTTTCACACATCAGAACATCCCTAATAGGGATGCACCAGGTGTTGTAAGTTGCCCATTAGTATTGTAAGTGATATTTTAGACCCCATGGCTGCGAATCTTCCTCTTTAAAGTGGACCAATCACTACAGGAAGCCCCTGGAGTATAAAAGGCTCCCCGGTATTCCTGCTGATGTCCAAACGCTGGGTGGCGTGCACTCAACGCTGAATCCAAAACAACAGCGTTATACTCTACATTAGTATACATAGCATAAAGCACTGTTTGGATAAGCGCATACACTGTGGGAACAGCGAAAAAGTGTGAGTGGGAGATCTCAGGGGTTTGAAACAGCAGGGCATCACCATGCCTGTAGGGCAAGCATAGTGAAGATCCTGGTGATCCACTTTAAAGTGGAACAAAACCTGCAATGCCCCCTGGGTGAACCCCCACCAGAATGCCGCTATTCACTCACCTCTTCCTTGTTCCAATGATGCATGCCCGGGCTTTCGTCCACTGACAGCTGTCTGCCATGACTATGTCATTCGCAAGACAGCTCTCATTGACTTTAATGGGGAGACGCATCCCCAGCAGCACCCGCTCCTGCCCAGGGGCGGACTGGGACCAAAAAATGGCCCTGGACTTTTTGGTTAGCCTGGCACTGCTGTACTGTGCTCGGCCCGGTAAAGAGAGTCAATGCCACAATAATAAATATATATTATATATATATAATATATAAAACCGAGCTGGATCGGCCCGGGAATCTATAAGATTCTCGGCCGATCAATTCTCTCTCCCGGGGCATCCAAAATCGGGATGCCCTGCTGTGTGAAACTCCCCAGGTTGCCTGCTACACTTACCTTACTTCCCGGTCCAACGACGCATGCGCGGGCCACGGCCGCATCCCCGCTATCCCTCTATTAGGGCACACGTGCCCGGGCCGCCATTTGTGAATGGCCAGTGCGGGCACACTAACTGTTAGAGGGAAGCGGGGAATGCGGCTGCCAGTACGCTCAGAGCCACTGTGCTAAGACGTCAGCTTAGACATCCATAGCTCAGCGGCTCCAAGCGCGCTGATTGGATGAGCGGCCGCACATGTGTCGTAGGACTGGGATGAAGTGAGATGATGTGGGAGATCTGGGGGGGGGGGGGTTTCACGTAGCGGGGCACTAGGAAAAGACCAAAACCCAGGATAAGTCAAAATCCTGGGTTTTAGTCCACTTTAAGGTAAGGATTTGTGGGCGCTGTGGGGGTCGATGCATGGGCATGTACCAGCAATCCAGGTGCCCCTGAGTTTGTCACCATGCGGTCCTGGCTTGGCCCGCTCCACGCCCATTAGCGAGGAAAAGGGGTGTGGTCCCGCTTTAAAGTGAACCAAGACCCACCACGATATCAAATTCCCGGGGCAAACGATTTCCCCCCCTCGGGGCATCCAAAATCAGGATGCCCCACTGTGTGAAACCCCCCAGGTCGCCCCAACTACTTACCTTGTTTCCTGGTCCAACGGCACATACGTGAGCCACAACTGCATCCCAGCTATCCCTCTAGCAGGGCGCATGCCGGGCATTTGTGAATGGCTGGTGCGGGCACGCTCCCTGTTAGAGGGTAGCTGGGGATGCGGCTGCGGCTCACGCATGGGCTGCTGCTCTTAGACGCTGGCTTAGACCATGTCAGTGGCTCCGAGTGCGCTGATTGGACGAGCGGCTGGATGGAACCGAGCAGGCTGCCAGCCACATCCGGTAAGCCTTTAGCTGGTGCAGACACGTTTGAACCACACATGTGCTGTTTGATTAGTGGTCAGGTATTTTTACTGGGGATTTGGGGGAGTTTGCACATAATGGGGCATCCCAAATCAGGATGCCCCACAGAAAAGGACCAAAACTCTTTAAACTAGACCAAAACAGTTTGGGATGCCCTAGGGATAGGGAATCAGGTGACCCTGGTCACCAATCAAGCCAAACTCCAGGCAATTTACGACCCCCCCAAAAAAATAAAAATAAATAAATTATAAGCAGCTAGCAGCTTACCACTCCAAAGCAGAGCACAGGCAGCACGCCAGTTTGTCCAGAATCTGGGGTCTGAGCTGGCCCTGAGTGTAACAGAGCTGAGGGGGAAACTGCAACAAGGTTTGACAGTTCCGCCTCACTGTCAGATGAAGGCAGAAGCAGCCGGCCGGAACTAATGAGTCACTACTTATATTGCAGCTCGGACATCAAAGGCTGCTGCGCTCGGAGCCGACGAAAAGCCTGGCCTCTCCTGCTATCACCCGGTCGGCTGCGGAGCTAGGAATCTGACCAGAGCAGCCCCCAGAGGGTAAACTGGGAGCCAGTAATGCAGGACAAGCCGCGGCCTACTGGGATTTGTCCCGGTATGCCCTGCGGCCAGCCCGCCCCTGCTCCTGCCTATATGAATGGCTAGGGTGGGAGCAAGCAGAAGCCACCAGGGGGATGTGCCAGCATGCACTCTCCATTGAAGTCAATGAGAGCCCAGGCAGATGCCTCGCATTGGACGAGAGCCTGCACATGAGCCATTCGAACAAGGCAAAACAAACTCTTAATCCGGCCAAATCCCTATCCATGTGCCATCCCACTGTGTAAAACCTTTAGGGATCACCTGTATACTCACCTTGCCTGTGGTCCTACAGCTCATCCCCGGTTTACCACAGTTGGTGTTCGGCCAGGAGCTCAGCCAGACAACCTGGGTGCAGGACCACACACATCAGGCAGAGGGAAACTGGGGATGCTGTTCACTCCTCGCTCTCTATGCCATGCTCTGTGGGCAAATAGAATTCTATGCCCTGCATTAAAGTGGACCAAAAGCGGCCGAGAAGTCGATAAGACTCCAGGGCCACCTGGTTCTCTCTCCTTGGGGCCCCCGTTTAATGATTTGTGAATAGCTGGCACGGGGACGCCCCCAGCTAGAGGCTAACAGGGATGCAGCCATCGGTGCACTCGCCTTCATCGGGATGATGAGACCTCTTGACAGCTGAGCAAAACAGAATGGAACCAAGTACACTGACTGCCTGCGCATGCGCCATTGCATTGGCAGTCATGTAAGTTTTACAGGCAAACCGGGGGGTTTCACAAAGTACCAAAACTCAGGATATTTAAAATCCCGGGTTTTGGTGCACTTTAAAATGGACCAAAACCCACGGCGATTATAGATCTTATAGATTCCTGGGCTGATCAATTCCCTCCCCCAGGGGCATCCAAAACGGGATGCCCCACTGTGTGAAACCCCCCAGGTCGCCCATAAACTCACCTTCTTTCCCGGTCCAACAGCGCATGCGCGACCCGCATCCCCGCTATCCCTCTATCAGGGCACGTGCCAGCGCCAGGCATTTATGAATGCCTGCTGCGGGCACACTCCCTGTTACAGGGAAGCAGGGGATGCGGGTGTCAGCGCGCTGATTGGACGAGAGGCTGCGCATGCCCCGTAGGACCGGGAAGAGTGAGTTGGTTTCGGCGACCTGGGAGGTTTCACACAGCGGGGCTTCCCCGAAATGGGGTCCCCCAAGGGCAAGGTCCAAAGCCCAGGATAGACAAAATCTAGGGTTTTGGTCCATTTTAATATGTGTGGTGAGTATAGCGGTCATCCCATGGGGATTCACAGAGCCGCACAAGTGAGGCGACACAAGGGGCCCGCTGGGTCTCTGTCGCCCAGGGGGACACAAAACCCTGGCCCTGGATGCAACAGAAACCTTTAATGTGGTTTGGAAATGTAAGTACATCAGGCCTTTATGGGGTGACTAAACTAACCCAGTTACAGATATCTGCATGCTAATGATGACACTCAGGGCAACACTCACATTCACATATCAATGGATCCACAGAGCAAAGCCAAAATTAAGAACTGTTAATCTACAAACAAAATAACCAAATAAATGGCTACAATAACAACAGATGTAAAGCATTGCAAAGCAACACTGCCAAAAGGCCACCTAAACTACCATCACCAAAAAAATATGCACCGAACCAATGCAAAGTGCAAAATTAAACATAATTAAACATTAGCTATGACATGTACTATTTCACATTAATTAGAAAGTTCAGAAACACAAAGCAAAAAAAAAAAAACAGAACAAGGGCAACAAGGGATCATACTGCTCTGCTACAAATTAGGAAGCAAAATTTCACACACAGCATTTAGGTACGGAAAATTTGTGTCGTTTTTCACTGAGTTTTCCAGTTGGAAAGTGATTTTCAATTGCACACGAAAAAAAGTCACCCGCAAATTCGCACACACAAATTTAATTCAACTGCCTTCGTGAATCGCTCCTAAGTTTGAAAAATTCTCGCATGCAAGCGCTAATTTTTTATTTCTACCTTTAGTGAATCAAGGCCTTTGTTACTATGTAACATTAAAGGCTTAGAAAACCTTTGCATGTGTTTTTTGTACATGAGCTGATTAGCGGGTGGCACGCATCAGTCAACAATACTGATCTTTTGTGAAAAGATCGTGGCACATTTAGGAGGAGGGCAGAGGTGGCAGTTAACCTGAGCTGCACATATGGGGCAGCTAATCCTCCCCTAATTGAAGGTCAGATCCCAAATTGGCCAAAACTCTGCAGAGAAAAGGAAGGTGCGTAAAGCAGTCCTATACACCTTACCACTACCACTATTTCCTGTCCCCATTATACAGCACACATTTTCTGGGACTAAAAGGGGGGACCTGGATATCAGCAGCCCCCCCCCCCCCCCCCCGACCAGACCATCACCCATTTTATGTAAAATTGGTGTTTCTCCAGTTTTATTTAACAAAAAAACAAAAACAAGCTATTAGGTTCCCAAACTTGGGGGGCCCAGACTGTCTAGAAGGGGGTTCGGAGTCTGTGTGGGTGCACCCCTGCTACCCCCTACTAAATCACTTGTGACTGCCACAGGTCCCTTATTCTTTTCTCAGAAGGACTCCTTCCTACCTGCTCTGTCACAGGGCTCACATGTACTGTACATGCTCACTATCCCCTCGATTCAAAGAGCAAAAGTTAAGTGATTTCGTATCGAGAATCGTAAGTTTGGGTGGGTGTTTGTCATTTTTTCTGGTTTTTTTGGCCATTTCGTATTCGTACGATCGTTCGCGCATAGACGTATATGAACATACGCATTTCGTACGAGAATCGTATAATTTGCGTTAGTTCGTGTGTTTTTCCCGTCCAAATCGTATTATTTGCGTTAGTTCGTGTGTTTTTCCCGTCCAAATCGTATTATTTGCGTCCGATCCTATTTTTTACGTCCTTCACATGGGCTTGCGCCCAATTCAGAGAGGTGATTGCTAATTGTTTTGAAGCCCATTAAAGAGCTGCTTTACGAAATGTTTGCCGGCAGCTATTTGGCCTCGGGAGTAGGATGGAGCGGAGCGAGTTTGTGGCACATCAAGGGCTTATGCTTTTTGGCATTGAGTTGATCGAGATGTCTGAGAGCAGATTGCCCCTGCGTCGTCGCATGAACATCGATAGCATGAATGATGTTGAGCTGTTCGAGCTGACCAGGCTTAATCGCGCTTCCCTCCATAAATTATATAGTGAGCTGCGGCCATGGTTAGCCCGCACCACAAGGAAGGGGCATGCAATTTCAGGTATGACCAAGATGCTTGGCTGCCTGCAATTTTTGGCGAACGGCTCGTTCCAGAGGCTGGGTGCCCTCTCCGTGGGGATGTCACAGCCTACGCTGAGCCGCGCACTATCTAAATTTTTGGAAGGCATGGCTGCCATAACTCAAAAATATATTTATTTTCCTGATGATATGGCAGCCAGAAACGCCATTAAGCTTGGGTTTTATAATGTGGCCGACATGCCCAACGTTATTGGTGCAATTGACTGCACACATGTGGCACTCGTACCTAGGGCAGCCGACGAGTATATATATAGGTATTGAGATTGGTTATTATGTTGCCCAACGTGTCATGTCACCTGTTTTCCTTTGCGGCAGCATATTTGTTTATCCCTCATTTGTGTAGCTGCTTTATCTCGGCTTTTCATTAGTATTTCCCAATAGAGTGCAGACATGTTTTGTGTTTAATTTATTATTTTGGGTCAAATATCAATTACCCTTTTTGTATGTTTTTGCCTTAAGGAATCGTAAAATGGGACACTCACTTAATGTCCAGGCCGTGGTTGGTCCGGATATGCGGTTTATGAGTGTCCTTGCCGGCTACCCCGGATCGTCCCACGACTCCTATATCCTCCGGCGATCTGGGTTGTTTCGGAGATTTGAGGCAGGTGAATTTTCGGGGGCATGGCTGCTTGGTAAGTGTGTCCTATTTGTGTGTTATTAAATGTGGCATTAATCTTGTATTTGTTGATATGTTTGTTTTGGAAAACTTGACATAAGCGTCCAACTGCCTTTTTCTTGGCTCATATATTAGGAACTTACCCAAAAAATCCTGGTCTCGCTTTGGCCTTCAGAATGTTTTCCCTTTAGTTAGGATGTCTGTAAGTTCCTTGTGCCTAAATATATTGGTTTGGAGTTTATACCCAAGGATCTTTGACATTTGGCTCCTTTGGGACTATTGGTCGTTAAATGTCAAAGTGGACTTAAACTGCATACATTGTAGTTTCCAGTGAAATGTGGCTAGGGATCTTTGACATTTGGCTCCTTTTGTACTATTGGTCGTTAAATGTCAAAGTGGACTTAAACTGCATACATTGTAGTTTCCAGTGAAATGTGGCTAGGGATCTTTGACATTTGGCTCCTTTTGTACTATTGGTCGTTAAATGTCAAAGTGGACTTAAAATGCATACATTGTAGTTTCAAGAGAAATGTGGATAGGCCCTCAGCAGCATCCTAATTGTAACATGTCTGAAAACTACAAATATATGTAAAATACAAATACCCTTGGCCGTGCAGATGTTTGTTAATTAATTGGTATATAGAAGTTCCATTTTTATTTAGGTTATACCTTAGTGCAATTTTTGGGGGCCCTAATGTGCCCTTTTTTTTTGGGGGAACACTTTACCTTACATCATTATGATATCTGTGACTTTTTTGGTGTTGGTTGTGTTGCCTTTTTAATTTTGATTACATTTAATTCTCTGTTTAAGGTGATTCCGGGTACCCACTTCTACCCTGGCTCATGACGCCTGTGCTGCGGCCCCAGGATGCCTCTCAGGAAGCGTATAACCGTGCGCATCGCAAGACCCGGGCTGTTGTGGAGAGGGCCTTTGGTCTGCTGAAGACACGTTTTCGTTGCCTTGACCATACTGGGGGGGCCCTGCAATATGATCCCAAGAAAGTGATCGACATTATAATGGCATGTGCTGTTTTGCACAATTTTGCCATCCTGGAACGTGTCCCACGTTATGTGGACAGCCTGCCCTCTTCAGCCGTCGAGGATGAAGCCGAGAATTTTGAGGGGCCCCCCAGTGAGTCTGGCCAATCTGTTAGAGCCAACCTGATCAGCCAGCATTTTAGTTAACTTTTTTCCCTGTCTCACCATTCTGTATGTCTGTGTTATCCTTTTGGAAACATATGTTGTTTTGCCCTAATGTGGCATTACCTCTAAGTAAAACATTTCGACCTTAATTGTTGCCTAATGTATTTCATGTAGTTTCCTTAGCTTTCGCTGTGCATTGTTACACCTCTTCCAACCAAAATTATCTGGTTTAGGCCAAGCTGTTACAAAAGTCTTCCCACTAAAAACGCCACAAGTATTGGAAGTTAAATTTTTGTTTTACTTAGCAAATGAAAATTTATAGTGGTTAACAGAAATCAGTCCACATACATCTGTGGTAACAAATGGATAACATTAAAAAAAAAATCGAGCACATCTACACCTGGAAGTGAGTGGCACAACCAAACAAGGACACCCAGTCCAAAGGCCAGCCTAGTCCAGTCATTAATATTGCCTGTGCCCAGGGATATTTGGGCATGGCCATAATGTCACACAAACATGTCTGCAAACAGGAGGAGCACCAACCAAATACATAGGTAAAGCCATAAGTGGCCAGATAAACTCCACATAGACCTATGGCATTGGCTAGTGGCCTTAAGCATTACTCTAAGGAGCTATATGGGAGCAAATACAAAACACAACCTGCCAGAGCAACACAAAATGGATTGTTTGAAACCTCAAAGGACAAGTAAATACAGTGGGGGTTAAGAGAAAAGATGTCCCACACACCCATGGCTTAATAGGGTGGCTGCCCATAATACCCAGGTGGAGGTCCAGGTGGAGGTCCATGGGAATGGGACCTAGCCTGGGCCATGGCAGCATTGTGAATTTGAAACTGCTCCACAATGTTTCTCTGCATATTGGTCATCTCAGCCATGGCTGACTGGATGCCATTACTTGAATTGGCCACGTTGCTGTTGAGGGTACGCAACTCCGCGAGGATGCCCTGTAGACTGGTATGGATGTTCACCATGTCGGCATGCCTTTGCTCACGCTCTGTAACGAGCTGGGCGTCATAAGAGTCCCTTTGTTGGGTCCATAATTGAAGCAGGGCACTCTGCCTCCCCTGGGAAATTGTGGGGCGGCGTAATGGCGTCCGCCGCACAATTACCCTGGCTCTTGGGCGTGCCCTGCCGCGTGGTGTCGTACCCTCAACAGCAACCGGCCTGCTTTGCAAATCCTCAGCAGCAGAGTGAACACTGGGGACTGTAGTGTCAGTCTCCCCATGTGCAAGCACAATGGATGGAGATTCACTCTGCTGCTGAGGATTGGCCAGAGAAACATTATCGAGCAGTTCCAAATTGGGACCCAGGGGGAGTTCATCCGACGTGCCCTGTACGGAGACATCATCATCTTCCTCCATGTCCTGGATCTCTTCCATGAGTGTGCGGGTCTGTAGGGACATATCAAAAAAAAAAAGGCTAAGTTTGCGTCCCAATTTAGGATTTCAACAGTTTAACACATTCTTAAGCACTTGTTAGTATTTATGCTACTAAATTAACTTACCGAAAATCTCTGATCTGGGCTCCGATGCTGTACGGACCTGGTAGGCATAACCAAACTGGGGGGTGAGTTTACCCTTGCTGAGGGATCATGCTGGGCTGAAGAAGAGAAAAAAATACCACGTAAACACACACACATAACCTTTTTTTTGATACGTAATCAAATATAGCTCTATTTGTAATATTATTCAACTCTAGAGCAATGGTGACCTTTGTTCAAACCCACGCAAGTTTACATAGGTGCAATGGCTCGGACAAACTGCTAAGTGACCTCAGTTCTAAGTCATGAAGTGTACCCAGTCAGCATCCAACTTTCAGGGCACATTTTTGGATTTAGCCTACCATTTGCTCGGTCCGGGGTACTCCAACAATTGTTTGAAACGCCCATTTAAAGGTATGTGGTGAGAGGTGAATGTCTGGCCATGGTGCTGACGCAGGGGGTGTCTAGTTAAAAATAAAGACACTGGTGGAGGGGCTGGAGCTTTCAAAGTGCCAACTAATAAAGGCTGCTTGCCCTTGCTGGGCTGGATGGGCCAGAGCTGAGGGGACAGGGATTGGATGTCTAAAGGGGGGAGTTAACGTATTGATGGTGATGGGATGGATGGAGCCAATCTGTTACAAATGTATGGGGCTTATGTGGGGGGGGGGCATGGGGGGACTGTGGCACATGGGCCAGAGCAGGGGCAGCGGGACACGATTGTGGCCAGTGAAAATGTAAATAAGTTACTGTGTACCTTGCAATGCCACTTCCTGTGCAGTACTTCATATTGCAATGCTATGTTTCAGGGAGCCATGACATTGGGCAGGAGACCAACCACTACATGGCCGATCAAGGGGGCAGCTCTGAGCACGTCAACACAGAAGTAACTGAGTGCAGGGCTGTCTGGGCAGGGGGCCTTGAATGTGGTGCCAAGGTCCGCATTGGGAGCCCGGGCCGCCAGTTGAGTCTCGCTGCTCTAGGTCAGATATGTTTGGGGGTGGCTAATTAAATTGTTAACTCAAACACAACTCACACAACCAAAAGGCAACCCATACATAATGATGTGTGTTTTGTGATTGATTCTAAATATCTCACTTATCTTGCAAAACTTCATGACTTTAACAATACAATTGGACATTTGATCTTTGCCATAATGGCTGTGGGCCTAAATGTGTGATTCACAGGGACCAAAAGAGGACACAAACAGCCACAGTAGTGCGAGGCCAAGCAAGGCAAACCATAGGGGCATCCCGTTATCTTGTTACTAGTGAACTGTAGATTATTTAGCAAACAGGCAAACATGCAGATTTAAGAGTACTCACCGTGGGTACGGGTCGGGGAGTCTGTGTCCCTTAGACCAGCATGTCCACCGACCGCGACCGGATGGAGAAGTCCAAGCACAATCTCCTCAGCAGGGGTAAACTCCAATTTAGATGGAAAGCCACCTCCAGTTTTCATGCTGAAAAGAGAAAATCGTTTGGAATTCAGAAAAGGGGCATACAGCACATCCCAAACATTATATTTAGCGAAAACATTTATTTACCTGTAATTATGCCTTTTAATTTCTTTTTGCCGTACAGCATACTTCAGATCAGAGATTTTCTTCTGAATTTGGGACACATCTTTCCTCTCTTCCCCCGCTGCATTTACTTGTCGGAGGATGGTTTCAAACAATTCCATCTTGCGCTGCTTGGTGGTGTGTTTGGATTTGCTCCCATATAGCTCGTCATAGTATAATGTAAGGCCACTAGCCAATGCCATATTTTGGTCATGGGAGAATCTCCCACTCAACTGGCCGCGGCGCAATGTGCGGCCAGATGGTTGGCTTGGCTGCTCCTCCATGTGTGCAGACACATGTGGTGACATTATGGCCTGGGGCTGGGTAGGGGAATGGCCGGATTGGTGGCTTCCCAATGACTGGACTGGACTGGCCAAGGGACTGGGTGTTCTGGCGTGGCTGGCCACCGAACTTCCAGGTGTAGATGTGGTCATGGTTGCAATTCGGGGCCCTCTTGGGGGGCTAGGTTCCCGGCTGGTGCCAGGTCGGGGGCTCTGTGCCCGGCTGGTGCCAGGTCGGGGGCTTCTGGGCCTGGATGGGGTTCTTCTGGCCCTGGATGGGGTTCGGGCCCTGTAGGGGCTTCTGGCCCTGGATGGGGTTCTTCTGGCCCTGGATGGGGTTCGGGCCCTGTAGGGGCTTCTGGCCCTGGCTGGGCTTCTGGCCCTGGATGGGGTTCTTCTGCCCCTGGATGGGCTTCGGGCCCCTCTGCGCGGCCTGGATGGACTTCGGGCCCCTCTGCGCGGCCTGGATGGGCTTCGGGCCCTTCTGCGCGGGCTGGATGGACTTCGGGCCCTTCTGCGTGGGCTGGAGGGGCTTCGGGCCCTTCTGTGCGGGCTGGATGTGCTTCGGGCACTGCTGTGGGGCCTGGATGGTCTTTGGCCCTTTCTGCGCGTGCTGGATGGGCTTTGGGCCCTTCTGCGCGGGCTGGATGGGCTTCGGGCCCCTCTGCGCGGCCTGGATGGGCTTCGGGCCCTTCTGCGCGGCCTGGATGGGCTTCGGGCCCTTCTGCGCGGGCTGGATGGACTTCGGGCCCTTCTGCGCGGGCTGGATGGACTTCGGGCCCTTCTGCGTGGGCTGGAGGGGCTTCGGGCCCTTCTGCGCGGGCTGGATGGACTTCGGGCCCTTCTGCGTGGGCTGGAGGGGCTTCGGGCCCTTCTGCGTGGGCTGGATGTGCTTCGGGCACTGCTGTGGGGCCTGGGTTGGCTAAGTGCCCGGCTTGAAAGCATGGGTGGTGTGGGCTCCCTTGGGCGGCCTCTTCTGGGGGCAGAGGTGGTGGTGGCTGCTGTGGCCTGTTTTTTGGCCGCAGGGGCACGTGCCTTTGGGGCCCTTTTTTTGGAAAGGGAGGGTCCAGTGTCCCTTGGTGGGGCCGAGGTGGTACTTGCCTTCTGGGCCTTCTGGGACCTTAGCTTCTTCGGTCGTTGCTGGGACCTGGTTGTTGGGCCCTCAGAGGTCTGGCTTTGCTGGCCGCGTTTAGCTGCTGCCTTTTTTGGTGCCATTTTGTCCAAAAGCTCAAAGAGAATGAGCTTTGGGTGCAGGGACCTTTAAATCATGCGCCCAGCGTCTGACGCCTATGCGCACGACTACGCGCTCGTACGGACGTACGTTCGTGCGGAACCAGGAAACCGCTGGGGTTTCACTTATCTGCTGCCTGGAAGAAGACTAAAGATGGCGCCCACTATCTTCACCCGTCAACAGGAAGAGATCCTCATGCTGGTAAGTGGCTGCCTGTGCATTTTAATAGAATAGTCAATGATGGCCTAAATGTAAATGATGCGTTGGGAACTAGTTTGGGGTCTCTTAATGTTTAATCACTGGCTCCTCACACTTCATCCTCAAGGGCCGAGCCTGGCCACGTTTTCACCTGTCTATGCTGATGTCCTAATTCGGCCAATTGCTCCGGCTTAGCAACAGTTAATTAACCTGTGGAGTAGCGGGGCGAGCTGTCAAACCTGGCCTGTCTCGGACCTTGATGCGGATGTTTGCGGAACACTGTTTTCCTAAGCCATAAAAACACAACGGGAAGCCACACACGTGGGCCAAAAGCCTAAGCATTAGGCTACATCTTGGATCTTTAAAACATCCTAACATGCCATAGATGCAGGTGGCCTGATTCTTGATGTTGGCTATTATCTGTATGTACATGGTGTGTGATACATATAACATAAGACCAGACTGTCAATCACAGTCAACGTCCTCTTTAAGACACTCCCCAAAAATGGCGGCCATTCGAAATGTGTGTGTTAATGACATTAAATACTCAACTTGTGATGCAACACATATGGGTCTGTGTGTAAAAGTACAAGCTCTGTGTCCATTATGTTTTTCAGATCATGCTTCAGCGCCGGTATGACTTCGCGCCCAATGTGTGCGAGAAAAGGGACATCGCCCGGGAGATCATCGCCGAGATCCACCGTGTCACCAGCACCACCTTCACTCACACCCAGATCATGCAGCATTGGTCGGACCTGAAGCGTCTGCACATGCCCCGGGTGCGGAGGTTTTTTGGGATCCATTTCCCAAGTAAGTACCAAGCAATTGCATGTTATATGTTCCAAATGTCTAAGTTATGCCTTTATTTATAATGACTTTTCTTTGGTAGTGTTGGAAATGGATTTCAGAATTCGCCGCACCCGGAGACGTACAGGCCGACCAGTGCTGCATGACTCTGCATCTGTGAGTGAAGGTGGTGGATCTCCCGGGCGACGGACCTACCCCTCCTCTGTGGCCTCCTCAGACCAGCCCCTGGACCTTACCACAGAGGAGGGGCCAAGGCGCGTGGGCGTGGAGTCATACCTGGCCACGCATGGGGAAGGCTCTGGTATGTCACTCTTCATGTATAGGCACAAAGATATACATGTCAGGCCAAAAACTAAGTTATCCTTTATTATGTATTTGTAGAAGCTTCAGGAGCGGGTGAGATAGTGGAGGAGGAGGCAGCAGAGATGCTTGAAGTCGATCCTGGCGAAGGTGAGTGATGTCAGCCAGACTGGGAGCCAGATATGTTGGGGATAGTGACTCTCTACAAAGACTAACCAAATGTCACATGTTTCTCCAGGGACTTCTTCACAGCAGAGCCAGGACCAAGGGCAGCCTGTTGGCCCCAACCAGCCATCTGTCGGCCACCAACTCCGTAAGTCTCCATGCCATGATTCAGATTAATGTTTTGTAAGCTAATAACACACACATAACTAAAGGCTTAGCCAATGTGTAGTTAACACTTTCATGTGGCCACTTCTTTAGCTTAAAGCGGACCCTAACTCGTATTAAGAACATAGCTAATAATTAGGCAACACACTGTACCTACAGATTGGAAACTTTGTAAAACAGACTTCAGCCATCTAATGCATGTTAGGAGCGTGAAAACAGCCCATATTGCGGAATATGGAATGCGCAATATTTACAGGCAGCATGGGATACAGATTGTAAAAAGTACGGTCCTGGCATGCATTGTGGGATTGATGACCTTTCCCTCAACCCAGCTATGCTCTGGATTGTCAACGCACCACTGTAACGTACTCCCCTGTACTTTATCCAACTCTCCACTCCTCATTAATTGTTAGGCTTCAGAGTTCAGATGGCGGCGCTGCAAGCCATAAACGTCAAAACTGTACTTTGATCTGGTGCATAATCATTTAGAAATAGGTATTGGTTGTCATTCAATAATGTTGAAGGTCCGGTTTAAGGAGTTTAAATACTTACCTGTTGGAAATGCATTAACTTTAGCCCTTGGAAGAATGACATATGTCATGCATTTACATGTATTGGATTAACCACAAATCTATTTACAGCATACCAACCGGTCTGGTACTCCTATTTAGGTTTTTTTCTCTATTGCTTACAGGGATTATGCCAAAAACCAAGGCAGAGAAAAAAAAAAGGATCCAGGAGTTGGTGGCCGAGCTGCTGGCCATACAGGCGACGTTGGGGCCAACAGATGACGAAGAGGAGGATGAATAGTGCCCTTGGTCCTGGCTACTTTGTTAAAATTGTTTGATAGATTTTACTGTTTTTTAGCCAAATTTTAAATGTTTTAAATTTTATACAAATAATTTTACTTATAAAAAAGACAAAAAAAAAAATAAAAAATAATTTTCACATAGAACTATTTAAGTACAAAAAGTTATTTTAAAAAGTAACTCCAAATTTTAATAATTTAAAACAAATATAGCACATTTTAACAAATTACTGTTAAAATAAAAAAATATTTTAAGCCTTCAGAAATGTGTCTTTTCTAATATGCGCAACAAAAAACAACTACACACCAAATTACATACACACTAAAAAAAATAAAGACAGATGTACATTATGTGGTTTGGTGACGTTTTATGGACCGAGAAATGAAGTTGGATGCAGGCGCTACGGGGTTTAGGTAAGTTTAAGGGACCGAGAAATGAAGTTGGATGCAGGCGCTAAGGGGTTTAGGTAAGTTTAAGGGACCGAGAAATGAAGTTGGATGCAGGCGCTACGGGGTTTAGGTAAGTTTAAGGGACCGAGAAATGAAGTTGGATGCAGGCGCTAAGGGGTTTAGGTAAGTTTCAGGGACCGAGAAATGAAGTTGGATGCAGGCGCTAAGGGGTTTAGGTAAGTTTGAGGGACCGAGAAATGAAGTTGGATGCAGGCGCTAAGGGGTTTAGGTAAGTTTAAGGGACCGAGAAATGAAGTTGGATGCAGGCGCTAAGGGGTTTAGGTAAGTTTGAGGGACCGAGAAATGAAGTTGGATGCAGGCGCTAAGGGGTTTAGGTAAGTTTAAGGGACCGAGAAATGAAGTTGGATGCAGGCGCTACGGGGTTTAGGTAAGTTTAAGGGACCGAGAAATGAAGTTGGATGCAGGCGCTACGGGGTTTAGGTAAGTTTAAGGGACCGAGAAATGAAGTTGGATGCAGGCGCAACGGGGTTTAGGTAAGTTTGAGGGACCGAGAAATGAAGTTGGATGCAGGCGCTACGGGGTTTAGGTAAGTTTAAGGGACCGAGAAATGAAGTTGGATGCAGGCGCTACGGGGTTTAGGTAAGTTTAAGGGACCGAGAAATGAAGTTGGATGCAGGCGCAACGGGGTTTAGGTAAGTTTAAGGGACCGAGAAATGAAGTTGGATGCAGGCGCTACGGGGTTTAGGTAAGTTTAAGGGACCGAGAAATGAAGTTGGATGCAGGCGCTACGGGGTTTAGGTAAGTTTAAGGGACCGATAAATGAAGTTGGATGCAGGCGCTAAGGGGTTTAGGTAAGTTTCAGGGACCGAGAAATGAAGTTGGATGCAGGCGCTACGGGGTTTAGGTAAGTTTAAGGGACCGAGAAATGAAGTTGGATGCAGGCGCTACGGGGTTTAGGTAAGTTTAAGGGACCGAGAAATGAAGTTGGATGCAGGCGCTAAGGGGTTTAGGTAAGTTTAAGGGACCGAGAAATGAAGTTGGATGCAGGCGCTACGGGGTTTAGGTAAGTTTGAGGGACCGAGAAATGAAGTTGGATGCAGCCGCTACGGTGTTTATGTAAGTTTCTGGTTGAGGGTGCGCATGCGCAAGATCTTATAAACATACGAACGCAAGTAATTGGAAGAGCTGGACGATGGAAGCCGCCGACAAAACAGGCTGCCGCCGCAACAGGTGAGCACATGAACGTGATTTTTACGATTGGCAACTGACTGAGGCAAGTTCGGGAGATATCATACGAACGGACGTATCTTTTAGGATAGAAACGTATTTGCTTATTGAATCACTCGCAAGTTCATACGAACGCACGAGCGGACGTAAAAAATAGGATGATCGTGAGCAAAATCCAAGCTGTTACATGTTTCTTTGAATCAACCCATATGTGTTAGGACTTCCCTACAGGCCTGAATGAATCTGATCCAACCAATCTAAGCACCTTCTTGTTTATCTCTAGCTCTTAACTTTATGAACTATTCATATTCTCTATACCCTCGATGTTTACTTCTAATGTCAAAGCCATAATTTAACTTGCTAATGATTTTGTACATTAAACTTTTAGTGCCACGGTTGCTTTTAAGCATTTTATTTACATGCATGCTGCCGGTGTTTTAATTTCTAAATTAATCTGACCCAAAGTTAATTGCAATCGATCTGAATTAATAATGGCAGCTGACTGTAGTTCAGTGTGATGTCAGAGGCAGATTAGCAAATGATGAATGGGTCAGGAAGACTATGATGTCAGCATGTTAGTGAGTGATACAATAGGCCTTAATCTGTTTATACACAGATATTGTGCAAGGAAAACAAAGGGAGAGGCAGACTGAAGAGAAATAAAGCTTGTTAGTCGCCATTATACTGGAATGCTGAAAGTTTGGGGGCTATTTAAACTTAACAAAATCTGTCTAATGAGACATTGCTTTTAATGCTTTGCTGTTCTGCTGCCATTTAATTTGGATTCTCTTTCCATTAATAAAGCTTCTTTCACAGCTGGACATTTATTGGCTTCAGAATTACAGATGTCCATGTATAGACATTTCAACACTTGGCTAAGAGAGGCCACTGTCTGTTTGCCCCCCCCCCCCCCTCCTTAGGCATCCAGATTTGTAATGCCATTTCATTCTTGTGATCACGGTAGCCCCATCTAGCTCTAGACTTTCAATGCTACAGTAACCGAGACAGCATAGCATATGCATGCCCCCACCCCAGTGAATACCATTGGCTAGCCCATGGGAACATCAGTTAAGTATTCCTGAGCCATTTTCAGGCATTCTTTTCCAGACTCCAACAGTCACTCAAGAAGGCTTTCTAGACTGAAGCGGACAAGCATCCCCAATCATGGGTGGTGGATTCCCCCAGAGCCACTGCAAAAAATATTGCCTGGCGGTCCACATTAAAGAGCATACCGTATCAAAATCTGATGTTAAGGGTAGCTTCCACTTGCACTTTGGCCAGATCCTAAAGCCTCTAACTAATCTTACCTCCAACAGTGGATATAATCGGCAAATGGAGCCATACACACCTCTGCGTACCAGAGGTCATCTATTTTGTTTAAGAGGATCAAAACTGGAACAAGGGCCAAAATTATAAATGGCAGAAACCTTTCCCTAGTGGGCATCACGATTGCCCCCCTGCTGTTGTCACGTGATCACTGCAGGACCTCAGAACACAGTGAGTACAAATCTTTGGATTTTTCTACATGCTTTCACAGTAGGGCCTTCCTAAATTGGGGTTGGGGCCGTAGGCAATAGGCCAAAAGTCTAGAGATGTAAAATAATGACTGCATCCTAGTTAGTGCTCCATAAAGCATTATCCTTCAACTATGTTACTATATTGCATTTCAATATTTCATTTTCATTTTAAAATTATTTTTTGGAGGAAAAACTTATTAAACACTGTACCTTTTCTGCTAATATAATTTACTACCTTATCAACTTTCAGACAAAAAAAAAGTCGGCTGATTTTTTGATGGGCTAGACTAAATTGTGACTTACAAATGAACTGCTGGTTTAAAGGCTCATTAATCACGGGATAAATCCCCAGGCCCTGAGTTACTAATTAATCTTCTTCGCCTGATATCTAGTCAGAAATGGCAGCACACACGATGCTCTCTGCTATGCACAATGACATCGAGGAGCCAGAGGTGAGTACAGACACGATGCCGTGACTAGATGCTTAAGGGGGAACTCTTATCGCAAAACAAGTTTACATAAAATATAATGAAAATTATTATTTTTGAGAGTGGGATAAACCACCTAAAGCTCACTGGTTAGTCTCAACCACATTCTACCATATAATACTCATAAAAAGCATTTTTTTCAAAGTGAATACTCTTTTACTGGTGTCACAGTTATGGCATATACCAAATCACCATGTAATTGCAATAAACTAGTTAAAAAATAACTCTGCTAAATACATAGCTGGTTTCACAAGGCATGTGTAATGATTTGTGTTAGGAACAAACCCAGGGATGTATGTAGTGTTAATTCTGCCCTAGGCACTTCAAGTGCTAGCCCCCACTTTTGTCAAGTAATGTTGTGTATGGTGAACACTGCTAAAGAATAAAAGCTGGAAGGAAAGAAAAAATAGGACTGACAGAAAACAATAACAGAAGGAAAGAAGAACGAAAAGGAGCAGCATAACACATGAAGGAAAGAATTGATGGAAAGAAGACAAAAAAAGGAAAGAAAAGAATAGAACAAAAGAAACAACAGAAGAAAAAAAACAATAGAAAAAAATGATTGGCAGAAAGAACAGATGAAAGAAACAAAGAATAAATGGAAAAAAGGAAAGAAATAATAAAAGGAAAGAATCAAAGAATATAAAGACTGACAAAGAAAGGCTCCCCCAATGGCTAATTTTCCCCTGGCTGACAGGCCTTAGTCCTGGTTACTGCATAGGGACTGCCCAGGGTAGAGGGAATGAGGTTGGGCCCTCCCAATGTTTAGCGGCCTCGGCACCTGCCTGGAAATACTCAGTGCTGATGGACGCCCTGATGTCGCTATTCGCTAATGTAAAATAAATATGTGTAGGGAGGAGAGGTTTCAAGGGGCGAAATGCAGAGGAGCATTCAATTCTATTATATTTCACAGGGGTGAGGATCAGGCTGCAGACTGTCTTTAAGCCCCCCTCTATACACAAACAAACACACAATGGCTGTGGGACATTTGCAAGGAGGCATGAATGTGCCAGCAATTTTTTTTCTATTTTTTACTATAGCAGTTATGTCAGTGCCCCTCTCCCTGCAGGTGACCACTAGAGATAAGCGAACCGAACTGGTAGAACCTGGTTTTGACCCAAATTTCAGGAAAAGTTTAGGAACTAGGAAGACAAATCTGCCGTGTTTTCCCCAGCACCACCCCACAGGTCACGGCCAGCCAAGGAGAAGCAGAGAAACGTCACATGGTTGCAGCTTTAGAGGTCAGGGTAGCTGGGCCAATCAGGAGGTGGTCAAGTAATGCGGCGTCTATCCATCATTACCCAACTGGCTGCTGCAGAGAGAGCATTGCTCTTAGAGCTGGGACAGTTTAGGGCATTTTGAACCACATAGGAGAAAATAAGGGACAGATAAGGTAGTGGGATGCTGAGGGTGGGTGCTGCACAGGAAAACTTCCTGCCTGCTGGTATCTGCTGGTGTAGTCCATCCTGTTATGTCTGAAAAGTCTTAAAGCTTTATTGAATTTTTTTATTTTTTGGCCCCATCTGTCTGGATTAGCTGTCCCCGTCACTGTGTTGTGGAACTTGGGGTACACAGTGCCTCAGTATTTAATACAGTTTAAAAAAAAACAATGTTTTTCAACTGTCAAGGATTTTTTTTTTTTTTTGGGGGTGCTCTGTTTTAGCTGTACAGGCCTTTCTCTAAGATGGAGCCCACGGTGCCTTTTTGTTAAATACAGTTTAGAAAAAGCAATCTTTTTCACCTGCCAAGGAATATTTTAGGGAACATCTATCTGTTTTAGGAAATACTAAGTAAAATGTCTGGGAAAGGATGGGTAGGAATTAGAAATACTGTAGTTGGTAAGCACACTCATGCAGTAAATTATAAAAGTGGAATAGTCGCTATGTGGGTGCAATTCAATATTATGGGACCACGGTCCCATGAAGTACCAAAAACTATATACTATGAATGCACACCTAAACACAAAAGTGGAGTTGCAAAGGGAAAGGTGAATTTATTTATATACATCAAACATCTAGCATAGTGGTCTTGGGATTCACATAAAGGTAACACATAGGAATGGAGGGCGGGTACACTAATATACACAATATTTACAATATATACAGTTCATCAAATATCCTGGGATCTGTGTTTGATTGGTTGCACACAGCATAATAAGGCATTGGAAGTACCAGGATTTTTGCAAGGTATGAATCAGGAGAGATTGGTTTCAAGGTAGTAAAATGATCAAAGTATCGATTGGTTGCTATACCTTAAAGAGATTGTGAGGCACTTTTGTATGTGGATAATGTCCCAAACCAGGGATTTTTGCTCCAAGTGTCCTTATCAGGAAGGAAAGTTCAGCTGTTGAAGTCCAAGTACTGCTGCTCAGCTGTTTAGTCCAAATGATGCTGCTGACACGTGTTTCGGTTTAGTAACAAAAACCTTCCTCAGAGCGATGGGTAACAAGTAGTGTCCAGATGCAAGAGTGAAGCGTGGTGCCTGTCAGCTTGTTCGCTGTCTGATCTTTAAATAGCGCGCTTAGGCGCGAATCCCCCCCGGGCTGGCCCTTAGTAACAAAAACCTTCCTCAGAGCGATGGGTAACAAGTAGTGTCCAGATGCAAGAGTGAAGCGTGGTGCCTGTCAGCTTGTTCGCTGTCTGATCTTTAAATAGCGCGCTTAGGCGCGAATCCCCCCCGGGCCGGCCCTTTCCCTTTGCAACTCCACTTTTGTGTTTAGGTGTGTATTCATAGTATATAGTTTTTGGTACTTCATGGGACCGTGGTCCCATAATATTGAATTGCACCCACATAGCGACTATTCCACTTTTATAATTTACTGCATGAGTGTGCTTACCAACTATTTCTAATTCCTACCCATCCTTTCCCACCCCTTCCTTTCCCAGACATTTTACTTAGTATTTCCTAAAACATGGTTCGCGTCATCCCACGTCACTTCCGGTGACGTGCGTCACGGCCTCGCGCCAGCCAGCCCCCGGTCGGCGTATTGCCAACCGCAAGATGGTGGCGCGCAGGCGCACGGGGCGCACGCCACTGCGGTGATCAGTGGAGCGATGGAAGGTAAGTAGACTGATCGTAGGGGGAATTCCTCAAGGCGGGGATCCATGGAATCTTCTGTAACATAATAAAGATAAAGTGTTTTAATGCGCAGCATTGATATATATGTTACTATTATGAAGAAGCATGCATTAATCTGGACAGAGAATAAGTCAATTGCAGAAAATAAAGGACTTCTATCTAGCACATACATAAACCTTTATCTAGTATAAAGGTTTATGTATGTGCTAGATAGCAGTCCTTTATTCCCCCTACGATCAGTCTACTTACCTTCCATCGCTCCACTGATCACCGCAGTGGCGTGCGCTCCGTGCGCCTGCGCGCCACCATCTTGCGGTTGGCAATACGCCGACCGCGGGCTGGCTAGCGCGAGGCCGGGACGCGCGTCACCGGAAGTGACGTGGGATGACGCGAACCACCTTCGCGTCATCCGCACGTCACAAGGGCTGGCCTGGGGGGATTTGCGCCTAAGTGCGCTATTTAAAGATCAGTCAGTGAACAAGCTGACAGGCACCGCGCTTCACTCTTGCATCTGGACACTGCTTGTTACCCATCGCTCTGAGGAAGGTTTTTGTTACTAAACTGAAACACGTGTCAGCGGCATCATTTAGACTAAACAGCTGAGCAGCAGTACTTGGATTTCAACAGTTGAACTTTACTTCCTGATAAGGACACTTGGAGCAAAAATCCCTGGATTGGGACATTATCTACATACAAAAGTGCCTCACAATCTCTTTAAGGTATAGCAACCAATCGATACTTTGATCATTTTACTACCTTGAAACCAATCTCTCCTGTTCATACCTTGCAAAATTCCTGGTACTTCCAATGCCTTATTATGCTGTGTGCAACCAATCAAATACAGATCCCAGGATATTTGATGAACTAAATATTGTGTATATTAGTGTACCTGCCCTCCATTCCCATTGTGTTACCTTTATGTTCAAGGGACCGTGGTCCCATAATATTGAATTGCACCCACATAGCGACTATTCCACATTTATAATTTACTGCATGAGTGTGCTTACCAACTATTTTGATTTCTGTACAATTGTTATTTTTTAGGTTTAAGCACCTCTGGACATAATTGTTTAAAAAGGTACTATCTATTGAAGAGTATGCCATTTGAGGATGTAAACACTCTAACCTCTAAAAGGGCAGATACACTCACTTTTTCCCAATCAGAAATAGATGCCATAGTATCTCAATATAGAGATACTTCCAGCCCCCTGAATAAGGACAATATTCTGTTAAAACGCCATTTTGAATCCCATTCACTCTGTGACCCTTGTGGAATATCTGAGGAATAAAAGAATTCCCAGAGGCTTGAGAATTAACTTAAAACCTTCCTTTTGCTGGGAGGACCCAAAATTCTGCACCCAGTGGAATCAGGTCCTTAACAAATGCAGTCTGGACCTGATTGCCCTGACAGTCCAAGGTATACAGGAACAGCTATCCACTTTGCAACATTCAATTTCGGTTACCAAAGAAAAACTGACCAATACCCTTTCTAGCCAAGATTTAAAGACTTACCTAGACTTCCTAGAATCCTCAGTAGAGCAGTATAGGAAGGACACACTAGCGATCAAACTAAATAAATACAGAAGAGACACCCTCGATTACGAGGAGAATCGTGTCTATTCCTGGAGAGACTTCAAACGTCCCAGATCAATCTAGACGCGACCAGCAAAAGGGTAGCCATAGTGACACAGACTCAAGCAGGTCCTTAGACGACCAAGAGCAGCCTTTTTTAGATCAAGTTCCAACTACAAAAGGCCCAAACATATGAAAACGAGGAGGGGGAAGAAACACCCAAGCTCCACCAGGCTCGCAATGAACTGAGTCAGACCCAACCACATCGCTCCTAGTGGTGAACCTCTCCTCGAGAGAATTATCACCAATAGAGACCAAGGTACTACAGAGGGGTCTTGGGTTTGTACCTACACACCTACCTACACACTTGGGCAACCCTCTAGAACTGGACATAGATTTACAGAGATTCTTTCGTTCCCTCAGGCTACGCTCTTACTTCGACACTACATCCACGTCCTTCTCTACACCCTCGTCTGAAGCAGCACTAATGGGAGTGGACCTGAGTAAGTGTCGCCCACCTAGCAAGTGGGTACCACCATCTACACCACATAATGTACATACTTTCATTAAGTTGGTACAGAAGGATGTGTCCAATCTGAAATGGCACCCCCAGGGTCACCACCACCATAATAATCTACCTAGGGCGGAAAGATTAGCTTTAAAAACTCTGACTGATGACAAATCTATCATTATCAAAGCGGCAGATAAAGGGGGTGCCACAGTAATTTTGGACACTGCCTACTACAACACTACTATTCTAGAGCAATTAGCTGATACTCAAGTTTACGAACCTTTACCACGAGACCCATTGCCTACTATACAACAAGAGTTACATACAATTACAGAAAGGGCTTTCTCACAGTTACTCATAGATCGGAAATTACGCGACTTTCTCATGCCTTCGCACCCTATGACTCCACTCTTCTATATTTTTCCCAAAATACATAAGCACCCTACTAAACCACCAGGATGACCAATTGTTGCAGGCACGAACTCCGTTTTTCAACCATTGGCTGTTTTTTTAGACAAAATTCTCCAAACCCAAGTTCTCAAAATTCCATCCTTTCTCCTGGACACTGGAGACTTTTTATCCAAACTGGCAACTTTAGGCCCCATCCCAACAGGCACATTCTTGTGCAGCATGGACGTCAACAGCTTAAATACGTCAATACCACATAACGATGGTATTAATTGAGTCTACCCTGAACTCCATGCCACTATCTCTGGAATACAAGCAATTCTGCCTGGACCTCCTTAGCATTATCCTGACTAAAAATTATTTTTGCTATAACAGGACTTTTTACCTGCAAAAGCAAGGGACAGCAATGGGATCCAACGTTGCTCCAACCTATGCTAATCTTTTCATGTCAGAATTTGAAAGAACCATTGTCTATCCACATCCTTTGTACCTGCAACATGCCCTCCTCTGGTTTAGATACATAGACAATATTTTCTTCCTATGGACAGGATCTAGAGACAGCCTTATGACATTCAAAAATGATCTGGACCATGCATGGCCCACTATATCCTTTACTTTGGAATCAGACACTACACTTGTTCATATTCTAGATGTCTGGGTCAGCTTATCTGACAACATCCTACACACAGATTTGTTCTCCAAGCCCACCGATAGGAACACATATCTACACGCTACAAGCTTTCATCCT
Organism: Gastrophryne carolinensis; assembly: GCA_027917425.1. Taxonomy (NCBI): domain Eukaryota; kingdom Metazoa; phylum Chordata; class Amphibia; order Anura; family Microhylidae; genus Gastrophryne; species Gastrophryne carolinensis. The sequence continues at coordinate 257,360,427 of CM051235.1, forward strand.
AAAAAACTCAAAGATGGCCTATCATATAGTCAATTCGTCCGACTAAGACGAATAATAGACAATAAGGCACCTTTCAGAAACAGGCAAGAATCATGTCCCTTGACTTTAGGGTACGGGGATACACACTGATAAAACACAAACTATCACAATTGGTTAAATGCTGGGCTGGCCATTAATGTACGGGCAATATAGCCAAAAGACACATTTTATTATCAAAAATTATGGCATTAAACAGATACATGTATGAAAAGACCAGGGTACATACATAAATTTGAAAACCGCAATTGCATGTTAAAATACAAATACATTAAACTAAGGGCCCCTGCCAGATCGACCTGGACTCCATGCACACACCCACATTCACCCCGCTCACACAGGGGATACACACCATCCACAATTAATAGGGCCCTTGAAAAAGCTACATCACTAACCCGTGCATCACTTCTACAGTATAGACCTAAAGCACCATCCAAACGACTTCCATGCATTCTGACTTACAACCGACAAAGCAAGACAGTACAATCCATAATTAATAAACATTGGCACATTCTTACCTGTGACGAAAGATTGCAGGAAGTTTTCAGCGAACCACCCATGTTCACTTTTAAACGCTCAAAAGACATTAAGGATACCTTAATACAGGCTGACACTTCTGATATATTATCTTTACCTCCAAACAGAGATTGGTTAAGCTCCCTTCCCAAGCCACTGGGAATGTTTGCCTGCGGCAACTGTGCACAATGCAATTCTGTGATTCGCTGTATCTCCTTCAGTCATTTGTCCACTGGTAAATCCTATCCACTAAAAGTTTTTTTTAACTGTAACACCTCCAACGTGATATATTTGCTTAAATGCCCCTGTGGTAAAGCATATGTGGGGCAAACCCAGAGGGAAATCAAAACTCGTATTAGCGAGCACCGCAGTAACATCAGACGATTTGACTTTAAAGTGGACCAACACCCAGGATTTTGACTATCCTGGGTTTTGGTCCACTTCGGCGGGGCACCCCGATCGGGGGTGCCCCACTGTGTGAAACCCCCCAGAAAGCCCCAAAATCTTACCTGTCCCCGCTGCCACGTGACTGGACGGTCCAATCCCCGCCAACGTCCAGGCGGGGATCAGAAACGTCCAAGCGGCTGCCGCCGCCTCCCTCGCGTCACTTTCGGCGCGCGCGCGCCCTCGCCGGCCATTCGCAGACGGTCGGCGCGGGCGCGCGCACATCTACAGGGGCGCGAGGGAGGCGGCGGCGGCCGGCCGCCGCCGAAGATCAGGTAAGCGATTTGGGGTGTCTGGGGGGGTTTCACCCCGCGGGACATCCCGATCTCGGATGTCCCGCGGGGTGGGAGGTGATCGGCCCGGGAATCTTATAGATTTCCGGGCCGATCACCTCTCGGTGTTGGTCCACTTTAACTCACCCGTAGCGAGGCATTTTGCAGAAGCCAACCATCAAACATCCCAACTAAGATTTCTAGTGATTGAAAAAGTACACCCCCACAAACGAGGGGGAGATTTAACTAACAGACTGTCTAGAAGAGAACTTATTGGGATATATGAACTGAACACTAGGTATCCCAGGTGCATGAATGAAGAATGCGACCTTTCACCATTTTTTAATTGATTAAATTAACATAACTGTCTGGTTAACCGTTCTAAATCTTTTTTCCGGATCTAGTGACTGTCCGTAAGGCACTAATAATTCACATCAAGACCACCCATTATTGAAGTAATCACTACAAATCCACAGGTAGCTACTTTTATTCTGTTTTTGACATCACCTTAAAAAACTCCCTTAAAGGAGCAGTATCGCAAATTTTTCTTGGTGACTTATATTTAAATGGCACTTTGAATGTAGGTAAGTGTTGGAGTAAGAATTACAAATTTAGAAAAAAATGATGCCTGTGTTGTGCAGCTGGAGACTAATAGCTCATGTTTATGTCTGCTGAGTGTCGGGGCCCGACACTCTGGCCTGTTCCACGCTGAGGAGAGGGGGAAACAATGTAACAAAGTAATCAGCTGTTCAGTGCTGGCAGCCGTCTAGCATAAGATAATATTGCAACATTGCCAGGCAAGAACTCATATATCTAAAACAGAAAGAAAAGCTCTAGAAGTCATTTAGCTCATTGGTAAATTAAATGTCAGTTTGAACCAGAGAGTCATTGGTTTGAATCTCAGACTCACCAGTTTTTTTTTTTTTTTGGGGGGGGGGGGGGGTATTTTATTTCAGAATTGGATTTTTATGTTTACATCCTATTTTTTTGCTCTAAACATTTTTTATTTTGACAGTTTTCCCTTCATGTTGGCTCTGCTGCAGAATCTTTCAGTTTACCATTTTCTATTTCATATTCTTATTTTTAATTTTTCCATATGATCTTTCTTCAGCTTTGTGTGTTTTGAGCAAAGCCCAACCCAGGATTTTCTGGAGTTTTGGGATGACTTGGGATGCCCTGATATGTGAAATCCCCAAGTTCGCCTGTGAAAACGTACCTTTCCCTGTTCCACAGCGCATGCGCGGGATCTCATCCAATCAGCGCTGTTTGCACGCAGATGGGGAGCCTGAGCAGTAACCTTCCTGGCCGCCCGGCCTGTCTAAATGACTATCTGCGTGAGCGCGCCAGAAAAATGGGGGGATCTGTGGTTATCCAGGGGTCGTTTCACACAGTGGGGCATCCCGATTTAGGATGCCCAAGGGGGAAGGTCAATGGCCGGGTCTTATAGACTTCAGGGTAGGCCACTCAGTGTTTTGTTCCACTTTAATACCTTTAGATTTTCCTGCACAGAAGAATTTCAGTTATTTTCAGTCAGTTTAGTTTATTTTGTATAGATTTTACACATTTGAGTCACCTAGTCTCATAACAAAAGCAGCACCTCACACACACACACAGCCGTTACCACTGATTACAGTGTCAGCCTCTGAGGTAAAGTGTTGCTAGGAGACCAGTGGGCTAAATGAAGCAGCTCACTAAATACAACCCAGCAGATCCCCCTATTCAGCAAATGGACTGAGCCACTGTAATTATACAATTTAAAAGAAAGGCAGAAATGTTTTCCTTTTTCTATCGCCACATTATTTATACACATGTTAGAAGCTATTGTGTGGCTATTTAATTATTTATCTTTTTTAATGCGATACTGCTCCTTTAAAAACCTAGCAGTGCTATATAGGATGCTCAGCTTTATTTCATTTCTAACACTTTAGGTCTGCTTTAAACCTGGCTGGTGCGAGGCCGGGACACGCGTCACTGGAAGTGACGTGGGATGACGCGAACCACGTTCGCGTCATCCGCGCATCACAAGGGCCGGCCCAGGGGGCTGCCTGCAGAACTTTGCGACCAAAAGCAGCATCAGCTGAGGCACTAACATCAACCTTGTTAAACTTAGAAAAAGTATGAACAGAAGACCAAGTGGCGGCCTTGCAAACTTGTTCAACAGAAGCTTGGTGCTGAAAGGCCCAAGAGGCACCAATAGCACGAGTAGAATGAGCAGTAAGGCAGAAGGGAGGCTCCTTCCTCTTAGCAGAGTAGGCCTGTATCACAGCCTGAGGGATCCACTTGCTGATAGTGGACTTAGCTGGAGCCAGACCCTTCTTAGGTCCAGACGGGAGCACAAAAAGAGCATCAGTCTTCCTGAAGGGTTCAGTAGCCACCAGATAGAACTTCAGAGTCCTAACCACATCCAGAGAGTGTAAAACCCTCTCCGTAGAGTTACTAGGATTAGGACATGAAAGGTAGAGATGAAAGGCAGAAACAACCTTAGGCAGAAAATCTGGCTTAAAACAAAACACCACCTTGTCCTGGTGTCTCTCAAAATAAGGAGGTTTGATGGAAAGCGCCGCCAACTCAGAAACACGCCTAACAGAAGTGACAGCCACCAAAAAGACTACCTTAAGCGTAAGAATGGACAAGGGGGCCCCCTGCAAGGGCTCGAAGGGAGACCCCTGCAGGGCAGTTAAGACCAAGTTCAAGTCCCATACTGGTAACATAGGCTTACGTGGGGGACGCACGTGAGTAACCCCCTAGAAGAAGGTCTTGACCAAGGGATGCTGAGCAAAGGATCTTTGGAAAAAAATGGCCAAGGCAGAAACATGACCTTTCAGAGTACTGAGCTGAAGACCCAGATCCAAACCATGTTGCAGAAACTCCAGAATCTTAGGAATAGACAACACACGACAGGGAAGCGAGTTAGACTCACACCAGTCAATGTAAGTATGCCAAACCTCATAGTAGATAGAAGAAGAGGACCTTTTCCTAGCCCTGATCATGGTATTAACCACCGAGACAGGCAGCCCCTTTTCCATCAAGATGGCGGTTTCAGCAGCCAGGCCGTCAAAGCCAGCGTTTGTAAATTGGGGTGGCGTAGGTGCCCCTGAGTGAGCAGATCTGGAACCCGGGGCAGGGCGTACTGATCTACTGCCAGCTGCACGATGTCTGCGAACGATGTAGCTATCTTGCGCAGCACCCTGCCCAGCAGGGGAAACGCATACAGAAGCTGAAAACTCGTCCAAGACATTGCCAAGGCATCCACGGCCAAGGCCAGAGGATCCTGGGACAGAGAGACAAAGACTGGAAGCTTGTAATTGTGACGGGACGCAAACAGATCCACAGCCAGCTGACCCCAGCAGTGGCACAGGGAGCGAAACACCCTGATGCTGAGGGACCATTCTCCCAGACGAGAGGTCCCCCTGCTCAGGAAGTCTGCCTCCAGATTCTCCACCCCCGGAATGTACACAGCTGAGATGCAGGTAACATTCACCTCCTCCCAGGACAGTATCAGGGACACTTCCTTGAGGGCCCTCTTGCTCCGGGTTCCTCCCTGATGATTGATGTAGGCAACCACCGTCTGGTTGTCCGAGCGGACCTGAACAGCCCGACCCCGCAGGTGTGGGGTTAAATGGGCGAGAACCAACCTGATCGCCCTCAACTCCAGAATGTTGATAGGGGTATGGGCCTCCTGAGGGCCCCACTGACCCTGGAATTTCAGGTACTTCCAGAATCCCCCCCAACCTGTCAGACTGGCATCCGTGGTGACAGCCTCCCAACAAGGGGCCAGAAAGGATCTGCCCCCCAGCAGGTTCCTGGAGTGCAGCCACCACGACAGAGACCACCTGGCCAGAGGGGACAGGACAAACACCTGATCCAAGGACACGGGGTCCCGATCCCACACTGACAAGAGGTGAAGCTGAAGAGGCCTCATGTGGAACTGAGCATATGGAACCGCCTCGAAGCAGGACACCATCAGGCCCACCAGCTGCATTCCCTGCCTGATGGACAGATGAGGACAAGACAGAAGGAGCTGAGCTTTCTCTTGAAGAATCTCCACCTTCTGCTGAGGAAGAAAGATCTTGACCTGAGATGAATCCAGAATCATGCCCAGAAAGGACTTCACCATGGAAGGAGGGAAGATTTGGAGTGGTTGATCACCCAGCTGAATGATTCCAGTGTGGACACCACCCGCTGAGTGTCCAGCTCTGCCTGATGGAAGGACTGAGAAGCGATAAGCATGTCGTCCAAGTAGGGAAGAATGCGAATGCCCTGAGATCTCAGCAGAGACATCACTCCTGCCAGCACCTTGGTGAATACCCTGGGAGCCGAGGTGAGACCGAAGGGCAAGGCCACAAATTGGTAGTGCTGATCCTCCACAGCGAGCCTGAGGAATCTCTGATGACCTGGAAACATAGGTACGTGAAGGTAAGCATCCTTGATGTCTACAGAGGTCATGAAGTCCCCTGGGCGTAGGAAAGTCACAGTGGAGCGCAGAGTCTCCATGCAAAAGTGTATGAATCTGACAAATTTGTTGAGGTGCTTCATATCCAGGATGAGTCTGATGGACCCATCTTTTTTGGGAACAATGAAAAGATTGGAATAATAGCCTTTGCCCCTTTCCCTCAGGGGCACCTGGCAGATGACACCCAGTTCCAGAAGGCCTTGGACAGCCAGGGACAGACCCTGAGCTGACAGGGGGTTTTGAGCTAACCGGGATTTGATGAATCTTGGGGGCGGCCAGGCTGCAAACTCTATCTTGTAACCGGAGGACACTACCTCCTGAATCCACCGGTCTGAGACATGACGCCTCCAGACATGAGCCAAGAGTCGAAGCCGTCCCCCCACCCGGATGGGTGAGGGCGCCCCTTCATGCCTGAGGGGGCTTGGGGGAGGACTTAGGCTTGGGACCCCAGGAGGGGCCAGAGCAGCCACGTCCTCTGCCCCTGCCCCAGAAATCTCCACAGGCTCCAGCAAAGGAAGCTCCCCGTCCAATTCTGGAGCCCCTGAAGGAAGGAGAAAAGGCACCTGAACCCCAAAAGGACCGGGGCTGCCTTCTACGCTGAGGTAACCTGCCTCCCTTAGCAAACAAGTCCAGACGTTCCCCAAAGAGGCGCAGCCCCTTGAAGGGAAACCAAGTGAGAGCCTTCTTAGCAGCGTTGTCAGCTGCCCACCGGCGTATCGCCACCAACAAGGCAGATGCCCTGCCACACATTCTAATGGTATCATCCAAGGCAGAGAGAACATATGCAACAAATTTCTCAAAATGCAGAAGAGCTCTATACTTTTCACTACCTGCATCATCAGGGGCCCCATCTAAGAGACCCCTGAGCAGGCTTTTCATAGCAACAGCCGTAATGGCAGAGGCACAGACCGGTCGCAGCGCGGTCCCCACACAGGAAAAAGGCATGGCAAGCCAGCTGATCTATGCACCTGTCCTCCCCATCTCTCAGTGTAGTAGAGTCAGGGGAATGCATGACGGATGTGTTGGACAACCCCAGAACTGGAGCATCCACCTCGGGAGGACATGACCACCATTTAACCATTTCAGCAGGAAAGGGATACCACTTATCCCAACTCTTTGGCACCCCCGGGGAGCCGGCTAGGCCGTTCCCACTCCTTGAGCACCAGATTATTAAAATTAGTTTGTTCAGGAAACTCCAAGTGTGGTTTAACAGTATGAAACAGCTCCCCCTGCTGCTGCGGAGCCACGGCAGGAGGAGAGATACAGAGTACTTCAAAAATGTGAGCTAAAAGCCTGTCAGTATCATCTGAAGCCCATGGGTCAGACCCGGAATCGGCACCATACACCCTGGATTGTTCCTCAGATGATTCTGAATCAGAAAATAATTCCCTCTCTTCCAGGGGGGTATAACCGGTAACGTCAAAAAATTCCTCCGCCTCCATAGGAAAGAGGGAAACACCACACGCGGGCCAGACCCAGCAATATGTCTCTCAATGCTGGCCACCCATGCAGCCAAATCAGGTTGAGACTCCCCACTGGTATGCACCTCACTAGGAGTCAGATGTAAGCGTGGGGGGGTAGGCGAAGCCAGAGGGAGAGCAGGCCCAGCCACCGGTAACCCAGACTGCAGCGCAAGCGTCTGCTGGGTGCAGGGTACACACACCCTGACATCATCACTTATAGGGGATACCCCGCACGCCACACACAGCCGGGCTTGTCCCGAAGGAACCCCGAGCACATTATCCTGAGAAGCCTCCATGTGATTATTGTGGCACAATAGGCCAATTGGGATTGACATCAATAAGGCTACCCGGGATGCCCCAATAGCCCGCTAGGGAAGTGGGAGATATACAATACAATAGCCCTCCAATTAGTAGTTAACGCTAAATAGAGGGGATAGGACTGGGAGAAACCACAAAAAAGTTTGACCCGCCTGTAAGACATAAAGCAAAGAACCCGTAAGCATAATACAAAGAAAAGTAAAGAAAAGCCAGCCCACAGGGGCACTTACGGACGCGATAGGGGGACGCCAGACACGCAGCACAGGAGCTCCAAAATGGTGCCTGCATATACCTCGAGGGGTGGGCCGCGGAGAAGTGATGCGGAAAACGTCATCCGCAAGGCCCCCCCCCCCGAAGAGCGTGAAAACACGCCCCGTGACAAGGCCAGCCAATGACGGCGCAGCAGCACCTGAGGCGATGTCGCCGCCGTCCGCGGAGTGGAGTACAAGCACGCGGCGGCGGCAATAGCAAACCAGTGCAACCAATACAAAAGTCTTAGCAAAAGGAAAAACATAGTAATATATACACCCCCCCCCCCCCCCGGGAGATCTACCCAGGGGGAGCGAAGGGGAAGCAGCGGACCTAAGAGGAGCCTAACTGAGGGGACAGGGGGTGAGGGGCCAACGGCCGCGGGAGGGACATCCCATAAGGCTCACCATGGGCCTGTACCGCCTACCTTTTGGTGGGGGACTGCGGTTGGAGCAGCGCTCCTTAGCACCTAGCAGCGGTGCTGCCTACCATCACCCGACCAGCGCAGCCTAAGCTGGGAGGCAGTGAAAAGGAACGGGTGGGAATAGTCCTACAGGGCCGCAGGCTAATAAGCCCCGCTCACCTGTGAGTAGAAAGAGCCATCTTCTAGTCATTGCAGCCCAGACTGCAGAGAAGAACTGGGGATTTTGTGGGAGGTCCCTGGTATATATGGGGCCAGGAGGAGCCACTTTTCTGTCTCTGCAGTCCAGCGCCATCTACTGGATGTATAACCCAAGAGTAAGGAATATCTTCTGGAACAGAACGTGCTGTATACTTAGAATAAGACATCCCTGCAATTCCTTCTGTCACTAAAGATAAGGATGTTGGTGTCAGTACAAACACTGTGGTAAGCAGCCATGTGCCCGGGCCCAGTAAAAGCAATGCCAGCCATTTGCCTAGGCCCAGCCATAGTAGTGGCAGGGTCCTTTTGCCCAGGCCTGCCACTGCTAGTAGTAGTTGTCCATTTCCTCCAGTATGCGTGTTATTTCGGACAATGCATCCATTGTGAACTGGTTGACTCGCTCTCACTCATCTCGGGGGGGGGAAAACTCTGGCGCAATGACTGTTTTCAGTGTTTTCTGTGTTTTCTTTCTCCACTACAGTTACACGTCACTGTAAAATAAGCCTTTCCCTTCCATCATCTGTCCCAGATGCTATGGATAGTGATGAGGAGAATTTTTTGAAGACTGTCAGCCTTTGGAGTATGTCGTAGTTGGAGAAGGTGGAAGCGGTGTCGCAGATGCATAGCTGTGGCAGTGGGGGTGGTGGTAGACATGGACATACTGGCAGTTATGAAGGTGGTTGTGGTGGTTGTGGTGTTGGGAGGCAAGTAGACAATGATGAAACATCAAAACAAGTGGTGGGGATCAGGAAGAGGAGTATGATTTTGGACAGGACCTGTGAACCAGGCAGCATCGTCAAAACAGGACTATTTGTCATAGTTCTGGGTGATTTCAACAAAGCATGTCTTAATCACGAACGTCCTAAATTTATACCACATATTACTTGCCCTACAAGAGGGAACAACACTCTCGACCAATGCTACACAACAGTAAAGCGTGCTTACAGGGCTGTTCCCACAGCAGCTCTGGGATACTCTGATCATTGCTTACTACATCTGCTACCTCTATACAAGCAACGGCTGAAGTCAGTTACTCCCCAAACCAGAACAACCAAGGTCTGGTAAAAGGAAGCCATCAACCAGTTGCAAGCCTGTTTTGAGTGTACCGATTGGAATGTCTTCTACTCTCACTCTATAGAGCAATGGACTGACTCTGTGCTCTCTTACGTTATCTTTTGCGAAGATACAATTGTACCAACCAAAATCTTCAGGAACTATGGGCAGCCATGTGTTAGCCAGGACCTCGGAGGAGAGAGATTTAGGGGTACTGATTACTGCAAGATGAGTGGACAGTGTAGCCAGGCAGTGGGAAAACCAAGCAGGATGCTCGGCTGCATAGCTCGAGGCATCACCAGTAGGAAGAGGGAGGTTGTGATGCCGCTGTATAGAGCCCTGGTAAGGCCACAGCTAGAATACTGTGTGCAGTTCTGGAGACCTTACCTGCAAATAGGTGTCCTGCGGGGAGACAGCTGGCAACATGATCGGTGAGCTGCAGATCTATGGGGAAGCCTGTTAGGACGCCTGCCGCGGGAGCGTGGTCCCACAGCTGCTAGTGATGTATGGCTGGATGACGCTGATGACCAATGGGGGAGAGGTGATGTTTTCTTTCTGAACACCACGTGTGTTTTTACAGATTGCAACACTGCGTACTGTTCAGCTCAGTATCCTTATACACATTCATTCACTCTGCACTTATAATCTTTCCCTGAATACGGGGCTCCTTGCTGCCCCCAGTGGCCAGCAAGCTTTATTTAGACATTGCTTGAGCCTTCTCTCACTCTGACACCTACTGGCCAAGACCTGCTGTTACTCCAGGATCTCTTATCTTGCTAGCAGCTGCTTTATTTGGGCATTGCCTAAACCTTCTCTCTGCTGACACCTACTGGCCAAATCCTGCTGCTACTCCAAGAATTTTTACCTGAATGAGCTATTCCTCCACCATGGAAAACACTTACACCACCATTAACCCAGAAACATATAATCACACTCCCGTTAATCGGAAAATTTATACCAGAGAACTGCTTCTCGGATGGGAAAAACACCATCAACTGTCGATATACTCCAATCCCAATTTCTCACCTCTGTACGGTACCGTCATCTCGCACATCAACCACATCTCACGTACTTACGTTCGTCGTAAAAGGAAAAGGGGCAAGCGCGCCGGTGCTTTAGTGAGATTAAGGAGGAGAGGATTTCGTTCTGCGATCCCGGACATTCATCTGGCTAATGTTCAGTCCCTGACCAATAAGCTAGATGAGTTGAAGTTGATGTGCAGCAGAAGGGAATCTAGGATGTCGCGCTCTGCAATTCTGTGTTTTACTGAAACTTGGCTTAAAAACTCTATCCCGGACTCTAGCCTGGAAATTGAGGGGTTCACCATCCATAGAGCGGATCGGGATTTGGATGCAACTGGCAAAGCCAGGGGAGGTGGCATTTGCTTCTACACCAACAACAGATGGGTCAAAAATTTTCATGCGTTAGATAAGAGGTGTACATCTGACATAGAATACCTGGCTCTTATCTGCAGACCTTTTTACTCTCCACGGGAGTTCTCGTGCATTATTCTAATAGGGGTGTATATTCCCCCTCAGGCCAATGTCAATATGGCCCTCAGCTCATTATCCGAGGCTATCGCGGACTACGAAAAGTTGTTCCCAGACTCATTTGTCATAGTTCTGGGTGACTTCAACAAAGCATGTCTTAATCTCGAACTTCCTAAATATATACCACATATTACTTGCCCTACAAGAGGGAACAACACTCTCGACCAATGTTATACAACAGTAAAGCTTGCTTACAGGGCTGTCCCCACAGCAGCTCTGGGATACTCTGATCATTGCTTACTACATCTGCTACCTCTATACAAGCAACGGCTGAAGTCAGTTACTCCCCAAACCAGAACAACCAAGGTCTGGTCAAAGGAGGCCATCGACCAGTTGCAAGCCTGTTTTGAGTGTACCGACTGGGATGTCTTCTACTCTCACTCTATAGAGCAATGGACTGACTCCGTGCTCTCTTACATTACCTTTTGCGAAGACACAATTGTACCATCCAAAACCTTCAGGAACTATGGCCACTTCAGCAAGCCATGGTTCACTAACAGCATAAGGAAGTTACGGAAGCAGAAGGAGTCTGCACACAGAGATGGGAACATCCTTATGTTCAAGAAGTTGAGGAATTCCCTGTCCAAGGAGATCAGGGCTGCAAAGAGAAGTTACGCTAAGAAACTGGAAAAGCAGTTCTCCTCCAGTAACCCGAGAGAGGCCTGGCAGGGTTTTCGGCATCTTACTAACTACAAAAGGTCCACCCAGATACTGAACCCTAGCAGGCAGCAAGCAGAGGAACTCAACAACTTCTACTGCAGATTTGATTCAGCTCCAAACATGGCAGCTTGCCCCTCGCAGTCCCTAAGTCAATCAATATCGTCAATCGACCATAACAATGGCTCTAAAACTGCAGACACACTTTTGGTCTCTGAGATTAAAATTGCCCAAGTTCTCAAAGGCCTCAACATAAGGAAGGCGCCAGGACCGGATGGAGTATCCACAATCTGCCTCAAGTCATGTGCGGACCAGCTATCGCCAGTGTTTTCAAGGATCTTCAATGCCTCCCTGGAAATGGGCGTAGTTCCACACTGTCTCAAAAGATCCGTCATTGTCCCAGTGCCTAAGAAACCTTTGGCCACCGAGATGAATGATTTCAGACCAGTTGCACTTACATCCGTGGTCATGAAGTCATTTGAGAGGATTGTGCTGGAATACCTGAAAACAACCACCGGCAGCCTTATGGACCCCATGCAATTTGCCTACAAGGAAAACAGATCTTCAGACGATGCTGTGAATATGGCCCTCCACTACATGTATGAGCATTTGGATAAACCAGGCACCTACGTCAGAGTTCTCTTTGTCGATTTTAGTTCAGCATTCAACACCATAAGTCCGAAACTGCTGGTGGAAAAGATGTCCAAGCTCAACATTCCCCAGAACATCTGTGCGTGGACAGGGAGCTTTTTAACAGAGCGTTCCCAAATAGTTAGGCTGGGTCCGGTACGGTCCAGTGTCAAGCACACTAACACCGGTGCCCCTCAAGGCTGCGTTCTGTCACCTCTCCTGTTCTCCATTTACACCAACGACTACACCTCCTTGGACAACTCTGTGAGGATTGTGAAGTTTGCCGACGACACAACCATCATAGGCTTGATCAGGAACGGCAAAGAGGAAACCTACCAGGGAACAGTGGAGGAGCTTGTCAATTGGTGCTCTACACACAACCTGGTCATTAACCCCTCAAAAACCCTGGAGATGGTAATAGACTTCAGGAAGAACCCGGCACCCATGTCACCCCTGACCATCAAGGGGGTGGAAATCAAGAGAGTAGAGGAGACAAAATTTCTGGGGGTGACCATATCCAATAACCTCAGCTGGGATAAGAACACCATGGCTCTACTGAGGAAAGCACACCAGAGACTTTTCTTCCTGAGGCAACTGAAGAAGGCTGGTCTGTCAAGAAAGTTGCTAGTGCTCTTCTTCAATGCCGTCATTGGTTCTGTTCTGTGTTTTTCTTTCTCTGTCTGGTTCGAGGGAGCTACAAAAAAGGAAAAGTGTAGACTCCATAGAACAATAAAGACAGCAGAAAGAATAATTGGAGCCCCTTTACCATCCCTACAGGAACTGCACAACCGCAGAATCAAGATTCGGGCAGATAAGATCCTTCGGGATCCCTCCCACCCTGGACACACCCTATTCCAGCACTTACCATCAGGGCGGCGTCTCGCGGTACCAGCCTGCAGGACTTCTAGGTCTAGGAAGGGTTTCTTTCCCTTGGCTGTCCGCATACTAAACAATAGCCAGGCTTCATAGGCCCAGGCTCAAGCCGGTATCACTTGCAATTTAGAAGAGTATCTGTGCCTGCACCTCTGTTTCTAGGTTCCCCTTCCTATGTTACTGTAACTTTAGTTAACTGTGTTTTTGTTTTGTTTTTTTTTGTTTTTTTTGTTTTTTTTTTTTTGTTATTTATTCATTTATTTATTTAACTTCTTTGCACTGTGTATATGCCAAAAAGAATTCCTTGTTCATCTCACGATGTACTTGGCGAACAATAAATTGAATTGAATTGAATTGAAATAGACATTATTCAAACAGAACGTGTCCAAAGGCGGGCAACGAAAATGGTGGAAGGACTTAAACTTAAAACTTATCAGAAGAGACTTAAAGAACTTAATTTGTACAGTCTGGAAGAAAGAAGGGAGAGGGGGGACATGATTGAGACCTTTAAATATGTGAAAGGATTGAATAAGGTTCAGGAGGGAAGTGTTTTTAAGAAGAAACTTAATGATAGAACAAGGAGGCACAACCTGAAGCTAGTCGGGGGAAGATAATAATAATGATAACAAGGGAGGGATAAAGCAGGCCGTGCTGTGCATAGTAAAAACAATTCTACAGGGGAGTACTCACAGAATTGTATTTTTCCTAATGCACAGCACGGCCTGCTTCATGAAGTCCTTACATCTGGGACATCCAAAAGCAGTGTCCGTAAGGTAGGGTGGGATCCCCAAAGAGTAACGGCAGGCAGTTCAAACCACTACCGCCTGGATTACCTTGCGGCCTAAAGCAGCATCAGCTGAGAACTTAACATCAACCTTGTAAAACTTGGAAAAAGTATGAACAGAAGACCAAGTAGCGGCCTTACAAACTTGCTCAACAGAAGCTTGGTGCTGAAAAGCCCAAGAGGCACCAACAGCACAAGTGAAATGAGCATTAATCTGGAAAGGAGGAACCTTCCCTTTAGCAGAATAGGCTTGTACCACTGCCTGACGTATCCAATTACTAATAGTAGATTTAGCCAGAGGCAAACCCTTCCTAGGTCCAGCAGGAAGAACAAAAAGAGCATCAGATTTCCTGAAAGACTCAGTAGCATCCAAATAAAACTTCAATGCCCTGACAACATCCAGAGAATGAAGGGTCCGTTCCTTGGAATTAGCAGGGTTAGGACACAAGGAAGGTAAGACAATGTCCTGATTGAGATGAAAAGCAGACATGACCTTAGGCAAGAAATCCGCCTTAAACCGAAACACCACCTTATCCTGATGCCGCTGAAAATAAGGAGGTTTAATGGAAAGCGCCGCCAGCTCAGAAACTCGCCTGACCGAAGTAATAGCCACCAAAAAAGCCACCTTAAAGAGTCAGAATGGGCAACGCAGCCCTACGGATAGGCTCAAAGAGAGGGCCCTGCAGAGCAGACAACACCAGATTTAAAGTGGACCGTCACCCAGGGGTGATCGGCCCGGGAATCTATAAGATTCCCGGGCCGATCACCTCCCTCCCTGCGGGACATCCGAAATCGGGATGTCCCGCGGGGTGAAACCCCCCCAAACACCCCAAACCCCCCTACCTTGTCTTCGGCGGCGGCCGGCCGCTGCCGCCTCCCTCGCGCCCTGTGAATGGCCGGCGCGGGCGTGCGCGCGTCAAGAGTGACGCGCGGGAGGCGGCGGAGGAGGAGCCGCTGGGAGCGGGGAGTTGTTCGGGGGGGTTTCCCACAGCGGGGCACCCCGATCGGGGGTGCCCCACCGAAGTGGACCAAGACCCAGGATAGTCAAAATCCTGGGTGTTGGTCCACTTTAAGTCCCAAACCGGTAGCATAAGTTTACGTGGCGGACGCACATGAGTAACTCCCTGGAAAAAAAGTCTTAACCAACCGGTGATTGGCAAAGGATCTTTGGAAAAAAAATAGCCAGAGCTGACACCGAATCCAGACCATGTTGTAAAAATTCCAGAATCCTGGGGATAGAAAACACCCGACAAGGAAGAGACTTGGACTCACAGCAGGCAATGTAAGCATGCCAGACCCTGTAGTAGATAAAAGACGAGAACTTCTTCCGAGCCCGAATCATAGTATCAACAACAGCAGCTGGCAACCCCTTATCCATCAAGATGGAGGTTTCAGCAGCCACGCCGTTAAAGCCAGCGTTTGTAAATTGGGATGGCGCAGCTGTCCCTGAGTGAGAAGATCTGGATCCCTGGGCAAGACGTACTGATCTGCTGCCAACTGCACGACGTCTGCGAACCACACCCTCCTTGGCCAACAGGTAGCCACCAGAATGGCTGGTACCCCCACCTGGGCTATCTTGCGCAGCACCCTGCCCAGCAGAGGAAAGGGAGGGAACACATAGAGGAGCCGAAACTCCATCCAAGGAATGGCTAGCGCATCCGTGGCAAAGGCCAGAGGATCCTGAGACAGGGAGACAAATCTTGGAAGCTTGTGGTTGTGGCAAACAGGTCCACATCCGACTGACCCCAGCGGTGACACAGAGAGTGAAACACCTTGTTGCTGAGGGACCATTCCCCCAGCCGAGACATCCCTCTGCTCACTGCTCAGGGACTCTGCCTCCAGGTTCTCCACCCCCGGAATGTAGACCGCCGAGATGCAAGGGACATTCTCTTCCGCCCAAGACAGTATCAGGGACACCTCCTTGAGGGCTCGCCTGCTCCGAGTCCCCCTCTGATGATTGATGTAGGCCACCGCCATCTGGTTCTCCAAGCGAATCTGAACAGCCCGACCCCGAAGGTGTGGGGTCAACTGGGAAAGAACCAACTTGATCGCCCGCAGTTCTAGAATGTTGATGGGTGCATAGGCCTCCTGGGGGCCCCACTGACCCTGAAATTTCAAAGACTTCCAAACTCCCCCCCAACCGGTCAGCGTGGTAAGACAATCTCCCAGCACAGCAGCATAAAGGTCCTGTCCACTGGAAGATTCCTCGAGTCCAGCCACCACGAGATGGACTGCCTGGCCAGAGGGGACAGAGCAAACTCCTGATCCAGGGACACAGGGTCCCGATTCCAAACTGACAAGAGATGCAACTGAAGAGGCCTCATGTGAAACTGAGCAAAGGGAACCACCTCGAAGCAGGACACCATCCGGCCCACAAACTGCATCCCTTGCCGAATGGAGGGATGATGACACAAAAGCAGAGCCTGTGCCTGCCTCTGAAGGCCCTCCACTTTCTGCTGAGGTAGAAATATCTTGACCTGAGAGATATCCAGAGTCATGCCCAGAAAGGACCTCGCCAAAGACGGAGACAGTGAAGACTTGGGATAGTTGATCACCCAGCCGAAGGACTAGAGAGTGGAGGTCACCACCTGCGTGTCCTTCTCGGTCTGATAAAGAGACTGAGCAGCAATTAGAATGTCATCCAGGTAAGGGAGGATGCGAATGCCCCGGTTCCTCAGAAGTGCCATTACGCCCGCCAGCACCTTGGTGAACACCCGAGGTGCCGAGGTGATACTGAACGGTAAGGCCACAAACTGGTAGTGCTGATCCTCCAGAGCGAACCTCAGAAATCTCTGATGACCTGGGAAGATTGGTACGTGAAGATAGGCATCCTTGATGTCCACAGTGGACATGAAGTCGCCCGGCCGAAGGGTACTGACAGCAGAGCGTAGCGTCTCAATGCGAAAGTGCTTGAACCGGACAAACCTGTTGAGACCCTTCAAGTCCTGGATGGGCCTCAGAGAACCGTCTTTTTTGGGAACCGTGAAAAGATTGGAGTAGTACCCCTGACCCTGCTCCTGGTAAGGTACCTGGCAGATGACTCCTGACTCCAGGCGCAAACCCTGAGCCGACAGAGGATTTTGAGACACCCGAGATCTGAGGAATCTTGGGGGCGGCCAGGCTGCAAACTCTATCTTGTAACCAGAGGACACCACCTCCTGAATCCACCGGTCTGAGACGCGAAGCCTCCAGACGTGAGCAAAGAGCCAAAGCCGTCCCCTCACCCTGACGGGTGAGGGCGCCTCCTCATGCCTGAGGGACCTTGGGAGGGGGTTTGGGCTTGGAACCCCATGAGAGACCGGGGCGACCACGGGATCTGCCATGGCCCCAAGCATCTCTGTGGCTACCCGAGAAGAGGGAGCCATGACCTCTTCTGGGAGCACGAAAGGAGGGGAAGAAAGTGGAGGCTGCTTCCTTACCTGAGGTAACCTACCATCCTTGGTCAGGACATCCAGAAGCTCACCAAATAGACAAAGCCCTGCAAAGGGAAGCCCGATGAGAGACTTCTTAGCAGCAGTGTCAACTGCCCACTGGCGCAACCAAACAGATCGGCGCATAGCCACCAAGAGGGCCGAAGCCATACCGCCCAGTAGGACGGCATCATCCATGGCAGACAGCACAAATGCAACAAAATCAGAGCAAAGCAGGAGGGCCCTATAATCCTCCCTCCTTTTACCAGCCATGGAACCATCCGCGAGACGCTTGATCTTCTTCTGAAGGGCAATGGCCGTAATGGCTACGGCACAGACAGGACGCAGCGTAGTAGTGTCAGGGGACAGCATGACCGAAGTATTAGCCAGCCCTAGAACAGGAGCGTCCACCTCAAGGGGACATGACCAGCGCTTGACCAGGTCAGCAGAAAAAGGATACTTTCTGTCCAATCCCTTGGGCACCGTGGGCAATCTGTTAGGACGTTCCCACTCCTTGAGCACCATATTGGAGAAATGGCCCTGCTCCGGGAACTCCAAGCGTTGCTTGTCAGGGCGAAAGAGCTCACCCTGCCTCCTCTTCGCCACCTTAGGGGGGACGATGTGCAAAGTTTCAAAAATGTCCAACAACAGTCTATCAGTGTCAACAGGAAGCATGGTATCCTCATCAGAGGCGGACCCCGGGTCACTGTCGTACCCTTCCTGAAGGTCCCCAGAAGAGTCTGAATTATTGAAAAGCTCCCCCTCCTCTAGGGAGTCACGGACGCCAAAAACATAAAGGCCCATATCCTCCTCTGTAAAGAGGGAAGGCGCGGTGTTAAGATGACGCTTCTTGCCCGAGGCCTTGCCCCTCACAGGTCGTGCCAGCTGCCTCTCAATGCTGGCCACGCGTAGTGCCAGATATGGCCGCCGCCATAGTGCCTCAGAAGCTACTCCTTGTCCTTTCCCAGCATCCCCTAGCCTAAGCAGAAGCTTTTTCACAGGAGCCACAGACAGCACTGAGACTGCACGGTCTCTAGGATGGGAGCGCACTGCTGGTTCTATTACACTCATTCACAAGCATGATGGCACTGATGCTGACTGCTGGGGTGGCCAGGGGCCAGGGCTGGCTCCATGTATATGTGGGCCTTTGGGTGATAGGAGTCTCAGTGGGTCCCCTGCAGTGTGTTATGACTCCATACATGGTGATAAAGTTGCATGTATGATGATTACTGCTAAAGAATAGGAAGAAAAAAATAATTTAAAAAAATGACAAAGTAAGAAGAATGAAAGAACAGAAAGAATGACAAAAAAGCAGAAAAGAGAAATGGAATAGAAGCTCTATGCACCATCCCTTCCACCCACATCAAAGTCAACGAACTCTTGTCAGACCACTTCCTCATCTGAAATGGCACCCGCAAGTGCTGCCCATCTGCCCTCTATTGTTCGCCCTGTAAATTGAGTCATTCCTATGTAAAGTGAGAGACAACACAGACATTGGGAGTCTAGACCTCCTTGACGGTCCCCACAAAATTGACACTTATGCTGACAATCTCTTATTCTTCATAACAAACCGCTTAATTTCTCTCCCAGTTCTGATGAGGGAGTTTGAGATCTTTGGCAGGCTTTCATTTTTTAAAATAACATTTGACAAATCTGAAGCAATGAATGTCACTCTACCCCTAGACACTACCTTAACCATCTAGTAGGTAAAAACTACCATATATTACCTAGGTACGCAATAATCCTCTTACCCACCTAACATATAATTTTATATTGAGGAAGGCACAAGACAAAAGATAGAGTCCTATCAGGGAGGCAGAAGGCGTGATTAAAACAATATATTGTGTAATAACTATCTAGTGACTGCTCACAAAAAAGGCATCCAACCTTAGTAATACCAATCTCTACCAATTGATACGGATCAATCAATTCAAAACACTATGTCAACCAACAAGTGAAAAAACTCCTAATACCACACAATAAATACTGCAAGTGAGCCGGTAATAGTGAAGAACCATATAAATAAACACAAAAATGAGAACATATGAAGAGAAATAAGTGCCAAATTGAAACAATGAAAGACTGATCAAACCATCATCTCCTGATCAACAGGACACGCCATCCAGCACCCTGATAACGGCTGTATCCTTTCACCACGCACTTGTGTTCTCCCATATCTGAGAAACAGATGCCCCTGTGTTTCTTTCATAAAACCTTATGTGTCTTGTCACAGTACCACCTGGAAACAATAGTAAAGGGAAGTCGTGAATCTTTTGTTTTTTTTATATGCTTACCCGGTTACATTTGTCCTAATGCTTTGTTCCTTCATGTTTATTGTAAAATTGTGTCCACTTTCTAAAAAAAGAATATAAAAAAAGGTGGTAGAAAAACATTTTTAAAAACTACATATATTGTGAACTTGTGAGGTGTGAAGAGGCCATTTTAGATCCTGCTGTTATTTCCTGCCTGCCTTTTGACAGTTTTTGAATATTGCGTCTTCACAGGTAAGTCCTTATTCTCTTAGGTCTCTAAATACAGACACAGGTTAAAAATTAGTGGCAACAATAGCGCAGAATAGTATTGCATGTAATATAGGGGTTGGTAAGCCCAGAGCCAAGGGGCCCAGTGCCCGGCCCCTGACCCTGGTGTATTATCAACCTCTATGCTCTTTGGCAGGGCCCCGGTGTTCTTCCGGGAAGATCAACGAGCCCATGCCTACGGCATAAGTATAACAGTGGGAGTACCTACAAGCCACCTGTCAGCATGTCAGGTAGCTCCCCAACCCTTGGAACTAGTATAGGGGTCCATATTTTTTATTCTCAATTCAACTTATACCTACCCATACATCAAGCGGCCGGGACCCTCACTGCCCTCACAGTCGGCAGGAGTGGTAATTTTGACTGCTTCTGCCGGAATTGTCCCCCACCTGTCTTCTGTTAGCTTAGAGTCAGGTCAGTGCCCAGGGCCAACAATCTCAGCTGGGTTCAAGACTAAAGGATTTTCCAGAGAGGGGCAGCCGCACCTCACCGGAGTCTAGGCACTTCTCTAGGCTTCTTTCACTCACATGGCAGATGGCTCCCTTACTGTTAAATCCATGCCAAGGCACCTTCATAGGCTCCTGCCAACAGGGTCCTCCCAGCGTCCCAAAACCCTTGCACTCGGAAATAGTATATCCTCCTGCAACATGCTTGCTGTTTCTGCCACTTCACTGATTTGTTGCTAAATTTGTTTTTTATAACCTGACCCACCTAGTGACTTACCATGAACTCCACTCCCCATTCCTCTGGTACTTAGGGTCTAACTCCCTTTCCCTCTAGCTTAAAGGTCTAACTCCCCCATTTGGTTCTCTTTTTCCCACCCCTTCTCTCTGGTTATAAGATAGATCCACCTACTACCTACCTGTTATAAGATAACTCCGCCTACTATTCTCTTTTATTAGGTAGCTACTCCCTCTTCCATTTCATCTGCCCTCCTAATTGAGGACATCAGTGGTTAGGGGAGGGAGATGCACGCAGGGTTGAACCCTGGTTCACAAGGCCATCCTACTGAATGGAGAACTGCTCCCCATCGAGGAATCCCAGTGCTGGGGGATTCCAGCTCCCCAGATGCAGACGAAGCTGCCCAACTGGACACTGCCCTGCTCGACATCCAGGAGCACCCGCAGCTTCATGTTGCGGAGCAGCTAATCCACATGAGGGGTCCCCGTGGCCTTCCCTCAGCACCATGGTGTAACCAACCGCCTTCCATCAACCCTGTGTTTGGAGCTTTTTTATTTTCAATAGTTTTTATTTGTACAAAAAAATGCAAGTCAAAGGTACAGATATCCAGTATGTCCCTTGTAAGGGGATAGTATCTGTATTCATTATTCCCATTTTAAATAAAATCAAGCTATACTGGTTTGGTCAACAGATATAGGTAATTGCAATCCTTAGTATTAAACAGTACTATTACAACTTAACCTATGCATTCAATAATATATCAGCTGAGAGCTAAGAGAAGCTCAGACAGAAAAGAAGAATGAGAAGAAAACTATCCACGCCCACTCGGGTGGCCCCAAAACTCAGGTTTTTTAGCATCAATAACAGGACTCTTGATCCGATTGTGGTAGGGCATAGAATCTCCATGGTTCCCACACTGAAAGGAATCTGTCATGTGAGTCACTAAGGAGCTGGAAAGTTTTCATTAATAAAGAAACCATAAATTCTAGCCTTTAATTCTAGTGACGCAAATTGTTATTTCCAGGCCCCTGCAATCACTTTCTTCGTCGCCAGCAGGAGGTCTGCTTTGATTCTTATTAATTCGTGGCACCTTTTGGTGCAACAGGGCAGTCTCAGGTCTCCTAGGCACAGGAGTATCTGGTACCCGAGAGGCAAACCCAAAGCCTAGCCAAAAATCTGGTGAGCACTGGACAAGACCATCATGTGTGCATCACATCTCCCATCAGACCACAGCCCCGAAAGCAAGTGTCGGGTACGGTGGGTGAAATTTGTGTATTCGACTAGGTACTAGGTACCAGAGTAAAAAGACTTTATATACTACAATTGAACATTTAGCAGCTGTGGACCATATAGCCTTCCAGTTCGCCTCTGCCCAGTTATCTGACAGGTCAAGTTCCCATTCTCTTATATATACCTATGTTTCCTATAGTTTGGGGATTCATTTAAGGCAGAGTAAAAGATAGAAACAAATTTGGGTTCTTTACGCACAAAGCCTCAAAAGGAGATCATTTTCTATACATTGGTCGCAACTTTATTAGTGGTCTTATCCAATGCTCCAGTTGAGAATATCGGTACCACCCCCCTGTGAGAAGTTGTATTTATTCAAAGGTGATTATTCCCTCACTGTTCAATACATGATGACTTCCCTAGATCCATATACCGAAGGCTGTCTTATTCTGCAAACCTGGTGGGAAATTTGCATTATTCCACAAATGGTGCGGGGGGGGGGGGGGCATGAGATGAATATTTTATGGAATATATTATGGAATCCCACACTGCCAATGAATGTTTCAGTAGGGGACTTATCTCTGGAAACCCCCCTCTAGGCCTCTCCCCTTCTGTGACATCATAAATGATATAGGGTAGATGTTAGGATGAAAGAAGGGGGAAAGAAGGGGTTGCCCTTAGGCAACAATGCAGCCATCAAGTTCTGACAGCCAAGATGATGGCAGTGGGAGCAAAGAAGACCGGCAGAGGGTGGAGGATGAGGACATTGTCCGGCACTGGAAGAGAACAAAGACAGGGTCTGGTAAGTAGTAAAATTTAGAACAATAAACATCTTTGTGTGTGGTGTGTTTATTTTTTATTACTTGGGGTGAACTTAAAAGGGGTCCATGAGACCTGCCAGACTCGGCGGGTGACATAGCGGTAACCTGACATATTACCCACACCCTCATTTTGGGCATCGGGGGTGCAGAAGAGCCTGCAGGTGTGTCTGCGGCTTGTCGTGTTTCCTGTACATTGAGGTGATTTATTCACCATGTAAGGTGACATTCTCTTACTGCACTCATTTTCCAGTAAAGCCAGTTCCTGTTACACCGCAAATGTCTATCTGAAATTGACTCACACTCTGCAACATATCTATCTACCTGTCTATCTAACCCATATCTATCTCTCTCTCTTTAACTAGCTATCTATATATGGGGGTCATGCTAATTATTTGGTAAAGCAGGGTGCACCTCCGATGTGCCTTGCAGTGTGAATTGCAGCCTGCATCTCGGTGAACTTTTTAATTTTAACACTAAAGAAGGTGCTAAGATGGGAGATATGTGCCACTGAGGCTTTCAGTGGCATAAGCCCTGGGTAAAGCTAATGACTGGCAACAGCTAGGTTGTCAAGCAGTTGGTTTAAATTGGTCTTCTGGGTCCAGGATTTAGGAGTGGCTGTAGAGTCTGGGTGGGATAGCCACTCCCGTACTCCAATCCAGGATTCACAAACTGCTGCACTGCAGGTGTGTCCCTGACCTGATATTCAGGAAAAATTGCTGGATGTCAGAGACAAAAGAGACAAAAGAGTTGTGAACCGAGCAGCAGGAGGGAGCTAAACCCGCTGCTCTGCTGGAAGCTGGAGAGAGCCAGCGTCTGCCTGAAAACCTGTTACTGGGTGAGCTCTGGAATTATGTGTTTGACTTTTATGCTGAAGGAAGCATGAGATGTTTGCTGAACATTTAATGCAATGCTGAACTGCAACTGGTGATTGTTCCTGAGAATAAAAATCCTGTGTTTGTGCAAGAACTTTTATGCCAGTCGGCCCACACTATCTAGCCCACATTTATCTACTTGACTGTCTATATATCTATAAATAACAAAAATTCACAAATATATGCTAAATAGCAAGAGGAGTTGCTACTTATACACCCTGTATACAAAAATACCACCCAAGCCTGTTAATTTTTTAAATGTACCATTCTGCTATTTGGGGAATATATTTTCTCAATGCAGTGACCTATCCCTTAAAGTGGACCGTCACCCAGGGGTGATCGGCCCGGGAATCTATAAGATTCCCGGG
Source organism: Gastrophryne carolinensis (assembly GCA_027917425.1). NCBI lineage: Eukaryota > Metazoa > Chordata > Amphibia > Anura > Microhylidae > Gastrophryne > Gastrophryne carolinensis. The sequence goes on from CM051235.1 coordinate 257,384,263, forward strand.
CCGATCACCTCCCTCACCGCGGGACATCCAAGATCGGATGTCCCGCGGTGAGGAACCCTCCCCCCAAGACCCCCAAAAAACTTACCACCTCGGCGGCGGCTGCGGCGGCGGCCGCCTCCCGCACGCCCCTCTAGATGCGTGCGTTTGTGAATGGCCGGCGCGCGCTCTGTCAGAAGGGCGCGCGGGAGGTGGCGGCGGACGCGCTGTGTTGTCCGCCACTGTCACCCGCTTGTCCGTCAGCGGTGATTGGTCAGCGAGGCCACGTGGGAGCGTGGTGAGGTGAGTTTTGGGAGCTTTCTGGGGGGTTTCAAACAGCGGGGCACCCTTAATCGGGGTGCCCCCCTGAAGTGGACCAAAACCCAGAATAGTCAAAATCCTGGGTGTTGGTCCACTTTAAGCCAGTCTGTGCTGGAATAACAGTGTATTGTTTCTGCAATTCTTCTGATGTGTGTAGATGCTTTTATCCATCATGCAAGTAATTAATGCTGCTACTCCCCACAGGTTGTCTCAAGAGACAGGCATTTGTAAGGGGCAGATCACCCCTGTAAGACTTTTTTCAGTTGGGGTGGATCTCCTTCTCTCACCCTGCATGTTCATATGGATATTCAATATTAGGTGATTTTGTGATACAGCTCCTTTAAATAGGGGCTCCAGCACTATTCAGACATTCACTAATTTCCTGTCACATTCAGCCCCAGGGATGACAAGTTTTAGCTACAGTAAATGTATATAGTATTGCACTACTGAACCCTAAAACATGTTTTTTTCATGTACATGATGCCATGTGAGCACAAATTTTGTGGAGAGGGGAAAAAAACGGGCTCCCCTGAGCATATGGGCCCTGATGCCGTCACTAATGGATTGGTCTAGTCTAGATAGTGGCCCCATATGCCCCGACTATGATGCATCTTAATAGAGCTGACCTATTCCGAAGCCTTGTACCAACTGGCCAATCCTCATGTCTGAAGACATCTTGTATTCTTATTTACAAACTGATTGGATTAGGGATAATCTACATTGTAGTCGGCTCACTGAACACCCCTAGAGACCAAATTCTAAAAAGCGCTGCAGGGCTGAGCAATGTATATTTAATTATTACTAATTAGAAGTTGAATTACAAATGTGAATAAAATGACTTAGAATCTGATCAGCTGTAGTAAAAAAATTGGAAACTGAAATAACTGGAACTGCAGTTTGTGTGCCAAAAGACCTCAGACACAGTGCAAGGCTGCCCTCTTGTGGCTGAATGAAGCTCCTGCATAAATTAACCGATGCTGCCGGGGTGGCAGAAAATCATTAGCTCATTATTGCATTGTAACTTACATATCATTTGCAGCATTGTGTTTGCCTGATTCCACAAACACCAGGAGAAATTAATAAATGGAAAAGTTGCCAGCCGGGCACAGAGCCAAGCGACATCAGGTTTTGGCTTATTGTATTTATCAACCCAATATTAGTATCCGTATTGGGGTAGCGCAAATAAAAAAAAATAAAAAAAAAAAAAAAAAAAAATATATATATATATATATATATATATATATTTATTTATTATTGTGCTTTTCAAAGGAGTCATTATAAGAAGGGTCATACAGACAATACAATTCATACAAAAAGCAAATAGCTAGTGGTATGTCTATACAGCTGCAACAAGAGCCCTGTTCCCAAAGGGCTGCAATCTAAAACGTTTTTATTCACTCAGAGCTTCATTGGAAACAACTGTATAACTGCTTAGTCACGCAGCTAGTGCATCAGGCTTCAGCTTATTGATGGTGTCTGGCTTCGGATTCAGGTCAAAGGTAAATTTGACCAGAATTAAAGTGGACCAAGCCCCTGGATTTTCACTTTCCTGGGTTTTTGGTCCTACCCCCGATTCTGATGTGTGAAGTCACCCAGTAAAACTCACCTGGTCACAAGGCACACACAGACTATCATCTAATCAGTGTGCGCTTGTCATTATCAGCAAATACTTGGCTAAGTGCCGAGTCCAGCCAGAGGGAGCCAGGCATGCCAGCGGCTGCCTCCCCACTAACGGTGTGCCTGTCTGTGCCAGCCATTCACAAATGCCTGGCATTGGCATGCACCCCGGCTATGAGGTAGCTGACAGCAGCCTCGGCTTGCGCATGCACCATTGGAACAGGGAGAATAATTTGGCTAATGTATTTGGAAGTGGAAAAATAGGAACACCCCTAAACTATTAAACTTCACTATTTATGTTAGAGACCCCTTTTTACATATGCTATAGGGCACCATTTTACAATCTGCGGGGGGCACATGGAGGGGTTCAGAAGGCACACCAACAGGGGTTGCCTGACTTGTCTGGTATATTTTAAAGTATCCCTTGCTATAAAAGTGCTACTAGGCCTGTGGCCTACTTGATTTGGTACTATTGATAATGAATCACCCCCCTTGGAGGTACTTAGTTGGAACTTCTTGTCGCTAGGGGAAAAGGTTGAGAACCACGGCTATAGGGCATAAGGGCTGGTAATGCCTATGACTGTGGGCCACCAGTTCGACCCTTGAGCATGGGATTACCAGCCTGTATGCTTATTTTGCCGGGTTGGTAAGCTTTAGTGGGGAGAACACTTTATTTTCTTTCCCATCGGTATGGGCGCGGCACCCCTGGAAGAGCCTGAACCCACTGAAGGAAGGGCATATGGGCTGGTATACCGACAAGGGCCTAGTTTTTAATAAAGTGTAAAAAAAGAAAAACACACATACCAGCTGTCATTCTCATTCATAAAAACCATGCTGGAATTTTAAATCATTTACAACTTTCGTTTTTCATGTTATAACTGGACCAAAAAATAGGATATATATATATATATATATATATATATATATATATATATATAACTGTTTACAGTGTCGAATTAGGATTCCTGCGGCCCATGAGTAGAGTTGACTCTGGGGGCCCACCCCACATTAAATGCAAGTATTACCAGCTTACATTCAGGGCCCATACACAGAAATTTTCTTTATGTGCGCACTTGAGTTGCCACAAATAGGCTATACATAAAGCTCGATGCAGCGCCTCTTTTACCTGCACTTTCACATGAAAAAGCATGTGCATTACTATTTTTTCCATTAGGTTTGGGCCATTTTTGAGTTTCTCTAGCGTTTTTTCCATCGTATTTTCGTTGTGTGTGAAAGCCTTTTTCATTAGTAAATGCGTTGTATTTTTTTTCACATTCATGTGTAAAAGTCATTATAAGTGAGGGCTTCCACATGCTTCAGAACCCAGATTTAGCGTGTGAGAGAGGGCTATACAACGGGAAATTTCGAGCGACACTTTCGGGCACTAATTGTTGGTGAGATTGTGTTTTCGTGGTGTGTGAGAAAACTGAATGGAGTACTTAAGGCACTGGGAGGCTGTCACCTTCTTTTAAACACCCCCCAAAATAAACATGAATAAAATGTGACCTATTTTTGGATAAGGTATACTTATTAATTTTATATTTTCTAAAATTATATTTTTAAAAACAACCATCCCCCCAAAAATATTAGAAATAAAATTTAAAAAATACATTAAGAATAATAATTTAATAATGCAATATGAAATAAAAATGACAATAAAAAATTAAGAGGCTGATTTTAGACTAGCGCCAAATATTGCCATTTGAGCGTCTATGTCGCGGTGCTTAGAGCAGTCGCTAGTGAACACTGCAAGCGGGTGTCTAACGCTATAGTGGCCGAACAATTGACGCTGTATATCCACTTTTACATTGATAGATGTGATTTATTTGAGGGCGCTCTAGATGCGCTCTCCCTTAATCTATTTCACAACCAATCTGCAGCAGCGTTCTTTTCCACCCACATTACCCAAACAGCTTAAATCACACCTGACTTCTATTTTTGTATTATTTTATGTTAAATGTGTATCTAGGCAAATAAATGCAAAATTGTGTTGAGGGGATTTAATGTAAAATATGTTAGACTTTTATTTAGCACTAACTTGGGCTTGAGTTTCCGTCGCCACTAGTAACACTTTCAACACTACATGACGCTATTAGAGGCGCTCACCAGATTGACTTTCAAATATATGGTTTTCACATACTGCGGCCGGCGTTCACCTGACGCTATGTGGTACTATGTGACGATAGCGTTTCTTAAATAAAGCCCTGTATAGCGTTGCGTTGTATTTCATTTAATATTATAAACAATCAGAGTAATTTTGTACATTATATGCATGTGGGCATCCGAAATTTTCCACTAGGAAGGAGTAGATAAGAATACATGGCAAGCATGAAAGTGGTTAAGGTATGCTTTATGAAGTAAAATGAAGAATGCATTAACGTGGTTAAGGTATGCTTTATTAATTAAAAAAAAAGAATGCATTTAAGTGGTTTAGGTATGCTTTAGGAAGAAGTAAAGAAGAATGCATGGCAAGCATGGCATGCTAAGTACTTTGGCACAGAAGAAACTTGGTACAGCAGTAAGTAAGTAATGGGCTAGCAGGGCCAGGATATAACCGTTAAAAAAGAGGATCGCATATGTTTACAAGCCAGTAAAAATTTCTAAAACTAAAAGATTACGGAATTTAGGGGCTAAATGAAGGTAAAAACAGGATTTTTCCAATGGGAACCAGGAGGATCTCACCTGACTCTCAAACATTTCATGGCAAAATACGTTCACAAACGCTAGAAAAACGATATGAGTGAGAATTTCACGTCAACATATATGAGAGCGTCATCTGTGAAATTTGGAAGCTTTGGGGGCTTTGGGAGCAATACTCATAAGCCTCGATTCAAAGACACATTCGTCCGGACTTCCGTAGCTGTCTGTGAAAGTTTGGGTGGGTGTTAGTCTTTTTTTTGTTTTTTTTTGTTCATTTTTCATTCGTACGAGCGTTCGGGAGAATGTGTATATGCGCTTTCGTTGAACGGAAGCAAATCGGAACATTTCCGTTAGTTCGGATCATTTTCCAAACAAAATCAGAAATTTTTCGTTCGTTCAGATAACTTCCGTTGTTGGGATGGGTTTCTTGTTTTAGTTGGTTACCTTTGCTTTGTGTAATTATTTTATATTTGGTTGCAGGAACCGCAAGATGTGCCACTCACACAACATACAAGCAGTCTTTGGTCCAGCTATGCGATTCCTCAGTGTTCTTGCAGGGCATCCAGGGTCGTCCCATGATGCTTATATATTGCAGAGCTCCGGCTTATTTCGTCAGTTTGAGTCAGGAGAATTATCTGGTAGATGGCTCCTGGGTAAGTTTGCTCACATTCCATCAATCCATTTTCACTGTATGGCAATTAATATAGTTGATGACTTATGTCTTAACCTATTGCTGTTTTTAGCCCTTGATGACATGTTAAACAATATTGTAGCTTAGAATGTGTATTTTATGTTATTATTTTTAAATTCTTTCAGGGGATTCTGGATATCCACTCCTGCTCTTGCTCCTGATGCCCGTTCTTTGCCTGCAGAATGCGGGCCAGGGGTTCTCTAATCGGGCACTATGCAAAACCCGGGCCATGGTGGCGAGGGCCCTCTGGCTTTTGAAGTCCAGATTTAGGTGTTTGGACCATACGGGGGGGGGGGGGGTACTGGAGTATGACCCCAACAAGGTTATACCAATATTTTACGTTTTTTAACAAGGACCACACGTGCCAGAGTGGCACAAATGAGTGTCAGGGTCCTTCAGTTGGTGGGCGAGATGCAGGAGCTGCACAACTCGTTGGGGACCACAGATGAAGAATAATGTTCTGTGGCCTGCCATTGCTATGTATTTTGTTTTTTATAATTGTAAAAATTAAAAATTTTCTAAATTTTTAAAAATTTTATATTTTATGATGGAAAAAAAAAATGTTACAGTGTCATTTCATTTACAAAATACATTAACACAAAACTAATGGGCCCAGAAATATTTAAAGATGAATATTCACATGACCGAGAAGTGGTTTGGGTGAGCTTTAAGGGTCTAAAAGGGAAGATGGAGGATAGTGCTAAGTGGTTTGGGTGAGCTTTAAGGGTCCAAAAGGAAAGATGGAGGATAGTGCTAAGTGATTTAGCTAAACATTGTAGTAGAAGTGAGGGTGGCAAATATGTAGGCGAGCACTTTAATGAGTTAAGCTTGTAGTGCGCAGGCGCTAGATCGTAAGGATTTCCATCTGGACGAATATTTATTGAAAAAGGGAAACAGAATCGAACGGGAAACGTAAAGGATTCGTTGGAGGATACGATGGGAAAAGGGCAAAAACTAAAGCCTACGTTATAACATGTGAAAATGAAACGGAAAAGTCACGCTGGAAAATGACATCCTCGTATTCGTAATCTGCTGTACGAATGGACGGAAACTTTACAGAAGGTTTTCAATGCATGCATAGAATCGCTCGTACACTTATACGAGAACGGAAACATTTCACAAAAAAAACAGATCGGCACTAAAACTGAAGTTTTTTTTGGTCTCTCTGAATCGAGCCTAGTGTTCTCGATGGCTTACACAGCAACGGAAACAGTACGAGACGCTCCCAATGGAGGCTCTGAATCATGTGAACGCTCCAATACTGAACGAAAGCTAAGTTTACACTGAGAGACAAAAATGAGATGGAATATAGAAGGCTCTGCATCAACCTTATAGTTTAGGTTTGGTGATGAAGACCGTGTTTTTTCCTGGTAACCCCAAGGGCCAGTCCGAGTCTTAACTGCTTATGTAACTGTTTAAATATATATATATATATATATATATATATATATATATAAATATTATATATATTGTGCTTGATGATTGATATTCTATGGCTGGCTAAAGCAATGTTTGGTATATATTCTTTTTATGTGTGTATACTATATATACATTTTCACCATTTGAAAAATCACCCCCAAAAATTGAGATGTGAATCTTCAGAGGTTTTGTATTGCATAATATGGGAGGCATAATGTAGGAACTTGAGGACAGCGATATAATATACTTAGAAGTGACAGCACGGCTAGAAATAGCAGTGGGAATAAAGTTGGTTAGCAATGACAGCAGGGATGGAGGAATTGAAGACACAGGGAGCAGGAAGGGCAGGCTTGGGGCCAAAGATTCAGGAAGGGAAGCTGTGTGATGTCAGAGATGGAGGAATTGGAGAGGCAGGGGGCAAGAGGGACAGGCTTGGGCCTAGCAATCATGAAAGGGAAGATGTGTCACAGCAAGGATGGAGGAATATGAGAGGCAGGCTTGAGCCCAAGGATTCATGGGTGGGAAGCTGTGTGATGGCAGGGATTAAAGAATTGGAGAGAAAGGAAACCGGAGGGGAATGCTTGGTGCCAAAAATTCTTGGAAGGTAAGCTGTGTGACAGCAGGGATAGGCATTGGGGCCTAACAATCATGGAAGGGAAGCGGTTTGACAGCAAGTAGGGCAGAATTGGTGAAGCAGGGGGTTAACTTGGAACAATCACCATAAAGAGGCAACCAAGAATAACGATAACAAGGGTGGGGCGAAGCGGGCCTTGCCATGCAAGAACAAAACAATTCTACAAGTGAGTACTCACAGAATTGCTTTTTTCTTTATTGCATGGCACAGCCCGCTTCAGTATTTTTAACAGTTGGGACATCCAAAAGCAGTGTCCAAAGTAGGGTGGGATCCCCAAAGAGTAACGGCCAGTAGTTCAAGTCACTACCGCCTGAAGCACCTTGCGGCCAAAAGCAGCATCCGCTGAGGCCTTAACGTCAACCTTGTAAAACTTTGAAAAAGTATGAACAGAAGACCAAGTAGCGGCCTTGCAAACTTGTTCAACAGAAGCTTGGTGCTGAAAAGCCCAAAAGGCACCAATAGCACAAGTGGAATGAGCAGTAATCCTAATGGGAGGTTCCTTCCCCTTAGCAGAATAGGCTTGAACCACCGCCTGACGGACCCACTTGCTGATAGTGGATTTAGCTGGAGGCAAACCCTTTCTAGGTCCAGAAGTGAGAACAAAAAGAGCATCAGACTTCCTGAAAGTCTCAGTAGCGACCAAATAAAACTTCAGAGCCCTGACCACATCCAGAGAATGCAGAGTCCGCTCCTTGGAATTAGCAGGATTAGGACACAATGAAGGCAAGACAATGTCCTGATTGAGATGAAAGGCAGACACAACCTTTGGCAAGAAATCCGGCTTAAGCCGGAACACCACCTTATCCTGATGTCTCTCAAAATAAGGAGGTTTGATGGAAAGTGCCGCTAGCTCAGAAACGCGCCTTACAGAAGTGATAGCCACCAGAAAGGCTACCTTAAGAGTCAAAATAGACAAGGCAGCCTCACGGATAGGCTCAAAGGGAGGCCCTTGCAGAGCAGACAACACCAGATTCAAATCCCAGACTGGTAGCAAAGGCTTATGGGGTGGATGCACATGAGAAACACCCTGGAAAAAGGTTTTAACCAACTGGTGATTGGCAAAAGATCTTTGGAAAAAAATTGCCAGAGCTGAAACATGGCCTTTTAGGGTACTAAGTTGAAGGCCCTGATCCAAACCATGTTGTAAGAATTCCAGAATCCTGGGAATAGAAAACACCCGACGGGGAAGAGACTTGGACTCACACCAGGCAATGTAAGCATGCCAGACCCTGTAATAGATAAAGGACGAGGACTTCTTCCTAGCCTAAATCATGGTATCAACAACAGAGGCAGGCAACCCCTTTTCCATCAATATGGAGGTTTCAGCAGCCAAGCAGTTAAAGCCAGAGTTTGTAAATTGGGATGGCGTAGCTGCCCCTGGGTGAGAAGATCTGGATCCTTGGGCAAGACGTGCTGGTCTACTGCCAACTGCACGACGTCTGCGAACCAAACTCTTCTTGGCCAACAAGGGGCCACCAGGATGGCTGGTACGCGCTCCTGGGCTATTTTGCGCATGACCCTGCCCAGGAGAGGAAACGGAGGGAACACATAGAGAAGCTGAAACTCCGTCCAAGGTATTGCCAGGGCATCCGTGGCGAAGGCCAGAGGATCCTGAGACAGAGAGACTAATCTGGGAAGTTTGTGATTGTGACGGGACACAAACAGGTCCACATCTGGCTGACACCAGCGGTGACAGAGGGAGAGAAACACCCGGTTGTTGAGAGACCACTCCCCCAGACGAGGCGTCCCCCTGCTCAGGGAGTCCGCCACCTGGTTATCCACCCCTGGGATGTAGACTGCTGAGATGCAGGGAACATGTTGTTCCGCCCAAGACAGAATCAGGGACACTTCATTGAAGGTTCGCTTGCTTCGAGTCCCTCCCTGATGATTGAGGTAGGCCACCGCCGTCTGGTTGTCTGAGTGGATCTGGACAGCCCAACCCGAATGGTGAATGGATAGGCGAGAAAGAACCAACCTGATCGCCCTCAGTTCCAGGACGTTGATAGAAGCATGGGCCTTTTGTGGGCCCCACCGACCCTGGAACCTCAGGGACTTCCAGAAGCCTCCCCAGCCGGTCAGACTGGCATCCGTGGTGACCGTTTCCCAGCACGGGGGCAGGAAGGACCTGCCCCCCAGAAGGTTCCTTGAGTCCAGTCACCACGAGAGAGACTGTCTGGCCAGGAGAGACAGAACAAATTCCTGTTTCAGGGACACAGGGTCCTGATCCCAAACTGACAAGAGGTGCAACTAAAGAGGCCTCATGTGCAACTGAGCAAAGGGGACTGTCTTGAAGCAGGACACCATCAGGCCCACCAACTGCATCCCCTGATGGATAGAGGGATGAGGACATGACAGCAGAGCCTGAGCCTGCAGCTGAAGACCCTCCACCTTCTGCTGAGGAAGGAACACCTTGACCTGAGAGGTATCCAGAGTCATGCCCAGAAAGGACCTCACCAAGGACAGAGAAGACTTGGGATAGTTGATCACCCAGCCGAAGGACTCCAGAGTAGATGTCACCATTTGAGTGTCCCGCTCGGCCTGAGGAAAAGACTCAATCAGGATGTCGTCCAGGTAAGGAATGATGCGGATGCCCTGGTTCCTTAGCAGAGCCATCACTCCCGACAGCACCTTGGTGAACACCCGAGGTGCCGAGGTGATACCGAAGGGTAGAGCCACTAACTGGTAATGCTGATCCTGCAGCTCGAACCTTAGAAATCTCTGATGACCTGGAAAGATAGGCACATGAGAGTGCGCAGGCGCACGGATCTCGAATGGCTGCCTGCTAAGCGAGCTCCGTGCCCACCGGACAAACAGCGGGCGCTATAGCAGGAGCGGACGCGCGACTTACCTCCCGTTTTTGGTCACGGAGCCAGAGTGACAGCGGGAGCCAGTGAGAGCTGCGACGGGTGAGGCGGATCGTCGGCGGAGCCAGCGGGAGGTGACAGCGGTGGCGGGCCGGACCCGCGGGTTGATTGACGGACCGCAGAGTGCGGGTGGTTGTGCTGTCTGCATCCCAACACATAGCAGACCGGCCGGACGAGTGGCGGGTGACGGCGGGACCGGGCGAGGCGAGGTCTGTCATCAGAGAGGGCTGAGGAGACTCCCTGACGCAGCAAAGGTAAGCTGCAAGATGGCAGGTGGCCTGTCAGCTGAGGAGATGGAGGAAGTGGAAGGCAGTGAGGCCTCCTTCCTCGCAAGTGAGAAGGACACTGTCCCTCTTTCAGCACGTGAGTCAATGAGTTCTGACTTACTACCAAAAATAGATGATTTGCTTAAAACAGCTCTTGCATCTAACACTCGACTCATTATGGAGCATTTATCTAAAGAAATTGACAAAGTCTCTTGCGGCCTAATTACATTAGATAAAAAAATGGGAGACATTACTATGGCACAAGGAGTCCTAGAATCCGAGCTTTCACAATTAAAAAAGGACAACTCTATATTAAGTGCCAAGATGGAGGACTTTGAGAACAGGGACCGCAGAGCAAATCTACGTTTCCGGGGCCTCCCAGAATATATGGAAGATACTAGAGCGGTTGTCACAGCACTGTGTCAGGAGTTGGTCCCGGGGATACCGGCTGAGCGGCTTGAGCTTGATCGAGTACATAGGGCCCTGGGCCCGAGACGCGCACCAGAAGAACCTCCGCGCGATATTATCGCCAAGTTCCATTTTTTTGCCAGTAAAGATCTGATCCAGAAAGCCGCCCGAGATGCTACTGATCTCCTCTTCCAGGGATGTAAATTTCAAGTGTTCTCGGACCTTTCAGCCGCCACTATGGCCAGAAGGAGAGAACTTAGGCCTTTATTGCTGGTACTTCGTGATCATAATATTAAATATAAATGGGGATACCCCTTTCGTGTGTCATTTGAATTTAAAGGAGACTCCTACTCCGCCACATCCTTTGAGGAACTGCAGCAACATCTGTCAGCCATGCAATTGTCCAAGACGCCCGGATCCAAATCATCCAGAACCGTAGATGATTCCCCTAGAATGCAACGAGCAGGGAAAAGGCAGAAGCGATGGACATCTACTAATAGTAGAGGCGTTCGATTGTCCTATGAAGACACTTGAAATTCTTCATGCCGTACTGGTTTACAGTGTGGTATATAGGTTTATATTTACAACTGTTCCCGTATAATTGAAACCTAATTAGTTACATTAAAGTTGGGATAATTATAAAGTTGGCGATACGCTTAAAATACGTTTTTGATGTGTTGAATATTGAAGCCCTGCTATTGATACTTGACATTTTTTTACGGGCTATTCTCTGTTATTTGTTATGAAACATTCGATTGTTAAGTGTTTCGGCGCGGTTTGCCTTAGTTACGTGTCTTAATAACCCCCTTTTGTCCGGTGGCATTCATATGTCGTGCTCACGATAAATCTGAGGTAGATTACCTCTAGGTTATTTTCCTTTTTTCCCCTACCTGTTTATACTGGTTAAGTGCTAATTTTACTACTACAATATAATATAATTTTTTGCACACTGCGTCTGCTCGAGTCCGTGCTGAGAGCTATTGCCCTTGAAAGTTTAGATACCTTTGTGGGAGTTAAGTAGAGGATCGCCCTCTTACACGGAACCGAATAGACGTGCTGTATTTCGTTATTCTCCTTGGTAGTTAGATATCTCTTTTTTTTTTTTTTTTTCTCTCTCTTCTTCCCCTTCCTCACTTCTAGACTTTCCCTTCCCCTTTTCCCTCTTCCTTCCCTTTTTGCCCCTATCTACCCTTTCTCTTACACCTAGTAATACTTCATACTGTACATTTATATATCATGGCGACAATATTTTCATTAAATGTACAGGGTTTTAACTCTCCTTTACTTAGCATTCCGCAAGATTAATACATTGCGCCCAGATGTATTATGCCTCCAGGAAACACACTTCTCGAGCTCCTCTAAGCCCAAATTTCTCAATGCCAGATATCCACAAATTTTTATGTCCTGTGCCGAAACAAAACAAAAAGGGATCCTTATAGGATTTCGAAGAGGCTCACAATTCCATTGCACTAGAGAGATTACCGATCCAGAGGGAAGATTCCTTATTCTTATTGGGGAAATGCAGGATGTTGAGTTGACATTTGCAACTTATTATACACCTAACACTAATCAGCTACCCTTCTTGTCTAATTTTCTGAAGGAGGTAATGTCAGTCGCTAAAGGGGCAACGATAATTTGCGGAGACTCAAATCTAGTTTTAAATCCTCTTCTTGACAGACAATCCATTACAAATACTCTAGCTAGCACCCAAATGGTTACGTCCTCAAAAGCATTTAGGAAACTGTTAGATTCTTATTCATTGGCTGATTGCTGGAGAGAAGCCCATCCAGGCACTCAAAATTTTACGCATTTTTCACACCCACATTCAGTATATACTAGAATAGATCATTTTTTGTTACCATTGACTACGATGACACAAATGAGAGAGGTAAGTATTATCCTAATATCATGGTCAGACCATGATGGTTTGTTACTCAAGATGAACTCCCTTCTCAATAGGCCATCAGGATTTTTTTGGTCTCTAAATGTTTCTCTATTGTCAGACCCGACTTTAGTTCAATCCATTACGGAGTCATTAACTGAATATTTTGAATTGAATATGACACCGGAAGTTTCCTCTACTATATGTTGGGAGGCTCATAAACCCACTATAAGGGGCAAATTAATACAATTAGCTACGAAGAAAAAACGAGAAAGGAACGCCAACATAGATAGATTAGAGAAGGAATATTTAGAACTAGCTGACTTAGTTAAAGGACGAATGTCCGCAGAGCTTAGAGCTAAATTATATAAAGTAACTAGTGAGTTAAACTTAGCCCTAGCAGGTAACGCTGAGGATGCGTTGAGACGAATCAAGCATAAATACTATTGTAGAGCGAACAAGCCAGACTCTCTACTGGCTAGAAGATTAAAGACTCCCGATCAAACCTATCGCCCAATCAGATTGAAAAGTGATAGAGGGGTTATATCCAGTAATCCTGCTAAGATCATAGAAATTTTTAGAACGCAGCTCTCTAAATTATATTCCAATCCTAATCCGCCAAATGTAGATGAAATTTCCGGTTTCTTAGATCGGCTTTCACTACCCATGTTACCCGACGGGCTGAGAGACCTTATGGAAGGTGACTTCGACGTCGCAGAGGTACAGCGAGTGATAGCGGGTCTGAAACCTAATAAAAGGCCGGGCCCAGACGGTTTCCCGGCGGCTTATTATAAAAGTTTTAACTCTATATTAGCTCCAAAATTGACGGCGGTTTTCAATGCAGTTCGAGGGGGTGAGTCTTTCTCTCAAGAAACACTCACCACGTCGATAAGCATGATTCCAAAACCGGATTCTGACCATGCTATTTGGTCAAACTTTAGACCGATATCCTTAATCAATCTGGATGTCAAGATCCTTGCTAAAGTACTGGCAGACAGATTGGCAGGGTTCTTACCACTTTTAATCCATAATGATCAGACTGGCTTTATACCAGGCAGACAAGCGGGAGATAACATTAGGAGAGTTATCCAGATCTCGCAGTTAGCCAGAGAAAGGGATCAACCTATTATGTTGCTCTCACTGGACATCAGAAAAGCGTTCGACTCTGTGTCTTGGGAGTATCTCTTTTGCCTGATTAGGAAATGGGGTTTTGGTTCACATTTCCTAAACATATTGAAAACGGTTTACAATGCCCCAGTGGCTTTTGTGAAGTACTGTGGATACAGGTCAGATCCCTTCCCTCTGGCTAGAGGAACGAGACAGGGTTGCCCTCTGTCCCCCTTATTGTTTGCTCTGGCAATAGAACCATTAGCTCAAATGGTCAGGGAGTCCCCAGACGTTTCGGGAATAACAATTGGAGGTGAACAGCATAAGCTTAGCCTGTTTGCGGACGACGTTCTGTTAAATATCTCAAACCCCATTGTCTCCCTACCAAATTTACTGCACATTTTAGACCAATTTGCAAAGATCTCTGGTCTTTGTGTAAATACCACTAAATCCAAGGCGCTGAATATTAATCTTCCAATGAATATTTGGCGACAACTACATTCTGTATATGATTTTAGCTGGGAAGACAACGCTATTAAATATTTAGGAATAGCTCTGACCAATAACTATGATTCCCTTTTTGCAGCAAATTTTCTTCCCCTACGTAGGAAATTTACTAATCTGTTGGCACAGTGGAAGGAATACAACCTATCGTGGCTTGGTAAAGTGGCGGCGGTGAAGATGTCCTTATTACCTAAATTTTTGTATCTGGTAAGAACCCTGCCAATACGGCTTCCATCTAAGTTTTTAAGAGAGTTACAGGGCCAGGTCCTCACGTTCGTTTGGAATGACAAACGACAAAGGATAGCACGAAAGATTATGGTAAGGTCAAAGTTTGCAGGGGGCCTGGGAGTTCCGAGATTTGATAAGTACTACCAAGCAGCACAGGTTGCTCAACTTCTCTCATACCATACTGTGGTAGATGTACCTGGTTGGGTTCGTATCGAGGCAGCTATAGCTGCTCCATTATTGGTCAGTGACCTCCTTTGGCTCACACCAAAGGCGAGAAAAGCTATGAGGAATCCAGTCATGATCCATTCCTTATGGCTGTGGGATGACGTTAAATTCTCGGGCGGGCTGGCCTCTCCGCATATGCCTTTAATGCCTCTTTGGGGGAACTTGTTATTTACTCCAGAGATCACGGACCCTTCTAGGTTCAGTAGGTGGAAAAATGCAGGTATCCGATGTGTGCGAGATTGCTGTCAGGGATCTAGTATCGCCTCTTTCTCATACCTTGTAGAAAGATATGGCCTGCAGTCCAAGGACCTTTTTGGATACCTACAAGTTTCCCATTTTGTGAGATCAATAGTGAAAAATTCTCCAAATCTTGAAGACCTTACCTGTTTTGAAACACGTTGTATGCAGGACCCGAGGGGTAGGAGTGCTATTGCAAAAATTTACCAGTCACTTTGCTCGAAATTAGATGGGGGCGTTCTTCCATATAGAAAGAAATGGGAATCTGAATTGGAGGAAGAGAAAACTCCGGAAACATGGCAGAAGATGTGGCAGGCATCCTTTGGGAAAAGGGCCTCAGTACAAGCTATTGAAGCGAATGTCAAAGTTGTTTTACGCTGGTATATGGTCCCTGCGCAAATGTCACATATAGCAGGAGCAATGCAGAGTACCTGTTTCCGTGGCTGTGACGTGCTCGGAACAAATAGTCACATTTGGTGGAAATGCACAATAGTTAGAACATTTTGGAATAAGATCTATAATATGCTGGGAAGGATTTTTGGAAGAAATATAAGTCCAGACCCCTGGGTAGCGCTCTTAAATGAACCCCTATTGGGCAGTTCGGTAAAAGAAAGACAACTATTATACCATATATTTACCTGTGCCAAGATGGTAATAGCCAAGGCATGGAAAACAACAACATTAAGCTTTAGGGATTTTAAGAATAGAGTAAGTAATATTATGGCAATGGAAAAGTTATCGGCCATTCACGAGGATAGGTTGGGGGAGTTTCGAGAGGTGTGGACCCCTTGGACAAAGGAAGTTTTCCCTGTTGCATTTGATGAAAACCTTTTGAGTATCTGAATGTTGATGCACATTAACATGCGCCTCTACATTGGTTCCCTTTTTCCCTTATTCTTTCCCTCCCCTTTCTCCCTACCTCCCCTCTCCTTCCTCTTCTCTACCCCCCCTTATTTTTAAATTTTTTTTTTTTTTTTTTTTTTCTTTCTTTCTTTTCTTCTGTTTTTGTTATGTCCCTATTTTCTTCAATTCTTTCACTTGAATATTTAGCCTGAAATTTGCAAGAATTTATTGAGTTCTCTGGTTATGTAAAGATGTTATGTTTGGAGTGGGACTTATAAAATAAGCTGAGAGCTGATATTTTGAGCTTATACGTCCCCTATATTGTATAAGAAGAATGTTTAGCTCAGTTCTACAAGATTATAAGTGTATATTGTTACTCAAGGTATCTTGAGGTGTTGATTTTGATATTGTACTACTAATTGATAATGTGTATTTCTGTACTGTAGCTTGTGCAATAAAAACTTATTGAACGAAAAAAAAAAGATAGGCACATGAAGATAAGCATGCTTGATGTCCACAGTGGTCATGAAGTCACCCGGGCGAAGGGTACTGACAGCAGAGCGCAGCGTCTCCATGCGAAAATGCTTGAATCTGACAAATTTGTTGAGGCCCTTCAGATCCAGAATGGGCCTCAGAGAGCCGTCCTTTTTGGGGACCGTGAAAAGATTGGAATAGTACCCCTGACCTCTTTCTTGATGAGGCACCAAACAAATGACACCGGCCACTAACAGGCAATGAACCGCCAGAAGCAACCCCTGAGCAGACAGGGGGTTTAAAGACATCCGGGATCTGATGAAACTTGGGGGGGGGGCAGGCTGCAAACTCTATCTTGTAACTGGTGCACACTACCTCCTGAATCCACCGGTCTGAACCATGAAGCCTCCAGAGGTGAGCAAAGAGCTGAAGCCGTCCCCCCACCCGGATGGGTGAGGGCGCCCCTTCATGCCTGAGGGGGCTTGGGAGAGGGTTTGGGCTTAGGATTCCAGGAGAGACCGGGACGACCACGGGCTCTGCCACGGCCCCAAGAATCTCTGCGACCACTGGAGAGGAGGGAGCCATGGCCCCCTCTGGGAATGTGAAAGGAAGGGAGGGGGGCAGAGGACCCCGAAAGGGCCGAGCCTCCTACGCTGAGGCAGCCTCCCATCCTTGGCTAGAACATCAAGACGTTCCCCAAATAGCCACAGCCCCATGAAGGGGAGGATAGAGAGAGCTTTCTTAGCCGCAGCGTCAGCTGCCCACTGGCGCAACCAGGCAGAGCGGGCATAGCCACCAAGAGCGCATAGGCCCTACCACACAGCCGCGCAGCATCATCTATAGCAGTAAGGATAAAGGCCACAAAAATACAATTCTGTGATTACTCACCTGTATAATTGGTATTATATGTATACAGCACGTCCTGTTCCAGAAGATATTCCTTACACTTGGGTTAAACATCCAGTAGATGGCCCTGGACTGCAGAGACAGAAAAGTGGCTCCTCCCGGCCTCATATATACCCGGGACCTCCCACAAAATCCCCAGTATTGAAAAGCAGTTAAAATGAGAACGGGAGAGCTATAACCAATATATAAAAATGTGAACAATCACCATAAAGAGGTAACTAAAGATAATGATAACAAGGGTGGGGTGGAACAGGACGTGCTGTATACATATAATACCAATTCTACAGGTGAGTAATCACAGAATTGTATTATTCTAAGTATACAGCACGTCCTGTTCCAGAAGATATTCCTTACACTTGGGACATCCAATAGCAGTGTCCGTAAGGTAGGGTGGGATCCCCAAAAGTAACAGCAGACAGTTTAAACCACTGCCGCCTGCAGAACCTTGCGGCCAAAAGCAGCATCAGCTGAGGCCCTAACATCAACCTTGCAAAACTTTGAAAAAGTATGAACAGAAGATCAAGTGGCGGCCTTGCAAACTTGTTCAACAGAAGCTTGGTGCTGAAAAGCCCAAGAGGCACCAATAGCACGGGTAGAATGAGCAGTAAGGCAGAAGGGAGGCTCCTTCCCCTTAGCAGAGTAGGCCTGTATCACAGCCTGACGTATCCACTTGCTGATAGTGGACTTAGCCGGAGCCAGACCTTTCTTAGGTCCAGACGGAAGCACAAAAAAAGCATCAGTCTTCCTGAAGGATTCAGTAGCCACCAAATAGAACTTCAGAGTTCTGACTACATCCAAAGAATGTAAAACCCTCTCCTTAGGGTTACTAGGATTAGGACACAGAGAAGGCAAAACAATGTCCTGATTGAGATGAAAGGCAGAAACAACCTTAGGCAGAAAATATGGCTTAAAACGAAACACCACCTTGTCCTGGTGTCTCTGAAAATAAGGAGGCTTGATGGAAAGCGCTGCCGATTCAGAAACACGCCTAACAGAAGTGATAGCCACCAAAAAGACCATCTTTAGCGTGAGAATGGACAAAGGAGCCCCTTGCAAGGGCTCAAAGGGAGACCCCCTGCAGGGCAGATAAGACCAAGTTCAAGTCCCAGACTGGTAACATAGGCTTACGTGGGGGACGCACGTGAGTAACCCCCTGGAAAAAGGTCTTGCCCAGGGGATGCTGAGCAAAGGATCTTTGGAAAAAAATAGCCAAAGCAGAAACATGGCCTTTCAGAGTACTGAGCTGAAGTCCTAGATCCAAACCATGTTGGAGAAACTCCAGAATCCTAGAAATAGAGAACACACGACAGGGAAGCGAGTTAGACTCAATGTAAGTACGCCAAAGACTCAATGTAAGTACGCCAAACCCTGTAGTAGATGGAAGAAGAGGACCTTTTCCTAGCCCTGATCATGGTATTTACAACCGAGGCAGGCAGCCCTTTTTCCATCAAGATGGAGGTTTCAACAGCCAGGCCGTCAAAGCCAGCGTTTGTAAATTGGGGTGGTGTAGGTGTCCCTGAGTGAGCAGATCTGGAACCCGGGGCAGGGCGTACTGATCTACTGCCAACTGCACGATGTCTGCAAACCACACTCTTCTTGGCCAACAGGGGGCCACCAGGAACCTCGTCCAAGACATTGCCAGGGCATCCGTGGCCAAGGCCAGAGGATCCTGGGACAGAGAGACAAAGACTGGAAGCTTGTGATTGTGACGGGACGCAAACAGATCCACATCCGGCTGACCCCAGCGGTGGCACAGGGAGCAAAACACCCTGCTGCTGAGGGACCATTCTCCCAGACGAGAGGTCCCCCTGCTCAGGGAGTCTGCCTCCAGATTCTCCACCCCCGGAATGTACACAGCTGAGATGCAGGGAACATTTTCCTCCGCCCAGGACAGTATCAGGGACACTTCCTTGAGGGCCCTCTTGCTCCGGGTCCCTCCCTGATGATTGATTTAGGCAACCGCCGTCTGGTTTTCCGAGCGGACCTGAACAGCCTGACCCCGCAGGTGTGGGGTTAAGTGGGCGAGAACCAACCTGATCGCCCTCAATTCCAGAATATTAATAGGGGCATGGGCCTCCTGAGGGCCCCACTGACCCTGGAATTTCAGGTACTTCCAGAATCCCCCCCAACCTGTCAGAATGGCATCCGTGGTGACAGTCTCCCAGCAGGGGGCCAGAAAGGACCTGCCCCCCAGCAGGTTTCTTGAGTCCAGACACCACGCTAGAGACCGCCTGACCAGAGGGGACAAGACAAACACCTGATCCAAGGACACAGGGTCCCAATCCCACACTGACAAGAGGTGAAGCTGAAGAGGCCTCATGTGGAACTGATCATATGAAACCGCCTCGAAGCAGGACACCATCAGGCCCACCAGCTGCATTCCCTGCCTGATGGATGGATGAGGACAAGACAGCAGGAGCTGAGCTTTCTCTTGAAGGACTCCACCTTCTGCTGAGGAAGAAAGATCTTGACCTGAGCTGAATCCAGAGTCATGCCCAGAAAAGACTTCACCATGGAAGGAGACAGGGAAGATTTGGGGTGGTGTGGACACCACCCGCTGAGTGTCCAGCTCTGCCTGATGGAAGGACTGAGAAGCAATAAGCATGTCGTCCAGGTAGGGAAGAATGCGAATGCCCTGAGATCTCAGCAGAGCCATCACTCCTGCCAGCACCTTGGTGAATACCCTGGGAGCCGAGGTGAGACCGAAGGGCAAGGCCCCAAATTGGTAGTGCTGATCCTCCAGAGCGAACCTGAGGAATCTCTGATGACCTGGAAAGATAGGTACGTGAAGGTAAGCATCCTTGATGTCTACAGAGGTCATGAAGTCCCCTGGGCGTAGGAATCAATGGGAAAGTGTCTGAATCTGATACATTTGTTGAGAAGCTTTAAATCCAGGATAGGTCTGATGGACCCATCCTTTTTGGGAACAATGAAAAGATTGGAATAATAGCCTTTGCCCATTTCCCTCAAGGGCACCCAGCAGAGGACACCTAGATCTAGAAAGTCTTGGACAGCCAGGGACAGACTCTGAGCTGTAAAGGGGTTTTGAGCTAACCAAGATTTTATGAATCTTGGGGGCGGCGAGGCTGCAAACTCTATCTTCTAACCGGAGGATACTACCTCCTGAATCCACCAGTCTGAGACATGACGCCTCCAGACATGAGCCAAGAGCCAAAGCCGTCCCCCCACCCGGATGGGTGAGGGCGCCCCTTCATGCCTGAGGGGGCTTGGGAGAGGACTTAAGCTTGGGACCCTAGGAGGGGCAGGGCGGCCACGTCCTCTGCCCCTGCCCCAAAAATCTCCACGGGCTCCAGCAAAGGAAGCTTCCCGTCCAATTCTGGAGCCCCTGAAGGAAGGAGAAAAGGCACCTGAAGCCCGAAAGGACCGGGACTGCCTTCTACGCTGAGGCAACTTGCCTCCTTTAGCAAACGTTCCCCAAAGAGGCGCAGCCCCTTGAAGGGAAACCCAGTGAGAGCCTTTTTGGCAGCATTGTCCGCTGCCCACTGGGGCAGCCAGACCGAGCGGCGTATCGCCACCAACAAGGCAGAAGCCCCGCCACACATTCTAATGGTATCATCCAAGGCAGAGAGAACAAATGCAACAAATTCCTCACAACGCAGAAGAGCTCTATACACTTCACTACCAGCATCATCAGGGGCCCCATCTAAGAGACCCCTGAGCAGGCTTTTAATAGCAACAGCCGTAATAGCAGAGGCACAGACCGGATGGAGCGCGGTCCCCACACAGGCAAAAGCATGGCAAGCCAGCTGATCAATGCGCCTGTCCTCCCCATCCCTTAGTGTAGTAGAGTCAGGGGAATGCATGACGGATGTGTTAGACAACCCCAGAACTGGAGCATCCACCCCGGGAGGACATGACCACCATTTAACCATTTCAGCAGGAAAGAGATACCGCTTATCCCAACTCTTTGGCACCCCGGGGAGCCGACTAGGCCATTCCCACTCCTTGAGCACCAGATTATAAGATTGTTCAGGAAACTCCAAGCGTGGTTTAACAGTATGAAACAGCTCCCCCTGCTGCCGCGGAGCCACGGCAGGAGGAAAGATACAGAGTACTTCAAAAATGTGAGCCAAAAGTCTGTCAGTATCATCTGAAGCCCATGGGTCATGCCCAGAATCGGCACCATACGCTCTAGGATGTTTCTCAGATGATTCTGAATCAGAAAACAATCCCCATCCTCTAGGAGGGCATAACCGGTAACATCAAAAAATTCCTCTGCCTCCATGGGAAAGAGGGAAACACCAGGTGATAAATGCCACGTCTTAGCAGAAGCCTTACGCGGGCCAGAGCCAGCAATATGTCTCTCAATGCTGGCCACCCGAGCAGCCAAATTAGGTTGAGACTTCCCACTGGTATGCACCTCACTGGGAGTCAAATTTAAGTGTGGGGGGGTAGGCGAAGCCCGAGGGGGCGCAGGCCCAGCCACCGGTAACCCAGATTGCAATGCAAGCGTCTCCTGGGCACAGTGAACACACACCCTGACATCATCACTTATAGGGGATACCCCACACGGCACACACAGCCAGGCTTGTCCCGAAGGAACCCCAAGCACATTATCCTGAGAAGCCTCCATATGGTGATTATTGTGGCACAATAGGCCAAATGGGATTGACGCAAATAAGGCTACCCGGGATGCCACAATAGCCCGCTAGGGAAGTGGGAGATATAAAATACAATAGACCTCCAATAGGGAGTTAACACTAAATAGAGGGGATAGGACCGAGAGAAACCACTAAAGTTTGACCCGCCTGCAAGACATAAGCACAAAGAAGCAATGTGCAATACAGAGAATACAAAATAAATCAGCCCACAGGGGCACTTACAGACCACGATAGGGAGACGTTAGACACACGCAGCAGAAAGCAGAAAGATATTCACCCCCCAGATCTACCAGGGAGAGCGAAAGGGAAACGCAGGCCAGCCTACTAGGCCTTTTCCACTCCTTGAGCACCAGATTATAAGCTTGTTCAGGAAACTCCAAGCGTGGTTTAACAGTATGAAACAGCTCCCCCTGCTGCCGCGGAGCCACGGCAGGAGGAAAGATACAGAGTACTTCAAAAATGTGAGCCAAAAGTCTGTCAGTATCATCTGAAGCCCATGGGTCATGCCCAGAATCTGCACCATACGCTCTAGGATGTTTCTCAGATGATTCTGAGAAACATCTCTCATATCTCTCATATTCTCATATGGTGATTAACACAGGCGCAATAGGCCAGCAGTGGGTACAGGCTTAAGACAGAAGCCACCTGGGATGCCCCCAGAAGTCAATAAAGGGGGAATGAGGGGGAGGAAGGAGTGGAGCAGGGAGAAACCACAACCCAATAGTATCCCGCCTGAAAGACATAAGTAAAAACACACGAGCATCCCGCAGAAAATATACCCCAAATCAATAAAAAAAACCTCACGGACCAAAGACACCGCGGGGTCACACAGGCACAGACTGCTGGATAAGGCGACCCGCCGGAGGAGCAGCACTGCAGCCAGGAAGGGAAAAATCCAGATGCGCAGCTTGTCCAAAATGGCACCGGGAGAGGTACCTCGAGGGGCGGGCCGCGGGGGAAACGACGCGATACGCGTCATCACCCGGCCCAGTCCCCAAAGAGCGTGAAAAGCGGCGCTCACGTGACCGTGCCGGCGCCATGACAGAGCAAAACCACCTCAGGTTATAGCGCCCACAGCCGCGGAACGCAGTACAAAGCGGCAGCTAAAACACCTGAAAATACACAAAAAATGTCAAAACACCACAGATATCACCACTCGCCGCTACCACCCCCCCCAAATAAGTCAGGGGGGGGGGGAAGAGAGAGAGAGACGAGAAGGCAGCGGCGAGCAGCCATGGCCAGGGAGGGGGGGCGCGGGGGGACCCAAAAAGGAAAATAAGGGGACACAGTCCCCAAACTACTTACCCCCTCAGAAGCCAGGACAGAAACTCTGCCTATGGCCGGCTACCCTTTGTGTTACAGGGTCTGCGGCTTGGAGCTGTGCTCCAGGAGCACTTGACCCTAGTGCTCTTCTACCTTTACCCCATCTGTCAGCTGTGAGGGTCCAGAAACGGACGGAAATAGACATGCAGGGCCGCGGCCTTGGTTGCCCCGCTCACCTGCGCAAGAGAGAGAGCCATCTTCTAACTTCGCAGTTCCACTGCAGAGGAAACACTGTGGAACTCTATGGTTAATCCCATTTTTATAGGGAGCAGGGACATGCCACAGCTTTCTGCAGTACCGCTGCGCCACCTTGTGGCGGAATAACCCAACTGTTATGAATACCGAAGCGGGCCGTGCCATGCAATAAAGAAAATATGTATATAATTTTACTGGAAATTCCAGAAAAAAGCACGCTGGCAATTAAAAGAGTTAATAGTACCTATGCATGTTGGGTATTGCTCTGCTCGGGGGACCTTGCGCTTTCAGATTTAGCTTGTTTTTTTTTGTTTGCATATTGATATTTTATAATTTTTTTTAGGGAAACCCTGTGCAACCTAAGAATTCTTCAAGGGATTACTTCCAGAAAGATGAGCCCACTACAACAAGCTAATTACGCTTAGAAAGCTTAACATGTGTACTTTCAGGGAATATATGGTTTATGGGGGATATTCCAAATGTGAAGGGTTGTTTTGGTTGAAAAGCAAATTGCAAGGTGCGCACTTTGTAAGCAGAGCTGAAAATTGCAAGTAAAATTACCGTTATGCGTATGCTTTACTTTGGGGTTTTTGGCAACTCTTCCCTTGACAGTACCTATGCATGTTGGGTACCGTTCTGTTCGGGGGATGTTGCTTTTTCAGATTTTACTTGTTTTTTCTTGTTTGCATATAGGTTTTTTTAGGAAAATGTGGCTTTGATTCTTCTTTTTTAGGGAAACTCTGTGCAACCAAAGAATTGATTGAGGGATTACTTCCACAAAACTACACCCACATAAACAAGCCTGGTACGCCGAGAAAGCTTGAGGCGTGTACTTCCAGAGAATATATTGTTTGTGGGGCGTATTTCAAATGTAAAGGGTTGTTTTCCTGGAAAAACTGCAAGGTGCGCTTAGCGCGTAGCATAGTTGCATTTTATCTGAAAATCTAAAGCGCTGTTTCAGTTTGGGGGAGTCTTCTGGGCAGGAAAGGGTGTCTACCAATACATATGTGGTACCGCTGTGACCAGGAGAAAATAGATTTTTTTTTTTTTTTTGCACATATTTCACCCAAAAGTATTGAGAATACACTAAAAAAAGGCCAAACAAGACATTGCATGTTGAAGCTCAGGCTCTGCTGAAAAAAACAATATATAATTTTCTTGAAAAATCCCTGGAAATCCCTTTAAAAATCAAGGTTGAACATATGTAGCGCCTTATAGTGAAATGTAGTCTGGCAACAAATTCTAGGAAGGCTGGCACTTAAAGGGTTAAAGACACCAGTTTAAGAGCCATAGGTTTATGGTAATTATTACCCTGACACTGATGATGGTAGGGGAGGGAAAAGGGAAAGGGGAAGATCAGAAGGTCGGAAGTTTAGCATAAAAAACCCTACATAAGTAAATGCAAAATTACATTAAAACAAAATATATATCACAAAACTGTAAGGCAACCAAAAAAGAAGCACCCAAAAACAAGGCCTAGACCTGGCCTTTCTCAAGGAAGCAACTCCTCACTCTAGTGAAGAGAAAATGAGCAGTGAGAGCACATGCTAAAACAGGCAGGCATGCGGCCTCAATTTGTAAAAATTGGAGTGGTGGTGGGATGAGCACTTCAGCGCCACGACAAACCCAGATCAGAAACCATATGCTGACTTCTGAAAGAACACATACTGAAAGAAGCATATCTTAGCAGTGGCAGAGCCACAGTGCTCAGACCACATCCACCCATACAATTTGGCACATAGGTATAACTTTTTACAAAGCTGTAAATAACATTTAATTAACAAAACTGAGAAATAACATTAGGACTGTGACAGCAAGCAAACAGAATAAGATAAGTATTCAAGTAAATATCTAAGTCCTTAATCGGTAATACTCTTAGTGATAAACAGGAATGAATCAAATCCCAGGTGGGATAAATTCCGGTCCGCTGAGCCAATACACATAAGAAAACAAGGACATCTTGGGAGTGTTTTAACTGAACACACAGAGTTAACAAAAGAAAATGGTAGTTCAGACCAAGGTATAAGATTATGTAAACCAATGACGAACTGGGAAGCAAGCGGGAAGATGTCCAAAGAATAAAGGGTATATATGAATAGTGGCAAGTCACCTTCATCTAGCTGGGCTTGCTCAAACCTTTGGGCTAAGGCAGTAGAAGGTACAGTTTTCCTTGGGGGGGTTTCTCTGATAGCTTTGTTAATCTTTAGCTGCGGGTGTAAAGGAGAGGGGGCACTTCTAGTAAGGTGGAAGTGAGGTTTCAGGACAAGAAGCGACAAGGCACAAGGTGTCAAGTAGGGTTTTTACTTACTCAGGGGTAGAAACAGCATATGATTTCCCCATATAATCGAACAGCTTGAAAGGAAACCCTCATCTGTAGATAATATCCTTAGCTTTCAAAAAAAGATTCGACATATGACTCTGTTCGGTAACTGACTGGGGTGCGAAATCTGGTATTTATAAAATGAAATACAAGAGCAACTTTGTCTCAAGCTGCTTTCATGAACTGTTCTTTGTGCAGAAGTAATGAAGTTTCACCACCACAACATCTCTGATGGGGGGGCATCTTGACGATTGCGTTGCAGCTCCCCGATGGATTTTGTGAAATTCTAATCATAGGAAATGATGGAATAAGCTCCTGAAAAAGACTGTGACATTAGAATGTAAACCTGATCGACCCGGGTGGACCACGGACCCTGAAATTAGAACGTCAAGATCTGTTTTCTGCATTCTCGAGCTTGTGGTGTAATGCTAAGAAACTATGGCCCAGCTCCCTGAGGTCAAAGGAGATTTTAGAAGTAACTTGCTGCAAGATTGTTTGTGCCTATCGCTCCAAAGATTTTTCCCCAGGCGTCCTCCAGGATGGTTTAGCCACATCCTCTCCCTAAACAGGAAACAAAAATCTTACAGTATTAAAGTCCCTTCCCTTCCCTTTGACGCTCAGTGTTTTTGTGTTTCCTCTCCAGGAAACTTGTGATGGAGTATTTTTGTCCGGAGGGTTGATGGCGGGTCCGGATCCCTCTTGGGCAAATTCTTTTTCATTACATATAGTCCCCTCCAGTCCTGGGCTGTTGGTCGGGCATCTCCAAAATATTTTTTTTCTGGGGCTGGAACAGGAGGGGGGAAATATGGGATGCAGAGGTCTCCGGCACTCCCCCACACCAGTGTAGGTCCTGGCCAGGCTCCCTACGCAAGTGCTCCCAAGTGTAATGTTCCCTGGCAGGCTTCAGGGTGTGGATTTCGGGCCAGTGGAAGCCGCTTGTAATGGTGGGTCAGGTACCAGGTTATGGGCGGCATCAGGATAAGTATATGTCCCATTACTCTGAATGGGCCCAGGGGCACTTCCGGCTGGTAGGAGGGCCAGATAGTTGGGAAGCACTTCCACACTTCTGGGTTAGGTGACCTCAACACGCTGGGTCCGTGTAACGTGGCTTCCGGGTCGAGAATGCCTGAAAGGGGGAATGGATAGTACTTTTGCCACCTACAAAACAAAACTGGATCAGTTCCTACCTGCTCTATTAGTCCCCAGCCTGGTTACTTGTCCAACTTCTGAGGAAAGTGGGACTGTTCAGGTCAGAGGTTAGTGGATCATCCAGGGAGATTAGGGTTTTACCTCCCGAGAATAGATCATCAGATGAGGAGGAAGAGAGTTAGCATCTACAAATGAGTCAGTGCATTCAGGTAGAACAGAACAATCAGGAAAGTTAGAATCTGTGGTTGGATCTATGTTTTGTTATTTGGTAGAGGACACGCCAGACCTAATACAAGCCATCCTTACTACCCTGAAGATAGAGACTCTGGCCCAGCCCATGTCCCTGAAGGATTCCTTATATCAGGGGTTTTAGGAGCCCAGGACACCATATATCTTTTTATATGACTCCATTAAGAATTTAATTGCTAGGGAATGGAAGAATCCTAAAGCCAGATTCTTCTTCCCAAAGTCAATAAAGCATTTATTTCGATTTCCAGCGCGCAGGGTAGATGCTTCCTTAGCCCAGGTCTCCAAAAGATCTGATCTGTCATTGTCATGTCTCAGACTGGGTTTTGGTCCACTTTAAGACATTGAAGGGGATCCGGCATCTAAGTCGCACCCTTGTGGGGAAACTCTTATCCTGTATGGAACTGGATTCCATCCTTTTCTGCTGCTCGGAAAAGGGTAGCAGGTTCCCCATTAAAAGAAATGCACCAGTGCCCCCTCAGAGGCCAGACAACAAAAGACAGAAATTTCTCCAGCAGGCATTTGGGAGGCCAAAAATCAGAAGCCTTGGAAGACTCCAAAGGGCAGGGGTAAGGGGACTCGTTCTAGCCCTTTCCAGGACCACAAACCCTAACTCTGACATTCCGGTGGGGGGAAGACTCCTCCATTTTCTACCCACCTGGGAAATGTCCCAAAACCCCTATATTCTGACACAATTCAGGAAGGGTATTGATTGGAATTTTTCTGGTGGCCACAGGATCTGTTGACTCAGTCCCCCAAGGAATGAATCAAGAGAAGTCTTTGCTTCTGTCATAGCCAAGATTTTTCACAAGTCAGTGATAGAGCTGGGCCCGGGTCTCCAAAGCAGGTAGGGTTTTTACTCTCAAGTCTTTCTAGTACAAAAGCCCTCCAGAAGATGTTGTGTGATTTTAAATCTAAAGAATCTAAACTGCAGCATGAAATACAAAAATTCAGAATGGAATCAATTTATTCCATCAAAGATACCTTACAGAGCATGCTGATGGTCTCAGTTGATCTACAAGATGCTTGTCACCACATTCCTATTCATCCTTCTCACAGAAAGTTTCTGAGATTTGCAATTCTGCTAGAAGAGAAAGTCAGTCATTGGCATTATCGAGCCATGCCTTTCGGACTTGCATTGGTGACACGGATAGTCACAAAGATTTCATCAGAAGCATCTGAGACTTCATTGGATAAATGTCATAGCCTATCTAGAAGACCTGCTCCTTTTTGCAGCAGACAGGCTCTCCCCTCTAGAAGACTTACAAAAAACCTGTGTTTACATAAGTTAGAGTGGATACTGAATCTGGAGAAGACCAAGCTCATCCCAGCATCAGATGCACGTATTTGGGATACAAAATAGATACCCCAAGCCAGCATATTTTCCTTTCAAACTCAACGAGGGAAAAGATGGTAAGTTCTGTGGCACAGGTCCTTTCCTATCAGTCAGTCTCTGTGCGAGAGATTTTAGCAATGTTGGGTCCTCTATAACGATGGTTCCCTGGGCTCAGCTCCACTCTTGACCTCTGAAGGCCTTCTTTCTAAATGTCTGGGACAAGGATCCAGCCTCCCCAACAAGTTATCTTGTCGAAGCAAGTTCAAAGTGTGTTGTGGAGGACTTTATCAGAGAAACTGGCAGGCTGAAGGCCTTGGCATCAGATAGAGTCTTTAGTAATCACAACGGATGCCAGCCTTTTTGGATGGGGAGCCCACTGCCAGGGACTTTACTAGGTCAGGGAGTATGGATGAAGGGAACTGTAAGCAGTGAAAAGGGCCATGGGAACTGGAGGACAAGTTAATGAACAGAGATGTCCAGGTTGTCCTAGACAATATCATGGTGGTAGCCTACCTAAATCACCAGGGAGGAACAATGTCTCGGGAACTCTCCAGGCTGACCATATCACTGTTGAGCAGTCTAGAGGCGAGGATAACATCCATCCAAGCCATCCACATAAAGGGGGGACCAAAACATAGAGGCAGATTTCCTGAGCAGGGTAAGAATGGACAAAGCAGAATTGATTGTGTATTAGCAAGTGTTTGGTCAGATAGTGGCTTGATGGGGTCAACCAGACACAGACTTGTTTGCCAAGAGCAAAAATACCAAATTCCCAAGGTATTTCTCTCTCAGGAGGGATCCAGTGGCTTGGGGCTTGGATGTATTCATCAATCATTTGGGGAAAATTTGGCCTTTATTATGCATTTTCTCCAATGAGATTGTTGCTCTTGGTTGTTAGGAAGATCAGACTGGAGCAGGCCAGAGTTCTCCTGATTGTGTCAAATTGGCCCCAAAGACCTTGGTTCTTTCTCCTCTCTCGCATGTCCATGGAACTCCCTTCACTTCTACCAGCACCTCTGGACGTTATTCACCAGGGTCCCTTCGTCCATCTGCAGTTACACTCCCTAAAGCTAGCGGTCTGGATCCTGAATGGGGCATACTGAAAAAGAAGGGTTTGTCCCATAGAGCCATTTCTACTAAAGCTGGTTAACCGAAAGATTTACTGTAAAGTCTGGAAGAGTTACCTGTCCTTTACTTCTGCAATGTTTTTACTGCCAGAAGATTTAGCCTCGGTGTTAGAATTTCTTCACAAAGGTTACATGTTAGGGTTACCCTAAGCACGCTGAAAGTCCTGGTATCTGCACTCTCAGTATTTTTGGAAGAGCATCTTAGAGTAAATCCATTGTTAGACAGATTTATCATTTCTATTGTCAGAAAACAGCCCGTTAAGGTTAGAATGTTGCCCAGCTGGGATCTGATATTAGTCCTTCAGGGGCTAACATTGCATCCTTTTGAACACTTTAAGGAACTTTAAAGATGCTATCCTTAAAAGTAACTTTCATTTTAGCTATCACGTCAGCCAGACGGGTCAGTGACCTGCAGGCACTTTTGATCAAAGAACCACAAAGGGTTTTGCTACAGATGAGGTAAATCATTTTTAGAGTGTGTGTGATATATTACTATCAAAAGCTCTCAAAACTTAGCCTTGGGGGGGGGGGGGGGGGGGGGCGTGGCTTTCCAACAGTGGAGTATGAATCTGGTGACGAGAGCTCTGCACTAATCATCACTGGCAGAGCCCCTGTAATAGGTTTTACTGCCTTATTTTAGTATGCTCAGAAGGAAAAAGTTGAGAGGTGGGAAGCCTTGCACAATCAAGAGTTTCCTCACACCCAGCCCACCGCGAAGGGACAGGACACCCTGGGCAAGGAGCGAACAAAAAAAGAAAAATGACAGGCCACTTATCCTACTCTCAGCAGATGCAAAAAAGGTGTTTGATCTGGGCTCCGGGTCTGTTGGCTATTTATTGAAAAGGTGCTGGTGCACATTGGACTAGGGGAGACGAGGTTGAGGTTTATACTGTCTTTGTATTCATCTCAGTCCACAAAGGTGAAGGAAAATGGTACTTTATCTGACTCCTTTTTGATTAAGAATGGAACATGGCAAGGGTGCCCCTGTTCCCATTAATATTTGCTCTTTCTTTAGAGCCTTTCTTGAGGCATGTTAGGGCCAATTGCACACTCTGTTGCTAATGCAGTTGTTGCTCTTCTAGTCCTGATGAAGGAATATGAAAACTCTGGGACACTCCCATTTTAAAATAAACTTTAGTAAGTCAGAAGTGATGAATATTCTCTTATCAGAAACCTTGTAAACTTATTAGGAACCTTGAGGAATCCTTTGCATTAAAATGGGCAAAAAAACAACCCCATTTACCTTTGTACAATGATCCCCTCAAATATTGGGAAAGTATATAAATTTAACTTTATCCCACTGCTTGATAGATTACAAAAGGACTTCATGGCATGGAAACTACCTACCTACACTTGGTTTGGGAGGGTTGCTATTATTAAGATTACATTACTCCCTAGAATCCTTTTCTTAATGCAAGCCTGCCTATATGGATTTCACATGCTTTTTTTAATAAAATTAACTTATTCTTTTGGAAATATACCTGGAGAAAGAGACCCAGCAGGATCAAACGTGTCTTATTGTTCAAAGCAAAAGCTCAGGGAGGAATGGCCATCCCAAGGTACGCTAAAACCCTTGGATCCTGGACCCGTCTGACCTCTTAGAGGAAAGGATCTGTTGGAGGGAGGGGAATGTCGTGCTCTAGAGCCAAAAACCAGCCCTGGATTTTACAAGCTCCTGGCCAGCCTGAGATGTCCCTGCTGAGGCCCGCTAACCATGATGCTGGGGCTATAGCATTGGGGGCTGGGGTTCCTTGTTTGTGGGCACTGTGAGGCTGGATACAAAGGTCTGAGGGGGAAACTAAGGGGGATTGAATGAGGGTGTTAATAGCAGCAGCCCAACTGGTCCCAAAGCAGTGCAGCCCACTGGGCATTGTCCCGGGGCTCCCGATGGCCAGTCTGCCCCTGGGTCAAGAAAGGGAGCCATGTTGAAGACCTAGATTCATGGAACTGCCTTCTCTTTAAACATTTTTGATGGATAGTAGGCAAAAGTGGGCCAGGGATCTGACACTGTTTGAGAACATTATCTTAGATAAGGCCCATCCCTAGGCGCTTAACCTCCTTAATTTACCAGGTCTTTGCCAAGAAGCAGGCCAGCCACAATTTTGCAGATTGGGAGAGAGATCTAGGTAAGACCTTTAGTGATGAGAAGAAGTTGGACAAACCCAAACCGCAAAGTTCCCAAAGTCAAAATTCAGCCAGAAGTGTTCGAGTTTGGCACTCAAACACAGAAAAGGCTGCAGCAGAAGCACTGCTGTAACTTTCCTTAGCCCTGATTCTTCTTCCAGCGGCAGCAGCTGCATTCCAAACTTGCACCAGCTGAGGCTACAAAAAGATGTCCGCCAGCTCCCATGAGTGAGGACACTAGTGCTAGCACCACTGACCGGGGCTCAGATAAGTTAGAACAGTGCTTCTGCACACTCTGTACCCCCCTCGCCTTCGCTAGCTCCCAAAGTTTGGGTCCCCATGAATTTCAATAAGGTTCAGGTTCAGATCCCCGAACCTGAACATTTATTCAAAGTTCGACCGAACCCGAACTTTGGTTGGGTTTGCCCATCTTTAGTAATGAACAATGGAGAAAAATCTTCAATATGGCACAGAAATCTCCCATATCCTCTAGAATTCCTCCAATAATCAATTTACAAGTACCTTACAGGATGGTATCATGCCTTAAAAACAACACAAAACGGAGTTAAGGCGGAGGAAGGCCCAAATTGTTCTCCTTCAGGAGACTCATTTCAAGGGAGGCCCCTTCCCAAAGTTATTTCCCAGACTCTTCCTGCAGGCATACCTGAGCTCCTCCCCTACCTCTAAGTCCAAAGGAGTAGCGATTTTGCTATCCAGAGACATCCCATTCCAGCTCTGGAGTCCTCCAAAGACGAAGAGGGGAGATATATCATGATCAAGGGGACAATCAGGGGTGAACTATTTACCCTAGCGTCTGTGTACGCCCCTAATAGCGGCCAGGTGGATTTCCTGGTGGAGTTCCTTTCCAAATTAGGAGATTTCTAGGAAGGGAACATTCTTCTGGGAGGGGACCTGAACATCAACCTAGACTCGCTTATTGACTCCTCCTCGGGTAAGTCCTCCATTCCTTATAGGGGTCTGAGAAAAGTGAGACAGGCGCTTCATAAGATGCAGCTATGTGATGTTTGGAGGATCTTTAACCCCAAGGGCCGAGATTACACACATTTCT
This sequence comes from Gastrophryne carolinensis, assembly GCA_027917425.1. Taxonomy (NCBI): domain Eukaryota; kingdom Metazoa; phylum Chordata; class Amphibia; order Anura; family Microhylidae; genus Gastrophryne; species Gastrophryne carolinensis. Next base: position 257,417,016 of record CM051235.1, read on the forward strand.
CACCGACCCATTCAACATATGCGAGACTGGACTATATCTTCACATCCCATTGTTTGTTACCAAGGGTGCTGGACCCTATCATAGGGGTGGCGTCCCTGTCTGACCATGGACCAGTAGAGATTGCGTTATCTACCCGGGAGGAGAGGAAGGGTGCCTGGACTTGGCGGTTGAATGAGTCCCTAAAAGATCCGGTGACGAGACAAGCGGTTCAAGCCGCCCTCTCTGAGTATTTTCGCCTAAAATGTTCAGATGAGATAGCCTCCATGATAGTCTGGCAAGCCCATAAGGCGGTAATTAGAGGAGTTCCTATTCAACACGGGTACAGACTCAAGAAGGCGCGTACGGAAAAATTAGACGAACTTCTCTTACAGATCCAAACCTTAGAGAAGAGGCAAAAGGAAGCCCATATGCAGGACACCTTACGTGAATTGACGGCATGTAGAGAACAACTGAACTCACTACTCTTACAAAAAGCTGCGTTTTCCATGAAGAGATGTAAACGCTTCTATTATGAGTGGGGGAACAAAAGTGGTACGCTTCTTGCTAGAGCTCTTAGAAAACAGCAGTCCCTTAACTTCATAGCCTCAATTGTAGACGCTCAACAGCAGAAGCGGCACAACACCGTGGACATCGCGAAAGTGTTTCAGGAATATTATTATACACTTTATAACCTGCGCCCACAAGCATTGGGAGACCCCAGGATAGATATAGCTAGGAAAAGACAATATATTGAGATGTCAGAGATGCCGAAACTTAGTGAGGAGGCAGTGGCACACATGGAGGAGCTGATCTCGGAGGAGGAACTGAGGCTGGCAGTGAAGGACGCTCCGAATGGGAGGTCCCCTGGACCAGATGGCCTGACAATAGCCTATTACAAGGAATTCTTGGCCGTGCTGGGCAGACACTTTCTCCGTGCCTTCAATAACATCGCAGCGGCAGAGAACGCTGAGGCACAATGTCACGCTCTGGTAACTCCAGCCCTCTAGGTAAGCCCTCAACCCCCAATCTCTGCAGCCAGCTTCACCTGTAGGAGCCCCCGCATGCCGGGACGCAAAATACGCCTGCCCGGGATCGGTTGCCCCCAGGACTTCAATGGCTCAAAGGATGAGAGCTTACTGGATTAGAGGTCTGAAGAACCAATGGCTAGGAGCGAGTGTAGCGGAAGTCCAGAACCAGGCCAGAGGTTGACACGGGGAAGTCAGAGATCGTAGCGGTACAGCGGGAAGAGGCAGCTCGAGGTCAAGGTACAAAGCAGAGGTCGGCAACGGAGATCAGATCGAGAATAGTCGGTTCAGGCAGGGGTCGGCAACGGAGATCAGATCGAGAATAGTCGGTTCAGGCAGGGGTCGGCAACGGAGATCAGATCGAGAATAGTCGGTTCAGGCAGGGGTCGGCAACGGAGATCAAACAAGGTATATCAGAACACTATGCAGGGTACAAGGCGCTATAACAGGCACTGAAGAAGTGACGGGGGCGAACCTTTATAGGAACTAGGTATGATTGGCCAAAGGGAATGAGTGTAGTGATTGGTGCAACTCAGATCCAATCTAGGATTGGACCAGCAGGGCGAGTAGCCCAGAACTTCCCTAGGCTAATAAGCCTATAGCCAGAACCAAGGGGCGTGCCTGTGCCCCTTGGTTCAACCCCCCTTACTACAGCCTCCGGCGGGCGCGCTGTGTGCAGCGCCGCCTGAGGGCATAAAGACTATGTACGCGTGCACGCGCGTGCGCGTGAGAGACAGTGACGCGGGAATGAGGGGAGCGAGCAGCCGTCCTCGCAGCCGTGCTCGCAGCCGCCGCCGCCGTTGCTCGGCGTGGCCGCCGGACAGGACCTGCAGCAGCCGGCTGCCCGAGGACAATGCCGGAACGGGGTCCAGGTAAGTGCCGGTTTGTGACACTACCCCCCCTTCACGAGGGGCCTCCGGACCCTCACCCGGTTTCCCTGGATTGTCCCGATGGAATCTCCTTACAAGAGCCTTGGCATGAACGTCCCTCGCTGCCACCCAGCATCTTTCCTCTGGACCATAGCCAACCCAGTCCACCAAATACTGTAAAGAATTACGCACCTTACGTGAACCCAAGATCTAATTCACTTCATACTCGGGCTCATTATCCACAAGAATAGGTGCAGGACCAGCAAGAGGAACATTCTTCGCCGGTTTTAACAGTGAAACGTGAAAAGAGTTAGGTATTTTCATAGTCGGCGGGAGTCAAACTTTAAAAGACACATTATTCAACTTCTTGATTATCGGAAAAGGGCCAATGAATTTTGGACCCAATTTGCTAGAAGGTTGACGGAGCGCAATATTTTTAGTGGAGACCCAAACTAGATCGCCTACTTGAAGAGTAGGTTCCCGTGATCTACGGCGGTCGGCAAATTTCTTATATCTTAAACTAGTGGTCTTAAGAATTTCCTGAACATGTGTCCAGATATTCTTCCGTTCTTGAAGCCACTCCTCCAACGCCGGCAAGTTGGAAGGTGACCCTGAAAGGGAAGAAGCTCTAGGATTTTTCCCTAAATTACAATAAAAAGGTGATATCTTGGTACTCTCACTAGGCGCGTTATTGTAAGCAAATTCGGCGAAATCAATAAATTCTGCCAATTGTTCTTGGGCATCAGAGACATAACACCTTAAGTACTGTTCCAAAGTTTGATTAGTTCTTTCCGTCTGCCCATTGGACTGGGGATGGTAGGCAGACGAAAGAGAGATCTGTATACCCAACCGCGAACAGAAATGTTTCCAAAAACGGGAAGTAAATTGGACACCCCGATCAGAGACAATATTGGACGGAATACCATGAATACGAAAAATATGTGAAGTAAATAGTCGAGAAAGCTCTGGTGCAGAAGGAAGCTTGGCCAAAGGAACGAAGTGTGCCATCTTACTGAAACGATCTACGACCACCCAAATAACAGTATTCCCGTGTGATAAAGGCAAATCTACAATAAAATCCATAGAAATATGAGTCCAAGGTTCAGCAGGGATTTCAAGAGGAACCAAACCGCCACTGGGAGCCTTGTGAACCCCTTTACTTCGAGCACAAACAGCACAAGCGTCGATAAAGGCAGTAATATCGCGTCTCATGGTTGGCCACCATACATGGCGACGGGCAAGCAAAAACGTTTTTTGGTTACCCACATGACCAGCAGTTTTAGCATCGTGAAATTCGCAAATTACATCTGAACGCAAATGTGGCGGTACAAACTGGCATCCCAAAGGAACATCACTAGGAGATTAATCTTGAAACGGCGCCAAGGTGTTAGAGAGATCAGGAAGTAACGCCCTGACCACACAACCCATAGGTAGGATCGGATCACCCGTATCACCCCGATCCTTACATTCACCGAACATGCGAGATAGAGCATCAGCTTTAGTATTTTTTACACCCGGCTTGAAAGTAATAATAAAATTAAAACGCGAGAAGAATAATGCCCAACGTGCCTGATGAGAATTCAACCTCTTGGCAGACCACTGACTCCGAACTCCTTGTTCACAAAATTCGTTTGGGGAAACAAGAGGCAGAGTGTAAGATTGTCCTTATTACAGCAGGCCAAGCACAGAGGCGGATTGTCAGTACCGAATGTGTTTAGATATTGGCAAGCAGCCCACTTGCAGAGGATTATAGACTGGACCAAGAATGGAGAGAAGAAGAAGTGGGTCAAAATTGAAGATAGCGAAGTACAAACCACACTGAAAGAAGTCCCATGGATATCAAGAGACTCAGGCAAAAGGAATAATAATAATCCCATAGTTAGAGAGACCCTACAGGTCTGGGACAGGCTTCGGAGGGGAGAAAAAATATTCCCTTGGCCATCACCACTGATACCGGTGACCGACAATGCCGACCTACCGGTTGGGATGGCGTCCCGGGCCCGGGGAGGGTGGGGGGGCTTGGGGGTAATCCGCGGAAGGGGGAAGAATGGTGTTCTATAGAGGAACTCAGAAACACATGGAACAATCATCAACTGGATTCTTGGCGCTTGTTAATGTTTCAGCACTTTTTGCAGAAAATGGGATCTAAATCGGCACTCGGGCATACCCTCACGGGCTTTGAAGATTTGGTCACCAGAAAGGATTCTGAGAAAGGAATGGTCTCACAGATCTATCAGGTCTTGGAGGGGGGACAGGAGCCTGACCCCCCCCCCCTTCCGAAGGGAGTGGGAGAAAGACTTGAACAGGACATTCACAGAGGAGGAATGGGAGAAAATATACACTCGTCTATCTCTGCCCACATACAGGAAACCAATTATAAATACCTTTCACGATGGTATTATACCCCAAAACGATTAGCCTCCTTTTACCCAGATGCCTCACCCAATTGTTGGAGATGTAAAGCTGAAGAGGGATCACTCTTTCACATTCTTTGGTCCTGCTCAAAGAGCCAACGATGTTTCCAAAATTATGGCTGAAGTTACTGGTTCGCAGATCCCTTGTTGCCCGGCCCTTATGTTGCTACACTACTCCTCACACAGTATCCCAACCTATAAGAGGTCCATACTACGACACCTGATCAATGCGGCAAAGGTCCTGATCCCTAGACTCTGGAAAACGGAATCCGTACCCACAGTGGGAGATTGGATTCAGAAAGTTAATAGGATCAGGGAAATTGAAGAATTGACTGCCACTGTACAGGATAAAGAAGAAAAATGCCGTCTGGAATGGACTCCTTGGTACTTATACAAAGATTCCGCAATCTTTCCCCGACGTCGCCAAGCATCTGGAACATCTTAGAGTGGCTCTGATGCGCTGTGCCCCGCTCCTGCTCCGCCGCCCTCCCCCCCCCTCCGTGACTTGTGATCCACGATTTGGCGACGAGACACCGCTTTCCCCCCCTTTTTTCCTCCCTTGTTCCCCCTCTCACCTTCTCTTTCGTACCTTCCCCTTGTATTGGTTTATTCCTCCTTGTCCAGATTGTGATTATCCTATAACCTGACTTACCCCGAGAGGATTCTAGGTGAAGTTGGATCCATTGGGGTCCCCAGATCTAGAACCGGTCCACCTTACCAAATGGCCTCACCCCACGCCAAGATAAAGCACTGATGGCCAATCGAAGGGTGGAATTGTGGTCCACACCGTCCTTAATTCGAGATAAGAAGCGGCTTACCTGACTACTCTGGCTCCCTGAATTTGCACTAGAACTTTAGGGGTGGGAGGATAAGTCGGTAATGGAGGACCCAGCCATAAGTATAGGGGGGATGATAGGACTTGATTAGTATGTTGTAAGGTGTGCGACATCTTGTGAACATGCTGTAATATATTTCTGTAACGTGTATCTTTCACACTGGACTGTATTTGTGATTTTTTTGTTTGTGTCTTTTAATTTCTGTTTTTGAAAAATGTAAACTTCTAAATATAGAAGAAGAATGCATGCCTAACACGAAAGTGGTAAAGGTAAGCATTAGGAAGAAGAAAAGAAGAATGCATGCCAAACATGAAAGTGGTAAAGGTAAGCATTAGGAAGAAGAATAGAAGAATGCATGGTGAATATGAAAGTGATAAACAGTAAGCGTTAGGAAGAACTAAAGAAGAGTGCATTCCAAATATAAAAGTGGTAAAGGTAAGCATTAGGAAGAGAAGAACAATGCATGTGGCATCCTAAACTAAGACCAAGCATGGAGAAGAAGCAACACTGGATAGAAGGATGGGTAGAGCTAAGCACTTTGGAGCAGAAGAGACTTGGCACAGCAATAAGTAAGTAATGGGATACCAGAGCCAGGGGATGAAGAATGGTAAGCACTAAAACAGAAAGGCTTGGATATGTGTACAAGCCTGCGTATGTGTATATAGATAAACTTACCAACACGGAATATATGGGCTAAATTAGAGGAAAAAACAGGTATTTTCTGAAGTGAACTAGTAGGACCTCACTAGACACTGAAACATTCAGCAAGGTACCCCCTAAAGCAAGGCACCCTAAAAATGCAAAAGGACGGGATGTTCGCTTCAACATAAAGGAAACTGTTTTCCTTGACCTAAGCCGCGAAAGCCTTATGCACATCACTTTCGACGGCTTACGCAACAGTGAGAACAGAATGAAAGGCTCCCGATGGAGACTCTGAATCATGAGAACGCACCTACAAAGCAACGAAAAATATGCATAACGAAAGCTTTTACACATAAAAACTGTTATAAAAGGCTCTGAATCAACCATAATATGTAGGATGCAGAGTATGAAAAGTAAATTACATAATGGTACACATAATAATGGTTAAGCAAACTTTTGGCTGAATTAATCAAACCATTTAGCATGCAAACATAAGCCATATATGTGTCTATAGGATTTTGACAATAACAACTCGGCGGAGAGGATTTAGGCAAACTCCTACGACAGTGGGGGTGAGAAGAATGGAGGCAGACAAAGCCTCAGGTAAGCCTAAATCAGGGCGGGCGAGGGAAGAGGGGAAAGAGGGGTGGGGGGTGGGGGGGAATAGGATGACACGGAACAATAGTACTACGAAAAGGCACGGTCACTACAAAAGGCAAAAGAACGCACAAAAAAAAAAAGACAGAAACAAACATAGTAGGATGGACTATATAGAAGAACAGCACCAACAGCCGCCAAAAAAAAAAAAAAAAAAAAAAAAAACAGAGAATCTCTTAAATGGCCAATAACCAGGCTAGGCAAGGCCTGCTAGGCGACTTGAAAATATGTACATACAACGTCAGAGGAGCTAACTCCCCTTATAAAAGGAGCAAAATCACAAAAGAACTACTTAGAGACAAAATCGATGTGTGTTTCATACAAGAAACACACTTTAAGATTAATAAATCACCAAGATTTGCTTTTCAGGACTTTGGAAGTCTTATATCTAGTTCTAGTGAAAAAAAGAAAAGGGGAGTAGCGATCCTGATTAAAAACCGTTGCCCGCTTGAACAACTATCAATCCATAGGGATGATGAAGGGCGCTTACTTATAAGCATCTGCAAATTGAAGGGTCAGATCTGCACACTAGTTTGTACCTACGCTCCCAACCAGGGTCAAAAGCGCTTTTTAAACAAGGTAATTAAAAAACTGGACGCGGTTAAAAGAGGACCTATAATTTGGGGGGGGGACCACAACCTTATAAGCGACAACAAGTTGGATACGTCAGGAGGCCCACGGAAAACGTCAGAAACGTTATATAACCAAACACTGTGGCAGAATTTTAGAAGACTGAAACTGGTTGATGCATGGCGTACACTTCAACCCAATACTCGTGACTATACCTGCTACAACCGGGCTCACAACGTATACTCCCGCATAGATTATATCTTTATCTCCCAACTACTCCTAACAGATGTACTTTCCTGTCTACACGGTTCTATAACATTGTCCGATCACGCCCCTGTAGTATGCACCCTTGCCTGGAATAACGCACCCCGAGCACAGCGAACATGGTCATTAAACCGTAATATCTTAGATAAACCAGAGCTTAAAGAACAACTTGCAACCGCGATTACAGAATACTTCAACTTTAATGATAACCCGGACACCACAATACAATCCTTGTGGGAATGCCATAAATGCTATATAAGAGGAATAGCAATCTCGATCGCTGCATGCCAGAAAAAAAGACAAGAGCAGATAATTAACGACACCTTAAGCAATATTACAAAACTGGAGAACGAGCACAAGATCTCCCTTTCAGACGATGTATACAAGCAGCTATGCATAGAAAGACAAAAATTAAACGAAATCATATCACTGGAAAAAAAAGAATTAATGAGGAATCAGCTAAAAAAAAACTTAAACTTAGGTAAATGCGGGAAAACCCTGGCCGATCATCTTACTGATCACAGGGCAAATAATTTCATAGATAAGATTTGCAATAGGGACGGTAATATTAAATACCTCCCAGGGGAAATCGCCCGAGAATTTGTGGATTTCTACCGGGGAATATATAATATTGAGGCCCCGGAGGAACTTCCTGATTACGACACCTTCTTTAAAACCATAAATACCCCTAAACTTAGGCAGGAAATATCAGATGAAATGGATAAGCCATTTACTCTGGAAGAAGTGGAAATTGCTGTATCACAACAAAAGCCTGGCAAATCCAACGGATCTGATGGTTTCCCGGCTGAATACTTCAAAGCATTCCAACCACAACTAACGCCCTACATTCTTAGATTAGCAAATGACATTGATATGCAAAAACCTCTTTCATCAACAATGAACACCGCCATAATCCGACTAATTCCAAAACCTGGCAAAGACCTAAGCCACTGCTCAAACTACCGCCCAATTTCCCTGATAAATATTGATGTAAAAATCATATCTACTATTATCGCAAACAGATTCCAATCATTTGCCCAAGACATAATCTCACAATACCAAACGGGGTTTATGCGAAACCGAGGGGTTTACCAGAACATTGCCACTGCAGTATCCGTAATCAACCACATACAATCGCACAGTACAAAAGCGGTTATAGTGGCTTTAGACGCAGAAAAAGCCTTTGACCGGGTTTCTTGGATTTTCCTCCAGAAATCACTAACTCACTTAGGAATCGGCCCAAACCTAGTAGGTAAAACCATGTCACTATACAAAAATCAGGCTGCCAGATTAAATATAAATGACACATTAACCGAACCGATAAATATGTCTAATGGAACTAGACAAGGTTGCCCCTTATCGCCCATCCTCTTCAATTTGCATCTTGAGATACTGCTTAATAGTATATCTAACGACCCTGCAATTAAGGGAATTCCAATAGGTGGCAACAATATAAAATATCTAGCCTATGCGGATGATATCCTTTTAACATTACAAGATCCATTATCATCACTTCCTAAAGCTCTTAATACAATTAAGGAGTTTGGCAGGTACGCAAACTTCAAACTAAATTATCAGAAAACGACCATAATGCCCTTTGCTCTTCTCAAGACGGAAACTGATATCTTAAAGCACGCAGATAACCTTCAATGGGAAACCTCGCATCTGAAATATCTAGGAATAAACATACCCAAATATCTGGACCAACTATTTAAGTTAAATTATATTCCCCTAGAAAAGCTGTTAAAAGATCAGACGTCGAAATGGAAGTATTCTCAGTTAAATATTCTCGGAAGAATTGCAGCGGTCAAGATGTTTTTTTTACCTCATTTCCTGTATTTAGTGCAAAATATTCCAATACACATACCGCTCCGCTTTATAAAACAGTTAAATAAACAATTAGCAGCATTCTATTGGAATAATAGTCAACATCGTATTGCATACAAAAACCTAACCAAGCAATCTGAGCATGGAGGGATGGGGGCCCCTGACCTTTACGTATACTATAAGGCCGCCCAATTCAAAAGAGTGGACGAATGGCTAATAACCTACCAAAATACAAAGTGGCCAGCTATTGAGCTATGCCCAGCATCCGTAGAAGAAATCACATCATGCGACTACAACAGTCTAAAGGAAATAACGCGAAATAATGAGCACATGAATCCCATAGTGAGTAATATATGCTCGACACTAATAACATCCATGAAAGACAAAGCATTATTCCCATTCCCAGATATGTTGCGCTCACTAACTACCAACATGGATTTCCCTCAGGGAAAACTTAATGGGTATATAACAAAATATAAACAAATGTTTCATACAAGAATAGCACATATTTGGTCACCAGCGAGCGGGCTGCTATTAAGAGACAACCCTCATGTATTCACCTTAATTCACCACCAAGTTGCCAGTTATATCAGAACACTGACCCTTCCATCAGAGATCTTTAAACCAACAGCAATACAGGAAATTTTTCTCTCTGTCAGACAAAGACCAAATAGATTATCATTTTACTATAATCATATAAAGAAACTAACAACAAACATATTAACAGCGTACACTAGGAAATGGGAAAGCGACCTTGGGACACGGATAGAAGAAGACGAGTGGACCAACATTTACCGTACAATCAAACTAGTCCAATCTCCAGGTTTAAGAATTTTTTGTACTAAATTTATATCTCGCTTCTATTTTACAGCAGACTACAATGACAGATACCCATCATACAACTGCTGGTGGTGCAGTCAGGTACCGGCAACTTTAAAACACCTCTGGTGGGACTGTAAGCATTCAAAATTCCTATGGCAGATTACCACAGAGAAATTGGAAAATATGATAGGGGATAAAGTAAATCTCACCCCTAAATGGGGACTATTGAATCTGTTCCCCAAAAGTTGGTCTGCAGAGAAAAGACGATTGGGGTCTGTGGTGATTTGGGCAACAAAAAAAAATTATTACGCTGCGCTGGGCCTGCACTGACCCACCAGATAAGGGGTTGTGGTACAAAACTATAATAATGGAACTCAAAAATGAGTTGGCTCTAACAAATTGGCCTATCTATAGAGATCTGATAAACCAATTCCTACAGGACTTGGTAATTAATTGAGTGACCATGGAATACATTTCTTTCGGTTATAGGAAATTAGGGGGGGAGGGAGAGGGGGAGGATAATATAAGGGGAAAAAAAAAAAAAAAATCCACGATGAGCAAAAATATTTTCCACAATGACGAGCAAGTAACTCCGACTAGGCATGCCCACCACGATAATGATGGTCGATACTTGGGCTACCCCACATGTAGAAGGAGACACAAAAGCTGAGTGGAAAAAAAAAAAAAAAAAAAAAAAAAAAGGATTTTGACAATAACAGGAGGTGCCAACCTATCCGGGGAACCATCAGATCACAAGGACCTGTAGATACCCCCACTTGACATCCAAGACAATAATAAACCAGTGTAAACACGCCTATGCATTGTCATGCATGCTCTTGGGCATGCCCCCTCTAAACAGTGCTATGGTCCTTCAAACTGGGGTAGGGGGTTTGTCTGGAAGAGGGCTTAGAACTCAGACACAGGCATCTAAGGGATGCCCCTCCCTTTATTCAGGCATTACCAAACAGTTCATCAATGCTTCACATCAAACTTCAGATGCCACATTAGTCCTCTATTCATATCCCGACTTCATCTGCTCATGGATGGTTGTCAGGGTCCACGCCTGCACCGGCCTACTGGCCTGGTACCCCCTCTTCAAATACTCAGCCCCTCCTGGCTGCCCCTCTATATAAGGCTGCCTCATCGGGCCTACTTCACACTCACAGATATCAGGGATCCCTCTCCTCACAGCTCTTTACCCAGAATGACTAGAACCTTCTTGCCCCACCCCCTCGGTCCCTCTTATACCTTCTGAAAAATAACCAAGGGGTTAGAGGTTTTAGTTGACAATAAGCTCAACTGTAGTAATCAATGCCAGGCAGCAGCTGCGAACAGGATCATGGGATGCATCAAGAGGGGCATAGGTGCTCATGACCAGAGCATCATTTTAAGTCACTGGTCAGACCCCATATGGAGTACTGTGTACAGTTCTGGGCACCTGTGCTTAAAAAAACATATCAGAACTGGAGCGCGTTCAAAGGAGGGAGACAAAGTTAATAAAAGGAGTCCGGGGGCTAGAGTACCCTGAAAGATTGTCAAAGTTAGGTTTATTTAGTTTAGAAAAAAGACGCCTGAGGGGTGATCTAATAACTATGTATGAATATATTCAGGGTCAATACAAAGATCTGTCCCACAATCTATTTATAACCTGGAATGTAACCATAACCCAAGGGCATCCATTAAGGTTAGAGAAAAGGTGCTTTTCCACCGACATAGGAGGGGATTCTTCTCTGTAAGAGCAGTGAGACTATGGAACTTGCTGCCAGAGGAGATAGTAATGATGGATACAGTAATAATGTTCAAAAGTGGCCTGGATGCCTTCCTGGCATGTAACAACATTTCCAGCTATGGCTACTAGACCACTGGAAGGAGATACACAGGCTGAACTGGATGGACTAAAGTCTTTATTCAGCCTTACATACTATGTTACTATGTTACAATCAGGGGAATGGGCTGCACTCCATTTAACCCCTGTACACAAGGAGGCATTTTTCTTAAATTACTTATTCTATTCCTTATCCTATGGGGGCATCTAGTGGCCTCCTCTAGTAACTACATCTACATTGTACATTTATTAATAAATCCCCATTGTAACATAATCTACCCCGAGCTTCAAAATCAGGGTCATAATAAGTTTTGATTCCTATCTAAGCCATAAAATATGTAAATATTTTAATTAGGTTGATTAATGTGCAGAACAGTCATCATTTCCCTATTTTTATGATGCGGACACAAACCAACAATCTCCATCAAAGGGTGTACAAGTAGGGGGGGCAGCTCTGCGTGCACCCCTTTAAAAATGGCTGCGGTATACACTGATCTCTGTTTGCATCCCGCAGTGTTAACCCCCCCCCCCCCCAGTCACCAGGTAGTCTTGGCTCATCTCATCTCCTACCTCATCACGTGCGTTCGTTAGCCATGCCTCCGTCATTCAAGAGCTGCTTCCCACCATATAAGCAGCAGGAGACAGCGGCCACGTGCGGGTAAGAAGTCCGGGACCAAGCAAGCAGTAAAAAAAATTTTATGCTGGTTGCTTAAAGTGGACCAACACCCACGGGTTTGATCGGCCCGGGAATCTATAAGATTCCCGGGCCGATCACCTCCCTCCCCGCGGGACATCCGAGATCGGGATGTCCCGCGGGGTGAAACCCCCCCAAACACCCCAAACTCCTTACCTTATCTTCGGCGGCGGCCGGCCGCCACCACCTCCCTCGCGCCCCTCTAGACGTGCGCGCGCCCGCGCCGGCCGCCTGTGAATGGCCGGCGCGGGCACGCGCGCGTCAAGAGGGGCGCGCGGGAGGCGGCGGCGGAGGAGCCGCTTGTCCGCGGCTTGTCCGTCGGCGCTTAAGTGAAAAGGTGGCTAAGGGGCCACATACAAAAACTTGTGCTTATAGCTTCTTGTAGGATAAGGGGATACACTCCAGTGCTTAGAGGATGCTGTGGGATCACAGTACACACAAACCCCAGTGCGTAAATGAAAAGGTGGGTTAAGGGGCCACACACAGAACCCCAGTGCTTAAAAGGTGCATTAAGATCGCACACAAAACACAAAGGTAGGATAAAGAGGACCAAAACCCACCCTGGAGGGCATGTATATTTGCTCCCCCCTGGGGCACCCCGATTGGGGTGCCCCGCTGTGTGCAACCCCCCAGGTCACCCAAAAACTCACCTTCATTCCCGGTCCAACTGCGTATGCGTGAGCAGCGGCCGCATCCCTGTTATCCCTTTAGTAGGGTGAGTGCCCATGCCTGGCATTTGCTCCTGGGCGAAGGGGCTCGAGAGGATCTGAGCACGCTGATTAAACGAGCGGCCGCACATGCTTTGTAGGACCGGGAAGAGGGGAGTTGGGGCGAACAGGGGGGTTTCACACAGCTGATCGGGGTGCCCAGGGGGCAAGGACCAAAACCAGGATAGTCAAAATCCTGGGTTTTGGTCCACTTTATGGGGCCACACACAAAACCCCAGTGCTTAAATGAAAAGGTGAGTTAGGGCCACACACAAAACCCAATGCTCATAGCTTCTTGTGGGATAAGGGGATACACCCCAGTGCTTAGAGGATGTTGTGGAATCACAGTACACACAAACCCCAGTGCTAAAATGAAAAGGTGGGTTAAGGCAGCATACAAAACCCTAATGCTAAAATGAAAAGGTGGGTTAAGGCAGCATACAAAACCCCAGTGCTTAAATGAAAAGGTGGGTTAAGGGGCCACACACAAAACCCAGTGCTTATAGTTTCTTGTAGGATAGGGTGATACACCCCAGTGCTTAGAGGATGTTGTGGGATCAGAGTACACACAAAACCCCAGTGCTTAAAAAAAAAGGTGGATTCAATTTGAAATCCGTGTTTGGCTTTGGGCGCATGAACCCGCAATGTTTGGCATGGATATGAACTTTGTGGGTTGGATCCACTAATCATTACTCATCACTACTCATTATATTGGTAGTTGGGTGCAGGTTAAAGGGGAGTTCTGACCCAATTTGGTTGCATGGTGCCCAGAAATACATAATTGTGACCCTGATAGTGCTGGTAAATAAAACAAAAATAAAAAAAATACCTACTAATGTTACCAGTAAGCCATTACTGTAGTGACTATTCTGATGGTTTTGCAGCAAGCAGAGACTTTTTATAGTTCTACACATCTCAGGTTATTTTGATGGCCGGGCTAAGGCGGGCAGGGAAATTGGAAAAACTGAATCAATAGCAAAGAGCTGCTTTCTATTGGATGGTACATGGGCTTCATCAGGGCTCTTATTCTGTGCTATGCATGGCTATCGTGGACAGAACGCCAGAGCGGGAATGATCATTGCTCTGAAGAAGGGGCGTTGGGGGGGTTAAGCTGGTGCATTAGTGAGTGAGCGGATCAAATGACCAGCCAGATTTTATAAAGAAACTCTTTTAGAAATTCAATTACAACCCTATTAAGGTTTTATAGGCATCTGTGGGGGTGGAGAATGCCAGAGCTGATAATGGACCGGGATTCATTCATACAAAGTCATCTGGGGATACTACTCTCGCTGTGATAAAGGGATCTGAAGATATATCTGGAGATATTTGAACAAAGATGGAAACTGTCATCATCATTACAGATAAGGCTTAAAGGGGACCTCCACCCTAGAAGAGGGAAGTCTGGTCTTATGGTCTTATGGAACAAGCTTTCTTTGGGACCCACCACTGTCATAACCTGACCCCTCTCGTTCAAAAGAAAAAAGGAGAGGTGGCAGCCGCTCAGACCATTTTATAACTAACTTGGGAGGTGCACAAGAGCAGGGCAATTAGGATACACAAGTCCTAAAGGAGCCACGGCACTCAACCCTGTTAGCTTGCAGACAAACCTATAATCTGTCTCTAAATCTGTTTTAAAACAGAGGTCTCGGTCCACACAAATCTGCAGAAGTATACTGAAGCTGCACCCCCAAGTGCCAAGGTACCTCTGTGAGGTACAACTCTAATCTCTGAGAGCCACATTTGGGACGTACCATGCAATAGATGAATTGGGAGCAGCCTTACCTGAGGTTGCCCTATAACCTCGAGTGCAGCCCCTCGGGTGGAAGGCCTTGTAGTACAGCCCTAGACCCCACACCCCATGTGCTTGCACAAAATGAGAGGAAACAAATGAGGGGTGGCAGCCATTCAGACCATTTTATAAAGGCTCAACAACTGGAGTACCCTGGGCCCACCAGAGGAAATAATAATTGGCGCCCACCCTTCAGTTATTTTAATCACAACTTCAGGAGAGATTTTCCTGTTAGAGGGAGTGACTTAGGGCCATGGGCAGCACAAAGGGGATTTCTGCAGTCCATTGTTGTACTTCTTTAACCTGGCCCAGACGATGCTTCAAACAACAAATCCCCCATGTGGGAGGGTTAATAAAAACAAAAAGCACACACCTGGCCCTGGTATCAGTGCATCTCCATGCTACATATATGGAGGTAAGCAGGTTGCCTCCAGCCCTTTGCTGAACTGAGGTCTGCAGGAACACCAAAGTGGAACACCACCCTCCCAACTGACATTGCCCATTTACCTGCACTCTGTTGTGTGATAGTTTGGTACTCAACACTGCTGGTCCCTACTGCCATATCCAGTCTCTGTTGATTACTCTCCCAGTCTTTTGTACAGCGCCACTGAGAGGCTTCCTCTGGCTTTCCTTGGTCCTCCTACTGCCTTCTGTAGGGCAACCTATGGGCCCACCACAAACCTAGACAGATTACAGTACACATACATGTATTGCACCACACTAGCGCAGGTACATTGAATAGAGATGAGAATAGGTGTGCATAGGTAATCAGGCAGAGGAAGTGAGAAGGGGAGGAAGAAAGAATAAGAGCTAGAAGGAAGGTGGAAGGAAAGAAAATAAAGAATTTGAAGATAGATAGAAAGAAAGAGGGAAGGAAGAAATGCACAAAGTAAAGATAGATGAAAGGAAGGCAAGTAGGAAATACATGTAAAAAAATGGAATTAGGATAGAAAAAAAGACAGAAAGATGGATATAAAGACAAATGGAAGGGAGGCAGGTAGAAAAGAAAGAAAGCAGGAAGAAATGCAGAAATGCAAAAGTTGAGAGGAAGGCAGAGAGAAAAGAAATATGGAGGTAAAAAAGGCAGGAAAGAACGGAAATAGAGACAGGAAGGAAGGAGCGAAAAAAGGAAAAATGGGAAAAAATAAGGCAAGAAAGAAAAGAAATAATTACGTAAGAAGGACAGATAAAAGGAAAAACGAGGGAAGAAAGAAAAGGACAAAAAAAAAAGACAAAGCAGAAAAAAAGAAGGAATGAAGAAATAACACGCCCACATAGCCTCCATCTAAAAAACATATCCCCCCGTTCATATTTACAGCATTTAAAGTCCTCTGCTAAGTTCCTATCCCAACAGACAACACACCCTGCCCAGAAGACATTATCTATTTTTTTAATTGAAGTTTGCTTTAAAGCACAGGGAACAGAGTAAGCAGGTTTATGGGTGAGCACAATTTCCAGGCTACTCGGGACCCATCTCCCACAATGATTCATGAGCTCCCTATTTAACCAACTGAATGGACTTCTTCACCTATTCAGTAAAGTGTGTGACAGCCCCTCATGTACCCTGGGCCCCATAGCATCTGCATTCTAGGCTTAGTTCCAGTTACACCTACCAAAAGCACAGCCACACACAGCAATTAAACAAAACATAATATATTGCATAAATGTTAACTTTAAATGCCTTTAAATGCCAGCCACATAAAACTCACATGGCAACCTCACCAACCAATAACTGCCGGCAACGTGAATTTTACATGCCTGACCATTCCCTGTTTGTGGCAAAAGAAAAAAGTTGCTCCAGGATCTAGCGGCGCAGGTCTCCTATTTCCTTGATCATTCCCCTGGGGGCTTCAGCAGGCAGGAGAACTCCCATTTAATGCCCCCCCCCCTCAACTTCTGACAGCACAGCCAGCCACCACAGGGAGGAGCTTTTATAGGAGCCGCGGAAAAGAGGTCATCCAGCTCCTTCTGGTATAAAAGCCAGCTTCCAGCACCAGTTGAGCCCCTGTCCCCAGATATTTGGGATGCTCCACTATTCGAAATCTTTATCCCTATACCCCTACCCTAATAGATTGTAAGCTCCTGCTCCTTCTGTATTGTCCCTTTTACCCGAATAGATTGTAGGATATTCCACAGTGTATCTTCCCTATACTCAAATAGATTATAAGCTTTTCATTCTTCTGTATTTTCCCTTATATTCTAATAGAGAGAAAGATTTTCCATAGTTTCTTCCCTATAGCCTAAAAGATTGTAAGCTCTTCCTCTTTCTGTATTCTCCTTTATACCCTAATAGATTGTAAGATCTTCCACAGTGTTTCTTGCCTATTCCTTAAAAGATTGTAAGTCCTTCCTCCGTTTGTACTGTCCCTTATTCCCTGTCTTTATCCTTTCTTATTTATCAAGGTAAAGCTCTTCCATCTTGTTTCTTGCTTATGTCCTAATAGATTGTAAGCTCTTTCACTATCTGTGTCTTGTCTTAGATCCTAATAGATAGTAAGCTCTTTCATCTTCTGTTTCCTTCTTTCCACCCTAATATAAGTGCCAGTGTAGGGAAAGCAGGCTCCTGTCATGTGTGATCGGCGTATGAGTCTTCGGGGAGATCGATACGCGACACATAATTGCTTTTCTATTAATCTGTGCTGTAGCCTCATAATCAATTCACAAAGAAAAGAATTGCTTTGTCGAAAAATCAGGCAGACGTGACGACGTGTTGCAGCTCCTGAGCTCTCCTCTGAGCACTGCGAGGCTGAGCAGCCAATGACAGAGCATGGTAACACTCTGAACACACAGGCAGGTCTGCAGAGGCTTTCCCTAGGAACATTAGGGGGCTCCCGCCTTCATTAGTGCTGCACAATACCTTGCTATAGACTGGATGCAGTCTGTAGGGGTTTTGTTTGACAAAGAAGCCTCGGCCAGGGAGGTTAACGTCGCAGCTCTGTTAATGACATTCTCATATTAGATACCGCTTACAAGAACCAGAACGAAACCAGAACAGTTCCAGGCAAAATGCTTGCATATGATTAAGAGTTAAAGCATAAGATTAAGAGTTAAATCTGTAGGCCTATACTTTTCTTAACCCCATGCCAGCTGATCCTGCACTGAGCTGACAACAGAAGACCCGCTGTCTTGGAGGTTGGAGAAACTTGCCCAGGTTGCCGATGCAACTCACCTGATTCAAAGCTAGTTCCGAGATATTGTGTTCCTGTGGATTAAAGCAAGAATTCATGGCAAGGATTCTCAATTCCGTCCCAGAGTTTCTTAACGGCTGAACAGCCTCTGGCCCTGACCATTACAAGCCCTTATGTCCTATAGCATAAAAAATCTTGCTCAAAATAGCTCACCCCAAGCCCCGATCTTGTGGTATATGCTTGCACCACTGGTCTGCAAGTAGAGCTCACAAAACTGGAAAACTACTGCGGCAATGACGAAAGTGGAGCGGCCAGTGATCAGACCAGGGGGTGGCGTTTGAGACTTGGTCAAGTACTGCGGTATAGAGCTTCAAGGTAATTATAGAACCGATACCGGATGGACAT
This sequence comes from Gastrophryne carolinensis, assembly GCA_027917425.1. Classification (NCBI taxonomy): domain Eukaryota; kingdom Metazoa; phylum Chordata; class Amphibia; order Anura; family Microhylidae; genus Gastrophryne; species Gastrophryne carolinensis. The sequence goes on from CM051235.1 coordinate 257,435,469, forward strand.
CCCTGAGGCAAACTTTCACATGGGTTTAGAGTCTGCTACTGTACATGTTAGGGCCTTGGTCACTGGATTTTATTTAAGGCAGGCATGAACCCTACACACTATAGCCTCGATTCAGAGACACATTCGTCCGGACCTTCGTAGCTGTCTGTGAAAGTTTTGGTGGGTGTTTGTCATTTTTTTGCTTTTTTTCGTTCGTTTTTCATTCGTACGAACGTTCGGGAGTGCGCGTTCGATGAACGGAAGCAAATCGGAACATTTCCGTTAGTTCGGATCATTTTCCAAACAAATTCTGAAATTTTCCGTTCGTTCAGATAACTTCCGTTGTTGGGATGGGTTTCTGTCTGATTCAGAGAGCTGATTTCCGACGGATCACCACCCTATAAATCCGTTTAATTTCTGATCCACTTACGGGACCTTTGAGGGCTCAGATTGCTATTGCTGAACATGTTTTGCGGCTATGTGGAGGAGTCTGCGCGCCTTTAGCACCAAGGCATTGCATGTATCCGCATGGCCGAGGCCATAAATTGTATAGCAATGCATACCTGAATCAATACATTTCATGTATGCCTTATAGATGTATTTTAATGCTGACCTAAATGAGTCTTTAGCATGTAAACTTTTATTTTCCCACACATCCATATAATTGCTATATTTTTTAGACTTATGTCCTTTGTGAATTATATTTGGATTGTTGAACTTGAATCTTAATTTGTTGTAGGAGTTATTGTTTTAGTTGGTTACCTTTGCTTTGTGTAATTATTTTATATTTGGTTGCAGAAACTGCAAGATGTGCCACTCGCCCTTGCTCCTGATGCCCGTTCTTTGCCTGCAGAATGCGGGCCAGGGGTTCTCTAATCGGGCACGATGCAAAACCCGGCCCGTGGCAAGGGCCCTCTGGCTTTTGAAGTCCAGATTTAGGTGTTTGGACCATACAGGGGGGGGGGGGGCACTGCAGTATGACCCCAACAAGGTTATACCAATATTTTCATTTACCTTTTTTTAACAGGGACCACACGTGCCAGAGTGGCACAACTGAGTGTCAGGGTCCTTCAGTTGGTGGGCGAGATGCAGGAGCTGCGCAACTCGTTGGGGACCACAAATGAAGAATAATGTTATGTGGCCTGCCATTGCTATGTATTTTGTTTTTTATAGTTGTAAAAATTTGAAATTTTCAAAATTTGTAAAAATTTTATATTTTATGATGGAATAAAAAAAAAATGTTACATTGTCATTTCATTTACAAAACTATTAACACAAAACTAATGGGCCCAGAAATATTTAAAGATGAATATTCACATGACCGAGAAGTGATTTGGGTAAGTTTTAGGGGTCTAAAATGGAAGAAGAACCTAAGGGTCCAAAAGGGAAGATGGAGGATAGTGCTAAGTGATTTAGCTAAACATTGTAGTAGAAGTGAGGGTGGCAAATATGTAGGCGAGCATAAGTTTGTAGTGCGCGGGCGCAAGATCGTAAGGATTTCCGTCTGGACGATTATTTATTGAAAAAGGGAAACTAACGGGTAACGTAAAGGATTCGTTGGAGGATACGATGGGAAAATGGCAAAAACGAAAGCCTACGTTGTAACATGTGAAAATGAAACGGCAAAGTCTGGATGGAAAATGACATTCTCGTATTCGTAATCTGCCGTACGAACGGACGGAAACTTTACAGAAGGTTTTCAATGCATGCATAGAATCACTCGTACGCTCATATGAAAACGGAAACATATCCAAAAAAAAACGGATCGGAACTAAAACGGAAGTTTTTTTTTGTCTCTCTGAATCGAGCCTTTTGTCCTTCCTCCATCCTGATTTAAAAATCCTCAGAAATGCACCAATCTAATGGGGCCATTTTGGCGAGGCTGCATACAGCGACATCCCCTGCTCTGTGTAAGGGATGCTGCTCTGTTTGGCAGCTGCCCAAATCCCTGATGACAGTTATGGATATGGGCAAGGTAAGGCGTTTTTTTAAAATCCCCCCATTCCTTCGTCCTGTCTCAATCAGGGCGGGAGTGTTAGTAAGAGACTGGACCTGTGCACTAGCACCACTAACAGGCCTGCAGAAGCACCTGCAGTACAGCCACAGAATGCATGGCCCAGGGGAAGGACTCTCCAGTATTAATTTGCCCTAATGTATCTGGTGTCCTGACAGGTTGTGCTATCTACAACACTATTATTGTTTGTTTTCAGCTGTGTCTCCCCACTCATTGTTCACATTTATACCCGTTTTGGACTAATACACACAATAGTTGTACTGTACTTGTGCACATTGCTAATACATTGGCATTCAATTTAACCACATTACAATAACAGTTTTATAGTTTTATTGCACACAAATCTTGTGCACAATATTAAATAATATTGTAATTAGTATTGGATGGTAGCTTGTCACTTGTTATGTAGTTATTTTAAATATTGCACACTGAAGTATATTTTCAATGTATATTTTCAATTTTCAATTACAGAACTTAAAGTGGCTATCCTGGGTTTTGGTCCACTTTCCCGATCGGGGGTGCCCCGCTATGTGAAACCCCCCAGATCGCCCGATTCAACTCACCTCACCCCGCTCCTACGGCACGTGCACGGCCGCTCGTCCAATCAGCTCGCTCAGAGGCGCTGAGGTATGCACGTCAAAGCGGCGTAAAACCTCAGTGGCGCTGGCGGCCACATCTCGCGGTACCCTCTAACAGGGAGCGCACCCGCGCCAGGTACGCGCCCTTCTTGAGAGAAGCGCGAGATGCGGCCGCGCCTTGCGTGTACGCCGTTGGACCGGGATTCAGGTAAGGTTAGCGGGCGTCCTGTGGGGTTTCACACAGTGGGGCAACCCGATTTTGGATGCCCTGCGGAGAGGGATTGGGTCGGCACGGGAATCTTATAGATTCCCGGGCCTTTCCAGCTGGGTGTTGGTCAACTTTAATTGCAGGATATATATACTGCATAAAGAGGGTGGGAGTTGCTCCATCACTACTATATATACAATGTATCTAGGGCCTGGGAACCAAGTAACAGCCCAATTTGAAGAGGAACAATACCCGTGAACTTCACATTCCCAGGTATTTCATTTCAGACGGGGCATCCCGATATCCCACATACGAAACAACTACACAATATTATCAATGAAAAGATGAACAACTGCTTATATGAATGCAAAATAGTGAAGGAAATTTAATGGGAAATGGTGTACACAACAATACAAGCGTTAACAGACAAATCGGGATAAAAAAATCTGGGGAAATAGTAGCCAATACAAGAAATGACTGCTAGGTGGCGCTGTAGTCATAAACAGCAGCCAAAGTGTAAGCACATTTATAAACCAGACAATTTTCAGTAAATGACCAGTTAATAGAAGCATTTGCATTAAAGAATACAGCAAACACAGCAATAGTCAGGAAGGGTCTGGATAGATCCCCAGAACCCCAACACCCCAGGAATAGGCAATACACAGTCAGGCAGTAAGTACAAACATACATAAACAGAGAAAAGCTTACAGGCAGTACTACTAGGTGGACACAGGATGATCCTCAACGTTTCGGTTTTCACCTTTATCAAGAGGGAAAGCGGTATCCACTAAAGAAAAGTGGCTGCTTAAATACCTGTAGTTAAATGTATAGGGGATTCCAGTGTGCTGGATGGTGCCAGCAGAAGTGCGTTCATCAGCGCCTGATAATGTCGTCAGGGCAGCCAGTGTCTGTCCCGACCAATCGGTGACACTCGAAGTCAGCGGAAGTCTATGAGAAAATCCAAAAAGATGGCGGATGCTGCCCCTTAGCAGACGCCTGTGAGTTATACTACCAGAAAGATGTCTGCCGCCGAGGATGCGACATCCGGAGACAGCGGAAGTCTATGTAGGAATCCTGTAGGATGATAGCCATGGGTGTGGTGACAGTGAAGCATCGTTGATCATCAGATATAGGGGAAAAGACCCTAAACATCACCTAAAGTAGACCCAAATCGTTGTTGTAGTGACAGTTATGGACCATGTGAGTGTAAGATGACATTTGATTACTAAGCACACTGGAGCCATATTGTAGTTTGCAGCAAGCACAGCGGGACCAGGCAAAAACACTGGAAGTTTAGGCACCCTGGAACCCGGATGAAATTGTAGCAAGCAGTTATATATCAAGCAGGCACAACAAAGTTCAAATCTTAGGTAAGTATATCATATCAAGATAAAAAGAGGTGATTAAATAGTGGAATAAAAATTATTAAAAATAGATACACAACACTGGGGAGCCCCCACAAAAGAAAAAATACAATTCTGTGAAATACTCACCTGTAGAATTGGTATTACGTATACAGTACGTCCTGCTCCAGATATAATACTTACACTTGGGTTATCCTCCGCCAGAGGGCGCTGTGCACTGCAGACATGCAAAAACAGGCTCCTCCCGGCCCTTCATATACCCAGGGACCTCCCACAAATCCCCAGCATTGAAAAGCAGTGAACCAGAAGCCGGGAGAAACCCACCACCAAAACAACTGGTAATGATAACAATAACAACAATCACCATACACGGGATCCAGAATAATGCAAACCAGGGGGGGTGGAGCAGGACATACTGTATACGTATAATACCAATTCTACAGGTGAGTATTTCACATAATTGTATTATTCTAAGTATACAGTACGTCCTGCTCCAGATATAATACTTACACTTGGGAAATCCAATAGCAGTGTCCATAGAACAGGGTGGGATCCCCAACAAAAAAGGCAACAGCAGACAGTTGAAAGCACTGTCACCTGCAATACCTCGCTACCAAGAGCGACACGAGCAAAGGCTCTAACTTCAACATCAAAACAACCCTTGAAAGGGTACAAACAAGAAAACAAGTAGCGTTAAGCAAACCTGTTCAACAAGACCTGGTGCTGAAAGGCCCAAAGATACCAAGGCAGTGTGAGAAGAACTCGTCCCCTTAAGGAAGAAGCCAAGCCTTCCCCAGGACCAGGAAGGACATCTTATAAAGGTAAAGGCCAGGCCCAAGGCCGCCTAACCCCTAGAGGCAGACGAGATCAGGCACATCCAGATGTAAGTGCCCACAACCCCGAGGAACATCAGTCCCCTAAGGGACAGGAGACAATCCAGGAAAAAAATTCCAGCACCTATTGAGGGAAAATAGATTCCCATGCCTCAGCATTACAAGGAATAATCCCAGAAGAAGGATAATGTCTTAATACCTGAGCCTAAGACACCACCTTAGGCAGAATAACCGGCGTAGGGCGGAACGCCACCACATCACGGTGAAGATACAGTAAGAAAACGAGGCTAGCTAAACAAATCCGCCCGCTCAGGCACACGGCCGACTGAGGAAACAGTCCCAGAAGGGCAACCTCATGGATAAGAACCGTCAGACAGCATCCGGAATAGAGCCAAGGGGAACACCCCGCAAGGCAAATCGAATAGAAATCAATCCCAACAGGGACCCTAGAACTACGTAGGGGATGTCACTGAGCAATCCCTGAAAGAAGGTCAACCCAGGCAAGGAACTGAGTAAGACTTCTGCAGAAAACAGACAGGACAGAGCCTGAACCACCAGGGCACCAAGTAGGAAAGCCAACTCCAACCCATGCTGTGATAACTATATAACCATGGGAACAGAGCTCGCCCACAGGGGAGAGACCAAAAAACTCAACCCAATCAATATGGGTAAGAATACCCCACAATAGACGGAAGAAGAGGCAGAAGAAGCCAACTCCTAGGCTTCCAGAAGTCACAGACACCCACAAAGGTGCACCCACTTCCATCAAGGTGGATGAACCAACCGTCAGACCATCCAGACCAGAGTCTGTAGATAGGGGTGAAACAGAAAAGGGGGGCCTGAGTGAGCAGGCCAGCACTCCTGACAGGACGTACAGGTCCGCTGTCCACATAACCACATCTGCAACCACACTCCACTAGGCCACCCAAGGGCCGCCAGTATCACTGGTTCCCCCTTGCAGCAGCAAACTTGCACAGAACACTGTTTCCAGCAGGGTGAATGAAGGTAAAACATATAGAAACAGAATGTCCAGCATAAAGTCACGAAGCCTCATGACCAAGGACAGAACAATCTGAGACAGGGAAACAAGGGCCCAGAACCCACGAAGGTGACGGGCCCAGAAAGATCCACACTAGACGGATCACGTGGAGACACAAGAATTAGCACATCCTGTCCCAGAAGGACATCCACCGGAGCAAATATCGCAAATGTGCAGGGAACTCTGTCCTCCACCCAGATCAGGATAGATACCTTCCTGGGGGATCATCCTGCTTCCAAGTCCACGCAGATAATTAATACAGGCCACTGTCGTCAGACAGACCAAGGGGCCCCCAAATAGACCGATCCCGCAAGGGAGAAGTCCAGCGATATAGAGCCAACCTGAAGGCCTACCTCTTCCAAAATAGACAGGTGGAAGGACCCCTAAAGGCCCCACCTCCCCCGGAATCACAGGGGAAGTCCCCCCTCCATCGGCCTGATAGATTTGGAATCCAAACGCAGGAAGACGCAAGGAAGGGGGTGCCCCCTGATTGGTACCCCTAGTACCACAGTCTCAAGGGTAACCACCGTACCAAGGTGGAAGGGTACACAGACCCAGCTCCAGGGAAGCTGGAACCCAGTCCAGCATTTACAATAGGAGTAGCGGAGGAGCCCAATGGCTCTGAGCATAGGGGACAACCTTTGAACAGCCACCAACAGGCCCGCCAGCTGCAATCCAGCCTGGTGAAGAGACGGGAACAGCAAGAGGGACCGAGCCCCTGCAAACATCTTGTCCATTTATAGTCAAGGAAGCAGGTTCCCGTATGAACCGAATCCAAGTTCAACCCTAGGAAGGGAGATACCACTAAGGGGAAAAAGAGGAATTGAGGTGATTGAGCACCCATCCAAATACTCCCAAAGGACACCAACAACCGAGTAACAAGCTCGGCCTGACGCAGGGATTGGGAAGCAAAGAGGGACGGCCAGGCAGCCCCATCATGCTTGGGGGGTTTTGGTAACAGGCTTGAACTTAGTCCTGCCGGAGGGACCAGGGCGTTGCCTGCCACTCCTGGGGCAGGGATCTATACCAAAAAGCTGGAAGGACACCACTGGTTCGGGTTTGACGCTAACATAGGAGGGAGGAGGGGTGCCTTCTGTAAAGGGGTGTTTTGCCCTTTTTTCCAAACAGGTCCAGACGGGCCCTGAATAGGCGTCGCCCTCTAAAGGGAAGCCCAGTAAGAATCTTTTTTGTAGCATCGTCAACACCTCACTGTCGCAGCCAGACCAGTCGGCGTATAGCTACAGCAAGGGCGGAAGTTCTAGCGCACATGCTGATGGTGTCATCCAGCGCCAAAAGGATAAATCTTACAAATACATCACACCTGGAGAGTGCATTAAACACCTCCCAGGGGAGATCCTCAGGTTGATGATCAATCAGCTTTCTGATGAGGGTCCTAGTGGCCACTGCAGCGATGGCCGCGGCACAGACCGGGCGCAGAGTCGTCCCTGCACAAGAAAAGGTGTGGGAAGCCAGCCTATCAATGCGCCTGTCCTCAGCATCCCAAAGGGTACGATAACTAGGGGCCGCAATAAAGGGGGGGTTAAGAACCCCAATAATCGGTGCATCCACCACGGGAGGTGATGACCAGCAGTTAACCACATCAGGGGGAAAAGGGTATTTCCAATCCCAGTCCCCTGGAACCCCTGGAAGTTTACTAGGGCATTGCCATTCTTTGAGTACAAGAGCCTGGAAGTGATCCTGCTCCAGAAATTCCAAACGTGGCGGCGCTGTATGGAAACTCTCCCTTCTAGGCCTGGAAGCCTCACCAGGGAGAGAGATAGACAAGACCTCGAAGATCTTTATCAGTAATTCGTCGGTGTCACACAGGCCCCAAGAACCGGGGCCCGAATCATCATGACTCCTCAGCCCCTCGTCAGATGAGCCCGAGTCAGAGAATAGCCGACCTTCATCATAAAGAGCAAAACCCTGCTCAGCAGTGAACTCTTCAGATTCAGAAGGAATGGGTGAAACCGGAGGCGTCAGGCCCAAGCGCTCAGCCAACCTCGAAATCACCTGATCGGCCGTAGGCAGTCTGCGCAGACAACTTGTTCCCGCTCGAGTGCGACTCATCAGGAGTGAGATTTAAGCACAGGGAGAGAAGTGTATTGAAACGAGGCGCAGCCACTGGCAATCCTGACTGCAGGGCCAGTACTTGTTCAGCACATGGTCCGCAGACCCGTGCTCTGTCCGCATCAGCGTGGGGCAGACCACACGCTGTACACAGCCGGTCTTGTCCCGGAGGGACCCCGGTCACATAATTCTGAGATGCCTCCATATGGTGATTGGTAATGTAATATATATATATATATTGTAGACATGTCACTGGAGAAGTGGTCGAGGGGGTGTACATTTCACCTAGGTTACTACGCTGGGTGAGATGGTAAGTCCAGGATTGATTTGTTTCTCAGCAGTGATATGCTGCTGAGTTGTTGTTTAATCTTGCCGGGCCTGGATTTATATGGAATGGCAGGTAGGTTTGGTAGAGGGACCTGTCATTCCACACCCCCCCGATCCAGTTTGGGTTTTGAATCAGGTGAGCTCTGATCCTAATTAGCCTGGGAAGGTAAAAGCTCTGCAGAGCCTGCAGGTTATTGCTCTCAGCCAGGAATGAACAGCCTGTGGGTGTTTGAAGGAAGCTGCGAACGCAGCCACTGCTGGAGCTAAAAACTCACCCTGCGATATCCAGGCGAACGCTGTGTTTTGAAAGTGTCAGGTGAGAAGAACCTGTTAGTAAGCGCCCAGACGGGCTAGGTCTTTTATTTTGATTGTACACAAAAGAAGCACGTTGTTGCTGTATGTTTTGTTTGCTGGACTGTTTATGCCATGAATAAATGCCAAGACCTGCTTTTATAACATCTAAGTCTGCCGTGAACTGTGTCCAAACACACCATCCCCCGGGAAGATCCTTACAATTGGTGCTGCGGAGCGGGCAAAACGGTTGCTAGGGGCAACGGTGTGGACAGATTTGGCTACAGCTGCTTATGTCCTGGGTGAAAGCTGCAACTACACTCCAAGAACAGTCGGGCAACATGGAGGAGATGCTGAAGCAGTTTATGCAAGTGAGTTTGCAACAACAACAGGCTCAGATAGAGGCCAATAGACGACATGAACAGACCATGGCTGCCCAACAACAACTTATTGAACACCTGATAGCAAAACAAGAGGCGCCTGTGGTTGCTAACCCCCAAACAGTGGTGCGACCCGCTCCAGAGACTTTTGATGTGAGAAGAGCTGTGCAGCGAGCACTGCAAAAGATGACTGCTGAGGACGATGTCGAGGCCTTCCTAACTGTGTTTGAGCGTGCGGCTGAGCGAGAGAAGTTACCAGTCGCTGAGTGGGCAGAGGTAATTGCGCCCTATTTAACAGGAGAACCTCAAAAGGCCTACTATGACCTCAGTGAGCAAGAGGTTAAGGACTATACTCGGCTAAAAGCGGAGATACTTGCCCGGCTAGGCGTTACTACTGCGGTCCGTGCCAGGAGGGTACGCAACTGGAGCTACAGTTTGGACAAATCAGCGAGGTCCCAGATGTATGACCTGATCCATTTGGCGAGAAAGTGGTTGGAGCCAGACACTTCTACTCCTGCACAGATCCTAGAGAGGGTTGTGATGGATCGCTACCTCCGAGCACTTCCTGCTGACCTGCAACGCTGGGTGGGACAAGGTGACCCTAAGAATGCAAACGAACTTGTCAACCTTGTGGAGAGGTTCCAGGCAACTGAGGACTACCTCCGTGATGTTTCTGCAGCATCTTCACCTCCCCGGAGCGCCAGATCTGTGCCATCAGCTGGTAAGAGACTTCCATCTATTGGGGGAGTGTGGAGGGGTGCTGAGGGAGGAAAAAGGGCTCAAGTGGTGTCTCAGGGGCAAAAGACTGGGGATGGTCCCGGGTGGCTAAGTGGCCCTAAAAAGGACTCCTTGCCAAGGAGACCAGGCTCTATCCAGTGCTGGAGATGCCATGAGACGGGACACGTGTCTGCCCATTGCCCTCTTACCACTGAGCCCATGGAATGTGAGGCTAGTCGGCGTCAGTCGCTATTTGTGGAACCATCTTGTGTTGCAGTTCCTGGACTAGAGACTGAACCGCAAATCTGCAACATTACAATTAATGACTTTCCTGTTAAGGCGTTGCTGGACTCAGGAAGCCTCGTAACCTTGGTGCATGCCAGCCTGGTGGCTGGGGACTTTGAGTGTAAAAAGCATATGAGTGTTGTTTGTATACATGGGGATACAAAAGTGTACCCTATAGTGCTGGCTGAAGTCGGGACTGAACAAGGCACCGTACAATATGAAGTGGGTGTGGTTAAAAATCTCATGCATAACGTAATATTGGGGCGCGATTTTCCATTATTCTGGGCTCTCTGGGGAAAAAGAAAATCCCCCGAAAGGAGTGAGGATACTCCTAAGGTTGTTGCATTACCCCCTGTAAATGATAAAAGTGTGCAGGATGAAAATGATTGTTTTCCTTTGCAGGTCCTGGCTGGAGAGGAGGAGGCTCCTCCCACTGAGCAAAATATACCAGACTTAGAGGTGTCTAGGGATAATTTTGGGACTGCACAGTTACAGGACCCCACTCTCAAAAATGCGAGAGAGCAGGTTGCTGTCATGAATGGGGTACCTCAGGAACCAGATGCTGAGAAAAGATTTCCACATTTTTCTGTGACTAATGATATTTTCTATAGAGTCACTAAGATTAAGGATGAGATTGTGGAACAGCTTCTGGTGCCTAAGCCGTACCGGCGTCAGGTGCTTGACATGGCACATAACCATGTTCTTGGGGGACACTTGGGGACTGACAAAACGCAGGAGAGGGTTCTCCAGAGGTTCTACTGGCCGGCGATATATGATGATATTAAAAAGTACTGCGAGTCGTGCCCCACATGTCAGCTTAGTGCCCCAGTGTCACATTTTCGCAGTCCTTTGGTTTCGCTCCCTGTTATAGAGGTGCCTTTTGAGCGTATAGCCATGGATTTAGTGGGTCCCATTGTAAAATCAGCTAGAGGACACCAGTATATTCTGGTGGTCATGGATTATGCGACCCGCTATCCTGAAGCTGTGCCCTTAAGAAACACCGCATCTAAAACAATTGCACGTGAGTTGTTTTATATGTTCTCTAGGACTGGAATCCCCAAAGAAATCCTGACTGACCAAGGTACACCCTTTATGTCAAAGGTGATGAAGGAGTTATGCAAACTATTTAAAATCTCACCCATCCGTACCTCTGTATACCACCCCCAGACGGACGGATTGGTGGAGAGATTTAATAAAACTTTGAAACATATGTTGAAAAAAGTGGTGGAAAAAGATGGTCGTGACTAGGATCATTTGTTACCCTACCTCATGTTTGCTATTAGGGAAGTGCCCCAAGCGTCCACAGGGTTCTCACCATTCGAGTTGGTCTATGGTCGTCACCCTAGGGGTCTACTGGACATTGCAAAAGAGACATGGGAGAGCGAGTCCACCCCTTACAAGAGTGTTATTGAGCATGTAGCACAAATGCAGGACAGTATAGCCACTGTAATGCCCCTAGTAAGGGAACACCTCCAGAGGGCGCAAGAGGCCCAAAGTAGAATTTACAACCGGTCTGCAAGAATCAGGACATTTAACCCAGGCGATAGGGTCCTTATACTAGTTCCGACTGTTGAGAGTAAATTCCTGGCGAAGTGGCAAGGTCCCTATGAAATTGTTGAAAAGGTCAGTGAGGTGAACTACAAGGTGCACCAACCAGGTAGAAGGAAGCCTTTCCAAGTTTACCACATAAACTTGATTAAGCCCTGGAAAGACAGGGAATCCTTGGGGGCGACAAATACTGTTAATAATTTGTCACAACCAATCCCTCCAGTCAAGGTTGGTGATACCCTATCAGTGTCACAGAAACAGGAGGCTCAGGAATTTTTACAGAAAAACAAAGACAAGTTTTCTGACCTTCCAGGGCGTACACACCTCATCTATCATCACATTGAAACTGAGCCTAGAAGCAGAGTAAACCTCAAGCCCTATAGGATCCCGGAAGCACGTAGGGAAGCCGTATCTGCCGAGGTAAAACGTATGCTTGATCTGGGGGTAATTGAGGTGTCACAGAGTGAATGGTCCAGCCCGATTGTATTAATCCCAAAGCCTAATGGAACTTGGAGGTTCTGTAACGATTTCAGAAAGTTGAATGAGATCTCAAAATTCGATGCCTATCCTATGCCCAGGGTAGATGAGTTGATTGAGAAGTTGGGTAATGCCAGGTACATAACCACCCTCGATCTCACAAAGGGCTACTGGCAGATTCCACTTACTGATGAGGCTAAAGAGAAAACTGCATTCTCCACCCCTGATGGGCTATTCCAGTATGTAGTGATGCCGTTCGGGTTACATGGAGCACCTGCGACTTTCCAGAGGTTGATGGACTTGATTTTGCGACCACATTGTGATTACTCAGCTGCCTACCTCGATGATGTGGTCATTTTTAGCCCTGATTGGGAAAGTCACCTCTGTAAGGTACAGGCCGTATTGGATACCATAAGTGATGCAGGGTTGACCATAAATGCCGAGAAGTGTGCAATAGCCCTAGAAGAGGCCAAGTATCTGGGCTACATTATTGGAAGAGGGTTGATTAAGCCACAGCTAAATAAAATTGAGGCAATACAGAATTGGCCTAGACCCCTGACAAAGAAACAGGTCAGAGCTTTCCTTGGTATTACGGGCTATTACCGTAGATTTGTGCCGAACTTTGCCTCAGTTGCTGCTCCACTAACTGACTTGACAAAGGGCGGAAAGAGAGCAATGATCACGTGGACTCCAGAGGCCGAGAAGGCTTTCCAAAGCCTTAAATCTGCCTTGTGCCAACAACCTGTGTTAGTTACCCCCGATTTTAGGCGAGAATTTCTGGTCCAGACAGATGCTTCTAACACAGGCTTAGGTGCAGTACTCTCACAAGTAGTAAATGGTGCTAACCCCGGCCGAGAAAAATTATGCCATTGTGGAGCGAGAATGTTTGGCAGTGAAGTGGGCCCTCGAATCCCTAAAATATTACTTGCTAGGCAGGAAATTCAAGTTAGTGACAGACCATGCCCCCCTAACATGGATGAAGTTAAACAAGGAGAGAAACGCAAGAGTGACTAGATGGTTTCTGTCCCTACAAAACTTTAATTTCACTGTGGAACACAGGCCAGGGAAATTACAGGCAAATGCTGACGCATTGTCGAGGGTACATTGTCTGTGGGGACAAAATGCTCAGCCCTCCGGTCTGAAAAAGAGGGGGGGGATATGTAGACATGTCACTGGAGAAGTGGTCGAGGGGGTGTACATTTCACCTAGGTTACTACGCTGGGTGAGATGGTAAGTCCAGGATTGATTTGTTTCTCAGCAGTGATATGCTGCTGAGTTGTTGTTTAATCTTGCCGGGCCTGGATTTATATGGAATGGCAGGTAGGTTTGGTAGAGGGACCTGTCATTCCACACCCCCCCGATCCAGTTTGGGTTTTGAATCAGGTGAGCTCTGATCCTAATTAGCCTGGGAAGGTAAAAGCTCTGCAGAGCCTGCAGGTTATTGCTCTCAGCCAGGAATGAACAGCCTGTGGGTGTTTGAAGGAAGCTGCGAACGCAGCCACTGCTGGAGCTAAAAACTCACCCTGCGATATCCAGGCGAACGCTGTGTTTTGAAAGTGTCAGATAGGTGAGAAGAACCTGTTAGTAAGCGCCCAGACGGGCTAGGTCTTTTATTTTGATTGTACACAAAAGAAGCACGTTGTTGCTGTATGTTTTGTTTGCTGGACTGTTTATGCCATGAATAAACGCCAAGACCTGCTTTTATAACATCTAAGTCTGCCGTGAACTGTGTCCAAACACACCATCCCCCGGGAAGATCCTTACAATATATATATATATACCAGTAGGGATTTACGCAATAGGCAACCCTGGATGTCCCAAAGACCCGCTAGGAATGTGGGAGAATTTGTAAGCCCGCTACAATATATGTTAGGCTGGGAGAAGCCACCGGACTCTTCAAGGTCTGAAAGACAGAAGGGGAATAAGGGATGTCAGGGCCATGCGCAATAGAAAGAATACTAATGATGAAAAACGCCCGCGAGGGCACTCACCGACCTGGGGCGGAAAAGGACCGCCAACACGCGCGCGCGCGGAGATCAACAAAATGGCGCGACCAAACCTCGGAGGGCGGGTCTAAACTGGGCGTGACGCGGAGCGCGCCACGCCAGGTCCCCGCCTCCCCCAAAGAGCGCGAAGCTCTGAAGCAGCCGTTAAAAGCTCGGCAAGCCAAGCATAGAATGTGCCAGTAAAGGCATCTGCTAGTGGATACTCGTGAAGTCTAAATACACTGCCACCATTCTGACGCCCGTAGGCGTGCACAAATTTAGTTTCCTGCTCAAGATGCAGTATAATAAAGCTGGACGTGCAATACACTATTGCATGTTAAATTGAGAAGGCCAAAACTAGAAGGGCAGCGCGGCTCTGACACCCAGTTGCCGGTCAGGGGCAAAAGCACGGCCATAAGCGTGACAATACTGTACACTGAGACTGCCAAAGGACACACACGCACACACCCCCCCCTTCTTTTCCCCCGAATACGGGGGGGCAAACGAGGGAGGACGGAGACCCATTACACAGGGTCCACCTCTACACGGGGCGAGAATGCGGGAGGGACATCCACTATGAGGCTCACCATCAGCCTAAACCGCCTACCCTATGGTGGGGGACTGCAGTGGAGCATGGCTCCGTTAAGCACACATGGTGCTGCCTACCTTCACCCGACCAGCGCAGCCCAGACTGGGAGGCACATCACAAGGAGGACGGGTGGGAATAGTCCAACAGGGCCGCAGGCTGTAACAGCCCCGCTCACCTGCGAGAGAGTGATACTTCATGTCTTCGCAGTCAGCACTGCAGAGAAATCTGGGGATTTGTGGGAGGTCCCTGGGTATATGAAGGGCCGGGAGGAGCCTGTTTTTGCATGTCTGCAGTGCACAGCGCCCTCTGGCGGAGGATAACCCAAGTGTAAGTATTATATCTGGAGCAGGACGTACTGTATACTTAGAATAGGGGGACAGCCAGTGTCTGACATCAATGTGTAATACTATAGGAGGGAATAAAGAAGAAATAGAAATAAGGATTCTGAACTACCAAAATCAGTTAAAGGGGAGAAATCAATTTCCTCATTGAGACGAAGTGGCCTTTTCATCTGTAACTAGTCCATGTTGCCACCACGTATGGGCTTTTTTACTATCTCAATGAACCTCAACTGTGAGATGTGATGGCCTTCTTCAAGGAAGTGTCTGGCTAGTGGTGATTCCAATCTATTATGTCTAATATCAGATCGATGTTCACTAATCCTTTGTCGGATCTCCCTCTTTGTTTTGCCCACATATGCTTTGTCACATGGGCATTTCAATAGGTATATGACATCTTGTTGATAAGAAAACTGGTTAGTACTTATCTAGCGGCCATGCCAGCTCCGTCGGCCATCTTTATGGTTGGTTTTCTTTCATCAATACGGTGCCCGCCTTGTGCGCCAGTTGCTGATTGGAGGCTTTTTTATTTTTGGCCTCTAGTCTGGCGATTGGTCAGGTCGGACACTATCTGACGCTGATGACGTCATCATCAGGCGCCGATGCACGCGCTTCTGCTGGCACCATACAGCACACTGGAACCCTACACATTTACCTACTGGTATTTAAGCAGACATTTTTCATTAATAGATACTGCTTTCCCTCTTGATAAAGGTGAAAACCGAAACGTCGAGTGTCATTCTGTGTCCACCTAGTAGCACTGCCTGTAAGCTTTTCTCTGTTTATGTACATTTGTACTTACTGCCTGATGGTGTTGAGGTTCTGGGGATCTATCCATACCCTTCCTGACTATTGCTGTGTTTGCTATATTCTTTAATGCAAATGCTTCTATTATCTGGTCATTTACTGATCATAGTCTGGTTTATAGGTGTGCTTACACTTTGGCTGCTGTTTATGACTACAGCGCCACCTAGCGGCCATTGCTTGTATTTCGACTACTATATCCCGATTTGTCTGTTAACGCTTGTATTGTTGTATGCGCCATTTCTCATTAAATTTTGCATTCATATAAGCAGTTTTTCATCTTTTCATTGATAATATTGTGTGGTTGTTTTGTGTGTGGGTTGAACACACGTATAAAAAGGACTGAACACCATCTATGATACTGCATGAAGAAGTTCTATTACCTTAAACTTAGTGGGTGTGCTTTGACCAATTTTGATTAATAACAATCTGGATTCAAAAGTAGATACTTACAGCTTCAGCACTTCTGCTATTTACTTTACCACTCTGCTTTAACTTACCACTTACCAAGCAGCATGTGCACAGCCAGCCTTCCAGAGCCAGCTCCAAGAGTTGTGGGCTCACTTATAAATCATCTTCTTCAATTAGACCTCAGCAGAAATCCAAGAGAGAAAGAAAAGTTATTTTGCGTAAATTTGTGCCAGAATTAACACAAGCTGATTCACAAAAATAAACCTACTATAGTTTGTATTATTTAATTTACCCAGTGAGCCCAGTTTCCCAAATCTTACAACAAGAATTCCTGTTTTAACTCACCACTTACCAAGCAGCACTTACACAGCCAGCCTTCCAGAGCTCCCACTCCAATATGGCCAACACTTTGGAGGGATCCATAAACAGACCCTGACTAGAGACCGGATACCCCAGAAATGGAACTTCGGAGACCTCAAATACGCATTTAGAAAGCCTGGCATAGAGACTATTCTCTGGCAGTTTTTGCAACACCGCCTTAACATGCTGTCGGTGTTCAGCCACTGACAGAGAAAAGCATCAAGATAGATGACCATAAATTGACTCAGAAATTCACAGAAAGTTCATTGACTCAGAAAAAAAACACCATTAACAAAATCCTGGAAGACATTGGGGCGTGACATAAGCCAAAGGGCATAACTAAATACTCATAGTGTCCGTCTTTAACATTGAAATCTGTCTTCCATTCATTCTCTTGATATACCTGAATTAAATTATAAGCCCCTTTCAGCTCAAGTTTTGTGAATATCTTGGCCCAAATGACCTGGTTAAAAAGGTCTTCAATAAGGGGTTATAGATATCTATTTTACTGCAATCTTATTTAGACCTCTGCAGTCTATGCAAGGTCTTAACCTTCCATCTTCCTTTTCAATAAAGAAGCCTGCTTCGGCTGGTGAGGTGGAGGGATGGATGAACCCCTTTTTTAAATTCTCTGAAATATATCCTTTCATCGCTAGCTCCTCAGGTTGAGTTAGATTGTAGCTCTTACCCCTAGGGGGCATAGTGCCCGACAAAAGATCAATGGGACAATCATAAGCTCTATGAGGAGGAAGCGAATTGGCCAATTTTTCAGAGAATACTTCTGCCCAATCAGCATACGGCAAAGGTAAACCTTCAAGGGAGACATGAGTTGTCCTGAGGGCAGTACAAAAACAAAGATTAAGGCAAAACATACTCCACCTTGTATAATCCCCAGTTTCACAATAAAAGAGATTGTGGATCTTTAACCAAGAAAATTCAAGGACAACTGGGGTACCAGGACAATCTAGAGCCAGGAGTGCCAGAATCTAAGAATGGGAAGAACACACAATCAATTTCACCATATAGGTCTTGAAGTTGACTGTTCCCCCTAGAATAGGTTATTAACTGCCAAAACATTAAGGGGACTTTCTAAAGGGATCAATAGAATACCTAGGGAGGATACTAAGGACTTATCCAAAAAGTTGTCAGCCTCCCCACTATCGATAAAGGGAGTGACAGACTTTTTGTGAGGACTCCCAAAAAATCGTGGTGGGCAATAGCAATTTATTAATATGAGGGAAAGATACCTGGCCACCTAGACGAGTTCCCTCTACTAGGTCTAGGTGCTGAAGTTTCCTGCAGATGGCTTCTTATTGGGACAGGTCTTAGCAAGGTGACCTGGGTTCCTGCGATACAGGCTTAGGCTCTGTGTCCGATGTCACATTTTCTCGGCTTGAGAGAGGTCGTACCAAGTTGAATGGGCTCCTCTGGGGCTGATGAGGATGAGGAGGTGGGACCCATAGGAGATGACTATTATCAGGGGGTACTCCAGTGTTGACCTTTAGCTTTCTCTAGTCGTCGTCGTTCCCTGAGACGTCTATACACTTTAATGGCTACCTGCATATACACGCCCAGGTTCTTGGGCTAAGGGAAGTTTACTGAAGCATCTTTAATGCTCTCTGAAAGCCCAATTCTAAATTGACTGCAAAGGGCAGGATTGTTCCAATGTGAGTCAATTGCCCACAGGCGAAATCTGGCACTATATTTCTCAGCCGAGCATTTTCCCTTGTTTTAGGCTTTGCAACTTAGCATCTTTGGTTTAAGCCTTGTCAGGCTTCGCATATAAGACCTCCATGGCAGAGAAGAAAGCAGAGACCGCTTGAAAGGCCTCATCGGATAGTCCGAATGCCCAAGACTGTGGATCTCCCTGCAACAGAGAAATGACTAGGCCCACTCTCTGTATCTCTGTGCCAGAAGAGTTGGGCCACAATCAGAAGTATAGTTCACAGGAATTCTTGAAGTTAGAGAATTTTGTACGATCCCTAAAAAACGTCTCCAGAAGAGGAACCTTTGGCTCGACAGGAGGTGAGGATACCTGTGGTGCAGACAGCTGACGGATCTCCTGAGTAGCCACACATTGATCCAGTTGGTTTATAGCAGCAGCCATGGCCTGCACTTGTAGCACAAGCTTAGGGCCCGTAATAATGTCAAAACCCCCTGGGACACCCGCCTTCTTGGTAAGTTCACAACCCCTATTCTCCACAGCTAGCTTCATCTATAGACAAGCCCCTGTTCACCGGGATGTTTTAAATGCCTCAGCGGACACGGCTGCTCCCAGGATTTGGTAACTCAAAGATTGTGAATTAGTCCTCAAGATACACAGCACCAAGGGAGAGGCATGAGAAGAGTCAAATTTCAAGCCAGGGGTTAAACTGGGTAATCAGAGGGTTCACAGTACAAGGTAAGAGGCGGGAAATGTAGTAGGAGTCCAGACAAAGGTTGGTTCAGGCAGCGGTAATGGAATGGTCAGGCAAGCTAGGTCGGCAAAAAACAGTGTTCATATGCACCCCTCTCCAAGGCAATTTACGTTGCTGCACATATTCATCTACCTTTTTCTAACACCAACTGGGATACATTTTAAAAACAAGATGGCCGCTCATGGGCTTGCAGGCCACCTGAAAACAGGAAGTTGTGCTGGTCTTCCTGTTACTGTGATTTTCAGTTATGTCAGTTGGGAGAGAAAGCTCCAAAATGACCACTACCTTTCTTTTCCAACTGTGCTAGACTGTTGTTCTGGTTTAAGTGCCAAGCCCGTAGGGCCTATGGGCCTGGCTTTCCCCCCTGCTAGTGTAAAAACAATGTGAAAGAACACTCACCTGACCCCTCGTTCAAACCGTCCGGGTCTTCTCTTCACTCTGGGGGTATCTGATTACCCCCTGGGCTTTTCTGGCTTCAGGAGGGGGCAAAAAATAGCCACCCCCACTCTGACAGCCACTGCTGCTAAGTATAAAAAAAAAAAATGACATTTACTTACCAGCCAGCTGTCAGCGGACCGCCCGGGAAGAGAATCGCCATGGGACACAGGAGTGTTAAAAAATGTTTATTTTCTCTGTTTGTTTTTTTTTTACACTTAACCCTTTGTGAACTGGTAAGAGGTCCATGAGACCCCTATACCAGTTCACAAGGATTAGGGGCTGGCAAGTAACCTGCGGCTAGCGGGTGATTTGCCATTTACCCCTGGCCCCCTAAATTACCTGCCTGCCTTGGTTATGCTGGGTAGGGGGGACCTCACATCATTTTATTATTGATTTTTATAGGTTTTTAACCCTTAAAATTAAGGGGTGACTTGCCATTATTCCCGATTTGTAAGAAGCGGAGGAATTCCTTCCCTGGAATGCCATAAGAGGATCTTCAGCAAAGGAGAGCGAGCCTTGACGCGAAAAGAGATTCTGAATTCTGGTCAGATTTTGAATCTTCCACCACTCAAACGCCGCAGGTTTCGAAAAGCCTGCAACAAATTCCGGATTGCTCAAAAATGAGAGTAATGGGCAATGTGACGAGGCAAGGTTCCCCCGCTTCTTATTAGCCCTCCAGATTCTAAGTGAGTGATTTAAGTACGGGTTTGGAGATTTTCCTACAGACCGCGGGGGGGGGGGGAGCCATAGCAAATTGGATATAGACATTGGGGAACAGTACGACTCCTCAATGTCCACCCACAAAGGTCTATCACTTCCCCCGTGCAGGACTGTCAGTTGGGCAATTTGACAAGCGTTGTAATAGTGTGTGAGATTAGGGACTCCCAAGCCACCTTTCTGTTAAGCTCTGTAAAGCGTTCCACGGTCAACTCGCGATTTACGCCCCCCCAGATAAATTTGTTTAGATCAGATTTGAGGTGTTTCAGAACAGAGGCCGGGTCGGAAATCGGCAGCACCCGGAAAAAATAAAGTAGTTTGGGGAGCAACGCCATTTTCACTGCAGCAATCCTACCAAGCCAAGAAAGATTAAATTTAGCACAGTTACATAAGAGGGAACTCAAGGTCTTGAACATATTATGGTAGTTTACCCTGTAAAGAGAGTTATAGTCAGATGCCAGCTGTATCCCTAGGTATTTTTTTTTTAACAATTATAACATTTTTATTTACGCTGCTGGTTTGTCGCTCAAGGTGGGGGCTGCCGCGGTCCGTCAGTGTTTCTTCTTTCAAGATTTATTGGGTTGTCTCCTTCTATCATTCTTGTCAGATACCAAGTGGTGTCCCGGAATGTCTGGTGTAATTTCTGTCTAACTTCTACATGCAAGTTATCAATAAAGCTTTCCCATGTTCTAAAAAAGTTGGGTGTTTTCCTTTCTTTGTCTAGTGTCGCTTCAGCCCAATCGAACTTAAAAAGCTGTTGCAAATTTCCCATAAAGTGTCGGAATGAGGGAGGGTCGGCTCCTATCCAGCCCTGTAGAATAACTTTTTTTGCTACTGCAGCTATTAATAGGATTAGTTTTTTAGTGCCTTTATCTATCCTTTGAGTGGTAGTGTCTACTGAGCCAAATATTGCCCACCTTGGAGAGAGGGGTAGATAGTTTATCAATTTTGTAATCATATATCTGTGCACTCTTCTCCAGAACCGGTTGATCACCGGACACTCCCACAGACAGTGATATAGATTATCCCCCTCCTCCCCTCACCTTTTACAGTGGTCAGAGTCGGACAGTTTCATCTGTACTGAGCGAACAGGTGATACATAATTGTAGTGATATAATCTAAGTAGCATCTCCCTATATGAGGAGGCCTGTAGGGTCGCCCAGGAATATTTGTACATCCTAAGTAACTCATCAGTATTCAGCTCTGGAAAGTGAGTGTACCACTTGATCATACCCGTGTTGAGTTCATCATAATGTATCATATGTCTTAAAAATTTGTAATGCGATGCTATGGCCTTGTTATTTGGTGGTGTTGCGTTCAGAAGCGTATCTAGCTCATTGTCCCAGTCCTGGATGGTAAATTTTTTAATCGTCTTTTTGACGTATTATTGCAATTGGAAGTAGGCAAAAGTGTGCGGGGCTGTGAAAGGAAATTTTTCTTTTAGTTCCTGAAGCGTGAGTATTCTCTTGTCAGTCCGCTTTAATAGTTGTCCTATGTGCGAAAGACCTGCTTTATCTGTAAATGGGCGTGTGTTGCTCCCGTGCAAGAAGTCTAAGTTGCCCGTGATGGGTAGCAATATTGATGCGTGGGGGTTTAATTGGTATTTTTTCCTCAGTTTTTGCCAAAGATCCCAGATAGACATCAACAACGGGTTTTGGATGACATGTTCAGGCAGCAGTGCTTTCTGCATGTGGATCAAGTAAGTTAATTTAATGTCTGGTACCATGTTTTGATCCAATTTGGGGTCCGTGTGTATTTGAGTGTTCTTGATCCAGTCTCTCAGCACGCCTAGTAATACTGCTGCATTATAATTAAAGGGATCAGGAAGATTGACTCCAGCGTTCTCCCGCGGCTGCTGCAGCACCCTTCTACTTATTATTGCCCTTTTCTTACCCCATATAAATTCTCTAAATCCTTTGTGTAGTTCTGTAATATCTTTGTTGTTTAGGAGTACAGGGAGTGTTTGTAGATAGAACAATTTCAGGAACGCTATCATTTTTATCAGGTAAATGCGTCCCAGGTATGAGAGATTCAAATTGACCCAAGTTCGTAGATCCTGTTGGACTGCTCTTATAATAGGTTTGATATTAAGCTCGTAGAGTTTGTTGATTTTTAGGTAACATAACTCCTAGATATTTTATATACTGCTTGTTCCATTTAAATGGGAAATTTTCTCCCCAGGTCGGCTTTATGCAATTACTTAGATATAGGGCTGCTGATTTCTCTAAGTTAATTGAATAACCCGTGACTGTACCAAAGCGGGCTATGATCTCCAATATCTTTGGAAGTGTATTTTGGGGATTCGCTATATATAATAAGACATCATCTGCAAAAGCTGTCATCTTTATTGTTTCTTTGCCTATTTTTATTCCTTGGAAGGCAGCCTCCCCCTCCAGCAGTCTAAAAAGCGGATCAATGGCCAGATGAAATAATAGTGGTGACAAGGGGCATCCCTGTCTGACCCCCCTCCCCAGCCGGATGCCGCCGGTTAGCTGTCTATTAACTAGTAATTGACATGTTGGTGCTTTGTATATATATTGTATTAGGGATGTAAACATGGTGCCGAAGGCTCTTTCCGCTAATATAGCATTAAGCCATGGCCACGCAATTTTATCAAAAGCCTTTGCGGCATCCAGACTGAGCAGGAGGCTTTTAGAATTCCCATTGGTGGTGATTGCTGCTATGGCCGTTCGTATTCCTATGGAAATATGTTTGCCCTTGACAAAGACTAACTGGTGCTTAGTAAGCAACCCTGGGAGAAAGCGCTGAAGCCGGTCCGCCAGTATTTTAGACAATATTTTATAGTCCGTGTTCAGTAATGAAATCGGTCTGTAGGATTGGACTAGTTCCGGGTCTCTATCTGGTTTTGGCAATAAAATCGTGTATGATTCAGTGAACCTAGACATTGGTGTTCCGTGGTGTATGATATTGTGGAATACTTCTCTAAGCGTGGGTATTATTGTAGGATTCAGTAACTTGTAGAATTCGGTTGTGTAACCATCTGGGCCCGGTGTTTTTTGATTTTTGAGATTTCTAAAAGTGTCCGCTATCTCCTGGTCTGTGATATCTGCTTCCAGCATGTTTCTCTGTTCTGTTGTGAGCTTCGGGAGTTGTGCCCGGTTAAGTATGTCTGGTGTAGTGGCATAGTTCATTGCAGTGGCTGAGTAAAGTTCTCTAAAATATCTTTCAAATTTTTCAGCTATGTTTTTGGAGTTGTGCGTTCTGTGGCCCGTGGCTACATCTTTTATAGTATGTATGGTTCTGTTGTGTCCCCTTGCTTTTACCATGTTGGCTAGTAGTGGCCCTGCTTTGTTGCCAAACTTAAAATATTTGGCGTTTTGGAATTGTATCTTGCTTTTGGCTTCCGCTCCCAAGTATGTATCAAGTATCAAGGAGGCTTCCAACCAATGTCTTTTATTTTCTGGTGTGTTATGTTCTAAGTAAGTTTTATAGGCCTTGGTGAGTGTATCGTAAAGAAGTGTTTGTTTTGTCTTTGCGTCTCTCCTTTGTTTTGCAGTGTATGCTATGATTTGGCCTCTCAGTACGGCTTTTGCCGTTTCCCAAAGTAGTGTTGGGTTATTCATATGTTGGATATTGTCATCGAGGAAGTCTCTCCAACTTTTTGTCAGGTATTCTTTAAATTTTGGGGATGTGTACAAGTAGTTCGGAAATCTCCATAGTCTGGAGCAGGTCTGTGTAGTCTTCAGTTTAAAGTGGACCAACACCCAAGATTTTGACTATCCTGGGTATTGGTCCACTCCGCTGTGTGAAACCCCCCAGAAAGCCCCCAAAACTCACCTCTCCCCGCTCCCACGTGGCCGCGCCGTCCAATCGGCGCCGACAGACAAGCTGATTGACAGCGACGTACAAGCAGCTTGCCCGTCGGCGCCTCCCGCGCGTCACTCTTGACGTGTGCGCGCCCGCGCCGGCCATTCAGAGACGGCCGGCGCGGGCGCGCGCACGTCTAGAGGAGCGCGAGTGAGGCGGCGGCGGTGGAAGCAGCGGCTGGAGAGGTAAGGTTTTTCGGGGGTTTTGGGGGGTTTACACCCCGCGGGACATCCCGATCTCGGATGTCCCGCGGTGTGTGAGGTGATCGGCCCGGGAATCTTATAGATTCCCGGGCCGATCACCTCAGGGTGTTGGTCCACTTTAAGTGTCAGTGAGAGGGGTGCATGATCTGACATTGTGATTGGCCCAATGGAGGCCCCCGCAACCCCACTCATCAGCTGCTCTTCTATCAGGGTGTAGTCAATTCTCGACAGTGTTTTGTGAGCCACTGAGTAGCACGTGTATTCTCTAGCTGTGGGATACATGAGCCTCCATGGGTCAACCAGTGTTGTATTCCATAGTAGGAAGTTAAGGGAGCCCCCGGTTGCCTGCACACTCCCTGATTCCTGCCTGTCCATTTTGTGGTCTATAACCGCATTAAAGTCCCCTATTACAACCAGGTTCTGTGCTTGTATTGTTAATAATTTTTGTGTAAGTTCAGTGTAGAAGTCTTCATTAGAGCCGTTAGGTGCATAGATGTTGGCTAGGGTGATAATCTGCCCCTCTACATCAATTTTCAGTATTATATATCTACTTTCGGGGTCAATGTGTTTTTCAGTTATATTGTATTGCAGATGCTTGCTAATTAGTATGGCTACTCCTCTTTTTTTGTGGGTGTATGTGGTAGCAATCTCTTCTCCTATCCAGTTAGCCTTGAGATTGCCTTTTTCCCCTGTTTTCCAATGAGTTTCCTGTAGTCCGACAATATCTGGGTTGAGACGATGAATAGATGTTAGGGTTTTCCTACGCTTAACGGGGTGGTTCCGCCCCCCTACGTTCCAAGATATTATTTTAAGTGTATTCTTCACTATTGCGTCTGCTACTGTATCATTAGTTGCCATGTGGTATGTATAGTGTGAATTTTAGTAAGGCGTACCTCAAAGTCCTGTGTCGCAGGTTGTCCGGATGTTTTTCCCCACCACGGACTCTCAAAAGTCGCAGCCCCCACCTTGAGCGACACAGACAACAAAGGTTAGTATCAAGAAAATTGTCACAATTCACCCTGAAGAAGATAGCACGAGTTATAGTACTCGTAGTAGTTATATCATTCACATCATTAGTAACAGCCTGCACTACTGGTATTTCTACGGTGTTAACTAGAACCAAAGCATTAATACAATTCGTACTTGTAACGACAGTTTGAACTATCATTTTCCCCCTATGAACATTTTGTTGAGCTAGAGTACCCACGGTGAGGGGGACCATCAATGGTTCCCGAGCAGATAGAGGTCCCCGGGGTCCCCAAGACGAGCACCGCTCTCGCTCAACCCTCAAAGCGCCTCCGCGTTGTATAAACATCAAACATAACCTGTAACTTGTCTTTTCTCCTAATCCATTATCAACGTTATTCTTCTTTGGTTTTTGCCTGTCAACAAACAGATCTCTAACATCATAAACTTTGTTAAACCTGTTGCCTTGAAAGGGGTTTTTCCCATAGCCCCTCAAAATCTGCATCAATCATTCCGGGATATAGGATAAATGAGTGGTATTTTAACCATTCCACCATATCAGGTATTTGGTGGTAACAGGTCCAGTTTAGCCTTTTTGACATCGTCATAAATTTTAGTTTCTCCAGAGACTGTGATTTTCAACTTTGCGGGGTATAGCAGGGCAAATCTTATTCCCTGTTGTACAAGGTGCTGGCAAATGGGGGAGAACTCCTTGCGTTTCTGAGTTACCGCTACAGAGAAATCCTGAAATATCAGGATTCTACTACCCGCCACTATCACTTCTTTTTGTTTACGATAAGCCCTCAGGATTTCTTCTTTGTCTTCAAAATGCAGGTATTTAGCTATAGTTGCTCTTGGCCTAGTGCCTTCAGATTGTCTATCTGGACCCAGTCTATGTGCTCTCTCAATTTTCCTGGGGTCGCACACTGGCAGTTGTAATGCTGTCATAAGGTCCCCTGTTAAAAAAGACTTTAGCCCTGGGCCCTTATAGTTCTCTGGGATGCCTACAAATCTAAGGTTTGATCTGTGACTTCTATTTTCTAGGTCCTCCTGTTTTTCACATAGTGTGGTCAGGAGTTTTCCCTGTTTCTCAATTTTTTCGCTGTATGCCGCATTGCAATCCTCCTGGTCGCTGACCCTCTGTTGGAGTTCAGTTATCTGTTGGGAGTGGGAGTTAATTTGTTCCATGGCTCCTGTAAGAGTGTGGTGTAGGGCTTCAAATTTTTTGTCAAAGTAAGGTATCAAAGTGTCCATGACTTCTTGTGCTATAGATTGGTCTTTCCTGCCTACGGGTGAGTCTGGCAAGTCTCGCTGAGGGGACACACTCAGATCAGGTGTAGGTGGTGAGGGCGGTGGGGTACCAGTCTGTCCCGTGTCCACCTGGGAACTTCGTTTTGATTTGGATTTAGATTTGTTGTGAGTTGCAGGAGTAAGTTTCTCTACGTACCTATCCATGCCTCTAGTTGTTATCTGGCTCATGTTGTTGTGAGCTAAATTTGGATTGGAATTTGGTTCTGTACCCGGAGGTTGCAACGCGACCACAGCTTCGAAATCAAATTGATTTCTGCTTATCTTGACTGTCAACAATCGGGTTATTTTTCTAGTTGTTACTTATAACTACTGGGTGACCGCGGTGGTTCAAGGTCGGTTTTGTTTTCAATTATTAGGCTATATATTGTTTCGACACTAGGTGTCAGGAGAGGGCCACCCTCACCCCCAGGTGTCCGAGCCACAAAGAGTCACCACCAGGTGTCAGTGTCTTCCACAGGAGTGAAGGGTCGGCACCTCCCCCCACCCACCACACACTATATACACTATGGACTGTGAAGCCCTAAGGGAACGAACTATTAAACATTAAACATCACAAGTATTTCTATGAGGGAGGGGAGAGAAAGGGGAAAAAGACTGATTATAACAAGTATGTACACTTATAAATTGAGAGGATAGGCAGACTGCCTTGCTGTCATCCCGTCTTGAGTGAATGTACTGGTCTACTGCTGGGCTTGAGAATTCAGCTTGCTTGTGCTGGGATTCTCTGATGAAGTGAGGGGGGGGGGGTTGTATCCCTAGGTATTTAATATGCTTGGCCTGCCAATGAAAGTCAAAGGAGGCCTTGACAGTACTCAGAACTCTATCGGGTAGGGAGATATTAAGGGCCTGAGATTTGGCAGAATTTATTTGCAGGCCCGAAAGCCTCGAAAAAGAATCAAGGGTTTTAAAAAGGCTCGGGAGGGATATGACCAGGTCCTTGATCACCATTAGGATATCGTCAGCAAACAGTGAAATCTTATGCTCGTATCCCCCCCCACCCCGATGCCTGCAATACCACTATTGGCCTGAATAAGTCTGGAGAGAGGCTCAATGGCTAAGGCAAAGAGGAGGGGGGAGAGGGGACAGCCCTGTCTTGTACCCCTACCCAGAGTGAATCGTCAGAGGAATACCCAGAGTACCTGACGTGCACCCCCGGGTTGGCATAAAAGGAGGAAATCCAATTCAGGAAAGATGGACCCAAGCCCCATTTATTGAGGGTGAAGTGCAAGTAGTACCACACCACGGTGTCGAACGCTTTGCGTACATCTAGCGCCAACAGCATGGTATGATAGCCTTCCACCCACCCGTGCGGCCAGAACCTTTGCCAGAATTTTCGGCATTCAACAGGGAGATAGGCTTATAGTTAGACCATACCGTATCATCAGTGTTAGGTTTGGGGATCATACTTACAGCTCTCAAGGCGGCTCCCTCCCTCAGAGCGTTAAAAGCTATCGGCAAATGTGGGGCAACATCTGGCTAAACTTTTTATAATAAAGCGTTGTGAAGCCGTCAGGTCCTGGCTGCTTACCAACCTTTAAAGATGTTATGGCCTCCAGAACCTCATCAGTCTCAACGGGCCTATCAATGTGCTCCTTGGCGCCTGGGGGAAGAGAGGACAAATTAAGTTGGCCGAACAATTCCTCTATTTTGTTTACATTTAAACACGATTTGGGTTTATATAACCCCTTCAGATGTTTGGAAAAGGTAGCCACCACCTAGACAGAGGGCCCTCTGTTGTCCTAATGCGTACCGGTTTGGGTCTCAGTACTATCCCCCTCAGTCTTTTTGCAAGAGGAGTGTTGGGCTTATTACTCGTATGGTACCAATGGAACTTGGATTTGTTCAATTGGTGGGCAGCCTCACCAGACAAACACAGATTGAGCTGACTAGCTGCCTGGTTAAGGCGGATCCTATTCTGTTTGGAGGGCCTGTTTTTGAAGTCAGTCGAAGCCAATTGGTACGCGTCAGTTAGTGCCAGGAGTTTTTCTTTGTAGGACGCTTTACGTCTGGCAGATTCCTGCATTAATTGCCCTCTGATCACAGCCTTGTGCGCCTCCCAGAGCGTGACATTTGAACTCACTGAGCCTTTATTGAGTCAAAAAAACTCTTGAATCCCTGTGCGGACCCGCTCAAGGAGGGCCTCGTCTGCCAACATTGGCTCATACAGCTTCCAAAACTTCTGGGGGCTTCTCTGGGTAAGGGTCAATAGGTCAACTGAGACCAGGTCGTGATCAGACCAGGCTATTGGGATAATGCTCGCATGAGAAAGCAGGGGAAGGGAGGATTGCTGCATAAAAAATGTGGTCGATCCTTGTGGGGACACGAGTAGTGGGTGAAATCCCGTTTGGTTGGATTAAACTCCCTCCAAGCGTCAATCAGGTGATACTGACCTAATATTGCCTGAAATGCTTTCTATCATCCGGTTGCCTATCCAGGGTAGGATGAAGGGTCTGATTAGAGTCCCCAGCTACAATGAGGAACCTTTTCTCTACTTGATGGAGTTTCTTAAAGAACTCCTCTAGGAATGCATTTTGGTTTTGGTTAGGGGCATAATATGTTGCAATCGTTACTGGTTAATCCTGAATCTTGCCCACTAAAATTAGGTAACGGCCTAGGGTGTCGCGTACCGCGTGCTCCAGGGAGAAGGAAGTCGAACGCTTGAAGGCGATAAGGACTCCCCGCTGCTTGGTGCGCACGGAGGCTGAATAAAACAAAGGGTAGTCTGCACTGAGAAATTTAAGGGTATTGTTTTTAGTATAATGCGTTTCTTGGAGACATACAATGCCAGCACGGAGTGCCTTCAGACCCTGCACATTCAAGGAGACTAATCTAGTCGCCATCATCACACAATCTGAAGAACTCACGAGGAGGCTCAGGAACCCAGGAGATGGACAAAGAAGGACGGGGAAAGAATAAAAGAGAAAAAAGGATAACAATAAAGTAAATAAACAGCTCACAATGAAGGAGAAAACACCTTCCAAACTTACGGTTCCCGCCAAGGCGGCGTAATATTCTGCCCCTTAGGGAAAAATGTACTAAAGTGACGGGGTTATCAGTGGGGGACCCCATCACTTAGACAACAAACCACTAACCCCTCAGAGGGGGCAAGAGTTTAGTGCTTCCGTTCCCACCGGAGAACCAGTGAGAAGGGGAGCCAGGAGTGAGCGAATGACCGACACATAAGCGCCCACCCCAAAAAGAAAAACATACATCCACACATTAGACCTGATCGGTTCCAACCTCGTGTGAGACATAGAAAAAGTTGCAATGGGAGGAGGTGAAAAACGTGGAGCAGACAAGCTTATTCAGCTCTAAGCATTAATTTAACCAAACAAACAATATAAGAAACTTTAAAGATGGGGACTCCTCTCCGCCACATCATAAATGACTCCCATATCAAATAGATGACAAACTCAGGTAACAACTCTTCCAGCCGCAGCCTAAGGTAGGTGAGGGGTAAGACCCCTAGGAGAAAAATCACAGGGTTACCTACCCGTCAACCCTCCCCCGCCGCCGGCTTACCAAATCTGTGAATCAGCGCTACCGATGGTTTCCCTGGCATCAGGGAGCTTCTCCGCGGTTCACGCTTGTCCTTGGATGCGAAAAGGAGAGCACTCTCTTTTGTGGAGGGGCAGTCTGGGCAGCACCGTGAAGCTGAAGGTTCACCGAAGCAAGCACCCGATCAAGTTCCTGAGATGAGGAGGCCTCAAAATAAGTGTCCTTGTAGGTGAAAGAAATCTTAAAGGGGAATTCCCACTTATATCTGATCCCATGGGATTGTAGAATTTGCAAAGCTGTTTTCATTGCAAGTCTTCTCGCTATGGTTTGGGGTGCAAAGTCCGCATAGAGTTGGTATAAGAAGTTCTGGAATTTCAAGGTGTCCTGTCCGCGCGCCGCGGCCATAAGTTGTTCTTATGGAAATGCAGCTTGACAA
Source organism: Gastrophryne carolinensis (assembly GCA_027917425.1). Lineage (NCBI taxonomy): Eukaryota > Metazoa > Chordata > Amphibia > Anura > Microhylidae > Gastrophryne > Gastrophryne carolinensis. The sequence goes on from CM051235.1 coordinate 257,465,880, forward strand.
GGACGTCGCGTGGAAGACCATCGGCCCTTTTCTACTGCTGGGCCCTATGTATTTGATCGAATTCCAGTCTCTCATTTGGAAGCAATGGAACGAGCTCCTGAAACAAAGCAGTGGCAGTTGATTGCAGGTCCAAAACAGACTCCGGAACACCTCCTAATATTGGCTCTTCTGGATCTATTTTCGACATCCTCGAGCTTATGAAGTAATACCAGATTTTCCTCACGCAGTAAATCTATATCATTTTTCAGCGTGGACATGTCAGCTTTCTGAGTCGTAGCTTGATGTTCTAGGTCCCCGACCCTTTGACCCAGTTCCTTAATATCTGCAGAGAGGGTATTGGTGATCTGAGTTGTGATGCTCAGCGCCCACTTTTCTAGCGCTCTTTCCAACATTGCTTCATATCTGTCAATGGGGGAAGGTGGGATTTGGGAGGTGAGCCATGTAGAGATTCATCCATCCAGGATTCATCCTCTGGAAGGAGATCAGACATATTATGAGGGTGGCTCTGGGAAGCGCTAGGATCAGACATTGCGGGGTCTGGCAGGTCTGGCTGCTATGCTGATAACGAAAGCTCGACCGGCACATCAAAGGGAGCAAATGAGGTGTGCTAGGTGTGGGGCGTGATTCTACAACAGGACCAGAACAAATCGGACTGATCTCGGGGTCACAATAGGCAGGTAACAGAAAGGGCTACGCTGGCCCTTTAAGCGCTATGATCTGTCTGGAGATTGCTACTGGCTGTGGGGGTGATTCCTCCTGACCAGAGTGCTTGTGGTGAGAGAAGACAAGGCACCGCAGTTCGGGAGAAACTAGGAAAGGCTGCGCTGGCCCTTTAAAAGCTGTGTACAACCTGGAACTTGCTGCTGAGTGTGGGGGCGAATCTTCCTGACTGGAGTCTCCTTGCCTGACAGAGGGCTTGCTACAAGGTAAGCTGAGGCACAGCAGTATGGGAGGCAACAGGAAGGGCTGCGCTGGCCCTTTAAGAGTTGAAGTCTGCCAGAAGTTTGCTGCTGGATGCGGGGGAGATCCCTTCCGACTGGGGACACTTTGATTGGCAGAGGGCTTGCGGTGAGGAAGGGTGAGGCACTGCAGTATGAGAGGGCGGGTGTGTACGGCTGTTTCGCCAGCAGGACCGCAGCGTGAGGCAGAGAGCTGCGGTCTGCTGTTTCAAGATGGCAACGCTTTTCCCCCGCCGGGACCTCCACTCACCTCCTCAGAACTGCCCGAAAGTTGGGGGAGGAAGGTCCCCTGATAGAAAGCGACCCTCAGGGGTCTCGCAGGCGGAGGGGGCCAGGACGCTCAGGAGTCTACAGAGCCGCCCAGTGTCCATCATGGCTCCATGCCCATGCGCACTCCCTGCAATAAGATTTTATTGACAAACTTACTTTTTTTATTACAAAAAAAAAAACACTACAAACTGTAAAAAATAGATTTTTTTACACATATTTCACCCCAAAATATTGAAAATACACTTAAAAAATGACAAACAAGACCTTTCATGATAACGCCTAGACTCTGTCTCTGTCTGAAAAAAACAATGTATAATTTTCCTGCGAAATCACTAGAAATCCTTTCAAAAATCACAGTTGAACACGTGTAGTGCAAAATAGTAAAAATGGTCTGGCAACAGAGCGTATCAAAAACACCAGGTAGGCTGGCAATTAAAGGGTTAAACAAACCTACGGTGGGCACACTGTGTGCAGAGCCGCCAGAGGGCATAGACCTACTATGCTCACGTGATCACAAGCAGAGGAGCGGGGGATGCGGCAGGGAAAGGAGGAGGCGGAAGTGCTTGGCACCGCTTGAGCCGCTCATTGTTGATGCGGCTGCTGGGCAGAGGGAATCCCAACCAGCTGCCTGAGGACTCTGCAGGACCAGGCAGAAGGTAAGTGTGCCGTGACACCCGGAAGGGCGCCTCCTTCCCCTTGCAGTTGTAGGCTTGTATCACTGCCTGAACCATCTCAGACACCAGCCTCTCGAGTAGCGGCCAAGAAATACTTTGATGCCCTGACCACATCGAGGGAATGCAGGAGTCGCTCCTTATGGCGAGTGAGGAATGGGCACAAGGGGGGTAGCACTATCTCCTGATTAGGAAGGCAAGGTAGAGACCACCTTGGGCTCCTAAACTCGTCGGATAGAGGTGATAGTCACAAAAATGCCACCTTCAAAGTAAGCAGGGAAGCCTCCGCCATAGGATTAAAGACGGGCCCCTGAAGGGCTGATAGGACCAGATTGAGATCCCAGGGCGGGACTATCAACCGCCGAGACTATTCAAGTGCAGCGCCCAACATGAAGGTGCGGATTAACCTATGCCCCGTGATTGTATATTAGAAAAAATTGGACAAGGCCGAGACCTGGCCCTTAGGGTGCTGGGCTGTAGGCCAGTGTCCAGGCCTCGCTGGAAGAACTCCAAAATTTTGGGTACCGAGAACCTCCTACAGCAGTGACCCTTAGATTTGCACTAAGACGCGAAGACCCTCCAATTCCTGTAGTTAATTCTGGAGGACAACGGTTTCTATGCTCGAATCAAGGTCTGAACCAATATGCTGGTCTCAACAGCCAAGCTGCTAAAGCAAGCGCTGGAGAATTGGAGTGCCGCAGAGGACCATGTTGCAAAAGATCTGAGCGGTTGGGGAGTCACCACGGGGGCGCCACTGCCAGGCTGATCAGTGAACCACACCCTTTTGGGCCAGTGTCGGGCGATCAGGATGATAAGAATCTGTTCTCAGATGACCTTCTTTAATAAATAATCTGATTGTGCAAAGATGCGAAGAGGTCCACCTCCGTCACTCCCCACCGGTCGCAGAGGGCTTGAGACACGTCTTGGTTAAGGGACCATTCCCCCTGGTCCACCATCCCCCTGCTCAAATAATCGGCCTGCAAATTCTCCATCACCAGAATGTGATCCGACGAGATGCAAGGAACGTAAAGTTCAGCCCACCTCACGATGTGACTCACTTCCTGATATGTCTGATAGTTCCTGGTACCCCCCTGATGGTTTATGTAGGCCACAGCTGTGGAATTGTCTGACCAGAAGGCCCTGGAGCTGGGAAGATCAATGCCCGAGAACCAGCAGAATCCTGAATCCCTCAGTTCCAACAGATTGTTTGGAAGACTGCACTCCTGCTGGTCCCAGAGATCCTGAACCATCTGGTTGTCCAGAACACCACCCCAACCCCTCAGACTGGAGTCTGTTGTCAGGATGACCCACCGGATCAGCAGAAAAGACTGACCCACTGCCAGAAACTGTTAGTCAAGTCCAGCCACTAATCAGGGAGAGCTGGGCATTGTCTGTCAATATGAGGTGACGGTCTAACGTCTGCACAGTCCTGCACCATTTCGATAGCAGCATTTGTAGAGGCATAGAGTGGAACTGGGTATACGAAACTGCCTCGATGGTAGACACCATCAGGCCAAGGAGACGCATGCCCTGCCTGATCGTGGAATGTTCAGCAGCAACCTCACCGCCTCCCAAAAAGCCGGGCACCTCTGCACCAGAAGAAGGACCCGTGCCCAGCGAGTATCCAATAACATACCTAGATAGGTTGCCACCATGGAGGGAATCTCCTGGGACTTGGGAAGTTGATCACCAACCTGAAACATTTTAGCGTGGATAGGACTGTCCGAACATCCCGCAGTTCCTCTGGCAAAGATGGAGTTTGGATAAGCAAGTCGTCCAGGTATGGGGTGATGTGCACACCCTGCCTCTGCAGGAGTGACATCACCACCGCCAAGACTTCTGTGAACACTAGCTGGGCAGTGGACAGTCCGAACGACAGTGCCACATATTGGATGTTGGGCGCCCACCACAAAGCTCAGGTATTTTTGGTGACCAGGGAAGATCGGGTGCCAGCAGTAGTAAATCACATATACGTTGACACCTGCGTGCCTGGCCACCTAGCTCAGGATCCCCCCAGCAGCCATGGGAAAGGCAGACTGCGACCAGGGCGGGTGGATGACCCAGGGGGTAGAGGGAAACGAGGGCTCAATAGGAGACACACAGCAGGGCCACCATGTAAGGCTTAGAGCTCAGGTACCCTGCGGGCAGTAGGGTCCTAATCCTCAGGGCTCAGACCCCAGCACGCTTACCCGGACACGAGTGCACCCCACCTCTGCACGATCTAACGCTATTGGCTTAGGGACCGACTTCAGGCATCTAATTGGGTGTCCCTGGGAACGTTGCAGCTGGTGAAGGGCTGGGAGACATACAGGGTCGAAGCCCCTGCTCCCAATAAGCACTGTAACTAAAAAAAAAATCCAGACATCTTCACAGTCCCTTGACTGTAAGAAAAGAACTGAGAAAATCCTGTCCACAGTCTGCCCTATATAGATAGGGAGGAGCTAGTTTTGCATTCCCTGCCTACAGTTGAGATTAACCCACACAATGCTACTGGTGGCGCCCCGGAATGGAGATGTGGAAAGTTTTTTTTTACTCGGATTTGCCTGAATTCTTGGATACAACATCTAACATATGACTGAATGTCCCTTCCTAATAGCTCAGCATAGATCTCATATTGCATCACTGCAGCAAAACAAGCATCTTCTCGTGTAGGAAACGAGGAAGCGGCTCTAGGGACAACAATTGGTTGTTATGAGCCCAGCAGCCGACCTTTGTCCTACTTCCCCCAACTCCAGTGTTTACTCGCCATCCCCTGTGTGAGCTCTCCTCACAGCTGACCCCTTCCCCTCCCCCTATAACCCTCCTGGACTACAGCTCCCGGCATGCCACTGCCAGCTTATGACACGTCACGCTTCACAGACCGGCTCTCGCCCCGCCTCTCCGTTACCGCAAACTACACTTCCCGGCATCCTCTGTGGCGGCCAAAGCCCTGCGAACATCTGCGAGGCCGGCTATTGGCTGTCGGCGGACATCCTGCCCGTGTAAAGGAAGTATGTGACGTTTTGTGCTCAAGGCTGGAGCCGGAGGAGGAGAATGGCTTCGCAGGGAGGTGGGTTGTGTGCCGGGGAGATTCTGAGCTGACTGCAGCCTGTTGAGGGGGTTGTCTTGTATGTTAGAAGCGGAGTCGTGGCACTACATGTCCCAGCATGCCTTGCCAACCTGAGGGAGAACAGCTGTGGAGTCTTCAGTGGTTGTATGTGTCTTTATCAGGGGCAGCAATCAGGCTCGGGGAGTGCTGAAGCCCACCAAAGTGAGGGAAGCCTGTGACAGCAGCATGTTGTTTGTGCTCGGATTGTGGCCCTTGGAAACGATTGTCTGGGTATGTGGGGCCGTGGAAATGATTGGCATGAATGGGGGAATGTTTGACCAGGTTGGCATGACTAGGGAAATGATTGGCCGGGTTTGCATGAATGGTGAAATGATCGGATAGATTGGCATGAATGAGGAAATAGGCCAGTTTAGCATGACTAGGGAAAATATTGGCCTGCTTGACATGAATGGGGAAATAACCTGCTAGGTTGGCATGAATGGGGAAACAGTTGTCCAGGTTGGCATGAATGGGGAAACGAGCAGATAGACTTTTTGGCGCCGGCGGGAGGGCCGGATGGCCCTGGTTGGCGCCGGGGGGAGGGCCGGATAGCCATCAGGGGACCCAGATAGTCTTGGCGCTAATAGTGAAATGATTGGCAGCAATGGTTGGCATTTAATGTGGAAGGAATTGTCTTGGTCAGCGCTAATAAGTGAATTACCTCCTTGGCCATCGTGAATTGGAAATGAACAGTTGGGGTTGCATAGTAAAAGGGGAATGATTTACTGGAATGTGAGTATGGAAAAGCTCATTAGGCTTGGCTTTAATGGCAGGTGACCGTTTTGGTTGGCGATAATGGGGGATTGATCATCTTGATCGGTGCCAGTGAATGAAGCAGGAAGCAATTGTCTGGGTGGAAGTGAATGGAAAAACAATTGGCTTGGTTGATGTATATATGAGGTCAAGGTGGTTGGGAAAACGGTCGTTGTGAGAGTGGAAACAATTACTTAGCCAGCAATAGTCGTGAGACATTTGGCTTGATCAGCAGTTCCAATTGGTGGAAGCGATCCTCTTGCTTGGCAAGAATCTGGAAACAATCAGCTGGGTCGATATCAGTAGAAATTTGGCTAAAGCATGGGGTTATAAAATTGAGAAAGTGGCAACACCCACTTCACCACTTGAACCTTGACTCCAGCTAACAACCTTACTTTTGGTTCAGGGTTAGAGCCACTGCAGTGTTCTTTGCTTTGTGTGTGTGATTACATGAGAGGGTTGGGGTATTAAGTCTGATCTCAATCTATTTCCTGTGGATGACCGAGGGTTTCCTGTACCTGTGACGCACCTGGGCTCCCTGTTTAGATTTCTTGTTTTCTTCCACCTGCTCACCATCTGTAAAGGCCACTGTAGTTGTCTGGCAAATTGTGCTGCTGAAACCTCTCCCAATGATGCAATTCCGCTATAAGTCCCTATACAAGCACACTAAAAATAAAAACATGCACACTTACCCCTCAGCAGGCTTGACCCCACTGTATCCTGCAGGTTCCAGTGGCTTGGTTTCATAGCTTCCAACCCCAGTACCAAAAGCACGCTCCCCAGCTTTCCTTGTGCATTAAGCGCCGTTCACACTTTAGAATGTAGGGCTACTATGGCCCTCTGTCTGCTCTCTGTGACCACACTAAGAAGATTTAATCTCCTTTGTCAAAAAAACCCATACAGTTCTTAGGAAGCCAAAATCAGACATGGAACTCTTTATAATAGCAACCTAGAAAATAACTGAACACTGCAATAAAGTATGTCTCCTATTGAAGCAAATGGACAGTTTCCTGTCCCCCAATTGATAGAACTCCAATGGCAGAAGCGGAGTATCTCTCTAGTACAGGGCTCACCAACTGTGCAAGGGGACAGGTTATGTGATGTTTAGTGTCCCCTTGAACTAGTGCATTTTCACAGCAAGCTGGAGGTAAAGCACGTGGCTGGCAACCAACCTGACACCCACCCCCCCCCCCCCCCATGCTTGTCCAGATTTTGGTAAAAATACAAGCCCTGGCCTTTGCCTGCTCATATTTAGGGAGCTTGGTCACGCAAGTCTTAGCTCTCCCAATTGCTGGAGATCCCAAGTGACCGCCCCATCACCCAATCATGACAAGATGCAGGCTCTGTTGCTGGTATAGTGAATGGGTGAGGAGACCACCACTCATGATCTCCAGATGCTCATGAAACCCTGATCCCACAGAGGGAGCAGGCATATGCTTGGACCAGGTGAGGGTCTAAATCTTGCTGGACCTGGGTAGTGGGTTGAGAGGTTTAGGTACTCTTTAAAAGACTATCCATAGGGCCCATTGAGATAGAAGAATATGACTTGCATCAAATATTCTTTTGTCCATGACTCCCTACTAGTCCCTATCGCCCAAGTTTTTTTTGTTAAATTAACTTCTGGCTCCATACAATATCCTTTACCATCAGCTGCAGTAAAAACCTGTTTGGAACGGACTTTTCCATGGAACCGCAAAGCCCTCCCTGCCAGCTCCTCTCAGCCTTTTTTTCCTTTAGCTTAATTACATAATCTAGATCTCTTGTGAATTAATCAGAAGTTGTTGGTCATCTACAGGCACCACCACACACCCACCATTGGTACCAGTGAAAAGCGAGGCTTGTCACCCTATATCCCAAATCTGCTCACAGCTTGAACAGTGTAACTCTCCGTACTCATTTGCCTCCTATTGTGAAAAGGAAAGGATAAAATAAAGCCCAGACTCCCCTTTTAAATATGCTGTTTTTCCTGTTTCCTTTTTTTGCTATAACGGATCTACCTACTGTAATTTGATTTTTTTTTCTCCTTTCTAGAAATAGGAAAGTTTTTACAAACACAGAATGGAATTCCTTCCCCCAGCCCAGCTAACAGTGGTGTAGACCCTTACCATGCCTGCAGCATCCTCCAGCAGCTCAAATCAATGTACGATGAGGGCAAGCTGACGGATATCATCGTGCAGGTGGATCACGGCAAACATTTCTCCTGTCACAGGAATGTCCTTGCTGCAATCAGTCCATATTTCAGGTAGGTTCCCTGCAGCATCCCTGGCATGTTTCTGATGCAGTGTGGGGAAATGACGCGCAACGGGGAAGTTTAGCTAAACCCCTGGGAAGCTGGTGTCTGACCTGTGAGGATGTTGCTGGTCAATTGAGGTAAATGGGGGGTAATTTTCATGGTTCACAAATTTGAATGCAATAATGGTGGATCTAAATCTAAGACATATAGGTCTACTTATGAACTCCCTTTGGGAGCATCCAGATTTGGGATGCTTTGCAACCTAATACTAGAATGTAAGCCAGAGCCAAGTCTGAAAGTTACTAGATTTAGTGATGTGGCTAAGAGTAGCTAAAGCTTCAACACTGCAAAGAAACGCATTTCGGGCCCTTAGGTTCGGTTACTTGAGTATCGCTGGCACAGAGGTGCAAGAGAGGCTGGCCTGGGGTGAGGGGATCATGCAAGTATAGCTTTGTGGAAACTAAAGTGGACCAGAGGTTTAAAGACTTTGCCAACAAGCTTGCCTTTAGTATATTCCGATAGAATAGAAACATGGAAGCCGGCCCTACTCTTAAGTCTTTGGTGACTGTGCCCAATGGCTGCAGAATACCACACCCTGCCCACTCCCCCATCACTTATAACTGCCCAATATAAGTGACTCACCCAGTGCCAGACACTACCTCCTGGTGCACACGATTGGCTCCAGGATGAGTTTCTTTGAAGTTCTGGAGCGCAATGGTGGAACACGAGAATGTTGAGGGCCTTAGCCTGTTTTCTGGGTCAGTTTTAATATAAGGCTAAGGCACATCTACAATCAAGCTGAACTATAGTGGTCCTAAGATGTTTTAGACCTTTAGGTTCCTTCTGGCTTTTAATGCTTTAAATGACTAGTCCGTGGCCAGGTGTTCCTGGAACCCTCGTTTGGGAGAGACAACAGCAGCATTTTAGTTATTGATGTAAACGCAACCTCCAGATCATGATCATAGAAGTCTTGTCACCCTAAATCCAAGACCACTAAAATGATGATCCAGTGGAACAGTATGGCAGGGCATGAAATGTGATTTAAATGTACTAAAGGGTTCCCCTGAAAACTTTTTCTGCTCTAATAAATACCATAGGTTTTACTTCTGTTTGACGCCAATCCTTCCTGTGGAGGAAGCCATGACAGTGATATTGGAACTCGTATTACAGGTTTTCCTCCAAATGCAACCAAATCTCTGTCTTTCCACATAGCTACACATGTTTGGTGCTTAATACTTAGATGATGAGAGGGTTAAACTGGGTGGTAAATTGGTTCCCAGGCCCTGAATAATAATAATAATTTTGTATAAATAGTAGAGATGGAGCTACTCCCACCCCATTTACTCAGTTTGAATTGCCATGAGCACACACAGGGAGGGATTCAGTCAAAATGGATCTCTCCCTTTGGGAGTGTTCTAAAGGGAGGCTGGCAGGTTCCCGGGTGAGTAGCTCTGACTGCATTGCACGTCCCAACTTTGGGGACTCTGTCTTTCCACATAGCTAGACATGTTTGGTGCTTAATACTCAGATCATGAGAGGGTTAAACTGGGCGGTAAATAGATTCCCTAAATAATAATAATAATCATTTTGTATAAATAATAGTGATGGAGCTACTCCCACCCCCTTTACTCAGTTTTCCTCCAAATTCCTCCAAAGGTTTTGCATATGTGACTTTGGTTATTTGCATGTTTTTATTACCAGTACAAAGAGGATGACTTGTTGTTTGTGATCGAGCTAGAGAAGCAGTGTCTGCAAAGGGACACTGGGGAAGCTATGTCTGGGATTAGCCATAAGGAAGAGTCGTGTCTGCAAAGGCACTCTGGGGTTGTGGCAACTCTGGAAAGGCACCCTGAGGTGGTGGTATGTCTGGAAAGGGCCCCGGGGAAACGCCACATCTGGAGAAGGGGCTGGCCTGGAGTGGGGTCCACCATTAATGGGGACCTGGGAAAGTAACCTGTCTGGAGAGGCACCCTGAAGAAGCAGCCCATTTGGTGATGCTGCATTTGATTACAGTGGACAAACCTCCCGCTTGGCCGACTGCTTCGGCACCACAATTTGGGATACCACGCCATGTGTCTCAATCACTCACTTTTTCTGGTGCCCCCCACACGTTTTTCCTTCCAGTACAAAGAGAATGTCTTGAGGTTTGAGAGCGCCCTAGGGAAGTGGGGTGTCTGCAAAGGGACCCTGGGGAAGCTACGCCTGGGTTTGGCCACTGGAAGAGGCGTGTCTGGAAAGGGATCTCTGGGGAATAGAAGAGTCTGGAGAGGGGTCCTGGGGAAATGGCCCGTTTGGGGTGGCCTTCAGAACTTGGGGCTGCAGCAACTGGTTAAAGTAGTCCAACCTTCTGCTTGGCTTGGCCTTAAGGGGCAGACGATAATCAACTTTGGGAGCTTCCTGTTTGGGATATCCCGCTGTGTGTGTCTGAGATCACCCCGCATTCACTCCCCTTTTCTGGAGCCCCCTTGCCATGGCTGCATCTTCTGCACCCTTATAACTTAGGCGCACTCCCGTGCCCAGCCATTCCGATAGGCTGGGTCAGGAGCGTGCCGCACACTGCAGGGAAACTGGGTATGTGGCTACCTCTGCTCCCTTTTCCAAGTATGCACAGCATAAATCGCTGATTGGATGAGAGCCTGCGCTTGCGGCGTGAGTTTTTGGTGGGAGGTGAGTTTTTGGGGCGTACAGGGGGTCATTTGCACAGCGGGGCGCCCAAATCAAATTGCACCCGGGGCAAGGACCAAAACCTGGGGTTGTGTAAATCCAGGGTTTTGGTCTACTTAAAAGAACTGTGCAGTACATGCATAGTATGCCTTTCCTTTCAGAAAGTTATGATAAAAATGTTTAGATATTAGTGAGTTTTTTTGTGTCTCTAGCCTCTACAGTGTGTATAAATGCATTAAGGTTTGTGCTCACTCTACAGATCCATGTTCACTAGCGGCCTTACAGAGAGCACACAGAAGGAAGTGCGGATTGTGGGCATTGAGGCAGAGTCCATGCAGCTTGTCCTGAATTACGCCTACACCTCCAGAGTTCAACTCACAGAAGCCAACGTCCAAGCACTATTCACTGCAGCTAGCATCTTCCAGATCCCTCCCCTCCAGGACCAGTGTGCCCAGTACATGGTTAGCCGCCTGGACCCCCAAAACTGTATAGGTGTATTTATATTTGCCGACCACTACGGTCACCAAGAACTAAAAGACAAATCTCAAGAGTACATCCGCAAAAAATTCTTGTGTGTCACCAAAGAGCAGGAGTTTCTGCAGCTGACCAGGGATCAGCTCATAAGCATCCTGAACAGTGATGACCTGGATGTGGATAAGGAGGAGCATGTTTATGACAGCATCATCTCATGGTTTGAGCATGACCCGGCCGAGAGGGAGGAGCATCTCCCGGAGATCTTTGCCAAATGTGTCCGTATGCCCCTTATGGAAGAACAATTTGTGGAGAATATCCCTCCCATGTTTGCACGGGCTATGCCTAAAAACCACACCCAAAAGGGAAAGCTCAGTGCCAACTGCTGTAACCGGCGCCTAGGCATGACCGCTTCGGATATGATCATTTGCTTTGAAGCCGCCAGCAAACACTCAGGGAAGAAGCAAACTGTGCCTTGTCTGGACATCTTTACAGGAAAAGTCTATAAACTATGCAAGCCCCCTGGAGACCTGCGGGAAGTCGGCATCCTGGTGACTCCAGATAATGAACTCTACATCGCCGGGGGCTACAAGCCTAGCAACAACGATGTCTCCATAGACCACAGAGCTGAAAGCGATTTCTTTTTATATGACCATTCGAACAATAGGTGGCTGACCAAAGCCCCCATGCTCCGAGCACGGATAGGTTGTAAACTGGTTCATTGTTGTGGCAAGCATTACGCTATAGGCGGACGGGTTTATGAAGGTGATGGACGCAACCCGTTGAAATCTGTTGAGTGCTATGACGTTAGGGACAATTGTTGGACGGCTGTAAGTTTAATGCCAGTGGCGATGGAGTTTCATAGTGCCGTGGAATATAAAGAAAAAATATACATCCTACAGGGTAAGCACTACTTTTAAACCTGGTAATGTGACTCCTATTATATTACAAAGAAAAATCAGGAGCTAGCTCAATCCAAGACCTCTGAAGGTCTCTGGCAGATGCTGGTTTTGAGTGATGTAAAATTAACAGTCCTCCTTTCGGTAAGAGTTGATAAAAAAAATCTGAGAAAATTGAGAAAAAAGCCTGAGAACATCACTGTTGCTGAATCGCCATCTGGGAAGTCAAAGAAAGGCAAATGTACTTTACTCCTTATTACACTGTAGTAACATGCTATTGCCTTTTATTGTTTTTCCTATCTGGTGATTTAGCAGCAGTGGAATTCTCAGGCTTTTTTCACCTAACAAGAGATTTATTTTTCAACTCTTACTGAATCAAGGCCATTGTCCTTTTAGTTTGAAAAGATAAACATTGTTACGTAGTTAATATGGTTGGAAAAAAAGACAGATGTCCATCAAGTTCAACCAAGGGTTGGGAGTTGAAAGTTATTTTTATTATTATTTTACTGATGGCAGCTAATGGTAGCAGTGTTATTGTCTTCTAAATTCCCAGACGTAGGGAGTGCCGCCTTGTCTTCAGAGAGATTTTACCTTAAAGTGGACCAACACCCAGGATTTTGACTATCCTGGGTTTTGGTCCACTTCGGTGGGGCACCCCGATCGGGGGTGCCCCGCTGTGTGAAACCCCCCAGAAAGCCCCGAAAACTCACCTCTCCCCGCTCCCACGTGACCGCTGCAGCCAATCCCCGCCGGCAGACAAGCAGAGCGCGTGGGAGCGCGCCCTGCTAGAGGGACGCGCTGGAGGCGGCAGACGCGCATGCGCCGCTGGAACGTGGAAAAGGTAGGATTGTGGGCTTCCTGGGGGGTTTCACCCCGCGGGACATCCCGATTTCGGATGCCCCGCGGGGAGGGATCTGATCGGCCCGGGAATCTTATAGATTCCTGGGCCGATTTCCCCCCCCCGGGTGTTGGTCCACTTTAAATAGTTTGTCAAGTCAAATAGTTAAGTCAAACCATACCAAAGCTCTAAAAAGATTTTAGGTCACCAATAAAGATAATAAGGGCATTCCCATTTGCAAGAGGGAGTCTGACAGCTTTGCAGCACTTATGCTAGTGCTATATGTGCTTTTAACTTTTTAACTACATCTTTTGGCTTTACCTTTAGTTTTTAAAGCGGACTGACACCTGGGTTTTGGTCACGGAACATTAAAACAGACTTTGGGGGGGGGGGGGGGGGGGGGGGGGGGGGCAGACCAGAATGCTATGTGGAAAATGGGCGTCGGTCACTTTAACATTACATGGCATTCTTAGTTGGTATGAAACCTAGACACCTTGCTTGCCAGACCCATTTTTTGAGCTTTCAGTCAGGTTTGAAGACATTGTCCAGGTTAACGAAAAAAAATGTTTTATACTCTCCTTTTGTGCCCCACAGATGGCCGCTCCTAGACTGGCATTGGGTGCTTTACCTGTTCGGTGCAGGAATTTACTGATCACATAAGGCACTCAATACCAGACTAGAAATGTTGGGCACCCAGCTCCAGACAAAGCAATCGATCAACTTTGGGGTACAGAAGGTGAGTAATGTATTTAAGTGTCAAAGTAAAAAATTACTGCAGAGTGTCGTCAACCACGTGACCACCGCAGCCATTCACATCGCTGGATTTCTCAGGGGAGAAAAGTGAGGTTTCTTCCATTTGTTGCCATTAAAGTGGACCAACACCCTGGGGTGATCGGCCCGGGAATCTATAAGATTCCCGGGCCGATCACCCCCCTCACCGCGGGACATCCGAGATCGGGATGTCCTGCGGTGAGGAACCCCCCCGAAAACCCCCCAAAAACTCACCTCCTCGGCGGCTGCGGCCGCCGCCGCCTCCCACGCGCCCCTCTAGCCGTGCGCGCGCGCGCGCGCCGGCCGTTTGTGAATGGCCGGCGCGGGCGCGCGCGCTGTCAGAGGGACGTGCGGGAGGCGGCGGCGGACACGCTGGCTTGTCCGTCGCTGTCACCCCGGCCACGTGGGAGCTTTTTGAGGTGAGTATTGGGGTGTTTCTGGGGTGCCCCCCTGAAGTGGACCAAAACCCAGGATATCAAAATCCTGGGTGTTGGTCCACTTTAATGTGTAGGAGGACATTCGCCATCAGGATTTCTTCCTGCACCTGGAACAACACCCATTGATCCCTGACCTGTGGTACCTAAAAGTTGAGCAGTGGGTGAAAGAGCAGAGAAGAGTAAAAGACTCCAGTACCGTCTTGTCACTTGGTATGCTGTGGTGGATGGAGCCTGAATGCCTTGTATGCCATTTGTGTGTTCCACAGGGCTCTTATTGATATAGGCTCTGGTTATCCCATTTCCCAAATAGTCCTGGAGCTCCCTTTTCCATTTGTTACTGTAACCCCCCTCCCCCCCCCCCCCCCCCCCCCCCTTTTTTTTTGCCCACTGATATCTTGTCCCAGGAGCTTAGGTTATATAAATGGCTTGTGTATGGTTAAAGCCTTAAAGTCCTATACCTTCGAACGGGAGACTTCACAGGACCTCACACCTCTTCTATTACACCTATGTAAAGCATACACATGCTTTTCCCTGCAATCTCTTCATGTAATAAGTACAGGTAGGCCAGCATGCACGGCTATTACCTGGATGGTCCTTCAATACCATGCCCTAGCTTCTGAAATGTTGCAGCTGCTTGTCTTTTGTACAGAGACCTGGCAGTGGATAGGAGCGGGTTAGTGGGAAGATTGTTTTTTGTTTTTTTTTTCTACACACTGTGTAAAATGTGCATTTCCTCTGCATTAAAAAGGACCACTGACCATTGGAGGTCCCTGTTCCCTCCCCAGTGCTAAGACTGACAGTGGACAGTGAAGAAGAAAAAAAACTCACCTGATGGCAGCTAAAAGGCTTTAGGCCTGACATTAACCCTTTGCCGTGTGAAACTCCCCCTTGACACGTGTGCCTGTGGCTATATCGTTATATCAGCCGAGTTATGGTCTGCTAAGTGAATGGGGGGGGGGGGATGCACGCAGAGTCAGAGTAAGTGAGTCAGAGATACAGCAGAAATGCAGGGTGCTCTGCAAAATCCACATTTCATCACCACAGGATAGCTCGGGTTTTACATAGCTTTCCTATTTTATTTGCCTCGTAGGTAACGTTTTTTTCCTGACCTGGAGTCTGCTTTAAAGTGAAAACGGAAGGTTGTAATTGGTGTTCAAAGAGGACCTTAAGTACAAAACCACCTCACTTCTTGCAAGCTCAAGACCAGGCAGCCCTTGCTTATATTTTCTGTGTTTCCTGGCATGGCTGCTTTCCCACCTAACTGCTGGCAACCATTTAGTTTCGCTGCTTAAGTTTGCACACCACTGTGTTTGAATGGTCGCCGGCAGTCACGGAAATAGTTGCCTGGTCTCAGGCTTGCAGGGATGCGCAGCGGGCATCCTGAATTGGGATGAGACAATTTACTTTTTTGATTTTTGCTACCCTTCTAGTGTTTGAAAGAAGGGGGCACAATTGTTGGGAGTGTTGGCCACATAAGCAGTTAGAGATAGTATAGTGGCAACCAGGTTTGTTTTCCTTATTTAATTTGAGGTTTTGGGACGTAAGACGTAAATACCATAAAAGAGGATGTCCCGCTCGGATTTGGTTAAAAATTCCCCTTCATAGAGCTGCTTGCTCATAGTGTATGGATCTTTGCCATGGGAGTCCTATTTTATTTTAAACTCCACCAAATGGGGTTTTGCATTAGGGATACATAAGCAGGGGCCTAGGACTGACCCTTTTGGCACACATCAAGTCTAGAGGGCAAAATGTGCTAGCGCTAAATGTCCATCCAGAGACGTATGAGGATTTCTAGTATTAAATGTCTTTGATGCCTAAAGAGAGAGTCCTAGGTAAAACAAGATTTATAAAAAAGGCTAAAGACAGGTCAAGTACAATAAGGAACGAGTAATGTCCTAGACGTATTTAATTACAAGATAATTAGTAAAAATGATGAGGGGTTCTAACAGAATCTCGATTGGAAGGGAAAACCAAGAGGTTTTTATTCTTAATAAGCTTAGATGAGAAATGCTGAGATGAGCTATGGGGGAGGGTGGGGGATTACTAATGAGAGATGAGTGGTTTTAATTATTGCTGAAACACCTTGCATGGCAGAGGAAATCATATTCTTGTAGTGGTTGACTGGGGGTTAAGGTCAAGACAGTCAAGTTCCTTGCTTAACCATGCCATTTTGGAGTTGCTTTGTGTCCAGGGGCACAGCAGTCCAGGATCAGAAATGTCTCCCCCCTCCCCAACTGTTCCCACAAGGTTTGAAGCATACAATTGTCCACAATATCTTGCTATGCAGAATCACAAAGTTTTATCTTGAAATACAGGAGCTAACTGGCCAAGGCCACCGCCTGACGGACCACCACAAAACCTGATCCCTCCTCGATAAGCCTTTGTGGAAGAAGGCTATGTTATCTATAAATATTTATTATATCCACTTTGATCCTGGAAGCAAAATTTAGGCAGTGAACATAAATGGTTGTAGAAAGTAGGGGTCCTGAGAGAGACCCCCCTTGTGGTACATCAGTAGACTAGAGGACAAGATGAAGATAATGCCAGTGTGAGGTGCCAAATGTCCACCCAAAGATGCAAGCAGAAAAAAATAAGTTGGAACTCCAAGGCTGAACACAAACATATTTATGGGGGAAAGGCTTCACTAACGCAGCACAGACAAATTCATGCTTATTGCCTCAGGACATGTGATTTTCCTTTTTCTCTTTCATTTTACTTCAGCCATCATGGTATTTCAGTCACGATTGGGTTAACATCTCTGCCGAAGGGAGTGGACTGCCAGAACAAAGGCGTTAGTCCTCCTGCCGGGCCTATATCCTTCCGGCTGACTTCCTCCAATCCAGTTTTCTTCTTGCAGTTGGAACTGGACTGCAAGGGTGTATTTGAACTCCTTTCCCATTTACTTTTTTGTGTTTAAGGATTATGCCTTGGAAACGGGGGGGTATTGGAAACCCTGTCCTTGGCCCCTTATACTCCTCCGGATCAGGATGGTGAGGGTAAACACCAGGGTCTTGAGGCTCTCTGCGGTGTGTTTGGGGCTCTTTTGTAAGAGCTGTGCTGAAAATTCCACCACAGGAATAAGCAGCCACAGATTTTTGTCTGGTGAGCCTGATTGGGGGGAACCAGGGGAATTATTTTCCCTTTTTTTTATTGCTCTTTCCCATGTGTTAATTGTGTATTTTACTGGTTGCAAAATTAATAATTTGCGCTCTTTTAAGGGGCAGAGCTAAGGCGGCAGCAAGGAAGGGGCCCTTTTCTTGGCTGCCGCCGCTGAAAGAATTTCGGCTTGGCAAAGTAGCTAGCACTACCGAAGCTGCCGATTCTCCTCAGGGGCACAGCGCTCTTCTCTCGCCCACCGCCGCTGAAAGAATTTCGGCTTAGCGAAGTGCCAAGCGCCAACGACGGTTCTGATTCTTCTCAGGGACACATCGCGGTTTCTCAGGCTGCCGGTGTGTATGATTCTAGGCTTAGCGAAGTGCCGGGCACCGCCGACGGCTCCGGTTCTTCTCAGGGGCACATCGCGGTTTCTCTGTCTGCCGCTGCTGAAAGGTTTTCAGCTTAGCGAAGGTCCGAGCACCGTAGACGACATCCGGTTCTTCTTAGGGGCTCAGCGCAGTTTCTCAGGCCAGCGACGCTGGAAGATTTCCGGCTTAGTGAAATGGATAGCACCACAGACGCTCCCGTTCTCCTCCGGCCACGCCGCTGCTATACCTTGGCGACTTGCGGTGCTCCGACTGGGAAGCTCGCCTCCGCCCGGTCGCTGGGGTTGGCCTGGAAGGGGGGAGCTTTCGAGCTGCTGCACGGCCACCTTCAATAATTTGATTGTATTAATTTGATTGTATTTTTTTTATGATTGTGTTTATTAATATGTTTATTAATATAGTTTTAATATAATATTCTATATTTTTATAGTTTAATAATATATAACAATATTGTTTTAATCTATATTTTTATATTTTGTGGGAAAGGACAGTAAATATATTTGTATATATGGTGGTTCACCCCCTTAGGTCTCGGAGTAGTCTCTTGTGACTGCCGAGAACTGTTATATACCTGGTCTCGGATCCCCAGGGACGTATACTAGTATTTCACCATGACTGGGGCATTTGGGGTAAACAGATCTGATCCTTAGCAGATAATTTACCCCATGTCCAGTTGCATGCAGGAGGCACTGGACGAGCATAGCACTATGTGCAGGGGGTCTCCCCCCTGAAAGGGTTCTGATCCCTGTTGCCGGTGCCCTTTGAGCTTTAAAAGCCCCTTGACAGCCTTCAAGCGGACCTAAACCTTTAGTGAGTTGTTTCATCTAAGGTTTTTCAGCACCCCAATACACAAGTTCTGCCTTTGACGGCCTGGCTATTCAATCCTTCATCTTGGCAGAAAGGGGGTTTTCTGCCAGAGTCATCCAAGAAGTCTTCACCAATGATCTACTATAGAGTCTGGCAAGCATTTATCGCTTGTTGCGAATCCAAAGGGTTCACTTGTACAACTCTTTTCTTTTCCCAGAATATTGGATTTTTTGCAGAAAGGTCTTGATGAAGGTCTTCAATTGAGTACTTTAAAGGGACATATATCTGCTTTTATCTATTTTTTTTTCAGAAATCTATTGCTGAGAATAAATTGATCAAAACTTTTGTATAGGGAGTTGCTAATGTACGGTCTCCTCGTAAACCACTGCTGATGGTTTGGGACCTGAACTTAGTTTTATCAGCTCTTCAGTAGCCCCTCAGTTAGGAGGGTTTCTGAATTAGCAGCTTTATCAGTTAAGTCTCCTTATTTAGTGTTACATAAGGACAAGGCCGTCTTCTGCTTTAATCGGGATGTTATTCCTAAAGTGGTTTTCTCGTTTTCATCTTAATGAAGAGGTGACTTTGCCTTCCTTATGTCCTACTTCATTGTCCGATAAAATTTGCTGGATGTAGTGAAAGCACTAAGATACTATCTCATTGCCACACGATCTTCCTGTAGGTCTGACTCCTTATTTGTCATACCTTAGGGTCCACGGAAAGGTCTTCCACCAGCTAAGTCTACCATCAGCCGATGGATTAGACAGGCAGTGGTCTCCAAAGGGAAGGATCCTCCCTTTAGGATTACTGCTGATTGACAGGAGCTATTGGAGCATCTTGGGCTTTCCAGGATCAAGCTTCAGTAGAACAAGTATGCAAAGTCGCTACTTGGGCTTAGTTCTTACATTTACCAAATTTTAGATGTTAGATGTTAAGAGCCTCGGCGGATTCCGCCTTGGTTGGAAGTTGTTACAGACTGTAGTAAACTAAATGTTTTTATTTCTGAAAGGAATAAGGTTTTGGGGATTCCACCCAAATTATGGGTACTGCTTTTGGAGGTAATCGTGACTTAATTACTCTGTTGGCCTAAAGTAAAATGAAAGCGAAAAGCTAATTCTGTGAGTACTCGCCTCACCCTCTTTCATTATTACTTCAGGACATCAGACCCTCTGTCTGCTAGGATATAAACAAGAGATATAGGTATGCCTCCCGGGCAGCTGGCTCTACTGCTTTTCAATTAAAATGAATTGGAAGAAGTCAGCCGGAAGGATATAGCCCCGGGAGGAGGAGCCACGCCTTTGTTCTTGCAGTCCACGCTCTTCGGCCGAGATGTTAACCCAATCGTGACTGAATTACTCTGAGGTCCTGAAGTAATAATGAAAGAAAATTTTACAGGCGAGTACTCACAGAATTATTTTATTCTGATTTCAGATGATTGCTTTTCCAGGACCGTTATTCTCGTATTGAAAAAGTAAAGTGTTTGTGACAAAGTTTCGCCTCTTATCCCACACAGCAGCATGTTCAAACATACTGGCTTTACAATTTGGGCCTCGTGGTATTCTCCGTTCCTCCCATGACCTTGTGTAAAGGAAGTGTGCCTAGTCACTTCCTCAAAGACTGGAACTCACCACTCCATTCAGTGCAGAGGGGCACATGCTTGCAAATGTTTGATTAGCTCACAGAAGCAGGTAAGTTTCAGTGGGCCAGACTTTGTGGAAGAAGCTATGTGGAAGAAAAAGGTGAGTATTCCTTTTGCCAGACAATCCCTTTTTAATGTTGGTGGTGTTTTGAGTAAGCAAGTTTTCTCAAGTATTTTTCCCCCAATTTTTCATTCTAGGAGATGTGTTCCTGTGCTACGATCCTCCAAAAGATTATTGGTGTTACTTGACTCCCATGAGTGTGCCGAGAGTCCAAGGCATGGCAGCCGTGTACAAAGATCACATCTACTATATAGCTGGAATCCGAGGCAATCATCGGGTGCTTACCGTGGAGGCGTACGACCTTGAGCAGAACCGCTGGACACGAAAAAAAGATCTTCCATGTGAACAGTCTTCTAATCCATATATCAAACTTTTGGTTCTGAAGGGTAAACTCCACTTGTTTGTTCGGGCGACCCAAGTCAGTGTAGAGGAATTTGTTTTCCGAACCAGTCGGAAAAACTCCCTCTACCAATATGACGATGTGACTGACAGCTGGAAAAAAGTCTACGAAACTCCCGAGAGACTGTGGGACTTGGGCCGTCACTTTGAATGTGCAGTTGCTAAACTTTATCCCCAGTGTCTTCAAAAAGTTTTGTAGATTCTAACTGGATTTTCTACCCTGCCATCGGGAAGATGACGACAAAAAATTCAAAAACAAACAAAAAATATTTGTCAGTATTTGTTTGTTTAAAGTGGACAGTTTTCTGTATTTGTGGACGGGTGCTTTTCAAGGTTGCAGTATAAGAGTTGGTGAAGGGTACGGCTACTTTTAAAGTTCTCACCACTGTTTTATTTTTAGTGAAACCTGAGTTTACAAAGTGCAATTATCAGCATTGTTTCCATGGCGTACATGTAATAAGTCATTCTGCTGTGTTTTTGTAGGTAGGAAATATTTTTAAAGTAAGTTATTCATTGCTTTAGAAGAACAGACATCTATGCACTAGAGTGAGCAGAAAAGTTGGTTAAAATAGCTACAACTTTATTAGGCAGAAATCTTTAATAATCGAGTTGTTTTGCAAGGGCAGTTTCACATGTGTTATTCGATTATTAAATAGTTTAGTCCAGTAAAAGTTGAGTTCTGTTTTGGGCTGATGCTAGTAGATTCGATTTTATGGACTCTAGACTGAATATGTCCTATGTAATGCCAATGCTGCTGAGTGGTGCGGTTCCCTTTTCACACTCCCCTTTTTTTTGGGGGGGGGGGGGGTTAATTTTCTATTTTCCGTTTTTGATGATCTGCTGAAGAAGCAGAATTTGAATTTTCAGAGGATATCATTTTGCACACAAGATTTTTTTAACAAAATTCTAACACAAACTTCTGGAAAGCAACTCCATATGACTTATCTATAAGATAGATTTTTTTTTTTTATTTCCGCTCTTGGGCCAGCATAAATCTGACAATGCTGCCTTTCTGTTACTTATGAAATCCCTTGGTTTCCTGGAGCTCTGAAGCCACCACATAATAACTAACATAAGCCCACCACTACAGCTAGCTAGAAACAAAGTTAGTGCAGAAAGTTCTAAAGCCAGTTCATGGTGCTTCCACTTTCAAAATGAAAAAGTATGCTATGGTATTCTGGAGGTACCAGGTATTTCTTTTTAAGCCCATCTCAAATAGTGGGTTACAGTCCATTAGCATCAGCACAAAACTAAAAAACAGTTTGGGAGGACCTGGCAATAACGCGTGTAATATGTTATTGAACATCGTCAACATATCTTGACCAACTTTTCAACTTGGCCATCGAAGGTGGTGGGGGGCTTTCAGCCCCTTGTGTTTTGTTGGTAGGTTTGCTGTGAAGTAAAAGCAGTAAATAACATTTCCTGCATCAGAGTGAAAAAAAGTACAAAAAACATGATGCAGGCAGTCTTTAACGTTGGAGTGCCTTCATAGCTACACCCTGGCACAATTTGTCGAAGTGGTACTGCATCTTTTTAAAGTTTCAAAAAGCAAAAAATACGGGTAATATCTGAGGCAATATCACTAGGCTTTGTGTCTTCATTTTTTTTTTATTTTGGGAGTGAATGGATTTACTTCAGTGAAACACTAGCTAGAGAAGTCAATTTATCAGTCTACTGTTTTTACACCCAAGCAGCTCCCGATGTGCTGCAATCTTTGTCATAGAGGCTGCAATACATATTTGTTGGGTTTTAATGCTTCCTTCAGTATTTTTTATGTTTTATAGATATATTTAACTTGTTTCCTTATTGATTTTTGTTGGTATAACAGCACGTCAGAGCGGGCTTTTTTTTTGTTAACATGCTTTAAGTTTTTGTATTTCAATGGTGCTATCTTTATAACATAAACTAGAAGACCAAAAGTATATATAACCTTAAACTATTCCCTTTTATCAGAATCTAGTAACCTAGATTTCTAATGGCATGTGCTCACCAATATTTTGCCAAAAAACTAAATTGCGGACCCTACTGAACTTTTTCTGTTCTACTATGCTTGTTCTGACTGTCAGAATGCATGTGTGTCAAATTCTGTCTGCATTGGAGACCAGACATTTGAAAGAGGGGAGGTAATGGCAAAGTGCACAGATCAGGGGTGCTAATACACCAGTGTTTCCCCAGTCCCAGTATCCAAATCCAGTGCTGCACTTTTGGCCTAAGCTGTACAACAAGGTACAAAGCTCAGCCAAAGCGCTCTTTAAAATAGGCGCCTTGTACTGGCCTCTTACAATGCTGCAGGATTGCTAGCGGGGAGGGGGGGGGTTGTTGTGTCTCTATTGCACCCCAAACAGTACATTCGTTGTATAGCAAATAACTTTTTTTCATTTTTTTTTCATTTGGTTTACTAGACACTCCTTTTGGGTTGGCAGGCATGGTTTAGGGTTCTTTTGACAGGCATGCAGAAGTTCTATTAGGAGATGCAAAGAATGTCTATCACCTACTTTTATAGGGTTGATTCAGCATGGTGAGTATTTATTTTACAAGTAAACCCTATTTCTCATGAGCGTTTTCCTTGGTGCAATTCAGCATCACATTTAGCTGTGCAAATGTATAAACAATTGCACAGTTAAATATGATGCTGAATCTTACCAAGGAAGAGAAAAATTATGAGAGTGTTTACTCACAAAAACATGAGTTTAAAAAAATGGTGCTGAATCAACACTTATGTTTCCATGCGCTGTATATACAATGTCTGCTACCTTGACCCCTTCTGCAGGGATACTTGAAGGGCCCACAACTTTGTAACAGATCATGCATGGAAACTTATAGAGTGGACTACCTTTTGTTTCTTCCAATTTGGACCGATCCAAACATCCTCATTAAGAGTACCCTGAACACCATTGGAACTTTGATTTGGTGTGCTACTTAATTTTCCCTACTCATTGCAAGTACTGCTGAGAGATGCATTCCTCAACAGCACATTGTAGTCTTACAAGAAAGAAATCTAATGTGTCTGGGACATGATCCAGCACTGCATGGATATTGAAACACTACTGAGCTTTAGCCTCCTTAAATTGGGCTCCAGACATGCTACCCCTACTGACTCCTGGGCATGTTCCTGCTTCCATTTACGAAGGAGCAGGCTCCCTTGCTGCTAAAGGGAGGGGAATGCGTACTGATTGACCACACTAATTGCTCTTAACCTTGTTGGACTGCGCATGCTGGAGCAGGCAACGGAAGCTGTCTGAAGCCTGATTGCAGAGTGTGTTTCAGGAGCTGGGGCTAGATCAGTTTCCAGGGTAAGTAAAGTGTGACTCTTGTTTTTTAATCCCTTAAACACATAATACTAATTTACATAACTTTTTCCTTTGCCAGCTTCTCAGTTCTCTCTATTCCAATGTTAGTGGAGACTGTTTCTTTGCTTAAGCTAAGTTCACACCTGTGTGATCAGTGGCAATGCTTGAATTGGCCCTGAATCACAATCCTCTTGCTGCAGACGGGACCTTGGCAATCGAAGGGTGATTGCCTTTGTAAAAGGACCCTTTGGATGAACATTTGAACATTTTTCAAAACTATATTTGCTGATTTAATTTTTTTTTTTTTATTTCCATTTTTCACACATGGCCTTAAAACCCATTAAAATCTACAGGATTTAAGTGTAGTATTAAGATATACATTAAAAATTAATCAAAATTATATATTTTTTCATTGTTTACATTTGAAGTGTTTTAGTTTTGTTTCTTTTTTTTAGGACTATAGTTTAGCTGGTAGTTAACGCACCATCTTGAATGGTAGCTTTATTTATCTTACTACAACCAAGGTAATGGTTCATCAGCCATTCCCTTGCAGGTAAAATTGAGGGTTGCTTTGTACTTCTAAATTTTCTTCTTGCATAGCAAACAATTTAACAAGACCTGAAAGCTTCTTTTCTTACAAGTGGGGAAAAAGTAGGTTTTTGGTTTTAATCTTAACGTCCTTATTAAGTCCTAAAGGACAAATGTAAATGTAACATGTCTAGCTGTATTGTGGGTCCATTATTCCACCTCGGCATTAAAGTGGACCAATCACCCTGTGCGGTCAGGCTGAAATGTGAAAGATTCCAGGGCTGGCTGCTAGCCTGAGCCTTGAGCATCCTATACTGGGTACCCCGCTGTGTGACCCCGACAAACCCCCCCCTCCCCGGGCGCCGGTAATCTTGCCTGATCCCATTGACTCCTGTGACGCGGTCTTTGTCGGCCACTGCATCCCCAGCTTCCTTGTAGGGCTCATTGCATCTAGCCATTCAGGTAGGCCAAGCGCGCACTACACATCAGGATCCTGGGGTTTGGTACACTTTAAGTGCTACTTGTTTAAAAAGGGGTGGTTCCATTTCTATAGAAGATTGACTGGATAAAGAGGTTTAACTGGAAATGTGGAATAGAGATTTGGAATACTAATCTCATGTGAGCAATAACAAATATTTTGCTGTTTTTGTTTTATTATTTAAATTATTATCTCTGCGACAAGCCAACTGTGTAGTGTGTGTATATCTAAAAACACACATTGGTGTCGATTAATAGCCAGGTGAGAATTCTCCCTCTTCTCTTCAGAGAAACTGACATTGACTTTATTGTCTACCTTTGGGCTGATGCAGAGCCAGGTGAAAATTTACACCTAGTAGACAATAAAAGTCAATGGCCGGTTTTCTTTCTTAATAACTGAGTGAGGAGGAGTTCTCACCTGGCTCTGAATCAACCCCCATTGTAACGGGTTATACAATAGCTTCCTTTTCCTTTAGGAGTTTGACTGCGCTTTAAGACTGTCCAGCTGAAAAACTTATTTTTAGGAGAGAAAACTGCCATTCTCTTTTATCGTATACCTGGTATACATTTTCACCTGGCTCTGAATAAGCCCCAAGGTAGACAATGAAATTCAGTGGCAGTTTTCTCTCCTGAAGAAAGGAGTGAGAATTCTCACCTTTCTCTGAATCGACCCCCTAGGTGTGTGAATTGTAAACCAAAAAATCGCACCTGGTTCTGGCTTGTTACTCCAACGAGAGAAGAAGGCACTTGCATCTCCATCTGCCATCTGCTGAGTTTGATGGGTACCAGTCTCGTCAACCAGTCATAGCGGCCACAGTGCCCTGCAGCTGCTGTTATTGGATGATATTTTTTCAGCTGGATAGTCAAGCCATCTGTATTTAAAAGTAAAAAAAACAACCCTTACCAACTTGTTGCCATCAGGCCTATAATTTCTAATCCCTGATGCTGGCAAGATCATCTTTCTGGCTATTTAAAGGGGTTGTCCTGGAAATTTTCTTTTATTATGTTCCTGCCTCCAGGCTTTTTCCTTTTAGTCCTGCGGGCTGAGCTTGCTTGCTTGCAGCGCTATGAACTCCAAAATTGAAAGCATGCTTCTAACCTGCCTGGGTGCACATCGGAGCATCCACTTATGGCACATATCGTTGATGTATTCTCACAATGTGTCCACTTCTGCCAGTCAATGAGTTTGCTTTCTAGTGACTGACAGCAGGAGCATGCACCAAGGCTGGCCTGGGAATGCACTGTCTGCACTGGAACTGACTAAAGAAATTGGAGAGCTGCCACCTGCAAGCCTCAGTGGGTTTAAGCCTGTGGGCTGGCAGGGTAGAGAGCTTTGTTTTTAGTTTAATTGCCAGGACAGGGGCATTACACCATTCCTGGCTGCTTTGTTTCTTCATCGAAGAACAGAGATGTAACCGAATTAGCCCCTCCTTTCATTATCTGCAGGGGGAAGCGCAGTAAGACTTTGATTGGCTCCATGCATTGGCACCAGCCCTAGACTATAATTTTTTTAGTGGGAGCTAGGGTAAGTATGGTTTTTACTTTTGAGTACAGATGCTCTTTAAGAAAACGGAAACCTTCTTTCCAGGCATGTATATCCAAGTTAATCGGCACATGTCTGATGTGGCTGTTAGAGTGAGAGATACAGGTTCATGTTGTTGGTCATGCTTAATGATCACTCATCTTTAATTTTTAACGTGTATGTTTGCATTTGTTTTTTTCCCTGACATGTCCAACTCTTGCACAAACAATACTGTGAAAATAAAGTAAAAAAGCCTTGACAAATCACATACCTCATAATGTATTTTTTTCAAACATGTATAGGCATTATTTTAGATGACCTTATTGGTGCATGAAAAAGGTGGAGTGTCTATGTGGCAGCATCTCTAGTGGCTGATATTGGAAAATGACTTTCTTCATTATTTTAATGCCGTGCTTTGCTGAACCTGTTGTCTTTTGTTTTTCTTCATGTTTGTACAGTTACGTCTCCAGAACAATCTTGTATTCCTTTGCCTCCAGCATCTGTGTCACACACCGGCCGTACTTGAATTCTGTGATTTATCATCTGAGACTTCTTTGTAGCAAATGTTCTTATTTTATTTTAATTTTTTTTACATGTATGATGTAAAAAAGAAACAAGAAAAATACCTTGTCTATGTGTGAGAATGTGTCTATCACTTGCAGGGTAGTGCTAAAGTTGGGTACAGAGGTCTATTTATATTTTTCTTGTGGACAATCTCTTTAATCATCTTTCTGTAGTAATACGTCAAGGCATTTGGACATTTTTTTTTCTTGAATACATTTTGCTGTCTTCACAATCCAGAACAATTAATGCCAGTCAAGTGCCAAGCAAAAGGTCTTGAAGAAAAATACAGCCAAAAAGTCCAGTTGCCTTGCCCTATTCCTACAGAAATACAAAAGCGTGGATGGAAGCCTTTGGACATTCCTGATAAATATTGGATGATCTACGTGTAATTGGACTTGCTTCATTTTTCTTAGTTGTTTTGGCGAACTAAGAAAGCCAGTCAGATGAGAAGCAAAAGGTCTTCGTGAAACCATACAGAAGATCCAAACTAAAGGGAATTCCTACTATTTGTGGATATTTTAAAACCGACTTTAGACCAGACCTGACTTCTCCCACACTGTTAATTGCTCTCCAGGCACCCAGTAGCTCAGTGATCTCCATGTCTGGTCCTACACTTCTGGCTTCAGTCTTGTTGGAGGTGGGCGACTAAATATAAGACTAGGCATTTGCTTTCCCCGAGACGGTGTCAGGGTAGGAACCAGGACAGATGTAAGGAGGGAATGTTGGACCTGACATGGAGTGCAATAGACTGTGCAGGCCCACCAGTTACTCATTCCAAACAATCTTTTGCTCTCTGATCTCCATGTCAGGTCCGACACCTTCAGTCTTGGTATGAGTGGTAATAGGAAACTAGGTCAAGACATCCGGAAAGAAAAAAAGAGCATCTCAGTCTGATTTCATATTTGACCAACACCAGAAGCCAGAATTGTAAGATCACATAGACGCTTGCCCCCAGGGGAGTGATAGACTGCACAGGAGTGGTGGCAGGTTATTTTGTTTTCAAAAGTCTATGATAGTGGACTTAAAGTAAATATGTAAAATTGATCTTTCAATTTGGATCAAACTTGGTAAAAGGATGCCTTTCCATCTTCCTTGGCCGTTCAGTAAAGTAATTAAAATTGTTCCTAGGAGGAAGCACTTAATGAAAGCCTTTCAAAGCTTTTTAGTGTTATGAGACCTATATTGGAGACAAATTTGTCTGTACCAAACAAAGTCAAAACCCACCCCCCCCCCACACCCAGTACTGCGGTGATTCTGCTGGTTTGGCGGTGGCCGGTTTTCGAATAAAACCATGTCTTTTTCCTCCACTAAAGCCATGCCTAGAGCGCACTTTTGAGATCACCGAATAATTGATCTCAAATGTGCCACAGCGGCGAGGTGCAGTCGGCTGGCTGCGTCCCCTTCTCTGTTTGGTTGTGCACACCCTCTCCTGCACCCAGCTAGGGAGGGACTTCCCACAACTACAGGGAAGCCAGAGATCGTGATCGTAGCATGTGGGAGCCACTGGTAAAGGTTTACCAGCGACCCCAGGGGTTTCCTTCTATAGGATTCCCTGGGGTTCCTGCCAGCCCTGGAATCTTTTAGGTTTCAGCGGCAGCCATTGGGGTGGTTTTGATCTTCTTTAAGACAAAGGGTTGGAGCGTGGTCCTATTTTAAAGAGATCAAGTGGCCATTCTAGCTTACATGTACATTTTTCCGTTCAGTGTTATTAGGAAATGTTATGTTGTCTCGCATTGTTAATTTTTCTTCTACAAATCCTCATTAGTCTGAACACAAATTTACTACAGAATTTTGTTTTAAATCCTGTGCAAGAGTTGACCCTTTTCTTTCGTTTTTGTGAGTCCATCATTTCTCTACGCTTCTTGTGTCTGTAACCAGCTACAACTGCATATAGGAAGTGAGTGCAGCAGACAAAACTCCCATCAGAGAGATTATACTATACTTTGTTTCTTGGTAGCACACATAAATCACCTGTGACTCTAACATTGTTTTCATCCATAGATGGTCATCAAGGCAACAAGCATTACAAGCATACATTGTTCATAACTAAGAATGGAGTTTTATACATTACTTTAACCAAGCTCCATTAATGAGCCAACATGTCCTTGGTCTTTTCCTATTTCTAATTTGTTTAAAGTATAGGTGCTGTAATACTTTCTGTTCCCAGAGGTGAGCATGTTTATTAGTGGTTCCTCTCCCTCATAGCACTGCATTACTAGGAGAGTTGTCACATTTTCCATAGAAAAGAGGAAGAAGGGAGTGTGTTACACATGGATAGGCAGGGAAGGCTTTGTTGTAAAATCTTTGCACTTTTAGTTTATTCTTAGTATACAGTACGTCCTGCTCCAGATAAGAATCATTACTCTTGGGTATTACTCCGCCAGATGGCGCTGGACTGCAGAGACCGTGAAATTGGCTCCTCCCGGCCCCCTCAAATACCCGGGACCTCCCACAAATCCCCAGAATTTCTCTGCAGTCTGGACTGCGAAGGACAAGAAGATGGCTCTCTCTCTTCTCGCAGGTGAGCGGGGCTATTAGCCTGCGGCCCTGTAGGACTATTCCCACCCGTTCCATTATTGTTGTGCCTCCCAGCCTTGGCTGCGCTGGTCCGTTAAGTGGCCGCTGCCCTCCCTTGCTCTCCCTTGTAGCTCTGGGGGGGGGGGGTGTTATGCGTTGGTGCTTCACTTGGATGGTGTGCTTGTTGACTTTGTTCAGTCTCCGCACTGACTTGGTTGCACTGGTTGCGGTTGAATATGCCCGGCATTCTCTGATCAGGACTTTTTTTCCAGGGGGTTACTCATGTGCGTCCCCCACGTAAGCCTATGTTGCCTGTTTGGGATTTGAACTTGGTCTTGTCTGCCTTGCAGGGTGCTCCTTTTGAACCTGTGTAGAAGGCTGCCCTGGCCATTCTTACTCTCAAGGTTGTCTTTTTGGTGGCTATCACTTCTGTTAGGCGTGTTTCTGAGTTGGCGGTGCTTTCCATCCACCCCCCTCTACTTTGAGAGACACCAGGACAAGGTGGTTTTTCGCTTCAAGCCAAATTTTCTGCCTAAGGTCGTGTCTGCCTTTCATCTGAATCAGGACATTGTTCTTCCTTCCTTGTGCCCTAATCCTAGTAACACTAAGGAGAGGGTTTTGCATTGCTTGGATGTGGTTAGGTGTCTGAAGTACTATCTGGTGGATACTGCACCTTTCAGAAAAACTGATGCTCTTTTTGTAGTCCCTTCTGGTCCTAGGAACGGTTTGGCTTCTGCTAAATCTACTATCAGCAAATGGATCCATCAGGCTGTAATTCAGGCCTACTCTGCTAAGGGGAAGAATCCTCCCTTCCACCGTACTGCTCATTCCACTTGTGCTATTGGTGCCTCCTGGGCTTTTCAGCACCTGGCTTCTGTTGAACAAGTTTGCAAGGCTGCTACTTGGTCTTCTGTTCATACCTTTTCAAAGTTTTACAAGGTTGATGTTAGGGCCTCAGCTGATGCTGCTTTCGGCCGCAAGGTTCTGCAGGCGGCAGTGGTCTGACCTGTCTGTTGTTACCTTTGGGGATCCCACCCTACTTTATGGACACTGCTATTGGATGTCCCAAGAGTAATGATTCTTATCTGGAGCAGGACGTACTGTATACTAAGAATAATACAATTCTGTGATTACTCACCTGTAGAATTGTTATTATGAGTATACAGTACGTCCTGCTCCACCCCACCCTTGGCTTGCATTATCCTTGGATCCCCTGTATGGTGATTGTTATCTTTGTTTTTAAGTTATTAGTTGGTTCTGTTATTATTCTCCCGGCTTCTCGTTAACTGCTTTTCAATGCTGGGGATTTGTGGGAGGTCCTGGGTATTTGAGGGGCCGGGAGGAGCCAATTTCACAGTCTCTGCAGTCCAGCGCCATCTGGCGGAGTAATACCCAAGAGTAATGATTCTTATCTGGAGCAGGACATACTGTATACTCATAATAACAATTCTACAGGTGAGTAATCACAGAATTGTATTTTTTAACTACTCAACATTTCCAAGTATTGGCTAAATGTTTAGCTTTACTAGTAGGAGACTGTGTGCTGCTATTTTTCCTAATAAAGGTTTAAGAATCTTTAAAAATGTCTTTCTAATTTTCACACCGGAAAACCTTAATTTTACATAAAAACTTTTAAGTCTGCACTCCGCCTTGTTGCCGAATGGTACTACTAGTTGCAATTGTCTGTCTACCATAAAAAAAAGTCAGCTGCCAATACTCTTCTGACACACCAATAGAAATGTTTAATGTTTAAAAACTGAAGTTTAAACATTAAAGTGGACCAACACAAAGGATTTTCACTATCCTGGGTGTTGGTCCGCTTCTGCGCGGCAGCCCCGCTGTGTGAAACCCCCCAGAAAGCTCCTAAAATCTTACCTTATCGGCGACGGACAGGCCGCCGCCTCTCGCGCGTCCCTCTTACAGGGCGCGCGCCCGCGCTGGCCATTCACAAACGGCCGGCGCGGGTGCGCGCCCTGCTCGAGGAACGCACGGGCGTCAGCGGCGGCTTATCCGTCACTTGTCCGTCGCCGATAAGGTACGTTTTTAGGGGCTTTCTGGGGGGTTTCACACAGCGGGGCATCCCGATTTCGGATGCCCCGCGGGGAGGGAGCTGATCGGCCCGGGAATCTTAAAGATTCTCGGGCCGATCAGGGGTGGGTGTTGGTCCAATTTAAATGTAAGTGTTTGAATGAATGAACTAACCCCTATATGTTTAATGTTGCACTTCTTGTTCTCTAGAAAACATGGCTTTTTATTGATGACTTTCTGAAACCATACTAAACCACTGCTGCCTTTTTTCATACATCTTGTGTTGGGTCAAGTAACTTAGTCTAAGGAATATCAGTACTGTTTACTGTGAATTTATTACCATCCCATTGAATCTTCAAAGTGTGAAATACAGAATTGTTATGTTTCGTGTGTTTTTTTTTTTTTTTTTTTTTAAAGGAACCTGGTAAATGCAATTCTTGCTAATCATGTGTGCTTTGATTTATTTATCCCTCCCTGTAGTGTGATTAGTTACTATGCTGCTATTCTTTGTATACTGGTATATGTAGATTATGTGAACTTCTTTATTAAAGTGGGGCCTTTAGTTAAATAAAAAATCTAACATGCCCCACATATCCCCTCCCCCATCCCTCACATGGGATACCCATTTTAGACACTACTCAGCCTTCCACTCCTCCCTGGTGATGAGTCAGATTACAGTAATAAACCAAACAAAAATCACGTCCTGCCCAGATAAGCTCTGTGTAGCAGCTTTTCTGGATTGCTGCATGCACTGCACTTGATTGACTGTCACGTAATCGGTGCTGCAGCAGTGCGACTCACACTGAAGGGGGATTGGCGTCGATTTCATTGACTGGACTACTGCTTTAATGTTCCCTAGGAAGCCCCAAATTTAGGGCAAATTGCTTGAATTGCTGCTCTCCTGACACATAACTGCTGGTGACCAGAGAGGTTTGCCATTGCACACCGCACTCCAAATTTCTCCATTAAAATATCTGCTTATCCTAGTTTCAGATATTTTTTTGCAACTCTGTGATATTGGGTCATTTTCCTCAAAAATATAAATGAGTCTAAATTTTTTACTCATTTATTTAATTTTGGTTTTCTTTATATACTTTTAGGTCTTGTGAAATTCTGATATAGTTTTAGGTCAGGTGCAAAAAGAAGGTTGAGAAAAAAAAACTTTGTGTTTTTGCCTTGTTCTCTATTTTGCCCTTTAATGATGTTAATGGTGGAACTAGTTTTGGCTAGTATTAATTGTTGCTTGCGTCTCCCTTGTGAGGCTTTCACATTGCTGTCTGTCCTCGGGTAAAAACGTAAAAGAAGACAAGCACTGCCGGTCTGACTAGCAGGTTGAGCTCTGACATTGAGGAAGCCCTCTGTGGGCTGAATTTACACAGTACCTGGTACAGAAACAGGTGAGTATCATATTCTATGGAACAAGAGGTGGTCAAGGGGTCATGAGTGTGGGTTTAGAGTGACTAATAAGCAAATGCTTGGTTGGTGAACAAGCGAGGGTAAAGCCGGGTCACAACGGGTAGACAGTTCAAAGGGCTGGTCCAAGGAATAGTTGAGGAAGCTGGATCAGAACACCGGTGATGACAGGAATACACAGGATACTGGGAGTACTTAGGGAATAGCAGGAAACCAGGCTACAAGGCTGAAAATCCCAGGTCACACAGGAATCGCTGAAGATAAAGTACTGTGATGTCAGAAGCCAGCTGCCTACTGGAATAAGATTAAGGCTAAAGGAATAAGCAGGATATTTCTGCCTAATATTAGAGCCCGATTTACCGACTTTCGTTCAGCAGTAGGACATTCCAAATGGGGATGACTGAGGTGGAAGTGTTAGCAGACCTAAAATCTATAGTGGTGCTTAAGTGTTGGAGAGAGCCAACTTGAACAAATTAGTCAAAAATATTTAGACTTGGCAATGTATTTCGTGAGAAAAAGTAACCAAGGTTACATATATGTGCATGCAAATGTATGTGAATCTTGTATTTGCAGCAAAAACAGTTACCGATACTTGTTGGTTGCACATGGTCTTGGAGGAATTGTAGCCCATTTTTCTGTACAAAACGGCTTCAAACCTCGGTTTCCCTCACATAAACTGCTACTATCAGTCACTCCACAATATTTATATTGGATTCACAGTTTTGACTTTCCCATTTAACATTTTAACTTATTTCTTCTTTTACCATTCTTTGTTAAGATGTCTTGTGTTTTTAAAGGAGCACTATTGGGAAACAATTGCCCAATAATAGAAATCCATATAGCTATGCTGGATGGTGGGGGGAGGAGTCACTTAATACACCTGGAATCAGAAATATCTTGCCAGGCTTGTTTTTTTTTTTCATTGAAGCACAAGCAAGTTGGAGGGCGGGGGTCAGACTCTCCATCCCGATACAATAAAACCTGGCAGCCCAGGATTGTATTCCTAACAGGAAAAGGAAACCACAAGCTTGGCAGGTGTTTTAATCGGTTTGGGTGTATTAGCCTGCATGTTTATATGGATTTTTAATATTAGCAATTTCACAATACACCTTTATGGTCATTGTCTTGCAATTCAGAATTAATTGTTCCATCAACGATAGCTTGCTGTCCTGGCACAGATCCTTCAAAATAGGCCCAAGTCATAATACTACCACCAGCATGTTTCACAGATGGAATTTGGCCTTTATGCAGGAACATGGCATAATTATTCTCATTTAAACCAAAAAGCATTATTTGGTCCCACCTGTCCACATAGCTTTGTTCTCGTAACCACCTTACTTGTATAGCTGATTATTAGCAGTCTGTAGCTGGGCATGCAGTGTTTGTTTAGGGAGCAGCAGGCTTCTCCTTGCAATCCTGATATTCACATCCTCGACATTTTTTTACATAAGCTAATGCAAGAAAGGTCTTTAGTTGCTTTGAGGTTACCTTGGGTTCCTTTGTGAATTCACAAACTATTATACACCTTGCTCTTGGTGTGATCTTTTGCTAGTCAACCACTCCTGGGGAGGTTAATAGTGGTCTTGAATTTCCTCAATTTGCTCAAGTCCAAACTGTTTAAAGAAGGTTTGTAACGTTTTCCAGTCTGATGAGCATCAACAGCTGTTCCAGAGATATCTCCTTTGCTTGTGCTATGAAAAATCTAATTTAGTATCACATGCTCTGCAGTATAAATAGATTGATAGATCCTTATTCTTCAAATAAAGGTTGTTCACTCACACCTGCTTGGCATCCCATTGCTTAAAAACCCCTTGCTCTAATTTCACCATCAAAATATCTGCTTACCCTAAAAGTTCATGTATTTTTGCAATTCTGTTATTTGATATTGGGTCATTTTTCTCAATGAATAAATGACCACCTCTGATTCTTGACTCATTTGTTTCATTTGCCTTTCTCTATTTTTAGGTCTTGTGAAATTCTGGTGCAATTTTTGGTCAGATTAAGGCAGAAAGATAAAAACTACCTCTGTATTTTGAAAATGGATTTTGCCTTGAGGTGCTCCATGGTTCTAGTATTATTCCCATTGATGATATTGATGGTGAAACTTGCCATGTTTTGGCTCGTCTTGGTTGTTGTCTGTATTTCCTTTGTGAGACTTTCACATTGCTGTCTGTCCTCAGCCAAATACAACAAGACAGACAGGAAGTCCTCTGTGGGCTGGGTAAACGCAGTATCTGGAAGGACAGGAACAGATGATATTCCCTAGAACAAGACGTGGTCAAAGAGTCACAAGCATAGGTTTAGATTTAGAAACAAGCAAATGGTTGGTGCAGGCAGAGAAGGTTCAGAAGCTAGGGTAATGCCGGGTCACAACGGATAGACAGTCAGCAGAAATACAGAGGATATTGGGAATACTCAGGGAATAGTAGGATACCAGGGTGGCTGTAGATCCCAGGTCACACAGGAATTGCTGAAGATCAGGTGTGAAAATTCCTGGGAGCTGGCTGCCTGCTGGAATGGGATCCAGACTTTCATATAAATGCATACATGTGCAAGAATTTGGAAGTAGAAAATCATACGGACAGGCAGCAATAAACGTCAACAATGGTACTAGCCTGAAGAAAAAACTTTGATTAGAAAAGGGCTTTCTTGAAACAGAAAGTAATTAAATTGTGCATACATGCTGCCCAACAATGATGGGGTTGTCCATCATTCATAGTCATACATTCTGAGCACCCTAGATTTTTCCAGGAAGCTGAATTAATTGGCTTTTATATTTTATAGGACCGTACTACACCTGTTGGTAGTAGGGCTGCTCATCAACATTGGAATTTCAAGAAAACCTTGATCATTCCAAGAAGGATAAACTGTGAGGCAAATCGAGCAAATAGCTGGTGTTGCTTAGACCTTTTTCAAAATAGCTAATAGCTGGTGATTTATTGTGACGCATGGTAGAACACTGCAAATACTAGGCACAACATACCGCAACAGTAAAACTAACCACACCTTTATCAAGCAAATACACACCACACAAACGAGGCAAATATATACAATACGTACCGGGACATGAACACTATAAACAAATATAAAGACAATATTTACAACATATATAAGGTTCTGCAGCAAGGAGGGGAATAGTTGCAATTTGGTAAAGTAAATGTATGTCACTTTA
Source organism: Gastrophryne carolinensis (assembly GCA_027917425.1). Classification (NCBI taxonomy): domain Eukaryota; kingdom Metazoa; phylum Chordata; class Amphibia; order Anura; family Microhylidae; genus Gastrophryne; species Gastrophryne carolinensis. Next base: position 257,501,830 of record CM051235.1, read on the forward strand.
AATTCCATTGACTGTGTCTTAGTGTTCCAGAGACCACATATATAGACATTCTTTGAAAGTTTCCAATATGCAACAATTCGTTCTGTCCCCTGGATATCATTTGATCCTATTCTGTGCCACTTAGCTGGAATGTTTCTACTTATTTTGAATATTATTTCAAGACAAGTATATTCATACAAAACACAAAAGGGGGCTTTCCCTCTTGATTGATTTAATTTGGTAGAGTATGTGGCTGACACTTTAAACTAATAGAGGCTAAAACACAAAAAAGCATTTTGTCCCCTGCAGATGCCCCCCTAGTCCGGCACTGGCTGCCTTACCCGACTGTCCAATCCATATACTTTGCCAGAAGGCCCAGTCATCTCACACCACCTCCTTCGGTACCACCCTACCATCAGTCACAGTAATGCCGGCACACTCCCTCCCCCGCTAAAAGTACATATCAGTGTTGGACACTTATTTTAGATCATGTGATGCACCCCCTGCTATGAATAACAAGGCTCCCATGTAATCATGAGTAGGGATGCTACTACAGCTTACAAGACTCACTGACATGATACACTGCCTGGCCAACAAAAAGGTCCCACACTCTAATATTTTGTTGGACTGCCTTTAGCTTTGATTATGCACGCATTTGCCGTGGCATAGTTATCACAAGCTTCTGCAATGTTGCAACATTCATTTCTGTTCAAGGCTTTTCCCAAGGTCTTGTATTGATGATTTAGATCTAAAGCTAGATTTAACCCAATTCCCTCCAGTTTGCCCCATCCTGGATACCAGTAACATGGCCGTCATCAGAAATTCCTGGCCCCCATACAACCTAAACAGGTCAGCCCACTGCCCCAATGAAGCATAGTTTGAATTTCTGTAAATGAGAAAATTAGTTTTAGGGGTGTTTCGAAAGAACTGCTATCTTTTTTTAATTTAAAGAGACCCTAAACCCCTTGGTGCTGAGACATGAAACTTATGGCTGCAGCATCCCTTGCAGAAGGTCAGATAAGAAAATGCATGTAGGGTGGCTTGTAAGTAATAAGACCTGTAACACCCTCATGTTTGTCTCTGTGGGGCAGTCTCCCTTATGGCTGCCTTAACCCACCCTCTTCCTTCAGCAGGATGCTCAGGCTATGAGGCATCTTGTCCGTAAGCACACAGAACAAGGAGAAGAGGTAAGTATGAGGAAGAATAAGGGATGTCAGGAGATGTTTCGGCATGAATGAGAAGCTTGTGGGTCCCCCTAACAATTAGTAAAGCTAGTCCTTCAATGCATGGCAGACATCAGTTTAAAGCAATTTAGACTCATTGGACTCTGTTTAGAACAGTGGCGTAACTAAATGTGTTGGGGCCCTGATGCAAACATTAAACGGTGCTCTTTCACGAATCACAGACATTAAACATTTTTCTGTTTTTTTCTGTTAACTCAATTGAATGCAGCTAGACAACTAAAGGTTGAAACAGCAGAGATGGTGCTTCCTTTCTCATATTAATGGCAAGTGAGCACAAATAGGAGAAATACGGCCCCTGACCTTCTGGGCCCTGGTGAAGTCGCACCCGCTACAGTTACGTCCCTTATTCTCTAACTGTAGATCTTGGTGTACAGATTTGGTTTACATTGCCAATAGCAACTGATTGAAGGTAGTGCTTCCATAAAAACGTCCTGCTCCAGATAGATTACATACACTCGGTAATACTCTGCCAGATGGCGCTGGACTGCAGAGACATCGAAAACTGGCTCCTCCCGGCCCCTCAAATACCCAGAGACCTCCCAGATCTTCAGGACAAGAAGATGGCTCTCCTCGCAGGTGAGCGGGGCTATTAGCCTGCGGCCCTGTAGGACTATTCCCACCCGTTCCATATTTAATGTGCCTCCCAGCCTTGGCTGCGCTGGTCCGGGTGATGGTAGGCAGCACCACTGTCAGGTGCTTAGGAGCGCTGCTCCACCGCAATCCCCCACCAAAGGGTAGGCGGTATAGGCATATGGTGAGCCCCTCTCGCCCTTTTGCCCCTTGCCCCTATCTATCGGTGGGCCCTATATTAAGTGGCCGCTGTCCTCCCTCGCTCTCCTTGTAGCCCTCGGGGGGAGGGGGGTGTGTATATGTGTATTGGCCTTGTGCTTCACTACATTATTTGCTTATGCTTAGCGTCAGTCGCCACTCTGACTTGTTTGCAACTACTTTTTTTAAAAACTGCCGCCGCACGCTTCCACTGTGTTCCGCGCTTGGCGGAGGCGTTACCTCAGGCGCTGGTGCACCGTCATTGGCTGCTTGTCACGTGTATGGCTTCGTGCTCTTCGGGGGGGGGGTAGGGCCCACTTTTGGTGCGTTCCGCGTCACTGTACCTGCGGCCCACCCCTCGAGGCATACCGACACCATTTTTTTTCCTTGGTTCTGGCTGCTGCATGATGGGCTTCTACTACCGCGGTCCGTGAGTGCCCTCGCGGGCGGCTTTATTACCGCTGTTTTTTATTGTGTGCTTACGGCCCCCCTTTGCTTATGTCTTTCAGATGGGCCGAACCCTCTTGGCTTCTCCCGGCCCTACTCCCTCTATTTAGTTGATTAACTTGTGAGGCCTAGTATTAATTACTCCCACTTCCATAGCGGGTTATTGGGGCATCCCGGGTTGCTTTTATAGCGTCAATCCCTATCGGCCTATTGTGCCGCTATAATCACCATATGGAGGCGTCTCAGGATAATGTGCTTGGGGTTCCTTCGGGACAAGCCCGGCTGTGTGTAGCTTGTGGGGTGTCCCCTATTAGTGCTGACAATGCGCGGGTCTGTGTACCTTGTGCTGAGCAGGTGCTTGCGCTGCAATCTGGCCTTCCAGTGGCTGGGCCTGCGATTTGTTTCACTTCACCTACTCCCCAAGCTTAAATCTCACTCCCACTGAGTTGCATACAAGTGGGGATTCTCAGCCTGATGTGTCTTCTAGACTGGCTAGTGTTGAGAAGTTAATTGCTAATAACTTGGCGTGTAAGGCCTCTGCAAAAAAGCGGCACTTAACGCCTCTGGCTATACCCCTTTGGAGGAAGGGGAGCTATTCCCCGACTCAGGGTCATCTGATGAGAGGCCCATGGGTCATGACGATTCTGGCTCTGACCCCTGGGCCCCAGATAATACTGATAGACTGTTGGCTCAGATTTTTGAGGTTCTGTCTATTTCCCCCCCTGTTGCGGCCCCCAGGCAACAGGGGGAACTTTTTCATACTGCTAAGTCACGCCAGGAATTTCCTGAGCAAGCTTATTTTAATAACCTTGTGCTCAAGGAATGGGAACGCCCCAGCAGGCTTCCCGGTGTACCTAAGAGTTTGGATAGGAAGTATCCCTTTCCTGCTGATGTGGTTAAGTGTTGGTCATCCCCTCCTAAGGTGGATGCCCCAGTCCTAGGGTTATCTAACACCTCTGTCATGCACTCCCCTGACTCTACTACCCTGCGGGATGCTGAGGACCGGCGCATTGATCAGCTGGCGTCCCATGCCTTTGCATGTGTGGGGACGGCGCTGCGCCCGGTCTGTGTCTCTGCCATTACGGCTGTGGCTATTAGGACCCTGCTCAGAAGTATCCTTGATGGTGCCCCTGATGATGTGTCTAGGGAGGAGTTTAATGCACTCTCTAGTTGTGATGTTTTTGTGACCTGTGTCCTCTCTGCCTTGGATGACACCATTAGAATGTGTGGCAGAACCTCTGCCCTTGTGATGGCTATACGCCACTCGGTTTGGCTGCGCCAGTGGGCTGCTGACAATGCTGCCAAGAAAGCCCTCACTGGTTTTCCCTTCAGAGGACTACGCCTGTTTGGGGACCGCCTGGACCTTTTTGCTAAGGGAGGCAGGTTACCCCAGCGCAGGTGGCAGTCTCGGCCCTTTCGGGGTAAGGGCTCCTTTTCCTCCCCCTACCGTGGTGCTAGACAAGGGATGGGGGTTTCCTTTACTGGGGCCCAAGGAGATTTCTGGGGTAGGGGCAGAGGACGTGGACGTCCTGGCTCCTCCTGGGGCTCTAAGCTTAAGTCCTCTCCCAAGCCCCCTCAGGCATGATGGGGCGCCCTCACCCATCCGGGTGGGGGGACGGCTTCAGCACTTTGCTCACGTCTGGAGGCTTCATGTCTCAGACCGGTGGATTCAGGAGGTAGTGTCCTCTGGTTAGAAGATAGAGTTTGCTGCCTGCCCCCCCCCCCCCCCAAGGTTCATCAGATCCCGGATTCCTCAGGACCCTGTGTCAGCTCAGGATCTAGTACAGGCGGTGCAAAGCCTTCTGGAGCTGGGGGTCATCTGCAAGGTCCCTTTAAGAGAAAGGGGCAAGGGCTTCTATTCCAACCTCTTCACAGTGCCCAAAAAAGATGGGTCAGTCAGGCCCATCCTGGACTTGAAGATCCTCAACAAATTTGTCAGGTGCAGGCGCTTTCGCATGGAAACTCTGCGCTCTGCCATCAGTTCCCTGTGCCTAGGGGATTTCATGACGTCTGTGGACATCAAAGATGCTTACCTTCATATTCTTGTCTCTGCTCAGGTTTCAGGGCATCCGCGTGCTGCCCTACCTGGACGACATTCTCATCACTTCCCAGTCTCTACATCAGGCAGAGTTGGATACTCAGCTGGTGGTATCCACCCTGGAGTCATTTGGCTGGGTGATCAACCACCCCAAGTCTTCTCTGTCTCCCTCCTTGGTGACTTCATTCCTGGGAATGAATCTGGATACAGTTCAGGCAAGGATTTTTCTTCCTCAGCAGAAGGTGGACAGTCTAATTGCGCAGGTCCAGTTCCTGCTATCTTTTCATTATCCCTCCATCAGGCAGGGAATGCAGCTGGTGGGCCTGATGGTGGTGTGCTTCGAGGCGGTCCCTTATGCTCAGTTCCACTTGAGGCCTCTGCAACTCCACCTCTTGTCAGTATGGGACAAGAACCCTGCATCCCTGGACCGGGTCTTTGCGCTTTCCCCCCTTGTCAGGCGGTCCCTCTCGTGGTGGCTGGACTCCAGGAACCTGTTGGGGGCCAGATCCTTTCTGACCCCCTCTTGGGAGACGGTCACCACGGATGCCAGTCTGTCAGGTTGAAGGGGTTTCTGGAAGTCCCTGCAGTTCCAGGGGAGGTGGGGTCCTCAGGAGGCCCACACACCTATCAACGTCTTGGAGCTGCGGGTGATCAGGTTGGTTCTGGCCCAGTTGACTCATCACCGAGGCCTGCCTGTTCAGGTGCGCTCGGACAACCAGACGGCAGTTGCCTACATCAATCATCAGGGAGGGACCCGGAGCAAGAGGTCCCTCCAGGAAGTGTCTCTGATCCTGAACTGGGCAGAGGCCAATGTTCCCTGCATATCTGCGGTGTACATCCCGGGGGTGGAAAATCTGCTAGCAGACTCTCTGAGCAGGGGGACCTCACGCCAGGGAGAATGGTCCCTCTGCAACAGGGTGTTCCAATCTCTGTGTCACCGTTGGGGCCAACCAGATGTGGATCTGTTTGCGTCCCGTCACAATCACAAGCTCCCGGCCTTTGTCTCCCTGTCCCAGGATCCTCTGGGCTTGGCCTCGGATGCCCTAGCAATGTCATGGCAGGGCTTTCAGCTCCTGTATGTCTTTCCTCCATTCCCCCTGCTGGGCAGGGTTCTGTGCAAGATTGCTCTGGAAGGGGTGCCAGCAATTCTGGTGGCCCCCAGGTGGCCAAGAGTGTGGTTCGCAGATGTGGTGCAGCTGGCAGTAGATCAGTACGTTCTGCCCAGGGTGCCAGGCCTGCTCACTCAGGGTCCCTTACGCCATCCCAATTTACAAACTCTGGCTTTGACGGCCTGGCTGCTGAAACCTCCATCTTGATGGAGAAGGGTTGTCTACCTCGGTTGTTGATACCATGATAAAGGCTAGGAAGAAGTCTTCTTCCATTTATTACAGGGTTCGGCATTGTAGCGATAACCTTTATCGCCGGAGGGCTTCACCGCCCGAGACGTCCTTTTCCCAATTGGAAGAGGTGCTGCTGGAATTCCAGAGTCATCCGTGAGGAAACAGGAACAGCCCTTACAAGGGCTAGTGAATTGTAATATAGCGTTTCCCCCAATAAGAGGCAGAACTCAGTATTGAGGGTAAAGGTGAAGTCTTTATTAGTGCCACTCTAGGCCTTATATACACAAGTCTCCATGCAAGGTGGACCTGATGGAGAACTGCATGACACACACACCGACCAATAGCAGCAGGGCACACAATCCCTCAACTCTGCCGGTGACGCAATCAGCAACACAATAGACGTCTGTAACACAATCAATCAGAACAATGCCATTGTCTGACGTAATCAATCAACACAATGGCAGTCTGTAATACAATCCAAACTACAATGACATTGCCTGTAACAGTATCAAAATACAATGACATTGTCTGGAACCTAATTAAGAAAAGGCCAGTGAATGACCCGGTGGGCAATTGAATAGGGATGACATCCAAAAGGCAGAGCGTCTGTCACAGGCATGCCTACATTGACTGGTGTGAGTCTAAGTCTCTTCCCTATTGTGTGTTCTTTATTCCCAGGATCCTGGAGTTCCTGCAGCATGGGTTGGAGATGGGGCTCCAACTCAGTACTCTGAAGGGTCAGGTTTCTGCCCTGGCTGTTTTCTTCCAGAAGTCCTTTGCTCAGCATTCTCTGATCAGGACTTTTTTCCAGGGGGTTACTCATGTGCGTCCCCCACGTAAGCCTATGTTGCCTGTTTGGGATTTGAACTTGGTTTTGTCAGCCTTGCAGGGTGCTCCCTTTGAACCTGTGCAGGATGCTGCCCTGGCCATTCTTACTCTCAAAGTTGTATTTTGGTGGCTATCACCTCTGTTAGACGTGTGTCTGAGCTGGCGGCGCTCTCCATCCAGCCCCCCTACTATGAGAGACACCAAGACAAGGTGGTGTTCTGCTTCAAGCCAGACTTTCTGCCTAAGGTTGTGCCTGCCTTTCATTTGAATCAGGACATTGTTCTTCCATCTTTGTGCCCTAATCCTAGTAATGCTAAGGAGAGGGTCTTGCATTCTTTGGATGTGGTTAGGTGTCTGAAGTACTATCTGGGGGCTACTACACCTTTCAGAAAAACTGATGCTCTTTTTGTGGTCCCTTCTGGTCCTAGGAAGGGTTTGGCTCCTGCCAAGTCTACTATCAGCAAATGGATCCATCAGGCTGTGATTCAGGCCTACTCTGCTAAGGGGAAGAATCCTCCCTTCCGCCTTACTGCTCATTCTACTCGTGCTATTGGTGCCTCTTGGGCTTTTCAGCACCAGGCTTCTGTTGAACAAGTTTGCAAGGCTGCTACTTGGTCTTCTGTTCATACTTTTTCAAAGTTTTACAAGGTTCATGTTAGGGCCACAGCTGATGCTGCTTTTGGCCGTAAGGTTCTGCAGGCGGCAGTGGTATGACCTGTCTGCTGTTACCTTTGGGGATCCCACCCTATTTTATGGACACTGCTATTGAATGTCCCAAGTGCAAGTAATCTATCTGGAGCAGGATGTACTGTATACTAAGAATAATACAATTCTGTGATTACTCACCTGTAGAATTGTATTATGAGTATACAGTACGTCCTGCTCCACCCCACCCTTGGTTTTGCATTATCTTGGATCCCCTGTATGGTGATTGTTATCATTGTTGTAGTTACCAGTTTGGGTTGTTTTAATTCTCCCGGCTTCTCGTTAACTGCTTTTCAATGCTGGGGATTGTGGGAGGTCCCTGGGTATTTGAGGGGCTGGGAGGAGCCTGTTTTCGATGTCTCTGCAGTCCAGCGCCATCTGGCGGAGTAATACCTGTTGGGGTTTCTAAGGGTTGTCTGGCCTCCCTCGCCCAAGGTCTGTCAGTGTTCCGTCAGCAGCTGCTTGAGATCAGATACTAAGAACCACGAGCTTGTACACTAGGTACGGTTCAAAGACTGATCTAAGTTTATTCAGAAATGAATGCATATTTATACAGAATGTCACACACAAAAAGGAGTATTTAGCCCCCACCTTTGTGATATAACTAAAAACCTTCACACATAAAGCTGGCAATAAATCTTGTGGTTCCTACGTGAACTATTTTCCTATACATTTGCTGATAATGAAGTTCAAGGGATTCCCGTGACCTACATCTAGATAAATCACTGAGAGAAGGACATTCCTACACACTAAAATGTCTGTTGGCTTTATGTGCAGAACTTAACATATCACATGTATATCTATATAGCTAAGTTTAATATCAAATTATAGAATACAAAATGGAGTCTTCTTTTCAACATGGCCGCCATTAGGCTAAGCATTTCAGCCTTCAATACCGAGTGTAAGTAATCTATCTGGAGCAGGACGTACTGTATTCTCATAATACCAATTCTACTGGTGAGTAATCACAGAATTGTATTTTTAAAAAATTCCATCAAAAGTGGACTTTTAACCCTTTAAGTGCCAGCCTACCTGGAGTTTTTGTCACCCTTTGTTGCCAGGCCATTTATCACTATTTTTCACTACACATGTTCAAATGTGATTTTTGAAAGGGATTTCCCAGGAAAATTATATATTGGGTTTTTTTCAGAATAGTCTGGGCTTTAACATGAAATGTCTTGTTTGTAATTTTTTAGGTGTATTCTCAATATTTTTCTGTAATAAAAAATGTTTTTCATTAAAATTGTATTGCGTGTGAAATCCCAATTTCTTACGGTTACAGCGGTACCACATATGTATTGGTAGACACCCTTTCCTGCCCAGGAGACTCCCCCAAACTTAAACCGCGCTTTAGGGGATTTAAAAATAAAATACAACTATGCTATGCGCACCTTGCAGTTTTTCAATAAAAACAACCCTTTACATTTGAAATACCCCAAACAAACTATATATTCTCTGGAAGTACACACCTCAAGATTTCTATGCGTACCAGGCTTGTTGATGTGGCCACAGTTTTCTGGAAGTAATTCCTCAATGTATTCTTTGGTTGCAAAGAGTTTCTGTAAAAAAAGGATAAAAAAGCAGAATCAAAGCCACATTTTCCTAAAAAAACTATATACAAACAAGAAAAAAACAAGTTTAATCTGAAAAAGCAACATCCCCCGAACAGAACCATACCCAACATGCATAGCTACTGTCAAGGGGAGAGTTGCAAAACACCCCAAAGTAAAGCATGTGCGTAACAGTTATTTTACTTGAAAATTTCAGCTCTGCAGACAAAGTGCGCACCTTGCAATATTTCAACCAAAACAACCCTTTACATTTGGAATATCCCCCATAAACCATATATTCCCTGAAAGTACACATGTTAAGCTTTCTAAGCGTACCCAGCTTGTTGTAGTGGGCTCATCTTTCTGGAAGTAATCCCTCAAAGAATTCTTTGGTTGCGCAGGGTTTCCCTAAAAAATGTATAAAAAAGCAGAATAAAAAACACCTTTTCCTAAAATATAAATATGCAAACAAGAAAAAACAAGCTAAATCTGAAACCGCAAGGTCCCCTAAACAGAACAATACCCAACATGCATAGCTACTTTTAACCCTTTTAATTGCCAGCCTACTTGAGATTTTGTCACCCTCTGTTGACAGGTAATTTTTCCCCATTTTGCGCCATGTTTTGCGCCATTTTTGCTGGAATTTTCAGGAAAATTATATATTTATTTTTTGCAACAGAGTTTAGGCCTTAACATGAAATGTCTTGTTTGTAAATTTTATTTTGTTTTTTTTACAATATTATTAAGTAAAAAAAAAAAAAAAAAATTGTCTTCTTTAAATTAAAGAAAACCATATTGCATGTGAAAGCCCCATTTCTACTGATTAGAACAGTACCACATATTTATCGGTAGCCCCCCGTTCCTGCCCAGGAGACCCCCCAACCTGAAACAAGTACTTTATAACATTTACAAATAAAATACAACTACCATCCACACTACAAAGGGTTAAATCGAGAAAAAAAATGACATAGAGTCCCCCCTCCCAGGGGGGCGGGGGCATTTTTGTTTGGATTTTTAAGGGTTAAAAACCCTTAAAGGTTTCAACTCTCCACATAAAAGAAGATTAGCCTTCAGTCAGATCCAAAAATTGCGTCCTGGTATAATATGTCTTCAGGAGACACGCTTCTCGACATCCTTGAGGCCAAAATTCTTGGATTCCAAATATCCCCAAGTTCATATGGCCTGTGCAGATACGAAGCAAAAAGGGGTTTTGATTGGGTCCCAGTTTATGTGTAAAAAGGAATTCTGTGATCCTGAGGGAAGGTTTCTAATTTTAGTGGGGACATTGCAAGATGTAGAAGTAACAATTGCTTCGTATTATGCTCCGAATGTGAATCAAATAGCCTTCTTAACCAAATTTTAACCAAAGTAATGACAGTTGCCCAGGGTCAAACAATTATATGCGGGGATTCTAATCTAACACTAAACCCATATCTTGATAGACAATCCCCGATTAACTCATTGATTTCAACCCAAATGACATCAACCTCGATGGCGTTTAGGAAGTTGTTAGTCTCCTGTGCGTTAGTTGATAGTTGGAGAGAGTTTCACCCAGGTACTCAGAATTTTACTCATTTTTCACATCCTCACAATGTATATACACGTATTGATCATATTTTCCTTCCTCATCAAGCGCTCCCCTTAATACCAGCGGCTGAGATAGTAACGACCTCATGGTCGGACCATGATGGTGTATTATTTAAACTGTCCTCCCTAATTAACAGGCCATCTAGGTCTTCATGGTCCCTCAATGTGTCCCTTTTATCTGACCCTGAGATTGTAGAGTCCATTTCTGGGGCGCTCTTGGAGTACTTTGCTCTGAATGAAGGTTCAGAAGTCACAGCAGCAATATGTTGGGAGGCGCACAAACCAACCATCAGAGGAAAGTTAATCCAGATAGCTTCTAGAAAGAGAAGAGAAAGAAATACTTATATTGAGAGACTGGAAAAAGATTATGCAGAGGCAGCTGATAAGGCCAAGGTACAAATGACAACAGATTTACATGCCAAGCTTCACAGGATCTCACAGGAGCTCAATTTAGCGTTAGCGGGTAAGGAAAAAATAATATTAGATGGTAGAAACATAAATATTATTTTAAGGCCATACCGGATACATTGCTAGCGCGGAAATTGAAATCGCCAGGGCAAGAGTATCGCCCGATTAGATTGAAAAATGAGAGAGGGGAGTTAACTAGTAATCCTAATAAAATTGTTAAGATGTTCGGATTGCAACTCCAGAAGCTTTACTCTAGCACTAAACCCCCGAGTAAAAAAGCTTTGGACACGTTTTTTGAGAATGTAGCTTTACCAGAATTACCAGATCAACTTAAAAATGTGCTGGAGGAAGAGTTTGCAGTTTAGGAAGTCCAAAGGGCAGTATCAAACCTAAAAATGAATAAGAGGTCAGGCCCAGATGGCTTCCCTGCAGCCTACTTTAAGTATTTTAGCTCTGTTTTAGTTCCGAGGTTAGCGGCCTTTGTTAATGACATTAGGAATGGCAATGCTTTCACTCTGGAATCCCTTACAGCCTCAATGATTCCAAAACCTGACACGGACCATTCAGTCTAACTATAGGCCAATCTCTCTTATAAATGTAGATGTAAACATTTTTACTAAGATTTTGGCTGGTAGGATGTCCAAATATATGGCTCAATTGATACACAATGACCAGGTGGGTTTTATACCGGGGCTCCAAGCGGGTGATAACATCAGGAGAGTACTACAGTTGACACGTTTTGCTAGAAAGAAGAATATACCGGCTATGCTTTTGTCTTTAGATATCAGAAAAGCCTTTGATTCTATTAATTGGGATATACGCATTTAATTTGGAAAGAGAAACAAGGCAGGGATGCCCATTGTCACCACTCCTGTTTGCTCTGGCGATAGAACCATAAGCACAAGCCATTAGAAGCTCCCCTGATATCTCGGGTATAAAGGTAGGAGAAGGGCAATACAAATTATGCCTTTTCGCTGACGATGTGTCCTAATCCCCTAATCTCTTTACCAAACTAACTTCGAACTTTAAATAGCTTCAGGACTTCAGGTCAACACCTTTAAATCCAGAGCTATGAATATAAATGTGCCCATGGTTCTCTCTAGGCAGCTTATTATTTACCTCTGTCTAGAAAGTTATCGGGTCTATTATCTAAATGGAAAGACTATGGCCTATCATTGTTAGGTAGGATTGCAGCGATCAAAATGACGCTTCTGCCCAAATTTTTATATTTTGCCAGAGTTTTACCCCTGGCACAGAAAACCTTATACAGACAGAAAGTTGATGAAGGTTTAGGACTCCCTAACTTTATGAAATACTTTCAGGCGGCTCAGATCCTTTCTTACCATTCAGTATTAGATATACCTAGTTGGGTGATGATTGAGTCAGAGTTATGCAAATCGCTTAAAATTGACAATCTGCTCTGGATCACTCCAAAATATAGGAAATTTAGACATAACCCAATTCTTATTAATTCATTGACGATGTGGGATGGTATTACGTTTTCGGGGGGCCTCGCCTCACCACACCTACCATTGTTGTCATTGTGGAACAATCCAATGTTCCTTCCGGCTTGTTCAGAGCCCAAAAGATTTAGTAATTAGGGTGAGGCGGGGATTACCTGACTGCTGGATGTCGTCAGCCACTCAGGGATCTTGGACTTTCATCAACTTAAAGATAAATACCATTTAGAAGCAAGGTACTTTTTTGGTTATTTACAGGTTAGACATTTTATTAAATCGGTGGTTAAAGACAGAGCAGACTTGGACAGCCTTTCCCCACTGGAAAAACGTTGCAGACAGGATCCTAGGGGGAAAGGGACAGTCTCAAAGATTTATAATCTCTTAAATTCTGGAACAGATGAAGGGGAGCTGATGCATAGAAAGAGATGGCAGCGAGAGCTAAAGGAGGAGAGAGACCATGAATCCTAGCAGAAGATGTGGAAAGCATCTTTTGGTACTTCAGCTTTGCTTATGGCCATTGATGCCAATGTAGAGGTTGCATTAAGAACAGATGGCTCAGTACGATGGGGCATCCCAGGGTTTTTGCTTCCGAGGCTGTCAATCCATAGGATCCCATAGGATCACATCTGGTGGAAATGTACCAAAGTTAAAGAATTTTGGTGTAAAGTGTGGTAAATTGTATCAAAATGTCTGTTTCTTCCCTGCTTGGTTGTATAAAGCACAATCCGGTCCGGGTTTTCAGGACCACGGGACACTTCCCCAATTCCATAACGGGTTGTTACATGTTCTAAGGCCTCCACAAGTGTGCACGCTGATTACAGGGGAAGCCTGTATAAGAAGAGAGCACACGGCCTTTCCTTTGTTGGATGATCAGCCTGTTGGAGTGAGCCCAGGCTGAGCTGCAGCGTGGTGAAGGATAGCACTGGACATTGAGCAGAGGGCTGATACGCCTGTAAAGTGGACTGGAATTGATCAGCTTGCTGGAGTACCCAGCCCAGGACTATTTGGTTGGTGAAGTAACCCTTTTTGTTTTCTGCATTTATGCTGCAACCTTTGGACTATCTACTGAACTTTGCTGAATAAAAGACGTTTTGCCGTTCAAATCCATTGTCGTCACTGCTGATTGTTTGCCCGCTTACAAAAGTTTTTGATGTTCTTGGAGTGATTTTGGGAGCAGACGTTAAATTGAGTCCCTGGATAGCGCTCTTCAACAATTCCATTAGAAATATCTCTATGAGACAGAGACAACTGTTCTATCATATTTTGACGGGAGCAAAAATGGTCATTGCTAGTGCCTGGAAATCACAAGATTTAAGTTTTAGTGAGTTTATCAACAGAGTAAATAATATTATGGCCATGGAAAAACTGTCAGCAATTAATATTGGGAACCTTGAGGGATTTCGAGAGGTTTGGGCTCCATGGATAGAAAATATCTTACCTTCTGATTTTGATTCTAACCTTTTATTATTATAAGGTTGTGTTATATGCTGATTAATGTGTGAGAAGGGGATAGATTTAATGAAATTGATAAGATGTGATGTGTCTAGGTTTTATGACATAAGCCTTTATAATTATAATTAGAATATAGAATTTAAATGATGTGTTTATGTGCACAAATTGGTTTACATAAGGATGTCTATGATCTGTTATATCAGATCAAAGTATTTATAGATATCTTCAATAAAAACTATTGGAAAAGAAGAGAAGGTGAAAAGAGAGAGGATTGGTAAATGTACTCCACACTCCATACTCCATGATGGCATACTATGGGTTAATGTCTGCCTAACCCTGAACGGACTGTCTGCTAGTAAAAGTCTTGATTGGCCGCCGCATCCCTAGTATAATAGTCTCGGAAAATTTGGACGGGTCGTATGCTGCAATGGAGTATGTGCCAGGAAAGAAAATCATGGAAAGGTAAGTATGGATTTTCTGTTTACCTGGCACCTCCATGGCATCATACTATGGCACCTCAATGGCACGCTAGAAACAGGGAGGGGTGCTTAAAGAATTTAATTTGTAGACACTATACAGTTAAACGCACTGCATTAGAGCATTTTACCCACCCTTATAATGGTAAATCTGGACAAATCTAACTGATAATGTTTAATGAACATATTGTTTGAGAACCACAAGGCGGCCTTGCATATCTCTTTTAGGGTAGTCCCCTTATCTTGAGACAAGGAAGCTGTCATTGCCCTGGTGGAGTGAGTCGTCATCCTGGGAGGATGTAGATGGCTCTGTTTGTATGCATTGGTAATAACTGAAAATATTCAATTGGTGTCTTAGTGGAAGGGTCATGGCCCTTTTTCCCCTGAACTGTATGACAAACAGGTTTTTCTCAAAACATCCTCCAGGCAGCATACACCTGAGATTTCCCTACCCAGAAAGGGAACAGGTGACCACCAGATTACAATTAAAACTTGACTCCACCTCCAATCCTCAGTTGTTTTCGTGTTCTCTGTGAGATAGGAGCCAGACCACTAGCTCCTGAACCAGGAAGGTTTAGGTAAGTATACGGCGCTGTGGGCCTTTTGCATTCGGTCCATCTCTCGGTCCTGGAGGCCTTTTGTTGCCAGGGGCCCGGGATACTCTCAGGATTTTGGGCCAGGATCCTAATCTTTGTTCTGAATGACAAAGGGGGGTAAAGCATTTATTTCCCTCTTACTGAGGATGACTTGCGGGAAGAAGCCGAGGTTGCTGGACTCAATTAATATTTTAAGATTTTTTTTTTATATGTTTGCCACATTGGAAGTAATCCCTGGAAGTTTAGTTGCAATAGGGATCTTTTTATTACAATTTTTTTTGTGAATTGGAACTTGGTGCCCTGTAGCTTTAAGAAGCGGGGAGGGGAGGAGGATGACGCTGCAATCTCTTCTCTCCTCCCTATCAGTCGCATTTGCCATGACATACCGGTGCGGTCAGGCGGCTTGACATCTTCTCTTCCTGCGGGTGGCTCCCATAGGCTCAACCATCAGCTGGAATGGGGCGCCATCCTCCTCTTCCTCCGGATCGCCATATTTTCTCTGGCACTCAGGTAAGGAGCGCGCGCGCTGGGATCCAATTTATGGATTAAGGAGGGGGAGTCGGCTTCTTCCTCCCGGCGGGCGAGTGACATCATTTCCACGAGCTGCCGGGTTTCCTGCTCTGAAAACACATGCTTTGCTCTTAAAGGGGCAGCACGTTTGATAAATGTTACTGGCCTCCGTCTGTTAGGATCTGTCACAAGAGGGTTAAAATACAATTCTGTGAAATACTCACCTGTAGAATTGATATTATTTGTATACAGTACGTCCTGCTCCAGATATAGTACTTACACTTGGGATATCCAATAGCAGTGTCCATAAGTAGGGTGGGATCCCCAACAAAAACGACAACAGCAGACAGTTTAAAACCACTGTCACCTGCATAACTATACGGCCAAGACAGAATGAGCTGAGGCCCTAACATCAACCTTGTAAAACTTTGCAAGGTATGAACAGAAGGCCAAGGTAGTGGTCTAGCAAACCAGTTCAACAGAAGCCTGGTGCTGAAAGCCCAAGAGGCATCAAGCACGAGTAGAATAAGAATCAAAGCGAAAAGGAAGATTCTTCCCCTTGCTGGAATAGGCCTGAGTAACAGCCTGACGAAACCAATCGCTAACAGTAGACTTGGCAGAAGCCAAAGACCCTTCCAAGAACCAGAAGGAACATCCATTAAGTAATAACCAGAGCCAAAGCCGCCCAACTCCCCGAGAGCAGACGAGATCGGGCACATTCAGGATGTAATGACCATAGGCCCCAAGGAACATCAGTTCTCCTAAAGGACCCAGTGACTATCAAGGAAAAACTTCCAACACCTGTTCAAGGAATTCAGAACCCTTTCCTCAGCGTTGCTAGGAAAAAAGGCACAGCAGGAATAACAAAATCTCGAATCAATGAACATAAGACACCACCTGATGCAGAGAGTCCGGCTTCAGGCAGAACTCCACCTTATCCTGGTGTATCTCAAGGAATGGGGGCTAGGAGACCGAGCCGCCCGCTCACACACGCCTGACCAAGGTAACAGTCACCGGAAGGACAACCTTGAGGGTAAGAACAGCCAGACAGCATCCTGAATAAGACCAAAGGGACAAAACCCTGCACGCAGACAGAATGAAATTCAATTTCAATCCCAACAGGGACCATAGGATTACATGGGGGACGCACATGAGTACCCCCTGAAGAAGTCTTAACCAAGGAAGATTGAACCAGAGACTACTAAGGCAAGGTGGACAGGGCAGAACCTGACCCATCAGAGAACTGAGTTGGAGAACCAACTCCAAATCATGCTGAAAACAACTCTAGAACCCTGGGAACCGAGAACGCCCAACAGGGAAGAGACCTAGACTCACACCAATCAAAGTGGGTATGCCATACCCTATAACAGATAGAAGAAGAAGAGGAAGAAGCTTGCTCCTAGTCTTCCCATAGTCTCAATTACTGAGACAGATAAGCCTGTCTCCATCAAGATGGATGATTCAGCAGTCAGGCCCACTAGGCCAGAGACTGTAGATTGGAGTGAAGGGGGGCCCTGAGTGAGCAGAGCTGGCATTCCTGGCAAAAAGGTACAGAAAACTACTGTCCTCGGTATCATGTCTGCAACCACACTCTACTAGGGCACCTGGGGGCCACCAGAATCACTGGTCCCCTTACCAGAGCAATCTTGCGCAGAACCCTACCTAGCAGGGGGAATGGAGAAAGACATACAGAACCGAACGTCCAGACATGACGTTACTAAGGCCTCCGGACCACTGCCAGAGGATCCTAGGACAGAGAAACAAAGGCCAAGAGCCTGTGATAGTGACAGAACGCAAACAGATCCACAATTGGTTGGACCCCATAGTGACACAGGGATTAGCACATCCTGTCGCAGAGGGGCTCCACCGGAGTGAATATCACTGATAAGCAGGGAACATTGTCTCCACACAGATTAGGAGCATAGACACTTCCTGTAGGGTCCACTGCCAGAGGATCCTAGGACAGAGAAACAAAGGCCAAGAGCCTGTGATAGTGACAGAACGCAAACAGATCCACAATTGGTTGGACCCCATAGTGACACAGGGATTAGCACATCCTGTCGCAGAGGGGCTCCACCGGAGTGAATATCACTGATAAGCAGGGAACATTGTCTCCACACAGATTAGGAGCATAGACACTTCCTGTAGGGTCCACCAGCTCCAGGCCCCTTCCAATGATTAATGTAGGATACTGTCGTCAGACAGACCGAGCTCCCCCAAACAAGGCAGGTCCAGAAGGAAAGTGGTCAAACGAGATAGAACCAAATGAAAACGTCCAGTGTTCCGAACATCAATAGGCGTAAGGACCTTCTAAGGGCCCCACCACCCCCAGAATCGCAGGGAGTTTCAGAAGAAAACCTCCCCCTTCAACCTGATAGGTTGGCATCCATGGTGACCGTTTCCAGGAAGGGGCAAGAAGGAACTGCCCCCAGACAGGTGCCTTGAGTTCATCCACTTCCAAGAGAAAAACTTTCTTACCAGGTGGAAAGGCCCACAGGCCCTGCTCCAGGGATGCTGGATCCCTGTCCTGTATTAACAATAGAAGTCGCAGAAGGGCCCAAGGGGAACTGAGCATAAGGGACCTCTTACAAGCAAGCACCAACGGGCCCCCCAGCTGCATCCCTGCCTGGTGAAGGGACCGGGACAGCAAAGAGGAACTGTGCCCATGTGACCAGATTGCCCACTTTATTGCTGAGAAGGGAGGATTCTGGTTTGAACCTAATCCAGATTCATTCCAGTAATGAAGTTACCATTTAAGGGGACAATGAGGACATGGGGTGATTGGTCACCTGTCAAAATGCCTCCCAATGGACACCACCAGCCAGGTATCCAACTTAGCCGAACGTAGAGACAAGTGAAGTGAGAAAAGACGTCCAGGTAGGTCATCGCGCGGACGCCCCTTGGTCTCATCAGAGACATCACCACCGTCAGCACCTGAGTGAGCACTCTGGGAGCTGAGGAGAGGCCAGCTAACAAGGCCACAATTAGCAGTGTTGGACTACCAACACTGACCTGAAGAGCCTCAGTGTCCTGAAGGCACAGGGATGTAAACATAAGCATTTTAGAGCTCCCCAGACGGCAAGAAGCCCACCGGGCGCAAGGTGCTGATGGCCCATCTCAGAGTTTCCATGCAGAAACTGCCTGTAATTAGAGAGTTGCTGTGAATCCAGAATGGGCCAGCCCGACCCATCCTTTTGGGGGACTGTGGAAAGGTTGGTGTAGCGGCCCCTGCCTCTGCCTGTTAGGGGCAATCTGCAAGTGACCCCAAGACCCCATAGGACCTGCAAGGCCTGCACCAACGCCTGAACAGAGGCAGGGACCAGGAGTACCCTGATAAACTTGGGGGAGGCCGCGCAGCAGACTCTATCCTGTATCCGGAGGACACTACCTCCTGAATCCACCAGAATGAGGCAAGATGCCTCCTGATAAGAGCAAGGTGCTGCAGCCATCCCCTCACCCAGACGGGCGAGGGCGCCCCATCATGCTTGAGGGGGTTTGGTGGAAGATTTGGGCTTAGCCCCGCCAGAGGGGCCAGAGCGTTGTCTGCTGCTCATGGGGCAGGAGTCTGCACGAAAAGGCAGGAAGGGCACTCCTGGTTCCTGTTTAACACTAAGGTAGGGGGGGGGTGCCCCTGCCCCGAGGGGGCCGAGACGGCCGTCTGCGTTGGGGTGATTTGCCCTTCCTACCAAACAGATCCAGACGGGCCCCAAATAGGCGTTGCCCTCTAAAGGGAAGCCCAGTAAGAGTCTTTTTAGTAGCATCGTCAGCACCCCACTGTCGCAGCCAGACCAAGCGTCATCCAGCGCAAATAAAATAAACTTTACAAATACATCACAACTGGAGAGTGCATTAAACACCTCCCAGGGCAGATTCTCAGGGTGAGGATCAAGCATCTTTGTGATGAGGGTTCTAGCGGCCACTGCAGTAATAGCCGCGGCACAGACCAGGCGCAGCACCATCCCTGCACAAGAAAAGGCATGGGAGGCCAGCAGATCATTGCGCCGGTCCTCAGCATCCCGAAGGGTACTATGAGCAGGGGCTGTAATAAAGGGGGGGTTAGGGACCCCTATGATCGGCGCGTCCACCATGAAGGGTGATGACCAACAATTAACCACCTCAGGGGGAAAAGGGTATTTCCTATCCCAGTCCCCTGGAACCCCTGGAAGTTTACTGGGGCATTCCCATTCCTTGAGCACAAGAGCATGGAAATTAGCCTGCTCTAGAAATTCCACGCATGCTGTCGCAGTATGGAAACGCTCCCCTCTAGGCTTGGGGACCTCACCGGGGAGAGAGATAGACAGAGCCTTAAAGACCTTAATATCAACAAATCGTCAGTGTCACACTGGCCCCAGTACTCAGGGCCAGAATCCTCATGACTCCTCGGCCTCTCATCAGATGAGCCTGAGTCAGAGAACAACTCCCCTTTATCAGAAGGGGTATAGTCACACGGAGTAGTAAACTCCTCGGTTCTCATAGAGAATACAGAAACATGAGGCGACAAGTGCCGTTTCTTACCAGGGCCCCTGCGCTCTGACAACCTCGCAATAATCTGCTCAGCTGTAGGCAGTCTGGAAGGCCTAGCAGGCCGCAATTCCCCACGTGTATGCGACTCAGCAGGAGTGAGATTTAAGCATGGGGAAATAGGTGAATTGAAGCGAGGTGCAGCCACTGGCAAGCCCGATTGCAGGGCCAGTGCTTGCTCGGCACAGGGTCCGCAGACCCGTGTCCTGTCCGCATCATTGTGGGGTTGTCCACACGCTATACACAGCCGGCCTTGTCCCAGAGGGACCCCGGTCACATAATTCTGAGATGCCTCCATATGGTGATTGTTTAGGCACAATATGCCAGCAGGGATTTACGTAATAGGCCACCCTGGATGCCCAAAAGCCCGCTAGGAAAGTGGGAGTAGATTTACAACGCGCGCTATAATTACACCGGGCCGGGAGAAGCCAATGGTGTTCGCCAGTCTGAAAGACATAATGGGAATAAAGGGTGTCAGAACCATGCGCAGTGATCGAGGATCATGAAAATCGCCGCGAGGGCACTTACAGACCAAGGGAGGAGGAGGACCGCTACCACGCGTGCGTGCTACCAGCATCAAAATGGCGCCAAGCGAACCTCGAAGGGAGGGCCAGAGCGGGCTGTGACGCGGAGCACGCCAACCAGGTCCCCGCCCCCCCGAAGAGCGCGAAGCTCTGAGATAGTTTCAACGTTGTCATGAGGAGCGAAGTGTATGACACACTTAGAAATTGATTTGCCAATGAAGACGCCGCAGCGTCTGAGGCGACGCCGCCGCCCGGCGCAGCACATCCAGTAAGGAAAGAGGTGCGCGAGGCGGCGACTGATACACAATAAAAATGCAAACAGCGCGGCTCTGACACCAGGAATACCAGTCAAGGACAATACTAAGGCCATAAACGTGTATACACTGAGACCACCACACACCCCCCCCTTTCTTTCCCCCCGAGCTACGGGGGGAACGAGGGAGGATGGCGACCCTTTGTACAGGGCCCACCGCTACACGGGGCATGGGGCAATAGTGCGGGAGGGGCATCCCCTAGAGGATCACCATCAGCCTAAACCGCCTACGCTTTGGTGGGGGACTGGGGTGGAGCATGGCTCCATAAGCACGCATGGTGCTGCCTACCTTCACCCGACCAGCGCAGCCCAGGCTGGGAGGCACATCACACGAAGGATGGGTGGGAATAGTCCAACAGGGCCGCAGGCTTTGATAGCCCCGCTCACCTGCGAGAGAGTGAAACTTCATGTCTTCGCAGTCAGCACTGCAGAGAAATCTGGGGATTTGTGGGAGGTCCCCGGGTATTTGAGGGCCGGGAGGAGCCTGTTTTTGCATGTCTCTGCAGTGCAGCGCCATCTGGCAGAGGATAACCCAAGTGTAAGTACTATATCTGGAGCAGGACGTACTGTATACTAAAAATATGTTAATTAAGAGGTTCTTGCTCCTGCCCTATTTAGGAGGATTCAGGAGTCTAATCCTTGGTGCCTCAAACCAGAATGGCAGACCAGGCAGAAGATATCTGTATTGTGGATCCATTACCAGATCAGATGGGTAATGTTTCTACGGATCTTTTTATTGCGGACCTGAATCTACGCCTATTCCATCGGCTGCTGATTCTGGCAGGAGGAGGCCCCGCTCTGCCCGGTAAGTAATTTTAACTATTTTTAAGGGGTACCTATCTTATATAGCAGAAAGTGGCCTTACTCCCTGTATATTTTCTTGTCATTTTTAGTCAAAGACCCCAAAATGTGTCGAAGCCTTCTTCGGGATCTAGATCACAGAAGAAGAGTAGGAGATGTCCCATCTGCGAGAATAAGTTAGCGAATTCCTATAAGAAGCCATTATGTAATGCTTGCACGAAAAAGGTGGTTAATAAGGAGCGAGAATCAAGCTTAATGGAAATGATGAAGGATTTAAAGAAGCAAATGTCATCATCTCTGGTGGGCCAGAAGCAGCCTGGGATTTTAGGGAACCAGGTTAGCGCTTTTCTCAATCAGCCACAGGGCCCTATGTTTGGGCCCACAGGAGGATCCTCTTATTTTTCCACTCAGGAGTCAGACATGCCAGATGTGGATTTGGAGGGGGGGGGGATTGTTTTCCCCAGGGGAAGAGGAAGATCAGGCCTCTGCTTCAGGGACTTCTTCCCAGGGAAGGTTTCTATTTCCCCCGGGTGACTTACCTTTTCTATTACATATGATCTATTTGTCTGGGTATTGAGGAAAAGGAATCGGGGCCTATATCTAAACATGATGGGTTTTATCATGATTTAGTTCCGGATTCATCATTATCTTTCCCCTTTCATAGTTCTCTCAAGGGATATAATTTTTGATGAATGGAGGGATCCATCTAAGAAGATTTTCAGGTCCCGGGGTTTGAAAAGGAGATATCCCTTTACGGAAGAAGATTCTGACTTTTAGGGGAAGTGTCCCAAGCTGGATGCCCCATTTGCTAAAGTACCCAAGGGGGCAGATTTGACCTTTGAGGATTTTGGGGTACTTAGTGACCCCTTAGACAAATAGATGGATTCACTGCTTAAATGTACTTGGCAGGCAGAATCTAACTCTTTAAGGCCTATATTAGCTTCCACCTGTGTAATTAGGAATTTAGGATTTTGGATTCAGCAATTGAAAGATTGTTTATTGGAGAGAACTAGTAAGGAGAAAATACTTATGGAGTCAGTAAGATTTTTGGCACAAAGTATGGGGGTGACCAATTCTGTGCACAGGACTCTTTGGTTGAGGACCTGGTCTGGGGATATTGGATCAAAGGTGCAACTTTGTGCTATACCCTTTAAGGGACATTTCCTTTTCGGGTCAGAATTGGAAAAGGTTTTGGATAGATCGGCTGATAGGAATAAATGCTTTCCTACCCGTCCTAGAGTTTCAGCTAATAGGATTTTTTTTTTCCCAGGGCTTCTTTTAGATGCTCCTTTCTTAACAGGGACACCTCTAAAAGAACCAGAGTTGCCTCCTCCTCTGCCTCAACCTCCACAAGGAGAGGAAGGTTTAGGGGTTCCACTTTGTTTGGGACTTATCAATCCAAATTAAAGAAACAATCACCAGGCTTCAGTTAGGGGCCAGGCTAAAATTTTTCCATTTTTTCTGGGAGAAGCTTTTGGATCGCCCTTTCATTGCCAAGGGGATAAGAGACAGGTTTCACATAGAACCAAATAGAAGTCAAAATTTTTGGTCTCCCCTCCCCTCCTCTACCCAAGTGTGTAGAGGAGAGATTGGCAGTTCAGGAATATTTACAGTTAATGTTGTCCAGGGGAGTGATTATCTCAGTCCCAGATCAACAGAAGGGCGCAGGGTTTTACTCTAGCATGTTTCTAGTAAAAAAAAGTCCTGGGGGGTTTCAGGTTTATTCTGAATTTAAAGAAACTAAATCTCAATGTTCGCCAATGTTCGAGACAGACATTTTCGCATGGAAACAATTTTTTCAGTCAAGGACATGCTTTCCAAGGGCTCTTTTATGGTTTCAATAGACCTAAAGGATGCTTACTGGCAAATTCCGATGAGTACCTGTGAACAGTCTTTTCTAAGGTTTGCAATAAGAGACAGAGACCAGATCTTGCACTTCCAATTCATTTGCCTTCCTTTCGGGCTGGCTTCAGATCCAAGGCTTTTTACAAAGGTATTAGCAGAACCTCTGGCATATCTGAGACAGAGAGGAATCAGGATTTTGGCATACCTAGATGATCTGTTGCCTTTTTGCCCAGTCAAGGGAGAAATTGCTGCAGAATCTCAATTGCACCCTACAGCTGTTAGATCAGCTCGGTTGGGTTCTGAACCTCGAGAAATCAAGCCTGGTTCCCTCTCAGATGATGACTTATTTGGGATTCGTGGTCAACACAATTCATCAAACCTTAGTTTTACCCTCTCATAAGATTGTGACCCCCTCGGTGGCTGACCGAAGACCGATTTGCCAGCGGTCTAGCTTGGAGAGACCCCAAGGAGAGAATAGTAACTACAGATGCTTCGGCTTGGGGTTGGGGAGCCCATTGCGAAACTTGAACAGCTCAGGGGACTTGGTCCAGGGCTCTGAGTCAGTTCTCATCAAACCTAAGAGAGTTAGTAGCGGTGAAAGAAGCTTTGAGAACATTGGCGCATCATCTGGAAGATCGGCATGTCCAGAAAAAATTGGACAACGCCACTACGGTGGCATATCTAAACCGACAAGGGGGAACAAGGTCTCCTCGGTTATTGTCGGTGGCAACAGAGATTTTGTTATGGGCAGAAAGAAATCTGAAGTCTCTATCAGCAGTACATCTGAAGGGAATGGTCATTGGAATGGTCATTGAATCCAGCAGTGTTTAAACAGATTTGCGATCAGAGAGGCATTCCAGAAGTGGATCTATTCACGTCAGCGAGGAATCACAAATTGAAGAAATTCTTCTCTTTGAATCCGGCGGATCCGGCATTAGGAGTAGACACACTGACCTATGCGTGGCAGTTCCGTCTAGCCTATGCATTTCCTCCGGTTTGATTGCTGCGGTTGGTGTTAAACAAGATTCTCAAGGAACCGGCAACAGTTCTTCTGGTGGCCCCCTGGTGGCCCAAGAGGTCTTGCTTTTCAAATCTGGTGGCGCTAACCTTTTGGGAGCCATGGAAGATGCCAGCTTTACTAGAGTTCTTTTGCAGGGATCAGTTATATGTCCAGACCCGCAGATGTGGAAGTTGACAGTATGGACCCTGATGTCTCCTTACTTCTCAGAAAAGGATATTCTAGGAAAGTGATTGATACTTTGTTGTCAACAGGAAGTTAGTCACTAGGAAGATTTATTTAAAAGTCTGTAAGACCTTTAAAACATGGAGAGTACAGAATAAAAAATTGTCCTTCAAGCTTCCAGTGATTCTGGTATTTTTGCAACATCAAAATGGGTCTAAGTGTAAGCATCCTGAAAGTCCAGCTGGCAGCCTTGTCGGTTTTCCTGGATAAGAGGTTGTCTTCCTTTTCCATGGTTTGGCGTTTTCTTCTTGCAGTCAAAGGTGCTAAACCGGCGCTCTGTAAGGTTGTGCCGGAAAGGGAACTGGCCAAGGTTCCGCCTTTTTCTCCTATCAAGAATTTGGACATTTTTAGACGAATTTGGACGTTTTTTACTTGGAAGGTGTTATTTCTGGTGGCTATTACTTCTGCCCGCAGAATTGTTGACATCCAGGCCTTGTCTTATTGTCATACCTTCCTTCAAGTTTTTTCTGATCGCGTTGTGATGATTCTAGTTTCTGAGGAATCTACAGATTTTAGTTCTTCAGATGTCAGAGCTTATCTGTTTTAGTACCTTCAGCGAACCAAAGAATGGAGGAAAGGCGATAGTTTGTTTGTGGCTTTTTCGGGCCTGAGGAAAGGCCAGAGAGTGTCCAAAACGACTCTAGCAAGATGGATGAAGAATATGATTAAGATGGCATATCAAGGTGGTTCAATGCCAGGTATAGTTACGGCACATTCCACAAGAAGCGTGTCTACATTTTGGGCAGAGCAAGCAGGGGCCTCTATTGAACAGATTTGTAAGGCAGCTACTTGGTCTTCAGCTAGGAATTTTGTGAAGCACTGTCGTTTGTATCTACTTTCTCAACAGGATCAGTCTTTTGGCAGGAGTGTTCTCCGGGCTGTTCTTCCCACCCAATAGAGGTAGATCTTGTCTATCTCTCAGGTGTATGCTGCCCGGAGGATGTTTTGAGAAAACTTAAGTTAGTTACCTGGTAGCTTCTTTTCTAAACATCTGACCGGGCAGCATACAGTGTTTTGCCTCCCATTTTTTTTCGGGGGGGGGGGTGGAATTTATGTAATATTGTTGAATTAGAGTTGAAGGTCTGTTTTTCTTTTCTCTCTTTCAGATCTCTACAACAACTGAGGATTGGAGGTGGAGTCAAGTTTTTATTGTAATCTGGTGGGCACGTGTTCCCTTTCTGGGGGAGGGACTCGGGAAGTCTCAGGTGTATGCTGCCCGTTCGGATGCTTAGAAAAGAAGTTACCAGGTAACTAACTTATGTTTTCTAACTGATTCCTCAATCTTCTGGATGTATGTTTTAGACAGTAACCAACAAAAATGGGTGACCGAGTTCTCCAACGATTCATCCCTGAAAGTCAGGTGTATTTCTTTGTTTATATTTAGCAACAATGCTACCTTCAGAATAAAATCCCTCAAAATCCCTGTGAGCTGGACTGCGGAAAAGTGGATAAAGGGTTCTCTAGCCCCTAAGACTTTAATCTCAGACACTCTGGATGTCGACATGATGGCCACAATTAAAACAGACTATACTATTAAGTTCCAGATCAAGCATTCCTCCACAGGGAGCAAGGTATTGTAAAACCAGAGCCTAATCCCATGGCTCTAAGCTCTTCCTCCTGGGTGGCCGCATCTTCAGGACTGTTTGCATGATCTGTGCGACTAGCTGTTTTGTCGCCCATCCCGTATATAGCCAAAATTGCGGTGATCTGCATTTTAAGGGTCCTGGACCCTAAGCCTCTTGAAAGGCCAGTTTGCAGAAACTCAGGGATATTCGTAACTCCATAACTCTCCAGATGTCTTTTGGTCTCCCTCAGGAATGCCACAAAGCGGTTTCAGACCCTATAGTGTGTGGTATATGTGGAGTTCTTCGTATCCTTATGCAGGGTATCCACCAAACCTTCTGAGCAAACTGCTCTCAGGAACCGCGTCCTCTCAATAACCATACCACTAGATTCATCTTCTGCAGGCAGAGGTGGATTTCTTGGCCTTGGGATAGCAGGCTAGGAAGGGTCGGAATGTTCTTTGGTCCTTCTGGTCTCAGCTGAGTACTCAGGGGAGTACTGCTACCACTGTTGTTTTGGCTGATTTCAGTTTCCTTAGAAATTTGAGGACTAATGGCACTGGAGGGAATGCATAGCATAGGCTGTAGTCCCAGTTCTGGGATAAGGTGTCTATCTCTGCTGATCCTGGGCAGGGAAATCTGGATAAAAATAGGGCTGCTTTGTTGTGGTGTGTCACAAAATCTAACTCCAGTGCCATTAGCCCTCAAATTTCGAAGGAAACTGAAATCAGCCAAAACAACAGTGGTAGCAGTACTCCCCTGAGTTAGGGATAAGAAGGTTTCAAACCGACGGGGCCTAACCTCGCGGTCCGGCCCACTGCGCAAGAGAAGGTCTGCCTCTTGAGGAGGTAGGGCAGCAGCAGGAAAAAATTGCCACACTCACGCCCCACAACTCAGTAGCCTGGTTTTTCAGCAGGCATTCTTTGTTTTGCCACTGTGCCGTTTAAATTTTGAAAGTGTTTGTCACTTCCGGTTGGCAAAACCGTGTCAAAAAGTGCTGTAGCAACTTCCACAGCTGAGGGCAGGAAGCCCACACACACTATGGCAAAATAAATTAACATATTTGACTAATAGCTGCACTGAACTTTAATTAGTCTCACCTACAGTGTAGTAACGGACATGTGTCCATACTTTAGTGGAGACATCTGCTGGAGACATGTGGCCCTGCATGTCATAAACATTATTTATTACTATAACTGCCTTGCTAAGTCATGTATAGGTAAATGTAATGGACTACTGTTCATTATTAGGGATGAGCGAATCGATCCGGATGAACCCGGATTTGATCCGAATTTCATGAAAAATTCGATTCGGATCGAATCCGAATTTCCCCGCGATTCGATCGCTCGAAGTTTTCCTTTAACATCCATTCATTTACATTACAGGCATTCTAAGATGGCGGACGGGACATGTCCAGACATCAACCCCGTGCCAGTGCAAGCTGGGACAGTCACATGCAGCCTATCAGCAGCCAGCAAGCCCGGTGACGTCACAGCGCTATTTAAGTCGGCGGACATCTTGCTTTTCCTCATTTCTCTATTGCATTCGTGAGAGACAGGACGCTGCTGTAGGCAGGGAGAGACAGTTAGACAGACAGGGACAGACAGGGACAGGCTGGAGACAGGCAGGAGACAGGCAGGAGACAGACAGAAAGTCAGCGAAAAGCAGGGAAAGTTAGGAAAAATCGGAGGCAGTCACAGGGAGATTTTTTTTTATTTCATCCAGCCTGAGTGTTACTGGCTGGCTGACTGGCTTTGTTAGCGTTTTCAGGCTGCTTATACACTAACTGTGCATATATACTGAACTGATCTCAAGTCTGCTGTGAGGCATCCCATTCTGTGACTACACCAGCCTCTATTTAATACCATAATAACCATTTGCACTTATTCTAATAGAAATTAGGCCTGATAAAGACACTTTTGCTGTGCATAGCCTTACTGCTGCCAGGTGCTCTCTGGTTTTTGGGGCATCCCATTCTGTGACTACACCAGCCTCTATTTAATACCATAATAACCATTTGCACTTATTCTAATAGAAATTAGGCCTGATAAAGACACTTTGGCTGTGCATAGCCTTACTGCTGCCAGGTGCTCTCTGGTTTTTGGGGCATCCCATTCTGTGACTACACCAGCCTCTATTTAATACCATAATAACCATTTGCACTTATTCTAATAGAAATTAGGCCTGATAAAGACACTTTGGCTGTGCATAGCCTTACTGCTGCCAGGTGCTCTCTGGTTTTTTGGGCATCCCATTCTGTGACTACACCAGCCTCTATTTAATACCATAATAACCATTTGCACTTATTCTAATAGAAATTAGGCCTGATAAAGACACTTTTGCTGTGCATAGCCTTACTGCTGCCAGGTGCTCTCTGGTTTTTGGGGCATCCCATTCTGTGACTACACCAGCCTCTATTTAATACCATAATAACCATTTGCACTTATTCTAATAGAAGTTAGGCCTGATAAAGACACTTTGGCTGTGCATAGCCTTACTGCTGCCAGGTGCTCCCTGGTTTTTGGGGCATCCCATTCTGTGACTACACCAGCCTCTATTTAATACCATAATAACCATTTGCACTTATTCTAATAGAAATTAGGCCTGATAAAGACACTTTGGCTGTGCATAGCCTTACTGCTGCCAGGTGCTCTCTGGTTTTTGGGGCATCCCATTCTGTGACTACACCAGCCTCTATTTAATACCATAATAACCATTTGCACTTATTCTAATAGAAATTAGGCCTGATAAAGACACTTTGGCTGTGCATAGCCTTACTGCTGCCAGGTGCTCTCTGGTTTTTGGGGCATCCCATTCTGTGACTACACCAGCCTCTATTTAATACCATAATAACCATTTGCACTTATTCTAATAGAAATTAGGCCTGATAAAGACACTTTGGCTGTGCATAGCCTTACTGCTGCCAGGTGCTCTCTGGTTTTTGGGGCATCCCATTCTGTGACTACACCAGCCTCTATTTAATACCATAATAACCATTTGCACTTATTCTAATAGAAATTTGGCCTGATAAAGACACTTTGGCTGTGCATAGCCTTACTGCTGCCAGGTGCTCTCTGTTTTTTGGGGCATCCCATTCTGTGACTACACAAGCCTCTATTTACTATAACCCTTTGCACTTATTCTAAAAGTCATTTGGCCTGATAAAGACACTTTTGCTGTGCATAGTACTACTGCTGCCAGGTGCACTGCTGGCTGTTGGGGCATCCCATTCTGTGACTACACAAGCCTCTATTTACTATAACCCTTTGCACTTATTCTAAAAGTCATTTGGCCTGATAAAGACACTTTTGCTGTGCTTAGTACTACTGCTGCCAGGTGCTCTCTGGTTTTTGGGGCATCCCATTCTGTGACTACACAAGCCTCTATTTACTATAACCCTTTGCACTTATTCTAAAAGTCATTTGGCCTGATAAAGACACTTTTGCTGTGCATAGTACTACTGCTGCCAGGTGCACTGCTGGCTGTTGGGGCATTCCATTCTGTGACTACACAAGCCTCTATTTACTATAACCCTTTGCACTTATTCTAAAAGTCACTTGCCCTGATAAAGACACTTTTGCTGTGCATAGTAGTACTGCTCACAGGTGCACTGCTGGCTGTTGGGGCATCCCATTCTGTAACATACCATTAGCCTCTGCATTCACTGTAAGCTGCACAGTTATTTAAAGTAATTTGGGCTGTTTCAGCCTGCTTACACACTGTTGCTGTGTGCATATATACTGATCTCAAGTCTGCTGTGGGCATCCCATTCTGTAACATACCATTAGCCTCTGCATTTACTGTAAGCTGCACAGTTATTTAAAGTAATTTGGCCTGTTTGAGCCTGCTTATCCACTCTTGCTGTGCATATATACTGATCTCAAGTCTGCTTCGGGGCATCCCATTCTGTAACATAACATAACCTACCTCTCTTATTTACACTAAGCAGCTCTCTTATTTAAACTAAGCAGGCCTCTTATTTTCACTAAGCAGCTCTCTTATTTAAGCTAAGCAGCTCTCTTATTTAAACTAAGCAGGCCTCTTGGATGCTGATTGTCCACTTTTGGGTGTGCATTATATTCGGTTTCATATACAGTGGGGTATCCCAATTTGTAAGATAACCTACCCCAACCATGTAAACTAAAGAGGCCTGTTGCAGCCTGAGTTTCTCTGCTTGCGTATGGCCTGCATTACAATCTGTCTCTTTCAATGACACTGCTGCCTGGGGTATCCCAATTTGTAAGATAACCTACCCCAACCATGTAAACTAAAGGTTACGTCCTTCCAGAAGGAAAACTTATGCCGAACACTATTTTTGTTGGGGGCATTGACCTTTGGATTGATCGGCATGAAATTAAGGATTTTTTTCAAAGTATGGAGCTGTAAAGAAGGTCAAAATTATTTCTCATACTTGGATTATTGTTACTTTTTGTTCAGCTTAAAATATACCAGGCCACACGGGCATCCCAAGGCACATGCTGATTAACCCTATATGTTAAGCACAAGCATTTCTCATACTTGGATTATTGTTACTTTTTGTTCAGCTTGAAATATACCAGGCCACACGGGCATCCCAAGGCACATGCTATTTTAACCCTATCTGTTATACAACATAAGCGTTGATCAGCATCAGCTGCTTTATTAAGCTACTTCAGTTTGCACTTGTTTTTGACTGCTTTTAATAAACCAGGCCGCAGGGCACCCCAAAGCTGCACCTTGCACCCTATCTGGTATACAACATAAGCGTTGATCAGCATCAGCTTCATTAAGCTACTTCAGTTTGCACTTCCTTTTTGACTGCTTTCATTTAACCAGGCCGCAGGGCACCCCAAAGCTGCACCTTGCACCCTACCTGTTTATACTAAATAAGCATCTACAGCCTCAGCTTTATTAAGTTATTGCATTTTGAATTGGTTTTGGTCTGCTTTAAATACACCAGGCCGCAGGGCATCCCAAACCTGCATGTTGCACCCCATCTGTTATACTAAATAAGCGTTGATCAGCATCAGCTTTATTAAGCTATTGCATTTTGCATTGGTTTTTGTACTGCTGCCAAAACACTAGCCCATATGGGCATCCCAAACCAGCACATGTCACCCTATCTGTTATACTAAATAAGCTTCTACAGGCCCTTTTTTTATTTATTTATTTTTATTTATATAGAGCTGTAATAGCTTATATAGTGAGGTAAATTTGCCATTTTGCTGCATTATATAGAGCACCCCCTCTGTAAATCTGAGGGGCAATAGTTTATATTATAAGGTAAATTCATGGTTTTGCACCATTATATGGAGCAGCCCCTGTGTAAATCTGAGGGGCAATAGCTTATATTGTGAGGTAAATTTGCCATTTTGCTTCATTATATAGAGCAGGCCCTGTGTAAATCTGAGGGGCAATAGCTTATATTGTGAGGTAAATTTGCCATTTTGCTTCATTATATAGAGCAACCCCTATGTAAATCTGAGGGGCAATAGCTTATATTGTGAGGTAAATTTGCCATTTTGCTTCATTATATAGAGCAGCCCCTGTGTAAATCTGAGGGGCAATAGTTTATATTGTGAGGTAAATTCATGGTTTTGCACCATTATATGGAGCAGCCCCTGTGTAAATCTGAGGGGCAATAGCTTATATTGTGAGGTAAATTTGCAATTTTGCTTCATTATATAGAGCAGCCCCTGTGTAAATCTGAGGGGCAATAGTTTATATTATGAGGTAAATTCATGGTTTTGCACCATTATATGGAGCAGCCCCTGTGTAAATCTGAAGGGAAATAGCTTATATTGTGAGGTAAATTTGCCATTTTGCTTCATTATATAGAGCAGCCCCTGTGTAAATCTGAGGGGCAATAGTTTATATTATGAGGTAAATTCATGGTTTTGCACCATTATATGGAGCAACCCCTGTGTAAATCTGAGGGGCAATAGCTTATATTGTGAGGTAAATTTGCCATTTTGCTTCATTATATAGAGCAGCCCCTGTGTAAATCTGAGG
This sequence comes from Gastrophryne carolinensis, assembly GCA_027917425.1. Classification (NCBI taxonomy): domain Eukaryota; kingdom Metazoa; phylum Chordata; class Amphibia; order Anura; family Microhylidae; genus Gastrophryne; species Gastrophryne carolinensis. The sequence goes on from CM051235.1 coordinate 257,534,018, forward strand.
GGCAATAGTTTATATTATGAGGTAAATTCATGGTTTTGCACCATTATATGGAGCAGCCCCTGTGTAAATCTGAGGGGCAATAGCTTATATTGTGAGGTAAATTTGCCATTTTGCTTCATTATATAGAGCAGCCCAGTTGCCATCTAAATCAACTACTGTCCGGCCAGTACAGCTTTTCCAGGGCAAACTCTGCTAGTTGCGGACACAAGTCAAGTTTGGCTTCCCAGCAAATCCAGTGGATCCTGAAGGTGTGTTGGCATGGTCATGTCAAGGTATGACATGACCTGCTGTTTGAGGTCCAGCTCCAGGTCTTCCTGCTGCTCATGAGTAGACTCACTATGCGGGTGTAGAAAGCTACTCACTAGCGACTGAAGACTGAGGCTGCTGCTGATGGAGCTGCTGCTGCTGCTCCTTCCACCCCCCCAGCAGCCATGGCAGTGGAAGGTGATCGCAGAGGTCCCCCCGAGTCAGACCTGCGGGAGTATGGGCCATGGCACAGATAGACATCGCCCAACTGACTACGTGGGATGTCTCTGTAGTAGGTCAGTTTGTCCTCCCTCTCAGTGGGGGTAAAAAATGCCCCCATTTTGTGCCGGAAGCGAGGGTCCAATAATTTGGAGAGCCAGAAGTCTTCCCGCTGACAAATGGAGACAATTCTGCGCTCACTAGTACGCAAGCATGTGAGCATGCATCGTGCCATTTGTGCAAGTGACTCGGAGGGACTACCTGTCTCCATCTCCACTGTAAACTGCCACGGTGTGTCTGGGTCCTCTGTCTCGCCTTCCTCCCAACCCTCTAGCTCCTGTGGCTGCTCCTGCTCCTCCTCTCCTGTCAGATGACTAGATAAAATTTCATTTTGTGAAACCTAAACTGTGGTTTGCTGTGCCCCACCCCCTCCTCCTCCTCCACTTCAGCCCCCACAGGCTTCATGTGGCTGTGAAATGTATGTGCCATGTCTCCAGTGCCCTGACCAGCCATGGTTTCCAACATGTGTTGTAGTACATGAAGCAGTGGAATCTCATCGCTCATCTCATAGTCCTGGCAACTGTCTAATAAAGTAGCTTCCTCAAAGGGCCTGAGCAAACGGCCGGTGTCACGTATGAGCTGCCAATAATTTACATTGAATTTACACAGGGGTGTCCCCCTATCCGTTTGGATCATCCAGAAATCCGTGATGGCTTTTCTCTGTTCCTATAGTGGATCCTGCATATGGAGGGTGGAATTCCAACGGGTGGAAATATGGCAAATCAGACTATGTTGGGGTACACCGTTCTGACGCTGAAGCTCAATAAGGTTGTGCTTGGTGGTGTAGGAGTGCCAGAAGTGCATGCTAACTTTCTTTCCTGCTGTTCGGATTTCTTTCAGATGGGCGGAAGACTTCAGAATACACTTGACAACTAGACTGAACACGTGTGCCATGTCAGGACGCATGACTCTGGCTTCCTTGTCGCAGCGCAAACAAGATGTTCTTCCAAGTGTCAGTCACCATGGGTCCAAATTTGCAGTTTTCGTGGATTAAGCAATGCTTTCATGGATTGAGTTCTCATTTTTAGTAGTTCCTCCCATGTGTGACTCTGTTGGTCAAGGAAAACCATGTGAAGAACAGCGTGAAACCACAATCACCAAGGGGGCCTAAAAGGATATATATTGTCCACCATGAGTCCATAGTTACAGCTCCAGACGTAGACAACACTGTGCACTTTGGTACACACTGACAGGCTAAAGGACTGGCCCACCTTCTGTTCAACAACCATGCCATTGGACTCTCCACCTCGGCTCGGCACAAGCCATCAGTTCTCTAAAAGGTCCACCACTGGGTAATGCAGCAGGCTGGACTTATGGTGACGCTGTCTGAGAGGAGAAATCCCTCAGACATCAAGATTAAAAATTCCAAGAATTTTTGAGGGCTAATTATTCAGAGGCAATGATAGCTAGTTGTTTCTGATTTAATTACAAGGTGGAAACACACCCTCAAACAAAACGTCACTTTGGCAATACTATTGAATTTGTCTATTCATAATTTTATGTATATATACTAACTAACCTACATTTTCTCCACAGGATTGTGGACGCAACATGAAAAACTGACACATCGCTGAGTAGCTGATTTTTCCTATCAACAGTCCCCAATAATTCACTGCTGCTGCTGCTGCCGCCGCCACCACCGCAGACTCCAGGGACCCTCTTCCACTACCTCGGCTTGCAACACCTCCTCCCACGACACTCTCCTCATCACTAATTGCCGGCTATTGGAAGAAGAGGCGAGTGTCTCCTCCACTTCTTGGCTGGGCAGTAGCTGCTGAATTTTATGATTATCAGATCTTCATCAATGGATAGTGGAGCTGAACCCAAAGCATAACAGACAGACAACAGACAGTTGACTGGGGGTGTCAGATGCCACTTGTGATGCAGTGGACTGCTTTTGCAGCACTTGCAGACAAAGTTGCTTCATTGGCTAACACAATGACTGGTAAAGCTGTGGAACATATGGTTTAAAAGCAAAAATAACCATTTGTTTTTATATGAAAAAGACCCTGGTTTATACATACTTTTTTTTTTCCAGAGACTGCCCTGCGTGGAAATGAATGGCGCATGGATCAGCCAAGCTTTCCTCCCAACAATGCCTGATGTATTCCAGTAGATAGATGACAGGGCCAGACCAACACTAAAGAAAGATGGATTGTGCAAAACGCGCTGCTCTCCAGTTACAGACATTCCTCCGCATCGGACCACAAGTAAGTATTGATAAAAAATCCTTTACGTTACTCTTACTTTTTATTAATATTCTTCGGATAAGACGGATCAGACATGATTCCAGATTAAAAATTCCAAGAATTTTTGAGGGCTAATTAGTCAGAGGCAATGATACCTTGTTGTTTCTGATTTAATTAAAAGGTGGAAACACACCCTCAAACAGAACTTCTCTTTGGCAATACTTTTGCATTTTTTTATTCAGAATTTTATGTAGATATTACTAACTAAGCTACTTTTTCTCCACATGACTCTCCACAGGGTGTGATTCATCCAATTTTTGGGCTCCTGAAGCCAACCCCAGTGTCTCTTTAAAGTAATGTTTGGGCTCCTGCTGCTGCTGCCAACTCCAGGGTGTGATTCATCCAATTTTTGGGCTCCTGAAGCCAACTCCAGTGTCTCTTTAAAGTAATGTTTGGGCTCCTGCTGCTGCTGCCAACTCCAGGGTGTGATTCATCCAATTTTTGGGCTCCTGAAGCCAACCCCAGGGTCTCTTTAAAGTAATATTTGGGCTCCTGCTGCTGCTGCTGCCAACTCCAGGGTGTGATTCATCCAATTTTTGGGCTCCTGAAGCCAACCCCAGGGTCTCTTTAAAGTAATATTTGGGCTCCTGCTGCTGCCAACTCCAGGGTGTGATTCATCCAACTTTTGGGCTCCTGAAGCCAACCCCAGTGTCTCTTTAAAGTAATGTTTGGGCTCCTGCTGCTGCTGCCAACTCCAGGGTGTGAATCATCCAATTTTTGGGCTCCTGAAGCCAACTCCAGAGTCTCTTTAAAGTAATGTTTGGGCTCCTGCTGCTGCTGCCAACTCCAGGGTGTGATTCATCCAATTTTTGGGCTCCTGAAGCCAACCCCAGGGTCTCTTTAAAGTAATATTTGGGCTCCTGCTGCTGCCAACTCCAGGGTGTGATTCATCCAATTTTTGGGCTCCTGAAGCCAACCCCAGGGTCTCTTTAAAGTAATATTTGGGCTCCTGCTGCTGCTGCCAACTCCAGGGTGTGATTCATCCAACTTTTGGGCTCCTGCTGCCAACTCCAGTGTCTCTTTCATCCAATATTTGGGCTCCTGTTGCTGCTGCTGCCAACTCCAGGGTGTGATTCATCCAATTTTTGGGCTCCTGAAGCCAACCCCAGGGTCTCTTTAAAGTAATATTTGGGCTCCTGCTGCTGCTGCTGCCAACTCCAGGGTGTGATTCATCCAATTTTTGGGCTCCTGAAGCCAACTCCAGAGTCTCTTTAAAGTAATGTTTGGGCTCCTGCTGCTGCTGCCAACTCCAGGGTGTGAATCATCCAATTTTTGGGCTCCTGAAGCCAACCCCAGGGTCTCTTTAAAGTAATATTTGGGCTCCTGCTGCTGCTGCTGCCAACTCCAGGGTGTGATTCATCCAATTTTTGGGCTCCTGAAGCCAACCCCAGGGTCTCTTTAAAGTAATATTTGGGCTCCTGCTGCTGCTGCCAACTCCAGGGTGTGATTCATCCAATTTTTGGGCTCCTGAAGCCAACCCCAGGGTCTCTTTAAAGTAATATTTGGGCTCCTGCTGCTGCTGCTGCCAACTCCAGGGTGTGATTCATCCAATTTTTGGGCTCCTGAAGCCAACCCCAGGGTCTCTTTAAAGTAATATTTGGGCTCCTGCTGCTGCTGCTGCCAACTCCAGGGTGTGATTCATCCCATTTTCGCGCTCCTGCTGCCAACTCCAGTGTCTCTTTCATCCAATATTTGGGCTCCTGCTGCTGCCAACTCCAGGGTGTGATTCATCCAATTTTTGGGCTCCTGAAGTCAACCCCAGTGTCTCTTTAAAGTAATATTTGGGATCCTGCTGCTGCTGCTGCCAACTCCAGGGTGTGATTCATCCAATTTTCGGGCTCCTGAAGTCAACCCCAGTGTCTCTTTAAAGTAATGTTTGGGCTCCTGCTGCTGCTGCCAACTCCAGGGTGTGAATCATCCAATTTTTGGGCTCCTGAAGCCAACTCCAGTGTCTCTTTAAAGTAATGTTTGGGCTCCTGCTGCTGCTGCCAACTCCAGGGTGTGATTCATCCAACTTTTGGGCTCCTGCTGCCAACTCCAGTGTCTCTTTCATCCAATATTTGGGCTCCTGTTGCTGCTGCTGCCAACTCCAGGGTGTGATTCATCCAATTTTTGGGCTCCTGAAGCCAACCCCAGGGTCTCTTTAAAGTAATATTTGGGCTCCTGCTGCTGCTGCTGCCAACTCCAGGGTGTGATTCATCCAATTTTTGGGCTCCTGAAGCCAACCCCAGTGTCTCTTTAAAGTAATGTTTGGGCTCCTGCTGCTGCTGCCAACTCCAGGGTGTGAATCATCCAATTTTTGGGCTCCTGAAGCCAACTCCAGTGTCTCTTTAAAGTAATGTTTGGGCTCCTGCTGCTGCTGCCAACTCCAGGGTGTGATTCATCCAATTTTGGGGCTCCTGAAGCCAACCCCAGGGTCTCTTTAAAGTAATATTTGGGCTCCTTCTGCTGCTGCTGCCAACTCCAGGGTGTGATTCATCCAATTTTTGGGCTCCTGAAGCCAACCCCAGGGTCTCTTTAAAGTAATATTTGGGCTCCTGCTGCTGCTGCTGCCAACTCCAGGGTGTGATTCATCCAACTTTTGGGCTCCTGCTGCCAACTCCAGTGTCTCTTTCATCCAATATTTGGGCTCCTGCTGCTGCTGCTGCCAACTCCAGGGTGTGATTCATCCAATTTTTGGGCTCCTGAAGCCAACCCCAGTGTCTCTTTAAAGTAATATTTGGGCTCCTGCTGCTGCTGCTGCCAACTCCAGGGTGTGATTCATCCAATTTTTGGGCTCCTGAAGCCAACTCCAGTGTATATTTGGGCTCCTGCTGCTGCTGCTGCCAACTCCAGGGTGTGAATCATCCAATTTTTGGGCTCCTGAAGCCAACCCCAGTGTCTCTTTAAAGTAATGTTTGGGCTCCTGCTGCTGCTGCTGCCAACTCCAGGGTGTGTCAGTCAATTTTTGGGCTCCTGCAGCCAACTCCAGTGTCTCTTTCAGCCAATGTTTGGGCTCCTGCTGCTGCTTGCAACTCCAGGGTGGGATTCATCCAATTTTTGGGCTCCTGCTGCTGCCAACTCCAGTGTCTCTTTAAAGCAATGTTTGGGCTCCTGCCCCTCATAGTGATGCCACTTCAACTCTCTGCAATTGTGCCGCTCTGCGATTCTATTAGCGATGCCTCTGATCTGCATATGATATTTATTTAAAGTATTATTTAACTAACCCAGAACGCATCCTATGCGTGTTACAGCAAGGCAGAATGGTTTACAACCCTATTGAGGCTCTAGGAGGCTCAGAAATAGCCGTTTTTAATAGCGATTCGTCGCGAATAAATTCGGGTCGAAACGATTGTTGTCGGTAAATTCGGCGAATCAGTCGAATCGAATTTTTCAAAAGTTCGCTCATCTCTATTCATTATTGTTGTTTCTCTCTTTTGTTCACACAGATGATGCTTGACAAGCATTATGACCATACTTCCAGCACCTGGCATCAGCAGTATTGGCTTGATGCAGAGCCTCCCCGTTCATCTCCCCCGTGCGTTTTCCCGTTGGTTTTGGCCTTTGATCGGGTCAGGAAAGGGTGCTACGTTGGTTTTAGTGTGCGTTTATGCGCTCAGATGTGCGCTCAGCCGCCTTTCCGATTGTCGGGTCGCACGAGGCTGTTTCCCGGCAAAACGGACGCCTCGTTCATTGTTCCGTTTTTTTCAGTGATGCAGAGCCTTGTTTTCCGATTGAAATCAGCCTAATGAAACGGGGCCGCCGAGCCTTCACTTACGGCAAGTCAGAGCAGCCGTATTTGCACTCGGGCAATAATATGCAGTCCTGTTGGAGCACATCAGTGGCGCCAGCTCCGCGGTCTTGTCCTGCTGAGTATGGCAGAAACCAGGCTGCACCTATTTGAGCTCACCCGCCTTACTGGGTATGTGTATGAAACTTGTATTGGTTGCCCACCCTGTCTTTTATTTTTTTTTTCCCTTAACACACTATTTGGTAATTTTTTTGTTATTATATTTTTAGCCAAATTTGTTAACTTTAAATTAAAGGGGTTAAGTGATAGAACCCTATTGCGTCATGTTCTTGCCCTCTTATGTAAGTAGTATTCCCCAGACTTTTTTAATGAGTGTACAGGTTGGATGTGCATGTAGGCTCATTACTAATGTCCTTTACTCCAACCCTACCCCACTCACCTATTTGTCCCTCTTTTCTATTGTTGCAATGCACACCTTTTTTATTTTTATTTTGTTTTTTTGTTTTTTTAGAACAGGAGACTCTGGCTATCCTTTGCTCCCCTGGCTGCTGACCCCAATCCTGCACCCATCTTCACAGGCAGAGGAGCCCTACAATACTGCCCCCAGGAGGACTCGCTCTGTGGTGGAGCGAGCCTTTGGTCTCTTGAAGATGAGGTTCCGTTGTCTTGATCAGACTGGTGGGGCACTACAATATACGCCTGCAAAGGTCATTAAACTAATCATGGCTTGTTCTGCTTTAAGAGAGGGAGTCTGCCATTTCTGAGTAAAGTCTGAGTAAAAAGGGTTTCACACAGTGGGGCATCCCGATCTTGGATTTCCAGGGGGACGACCAGTGGCCGCTCTGGGTTTTGTTCTGCTTTATGTGAGGGAACCTGTGTTACTTTAATAATAATGTAAAGGAGGTGGGTTATTCCATCCTAACCTGATTTGGTCATGATGTTTTAAAGCAGACCAAAACCCATGTAACCCAGCCCTTTGGAGTGTGAAGAAATCCAGGGCTGGGTTACAGGCATCATGTCTCTGGGGCATTCCAATTTGGGATGTCCTGCACGTCACTGCAGGGGAACGTCAGAGCTATACCAGGAGCTATGCCATCTTTACACAGGAGCAGGACGACATCATCATGGATGTGAGTATGCGAGCGTGCGTTTATGTGCGCGCACACATTCCTTATAATAAAAAAAAACAAAGTGCAAGAATAGTCTGAAACAACTTAGTTTGTCACGTTACATACCAGCCCACCTTAGTTTAACACATGTACGCCGCTACAAACTAGCCTACATGCAGATAGCAGAACTAGGGCAATGTGAGGCAGCAAGAGGTTCAAAAAGTGACTCTAGTTAGGCCAGCAAACTTGTTAATGCTTTTTGTGTACATGAGACAACAACAGTCTCTAATATCTGTGTCTTTGTCATGCAAACAGATTCACAGCAGCAACCAAGGGAGCAAGAATGGAGACTCCGCCCCTGATGCAATATGCGCCTAAAACATGGTAAGTGGCGTTTTTTGGTACCAAAGTAAATGAACCAACAATTCCATTGGCCACAAAATGTAAAAACCAAATAAAACAACCAAAGACTTTGTCTAAAAAGTCCTTAAAGCGGACCTTCACTCAGAATAAGAGTCTATCTTATATGTTTCCCACACCCTGTACATAAAGTTTTCCCACCTTCAAAATCATCCTACCTGCACCTAGTGCATGTTATGAGGCTTTCAACATCCAAGATGGCGGATTATGGAAGCCGCCATCTTATCAGGCAGCCTGCAAACAGGAAGTGCCTTCTAACTGTGCTGCTCTGCATTCTGGGATTGCTGACCTTTTCAAGAGGTCTCTGCTCTGTGTGAGCAAAGCACAGCTATAACCCACCCCCTGTACCTTATCCCACTCTCCTCTCCTCAGTAAGTGTGATGCTTCTGAGTCAAGATGGCGGCGGCCGTATACTAAATTCCTGAACTGAGTTGCAGCCCAGTGGTGGAAAGAATAATTATTGATTGACTAAAAAATTACTATCTATTATTTTGAGATGCTGCGGAATCTTTTGTTAAGAGTTTGGGCTTTTCAGTAAATAACGCAGAAGGTCCGGTTTAAAAAGGGCCCCAAAAAAACCACGCACAACCAAACCAAATAAACAATGCTAAACTAATGTTGTTTTTCATTCACAGATACAAGAAAAACACAGGCACAAGACACCGAGGCCTAAAGAATTTTAATTTGGCTTAAAATGAAAATAGTTTATTTGTTAAAACATTTAGATTCAATTATTTGTAAAAAATGAAAGTTGTGTTTCCTGCAAATGTACAATCACACAACATCATCACACATTTCCATGACACAAAAAGTTTAGATATGGTACAATAAATCCAAAACAATCAGAAAGAATTAAGGTATGCATTAATGGCAAGGAAAAAGGAACACAAAGGAGATTAAGGTATGCATTAATGGCAAGGAAAAAGGAACAACCCAAATTTATTGTTCCCAAAAAAATATGTGTCAAATTGGCAGTGGTTGCCATATGTATATTCCAATGGAGTTTGAGGGATGTGCGCTTGCGTGTAGCCAGATTGGCAACTGAAGAGCCATGGAGATGTAAGTATACTTGCTAAAACCACCAAAATGGAAGGTCAAATACGACGGAAACCAAGCAGGTACGTTCAAAAAGGCAGGAAAAATCAGGGAAAAACGGGCCGCCCGTGTGAACTTGAACGGGAGCCCCGATCAAATTGAAGGCACCCGAGAGAGCAAAAAAAGCTTTCCGAGTAAAGTGAAATTGACGGATCAGTTAGGGAGCCATTCCGACGAAGGCTCTGCATCACATTTGAGCCACGATTCAAACGGGAGCCCCGGACAATTGGAAGGTTTTAAGGGCAGTTCAGAGGAGGCTCTGCATCAGGCCCTTTGTCCTCACCAAAAGACTACAACAAAAAATTACCAGTGACCAAATCTGTAGGCAGTGGTCGGAATTTAACATTCTATCCGATCACTGTCTATAAAATTTATGATGCAGAATTTCCGCTTGAGAAGTGGTTATAAGAGATTTACTTTTAGCACTGCAAAATCCACCCCCTGGGAGGAAACACAAAACAGGAACAGAGGTTAAAAGCTCCACCCCTTCCTCCCCACCTTAGTTCTTCGTGTTTCCTCCCTGGGAAATCTTGGGACAGAGTACCTGTACCTTAGACATCAGCCAGTTTGTTTTTTTTAGTTTATTGTTTTGTACCCTTGAGAGTTTGGAGTTAGTCGGCTGTACCGAACACATTCCAGGGAAGTTCCTATGGGATCCGGTTACACCTGGGACTGTTCCCTCGGGGTCATGTTTTCCTCCATTATAAATTTTGTACCTTGTTTCAAGGTAGCTCAAGGCTTATGGCCTTTTTTTGCTTCCCTTGTTGTGATGTTCGTGGGGGTTCCATTTCTGCTCTGTCACAAAACCTTCAAGGTCTGCCATGAGCAGTGGTGACATGACTGTCACCAGGGGCTTGTCGAAACAGATGCCATGTTGGCACCTTGGCCAGGAACTACAATTGTTCTGGTGCATGATAGTTTGCATGTGAAGTGCTGCTGTTCTGGTGCATGATAGTTTGCTTGTGAAGTGCTGCTGTTCTGGTGCATAATAGTTTGCATGTGAAGTACTGCTGTTATTCTGTTTGAGAGTTTGGGCCCAAAGATGATTGGAATTGTGTAGGTGTGTTGGCAGGATGAATGTCTCCCAGCAGAGAGCTTTGGAATGGATGATGGCAATTTGGCTTTATAGTTCCTCTTTTGCTATCCAGGCCATGGCTGAGGATACTGAAGCTCATGCATGTCCCCGCGAACATGTTCATAGATTATTTATGGTTCAAACTGATCTTGATCTAATGGATGATGAGCAGATCCGTACTAGATTCGAACTGAACCATACAGCCATTCTGGATTTGTATCAAAAGATCAGACCAGTCATTGATCCCACCACTGCGAAGCCATGCAGTGTCTGGCATGGCTAGACTTTTCACCACATTGTACATCTTTGGGAGAAAGAGCTTTCAGACATTCTTCCAGTCTGATTACAGGCATAAGTCAGCCAACTGTATCACGCATCATGAAAGTCATATTGGCTACCTATGATTTATTGCCACAGTATATAAGCTTCCCAACAATTAGGACAGTAGTGCCATCAAATTGGCTGGTCTCCCTAATGTTTTCGGGTGTTAAGATGGGACACACATAGCGTTGCAGCCACACTGGGGGCAGGAACACATTTACAGGATCCGGCAAAAATTCCACTCCCTGAACTTAATGTTGATGTGTGACCATCAGAAGTAATCAGGAGTGTCAAATCTGGTTTCCGGGGCTCCAGCCTGATGCTCATGTGCTACGTCATCCGGCATTGTTCTGTAAATTTGAGCATCAGGAAATGACCCCGGGATGGCTGCTAGATAAGTAAGGAAGGACTAGAGAGTTGGCTCAATCTGCCAATAATGGCTACTCCAATTCAATTACAGTGTTCATGTTTGCATAAACATTTAGGAAGGTTTCACACAGCTGCAATAGTGGAGCGCTTTTAATTTTTTTTTCAACACCCTGCATCTGCCTCTGAAAAGGTGCCCATAGTAACCTATGGGTGCTTTCATATATGCTTTGACCTTTTTTGGAGCACTTTGAGTGCTTTGCAGAAGCCTTGGCTGCAGCATACGGAGGCCACAGCTTTAGCGCTCTCCTTCCATGTAAGTGGATATGGCTAGCGCTGAATGCCCTACACACACTGTGCAAAAGGTTTGTGGGGCACTCGGCCAAAAGTGCTAGTGGCCTGCATTGGCGCTGCTGTGAAAACAGCCTTAGTGAGTTTATATTTTTTTAGGTGTAAGCACAGCATCCCCAAGGCTATGGCTGGTTTCACACAAGTCCTATTGCAGAGCACTTGCTCTTTAAGACAAGTGCAATGCAATAGCTGCTGTTGGCATGTTGAGGCTGTTTAGTGCTCATGCTCTTTTTTCACATGGATGGAGATCGCGAGCGCTGTGCCAAGGAGCAGGGGCCAAGGGTTTTGGGGTGTGATTGCTTGGCAAGTGGCAGAATGACATGTGAAAGCACCTATAGCATACTATAGGCAGCTTTTCACAGGTGACTGTGGGGCGCTCTGCCATACTGTAAAGCACTCCCCATGTACGCTGGTGTTAAATGTGTGTGAATGGATGGTGGGCGGAAGCACTGGCAGGCCGAAGATGCAGGAATGTGTGCCCACTATGTTAATATTGCCAAGGGAGACAGGAAGAGGTAGCGTGTAGTGCCCAGGGAGACACATCCATCATGGAATACAGATTTCACATGACATGGGTGAAGAGCAGTGGGAGTGCATGAAATTTAAACTTTTATGCAGGGTATCATGGGGTTGGTTGTGCTGGTTGTGTTAACTTGTTAAGATGATTTAGGATAACATTTTAATTTGACTCTTCTCCTTTCTTGCTGATTATGGCTATGGGCAAATGCCGTGGTTAATGACCCCTTTTAGACAGCACTGCTCACAGAAGAACCAGACGAATTATTAAACAAACCATAAAATCAAGATTCGTTTGTCTGGCAAAACCAGGGGGACATCTGCTTTACATTTCCGAAAAAGTATCAAAGATTATAATTGCTTGCTGCATCCTGCACAATCTATGCATCAAACATAGGGTGTCCTCTCCGGAAAATGTTGAAATAGAGGATGATGGATTTTGGGAGGGAGCACCCCCAATTAGAAGGAAGCCCAACAGGGGTACAGGCATGTAAGCAAATGGTGGATTCTTTTTTTTTTATTAAAACACACACAGCAGGGAGACCCAAACACATCTGATCACTGATAGTAAAATACATGACATTAACAAAAACAAATGTTAAATTTGTGATATGGTGGTTTTTGTGTGGTTGTGATCAACTGTGACAGTTAAATACTATAAAGATAGACAGTCCATGGATATCAATGTTACACTATGCCACAAAACAGCTAAAAAGGGCTGACTCAACTACATACTACTGCATTTTGTTCTTCCTCCCATCTTGCATTGCTGCATACTTCTCTTCCTCCCTTCCTACATTGCTGCATGCTTCTTTTCCTCCCTTCCTGCAGTGCAGTATTTTGTTCTTCCTCCCTTCCTGCATTGCTGCATGCTTCTCTTCCTTTTCTTCCTACAACGCTGTATGGTACTCTTGGGATTCCCTTCTCTTATGGGAACTTGTGCATGCTAAAGTATGTTGTAATGTGAAAATGACATTTCTTTGGTGAATTCTTCAATTTACCAAGCAATGGCAAATTCGCTTTTGTCTCGCTATCCGTTCGCTGGGACTGGGTTTTGCTGCACCAACAGGTCTGTCCCAGTTTCATCAGTGTCCCACAATACAACGCTATGGTTGCCATTTGCAGCTTTGAGGCAAGCAGATGCAGTAAACTAGCGAATACGCGATGGCTTAGTAAATAACCCGCCTAATGTATTGTGAGGATCAGCTCTGGTAGACAGCAGGATGTTAGCAGTATAGAGGCTCAGAGGCGAAAAGTTCAAAATAAAGTCCGTGTTTATTCAAACATAAAGTCCATAACATAAAATATCCTTTTTGGGTTACATCACCTTTTCAGGAAAAATGCTTGCTTAGCTTTTGTCCAAGCTTGCACACTTGTAGCCGAATCCATCTCGGGTCCGCATGGAATAGCCTGTATTAGAGCTTCCAGCCAGGCACACAGAGTCTCACTCCACAAGTGAGCTCTAGACACAGCCAGTGCACAGCTGACTCCCCAGGCTATTTATGCGGCCCGCAAAACCTGGACCTGGGTAGGGGATGGAGTCCCACCCTGCTCTACTCCATCCCAGTAAAGCCGTCCCGGGTTAGCCTGTCGACTATACTAACATTTTAGCAGCAGACTGCCATTAGCAGCTGATGCTGGAAAAAACAGCTTTACTGCACCAAGGCCAGGTACCTTGGTGCCACATACCTACCATCAATGACGGCCCCTTGCACCTTACCACATACCCCCCCCTTTGTTCAACCCTGAGGGGGTGGACACATGCCAAACAATGTGCCTGGGACAGGGCATCCGCATTACCCAACACCCGTCCCGCTCTGTGCTCTACTGTGAACTTGAAATTTTGTAAGGACAGGAACCACCGGGTGACCCTGGCATTCCTGTCCTTAGCCTGGCACATCCACTTGAGGAGAGAATGGTCCGTAATCAAACGTAACCCTCTCCCCAGCAAGTAGTAGCGAAGAGACTCAAGGGCCCACTTAATGGCCAAACACTCTCTCTCCACTACACTATATCGGGTCTCCGCGGGTGTCAGTTTGCGACTCACGTAGACATCGGGATCTCCCCCCCCCCTTGACTTCCTGAGATAGTACAGCACCGAGACCTACTTCGGAGGCATCGGACTGCACTATGAAGTCCTTTTTGAAGTTGGGCGTCACCAGCACCGGAGACCCACACAGGGTAGACTTCAAAGCGGAGAAAGCTTTTTCGGCCTGTTCACTCCATTTCACCATGACAGACTTGCGTCCCTTTAACAGGTCTGTCAATGGTGCCGCTACGGTGGCAAAATTAGGAATGAAGCTCATGTAATACCCTACCAACCCCAGAAATGACTTCACTTGGCGGGTAGTGTTAGGATGTGGCCAGCTACGGATGGCTTCTATTTTGTTAACCTGGGATTTGACCATTCCTCGCCCAATCACATAGCCCAGGTATCTAGTTTCTTCTAAGCCCAAGGCACACATTTTTGGGTTTGCCGTCAAACCAGCCTTCCTGAGGGAATCCACTACGGCTTGGACTTTGGGCAGGTGACTTTCCCAATCCGTACTATGGATGATGATATCGTCCAGATAGGCCGAAGCATACCGACGATGTGGCCTGAGGACAATGTCCATTAACCGTTGGAACGTAGCGGGAGCGCCATGTAAACCAAAGGGTAATACCTTATACTGGAACAGTCCCTCAGGTGTGATAAAGGCTGTTTTCTCCTTGGCAGCCTCAGTCAAGGGTACCTGCCAGTACCCTTTTGTGAGGTCCAAAACAGAAAAATACCGGGCTTGGCCTAGCTTTTCAATAAGCTCGTCTACTCTGGGCATAGGGTAGGCATCAAACTTAGATATTTCGTTAAGTTTGCGGAAATCATTACAGAAGCGCAACGTATCATCGGGCTTGGGAATCAAGACTATTGGGCTGGCCTACTCACTCTTTGACTCTTCAATTACATCTAATCTAAGCATTTGTTGCACTTCTTCCGTGATAGCTTGTGGCCAGGACTCAAGTATTAGGTAGGGCTTTAACCGGATCTTAGCCTGAGGTTCTGTGACAACGTCATGTTGGATGACGGAAGTGCGCCCAGGGAGTTCTGAAAACACATCCGTGTTTCTGTTAATAAACTCCCTGGCTTCCTGGGTCTGTTTAGAGGAGAGGTTGTCGCCAGTTTTCACCCCAACTACCGCTTCTCTAACAAAAGACTGAGGGACGGGAAGCTCCACCCCTAACATACCTGGTCAGGGACTGTCACCCACAGGGGTCTCCCTGTCTTTCCACAGCTTCAGCAGGTTTACATGGTACACCTGCTGTGGCTTTCTCCGCCCGGGCTGATGTACCTTGTAAGTCACTTCCCAAACTTTCCCAATCACCTCGTAGGGACCCTGCCACCTAGCCAGAAATTTACTATCCACTGTGGGTACCAGAACCACAACCCTGTCACCTGGGTTAAAGTTCTGTACCCTGGCTTGCCGGTTATAAACCCTACTTTGGGCCCGCTGTGCTGCCTCCATATATTCCCTCACCAGCGGCAACACTGTCTCTATCCGTTCCTGCAATTGAGTAACATACTCTACCACACTTTTGTGGGGGGTGGGTTGCTGTTCCCAAGCCTCCTTGGCTATATCCAACAGGCCCCGTGGATGCCGACCGTATAAGTGCTCGAAGGGCGAGAACCCCGTAGAGGCCTGGGGCACCTCTCGCACTGCAAACATCAGATAGGGCAGAAGCAAGTCCCAATTCTTCCCATCCTTGGCGACTACCCGTTTTAACATGGTTTTTAAAGTTTGGTTAAACCTTTCTACCAGGCCGTCTGTTTGCGGGTGGTAAACGGATGTCCGCAATTGTTTCACCTGCAACAACTTACAGAGCTCTTTCATCACCTTAGACATAAATGGGGTACCTTGATCGGTCAGGACCTCTTTAGGTAGGCCTACCCGGGAAAACATTTCCATAAGCTCCTTAGCAATGAGCTTGGCTGAGGTGTGTCACAGGGGTATGGCCTCGGGGTACCGCGTGGCATAGTCCAAGATTAACAGAATATGTTGATGCCCTCTAGCGGATTTTGGCACTGGACCCACCAGATCCATGGCAATCCGCTCAAAGGGCACCTCAATAACTGGGAGAGGAACTAGGGGACCACGGTAATGAGGCTGGGGGCTGGTCATCTGACATGTTGGGCAGGACTCACAATATCTCTCCACCTCCTTGTACACACGGGGCCAGTAGAATCGTTGTAAAATTCGGTCCAGAGTTTTCTGCTGGCCTAGGTGTCCCCCCAGAACATGTTGATGGGCCAAATCCAACACCAGCTTGCGATAAGGATTGGGTACCACCAATTGTTCCACAACCTCTTCACGTACTTTGTTTACACGGTACAGCATAACCTGGTGAACCACAAAGCGAGGAAACTGTAACTCCGCCCCTGGCTGTTGTGGCTCACCTTCCACCTCAAGTACATTCTCCCAGGCACGAGTTGGGTCCTGGTGTTGTGCTGTACCAAAACTACCCGTGGAGACATGGAGATCGGCCAACTCTGGACCTGTTGACAGATCTTCCACATCTCCAACCATAACACTCAGTGGGGTTGACTCCCCCTCTTCCACCTCAGTGGCGGTCACCCCTACCGTTGTGCCTTCTGACTCCGGCTCCCAAGGTTCTGGGGTCACCCCTGAGTACGGCCAGTCTATTGGGGACACACCCGCCTCGCGGGTTTCCGGAACTCCCAGCTTGGTCCATAGTGACATGAACCCCGGAAAGTCTCTCCCTTTTAATTACTTCGTATGGGAGTTTAGCGGCAACGGCGACTTCGTGGTTCCAGCTGCCGGAGACGGTGGTTAGAGTCACTTGTGCTGTGGCATAGTCTCTCAAGTCCCCGTGTATGCACAAGACCCCGGTTTTCCGCCCCGTGTACTCATCGGGCAGTACCATAGCAGGTCTCACCAGGGTAACCATACTCCCCGAGTCCAAGAGGACCACAGCCAGGGTATCCCCCACTTTCACCTGACAGAGGTGACTTTGCCCCACAAGCTCAGGGACACCGGCAGCACACAGCCTCCTGGCATACATGGAAGGGCGGTAACCAAAGTTCACGTCCATGGGCTCCCCCTGGTGGGGACAGTTGGCTCTGATATGTCCCGGCTCCTTACACCCCCAACACAACACCGGGGCAGGGACTTTGGGGGGTAGGTCCTGAAGGGGTTTAGGGGACACCACTCGCCTGGGCTGGGGCGGGGACCTCCGGGGTTTCCCTCGAATCCTTCTCCGTAGAGCCCCCTTGCAAGTTTCTGGTAGCCTCATATCGCTCCACTAGGTCCACCATCTCTAGAGCGTTGCCGGGGGATACCTGGCCAACCCAGTGCTGGAGAGGGTGCGGTAAAGCCCTCCAGAACATGTCTGTCAGCAAGCGGTCCAACATGGCAGAGGGGCTTAATAAATCTGGCTGCAGCCATTTTTGCAGTAGGTGCAGCAGTTTATAGTACTGGGTTCTGGTGGGCTCTGCCGACTGATAGCTCCACTGATGCACCCGCTGAGCCCGAACCCACACATTCACCCCCAGTCTGGCCAGTATCTCACCCTTCAGAGTCGGGTAGTCAGTGGCTTGGTAGTCTGGAAGATCAAACAACACCTGCTGGGGTCCAGATGCCAGAAATGGAGCGATGACGTCAGCCCACTGGTCACGAGGCAACTTCTCCCTTGCAGCCACCTTTTCAAACACCGCCAGGTAGGTCTCGACGTCATCCAAAGGGGTCATCTTTGTAAGCGCCAAGCGGACAGCTTTCCGGGCATCAGGGACACTTTTGGGCGCTCCTGCAGCTTGCAGCGCCATCACATGTTGCAATATCAGCTGGTTGGTCTCCTGCTGCTGCTTGTTGGCCTCACGCTGCTGCAGATTCGCCTCCATGAGCGCTTTCACGACAGCCTCCATTTTGTCTGCGGTCTCAGGTAGCAGCCTGGCAGACTTAATGTAGGACATGCACAAAAACTTTTCCGTCAGTTGCTCCTAGCAATGGCCTCACTGCTTTGCCCGCATCCGACACCAAATGTGAGGATCAGCTCTGGTAGACAGCAGGATGTTAGCAGTATAGAGGCTCAGAGGCGAAAAGTTCAAAGTAAAGTCCGTGTTTATTGACACATAAAGTCCATAACATAAAATATCCTTTTTGGGTTACATCACCTTTTCAGGAAAAATGCCATAGCATTGCATCAGACAGGCAACGGCCTTTCTTAGTTTTTGTCTAAGCTTGCACACTTGTAGCCGAATCCACCTCGGGTCCACATGAAATAGCCTGTATTAGAGCTTCCAGCCAGGCACACAGAGTCTCACTCCACAGGTGAGCTCTAGACACAGCCAGTGCACCGCTGACTCCCCAGGCTATTTATGTGGCCCACAAAACCCGGACCTGGGTAGGGGATGGAGTCCCACCCTGCTCTACTCCATCCCAGTAAAGCCATCCCGGTTTAGCCTTTCGGCTATACTAACATTTTAGCAGCAGACTGCCATTAGCAGCTGATGCTGGAAAAAACTAAACAGCTTTACTGCACCAAGGCCAGGTACCTTGGTGCCACATACCTACCGTCAATGACGACACCTTGCACCTTACCACAGTATCTAAAGGGCCAGTGCCAAAAGATCAAAAAACAATTCCATAGAAACGCATATAAATCTTTAATAAAGCGCAGGTGCCAAGTAGAAAAATAACAACATATACATTTGCAATAATCAACATGTGTAATATGTCTGCAATCAATCCTGCCTAAACCGGTACTTAATACCTAGAGGAGTAGCTAGGCTTTTTGGCCCCCGGGGCAAAGATTCGAAATGGCGCCACCACCTGTTTTCAGGCCCCCCTGACCTGCTGCACCCGGGGCAAGTGCTTCCCCCAGCCCCCTGACCTGCTGCACCTCCCCTGCTCCCCCCTAGCTAGGCCTCTGTAATACCAGAGACATTAAATTCATAGAAACAAAACATTACGCATGTAATAATGAAGTAGCTGGAAACCATGTAAATGAATAAAAAGATATGCTGCCCCGAGAATGTAGAAAATACTAGTACACTTAGTCAGTCAGTAGATACAGCACTCCCTACGTGTCCGTCGCTCACCTAACTTTTCCCAAGGGTAGCCACGATTAGCGGGCACAGCCCCCGCGGTGACCCTGCCCCCAACATCTCAGGGGTTGGAGTGCCCACATCATCCCAGCCCAATTCAGGCTCAGTGCAGCATCTGTTGGTATGACACTGTGCCATTTATACACATCCTCCTTTCGGCAGTGGTGGCGGCTGGGTCATCGCAAGAGGCAGAGTGCACATGCGTGCGTTGTGATGGCACTGGGCCTGGGAATGGGTGTACACTTTGCCACCACCAGTTAAACAGGCTTTAGCAGACAGCAGCTATCCCTGGGAGAAGTCGCAAGTGAGCCACGGACACGTGGGGAGCACTGTATCTACTGACTGACTAGGTGTACTAGTATTATCTACATTCTCAGGGCAGTATATATTTTTATTTATTTACGTTTGGCCTAATTTAAAGACCCCCTGTGAATGTTCGGTTTTGTATGGAATCGAACTCAGAAACCGGGATTTTGAAAGAGATCGTATTATTCACAGCTGTGTTCCGAGACTTTTTGAACATGCGTACGCGGTCATAATTTTTCACACATGCGGTTACCCGAACATTTAGAGTTTTGGCTCTCAAAGTACCTATTTTCTTGGGTAAGTTGCTGTGTAGTCCACTCATCCCTTGCTGGCCTTCCGCCATATGCATTCTGCCATTTTTTTTAATTTTAATGGTTCTTCCAGATGTCCCTGACTAATGTGGCATCCCACGTAGTGTGCATGTTATTCAAGACACTTAGCTTCTCCCTTGTTTTCCTGTGTGGCATTCCATGTAGTGTGCATGTTATTCAAGACACTTACCTTCTCCCTTGTTTTCCTGTGTGGCGTTCCATGTAGTGTGCATGACATTCAAGACACTTACCTTCTCCCTTGTTTTCCTGTGTGGCATCCCATGTAGTGTGTATGTCATTAAAGACACTTAACTTCCCCAGTTTTTCATCCATTGGCCTCCCGTGTCGTCTGCTTCCACCCAGTGTTACTTACCTTTATTTGTTAGATATCCTTAGGCAACCTTCTCTTACAACACACCATTACCCACTTCTGTTGGAGCTGCTTCCCTCTGCTGGAATTGTGTTGATTTATTAAAGGGCACCAGGCAGCCTCAACATTTTGCGGAACAATGTGTTTATTTTTTTTCAATAATAATTTAATTAAAAACAGAATGTACATTTTTAGGAGCAAAAAAAAAAATGAAATTGTTGTGGACCAACATGGCAATTGTAAAGACAAAAGAAAAGCATGTTAACACCTGTTTGGACATATGTAAAATACAAACACATGAGGTCCAATTAACCAGCCACTTATGTATAAAAGAACAGACCCGAAGCCTTTGAGGCCAGTTCTTCCTTAGGATCTCCAGATGCCCAAACACAGGCATCACCACATCCCCCAGAAGCCAGAACACAGGCATGGCCCAGGTAGCCACAGCACCTGGACAAAGTACTGCAGCCCAAGTCCAAGCCCAAGGCCACACCATTCCTCCCGCAGGCATAGTTATGGGGCCCAAAGTCTAACCCTGGTGGAGCATTGGATGGAGTCCATACATGCCACTGGGAAGCTGCATCTGTTTTATCCACTGATACTCAGCAGCTAAATGGCCTAATCTGGAAAATATACATTATAGAAATTACAAGAACAGATTTAGTAAATGCGGCAAGTGCATTTTTGTTGTTAATGTGAGTGATTTTATCAACTGTTTTAATAACATTAATGTTTAACTATATAGCACCAAGATATTCCGCAGGGCTTTGAAATCAGAAGATTCATTTACAAACTGAATAGTAAATTAGGTTGATTATGTCCCCCCAACCTATACCCTCCTCCTCGCCTTCATGACATTTGGTGACATTACTTTTGATTATTTGTTATTGCTGGGCTTTATAGTCAGTCTGTGTGTTTTTTGGCTATTTTTCTGAGAATTTCAAGTCACATTGGCATCTTCATTTATGATTGTTGGGTGGGATTATTCACTGGATTAATATATTATAGACTATATTATATTAATACTTATATTTATGTTGATAGATTAGGTTGCCCTTGACATTACATTTATTAGCACTTTGCTCTGGCCCATTATATGTCCCTACTGGAGGGAGGGCTGGATTTTCGGGTAGGGGGGTTATCCCCTGTTCCCTTATTTTAATTGTTCTTGTGTGTTTTTGTAATGTCTCATGTGTATTTTAATGCTTTTTCATTTTTTGATATATCTCAGTTGTGCAGTCACATTAATTGTGGGGCATATATTCTCTCCCTGTGGCGGGGAACTCTCTTTTGTTAAATTTGTGTTTTTCCCCATTGTACCTGCACACTTTTGGCTATTGTGGCTATTTATTGCTTTGGAGTGCCACCTCATTCGTGTTGTTAGAATAATAAATTACATTAAAAAATCAGGTAAGCATTTTTTGAGTTTTACAGGGTCATAAAGTTTTATGGCACCCTACAATGTGGTTATCAAACCAGAAAAAGACAAACAATGTAGAAATAAAGGACCATTTAAATACTTTATAATTACACAGTTTTTACTGTGTAATTATAAAGTATTTGAATTGTCCTTTTTTAAAATGTTTAACATTTTTTAAATTTCAAGAGGCAAAGAGAAAATAAGGAAGATGGAATGGTTCTGGGTGATGAAAGACCGATGACCGTTACAGCAGGTGGCGCTGTTGAAAGCTAGACTGAATGCTTGAAAGAAATGTCAAACAAAAAGCTGTATAAACAACAGTGCTAAACCTAGATAGATGGTGCAAATACCAAATGTTCTTATATCATATTTTCATATAGTTCTATATGTCCATATATTGCAAAGTAGGTCCGCGGTGAGTTATACCGACTATAAATTTAAGAAGACACAGACTGATCACAAAATTGATCCTATTCAGCGTTCCTGCACCCACTTAATCTGGTCCTTTTACACAGCCACTTGCCCAATCGCTGATCCTTGTGCCTGGATAAAGTATATTGCCCAATATTTTGACCACGCTAAATGTTTTCATCTTTCAAGCAAATTGTGTTTGGTCGATATTGCATTACCGTATTTGCTGGCGTATAAGACGACTGGGCGTATAAGACGACCCACCAACATTTCCACTCAAAATATAGAGTTTGTTATATACTCGCCATATAAGACTACTCCCTCTTCCGCACACCGAATAAAACGTAAAAGAACATCAGATTACACTGCAGCCGCATCCCTGCTCGCCTTTAGTTTGAGATGTGCCCACACTGGCTATTCAGAATGCGTCCCAGCTAAAGGCATAGTAGGGATGCAGCTGCAGTATAATGTGGTTTGGGCTCTGGGAAAAGGGCCAGATGGGGGGTTTCACACAGTGGAGGATCACAATTTGGGATACCCCTGGAGTAGGGAACAAAACCCAGTGGGACCTCACAAATTTGGTAGCCCCACTGTGTGAAATACCCCCGACTGGCGTTTTTCCCAGAGCGCACATCAGATTACACTGCAGCTGCATCCCTGCCTTTAGTTGTGGACGTGCCTTTGCTGGCTATTCACAATGAGTCCCAGCTAAAGGCATAGTAGGGATGCAGCTGCAGGGTAATGTGGTGTTGGCTCTGGGAATAGGGCCAATAGGGAGGGTTTTACAGTGGGGCATCCCGAATTGGAATGCCCCAGTGGGTTTGTTCCCTACTCCAGGGGCATGCCAAATTGGGTTTCCTCTACTGTGTGAAACCCCCCAACTGGCCCTTTTCCCAGAGCCCAAACCACATTACACTGCAGCCACATCCCTACTATGCCTTTAGATTGGACGCATTCTGAATAGCCAGCAGAGGCCCCAACTAAAGGCGAGCAGGAATGTGGCCGCAGTGTAATGTGGTGTGGAGTCTGGGAAAAAGGCCAAATGAGGGATTCAGACAGGGGGGCATTCCATTTTGCTGCCCCTGATGCAGGGAACAAAACCCAGTAGGGCATCAGTTGGGGTGCCCCCTGTGTAAACTCCCCCAAGTTGGGATGCCCCCTGTGTAAACTCCCCCAATTTGGGATGCCCCCTGTGTAAACTCCCCCAATGACCCCGTTTCCCAGAGTCCAAACCACATTACACTGCGGCCACATCCCTGCTCGCCTATAGCTGGGGACATGCCTGGGTTGTTTAGAATGTGTCCCATCTAATGGCATAGTGTGTAATGTGTGGGGTCTGGGAAAGGGGCCAGTTTGGGGTTTTACACTGGGGGATGCCCCATAGAAACTTTTTTTTTTTTCAATAAATCTTAAATAAATCACACCTCAGATCAGATGCTGAAGAGTCCCCTTCAAAGTGGAGAGCAGCGAGGGCGATGTCAGGAGCCAACCCCCTGCCTGCCCACACAGTGCCTGAGAGCAGGAAAGATGATCTGCTCGGCGCTCACCCTGCTGGCCTGCTCAGTCTCTCCCTGCTCTGATCAACTAGTGCTGTCTGAGCAAGAGCATCGCTCTGCAGGAGGAGGAGGAGGATGATCGTGCTGCCCAGCTTGGTGAAGGTAAGTACATTTATATGTATGTGACCCAGGTGCACCCGGCGTATAAGACGACCCCCCCCCCGTTTTACAGGGGGAAAAAGTCGTCTTATACGCCAGCAAATACGGTAAATAAATTAATAAGTAAATAAATAATAAAAACATTTAGAGGCCAAGAATATTGATCTGCTAACACCAGGTTTCTGATGCTTGACTGTAATATGATAAGTTGAGAGGCTATAATGAAGACAAAGGGGGAGGAGCCTGTTTCGGGTCATTATTTCCAGTTAGCCCAATACAGTCTCCTCCCCTCCATCTTCATTTTTACTTTGACATCAAGGTGCGTTACCTTCATTAGCAGAGAGCAGGCCTTCTATATGGAACATGCAGGCAACACGTGCAGGTAAGACTTTACTGACCACTTTTTTCTAAAACAAAAATGGGGAAAGGTACTTGAACAAAAGTATGCAAATGAATCCTTTAATTAAAGCAATGGAATGCTCTAACAGTTTTAGTAACTGAACCTTTTATCTATACCTTTCAACACAGCCCAGGGAACAATGTCAGCTTTGCTGGGCTGCAAGGAGCAGTGATTCATATTTACTGGAATTGAATTGAGGAAAGCGCAATTAGATAATTTGAGCAGCTCCTACTTGAGGGAAAAACCTGTATTCCCTGGGAGAAATGTAGATGGGTTAAATCTGTTCTAACTTAGGTGTGGACCTAGGTGGAGAAGAGATTAGTGTAGGTGCACTGTGGATAAAAAGGCAGGTTAAAAGGGAGAGTAAATAAAGGGTTAATGTTCTCCTCAATCCTGTGAGGAAAAATAGGTTAGTGTATATACATAAAAGTATGAATAAACAAATGCAATCGTATTACCAAAGTGAAGTTTTGTTTGAGGGGGTGTTTCCACCTTTTAATTAAATCAGAAACAACTAGGTATCATTGCCTCTGACTAATTAGGCCTCAAAAATAGTTGGAATTTTTAATCTTGCTGTCTGAGGGATTTCTCCTCTCAGGCAGCGTTATACAGATTGGTCAGTGTTGATTACACTATTGGCCCTGTATTCTGGGTCCTTTTAGCTGGTTTGTGGTGGATGATTCCTTGTTCAGGGTGAGTTGAGTTTCTAGCGGGTTGGAGCAATGTGGTTGGTGGATCCTAGATGGTTTAGAGGTTGTGGGTTGGCGTTGAAATGAAATAAGCGGCAAGCGGCAAACAGCAATTGGTACCTCCTCTACCAAATGCCTAATAATAAAAAAAAACTATATAATATATGTCAAGAAACCTGTTCAGTGTATTTAACCCTTTCGCTGCCAGCCTACCTGCAGCATTTGCCACTCCCTGTTGCCAGACGATGTTTCACCATTTTGCGCTACACATATTCAACTGTCATTTTTGAAGGGATTTCCAGGGATTTCCCAGGAAAATTATATATTGTTTTTTTCAACAGAGTCTGGGCTTTAACATGAAATGTCTTGTTTGTATTTTTTAGGTGTATTCTCAATTTTTTTGGGTGAAATGTGTGAAAAAAAACAAAAAAAAAACATTTTTTTACAATTTGTAGAGTTTTTTTGTAATAAAAAATGTAAGTTTGTCAATAAAATCTTATTGCGTGAGAAACCCCAATTTCTCCCGGTTACAGCGATACCACATATGTATAGGTAGACACCCTTTCCTGCCCAGAAGCCTTTTATAGCTGCTGGATGACAAATGGTTAATTAAAAAAAAAAATGACATAGGGTCCCCCTTCCCGGGGAGGGGGACCCCATTTTTTTTTGGATTTTGAAGGGTTAAAAACCCTTCAAAATCCAAAAAAAAAAATGACGTGGGGTCCCCCTTACCCAAAGTAACCAGCCCGGGACCAGCTATGGGGGCTTGTAGGCACAGAGTGGGGGGGCCAGCTTTGGTGGCCCCCCCACCCTGCAGCCTACGAGCCCACATAGCCTATGTGGGCCCGGGCTCTTCTGCCCCCCCCTGGCCTTTGGGGAGGCAGGTAATGGGGGTGCGGGGGTTAATGGCAAGCCACCCGCTAGGGCAGGTGACTTGCCACCCCCCCAGCCTTGTGAACTGGTATAAGGGGTCTCATGGACCCCTTACCAGCTCACAAAGGGTTAATGTGAAAAAAAAACACCACACAATAATAAAAAGTATTTTATTAGAAAAAAAAAAAATTTTTTTTTACTGTACTTACCTTCGATTGCAAGCTCTTGTCCCTCGCCGCTCAGCTGACAGATGCCGGTGATCGGCATCCAGAGAAGGAGAAGGCAGGAGATCAGAGGATCTCCTGTCACCTCCTTCCCCTGTGCCGATCACCGGCATCTGAGAAGCTGAGAAGGCTGAAGCCTGAGATCGGGGCCGGGATGACTTCATAAGCCCCGCCCCCAAGGGGGCGGGGCTTAGAGGCATGATGGCGGCCGCCATCGTGCAGAAGAGAGGAGAGAGCCTCCCAGGCTCTCTCCTGAAGATCGGTAAGTCCTGGGGGGGGATCGGAGGCCCCCCAGGTGAAGAGGAGGGACAGCGGGAGCCAGCGCACACACAGGTAAGTGAATGTCATTTTTATTTTTTTTTTTTTTTACAGTTAGAAGCTGCTGCTGCAGAAGCGGGGGGGGGGGCGGCCTATTCCGGGGGCTCTCCTGGAGCCATCCGACCCCCCACGGGGGATCGGATGGCACCAAATTAAAGAGGAGACCCGGCCGGATCCAACAAGGGGTCAGGTGAGTATTTGTTGTTTTTACTTTTTAAACTACAAGCGAGGAAAGTCAAGCACGTAACACCTACGTGCTTGGCACTTAAGGCCCAGCCAAGCCAGCACGTAGGTGTTACGTGCTTGGCAACAAAAGGGTTAAACAAGATCACATATTACATAAACATTAAACCACAAAAAGTGCATGTGCTTAAACATATAAATATGTAAGCTATTATATACAAAAAAAGTATACAGACCATCAAACATCTACAAGAAAGACACTTTAAAATGGTTTAAAATGGTGGGTCGTCTTGAAGCTAGAGGACTAAACCATGAATTGAATCATAAATTGACTTATAGAGGAGATTGAATTCTTTAATTCAGCACAGCCAGCATGGTACGTGGTGTCACTTTGATTCACATGCCTTTTTTTCTCTGAAATGTTTTATTTGGTTATTAATCTTACTCCATGCAATGCAATTGGTTGGATATGGGCTTTAAACCGGACCTTCACCATGATTTAATGAAAAGCCCAAACTCTTAAAAAATGATTCCCCAGCATCTAAAATTAATATATTTTACGTTTTTAGTCACTAACTTGTTATTCTTTCCCCCACTGGGCTGCAACACTGTTCAGGAATTTAGGATACGGGCGCCGCCATCTTGACTCAGAAGCATCACACTTACTGAGGAGAGGAGAGTGGGATAAGGTACAGGGGGGCGGGTTATAGCTGTGCTTTGCTCAGACAGAGCAGAGCTGGGGTCAGGTAAAGGTCAGCAGTCCCAGAATGCAGAGCAGCACAGTCAGGAGGCACTTCCTGTTTGCAGGCTGCCTGATAAGATAGCGGCTTCCATAAGCCGCCATCTTGGATGTTTAAAGGCTCATAACATGCAGTAGATGCAGGTAGGATGATTTTTAATGTGGGCAATCTGTATGTACAGGGTGTGGGAAACATATAAGATAGACTCTTATTCAGAGTGAAGGTCCACTTTAAGTGATACTCTAGTGCACCATGCTATATCACTGTAGAAAAAGGTTAGTACAGGTAATAGGAAAAGACCTATCCATTGGTGGACAGGTCGAGGCATGTAGAGAAAGATGGATGCAAGAGACTGAATTGTTGACTAGAAGAACAGAACTGTAACACCAGGAGCATGCCTGGTGTGTGCCAGGACATGAGTACGTGAATGGTGCACTTTGCATCCTCCTAACGAGCTGTCTCAGTGCCCCAAAATCTCCCCCGAGCCGTGGGAGAGAACAGCTGGTGAGCGGCGAGCGACAAGTAGCATGTGTCAATAGGAGCTGCCGACCCCATTGGCATTGAGATATGTGGGTAATCTGGAAGAGCATCAGTGGGTCTGTGCTTGGACGTTCAGCATGGCTTTGGCTAAAGGTTAAAGACACGTCCACACCCTTTCACCCCATCACCTGAAACCTCAAGGAGAAGGAAATATACCTGTCCCCTGTGTGACAAGAAACGGAATTGCAGTGTTTGTATTGTGACGGTGGTATTGCTGAGACTGGCTGAGTTTGAGATTCAAGGAAACAATGGGCCTGAGGATTTGTATCCGAACCCCCCATAAATACGGGACTTTCTTTTTATGCACGAGTCCAGAGCTACAGGCTGCACAGGTGAGAGGTACTATCAGCTATTCTTGTCTCTTTTGTATAATAACCTTGAGACCATAGTTATCCGCTGCAATTTTAGAGTTGAGCTTAAAGCTCGCTGCTATAGAAAAAGCAGTAGGAACATCTTGTTTTGGGCCTAGTGTTCCATAGAGGAAATGCAAATAGGGGGCAAAGAAAGCTCAGATCAAAGTAGAACTGGTTAACAGGCTAAGGACGCAAAAAGAATGCCTCGGCAAGAGCTTAAAGTGGACCAAAACACAGGATTTTGACTATCCTGGGTTTCAGTCCACTCCCCCGGGGCACCCCCGATCGGGGGGGGGGTTCACACATTGGGGCACCCCCGATTGCCGCAGCCAGCTCACCACACTGCGGTCCTTCGGCGCATGCGCGGCCGCTCCAATCAGCGCTTGGAGCCGCTGAGTTATGGGCATCTAAGCTACGTCTAAGCTCAGCGGCTCTGAGTGCGTTGGTGGCCGCATCTCGCGCTTCTCTCTAACAGCACAAGCCCTGCTAGAGGGATAGCGGGGATGCGGCCATGGCCCACGCATGTGCCAGTGGACCGGGAAAGAAGGTGAGTTTATGGGTGACCAGGGGGGTTTTCACACAGCGGGGCATCTCGTCGGGAGGGAATGGATCCAGCTGGGTTTTGGTCTACTTTAAGCCCGGAACGAAGGGATTACTTATAGTAGGCGCTCAACTATGAATGAATTCCAAATGCCCTTTCCAGGCAAATTTAAAACAGCGGGCCCTTCAAGTGGAGGAGACCCATTGAAATTTGGAAGACCTACAGAATCAGTAATCAGAATCAGAAGGAATAGGAGATGTTGAGCATGTTGCGAAGGAAGTCATGGAAACTGTTGCCCCAGGAATTAATACATTACATTTGGAAGTGGATCAGGCCCATCAAGCCACTGCACCATCCCCTCCCCCCCCCAGAAAGAGGGTCTTTCTTGGGACATTTTAGTCCACCCCCCCAATTCCAGAGAAAAACCTGGGCTAGAAGTCAGTCTCAGTCAAAGAAGAGTGTTAAAACCATTCACAAATACTTTAATTGATAAAGGGATTAAATATCATTGAAGCTTTCCAGTGAAGCTAATGTTTCAGTATGGAAATTCTAAAATTTCCTCACCACATGAAGGGGAACAACTACTAATAAAATTGGGTCTTAACCATAGAGAAAAGGTTGTAGGCCTCACCCGCATGACCAATCTCTCCGCTATGGCAAAGTAGATTATGAATTGGATTGGAAGCTGAGCTGGAACCTGGCAACCCTGTTTGCAGCACAAGATCTGGTGGAAGAAAAATCTGAAAGACTATACTGAAAGACTATACTTATTTCTCTGGTGCTCACCAGACATACTCAGGGGTTGATCATATCTTGACTTTTCTAGTATGATCTCGAATTGTAGGGGATGTAGAATCCTTGAAGTTCACTTGGTTGGATCATTCAGTGGTGGAGCTTTCAGTACACGACCTCTGGATTAAACCAATAGTATCTGGGTGGAGATTAAATGAAACTCTCTTGGAGAAAAAAGAGATGCCTAATGAAATTAGGAAAGCTTTACGGATTTTTTTGAGCTCAACAAAGCTCAAGACACTACACCACGTATAAACTGGTTAACACATAAAGCAGTAATAAGGGCGGTACTGATTAAAATCAAGCTTCAGAAAATGAGAGCATCATTAGAGACTAAGCATAAATCTAATATAAATCCCCCAACAAGCAAAGGCAGAAAAGGCCTCGAGATGGAATAGAGGTAAAATCAATAAACCTGGAAACCTTTTGGCACATTAGGCTCGATTCAGAGAGACAAAAAAATACTTTCGTTTTAGTGCCGATCTGTTTTTTTTTTTAATGTTTCCGCGCTCGTATGAGTGTGCGAGCGATTCTATGCATGCATTGCAATCCTTCTGTAAAGTTTCCGTCCGTTCGTATGGCAGATTATGAATACGAGGATGTCATTTTCCAGCGTGACTTTTCCGTTTCATTTTCACATGTTACAACATAGGCGTTCGTTTTTGCCCTTTTCCCATCGTATCCTTCCACGAATCCTTTACGTTTCCCGTTAGTTTCTGTTTCCCTTTTTCAATAAATAATCGTCCAGACGGAAATTCTTACGATCTTGCGCCTGCGCACTACAAACTTAACTCATTAAAGTGCTCGCCTACATATTTGCCACCCTCACTTCTACTACAATGTTTAGCTAAATCACTTAGCACTATCCTCCATCTTCCCTTTTGGACCCTTAAAGCTCACCCAAACCACTTCGCGGTTAGGTTCTTCTTCCATTTTAGCCCCCTAAAACTTACCCAAATCACTTCTCGGTCATGTGAATATTCATCTTTAAATATTTCTTTTTGAAAATTTCAAATTTTTACAACTATAAAAAACTAAATACATAGCGATGGCAGGCCACAGAACATTATTTTTCATCTGTGGTCCCCAACGAGTCGCGCAGCTCCTGCATCTCGCCCACCAACTGAAGGACCCTGACACTCAGTTGTGCCACTCTGTATAACCTTGTTGGGGTCATACTGCAGTGCCCCCCCCCCCCGTATGGTCCAAACACCTAAATCTGGACTTCAAAAGCCAGAGGGCCCTCACCACCACGGCTCGGGTTTTGCATAGTACCCGATTAGAGAACCCCTGGCCCGCATTCTGCAGGCAAAGAACGGGCATCAGGAGCAAGGGCAGGGGTGGATATCCAGAATCCCCTGAAAGAATTTTAAAATACTAACATAAAATACACATTCTAAGCTACAATATTGTTTAACATGTCATCAAGGGCTAAAAACAGCCATAGGTTAAGACATGAGTCATCAACTATATTCATTGCCATACAGTGAAAATGTATTGATGTAATGTGAGCTAACTTACCCAGGAGCCATCCACCAGATAATTCTCCTGACTCAAACTGACGAAATAAGCCGGAGCTCTGCAATATATAAGCATCATGGGACGACCCTGGATGCCCTGCAAGAACACTGAGGAATCGCATAGCTGGACCAAACACTGCTTGTATGTTGTGCGAGTGGCACATCTTGCGGTTCCTGCAACCAAATATAAAATAATTACACAAAGCAAAGGTAACCGACTAAAACAAGAACTCCTACAACAAATTAAGATTCAAGTTCAACAATCCAAATATAATTCACAAAGGACATAAGTCTAAAAAATATAGCAATTATATGGATGTGTGGGAAAATAAATGTTTACATGCTAAGGACTAATTAAGGTCAGCATTAAAATGCTTCTATAAGGCATACATGAAATGTATTGATTCAGGTATGCATTGCTATACAATTTATGGCCTCGGCCATGCTGATACATGCAATGCCTTGGTGCTAAAGGCGCGCAGACTCCTCCACATAGCCGCAAAACATGTTCAACAATAGCAATCCGAGCCCTCAAAGGTCCCGTAAGTGGATCGGAAATGAAACGGATTTATAGGGTGGTGGTCCGTCGGAAATCAGCTCTCTGAATCAGGCGCAAGCCCATCCCAACAACGTAAGTTATCTGAACGAACGAAAAATATCAGATTTTGTTTGGAAAATGATCCGAACTAACGCAAATGATCCGATTTGCTTTCGTTCATCGAAAGCGCATATACACATTTTCCCGAACGTTCGTACAAATGAAAAATGGACGAAAAAAGCAAAAAAATGACAAACACCCACTAAAACTTTCACAGACAGCTACAGAAGTCCAGACGAATGTGTCTCTGAATCAAGCCTATTGACTCAAGTATAAGGCTAGAATAGCCGCCATCCAAAAAATTAGAAGCCCTTAACTGAGAGGCTGCGCAGGGATAGAGGTTTTGTGGGGGTCACATGAGGATGTAGGAAGCATAAATGTGCTCTCTTCGTGGATGACCTGTTGCTGTTTGCATAGCCCGAGAAATCTCCCAACGATAATGCATATCTTAAAGAGCTATGAAGATGTTTCGGACTTGGCGATAAACGAAACGTCATTGGCACTCAATATGAATGCCCATACGGTGACAAACTTTTAACATCAGTATAGCTTTCAATGGCTCAGAAAGTCATTGAATATTTAGGGGGGAAATTTGCAGTGGACTTAGACAAGGTCTATAAGGTCAATTGTATCCCTTTATCTAAAAAAATTTAAGAAGATATCATAGTATGGGAATCTTGACCTCACTACTTGTTAGGGAGAATAGCAGCCAGAAAGGTGAACATCCTTTATTATTTTTGGGCCCTCCCTATAAGTATAGATAAGCAGGAGATGAATCTAATGCAAAAATGAATAAGTAACTTTATCTGGAAGGGAGGCAAAAGCAGGATTAGTCGTCAGACTGGCCAAGTAACTAGAAGAAGGGAAAGACTGGGGATCCCGTTTCTGGAAGCATACTATCTAGCGGCAAGGGTAGCAAAAGTAACAACGATATTATGCTCCCAGAACCTGGGTAGAGATGCAGCAAGAATCATTCAAGGGGAAGGGATCACAATAATATTTCCTATTAGAATCCCTTAAACTATGGAGAAGGGTTATTTTTACTAGCCCCCTCATGGGCAGCTTGTCCACTTGTCCCACCTTATTGGGTCATTATTCTCTAATATATCCTACTGAAAACTCCAGAGTACTGACTAGCCATTGCAAGCAAAAAAAGGACTGATAGTGGTTTGGGCTAGAGATTCCAGTGCAGTTCTGAAATAAGCATCCACGTGGAACCTGAATGTGTTGTTGCTGTTACACAGGCCAAACAAGCTAAAGAATCTCCTGTGCCGAGTCATGGGTGTCCTTGCTCGGGAGAGGCCTCTTTGACGTGTCTGCTTGGTTTTGGGCAATTCAGTAGCATGCACCATGTTTTGATTCCCATTTCTGAGTCACATGTACCAAACTGTAAATACAGTAACTTATACCAGGAAAGGAGCCACAGTCATACAACAGAAAGGTGAAAAAAGAAAATTTCATATTTACTGTCAACAGTCAATTGCCCAGTAACCTACTGCCTGAATAACTTTGTTACAAACTTGTCCATGCATATATCAGTCCCCGACTTTGAGCTTGTGATTCTTAAAGAGTAGAAGGCCTCCTCATGCTGTAAGTTAATTTATACCATATGAGGGGAGGGTGTTTTCTGCTCATTTGTTTTAATTGTCCCAAACACACTGGATAACTTCTCAGTCAGCGTTGTAACTAAATGTGAGTGGGCTCTCATGCAAACCCTGGGGCCCCATTATGGTCCATACAAAACCATTGTTCCTGTCATTTTAACTAAACTGGATACAGATAGACAAAAAAAAAGGTTGAAACAGCAGAGAAAAATGATGCTTCTTTTTTGAGTACAAGATTCCACAAGAGCATAAATCAAATAAATAAGGCTGATGAATAAGGTAATAATGATGGGGCCCCCTGACCTTATGGGCGTGGTTAGAACCTCTGAAAGCCCTACGCCCTATCTAAATCCTAACACTTAATTAGGTTTGGAGGATTTTGAAAAAATTATTATTTTTTTTTGATTACTGGCTAACCTAAATGGAGAGGCTCTCTACATTTGAATTAATACCATGTCTGGCTGTAATGTTAACCAATGTCTGGGTCCTGCCATATACTATCGATTATCGATAGTGAGACTTAAGTGTTCCTAAAATCAAATAAGTCCATATATATAAATATCCAAAACCGTCTAACTCTGAGTACAGAAATAATCCTGAAAGGATTAAATACTGCAAGACACACTGGCTTACCAGGGAGGCTAATTTATTATTATAGGTCCAGGCGGCACTTGAGGGCCTCGTCCGAGAAGCTCAGCAGTGCCTGCACAACAACACCGGCTTTAGGCAGGCGGCACTGTCAGCACGCCTATGCCTAGTGACACCTAGCGCCGGCCGGGAGCACCGCAAGCTGAATATATTCAATATATTTTAAATGTAAAAATAAATAGTGCTCCAAGAGGCGCTCAAAAAACAGGATTTTAGGCACACAATGCCAGTTTGGGTTTTTTTTAGGGTCCTTGATTTTTTTTAAATAAAAATGGGAATTGCATTAGGGACTAGAAAAACATCAAGTTTGCAGCGCAATAAAAAAGTACAAAAAATGCATCCAAAAATAATCCCAACCAGCCCATGAATGCCATGGCACATGCACCAGCCAACAAAAAAAACTTAAATAACTATAACCATCCCAGCTTATTGAAATGTATGGGATAAGGCCACACAGTGCAGGGTGACCACCTGGTCTTATCTGGCACTGTAGGGAACTCATCCCATTGCCAGTGTTGATGATAAATGGGACACTACCTGGCACTCTTACAGACAACTACACCTTTTGCACTGGGACCTAACATTCACCTGACACTTACCTGGCACTACGTGGCCTTAGCATTTCTGAAATAACCCCCCAAATAATTAGCATGATCCCCATTTACCACCTGCTGCCTCAATCCTTTGGAGCCAGTCGGATTTACTCACCTATACTTGCACTGCCAGCATGGATACTGATAGTCTGCTCCGGAAGTCCACAAAGGTTTGTCCACCTCAGATATCAGGTGGGCTGTCTCTTGATGTACACCTGCTTTTAATTAATAAATAAGCCTACTTACCGTTACATGACTAGAAGCAGGAGCACAGAAGCTGTCTATGGAGCAAGCAGTCGGCACTGGAGCTTTCAACAGAAGAAGGTGAGTGAAGCCTGGAGGGATCAAGGTAGAGGATGTTTAGGTAAGTATAGACCCCAATAAAACCTTTTAATTTGGTGGGGAGCTGTGCTGTTCCTAAGCTCATTTTTGGATCTGGGGGTTTGTTTGCACTCAACCTATTCATTTTGGGATTAGCAGTCTGCCTATTTTTGGGGGCTTGTGATGTGACCCAGGCTGGTGGAGGCACGCATGGCAGTAGTGGGGGAATTCCTGATTGATCTTAGGAAGGTTGGTCAGATGGAAGCTGTGTGGTGGTAGATAGTGCTGTTTTTATGTGATAGGAGCAGCTGATGTTGCCACGCATGTGTGTAGCACTGTCAGATGGAGCTTCACCAGGGAAATGTGAGTCTCTCTAATGCATGGTTCACTTATGGAATGAGGGGTTGTTTTGTAGCCCTTCGATTCAGGACCTTCCCTGGCAGAGAGTTGAAATGAAGGGTTTTAATGTCATGTATGAAAGGTTTAATTTGTGGTCTGCAGGGTCAGCCTGGAGTAATTTGGGCTCACATTAACTCCAAGACAACACTAGAGACAGATAGAGACAGGGAGCCTCATTTATGTTTTTTTTTTATGGCAGGTGCCAGATGAGTGGCACACATGAGCTGCTATCTGCGCCTGCACTTGTCAGCGGCGGGGAGCGAGGCAGCACTATGCCTGTGCTCCCTCCCATCCGGCGGGTCAGCGCAGCAGCGCACGGCTTGTCAAAGATAATGATCAACAAAAAACTCAGCATCCGAGGCGGCACTGTCAGAAAGGGGTTCCAGGTGCCTGTAGTAATCCCCATTTTCGTTTTTTTGGGGAAAAAAATTAAAAATCCCGGGAATTGCGTTGGGGACACATGGAAGGCAGGACACATGATTTGAATGGCCTAAATAACATGCTTGTGCTCTGGATTTTTGATTTGATAAATACACCTTTTGCACTGGGACCTGACAATCATCTGGCACTACGTGGCCTTAGGGTTTCTTAAATAAACCCCAAAGAAGAGGAAGGAGAGAGATAAAGTGAAGGAGAGATTGAGGGGGTCATTCAAGAAGCAATAGCGCCAGGTAGTGCTTCGTAGCGGCAGGCAGCGTCTGGTGATTGTCGGGCGCTGTACACAAAACCACATTTATGAAAGCGTATCTGGTGAGCGACTCTAACAGCGCCATGTAGCATCACATGTATTAATACAGGCGGCTCAGCGTATAAGCGCCGGTGCTCTAGTCTCAGGAGCGCCATGTAGTGCCTGTCGCTCTGTAGCTCTCTCCCATATATTTCCATGGGCTTTCATTAGTATAAATAGTGTGTTTGGCAATTTACATTTTTTTTTTTTGCTCAAATCATTGTGTGTCATCTCCTGGCTGCAAACAAACACATTAGGGTCGATTCAAAGAAACATGTAACAGCTTTGATGTGCCGATCATCCTATTTTTCACGTCCGCTCGTGCGTTTTACGTTTTGATCCTAAAATTTAGGAATGAACTTGCGATGATCGTAAGAGCATATACGCATTCGTACGTAGGCTCGTGCGAGTCGGAAATGGCCAAAAAAACAGGAAAAAATGACTAACACCCACCCAAACTTACGATTCTCGATCCGAAATCAATTAACTTTTGCTCTTTGAATCGAGGGGATTGTTACTGGTTTATATGTGTTCAAAAACAGACTTTGATCACACAGAGTCTAGCGCTCAGTGCCCAGCTTTAGAGCGCCAACGCTGTGTGTGTGTAGTTTTTTGTTAAATATGGTGTGGAGCGCCGAGTGTCAGTCGCACTGATCTGGTGCTACCTCTTGCTCGCTGCAGAGCTGTACTGTTGTTAGAGCGCTGAACACAGAAAAGGAAGTTAAGGATGGTGTAAACATGGAAAAAAGAAAAGGAAGGAGGGGATGTGAAACAAAAGAGGGAGATGGAAGAAATGTGAAAAAGAAAAGGGGGATGTGGAAAAAAGTAAACAAAGGAGGGAATGCGGAACAAAAGAGAGAGACATAGGAAATGGAGGGGATGTGGAAAAAAGGAAAATATAGAGGGAACTCCCCAAATGGCCCTGCCTGTAGCAATATCTATAGTGTCAGCAATGATTGATCAGAGATTAAGGGCCTGATTTATGAATCATCTGTGCTGCTTAGCGCAGAAGGTTTAACCAATGTGGCACTCAGCTCCACACTGTACGTACGCCTTATGCCAACAAATTTAAGGCTCATGTCTTCTTTAAAAGTGCATTGTTGTGCTGTTATATATTAGTTGTGGAAAAACTTCCTTTTTCATGTTTTTGGCATTCTGCCCTATTTCTTTCCTCTTCTGGAATGTAAAAGAAACATCTATATTCGGATTGTGCCTCCAGTTATTTATCGGCATGCTGTGTCCAGGTTTTCTATATTTCTGTGTGTCTAGTCAAGCAGCATTAATTACCTCCCCAGGTGAGAATGCTGCTAGTAGCCCTTTAGCTACTGGAACACGGGATTTTGATTGCCCCTATCTGAATAAGTGATCCGTACATCAAATGCACCAGTTGATGTACATTGCTTAAATAAACACATTGCTGCTAGGAAGAACTGCATTCTTTTATTACACAAAGTTGCACACAAATAGAAAAGAAAAAATGAGCCCAGCAGATTGAATACATCATTTTGGCCCACAATAAGGCAAACTTTAAAAAATGCCATCAAAGGTGGAATTACCCTTTAAGCTAACATTAAGCACAATAGCAGGGATTGTCTTGAAGTATTTTTAATGGAAAAAAATGGAAAAAAACTAATTGTGAAATCACAAAATAGTTTGTGCAACTTGTTAAAAACACTATTTCCCCTGGTTTTGCACATTAATCTGTTCATCTATCCATGACTATATATTGTCCAAAACACACCACAAAGTTTGCCAAATCTTGATCACACCACATAACATTAAAGATATAATGGCAATCCATGCTTTAAAAAGGCCAGTCCAGCCTAATTAACTTATTGTTCATAGGAGCAACCATGATGGAATTACTGCATAATGCCACAGCATTGTCTTCTATTGGAAGGAGAAGGGTGCTTTGTCCACTACATCTCAATAGAAGACATTGCAAGTACATTTTTTATTACCAGGGTAAGTTTTTATCTCAACTCCTTTCTGAATCAAGTCAGCAATGGATTGCAATGCCATTTGGCCAACTATACTTTGAACAAAAATGCAATTCATTCTTTGATACTTTCTTATTTTTATTATGATACATTTTGCATGATTCTTTTTGAAGTGATTTTTGTTATGTTATTTAATTCCCCATTATCAAATTTTTCCATACTTCTATTGGATTTTTAAATTTTTATTTTATTATTTTATTTATTTATTTTTGTATTTACTATTTATTTTACCTTTTGATCATTCTTTTCTTTTTTTTTATAAAGGTATTCAACTTGTGCCATTATTGTGTTTCTGTATGAATAAGGTCATTTTTTAATTTAATAATAGAAAATAAAAAAATATTGAAAAACTTGGTTGTAAAGGTGACAATTAATATGTATTTAAGGAGGTACGATGGATATGGTTGAAGGAAAGAGGTTTATTATAAATAATTATAGGGTCATTAATTACGTTTTGAATTTGAAGGGACACTTTGCATTTTTGGAGCCTAGCCAATCCTTAATGAATAACAGTGTACTCCAACTAAACACACAATACATTATAATATTACATCTTACCTTGTGCAGATAATTATTTTCCCTTGAGCTACCCGATGACATAGTGGACTGAGGATGATGGCAATGAGATCCCCTATAGCATGCTGTGATGGGTCCATGTATAAGAGCCAAGGATCTAACGGTGGTGAAACCTGTTTCATGTTTGACCTCCAGCAAGTCTCTGTTCACCTACATACTATCTACAGGATCAAAGATAATCAAACAGAGAAATACATAAACAACAACTTGTAACATTTGGAGTGGCTTATAGTAAATACTGCCCTGATGGCTTGAGTGTGAATTCATCAAAGGGCTTCGACATTTCAACATTAAGCTTTGTCTTACAAAATCCCTTTACTCATTATACCCCACCCCACCATGTTTGTTGTATTTGTCCTTGATGGGACAGTATATTTATTAATTAAAAAAGTCAGTCCCCTTAAGCAAATCCTCAGATTTAAAGACAAAATATAAAGGAAAAATATAAAGGAAAATGTAAATTAATAATAATAATTTAAAGGAAAAATATATAAATATCAGCCACTGTCAGACTGGCCCAACAGGTGGTGGTCCCCAGGCACTCGCCCAGGGCGGTCACCAGCCCAATACAGGAGGCATATTTTACATTTTACTATGAAAGGGTGGGCCCCGGGAATGATTTTCTCTGCTGGTTCCCAAAAAGTATTTCTTTGGTGGACCTCAAAATTGTTTTCCTCTGTTCTGCCCCAAGAATTATAGGATCTGGTGAGCCAGCAGGGGTGGGCTCAAAGATTAATTTCCTCTGGTGGGCAATCATTCTGGGGTTCACCAGAGGAAATCAGCTCACCTTGTGCAGATAATGATTTGCCCTTGGTGGATTGTTCTGTTTCCTCTGTTCTGCCCAAGAATTACAGGATCTGGTGGGCTCAAAGATTAATTTCCTCTGGTGGGCCCCAAAAATGATTTTCTCTGGTGGGCTACAAGAAAAACCTAAGATAAATCAACTGCACAACCACAATCTATTGAGCAGTGTCTAGTGTATAAGTGATAGATAAGAAAGGTGGGCCCTAAGAATAATTTCCTCAAGAAAGTTTTCATTTGATGGGCTCCAAGTATGATTGCTTCTATTTGACCCCAAGAAGGATTTCCAGTGATGGGCCCCAAGAATAGGTTCCTCTGGTGGCCCCAAGAATAAGTTCCTCTGGTGGACCACAAGAATGGGTTCCTCTGGTGCACTCCGAGAATGATTTTCTCTGGTAGGCTCCAAGAATGATTTCCCCTGGTGGGCTCCAAGAATGATTTCCCCTGGTGGGCCCCAAGAATGATTTCCTCTAGTGGGCTTCAAGAATGATCTCCTCTGGCGGATCACAAAAATTATTTCCTCTGGTGAGCTCCAAGAATGCTTGCCCCTAGTGTGTCCCAAGAATGATTTCCTCTGATGGGTTCCATGAATTATCTTCTCTTATGGGCTCCATAAATGATCTCCTCTGGTGGGTTCCAAGAATAATTTCCTCTAGTGGGACCGGAGAATGATTTCATCCAGGATATTCCAAGAAAGATTTCCTTTGGTGAGGCACAGGAATGATTTCTTCTGGTGGGCCCTAAAAATGATTTTCTCTGGTGGGCTCCAATAACAATTATCTTTGAGTGATGCCAAGAATGATTTTCTCTGGTGGTCCATAACAATGATATCCTTTGTTGGACCCCAGAATGATTTTCTCTGGTGGGACCAAAAAGGATTTCCTCTGGTGGGCTCCAAGAGGGATTTTCTCTGGTTAGCTCCAATAATCATTTCCTTTGGTGAGATCCAAGAATGATTTCCTCTGGTGGGCCCTAAGAATGATTTCTTCTGGTATGTTCCGAGAAAGATTTTCTCTGGTGGCTCCAAGAATGTTTTCCTTTGTTGGACTTCAGAATGATTTCATCTGGTGGACCCAAAATTATTTCCTCTATTGAGCTCCAAGAATGATTTCCTCTGTTGGGCTCCAAGAATGATTTCCTCTTTTTGCCCCCAAGAATGATTTTCTCTGGTGGGCCCAAAATGATTTTCTCTGGTGGGCTCAAAATGATTTCCTTTTTTGGGCCCCAAGAATGATTTCCTCTTTTGGGCTCCAAGAATGATTGCCTCTGGTGGACTCCAGAATGATTGCCTCTGGTGGACTCCAGAATGATTGCCTCTGGTGGGCCACAAGAATGATTTCCTTTGGTGGACCCAAGATTGATTTCCTCTGGTGGACCCCAGAATGATTTCCTCTAGTGGGCCCAAAAATTATATCCCCTGGTGGACCCCAGAATGATTTCCTCTAGTGGGCCCAACAATGATTTTTCTCTGGTGGGCTCCAAAAATGATTTCCTTTGATGAGCTCCAAAAACGTTTTCCTGTGGTGGGCCTGCTAGGTGTGAGCTTAGCCTAAGGGTAAGGTATATATATAATTTCATCACAATTATGAATATATTTTATGACTTTTTTTTCCATACTGATTTTTATTTGGTATATCGAAGGAAGGAAACAGGGTACAGATAATCGAAAACATTACAATAGCTCATGTGTACAATACAATTTTCGGTGGATATGGTAGCGTACATGTGCTCGAATGCTTACATTTACAGCAAAAGACCTACGCCAAGAAACAAACCTCCTCCTCTCAGATTAATAACATAGCATTTCCTACATCAGAAGCCCTTATTTCAGCCTCCCTCTGTGTCTTTCCATGTTTCTCCTGAGGGCTTATCCTGGTGTCTAGCTAAATTGCCCTTTGGCCACTGATTGTCTTTCCCTATCATCCCGATTTGGGGTAACCCAGGGGGTCCCGGCAGGAGGAATATCCCCCCGATCCCCTTCCAGCCCTTGGAGGAGAAAGCTGCAAGAAGGTATAAAAGGAAAGAGAAGGAAAGAGTCAGGAGAAAAGGGGTAGAGCTGGTAAGGGGTGACAGAATGGAGAGGGAGGAGGGGCCTTAGAGGTAAAGTCCAATTCAGGTCCGCGTGCTCGGCCCTCGCCCCCCCAGCTCAGCTTACTACATGCGAGTCTCTCCCCCTGCATACTCTTATTAAGCCTGTTTTTTATCCTATGCTAGGGGTAACATCTCCTTTTTGAACATCAGCCAAATAGCCCAGGTTTTCCTAAATGCGTCTGTCTTGTTTTAAGTGCATCACCTCTTCCATTTCCTCCACATGATTGATTTGGTTTTAACCAATCACTTTGTAATCTCCAGCATCTGGGTATCAAGACTTTCTCTGCATTTATCAAACGGACTCCCAGAGGTCCCCACCCGCTCACCCATTCCCAAAAATCGTGTACTTTTTTCCATAAGGTCACTATGCTAGGGCACGACCACCCCCCACATGGAGCATATTTGCACCTTTGGCCCTGCATCTCCAGCAGCTATCCGGGGCCACCGGAAAAATCCTATGTAACCCTTCCAGTGTTCTGTACCATCTCGTGATTACTTTGTAGTTTGTCTCTTGCATACCAGACCAGGCCTGTGCGATCCCTGGTAGATCAATTCTCAGTCCTCTCTGGACAGGGCAGTTCCCAGTTCGCCCTCCCATCTTTTCTCCCATGGCCTAACTAATTCTGTGCTTATGTCTAGCAAAAGGCCATATGCCCACAATAAGGAGACCCCTTCCCCAGACTTGCTCTCACAAATTCTGTGAGCTCCCTCTCAATTCTTTAGAGTTTGCAAAGTGGCGAATTTGTAGGTATGCAGGTGAGGGATCTGACCTTCCAATTGTGCCTGCAACTCCTGTTTCTCCAGGAACCTGCCATTCGCATGGACTGCCCTTAGGGGCTGTGGTCCAGCGCAGTGTGTTAGGAAGGTCTTGTCCATGCCCGGCAGAAAGCTCAGGTTATTTTTTTATTGGTGTGAGGAGGCCTGGGCGCGTAGTTATTCCCCTGTGCTTTTTGCAAACGGAACTAAAGATGTTTAACGAAGCTCTAATGAATGGGTGTGTCCTCACCTTCTCTGGGATGTTCAGAGTCCTTAAGGCACCCAGAATATCCAACGAGCTCCCACACACCTCGTTTTCGATGTGAAGATAATTCTTGTGAGACTTGTTGATCTGCCAACCTATAACCCTTCCTAGGTGCACGGCTTTAAAGTTTGTCTCAATGCATGGAAGGCCTACCCCCCCTTCTTCCTCGGGAGTACCAGGATGACTTGTTTCATTCTGCACATTACATTTTTATTGAATCATTCAACAAAAACTACAGAAGAAACAATCCAGCAGTGCACACAATAACATCACATATAAATATGGCTATAACTTCATTACCTCTACACAATTGCTGTAGTATGCCTAACAATCCCCCAACCAGGGTATCCCAAAAGTCCCTATAGGAACTAGAGACCCAGGAAACAGTAAACTCGAGTTGTGCACCGGATTCAGATAGAGGTATACTCTACCGCTATTAACTGGATAAAACTCAGGGAGGGGAAGAGGGAAAAAAGGGGAAAGGGAAGTCTGGTATGGGAAAATTTGGAAAGGGTCAAAAGGAAGAAAAGGAACAAAAAATAAAAAGAGAAAGAACCTTCTAAGAAGCCCCAGATAATATTGGAACTCACAGCGACAGTAAGGACAGTAAGGAAGTCCGCTGGCATAT
Source organism: Gastrophryne carolinensis (assembly GCA_027917425.1). Lineage (NCBI taxonomy): Eukaryota > Metazoa > Chordata > Amphibia > Anura > Microhylidae > Gastrophryne > Gastrophryne carolinensis. Next base: position 257,576,524 of record CM051235.1, read on the forward strand.
AATCCCGAAACCACGGGGCCCACACTTCTCGAAATCTCTCCAGACCAAGTCAATGAAGCGCCGTTTCTCCATTGCCAAGATTTGGCACACCTTATTCTGGAATTCCTGAAAGTGCTAAGTCTCCGTTTTCCAGGATCTAGAGATCACCATTTTGGCCCCAGTTAGGATATAGTATACTAAAAGTCTCTGCAGTTTAGAAGCTCCCTCAACAGGACTATTGAGTAGGGCTATCCATGGATTCGCTTCAATGCGTTTACCCAGCAGCTTGCTAACTGCTGCAAAAATTTTAGCCCAAAATCGCTTTACTACAACGCAATCCCACCACATATGATAAAACGTCCCCTCAGCCTGACAACCCCTGAAGCAAAGCCCCTGGTCAGCGCCAGAAAAATAACCCACTTGCTTGGGGACCAGGTACCATCTCAACTGAACTTTAAGATTTGCCTCCACTGAAGCAGTGGAAGGCACTGTTCCAAATGCGGCCCTCCACATCTCTTGCCACTCCTGTTGTTTCTTGCTCTCGTTAAGATCTCTTTCCCATTTACTCCTGTATCCTAAGATAGCGCCACCGCAGCCCTTATTTAACTGGTCATAAATTTCAGATATAGCCCCTCTGCCCCTAGGGTCCTTCTTGCAGCGTTGCTCAAAGGAAGAATACTGAGGCGCACCACTCGTCACCACAGACTCCCTCAAAACCGAACGCACAAAATGTTTTATTTGCTTATAACCAAATAAATCTTTCGCCTGCAATTGGAATTTATCTCTTAATTGTGGAAAGGTGACTATATCTGCACCCTGAAGACAGTCTTCCAACCTCATAATTCCTGCTCTCTTCCAGTTGCGAAACCTCACCGGGTCCAGAACTGCTGGAGGAAACATGGGATTATCCCACAGCGGTAACAGAGGCAAATGTGCAGAGGCCAAACCCCGAATACTTAAGATCGTCCCATACCTTCAACGAATGGGATAAAATCGGATTTTGAATATGCTTCCTAACTTTTGGGATTACCCACAATAAACCCCCATTTGTCAGTGGAAAAGTCAGTGACGCCTCAATTTGGACCCAGGAAGGAATGTCCAAGGTTGCCTGATATGAGAGGACTTGGGCTAGTTGAGCCGCCTGGTAGTACTTTGTAACATTGGGAACTCCCAGACCCCCCCTGGCCTTCGATCTCATCATGACAGACTTCGTAACTCTCAGCCTCTTTCCGTCCCAGATAAACTCCAGAATCATTCTTCTTTGTAACATCTGCAGATAATGTGGAGGGATTCTAACAGGTAAGGTCCTAGCTAGATACAAACATTTAGGCAGCAGCGTCATTTTGATAGCTGCGATTTTACCTAGCCAAGAAAGGCCGCAGTCCTTCCAATCAGACATTAACTTGAAGAGTTTCTGGCGGAGAGGAGAATAATTAGCCAAAAACAGGGTGTCATAGCTGCTGGTCAAATTAACCCCCAAATACTTGAGCGCCTTATTTTCCCACTGAAAACCATATATTCCCTGCAACTGGCCCCAGAGATCTGGGGGTACAGATATATTCAGCGCTTTGGACTTGAGTGTATTGACCTGCAAGCCCAATATAGCCCACCTGTATTCCAGAAATATCCGGAGAGTCTCTAATTAGTTGGGCCAGAGGCCCCATTACCAGGGCAAACAGGAACGGAGATAGAGGACAACCCTGCCTAGTACCCCTCAAGAGGGGAAACCTATTAGACTGAAAGCCATTATATTTAACATAAGCTATTGGGTTAGCGTACACCGCTCTAATCATACCCAGGAATTTTGGAACAAATCCCTACCTTTCCAGCAAAAAGAGAAGGTACTCCCATGAGAGTCAAAGGCTTTTCTTATATCCAACGAAAGATACATAGTTTGTCTTTGTCCAGAGCTAGCTAAATAGGAGAGTTGGATAGCTCTCCTTATATTATCCCCAGCCTTTCGCCCTGGAATGAAGCCTACTTGGTCTGAATGCACTATGTTTGGCAAGAACTCAGACATCCTGTCCGCCAGAATTTTAGTGAAAATGTTCATATCCAAATTTATTAAAGAAACTGGCCTAAAATTGGACCAGACCGCGTGGTCCGTATCTGGTTTAGGAACCATAGAGATTGAGGCCAGAAGGGACTCCTGGAAAAAGGTTCCCCCTGTTCTCACTGCATTAAACAACTTGGCTAGCTTCTGGCCTAGAATGGAACTAAAAGCTTTATAATAAGCAGCCGAGAATCTGTCAGGTACCGGTCTCTTATTTAATTTCAATTTAGTGATTGTATGCTCGATCTCTTCGGGCCCAAAATCAGCTTCAAGAACCTCAAATAGCTGATCTGGTAGTGCCGGAAAAGTACATTTATCAAAAAACGCTTGCAGATCACGTTGATTTATGTGGGAGGGGCACGCATACAGCTTACTAAGTTGGCTAGCAAATATTTCTTTAATCTTTTTGGGGTTGCTAGTTAGCTGGATTCCCCTATTGCCATTAAGCCTGATTGGCCTATAACACTGGTCAGGATAATTCAGCTTCCTAGTAATGATTCTGGCTTATTTGCCTTACAGTAAAATTTGTGTCTAACCCATTTTATTGCATCCTCCGCCCTACCCACCAATGCTAGGTTCAATTCCTGTGTGACTCTATGAAGTTTCGAACGTAACGTTGGGGACAGGATATTTTTTACCTTTTCAGCCACTTCTAGATATTCCCTCTCTAAAGCGTCAATATACCTATTTCTCTCCCGTTTTTTTACGCGATGCAATTTGGATCAATTGGCCTCTAATAGTGGGCTTATGGGCTTCCCAACAGATGGTCACTGAAATTTCGGGGGATTCATTATGTTCAAAATATTCTAAGATGGCTTTGGAAACTGAATCCGCTATCCCTGGGTCTGACAGAAGGGTATTATTGAGAGACCATGAAAATCCTGCCTGCCTACAAAGTAACGACTCCAATCTGATAACTACGCTATCATGGTCAGACCAAGGTATAGGGATAATTTTGGCGGATCTCATGGCAGGAAGAGACCTCTGAGACAAAAAGATACGATCAATCCTTGAAAATACCGTGTGGGGGGGCAAACAATAGGTGAAGTTTTGTACACCTGGGTTAGCTTCTCTCCAGCAGTCCACCAAATGATGCTTATCCAGCAATGCCCTAAAAGCTTTAGATGCCGCGGCAGACTGGGGGGAAACCGGGGTACTTTTAGGTGATTGTTTATCTAAGAAGGGGTTTAAAGTAAGGTTCGAATCCCCGCATACTACTAACTGCCCTTGGGCCACATCACAAACTTCATTGAAGAACTTGCTAAAAAATGCTATTTGGTCTACATTTGGGGCATAATAATTACTAATGGTAACCTCCACATCCTGCAATGTAATCCTGTAAATATCTCCCTTCTGGATCCACTATTTCCCTTTTACAATGAAATTGAGTACCCCTTCTAAAACCTATTAATACTCCCTTTTGCTTAGTATCAGCACATGCATTAAATACCTGCGGATATGCTGCATCGAAGAACTTAGGTCTGGAGGACCTCGAGAAGTGTGTTTCTTGCAAACAGATCACATCAGGGCAGAGAGCTTTAAACGTCCTAAAGGCTGTGCTTCTTTTGTACCAAGAGCTGAACCCCTGGACGTTCAAAGATAATATAGACATCATTATTATAACTGGGTTATTAGAAGAATAGGATTAAGCGTGAAAAATAGAGGAGACAAAGAAAATGAGACAAAAAGGAAGAAAAAAAAAAGGAAGGTGCAGGGAAAAAAAAGGGGTAAAAGGGGAAGGAAGGGTAGGGGATCCCCTATATGGGATCTATATACTCTAAAAGCGAAGAATTGACCCCGCTTAAGTACTGCAGGGCCAATAGAGCCGCTAAATTTGTAGCTTCAATGATAATAACTAAGAGAAAAATCCCAAATTTCAGAAAGCAACAGGAAATCGAATTAATAAAAAAAATAATAAATTGCGAGGAAAATTCCCAGACAAAGTAGTAGGAGTGCGTCAGGCATCTGCCGGCGGCCACAGGTGGTGGCCAAACTTACACAAACAATAGCGCGCAACATTATTTAAATTAGAGCAGAACAACATACCTAAAACGTGCCTTTGTAACACAGAAAGTCAGGCAACCAGATGGACTCAGTAGCACGTTACATAAAAATATTATATAGTATACTCAACATTACAGAATATTTACACAAACACTCTGGTAACTATGCCTCAAGAGCTAACACTTTAGCCGAGAAAAACTAAAATACTGCAAGCGCCGTTCATCCATCTTTGAAAGCCAGGGAAGAGCTACATCCCAACATACGACTGCCTTGGCGCAGCCTCTTTCCTGCACGTTGGGCCTTGGGCAAATCATTCGTACATCTAGGCGACTTGACCGGCGCCAATCTCAAAATACCGGCAAAAGTCATATGGGATTTTAACAGGAAAGAAAAACTGGGGACTTGCACTATACCCTATTCAATCTGTAGGAGGTGCCACTCCCAAAGCTGCAAAAGAGCTAAGACCAGGAACAAAAAAAGCATGTAGGGAGGCACTCTCAACTCATAAATTGATCAAAAAATAAAATTTTATTAATTACATATTTATAATCACTACATACAATACACTCAACATATTAAAATCCCTTAAAAAACACATAAATGGGACAATAACACACAGGACAAACCAACATGAAGGTGTGTAGGCGATGGGGAGAGTCTCACCACACTAATTGATATCAAATGCGTAGATATATGTGCTAAATCAATCAACAAAGTGTTCCAACAGTGCAACTAAACATGTGCAGATCCTGCCTATGATCCGGATCACTACAAAATCTATACATTTATAAGTGTTGGACAAGAGGGCTTTCTGCAACAAAATCTCAAACTGTGCAAGATGTGCCGAACTGACCTCAGGTTGTAACCCCGTGAGCTGAGTCTCCCTCTCTCACTTGCTCTAAAGGACGCATCGCTGCATTCTATTTCTTCAAGGTCTGCGATGGACAGCTCGTCCGCCATCTTAGCTGCCTGGGATCCACGCTGTTGAGGCCATACTCGCCTCTCTGTGCCTGCCCTCCATGCTCTGACACCTCCGCTGGCTCTCAGGGACCCTCACCACTGTCACCACTCAGGTCCTCTCCGCAAAGCGCGCTGGAACACAAGACACTCCCCCGTTATCTGGCCGCCAGGAGCGGAGCCGTCTCAAGCCGCCGCCATTCACGGTCCGCGCACATGCGCACTCCCGGCTTGTTTCATTCTAGGCGGCTTCCCGTTCCATATGAACTCCATAAAAGTTTATGGGAGTCTGACCAGCATATATTGTATTAGGTAGAGGATCCTTGGGAGGACATTCATCTTCAAGGCTGCTATTTTTCCTTGACAGTTTTAACCTCCATGTTTTTAGATCTTTCTTCAACTTAGCCTCTAGTGGGGCAAAATTGAGCTGGAACAGCTAGGCCAGCGATCAAGGTAACTGTATACCCATATACTTGAGGCTCACCGCTTCCCATTGGAAGGGAAATGCATCCTCAAGGTCCATCTCCTAGGCTGGTAGAATCGAGACATTTATGGCCATCGACTTATTGTAGTTAATCCTCAGATTTGACAGCCTCCCAATGAGGTCAAACTCTTTAAGCAGGTTCGGAACCAAAACTCTTGGGATGGTTAAAAAAACAAAAGCATGCCATCAGCGTATGCTACACCATTCTGCTCCTTGTCTCATATATGTACTCCTTTAATATCCCTGTTCAGGTTCACTTTTCTTAAGAAGGGCTCCAAGGATGAAGCGAAAATCAACAGGGAGAAGGCGCATCCCTGTCTTGTTGGGTTTTGAATGTTGCTGAGGAAACATTATTTACCCTATAGTATAAGGCCAGAGTATAAGCATTCTGTTCTGGGCTGCTTCCCCTAGACCTAGATCAAGTTGATTCAATCCCAGTCGACCTTGTCAAATGCTCTTTCAGCGCCAGTGGACAGCATCGTGGTTTTTGTCTTGTGGCTTAGCGCTTTAATTGTGTTATCACAGGCCTCCCTGCCTGGGATAAAGCCCATTTGATCCTGTTCAGTTAGCTCCGGCAAGAGCCCCGCCAGCCTGTTGGCCAGCACCTTGGCATATAGTTTGAGATCAACAGTTAATAATTAAATTGGCCTTTAATTCTGGCATTCTCCAGCATCCTTCCCTTCAGCATGATGACCACTATCTGTGCCTCCAAGGAGCTGGTCGGGAAAACCCCTGTCTTTGCTGTGGATTCAAAGGCCTGAACCATATACGGGAGTAATTGGGGGTGCAAAAGCTTTATAGTACTGGCTGGGGAACCCGTCAGGGCCCTTCCTGGTTTAGAGGTTTTGATTGGACATAGTGGGAGTGGTATACCCTATATGGTGCCCGTGTAGACTGCTATACGTGGGCAGGACCACTCGGCCACTTAAGGTCCGCATACGTGAGCACCTTTATAACATCAGGAGGGGATTGGAGACACATAAGGGTTGATTCAGAGACAGATACGTATGCACTTTCGCATGTGTCTGTGTATGTTTTTGTGTGCGTTTGTCATGTTTTTTACGTTCCTATGTCCATGCGTATGTTCGTTCCCGCTAATGCATATATGCGCTTTCGAGGTACGGATCTAAATCTGATCATTTGCGTTAGTTCGGATCATTTTCGGATCTAAATCTGATAATTTGCGTTAGGTCAGATAAGTTACGTTATTGGGATGGGCTTGCATCTGATTCTGAGACCTGATTGCAGAGGGCCCACCGCCCAATAAAACAGTTTCATTTGCGCTCCACTTACTGGACCATTTGCGGATTGCTTGAACATGTATTGCGGCTTTGTGGAGAAGTATGAGCGCCTTCAGCTCCAAGGCATTGCATGTGTCAGCATGGGCGAGGCCAGATTGCACCGGCGACGCATGCATATCGATTGCATGCATGACGTTGAGCTGTTCGAGCTGACCCGACTTAATCGTGCTTCCCTGCATAAATTGTATAGTGAGCTGCGGCCATGGTTAGCCCGCACCACAAGGAAGGGGCAAGCAATTTCAGGTATGACCAAGATGCTTGGCTGCCTGCGAACGGCTCATTCCAGAGGCTGGGTGCCCTCTCCGTGGGGATGTCCCAGCCTACGCTGAGCTGCGCGCCATCCAAGTTTTTGGATGGCATGGCTACCATTAGTCCAAAATATATTTCCTTTGTATGGTAGCCTGGAACGCGCTTAAGTTGGGTTTTTTTAATATCGCCGGCATACCCAACGTCATGGGTGCGATTGATTGCACCCACGTTGCATTGGTCCCTCCCGCAGCTGACGAGTACATCTATAGGTAAGTTAAGAATGCAGTTTAGAATGCATAACTTAATCCCTCCTTCTAAAGTGTCCCTGTGAACCAGTTTACAATGTATGCCTTAATCCCTCCTTCTAAAGTGTCCCTGTGAACCAGTCTACAATGTATACCTTAATCCCTCCTTCTAAAGTGTCCCTGTGATCCAGTTTACAATGTATTTAATCATCCCTCCTTCTAAAGTGTCCCTGTGAACCAGTTTACAATGTATACCTTAATCCCTCCTTCTAAAGTGTCCCTGTGAACCAGTTTACAATGTATACCTTAATCCCTCCTTCTAAAGTGTCCCTGTGAACCAGTTTACAATGTATTTAATCATCCCTCCTTCTAAAGTGTCCCTGTTAACCAGTTTACAATGTATACCTTAATCCCTCCTTCTAAAGTGTCCCTGTGAACCAGTTTACAATGCATACCTTCATCATTTTTTTTCATGTAAGCCTTATCAAACCATTTTAATGCAGACCTTAGTTAGTCATTAGAATGTTAATTTGTATTTTCTCCCACATACATATGATCTTGGTAATTTAAACTACTTATGTACTTTGTTAATGTTATTTGGATTGTAGAACATTTTTTTTTGGGTGTTAGGAGTTAGTGTTTGAGTAGTTTACCTTGGCTTGCTGTAATTTTTTTTTTTTTTCAGGAACCGCAAGATGGGCCACTCACTGAATGTCCAAGCAGTGGTTGGCCCGGACATGCGATTCCTTAGTGTGCTTGCCGGGTATCCAGGCTCATCCCATGATGCTTATATCTTGCGGAGCCCAGGATTATTCCGTCGGTTTGAGTCTGGAGAATTATCTGGTGGATAATTCTGGTAATATCTGGTTTCCACAAATTCCATCATTCCCTTTTCACTGTATGCCCATGAATATAGTTGATGACCCATGTCTTAACCTATGGCTGTTTTTTTCCCCTTGATGACATGTAAAACAATAATATTGGTTAGAATGTGTAATTTATGTAAGTATTTTGTGATTCTTTCAGGGGATTCTGGCTATCCGCTTCAGCCCTGGCTCCTGATGCCCGTTCTTCGACCGCAGAATGAGGCCCAGGAGTCGTACAATCGGGCCCAGTGGAAAGGGCAGTGGAAAGGGCCTTTGGCCTCCTGAGGACCAGATTTCAATGTTTGGACCATACGGGGGGGCACTGCAATATGACCCCAACAAGGTCATCAATATCATACTTGCATGCTGCGTGCTTCATAATTTTGCCATAATGCAGCGATATGTTGATCTGCCCCCCTCTCAACCCAGCCAGGAGGCAGATGACCTTTATGATGGCACCCCTAGTGCCTCTGGCCAATCAGTGAGGGCACATTTGATTTCAGCCTATTTTTCGTAACATTTGTTTTGTTTGTTTGTTTGTTTATGTTGTTGTGTGTTTTGAATATGATTTGCCTCTGTGAAGGCCTTTTTCTTTTTCACAAAAAAAATAGTAATGAGTTAATTACTAAAAATGTGACACCTGATTTGTGCATTTTTTTTCTCATGTCTGTCCTTAAAAACCTTCATTAATATCCAAACAACCCAAACATTAATGCATCAGCTAAAGTCACATTCAATATATTTTATTGAAATATGTCAATTTTTAGTTGAAGGGCACTCGCAGATTCAAAATGTACATACATTGTAAAACATAACTAGAAATTGGGGCAGACTCCTGGCCCCTAGCAATTGGCCACATCCAGGAGTTCGAAAGTAACTGACTCCAGGCCTAAGTTTCTCCGCCCACCAACATCAAGATCCATAAGGAGCAACAATTTCCAGGGGAAATTTCCAATTTCCAACAGTCGGGCAGCAATACATAGGGCCACATACACACCCTCTCCTGCTCGGCCACATTTGCCACCGGCACAGGTGGAAACCAGCCATACCTATGCCACATCCACGCCTGTAAGTTCGGTGGCCACCCAGCCAATGACCCCCAGCCAAGAATGTCCCCCAATATTGGCAACAAACAGGATGAGCCAGCCAGCATTTGATTAGGCCCAAGCCTGCGGCATGGGAGCCTGAGCGGCCGCTTCAGTGAGGCTTAAGCTCAGTCATTGGCTAGTAGGGTATGTGAGCACTCTAATGAGCTATATGGGCGAATTCCAAAACAAACCAGCAAAGCCATAAAAACCCCAATCTTTGTAGCGCTCACCAGACAGGTAAATAGAGTGGGGATGTAGAGGAAAGTGTGAGGAAAGATACAGGTCAAATAGGTCTTAATATTGTTGTTGCCCATAATAAGCTTGTGGTGAGCCTTGGAGGTGTCCCAACAACTGGGCATGTGTGGCATTCATAATCTGCCACTGCTCCAGCATCTGTCTATTGCTTGTTCTAAATTCATCGAGCATGGCAGTGAAGTTTGTATTTAAGGTGGCCATTTGTTCTGCCATCTGTGTGGTTAAGTTGGCCATTTGTTCAGACATCTGGCTGTTGCTCGTCCTAAATTCAGTAAGCATGTTGGTGAATGTATTATTGAAATTCTCGAATTGTGCAGTAATCTGCTCTGTGGTTCGTTGAGTCACCTGCCGAAAGTAACGGCTGTCATGGCCCATACTGACTCCAGGATCAGCATGCGCCTCCCATGGGAAACTGGTCGACGTTGTAGACTGCGTCTTCCAATTCCCCGGGTTTGAGCGCCTACAGATGCTGGAGCTCTAGGGCAAGCAACAGTCCCAGATGTGCTCGGCAAAACCTCTGCAGCAGAGCTAGCACTGGGGACTGTAGGCTCAGTCTCAGCCTGCTGCCCACGATGGGCTGGCAGCATGCGTCCAGCTTCCCTCTGCTGCAGAGGATTTGGTGCAATAGGATACTGGGGCAGTGGCAGATTAGGTTCCAGGGGGGTAATTTCAGAAGGTCCAATCCGGCTGGCATCCTCCTCCTCCATCTCCTGGATTACATCCATCAGTGTGGGAGTCTGTTGGGACATGTGGAAAAGTGTTTCAGATTTGGCCCTAAATATCTTTATCAAAATTAGTAATGTGCATTCCCATGCATCAGCAGTTTCATCAAAGTCCACTTACCCTATATATCTGTTCCTGTGTCCTAGGCAGCAGGGAAGTAGACGGCGTGCTCAAACTGGAGGAGGCTTCCACACTTGCAGAGGCTGGATGCTGGGTTGGGTTTAAATGTAAATGGCACGTAAACACACAAACATCCATTGATGAGCTGGATTAGTACATATGCTTTAGAAAACACGTGGCCAAGCAGGAATGACAACTCCCCCAACAGTCCAAGTTGACCTTCACAATGAATGTGAGTATCTCTTATATGTATGCCTCACCCTGTACATACAGATAGGTCACCTTAAATAATACAAACATGCATGTACTGCATGTTAGGAGGCTTTACAGATCCAAAATGGCACATTAGGGGCCCACAGTCAGCTTGCAAATAGCATTTGGCTTCAGAGTATGCTGCTGTGCATTCTTCCTATGTTGACTTTTCCCTGACCCCAGCTCAAGTTTGTCTGACCAAAGCACAGCTACAACCCCAGTGGTAGAAAGACAAAGAAGTAAGTGCTGTCTTTTATTGACTATATTCACATCACATGCAGTGCTTTGGTAAGATAAATAGTTTAATAGTGAGCAGAAATACTGACAAAGGTCGTGTATGGCCTGCAAACCTTTTTAAGGACCATTAACTACTGCACCCTGGGAGAGTGTCCATCATGAAGGCCATTCCTCAGACATTAAACACCCGCCTAAAACAGTAACCTCCCCTCAAAGCCACTCCCTAGGGGCATGTGTTCATATCTGCCTGTGAGCCTCATTTCACACGTTTACAATAGTTCACATTCAAAAAAACATTACTAACCTGCAGAAATGGTATGGATGTCCATGTCCTGTCTGCCAGAGAGGCCCTCTAATGTGATGGGGTGTATTAACGCCAGGACCATTTCTTCAGCTTGGGTATATTGCAATTTGGTGGGGAAGCCTCCGCCAGTTTGTAAGCTGAAAAATAGAGGTTAACAAATTGTGGTCAATACAACAAGCAGCAAAATGCACAACTCAAATATGTACCTGTGATTGCGCCGTTTATTCTGTTACTTTCGTGCTGCATACTTCAGGTCAGATATTTTTCTCTGTATCTGCTCCACATCTTTCCTCTTGTCCCCTGCTGCATTGACCTGTCTGGTGAGCTCGTCCAAGATTTGGGTCTTTCTCATTTTGCTGGTTGTTTTTGAATGTCGCCCAAATAGCTCATCATAATGAAGTGTGAGGCCACTTGCCAATGCTAGGCATTTGTGTCTCCCCAAACCGGCCACTCAACTGGCCTCGCCGCAATGTTCGGCCTAATGGTTGGTCTTCTGGCTCATCTCTGTTTGGTGGCAATTCAGGGGACATTCTGGGCTGGCTCTGCAGTGATGAATCGGGCGTCACGTGGCTGGAAAAAGACTGGACTCGCTTTAGGACTGGGGGTCCTGGCCTGGGTGGCCACCAAACTACCAGGCGTGGATGTTGCATAGGTCTCGCTGATTTCCACCTGTGCCGGTGGCAAATGTGTCAGAGGAGGAGAGGGTGTGCATGGGGGGCTGGGGCTTCGGGCCCTCTGCTTCCTTGTGGCCTTGGAACTGGTGCTCCGTTTATCATGACATGTGGTAGGGCGGGGAGGAGGAGAGGGTGTTTTTGGTGGGCTCGGGCTTCTGACCCTCTGCTTCTTTGTGGCCTTGGAACTGGTGCTCCATTTATCATGGGATGTGGTAGGGCGGGGAGGAGGAGAGGGTGTTCTTGGTGGGCTCGGGCTTCTCACCCTCTGCTTCTTTGTGGCCTTGGATGTAGTCGTACCTTGCTGCTTGGATGTGGGTGCCTTTTTCTTTAAGGATCCTTCCTTGCTTGTGGTTGCTGTTTCGGATGTGCCTGGATTTGTGGGCAATGTCGCCTTGTGGTGGCCACTTTTGCTCTGCGTTTCACGCACCTTGCTAGTTGCTTGCTGCGACCGAGTGCTCGGTCTGGAGGATGAAGTGTCCTCATGCCGCTGTGGCCTTTTGGTCTTGGCCTCCTTTGCTGCTGTTTGCTTTCCGCTCGCTTTTTTGGGTGCCATGCTGACAATCTCAAAGAGAATGAGATGTGTGCCCATGACCCTTTAAATACTAATGACTGGGTATGACGCTTATGCGTTCGCATACACGTGCGTCCGGCCATTCGTCCGGCCGTGCGGAACCCGGAAACCGCTGGGGCATTACTTATCTGCTGCGGACAAGAAACAAGATGGCGCCCACGATCTTCACCCGCCAACAACAAGAGCTGATTATGCTCGTAAGTGTATTGTAAGGACGTTGATTTGCCATCTAAATGCATGCCTAGGCCTTAAGGAAGCGCAGGAAGAAACAGTTGTTTTTAAAAGTGATTTAAACTCTGTGCAAAACAGAAGTTAGTGCGCACATGTGCGAACAACCTCACTAGCATCTAGAAGGATAGTTTAAGACCAGAAATGTGTTTGGGAATGTCATTTAGTCAACTGATCTAATTGTGAATGATATTTGTATGCTGTTTGATCTAGCAACTATTTTGTTTTTTTGTGTTTTTTAGACTATGCTTCAGCGCAGGTATGACTACCTGCCCAACGCATTCGAGAAGAGGGATGTGGCCCTGGAGATCGTGGCCCGGATCCAAGAGGAGACGGACACCACCTTCACCCATACGCAGATCATGCAGCACTGGTCGGACCTTAAACGACTCCACATGCCCCGGGTGCAGCGATTTTTTGCTCTACATTTCCCAAGTAAGTACATAGTGATTGCATGCTAGATTTAACTAATACAAAAGGTAGGCCTTTATTTATAAATGCTTTTCTTTTCTAGTGTCTGCAGCAGGAAGTGAAAGTGGTGGATCTCCAGGGCCATGTTCCTACCCCTCCTTTGTAGCGGCGTCAGAGCAACCCCTGGACCTTTCTACAGAGGAGGAGCGTCACGGCGTGGGCAGGAAGTCATACCAAATGACGGAGCCATTAGCCTCTGGTATGTGACTCTTAATGTAACCCCACACACATACATGCTATTTAAACAAAAGCTGATTCCCTTAATCTCTTTTTCTAGATGAATATGTAGCGGGTGAAGGATCTGGAGCAGAGACTGCAGCAGATCATGCCCAGGAGGAACATGGAGAAGGTGGGTGATGTCACACACACATTCTAAGTGACATTTGCTTACTGTTGAATCAGACATTATAAGTGAGGCTATTTTAAATGTCTCTACAGCCTCACATTCCCAGCAGTGGCAGGCCCCAGACCGTAGGGTGGTCCCCGAAGCAGAGGTCGCCCACCACCGAAGTAAGGTGTAATGTAAATAGTTTGAGTATGTTGACAATGACATCATCACCAATCAACCTACATCCATTGGCAATGTCCATAGCATAATGACATATGGCCTCTTCCTTTAAGAATTGCCTTAGCATAATGACATATGGCCTCTTCCTTTAAGAATTGCCTTAGTATAATGACATATGGCCTCTTCCTTTAAGAATTGCCTTAGCATAATGACATATGGCCTCATGAGTTAGCTTGCAATGAAATAATCATTCCATCCACAGCTGTTAAACATGTATTTGCAGAACGATAATTTCTTTTTCTTTTTTTAACAGACACCGCACGTGCCAAACTGGCACAAATCAGTGCCACAGTGTTTCGGTTGGTGGGCGAGATGCAGGAGCTGCGTGATTCGTTGGGGACCACAGATGAAGATTAATTATCTGGGGCCTGCCATTGCTTTGTATATAGTTTTATATTTTTAAATGTTCTTATAAATATTTTAATATTTAGTACATTTTACATTTTTATAAAAAAAAAAACCCAAAAAGTTTGTACTTGGCCAAATTTAAAAAAAAAAGTCATTTGTTAGTAAAAAAAAAAAAAAACTTGTTTCTGTGTCATTTTCTTTTAAAATACACTCATTAAGGGTTGGTTACAACAATACGAAGGAAAAAAACAAAATTTCAATATGAAGAATCGCCAGACCGCAATGTGATTTAGGTAAGCATTAGGTGCGCAAATGGAAGAAGAATGAAACCGCGATGTGATTTAGGTAAGCATTAGGTGCGCAATTGGAAGAAGAATGAAACCACAATGTGATTTAGCTAAGCATTGTAGCAGAAGTGAGTGAACAAAATATGTAGACGAGCACATTAATGAGTTAAGTCTGTAGTGCGCAGGCGTAAGTTCGTAACGATTTTCGTCTGGACGTTTATTTATAGAAAAAGGAATTCCGAATCTAACGGGAAAAGTAAATCATTCGTTCGAGGCGACGTCGGAAAAAGGCCAAAAACTAAAGCCTACGTTGTTTCATGAGTAACCTAAACGGAAAACAAAAGCTGGAAAATGACATTCTCGTTGGCATACAAACGGACGAACACTTTACCGAAGGCTTGCGATGCATGCCTTGAATCACTCGTACACTCATACGAAAGTGGGAAAATAAAAAAAAAAAAACAGATCGACACTAAAACGAAAGTCTTTTTATGTCTCTCTGAATCAACCCTATAGTCTTTCAGCACACTTCAAGTTATTCCATTCTCAAGATCCTGGCATGGTGTCCTTTATGGGGATAGACCGAGTTGATCGGCACTGGAGGGGATCTAACATTGTAAAGGAAATTTCACGAAAGGAAAGCCATTGGATTTACACCCTAGATTCTTTAACACCTACCGGTCTGAATGTCGTATTCGACCTTAATTGCTTTATTGACACCTCTTAACCTCCCTTTTGTCTCCTCCCCCCAATTAGTCACACTTTGCACTAGAATAAGGAAGCCAGTCCCCATCAATGTCCCTCCCAACTTATCACACTCCCACATACTTTTTAACATGTTCCC
The DNA here is from genome assembly GCA_027917425.1 of Gastrophryne carolinensis. Classification (NCBI taxonomy): domain Eukaryota; kingdom Metazoa; phylum Chordata; class Amphibia; order Anura; family Microhylidae; genus Gastrophryne; species Gastrophryne carolinensis. Next base: position 257,591,632 of record CM051235.1, read on the forward strand.
TAACTCCCAGATGTCACTTATTCCATTACTGTTTTCAACACATATTTTGCACACATTATCTATGTTTGGATGAAGTCTGACAGTCCACCACCATATAGATATAGACGTTTGGGTATGTACCTGTTGGTCAAACTGGTATTTCACGGTTTACAATTATGCTTTTCAAATCTGGCCACTTAACTGTATAACTGGACATTTTGTTTCAATATTTTTTATTGAAATTTTCAACGATAGAGTTCTGAAAAGCATACAGCGTCATACTGCCATCCCATGCAGGGGAGGTATATAGAGAAAGAAAAAGACTAGCGGCATACATTTTCACAATATATTAGGTTAACCAAACTAGTGCTTTAACAGTCTACAGTATAATTGCAAGTACGAGGAGGCATGAGACATGTGTTTGATACTACTAGTGCAATCTACATTACACCGTGATCATTTCCGTGCTTTTTTCTCATGCTAGATCCAAAGACTTCATTGGCTATCCTGAACACCTGGTTCCAAAAGTGAGCCAGCATAGAGCAGTTCCACCAAATATGCATAAAGTCCCCTTCCGCACTGCAGCCCCTAAAGCATGACTTAGCCTGCCCCGGAAACATCCTGCTCAGGTGGCTCGGCACCAGGTACCAGCGGAGCATCACCTTATAGGCCGTTTCGACTGTCAGGATGTTGATGGAGCATTTTGAGATACAAGACCATATCTCTTTCCACCCCCTTTCTCCCCCAGGTGGACCCAGATACCTTTCCCAGCTACTCACATATGTGTGAGACTCTGGCTTAGTTACGTTCAGCGCTGAGTAAATTAGGGAGGTTATTCCCCTTTGAAAGGGGTTATTAGCACATAGTTCTTCAAAGGGGGTCTTCGCCCAGGAGGAAGGACACAGTTTAGTCAGGGGCAAAATCCAATGCCTTAATTCGATATAACGGAAATATTCCTTGTGGGGGATACCGTATTTCTCTTGCAAGTCCCTGAAGGACCCAAGGCCACCCTCTATGAGTAGGTCGGATATTTTGTTTATACCCCGGTCCTGCCACCATTTAAAGGCCAATTTGTTCTGAGCACCTGGGGGAAAGTTTGGGTTGTCCCATAGATGTGCCAGGCCAGGGAGGTGTGGGGGGACATCACAGAGGCAGAATACCTGACCGAGTCCCACACTGCAAGTGAATGTCTCATTAAGGGGCTAAGCGTTTTGGGCCTAAGTCCTGGGTCTGTCCAGAGTAGGCTGTCAATAGGTATCGGTGCGCAATTGGGAAGCTCAAGGAAAACCCACAATGGGGGTTTGAGGGAGGAGTGCATGGGGACCAGCTGGGTGATCTGTGAGGCTTTATAGTATTTAAATATGTCGGGCACTCCCAGCCCCCCTTGTGCTCTGTGGGCTAACATAGTGCGTCTGGATACCCTTGGGCGCCCCGAGGACCATATAAAAGCCAAGATCCTCCTCTGCATCACCTGGAGCATGTACAGTGGTCTGAAGAAGTAAAGCAATTTCGGGAGGATCGTCCTCTTGACCGCATTAATGCGGCCTATCCAAGAGATCGGGTATGACCTCCAGACCTCCAATAGGCGAGTCAAAGACTTAAACAAAGGAGGATAATTGGCATCATATAGGTTAGTGTACTTGGCTGGGATGTGGACCCCTAAATATGGAAGTGGCTCTGTTGCCCATCGGAAAGGGAAGCTAGCCTTAATCTAGCCTTAATCTGGTCCACCACGTCCATCGGCAGGGACACATTTAATGCCCTTGACTTCTCATTATTGATTGTTAAGCCTGAGATTTGGTCAAATTGGTCAAGAACTTTGTACAAGTTCGGGAGTGAGGTGATCGAGTAATGGCGCGCAGGGCATCGTCCGCGAAAAACATGGCCTTGTGGTGGACACCCGCTATCTCCAGGCCTTTAATTCTTAAGTGCTATGCCCAACGGTTCCATGGCCAGGATGAAGAGGAGCGGGGATAAAGGGCATCCCTGTCGGGTCCCCCTAGCAATATTGAATGTCCCTGAGGTAAAGCCCAGGTATCATACTCGTGCTGCAGGCGTCTTATAGAGAGCTCCCACACTGGTCCAGGAACCATTGCCCAAAGCCCCATCTCCTGAGCACCCATAGCAGGTAGTCCCAAGATAGGGAATCAAACGCTTTCTGGATATCTAGGGAGAGTAGAAAAGCTGGAATATCCATGGAGTGGGCATGGTGGACCAGATGAGCAGCCCTCCTGATGTTATCCCCGGCTTGGCGGGTTGGGACAAACCCCACTTGGTCCCCATGTATGAGGTCAGCCACGAACGTGTTCAACCTTGCCGCCAAAACTTTAGCCAGCAGCTTCACGTCAATGTTTATCAAAGATATTGGCCTATAATTTTGAATGAGCAGACCGTCTTTATCTGGCTTGGGAATCATGCAGATGTCCGCCAGTAGCGAACTAGGGTTAAGTGAGGTATCTGCACACAAGGCATTAAAGAGGTTTGATGGATGTGGTGCCAGGATGGGGGCAAACATTTTATACTACAGGCCACTGAACCCGTCCGGATCCGGGGTCTTGGCAGACTTAGACAGGGATTTAATGGCGAGGAGCACTTCGCTTTGTGTAATGGGAGCCTCCATCCTTTCCACATATCTCTGTTCAATGTGGGGTAGTTCAACCTGTTCAAAAAACTCGTCCTGTATGGCCGTATTCGTGGTAGCTGGGGCTGAGTAAAGGGCTGAAAGAAAATCCCCAAAGGGCAAAACAACTTTATTAGGGTCAGCCGTAACAGCGCCCGAGCTGAGCTTCAGCTTTATGGGTTGTCGCCTATCAAGGTCAGCGGCCCTCAGCTTCCGGGCCAGGCTTATTGCCTCTTGAATAAAATTTCTGTTTCGACCACCTGAGTCTCTTCTCGGCCTGGTCATCTTGGAGCGCATTAAGCTCTAATCGCAGTTTGTCCACAGCCCTCTTATTTCTGGCGTTCGGAGCCCTCTTCCATTGTATATCAGCTCGCTCAAAATCCAAGGTCAGCTCCCTTATTCTCCTTTGTCTTTCACGCTTTTCAGTAGAGGCTATAGAGATAATAATCGCTCTCATGGTGGCCTTATGGGCTTCCCACAAGGATATTGGGGAGGAGACCGAGTTAGTGTTGAGCGAGAAATATTCCTGAAGGGCCTCTTGGATTTTAAGGCAAGTGGGTTTTTTTTGACAGAAGGGAATCGTTGAGCCGCCAGCTATACTGCCATTACTGGACTGTGATCGGACCAGGCTGTAGTGTAAATTTTAGAGTCAATAGTAGCAGGTAGCACCGATTGAGGGACTAATATGTGTTCTATCCTAAAAAACGTACCATGAGGATTAGAATAGAATGTGAAGTCACAGACTCTGGGATTCTTTTCCCTCCAGACATCGCACAGGCTATGGCGATTAAGGAGGTCACGGAAGACCACGGACTGGGCATCCGGGGCTGGGAGCACTGCCCCAGATTGCCCTGCACGCCGCCTATCCAATTCAGGGTTTATTGTCAGGTTCGAATCCCCTCCCATTATCAAGAACCCCCTGGTATTATTCTGGACAACCGTCAACAGGTGCTTGAAAAACGGGTTTGGAAGGTGCTGGGAGCATAATACGTGACCAGGGTAATCTCCACGTCATAGAGGGTACCCTGTAGTATGAGGTATCTGCTGGTGGGGTCTGAAATCTCCTTAGAGCAGATAAACGGTAGGTTCTTGCGGAAGGCGATCAGGACTCCCCTTTTCTTCTCTTTGGCACAAGCGAGATAAGCCAAGGGGAAATGGCCACTAAGGTACTCTGGCCTGGAATGGGTGGAGAGCCTGGTTTCTTGAAAAAAAATCACATCAGCTTTACATGACTTATAGTAATGAAAGGCCTTATTACGCTTAGCGGGGACATTAAAGCCCTGGACATTGTGCGATACAACCTTAATGTTCAGTCCAACCATGGCGGACCTGATGGTGCAGGATGTTAAAATCTGGCCTAGTGGAACGCAGGAGATCCAAGTGAGAAAGGGGGGGAGGGGGAGCAGGAACGGATTGTAGAGCAGGCGGGATTGGGAAACATAAGACACATAAAAACAAAACACCTTGGGCCAATGCGCGGTGCAATACCGCCAAAGGCCCTTCCAGAGTCTGCAATAGCAGAAATGGGGCCAGTAGTCAAGGCCAAACATGGCCTTAACTGGACCATTTGACAAATTGTCGATCAGGGGGCTCACCCCGGAGACATAGGGCAAACCTGCGAATTAAACATTACCCTATTCGGGCAAAAACAGAGAAGCATAGTTTAATAAAATAACCCAACATTTAGCGGTACTCTAGGACTCAATATTGAGCAACAGAGGTCAGCATAGAATAGCGTACCTCAAGTTCAACTTTCGGCATACATGAAAAGTTACAAACAAGTATTCCGAACTTCTTAACTAGCACAACCATTGGTGGGTCCGCGCGGCCACCAGTCGGCATGTCACCGGACACGAACCCCAGGGTAGCAACATGTGATATGAGCCAGGCCCCAGGCCTGAACCCCACAGGTGGGCCAACCCAGCCCATAAGGTAGGCCGCTACCACGGGGGCCCAATCTAGGCCACCACAGCAGGGGCCCCCCAGCCAAGAGGCCGACACAATAGGGTCCACCCACCAAGGGAAGTTAGCAACTCTAGGACAACAAACTATTAACCATTTTGAAATTCAATACTTTCACTCCAATATGGAGAGTCACCAAAAACTATTCATATTACCACTCAGACGGGTCCAAGTCCTCATCCCGGGTCCAGGCCAGACCCCAAGGGATGCCCGGCAGCCCGATCTCTCTTCTTGCGGGAGCGCACCTTCTCTGGAGCGGCGGCCGCCTGTAAGCTTGCTGAGCGGCCACCCCGGACGTGTGGGTCGGGGAGTCGACGGAGGTTAGGCCCAGATCCTTCAGCGTGTCCCGCAGGTCCTCTGGGGAGCCGACTGCATACTGGCGGCCCGCGTGGGTAAACGCAAGCTTGGAGGGGAAGCCCCATCGTCATTTTATGTTGTAGAATCTCCAGACTGGGTTTCATGGCTCTCCTCCACTGTAGGGTTTGGGGTGCGACGTCTGGGAAGATGTGGTAACGGTGATTTTGGAAGCACAAGTCCCCCTTTTCTCTGGCGGCCATCAGGATCGCTTCCTTAGTGCGGTAGAAGGTCGGCTTGACCACAATGTCCCTGGGGAGACCATCGGATCTTTTGGGGCCCAGAGCCCTGTGGGCGCGATCCAGCTCCAGGCAATCAATAGGCATAGAAGGGATCAGTTCCTGTAGGAGGGCCATAACGGTAGCTGGAATGTCCTCAATTGATTCTGGGAGGCCCCGTATACGGATGTTGACCCATCTGGATCGGTTCTCCAGATCCTCTAGCTTTTGCTGCAGTGAATCCATGCCTTCTCTGAGGGCCGTAGATTCAGACCCCCTGCTCTCCAGGACTGCAACCATTTCATCCATTTTTTCTTCCAGTGTATTGGTTCTGTCGCCCAGATCCTTGATTTCCTTAGAATAACTCGTTGAGAGCTGGGTCACGGCCGCCGCTAGCTCCTGCTGCATCAAGGCTTTAAATTTGGCCAATAAGTTTGCATCCCGCACTGTTGGATCGAGCGCATCCATCCTGGGGGCCCCCTGCACAGATAGCGATCTGCTTTCAGCCCCATCCTCGATCAATAGCTGAGATAAATCGCTGCCTCTTGCCGAAAGTGGCTCTCCAGAAAGCGGCAAGTCACTGTTAGAAAGTGACAGGGGTGAGCTGCCTTGCAAGCAATGAAAACGACCAGAGGGCACAGGAAAAGGGTCAGGGCATCCCTCCTCTCTTGCAGCCATCCCCAAATCATCATCCACGTGGCGGATGTCTCCCCCAGTAGCTGCGCGCCCCTGCTGGCCTTGTGGTGGTGGGCCCGAACTGGTAATGGCACCCTCTTCCAAAGGGGAGAATGGGGGGGGTGATATGGATGGTGGTGGTGGCGATGGGGGGGTTCCCCCTCGCTAGTGTGGCTCTGGGCTGTGCCCACTGCAGGTGAGGGAGAGTGCCGGAAGGCCGCTGCCATTTTGCTGGGGGCCGTTTGCGGGGGATGTGGAGAGGGCTCTGTATCGGCCTGCAATCGACCCCCCTGTGAGCCCCGAGGGGCGACCGCTTCCCCTACCTCCTCTCCCCGCTCTGAGCTCCGGTCTGACGGACACCACTTGCTGCGCTGTATGAGGAGGGTGGGCCCCTCTCCCTCCTTCCCCGACATGCTGTGTCTGTGTGTGTGAGGGCGCGCTGGGGTCCCGCAGCCTCTTCCCAGCCCGTACCCCTTCGTTCTGCCTCCGTTCTTGCCCATAGCAGGGCAGTGGATGGTGCAGATGCTGGCAGCGCCAGGCAAGGGTGTGCTGCTTAGCTGGAGCGGAGTACCAGCCGCCTCTATGTCCCCGGGGAGCAGAGCTGCACTAGAAAGCAGCCATCTTCCTCGGCAGTTAGCCACGCCTCCATAACTGGACATTTTGAATGATGGAAACAGAAGAGATTTTCATCCATCCCCCATTGGACCTTATGCTTCTCCTGTTATGGTCCACTTTAGGCCAACCGACCCTCCATCATCTTAGAAAGTAGGTTAGACATTTTACCCCACAGAGACAAACCTCTTGCTAGTACTTTTAGGAACACATAGCAATGGCTACTCTGGCAGTGTTCGATCATTATAGTGCCCCTGACATATCTTTTAATTAGAATGCCATTGGACCTCTATTTGCTTATATTCAGAACGGAGGACACACTGCCCTCTATAGACGTAAGTCACAGGAATATCTAGGGTTAACCATGCAGAATGAGCAGATACGTCTATCAGACATCTGCCAGCCTCCATCTTCATCACATCCATCCAAGCCCAGTGATTGCTGCCGACACACAGGCATGGGATTGGCCCAGGGGAGTACAGTGTCATCGCTCACACTCCCGCATTTACATTGTCCTAGTTATCTATACAAATGCCCGGCATTGGTCAGCGTCATCGCTGACACGCCCGCAAACGTCACGCTTTCTTCGTGTCTGCCCCAGCCAACAGGATTCCTCTCTCTATAAAAAGCTGCGCACACCGCCGCACCATCAGTCTTGAGAAAGTTGCTAAGGCAACGAAATGCGTTGACGGCGGCAGGATGGCCCACCACAAACCTGGTACAGGATACATCCAGGTTCAGTGTACCCCCCCTTCGCTCCCTGTATTAACAGCTTGTATACTTGTTTTTAAACACGAGTGTAATACTTGGCACTTTTTAGAAAGGCTTTTATTAAACTTTATTACGCTAGATTATTTTCCTGTTTTGGTTTTATTACATGGCGTAATTACATTAGAGGTGTTCCAAAAGCTCCCTCCTACGATTTACCTTGATTGAAAACAAATTGCCATTTGCAGACCTGAGAAGGGTCAAATCAAGGCTCATATATACAAGTTACTATCCGGTAAGAGTATGCAGTGCAGGTGAAGGGCACACGGATGATGTTATATGTGAATTAATATCGATCACTACATTAGAGAGTGCATGCACTTTATTCTGAATTTATCCTGAACTTACCTTTAAACTTTATGATTAATTGTGGACTTATCTAAACATCATGCTGGAACTCTAAACAGTTCTGCTCAAATTTTTGCTTTGTGCTTGATTACCTTATGTTTGCTTTGAACAGGATAATTGGATTAGTGCACGTGTAGCATTGTTTTATCTAAAAAAAAAAAAAAATAAACTTTTTCTTATTCTTTAGTGATTCATAACATTGTGTTAAATTCTAGCACGGTATTTTCACCCTTTGTTTGTATTTGGAGCATACACGTTAGCCACGGTGATGTCTGTGCCAGATGCAATCTTCCCTTTCAGGAAGATGTACCGCCCCTCCTTATCTATTTCTTCCTCCATCATATTAAACGCCAAGGCCTTAAAAATCAGAATAGAGTTCCCTTTCGTTTTAGATGGAAGGGGCCATACGGTGAGTGGTGTAGAGCTTGTTCAGCTGAAAGTGAATCTCTTGGATTAGAGTTATATGCACCTTATGCTTTTCAAGTTCTCTCATAAGAGCGTGGCGCTTTTTGGGGGGGAATTCAACCCCTTTGCGTTAATAAACGTGATGCTTTCCATCCGTTGGGGACTCAGGGGGATCTAGCCAAGGGCAAGCACGCAGCCCCTACCTACCCAGCAATCGGCCCGAAAGCTTTGTGAGGAGAGGGGGTATTAGGAGAAGGCCCCCGAGGGGGGGGGTGGCCCTACCATCGGCTCCCGCCTGTCCACAAGTTGCTCCCAGCGTGATAGCGAGAAACATGTAGTCATCTCTGTCTTCCCGTGCATCATGCTGTTCCATACCTCCGAGCTTGATCACATTCCCTCTAGGACCTACCCACTCTGACCTTAATAAAGAGACACCGCTCGGCTGGAGGTCTTCTCACTAGCTCCGTTCCTCACTCTTGGCGACACCCCCGCCGTAAAACATGGAATGGGGATATGCACATCATGTGGGAAGCTGTACAAATAGTATGCCCACTGTAAAACACTCTAACACTAACTGATTTGAGTAACCAACAATAACACGGGTTAACGAGAAACAAGTAAAACACTCTAATTCATCTCACGACTCCTGGGCTGTGACTCAATTCTGGGGACAAGCCCGGGGGCGAGCCCAGGGTTGTCCATCTGTGATGCAGAAGCGGGGGATCCATGTTGTGCTGCGGATCCGGAGTCAGGAACTCCCCAAACCAATCTGGGAGTGCAATTTGAGGAAGCCGTAGAAGGTTGCAAAAGTCCAGCAAATCCTCTGGTGTACAAGGAATCCCCGTCCTCCCATTCCTGGTGGCTGAGAGTGCAAATGGGAATCTCCACCGGTATGGGATGCCCTGATTTCCTGAGTAATGATGTTAGGGGCCTCAACGCTCTGCGGTGTTGCAGTGTGATCCCTGATAGGTCTTGGTAATGCTGCACCTCGTTGTTGTTAAACAAAATTGAGTCTCTTCCCCTGGCCTTAGCTAGGATTTCCTCTTTTAGGGAGAAGTTCTGCAGGCAGCAGATTATGGGCCTGATGCAGAGCCTCCTCTGAACTGCCCTTAAAACCTTCCGATTGTCCGGGGCTCCCGTTTGAATCGTGGCTCAAATGTGATGCAGAGCCTCCGTCGGAATGGCTCCCTAACTGATCCGTCAATTTCACTTTACTCGGAAAGCTTTTTTTGCTCTCTCGGGTGCCTTCAATTTGATCGGGGCTCCCGTTCACGTTCACACGGGCGGCCCGTTTTTCCCTGATTTTTCCTGCCTTTTTGAACGTACCTGCTTGGTTTCCGTCGTATTTGACCTTCCATTTTGGTGGTTTTAGCAAGTATACTTACATCTCCATGGCTCTTCAGTTGCCAATCTGGCTACACGCAAGCGCACATCCCTAAACCTCCATTGGAATATGCATATGGCACCAACTGCCAATTTGACACATATATATATATATATATTTCTGTTAAATTTTTGGTGTTCCTTTTTCCTTGCCATTAATGCATACCTTAATTCTTTCTGATTGTTTTTGATTTATTGTCCCATATCTAAACCTTTTGTGTCATGTAAATGTGTGATGATGTTGTGTGATTGTACATTTGCAGGAAAGACAACACACCAAATCTTTTTATTTGTTTTTAATTCAAACGTTGATTTTATTTTTTATTTGGATTTGGATTTTTCATATTTTTTTTTTTTTGCCAAAACTAAAAAACAATTTAAATTTTAATGCAAAATAAAAAACATTAGGCCTCGGGGTCTTGTGCCTGTGGTTTTTTAGTATCTGTGAATGATAAACAACCTTAGTTTAGCATTGTTTTTATGGTTTGGTTGGGCGTGTTTTTTTTGCGGCACTTTTTAAACCGGACCTTCAGCGTGATTTAATGAAAAGCCCAAACTCTAAAAAAACGATTCCGCAGCATCATCTGTTAAAAAAAGATACAAGGACCCACCATTAATCCACAAAATACATTAACAAGTTTCCTGGCCTAACTAAAGTCACTTTATTAACCTCTTGCTGCCTCACATTACCCTAGTTCTGCTATCTGCATGTAGGCTAGTTTGTAGCGGCGTACATGTGTTAAACTAAGGTGGGCTGGTATGTAACGTGACAAACTAAGTTGTTTCAGACTATTCTTGCACTTTGTTTTTTTTTTATTCTAAGGAATGTGTGCGCGCACATAAACGCACGCTCGCATACTCACATCCATGATGATGTCGTCCTGCTCCTGTGTAAAGATGGCATAGCTCCTGGTATAGCTCTGACGTTCCCCCGCAGTGACGTGCAGGACATCCCAAATTGGAATGCCCCAGAGACATGATGCCTGTAACCCAACCCTGGATTTCTTCACACTCCAAAGGGCTGGGTTACATGGGTTTTGGCCTGCTTTAAAACATCATGACCAAATCAGGTTAGGATGGAATAACCCACCTCCTTTACATTATTATTAAAGTAACACAGGTTCCCTCACATAAAGCAGAACAAAACCCAGAGCAGCCACTGGTCTTCCCCCTGGAAATCCAAGATCGGGATGCCCCACTGTGTGAAACCCTTTTTACTGAGACTTTACTCAGAAATGGCAGACTCCCTCTCTTAAAGCGGAACAAGCCATGATTAGTTTATTGATCTTTGCAGGCGTATATTGTAGTGCCCCCCCAGTCTGATCAAGACAACGGAACCTCATCTTCAAGAGACCAAAGGCTCGCTCCACCACAGAGCGAGTCCTCCTGGGGGCAGTATTGTAGGGCTCCTCTGCCTGTGAAGATGGGTGCAGGATTGGGGTCAGCAGCCAGGGGAGCAAAGGATAGCCAGAGTCTCCCCCCCAAAAACAAAAACAAAAGAAAAAATAAAAAAAGGTGTGCATTGCAACAAGAGGGACAAATAGGTGAGCGGGGTAGGGTTGGAGTAAAGGACATTTGTAATGAGCCTACATGCACATCCAACCTGTACACTCATTAAAAAAGTCTGGGGAATACTACTTACATAAGAGGGCAAGAACATGACGCAATAGGGTTCGATCACTTAACCCATTTAATTTAAAGTAAAAAAATTAGGCAAAAAATATACTAACAAAAAAATTACCAAATAGTGTGTTAAGGGAAAAAAAAAAAAAAGACAGGGTGGGCAACCAATACAAGTTTCATACACATACCCAGTAAGGCGGGTGAGCTCAAATAGGTGCAGCCTGGTTTCTGCCATACTCAGCAGGACAAGACCGCGGAGCTGGCGCCACTGATGTGCTCCAACAGAGGACTGCATATTATTGCCCGAGTGCAAATACGGCTGCTCTGACTTGCCGTAAGTGAAGGCTCGGCGGCCCCGTTTCATTAGGGTGATTTCAATCGGAAAACAAGGCTCTGCATCACTGAAAAAAACGGAACAATGAACGAGGCGTCCGTTTTGCCGGGAAACAGCCTCGTGCGAGCCGACAATCGGAAAGGCGGCTGAGCGCACACCTGAGCGCATAAACGCACACTAAAATCAACGTAGCACCCTTTCCTGACCCGATCAAAGCCCAAAACCAACGGGAAAACGCACGGGAGAAGTGAACGGGGAGGCTCTGCATCAAGCCATTTATCCCTCGGGGCTGTTTCATTTATGTTTCTGCCCAGCAATCGGCCCGAAAGCTTTGTGAGGAGAGGGGGTATTAGGAGAAGGCCCCCGGGGGGGGGGGGGGGTGGCCCTACCATCGGCTCCCGCCTGTCCACAAGTTGCTCCCCGCGTGATAGCGAGAAACATGTAGTCATCTCCGTCTTCCCGTGCATCATGCTGTTCCATACCTCCGAGCTTGATCACATTCCCTCTAGCACCTACCCACTCTGACCTTAATAAAGAGACACCGCTCGGCTGGAGGTCTTCTCACTAGCTCCGCTCCTCACTCTTGGCGACACCCCCGCCGTAAAACATGGAATGGGGATATGCACATCATGTGGGAAGCTGTACAAATAGTATGCCCACTGTAAAACACTCTAACACTAACTGATTTGAGTAACCAACAATAACATGGGTTAACGAGAAACAAGTAAAACACTCTTATTCATCTCACGACTCCTGGGCTGTGACTCAATTCTGGGGACAAGCCCGGGGGCGAGCCCAGGGTTGTCCATCTGTGATGCAGAAGCGGGGGATCCATGTTGTGCTGCGGATCCGGAGTCAGGAACTCCCCAAACCAATCTGGGAGTGCAATTTGAGGAAGCCGTAGAAGGTTGCAAAAGTCCAGCAAATCCTCTGGTGTACAAGGAATCCCCGTCCTCCCATTCCTGGTGGCTGAGAGTGCAAATGGGAATCTCCACCGGTATGGGATGCCCTGATTTCCTGAGTAATGATGTTAGGGGCCTCAACGCTCTGCGGTGTTGCAGTGTGATCCCTGATAGGTCTTGGTAATGCTGCACCTCGTTGTTGTTAAACAAAATTGAGTCTCTTCCCCTGGCCTTAGCTAGGATTTCCTCTTTTAGGGAGAAGTTCTGCAGGCAGCAGATTATATCCCTCGGGGCTGTTTCATTTATGTTTCTGAGGTGAAGAGCTCTGTCACCCCGTATGAAATCTATCAGCATGTCTGGCGGCCTTTCCAATTGGGTGTTAAAAATGGAAGATAAGACACACAGAATCTGGTCCTGAGCACAAGCCTCCGAGACTCCTCTGACCTTAATATTGCATTTCCTGCTTCTATTGCTTCAAGTGCTTCAGGTGTCTGTGAACATTTATGAGGTGTCTGTTGTGAGAGATGACTACTTCACTCAGCTCCCGGAGTTTGCATCTAGTGCCAATCTACTCCTGCTCCATGTGCTTGATTCTGCAGGCCAGTTCCCTCATGTCAGCTTTCAGATCCGCAAACGCCTCCACAATAGAAGCCTTGATGTCTCCTGCGAACCTCTCTAGCTCATTCCGGGTGGGTGACTGAGTTGCGCCTTCAGATCTTGGTCCCCTCATTTAGAGGCCGCCACACTGTGTCTGTCTGGCAAGCTATCTGGTGATAGAGATGGGGCTATTTTGGATGCGCGCTGTGCCGGTTCTTCTGGGAGGTTTCTGACACTCTGTGCCGGGGTCTTGGGTGCCCTTGATGTTCTATCAGTTGTCCCCGATTTCCTGCTCTTGCCTATGTTGCTCTGGGAGTGATGCTTATGTCACTTTCGGGTACATCCGCTGAAAGCTTGACTATCACGCTGCCATCTTCCCTGCCGGCCAAGCCACGCCCCCCACATTATACATTTTGCTTACAATAGGAAAGCTTTCATTTCAATCCACTAGGGCAGGGGTTACCAACAGGTGGTATCACTTCTGGTACTTGAGATCCTCTCAGGTGGTACTCAACAAGCCTGCAGACTTGTTGTGCACCTGTTCCCCAACCTGATTTGTCACTGAAGTTTCATTTGCACCATGAATAAAAAAAACTGCACTATTTTTTTGTGTGATTCATTCACTTTAAATGGCTTTTGTATGCTTTGTTTATGGGTTTAGGTGACTGAAAACATTCACACACCACCCATGTGGTACTTGATGAAAAAATGTTGGGAGCCCCTGCACAAGGGGGATCACTTTCCTAAACGACAAAGTAAATAGGTACAGAAGCAAAAATGCATTTTATTATTGAGCTATAAGGCAGAGTTTGTAATGCAGTTTTTATTTTCACTTATCTTTCAACCTGTAAATCTGGTTATAGACCCAGAAATGTAGGTGAGCTTTGAGCCATCCTAGCACCATTCCTGCTCATGTTTTGGTCACGTAGCTCACAGTATAGTAAATACAAAAGCTAAAAGGATGATTTAAAAACAAAAATTCATGACCTAGTTTTGTTGTTGTTGGTGTCACTTCACCCGAGCCTACCTGAACAAGTTCCCTCCATAGAAAAATAACTGCATGCAGACCCTCTTAAAATATTGTTTTTTTTCATTTAGATTTTTATGTTGCAGAGATTAATTGGCTCAAGCATTAAATCCAACAGAGAATAAACAGATTTTGTTTGCTGTTTCAACAAGTTTTCCTTTGAAGAAGCTAGCTGGCGAAACACGTCAAGGACCTGATAACAGACAACAGAAATGTTTCCTTTAAAGTTTTTATCTATTTCTTCTGTTGTTATGTGGTATGTTTAGGATATTATGATAATATTCAAACATCAATCAAATGAGTAGATATTATGCCAGGTTTCCCTTTTCTTATTTTATTTTTTTGGAGAAGTAAGAGTGTAGTTATTTTTTTTTCTACAAGCAGCATTCAAACGATATTTTTATTCAAATGATATTTTAATAATAGCACTATTCTCTTGATAAGCCTAGATAAAGTTACCATTGCCAGTCAAGGGCATTGAAAAGTAAGGAGAGGGTGGTAGGGGAGTGCTAAACTAACCTAACCTGCCCTTTCACACCACCAGCTGCGGGGGCAGGCAGGCTAACGCTGCACCTTTTCCCAAGTTCCACCCAATGGGGGACAGGATTCATCATTAATATCACCTACCAAACCTGTTTATGTGTTTTGTGTCAAGCTCGATCACCAGCAGCCTGGACATGCATGCTTGTCCACCTGTCCAGCCAGCAAACTCGATTGGTGACCGGCTGTGAGCATTTCTCTCTGCCGAGGACCCAGGAACAGTGACTATTATATCTGGATTTTGGGAGTTTCCATAAGATGCCTGGGGGAAGGGTGGGTCCACTTTTTCTGTACAGTACTTGGTGTTTTAACACATATTTTTTTGCTGGTAAACCAACAAGTCAGAAAATCGCTCCCCCTTCTCCATATTTACTGTTGTGTCTGCTAAATAGATCAGTTTAACTTTCCTGTTTAGCATGCTAGAACAAGTTGGGACAAATGAACTGCCCTACTATGTAAAAAGTAAACTACTTTTACTCGCCATTCACCTAAACAAGTCATTACTGCAATTATATAAATATAGTGTGTGTATATATATATATATATATATATATATATATATATATATATATAGAGACATTTTGGGATACAGCACCAATGCAAACTGTTTTTTTAGGAACAGACGTTTCGACGCGCCAAGGTAGGTGGACAGGAATGGCAACAAAATGGCTCAAAATGACACAGAAAGGTGCACTACATAAATCGGGCTCTAATTTTATTCCAACTTTTTACATATAGTAGTTAAATTAACTAGTTTACTAATACTTTTTGCTAAGAAAAAAAAAGAAAACAACATTAGTTGGTTAATGCCATTACTGCCTCTAAATAGTGTTTACTTTTACTAAAAAAGAATGTATTTTTAGAAGAAATACTGTCCCAAAAGTGTTTTTAATTTTATTTTGCTATAGAAAGATGCATATTTAGTACATACTAATCTAAGTACATACTAAGTACATACTAATTTTATTTCCTTTTAGTCTACCAAATTAATGTGTGTATTCTAGAAAAATACAGTATGTACATATATGGATACATGGATGTTTTACTGTTATTGAATAGGGATTTCTCTTTTACTCCAGAAAGGCATTGCTTTACTTGTGTGTATTAAAATAATATGTAGTGGGTTAAAGGGGACCTCTAACATTATCAAAAACTGAATTATGCAAACAACAACCTTTAAGAACATTCTTTGCAGAAATCCTATATGTTAAATCAAAGACAAAGAAAACAATGGCCACCTAGTAGTGCAGCAATAATTAGACAATCAAATATAGTATTGATGAGCTGTTAACCTATTGGACATATCATAATGAAATGCTAAGTTCTCAATTCAACATATTTAGAACAGATCAATCATACCACTATGGGGGTCATGCTAAAGATTTGGAGAAGCAAGTTTAACTCTGGGTGCACATTTTGGTGTGAATTGTAGCCTGAATCTAATTTTTAAAATGGAAACGTGCAATGAAAAATATTTCTTCAATTTTTTTTTCATAAAATCACTATGAATGGGGCATTTTTACAGATGAGGCCTTCAGGAAAAGATAATTGTTTAAAAGTTTGGAAACAACAGAAACCTATGGGCTATGCAGAAAACAAAAGGAAAAGAAAACCTTAGCATAGCCCATAGGGTGCTGTTGCTTCCATACTTTCAAAAAATTGTTCTTACCTCGCCTGTAAAATGCCCCACCACATGTACAAGTAATTTTTTCTTAGAAAAAATTAAAACAAATATTTTTTGTACTTTTTTCTAGCTAGAGTTAGATACAATTCATACCAATTAGGTTCGGACTGAACCAAACCAAAGCAGAAATAATTCTGGTGGAATTTATTTTTAACCAGAAACATTAGGGTTGATTCAGAGACACATTCGCATGCACTTTCGCATGTGTCTGTGTATTTTTTTTGAATTTTTGCCTTGTTTTTTGGTTTTTACGTTACATTTTCCATGTGTAAATGCGTTCACGTTAACACGTATATGCGCATTCGATGGACGGATCAAAATCGGCTAATTTGCGTTAGTTCTGATAAGTTACGTTATTGGGATCGGCTTGCGTCTGATTCTGAGACCTAATTGCCGATGGACCTCCGCCCTATAAAATGGTTTCATTTCCGCTCCACTTACGGGACCATTTTGGACTTGGCATTCCTGTAGAAAATGTTTTGCGGCTATGTGGAGGAGTATGAGCGCCTTCAGCTCAATGGCATTATCTGTATCAGCATGGCCGAGGCCAGATTGCACCGGAGACGCATGAATATCGATCGCATGCATGACGTTGAGCTGTTTGAGCTTACCCGACTCAATCGCGTTTCCCTCCATAAATTGTATAGTGAGCTGCGGCCATGGTTAGCCCGCACCACGAGGAAGGGGCAAGCAATTTCAGGTATGACCAAGATGCTTGGCTGCCTGCAATTTTTGGCGAACGGCTCGTTCCAGAGGCTGAGTGCCCTCTCCGTGGGGATGTCCCAGCCTACGCTGAGCCACGCGCTATCCAAGTTTCTGGATGGCATGGCTACCCTTTGTCTAAAATATATTTCGTTTCTGGACTACATGGTAGCCTGAAACGCGGTTAAGTTGGGATTTTATAATATCGCCGACATGCCCAACGTCATGGGTGTGATCGATTTCATCCACGTTGCATTGGTCCCTCCCGCAGCCGATGAGTACATCTATAGGTAAGTTAATTATGTAATTTAGTTATATTGTTTAGCCAAACTTAATTTTATCTATCTATTAATCCCTCCTTCTGAAGTGTCATTTTGAACCAGTTTAGAATGCATACCTTAATCCCTCCTTCTGAAGTGTCCCTTTGAACCAGTTTACAATGCATACCTTAATCCCTCCTTCTCAAGTGTCCCTTTGAACCAGTTTACAATGCATACCTTAATCCCTCTTTCTCAAGTGTCCCTTTGAACCAGTTTAGAATGCATACCTTAATCCCTCCTTCTCAAATGTCCCTTTGAACCAGTTTACAATGCATACCTTAATCCCTCCTTCTCAAGTATCCCTTTGAAACAGTTTACAATGCATACCTTAATCCCTCCTTCTCAAGTGTCCATTTGAACCAGTTTACAATGCATACCTTCATCAATACTTTTCATGTAGGCCTTATAAAAGCATTTTAATGCTGACCTTAATTAGTCCTTAGCATGTTCAACTTTATTTTCTAACACATCCATATTTTGTTTGTTTTTTAAAAGACTAATGTCCTTTGTTATTTATTTTGGGATTGTAGAACTGTTTTTTTTTTTGGAGTTAGTGTTTTTGTTGGTTACCTTGGCTTGGTGTCTTTTTTTTTTTTTTTATTCAGGAAGATGGGCCACTCGCTGAACATACAAGCAGTGGTTGGTCCGGACATGCGATTCCTCAGTGTCCTTGCAGGGTATCCAGGCTCATCCCATGATGCCTATATATTGAGGAGCTCCGGCTAATTTCATCGTTTTGAGTCTGGAGAATCATCCGGTGGATGGCTCCTGGGTAAGTTTGGTCAAATTCCATCATTCCTTTTTCACTGTATGGCTATGAATATAGTTGATGACCCATGTCTTAACCTATGGCTGTTTTTATCCCTTGATGACATGTTAAACAATAATGTTGCTTTTTTGTTATTCCTGTTTGGCCTTCGGCCTGTTGAAGTCCCGATTTCGTTGTTTGGACCATACAGGGGGGGCACTGCAGTATGACCCCAACAAGGTTATACAAATAATCTTAGCATGCTGCGTGCTCCATAACTTTGCGCTGAGGCAGCGTGTCCCCCGTTACATGGATATACCCACCTCTCCACCCAGGCAGGAGGCAGATGAGATATATGATGGCACCCCGAGTGCCTCTGGGCAATCTGTCCGTGCCCATGTTATTGATTCTTATTTTTCTTAAGATTTGTTTAGTTTGTTTATGTTTTTGTCTGTTTGTTATATTTGTTGCCTATGTGAAGGCCTTTTTTTTGTTTAAGAATATTGTAATGCCTTAATTACAAAACATTTTACACCTGATTTGAGCGTAATGCATTTTATTTTCTCATGTTTGTGATTACAAACCTTCATTAATGTAAAAACAACACAAACATGAATGCATCAACTTAGGCAAGAACAGCTAAAGTCAAATTCCATACATTTTCAGGAAATTTGACAATTTTTTTGTGAAGGGCACTCGCAGACTCCATGGACATACATTTTCAAACATAAGTATAAATTGGTCCAGACTCCTGGCCCCTAGCAATTGTCCACATCCAGGAGTTCTAAGGTCACTGACTCCAGCCCAAAGTTTACCCGCCCACCAACATCAAGATCCATAGGGAGCACGACTTTCAAGGGGAATAGTCGGCCAGGAGTACATAGGGCCACATACACACCCCCTCCTGCTTGTAATTTTTCCAGCCTATGACAGCCAGACCCCATGCCAGTCCAGTCCAATCTTTTCCATGGGCAAATGTTGATTTTTTCTGCTCAGAATGTCCCCCAATATTGACAACAAACAGGGTGAGGCAGCCAGCAGTTCCTTAGGCCCAAGCCTGCTGCGTGGGAGCTTGAGCGGCCGATTCACTGAGGCTTAAGCCCAGCCATTGGCTAGTGGGGTATGTGAGCACTCTAATGAGCTATATGGGCGAATTCCAAAACAAACCAGCAAAGCCATAAACAACCCAATCTTGGTTGCGCTCGCCACACAGGTAAATAGAGTTGGGATGTAGAGGAAAGATGTTTAGCAGATCCAGATCTAATTATTAATATTGATGTTGTCCATAATAAGGTTGTGGTGGGCCTTGGAGGTGGCCCAACACCTGGGCATGTGTGCCATTCATAATCTGCCACTGCTCCAGCATCTGTCTGTTGCTAGTTCGAAATTCATCTAGCATGGCAGTGAAGTTTGTATTTAAGGTGGCCATTTGTTCTGCCATCTGGCTGTTGCTCGTCCTAAATTCAGTCAGCATGGTGGTGAAGTTAGTATTGAAGTTCTCTAATTGTGCAGTAATCTGCTCTGTTGTTCTCTGAGTCACCTGCCTAAAGTAATGGCTGTCATGGCACCATGCTGACTCCAGGATCGGCACACGCCTCCCCTGGGAAACTGGTCGACGTTGCTGACTGCGTCTTCCAATTCCCTGGGTTTGTGCGCCTGCAGATGCTGGAGGTCTAGGGCGAGCAACAGTACCAGATGTATTAGGCAAAAAATCTGCAGCAGAGCTAGCACTGGGGGCTGTAGGCTCAGTCTCAGCCTGCTGCCCACGATGGGCTGGCAGCCTGCGTCCAGCTTCACTCTGCTGCAGAGGATCTGGTGCAGTGGGATGCTGGGGCAGTGGCAGATTAGGTTCCAGGGGGGTAATTTGGGAAGGTCCAATCCGGCTGGCATCCTCCTCCTCCATATGCTGGATTACATCCATTAGTAGGGGAATCTGTTGGGACATGTGAAAAAGTGTGTCAAATTTTTGCCTAAATATCTTTGGAAACAATTAGTCATGTGCATTCACATGCATCACCAGTTTCAGCAAAGTACACTTACCCTATATATCTGGGCCTGTGTCCTAGGCAGCAGGGAAGTAGATGGCGTGCTCAAACTGGAGGATGCTGTGCTGTGGTAAAAAGTAAAAGGCACGTAAACACACAAACATCCCTTGATGAGCCTGATGAGTACATATGCTTTAGAACACACGTGGGCAAGCAGGAATTACAACTCCCCCAACAGTTAAAGTTGACCTTCCCAATGAATCTGAGTCTATCTTATATGTATGACTCACCCTGTACCTACAGATTGGTCACCTTAAAGAATAAAAACACGCATGTACTGCATGTTAGGAGGCTTTACACATCCAAAATGGCGCCTTAGGGGCCAACAGTCAGCTTGCAAATAGCATTTGGCTTCTGAGTATGCTGCTGTGCATTCTTGCAATGTTGACCTTTCCCTGACCCCAGCTCAAGTTTGTCTGACCAAAGCACAGCTAGAACCCCAGTGGTAGAAAGACAAAGAAGTAAGTGTTGTTGATTTTTGACTATATTCACATCACATGCAGTGCTTTTGTAAGATAAATTGTTTAAGATTTTCCAGAAATAATGTAAAAGGTTGTGTATCGACTGAAAACCTTTCTAAGGACCATTAACTACTGCACCCTGGGAGAGTGTCCATCATTAAGCCCATTCCTCAGCCATTAAACACCCTCCTCCAACAGTAACCTCCCCTCAAAGCCACTCCCTAGGGGGCTGTGTTCATATCTGCCTGTGAGCCTCATTTCCAAAGTTCCCAATAGCTCACATTAAAACAATCATTACTAACCTGCAGAAATGTCCTGGGTGTCCGTGTCGTGTCTGCCAGAGAGGCCCTGTAATGCTATGGGGTGGATCAAAGCCAGGACCATTTCTTCAGCTCTGGTGTATTGTAATTTTGTGGGGAAGCCTCCGCCTATTTGTAAGCTGTAAATAAGAGTATAAAAATTATTTGGCATTGTGGTCACTACAACAAGCTGCAAAATGCAAACATCAAATATGTACCTGTGATTGTGCCGTTTATTCTGCTTCTTCCTTACTGTATATTTGAGGTCAGATATTTTTCTCTGGATCTACTCCACATCTTTCCTCCCATCCCCCGCTGCATTCACCTGTCTGGTGAGCTCTTCCCAGATTTGTTTTTTTCACACTTTGCTGGTGGCTTTGGAATTGCGCCCATATAGCTCATCAAAATGCACTGTTAGCCCACTTGCCAAAGCTAAGGTGTGTGCCTCACCAAACCGGCCGCTCAAGTGGCCTCGCCGCAAGGTTCGGCCTAATGGTTGTTCTTCTGGCTCTTCTCTGGTTGTTGGCAATTCAGGGGACATCTTTGGCTGGGTGTGTGGTGAAGAATAGGCCGTCAAGTCGCTGGAAAAAGAATGGACTGGGCTGGCATTAGGACTGGGGGTCATTGGCTGGGTGGCCACAGAACTTGCAGCTGTGGATGTGGCATAGGTCTCGCTTGTTTCCACTTGTGCTGGTGGCAAATGTGGCCGAGCAGGAGAGGGTGTGCTTGGGGGGCTAGGGCTTCTTGCCCTCTGCTTCCTTTTCCCCTTGGAAGTCGTGCTCCCTTGCTCTTTGGATGTGATTGCTCTGGGAGCAGGAGAGGGTGTGCTTGGGGGGCTCAGGCTTCTTGCCCTCTGCTTCTTTTTCCCCTTGGAAGTTGTGCTCCCTTTCTCTTTGGATGTGGTAGGGCGGGGAGCAGGAGAGGGTGTGCTTGGGGGGCTCGGGCTTCTCGCCCTCTGCTTACTTTTCCCCTTGGAAGTAGTGCCCCCTTGCACTTTGGATGTGGTTGTGCGGGGAGCCTTCTTGGAGGAAGGTTCTAAACTTTTCCGTGTGCTTGAAAATTTTGATGGGCCTGGAGTTGTGGCCAATGTAGCCTTGTGGTGGCCACTTTTGCTCCGCGTTTCAGGCACCTTTGAAGTAGATTTGTGCGACCGAGTGCTCGGTCTGGAGGATGATGTGTCCTCATGCCACTCCGGCCTTTTTGTCTTGCCCTCCTTGGCTGCTGGTTGCTTATCGCTATTTTTTTGGGGTGCCATGATGACATTCACAAAGCGAATGAGCTGTATGTCCATTACTCTTTAAATACTAAAAACTGGGTATGACGCTTACGCGTTCGCGTACGCGTGCGTCCGGCCGTGCGCATCCCGGAAACCGCTGGGGCACTACCTATCTGCTGCGGACAAGAAGAAAGATGGCGCCCACCACCCGCCAACAACATGATCTGATTATGTCTGTTGGGGGGGAGGGGGGGGAGGGGGTGGAGAGGAAGGAGGTTCTTCGGGACACCTTTTTTACTGTATTATACTTTTGGCGGTGGGTTGGTAAAAAGTAGCCCCTGGGTGGGGGCCACTTTATTTTTCACTGGGTTTGGGGGAAGAGTACCACTGTTTTCCTCTGGTTTCCCGCTTGAGGATCAGACTGGACTCTTAATTACCTTACTCCACACACCATGTTTTTGTATTTACAATGGTTTACTTGATGTATACATGATACACGTTTATTTTCACGTCTTCTTTTTTACCTTATATCATACAGGCATTATACATTATTCATGCAGGTATGTTTCTTACAGTACATGCAGGTATATTTCTTACAAGTAATACATTCATAAATAACATTCAAAATTTCCCTGTTTTCGGTTATTTGTGTGAACGGTAGTTCTCTCTACGATCGTGGGTTGTCCCACTTCTCAGGTATCCTGATTGGGTGTGTTCCCTTCAGTTTGTAGCAAGGGAGATGTCTCTGGTGGGTTTACACCCTCTTTCAGATTGTAGCAATGATAGTGTTTCTGGTGAGTTTTTACCCTCTTTTGATTCAGTTTGTAGCAAGTTCACTCTGGTCACTTCACAAACGCGTTTCGCCTGTCGGCTTCCTCAGTGTGTTGACCTTATCCTATTATTATATATTATGGTTAGTTAATCCCTCTACCTTTGGTTTATAGCATTATAAGGCTTCATGCCTGCTCTGGGTACTCACGTGGTTTTGCTTGTTAGTGCTGTTTTTTGGCTTCTATATTCTGCAGGGTTATCACATTTTTCATCTGTTTCTGGTTGTTTTACCTGTGTGTTAATTACAGGACATGATCTGGGTTACAGGGGGTTCTCTTCGTATTGGGCTGTATTGGGCTGTACTTTCCCTGTCCCTTTTCCCTTTTACCAATATATATGTATATAGTATGGAAAGATTTACTTACAGCTGTTATGTGGCTAAGGGGAATTGGATCTGTAGTCCGTCATCTCCCCCGTCTCCTTCTAGGTATCCGGGGGGGATGGTGCTCCGTCTTGTAGTTTCGTTTGATTGCGCCGCTTTGGCTGCGTTTTGTGGTCCTCTGGAGCACAGCGGGGCCGGTGCAGGGTGTGTGAGAATGAGCCTTATTTGTGGCTCCATCTGACTCCCTTTTAAATGGGCTTCGTGGATGGTTATGGAAGCCCGGATGTGCGCTCGACGCGCTTCCGGTCCGCCGGCCCCGCTCGGACTACGTCATTTCCTGTCTAGGTTCGTCGCCTCTATGTGTGGCGCCATATTGTGGGTTAGTATTCCTTGGAAGTGCACATGACGTACTTCCTGTCTAGGGTTGTCGCCTATATGTGCGGCACCATGTTGTGGGTTAGTATCCCTCGGAGGTACGCATGGCGCACTTCCGTTCCGTCTGCCCCCTTCTGTCATCGTCATATCCTGTTGGCATTTGTCGCACCTATGTGCGGCGCCATCTTTTTGATTAGTTTCCCCTCGTCTGTACGGGGGGTGTGTCAGTCTTGGAAATGGGTGGAGCTTTCTCCGTCACCCTGTGTAATATATATTATGAAGCGGCTCGACAGCGTCTGTGATGTACTGTGATGTTATACATCTACTGGGGTGCATTCTTAGCCCGGGAGTCCGGTGCCTGTTTCTGCTTGAACTATTTTACTTATGTATGTTTGTAATTATATGTACCGTATGTTTCTACCCTGTCTGTAATTACTACTTTGTAAAGCGCTACGGAAGATGATGGCGCTATATAAATAAACAATAATAATAATAATAATGTGCACTTTCTTTATAATAAAGGTTTGCTGTGTTGATCTATTATCATGTTATAATATGTGATTGGACTATATATTCGATTCGTTTTATTGATTCGTTTTATTAATTCTTTTTGATTCTTTTTGATTCTTTTTGGGAGGAGGAGGGGGGGGGGAAAAGGATCTCAGAAATAATTGCTATGACGGAGTTCATCAGGGAAAAGTAGTGTCCTTGTTACTCTCTTATATTAGGGGGACCACCGTCATGGGTGATGTCCTGGTATTTTCGGTTCTTGTTTAAGGGGGGAGGGAAAAGAGGGAGAAGGAAAGAAAGGAAAGAGGGGAAGCAAAGGGAATAAGGAGGGGGGGAAAAATATGATGAACTCCGTCATAGCAATTATTTCTGAGATCCTTTCCCCCCCCCCCCCCTCCTCCCATCATAAAATCATAAAATCATGAAATCAGTAACCGAGGGATACAAACCATCAGCCAAGAAGAATTATTTACTAGGCTACACAAATAGACCCAATATCATCCATAAACATGGAGCGTGAGGAAAAGGAATTAAAAAGAATCAAAAAGAATGAATAAAACGAATCAATAAAACGAATCGAATATATAGTCCAATCACATATTATAACATGATAATAGATCAACACAGCAAACCTTTATTATAAAGAAAGTGCACATTACAAACATACATAAGTAAAATAGTTCAAGCAGAAACAGGCACCGGACTCCCGGGCTAAGAATGCACCCCAGTAGATGTATAACATCACAGTACATCACAGACGCTGTCGAGCCGCTTCATAATATATATTACACAGGGTGACGGAGAAAGCTCCACCCATTTCCAAGACTGACACACCCCCCGTACAGACGAGGGGAAACTAATCAAAAAGATGGCGCCGCACATAGGTGCGACAAATGCCAACAGGATATGACGATGACAGAAGGGGGCAGACGGAACGGAAGTGCGCCATGCGTACCTCCGAGGGATACTAACCCACAACATGGTGCCGCACATATAGGCGACAACCCTAGACAGGAAGTACGTCATGTGCACTTCCAAGGAATACTAACCCACAATATGGCGCCACACATAGAGGCGACGAACCTAGACAGGAAATGACGTAGTCCGAGCGGGGCCGGCGGACCGGAAGCGCGTCGAGCGCACATCCGGGCTTCCATAACCATCCACGAAGCCCATTTAAAAGGGAGTCAGATGGAGCCACAAATAAGGCTCATTCTCACACACCCTGCACCGGCCCCGCTGTGCTCCAGAGGACCACAAAACGCAGCCAAAGCGGCGCAATCAAACGAAACTACAAGACGGAGCACCATCCCCCCCGGATACCTAGAAGGAGACGGGGGAGATGACGGACTACAGATCCAATTCCCCTTAGCCACATAACAGCTGTAAGTAAATCTTTCCATACTATATACATATATATTGGTAAAAGGGAAAAGGGACAGGGAAAGGACAGCCCAATACAGCCCAATACGAAGAGAACCCCCTGTAACCCAGATCATGTCCTGTAATTAACACACAGGTAAAACAACCAGAAACAGATGAAAAATGTGATAACCCTGCAGAATATAGAAGCCAAAAAACAGCGCTAACAAGCAAAACCACGTGAGTACCCAGAGCAGGCATGAAGCCTTATAATGCTATAAACCAAAGGTAGAGGGATTAACTAACCATAATATATAATAATAGGATAAGGTCAACACACTGAGGAAGCCGACAGGCGAAACGCGTTTGTGAAGTGACCAGAGTGAACTTGCTACAAACTGAATCAAAAGAGGGTAAAAACTCACCAGAAACACTATCATTGCTACAATCTGAAAGAGGGTGTAAACCCACCAGAGACATCTCCCTTGCTACAAACTGAAGGGAACACACCCAATCAGGATACCTGAGAAGTGGGACAACCCACGATCGTAGAGAGAACTACCGTTCACACAAATAACCGAAAACAGGGAAATTTTGAATGTTATTTATGAATGTATTACTTGTAAGAAATATACCTGCATGTACTGTAAGAAACATACCTGCATGAATAATGTATAATGCCTGTATGATATAAGGTAAAAAAGAAGACGTGAAAATAAACGTGTAGCATGATCTGATTATGCTCGTAAGTGTATTGTAAGGACGTTGATTTGACATCTAAATGCATGCCTAGGCCTTAAGGAAGGAAGAAACAGTTGTTTTTAAAAGTGATTTAAACTTCGTGCCAAACAGAAGTTATTGCGCACATGTGCGAACCAACTCACTTGAATCTAGAAGGATAGGTTATGATAGAGCGCAGGTACGACTACCTGCCCAACAACTTTGAGAAGAGGAAGCTGGCCCTGGAGATTGTGCCAGGATTCACCAGGACACGGACACCACCTTCCCTTTTACGCAGATCATGCAGCACTGGTCGGACCTCAAGCGACAGCACAAGCCCCGGGTGCTGCGATTTTTTGGGAGCCATTTCCCAAGTAAGTATATACTGATTGCATGCTAGATCTAACAAACACAGAAGAAATGCTTTTCTTTTCTAAGGTGCTGGAATGGAGTACCACATTAGACCCACCCGGAGGTACGCAGTCCGGCCATTACGGCATGAATCTGCACCAGCAAGTGAAGGTGGTGGATCTCCAGGGCCAACTTCCTACCCCTCCTCTGTAGCTGCGTCAGACTAGCCCCTCGACCTATCAACAGAGGAGAGGCCTCAACGCATGGGCAGGCAGTCGTACGAAACGACTCAGGCATAAACCTCCGGTATGTGACTCTGATTTTACCACACACAGGTACATGCTATTTAAACAAAAACTGATTCCCTTAATCTCTTTTTATAGATGAATATGTGGCGGGTGAAAGATCGGGAGCTGAGAGGGTAGCAGATAAAGCCCAGGAGGAACATGGAGAAGGTGGGTGATGTCATACACACATTCTAAGAGTCATTTGGTTACTGTACAATCAGACATTAGAAGTGAGCCTATTTTAAATGTCTCTACAGCTTCATATTCGTAGGGTAGGGTGGAGCGTAGAGCGTAGGGTGGTCCCCGAAGCTGAGGTTGCCCACCACCGAAGTAAGTTGTAATGTAAATATTTGGAGTATGTGGAAAATGACATCATCACCAATCATCCTAAATCCCATGTAATTAGCATAATGACATATGGCCTCATCCATTAACGAATTCCTTAACATAATGACATATGGCCTCATCCATTAATGAATTCCTTACCATAATGACATATGGCCTCATGAGTTAGATTAAAACATAATAATCATTCCGTCCACAGCTGTGAAACATGTATTTGCAGAACAATATTTTTCTTCTCATTTTTTTACAGACAACGCACAGGTGAGATTAGACCAACTCACTGCGACGGTGTTTCGGCTGGTGGGCAATATACAGGAGCTCAGAGAAAGGGAATTGAGGTAAGCATTAAGGGCGCAAAGGGAAGAATATAGAAACCGCGATGGAATTGAGGTAAGCATTAAGGCCGCAAAGGGAAGAATATAGAAACCGCAAGGGAATTGAGGTAAGCATTAAGGGCGCAAAGGGAAGAATATAGAAACCACGAGGGAATTGGGGTAATCATTGTAGTAGAAGTGAGTGAGAAAAAAGTTGAGACGGGCACATGAATGAGTTAATTTTGGTTTCCGTCTGGATGTTTATTTATAGAAAAAGGAAATCAGAATCTATCGGGAAACGTAAATAATTCATTAAAGGCGACGTTAGAAAAAGCAAAAAACGGAAGCCTACGCTGTTTCCTAAGTAACGTAAACGAAAAACGAAAGCTGAAAAATGACCAATTCTCGTTGGCGTACGCAGCGACGAACACTTAACAGAAGGCTTCCGATGCATGCTTAGAAACACGCGTACACACATACGCCAGCGGAAACAAAATGAAAAAAAAACAGAACGACACAAAATCGAAATTCATTTTATGTCTCTCTGAATCAACCCTATTGTCACTATTTGCCGGGCTCTTTTCATGTGGTTACATTGTAGTGCTCGATAATTGCCAAACACTCATTTTTTAAAGCACTTTATTACTACATCAAAAAAAACAATCATTTTCTGTTATGGTAAACAACTGCATGTGAACTGGTAAAGGGGTTTAAGGGACCCCTATACGAGTTCACAGGTTGTGGTGGCTGGAGGTATTGTTTCTGGCTTTCGAAAGTACAGGGGATTATGTGGCCGAAGGACTTCCAAACTTGTTATGTCTTCCTAAAGGCATTAAATTAATTCCAACACTTTTTACTTTCATCAGTCTCTATCCCCCAATACTTCTCCAAATTGTTTTTGACAGTTTTTTCTTTTTTTGCTGAATCTACTGGCTAAGCTAATTAGCTTATGTCCATTATGATATAGTGTTGTTGGCAGGTCCACCATTAGACATTTACATTTTGAGCCCCATATAACCCCAATATCATGGATTTCCGTTGATGCAACAGCTAGGACAGCGTGTCTGCCACACCACTGATGTCAAGAAGAAAGATGTCTTCCAAAATAGCCTCAGTGAAAATGTCTTCCCCAAGAAACAGAACGTAACTTGATCAGCACCAACTGCTGCAGTTAGGGAGCCCCTGGATTCCCTGAAAGCATGGGGGCAAGTGAGAAATCAAAGGACTAACATCAGGGTTGCTGGGCCTCATACAGGAGTTCTGCCTCCCCTGATGGCAGCCCTGATTGTTGGTGTCCATTATGGGGTTTATTTAAGAAATGCTAGTGCCACGTAGGACCACGTAGCAGCAGGTGTTTTTCTGGTACATCTCAAGGAAGCAAAATTCTTGCAAAAATGGTTAGCGCCTCTCATATCATCCATTAGTGTTCCATGTATCCTTAGCCCCGGCTGTTTGTAGAGCACCGGTGCTGTATGTCCTGCAGCACCACATCATATGAGACTCTCAGTCTTGTTCTCCTATACACTTTCATTGACCTTTGTAGTGATGTTATCTTTACTACTTCTGTTTTTCTATTTTTTGCCACAATCAACTGCCAACACCTGGCGTGCTCAAGATGTCTATTACCTTCATTATACTACTTTGTGGTTTTTCACTACTTTTGTTGGCTTCGGCGTATCCCCTATGTCATTCCATGTGTTTTCGTTGTGTCCCTGTTCCCTTCAGCTATTTTACAGGCTTTTTTCATATTGCAACAGGAGCTGTGTGCCTTACCAACAAGTTTTACAGCACCCATGCTGGCGATGTGTTTTTTGTTGATAAATGTTTCAGGCATCCTTCAATGGCACTACGTCTCTTCCTGTGCTGCATTCTTTCTTTGTTAAATGGGGCACCCTCTTTATTGCGTTTACTGCTAGCACTACCTAGGATTCTCGTCAATCAATCCAAATTGTGGCGCTATGATTGGTTTGGATGCTGTCAGTTAGGCTCCACTATTACTGTTCTGCTTTTGGTTTCGCTGTGTGCACTTCCGGTTTGTCTCTGCGTTGTTAAGATCCCCCCCCGAGACGCAGGGCAACCCGCTTAGCCAGCAAATCATCCAGATTATTATGGTGTTTTGTGTGTGCTTGTTGCACATGTTATTTTTTTGTGGGTGTGTTTTTCCGTTTGCTGCATTCTTCTTTACTTTTGTCTAAGGCCTCTTTAGGCCAGATTTGTGCTTGTTTTGCCACATGTAATCTTCGTGATGTTTATTTCTCTTCTACTTTATTATAAATTTAGGCCTCTTTTGCCAAGTTTAGCATTTTTTTACTGACACTATAAATTTTTTTTGTTAAATACAGATATCTTAGCATTGCATTTAGTGTTTTTGCATGCATCTTTTGGATTTTTCTATGTGTGTTTTCTTATTCTCATCTATTAGTGTTTTTGTGTAAATAAACATCTATTAGTGGTTTGTAAAGTTATAACTGTGTTTTGTTTATTTTTCTTTTGTTTTTTACTTTGTGATTTTTTGTACATGTAGGAAAAGTGCCAGCAGGATTTTGACTACACTTGACCCCCAGGCCGAAGGTGACCATTGTGGAGGAGATTAATGTCACCATGTCCCGGCACTTTAAAAGTTCTGCCCCAATCTGTCCGCCAACAGTGGCGCCGGGACCAGGAGTCAGTGCACCGCGTTGATGCCTATGCCCCCGGTAAGTTAAGAATGCAGGAGAACCTAGGTTTGATTGAAACTACTGCAAGATCTTTTCCTTAATTCCTCCCCTCACCAAACGTGACAAGGAGGTTCTCCCCCACACCTGAGGCCAGGACTCCAACAGATCAGTGGGCCATGGCGAGGAAGAGGATGATGATGTCCCAGAGGAGTTGGCTGCTGAGGTGGGGGCTGTGGTGGTCATCAGCTCCTCAGTCAGTCTCAGATGGGGAGTCTTCAGGTGTAGGAGGTGGTGGACTCTCCACCACTCCATGAGGGTACAGAACAACATGTTTCAGGGCATCATAGGCCAGTAACCTCCTCCAAACCCCTTTTCTCCTGAGCCGTGTCAGGTAATTGTGGTATGAACAAACACACACATTAAACTAGCTAATGTGTTACCTCTGCGTCTATTAAATGGTTTGTTTGCACATCTAATGTTTGTTGCTTTGTTTTGTTTCTTTTTCTCACAGCTCTTCACAGCTCTTCAGGTTCCTGCTGGCA
The DNA here is from genome assembly GCA_027917425.1 of Gastrophryne carolinensis. Taxonomy (NCBI): domain Eukaryota; kingdom Metazoa; phylum Chordata; class Amphibia; order Anura; family Microhylidae; genus Gastrophryne; species Gastrophryne carolinensis. Next base: position 257,622,070 of record CM051235.1, read on the forward strand.
TGTCCCTTGGCTCCCCAAACTCACCTTACCCCAACCAGCATCCATTAGGGTCCAGCAACATGGGCCAAAGCCAGAGCTGTGATGGTGGGGAACTTAGACCCAGGGTGCAAACACTTGCTGCCTTGCATATTTTTTTATGAAATGCTTTCCCCAACCAAATTACCAATTTTTGGGTGGCACAACAGCAAGTTGTGTATTTGGTTGTTGAATAATCCTTCTATCTGCCCTACGTAATTTAATGTTTTGGGGCCAAAGAAACAAGGCTGCCCTTTAGTGGTTAATTACACATCCCATCCACATTTTACATCTGGCCCTGTGTGGAACCCCCTCAGATAGTGTGTGTGTTTTGGCCAAACCACATTAATGTGTCCTTCCTTTGGTTATTGTATTGTATTGATCATCAACGTGTGCTGACCCTGCTGATATATGTTGTCAGGTTGGGCTACACATTGGGGGTCATGCTAAATATTTGTTGAAGCAACTGTTACTTGCAGTGTGCATTGCGTTGTGGATTGCAACCTGCATCCTGATTATCTTTGTAGTGTTTTGAGCAAAGTGGCCAAAAAATATTTTTCCTTCCATTTACCCACCAAAATTAGCAGTACCTGTGATGGGTCATTTTTTGGAACCACAGAACAGTATGGGCTATGCTGTCAAAAACTTTACAATAGCCCATAGGGTGCTGTGAGTTTCAAGCTTAAATAATATGTCCTTACATGAATGCCAAATTAAAGTACAAAAAAAGTGCTGTTACATGTACAGGTGATTTTGGGGTCTGAAATGTAGGACAATTCATTTTTTGGGACCTTAATGTGTGTTATAAGTTTATAAAAAAAATGGGATGCAGGTTCAAATCCACATAACAATGCACAACTAAAGTCACACTGGCTTCACCAAACATTTAGCAAGATGCCCATTGTGTGCTGCTCCTTTAAATAACACAAGCTTGGTAGGTGGTGTAAACATTGGCACATGTTTTTTGACCTTGTCGACGCATGTTTGTTTTAAGGGTAACTGTAAAGTTGTTTTGGTGTTCCCCCTGGCCACGATTACCTAATGTGTTTTTGATACATTAGGTTTCATTAAATCTTGGACCCAACAATTGTGTTTTTTTGGTGTTTCCTCTTCATGATCTCACCCAAGCAAGAAGCGAGCTGTAGTCTCGCGAAGCGCAGGTGGAAATACTCTCTGTGTCCTGTCCTCCCTCCCCGGTGATGCCTGCTCTCATTGTATAGCTGAGTATCCTCTTTTCTGTATATTCACTATATTCAGAGTGTGCTTTTATTTAGCACACGTGTCACTGTTATTCTCACACTGGTTTAATGAGGTTTTAATTGAATATTTGGGATACTTTGATAATCATCAGTTTTGCACATGTATATATTTCACCACTTATTTTTCACTAGGTTTCAAAGTTTTTTGTCATTTTTGCAGTTCATTGTTAACATTTATTGGTTGTGCACATTAATGATAGGGGTTCTTTGTGCCAGCACAAAGGGTTTATTTTTTTAGTATTTTTGTGTGTGATAGTTTTTATTAATTGATAGTATTGAGCAGGCTAGGATTGTATACCATACCGGTTATTTATGAGGTTGATATATGTAAAAAGGATTACTTGTTAATATAGGACATGGAACAGGTTGTTTTTTAATGTGTTATATGGTTGTTGTATTTGTATGTTATGATGTGCTTTTTCTAAAATAAATATATTGTATATACTTTTGTTGGTGGTGCTCCTTTGGGTTGTGGGCTTTGGGGTGATTTCTACGCCCCAGGCTTCACAGTTTGTACTGGCATAGATATTTCAGTGTAAAGCACGCCTTGATTCAGTATCTTATTAGTGGTGCACCAGGTGCTATACATTTGTTGGTCTCTTCATGATGTTTATATGGTTTGCTCATGTTTATATGGTGTTGGGCATCCAGGGGTTGGCAACCAGGAAGAACCGGTGGAATTTTTGTTGGTGTTGTCTGGCCATCACACAAATGGCCGTGTTTGTATTAGGGTTATTGTTACACCATCAGCTCACACATTGGACTGTTTTACATGTGTTGCTATGTGTTATGCTGGTGAGGGTACAAAAATGTCAATATATGTGGGCTACAAAACCTTTAAATTAATACACACACTACATTGCAGTGTTTTAGTAACGCCAATTGGGACTGTGTTACTGGTTGGCCACGTTAATACAGTTCAGCAGAGTGGGCACAAAGGGGCTATTGTCTTGAATTATCTGTGACCATATAACTTACCATGGTGTATCCAGTTGGTGTTTGCCGAAGCGGAGAACACAATGTTTCATCCTGTAATAAACACAGGTGAAATGTCAAATGTTTGTGTGGCAAAGTAGACCAGCAACATACACACATTTGAATCCATGTGTGGATTGCATAACCACTGCTCACCTGTGTAGCCTCATCCTCTGATGCTTGTGACATGTGTCACTGTTGCAGTGGGGATTGCTGGTCTTCCTCAGATCAGGGTCGGCAATCATAACACGCTGGAGGAGGAGCACAAAAGGAGAGTGTTGACACCTTGCAAGTTACAAGAAAAGAGCATCAAATATATCCACAGCATTGACACATTACATTTCCACCAGCAAGAACCAACACAAGACCGTCCAAATGGATGTACGGTTGGGCCTATGTCCTGGTCCTGTCCTCTCCCCCCTGGAGGTCGGAACCCTCGGGGGTGCCCGGTTGCCCCCCCAGCTTGGCCTCGGCCTCCCCCCCCCCTCCCTCGGTCGGCCGGGTTCTCTGGTGTGGACCCACCACGTGCTGGCCCTGGGGGGAGCCGGGGAGGATGATGCCTTGGAGGCTCCGGTGCCCCGGACGGATTGGTTTGGGCTCCTTGGCGACGATTTGCCAATGCGGCAGGTGACCGCTTTAGTTATTAAGATTGGTCCCACCGCCTCAGTTTTAGCACACGCTGTTGTCTTGGAGCCTGCGACGGTTTGCCGAGTTAGACGGCGATACCTGTGGGTGGCGGTATGGTTCCATGGATGACGATGTGGCCTCCTGAATTTAAGCCTTCCCTATAAACTAGACGTGCTGATTGCGCTGTGTTGTTCTTTGCTGCTTCCTTATGCTATTTCATGTTACGTTAATTAAGTTTTGTCATATGCTGGGTTATTTACGCTAAAAGATTTAATTTTTTATCCCATTGTTTGCCCTGTGCCTCCGGAGCGCACCCCCCCCCAACAGACAAGTTGTCAAATGGTCCAACAGAGGCCACGTGTGGCCTTGCCCTATGGGCCTTTCTCTGCTAATGCAGAACTTAGAGGGACCCTATGCGGTACTTTACTGCATATTGGCCCTGCAATATCTTAATTTGGTCTTCTTCATGTTGTCCACGTTATTCCTGTTATTCTTGTTTCCCCATCCCCACCTCAACTCCCCACTCATACTTCGTCCGCTTTCCCTCCCCCTCCACTTGGTCCTCCTGTACTCTGCCAGGCCGGTCGTTATTGAGTCTTACCCTCGGGGTTGCCATGGTTGGGTTGAATATTAAAATTGTATCACATAACGTCCAGGGCTTTAACGTCCCCACCAAGCGCAATAAGGCCTTCCATTACTATAAATCCTGCAAAGCCGATATAATCTTTTTACAGGAAACCAGGTTTTCCATCAGTTCCAAACCCAATTATCTGAGTGGTCATCTCCCCTTGTCCTACCTGGCCTGTGCTAGGGAAAAAAAGGGGAGTACTAATCGCCTTTCGCAAAGGCCTCCCTTTCATTTGCTCCAAAGTCATTTCGGACCCTACGGGTAGATATCGCATACTGCGGGGTACCCTTTATGACGTAGAAATCACCCTGGTCACATACTATGCCCCCAACACCTTCCAGACTCTCAATGGGACCCTGCTCATGGGGGGGGGACTCTAACCTGACAATCCACCCTGGGCTGGACAGATGGCGCACTGGGCAGCCGGGGACAGCTTTACCAACCTCAGACGCTCAATCAACAACTTTTCACGACCTCCTTAACCATTACAGCTTATGTGATGTATGGCGAGAGGTGAATCCCAAAAATCATGACTTTACGTTCTATTCCAGCCCGCATGGTACTTTGTGCAGGATAGATCACTTACTGGTCCCTCAATCTGTGTTACCCGCCGTTATTGATTCCAAAATTTACATTACAGCATGGTCCAATCACAATCCAGTAATGGATGTATTGGACCTCCTGGTCACCACCAAACACTCCTACAACTGGCGGCTCAACGACTCTCTTTTATGGAATGGCTCCACCTGCTCTAAAATTCAGGTTGCTTTACAGGAATACTTCACGCATAACACGAATTCGGTCTCCTCCCCAATATCTCTGTGGGAAGCTCAAAAGGCTACCATGAGAGGGAACATTATCTCCATAGCCTCTGCATAAAAACGGGAAAGGCAAAGGAGAATAAGACACCTGACCCTGGGGTTTGAGCAGGCGGAGCTGCAGTGGAGGGGGAACCCGAGCGCCAGGAATAAGAGGGCGGTAGATAACTTGCGCACGGAGCTCAACAACATGCTCCTCGACGACCAAGCCGAGAAAAGACTCAGATGGTCGAAACAGAAATGTTATACTAGGGGTAACAAGCCGGACACAATGCTAGCCCGCAAGCTAAGGGCTGCTGACCTCGATAGGTGTCAGCCTATAAAACTGAAGCTTGACTTGGGCAGTGTCACAGCCGACCCTAGTAAGGTTGTTTCGGCCTTTGGGGATTTTCTCTCAGCCCTCTATGCGGCCCCAACAACCGTAAATCCAACCACGTTGGAGGAATTCTTTGAGGCCATCGAGTTACCGAATATTGGGCAGAGGTGTGTGGACAGGATTGGAGGCGCCCATAACACCTTGTGTCATCCCCAACTATAGACCAATATCCTTGATTAACATCGACGTGAAGCTACTAGCTAAGGTCCTAGCGGCCAGACTGAACACTTTCGTAACCGACCTCATACATGGGGACCAGGTGGGCTTTGTTCCAGCCAGACAGGCCGGGGACAGTGTTAGGAGGGTCGCACATCTGGTCCACCACGCCCACTTCAGGGGCATCCCGGCCTTTCTTCTCTCGCTTGACATACAGAAAGCCTTCGATCCCTATCTTGGGACTACCTAATGTGGGTACTCCGTAGGTGGGGCTTTGGACAATGGTTCCTGGAGTGGATAGGAGCTCTCTATACGGCCCCTGCAGCTTGAGTGAGATACTTGGGCTTTACCTCTGGACCATTCGGTATTCACAGGGGAACCCGGCAGGGATGCCCCTTATCCCCGCTTCTCTTTATTCTGGCCATAGAGCCTCGTCTAGCAATCAGGAACTCCATTAACATAAAGGGGTTGGAGGTGGCTGGTGTCCATCATAAGGCCATGTTTTTCGCAGGTGATGCTCTAATCGCCATCACCCAGCCGACCACCTCACTCCCGAACTTGTCTAAAATTCTGGACCAGTTCGTCCGAATCTCGGGCCTAACGATTAATAATGAAAAATCGAGGGTGATGAACATCTCCCTGCCGGTGGACGTGGTGGACCAGATCAAGGCTAGTTTCCCTTTTCGCTGGACAGCTGAGCCACTCCCGTATTTAGGGGTGCACATCTCTGCTAAGTACTATTACTAAGGACCTATATGAGGCCAATTATCCTCCTTTATTCAAATCCTTAACCAGCCTTATGGAGACCTGGAAAACATACCCGATCTCCTGGATAGGCCGCATTAACGCGGTTAAAATGTCCATACTTCCGAAGCTGCTCTATTTCTTCATAGTATTACCAGTAAAGATCCCGATATACATGCTTCAGGTGATGCAGAGGAGGATCCTGGCCTTCATATGGTCTACGGGATGCCCGAGGGTGTCCAGGCGCACTATGCTAGCCCACAAAACACAAGGGGGACTGGGGCTGCCTGACATACATAAGTATTATAAAGCTGCCCAGATTGCTCAACTGGTCCCTATGCATTCCCCTTCCAGGCCCCCAATGTGGATTTTCCTGGAACTTCCCAACTGCGCGCCAATACCTATTGATAGCTTGCTCTGGATGGATCAGGGACATAGACCCAAGGCGCTCGGCGCTCGCTGTGTGGGACTCGGTGAGGTATTCAGCCTCATTGATGTCCCCTCATACCCCCCTGGCTCATTTATGGAATAACCCCAACTTCCCCCCCAGGAGAACAGAATAGACTAGCCTTTAAGTGTTGGCAGGATCGGGGCATATACAAGATAGCGGACCTACTCACGGTGAGGGGCTTCGGGACTTTTCAGGACCTGCAAGAGAAGTATGGTGTCCCCGGCAGGGAATACTTTCGCTATATTCAGCTAAGACACTGGATCCGGCCTCTGACAAAGCTGCATCCCCCCTTCCGGGTGAGGACCCCCTTTGAGGAGTTATGCACTTGTAACCCATTCCAGAGAGGGACAATCTCCTTACTATACTCAACATTAAATGTAGCCGGACCAGAGACTCATGGGTACGTTGATAGCTGGGAGAAAGACCTGGGCCCATGTCAGAGTGAGAGGGGATGGTCAGAGATATGGTCCAACTCCTCCAAATGCTCAATCAATGTCCTGACGACTGAAACGGCCTATAAAGTAATGCTCCGCTGGTACCTGGTGCCGAGTCGCCTGAGCAGGATGTTCTCGGAACAATCTAAAACATGCTTTAGGGGGTGCAGTGCGGAAGGGGATTTCCTGCATACATGGTGGACTTGTCCCATGTTAGCCCGCTTCTGGAACTAGGTATATAGGCTGGCCAATGGCATTTTCCAAACCAATATGAAAAATGACCCCTGAGTTGCCCTCCTGCACTGCAAGCCCCAAGAGCTCACCAGCAAACAGCACAGACTTTTTGTCTACCTCCTCCTGGCGGCTAAACAGGCCATAGCCAGAGCCTGGAAAAAGCAATTTACCCCAATCTCAGAGGTGTCGGCCAGAATGAACGGGTTCCTCATTAACGAAAGATTATCTCGTATTCTGACCGACACCCATGACAAATTCCTCTCGATATGGGAGTCTTGGATGAGATTTGCTTGGCCTGGTGAACCCCCATGGAGGCTGTAGCGACTATGCACGTTGGCTGGTGGAGTGTGGGAGCTCCTCAATCCTTCTCCCCCCCCCTGACCTCTCCTCCCCCTCCCCCCTCAACCTTCTTCCCCCCCCCCAGTTCTTTGTTTCTCCTTTTAGACTACGATCCTAAAAGGTTTTCATTAACCCTTTCCCATCAGCGCGCTTGACCAAGTCTGCAAATCCTGCGGGCTCACTTGCGGCGGTGCGGACCTTGGGGGCAGGGACCCCGCGACCTGCACGGCCCCAGAATGGATATAAACATGTCTCAGGTCAAGTAGGTCATGCGAAGATGTTGAATGTCCTTTACTTCCTCGCTCTGTATGCATTGCAGATTGTTAAAACATCAGCATGATCTATGTGTAACCTTATGCAATTTAGAATGTTAGCTTTTCCTTTCACCTCCCTTGCTCGGGATGGCTTTATAATGTATAAGCTTCAAATATCTGTAATGTTGAAAACTTAAAGCTTTAATAAAAATATTGAACCAAAAAAAAAAATGGCGCCATCAACACAATAAGGCAATCATAAACAGGGTCAGGCTGATTGAACCAGAAGCTGGGGCTGGGTGTGTAGCGTGGACAGGACCAGTGTGTACCCAATCCCCAAGGCTTAAGCATCACTATCAGAAATAACCACTGAACCATTCAGCAGGCATGGTACCAGGCAACATGAGCATACAATTTTATTTTAGGCAAAGAAGAGGGCACTTACAGACAGGCTCTGGTTGGCTAGAGGAAGAGCTGGCTGTGAGTGTGGAGCATAGAGCACTGTGGCCTACTAACCAGAGTAGAGGAAAACAATGCAGACGCAAACACATGGTAACAGATAAAAGCATGGACCAAGGCGACTGTAACAAATTAAAGGGAATGATTGAAGAGGCCACTTACAGACAAGCTCCGTTTGGCTTAAGGAACAGCTGGCTGTGGATGTGTCGACTTGTTGACTAGTCCTACATAGACTTTCAGCTGTTGGCTGTTGTCAGGCTGGGAGTCTGGATCGTTTGCACCCTCCAAATCATATTCTGCATCTGCAGCTGGGCCGGACACCAAGGAAACTTGGAAGATTTAGTACTAACATGAAACTTGTGAAACACAACAAAAGCGCTTACCTTCAACCAAGGCTGTGGTGTCATCCCGCACATCAGCATAACCCTACATCTGACATAAAAGGATCTTGGGCTTCAACATGACCTCATATTCACTGTACCTGTTCTTGGGACCCCCCTGTTCATCATGCTCGATGAGCAGGTCCATTCTTTTAATTAGGACCCTGTGCAGCATGTTGGATAGCTTTTTGGTTGCTGCAATAGTTTACTGATGTTCAGTAGTGCAATTGAGGGTCTCAGCAATTCCATCCCAGATCTTGGTCTGCTCAGTCTTACTGAGGCCAGAACTCTGTGGTCCATACAAGAGTGATTATTTGACAAGGGTGAGCTCAACCAGCTTGATGTTATCTGCTAGACTGAACTCTGGCTCACGCTTGACAGGCAATTTCTTGCACCCCGTCCAACACACCAGCGGCAGCATCAGGGGTGGTAGACATATTTAGCTCATGCTCAGCAACTGTGGGGTGCTGGGCATGACTGACACTAGGTTGCCCGGTAGCAACTGGACATGCATCAGTACCAGCAACAGAACTCAATAAAGCCCTGTTGTGCGACCGCCTACTGCATCCGCCACGCCATCGAACCACAGCATGAGCACGGGTATTAGCAAGGCTATGGCTACAAGCTGAAACTCTGGGACTGTGCCCCACAGGAGAATGGACAAGTGGTTGTTTGTGACGCCTAGTAGGTGCCATTCTCGCATTAAGCGGCCTGTGCCCTCACTCTAAGCAGTAGCAAGATGGTGGTGTTTTGGCTAAAAATTTGGGGTATGCTGTACCAATTAGGTGCAGGGCATTGCCGGAGACACTAACCAACTAAACACCAACAGCAAACGACCAATAGCGCATAGCATCATGCTGTAACTGTTTTTCAAAAACACTACAAATAGCGTTAATCAGTATCAAAGAGCATTAAGGAGTTAGCTGTATGTAAACAGCAGGAAACACCCACTAGTGCAGAGCAACATGTAAAGGTGTTTTAAAACCAAATTAGCATTTCTCATTGGCTGAAAGCATGGAAGAGGCAGATATGCCTTGAGCAGAAAATGCCCACTAACACTGAGCTACAAGCGCAGACCTCTTCACACACACCTGTGTAGCGTTTTACCTTGGTGAGCTAGCATGGAGGAGGAAGATGGTGAACATGTGGCAGTGCTGCACTCAAAACATCTGAGCAGCTAAGTATAAAAGAAATGCTGTGTGAATTGAAAAGTGGTTTTGTTCACTACTGCATTTGCACGGGCAGAGCCAGCCTGTATTTGGTGTCCAGTGTCTGCAGACAAGTCTGTGCTTTGTGATCTCATTTCCATTTCCTTGTGCTCTTCCATCTAAAGGGGTAAGCAGAGATTGTGTCGCACACTGCAAGGCAGGATTGTATTGGACACCTCTTTTGGGCTGTCTAGAATCTCCCTTCTTGGCCTGGCCAAATGTAAGAAATGTTGATTGTTTCGACAATGCATCTGGTTTAGTGGTGAGCTGCATGTGAGTTTCACTTGTGTGTTTGCAGTTTTTTTAAATGTTTGCATTGGGCATGTATGTGTGCTTGTGATTGATGTTGTGCATTTGTGGTTGCAGTGGCAATGCAGTGCAGTGCAGACCCAGATTTAGGTGTGATCTTTGGTGTGTGGATGAGTTGTGTGGCTGCAGGTGAGGAGGACAAGGAGACTGAGGAAGCCACAGTGGTGCGACTCTGGCTTGACCGAGTCTTTAACACCCGGTTGGCTGTGGCGGATTTGAATGATGAACAAATATGCAGCCGCTTCTGCCTGGATTGAGCTGTGCTTTTGTCACTGTACCACCAAATCTGCCACAAAATTGAACCCAGCACTGGCACAGCCAGACCATACCTCGCATAGTGTGTCTGTGTGCGTACTTGTGAGTGCCACATTTTAGGCCACTACGGCTTTATTAAGCAGCATTTCTCAATCCGACTTTGATAAAAGTAATGTCCGATGGGAGCTAATGAAGCGGCCTCCATGTATACCATTGTGCCTCTGTTTTTGAAGGTAGCTAGTTGTTTATAGGCATTCAACAGCAGTGTTCTGTAGTACAACCACACACAATACAGCTCAGACCCAAAAATGTTTTTTTCTAAATGTAAAAATATTTATGTTTTTGGTCCTTTTTATGCACTGTACATATTTTTAGATTTTTCCTTTGGCTTTGGTAAAATAAAAAAATAATGTTCTGAAATGTAAAAAAAAAACATTGGGTCTGAGCTGTATTGTGTTTGGTTGTACTACAGAACACTGCCTTTGAATGCCTATAAACAACTAGCTACCTTCAAAAACAGAGGCACAGTGGTACACAGGGAGGCCGCTTCATTAGCGCCCATCGGACATTACTTTTATCAAAGTCGGACTGAGAAACGCTGCGCCATTTGGGCAGTAACGCTAAACGGCAATAGTGTCATTGGCCTGTCTGCAACGTTCCGTCTGGGGTGCTGTCAGTGCCTGTCCTTAGTGGCCCAAGTGGCATTCAGTGGTGCAATAAATTAGCCTCCACGTTCTACTCCCCCTGACAACAGACAATTATGTCTTTTCCCAGATCCAAGGTTATGAGATGAGATCCTGGGACAAAAAATGTATCCAGTTGTTTTTTTCTGTTACATTATATTACCTTAATTTTGTATTGGTCTTGCATATATTTATACATCAAGAAAACATTTGGTTTGAGCAGCGCTAAAGAGGTATATAAGCGGCATTCCTAGCAGCGGAAATAAACCACCACCATATAGGTCAAATTATAGTTCAGAAGGTACGATCTTGCTGACTCAACAATAATAGCCTCTTTGTCTCCAAAGAAAAGCTTATATGGAACTCCAAAAAGTCCTGGTGGTGGCAATGCTCACAGTCCTCTCCTATTCTAACTGTCTGTGGGGGGTTGGGGAAAGGACTGTTTGGTTAGGTATGTTAGGTATGTGCTATCTGTGCCTCTGGTTCCTGTCTCTTAGGTGGTGGGTTGGTATTTGGTGCCCCTGAGGGGCACTCACTAAATAGTGAATAGGGAGTGAGAGTTCCACTGTTCCCTCATGAGATAATTCTCAGGGGGTAAGGGTGGGCTCTGAAGTACCTTATCCCACACACCGTTATTGGGTTTCAGTGTTGTTTATTTACAGGTGCAGTTCTATGTTATACATTCCTTATGTAGTGTATGTACAATTACAGTGCAGCGTTTTATATATACATTTCATACATATTTCACTCTTACAAAACAATTTGGTTGTGCAAATGATTACATTTTCTTCTGTAAGTTACCCCTAGGGAAAACAGTTTTTTGGGGGTTCACTCTGGAAGGGATTTCCCGGGGTTAAAAATGACCCCTTGAGTTTGTAGAAAGTTTTGGATTGTTGTTGTAGCAAGCTTTAGCCCTTTAGCTTTAGCAAGTGCAGTTTGGTTCCGTCACAAACGCGTTTCGCCTTTCAGCTTCATCAGTGTGCGGACCTTAGCCTGTGAGTATTTAGGGCAATATATTAGTACACTTTGGTTTCATACATGATTTTTGATATAATATTATCCCTGTAGGTACTTACATGATTCCAAGGTTCATTCAGTTATTGGCTGTTGGCTGTCGGTGGGTATACCATCTCCCTTAGGGTCCTCTTTATATTTTGTTGATCTGCATGAAGATATTGCTATTTTAGTTAACTTTATAAGTAATTACGCAGTGACCTCTTAATGGGTTTGCATATGTAGTGGGGTGTAGTGATTTTAGTTCCCCATAGTGGTGCAAGATGCCCTGGGTAGGTAAACACAAATCGGGTGTTCGAAATCGGGGTGCGCTCGCCGTCCGGCACCCTCCCTGTCACTTTCGGGAGGATGGTGCTCAGTTTAGGTGGCTTGTCAGATTGCTTCTGTGTTTCAGTTTGTAACTGCGTTTTTCGTGGCTTTAGTAGCGCTACTGAGCACGTCGGGGCCGAGTGGGAGGAGTGTGAAGGGGGCCGTTTATTTAGGCTACATTCTCCTCCCTTCGTAAGCCTCCTGTCTGATGGTTGGTGGAGGCTCGGAGGTGCGTGTGATGCACTTCCGGTCCGCTGGCCCCGTCCGGACAGAGGCGTCGGCTCCGCCATTGTTCTGGTTGGGTGGTGTCGCTCTATTGAGCGGCGCCATTTTGTTGGTTTGTTTCCCCTGTGTTTTCCTAGGGGGTGTCGCTGTTTACAGTGACGCCATTTTGTTGGCTATTTTTCATTCGTTCTCTGCGTGAGAGGGAGGGATTATGCCCTGGACGCATTTTAGGGAGATGGTTTTCCGCTTTTGGCTGCCAAGCTTTGATACATAAATACATTTAATAAAGATTCATAATTACAGTAGCAGCGATCATTCTGTGTGAGTTAAATTTTTCTGTGGGAAATATAATAGTCTTATTTCCATTTTTCGTTTACTTCTATTTTCCTGATAGGAACCTACAGTGATGCCATTTGTCTCTAGTGTGTTTATTAGGAACGTCGTTAGTCTCTGATGTTACTAGTCTCTAGTCTCAGGTATTACTCGTTATGTAATTCTGTGTATATATGGGGCAGATTTTCTATGGGGACTAGGGAGTGAGTTCACTAGGGAGTAGTAGCTGTGTTAATACACAGTGTGTCTATGGGGCGAATTTTCTATGGGGATGAGTTCACTAGGGAGTAGAGTAGTAGCACACAAACACAACCCATCAAAACACAACAGATATATATATATGTCATATATGTCACATGTATACAGATAACACTATCCAAAAATGTATTATCCAGGCTTTTGTTTTTCAATTGCAGTATCCCTCTCCTGTTTGTAGTAAATCAGCAATGGTTTCTGCAGGTACAAGGTAAAAGCTGTCACTGGTTTAGGTTTGCTTTAAACCGATATAAAAAGAGATAACGCAGCGGTGATCTGGCTGCAGAATGAAAGGTGGCCTCTGTCAGGCGATAACGTTCTTAGATCTGCAAATGTTTACCTGAGCCTTTATTTGAACAAGGTTTCTAACCATCTCTGCTTCTGCTGCATGTGGGGATTATGAATTTCCTGCAGTGTCACTCATTTTAACCCCATCTACACTCTCTTGAAAGTCTGTTATAGGTAGAGTGTAGGTCAGCTTTAAGCACAATGACCCCCTCCTGCAACCCCCCAGCCATGAAGTTAGCTATACTCATCTGACCAGAAGTCCACAGCACTTACACCTCCCCTGCTGAGTCCTGGAGGTGATTTGCCAAGGGGAAGCCTGTCCTGCAGGGGCGTACGTAGCCCTGATGTGGCCGCATAGCAGGGTCCCCTCCCAAAGTGAACACTCACCAGCCAATTGACTATGGCACAGAACGAAGAGGTGTCGGAGACGTGGGGCAGCAATGCGGAGCCTGCACACAGTGCAGAGTTGTGGGCTCAAGTCCAAGTGGGAAGAAGGCGGCATGGGTAGGTAAGTATTTGAAGCAGGTACATACCCCAGAGGCGATGGAGGCAACATGCACCAGGCCCTCTTGTTCCACGAGCCCAGGGGGAGTGGAGTGAGAATGTAAATGCATTCAAATCTGGACTGTGGGCTAAACAGGGATAACCATTTTATGTGTCATTATGACATGCATAGAATAGACTGGACTCATCATAAGGACTGTTATCTGTTATTAAACAGACTGTCTGGGCTGATGTGAGAGCACTAAAAATTCCATACACTCTCTCTTCCCCTCTCATTCTTATCAGCTCACCATTATTATTCGTATTCCCACTTATTCTTATCTCGTAGCTTACAATTTTACGACTTTGCTATTTTCCACATGTGTCAGTAGAAAAACAATTGTGCCTCCTTGGTAGTTTTTTAATTTTCTGTATAAATGTGTGTCTAACTTAAAGTGGACCAACACCCAGGATTTTGACTATCCTGGATTTTGGTCCACTTCGGTGGGGCACCCCGATCGGGGGTGCCCCGCTGTCTGAAACCCCCCAGAAAGCCCCAAAAAACTCACCTCTCCCCGCTCCCACGTGACCGCGCCAGCCAATCACAGCGCTCAGAGCCGCTGTGGTATGCGCGTCCAAGGCCGCTTGGACGCGCATACCAGCTCAGCTGGCTCTGAGCGCTGGAGGCCGCGTCTCGCGCTTCCTTCTAACAGGGAGCGCGCCCGCGCCGGCCATTCACAAACGGCCGGCGCGGGTGCGCGCCCTGCTGGAGGGAAGCGCGAGACGCGGCCGATGGAACGGGGCTGAGGTAAGGTTTGTGGGCCTCCTGGGGGGTTCCTCCCCGCGGGACATCCCGATTTCGGATGCCCCGCGGGGAGGGATCTGATCGGTCCGGGAATCTTATAGATTTCCGGGCCGATCCCCCCTGGGTGTTGGTCCACTTTAAATGGAATTATCTTAAAGGGCTAGTCCAACCAGACTGCTGGATCTTAAACCACCCCCACCCTGCCTCCCTTAATGCTCTAAATAACAAACAGACACTTACTTGACTTCACTGTAATGGGCCGGTGGCCACGCTGGGGCCATGGGGAGCTTCCGATCCAGCAGCGCCCGTGCAGCACGAGGAAGATGTCGGCGCCTGGCATAGTGATTGAGCGACGGTCACTGCTAGAGTACGGCCAAGGTGAGTGTCTGTTTGTTATTTAGAGCATTAGAGCTGCTTTAGCGTTTGTTAAGAGAGGCAGGATGGGGATGGTTTAAGATTGGGAAGTCTGGCTGGGCTGAACCTTTAAAGAGGAAAAACACACCCAACTTTGACCTTGTCGGGTGTTGTTCTTCTATGCGGCAACATCCCAAATTGGGATGTCCCGCTGTGTGTATCCCCCCCAGGTCGCCCCCCCCTAAAATAAAAAAACACTCTATACTCACAGCAGATTATCGCTTCTAGTGCAGCGCTGGCAGATCCGGACCGGCGCCGCTCGGGCACAATGGTTGGACAAATCCACATTCTCAATGGGATGCTGCTCCTGCCATCAGTCTCAGTGATGCCGGTATGCCCCATCCCCATCCAGAACGGGTGCCCCCCCTCCATTGCAGTCAATGTACGTCAGCATAACAGTGATTGATAGTGGGGTGGGCGGATGTACCTGGCGATCAAGCCATGCGGCACAGATCTCGAATCTACTAATCAGGAAAGGGATCTAGCTCTAGGAGTGATCATCTGCGGAGGAAAAAGGTGAGTATAGAGTGTTTTTTTATTTTAGCCTGGACAATCCCTGGACAAATAGCTCTCTGCTAAGAAAAAAATATCTCTCTAATGTAGGACTTGATGACGTGTAGGTTAGGTTAGAGTTGATGTGAACAAGGACCCTCTGTGGAGTTTTGATATACTTAAATGTATTTAGCTCCCTCTAGGGAGCAGTGTTTGGTATTAAGCCTGATGAGGTACTGCACACTAAACACTAGAGGGAGCACACCAATACACTGTAGGAGCTCCTCCTTATCTTCTCTAACTCCTCTGACCCCCACACCACAGCAAAGATGTCAGTCATGGAGACCTGTTGAAAGGGTGATGGCCATGGCTGGGGTGTGGCTTATTAGTCTTCGAGGAACTATGGAAAGTTCCACAAAGTTATGGTTGGGGTATATAAAGATATACATGATGTTTACATAATGAGTCTGACCATTCTATTATTATTGCATATATATATATATATATATATATATATAGCGATATCTTCATCTGTAGCGCTGTACAAAGTATTAATTACCGGGCAAAACATACAATACATACTGTAGACTATTACAAACTTTGGCTAATTACATACCTACCAACTTTTCAGTGTGGGAAAGAGGGACAATATGACAATTGAGGGATGGATGGGAGATAGGGTGTAACAGTTACAACAATATAAACACTTTCAATAGACAAATGAATCATTTATTGATGCAGATCTGCATGTTACACATCAAAGAGGGAAAAATGAGAAGTATGAGTCACAGGGGGACATGGACTCAAGAGAGAGACAGATCCTCCAAATCAGGGACACTTGGGAGGTATGTTATTAGCAAAATTTGGTTTTGCATTATGGTCCCATTTAAGGTCATCACTGATCACTTTCACTGATGTCCTTGCAAATTGCAACACCTAAAATACAGTGAAGCAATAGCAGCATAAACAAATGCAAAAGTGTCAAGGTGCAAGCGAGCCACTCAATTGATACAAGTGCAGAAGAATTGTGATGGTTGCGTCTAAACAGCAGGCTGCCTGGAGAATACAGGTGCAGTGTACATGATGTTTAATCTACATCTACAAAATGACACGCTGCGAATGCCACACTGGAGCAATGCCGATACCTGTCATGTGAGCCAACGATCAGGGTCTGATCACGCAGTCATCAACACTGAATACAAAACACACAACTTTACAACTTTCCAATAATCTTACTGTCCAGGAAGTGTGTAAACAGCACAACCACATGCCACATGGCTCATGTTTCAGACTGCTGTATGCATGCAGTCGGCAGATGAACACTTCTGCCACCCCCCACCCCCATGGTTGAACCAATCAGGGAAGCCTGGCAGGGTTTGGCCTCCTTTCAAAAAGGCTTCCAGTCTGCCCCTAGGTGAGCAGAGGAGAGGCATCCTGTGCACATGCTAGTTTGGCTGCCCATCCCCTCCCAGCACACAGCAGCCAACTTCTCCTCTTTCTCATAAAGGCTTTCATTAAGACTTGTCTCCCTGCCCTGCTTCTCCTTCCAGTGCATGGTGGGAGCCACGTGCTGTCCAGAACTAGGTGAGTCAACTTTCTGCTGAATTTCTGAAACTTTTTCATTATTTTTAAATGAGAATTTAGAGCTGTGTTCACATGTAGCTGAAGAGTCGCTCCAGCTTTTATGCAGTTTACACAATATTTATCAATATCATGCATATATATATATATATATATATATATATATATATATATATATTTTTTTTTTTAGATTTTTTTAATTGATTATTCTCAAATATATCCAGCATTTTAATTGAAAAAAAGTGCAGCTACAGCTTCTATGCAGTTAAATATGCTGCATTTAAATAAATATATAAAATATTTAAAAATTATATAAAATATATGTAATATTTTGTAATTCTTTTTACTATTTTTTTTAATGAATCAGTCTTAAATGTAAATACCTTTTACATTTACACATATGCAAGATAGTGCAGCCTTTACACAGTTTTCACTAGTGGTTTAGTGACTGGAAGGTCCAACAGATTACCTCCAATTAGGGGATCAGTTATAAATGTTACCAAAATAAATAGGCTACAGGCCTCGTAGTACTTTTAAAGCAAAAAGGAATAATGTTTTACCATAAATTATCTACCATGCCCTGCTCTTGGTGCATGTCTGAACATTCCTGTGTAACCTCTAGGGCAGAAATGCACAACTTGATGTGTCCCGCAGTGTCCTCAGTTGCGGCCCCAGAAACTGCACCCCTATATTTCATAAAATTTGTTAAGATAATCAGCAATTAAGCAGCGCCGATTTGAACAATTTTGTGTGGGCCGGTGGTCGTATTCCCGGCTCCCCTGTGAATTGGGGGGGAGTGCGCAGAGAAGCCGGGGATGCAGCTGCCCCAGGAAAGACTGCATTGTTTGTTGTAGCTGGTAAATTGGGTCTGGGTGGATTATAGAAAACTGATGTCACTCTGTATTACAGTGATGCCCTATTAGCAAGCTATTTGATATTGCCCTGTCTCCTATATACTCCTTTACACCTTAATGGATTGTAAAACCTTCCACCTTGATTCTTTTATTGATTCTTATACCCCTGATAAATTGTAAGCTCTCCCTGTTTCTGTATTTTCCCTTATAACCTGATAGCTTGTAAGCTCTTCCATTTTCTGCATCCTCCCTTATTCACCAATAGGTTTTAAGCTCTGCTGTATACTCCCTTATTACCCCCTAGATTGAAATCCCTTTATTATTTACTGTATTCTCATTTATTCTATAATAGATTGTAAACTCATTTTTTGTATCCTCCCTTATTCACTAATAGATTGTTAGCTCTTCTAGCCACTGTCTGCTCAATTACACTCTTAATAGACTGTAAGCTTTTCCTCCTTCTGTATCCTCCATTATACCCTAACTGTTTGTAAAATGTCCCATCTTTGATATCTTCTCTTATGTCTTAATAGATTGTAAGCTCTTCCACCTTTTGTATCCTCTCCTATTCCCTTATAGATTGGAAGTTTTACCTTTCCCTATACTTTACTAGTGTGTAAGCTCTTTTTATGTCTCATCACTTATACCTTAATAGACCTAGTAAACATTGCACCCTTCTATCTTTAATCATCTCTATTACCCAAATTGTGTGTAAGCTATTCTGCCTCCTTTCTTTGCACCCCCTAGAGTAGGATCCTTGCCCTGGGTCTGTGGAAAGTGAAAAGAGTGCAAGCTCCTCTGCCTTCTGTATCTTTCCTTGTACCCTAGTGGATTGTAAGGGTGTCATGTGCTGTGCCACCCGACACCCCCTCCATTTCAGTGACCTTTCCCCATTTGCCATCCAGAGGAATCCTTTACAATTCAGGGACCATTTTTATTTGGCCATTATAAGCCCCTATATTGTATACAGATGGGGACTGAAAGTTCAATGGACAAAGCTATTTCCATCAGAAAATACCTGATGTGTTGCATAGTTTTATTACTTGTATAAAACATTTATAAGTAAGCCTTTATGATGGGTTGATTACACAATGCTCAGCTTGCAAAAAATATTTAGGGGAAAGCTCAACAGCCCCTGTGGCCAGAGCCAATCATTTTGCACAGCCGGGTGTCTTTGTTTGCTCATTGGCTGAAGGCCTGTGTGACCCTTACCTTTGCCTGCTGAGTGTTTGACTTCTGCAGATTGTTATACCATGTATACTGTGTGCCTTATGACAATAGCAATATACTTTTATATTTTTATGTGTCTGCTGCAAATAGTGTTTACATTGATACTTATCATTTACATTTATCAGAGCTCGCGGCCTTTCATCTGTTTTGTGTTTATATATCAATAGTTTATTAGCGTAACTGCCTCACCCACAGTTCAAGAGGATTCTCATCATTCAGTCTTGATTTTTAGATTGTCCACAGCAATTCTGTCAGTGGCAGCTACCCAGAAGGTTACAGCCTGTTAATGAATCTCTATGGGTTGAAATGTAATACGAGTGGCTCTGTTGTGGATGAGAGAGTAATGTGGCCAACTCCATGGAGGCTTATCTGCAGCATTTATACCTAAAGTGAAATTCTCTTTTAAAATGTTCAATGTAAGAAAGCAATTAAGCCTTAACCTCTATGTACCTGTTGCCAGGGGGTGAACTGGTCATAGGGAGCAGAGAGGGCCCAGTGGGACACCTGGTCTGTGTGTAGCCCCCACCATGCAGCCTGCCTCATCCAGAGCCTGTACACTGCTGCTTCTAACCCCTCCACTCCCTGCCTCCTAAGGCACCCCCAACCCCTCTACCTATACCCATCCTGTTCACAACCCAGACATAACATCCTCGCATTGGGATGTCTTGGCTGGGTTGCCCCTACATTAATAAAGCTTAAGTACTATTGTTTAAAATAGGGCATATCCACCCGCCCATAAACTGCCCCTGCAATGTTATAGTCTCAACTGGTCACACTCATTTACTAGCAGATAAACATATTGTAGGTGGGGTTAGGCAGCTCATGGGCCCATGGGATAACACAGACTCCGGCTTGGTCTCAGAAATTAGTTAAATACTGACAGTTTACACAGTATATTTAGTGTTCAATTTTTTGTTTACAGGTCGTCAAGAAAAATCTACAGAATAAAGAATGGCTCCAACAAGTTCAGCCTTGAACTACAGTCCACCAGATGGAGGCTGGGGGTGGGCAGTGGTCTTCGGTGCTTTCATATCAATTGGGTTCTCATACGCCTTCTCAAAAGCTGTTACTGTTTTCTACAAGGAAATCCAGGAGTTCTTTGGGGCCTCTTATAGTGAAATTGCCTGGATCTCCTCCTTACTGCTTGCCTGCATGTATGCTGGAGGTAAGTGTCCTTTATATACAAACTACAAATGCTAGGGGCTGTATGACTTGTTCCAACTTCTAATTTGTCCTGCAGAAGTATGTGAATGCTGACGCTGGGTACGGGGTGACCAGGGGCCTCTTATTTAGTTTTGGGCCACACCCCAAGATCTGCCATTGAGGATCTGTGACCTCTTTTATTGAGAACTATGATAACTAGTAACTTTGTCCCACAGATCTCAAAGAGGCACTAGGCTTACCTTTGACTTGCTTCTGCACACAGAGGCTGTCCAATGTACTCATATTCTGTATAGGCGCCTTGTCTGAGCTTCATATAATGCCGTTCACCTCCAGCCAGCAAGAATTCACAATTGTGGCACCCAGCTTTAGATATCAGGACTGTAGGACAGCGACTGAACCTGTGAGAGACAACAGGTATGCAGAGGAACCAAAGGTCTGATAGGAAAGCCTGTGAAATTTATGTTTACTTTTAAAATATTTACATATTTATTGTTTTACTTATTTTGCGTTGTGGGACCCTATCCTATCTGGGGGAGCAAATCTATACCAGACTGCTGTAGAAAGCCATTAGGCTGTGGCCACTAGGGAGAGCACAAATCGGGGTGTGGAAAAACAAAGCTGAGAAAATAATGACAATGTAGCACAGAGATGAAAGTTTGAATAGGCTTAGTCCTAATTTTGCTTACAGCCCTCTGCTTCCAACAACTAGAGCAAACCTGTCTCTTTGGACTGGTTGTCCAAATAGGCCCCATAGCCCCTGCATAGGTTGCTGACAGTTACCCCTCTGTCATTATATATTGCCCACCTGTGGCCTTCTAGCCCCCCCCCCCTTCTGTTTATTTTCTTCAAGGTTTGTTGATGTTTACTGGAGTGGACGTATCAGCGTGGTGACCTGGTCCTCTATTTGCTATAAATGACCATTTTCACTAATTGCCCTCTCAAAAACCGGTTTCTCTGACCAGGCTGAATGTCTCCTTCCAGTAGACCAAAATACTAACACCGAAGGCTAGTGCTACTAACAATCCCATTGTACTACCTCAATACAATATTACCTAAACTTGAGGTCTGAATGATCATAGCAATATGTGAGTATACTGCTTTGAATCTGCTGAGTCACTAAAATCAATGAAAATAAAACAAAAACAGCCAGATGTTTGTCATTCTTTCATGTATTTAACACGCGCCTGCCACAGTGCATGAAGAGTGACAACAACTTGTAGTACCTGCTTTGCGGCTTGCTGTGTTATTGGCACGTGCCATCAGGAAGATTTGGAAACCACCAAAAACACCTGTCTATAATTCTTCAGTTCCTCTCTAACAAAGTAATCTATAAAATCCCTCGTTAACTCCAGTTATTCATGTGTAGATAATGCAGAAGTTTTTTTCTTTAATCTAATACATATATTTAAAGCGTAGTATATTTACTAATTCTCTTCAAATTACTGGAGTTAATGAAGGGAACCATTAGCATTGTATACAAATGAACTGTATTAAAGTGCACCAATACTTAGAGAGAAGTCACCTTCTATCCCCAGCCCAGTGCCCCAAAACATCCTGTGTTTTCTCAAAACATCCCTGGGGCAGTATACCACTGAGATATTAAGGCTCTGCCTCAAAGTAGCAGCACATGACCACCAGAATTCACAAAAGCTTTAGCTCCTCCTCCAGACACCAATTCTTTATGTGTTCCTGGGGCAGGAGCCAGACCACCAGCTCCTGAACCACAGGTTTAGGTAAGTAGACCGGGTTGCTGTGGCTCTGATTGGTTTGACCCATTTCCTGGCTCTGGAGGCAGCCTGCCAGAGACCCAGGGGACTCTCAGGGGATAGGCCCTGGTGCATCTGCGGAGGGGCGATTGGGCTGCATTGTTTTGTTTTTTTTTGTTTGCCCTCGAATCTGTGAAGCTCGCCGGAAGCCAGGATGCGGTGGACGCATGCGCCTCAGCTACTTTTTAATCCGGCTTGATAGAAATGGGGGGGTCTGCTGCAGGGGGTGATTCTACCCAAGTATAAAGATAAAAGTTGGAGATGCCTGATATGTGAAATCAAGCTACAAGATGCCTATAGGAAGCCTCTTCGCAAGCCCAGTACCGATAAGGTCGCGAGTAAGGAACGTCAGCCCAGCATGACGGATATGATGAGAGTTCTGAAAGATCATATTTCCTCTTCCTTTGAGAATCTTAGGAGGCTATCCTTAATGAGTGGAAGGATCCAGTTAAGAAGGTTTATATCCAGGGGCTCTTAAGAGGCATTATCCAGGAAGACTCACATATTTGGGATAAATGCCCCAAACTGGATGCCCCCTTTTCTAAGTTCTCCAAGGGGGAGTAATTTGGTATCCTCAAAGATCCTTTAGACGAGATAATGTATACTCTCTTGACGAAAGCATGGCAGGGTGAATCTTGTACTCTCAAACCGATTTTAGCTTCTACTTGCATTGCCAGGAATATTAATTGATGGCTTCTGCAGCCAATCATGTCTCTTGAAGCAAATGGATATTAATGAGATTATGAAGGCTTTATGTGTTCTTTTTTCAGCAGCCTCCATTTTGTCTGATGCCACTGCAAAATCAATGAGATTTTTGCCTCGGGCCATGAACCTCTGTCGACCTCTCATATTAAGTTTCTTACATGGAAGGCTGTCTTTTTGGTGGCAATAACTCCAGCCCACAGAATTAGTGATATTAGTGATTAGCTCTATCCTGCCGTCACCCCTTTCCTCAAGTTTTTCAGGATCTTATAATATTACGGGGGATCCTAGCTACCTTCCTAAGATCTCTTCCGACTGTCATCGGATCCAATAGATTATCCTTCCACCCGCTGGGGATAGTGATTCCTCCACGGATTCTGTAGATAAGTCTTTGGATGTCAGGGCCTGTTTGCTGGAATACATTCGACAAACAAGGATTGGAGGAAGGCCAATAACTTATTAATTTCCTTTTCGGGTCACAGGAGGGTCTTTCCAAGGCAACACCGGCCCGATGGATGAAGGGCACTATCAGTTTTTCTTACAACTGATCTCCTTCTCCAGGGCGAATTACAGCCCATTCAACAAAAAGTATTTCTATATCTTGGGTGGAGCAAGCTGGTGCCTCTATTGAACAGATCTGTGAAGCAGCAACCTGGTCTTCAGCTAAAATGTTTGTTAATCATTACCTCCTGGATCTGCTCACCTTGCAAGATCAATCCTTTGGCAGGAGTGTGTTACAGGCAGCCTTTCACACGCAGTAGAGTTAGTATCTTGCCTTACCAGGTAACTAACTTAAGTTAGTTACCTGGTAACTTCTTTTTTAAACATCCGAAAGGGCAGCATACAGATTACATTATTTTATGTTATACTTGCTGATTTACCATTTGGTGCTTAGTCTGTCTTTGTTTTTCAGATCTCTACTGGTGTCTTAAGAAGGTGCTAAAGCTTTTGTGTATTCTGGTGGTCATGTGTTCCTTCCTTGGGGTGGTGCCTTAATATCTCAGTGGTATTCTGCCCTTTTGGATGTTACTGGGAAACTAACTTCAGTTTTTTTTTTTACCTTAACCTTTGCCCAATATTCATAACAATACGAACTGGATGCAGTGGGCCATATTGCTCCCTGGCTGAGCAGCCCCACCCCCAGGGATGATGATCACAGTACACACAGCTCATCAATGGGGAGCACTTCAACCTAAATGCCATTATGTAACAGTTTGGTTGTTACTGAATTAATCAGCATATTGCATGCCTTTCACTATATTCCTTCCAGTTGTCTTGTTTAAGTCTAGAAATGCATTACTTGACTAAAGGGGACTGAATTTTAGGGCACAGTTGCTCATACAATGGTCTATCCATGAAATGTAGGCATCTGGGTGATATACTGGGTTTGTAGTCCCCAGTGGTGTTATATGGGCCATTGGGTTTGCAAAAAGTATTGTGTCTGTAGGGCCCTTTGGATTTGTAAGGTTGATTGGGTTTGTAGAGACCATTGGCTTTTTATAGTTCACTAAGTTGTAAGTTTCACTAGGTTTGTGGCGGGTCAAAGGGTTTGTAGGTTTCATTGGATTGTAGGTCCTACTGAATTTGCAGGGCAAAATAGGTTTGTAAAGGGCACTGGGTTTGTAGGGTTCATTGGAACTGTAGGCCAGTTATGTTTGTTCATTGGGTTTGTAGACTAAAATGGGATGGTAGGCCCCATAACCATCATCTGCTATACACTTGGTTCTAAGCACAGAGAGGCTGACTTCATTATGCATGAATGGCAGGCACACTTTATTATGCAGTAATTGTTTCATTTGCCGCTTAATTTGATGCTCTAGGGTCACTCACTCCACTAATGATAAATCCACATTTGTTTTCTCATTGTGGCCTTTGTTGCCCTATGACACATAATGAAATAAGTTTGATGGTGCGAAGGTCAGATCACTTGTTCCCAGCAGGGCTGACAGGTGGAGTGGGTTGTAATAATCACATTAATTCCTCAGAGACATTAACCTTGTACCTTTCTATAAACACCAATCACCCACAAGACTCGCGGTTAATATACAGTGCCTCTCGAGCTCTAGAGCCATATGCATTAGCACTGAATACGATCGCGCTTATCTTATTTACTGAGCTGTATAATCATTGCGGATTCATAACTAGCAACAATCAGCTAGGCCTCAGCTAAGTGGAGCAGACACTTCCTATAGAGAGATTTCTCCAGCTAATAATGACATGCTATTTAGACAGCCAACACCATTTTAATCACCAAACCTTTCGCCTTTTCCTTTTCTTCGCTCCGACCAGCTAGATAATTATTCACAAGAAAAACATGCCACGTATCATTGGCCAAACTCATTACAGATTTCTCGCTTTATAAATCTTTTTTCATTTCTGACTTGATGGATCTAGACTCTTTTTGTAGATGTTATGATGTTCTGGCTGTTACATGATTAAGGAGAGACTCGAAGACTGCACGATTTTACAGAAACCCTTTTTAATAATACAATATCTGTAGTAATCAGTCAAAACAAATGGATTTGGGATAGCCCACTGCCTAATATTCCCCATGAAACCAAAAATCAACCAAATGACTCCTTATTCCACATTCCAGTCATAGCCACCCACTCAATTACTTTTCCATCAGCCAACAATCTATTTCACTGGATGGCAAACCCCTTTTGCAAACAGTCACACAAGGCGTGAGAGTCGATTGAGTAATTTGACTTCATTTTGGGCTAGGTAGCAGGACATCACAAATCATGGAAAGCAAGCGGAATTATAGTATATTTTACCTTTAGTACCTTTCGATTCTTTGCCTTCCCTCCAGCTGGTCTGTCTGTGGTAGCTTTTTTGAAACATACCTTTTACATCTGGGTTGTGTCTTCCTTCTATTACCTGTCAGGACTGATTGCTCTCCCAGTTAATTGAGCTGCATACTCCAATTACTGTGATGTCAGTAAGGAGGGTCCTGACACAGCACTAGTCTTATCAGGCTGTGGTTGGAATACAACAGCCACTTGCAAAAGTATCAAACCCAGATCTCCTGAACAGGTACATTTTGAAGATGCCATTTGCAGGAGAGGTAATATATAGACTAAAATAGTCTAAATATAAACTAAAATAGGCAAATGCATCTACACACAGCAGAATTGCAATAGCAATAAGCCATTATTCCAGCACAGCTGTAAATGCAGAATGTATGAATGTTCCAAAACTTGTCACCCATGATTTTATTTTCTTCCTGTAAGATAGACACAAGCTTAACAGGCTTTTTTTTAACTTGTGATATTAAGTAAATAGCTTTGAAATAAATGTGTGTCAACTGTTTACCCTCAGGTTTGTGAACTCATTAAATGCACCGTTTAAAAAAAAAAAAAAAAGCAGACAAACTGGCCCATCACATATAGCCACATTTTTTTTTTATGATCGGCCCATAGCTACATACACAACCCTCTGGGGCTTACTTTGCTGCTCCTACTCTCTTCTTTGAGTGACCCTCTAGAAGTCCAGACAGTTCTTACTCTCTTCTGTGGCCCCTACAATCCCTAAGTGTGCTGGAAAATATACAGAAAATACACTTTGATGAGAATAAACATTGAAAAAAATAAACTTCAGAAAATATCTTCAAAGCAGAGCTAAAGTCAAAGGCACACTGCTGGGAAAATAGATTATACTGTATCTAGAGTCTCCCGATTAGCGTGGTGCCAACAAAATAAGTGGAATAAAAGTTATACAGTATCTGTAGTCGACCCCTGCTCTTGGGCGTACAACTATGAAGAAAAAAATGCTCAGGTTGAGGCCTGACTGAAAGAGTAATATTGGTAAAGTTGTTCAAGTGTTCAGTTTTCTGGGATATATTGAGAGTTACATTGTTCTGGAATGTGTATTACAATTCATTCACACCTCTTCTCCTGGGGCTCTATATGTGATGCCACTATGTACTAAGAGCATCTCCTTTAATCGCTGGTCCTGACCACTGACAGCTCCATTACAGCTCTGCTGGCAAACAGCCATTACCTGCTGGCAGTCAATGGTGCCAGAGAGTATTTTGCTCTTTTCTGTTTTGCATTGAGGGGCATGCCACATCAGGATGCCCCAGGGATGGAGCTGTAAGCAGACCTGGCACACAACACCTTTTGCTGGCACCAGTATAAATTTATTTACAATAATATTATTGCCTTCTTCCACAGGTCCTGTCAGCAGTATCCTAGTGAACAAATTTGGCAGCCGGCCAGTGGTGATGTTCGGTGGATTTCTGAGTGGAGTTGGGATGATCTTGGGAACATTCAGCACCAGCATTATACAGCTCTACATCTGTGTTGGAGTAATTGCAGGTAATCCCACACTAATGTGACAGAGAATGATCTAATGTCCTGTATGACTGAATATATGAACTTGTCCTTGAGTCCGTGGAAGTGACAGCCAGGGCCACCCTTAGGGCAATTCAGGCATCAGATCTGTATGAGATCCAGTGACAACCTCATCTACAATGTGAAGTGATCAAACAAAACTAAGGTGGACACAGACACAAGTTGCACTGCCCACTCACCAAATATAACCAACCAAATTTCAATTTGCACAGCCAAGCCATCCCATGGTAAAACAAACACAAATTTGCACAGTCAACCCAACTAAGGATGGGTACAGGCACCAGTTTACCTGCCCAAACAAGGATGTGGCCAGGTGCCAGTCCACACATCCAACCCAACTAAGGGGGCAGGCACCAGTTCACACGTCCAGCCAAGGTTGGGGCCAAGTTCCAGTAGACCGGCACCAGTTCACATGTCTGGCCAATAATGCGGCAAGGTGCCAGTCCACACATCCAACCCAACTAAGAATGGGGACAGGCGCCAGTTCATATGCCAAGCCAAGGATAAAGCCAGGTGCCAGCCCATACATCCAACCCAACCAAGGATAGGAACAGGCACCAGTTCACACATCCTACCCAAAGACAGGGACTTGCATCACTTGACATATCCAACTCAAATAAGAATGGGACAGCCACCACCTCACACACCCAACTTACCTAAGCATGGAGAAAGATACTTTTAGCAACCACATGTGTGTATATATCAAGATGCACGCATTGCTCGAATTTAGAGTTTTAGATAGCATTGCCATTACAGACTGTAGAAAACTGAATAAAAACTTTGTCAACTAACTGTTAACTGAAAAACAGTGAAGATTTTTGTGAATTACTTCAAATCATTTTAATGACAAGTCAGCAAGAGGCGATCTGAGTGGAAAGCACCGCATACTAATTAATGATAGTAAAAAGAGATGCTAATACATTAGATTTATGTCAGTGGGAAATTAATGATGAGCTAATAGAGATTTGATTGATTCTTATCTAAATGGCTAGTTGGCATTCAACCTAGTCATTGGCATTTAACTCACATTTGCATAACATGTTCCAGTTCATAAATTCATTGTGTGCTACCTAAAATGTGGTAAACTATAAAAAGTTAAACTTTTTTTGTAAATAAAACAAGATGTTAAACAAAGATAAAGGGGATTTCCGTCTATAGCTTACATATTTAGACCCCCTGGGACCTCAGCATCACTCGTTAATAATCTAAATAATCTAATAAACTAAACTCAAAATGGCTAACAGGACCACTCTGTCACTTGCACCCTGGGCATCATGATTTTGGGTAACAAATGCAGGAGCGCTGAGAGCTGCTGTGGTAAATCTGACTGAAGGTCTGCATTAAAAACTCAAAACCACTGCATACCTCAACTCCGGGCAACCCAATTTGGGGGACTTGTCTGCTAATAGTTCTTTGGAAATGTCCTAAACAAATCACCTCTTTTTCTATCCCATTCTGGTCAGTTCAGCCACAAGATTGCTGACCATCAATAAAGTTTGCTGAGTGCATACACTCAACTGACACATTTTCAGTGAGCATACAGGGGGTGGATAGAACAGCCTTGAAGTCTGTTTTGACATTAGGTCTGCTTATTGAAAACATTTATAGTACAGAGCTTTCATTGCAATGGCAGCGATTATCAACTTTTTAGATCCAAGGGCCTCTAGTGGCATCACCAAAGGCTGCAAATAATATATTTAACTTCTGCCTTGCTCTAATACCTTCCCCTTTACTTTAATGTTTTAGAACAGTGCCAGTTCCCTAGTGGTGGCCCACCAATTATTCTGAAACATATGACATGTAGCAGAGAACCTTAAGATAGACCCTAGTTTATAATGTGCCACCAGTGGTAAGTGGTTCTTGATTGTAGGTGCATGTTGAGCTATACTTTTCTAAAAGTTCTATTAGCATACATATGTTAGGTGTCAGAGAGGGAAATAGTTCAGGGTTGAAGTTGGTTACTGAATGGTGAGTAACTAGAATAGAGGTGAAACAGCATAGAACATTGCAGATCAGATTAACAAGGGAGGAAATCCTATACAATGAGGCTTCCCAATCTTGTCAGCAGATCTATAGATATGTCATATGTGTTAAACCGAGTGTTGGAATGGAGTATCTTGGGCCCACTAGAGGAAATTCTCGGGCCCAAAAGATGAAAATAATTTTTGGAGCAGACCAAAGGAAATCATCCTTGGGGCCCACTATTCAGCAGTAAAAAAATAAGAACTTTCGTAGAGTTTTCTAAAAGAACTAAGATGGTCTTGTGCTATAGCGGGCACAAGGCTCCCTGCTTTCCGTCACCTGGGCTTGGGGTGTCAATCACTCTCCTACAGCCCCTGTATCTAAGACCACTTCCCGGAGGTGTGTGGCAATGTACAAAGCCCAGCTGTGGTGCCAATAGAGATTAAAGGGCTGCAGAGCACAATCAAGACTGCAGAATGGGATGAAGGGAAATATGACAGCCTCATGCCCTTAATTTGAGTTTTAGTCCACAAATATTTAATAATTTTATGAATAAATACCAGGTAACTTTCTGTATAAATAACAAGCTCACCAAAAACCAAACAACCAAACAAACCAAAATCAATGTTAGTCTCGTACCTACTGAACTGGCATGATGGCGATCTTGGGTCAGTGCCCAGGGCCCACCAGATGATACCCTGGGTCTTTGGGGATCCAGTCCAAGACTAGTTAAACCCATTATAAAGCTGTTTTAAATGCTAATGTGTTTTTTTTATTTCATATAGGTTTTGGATTCTCCATGAACCTTCAGCCTTCTGTCATTACTGTGGGTCGATACTTTCAGAAAAAAAGACCAATAGCCAATGGCTTGGCCATGGCAGGAAGTCCAGTGGTCCTCTTCACCTTAGCTCCTCTGAGCCAGTACTTGTTTGACAATTTCGGATGGAGAGGCAGTTTTTTCATCCTGGGTGCCATACTTTTAAACTGTTGTGTGGCAGGGTCCCTCTTCCGTCCTATTGGAGCAAACGCTTCTAAAAATAAAAAGCTGCCGGACCCAGAAAAGGTTAACAAAAGCCTACTTGAGCCAGAAAAAGTGACCGAAAAAGAGAAGGAGAGTTGCATGACACGCTTCAACCAAATGCTGGATTTGACTCTTTTTAAACACAGAGGATTTTTGATTTATCTGATTGGAAATGTTATAATGTTCTTCGCCTTTTATCCACCCATCGTATTTCTCACTCCCTATGCAAAGCATCTTGGTATCGATGAATATTCGGCAGCTTTTCTGCTATCCATACTTGCCATAGTTGACATGTTTGCCAGACCATTAAGTGGAGTCGTAGCCGGCACCAAATGGATAAGGCCGAGGATCCAGTATTTCTTCAGTTTTTCAGTCCTTTTTAATGGTGTCTGCCATCTCATGTGCCCTATAGCCACAGGCTATATTGGCCTTGTTGTGTATTCTGTGTTTTTTGGCTTAGCCTTTGGCATGGTGTGCGCCACAATCTTTGAAACCCTTATGGATCTTGTAGGAGTTCAGAGATTTGTAAGTGCTGTTGGACTGGTCACAATCGTTGAGTGTATTCCTCTTCTTCTGGGACCACCAATTGGAGGTAAGTTAATAAGATGAAAGTATACAAAAAGCTTAAATATTAATTTATCTTGAACTATATATGTATTTGGTATGCATTTATAAGAGTCCCTTTAGTAAATAATCTTGATTTAGTGTCTGTAAAGCTGGAATAATATTTAGGGAGATCCTGGTGCCCTCAGGGTGAGATAAGGTCTTTAAAGTGGACCAAAGCAACAGGACTGTAAAATAAAACTAGCCAAAGCCCCTGCAGATACTCCCCTCTTAGGGAGTAGAACTGGAAATAGATAATTTGTGGAACACTTTTTATTTGTTGTTGCCGCTGGCCCTATCTTATCATAGCACGCTTCCCTGAACCCCCCCCCCCCCCCCCAAAAAAAAAAAATGTACCATGGCAGGCTTTGCAATTCTGGGTCCTGGCGGATTTGCTGTGAGGAGAGTGTCATGGGTGGAACCAATCTCTGCAGCAGCAATGCGAGATGGCAGGCGATCAATCAATTTGTAAATGCTGAAATTACATCACCTGCCACTGACAACAGTGACATCTGTCTGTGTCTCAGTGGCTAACAAATGAATTCTGACCCATAGCAAAGCCATAGGTGTCACAATAACACATCTTGCGCAGTGGGGCTGGGAATATGTGCCCACTTTCTGCCCCATTTACACTTATGGCTCTGCTTATGGGCCTGCTCTAAGCTATAAGGAGACCAGGGATATGATGAGGGGTGTGCTATTGTCAAAGCCAAGAAGACTCATCCTCTCATTCTTTTTATTTTTACCCAACAGGAGCCATCATAGATTACTTTGGAAAATATGAGTACATGTTCTTTGAGTGTGGTATCATTATGGTAGTTGCTGGCATCTTCCTTCTAATTGGTAACTTTTTCAACTACCGCATACTCCGCAAAGAAGCCGAAATGGAAGAGAAAAAGAAAGACATGGAGATGAAGGAAGGTGTTGCTATAAAAAATGAGGAATACAGCCAACTAACAACAGAAGACAACATAAAGAATGGTAGTGATCTCCCAGCCACAACAAATGTACCAGAGAAATCAGAAGGAACAAATGGTTATAAACAATAGAGACACTAAAAGACTCTAAACTCTACTTTTATTTATTTTATGTGTTTTGACTGCATGAGGGCAGTCTGTAGGCAACTTCGGGAGTAGCCTCATCCTATGTCATGGAGTGTGCGGAGGCAGAAACAGTTACCCTGTGTAAAATAAAAGTTGGGACAGGAATAACATAACTAAATACTAATCTGGTGTTATTTAATACAACAGAATACAATACATTAGGCAATAATTCTGATTCACCTGTACGCAGATTACTGAGCTCCGGATAACACATTTGTACGTCAACAAATTTTGAGGACATTGCAAGCCATGATTCTTTGATGGCAAATAACTGGACAATACTTTATTACCATGCTTCATTGTACAATACCAAATATCGGATACATTTTAATACCATGTTATATTGTATGATAACAGATATTTAAAGGCATTGCATACATTGTGGGGTTTTAAGACATTCCGTACCATGTATCAGTGTACAATACCACATATTGAAGGATGTTCTTTACCATATTTCCATGTTGAAGGACATTCCATACTATGTTTCTTTGTACTATACTTTGACTTTTAGATGTTTTTTATCATATGGTATTACATATTGTAATACATATTTATGCAAAATCAGATTTTATGGCACTAGATATTGGATGACATTTCATACCATGTTTTCTTAGGTGATACCAAATATTGGAAAACCTTTCATATCATACCTTGTATGATAACTAATTATGGAAGATATTCCATACCATGTTTCCTTGTATTATACTGAGATATTAAATACAACTGAGTGTCTCAAAACACTTCAGAACTATGAAAGCCGGGCACTATAACACACTGTCTAGCCATGCACCCATCCAGAATGGCTAATATAGAAGGGATTAGTCATAAAGCGATCACAATATTTTTGAGTACCTCTTGGGTTTAACAAAGAACAATAACAAAATGTATGGCTTCTTTAAGAGGATTACTTAATAATTTTTACTTTTCGCTTGCCTTGCACGATTGGTGCTAGGGGTATGCTCCATTATACATATGTCTTGAAGCTCTATGACCTCTTCCTTATACACTGCTACCCCAATGTAATGCTAATGTCTGGCACCAATAATAGGGATTGTGTTATAGCTGAAACTGCATTATATTGAACACAAGCATCATAGAGAAAGAATAGAGGCACTGTATTCCTAAATGTTGGAGTCCAAGACTGGATCAGAATTAGCCTTATATTGGACAGCATTATATCGGGGTAGTAGTTTATGACATAAAAAAAAAAAAGATATCCTATAGCATTCTTGTAGACGTACTGGACAATATTCCATACCACGTTTCCTTGTTCGAAGGAAAATCTGTACGGTTTTCTTACACTGTACCAAATATATATTCCATATATATGTTTTCTTGTATGTTACCAAATAATGGAAGACATTCCATCCCATGTTTCCTGTTATGGTCCAAGATATTGGAAGATATTTTTTGGTACCAAATATATTATATAGATATTTTGTGGGTTTTCACGTAGCTGGCCCTATATTTCACATGTGCATCTGTGTGGAGATCTGCAAAGCCCTTTAGTGGCTCTCTAGTAGAAGGTTTAGGAACATGGAGAACCAAGCAATGTAATAATGACTTCCCAAGTGAACAAATAAGGAGTCGCCAAAATACATAAAATATGGAACTTTATTTTTAACTCTGAGCCCCATTTCAGCAACAAGGGGCTACCATGGTAGTAGTTTCCCTATGCAGATCAGTTTCTCGTAACTCCAGCTGCATGTAAAAACAAGTAATTCCAGTAGGACCTGAACCTGGGAAGACCTACCTCACTGATGTATTTTTGTATAATATGTTCTAATATATTTTGTAAAAATAAATGTAAAGTATGGTAACAGTTTGGTTAAATCATTTTGGCAAAATCACCAAATAAATGTATTTTCTATTTCTGGAATTTCTGTGGTTTTCTTAGCAGAATCTGTTTACAGAATTGAAGTTTCTCCAACCCTTGGAGTGGACTTTCCCAACAGACTTCAGATAAAGGCTGACAGAGGGGAATGACCCCTCCTGCTTTCCTTCACCTGGTTTCGCAGCTAAAGGTGTACAGCAATGTAAGCAGTTCCACCAAGGCGCCCATAGAGAAAAACTAGTGCATTGTTCTGACCTCATATACTGCACATGCCCACCTACCACCTGGTGGTAGAGCACCTGGATTTACATACCAGGGGGTCTAGGATAGTGATCACCACCATGGGACTGGGTGAAGGTGAACAGAGGAGCTTTGTGCCCCTCTGGCAGCCCTGATCTGAGGTCTATTGGGAAAGCCCACAAGCCAAAATGGCCCACAGGGCAGTTCTATTCCTTATATTAATCAAAACAAAAAAAAAATAGGTATTGTTCTTGCCAGGCCTTATATTCCCATATATCCCACAAAGTCTTTGCCTTGTGTAATTTGCACATCCTATTAGAGGAGCATTGCTACGCAGTCTGGTGATACAGTGGAAAAACGTTGAAGGAGATTTCACATAATTAAACCGGACCTTCAGCATAATTTAATGAAAAGCCCAAACCCTTAAGAAACTATTCCCCAGCATCTAAAATTAATATATTTTAAGTTTTTAGTCACTTATTATTCTTTCCCCCACTGGGCTGCAACTCTGTTCAGGACAGTAAATGGTAATTGAGGTGCTCCCACTGACACAGCCGGGTTCAAGTCTGGGGAATTAGGGGGCAGGTTAGTACTTGAATATCTTGCTCATGTTCTTCTAGCCATGTGATATGTTGCATGTTCTTGCTGGAAGGTCCCATCTGCCCCTTGGAAAGCTACTATCATGTACAGGTGTATGTGGAGTGGACCAGATAATGCCATGAAAACATTCCCCAGAACACAATGCTGACACCATCTTGTGTTCCTCCAGCAACGGTTGCAGGGTGTGTAACGCCTTATATACCCACAAAGCCAGCTCACCCCATGGGGTCGCCTCAATGTGCTGAAGTGATCATATTAATTTGACTCAACTCTGTATTTTAGTATCCATAATCATTTACAGTAACAAACTATATGGCTGGCATGCCTCTTGCTTGCCCACCCCAGGCTATCATGATTTGTGGTGCTCTTTCGTTAAAAAGTAAAAGAAAGCAGCCAGAATGAATCACCAATCCTCACTCCCACTCACATTCTATGTGACCCATGGCAGCATGCACATTCTTCTCCAAATGAGCTGTCTTTATTGGTGCAGGAGTGTGGGCCAGGTGTGTTGGCCACCACCGACAGACCATGAAAAGCTGAGTATTTTCCTGATTTTGTTGTGTCCTGATGGACCGACCCAAAATGGGATGTCCTGGGGTTGGGCAGGTAAACAGACCTTCAGTATTTTTTTTCTTTCCTTTATTTCAATAAAATATAGAAAAAGAGGGGTCCCACACACCCCTCAATGCTATCCGGATAGAAAAGTGGCATTCCTCAAAAAAAAACAGGTGACCTTCTTGGATTTAAATATCTCCATTATGGATGATGGAATGCTACAGACGGGTCCGTATCGCAAAGAAACCTCGGTTAATGCATTATTACACTATGGGAGTTTTCATGCGACCAGTTTGAAACAAGGCGTACCCATGGGACAGTTCCTGGGGGTCTGCAGGAACTGCTCGAGGGATGAGGAATTTTCCCTGCAGGCCAGGGATTTATCACAACGATTTCAAAGGAGGGGGTATCCCAAACCCGCTATTAAAAGGGCCTTTGAACGGGCCAAAGCTACTCCTAGAGAAAGTGTACTTATCCCAAAGAGAAGGATATGTAATGCCACTGAGGTAAGGTTCACCACCCGTTTTAATAATGATTGGCATAAACTTAGATATATCATCAAAAATCATTGGGGCATTTTAAAAACTGACCCATAAATAGCTAAATGGGTCCGTAATGGGCCTCATTTGAAATAACAGCGGGCCCCCAATATGAGGGACAGATTATGCCCCAGTCACTTCAGTAGACCCTCCAACTGGTTGAGTGAGCATAGGGACACTGGGGGGAATCACCCATGTGGTAACTGTACAGTATGCCCTTATATGATTAAGGAAATAACGCACAGGAAGGAAGTTCATGATAAAACAGTTCATTAATTGTAGGACGACAGGGGTAATTTATGTACTGTGGTGTGGATGCCCTAAGATGTATGTGGGCGAGACCCAAAATAGTTTGAAAGCTAGAATACAGGCACGCACATCCAGTATTCGCCTTGCGGCAAGAAATCAACAACAGGGCAAGGTGATACTTTCATTTTTTGCAATTACATGGCAGTGATCTTAGTAGCCTCAAGGTCATGGGAATGTAAGGGTCATGTTGGGTCCATGAGGAGGTGGTTTCAAGAGGAATTTGCAACAAATAGAGCTCCGGTGGATCTTCAACCTAGATTCCCAGGCTCCCATTGGGCTGAATGAGGACGTAGCCTTCACACCTTTTTTGGGAAGTTTTTAACTTAGCATGCATGTTTTTCATATATATATATATATATATATATATATATATATATATATATATAGTATTCACATAAAATACAAATTTTTTTTTTATCCTACTAAGTTATAAGACACTGTCACTGTGACATGGATAATCTCCATGACTCTTATTCACAGGGTTGTTGGGTTCAGTTATTTATTGATTGTTTTTAGTTCAATAGATTCGTGTTATATGGTTGTGGGTAACAAGAAGGTCTCACATTATGATGACAAGCTGAGTTGGAGACCTGTGGAACAAGTTGAAGACCGGAGGGGAGTTTGTATGGCCACAAAGCCTCATGTCCCATCAAGATACATACAGATGAAGAGCATCAGCAACAATTATTATGAATATGAATATTAATAGCAACCAGTTTGGTCCCAGTCACATTTGTATCCTATACCTTGGGCTTAATATGGTAATAAGGCAGGCAATATTCCAGCACATATCCCAAATGGGGGGTTATGCACATATATATAGTGCCAGTAACTACATAGACTGAGCTGTATATACTTTGGCTCAGAACAGTTTGAAGGCAATGTGTGCGTCTGGCAGACATTATTATAGCTGTTGTTGCAGTCCCCATTTGTAAGTTTATTTAATTTAAGTTGGTCTCCCTATGTTATATGTGTAATTCAGATTAAGTTTCATCTACATAGTGATTTTCTAGAATTGGTAATCATTAGCCAGATTCTGTGTTTCACATCTGTTTGACTCCTCAGACTCTGGTCCTCTGGTGCCCAGGGTACTCACCTAGCCTCACGCCAGTTTTTTCCATCTATCGCGGTAGCGCAAGCTTGGCCCTTTGCGAAGCCGCGCGTATCCCCGCTGTCTTCCGCTCCATGGAGCACAGTGTGAGCCGCTGATGCACTTCCGGCCGGGGTGCGTTCGGCGGTGCTCGGCGCGCGCTGATTGTGGGGCGGGGGAGCGAGGTGGGTGAGTATTTAAATGGGCACTTTGGGACCTGGGCATTTAGTTCGCCCTGATGAAGTGACGTAGGTGACATCACGGAATGTGTCACCTGTCCTGACCCGGCTTGTTCTCATTATTCATAGCACTTTAAGCACTCAGCACTTTTTGTGGATATAATTGCACATTTGTTAATATGTTATTTTATATATAGATAATGCACAGTGATGATTACTGGGAATATTAGGATAGGTGAGTGGGGATTGTCAGCTTTTGGATTAGCGATATATGGATTAATGATATTACAGCAATAGCGCCCCCTTGTGTAGTCGTTGTTACATGTTTCTTAGATTTTTTTAAAAAATGTATATGTATGTCCTTTTCTGGCTTGAAAATTAAATAAAACTTTACAATTTGATTAAAATACATAGTGGTGCCATGTTTCTATCCAGATAGCATTGAGGGGTGTGTGGGACCCCTCTTTTCTATATTGTACTTAGTCATTGTATATCCGGGCGTGTGCACACTATACATCAGTGTGCTGGTGCGGACCATCTTTCTGTCTTTTATTTCAATAAAATGTAAGGCTCACAGTTTCATATGGACAGTATTCAATATATAGCATGCTCTCTGTCACTTTATTGTGTCTCATAACTCAGTTCAAAGGTTTTCATTAAGGGTCAGAAAGGCTTCCAAAATATGGAGAACTTGTCCAAATCTTTAAGTGGAATGGGTCTTCAGGGCATTTTGCCCTCCTCCTTATGCATCCTAACTTGGGATGTCCATCTGCTGAGTAACAACTACATTTGTAGGATACTTAAACAATAAACTAACTATACTACTTTTCTGCCTTTGCGGCCAATAGAGTTCACTGAGATGGCATTTATGGTAAAACTGCTCAGTAAATCCTACCGATTGCCAACAGTCATGTGGGACACTCTGTACAATGTAAGACAGAGGGGTGAGTAGTAATCCCGACAGGATTGGGGGGGGGGGGGTGCAGCAGCCTTATTTTGCAAGAAGTTCACTTTAATGAAACGTTATATAACAATACAGTAGATGATTCCCTGGATCTCCATATCTCTCAGTGGCTCTTAGTCTCATTTTCAGATACGGATATACAGTGGCCTAACTAAATATGACAGGGCCCTGGTGCAAACATAAAAAGGGCGACTCATACAGTAAATGTTTTTTGGTCTTTCAACTCAATCGGATGCAGCAATAGAACTAAGGACGACACTACAGAAATGCATGATGCTTCTTTACTCTAAATGCCAAGTGAGCACAAATCTGATAAATAACAGGGAAGATCAGCAATGATGGGGCCCCCTGACCTCCTTGGCCCCGGTGCAAGTCTAACCTCCCCCCAGGTTAGGCTCCTGGGAATAAGGATATTTATAGAGAAGGTTAATGAGTCATGGTATAGCCTCCTGATTGGATCATTGGGAGCTGGTATCATCACATGCTCTGGACTCTGGCTTCTGAAGGTCACTGCATGCAGGCTGTCAGAGACAATGTAAACATGTCTGGACATTTGAAAATCTTCATTGCGTTATCAGGTCATGACCTTTTGTTAGACACCAGACAGATATAATAGATATATTTGTAACACTATTTACTATGATGAAGGATGAACTCAATCAACTTCCAGGGTAATTCCATAGCCAGAACCTATAGGAGAGTTAAAGAAGCCTTGAACTCAGTTAGGAGGGGGTAGGGTAATACCAACCTGTTCAGATACCTATGCTTATGGCAGACCTCTGATTCTGTCTTAAGTTGAAGGCCTGGGCCCCTGAGTGCATCCATGACTACAGCTGACCAGGTTTGCCATTGGAGCAGTACAGGCATATTGTCCTGTACAGGGCCCCACCAAAACGCTTTTGAGGATAAAGCTAACCATAGCCAAGTGCTCTTTGCATAAAAAATGCCTAGGACTGCCACCAGGGCTGTACAATCAGCTCGACTCACACACCAGCTCAACTCATGCATGCCACCCTCCCAGCTTCACTCATCCATCCACCTCCCAGCTTCATTCACTCACTCCACTCAATATTTCCTCCCCCAGTTCCACTCATTGATCCCCCCTCTCAGCGCTATTCATCTACCAAGCTTCACTCCTCCATCCCTCCACCAGCTCCACCCCCCATTCCAGCTTTACCCATCCACCCCACTATCCCAGCTGTAATCATGCACTCCATCCTTCCATTTTCACTCATCCACCCCCCACCCAACTGCATTCACCCAATCTGCCATCCAGATCCACTCAATAATTCCCCACCCAGCTACATTCATCCACCCACCTTTGAAGATAGTGTGGGAGGCCATAACTTGTGTAAGGAAAGGGGATATGAACATTAAAATGGGCTTAGATGGAAGCAGCTAGAGTGCGTGCAATCGATCACACTTATCACGTTGGTCATATCGGCCAGCTCGTAAAAGCCCAACTTAACAGCCTTCCAGGCTACCATGGTGTCAAGGAAACAGATGTACTTGCCCACCAAGGTAGCCATGCCATCATGAAATTTATTGAGAGTGTGGCTGAGCGTAGGCTGGGACATGCCCACAGAGAGGGTGCCAGCCTCTGGAATGAGCCATTCGCCAAAAATTGAAGACAGCCAATCAATTTGGTCATGCCTGCACTTGCATGCACCTTGCTTGTGGCGGGGGCCAACCATGACCACAACTTACAATACAGTTTCTCAAGGGAAACACGGTTAAGTCAGTTCATCTCGAATAGCTCAACGTCATGCATGTGATCGATATCAACGCGTGGCCAATGCAATCTAAAGTCCGAGAGACACATGCACAGAACGCCGTGCTGCTGCAGACGCTCATACTCAGCAAGGTATTCATTGGAGGGCTCCATCACACTTTCCTGCACACCACGACACTACACTTCTGCCAGGAAATAGAGCCCGTAAGTGGAACATGAAA
Organism: Gastrophryne carolinensis; assembly: GCA_027917425.1. Lineage (NCBI taxonomy): Eukaryota > Metazoa > Chordata > Amphibia > Anura > Microhylidae > Gastrophryne > Gastrophryne carolinensis. Next base: position 257,661,896 of record CM051235.1, read on the forward strand.
AAAAACAGTTTTATGGGGTCATCTCGAAAGGGCGAATCATGCCTAATCAAGGCTGTGAATCATGTGCAAGTCCATACTAATCACGCATTATACGCTTAAACACGAAAACAACACAAGGAGAATATGCTATAGGCACAATAACGAAAACGCTTAACGCAAGCGCTAATTCGTCCGAAAAAACACACCAGGAGCTCGAAAATGGAACAGAAAATACAAAAACTATACGCATGCACGCACTTTTTAATGCATAAGTGCATTTAAGAGATGCTGTGAATTGGCCCTATTATCTTCCTTCCTTTACACCTTCCTTTCCTCCTGATTTTTAATCCTTTTAATCCTTTCCTTTTCGCCTGGCTCAGCAGGTCTCTGTTTTCCATATTTTGCCTATTTCTCTCTGCTGTGCATTGCATCTAGAGCCTTAAGTAGCTTCAGCACCACACAGCACCACTTTTTTGGCCTCAGCAGCACTCAGCATTTGATTTAAGAAATAAAAAATGGCAGCACTGATGCAGCTGCCAGCTAACATCTTATTTAACGCTAGTGCCGAAAATGAAGCAGTGCCGGGCACTCCTGGGTTGAAGCAGCTCAAAATGAAACCTGGTGCTGTAGGTCAAGATAAAGCCATAAAGCACAATGGGCAGAACTGGATTAAAGTGCTTATAATTAATATTTAACGCATATATTTGTACAGAACTTGCACTTGGTCAATAATTGAAACACATGACCTTGATGGACCAAATGTATTTTTGGGGGATTATTAAAATTGATTTTCATGGTTTCTTTTGCTTAACAATGTGTAATTAGGACAACAACAAATAAAATGCAAGCTACACGCACTGTAAAGTTTTTCCCCTTTGTTCCCAGCGGTAATTTCTTGTAACTGTAATAAAGAAACACTAACCAGCACCAAAAAGATACAACGCCAAAGATTTCAAGGTGGGAAAAAACATTGGTACAAAGCGTCACTCACTGGTGCTGGGATAATCGGCAGCCAGGTCCAACAGGTGCTGACATAGGCCAGCCAATACCTAGTGCAGCAATCAAAGCTAATTGGTTAGCGTTCTGAGCAGGGACTGTTAGCGCCAGTGTAGTCCTCAGCACAGTGCCAGATATGACAAAAATGCTGGCACTCGAACTGGCGCTATAGCCACAAAACAGATGCCAAATGGAGTTAATCATAAATTCGGCCCTATCTCTGGCTTTGTTTTTGTCTTCTTGACTTTCCCCATTGCAGTCTCTCTCTTTTTTTATGTGATCACTCCACCACTATATCTTTTTTAACCCCAGTTTTTCTTCTGTTTTACACCTATTTTGCTTTTATTTCTACATTCTCTCCCTTTATCTTTTCCCATATTTGTATCTAATTTTTACATTTCTCTTTTATACCTTCTCTCCATTTCTCTTTTCCACATTCCTTCTCTCTGCACCTTCAGTCTCTCTCTCTACCTTTACTCCATCTCTCTCTTGTCACTTTTCCTCCATCTCCTTTTACTTTATCTTAGTTTTTCTATCTTTAACCTCCTTCCCTTCTCTCTTTTTCCACATTATCTCTTTTATCTTTTTTACCCCAATCCCGCATTTTTTTCCCAAAATTTTCCCCACAACCTCTTTTCACTTTGATATTTGCATCTTTTCTAGGTCTTACTTTTTTTGTATCATCACTTTCTTTTTGCCCCTGTTTTTGTCCTCCCTTTCAATCTTTAATCTTTCCCCCTCCCCTCATGCTCAAGTAATCTCTCTTGTGTTCTCCTAATAATGTTTTTTTCTCTTTCTTCTGCGTCTTCTCTTTCTTTCTTCTGTATGAATCTATCCAGGTAATAGGCAAAGTGGTGAACGCTAATAGGCAAAGTGGTGAACGCTAATAGGCAAAGTGGTGAACGCCTAACAGAAATGATAGTCACCAAAAAGACAACCTTGAGAGTAAGAATGGCCAGGGCAGCCTCCTGCACAGGTTCAAAGGGAGCACCCTGCAAGGCAGACAAGACCAAGTTCAAATCCCAAACAGGAAACATAGGCTTACGTGGGGGACGCACATGAGTCACCCCCTGGAAAAAAGTCCTGACCAGAGGATGCTGAGCAAAGGACTTCTGGAAGAAAACAGCCAGGGCAGAGACCTGACCCTTCAGAGTACTGAGTTGGAGCCCCATCTCCAACCCATGCTGCAGGAACTCCAGGATCCTGGGAATAGAGAACACACGAAAGGGAAGAGACTTAGGCCCTTATTTAACAAGGGATAGCGCCAGGTAGCGAATGGTGAGCGAACGGTAATGACGGTCACGGCCACAAGAACGCCGGCTCCCCTTCGCAATCACACATTTATCAAGCCGATCCTGCTTAGCGACTGACAGAGCGCCAGATAGCGAATCATTCATCATTATTCCAGCCTCACCCCACAGCTCCAGCGAGCGACCTTGAACAGCGACAGGTATGACCTCTCGCTACCTGGCGCTCTCCAATGCATTTCAATGGAGCAATCTTTAAATATTCATAATTAATTGCTATTTTTTTTTTTTTTTTTTTTTTTTAAATGTCAAAAATTCTGTGACCACTTCTGCAATGTTAGATATTTTTTTTAAGGTAAGAAAAAAAAAAAATTTGTGCAGAATTGATATTACAGGTCTGATATTAATGTATTCATATTACAAAATGTTTTTAAAAGCATGTTTTTTTTTTTTCTAAAGATATGGTTGTTTGGGGGTTAAAAAACTACTTTTAACCCATCGCCGCCAGCGCTCTGGGGTTTAAACAAGCATTTCACAGCGCGAGAATTTTTGGAGCGTGATTTGTTAATGAATATGCTGGGAGCTGTTCGCTAGGGCCGTTTGCTGTCATGCGCTCCCATACAGCGCGGAACCTGTCAAACAGCGACTCCTAACCCCGTATTCAACATTACCGCACACCGAGTCGCTGTCAACAGCCGAACAACGCCCAAGCACAGCGAATACTAGCGGGCGCTGTGAAAATATCGCTACTGTCGCTCATCTGTCGCTACCTGGCGCTATTAATGAATCGGCCTCCCCGACTCACACCAGTCAATGTAGGCACGCCAAACCCTATAGTAAATGGAAGAAGAAGACTTCTTCCTAGCCTTTATCATGGTATCAACAACAAGGCAGACAGCCCCTTCTCCATCAAGATGGAGGTTTCAGCAGCCGGGCCGTCAAAGCCAGAGTTTGTAAATTGGGATGGCGTAGTGAGCCCTGAGTGAGCAGATCTGGCACCCTCATGCTCAGGTAATCTCCACCCCCCCCTCATGCTCAAGTAATCTCTCTTGTGTTCTCCTAATAATGTTTTTTTCTCTCTCTCTTCTGCGTCTTCTCTTTCTTTCTTCTGTATGAATCTATCCAGTTAATAGGCAAAGTGCCAGAGAATCCTCAGACCAGGGGCGGGCTGGCCATAGGGCATACCAGGCAAAATCCCGGTAGGCCGGCACCAGGAAAGGCAGCTGTTCCCCCCGCTGCGGCCGCTCTCACACATGAGCACATACACACAGGAGTGCACAGGGGCGTAGCTAAGGGGGACAGGCGGGAACGTGGCCGCGGCGCTGGGGGGGGCCCAAAAAGAGGGTGTCTCAGGCACGGGTGTTGGTGCTGGGGAAGCCCCCAGAGAGAGGAAGCAGTGGCCGCTGATCGGCACGTGGGGGAGGAGAGGCGGAGGGAGAGCTGTGAGGCTGCACTTGCTCAGCCTATGAGACGAGCATAAGCCCCGCCCCCAAGGCTCAGACTTCCTCTTCAGCAAGGTACCGCAAAGCACAGCACTGCTATGGAGAGTGAGGAGGTCTGTAGCAGACTGACAGTGCTGAGAAATCTGCTGCCATGAAAAGAGCAGCAGAGACACCCCCAGCCGCCCTGTCTGCCCCTGCTGAGCTTTTCTTTATTTTCGGCATGCCTGTCCTGCCTATGTGCTCTGCCCCTCCCCTGGCTCTCTGGCTGCACAGGGGAGAGGAGGGCTCACACAGGAAACGTGGAGGTGTGTTGCTGCTTCACTCTGGACCAGGAGCAGATCCCAGCCAGAAGGAAAGAAGAAAGCCATCAAAGGTCAGGCTGCTTGAAACTCCAGGAAGGGGGGGGGGGTTGCCATATGCTATAGACTGAAGAGAGTAAAAAAAAAAAAAAATGTCCAATGTTGTTTGAGGGAGGAGGGGTATTGTGTTTTTGGTGCAGAGGGTAAGGGAGACTTCTGAGGCATTGTTATGGTTTAGCTGTTTGTTGCCCGAAAGCACAAATGGCTTCTGATCCACATAACCTAACTCTTGTGCATCCTGATTTGGGATCAATTTAAGTTATGTGGATCAATAATAATGTGTGCCTTTTGGTCTGCTTTAAAGAGAAAGTAAGGTCACAACATAATTTACTTCCACAGTTCTCCACAGCATTAGAACATCCTGATTTGGGATGCTCCACTATGCCCCATATGCTGAGCAGCTGATACTGACTCCATTCTGCTTCCCTTGCAGGCTGCTTGCCAGAAATCATTTAGGTCCGCTTGTCTGGTGAACCTGAAACGTCTGTCTTGCTAGACGGGAATGTGCAGCAGAAATCAGGACGCCACCATGCTGCACAGGTGAGAGGAAGTAAAGTCCTCTTTGACTTTATTTCCTCTTTAAAATGTTGCCTGGGATTTTGCTCCCCTGGGTTTTGTCCCACTTCCTAGGGGCATACTGATTTGGGGTGCCCACTTTGTGAAACCCCTCAGTTCACCTGATACCTTGATCCAGCAATCCTGTGCATGCATGGGCCCCTCAGTGGCATCCATGGTCATGGCAGACTCGAATGGTTGCCAGCGGGAGCGGACATGGTGGCAGGTGCTGCAGCAATAAAAAGGTGAGTATCAGGTGAATCAGGGGAATTTCACAAAGCGGGCATCCCAACTCAGGATGCCACACGAAGAGGGACACCAAAGAGGGTGGGGTGGAATCTGCTTTAACTCTGATAATTGCTTTTAGGTTCTTTTAGGGAATATGCTCACACTGTTTATTAATTTTATATTCTAAGGGCACAGGAAGGCACATGGATAGCAGGGCCCTGGTGTGGACATTAAATGGGGCCCTGTCAATGCTCATACAGTTTTTCTGTCTTTTAAATTAATCGGAAACAGCTAAAAAAAAACTAAAGACTGAAACAGCAGAGACAAATGCTGCTTCCTTTATCTAAATGATGCCTAATAAGCACAAATATGATAAATAAGGAGGAGACGCAACAATGAAGGGGCCCCTCTGACCTTCTGGGCCTTGGTGCCGTTGCACTCCCTATAGTTACGTCCCTGGTGGGGACATTGTGGTGCTGTGATGCAGGCATAATAATCTACCATTGTGGACAGAGAATTGACTGCACACTGCAGCACCAAACACACTGCATAAGTACATCTCATGCCGCCTAGGCGCCTGACTTTGCAGAAATACTTACCTTTTCTTTTAGTCACTCTTCGTGTTAACTGGAGGGGGTAGGTAAGTGTTATTTAGGACCTGGTGCTTTTTAGATTGCCTCCACTCTAACTTTAAAAAGAGCCTCCAGTCTTCCCTAACAACCCTTTCCCACCCACTCAATTACCCTGAGCAATTTTGAGATTCGGGGTAAAATACTTACCTGTACTGAGGAATGCCCCCCACCCACTGGCTGTACTGAGGGATGCCCCCACCCACTGGCTGTACTGAGGGATGCCCCCACCCACTGGCTGTACTGAGGGATGCCCTCACCCACTGGCTGTACTAAGGGATGCCCCCACTGGCCATACTGAGGGATGCCCCCAGTGACTGTACTGAGTGATGCCCCCAGTGACTGTACTGAGGGATACCCCCAGTGGCTGTACTAAGGGATGCCCCCACTGGCCATACTGAGGGATGCCCCCAGTGATTGTACTGAGTGATGCCCCCAGTGACTGTACTGAGGGATACCCCCAGTGGCTGTACTAAGGGATGCCCCCACTGGCCATACTGAGGGATGCCCCCAGTGATTGTACTGAGTGATGCCCCCAGTGACTGTACTGAGTGATGCCCCCAGTGACTGTACTGAGTGATGCCCCCAGTGACTGTACTGAGGGATACCCACAGTGGCTGTACTAAGGGATGCCCCCCACTGGCCATACTGAGGGATGCCCCCAGTGACTGTACTGAGTGATGCCCCCAGTGACTGTACTGAGTGATGCCCCCAGTGACTGTACTGAGGGATACCCACAGTGGCTGTACTAAGGGATGCCCCCCACTGGCCATACTGAGGGATGCCCCCAGTGACTGTACTGAGTGATGCCCCCAGTGACTGTACTGAGTGATGCCCCCAGTGACTGTACTGAGTGATGCCTCCAGTGACTGTATTGAGTGATGCCCCCAGTGACTGTACTGAGTGATGCCCCCAGTGACTGTACTGAGTGATGCCCCCAGTGACTGTACTGAGTGATGCCTCCAGTGGCTGTACTGAGGGATGCCCCCAGTGACTGTACTGAGTGATGCCCCCAGTGACTGTACTGAGTGATGCCCCCAGTGACTGTACTGAGTGATGCCCCCAGTGACTGTACTGAGTGATGCCCCCAGTGACTGTACTGAGTGATGCCCCCAGTGACTGTACTGAGTGATGCCTCCAGTGGCTGTACTGAGGGATGCCCCCAGTGACTGTACTGAGTGATGCCCCCAGTGACTGTACTGAGTGATACCCCCAGTGACTGTACTGAGTGATGCCCCCAGTGACTGTACTGAGTGATGCCCCCAGTGACTGTACTGAGTGATGCCCCCAGTGACTGTACTGAGTGATGCCTCCAGTGACTGTACTGAGTGATGCCCCCAGTGACTGTACTGAGTGATGCCCCCAGTGACTGTACTGAGGGATGCCCCCAGTGACTGTACTGAGGGATGCCCCCAGTGACTGTATTGAGTGATGCCCCCAGTGACTGTACTGAGTGATGCCTCCAGTGACTGTACTGAGGGATACCCCCAGTGACTGTATTGAGTGATGCCCCAGTGACTGTACTGAGTGATGCCTCCAGTGACTGTACTGAGGGATGCCCCCAGTGACTGTATTGAGTGATGCCCCCAGTGGATGTACTGAGTGATGCCTCCAGTGACTGTACTGAGTGATGCCCCCAGTGGATGTACTGAGGGATGCCCCCCAGTGGCTGTAATGGGAGATGCCACTCACGGCCTGTAATGGAGTGATCCTGCACGCTGTCTGTAACAGGGGATTTTATCACACTATTTGGTTCAGAATATTTTCTTAATTTTTTTTGTCCTCTAAACCCTGGGTGCATGTTGTGGAACGAAAAATAAGGTGTTTATGTAATGTGACGTTAAGATACTATGCTGGACCAGAAGCAGTACAGCAGGGCCGGTGTGCCTCAAAACGTCCCGAGCCGTTTTTTAGCCCAAGTCCGCCCCTGCCTCAGACCTCATGTGCCCAAGCGTGTATAGCTTTAAATTCTCTGCCTGACGCTGAACAGCGTGGCTGTCACACAGCAGACTCATGCAACCTAACAACCCGGCACGTGGATGACCAGGTTTACCTTGTTATAATTATTGACTTAAACTCTTTTAACCCTGAATTTACCACTGAAATAATGACCTTCTCTCGGTACTAAAAAATAGTGCTGACCTCAAATGTATCTGCAGTCAAATCCATGTGCTGGAGTGTATGACGTCCTATGGAAAGGCTTTACTTACAAGAATTAACAGTGGGTTTAGTCACCATTGTTGGGTGATTGGCAATCAGGCAGAAGATAATCCAATTCTTGCCATAGTGTTTTAATGTGGGTTATTTGCTAATGTTATTGTTTTAAAGTGGACCAATACCCAGGATTTTGACTATCCTGGGTTTTGGTCCTCTTCCCTGGGCACCCCCGATCGGATCGCTGTGTGAAACCCCCTAGATCTCCCGATAAAACTCACCTCACCCCGCTCCTACGGCGCATGCGCGGGCGCTCGTCCAATCAGCGTGCTCGGAGCCACTGAGCTATGCGCGTCAAAGCGACGTCTTAGCTCAGCGGCTCCGAGCACGCTGGCGGCCACATCTCATGCTTCCCTCTAATGGGAGTGCGCCCGCGCCAGCCATTCGCAAAAGGCCCTGCTAGAGAGAAGTGCGAGATGCGGCCGCGGCCCGCACATGCGCCGTTGGACTGGAATTCAGGTAAGGTTTGCGGGCGTCCTGTGGGGTTTCACACAGCGGGGCATCCTGATTTTGGATGCCCCGCGGGGAGGGATTGGATCGCCCCTGGAATCTTATAGATTCCCGAGCCGATCCAACTGGGTGTTGGTCCACTTTAAAGAAATTTGCTAATGAAACTTATTTTTTTTTTTATATTAAAGCTCAACTTCAGATATTTTTTCTCTGGATGGGGCAGGGGAAGGGTTAGATTATCTTTAATATTCTCCAGTGGGTAAGAATAGGTTCACATTCTGCCCCCATTGTGAATTGGAATGGGTTTATGCCTGTCCCCGTGATCAAAAACAAAAAAGAAAATGGCTGGAGATTTTAAGATGTCAGGAGGGCTTTAAAGTGGACCTACACATTGATTTTATTCCCAGGACAGCATGTCGCAGCTTACTATAGGCTAAACCAATACAAAGCAATCCCTAAGCTTGGAACCTGATGGTCACACTGCTGGCCACTGGCAGAGTGACACTAGAGGAGTACCCACCAGGACAGGTGAGTATATATTTTTGAAGAATGCTGAAAATGGGAAGGAAAAAAAGGCCAGGATGTTGGTTCACTTAACTGTCCATACCCTAACTAAAGCAAACAGGGGACTGTGGGCCAGGTTTTTCCTTATAACTCTAACCCCCCCCCCCGTACCAGTGAGTAATACTCATTTAATCCCCACATGATCCAATGGGGGACAAGAAATTGAAGCTACCACCTGTGACGATTGCACGGGTTAATCAGACCTCTTGATTGTTCATCCGATCAAACCGGCCAATCGTACTCCATGTGTGTCACCGCAATTGTTAAATTGGCAACACGCGTGGCTATAAACTGCTGCCACAGCAGCGTTCACCTCTATATAAGCCACACACAACACAATCAGATCAAACAAATCGATCGACCCACAACCACTTCCAGGCAGGGGTGATCGAGCGTCCTAGGCAAGTAAGGTAGCCAGACTCTTTAGAAATAGCGTGAGCTTTTTAGATCCTCAATTCTGAGCATCAGTGACCCTCTGCTGTATTTTTAGAATTTATTTAAACAAACAGAAAAACACAAAAACAACAATAAAAATATTGAATTGTGATAAAAAATACAATTCTGTGATTACTCACCTATAGAATTGATATTATGAGTATACAGTACGTCCTGCTCCAGATAAGATTCATAACACTTGGGAACTACTCCGCCAGATGGCGCTGGACTGCAGAGACATCGAAAATAGGCTCCTCCCGGCCCCTCAAATACCCGGGACCTCCCACAAATCCCCAGCATTGAAAAGCAGTTAACGAGAAGCCGGGAGAATTAAATAAGAACCAACTAACAACTATAACCATTATAACAATCACCATACAGGGGATCCAGGATAAAGCAAAAACCAAGGGTGGGGTGGAGCAGGACGTACTGTATACTCATAATATCAATTCTACAGGTGAGTAATCACAGAATTCTATTATTCTTAGTATACAGTACGTCCTGCTCCAGATAAGAATCATTACACTTGGGACATCCAATAGCAGTGTCCGTAAAGTAGGGTGGGATCCCCAAAGGTAACAACTGACAGGTCAGACCACTGCCGCCTGCAGAACCTTGCGGCCAAAAGCAGCATCAGCTGAGGCCCTAACATCAACCTTGAAAAACTTATGAACAGAAGACAAAGTAGCGGCCTTGCAAACTTGTTCAACAGAAGCCTGGTGCTGAAAAGCCCAAGAGGCACCAATAGCATGAGTGGAATGAGCAGTAAGGCGGAAGAGAGGATTCTTCCCCTTAGCAGAATAGGCCTGAATCACAGCCTGACGGATCCATTTGCTGATAGTAGATTTGGCAGGGGCCAAACCCTTCCTAGGACCAGAAGGGACCACAAAAAGAGCATCAGTTTTTCTGAAAGGTGCAGTAGCCACCAGATAGTACTTCAGACACCTAACCACATCCAAAGAATGCAAGACCCTCTCCTTAGCATTACTAGAATTAGGGCACAAGGAAGGAAGAACAATGTCCTGATTCAGATGAAAGGCAGACACGACCTTAGGCAGAAAATCTGGCTTGAAGCGAAAAACCACCTTGTCCTGGTGTCTCTCAAAGTAGGGGGGCCGGATAGAAAGCGCCGCCAACTCAGACACACGCCTAACAGAAATGATAGCCACCAAAAAGGCAACCTTGAGAGTAAGAATGGCCAAAGCAGCCTCCTGCACAGGTTCAAAGGGAGCACCCTGCAAGGCAGACAAGACCAAGTTCAAATCCCAAACAGGCAACATGGGCTTACGTGGGGGACGCACATGAGTAGCCCCCTGGAACAAAGTCCTGATCAGAGAATGCTGGGCAAAGGACCTCTGGAAGAAAATAGCCAGGGCAGAAACCTGACCCTTCAGAGTACTGAGTTGGAGCCCCAGCTCCAACCCATGCCGCAGGAACTCCTGGATCCTGGGAATAGAGAACACACAACAGGGAAGAGACTTAGACTCACACCAGTCAATGTAGGCACGCCAAACCCTATAGTAAATGGAAGAAGAAGACTTCTTCCTAGCCTTTATCATGGTATCAACAACAGAAGCAGACAGCCCCTTCTCCATCAAGATGGAGGTTTCAGCAGCCAGGCCGTCAAAGCCAGAGTTTGTAAATTGGGATGGCGTAAATGACCCTGAGTGAGCAGGTCTGGCACCCTGGGCAGAACGTACTGATCTACTGCCAGCTGCACCATGTCTGCGAACCTCTTGGCCATCTGGGGGCCACCAGTATTGCTGGCACCCCCTACTGAGCTACCTTGCGCAAAACCCTGCCCAACAGGGGGAATAGAGGAAAGACATACAGGAGCTGAAAGTCCTGCCATGACATTGCTAGAGCATCTGTGGCCAAGGCCAGAGGATCCTGGGACAGGGAGACAAAGACCGGGAGCTTGTGATTGTGACAGGACGCAAACAGATCCACATCTGGTTGGCCCCAACGGTGACACAGAGATTGAAACACCCTGTTGCAGAGGGACCATTCTCCCAGGAGAGAGGTCCCCCTGCTCAGAGAGTCTGCCTGCAGATTCTCCACCCCCGGGATGTACACAGCTGATATGCAGGGAACATCGTCCTCCGCCCAGGCCAGGATCACAGACACTTCTTGGAGGGCCCTCTTGCTCCGGGTCCCTCCCTGATGATTGATGTAGGCAACTGCCGTCTGGTTTTCTGAGCGAACCTGAACAGGCAGGCCCCGAAGGTGATGAGTCAACTGAGTCAGAACCAACCTGATTGCCCGCAGTTCCAGAATGTTGATAGGTGTGTGGGCCTCCTGAGGGCCCCACCGCCCTTGGAACTGCAGGGACTTCCAGAAACCCCCCCAACCTGTCAGACTGGCACCCGTGGTGACCGTCTCCCAGAAGGGGGCCAGAAAGGATCTGCCCCCCAACAGGTTCCTGGAGTCCAGCCACCACGAAAGGGACCGCCTGACTAGGGGGGAAAACGCCACCATCAGGCCCACCAGCTGCATTCCCTGCCAGATGGAGGGATGAGGACAAGATAGCAGGAACTGAACCTGCGCAATCAGACTGTCCACCTTCTGCTGAGGAAGAAAAATCCTTGCCTGAACTGTATCCAGATTCATTCCCAGGAAGGGAGTCACCAAGGAAGGAGACAGAGAAGACTTGGGATGGTTGATCACCCAGCCAAATGACTCCAGAGTGGAAACTACCAGCTGAGTATCCAACTCTGCCTGATGTAGGGACTGGGAAGTGATGAGAATGTCGTCCAGGTAGGGCAGCACGCGGATGCCCTGAGACCTGAGCAGAGACATCACTCCTGCCAGCACCTTGGTGAACACTCTGGGAGCTGAAGTGAGACCAAAGGGCAATGCCAAAAATTGGTAGTGCTGATCCTCCAGAGGAACCTTTGATGACCTGGAAACACAGGAATATGAAGATAAGCATCTTTGATGTCCACAGACGTCATGAAGTCCCCTGGATGCAGGGAACTGATGGCAGAGTGCAGAGATTCCATGCGAAAGCGCCTGCACCTGACAAATTTGTTGAGGATCTTCAAGTCCAGGATGGGCCTGACTGACCCATCTCTTTTGGGCATGGTGAAAAGGTTGGAATAGAAGCCCTTGCCCCTTTCTCGTAAGGGGACCTGACAGATGACCCCCAGCTCCAGAAGGCTTTGCACCGCCAGCACTAGAGTCTGAGCTGACACAGGGTCCTGAGAAATCCGGGATCTGATGAATCTTGGGGGGGGGGGGGTGGGGGGCAGGCAGCAAACTCTATCTTGTAACCAGAGGACACTACCTCCTGAATCCACCGGTCTGAGACATGAAGCCTCCAGACGTGAGCAAAGTGCTGAAGCCGTCCCCCCACCCGGATTGGTGAGGGCGCCCCTTCATGCCTGAGGGGGCTTGGGAGAAGACTTAAGCTTGGAGCCCCAGGAGGAGCCAGGGCGTCCACGTCCTCTGCCCCTACCCCAGATATCTCCTCGGGCCCCGGAAAGGGAGACCCCCCTCCCCTGTCTGGCACCACGGTAGGGGGAAAAAAAGGAGCCCTGACCCCGAAAGGGCCGAGACTGCCGCCTGCGCTGGGGTAACCTGCCTCCCTTAGCAAACAGATCCAGGCGGTCCCCAAACAGGCGTAGTCCTTTGAAGGGAAAACCAGTGAGGGCTTTCTTGGCAGCGTTGTCAGCAGCCCACTGGCGCAGCCAAACCGAGCGGCGTATAGCCACCACAAAGGCAGAGGTTCTGCCACACATTCTAATGGTATCATCCAAGGCAGAGAGGACATAAGTCACAAAAACCTCACAACTCCTCAAACTCCTCACTAGACACATCATCAGGGGCACCATCAAGGATACTTCTAATCAGGGTCCTAGTAGCCACAGCCGTAATGGCAGAGGCACAGACCGGGCGCAGCGCCGTCCCCACACATGCAAAGGCATGGGACGCCAGCTGATCAATGCGCCGGTCCTCAGCATCCCGCAGCGTAGTAGAGTCAGGGGAGTGCATGACAGAGGTGTTAGATAACCCTAGGATTGGGGCATCCACTTCAGGAGGGGATGACCAATGCTTCACCACATCAGCAGGAAAGGGATACCTCTTATGCCAACTCTTAGGTACACCGGGAAGCCTGCTGGGATGCTCCCATTCCTTGAGCACAAGATTAGAGCACGTGGCTTAGCAGTATGAAACAATTTCCCCTGTTGCCTGGGGGCCGCAACTGGGGGAAAGATAGACAGTACCTCAAAAATCTGAGCCAACAGCCTATCAGTATCATCTGGGGCCCAGGGGTCAGAGCCAGAATCATCATGACCCCTGGGCCTCTAATCAGATGACTCCGAGTCAGAGAATAACTCCCCTTCTTTCAAAGGGGTATAGCCACACAGTTCCAAAAACTCATCAGCTTCCATAGGGAAAAGAGTGACATCAGGCGTTAAGTGCCACTTTTTAGCAGAGGCCTTACGCGCCAAGGTATTAGCAAGCAACTTCTCAACACTAGCCAGTCTAGAAGACACATCAGGCTGAGAATCCCCACTTGTGTGCAACTCAATGGGAGGCAAATTTAAGCTTGGGGGAGTAGGTGAAGCCATACGAGGCGCAGGTCCAGCAACTGGTAAACCAGGCTGCAGCGCAAGCACCTGCAGGTACATAGACCCGCACATTGTCAGCACTAGTAGGGGACACCCCACAAGCTACACACAGCCGGGCTTGTCCCGAAGGAACCCCGAGCACATTATCCTGAGACGCCTCCATATGGGTATTATAGCGGCACAATAGGCCGATAGGGATTCACGCTATAAAAGCAACCCGGGATGCCCCAATAGCCCGCTAGGGAAGTGGGAGTAATTTACACACTAGGCCTCACAAGTTTAATAACTAAATAGAGGGAGTAGGGCCGGGAGAAACCAATAGAGGTTGGCCCGTCTGAAAGACATAAGCGAAGAGAACCCCGTAAGTGACATGTAAAAAGACATAGGGTAAATAAAGCCGCCCCCCAGGGGGCACTCACGGACCGCGGTAGGTAGATGCCAGTCATGCAGCAGCATGATCCAGAGAAAATGGCGCTGGGTATACCTCGAGGTGCGGGCTGCAGAAACAGTGACGCAAAACGCACCAACCGTGGGGCCCGCCCCCCCCAGGAGAGCATGAAGCAGCACACGTGACAAGCAGCCAATAACGGCGCACCAGCGCCTGAGATAATGCCGCCGCCAAGCGCGGAGCACAGCGGAAGCCGGCGCGGCGAGGAAAATTTAAAAAAGCAACCAGTGCAACCAAGTCAGCGTGGCAACTAACACCAACCAGAAAAGCATAATATAGTGAAGCACCAAGGCAAAATCACATACACCCCCCCCCCCCCCCCCGAGAGCTACAAGGGAGAGCGAGGGAGGGCAGCGACTACTTAACATAGGGCCCACCGATAGACAGGGGCAAGGGGCAATAGGGCGGGAGGGGCATCCCATAGAGGCTCACCATATGCCTATACCGCCTACCCTTTGGTGGCGGATTGCGGTGGAGAACCTGACAGCGGTGCTGCCTACCATCACCCGCCCAGCGCAGCCAAGGCTGGGAGGTACATTAATAATGGAATGGGTGGGAATAGTCCTACAGGGCCGCAGGCTAATAGCCCCGCTCACATGCGAGAAGAGAGAGACATCTTCTTGTCCTTCGCAGTCCAGACTGCAGAGAAAATCTGGGGATTCGTGGGAGGTCCCGGGTATTTGAGGGGCCGGGAGGAGCCAATTTCACTGTCTCTGCAGTCCAGCGCCATCTGGCGGAGTAGTTCCCAAGTGTTTTGAATCTTATCTGGAGCAGGACGTACTGTATACTAAGAATACAGAACTAACTATAAAACATGGTAAATAAGATAAATAGCAAAAAATGGCAAAATACTTAGGAGTCTGTCTGGGCTGCGGTTCGATCGAATCAATTGTTTGTCAGTCCTCACACACTTCTGGTCTTCTCCTTAGATGTTAAACGGGAGCGTGTGTCACTGTTGATGGTAAGATTAGAGCCCCCCTCTGCCCATTATGAAGCTCACCTTATTCCCTCTCACCAGGGGTCAGTTTCTGACCCCTCCTATGGGCAGAGCAATTGGAGTCACCCACTGTTTGATTGGTGCATCTGGGATTCTCCATCTTTGGGTACCTGAAAGTTCCATATGATATCCCCCATCTGTCCTGGGATTCCAAAGGGAGGAGGGATAAGGAGAACATTCCATGGAAGGAGGGCAGGATATGGACCTTAGCCTCGATTCAGAGACACATTAGTCCGGACTTCCGTAGCTGTCTGTGAAAGTTTTGGTGGGTGTTTGTCATTTTTTTGCTTTTTTCCGTCCATTTTCTACTCGCACGAACGTTCGGGAATGCGCTTCCGATGAACGGAAGCAAATCTGAACATTTCCGTTAGTTCGGATCATTTTCCAAACAAAATCGGAAATTTTCCGTTCGTTCAGAAAACTTCCGTTGCTGGGATGGGTTTCTGTCTGATTCAGAGAGCTGATTTCCGACGGCTCACCATCCTATAAATCCGTTTCATTTCCGAACCACTTACGAGACCTTTGAGGGCTCGGATTGCTATTGTTGAACATGTTTTGCGGCTATGTGGAGGAGTCTGCGCGCCTTTAGCACCAAGGCATTGCATGTATCAGCATGGCCGAGGCCATAAATTGTATAGCAATGCATACCTGAATTAATACATTTCATGTATGCCTTATAGATGCATTTTAATGCTGACCTTAATCAGTCCTTAGCATGTAAACATTTATTTTCCCACACATCCATATAATTGCTATATTTTTTTAGACTTATGTCCTTTGTGAATTATATTTGGATTGTTGAACTTGAATCTTAATTTGTTGTAGTTATTGTTTTAGTTGGTTACCTTTGCTTTGTGTAATTGTTTTATATTTGGTGTGCCACTCGCCCTTGCTCCTGATGCCTGTTCTTTGCCTGCAGAATGCGGGCCAGGGGTTCTCTAATCGGTCACTATGCAAAACCTGGGCCATGGTGGCGAGGGCCCTCTGGCTTTTGAAGTCCAGATTTAGGTGTTTGGACCATACAGGGGGGGGGGGGGGGCACTGCAGTATGACCCCAACAAGGTTATACCCAAATTTTAATTTACGTTTTTTAACAGGGACCACACGTGCCAGAGTGGCACAACTGAGTGTCAGGGTCCTTCAGTTGGTGGGCGAGATGCAGGAGCTGTGCAACTCGTTGGGGACCACAGATGAAGAATAATGTTCAGTGGCCTGCCATTGCTATGTATTTTGTTTTTTATAGTTTTAAAAATGTGAAATTTCCAAATTTTTATATTTTATGATCGTCTAAAAAAAAAAAGGTTACATTTTCATTTCATTTACAAAATACATTAACAAAAAACTAATGGGCCCAGAAATATTTAAAGATGAATATTCACATGACTGAGAAGTGATTTGCTTTTTTTTTGCTTTTTTGGCTGGCATTTTGCATGGACTCTCAAAGAGAATGAGCTGTGTGTGCAGTGACCTTTAAATAAGGTATCCGCCGTGTGACGCCTACGCGTTCGCTTACGCGCACGTCCGGCCGTTCGCAGAGATCATCATGCTCGTAAGTGTATTTGTAGGCCTTTCAAGTAACATCTAAATTCTGCTCGACATGTTAAGGATGCGCACAAAGTTATAGATTTGTTAAAAATTTGGTTAACCTACATGCACACCCAAACGCACGCCACACACGTGCCAAAAAACAGTGCGGCCAGATTGGAAAGTTAACTTAGGCTAGAAGTGTGTGTGTGTATGTGTTAATGTGATTGAACCAAATAATGTATTGTTGCCACTTCTTGATAGGCATGTATAATTTATTGCTATGTTTGATTTGTGTTTTGTAGACCATGCTGGAGCACAGGTACGACTACCTGCCCAACTCGTTTGAAAAACGAAACGTCGCCCTGGAGATCATCGCGGAGATCCAACAACAGACCGACACCACCTTCACCCACACACAGATCATGCAGCATTGGTCGGACCTGAAACGACTGCACATGCCCCGGGTGCGGAGGTTATTTGGGATCCATTTCCCAAGTAAGTACATAGCGATTGCATGCAAGATGTAACTACGACAGAAGGTAGGCCTTTTATTTATAATGCCTTTTCTTTGGTAGTGTTGGAAATGGATTACCGCATTTGCCGCACTCGGAGGCGCACAGGTCGACCAGTGCTGCATGATTCTGCAGCTGGGAGTGAAGGTGGTGGATCTCCAGGGCGACGGGCCTACCCCTCCTCTGTGGGGTCCTCAGAGCAGCCCCTGGACCTTACAACAGAGGATGGGCGGCACGGCGTGGGAAGGCAGTCGTACCCTGCCACGCATGCGGGAGCCTCTGGTATGTCACTCTTCATGTATATGCACACACATATACATACTAGCTCCTGATATCACCAAACTGATTCCTTAATTCTGTATTTTTAGATGCTTCGGGTGAGGTAGTGGCTGAGGAGGCAGCAGATATGGTCCCACAAGAACCTGGAGAAGGTGAGTGATGTGACCCAGACTTAGCTAAAAACATTTGAGGACTGCTGAATCAGACATTAAAAATAACCATATTTCCCATGTTTCTACAGGCACTTCTTCACAGCAGAGCCAGGAACCAGGACATTGTGTTGTCTCCAATGAGCCATCTCTCGGCCACCAACCAAGTAAGTAGTCATGCCATTATTGCCATTTATGTATTACTTCACATGAACACACAATTACATCATGCTCTAGTCAATGGCAATATAAGAGTGACCTGTGGCCACTTCCTTAGCTTAATGACTTGCCAAACTGACCTGTGGTCACTTCCTTAGCTTAATGACTTGCCAAACTGACCTGTGGCCACTTCATTAGCTTAATGACTTGCCAAACTGACCTGTGGCCACTTCATTAGCTTAATGACTTGCCAAACTGACATGTGGCCAATTCATTAGCTTAAAGTGGACCAACACCCAGGATTTTGACTATCCTGGGTTTTGGTCCACTTCGGTGGGGCACCCCGATCGGGGGTGCCCCGCTGTGTGAAACCCCCCAGAAACCCCAAAAAACTCACCTCTCCCCGCTCCCACGTGAACGCCGCAGCCAATCCCCGCCAACTTCTAGGCGGGGGACAGGAACGTACAAGCCTCTTCCGCCGCCGCCGCCTCCCGCGCGTCACTCTCGGCGCGCGCGGAAGCGGCGGCGGATCAGGTAAGATCTTTTTGGGGTTTCTGGGGGGTTTCACCCCGCGGGACATTCCGAGATCGGGATGTCCCGCGGGGTGGGAGGTGATTGGCCCGGGAATCTTATAGATTTCCGGGCCGATCACCCCTGGGTGTTGGTCCACTTTAATGACTTGCAAGAATGACATATGTGGCTTTTAGTTAATTTGTTAACTAAAATACATTAAATCCACAGGTGATAAACATGTATTGTTCTCCAAATAATATTTGGGTCGAAATTTGTTCCAGGGACCACACGACAAAGACTGGCGGACATGAATCGGAGGGTCCTTGAGTTGGTGGCCAATCTGCAGGCGATGCATGACACGTTGGGGACAACAGAAGAGGAAGAGTAGTGTCCTGGTTCCTGGCCCTGTATCTTTGTATATAGTTTTTATAAATTTTAAATTGTAAATAGTTTTTTTAACAATGTAAATTGTATATAGTTTTTTTTATTTTTTATACAAAATTTTTTAACAATTTAAAATATTTTGAACAATGCCACCCAAACATGGCAGTTGAATATTAAAAACATTTCAACTAAACCAAAAATTGTGTGCCATCTATTTGCACAAATACATTTACACAAAACAAAGGGCCAATGATATATTTATAAATCAAGATTGTGATGTCCGTTAAGTAGTTTGGGTAAGTTTTAGGGTGCTGAAAATGAAGAAGAAATTAACCGGGAAGTGGTTTGGGTAAGTTTTAGGGTGCTGAAAATGAAGACGAAACTAACCGGGAAGTGGTTTGGGTAAGTTTTAGGGTGCTGAAAATGAAGAAGAAATTAACCGGGAAGGGGTTTGGGTAAGTTTTAGTGACCGAAAATGGAAGAAGAACCTAACCGCTAAGTGATTTGGGTAAGTTTTAGGGACCGGAAATAGAAGAAGAACCTAACCGCTAAGTGATTTGGGTAAGTTTTAGGGACCGAAAATGGAAGAAGAACCTAACCGCAAATTGGTTAGGGTGAGCTTTAAGGGATCAAAAGGGAAGAGGTAGGATAGCTCTAAGTGGTTAGGGTGAGCTTTAAGGGATCAAAAGGGAAGATGCAGGATAGCGCTAAGTGGTTAGGGTGAGCTTTAAGGGATCAAAAGGGAAGAGGCAGGATATCGCTAAGTGGTTAGGGTGAGCTTTAAGGGATCAAAAGGGAAGATGCAGGATAGCGCTAAGTGGTTAGGGTAAGCTTTAATGGATCAAAAGGGAAGATGCAGGATAGCGCTAAGTGGTTAGGGTGAGCTTTAAGGGATCAAAAGGGAAGAGGCAGGATAGCGCTAAGTGGTTAGGGTGAGCTTTAAGGGATCAAAAGGGAAGATGCAGGATAGAGCTAAGTGGTTAGGGTGAGCTTTAAGGGATCAAAAGGGAAGAGGTAGGATAGCTCTAAGTGGTTAGGGTGAGCTTTAAGGGATCAAAAGGGAAGAGGCAGGATAGCGCTAAGTGGTTAGGGTGAGCTTTAAGGGATCAAAAGGGAAGAGGCAGGATAGCGCTAAGTGGTTAGGGTGAGCTTTAAGGGATCAAAAGGGAAGAGGCAGGATAGCGCTAAGTGGTTAGGGTAAGCTTTAATGGATCAAAAGGGAAGATGCAGGATAGCGCTAAGCGGTTAGGGTGAGCTTTAAGGGATCAAAAGGGAAGAGGCAGGATAGCGCTAAGTGGTTAGGGTGAGCTTTAAGGGATCAAAAGGGAAGATGCAGGATAGAGCTAAGTGGTTAGGGTGAGCTTTAAGGGATCAAAAGGGAAGAGGTAGGATAGCTCTAAGTGGTTAGGGTGAGCTTTAAGGGATCAAAAGGGAAGAGGCAGGATAGCGCTAAGTGGTTAGGGTGAGCTTTAAGGGATCAAAAGGGAAGATGCAGGATAGCGCTAAGTGGTTTAGCTAAACATTGTAGTAGAAGTGATGGGAGTGAAATTATGTAGGCGAGCACTTTAATGAGTTAAGTTTGTAGTGCGCAGGCGCAAGATCGTAAGGATTCCGTCTGGACAATTATTTTTGGAAAAAGTGAAACAGAATGTATCGGGAAACGTAAAGGATTCGTGTGAGGATACGATGGGAAAAGGGCAAAAACGAAAGGCTACGTTGTTAGCTGAGAAAATGAATCTGAAAAGTCTCGATGGAAACTGACATCCTCGTACTCGTACTCTGGCATACGAGCAGACGGAAACTTTACAGAAGGTTTACGATGCATGCTTGGAATCGCTCGCACATTCATACGAGAGCTGGAAATTTTGAAAATGATACGACAACGGCACTAAAACGGAAGTTTTTTGTGTCTCTCTGGATCGAGGCTTTCTTTCTTGTCTCTGCTTTCTATGGCTGAGTGATTCTGATAACACTTTGTTTAAGCTGCAGAGTTTTATGAAGGGAGAAAGTCATTCCAACCGACCCTGCGTGCATGTAGGGGGTTTTATGGCAGGCCGAGGGGGGAGTTATACAGTGCAGAGGGGTCAACCAAGGTATATATATATATATATATATATATATATATATATATATATATATACCAGTTTGGTCACACCACCTGTTATTGGAGAAGGTGCAGGGATGACATCAACATTTTAGGGCAATGTAAAAGTCAGGTTTCACCCAGAATTAAATACTACAGGGATAGTCCTGGCTGCAGTCCTGCAGTCCTATATACTCTGTGCTGTACACCCAAACAATTGTTTTCCTGGGGCTGGTAGCTGGACCCCTCTTTGCAGCTGGGCCCCACATATCAGTCCTTCCTGTCCTACCTGGATTGCGGTCTTGCCACAGTGTGCTCTGTGGCTTTTAGTTCCTACAGGGACAGACTTCACTTCACTAGAGTGTAGCAGAAGTTGTACTTTTCCCACATTCACAAGCCTCGCCAGTGATGACCATTTTTCAAAATGTTACACTATACATGTTCAACTGTGATTTTTGGGGGGATTTCCAGGGATTTACCAGGAGAATATTTTCCCAGGAAAATATTCTTTTTTCAGCATACTCTGGGTTTTAACATGAAAGTGCAAGGTCCCCTGAACAGAACAATACCCAACATGTATAGCTACTTTTAACTCTTGTAATTGCCAGTCTACTTGATATGTTGTCACCCTCTGTTGACAGGTAATTTTCCACTATTTTAAAGAAAAAAAATGTTTTTTAAAATTTGTATTGTTTACTTTAAATATCCCACCAATATAGAGAGTCCCACACTCCCTTGATCCACACCCTATAGTGAATGGCACCACTCCGTTTTAATTAACACTTAATATTGCTTTATTCAATTGTTTCTACTATGTACATACATAAAATTAAAAACATTATTAAAATACATGTATTTACACACAGTCCCACCAAGAGTGGGGAAAGGAGAAGGAGGGGGGGGAGGACCAAAATGTGTGGAGGGGGGGCAGGACAACACTGACCAGAGTGTCCAGATGGATAACGCCCTTGTGGCTCAATTAATGAATAACATATATTTGTCTGTTGCTGTTTTAAATGCCCATTGCTGCCTATCTACCAGTGCCTATCTCATAAACCTATTGCTATAAATATAAATATAAATCTCAATAATGTGCAAAAAAATCAAATATTATTTACATAAAGTGCTAAGTGCCATAAATCACAAATTGTTCATATTCATCCTCAGGACAGCCGTGGGGAAAAAAACAGACACATATATAACAAGACACAGTACCTCAGATATTCCAGTAACAAGCCACACAGACCCCCTCCTCTCCCAGCCGACGCGTTGCGTGACGTCTCGCGTCACTTCTCCAGGGCAGGGCCAAGATCACTTTACTTTAAATAAAAAAAGTATTGTATTCAAGAAAACCATATTGCATGTGAAAGCACTATTTCTCCAGATTACAACGGTACCACATATGTATCGGTAGCCTGATTTTTTTTTACTTTTTTACTGTAGCAGGGGGGAAAGCCAGGCACGTAGATTCTAGATGGGATTCCAGATGTATCCCAAGAGAAATACCCCCTCAAGTAAGCTGCACTCAAATGTAAAATCCAATATTTTATTCAAAATAAATGAACAAATACAGCATGTAATAAAGACATACACAATTAAAAACATATACACAAACACAAAAATTGGAGGGGGGACCGTGGAATAATGACTATTTACAAATGAATATTACAAATATTAATGTCATGCCACATGTTTATGGAATAAAGAAACTATATTTGATACTCTTTAGTGTATAATAAAATTGATTATTGTAGAAAAGTATTATGATGAGTAATTATATCTTTATGCAAAACAAATAAATATATACAAAATGAACGCCTGCCCATTAATTGTAGAAACAAAGTGCTGAGCGCTTGGCCATAATGTGTGCAGAGACAAATTACCGTATTTTTCGCCCTATAAGACGCACCTAGGATTTGGGGGAAGAAAATAAGAAAAAAAAATTTAAAACCAAAAACGCACCATTACAGACAGTGTGGCATTCCCCTATCCAATTCCCATAGGCAGTGTGGGATGTCCCCATTCCATAGACAGTGTAGCATGCCCCCATCCCATTCCCTGTATATCCAGTGTGGCATCCCCCCCTCCCATTCCCCATATACCCATTGGCTGTGTGGCATCCCCATCCCCCCATTCCCATAGGCTGTGTGGCATACCCCTCCACCCATTCCCATAGGCTGTGTGGCATACCCCTCACCGCATTCCCATAGGCTGTGTGGCATCCACATCCCCCCATTCCCATAGGCTGTGTAGCCCCTCTCCCCCCATTCCCACCCCCCTCCCCCCCGTTAGTATAGGCAGGCGCCATAGTAAAAAAAAAAAAAAAAAACTTAAACTCACCTGTCCGCTGACACCGCTGCGCTGAGCGGCCGGCTCCGTGAATGGGGTGGGCGTGGCCTGCGCCGCAGCAGGCCACGCCCACCCCATTCACGAGCTGGCTCTGTCCCGGCCCCGCCGCTGCGATCGCTTTCTTTTCAGGCAGCGATGACAGCGGCGGGGCCAGAGACAGAGCCCCTGCCGCTCCTCCATCTGCTCCATATGCGATCACGAAGGTCCGGGCAGCGGGTGGGCGTGGCCTGCGCCAGTGCAGCAGAAAGAGTTGTGCAAGCCCTGAGGAAGACAGAGACAGCAGTGACAGAGAAGTCAAGATAGACCTGTGCCCAACTACTATCCCTGCCTATAGAGTCGTGGGAGTAAAGTGTAATGTAGGAGTAGGACCCTTGACAGAAACCACAGAAGATGCTGTTTGTAACTCAAGATCCTGTACAGCTGCCAGAAGGGATCATCACAGGTGAGAATATGGTAACTATTCCCTATAGTGTTTTTCCTAAAGTGACAGTGTTGGTGATGAACTTCACAAACCAAGAAGTGAGGCTTGATCCTAGAACTTCTTTTAGACAATATAAAAAATAGTGCCAACGGCACAAAAAGGTTCCCACCCAAAAGTCCCCCATGCCTGCTTATGGGGGGGGGGGGGTAACCTGGTCCTCCCTTGTTGTTTGTTGTCTGGCCTACATCAGAGCCAGTCCACCACCTGCAGCCAGGTCCTCATAGATCAAACTGGCGGTCAGGTGCACCACTTTAAAATAACGAGTAGAATTGCATCTAAAAGTGTTGCTATTGGCCCGCCAGTTTGCCTCCATAATTTGGAACCACCGGGCCATGGACATGTGCCGCCTGGCTGCAGGGAGTTGCTGCTTGCCTTCAGGGCACTCTGGGGAGGTGGTGCTTGCAGACACCTGCCCAAGGTCCATGGCCAGGGAGCTGGTAGGTGGCCCGGGGTCCGGTATGGCTGCAGTAGTTGGTGGGGTCTTGAGCCGATTGGGAGTAAGATGGGCACTCTCCTGTATGGGGGTCTTTTCCAGGTCCTGTATTTCTTCCAGTAGAGTGAGGGTCTGTGTGGTGAAAGAAAAACATTCGCAATTTGAGCATGCAACGGGCCACTCATGTTTGTGCCAACTGTTTGTGGATATCCTCTCCACCCTGGCCCAATCTACATTTTGCAGCAAACTTTTACCACTGGTGCCACCGATCAGGGTCGAAGGTCCTTGATGCACCCTGGTAGGTGTCGGGTGCAGCATCTCCACCGCCTGCTCCTCTGCATGTGGTCCAATGTGTGAGCCTAAAACATCCCTCTAGACTATCTTCTTCTTCTTCTTTCTTCCTTCTCCTACTGCAAACTGGCGACCCAATGGACATGAGTCGACGCCCTTACCTCCAGGCCACGACTGCCTTTGACTCCACGGCTGCCCTTTGACAAAAAGATTATATCATCAATCTCAGCATGCTAATTTTCTTCTTCGTCTTCTTTGTCTTCTCCCACCGACCCTCTGGACACGAGTCGACACCCTTACCTCCAGGCCACGACTGCCTTTGACTCCACGACTGCCCCTTGACAAAAAGATTATGTCATCAATGGCAGCATGCTAAATTTCACTTCTTCTTCTTCCCCTTTCGCAAACCGGCGACCCTCTGGGCACGAGTCAACGCCCTTGCCTCCAGGCCACGAATGCCTTTGACTCCACGACTACCCCTTGACAAAAAGATTATGTCATCAATGGCAGCATGCTAATTTTCATTCCTTCTTCTTCTCCCACTGCGAACCGGCAATGCCATTACCTCCAGGCCACGACTCTGGGAAGGTGGTGCTTGCAGACTTCTGCCCAAGGTCCAGGGTCAGGGAGCTGGCAGGTGGCCCGGGGTCCGGTGTGGCTGCAGTGGTTGGTGGGGTCTGGATCTGATTGGGAGTAAGATGGGCACTCTCCTGTATGGGGTCTCCTCCAGGTCCTGTATTTCTTCCAGTAGAGTGAGGGTCTGTGTGGTGAAAGAAAAACACTCGCAATTTGGGCATGCAACGGGCCACTCATGTTTGTGCCAACTGTTTGTGGATGTCCTCTCCACCCTCTCCACACACATTTTGCAGCAAACTCTTAACACTGGTGCCACCGATCAGGGTCGAAGGTCCCTGACGCACCCTGGTAGATGTAGAATGCTGCATCTCCTCTGCATGTGTAAATTGCCCATTGTCTTGGGCAGTCCACCACCAAAGTGGTCCAATGTGTGAGTCCAAAGCATCCCTCTTGTCTATCTTCTACTTCTTCTTCTTGCCTTCTCCCACCGCGAACCACTGACCCTCTGGACACGAGTTGACGCCCTTACCTCCAGGACCACGACTGCCTTTGACTCCACTGCTGCCCCTTGACAAAAAGATTATGTCATCAATGGCAGCATGCTAAGCTAATCAATGAGCTGTGGCTCCACTGCTCAGCTGTGGGCTCCACAGTGGGCTCCAGTGGCCCAAATGGTGGTGTGCCCTGGTTTTGGACCCCCCCCCCTTGCTGCTGGTGTAGTGAAGTGGGTAGTGTGGCTGGAATCAGGGGAGTGCCTGCCAGTGGGGCCTTGGGTTGGGGCTGCCATGCCTTGGCTAGGTGCTACGGGCTCCTCGGGCCATGCCTGTCTTCCGGGCTCTTGTGGCTGCGGTGACATCTGTGCTTTGGCATAATAGTACTCAGACAAGTAAGCACTGCCATCAGGTATGTTTTATACACAAGTGGATGGTTAATTGACCATAAATAGAGGTTATTTAGCAGGCCAGCGCAGGCATTTGCAACCTATAGGCTAGAACAGGCGGCAGCACAGTACCGGCGTCCGCTGGGGCGCATCACGCAGATGAGAAGACGACTGACGCAACATGGCGCCCACACTATTCACCTGTGAAGAGCAAGAATATATAATGATAGTACGTACTTGCTTTGCCATGCTTCACCTACAGATGTTTGCTGCTTTACAAGCAGGCAAATGGGCGAACAGGTGACAGACTGGGTGCCA
The DNA here is from genome assembly GCA_027917425.1 of Gastrophryne carolinensis. NCBI lineage: Eukaryota > Metazoa > Chordata > Amphibia > Anura > Microhylidae > Gastrophryne > Gastrophryne carolinensis. The sequence continues at coordinate 257,687,947 of CM051235.1, forward strand.
GAGTGCCGCCATACAAACCAAGGGACATTGCGAGATGCAAAGTAATGGCAGCGAACTGGTATTCAAGGGTAAACAGGGTTTGCTTTAAAGCACCAGAACGGGCAGACCCAAACCCTGAATGCCTGTTGAAGGGCCAGATGTAAAACATGCCAACACCATAAGTGCGCCACCCCACATGTGCCAAAGTGACGCTTCGGCCACTGTCATGTGCACCACCCTTGCCTGTTCATACGGGACACTGGGGGGCCTGTGATGTGTATAGGTAGAGGGAAATCTAAAACAGTTGCAGGAGAGAGACCCAAGACATTACATGGGATGGGAGAGTTGTGTGTGCCACTTGGCCTAGGTACGTCAGAGACTACTATCCTTCAGTAGTGTCGGCTTTGAGAGCTGGGGCGACCAGGCTGCAGAGCTGTGTCAGGGGGGCCAATACAATAATACTAGCAGAGGGGAGAGCTGTGTGCGCCACTTGGTCTAGGTGCGTGAATGACTACTGTTGGCCTGGAGAGCTGTGAGTGTTTTTAGAGATGCCTAGGCACATGCTGGTTTGGAGTAACGCCATGCGCCTACTCACTGGTTCATATGAACATACTAGCAAGGTTACTCTTCAGGCCAAAGGCTACATGCATTGGCTGCACAGGGGGAAGGTGTAAGACACAGGTATTTAAAGGGGAAGGTTAGTGTGCAAAAAACTAAACTAGGCTAATCCATGCCATGCAGGAAAATAACATTTGGATTGGCTTTTGTCTTTGCAGACTTTCATCACTGACAGATACGACTTCAAGCCCAACACCCACGCCAAGAGGACATTGGCATGTGGGAGACCATCTGAATGACCTATGGCTTACACCCACACACAAATAATGCAGCATTGGTCAGACCTCAGACAAAGAAAGTAGCCCGGGTGCGCCGGTTCTACAGCCAGAACTTCACAGGTTAGTGGATGTCCAAGAGAGAAGGTGAGCACTCATGCAGAACTGCATAAGTGAATGTTCTTTTTTTGCATGTCATTGCAGACTAAGAAGGGATGGCAACAAGGGGGAGGGTGGCTCCATAGAAGGGCAACTGACAGTGTTGTGATAAGTGAGCATTTGAATCAGATGAGCATTTGCAAACTCCTGGTTTCCGAGTTCACTTCCGCCAAAAATTGATGCATGTAGCCACCTAGTGGCCAGCCAGTGCAGCCTGTGCTACTAATATTTTACTCTTAAGTGAAACTCCAGCCAATATGATATGCAGTGGTCCCTGACAGTGTTGGACTGCAGTATATTGACCCCCCAAAAGAAATCATTCTGGGGGCCCACTAAAGAAAATCATTCTTGGCACCCACCAGAGGAAATCATTCTTGGCACCCAGGGGCACTTATACGGTATGTGTGTTGGAGACTCCTTAATGTTATTAATTGCACTAGCACCTTTCTTAAAGGCTTTTGGTTTGGTTGGATTGGTGATTCTCTTGGTATATTATATTGTATTCTGGCTGCTTTACTACTTACATGAATTGTGTTTTGTAATGTATTTTGTAATGAATGTGGGTGGGGGTCAAGCTACAGGGCTACCCCATTTTTTTAATATGTCCTGTGATATGGTTGTTTTATATGTGCTTTTGGCAATAACAATTCAGTTTGTGTACTATCCAGTTGGTTGTGAATCCCTACTTGGCGCACGTCTTAGGGGGCCCAGTTTGTTTTAGTGTTCATTTAGAGGAGTGGCAGGCCAACTGCTTGTTATCTTAGCTGTCCGACATTTGTTTAGACTATTAAGGCTCTGTTTCTTACCACAATTAATTATAAACAAGACAATACAGATGCAGTTGAAATTCAGAGTTTCAGCTTTAATTCAGTGGGTTGAACAAAATGATTGCATAAACATGAAAGGAATTACCACACGTTTTAAATGCAATCCCTTCATATCAGGGGTTCAAAGGTAACTGGACAAATTAAATAATTGTAAATAAAAGGTTAATGTTTAATACTTGGTTGAAAACCCTTGTTGGCAATGTCTTTGCCTAAAGTCTTGAACTCATGGACATCACTGGACACAGCATAATTTAAATATTCTGCCAGGCCTTTACTGCAGCTGTTTTCTGTATAATGTTTACTCTTTAAAGAGGAACATTGGACAGTCTGGGGAGTTCTCAAATGCTCCCCAATCTTCGCCCTCCATTACCTTTAGACCTCCATTTGCACAAATGGATAATAATACTTGCCGGCCTTCTGCCCTTCCTTCTGCATTCTTCCATTCTTCTCGGGGTGCCAGCGTAGGGCAGTGCATTGCTGCCTTCTCAAGATGCATTGCGCCGTACCCGGAATCTCGCACCTGCGCAGTGAATTGTCTGCTTCGCTTATCTCGGCCCAGGGCGGCTGTAGGGGAAAGCCACGAGATTTTAGAACCAGGATGCAAGGATGGGGAGCAGGGGGTTCCACTTAGACAGCTAAGCCCTGTGGTGTCAGATTTAGATGCTTAGAAGACACCAGAGCCTTCAAAAAGCAGCAGAATGTTGGTGTTCCGGAGTGAGGGGTGTAATAAGACCTGATCATTTAGAGGTCGGTTGTTCCTCTCTAACAAGTGAAATGCATGCTCAATTCAGATCAGGTGACTTGGCCTTTCAAGAATATTCCATTTCTTTCCTTTAATACAGTCCTGGGTAGCTTTGGCTTTATGTTTTGGGCCATTGTCCATCTGTATTATGAAATGCTGACCAAGCAGTTTTCCTGCATTTGGCTAGATATGAGCACACAGTATTACCCTAATTCATACCCTTTCCCCCCTGCATGCAGGAATGGCCTAAAAGTCACAGTTTTCAGTTTTTTTCAGGGTCATGCTATTCAGGGCTGATTTTTTTTGTGGCCAAGTTTTTTTCTCCAGGACTTTTGGGTTTGAATACATGAAACCGAGTATTTGCCGTAATAATATGGCACAAGCTGAGTTTTGGCATTCTCGCATTCCAAAGTTTACAGGTTTCACATGTGCTTGCACGTTATTCTGAGCTCTGATTTGACTGTTTTTGGGTTATAAAGCCCGAAGGTTTAGGTGACAAATTATGCCCTCTTTTTGCATGTAGGACCAGGCATATGTGTTGATGATGGAGCCCCTTGATGAGTTCTTCAAAGAGTATGAGCATCTGCAGCAGCTTGGGCTGCTTAGCATGTACCTTCCAGAGCGTAGGCATACCCGCAGTCACCTGGACGTCTATCGTATGTCCGATACAGTGTTCATACTGATCCAACTGCACTGTGAGAAGCTTTGCAGGAGAAATACATTTATTTTCCTGACATTTATTTTTTTTTTAGCTGCTCATTGGTCTTCCTTCTTGCCCAATCTCCTGTGTTTATGCTCGCCTTTTTTCTGCTCATACTGATCCAACTGCACTGTGAGAAGCTTTGCAGGAGAAATACATTTATTTTCCTGACATTTATTTTTTTTTTAGCTGCTCATTGGTCTTCCTTCTTGCCCAATCTCCTGTGTTTATGCTCGCCTTTTTTCTGCTCCCCTAAACTCGCTAATCCTTGTAGCTCATTTGGATTGATTCAGAGACACATTCGCATGCAGTTTCGCATGTATCTGTGTATTTATTTTGAATGTTTGCCTTGTTTTTTTGGTTTCTACGTTACTTTTTCCATGCGTATGTTTGTTCACGTTAATGCGTATATGCGCTTTTGATGGACGGAACGAAATCTGAAAATTTGCGTTAGTTCAGATAAGTTACGGATCTAAATCTGAAAATTTTCGTTACTTCAGATTAGTTACGATATTAGGATGGGCTTGCGTCTGATTCTGAGACCTGATTGCCGATGGACCACCGCCCTATAAACCGTGTTCCTTTCCGCTCCACTTACGGGACAATTTTTGACTCGGATTACTATTGTTGAACATGTTTAGCGGCTATGTGGAGGAGTATGAGTGCCTTCAGCTCAATGGCATAACATGTATCAGCATGGCCGAGGCCAGATTGCACCGGAGATGCATGAATATCGATCACATGCATGACGTTGAGCTGTTCGAGCTGACCCGACTCAATCGCGTTTCCCTCCATAAATTGTATAGTGAGCTGCGGCCATGGTTAGCCCGCACCACAAGGAAGGGGCAAGCTATTTCAGGTATGACCAAGATGCTTGGCTGCCTGCAATTTTTTGGTGAATGGCTCGTTCCAGAGGCTGGGTGCCCTCTCCGTGGGGATGTCCCAGCCTACGCTGAGCCGCACGCTATCCAAGTTTCTGGATGGCATGGCTACCCTTAGTTCCAAATATATTTCCTTTCCGGACGACATGGTAGCCTGGAAGGCGCTTAAGTTGAGTTTTTATAATATCGGCAACATGCCCAATGTCATGGGTGCGATTGATTGCTCACACGTTGCATTGGTCCCTCCCGCAGCCGATGAGTACATCTACAGGTAAGTTAATGATGTCATTGTTTTAGATTGTTTAGCCAAACTTAATTGAAACTATCTATTAATCCCTCCTTCTCAAGTGTCCCTTTGAAACAGTTTCCAATGCATACCTTAATCCCTCCTTCTCAAGTGCCCCTTTGAAACAGTTTCCAATGCATACCTTAATCCCTCCTTCTCAAGTGCCCCTTTGAAACAGTTTCCAATGCATACCTTAATCCCTCCTTCTCAAGTGCCCCTTTGAAACAGTTTCCAATGCATACCTTAATCCATCCTTCTCAAGTGCCCCTTTGAAACAGTTTCCAATGCATACCTTCATCAATTATTTTCATGCAGGCCTTATAAAACCATTTTAATGCTGACCTTAATGAGTCATTAGCATGTTAAACTTTCTTTTCTAACACATCCATATAATATTTGCTTTGAAAACTACTTATGTACTTTGCTAATTTTTTGGGGATTGTCAAACATGCTTTTTTTGGGTGTTAGGAGTTAGTGTTTTAGTTGTTTACCTTGGCTTGCTGTCATTTTTTGTTTGTTTGTTTCAGGAACCGCAAGATGGGCCACTCGCTGAATATCCAAGCAGTGGTTGGCCCGGACATGCGATTCCTTAGTGTACTTGCAGGGTATCCAGGCTCATCCCATGATGCTTATATCTTGCGGAGCTCCGGATTATTTTGTCTGTTTGAGTCTGGAGAATTATCTGGTGGATGGCTCCTAGGTAAGTTTGCTCAAATTCCATCATTCCCTTTTCACTGTATGGCTATAAATATAGTTGATGACCCATGTCTTAACCTATGGCTGTATTTATCCCTTAATGACATGTTAAACAATAATGTTGCTTAGAATGTGTAATTTATGTAAGTATTTTGTTATTCTTTCAGGGGATTCTGGATATCCGCTTATGCCCTGGCTCCTGAGGCCCGGTTTTCGCCCGCAGAATGCGGCCCAGGAGTCCTATAATCGGGCACACCGGAAGACCCAGGCCGTAGTGGAGAGGGCCTTTGGACTAATTCAGAAGTTTGGACCATACGGGGGGCACTGCAGTATGACCCCAACAAGGTCATCCAAATCATCATAGCATGCTGCGTGCTGCATAATTTTGCCCTGATGAAGCGTGTCCCCCGTTATGTGGATCTGCCCCCCTCTCCACCCAGCCAGGAGGCAGATGATATCTATGATGGCACCCCTAGTGCCTCTGGCCAATCTGTGCATGCACATGTTATTTCTTCTTATTTTTCTTAACATTTGTTTTGTTTGTTTTTTTGTGTTTGTAATATTTGGTGCCTATGTGAAGGCCTTTTTTATTTGGTTTAACAATTTAGTAATGCTTTAATTACTAAACATTTTACACATGATTTGAGTGTCATGCAATTTATTTTCTCATGTTTGTGATTACAAACCTTCATTAATATCAAAACAACACAAACATTAATGCAACAACTAGAACAGCAAAAGTCGAATTCCATATATTTTCTGGAAATATGTCAATTTTTAGTTGAAGGGCACTCGCAGACTCCATGTACATACATTTTAAAACATAACTAGAAATTGGGCAGACTCCTGGCCCCTAGCAATTGGCCACATCCAGGAGTTCTAAGGTAACTGACTCCAGCCCGAAGTTTCCCCGCCCACCAACATCAAGATCCATAGGGAGCACGAATTTCAAGCCTGCTCAGGCCACATACACACCCTCTCCTGCTTCTAATTTTCCCAGCCTATGACAGCCAGACCCCATGCCAGTCCAGTCCAATCTTTGCCATGGGCAAATGTTTATTTTTTACAGCCAAGAATGTCCCCCAATATTGCCAAAAAACAGGATGAGTCAGCCAGCATTTCCTGGGGCCCAAGCCTGCTGCATGGGAGCTTGAGCGGCCGCTTCAGTGAGGCTTAAGCTCAGCCATTGGCTAGTGGGGTATGTGAGCACTCTAATGAGCTATATGGGCGAATTCCAAAACAAACCAGCAAAGCCATAAACCACACAATCTTGGTTGCACTCACCACACAGGTAAATAGAGTTGGGATGTAGACGAAAGATGTTTAGCAGATCCAGGTCAAATTGAGATTAATATTGATGTTGCCCATAATATGGCTGTGTTGGGCCTTGGAGGTGGCCCAACACCTGGGCATGTGTGCCATTCATAACCTGCCACTGCTCCAGCATCTGTCTGTTGCTAGTTCGAAATTCATCTAGCATGACAGTGAAGTTTGCATTTAAGGTGGCCGTTTGTTCTGCCATCTGTCTGCTTAAGATGGCCATTTGTTCAGCCATCTGGCTGTTGCTCGTCCTAAAATCAGTCAGCATGGTGGTGAAAGTAATATTGAAGTTCTCTAATTGTGCAGTAATCTGCTCTGTTGTTCGCTGAGTCACCTGCCGAAAGTAACGGCTGTCATGGCGGCATGCTGACTCCAGGATCGGCACGCGCCTCCCCTGGGAAACTGGTCAACATTGTTGACTGCGTCTTCCACTTCCCCGGGGTTTGAGCGCCTGCAGATGCTGGAGTTCTAGGCCGAGCAACAGGACCAGATGTGATTGACAAAACCTTTGCAGCAGAGCTACCACTGGGGACTGTAGGCTCAGTCTCAGCCTGCTGCCCACGATGGGCTGGCAGCATGCGTTCAGCTTCACTCTGTTGCAGAGGATTTGGTGCAGTAGGATGCCGGGGCAGTGGCAGATTAGGTTCCAGGGGGGTAATTTGCGAAGGTCCAATACGGCTGGCATCCTCCTCCTCCATATCCTGGATGACATCCATTAGTGTGGGAGTCTGTTGGGACATGTGAAAAAGTGTGTCAGATTTGGGCCTAAATATCTTTTACAACCATCATATGCATTCACATGCATCATCAGTTTCAGCAAAGTCCACTTACCCTATGTATCTGTTCCTGTGTCCTAGGCAGCAAGAAAGTAGACGGCGTGCTCAAACTGGAGGAGGCTTCCACACTTCCAGAGGCTGGATGCTGTGCTGTGTTAAAAAGTAAAAGGCATGTAAACACACAAACATCCCTTGATGAGCCTGATGAGTACATATGCTTTCGAAAACACGTGGCCAAGCAAGAATGACAACTCCCCCAACGGTCAAAAATGACCTTCACAATGAATCTGAGTCTATCTTATATGTATGCTTCACCCTGTACATACAGATTGGTCACCTTAAATAATACAAACATGCATGTACTGCATGTTAGGAGCCTTTACAGATCCAAAACAGCGCCTTAGGGGCCAACAGTCAGCTGGCAAATAGCATTTGGCTTCTGAGTATGCTGCTGTGCATTCTTGCAATGTTGACCTTTCCCTGACCCCAGCTCAAGTTTGTCTCACCAAAGCACAGCTACAACCCCAGTGGTAGAAAGACAAAGAAGTAAGTGTTGTCAATTATTGACTATATTCACATCACATGCAGTGCTTTGGTAAGAAAAATTGTTTAATATTGTAAATAAATAATGTCAAAGGTCATGTATGGCCTGCAAACCTTTCTAAGGACCATTAACTACTGCACCCTGGGGGAGTGTCCGTCATGAAGACCATTCCTCAGACATTAAACACCCGCCTAAAACAGTAACCTCCCCTCAAAGCCACTCCCTAGGGGCCTGTATTCATATCTGCGTGTGAGCCTCATTTCCCAAGTTTACAATAGTTCACATTAAAACAATCATTACTAACCTGCAGAAATGTTCTGGGTGTCCGTGTCGTGTCTGCCAGAGAGGCCCTCTAATGCTACGGGGTGGATTAAAGCCAGGACCATTTCTTCAGCTCTGGTGTATTGTAATTTAGTGGGGAAGCCTCCGCCAGTTTGTAAGCTGAAAATAAGAGGATAAAAATTATTTGGCATTGTGGTCACTACAACAAGCAGCAAAATGCAAACCCCAAATATGTACCTGTGATTGCGCCGTTAATTCTGCTTCTTCCGTACTGCATATTTCAGGTTCGATATTTTTCTCTGGATCTGCTCCACATCTTTCCTCTCGTCCCCCGCTGCATTCACCTGTCTGGTGAGCTCTTCCCAGATTTGTTTTTTTCTCACTTTGCTGGTTGCTTTGGAATTGCGCCCATATAGCCCATAAAAATGAAGTGTGAGGCCACTTGCCAAGGCTAGGGTTTGTGCCTCACCAAACCGGCCACTCAACTGGCCTCGCCGCAATGTTCGACCTAATGGTTGTTCTTCTGGCTCATCTCTGTTTGGTGGCAATTCAGAGGACATTCTTGGCTGGCTGTCATGTGGCTGGAAAAAGACTGGACTGGACTGGCATTAGGACTGGGGGTCATTGGCTGGGTGGCCACCAAACTTCCAGGCGTGGATGTTGCATAGGTCTCGCTGGTTTCCACCTGTGCCAGTGGCAAATGTGGCCGAGCAGGAGAGGGTGTGCTTGAAGGGCTCGGGCTTCTGGCCCTCTGCTTCTTTTGGCCCTTGGAACTTGTGCTCCCTTTTCCTTTGGATGTGGTAGGGCAGGGAGCAGGAGACGGTGTGCTTGGGGGCTCAGGCTTCTGTCCCTCTGCTTACTTTTACCCTTGGACATTGTGGTACCTTTGGATGTGGGTGCGCAGGGAGCCTTCTTCTTGGAGGATCCTTCCTTGCTTAGTTTTGGATGGATGGGCCTGGAGTTGTGGCCAATGTAGTTTTGTGGTGGCCACTTTTGCTCCGTGTTTCAGGCACCTTTGTAGTAGATTTGTGCGACCGTTTGCTCGATCTGAAGGCTGAAGTGTCCTCATGCCACTCTGGCCTTTTGGTCTTGGCCTCCTTTGCTGCTGGTTGCTTTGCGCTAGCTTTTTTGGGTGCCATGATGACAATCACAAAGAGAATGAGCTGTGTGTCCATTACCCTTTCAATAGAAATGACTGGGTATGACGCGTACGCGTTCGCGTATGGCTGTCCGGCCGGCCGTGCGGAACCCGGAAACCGCTGGGGCATTACCTATCTGCTGCGGAGAAGAAGAAAGATGGTGCCCACAATCTTCACCCGCCAACAACAAGAGCTCATTATGCTCGTTAATGTAATGTAAGGATGTTGATTTGACATCTAAATGCATGCATAGGCCTTAGGGAAGCGCAGGAATAAACAGTTTTTAAAAGTGATTTAAATTCTGTGCCAAACAGAAGTTGCATCTAGAAGGATAGGTTAAGGCTAGGAATGTGTTGGGGAATGTCATTTAGGCAACTGATCTAGTTGTGAATGATATTTGTATGCTGTTTGATCTAACAACTATTTTGATTTTTGTGTTTTGTAAACTATGCTGGAGCGCAGGTACGACTACCTGCCCAATGCCTTTGAGAAGAGGAATCTGGCCCTGGAAATCGTGGCCAGGATCCACCAGGAAACGGACACCACCTTCACTTATACGCAGATCATGCAGCACTGGTCGGACCTGAAGCGACTACACATGCCCCGGGCGCTGCGATTTTTGGCGAACCATTTCCCAAGTAAGTAAATACCGATTGTAACCCCACACACATACATGCTATACATGCAAACAAAAGCTGATTCCCTTAATCTCTCTTTATACATGAATATGTTGCGGGTGAAGGATCTGGAGCAGAGACTGCAGCAGATCATGCCCAGGAGGAACATGGAGAAGGTTGGTGATGTCACACACACATTCTAAGTGTCATTTGGTTACTGTTGAATCAAACATTAGAAGTGAGCATATTTTAAATGTCTCTACAGCCTCACATTCCCAGCAGTGGCAGGCCCCAGACTGTAGGGTGATCCCCGAAGCAGAGGTCGCCCACCACCGAAGTAAGTTGTAATGTAAATATTTAGAGAAGGTGGAAAATGCCATCAGCACCAATCAACCTAAATCCATTGTCAATGTCATTAGCATAATGACATATGGCCTCTTCCTTTAAGAAATCCCTTAGCATAATGACATATGGCCTCTTCCTTTAAGAAATTCCTTAGCATAATGATATATGGCCTTATGAGTTAGATTTAAACCTAATAATCATTCCATTCACAGCTGTTAAACATGTAATTGCAGAACAATAATGGTCTTCTCTTTTTTTTACATCGCACATGCGACACCGCACATGCGAGATTAGCACAACTCACTGCGACGGTGTTTTGGCTGGTGGGCGATATGCAGGAGCTGCGAGATTCGTTGGGGACCACAGATGAAAAATAATTATCTGGGGCCTGCCATGCTTTTGTATATATTATATTTTTAAAAAATTTAAAAAAAAATTGAAAAGTTTTAAAATGTTGCTAAGGCAAGACATTTTTAGACCAAAAAAAAGAAAAGGCCAAAAATGTGCCATTTCTTATTAAAAAACCAAACATAAAACTGGTTTCTGTCTCATTTTATATCAACAAAAATTCATTAAGGGTTGGTTACAGCAAAACATAGGAATAACTAAAAAAAAAAGACCGCAACATGAAGAATCTAGAAACCGCGGTAAACTGAAGTAAGCATTAGGTGCGCAAAATGAAGAATAATTAAACCGCGATGGAATTGAGGTAAGCGCTAGGTGCGCAAAATGAAGAAGAATGAAACCACAATGGAATTGAGGTAAGCATTAGGTGTGCAACATGAAGAAGAATGAAACCGCGATGGAATTGAGGTAAGCATTAGGTGAGCAACATGAAGAAGAATGAAACCACGATGGGTTTAAGGTAAGCATTAGGTGCGCAAAATGAAACAGAATTTAACCGCGATGGAATTGAGGTAAGCATTAGGTGCGCAAAATGAAGAAGAATGAAACGCGATGGAATTGAGGTAAGCATTAGGTGCGCAACATGAAGAAGAATGAAACCACGATGGAATTGAGGTAAGCATTAGGTGCGCAACATGAAGAAGAATGAAACCACGATGGAATTGAGGTAAGCATTAGGTGCACAACATGAAGAAGAATGAAACTGCGATGGAATTGAGGTAAGCATTAGGTGCACAAAATGAAGAATGAAACAGCGATGGAATTGAGGTAAGCATTAGGTGTGCAACATGAAGAAGAATGAAACCGCAATGGAATTGAGGTAAGCATTAAGGGCGCAACATGAAGAATCTAGAAACGTGATGGAATTGAGGTAAGCATTGTAGCAGAAGTGAGTGATCAAAATATTGAGATGAGCACATGAATGAGTTAATTTGGTTGTGCGCAGGCGTAAGGTCGGAAAGATTTTCGTCTGGATGTTTATTTATAGAAAAAGGAATTCAGAATCTAACGGGAAACGTAAATCATTTGTTCGAGGCAATGTTGGAAAAAGGCAAAAAACGGAAGCCTACGTTGTTTTCTAAGTAACCTAAACGAAAAACGAAAGCTGAAAAATTACGTTTTGGCGTACGAAGGGACAAACACTTTACTGAAGGCTTGCGATGCATGCTTAGAATCACTCGTACACTCATACACAAACGGGAAAAAATACAAAAAAACCAGATCGACACAAAAACAAAATTCATTTTATGTCTCTCTGAATCAACTCTATTGTGTCCCCTGATCCCTATCTCCTCATCTTTCCTTTTATTGTGGTAGGGGGTTAAGACAATTTGCCCTTGTGGTTCACCTTATTAGTACCTCTCTGTGTTTTAGTCATTTTAGGTGATTCAGGCTACCCAATCATGCCATGACTCCTCATGCCATTTTTGTGCCTGCAGAAGCAAGCCCACCACTGCACCTGGGCAGGAAGGTAGTGAAAATCATAGTGGCATCCATTGCCTTTACAACTTTGCACTGATGGAGAGGGTGGCCACATTTGTTGAGGAGGCAACCCTTGCCACAGCTTCGGGGTTTCCAGGACACCTTTATTCCGGCTCACAGAGCCAGACAGGACAATCCATGTGTCAACATTTGGTTGATTCCTATTTTTCTTAATTTGTTGTTTATTTTTCTTTCTTGGTGTTTTATTATGCTGTGCCCCCCATTGTTTTGGTTTGGGTGTGAGTAAAGCAAATAGTTTGCTTTGAAGTGTAATTTATTTTGGTTCCAAATACAGAGTTGTGACAGACGCTCTGTCTTTTGGATGTCATCACTATTCAGTTGCCCACCCGGTCATTCACTGGCCTTTTCTTAATTAGGTCATTGTAGTTTGGATTGTATTATAAACTGCCTTTGTGTTAATTGATTACGTCACAGGCAATGGCATTGTTCTGATTGAGTGTATTACAGACGCCTATTGTTTTGCTGATTGCGTCACCGGCAGAGTTGGTCTGTGTATTTGTCATGAGGTCCACGGGGGAGGTCCCATTGCATGGAGACTTGTGTATATAAGGCCTAGAGTGGCACTAATAAAAACACTTCACCTTCACCCTCAATACTGAGTTCTGTCTCTTATTGGGGGAAACGCTATATTACAGTTCACTAGCCCTTGTAAGGGCTGTTCCTGTTTCCTCACGGACGACTCTGGAATTCCAGCAGCACCTCTTACGATTGGGAAAAGGACGTCTCGGGCGGTGAAGCCCTCCGGCGATAAGGGTTATCGCTACAATTGGTGGCAAGCGGTCGGATGGTCCTTTGTACCCAGAGAGAGTGCTACCCTGATGGAGAGTCAGTAGGACAAGTTGAAAAGGCTGACCCTGAAGGATCTACTCGAGAGCCGGGGAAGGTCAGCTAGCAACCGCCCACGTCAGGAACTGATAGCCGAGCTGATCGAAATGGATCGTGCAGCAGTGAGGACTGAAACCAATATAGAGATCGATGAAGACGCTGCTCTTGTTCAAGCGGTTCGGAACAGATTGTCGGTCTATGGCCCGAATCCATCACAGGAACTGATCGACCGAGTCTTCGCCGCAGCGGAGGCAGAGGCCAGTAAGCGAAGGGAAGATCGGCGACTTTCAACCCAGCAGCCTCTCAGCCTCAGTTACACTGGGGGGAGAAAGATTCCATTTGCAGCATTTAAGTCCTTCCAGGAAAGTGACGACGAGATTGACGGATTTTTGGCCGATTTTGAACGCCAGTGCGCTTTACACCGGGTACCCACGGAGGAATGGGTCACCATATTATCAGGGAAACTATCTGGGAAAGCTTCCGATGCTTTCCGGGCCATCCCTGATGCGGACTTACCACACTACCATCTGGTAAAGGAGGCTTTGTTAGCCCGGTACGCTGTCACCCCGGAAGCCTACAGGCGACGATTTCGGGAATCCCAAAAGAAGGGAGGGGATTCTTACACGGAGTGGGCATGTCGCCTCCATCGTACAGCATCACACTGGGTCACTGGATGCAAAGCCACGACCGCTGAGGATGTACTACAGTTGTTTTTACTAGAACATTTTCTCAATGCCCTGCAACCAGAGCTAAGAGAGTGGGTACGTGACCGGAGGCCTCTAACGCTACCGGAGGCTGCTCGTCTAGCCGACGAGTACACCGATGCGCGTCGGACAGAACAGTCCACTCCAAAACCACAACCTCCCATCAAATTTCAAGCACCTGTGGCTTCAGCGCCAACTCGTGACTCTGGGCCACATAGGCCAGCGCAGCAACCGAACCTCTCCACAGTTCAGTGCCATCGTTGCAAACAATGGGGACATTATCGCAGTGATTGCGCCCTAGAGCCTCCTCGAAACACGTGGGGGCAAAAGCAACCGTCCACCTCCCCTACTCCTGTGGCACACTGTTTGGAAGCTGAGAGCAGTTCGGAAGAGTATCTGGGGGTACTGTATGAAGCTGATCCCGTACAAGCGGCCATCCAAGATAACCGACAGCACCATTGCCAGGAGGTACGAGTCAATGGGCGCACCGCGCAAGGATTACGCGACACCGGAGCCACACTTACCTTGCTTCAACCTCATTTGGTCAAGAACAAAGACCGCACTGGACACACCGTTGCAGTAAGGGTGGCGGGAGGAGCTGTGTTTCGACTCCCCACCGCCCGAGTACATCTTGACTGGGGCGCTGGATCCGGCAGGGTACAGGTGGGACTTATGGACAACTTACCAGCAGAAGTACTATTGGGAAATGATCTAGGACCAATGACTTCTGCCTACGCTACCTCTGGACCAGCCAGCGTCAACCCTGTTACAACCCAGGCTCCAGCCCGAGCTGCCGACTCCAGCCCACTGGTCGGGGAGACCCAGGGGTTTCGTCTGCATCACGTCATGTCTGTTACAAGAAGCCACGAAGAGGATCAGCCATCAGGTTACGTCCTTCCAGAAGGGAAACGTATGCCAAACACTATTTTTGTTGGGGGCATTGGCCGTCGGATTAATCAGCCTGAAATTAAGGATGTTTTTTCAAAGTATGGCGCTGTAAAGAGTGTCAAAATTATTAGGGATGCCTCTGGCGTTTCTAAGGGTTATGGTTTTGTCTACTTTTACGATGATGTAGATGTGCAGAAGATTGTGGATTCTCCGATCAGCTTCCATGGAAAGAGATTGAAACTTGGGCCAGCTATAAGAAAGCAGAGCACCTGTGCACACATCCAACCAAGGACTTTGGTGCTGAACTCACCAACGCCACAATATCCCAGTGTTTGGACCCCACCCATGACCGATTCCTATGTACAGCCCACGTCAATGTTTAGCCCTGTTACTCACTATGTGCAGACTTGTCCTTACACAGAACTCTGCCCATAACAAGAGTCCGGACAGCCCCACGTTAACCCGAACAGGGTCAATCCGGGTCTGCCGGGTGTTCCACAAAAAGGGGGCATTGTGACAGACGCTCTGTCTTTTGGATGTCATCACTATTCAGTTGCCCACCCGGTCATTCACTGGCCTTTTCTTAATTAGGTCATTGTAGTTTGGATTGTATTATAAACTGCCTTTGTGTTAATTGATTACGTCACAGGCAATGGCATTGTTCTGATTGAGTGTATTACAGACGCCTATTGTTTTGCTGATTGCGTCACCGGCAGAGTTGGTCTGTGTATTTGTCATGAGGTCCACGGGGGAGGTCCCATTGCATGGAGACTTGTGTATATAAGGCCTAGAGTGGCACTAATAAAAACACTTCACCTTCACCCTCAATACTGAGTTCTGTCTCTTATTGGGGGAAACGCTATATTACAGTTCACTAGCCCTTGTAAGGGCTGTTCCTGTTTCCTCACGGACGACTCTGGAATTCCAGCAGCACCTCTTACGATTGGGAAAAGGACGTCTCGGGCGGTGAAGCCCTCCGGCGATAAGGGTTATCGCTACAAGAGTGTCCCACAAAGTGGGCTGCTACTGGCCAACACAGGGCAATCAGCACAAAAAAGGGTCCACAAAAAGTGCACCAGGCCTGATTATGGGGTGGTTGCCTAGTCCTTCCTTGGAGGTGTGTGGCCTCCATGAGGGCCAGCTTTCAGGAGGTATTTTGGATTTGAACCACAATTTGGCCCAGCAGCGCCTCAAAGTTGGTGTTAAAGTGGACCAAAACCCAGCGCGATCGGCTGGGGAATCTTTAAGATTCCCGGGCCGATTGATTCCCTCCTCCTGGGGCATCCAAAATCTGGATGCCTCGCTGTGTGAAACCCCCCAGGTCTCCCCGTTCACTTAACTTGCTTCAATTTATCTCCTTGCCCTCCCTCATTTCTACTGTGTTCGTGGCCCTCTTTTAATGTCCCCTTCTCCCTGATGCTGTTACAAATGCTTGGTCCCAGCAACATGCCTTATCTTTTAAGTCTTCTTAACTTTGGTTTGGTTTCGGCTGTCTCGCCAATGTGTTACCAGTGAGGATGTTAATAATGTTTTTTAATGTTTCTTTATACTTTTAGGGGATTCTGGTCATCTTTCCCTGGCTCCTAATGCCCTTTTAAAGGCCCAGACTGCTGGCCAGGATGCTTATAAACAGGCCCACCGGCCTCTTGAAGACCAGATTTTGATGCTCTCCAATATAAGCCAGAGAAGGTCATCAAAATCATCTTGGTCTGCATTTCTCTCCACAATTTTGCCTTGACAGAGAGGGTGGCGGAATATGTAAAGGAGGCAACCTCTGCTTCTGCTCTGGAGATTCCAGATCAGTTTTTTTCGGGAACCCTGAGCCATGCTGGCCAAAACATTCACCAGATTTGGTGGACACCTCTTTCTCATAATTTGTTGTTTTTTGCCCTAATGTTAGTTTCTAATTAGTCCAGATCTTTGTATTCATGTTTTTTATAATTAAGTTGTTGGGTTACGGCACAACTGTCTACACAAGTAAATATAAAATTGGTGTAAAAATATGTTGATCCGCCAGATCTCAAAGTCCAGCTTTCTCTGTTGGCTGCTTGCTCTGCCTCCAGCCTGTCCAGCAACCTTCATATTTTTTTTAATTAATGACCATTGTATGCTTGCGCACACATAGGAATTCGTTCTTTGCATTTAACCCATCCGTGCAGTCACACGTACGCTCCCCTTACCTCTAGGCCACAACTGCCCCTAGGCCATAATAGCCCCAATCAACACCTCCATCTGTTGGTGGTGGCGCTGCTGCTCCACAACCACTGCAGTCAGGTCTTCATGGAGCAAATTGGCCAGTCTTCACACCACTTTAAAATATCTATTGGCATTTTGCCTAAAAGAGGCACTGTTGGCCCGCTAGTTTGCCTCCATGATTTGGCACCGCCTCAGCAGACTTCCTCTGACAGTAATAAAGCAGTGGAGAGTTAGGTGCACCATTTGATCTAAGTGCATCTGTGCTTGCAATCCACCCAAACACAAACACTTTAAATATGCAAATGGATCCTTTATTGATGCAGATCTACAGGTTAAACCTCAAAGAGAGACAAATGAGAACAACAAGGGGCAGGGGGACGAGGACTCAAAAGAGGGACAGTTCTGCGCTTGCAATCCACCACTACTGTGGCATGAGAGACCTGGATTAGGTGGCACAGGCATACAATAGCGTATAGCAGGCTTTGCTGTTTGCACTGTCACAGAAAAGGCAGGGGCATGCATGTGTACCTAAAGGAGAACCAAACAATAAAGGACACAAGTTAATAATGCAAATCTGTTTGTTTTTTTCAGACTTTCATGGAGCAAACGTATGACCTCAGGACCAACACACATGAAAAGAGGCCAATGGCAGAGGAAGTGGCTGCACATGTGAGTGGTGAGGGGCCGTTGCCTTACACCTTCACTCAAAAAATGCAGCACTGGTCGTACCACAAAAGACTAAAGTGGCCCCGGGTTCGGAGATTCGACAGCCAGTACTTCCCAGGTAAGTGGATGTACAACAGAGAAGGTGAGCTATCCGGTGTATGAGTACAAAATTGTATTCTCTTTTGTAGCTGGGGAGTTCCGGCTGCGATTAAGCCCACCTGCAAGCGAGGGGTCCGACCAGTGGGGCCCAGAAGACAGGGTGTGGGTTTAAGGTGGAGGCCCCGAACCCTGCCAGTGTCCTCTTCCTCCTCTCCAGCATCCCAATCACCAGCCATGGCTGAAGAGGAGGGTGTGTTGGGCTTGGATTCGCCCACAGCTCCTGCACACATTTGTAGGCCAATACAACAAAAAAACACAGGTTGTGCTGCAATGAAAGTTAAATGACACGTTTGCTGGTGTGCTGTGCTTCTCTGTCCCTACAGTCCCTACAGAATCATTTGAGAGTGAGTACGGGGTAATCGGGCCACCCGAGACGCAAGCAGCGCAAGACGCAGGTGGGTTTCAAACCATTGAAACCAAACACAAGCATTACACAAATAACAAATGCACAGAAGTTCTAACTCAGGTTCTTTTCTTATACAGAAGGACAAGGAATGGCACCGTGGAGGAGGGTGGCTCCCTATTACTATGCCGACAATATTTGGGCTAAGTATGTAATAATGTGCGCGCATGTGCAGGCACACATGTGTCCAAACAAGTGTTAATTTTTATTTATTTCTCTTTGCAGGTGCCATGTTGGTCCCCCAAAAATGTTTATACATTTTACATAAATTTAATATTTTTTTATTGAGAAAAAAAACAATAACAAAAAAAATTATTAAACAATAGTTTAGCACTTTATATACTGTGTGGTTGGTTTATTAAATGCATCAACATAAAGCAGATGCAAACCAAAGAAACAGCTGAGTATAATGGTAAGACAAAACAGAAGGTGGCCTAAGTATGAGGTGAGTAACAGTGGGTTGAAGCAGACGACATGGCAACCAAGGGACAAAGCTAAGTATGTAGAAGAACAGACACTTCATGGGATGCCCTAGATGCCAGCAGGGGGGGGAGAAGGTAAGTATGTAGAAGGACTTGCACCCTACATGGAATGCCCTAGATGCCAGCAGGGGGGAGTAGGTAAGTATGTAGAAAGATGTGCACACTACATGGGATGCCCTAGATGCCAGCAGGGAGGAGAAGGTAAGTATGTAGAAGGACATGCACACAACTTGGGATGCCCTAGATGCCAGCAGGGAGGAGAAGGTAAGTATGTAGAAGGACATGCACACTACATGGGTACACTGTAAGGGCACAGTGGGAAGCAACATAAAATAGCAGGGAAAAAACACATTAACAAACTTTTCTTGGAAAGCGGCTCTGGATCATACAAGCATTTGTAAATTCCAGGTTTCTGAGTACAGTTTCCGAAAAAAACAGCATTCATGGGAAGGCTCTGAATCAGTCCATTTTGTCTGCTCCTTTGACAAATGTTGTATATAGGGCAGTAACCTAAAACATAAACACATTAAAACTATAAAAGTTGGTATTTTTTTCAGCACCACTTTGCCAACTTCTAAAAGCCGCTTTATCCAAAGACGAACTGCTGGACTGTCCAAAGCACCTGTAAAGACAAAACAAAGGCAGGTTAACATCTGCAGGGACACATGTCTCCCAGGTATCCCTGCCAAAGCTCTGACTAGGTCATGACTTGTAGTTTCCCGTTTTAGGTAGCCACTTCCACCTTGGCGCCATGCCTTCATTGGGGTCTGTAAGGACATAAAACTGAAACTATGCAGATGTGTTATGTTAGGCATGCTCCTTGAGCTGCCAGCCAGTGTTTTGGTTGACCCACCTGAGTCATGCAAGGGTCCTGCCTTGGGTGGCCCCATTGCTGCTATTTCTCCTGGGTCCGATGAGTCTGTAGGGACAGAGAAGCACAAACCACGCGGATGAGGACGTTGGCAGTCTTCTGGTGTGATGCCTTACACGCACACCCCGTCTTTGCCTAGCCATTGGTCAGACCCTTCGGCTCTGGATAGGCTTAATCCTCTGCCAGAACTCTGACTCTAGAAGAGAAGCACAATTATGTAACAGCTCTGCATTAGAAGCAACTTTGATATGTACCAGCCACTTACCTGGGAAGTTCTGGCAGAAGAACTTCCTCACCTGGGGCCATTATCTAGGTGTGCATGTAAGCCGTCTGTCCCTCTGCATTCAGGTGGTCTACCACCTCGATTGTCAATGTCCTCTTGGCGTGGGTTTTTGGGCTTGAAGTCATACCTCTCCCTCATAAAAGTCTGCATTGAAAAACCACAAGTAAAATGTCAATGTAGGTCAACGTGTTCCCCTCCAATCTACTTCAGGATCTGCTGCTTCTTATCCAATTATATTGTGACCTAGTTAAGTTACACATGCACACTAACTTTCCCATGATTGTGGCGTGACACTTCTCACAGCAAAGGTTCCCCTATATATACATATAGCTCACATCTCCCCCATGTGCAGAAGGCCAATGCATGTATTGGCCTACCCTTTTTGCCTTATCGTGTGACCCCGCCAGTATGTGCATTTACACCTCGGAATTGGCACATGTCGTTACTCCAAAACAGCATGTGCATAGGCATCTCCTCGCTCTCTGCACCGAATCACTGACACACCTAGGCAAACTCTCTCCAGGCCACCATTACTAGCGTATTGGAAAGTATCCCTCCAGTCTCAACATGCAACTGTGTCCCATACCTCAGTGAAGGCTGGGACATGCCAACAGACAGTGCGGCCCAGTCTCTGGAAGGAGCCACAAAAGTCATAAACCTAAACATTGAAGGCAGCCATCCAACTTGGTCATATCTCCAACTGCATGCCCCTTTCTTGTGGTGGGGGCCAACCATGGTCGCAGCTCTGAGTAAAGCTTCTCAAGAGAAAGGCATTTCAGTCGGGTCCATTCAAACAGATGTTGATTGGACATACGACCCACATCGAGACAACAGCTGGTGTGCGTGAGCTCTGGTAGCCCGCAGCATGGCAGATGCTCATACTCTGCCAGATACTCATCTAGGGGCTCCATAACACATGTCGTCTGAGCGTCCGCCAACAATCCCACCAGCAAAAAGAGGAAATAAGATTGCTCTGCAACTTCTGTTTTTAAACACCCTTCCCAAGGGCAGATCATAGCTCAGAATAATGGGCAAGCCCATGAAGTTACGTAAGTGAGAACACAGAAATTCACAAATACACGTATTAATACATCGAAGACTCATTTTCGAGTATGCAATACAAAAACTCCTGAAAAACAGCAAACCAGCATAAAAAAGAAGGATATGAGACTGAATAGCAGGTGGGCTAAAAGCTGCAAAAACAGAATAATCACAGCTCTCACATGCATGAATGTGGTCGCGAGAGGCTCAGAATCAGGCTTTATTTTTGGCAAATTTGGAAAAAGTTCTCCTGAAAGCCAAAGTCACGTGATTCAGGTTTTTAACATTGTTTTTGGGAGTCATTGGTGCAGACATTTTACTCCCAGGAACAGGAACTACAGAACTGCCTGCCACTGGCCATAGTAATTAATTGCCGTTATGACCCACATCACAGGTCCGGTAGGGCATAAGGGATCGCAGTCATCACTCCTGGCTGGAAGACAGGAAGGAAGAAGAGGGGACCTGTGTGTCCTGATTCAAGAGATGCACTGAAGACACCAGTGATGGACTGAGAGAAGCCCCTGACCTGGCAGAGGAGGAAGAGGGGACAGGTGTAATTAACAAGTTACAAATGTGCGTGTTGTGTATTTCAAACTACTGTTGGATTAAATGGTAAGGGGGACCCCTATACCAGTTCACAAGTTAAGGAGGCCAGCATGCTACCTGTCGGGACCAGCAGGTGATATGCCGGTACCGCTACCAGATTACCTTTCCTTTGGGGACGATCCTGGCATGAGCCCCTGGCACCCCAGGAATAGCACTGGAGATGTACCAATGGGCTTAGGGACTGATTAAATGGTCCGTGAGCTATGGATTACCAGACCCTGCGCCTGATGCCAGGGATGGTTGGCTGGGGGGGGGGGGCAGTGGGATTTTTTTCTGACGCACCTGACACCCAATATTTTCTGTTAGTTCTAAACAAACTTGGAAGGGTGCTAAATCAAGCCTCCAAAGGCATATGCAAAAACGAGACATCAAGTTTGTGTTTCCAGAGCTGCGGACATCTCAAAACAGCCTTGACATGACTCTATACAGAGTCATTGCCTGTAGTCTCTTACCTGTCTTATCTGTATATATTTGATCTATCGAGCTATAATTACTTATTGAAAAAGCCTTAATATATGTGCAGTCACTAATTAAACTTGTTCAGGGAATACTCTCATTAAAACCTGATTAATGAGTCTTCATCTGGACCCCAGAGATACACCACAAAGATAATTTCAATGACAGCTAATTTACACCTATGCCCACGCCACAAAAATAATCACACGCACATTTTTTCTAATTATGTTCACACTAGACACTGTATGGTGGATAAAGCAACTATAAGCTCTTAGAAAGTCCATGACCCTATAGATATTTTATTTATTCTTCTATATCTTTTTAATTTTCTGTCCAATTGTGAAGAGGAGGTGACACATGGTCTTGAGAGAAGAGACCAGCAATGGATGTGGTGTGATGTTGAGCATGCACAATACATATGTGATACTGTGCTACCCATAAAGATCTATGGCCTGCATTGGTAGCACAAAGCAGAACATATATGTAAGAGTCTATTTGTTTAAATGAGCAGAATCCCCTCCTGCTTGTGTTACATTGAAGGGTCTCTACTAGTGGTAGGGTGTGAAAAGGCCCTAAAGTGGACCAAGTATTCCACATTGATCATCTATTGGCCCAACAGATGCGCAGCCAATCAGCGTGCTCAGCTCCATTAAATTTTTGCCTATGAAACGGCTAAGGGCCGAATGGAGCAGAGTGCACAGACAGCCGCATCACGACTAGCCTCTAGCAGGGGGCATGCTCACATCAGCCATCCAAATGCCTGGCACAGGTGCAGGGTCATATTGAGTATGGTGGAGGCCCCTGGGCAAAAAATCTGGTGGAGGCCCCAAATACAGAATTTTATTTTTCCTTTAAAATACTAGTCCAGCCAAGTAACTGATTGGTGGTTGTCTGGCATCCGCCTACTTACTGGAACGTCAGATTGAGTCCCTTGTGCCATCCGATTAACAGCTCTGCACCTACCCATCCTTGTAGCGTTGCTAATGGTGGCTTTGCTGCTCTAGACTCTACATCTTGCCCTGTGGTGGCTTTGGCTGCCCAGGCGTGGTGGGCCCCCACTGCTGCCAATAGCTTTGTTTCTGGCTCTCGGCCTATTAGACCAAAGACTGAAAAGCAACCCGGACTAGACCATAACCCAAAGGTTGGTGAAGGCTCCCTTTGCAGGACAAGTGGTGGAGGCCCTGTGGCGTGAGCCCCTTGCGCCCCCTTGTAAGCCGGCCTTGCACGGGTGCATTCCTCGCTAAAGGTATAGCAAAGTGTGGCCGCAGCATGCACATTCACCATTGGATCAGGATCAGTTTTTCTGGGGACTCTGGGGTTTTATACAGCGAGGCATCCTGAGTTGGGATGCCCTTGGGAAAGGGAATCAGGCAACCCTGGAGTCTTGTCTTGGATTCCAGAGCCACCCAATATGGTTTTTGGTCAACTTTAAGTAATTACCCCATAGAGATAGAGAGTATTTAAAAAGTAAAACATATTTTTTGCACTTTCTCTTTGAGGTGCCAGAAATACTTTCCTGGCCCTGCTGGGTTCTGTCCCCTCAGCTGGATTGTGCCACCAACTTGGGTTTCCTCTGATGCTGATGTTTTGTCTGTAGGAAGTTTCAATCTAGCACATGCCACAGTATGGCATATAGGGTGCTAGGGGGAAGTCTATACATACATATTGGAGGTGCCCCATACAGAGCAGCCTGGCAAGCCCAATTCAAGGCATATTGATACACACCCCTTTTCCATGTTCCAGAAAACACATGACCATCAACAGGGGCGGGCTGACCATAGGGCATACCGGGCAAAATCCTGGTAGGCCGGCACTAGCAAAGGCCACGAATGACAGATGCGGGAAGGTGGGCGGCATCTGCCATTCACGGCCCCTCACTGCTGTTCCCCCGGCCGCCGCTGCCGCTCTCACACACACGCACACACGCTTACCGGCACTTCCTGGTTGTTACGCGGTGGGCGTCTATGGGCGGCGTCCATTGTTTTCATTGGACACCGGCCATCTGGGGCCCGCCCACCGACCAGGAAGTGCCGGTAAGCATGTGTTTCTGTGTGTTTGAAAGCGACTGGAGCGGCGGCGGCAGTGGCCGCGGGAACAGCAGCGAGGCGTGGCCTATTTATGACCAAGTCCATAAAGGAACACTGGCCGTGCATGCTCCACACAGCTGGAGCTAGGTGCACCAAGCATTGGAGAACCAGCAGGCAAGTAACAAGTGTAAGTTTAACACCTTCATGCCTTCGGGTTCTCCATTGCACTCCCTCCTCACACACACATTTTCCCCATAAGACACTTTCGGCTCACAATATTTTTGGAGTGGAAGGAGAACCTCTCTTTTACTTGTTTAAAACACTATGTCTAGAGGATCACTTTAAAGAGTGATGCCCCCACTGGCTGCCCCCACTGAGGGGAGGGATGCCCCCACTGCCCGCACTAAGGGATGCCCCCACTGCCTGCACTAAGGGATGCCCCCACTTCCCGCACTGAGGGAAGCCCCCACTGCCCGCACTGAGGGAAGCCCCCACTGCCCGCACTGAGGGAAGCCCCCACTGCCCGCACTGAGGGATGCCCCCACTGCCCGCACTGAGGGATGCCCCCACTGCCCGCACTGAGGGATTCCCCCACTGCCCGCACTGAGGGATGCCTCCACTGCCCGCACTGAGGGATGCCTCCACTGCCCGCACTGAGGGATGCCCCCACTACCCGCACTGAGGGATGCCTGCACTGAGGGATGCCCCCACTGCCCGCACTGAGGGATGCCCCCACTGCCCGCACTGAGGGATGCCCCCACTGCCCGCACTGAGGGATGCCCCCACTGCCCGCACTGAGGGATGCCCCCACTGCCCGCACTGAGGGATGCCCCCACTGCCCGCACTGAGGGATGCCCCCACTGCCCGCACTGAGGGATGCCCCCACTGCCTGCACTGAGGGATGCCCCCACTGCCCGCACTGAGGGATGCCCCCACTGCCCGCACTGAGGGATGCTACTTAATAGCTATAATGAGGGATGCCGCTCACTGTCTGTAATGGGGGGATTTTATCACACCATTTGGTTCAGAATATTTTCTTTATTTTGTCCTCTAAACCCTGGGTGCGTGCTGTGGAATGAAAAATAAGGTTTATATATAATGTGACATTAGGATACTATAGTGGGCCAGGAACAGTACAGCAGGGCTGGTGTGCCCCTAAAAGTCCCGGGCTGTTTTTTAATCCCAGTCCGCCCCTGACCATCAATGACCAATCAGGTTCATTGGATGGACTCACAGTGGTTGGTCGCCAGAGATCACTTGTTCGTCTGCCTTCGCCGGATTGCAGAAATAGTAAGTATCTGCATGCCCATATGCTGCCAAGGGTGTGGGCCTAGGATTCAAAAGAAAAACTATAATGTTGAGTCCAGAGTCTCTTGGTTTATCAATTTCTATAAGCTTGACAGAGCTTGAGCAACTTTGCAAAGAGTAACGGGCAAGAAAAGGTTATCAATTAAAAAGAGACAGGGAAACTAGATAATTCTTGGTATTTTTTTAAAATCCTAATTCCAGTCAAACATTTTAAAGAAGACCTACAACCTGAAGTTGAAGTATGTACCCAGCTAATTGCCAAATTAAAGCCATCCCTCAGTGTGCCATTAAATGTAAGCTGTGGGGAGGGGGGGGGGTGCGTGAGAGGCATCAGCAATGGGGATCAGCAGCCATTTTTTTAAATGACAAGAGGATCATTAAAACATCCTCCCCTGACCAGGCTATGGTAGCAATTAATCATAGATCCCCTATTAACCAATTTAACTCTTGCCCATCTTATCAAAACTGAATTTTGGCCTAACATATTCAACTATTCTCAGCACGATACAAAAGGGAAGGATTGCCATGTTTTAGGGAAAGGAGCTGTGGGGATTAGTTCCAGCGGGTGGATTCAATGCATAACAAAGTTCACCTGATGTGTCTGAAGCGGAGACGCTCCCCAGGGGGTCTGGAAACCCAATAGCTGAATAAGAATTAAGAGTATCCCCAGCGGCAGGAGAGCATCAGTGCGTGAAAGCCTTCTTTTGGCGCTTTAGCGTGTCAATACATTGCAAAGAATCAGTCTAGTATACCAGAAATGGAAGTTCATAAAATGGGGACAACCATCGGTGAAACTATGAGGTGGGGTGAGGAGGTTGCAACTGTAACAGGGCCCATAAGTAAAAAACTATGGGAATAATGATTACTGCATGACCCATAATGGGGTCCCTTTAAATGTCTGCACCTGGGCTAAAGCACATTTAGTTTGGCTTCTAGAGGCAACCTTTAATTTTGCACTTTTTAAAGTGGACCCATACCACCTTTCCTATTAAATCTCACCATTCCTGGACACTATGGCATGTGCAGCACCGGCCCACAGTGGCACACTGTATATACTAGCATCCTTATCCGCATTGTTAACAATGCATTCATTAAATCATTATGGCACTGCAGCCCTTTACATCTATTGGTTAAAATGCATTATTAGAAAGCAAACAACCGCCCCCCAACATTCCCTCCTTGCTGGAAGTGTGAAGTAAAAAGAAACCCAGACTAGAAACTTGACTGGCTGAGAGATTTTAGAGGACCGACACTAAAAATACAATTCTGTGATTACTCACCTGTAGAATTGGTATTATGAGTATACAGTACGTCCTGCTCTAAATCTAATACTTACACTTGGATATACTCTGCCAGATGGCGCTGGACTGCAGAGACATCGAAAATAGGCTCCTCTCGGCCCCTCAAATACCCGGGGACCTCCCACAAATCCCCAGCATTGAAAAGCAGTTAATGAGAAGCCGGGAGAATTAAACAATCCAAACTATCAACTATAACAATGATAACAATCACCATACAGGGGATCCAGAAAAATGCAAACCAAGGGTGGGTTGGAGCAGGACGTACTGTATACTCATAATACCAATTCTACAGGTGAGTAATCACAGAATTGTATTATTCTCAGTATACAGTACGTCCTGCTCCAAATCTAATACTTACACTTGGGACATCCAATAGCAGTGTCCATAAAGTAGGATGGGATCCCCAAGAAAAATCAGCAGCAGACAGTTTAAACCACTGCCGCCTGCAGAACCTTTCGGCCAAAAGCAGCATCAGCTGAGGCCCTAACATCAACCTTGTAAAACTTTGAAAAGGTATGAACAGAAGACCAAGTAGCGGCCTTGCAAACATGTTCAACAGAAGCCTGGTGCTGGAAGGCTCAAGAGGCACCAATAGCATGAGTGGAATGAGCAGTAAGGCGGAAGGGAGGATTCTTCCCCTTAGCAGAGTAGGCCTGAATCACAGCCTGACGAATCCACTTGCTGATAGTAGACTTGGCAGGAGCCAAACCCTTCCTAGGACCAGAAGGGACCACAAATAGAGCATCAGTTTTCCTGAAAGGTGCAGTAGCCACCAGATAGTACTTCAGACACCTAATCACATCCAAAGAGTGCAAAACCCTCTCCTTAGCATTGCTAGGATTAGGGCACACACTACCTTAGGCAGAAAGTCAGGTTTGAAATGAAACACCACCTTGTCCTGGTGTCTCTCATAGTAGGGGGGCTGAATGGAAAGCGCCGCCAACTCAGACACACGTCTGACAGAAGTGATAGCTACCAGAAATACAACCTTGAGTGTAAGAATGGCCAAGGCAGCATCCTGCACAGGTTCAAAGGGAGCACCCTGCAAGGCTGACAAACCAAGTTCAGATCCCAAACAGGCACCATAGGCTTACGTGGGGGGCGCACATGAGTGACCCCCTGGAAAAAGGTCCTGATCAGAGGGTGCTGAGCAAAGGACTTCTGGAAGAAAATAGCCAGGGCAGAAACCTGACCCTTCAGAGTACTGAGTTGGAGCCCCATCTCTAACCCATGCTGCAGGAACTCCAGAATCCTGGGAATAGAGAACACACGACAGGGAAGAGACTTAGACTCACACCAGTCAATGTAGGCACGCCAAACCCTGTAATTAATGGAAGAGGAAGACTTCTTCCTAGCTTTAATCAAAGTATCCACAACCGATGAAGACAGCCCCTCCTCCATCAAGATGAAGGTTTCAGCAGCCAAGCCGTCAAAGCCAGAGTTTGTAAATTGGGATGGCGTAGTGAGCCCTGAGTGAGCAGATCTGGCACCAAGGGCAGAGCGTACTGATCTACTGCCAGCTGTACACGTCTGCGAACCACACTCTTCTTGGCCACCTGGGGGCCACCAGAATTGCTGGCACCCCTTCCAGAGCAATCTTGCGCAGAACCCTGCCCAGCAAGGGGATTGGAGGGAAGACATACAGGAACTGAAAGTCCTGCCATGACATTGCTAGCGCATCCGAGGTCAAGGCCAGAGGATCCTGGGACAGAGAGACAAAAGCTGGGAGCTTGTGACTGTGGTGGGACGCAAACAGATCCACATGTGGTTGGCCCCAACGGTGACACAGAGATTGAAACACCCTGCTGCATAGGGACCATTCTCCCTGGCGAGGGGTCCCCCTGCTCAGAGAGTCTGCCAGGCAATTTTCCACCCCCGGGATGTACACAGCTGATATGCAGGGGACATGGGCCTCCGCCCAAGTCAGGATCAGAGACGCTTCCTGGAGGGCCCCCTTGCTTCGGGTCCCTCCCTGATGATTGATGTAGGCAACTGCCGTCTGGTTGTCCGAGCGCACCTGAACAGGCAGGCCCCGAAGGTGAGTAGTCAAGTGAGCCAGAACTAGCCTGATCGCCCGCAGTTCCAAGACGTTGATAGGTGTGTGGGCCTCCCCACCTCCCCTAGAACCGCAGGGACTTCCAGAACCCCCCCCCAACCTGACAGACTGGCATCCGTGGTGACCGTCTCCCAGGAAGGGGCAAGAAAGGATCTGCCCCCCAACAGGTTGCTTGAGTCCATCCACCACGAGAGGGACCTCCTGACCAGGGGGCAGACCACACAGACCCTGTCCAGGGACGCTGGGTCCTTGTCCCATACTGACAATAGGTGAAGTTGCAGAGGCCTCGAGTGGAACTGAGCATAAGGGACCGCTTCGAAGCATGCCACCATCAGGCCCACCAGCTGCATCCCCTGCCTGATGGAGGGACGGGGACAAGCTAGGAGGGACTGAGCCTGTGCAATCAGACTGTCCATCTTCTGTTGAGGAAGGAAGATCCTTGCCTGAACTGTATCCAGATTCATTCCTAGGAATGGAGTTACCAAGGAAGGGGACAGTTAGGACTTGGGGTGGTTGATCACCCATCCAAATGACTCCAGAGTGGACACCACCAGCTGAGTATCCAACTCTGCCTGATGTAGAGACTGGGAAGTGATGAGGATGTCGTCCAGATAGGGAAGCACGCGGACGCCCTGACATCTGAGCAGAGACATCACGCCAGCCAGCACCTTGGTGAGCACCCTGGGAGCTGAAGTGAGGCCGAAGGGCAAGGCCATAAACCGGTAGTGTTGATCCATCAGAGCGAAACTGAGGAAGCTTTGATGACCTGGGAACACAGGAATATGAAGATAAGCATCTTTGATGTCCACAGAAGTCATGAAATCCCCTTGGCGCAGGGAACTGATGGCAGAGCGCAGAGTTTCCATGCGAAATCGCCTGCCCCTGGCATCTTTTTTGGGTACTGTGAATAGGTTTGAATAAAAGCCTTGCCTTTTTCTCTTAAGGGGACCTGGCAGATGACCCCCAGCTCCAGGAGGCCTTGCACTGCTTGCACTAACTCCTGAGCTGACAAAGGGTCCTGAGGAATCCGGGATCTGATGAATCTTGGAGGGGGACAGGCAGCAAACTCCAACTTGTAACCGGAGGACACTACCTCCTGAATCCACCGGTCTGAGACATGAAGCCTCCAGATGTGAGCGAAGTGCTGCAGCCGTCCCCCCACCCGGAAGAGTGAGGGCGCCCCATCATGCCTGAGGGGGCTTGGGAGAGGATTATGCTTTGGGACCCCAGGAGGAGCCAGGACGTCCACGTCCTCTGCCCCTACCCCAGAAATCTCCCCGGGCCCCAGGAAAGGAAACCCCCCTCCCCTGTCTGGCACCATGATAAGGGGCGGAGAAGGAACCCTGACCCCGAAAGGGCCGAGATTGCCTCCTGCACTGGGGTAACCTGCCTCCCTTAGCAAAAAGGTCCAAGCAGTCCCCAAAGAGGCGCAGTCCTTTAAAGGGAAACCCAGTGAGGGCCTTCTTGGCAGCGTTGTCAGCAGCCCACTGGCGCAGCCAAACCGAGCGGCGTATAGCCACCACGAGGGCAGAAGTTCTGGCACACATTCTGATGGTGTCACCCAATGCTGAGAGGACGAAATTTACAAAAACATCACAACTGGAGAGTGCATTAAACACCTCACAAGGCAAATCATCAGGGGCACTATCAAGCATATTTCTGATAAGGGTTCTAGTGGCCACAGAAGTAATGGCAGAGGCACAGACCGGGTACAGCGCCATCCCCGCACATGCAAAGGCGTGGGATGCCAGCTGGTCAATGCGCCGGTTCTCAGCATCCCGCAGGGTAGTAGAGTCAGGAGAATGCATGACAGAGGTGTTAGATAGCCCTAGGATCGGGGCATCCACCTCGGGGGGGAATGACCAACATTTAACCACCTCAGCAGGAAAGGGATACTTCCTATCCCAACTTTTTGGAACCCTGGGAAGTTTACTGGGGCGCTCCCATTCCTTGAGCACAAGGTTATGGAAATGTGCCTGCTCGGGAAATTCCAAATGTGATTTTGCTGTATGGAAAAGCTCCCCTCTTTGCCTGGGAGCCGCAACAGGGAGAGAGATGGACAGAACCTCAAAAATCTGGGTCAATAATCTGTCAGTGTCATCCGGGGCCCAGGGGTCAGAGCCAGAATCGTCATGACCCCTTGGTCTCTCATCAGACGAGCCTGAATCAGAAAAGAGCTCCCCTTCATCAGACGGGGTGTAGCCACAAAGATTCCAAAACTCCTCAGTCCCCATAGGGAAAACAGTGACATTAGGCGTCAAGTGC
Source organism: Gastrophryne carolinensis (assembly GCA_027917425.1). NCBI lineage: Eukaryota > Metazoa > Chordata > Amphibia > Anura > Microhylidae > Gastrophryne > Gastrophryne carolinensis. The sequence continues at coordinate 257,718,518 of CM051235.1, forward strand.
TGCTTCTAGCAGGGCCTTATGCGCTAAGGACTTAGCAATCAACTGCTCAACAGTAGCCAGTCTAGAAGACACATCAGGCTGAGAATCCCCACTAGTATGCAACTCAGTAGGAGTGAGGTTTAAGCTTGGGGGAGTAGGCGAAGTGAAGCAAGGTGCAGCCACTGGCAGGCCAGATTGCAATGCAAGCACCTGCTCAGCACGGGGTACACAGGCCCGTGCCTTGTCAGCGTCAGCATGAGGCTCCCCACACGCTACACACAGCCGGTCTTGTCCCGAAGGGACCCCAGTCACATTATCCTGGGATGCTTCCATATGGTGATTATAGCGGCGCTATACGCCGATAGGGAATAACGCTATATAGCAACCCCGGATGCCCCAATAACCCGCTAGGGAAGTGGGAGTATTATTTTTATAAAGCCTACAAGTTATATACTAATAAAGGGCCGGGAGAAGCCAAAAGGGTTCGCCCCGCCTGAAAGACATAAGCAGACAAGACCTGTAAGCACACAGTAACAAAAGTGAAAGATATAAAGCCGCCCGCGAGAGCACTTACGGACCACGGTAGGTAGGGGTCCGTCGCGCATGGGCCAACCAAGCAGGATAAAGATGGCATCGGTATACCTCGAGGGGCGGGCCGGTATCAGCGATGACGCGGAGCGCACCATAGACGGGCCAATGATGGCGCACCAGCGTCTGAGGTAATGCCGCCGCCAAGCGCGGAACCAAGTCAGCGCACGGCGACGGCGGCGGAAATTTTAAAAAGACAGTAAAGGCAAGTCAGCGCGGCGGCTGATACAAGACTAAACAGTACACACAGAAAAAATGACAGAAAAAATATTCATGTAATTTCCCTGGGAAATTTCTGGAAATCCCTTCAAAAATCACAATTGAACATGTATAGCACAAAATGGTGGTCTGGCAACAAAGGTTAAGAAAAAGTCTAGGTAGGCTGGCAGTTAATGGGTTAAAAAAAGTTAGCAGAAAAACAAAAATGATTTAAACCTGATCAACACCTTAACAATAAACCGTTCTCATATGCATCCCTCCCTAGGGTATTTCAGGGTAAGAGACATTACGTCCATTCTGGTAACTACTCGTCCTAATCGTCCAACGCCGTCACATCTCCTTTTTACAACCACCTTCTCTTGGTTCACTCCTTTACTAAAGTATATCACTTTTTTATCTTTTATTTTATTATTGTTTTAACATCTAGATGCCCCATAACCATCACCCCCACTGCCACCCAGTCACTTTTTTACCACCCTAAAATAAAGACACCAACCAAGATTACTTTCGACTGTAAAGATATATTGTAATATCGAGCATACATAAAACCAAATAACAAAAGACAAATAACAATAAACAATAAGGGTTTCCTGTATCAAGCCTTGAGGGGCGTTCACCTTACAAATCGTCTTATAACAAAATGAAAAAAGCACCAGGCTGTTGGCCGCGTCCTCACTCTTTGCCATAACTTAGCTCCAGGATCCTATTGGCATACCGTCCACCTGATGCCTCCCAACTCTGATGAAGAAGCGGAGCCCAAACCATAATCACCATCTTGCTCCGCCTCCTTACCGGGCCTTGATGAACAACTCTCATCGCCCCAATGCTTGAATGAGAAAACACTGTCAACCGCTGCAACAATACCTGAAAAAAAAAAACAGCCACAGCACCTTTTAGCAAGCTCCTCCCTGGTTTTTGCACCAAACCAATCCAATCTCCTAACAGACCCCCTATCAAAATGATCCCTCTACCCTGTAACGCCCCCCTCCCACAAAACTCAACTACTCTCTTCCGGCTGAAACTCCCCCTTAAGTATCCTGGGGGGGGGGGTGAAGGATCCAGATCTCCTTTCCCACACCCCGGGGCTTCTTCACCCCTGCCATGTCCAGCCTCCCCCCAGACATGGTGCTCCATCCCTTAAGGGGACAGGCATCCTGATTGCTGCACAAAAAAATGAATGTACCATTTTGGAACTTCTGCTGTGGTCAATTCCCCCCCCCCCCCCCCCCATGGGTCTTCCAGTGAACTCCCAGGTTCTGCAAGATGGCCGAGACCAGGAGAAAACTGCATGCAGGAGCAAATGTAGGAGCTTCAGTACCATGCATGCAGACGGGGCATGTGAATTCAACCATGAAAGCCTGTTGGTCTGGTTTATATGCTACAGATGTGACAAATAAATCATTTTTGAAATGCGATAAACTTATCGTTTATTTTAAATTTTCATGCTCCTCTTATGTCCCAAAAGCCATGAACAAAATCTGATTTAAAACAAAACTGGTTAAAATAACATGTATTTTTTGAAAAATGTTGGACTGCTGGGCTTAGGCATGACCCCGCCTTAATTAATTAGAAACCATTCATTTACATAAAAAAAAAATAATATTTCATTAGCGATATAATTTATAATACTGATTCTATGATCTGGATCCACATTGACAAAACCATCCATAGACCATACAAACATAGCATATGATGAAATAACGATGAACAAAGTTCTTCATTTGTATACATTTACATATAGATTAGGTGTATAAGTTTCGTCTAATGGCTTCTTCAGCACCATTCATATTTGATAGTTTGATATGATAGATATCTATCCAAAACAACATAATAAGGTAAAATAGCATCAGTTCATACTGCATGAAGCATTAAGGATTTTCAAACATAAAAAATACAATTCTGTGATTACTCACCTGTAGAATTGGTATTATGAGTATACAGCAGGTCCTGTTCCAGAAGATTCCTTACACATGGCTAATACATGCACAAGATGGCGCTGGACTGCAGAAAAACAGCTTGTGGCTCCTCCCGGCCCTATATAAGTCAGGGACCTCCGACAAAATTCCCAGTATTTACAAGCAGTTAACAAAAACCTGGGAGAACAATAACTTCAAAAATGAACATATGAACAATCACCATACAGAGGTAACTAAGAATAATGATAACAAGGGTGGGGTGGAACAGGACGTGCTGTATACTCATAATTAAGGATGAGCGAATCGATCCGGACGAACCCGAATTCGTTCCGAATTTCAGGAAAAATTAGATTATGAACGAATATGAATTTTCCCACGATTCGATCGATCAAAGTTTTCCTTTAAACTCCATTTATTTCAATTACAGCCATTGTAAAATGGTGGATGGACATGTCCGGACATATTCCCTGGGGCAAGTTGGGAAATCATGGGAAGGTCACATGCAGCCTATCAGCAGCCAGGAAGCCCGGTGACGTCACAGTGCTATATAAACGGCGGCCATCTTGCTTGTGCGCATTTCAGCGTTGTATTGCGGCCAGAACGGAGCTTGCTACAGACAGAGACTAACAGACAGGCAGGGAGAGTCAGGGAGACCCACAGAGACCCACAGAGTGCCAGGGAGAGCCAGGGAAAGATAGGGAAAAATCAGGAACGATCCAGGCAGGGACAGCAGAGAAAGTGACAGGGAAACCTTTTTTTATTTTCACTTCACTTAATTTGCCAGATCAGTTTTAAATTGCTTTTGTTTGTGCTGTAAAAATTCCTGGCCACTGTGCATCCCATCTTCGCAGTGGCATATTTAACCCTATCTGTTACACACAAGCATTTCTTATTACTCGATTAGTTTTAATTTTTTTTGTGTCTGTTGTAAAAACCCCAGCCCACATTTTACCCTATCTGTTACACTAAAGCAGCTTTTAAAGGCTATTTCTCATAAATATATTGCAGTTTGAATTGTTTTTGTGTGTGCTGTAAAAACAGCAGGCCGCACGGTATCCCAAACCTGCACATTTGACCCTATCTGTTACACTAAAGCAGCTTTTAAAGGCTATTTCTCATAAATATATCGCAGTTCGAATTGTTCTTGTGTGTGCTGTAAAAACACCAGCCCGCAGGGTATCCCAAACCTGCACATTTGACCCTATCTGTTACACTAAAGCAGCTTTTAAAGGCTATTTCTCATAAATATATCGCAGTTTGAATTGTTTTTGTGTGTGCTGTAAAAACACCAGGCCGCAGGGTATCCCAAACCTGCACATTTGACCCTATCTGTTACACTAAAGCAGCATTTAAAGGCTATTTTTCATAAATATATTGCAGTTTGAATTGTTTTTGTGTGTGCTGTAAAAACAGCAGTCTGCACGGTATCCCAAACCTGCACATTTGACCCTATCTGTTACACTAAAGCAGCTTTTAAAGGCTATTTCTCATAAATATATCACAGTTTGAATTGTTTTTGTGTGTACTATAAAAACACCTGGCCGCAGGGTATCCCAAACCTGCACATTTGACCCTATCTGTTACACTAAAGCAGCATTTAAAGGCTATTTTTCATAAATATATTGCAGTTTGAATTGTTTTTGTGTGTGCTGTAAAAACACCAGGCCACAGGGTATCCCAAACCTGCACATTTGACCCTGTTACACTAAAGCAGCTTTTAAAGGCTTTTTCTCATAAATATATTGCAGTTTGAATTGTTTTTGTGTGTGCTGTAAAAACAGCAGGCCACAGGGTATCCCAAACCTGCACATTTGACCCTACCTGTTACACAAAAGCAGCTTTTAAAGGCCATTTCTCATAAATATATTGCAGTTTGAATTGTTTTTGTGTGTGCTGTAAAAACACCAGGCCACAGGGTATCCCAAACCTGCACATTTGACCCTGTTACACTAAAGCAGCTCTTAAAGGCTTTTTCTCATAAATATATTGCAGTTTGAATTGTTTTTGTGTGTGCTGTAAAAACACCAGGCCTCAGGGTATCCCAAACCAGCACATTTGACCCTATCTGTTACACTAAAGCAGCTTTTAAAGGCTATTTCTCATAAATATATCGCAGTTTGAATTGTTTCTGTGTCTGCTGTAAAAACCCCAGCCCACATGGGCATCCCAAACACTAGCATAAATATCTCAAGACTACCTGTCTAATAACTGCTTGCATTTTATAATTAACATCACTTTTCCACAATCAAGGGAGGCCTCCTTTGTATGTGAGGAGGGGGCATTCCAAACACTAGCAGTATTATTTCAAGAGTACCTGTCTAATAACTACTTGCATTTTATAATTAACGTCACTTTTCCACAATCAAGGGAGGCCTCCTCTGTATGTGAGGAGGGGGCATCTCAAACACTAGCAGTAATATTTCAAGAGTACCTGTCTATTAACTAGTTGCATTTTGTAAAGAAAGTCACTTTGTCAAATTGCCAGCAGCCATTGCCTTTAACCGGGGGGCATCCCAAATATGCTAGCATGCGTCTTTTAAGAGTGCTCACATTGGAGTTGGCAGCAGCAGCATTAGGAGCCCATATATTGCCTGAAAGACACACATATGAGCTGGCAGCAGCAGCATAGGGAGCCCATATATTGCCTGAAAGACACACCCAGGAGTTGGCAGCAGCATAGGGAGCCCATATATTCCCCTCGATTCAAAGAGCAAAAGTTAATTGATTTCGTATCGAAAATCGTAAGTTTGGGTGGGTGTTAGTCATTTTTTCCTGTTTTTTTGGCCATTTCCGACTCGCACGAGCCTACGTACGAATGCGTATATGCTCTTACGATCAGCGGAAGTTCGTTCCTAAATTTTAGGATCCAAACGTAAAACTTAGGATCAATTCCTAAAACTTACGATCAAAACGTAAAACTTAGGATACTCGGATGTGTTTAGGTGTGATTCAGAGAAACCTCTAAACGCGTTTTAAAAGAAAGCCACAGCCGACACCTTTTAGCAGCCGGATTGCTGTTCGTGAACAGGTTTTTTGGCTATGTGGAGGAGTCTGCGCGTCTTGTGCTCCAATGAACTGCATGTATCAGCATGGCCGAGGCCATTAATTGTATGGCAATGCATACCTGATTTAATACATTTCATGTATGCCTTATAAAAGCATTTTAATGTGGACCTTAATTTGTCCTTTGCATGTAAACCTTTATTTGGCAATATATTTGCGTTAATTAAAGAAACTTATGTCCTTTGTTATTTATTTTTAAATTGATGTACTAGAATAATATTTTTAGATAGCATTTATTGGTGTAGTTGTTTACCTTTGCTTTGTTTAATTATTTAAGCACATCTTTGGTCAGATGCATCACACTTACTGAGGAGAGGAGAGCGGGATAAAGTGCAGGATGTGGGTTACTGCTGTATTTTGCCCCCAGAGCTGGGGGCACGGACAGTCACAAGGCCCTTTCTGTTTGCAGGCTGCCCGAGAATACCTGAGCCGCCATCTTGGCTGTTTCTAGACTCATAACATGCAGAAGTTGCTGGGTGTTTTTTAATATTTGAGAGCAATCTGTATGTAGAGGGTGTGGGTAACCACACACCAAAAATTTAAGTTGTACCATTTGAAGCCAAAATATTAAAATTAAATCAACAAGTAAAAAATGCAAGTTAACTAAAAATTAAACAAAGTAAGATTTTATTATGCAAATGCATTCATTAATGGTTGGTTTCTACAAAATGAATGAAATAAAGAAAAATAAGACCAAATATTTAGAATGCACTTTAATGAGCTAAGTTTGTAGTGCGCAGCCGCAAGATCAGAAGGATTTACGTCCAGACAAAAAAGGAAAAAGGGCAAAACCAATGTTGCAACCTGAGAAATGAAACGGAAAATTCAGGATGGAAACTGACATAGGTCTGATTCCCGAACTGCCATACGAACGGACGTATATTTTAGGATAGAAACGTATTTGCTTATAGAATCACTCGCAAGTTCATACGAACGCACGAGCGTTCGGGAAAAATAGGATGATCGGCACCCAAATCCAAGCTGTTACATGTTTCTTTGAATCGACCCAATTGTCTGAAAGAAACACCCAGGAGTTGGCAGCAGCATGGGGAGCCCATATATTGCCTGAAAGACACACCCTGGAGTTGGAAGCAGCATAAGGAGCTACCATGCATCAGCTACTACCATGGATCAGCCATTGTTGGCTGGAAATCCTGGTTGAACCATGCCTGATTCATCTTCACAAAGGTGAGTCTCTCCACATTATTCGTGGACAGACAAGTTCTCCTTGGCATGACTATGGCCCCCGCCGCACTAAACACCCGCTCAGATGGCACACTACTGGCCGGGCAGGACAGCTTTTCCAGGGCAAACTCTGCTAGTTGCGGCCACAAGTCAAGTTTGGCTGCCCAGAAGTCCAGCGGATCCTCAAGGTGTGTTGGCATGGTCATGTCAAGGTATGACACGACCTGCTGGTTCAGGTCCTGCTCCAGGTCTTCATGCTGCTCATGAGTAGACTCACTATGCGGGTGTAGAAAGCTACTCATTAGCGACTGAAGACTGAGGTTGCTGCTGATGGAGCTGCTGCTGCTTCTCCTTCCACCCCCCCAGCAGCCATGGCAGTGGAAGGTGATCGCAGAGGTCCCCCCGAGTCAGACCTGCGAGAGTATGGACCATGGCGCAGATAGGCATCGGCCAACTGACTACGTAGAATGTCTTTGTAGTAGGTCAGTTTGTCCTCCCTCTCTGCGGGTTAAAAAAATGCCTCCGTTTTGTGCCGGATCAGTTCCAACACAGCTTGATCGACCATTCCTGTCTTCTGCCTGTACTGACCTCTGGTTTGTCTGACCACGAAGCTGCCTGCCCCTCTGGATACCCCGCGATCTCTGACCTCCTGGCTTGAGCCTTTGGCTACTCCTGACTACGCACCTGTCTCATCCCTGTACTCTGACGCACCCTCTGGATTGACTACCTGTGAACAAGCTCGGCTTCGGGATACCCTAGTGGTTCATCGGCCTTCACTGTAAGCAGCCATCCTTTGCGCCTATTAAGACCTGGGGGCAACCGTGTCGGGTGAGGCGTACCTAGCGTCCCGGCAAACGGGGGCTTGACTATAGGCAGAAGCGGCGGTGGAGATTGGGGGTTGCATGCTTACAGAAGGCTGGTGTCCCGCTGGGCATCACAGTATGGACCATGGCGCAGATAGGCATCGCCCAACTGACTACGTAGGATGTTTCTGTAGTAGGTCTGTTTGTCCTTCCTCTGGGTGTAAAAAATGCCCCATTTTGTGCTGAAAGCGAGGGTCCAATAAGGTGGAGAGCCAGAAGTCATCCCGCTGACAAATGGAGACAATTCTGCGGTCACTACGCAAGCACGTGAGCATGCATCGTGCCATTTGTGCAAGTGACTCGGAGGGACTACCTGTCTCCATCTCCACTGCAAACTGCCACGGTGTGTCTGGGTCCTCTGTCTCGCCTTCCTCACAACCCTCTAGCTCCTGTGGCTGCTCCTGCTCTTCCTCTCCTGTCAGATGACTAGATAAAATGGCCATTTTGTCAAACCTAAACTGTGCTTCACTGTGCCCCACCCCCTCCCCCTCCTCCACTTCTGCCCCCACAGGCTTCATATGGCTGTGAAATGTATGCACCATGTCTCCAGTGCCCTGACCAGCCATGGTTTCCAACATGTGTTGTAGTACATGAAGCAGTGGAATCACATCGTTCATCTCATAGTCCTATATCCCAAAATTGGGGGTTACCTCCACCCCCCGTGAGAATTTCATAGTCCTGGCGACTGACTAATAAAGTAGCTTCCTCAAAGGGCCTGAGCAAACGGCAGGTGTCACGTATGAGCTTCCACTGGTTTACATTGAAGTTACACAGGGGAGTCCCCCTATCCGTTTGGATCATCAAGAAATCCATGATGGCTTTTCTCTGTTCCTATAGTCGATCCTGCATATGGAGGGTGGAATTCCAACGGGTGGAAACATCGCAAACCAGACTATGTTTGGGGATACCATTCTGACGCTGAAGCTCAAGAAGGGTGTGCTTGGCAGTGTAGGAGTGGCTGAAGTGCATGCAAAGTTTCCTTCCCGTTGTTAGGATGTCTTGCAGATGGGGGGAAGACTTCAGAAAACGCTTGACAACTAGATTGAACACGTGTGCCATGGCAGGACGCATGGCTCAGGCTTCCTTGTCGCAGCGCAGACAAGATGCTCTTCCCAGTATCAGTCACCATGGGTCCCATTTGCAGTTTTCGTGGAGTAAGCCATTATTTAATTTATTGAGTTCTCATTTTTAGCAGTTCCTCCCATGTGTGGTTCTGTGGCTCAAGGCAAGCCATGTGAAGAACAGCGTGAAACCGCCGTGTCCTGCACACATGGTAGGCTGGAAGGGCACTGGGAAAAAAATAAATAAAAAAAAAATATTTAGAAAAAACAAAATACAAAAAAAAAAAAAAAAAATGAAAAAAAATTGGTACAAAAATTCACAAAATATTAAAAAAAGACAATGGGAAAAAATATTAAAAATAAATTAAAAAAAATTAAAAAAAAATATATATGTTTTTAAAAAATACAAAATTTGAAAAGAAAATAAATAAATAAATATCCCCAAAAAAATAAATAAATACATTTTGATACATTTTATATGCTACTGTTATTAAGTTAGATGTTATTGTTGCTATGTTATATGTTATTATTATAAATATGTTCAAATAAGATAAATGTTAACTATTAATATGTAACTGACAATTAGCCACTTTTTTCTGTGACACCATTGCTAAGTGCAAGTGCACTGTCACAGGCACAATGGCCTAGGAGCGTGGAGGCCACAGCGGAGGGACCTGTCCAAGTTTCTGTTGTGGTTGTGCAGGAACCACAATCACCCAGTGGGCCTTAAAGGATATGTATTGTCCCTGACCGTAGTTACAGCTCCAGATGTAGGCACTGCTGTGCACTTTGGTATACACTGACAGGCTAAAGGACTGGCCCACCTTCTGTTCAACAAAATTGTACAGGGCTGGTACTGCCTTCTTCGCAAACAAATGACAGCATGGGACTCTCCACCTCGGCTCGGCACAAACCATCAGTTCTCTGAAAGGTCCACCAACTCAAAAGGGAGGGACTGCAGCACCAGCAACTTATACAGGGGCACATTTAGCTTCTGCACGTTGGATGAGTGGGCACATACTGTTGTCTCTTGGACATGGCTTGGCCAATGGATTGCTGGCGGAATGACTGACTCAGATTAAGATGAGGAGGAGCATCTGGAGCGACAGAGGATGGGTATGACACACAGGAGGTGGTGGAGCCTTTGCTGGCTGGAACAGAGAGCGGCGTGCCACTGGGTAATGCAGCAGGCTGGACCACCACTTCGGAGCCAACTCTCTCAGGCCGCTTGATGGTGACGCTGCAAATGTTGACGCAAGGCTATGAGTCCAACATTGTGACCCTGGCCACACTTCACCTTCTGCCTACACATCTGTCATATAGCCATGTTAACCTCCTGCGGATGCTTGTTGAAAAACTGCCACATGGCCTTGTAGCTGATTTTTCCTACCAACAGTCCGCACTAATTCACTGCTGCTGCCGCCACCGCCGCCGCCAACTCCAGGGACCCTCTTCCACTACCTCCTGGGAAGATAGCTTACCGCGCAAGTGGTCTACCCCGAGCACATTTGCCTCCATACTTTCCCCTTCTGCCACCATGCTGGCCGCTAAATCTGTCACTCTCCATCACTCCAAGCATCTAAAAGTGCCCTCAAAACTCACTGATGTCCTCCTCAGGTTCCTCAACAGTGTCTGCTTAAGAAGCCAAAACGCTTGCAACACCACCTCCCACCCCACTCTCCTCATCACTACTTGCCCACCTAGTGGAAGAAGCAGCGAGTGTCTCCTCCACTTCTTGGCTGGGCAGTAGCTGCTGATCATCAGATCGTCCTCACTGAATAGTGGAGCTGAACCCTAAGCATAAGACATAACTGACAGTTGACTGGGGGTGTCAGATGTCACTTGTGATGCAGTGGATGATCGTGTTAACCAATGGATGATGGCAGATGGGTTGCTGGTCAAGACACGACCGCTAGCTGATCCCGGGACATCAGTCCTCTCACTGAGACTCCTGCTGCCACTCACCCCTAGTCTGCTGCAACCTCTGCTTGATGAATTTAGGCCTCTGCAACTTCTCAGTGCCCATCCTGCCACTTCTCTGCCTGACATACTTAGTGCGTATATGAGGGGAGGACAAAACGCTACACTACACTTAAAACAGGATTTGTCGATAAGAGCAGCAGGTGTGTAACTATCTATGGTCTTTCACTAAGTAGTAACTAGGCCCTGAAGACTTTAACACGAACAAAGTGATGAAACTCTTAGATGTGCATAAGTGATGCTCTGATGAGAGCAATTCAATGTGCTCCAGTATGCCTCAAAAATGTTTTTTTTTCAGAGACTGGCCTGCGTGGAAATGAATCAGGCATGGATCAGCCAAGATTTCCACCCACCAATGCCTAATGCATTAGAGTAGATTGATCATGGGGCCAGACCAACACTAAAGAAATATGGATTGTGCAAAACAGATTTAAGGCGCTGCTCTCCAGTTACAGACATTCCTCCGCATCAGACCACAAGTAATTGTTGACAAAATGCTTTACGTTACTGTTATGTTATGTTACGTTACGTTATGTTCTCTAAATGCTGCTGCCAACTCCAGGGTGTGTCTTTATGGCAAATTTGGGCTCCTGCTGCTGCTGCTTGCAACTCCAGTGTGTCTTTAGGCCAATTTGTGGGCTCCTGCTGCCAACTCCAGTGTGTCTTTCAAGCAATGTTTGGGCTCCTGCTGCTCCTGCTGCCAACTCCAGTGTGGCTTTCAAGCAATGTTTGGGCTCCTGCTGCTGCTGCTTGCAACTCCAGGGTGTCATTCAGCCAATTTTTGGGCTCCTGTTGCTGCTGCTGCCAACTCCAGTGTCTCCTTCAAGCAATGTTTGGGCTCCTGCTGCTCCTGCTGCCAACTCCAGTGTGTCTTTCAAGCAATGTTTGGGCTCCTGCTGCCAACTCCAGTGTCTCTTTCAAGCAATGTTTGGGCTCCTGCTGCTCCTGCTGCCAACTCCATGGTGTCTTTCAAGCAATTTTTGGGCTCCTGCTGCTTGCAACTCCAGGGTGTCATTCAGACAATTTTCGGCCTCCTGCTGCTGCTGCTGCCAACTCCAGTGTCTCTTTGAGCCAATGTTTGGGCTGCTGCTGCACCTCCAGGGTGTCATTCAGCCAATATTTTGGCCTCCTGCTGCTGCTGCTGCCAACTCCAGTGTCTCTTTCAAGCAATGTTTGGGCTCCTGCTGCCAACTCCAGTGTGTCTTTCAAGCAATGTTTGGGCTCCTGCTGCTCCTGTTGCCAACTCCAGTGTCTCTTTCAAGCAATGTCTAGGCTCCTGCTGCTCCTGCTGCCAACTCCAGTGTGTCTTTCAAGCAATGTTTGGGCTCCTGCTGCTCCTGCTGCCAACTCCAGTGTCTCTTTCAAGCAATGTTTGGGCCCCTGCTGCTGCCAACTCCAGTGTGTCTTTCAAGCAATTTTGGCCTCCTGGTGCCAACTCCAGTGTCTCTTTCAAGCAATGTTTGGGCTCCTGCTGCTGCTTGCAACTCCAGGGTGTCATTCAGCCAATTTTTGGCCTCCTGCTGCTGCTGCTGCCAACTCCAGTGTCTCTTTGAGCCAATGTTTGGGCTCCTGCTGCCAACCCCACTGTGTCTTTCAAGCAATGTTTGGGCTCCTGCTGCCAACTCCAGTGTCTCTTTCAAGCAATGTTTGGGCTCCTGTTGCTACTGCTGCCAACTCCAGTGTCTCTTTCAAGCAATGTTTGGGCTCCTGCTGCTCCTGCTTCCAACCCCAATGTTTCATCCAAGCAATGTTTGGGCTCCTGCTGCTCCTGCTGCCAACTCCAGTGTGTCTTTCAAGCAATGTTTGGGCTCCTGCTGCCAACTCCAGTGTCTCTTTCAAGCAATGTTTAGACTCCTGCCGCTGCTGCTGCTTCTTGCAACTCCAGGGTGTGTCTCTCAGTCATTTTTTGGGCTCCTGTTGCTGCTGCTGCCAACTCCAGTGTCTTTTTCAGCCAATGTTTGGGCTACTGCTGCTGCCAACTCCAGTGTGTCTTTAGGCCAATTTTTGGGCTCCTGCTGCCAACTCCAGTGTCTCTTTCAGCCTATGTTTGGGCTCCTGCTGCTGCTGGCAACTCCAGTGTCTCTTTCGGCCAATTTTTGGGCTCCTGCTGCCAACTCCAGTGTGTGTTTTCAGGCCAATTTTTGGGCTCCTGTTGCCAACTCCAGGATGTCTTTCAGCCAATATTTGGGCTCCTGCTGCTGACAGCTCCAGGGTGTGTTTTTCAGGCAATATAGGGGCCGCTCATAGTGATGCCACCTCAACTGCAATTGTGCCGCTCTGCGATTCTAATAGCGATGCATCTGATCTGCATGTCATAATTATTTACAGTATTATTTCACTAACCCAGCACGCATCCTATGTGTCTTACAGCAAGGCAGAATGGTATACAGCCCTATCGAGGCTTTAGAAAGCTCAGAAATAGCCGTTTTTAATAGCGATTTGTCGCGAATAAATTCGGACCGAAACAAATTTTGTCGGAAAATTCAGCGAATCAGCCGAATCAGCCGTGTCTTTCAAGCAATTTTGGCCTCCTGGTGCCAACTCCAGTGTCTCTTTCAAGCAATGTTTGGGCTCCTGCTGCTGCTTGCAACTCCAGTGTGTCTTTCAAGCAATTTTGGCCTCCTGGTGCCAACTCCAGTGTCTCTTTCAAGCAATGTTTGGGCTCCTGCTGCTGCTTGCAACTCCAGGGTGTCATTCAGCCAATTTTTGGCCTCCTGCTGCTGCTGCTGCCAACTCCAGTGTCTCTTTGAGCCAATGTTTGGGCTCCTGCTGCCAACCCCACTGTGTCTTTCAAGCAATGTTTGGGCTCCTGCTGCCAACTCCAGTGTCTCTTTCAAGCAATGTTTGGGCTCCTGTTGCTACTGCTGCCAACTCCAGTGTCTCTTTCAAGCAATGTTTGGGCTCCTGCTGCTCCTGCTTCCAACCCCAATGTTTCATCCAAGCAATGTTTGGGCTCCTGCTGCTCCTGCTGCCAACTCCAGTGTGTCTTTCAAGCAATGTTTGGGCTCCTGCTGCCAACTCCAGTGTCTCTTTCAAGCAATGTTTAGACTCCTGCCGCTGCTGCTGCTGCTTGCAACTCCAGGGTGTGTCTCTCAGTCATTTTTTGGGCTCCTGTTGCTGCTGCTGCCAACTCCAGTGTCTTTTTCAGCCAATGTTTGGGCTACTGCTGCTGCCAACTCCAGTGTGTCTTTAGGCCAATTTTTGGGCTCCTGCTGCCAACTCCAGTGTCTCTTTCAGCCTATGTTTGGGCTCCTGCTGCTGCTGGCAACTCCAGTGTCTCTTTCGGCCAATTTTTGGGCTCCTGCTGCCAACTCCAGTGTGTGTTTTCAGGCCAATTTTTGGGCTCCTGTTGCCAACTCCAGGATGTCTTTCAGCCAATATTTGGGCTCCTGCTGCTGACAGCTCCAGGGTGTGTTTTTCAGGCAATATAGGGGCCGCTCATAGTGATGCCACCTCAACTGCAATTGTGCCGCTCTGCGATTCTAATAGCGATGCATCTGATCTGCATGTCATAATTATTTACAGTATTATTTCACTAACCCAGCACGCATCCTATGTGTCTTACAGCAAGGCAGAATGGTATACAACCCTATCGAGGCTTTAGAAAGCTCAGAAATAGCCGTTTTTAATAGCGATTTGTCGCGAATAAATTCGGACCGAAACAAATTTTGTCGGAAAATTCGGCGAATCAGCCGAATCAAATTTTTCAAAAGTTTGCTCATCTCTACTCATAATACCAATTCTACTGGTGAGTAATCACAGAATTGTATTATTCTAAGTATACAGCACGTCCTGTTCCAGAAGATTCCTTACACATGGGACATCCAATAGCAGTGTCCGTAAGGTAGGGTGGGTTCCCCAAAAGTAACAGCAGACAGTTTAAACCACTGCTGCCTGCAGAACTTTGCAACCAAAAGAAGCATCAGCTGAGGCCTTAACATCAACCTTGTAAAACTTAGAAAAAGTATGAACAGAAGACCAAGTGGCGGCCTTGCAAACTTGTTCAACAGAAGCTTGGTGCTGAAAAGCCCAAGAGGCACCAATAGCACGAGTAGAATGAGCAGTAAGGCAGAAGGGAGGCTCCTTCCCCTTAGCAGAATAGGCCTGTACCACAGCCTGACGGATCCACTTGCTGATAGTGGACTTAGCTGGAGCCAGACCTTTCTTAGGTCCAGTCGGGAGCACAAAAAGAGCATCAGTCTTCCTGAAGGATTCAGTAGCCACCAAATAGAACTTCAGAGTTCTGACCACATCCAGAGAATGTAAAACCCGCTCCTTAGGATTACTAGGATTAAGGCAAAGAGAAGGCAACACAATGTCCTCATTGAGATGAAAAGCAGACACAACCTTAGGCATAAAATCTGGCTTAAAACGAAACACCACTTTGTCCCGGTGTCTCTCAAAGTAAGGAGGTTTGATGGAAAGCGCCGCCAACTCAGAAACACGCCTAACAGAAGTGATAGCCACCAAAAAGGCTACCTTAAGAGTCAATATGGACAAAGAGGCCTCACGCAAAGGCTCAAAGGGAGACCCTTGTAATGCAGATAAGACCAAGTTCAAATCCCAGACTTGTAACATAGGCTTACGTAGCGGACGCACGTGAGTAACCCCCTGGAAGAAGGTCTTGACCAGACGATGGTGAGCAAAGGATCTTTGGAAGAATATGGCCAAAGCAGAAACATGACCTTTGAGGGAACTAAGCTGAAGACCCAAATCCAAACCATGTTGTAAAAATTCCAGAATCCTGGGGATAGAAAACACCCGACATAGAAGCGACTTAGACTCACACCAGTCAATATAAGCATGCCATACCCTATAGTAGATGGATGACGAGGACTGCTTCCTAGCCCGAATCATAGTATGAACTACAGAGGCAGGCAGCCCCTTCTCCATCAGGATTGAGGTTTCAGCAGCCAGGCCGTCAAAGCCAGCGTTTGTAAATTGGGATGCGTAGCTGCCCCTGAGTGAGAAGGTCTGGATCCTTGGGCAGAGCATACTGATATACTGCTAATTGCACGACGTCTGCGAACCACATCCTTCTTGGCCAACGGGGGGGCCACCAGAATGGCTGAGCAATCTTGCGCAACCAGCAGAGGGAAAGGAGGAAACACATAGAGAAGCTGAAAGCTCTTCCAAGACATTGCTAGAGCATCCGTGGCCAAAGCCAGAGGGTCCTGTGACAGAGAGACAAAGACTGGAAGCTTGTGATTGTGACGGGTCGCAAACAGATCCACATCTGGGTGACCCCAACGGTGGCACAGGGAGTGAAACACCCTGCTGCTGAGGGACCATTCTCCCAGACGAGAAATCCCCCTGCTGAGGGCACGGCTGAGATGCAGGGAACATTCTCCTCCGCCCAAGACAGTATCAGGGACACTTCCTTGAGAGCCCTCTTGCTCCGAGTCCCTCCCTGATGACGGATGTAGGCAATCGCCGTCTGGTTGTCAGAGCAGACCTGAACCGCCCGACCTCGAAGGTGTGGAGTCAGTTGGGCGAGAACCAACCTTATCGCCCTCAATTCCAGAATGTTGATAGGGGTATAGGCCTCCTGAGGGCCCCACTGACCCTGGAATTTCAGGGATTTCCAGAAGCCCCTCCAACCTGTCAGGCTGGCATCTGTGGTGACCCAGCACGGGGCCAGAAAGGATCTGCCCACCAACAGGTTTCTTGAGTCCAGCCACCTTGAGATAGACCATCTGGCCATGGGGGATAGAACCAGCACCTGATCCAGGGGCCGAGGGTCCCGATCCCAAACTGACAAGAGGTGAATTTGAAGGGGTCTCATGTTAAAATGAGCGTTTGGAACTGCCTCGAAGCAGGACACCATCAGTCCCACCAACTGCATCCCCTGCCGGATGGGGGGATGAGGGGAAGACAGAAGATGCCTGGCTAGGGCCTGAAGATTCTCCATCTTCTGCTGAGGGAGAAGGATCTTGACCTGACATGTATCCAGAGTCATGCCCAGAAAGGACCTCACCATTGACGGTGACAGGAAAGACTTGGGGTGGTTGATCACCCAGCCGAAGGACTCCAGAGTGGACACCACCAGCTGGATATCCAGCTCAGCCTGCTGGAAGGACTGAGAAGTGATGAGAATGTCGTCTAAGTAAGGCAGGATGCGGATGCCTTGAGATCTCAGCAGAGCCAGTACAGCCGCCAGCACCTTGGTGAATACCCTGGGAGCCGAGGTGAGACCAAAAGGTAAGGCCACAAATTGATAGTGCTGATCCTCCAGAGTGAACCTGAGGAATCTCTGGAAGGATTGGTACATGAAGGTAAGCATCTTTGATGTCAACAGAGATCATGAAGTCTCCCGGGTGTAGGGAATTGACAGCTGAGCGCAGAGTCTCCATGCGAAAGTGTCTGGATCTGACAAGTTTGTTGAGGCACTTTAAATCCAGGATAGGTCTGATGGACCCGTCTTTTTTGGAAACAATGAAAAGATTGGAATAGTATCCTCTGCCCCTTCCCCTCAAAGGCACCTGGCAGATCACCCCCGACTCCAGAATGTTTTGGACAGCAAGGCACAGACCTTGAGCTGACAGGGGGTTTTGAGCCATCCGGGATTTGATGAATCTTGGGGGCGGCCAGGCAGCAAACTCTATCTTGTAACCGGAGGACACTACCTCCTGAATCCACCGGTCTGAGACTTGAAGCCTCCAGACGTGAGCAAAGAGCCGGAGCCGTCCCCCCACCCGGATGGGTGAGGGCGCCCCTTCATGCCTGAGGGGGCTTGGGAGAGGATTTTGGCTTAGGACCCCAGGAGAGGCCAGGGCGGCCACGTCATCTGCCCCTTCCCCAGTGATCTCCTCGGAACCCAGTAAAGGAGACTCCTCGGCCAGTTCTGGAACCACGGAAGGATGGGAGAAAGGCACCCATCCCCAGAAAGGACCAGGACGGCCTCCTACGTTGGGGTAACCTGCCACCCCTGGCAAACAAATCCAAACACTACCCAAAGAGATGCAGGCCCTTAAAAGGGAAGCCAGTGAGGGCTTTCTTAGCAGCATTATCAGCTACCCATTGACGTAGCCAGACAGAGCGACGTATAGCCACCATCATGGCAGAAGTTCTACCACACATTCTAATGGCATCATCCATAGCAGACAGAATATATGCAATACATTCCTCACAAAGCAGTAGAGATCTATACTCTTCTCTACCCGCACCCTCAGATGCCCCATCCAAGAGACTCTTAAGCACCCCTTTAATGGCAATAGCCGTGATAGCAGAGGCACAAATCGGGCGCAGAGCCGTCCCCACACAGGCAAAGGCGTGACAGGCCAGTTGGTCCAAGCGCCGGTCTTCCCCATCCCGCAGGGTAGTAGTATCAGGAGAATGCATGACAGATGTATTGGACAACCCGAGAACGAGCGCATCCACCTTGGGAGGACATGACCAACGCTTGACAACATCAGCAGGAAAGGGATACCTCTTGTCCCAACTCTTAGGCACTCCTGGCAGCTTGCTAGGCCGTTCCCATTCCTTGAGCACTAGATTATTAAAGTGAGACTGCTCAGGGAACTCCTAGCGTGGCCTAACCGTATGAAAAAGCTTGCCCTGCTGCTGCGGGGCCACTGCCGGGGGAGAAATAGAAAGCACTTCAAAAATATGACTCAGCAGCCTGTCAGTGTCATCAGGGGACCACGGGTCTTCCCCAAAAGGAGTCCCAGTACTACTGTAAATCTTAGGTTGTTCCTCAGAGGATTCTGAATCAGAAAATAATTCCCCCTCCTCAAGGGAGTAAGGACCTGAGAGTGAGTAAGGGCCCTCGTCTTCTGCAGGGAAGAGGGAAACCGCGGGTGCTGCTTCTTAGAAGAAGCCTTACGTGGGGCAGACCCAGCAAGATGTTTTTCAATGCTGGCCACCCGTGCAGCTAAATCATGCTATTATGCCCCTCGGAGGGGGTCAGATGTAAGCGTGGGGGGGGTAGGCGAAGCCCGAGGGGCGCCGCACCAGTAACAGGCAACCCAGGCTGCAGTGTAAGCACCTGCTGGGCGCAGGGTACACACACCCTGATATCATTACTTATAGGGGATACTTCACACACAACACATATCCGGGCTTGTCCAGAAGGAACCCCAAGCACATTATCCCCAGAAGCCTCCATATGGTGATTATAGTGGCACAATAGGTCAATATAGGGTTAACGCTAATGATAGCAACCCGGGATGCCCCAATAGCCCTCTAGGGATGTGGGAGATATATTAGAGTAGCCCAAAACTAAAAGGGGAAGGACCGGGAGAAACCACAATGAGGTCTACCCGCCTGAAAGACATAAGACATCCTCGTAAGAATACAGTATATAAATATATATATATATAACAATCCACCCCGCAGGGGCACTCACGGACCGCGGTAGGAAACAGCAGACACGCAGCACGAGGGAAGCAAAATGGCGTCCGCATATACCTCGAGGGGCGGGCCACTAGAGAAATGATGCGGAAATCATCCTCCGCAGGGCCCGCCTCCCCCCAAAGAGCGCGAAACACGCCCCGCATGATCCCGCCATCCAATGATGGCGCAGCAGAGCCTGAGGTAATGTCGCCGCCATCCGCGGAGCGATGTACAAACGCGCGGCGGCGGCTGCCAGTGAAAAACACATTAAGCACTTTATTGCCACAGCTTCTAGAAAGAAAAAGGAAAGGTCAATACTCTCAGAACAACTTCAGTCCCAATATTCTAAGGATGTAGGGACCTTTAAAAGCACCCCCAGTTCCAAACATCTCCGCCAAATGGAGCTCTCCAGAACTAAACTTAACCTCTTGCAATCTCAAGAGGCAAAGGGACGTTATAGACGCTCTAGAGAAAAATACTATGTTTCTGCAAATAAACCAGGCACCCTTCTGGCCTCCCAATTAAAGTGTCACGAGCCTACCATGAAACCAGTGAGACTCAAGACTAGGACAGGAGGGGAGACTAGCAACCCCCAAGTAGTGGTTGAAGAATTCTCAGCAGGCCTATCTAAGTTATACAAAGCCCCACCCCCATTAGGGGACCATCAGACGCAGGCCTTCTTAGACGAGATCAACCTACGAATGTAGGGTCAGAGTGCCAAAATAGACGAAAATATAACAGTAGAAGAAGTCTTGAAAGCAATCAAGACATTGAAATACAATATAAGGCCTGGGCCTGATGGGTTCACCGCTGCATTTTATAGAAAAATGGCCCCCATAGTAGCACCTCGACTGGCGAGGGTTTACAACTATATCAAAGGAGGCAACCCCATAGATCCAGACATGTTTAGAGCCGTGATAACAATGATCCCGAAGCCTGGAAAGGACCACCAAAACTGGACAAATTTTCGGCCTATATCACTCCTTAATATAGACTTGAAAATCCTCACGAAGATCTTAGCCAACAGAGTCAACGAATTTCTGGGGGATGTAATTTACAGGGATCAGGTGGGTTTTGTCCCTAGAAGACAGGCTAGAGATGGGGTGCGCAGGATAATGCAATTGATACAGGGGGAAAAGGACCAAAAATTAGAGGCAATGCTCCTTTCTCTTGATGTGAAGAAAGCTTTCGATTCCCTCTCTTGGCAATACCTCCAGTCCTCCTTAAATAAATGGGGCTTTGGCCCAGGATTCCTCTCTTGGATCGCAGCTTTGTACTCCAACCCGTCTGCTTGCGTTAAGTACGCTGGCTTCCATTCCCCAAGTTTCAAGATCCAGAGAGGTACCAGACAAGGATGTCCTTTGTCCCCTGTAATATTCATCCTGGCCCTAGAACCACTTGCAATAAAACTAAGGCAAAATACCTCAATCAAAGGAATCCCCTTAGGAGGCAGGGAACATAAAGTTTCACTTTTCGCAGACGACATGCTGTTGATGTTGAGCTCCCCACATACCTCAGCCCCTAATGCCATCGACCTGCTGACCACTTTTGGCCGCATTTCAGGCCTTAAACTAAACGCCTCACGCCTGGGGATCAAATTAACAGCCAACTATACAGATTTGTATAGTGCCAACTACCCAGAAACATTTAGAAAACTGGACACTCTACTTCAGTCCTGGCAATTTATAAAATTGTCTTGGCTAGGGAGAATAGCAGCTCTCAAGATGACCTTTTTACCAAACATTTTATATCTCTTCAGAGTGCTCCCAGTTCAGGTCCCTAAACGTGCCCTCGACATCCTTCAACAGAAAATCATGTCTTTTACATGGTGCAAATCTAGACCAAGGATAAATAAAACAACTCTCTTCTGTAAAAAAGACCAAGGCAGCCTGGCCTTCCCATCCCTGCATAAATATTATACAGCAGCTCAAATAGCGCCCATAGTACTCCTACACGCCCCACAGCATAAACCATTATGGGTCCTAAATGACATTGCCGCTTGTGACCCAGTCCTCCCGGCATCTCTGCTCTGGATTCCTAGAACACTTAGACCTGAAATGTATCCCTCCAATCCTAAAGTTCTCCTTGACAATATGGGACAAAGTCAAACATGAATTCATGTCACCTCATTTGCCAGCTTCCCCCCTGCTAGGTAACCCAATGTTTCCATCAGGGGTCACGTACCCTAAAAATTACAAATGGTGGTCACAGAAAGGCCTAACCTCTGTAGACAAACTCTGCACCCCAAAAGGGATGAAAACCAAACAAGACCTTGCACCCTGCTATAGCTTCCCACCTTCTGAGGTATTTAGACACCTACAAGTCCAACATTTTGTTAAAAGCCTCCTAAAAAAGTCCCCTCCTCCATATAGGAATACGGACTTCGAAATCAGATGCATCAGGGACCATTTTGAAAGGGGCTTAATATCCAGTTTATACACAGCTCTAGTTACACCCCAGCCCCTGTTCACCACAACTATATGATAAGATGGGAACAAGAGCTGGGAACAACTAAAGAACCTGAGACATGGCAAAAAATCTGGAGTGATACAAGAAAATTATCATGTAATGCACTGGTTTTAGAAAATGCCTATAAAATCCTCTTCAGATGGTATTACACTCCAGACAGAATCCACAAATTTTCCCCCTCAGATTCACCATTATGCTTTAGAGGGTGCCAAGAAAGAGGCACAATGTCCCACATCTGGTGGGAGTGCCCTGTGGTTTGTTCTACATGGAATAAAGCCTACAAATTGATATCTGACATCCTACACATATCCAGTATTGGCGATCCATGGGAGGCGCTCCTATCACTCAAATCTGGTACATACACAAAGCCAGAGTGGCGACTGATACTCCATGTATTATCGGCAGTTAGGGGGACGATAGCTAGAAACTGGAAATCGCCCCAAATACCTTGGCAGGAGATCTGTAATAGGATGTCGGATATCATGTGCAATGAGAAAATCACTGCGATAGTAAACGATTCATACGACAAATTCCTC
Source organism: Gastrophryne carolinensis (assembly GCA_027917425.1). Taxonomy (NCBI): domain Eukaryota; kingdom Metazoa; phylum Chordata; class Amphibia; order Anura; family Microhylidae; genus Gastrophryne; species Gastrophryne carolinensis. The sequence goes on from CM051235.1 coordinate 257,740,711, forward strand.
AGTACCTGGATAGAGTATATTGGGCTGAGCCCTCATCAAACAGACCTGTCCCTCCCTATCTAACCACTAGACTCCGGACTGGTCTGGTTCTAGTTCTCACTCTCCTATTTAAACATGATCCAGCATACCTGGGCTCCCACAATCCCCCCCTTCTCTTTCTGCCCCCCCTCTCCCCCCCCCAACCCTCCTGAGATATACCCCGGACATCTACACCAGTCCAATGTTCGCTTATCATAGTTAGAAGTTTGCCCAAGGTCAGCCAGGGTGCTGAACACCCAAAAGTGAATATACAAATAGCTCTCAAAATAATTTTAATGAGAATTTGTAATCTCAATTTATACTACTTAAGTTCCACAAGACGCATATCCCTTGGTTAGACACTGTCTGATTTTGCGAGCTACTTTTGCTGATACCAAAAGATACTGTGAGCATTTTGTTGACTTATCTTTACTGTTTATCTGCATTCCATTATGCATTCAACTATGTACGCTTTTTGCATTACTACTTGTTCAGTATGCCTGTCTTTAAAAATATGCTGTACATAATGTGCAAACTTCAATAAAAATTTTGTAAAGGAAAAACACATTAAGCAAGACATGCAGGATACAACAAATATCTATTCTGGCACAAACAAGTGAACATTCAGGCTGCTTGACATACTGCACACACGCCCCCTTCCCCCCCCCCCCCCAGATCTCCAGGGAGAGCGAAGGAAGGGGGCTACTCAGTGAAACGAAATGAGAGGAGGGCAGATACCTAAGGGGAGTAGGGATTAAAGGGGAACCCCGGGAGCTGGAGGGGGCATCCCACAAGGCTCACCCCAGGCCTATACCGCCAGGGACTGCTGTCGGAGCAGCGCTCCTAAAGCACCTAATCCGGGTGCTATCCTACCTTCACCCGAACCAGTCAGCCGAGGCTGGGAGGCAGTGGGTCCAGAACGGGTGGTAATAGTCCTGCAGGGCCGCAGGCTGGTAAGCCCCACTCGTCTGCGTATATAGAGAGCCATCTTCTATCTTCGCAGTCCAGACTGCAGATTAAAACTGGGGATTTTGTGGGAGGTCCCTGACTTATATAGGGCCGGGAGGAGCCACAAGCTGTTTTTCTGCAGTCCAGCACCATCTTGTGGATGTATTACCCATGTGTAAGGAATGGAATCTTCTGGAACAGGACGTGCTGTATACTTAGAATAATCACAATGAAAAGGTACCTGATTGATATGGATACAGGTAAGACAGACATGGTGGCATTTCATCACGGCCCCCAGTGTGAAGTGTACGAACTGCAGCAGATGAATCAGCTCATATATCTGAAATAAATGGATGTATAGGCTTACAAAATGATTCCATTTATTCTCTAGACACGTTAACTGAGTTCCAGGCTCTTGCTCACACTCTCAAGCACCAGATGGATGATATGCGGCTAGGGGCCGGAAACCCAGCAGCATGTGTGCGTCCAGCAGCTGCATCTCCTGCATCCCACTACAGCTGGCGTGGTTGCGCACTGCTCCAGAGGGATGCAGTGGATGCCATTGCCAATAAAAGTGAATGCTCTCATTCAGCTTTTTTAGCCTCTCATTTATTTGTGCAGTCAAAAAAGGTGATTGGAGGAGAGCCATGCCTGCACTGTGGGATTGCCTGCAAGATATGTATAATAGGCCACCGGTGGGGGTTATTATTATTTTGTTATTGTTTATTTATAAAATGTCATCATAGTTCACAGCGCTGCACAAATTCGAAAATAAAGGAGACAAGTAACATAATATGACAATGACAACAATGCATATAATGCACACCGTATTTCTAAATCAGATGTAACAGAAATGCAACAAAACACATAGATGCAGAAATACATTTGGAGTGAGGGCCCTGCCCTTGTGGTTACAATCTGAAGGAAAGGTCACAATGTGTATGAACAAAGTACAGTATGGTACCCAGTGTTCCTAGGACTGTAAGATGGGAGGGTTAAAGCGGACCAAAAGCCAGGCAAAAACTATTTGACATCGCTTAACAAGATTCCCGGGCCGATCCATTCCATCCATTTTTTTGGATTCCCCACTGTATGAACCCCCCCAGGTCGCCCGCTACACTTACCTTAATCCCGATCCAACGCCGCATGCGCGGGCCACACTTGGAGGCGCTGAGCTAAGATGTCGCTCAGACGTGCATAGCTCAGTGGCTCCGAGCGCGCTGCTTGGACGAGCGGCCACGCACGCGCCATAGGACCGCGGTGAGGTGAGTCGATGCGGGAGATCTATTAAACTAAACTAAACTATTACTTTTATGCGAAACACATGTTTCAGCATCCCAGTCTATTGGGTTGATTCAAAGAAACATGTAACAGCTTGGATTTGGGTGCCGATCATCCTATTTTTCACGTCCGCTCGTGCGTTCGTATGAACTTGCGAGTGATTCTATAAGCAAATACGTTTCTATCCTAAAATATACGTCCGTTCGTATGTTATCTCCCGAACTTGCCTCAGTCAGTTGACAATCGTAAATTTCACGTTCTGCTGCTTCCATCGTCCACCTCTTCCAATTACTTGCGTTTGCCTCTGGTTTTCATTGGTTTTTGGCCTCTTAGATTCGTGCGTTCGTATGTTTATAAGATCTTGCGCATGCGCACTCTCAACCAGAAACTTACCTAAACCCCTTAGCGCTTGCATCCAACTTCATTTCTCGGTCCCTAAAACTTACCTAAACCCCTTAGCGCCTGCATCCAACTTCATTTCTCGGTCCCTAAAACTTACCTAAACCCCTTAGCGCTTGCATCCAACTTCATTTCTCGGTCCATAAAACTTACCTAAACCCCTTAGCGCCTGCATCCAACTTCATTTCTCGGTCCCTAAAACTTACCTAAACCCCTTAGCGCTTGCATCCAACTTCATGTTGACGACCCTAAAACTTACACAAACCACATAATGTACATATGTCTATATGTTTCTAAGCGTGTTTTTTCTTGTTTGTGTAATTTTTTTTGGGTGCGCATATTAGAAAAGACACATTTATGAAGGCTTAAAATATAATTTATTTAAATTATTTTGTTTTTTGTTTTTTTTTTTCGTTTAAACATATTTTTTTTTTTTTTTTTTGGTTTTGTTTAAAACATCTTAATTTTTTTTTTTTTTTTTTTTTTACAAACACATTCAAACTTTTTTTTTTGGGGTTTACAAACAGATTCCAATTTTTTATTTTTGGGGTTTCCAAACAGTTTAAATTTTTTTTTTTTTGGGTTAAAAACATAGTTAAAATTTTTTTTTTTTTTTTTTTTTTTTAAAATAACTAAAAAATTATTAAAAATTCCAAACTGTTAAAAACATTTAACAAAAGTAGCCAGGACCAAGGGCACTAATCCTCCTCCTCTTCTTCATCTGTTGGCCCCAACGTCGCCTGTATGGCCAGCAGCTCGGCCACCAACTCCTGGATTCTTTTTTTTTTACCAGCCAATGTTTTTGGGATCATCCCTGTAACCAATAGAGAAATAAACATAAATAGGAGTCCCAGACCGGTTTGTATGCTGGAAATAGATTTGGGGTTAATCAAATACATGTAAATGCATGACATATGTCATTCTTCCAAGGGATAAAGTTGATGCATTTCCCACAGGTAAGTCTTTAAACTCCTTAAACCGGACCTTCAACATTATTTAATGAAAACCAATAACTATTCCCAAATGATTCTGCACCAGATCAAAGTACATTTGGGAGGTTTTTTGATTACAGCGCCGCCATCTGGACTCTGAAGCATAACACTTAATGAGGAGTGGAGAGTTGGATAAAGTACAGGGGAGTAGGTTACAGTGGTGCGTTGGGAATCCAGAGCATAGCTGGGTTGAGGGAAAGGTCATCAGTCCCACAATGCATGGCAGCACCTTACTTTTTTCAATCTGTATCCCATGCTGCCTGTAAATATTGGGCATTCCATATTCCGCCATATTGGTTTTTTTCAGTCTAATAACATGCATTAGATGGCTGAAGGCTGTTTTTCAATGTTTCAAATCTGTAGGTACAGTGTGTTGGCTAATTCTTATGTTCTTAATACAAGTTAGGGTCCGCTTTAAGCTAACGAAGTGCCCACATGAAAGTGTTAACTACACATTGGCTACGCCTTTAGTTATGTGTGTGTTATTAGCTAACAAAACATTAATATGAATAATGGCATGGAGACTTACGGAGTTGGTGGCCGACAGATGGCTGGTTGGGGCCAACAGGCTGCCCTTGGTCCTGGCTATGCTGTGAAGAAGTCCCTGGAGAAACATGTGACATTTGGTTAGTACTTGTATAGAGTCACTATTCCCAACATATCTGGCTCCCAGTCTGGCTGACATCACTCACCTTCGCCAGGATCGACTTCCAGCATCTCTGCTGCCTCCTCCTCCACTATCTCACCCGCACCAGAAGCTTCTACAAATACATAATAAAGGATAACTTAGTTTTTGCCCTGCCATGTATATCTTTGTGCCTATACATGAAGAGTGACATACCAGAGCCTTCCCCATGCCTGGCCGGGCATGACTCCACGCCCACGCGGTTGCGCCCCTCCTCTGTGGTAAGGTCCAGGGGCTGGTCTGAGGAGGCCACAGAGGAGGGGTAGGTCCGTCGCCCGGGAGATCCACCACCTTCACTCACAGATGCAGACTCATGCAGCACTGGTCGGCCTGTACGCCTCCGGGTGCGGCGAATTCTGAAATCCATTTCCAACACTACCAAAGAAAAGTCATTATAAATAAAGGCAGAACTTATACATTTGGAACATATACCATGCAATTGCTTTGTACTTACTTGGGAAATGGATCCCAAAAAACCTCCGCACCCGGGGCATGTGCAGACGTTTCAGGTCCGACCAATGCTGCATTATCTGGGTGTGAGTGAAGGTGGTGCTAGTCACACGGTGTATTTCCGCGATGATCTCCCGGGCGATGTCCCTTTTTTCACACACATTGGGCGCGAAGTCATACCGGCGCTGAAGCATGATCTGAAAAACATAATGGACACAGAGCTTTTACTTTTACACACAGACCCATATGTGTTGCATCACAAGTTGAGAATTTCATGTCATTAACACACACATTTAGAGTGGCAGCCATTTTTGGGGAGTGCCTTAAAGCGGACGTTGACTGTGAATGAGAGTCTGGTCTTATGTTATATGTATCACACACCATGTACATACAGATAATAGCCAACATCAAAAATCAGGCCACCTGCATCTATGGCATGTTAGGATGGTTTAAACATCCAAGATGTAGGCTTATGCTTAGGCTTTTGGACCACGTGTGTGGCTTCCCGTTGTGTTTTTATGGCTTAGGAAAACAGTGTTCCTCAAACATCCGCATCAAGGTCCGAGACACGCCAGGTTTGACAGCTAGCCCCGCTACTCCACAGGTTAATTAACTGTTGCTAAGCCTGAGCAATTTCCCTAATTAGGACATCAGCATAGACAGGTGAAAACGTGGCCAGGCTCGGCCCTTGAGGATGAAGTGTGAGGAGCCAGTTATTAAACATTAAGAGACCCCAAACTAGTTCCAAACGCATCATTTACATTTAGGCCATCATTGACTATTACATTAAAATGCAGAGGCAGGCACTTACCAGCATGAGGATCTCTTCCTGTTGACGGGTGAAGATAGTGGGCGCCATCTTTATGCTTCTTCAAGGCAGCAGATAAGTGAAACCCCAGCGGTTTCCTGGTTCCGCTCGAACGTACGTCCGTACGAGCGCGTAGTCGTGCGCATAGGCGTCACACGCTGGGCTCATTATTTAAAGGTCCCTGCACCCAAAGCTCATTCTCTTTGAGCATTTGTGGAAGATGGCACCTAAAAAGGCAATCTCCAAACGACCCCAGCAAAGCCAGACCTCGGAGGGCCCAACCACCAGGTCCCAGCAAGGTAGGAAAAAGCTGCGATCCCAGACTACTACCTCTGCCCCACCAAGGGACACTGGACCCTCTGGAAGCCAAAAAAGGGGCCCCAAGGCACGTGCCCCTGCCGCAAAAAAACAGGCAACAGCAGCACCCACCACCCCTGCCCCCAGAAGAGGCCGCCCAAGGGAGCCCACACCGCCCATGGGTTCAAGTAGGGCAGTTCGGCAACCCAGGCCCCGCAGCAGGGCCCGAACCCCATCCAGGGCCCGAACCCCATCCAGGGCCAGAAGCCCAGCCAGGGCCCGAACCCCATCCAGGGCCAGAAGCCCAGCCAGGGCCCGAAGAACATCCAGGGCCCGAACCCCATCCAGGCCCAGAAGAACATCCAGGGCCCGAACCCCATCCAGGGCCAGAAGCCCAGCCAGGGCCCGAAGAACATCCAGGGCCCGAACCCCATCCAGGGCCAGAAGCCCAGCCAGGGCCCGAACCCCATCCAGGGCCAGAAGCCCAGCCAGGGCCCGAACCCCATCCAGGGCCAGAAGCCCATACAGGGCCCGAACCCCATCCAGGGCCAGAAGCCCATACAGGGCCCGAACCCCATCCAGGGCCAGAAGCCCATACAGGGCCCGAACCCCATCCAGGGCCAGAAGCCCATACAGGGCCCGAACCCCATCCAGGGCCAGAAGCCCATACAGGGCCCGAACACCATCCAGGGCCAGAAGCCCATACAGGGCCCGAACACCATCCAGGGCCAGAAGCCCATACAGGGCCCGAACACCATCCAGGGCCAGAAGAACATCCAGGGCCCGAACCCCATCCAGGGCCAGAAGCCCATACAGGGCCCGAACACCATCCAGGGCCAGAAGCCCATACAGGGCCCGAACACCATCCAGGGCCAGAAGAACATCCAGGGCCCGAACCCCATCCAGGGCCAGAAGCCCAGAAAGGCGAGGCCGGAGGACAAGAACCCCAGCAAGGGCCCGCAGCAGGGCCAGAAGCCCCTACAGGCCCCGCAGCAGGGCCAGAAGCCCACGACCTGCCACCAGCCGGGAACAGAGCCCCCGACCTGGCACCAGCCGGGAACATAGCCCCCCAAGAGGGCCCAGAATGTCCACCATGACCACATCTACACCTGGAAGTTCGGTGGCCAGCCACGCAAGAACACCCAGTCCCTTGGCCAGTCCAGTCCAGTCATTGGGAAGCCAACAATCCGTCCAGTCCCCTACCCAGCCCCAGGCCATAATGTCACCACATGTGTCTGCACACATGGAGCAGCAGCCAAGCCAACCATCTGGCCGCACATTGCGCCGCGGCCAGTTGAGTGGGAGATTCTCCCATGACCAAAATATGGCATTGGCTAGTGGCCTTACATTATACTATGACGAGCTCTATGGGAGCAAATCAAAACACACCACAAAGCAGCGCAAGATGGAATTGTTTGAAACCATCCTACGACAAGTAAATGCAGCGGGGGAAGAGAGGAAAGATGTGTCCCAAATTCAGAAGAAAATCTCGGATCTGAAATATGCTGTACGGCAAAAAGAAATTAAAAGGCATAATTACAGGTAAATAAATGATGTCTCCAAATATAAGGATTAGGATGTACTGTATGCACATTTTCTGAGTAACAAACGATTTTCTCTTTTCAGCATGCAAACTGGAGGTGGATTTCCTACCAAACTGGAGTTTACCCCTGCTGAGGAGATTGTGCTGGGACTTCTCCATCCGGTCGCGGTCGGTGGACATGCTGGTCTAAGGGACACAGACTCACCGACCCGTACCCACGGTGAGTACTCTTAAATCTGCATGTTTGCCTGTTTGCTAAATAATCTAAAGTTCACTAGTAACAAGATGACGGGATGGCCCTATGGTTTGCCTTGCTTGCCCTCGCACTACTGTGCCTGTTTGTGTCCTCTTTTGGTCCCTGTGAATCACACATTTAGGACCACATCCATTATGGCAAAGCTCCAATTTCCAATTTTATTGGTCAAGTAATGAAGTTTATCATGAAAAGTGATATATTTGGAATCAATCACAAAACACACATCATTATGGATGGGTTGGCTATTTGTTGTGTGAGTTGTGTTTGAGTTAACAATTTAATTACCCACCCCCAAACATATCTGACCTAGAGCAGCGAGACTCAACTGGCGGCACGGGGTCCCAATGCGGACCTTGGCACCAGATTCCAGGACCCCTGGCCAGACAGGCCTGCACTCAGTTACTTCTGTGTTGACGTGCTCAGAGCTGCCCCCTTGATCGGCGATGTAGTGGTTGTTCTCCTGCCCAATGTCATGGCTCCCTGAAACATAGCATTGCAATATGAAGTACTGCACAGGAAGTGGCATTGCAAGGTACACAGTAACTTGGTACATCTTTCTCTTGGTACAATCGTGTCCCGCTGCCCCAGCTCTGCCCCATCTGCCACAGTCCCCCCATGCCCCCCCCCCCACATAAGCCCCATACATTTGTAACAGATTTGCTCCATCCATCCCATCACCATCAATTCCTGAACTCCCCCCTTTAGCCATCCAATCCCTGTCCCCTCAGCTCTGCCCCATCCAGCCCAGCAAGGGCAAGCAGCCTTTATTAGTTTGCACTTTGAAATCTCAAGCCCCTCCACCAGTGTGTTTATTTCTAACTAGACACCCCCTGCGTCAGCCCCATGGCCAGACATTCACCTCTCACCACATACCTTTAAATGGACCTTTACAAGAAGTGTTTGAGTACCCCGGACCTAGCGAATGGTAGTCTTAATCCAAAAATTTGCGTTGCAAGTTGTATGCTGACTGGGTACACTTCCTGACTTCGAACTGAGGTCAGTTAGCAGTTTTCTCGAGGCATTGCACCTATCTAAAATTGCGTGTCTTTTAACAAATGTACCCATTGCTGTAGAGTTGCTTAATATTACAAATAGTGGTTTATTTGATTACCTATAAAAAAAATGGTTATGTGTGTGTTTACCTTGTTTGTTTTTCTCTTCTTCAGCCCAGCATGATCCCTCAGCAAGGGTAAACTCACCCCCCAGTTTGCTTATGCCTACCAGGTCCGTACAGCATAGGAGCCCAGATCCGAGATTTCCGGTAAGTTAATTTAGTACCATAAATACTACCAAGTGCTTAAGCATGTGTTAAACTGATGGAATCCCAAATTTGGACGCCAACTTACACTTTTTTTTTTATATGTCCCTACAGACCCGCACAATCATGGAAGAGATCCAGGAAATGGAGGAAGCTGATGTCTCCATGCAGGGCACGTCCGATGACCTCCCCCTGGGTCCCAATTTGGAACTGCTCCATAATGTTTCTCTGGCCAATCCTCAGCAGCAGAGTGAATCTCCATCCATTGTGCATGCACATGGGGAGACTGACACAACAGTCCCCAGTGTTCACTCTGCTGCTGAGGATTTGCAAAGCATGCCTGTTGCTGTTGAGGGGACGACACCACGCGGCAGGGCACGCCCAAGAGCCAGGGTAATTGTGCGGCGGACTCCATTACGCCGCCCCACAATTTCCCAGGGGAGGCAGAGTGCCCTGCTTCAATTATGGACCCAAGAAAGGGAGTCTTATCAGGCACAGCTCGTTACAGAGCGTGAGGAAAGGCATGCCGACATGGTCAATATCAATAACACCTTACAGGGCATCCTCGCGGAGTTGCGTACCCTCAACAGCAACATGGTAACTGCAAGTAATGGCATCCAGTCAGCCATGGCTGAGATGACCAATATGCAGAGAAACATTGTGGAGCAGTTTCAAATTCACAATGCTGCCATGGCCCAGGCTAGGTCCCATTCACATGGACCTCCACCTGGACCTCCACCTGGGTATTATGGGCAGCCACCCTATTAAGCCATGGTTGTGTGGGACATCTTTTCTCTTACCCCCCACTGTATTTACTTGTCCTTTGAGGTTTCAAACAATCCATTTTGTGTTGCTCATGCAGGTTGTGTTTTGTATTTGCTCCCATATAGCTCCTTAGAGTAATGATTAAGGCCACTAGCCAATGCCATAGGTCTATGTGGAGTGTATCTGGCCACTTATGGCTTTAAATATGTATTTGGTTTGTGCTCCTCCTGTTTGCAGACATGTTTGTGTGACATTATGGCCATGCCCAAATATCCCTTGCCACAGGCAATATTAATGACTGGACTAGGCTGGCCTTTGGACTGGGTGTCCTTGTTTGGTTGTGCCACTCACTTCCAGGTGTAGATGTGCTCGATGTTTTTTTTGTTATCTCATCCATTTGTAACCACAGATGTATGTGGAATGTTTTCTGTTAAGCACAATAATTTTAACTTTCCTAAGTAAAAAAATATTCTCAATTCCAATACTTGTGGCGTTTTTAGTGGGAACACATTGTAAACAGCTTGGGCTAAACCAGATAATTTTTGTTTTAAGAGGTGTAACAATGCAAATATCAAGCGAAGGAAACTACATGAAATACATTAGGCAACAATTAAGGGAAAAATGTTTTAATTTGAGGTAATGCCACATTACGGCAAAACAACATATTTAACAAAAAGGCTAACACAGACACACAGAATGTTGATACACGAAATAAAATTAACTAAAATGCTGCAATATCAAGTTTGCTCTAACTGATTGGGCAGACTCACTGGGTGGCCCAACAAAATTATCTCCATCATCCTCTTGGGCTGTAGAGGGCAGGCTATCCACATAACGTGGGACACGTTCGAGTATTGCAAAATTGTGCAAAACAGCACATGCCATGATAATGTCGATCACTTTTTTGGGATCATATTGCAGGGCGCCCCCAGTATGGTCCAAGCACCGAAAACGGGTCTTCAACAGCCCAAAGGCCCTCTCCACAACAGCCCTGGTCTTGCGGTGCGCACGGTTGTACGCTTCCTGAGAGGCATCCTGGGGCCGCAGCACAGGCGTCATGAGCCAGGGTAGAAGTGGGTACCCGGAATCACCTTAAACAGACAATTAAATGTAATAAAAATTAAAAAGGCAACACAACAAACACAAAGAATTTAACATATATCATAATGATGTAAGGTAAAGGGCAAAAAAATACACCCAGGGCACATTAGCAAAATAACTATTGCCACTAATGTAGTACATAATTAAAAATGGCACTTCAATATACCAATTAATTAACAAACATCTGCACGGCCAAGGGTAGTTGGAATTTAAATATATTTTTAGTTTTCTGACATGTTACAATTAGGATGCTGCTGAGGGGCTATCAACATTTATATGAAAACTACAATGTATGCAGTTTAAGTCCACTTTGCCATTTAAAGACCAATACTACAAAAGGAGCAAAAGCTAACAGATACTTGGGTATAAACTCCCAACCAATATATTTAGGGACATGGAACTTACAGACATCCTAACTAAAGGGAAAACATTCTGAAGGACAAAGCGAGGCAAGCATTTTGGTTTGGAGTTCATAATATATGACCCAACAAAAATGCAGTTTCTGGCTTATGTAAAGAATTCAAATACAAAAATATCAACAAATACAAGATTAATCCCACATTTAATAGCACACAAATAGGACACACTTACCAAGCAGCCATGCACCCGAAAATTCACCTGCCTCAAATCTCCTAAACAACCCTGATCGCCTGAGTATGTAGGAGTCGTGCGACGATCCTGGGTAGCCGGCAAGGACACTCATAAAACGCATGTCCGGCCCCACCACGGCCTGGACATTAAGGGAGTGTCCCATTTTTCGATTCCTTAAGGCAAAAACATACAAAAAGGGTAATTGATATTTGTAAAAATGAAAAACAAAAAAAAAAAACATGTCTGCACTCTATTGGGAAATACTAATGAAAAGCCTAGATAAAGCAGCTACACAAATGAGGGATAAAAAAATATGCTGCCGCAAAGGAAAACAGGTTACATTACACGTTGGGCAACATAATAACCAATCTCAATACCTATATATATACTCGTCGGCAGCCCTAGGTACGAGTGCCACATGTGTGCAGTCAATAGCACCAATAACGTTGGGCATGTCGGCCACATTATAAAAAGCAAGCTTAATGGCGTTTCTGGCTGCCATATCATCCGGAAAATATATATATTTTGGAGTTATGGCAGCCATGCCTTCCAAAAATTTAGATAGTGCGCGGCTCAGCGTAGGCTGTGACATCCCCACGGAGAGGGCACCCAGCCTCTGGAACGAGCCGTTCGCCAAAAATTGCAGGCAGCCAAGCATCTTGGTCATACCTGAAATTGCATGCCCCTTCCTTGTGGTGCGGGCTAACCATGGCCGCAGCTCACTATATAATTTATGGAGGGAAGCGCGATTAAGCCTGGTCAGCTCGAACAGCTCAACATCATTCATGCTATCGATGTTCATGCGACGACGCAGGGGCAATCTGCTCTCAGACATCTGGATCAACTCAATGCCAAAAAGCATAAGCCCTTGATGTGCCACAAACTCGCTCCTCTCCATCCTACTCCCGAGGCCAAATAGCTGCCGGCAAACATTTCGTAAAGCAGCTCTTTAATGGGCTTCAAAACAATTAGCAATCACCTCTCTGAATTGGTCGCAAGCCCATGTGAATGACGTAAAAAATAGGAACGGACGCAAAAAATACGATTTGGACGGGAATAAGACACGAACTAACGTAAAATATACGATTTCCTTAAGAAATGCGTATGTTCATATACGTCTAGGCGCGACCGATCGTGCGAATACGAAATGGCCAAAAAAAAAGGAAAAAATGACACCCACCCAAACTTACGATTTGCGATACGAAATCAATTAACTTTTGCTCTTTGAATCGAGGGGTATATCTGGGTAGTTAAAGTCCCCATAATCATGTGCCTTTTCAGTCTGGTTAAACCAGGGGTCTGAGGAGAGCAGAGCAGAGGTTACTGTGTTGTGGTAGTTTAAGGTTGCAGACTCTGTGTTAGTAAATGAGAAGAAGGTTTGGAGAAGTTGCAGTGAATTATAGAGACTGAAGATCAAGAGTACATAGGTTTCTATGCAGAATTGTCTGTGAGTGTGTAATAGAAGCATGGGGACTGGAGGAGAAAGTGTACAGTAAATAGCTTGTGGTCAGAAATAATGGAGTAGAAGAGACGTTAGATAGGAAGCAGAGGTGGGTGAAGATATGGTCCATCTCTATAGTTGGGAACAGTGGACCATTGTTTGAGGCCAGAAAAGGAGATGAGAGAGAGAAATCTGGTGGCAGCAGGACTGTTAATGTCAACGTGAATGTTAAAGTCTCCCATGATTTTTGTGAGTATGTTGCATGGAAGAACGTGAAGAAGCCATGTTGAGAACTGGTCTAGGAAGAGATTGACAGGAAGGAGGATAGGTAACCCAAATTTTAAGGTAGAGGGGGAATATACAGTAGGTGGACTATTTCAATTGAAAAATACCATTTTGTGATTACTCACCTATAAAATGGGTATTATAAGTATGTCACACACCCCACTTCCACTATTCATGACATATGGGTTATGGTCCAGTAGAGGGCGAACTTCTGCAGAGATGAAAGCAAAAAAGAAGCCCCTCCCGGTCCATAAATACCTGGGACCTCCCACACATTCCCCAGTATATGACAGCAGAAAGGGGACCAGGAAGAGGCAATAAGACATTCTTAACAATAAAAGGTTCACCATATAAAGGATCCAGAATACCAAAGGGCGGGATGAAGCGAGGTGTGTAACATACTTGGCACCAAATTTTTCCTGGACCCGGAGGGCACCACGAACAAGGAGTCCATCTTATGAAAGGGAGAAGTAGCGACCAAATAGTACTTCACACAACGAACCACATCCAAAGAGTGCAAAACCCCCTCCTTGTCATTGCTAGGCTTAGGACACAAGGAAGGGAGAACTACATCCTGATTGAGATGGAAAGCAGAAACCACCTTAGGAAGAATATCTGGTTTACAGCGAAAAACCACCTTGTCCTGGTATCTCTCACGGTAAGGGGCCTCAATAGACAGAGCCGCCAACTCAGAGACACGCCGAACAGAGGTAATAGCCACCAAAAAGGCAACCTTTTGAGAGAGCACAGAAAGTGCCACATCCTGCACCGGCTCAAAAGGAGGCCCCTTGAGGGGCGAGAGAACCAAATTTAGGTCCCAAACTGGAACCAAGGGCTTTCTAGGGGGCCGAGCATGAGTGACCCCTTGGAAAAAAGTCTGGACCAGATGATGCAAGACAAAGGACCTTTGAAAAAAGACAGCCAGGGCAGAAACCTGACCCTTCAAAGTACTGAGCTGGAACCCCAGATCCAGACTGTGTTGTAGAAACTCCAAAATCCTAGGAATCGAAAACACCCTGCAAGGTAAGGCCCTAGCCTCACACCAGTCAATATAGGACCGCCAAGTCCTATAGTAAATGTTAAAGGAAGACCTCTTCCTAGCTCTAAACAGTGTCTGAATAACCGCCTCCGACAAATCTTCCTCCCTCAGGATGAAGGTTTCAGCAGCCATGCCGTCAAAGCAAGCGCTTGTAAATTGGGGTAACGTAGCTAACCCAGAGAGATCAGATCTGGAAACAGGGGCAGCCTGTACTGATCTACCGCCAGTCTTACGACGTCTGCGAACCAAACCTGTCTTGGCCACCTTGAGGCCACCAGAATTGCTGGTGCCCCCTCTAGAGCCAGCTTGTGCACTACTTTGCCTACCATGGAGAAGGGGGGAAACAGGTACAGAAACCCCAGATCCCTCCAGGCAAGGGACAAGACGTCCACTGCCAGGGCCAGAGGATCCTGAGACAGAGATACAAAGGTTGAGAGCTTGCAAAGAGATCCACCTCCGGAGTCCCCCACTTGTGACACAGGGACCAAAATACCCTGTGGTTGAGAGACCATTCCCCTCGGCGAGAGAATCCCCTGCTCAGGGAGTCCGCCTCCGTGTTCTCCACTCCCGGAATGTACACTGCCGAGATGCAAGGAACATTGCTCTCCGCCCATGTCAGAATCAGAGAGACTTCCCTGAGGGCACTCCTGCTGCGAATCCCTCCTTGGTGATTGATGTAAGCTACCGCAGTTCGATTGTCTGATCGTACCTGAACCGGTAAGCCCTGTAGGTGAAGTGTCAGACGTGACAGAACCGAACGGATAGCTCCAAGCTCCAAGACATTGATGGGGGTGTGAGCCTCCTGAGGACCCCACAACCCCTGGAACTGATGATCCTTCCAGAAACCTCCCCAGCCCGACCGGCTGGCATCCGTGGTAACCGTCTCCCAACAAGGGGCTAGAAAGGATCTGCCCCTCATCAGATTGCTTGGTTCCAGCCACCACTGAAGGGACTGCCGAACCCTGGGAGACATCAGAAAAGACTGATCCAAGGACTGTGGACATCTGTCCCATTTCAGCAATAGATGGAGTTGGAGCGACCTCATGTGTAACTGAGCAAAGGGGACTGCCTCGAAGAAAGCCACCATCAAACCTACCAGAGTCATCCCTAGCCAGGTAGAAGGGCGAGGATTGGTCAGGAGAACACGTATCATATCCTGAACCCTCTGCACCTTTGGCTGAGGTAGGAACACTCTGGCCTGACTGGTATCCAGATTCATGCCCAGAAAAGAGATCTCCCTGATGGGGAGAGAGAAGACTTGGGGTGGTTGACTACCCATCCGAACCTTTCCAACGTCGTCACCACCGTCCTGGAGTCTAGCTCCGCCTGGCAGAGGGAAGAAGCTGTAATGAGTAGGTCGTCCAGATACGGCACAATGTGAATGGCCTGGGCTCTGAGCAGGGCCATTATGCCCGCCAGAACCTTGGTAAACACCCTCGGTGCCGAGGTCAGCCCGAACGGGAGGGACACAAACTGAAAATGCTGCTCTCCAACCACGAACCTGAGAAATCTCTGGTGTGCTGGGAAAATTGGTACACAAAGGTAAGCTTCAAATCCAGAATGGGTCTTATGGAGCCATCCTTTTTGGGAACCGTGAAGAGGTTGGAATAATAGCCCCAGCCTCTCTCTGAAAGAGGCACCAGGCATATGACCGCCATGTCCGGGAGATTCTTTACAGCCAACAGGAGCCCCTGCGCCGCCCGAGGATCCGATGGCACCCGAGACCTTAGGAATCTGGGAGGAGGCCGGTACTCGAACTCCAGTTTGTACCCAGACAAGACCACTTCCAATATCCACTTGTCTGTGACCTCCTGGGCCCAGACCTGGAAGAAGAGCCGCAGCCGTCCCCCCACCCGCAAGGGTGAGGGCGCCTCCTAATTGCTGAGCTGGCTTGGCAGTGGGCTTGGGCTTGGAACCCCAGGTAGAGGCTGGACGGGCGCGTCCCCTGCCTCTGTTCCAGGAATCACCTCTGAAGCTAGAGTAGGCAAGACCTCTGCCCACTCTGGCACCGCGAAAGGAAGGATTGAAGGAGCTTGCCCCCCGAAAGGAGTGACGCTGCTTCTTACGCTGAGGTAGCTTTCCACCTTTCGCCACAGTATCCAATTTGTCACCAAACAGCCGCATACCCAGGAAGGGCAGTGCTGTAAGTGATTTCTTGGCCGCTATGTCAGCCAGGCTAGGATTAGGGCACAATGAAGGAAGAACAGTATCTTGATTCAAATGAAAAGCAGACACCACCTTAGGCAGAAAAGCGGCTTAAAGCGGAACACCACCTTATCCTGGTGTCTCTCAAAGTATGGGGGCTGGATAGACAGAGCCGCCAGCTCAGACACACGCCTGACCGAAGTAATATCCATCAGAAAGACAACCTTGAGGGTAAGTACAGCCAGAGCAGCATCCTGAATAGGTTCAAAGGGAGCACCCTGCAAGGCAGACAAGACCAAGTTCAAATCCCAAACAGGGACCATAGGTTTTCATGGGGGACGCACATGAGTAACCCCCTGAAAGAAATTCTTAACCAAGGAATGCTGAGTAAAAGACTTCTGAAAGAAGACAGACAGGGCAGAAACCTGACCCTTCAAAGTACTGAGTTGGAGACCCGACTCCAACCCATGCTGTAAAAACTCCAGAACCCTGGGAACTGAGAACACCCGAAAGGGAAGAGACCTAGACTCACACCAGTCAATGTAGGTACGCCATACCCTGTAATAGATGGAAGAAGAAGTTTTCTTCCTAGCCTTCACCATGGTCTCAACCACCGAGGCAGACAAGCCTTTCTCCATCAACAACACAAATGTCCAGACTGGTTTATCCTGATGGACAAAGCAGTCTGACTGATTGGCGACCCTTCCTTTAGTATTCTGAGGGGGTTTGATATTAGCTGGTCCGCTATGACCTATATACACAAAATTCCAGGACTAGGTTCAGCCCTGGTGCAGAAATATCACAGACCCAGCATACCCACCACACCTCTAGATGATTTTGGTTAAAAGACTACCATCTTTTATTATAAAAATATTAATATCACAAAATACATAGGTGCAAAAAATCTCATTTGTACAAATATTCAATTCATTTGATATAAAGTGACTGATTTCAGACTAACATTGACATGCTTGCTTTACAGTATAGTACATTTATATTACAATATTGATGCCATGATTAGATTCTTAAAAACATGATAACTATTTTGTCTTACTGATCCAAAGATCGGCCAGACAGGGCAGACATGTTTCGCCACATAGGCTTCTTCAGTGCCCTAATATACACAATAAAGAGAAAAAGAATATACTTTATCATAAGAATGAATGAGAATGTACGCAACTTAATTCAACACTTCGTATGTGCACCCCTTAATTCAAAATCATCACTGTTTTGTTTTTTCAGCATAATCAAATTAAACATACACCTTATATGGCAATTAATTAGTAGTAATTGAGTTGGTCATATATTATGACCTAGTCCATTTTTTAAGACCAGGACCTATTTACCTATTAATCTATTTATCTAATTAATCTATTTACCTGATTTTTTGTTATCATCAGAGAATGTCAGGTCATTAGTGGAGATGAGGAGTCACCGCCTATCCCTCCTTTTTCATATATATTAGTCTGATTTCTTAATATTAAATTCTCTTCGTTTATAACCCTATTTGGGTCTCATAATTGAAGATGTCTAAGGATCCTGACGTGCTAAAAAAAGACCACAAACAGTAGTCAGATTGTTTTTAGTGACCGCCCGTTTCTCAGGGAAAGAAAAGAAAGAGTGAGATGGAGAAGAGAAAGGGGGGAAGGAGGGAAAGAGTGGGGGAGAGGAGAAGGGGAAAGAAAATCCCCCTTGAAGCTTGTTATTTCTGCTGTATATAATGGTGTTTAAATGACCTTAAATTCTGTGTGACCGCAGCATAGTGCGCATGCTTCCCTTTGTCATGCAGTAGTGTGGGAGCCGTCATTAATCTAAAACGGGACAAATTATCATCTATATTGGTGATCTTATAGGCTCATTCTCCTCAAAAAGTCTGGCTCAATGGCCATACAGCCTTACCTTTCTGTGGCTCCATACACGCCCCTCCTGACACCGCAATGCAGCCAGCGCGTTTGAGGTATACTGGAGTGTGAAAGTTAATGGCCGTGCGGGAACCGCCCGCTACTCGCTCGGTTGCCCGATCCTCCTGTACTTTCCTGACCAAATCAGTTGGGGGAGAAAGCGCCCTCCATGCACGCTGGCTGACGGCGCGCATATGTCAGCGCTTCATGTTTTTAAGCGCTGGAGGATAACTCCCGGTCCTCTGGCCGGAAGTGACCTCATGCGCCGTCCCTGTACTATCTGATGTCTGTTAAAATGCGCCATTTTGTTGTGGCCCTGCCTTTTGTAATCGGTTATTGCCTCACTCTACAAAAGCATTATGCATAATCTCTATGATATGAATAAAAAAAGAAATGCTCCTGCGTGCGTTTGCTTGCCGCCCCCCCATCTATGCACCTTTCTCAGAAAAACGGGGAGATCTATTACACCGTTCTCCCGCATTGCGCTATTTACATGCGTGCATCCATTTTGGTGTAGCCCTGGCTTCTACATGTGTTTATCATGTCATTTTTTCACTTAGGGTTACCTAGGTTGTGCGCCATTGTATTGTAGCCCTAAAATGTATACCTAATATAACCTGTAAGGGCACCACTAAAATATGAAAAACTGTATAATACAGATGGTGCTCCCATAAATCCCCAAACAGATAGCAAAACCAATACAAGAAAAAAGGAAGGGGGGATCTAAATATGGGCACTCACTCTGAAATATGTATAAAGTGATATGACAAAATTTATTAAAGGTACCAAAGACACAATAAAAAACATATACACAACATATATAGACAAGACAAGATTAAAAAGAACAATTGGTGGGTCCCCGGGAACTGCTGAATATAAAGCTGGTGTGCAAATCAAATATTAAGTTAATCCAATACTGTGTATCATGAACTGAACATATTTAAATCACTATCAATAAACAAGGTATGGTATACTGGCGCCCCCTAATGGCCAATAAATGAGCCAACATGGGAATAAGGTGTACACATAAGGAATCAAATAAATAAGCTATAAACAACAATCTCATAAATACAGTGCACAAATAAATAAATACAATAAAAAAGTGCTAAGTGCATCAATATTCAAGACCTAATTAAACTGTGGTGATAAACAAAGATAAAAAAAAACCCCTCTCATACAATTCAAATCTATACAGTAAAGTGTCACGTGCAAATAAACCACAGTCCCTGACCTAGGTGTGCTGATCAGGATAAATACAAACCCTGATTAATCACAGCAGTAAGAAGCAAAGCCTATTGGCCTGATCAATACATTATGATATAATTTCCCATGTTGGACGTAATGGTGATAATTGATCTACTCCCCGAATGAGTAATACTAAAACATATATATCAAGCTAGACTGCAGCTATCCTGCAATCATAATTACAGCTTAATGAAGCACATAAAATGGGGACATAGAGGCAGCGCTCAGAGCCATACTATAAATACAGTCAATCAAGCATAAACAAAAGATGATACTACCACCAGCAGTTTCCCGGGACCTCCTGGCTGCCCCACGCGTTCCGCCGTGCGCCCACGGCTTCTGACAGTACTATCAGAAGCCGTGGGCGCACGGCGGAACGCGTGGGGCAGCCAGGAGGTCCCGGGAAACTGCTGGTGGTAGTATCATCTTTTGTTTATGCTTGATTGACTGTATTTATAGTATGGCTCTGAGCGCTGCCTCTATGTCCCCATATGTTTTAGTATTACTCATTCGGGGAGTAGATCAATTATCACCATTACGTCCAACATGGGAAATTATATCATAATGTATTGATCAGGCCAATAGGCTTTGCTTCTTACTGCTGTGATTAATCAGGGTTTGTATTTATCCTGATCAGCACACCTAGGTCAGGGACTGTGGTTTATTTGCACGTGACACTTTACTGTATAGATTTGAATTGTATGAGAGGGGTTTTTTTTTATCTTTGTTTATCACCACAGTTTAATTAGGTCTTGAATATTGATGCACTTAGCACTTTTTTATTGTATTTATTTATTTGTGCACTGTATTTATGAGATTGTTGTTTATAGCTTATTTATTTGATTCCTTATGTGTACACCTTATTCCCATGTTGGCTTATTTATTGGCCATTAGGGGGCGCCAGTATACCATACCTTGTTTATTGATAGTGATTTAAATATGTTCAGTTCATGATACACAGTATTGGATTAACTTAATATTTGATTTGCACACCAGCTTTATATTCAGCAGTTCCCGGGGACCCACCAATTGTTCTTTTTAATCTTGTCTTGTCTATATATGTTGTGTATATGTTTTTTATTGTGTCTTTGGTACCTTTAATAAATTTTGTCATATCACTTTATACATATTTCAGAGTGAGTGCCCATATTTAGATCCCCCCTTCCTTTTTTCTAAAATGTATACCTATTTTATGTGGCTTGGGCGCCATTATGCTGTAGCCCTGAAATGTATACATATTTACTATAACATGCTTCTAGGAACACCTAATGTGATTTTCACCCAAAAAACTGGATTTTTAACCAATAAGTGTGCGCAATAATCCCACAGCCCCATCCAGTATATAAATAGCAACTGTATCTATGGGTAAAATAGGTATCTGTTCAGATTATTATTTGGGACAAACCCAGTGACATGATCCCATGGCGCTTGCACACTCGGGACAATCCTACCCCATTGGCATTTTTTACCTTCATAACCTGTTTTGAAATTTAATGGCGCCTAGGCATATGTTCCAGACTTCACACGTATAATTGGGCATTGAGGTGAACTTCATTTTGGGGCAATGTCCCCCCCCCCTTCCCCTCCTTCTGTCCCATATATTGGGTCTTATTATATGTCACACTGCGGAGTAAATGGGGGAGATGTAGGTGAATCCCCATATCCTCCCATTATGCTACTGACATTCTCTGTCAATCGTGGCTAAAGCTTAGCCTCATTACATTTTCACAGGCATATTATTATATTTGTTCACAGAAATGAAGCAAAAGTAAGTGTCTCATTTAGACCTGGGTATTTATGTGCTTTGAGCCGAAATATCCAACGCGTCTCAATTTTTAAAGTACCCTTTTCCAGATTCCCACCCCTGATGGATGGATGTATCCTATCCAGGCCTTAGAATTTTAATGTGGCCGGATTGCTGTTGTGATATTTTTTAAAATGACGCCCTACGGGGGTTTTTTCGTTGTTATTCTTAATACTGTACTGATGTTCATATATCCGTTTTTTTAACGGACGGTTTGTTTTTCCCACATAAAAGCTCCCGCAACCACAGGTGAGTAGGTAAATAACATTACTTGTATTACAGTTAATGAAATGTCTCATTTTATATTTTTCTTGATTTAGTATTGTTTCTGTTCCTGATAATATATATTGGCACATACTGCAGTTACCACATTTGTATGTGCCCCGGATTTTACAGCAGTCAGCCCTTTGCTGTTCAGAAAAATGGCTACATACCAGTTTATCCTTTAGATTGTTAGGTCGCCTAAAGATTATTTTGGGTTTTGGAGGTAAAAAAGTTCTCAAAAACGGATCATTTAGTAGTATGGGCCAATTTGTCTGGAGAATATCCCGAACTTTCGCGTGTGCATCTGTGTATGTAAGTATTAATGCTGGGCCAGTGTCTTTTTTTGCCCTTTTCGGCCTGTACAATAATTGTTGTCTATCGAGATGACGGGCTTTTTTATAGGCTGCCTTCAAAATTGGTCTGCTATAACCTCGTGCTTGCAATCTCGTCCAAATTTTTGTGGCTTCTGTTTTAAAAGTTTGTATAGAAGAACAATTGCGACGTGCGCTTACAAACTCACCATATGGGATGCTGAGTAATAGGTGAGCTGGATGCAAGCTAGTTGCTCGCAGCATTGTATTGGCCGATGTGTCCTTTCGGTATAGCACCGTATAAATTTGGCCTTGCTTGTCCTTTTGTATTTCCAAATCAAGGAAGGTGACGCTATTTTGATTCCAATGACTCGTGAATTTCAAATTCAAATCATTGTTATTGAGCATGTGAACAAAATCTCCCAGTTCCTCCTCCGGCCCCTCCCATATGACCATCAAGATGGAGGTTTCAGCAGCCAGGCCGTCAAAGCCAGAGTTTGTAAATTGGGATGGCGTAAGGGGCCCTGAGTGAGCAGATCTGGCACTCCTGGCAGGACGTACTGATCTACTGCCATCTGCACCACGTCTGCGAACCACACTCTTCTTGGCCACCTGGGGGCCACCAGAATCACTGGCACCCCTTCCAGAGCAATCTTGCGCAGGACCCTGCCCAGCAGGGGGAATGGAGGAAAGACATACAGGAGCCGAAATTCCTGCCATGACATGGACAGAGCATCTGTGGCCAAGCCAAGAGGATCCTGAGACAGGGAGACAAAGGCCTGGAGCTTGTGATTGTGACGGGATGCAAACAGATCCACATCCGGTAGACCCCATCGGTGACACAGGGACTGGAATAACCTGTTGCAGAGGGACCACTCTCCCTGACGAGTGGGTCCCCTGCTCAGAGAGTCTGCCAGTAGATTCTCTGCCCCCGGGATGTACACAGCCAAAATGCATTGAACATTGGCCTCCGCCCATGTCAGAATCCGCGACACCTCCTGGAGGGCCCCCCTGCTCCGGGTCCCTCCCTGATGGTTGATGTAGGCAACCGCCGTCCTGTTGTCTGAGCGCACCTGCACAGACAGACCCCTCAGGTGATTGGTCAACTGCTCCAGTACCAACCTGATTGCCCGTAGTTCCAGAATGTTGATGAGTAAGTGGGCCTCCCAAGGGCCCCACCTCCCCTGGAACCGCAGGGACTTCCAGAATCCCCCCCATCCTGACAGACTGGCATCCGTGGTGACCGTCTCCCAGGAGGGGGCCAGAAAGGACCTGCCCCCCAGCAAGTTCCTGTGGTCCAGCCACCACGAAAGGGACCGTCTGACCAAGGGGGGGAGCACACAGACCCCGTCCAAGGATGTTGTGTCCTTGTCCCATACTGACAGAAGGTGAAGTTGTAGAGGTCTCAAATGGAACTGAGCAAAGTGCACTGCCTCGAAGCACGCCACCATCAGGCCCACCAACTGCATTCCCTGCCTGAGGGAGGGCTGGGGACACGATAGCAGGAACCTCACCTGCGCAGTTAGAGCTTCCACCTTCTGTTGAGGAAGGAATATCCTTGACTGAATCGTATCCAGAATCATTCCCAGGAATGGGGTCACCGAGGAAGGGGACAGAGAGGACTTGGGGTGATTGATCACCCAGCCGAAGGACTCCAGGGTGGACACCACCAGCTGAGTGTCCAACTCTGCCTGCTGTAGAGACCGAGAGGTGATGAGTATGTCGTCCAGGTAGGGCAGCACGCGTATGCCCCTTGACCTTACCAGAGACATCACCCCCGCCAGCACCTTGGTGAACACTCTGGGAGCTGAGGTGAGGCCAAATGGCAAGGCCACAAATTGGTAATGTTGATCTTCCAACGCGAATCTGAGAAACCTTTGGTGTCCCGGGAAAACAGGGATGTGAAGGTAAGCATCTTTGATGTCCACAGACGTCATGAAATCCCCTGGGCGCAGGAAGCCGATGGCCGAGCGCAGCGTTTCCATGTGAAAGTGCCTGTTCTTGACAAATTTGTTGAGGATCTTTAAATCCAGAATGGGCCTGACTGACCCATCTTTTTGGGAACAGTGAAAAGGTTGGAATAGAACCCCTTGCCTCTTTCTCTTAAGGGGACCCTGCAAATGACCCCCAGATCCAGAAGGCCTTGCACGGCCTGCATCAAGACCTGAGCTGAGACAGGGTCCTGGGGGATCCGGGACCTGATGAATCTTGGGGGGGGGGGGGCGCACAGCAAACTCTATCTTGTATCCAGAGGACACTACCTCCTGAATCCACCGGTCTGAGATGTGGTGCCTCCAGACGTGCGCAAAGTGCTGTAGCCGTCCCCCCACCCTGACGGGCGAGGGCGCCCCATCATGCCTGCGGGAGGAGCCAGGACGTCGTCCTCTGCTCCTGTGCCAGGAATCTGCACGAGCCCCCGCGAAGGACACCCCTTTTCCCTGCTTAGCACCGCGGTAGGGGAGTGAAAGGGTGCCCTGGCCCCGAAAGGGCCGAGACTGCCGCCTGCGCTGGGGTAACTTACCTCCTTTAGAAAAAGGTCTAGGCGGTCCCCAAACAGGCGTAGCCCCTTAAATGGAAGCCCAGTAAGGGCCTTCTTTGCAGGATTGTCAGCAGCCCACTGGCGCAGCCAAACTGTGCGGCGTATAGCTACCGCCAAGGCAGAAGTTCTGACACACATCCTAATGGCATCATCCAAGGCAGATAGGATAAAGTTTACAAACACATCACAGTTAGACAGTGCATTAAACGTATCAGGTGGCAATTCTAGCAGACACATCAGGTTGAGAATCCCCGCTTGTATGTAATTCAATGGGGGTGAGACTCAAGCTTGGGGGAGTAGGTGAAGTGAGACGAGGTGCAGGCCCAGCCACCGGAGGGGCGGGTTGCAACGTTAGCGCCTGCTGTGCGCAAGGAACACAGACCCGTGCGCTGTCACCGCTGATAGGTGAGACCCCACAAGCTACACACAGCCGGGCTTGTCCCGAAGGAACCCCGGTCACATTATCCTGGGATGCCTCCATATGGTGATTAATAGGCACAATAGGCCAGTAGGGATTGATGCTGTAAGCTACCCTGGATGCCCCAAAGACCCGCTAGGGAAGTGGGAGTAATTAACTAGTAACTAGGCCCAACTAACAATTACACCGGACCGGGAGAAGCCACTGGATTCACCCGTCTGAAAGACACAATGAGAAGAAGGGGCGTCAGAACCGTGCACAGTAAGTAATGAGCATAAAAGTCGCCCGTGAGGGCACTTACAGACCGCGGAAGGGGGGACCGTTACACATGCGCGCGCGCGTACAAAAAATGGCGCCGAACGAACCTCGAAGGGAGGGCCAGAGCGGGCCGAAGAGCGCGAAGCCCACAGACAGCGGCCAATGATAACGCAGAAGCGTCTGAGGTAACGCCGCCGTCCGGTGCGGACATCCAAATGAAGGAAAAGACGCGCGCGGCGGCGGCCATATAATAGTAAAACAGACAAGTCAGCGCGGCGGCTGACACTACATATCTAGTCATACACGTAATCACTATACGCACTTACCCACACACCCCCCCTTCTTTCCCCCCCGAAGGCTACGGGGAGAATGAGGGAGGATGGCGGCCCTTTGTACAGGACCCACCGCTACACGGGGCATGTGGCAATAATGCGGGAGGTGCATCCCATAAAGGCTCACCATCAGCCTATACCACCTACCCTTTGGTGGGGGACTGCGGTGGAGCAGCACTCCATAAGCACGCATGGTGCTGCCTACCTTCACCCGACCAGCGCAGCCCAGGCTGAGAGGCACATCACACGAAGGACGGGTGGGAATAGTCCAACAGGGCCGCAGGCTAATAGCCCCACTCACCTGCGAGAGAGTGATAATTTCATGTCTTCGCAGTAAGCACTGCAGAGAAATCTGGGGATTTGTGGGAGGTCCCCGGGTATTTGAGGGGCCGGGAGGAGCCTGTTTTACATGTCTCTGCAGTGCAGCGCCATCTGGCGGAGGATAACCCAAGTGTAAGTAATCTATCTGGAGCAGGACATACTGTATACTAAGAATATATCCAGAACCTCTAAGAGATGGGCCAGAACTTTGGGGGTATCAACAGCATCCCCCAGCGCCTGCCCGGCATCAGAATCAAAGAACTCTCAGATTCCCCAAACAATTCCCCCTCCTCAAGAGGGGAATAATCAGACCAGTCAGGGGAGTCACAATCATCAAAATCAAGTACCGGCGTAGCCGGTGACAGATGCCTTTTCTTAGCAGGGGCTTATCTGCCCACTGAGCTAGCAATAATTTTCTCGAGGTTGGCCAGCCTAGCACATACAATGACCGTGTCACTTGGGGTACGGATAGTGCGGGGTGGGGGAAGAGATGAGACGGGCGGCACTGACCCAGATGCCTGGGATCCCGACTGCCGGGTTATGGCCTGTTGCGCACATGGTATGCAAATTAGTACATTTGTCCCCCGTAAGTGGTACCCCACAACCCACACGCAACCCAGTCGCAATGACCAGAGGGAATTACGTTGATAGGCTACCCGGGATGCCCCTTTTAAGTCCCAAGTGGGAGGATTTTAGGTGCCCAATTTACTCTAGGGACCCTAGGACCGGGAGAACCCCCTTTTAAGCAGGTAGCAGGGAGTCCTCCTGAAAGACACAAGCAGTGGCCATAACACATGCGCACACATACAGATAAATAGCAAAGTAACCAAACAAATAGTTAACCACACAGTGTGACCTGCGCTGCCCTCAGCTGAAGGGGACACAATTATACTGAATAAGGATGAAAAGAGGGGCCCCAGGAGGGCACTCACGTGTCTCACAAGATGGCAGCCAGCAGCACAGCACTCTCTCTCTCTCTCTCTCTCTCGAGAGAGAGAGAGAGAGAGAGAAGAAGAAGGGGCGGGCCAGCGCGGATCGCGCGCCGTGCCTGGCCCCGCCCCCCTTCCCTCACAACCAGCAGCGCGGTACCCAGCTATAGGCTGGGTTCCGCAAAAGGCGCCAAACAGGAGGGGGCGGGCCGCGGCAGCGCGTGAGCGCCTGGCACTGCCCCCTCGACACCACAGCCTGAGGGGAAGAAGCTCCCCTCAGCACATAACAATAATGTGATCTAACGTGCCACACACACACACACACACACACTCCCATACATAAGAGTGAAAAGCTGAACATGAGAAGACCCATCCCCCCCAAACCCCCCCCCCGGAGGGCTACGAGAGGGACCCGGAAGGGGGGGAAATCCCGCACCCAGGGTGTAAGGGATACACATATAAATATATATATATATATATATAGGGACAGGGCATCCCAAACCGGGATCACCAACCCGGATTCCGCCTACCCCTTAATATGGGGTCTCACGGGGGAGCGTGGCTCCCTGAACACCTATTAAGGTGATTCTTACCCAGACCTGCAGCCAAGGCTGGAAAGCTAGTATAGGGACTTAGTGTATAAAGGTCCGGGCAGAAATTGGGCAAAAAATGGCCGGGTGTAAGCCCGGCTTACCTGCAAGGAAGAGCAGCATACATCTTCTGACTTGCTCGCCGCAGAGAAGGAACAATGTCATTCTCTTTCTATTACAATTATTTACTAGCACTACTTGTGAGCCTCGCAGGGCAGAGATATTTACCGGTACATTTTCCTTTTGCTCTGAACTAAGGCCTTCCCTATGAGTTGTAAAAGAAAACCCAAACCCAAAAGGGCCTTCTTGCCTCTAAAGTTGAATGAACTTTAGCTTATTGTTATTTCATCTTTGAAAATGAGGGTAGATGGGGTGGGGGCTGCCACTTAGATTACATAAGTTCCAGGAATTCCTGATGGTGGCCCAGATTATAAGGACAAAGAATAGAGGTAGAAATATTTTGCAGGTAGAAGACAACAAATCCTTGGCTAGCATTAGACATAGTTTGAGAAGAGCTCTAAAAGTAATTTTGGCACCATTACATTCTGCCCTTTTCAGCACTTCAGATGTTGACAAAGACCATACGTTTTGATGCATGACATTAACTCTGGAAATTTTTAATTAAGATTAATCTCTCAAGTGCACTCAGCATGGTACCACTTATTTTTTTAAATTAGTGCATGCTACCATCATCTGAGATCATTATGCAGAGGAAAAATTTTGATTTATAGAGTGTATCCACCCAAAGTAGTCTAAAAAGTAATTTGTATCCAACAAATGTCAATAAACTGTAGATTGTCCTATGAATAGAGAGGGAAGTGAAGATGAGCTTCTCTGCAGCACTGGGGCACTAAGGGGTTTATTTAAGTAACGCTAATGCCACATAGCGGATGGTGTTTTTCGTGAGCGCCACCAAAAAGTTATATTTATGATGCGAAAAAATGTTTAGTACCTCTCCTAGCGCCATGTAGCGTTCCATGTATCAGGAGCACCGAGTGTTTTGTTAGAGCCGGTGCTGTGTTCCGTACAGCGCCACATCACATCAGGTGCTCAGCGTAGTTCTCCCATAGACTTCAATTAGCCATTCCAGTCCTGTTTTTTTTGGGTGACTTTTGGTTAGCTTATTTTTATTTTTTGTGTTCAGTCAAGTGACACAAGATTCCTGGCCTGTTTAGAAGGTTTTTTTGTTCATTATTGTACTTAGGTTACACGCTGCTAACTTGCGTTTTCATGCCTGCCAATCATGTTTCATGTCATTTGTATGTTTCTAATGTCATTCCATGTGTTTTTCCTTGATCACTGTGCAGCCATCCCCAGTTAAAGCCTTTTTTATATTGCACATGAGGCTATTCCCCTCGATTCAAAGAGCAAAAGTTAAGTGATTTCGTATCGAGAATCGTAAGTTTGGGTGGGTGTTTGTCATTTTTTCTGGTTTTTTTGGCCATTTCGTATTCGTACGATCGTTCGCGCATAGACGTATATGAACATACGCATTTCGTACGAGAATCGTATAATTTGCGTTAGTTCGTGTGTTTTTCCCGTCCAAATCGTATTATTTGCGTTAGTTCGTGTGTTTTTCCCGTCCAAATCGTATTATTTGCGTCCGATCCTATTTTTTACGTCCTTCACATGGGCTTGCGCCCAATTCAGAGAGGTGATTGCTAATTGTTTTGAAGCCCATTAAAGAGCTGCTTTACGAAATGTTTGCCGGCAGCTATTTGGCCTCGGGAGTAGGATGGAGCGGAGCGAGTTTGTGGCACATCAAGGGCTTATGCTTTTTGGCATTGAGTTGATCGAGATGTCTGAGAGCAGATTGCCCCTGCGTCGTCGCATGAACATCGATAGCATGAATGATGTTGAGCTGTTCGAGCTGACCAGGCTTAATCGCGCTTCCCTCCATAAATTATATAGTGAGCTGCGGCCATGGTTAGCCCGCACCACAAGGAAGGGGCATGCAATTTCAGGTATGACCAAGATGCTTGGCTGCCTGCAATTTTTGGCGAACGGCTCGTTCCAGAGGCTGGGTGCCCTCTCCGTGGGGATGTCACAGCCTACGCTGAGCCGCGCACTATCTAAATTTTTGGAAGGCATGGCTGCCATAACTCAAAAATATATTTATTTTCCTGATGATATGGCAGCCAGAAACGCCATTAAGCTTGGGTTTTATAATGTGGCCGACATGCCCAACGTTATTGGTGCAATTGACTGCACACATGTGGCACTCGTACCTAGGGCAGCCGACGAGTATATATATAGGTATTGAGATTGGTTATTATGTTGCCCAACGTGTCATGTCACCTGTTTTCCTTTGCGGCAGCATATTTGTTTATCCCTCATTTGTGTAGCTGCTTTATCTCGGCTTTTCATTAGTATTTCCCAATAGAGTGC
Organism: Gastrophryne carolinensis; assembly: GCA_027917425.1. Taxonomy (NCBI): domain Eukaryota; kingdom Metazoa; phylum Chordata; class Amphibia; order Anura; family Microhylidae; genus Gastrophryne; species Gastrophryne carolinensis. Next base: position 257,770,313 of record CM051235.1, read on the forward strand.
AGACATGTTTTGTGTTTAATTTATTATTTTGGGTCAAATATCAATTACCCTTTTTGTATGTTTTTGCCTTAAGGAATCGTAAAATGGGACACTCACTTAATGTCCAGGCCGTGGTTGGTCCGGATATGCGGTTTATGAGTGTCCTTGCCGGCTACCCCGGATCGTCCCACGACTCCTATATCCTCCGGCGATCTGGGTTGTTTCGGAGATTTGAGGCAGGTGAATTTTCGGGGGCATGGCTGCTTGGTAAGTGTGTCCTATTTGTGTGTTATTAAATGTGGCATTAATCTTGTATTTGTTGATCTGTTTGTTTTGGAAAACTTGACAGAAGCGTCCAACTGCCTTTTTCTTGGCTCATATATTAGGAACTTACCCAAAAAATCCTTGTCTCGCTTTGGCCTTCAGAATGTTTTCCCTTTAGTTAGGATGTCTGTAAGTTCCTTGTGCCTAAATATATTGGTTTGGAGTTTATACCCAAGGATCTTTGACATTTGGCTCCTTTTGTACTATTGGTCGTTAAATGTCAAAGTGGACTTAAACTGCATACATTGTAGTTTCCAGAGAAATGTGGCTAGGGATCTTTGACATTTGGCTCCTTTTGTACTATTGGTCGTTAAATGTCAAAGTGGACTTAAACTGCATACATTGTAGTTTCCAGAGAAATGTGGCTAGGGATCTTTGACATTTGGCTCCTTTTGTACTATTGGTCGTTAAATGTCAAAGTGGACTTAAACTGCATACATTGTAGTTTCCAGAGAAATGTGGCTAGGGATCTTTGACATTTGGCTCCTTTTGTACTATTGGTCGTTAAATGTCAAAGTGGACTTAAACTGCATACATTGTAGTTTCCAGTGAAATGTGGCTAGGGATCTTTGACATTTGGCTCCCTTTTGTACTATTGGTCGTTAAATGTCAAAGGGGACTTAAACTGCATACATTGTAGTTTCCAGTGAAATGTGGCTAGGGATCTTTGACATTTGGCTCCCTTTTGTACTATTGGTCGTTAAATGTCAAAGTGGACTTAAAATGCATACATTGTAGTTTCAAGAGAAATGTGGATAGGCCCTCAGCAGCATCCGAATTGTAACATGTCTGAAAACTACAAATATATGTAAAATACAAATACCCTTGGCCGTGCAGATGTTTGTTAATTAATTGGTATATAGAAGTTCCATTTTTATTTAGGTTATACCTTAGTGCAATTTTTGGGGGCCCTAATGTGCCCTGTTTTTTTTGGGGAACACTTTACCTTACATCATTATGATATCTGTGAATTTTTTGGTGTTGGTTGTGTTGCCTTTTTAATTTTGATTACATTTAATTCTCTGTTTAAGGTGATTCCGGGTACCCACTTCTACCCTGGCTCATGACGCCTGTGCTGCGGCCCCAGGATGCCTCTCAGGAAGCGTATAACCGTGCGCATCGCAAGACCCGGGCTGTTGTGGAGAGGGCCTTTGGTCTGCTGAAGACACGTTTTCGTTGCCTTGACCATACTGGGGGGGCCCTGCAATATGATCCCAAGAAAGTGATCGACATTATAATGGCATGTGCTGTTTTGCACAATTTTGCCATCCTGGAACGTGTCCCACGTTATGTGGACAGCCTGCCCTCTTCAGCCGTCGAGGATGAAGCCGAGAATTTTGAGGGGCCCCCCAGTGAGTCTGGCCAATCTGTTAGAGCCAACCTGATCAGCCAGCATTTTAGTTAACTTTTTTCCCTGTCTCACCATTCTGTATGTCTGTGTTATCCTTTTGGAAACATATGTTGTTTTGCCCTAATGTGGCATTACCTCTAAGTAAAACATTTCGACCTTAATTGTTGCCTAATGTATTTCATGTAGTTTCCTTAGCTTTCGCTGTGCATTGTTACACCTCTTCCAACCAAAATTATCTGGTTTAGGCCAAGCTGTTACAAAAGTCTTCCCACTAAAAACGCCACAAGTATTGGAAGTTAAATTTTTGTTTTACTTTGCAAATGAAAAATTATAGTGGTTAACAGAAATCAGTCCACATACATCTGTGGTAACAAATGGATAACATTAAAAAAAACATCGAGCACATCTACACCTGGAAGTGAGTGGCACAACCAAACAAGGACACCCAGTCCAAAGGCCAGCCTAGTCCAGTCATTAATATTGCCTGTGCCCAGGGATATTTGGGCATGGCCATAATGTCACACAAACATGTCTGCAAACAGGAGGAGCACCAACCAAATACATAGGTAAAGCCATAAGTGGCCAGATAAACTCCACATAGACCTATGGCATTGGCTAGTGGCCTTAAGCATTACTCTAAGGAGCTATATGGGAGCAAATACAAAACACAACCTGCCAGAGCAACACAAAATGGATTGTTTGAAACCTCAAAGGACAAGTAAATACAGTGGGGGTTAAGAGAAAAGATGTCCCACACACCCATGGCTTAATAGGGTGGCTGCCCATAATACCCAGGTGGAGGTCCAGGTGGAGGTCCATGGGAATGGGACCTAGCCTGGGCCATGGCAGCATTGTGAATTTGAAACTGCTCCACAATGTTTCTCTGCATATTGGTCATCTCAGCCATGGCTGACTGGATGCCATTACTTGAATTGGCCACGTTGCTGTTGAGGGTACGCAACTCCGCGAGGATGCCCTGTAGACTGGTATGGATGTTCACCATGTCGGCATGCCTTTGCTCACGCTCTGTAACGAGCTGGGCGTCATAAGAGTCCCTTTGTTGGGTCCATAATTGAAGCAGGGCACTCTGCCTCCCCTGGGAAATTGTGGGGCGGCGTAATGGCGTCCGCCGCACAATTACCCTGGCTCTTGGGCGTGCCCTGCCGCGTGGTGTCGTACCCTCAACAGCAACCGGCCTGCTTTGCAAATCCTCAGCAGCAGAGTGAACACTGGGGACTGTAGTGTCAGTCTCCCCATGTGCAAGCACAATGGATGGAGATTCACTCTGCTGCTGAGGATTGGCCAGAGAAACATTATCGAGCAGTTCCAAATTGGGACCCAGGGGGAGTTCATCCGACGTGCCCTGTACGGAGACATCATCATCTTCCTCCATGTCCTGGATCTCTTCCATGAGTGTGCGGGTCTGTAGGGACATATCAAAAAAAAAAAGGCTAAGTTTGCGTCCCAATTTAGGATTTCAACAGTTTAACACATTCTTAAGCACTTGTTAGTATTTATGCTACTAAATAAACTTACCGAAAATCTCTGATCTGGGCTCCGATGCTGTACGGACCTGGTAGGCATAACCAAACTGGGGGGTGAGTTTACCCTTGCTGAGGGATCATGCTGGGCTGAAGAAGAGAAAAAAATACCACGTAAACACACACACATAACCTTTTTTTGGATAGGTAATCAAATATAGCTCTATTTGTAATATTATTCAACTCTAGAGCAATGGTGACCTTTGTTCAAACCCACGCAAGTTTACAGAGGTGCAATGGCTCGGACAAACTGCTAAGTGACCTCAGTTCTAAGTCATGAAGTGTACCCATTCAGCATCCAACTTTCAGGGCACATTTTTGGATTTAGCCTACCATTCGCTAGGTCCGGGGTACTCAAACAATTGTTTGAAACGCCCATTTAAAGGTATGTGGTGAGAGGTGAATGTCTGGCCATGGTGCTGACGCAGGGGGTGTCTAGTTAAAAATAAAGACACTGGTGGAGGGGCTGGAGCTTTCAAAGTGCCAACTAATAAAGGCTGCTTGCCCTTGCTGGGCTGGATGGGCCAGAGCTGAGGGGACAGGGATTGGATGTCTAAAGGGGGGAGTTAACGTATTGATGGTGATGTGATGGATGGAGCCAATCTGTTACAAATGTATGGGGCTTATGTGGGGGGGGGGCATGGGGGGACTGTGGCACATGGGCCAGAGCAGGGGCAGCGGGACACGATTGTGGCCAGTGAAAATTGAAATAAGTTACTGTGTACCTTGCAATGCCACTTCCTGGGCAGTACTTCATATTGCAATGCTATGTTTCACGGAGCCATGACATTGGGCAGGAGACCAACCACTACATGGCCGATCAAGGGGGCAGCTCTGAGCACGTCAACACAGAAGTAACTGAGTGCAGGGCTGTCTGGGCAGGGGTCCTTGAATGTGGTGGCAAGGCCCGCATTGGGACCCCGGGCCGCCAGTTGAGTCTCGCTGCTCTTGGTCACATATGTTTGTGGGTGGCTAATTAAATAGTTAACTCAAACACAACTCACACAACCAAAAGGCAAGCCATACATAATGATGTGTGTTTTGTGATTGCTTCAAAATATCTCACTTATCTTGCGAAACTTCATGACTTTAACAATACAATTGGACATTTGATCTTTGCCATAATGGCTGTGGGCCTAAATGTGTGATTCCCAGGGACCAAAAGAGGACACAAACAGCCACAGTAGTGCGAGGCCAAGCAAGGCAAACCATAGGGGCATCCCGTTATCTTGTTACTAGTGAACTGTAGATTATTTAGCAAACAGGCAAACATGCAGATTTAATAGTACTCACCGTGGGTACGGGTCGGGGAGTCTGTGTCCCTTAGACCAGCATGTCCACCGACCGCGACCGGATGGAGAAGTCCAAGCACAATCTCCTCAGCAGGGGTAAACTCCAATTTAGATGGAAAGCCACCTCCAGTTTTCATGCTGAAAAGAGAAAATCGTTTGGTATTCAGAAAAGGGGCATACAGCACATCCCAAACATTATATTTAGCGAAAACATTTATTTACCTGTAATTATGCCTTTTAATTTCTTTTTGCCGTACAGCATACTTCAGATCAGAGATTTTCTTCTGAATTTGGGACACATCTTTCCTCTCTTCCCCCGCTGCATTTACTTGTCGGAGGATGGTTTCAAACAATTCCATCTTGCGCTGCTTGGTGGTGTGTTTGGATTTGCTCCCATATAGCTCGTCATAGTATAATGTAAGGCCACTAGCCAATGCCATATTTTGGTCATGGGAGAATCTCCCACTCAACTGGCCGCGGCGCAATGTGCGGCCAGATGGTTGGCTTGGCTGCTCCTCCATGTGTGCAGACACATGTGGTGACATTATGGCCTGGGGCTGGGTAGGGGAATGGCCGGATTGGTGGCTTCCCAATGACTGGACTGGACTGGCCAAGGGACTGGGTGTTCTGGCGTGGCTGGCCACCGAACTTCCAGGTGTAGATGTGGTCATGGTTGCAATTCGGGGCCCTCTTGGGGGGCTAGGTTCCCGGCTGGTGCCAGGTCGGGGGCTCTGTTCCCGGCTGGTGCCAGGTCGGGGGCTTCTGGCCCTGGATGGGGTTCGGGCCCTGTAGGGGCTTCTGGCCCTGGATGGGGTTCTTCTGGCCCTGGATGGGGTTCGGGCCCTGTAGGGGCTTCTGGCCCTGGATGGGGTTCTTCTGGCCCTGGCTGGGCTTCGGGCCCTGGATGGGGTTCTTCTGGCCCTGGATGGGGTTCGGGCCCTGTAGGGGCTTCTGGCCCTGGCTGGGCTTCTGGCCCTGGATGGGGTTCTTCTGGCCCTGGATGGGGTTCGGGCCCTGTAGGGGCTTCTGGCCCTGGCTGGGCTTCTGGCCCTGGATGGGGTTCTTCTGGCCCTGGATGGGGTTCGGGCCCTGTAGGGGCTTCTGGCCCTGGCTGGGCTTCTGGCCCTGGATGGGGTTCTTCTGGCCCTGGATGGGGTTCGGGCCCTGTAGGGGCTTCTGGCCCTGGCTGGGCTTCTGGCCCTGGATGGGGTTCTTCTGGCCCTGGATGGGGTTCGGGCCCTGTAGGGGCTTCTGGCCCTGGATGGGCTTCGGGCCCTTCTGCGCGGCCTGGAGGGGCTTCGGGCCCTTCTGTGCGGGCTGGAGGGGCTTCGGGCCCTTCTGTGTGGGCTGGATGTGCTTCGGGCACTGCTGTGGGGCCTGGGTTGGCTAAGTGCCCGGCTTGAAAGCATGGGTGGTGTGGGCTCCCTTGGGCGGCCTCTTCTGGGGGCAGAGGTGGTGGTGGCTGCTGTGGCCTGTTTTTTGGCCGCAGGGGCACGTGCCTTTGGGGCCCTTTTTTGGGAAAGGGAGGGTCCAGTGTCCCTTGGTGGGGCCGAGGTGGTACTTGCCTTCTGGGCCTTCTGGGACCTTAGCTTCTTCGGTCGTTGCTGGGACCTGGTTGTTGGGCCCTCAGAGGTCTGGCTTTGCTGGCCGCGTTTAGCTGCTGCCTTTTTTGGTGCCATTTTGTCCAAAAGCTCAAAGAGAATGAGCTTTGGGTGCAGGGACCTTTAAATCATGCGCCCAGCGTCTGACGCCTATGCGCACGACTACGCGCTCGTACGGACGTACGTTCGTGCGGAACCAGGAAACCGCTGGGGTTTCACTTATCTGCTGCCTGGAAGAAGACTAAAGATGGCGCCCACTATCTTCACCCGTCAACAGGAAGAGATCCTCATGCTGGTAAGTGGCTGCCTGTGCATTTTAATAGAATAGTCAATGATGGCCTAAATGTAAATGATGCGTTGGGAACTAGTTTGGGGTCTCTTAATGTTTAATCACTGGCTCCTCACACTTCATCCTCAAGGGCCGAGCCTGGCCACGTTTTCACCTGTCTATGCTGATGTCCTAATTCGGCCAATTGCTCCGGCTTAGCAACAGTTAATTAACCTGTGGAGTAGCGGGGCGAGCTGTCAAACCTGGCCTGTCTCGGACCTTGATGCGGATGTTTGCGGAACACTGTTTTCCTAAGCCATAAAAACACAACGGGAAGCCACACACGTGGGCCAAAAGCCTAAGCATTAGGCTACATCTTGGATCTTTAAAACATCCTAACATGCCATAGATGCAGGTGGCCTGATTCTTGATGTTGGCTATTATCTGTATGTACATGGTGTGTGATACATATAACATAAGACCAGACTGTCAATCACAGTCAACGTCCTCTTTAAGGCACTCCCCAAAAATGGCGGCCATTCGAAATGTGTGTGTTAATGACATTAAATACTCAACTTGTGATGCAACACATATGGGTCTGTGTGTAAAAGTAAAAGCTCTGTGTCCATTATGTTTTCCAGATCATGCTTCAGCGCCGGTATGACTTCGCGCCCAATGTGTGCGAGAAAAGGGACATCGCCCGGGAGATCATCGCCGAGATCCACCGTGTCACCAGCACCACCTTCACTCACACCCAGATCATGCAGCATTGGTCGGACCTGAAGCGTCTGCACATGCCCCGGGTGCGGAGGTTTTTTGGGATCCATTTCCCAAGTAAGTACCAAGCAATTGCATGTTATATGTTCCAAATGTCTAAGTTATGCCTTTATTTATAATGACTTTTCTTTGGTAGTGTTGGAAATGGATTTCAGAATTCGCCGCACCCGGAGACGTACAGGCCGACCAGTGCTGCATGACTCTGCATCTGTGAGTGAAGGTGGTGGATCTCCCGGGCGACGGACCTACCCCTCCTCTGTGGCCTCCTCAGACCAGCCCCTGGACCTTACCACAGAGGAGGGGCCAAGGCGCGTGGGCGTGGAGTCATACCTGGCCACGCATGGGGAAGGCTCTGGTATGTCACTCTTCATGTATAGGCACAAAGATATACATGTCAGGCCAAAAACTAAGTTATCCTTTATTATGTATTTGTAGAAGCTTCAGGAGCGGGTGAGATAGTGGAGGAGGAGGCAGCAGAGATGCTTGAAGTCGATCCTGGCGAAGGTGAGTGATGTCAGCCAGACTGGGAGCCAGATATGTTGGGGATAGTGACTCTCTACAAAGACTAACCAAATGTCACATGTTTCTCCAGGGACTTCTTCACAGCAGAGCCAGGACCAAGGGCAGCCTGTTGGCCCCAACCAGCCATCTGTCGGCCACCAACTCCGTAAGTCTCCATGCCATGATTCAGATTAATGTTTTGTAAGCTAATAACACACACATAACTAAAGGCGTAGCCAATGTGTAGTTAACACTTTCATGTGGCCACTTCTTTAGCTTAAAGCGGACCCTAACTCGTATTAAGAACATAGGTAATAATTAGGCAACACACTGTACCTACAGATTGGAAACATAGAAAAACAGACTTCAGCCATCTAATGCATGTTAGGAGCGTGAAAACAGCCCATATTGGGGAATATGGAAGGCGCAATATTTACAGGCAGCATGGGATACAGATTGTAAAAAGGAAGGTGCTGCCATGCATTGTGGGAGTGATGACCTTTCCCTCCACCCAGCTATGCTCTGGATTCCCAACGCACCACTGTAACCTACTCCCCTGTACTTTATCCAACTCTCCACTCCTCATTAAGTGTTATGCTTCAGAGTCCAGATGGCGGCGCTGTAATAAAAATAAATCCCAAATTTACTTTGATCTGGTGCAGAATCATTTGGGAATAGTTAGTGGGTTTCATTAAATAATGTTCAAGGTCCGGTTTAAGGAGTTTAAAGACTTACCTGTGGGAAATGCATTAACTGTATCCCTTGGAAGAATGACATATGTCATGCATTTACATGTATTTGATTAACCCCAAATCTATTTCCAGCATACAAACCGGTCTGGGACTCCTATTTATGTTTCTTTCTCTATTGGTTCCAGGGATGATCCCCCAAACTTTGGCGCAGAAAAAAAAAAGAATGAAGGAGTTGGTGGCCGAGCTGCTGGCCATACAGGCGACGTTGGGGCCAACAGATGAAGAAGAGGAGGAGGATTAGTGCCCTTGGTCCTGGCTACTTTGGTTAAAAGTTTTAAAAATTTTGATATTTTTGTATAAATTTTAAAGTTTTGGGTTTTTCACACCCAAAAAAAATTTTACTCTGTTTTTAATGAAAGCCCAAAAAACTTTGAAGATGTTTGTGTAAAAAAAAAAAAAATAAAGGGGTTTCAAACCAAACACCCCAATAAAAAAAAAAAATTGAAACAAAAAAATATCCAAAATACACCAAAAAATTTTAAATAAATTAAATTTTAATACTTCATAAATGTGTCTTTTCTAATATGCGCAAACACAAACAATTACACAAACCAGAAAAAACACGCTTAGAAACATATAGACATATGTACATTATGTGGTTTGGGTAAGTTTTAGGGTCGTCAACATGAAGAAGGATGCAAGCGCTAAGAGGTTTAGGTAAGTTTGAGGGACCGAGAAATGAAGTTGGATGCAGGCGCTACGGGGTTTAGGTAAGTTTAAGGGACCGAGAAATGAAATTGGATGCAGGCGCTAAGGGGTTTAGGTAAGTTTTATGGACCGAGAAATGAAGTTGGATGCAGGCGCTAAGGGGTTTAGGTAAGTTTGAGGGACCGAGAAATGAAGTTGGATGCAGGCGCTACGGGGTTTAGGTAAGTTTTATGGACCGAGAAATGAAATTGGATGCAGGCGCTAAGGGGTTTAGGTAAGTTTAAGGGACCGAGAAATGAAATTGGATGCAGGCGCTAAGGGGTTTAGGTAAGTTTAAGGGACCGAGAAATGAAGTTGGATGCAGGCGCTAAGGGGTTTAGGTAAGTTTGAGGGACCGAGAAATGAAGTTGGATGCAGGCGCTAAGGGGTTTAGGTAAGTTTGAGGGACCGAGAAATGAAGTTGGATGCAGGCGCTACGGGGTTTAGGTAAGTTTTATGGACCGAGAAATGAAATTGGATGCAGGCGCTAAGGGGTTTAGGTAAGTTTAAGGGACCGAGAAATGAAATTGGATGCAGGCGCTAAGGGGTTTAGGTAAGTTTGAGGGACCGAGAAATGAAGTTGGATGCAGGCGCTACGGGGTTTAGGTAAGTTTAAGGGACCGAGAAATGAAATTGGATGCAGGCGCTAAGGGGTTTAGGTAAGTTTAAGGGACCGAGAAATGAAATTGGATGCAGGCGCTAAGGGGTTTAGGTAAGTTTGAGGGACCGAGAAATGAAATTGGATGCAGGCGCTAAGGGGTTTAGGTAAGTTTAAGGGACCGAGAAATGAAATTGGATGCAGGCGCTAAGGGGTTTAGGTAAGTTTGAGGGACCGAGAAATGAAGTTGGATGCAGGCGCTACGGGGTTTAGGTAAGTTTAAGGGACCGAGAAATGAAATTGGATGCAGGCGCTACGGGGTTTAGGTAAGTTTAAGGGACCGAGAAATGAAATTGGATGCAGGCGCTAAGGGGTTTAGGTAAGTTTGAGGGACCGAGAAATGAAGTTGGATGCAGCCGCTACGGGGTTTATGTAAGTTTCTGGTTGAGGGTGCGCATGCGCAAGATCTTATAAACATAAGAACGCACGAATCTAAGAGGCCAAAAACCAATGAAAACCAGAGGCAAACGCAAGTAATTGGAAGAGCTGGACGATGGAAGCCGCCGACAAAACAGGCTGCCGCCGCAACAGGTGAGCACATGAACGTGATTTTTACGATTGCCAACTGACTGAGGCAAGTTCGGGAGATATCATACGAACGGACGTATCTTTTAGGATAGAAACGTATTTGCTTATTGAATCACTCGCAAGTTCATACGAACGCACGAGCGGACGTAAAAAATAGGATGATCGTGAGCAAAATCCAAGCTGTTACATGTTTCTTTGAATCAACCCATATATGCCTGACTATCATGGTTTCAGACTGCCTGCACTGTTCATTTACATGTTAAATACAAATGATTTCTGGCCCTCCTCACTGGCGCTATCTGTTGCTATCTCCAGTGGAAAAGAAAACAAAAAAAACACAGCGTGGTTTACTGCAACAAACACCGACAGCGCCATCTGCCTGTGGCCTGCATTGAGGTTGAGGAGCTAATAGCATCTCTCCACAGATACTCCAGTGGCGCTACAAGGCGCAAGTGATAAATTGGCCTCCATGTGTTTGAGCCCATTCTCATGTTTCCCATTAAAGTGGACCGTCACCCATGGGTGATCGGCCCGGGAATCTATAAGATTCCCGGGCCGATCACCCCCCTCACCGCGGGACATCCGAGATCGGGATCGGGACCCCCCCAAAACCCCAAAAGAACTCACCTGATCGGCGGCGGCAGCGGGCGCCGCCGCCTCCCGTGCACTCCTCTAGCCGTGCGCGCGCCCGCGCCGGCCGTTTGTGAATGGCCGGCGCGGGCGCGCGCACTGTCAGAGGGGCGCGCGGGAGGCGGCGGCGGACGCGCTGCCTTGTCCGCCGCTTGTCCGTGGGAGCGTGGTGAGGTGAGTTTACCTAATCGGGGTGCCCCCCTGAAGTGGACCAAAACCCAGGATAGTCAAAATCCTGGGTGTTGGTCCACTTTAACTTAAAAATGCCCCCCAGGAGGGGGCTGACCTGCAATTATGAACCCTATGAAACTGCTACTTACAAATGTAGCTCCCTACACACTCCCCTTACATCTACCTGATGGAGCGTGCACTATCTATATGTGTACCTGAAGTAAACATGAAGTACCCCACTCTCCTCCCCCACCACTACATAGAAGAAGGCAGCGGTGCGGGGAAAGATGGCACCTCTGTCCACCTTCCCCAACACCACTGCCTTCTTCTAAGTAAAGGTGGCGGAGGAGAGTGGGGTACTTTATACCTGCGCCGGATGTGCATAAAGACAGTGCATGCTCCATAAGGTAGATGGGCAGAGATCCTGTCAAAACACAGGCCAATTGGCATTCTGGTAGGACTGGTTACGCGATTGGCTGTGTTTCACTGACAGGAGGTTGAATAAAGTGTCCTCACTTTTGTCAGTGATGGAAGGGAGCACTGGCTTTGACCAGAGAGTAATTAGCATCCAGTGTGCTGGGAGCTGCGGGAAGCCAGATGCTCGGCCTCATAGCCGTCCCGTTTCTCACAAAACATCTCTCAAGGAACGGAGAGGACACTTGGAGGAACGACCAGTTTTTAACAGCCTGGCACCAACCCACTAACAAGATCTAGTAAGTGACTAAAACCAAAACTGACCTAAGAAGATTACTAATATAGTAAATATTGTACTTGTATTCACATAAGATAGTGTAATACATAACAATGTGACTACTATGAACAATACCTAAGGTACATCTTGAGAAACTTGCAAAAATTAATGACAATCTCCTATAACAAAATGAAAAAAGTGAGTAATATTTAATGAACCCCCGGTTAATATTACAAGAGTAATTGCCAAGTATATATTGTTATATAACATCATGAACAAGTTAGATGCAATGAAGCAGGAAGGGTCCTATGCCAGCGAGGGCACTGGTATACAGGGATCCCCTGTGCCATGGGGGGAACTGGTATACAGGGATCCTAACCCCCCACATGCCACTTTGTGAGCCACACATTACATGGATTAAACATCCAAGCAGTATGTGAACCGCTACACCAATGTCATCAAACCCCCATACAACTTTCCCCAGCAACACAAGTCTATACCTTAAATGTGATGTAGAAGAAGGTTAGCACACATCTGGAATTACATAAAAGCAATACTTTAATCCATCCACTAGACATAAGACAGAAACTGGAGTTGAAAAGAATGGTGGCGCGTTTTGGGCTACTATTACCAGTTACATCCATACTCCCAGATACAGGAAGTCTGGTAACCCACCCTCAATCCACCCAGACCTCAATGAAACAAGAAAACAAAAGTGTTCCCTCTCTTTACCCCAAACACAAGGGCAGCTTGGCAGGATAACGAAGGGGGGGGGGGGGGGGCTATCTATAGAATGTATATAGTATGGCAACAGACACCAGGCCCATATACAACACAGGTAAACTCACACCCTGCAAGGCAATGAGAAAGGCCAAGCAAGCTTCCTGAGCAGACACATGCTGCTCCTTTCCCCCCTTCTAGGTAAATAAGTTAGTGCTAGTAATATGAATTCCTCAGGCTCTTTTATTAAAATGAGCTGGAATCTCCCTTAGCAATGATTTTGCCTTAGACTGATTCAGCCAGCATGTTTCAGTGTGCCCTTACTCGTCTATTTTTAAACCCTTCCCAGATTTCTAGCCATTAAAGGAGCTAGTCCCTTCAGACTTCATACTCGCGTTTTCCTAATTAGAACATTAGTGTTGTCATTTCAAGCTTTTCAAAGTCATCGGAATCGGCTTTGGTTTTGTTGTAACCAGTAAATGCTTTTTCTAAGCTTTCGACATAATGAACAAAAATACAATTCTGTGATTACTCACATGTAGAATTGGTATTATATGTATACAGCACGTCCTGTTCCAGAAGATATTCCTTACTCTTGGGGTTATACATCCAGTAGATGGCGCTGGTCTGCAGAGACAGAAAAGTGGCTCCTCCTGGACCCATATATACCAGGGACCTCCCACAAATTCCCCAGTATTGAAAGGCAGTTAAATGAAACCGGGAGAACTATAACCATTATAAAAAATTAAACAATCACCATAAAGAGGTAACTAAGAATGATAACAAGGGTGGGGTGGAACAGGACGTGCTGTATACATATAATACCAATTCTACAGGTGAGTAATCACAGAATTGTATTATTCTAAGTATACAGCACGTCCTGTTCTAGAAGATATTCCTTACTCTTGGGACATCCAATAGCAGTGTCCGTAAGGTAGGGTGGGATCCCCAAAAGTAACAGCAGACAGTTTAAACCACTGCCGCCTGCAGAACTTTGCGGCCAAAAGCAGGATCAGCTGAGGCATTAACATCAACCGTGTAGAACTTAGAAAAAGTAAGAACAGAAGACCAAGTGGCGGCCTTGCAAACTTGTTCAACAGAAGCTTGGTGCTGAAAAGCCCAAGATGAACCAATAGCCCGAGTTGAATGAGCAGTAAGGCGGAAGGGAGGCTCTTTCCCCTTAGCAGAGTAGGCCTGTTTCACAGCCTGACGGATCCACTTGCTGATAGTGGAGCCAGACCCTTCTTAGGTCCAGAAGGGAGAACAAAGAGAGCGTCAGTCTTCCTGAAGGATTCAGTAGCCACCAAATAGAACTTCAGGGTCCTGACCACATCCAGAGAGTGTAAAACCCTCTCCTTAGAATTACTAGGATTAGGACACAGAGAAGGCAAAACAATGTCCTGATTGAGATAAAAGCCAGAAACAACCTTAGGCAGAAAATCTGGCATAAAACGAAACACCACCTTGTCCTGGTGTCTCTCAAAGTAAGGAGGCTTGATGGAAAGCGCCGCAAACTCAGACACACGCCTCACAGAAGTGATGGCCACCAAAAAGACCACCTTAAGCGTAAGAATGGACAAAGGGGCTCCTTGCAAGGACTCGAAGGGAGATCCCTGCAGGGTAGATAAGACCAAGTTCAAGTCCCAGACTGGTTACATAGGTTTACGTGGGGGACGCACTTGAGTGACCCCCTGGAAGAAGGTTCTGACCAGGGGATGCTGAGCAAAGGATCTTTGGAAAAAAATAGCCAAAGCAGAGACATGACCTTTCAGAGTACTGAGCTGAAGACCCAGATCTAAACCATGTTGCAGAAACTCCAGAATCCTAGGAATAGAAAATACAAGACAGGAAAGCGAGTTAGACTCGCACCAGTCAATGTAAGTACGCCAAACCCTGTAGTAGATGGAAGAAGAGGACCTTTTCCTAGCCCTAATCATGGTATTTACAACCGAGGCAGGCAGCCCTTTTTCCATCAAGATGGAGGTCTCAACAGCCAGGCCGTCAAAGCCAGCATTTGTAAATTGGGGTGGCGTAGGTGCTCCTGAGTAAGCAGATCTGGAACCAAGGGCAGGGCATAATGATCTATTGCCAGCTGCACGATGTCTGCGAACCACACTCTTCTTGGCCAACATGGGGCCACCAGTATGGCTGGCACCCTTTCCTGAGCTATCTTGCGCAGTACCCTGCCCAGCAGGGGAAAAGGGGGAAACACATACAGAAGCTGAAACCCCTTCCAAGACATTGCCAGGGCATCCACGGCCAAGGCCAGAGGATCCTGGGACAGAGAGACAAAGACTGGAAGCTTGTGATTGTGACGGGACGCAAACAGATCCACATCCGGCTGACCCGGTTGGCACAGGGAACAAAACACCCTGCTGCTGAGGGACCATTCTTCCAGACGAGAGGTCCCCCTGCTCAGAAAGTCTGCCTCCATATTCTCCACCCCCGGGTTGTACACAGCTGAGATGCAGGGAACATTCTCCTCTGCCCAGGGCAGTATCAGGGACACTTCCTTGAGGGCCCTCTTGCTCCGGGTCCCTCTCTGATGATTGATGTAGGCAACCGCCGTCTGGTTGTCCGAGCGGACCTGAACAGCCCGACCCCGCAGGTGTGGAGTTAAGTGGGCGAGAACCAACCTGATCACCCTCAATTCCAGAATGTTGATAGGGGCATGGGCCTCCTGAGGGCCCCTGGAATTTCAGGGACTTCCAAAATCCCCCCCAACCTGTCAGACTGGCATCCGTGGTGACAGTCTCCCAGCAGGGGGACAGAAAGGATCTGCCCCCCAGCAGGTTCCTTGAGTCCAGCCACCACGATAGAGACCGCCTGACCAGAGGGGACAGGACACACCTGTCCAAGGACGCAGGGTCCCGATTCCATACTGACAAGAGGTGACGCTGAAGAGGCCTCATGTGAAACTGAGCATATGGAACCGCCTCGAAGCAGGACACCATCAGGCCCACCAGCTGCATGCCCTGCCTGATGGATGGATGAGGACAAGACAGAAGGAACTGAGCTTTCTCTTGAAGACTCTCCACCTTCTGCTGAGGAAGAAGGATCTTGACCTGAGATGAATCCAGAATCATGCCCAGAAAAGACTTCACCATGGAAGGAGACAGGGAAGATTTGGGGTGGTTGATCACCCAGCCGAATGACTCCAGTGTGGACACCACCCTCTGAGTGTCCAGCTCTGCCTGATGGAAGGACTGAGAAGCGATAAGCATGTCGTCCAAGTAGGGAAGAATGCGAATGCCCTGAGATCCCAGCAGAGCCATCACTTCTGCCAGCACCTTGGTGAATACCCTGGGAGCCGAGGTGAGACCGAAGGGCAAGGCCACAAATTGGTAGTGCTGATCCTCCAGAGCGAACCTGAGGAATCTCTGATGACCTGGAAAGATAGGTACGTGAACGTAAGCATCCTTGATGTCTACAGAGGTCATGAAGTCGCTCGGGCGTAGGAAAGTCACAGCTGAGCGCAGAGTCTCCATGCGAAAAGGTCTGAATCTGACAAATTTGTTGAGGAGCTCCAAATCCAGGATGGGTCTGATGGACCCATCTTTTTTGGGAACAATGAAAAGATTGGAATAATAGCCTTTTCCCCTTTCCCTCAAGGGCACCCGGCAGATGACACCTAGCTCCAGAAGTCCTTGGACAGCCAGGGACAGACCCTGAGCTGACAGGGGGTTTTGAGCTAACCGAGATTTGATGAATCTTGGGGGCGGCCAGGCTGCAAACTCTATCTTGTAACCGGAGGATACTACCTCCTGAATCTACCGGTCTGAGACATGACGCCTCCAGACATGAGCCAAGAGCCGAAGCCGTCCGCCCACCCAGATGGGTGAGGGCGCCCCTTCATGCCTGAGGGGGCTTGGGAGAGGACTTAGGCTTGGGACCCCAGGAGGGGCCAGGGCGGCCAAGTCCTCTGCCCCGCCCCAAAAATCTCCACGGGCCCCTGCAAAGGAAACTCCCCGTCCAATTCTGGAACCCCTGAAGGAAGGAGAAAAGGTACCTGAGCCCCGAAAGGACCGGGGCTGCCTTCTACGCTGAGGCAACTTACCTCCCTTAGCAAACAAGCCCAAACGTTCCCCAAAGAGGTGCAGCCCCTTGAAGGGAAACCCAGTGAGAGCCTTCTTAGCAGCGTTGTCAGCTGCCCACTGGCGCAGCCAGACCGAGCGGCGTATCGCCACCAACAAGGCAGATGCCCTGCCACACATTCTAATGGTATCATCCAAGGCAGAGAGAACATATGCAACACATTCCTCACAACGCAGAAGAGCTCTATACTCTTCACTACCTGCATCATCAGGAGCCCCATCTAAGAGACCCCTGAGCAGGCTTTAAATAGCAACAGCCGTAATGGCAGAGGCACAGACCGGACGGAGCGCGGTCCCCACACAGGCAAAGGCATGGCAAGCCAGCTGATCAATGCGCCTGTCCTCCCCATGCCTCAGTGTAGTAGAGTCAGGGGAATGCATGACAGATGTGTTAGACAACCCCAGAACTGGAGCATCCACCTCTGGAGGACATGACCAACATTTAACCATCTCAACGGGAAAGGGATACCTCTTATCCCAACACTACCCCGGGAAGCCTGCTAGGCCGTTCCCACTCTTTGAGCACCAGATTATTAAAATGAGTTTGTTCAGGAAACTCCAAGCGTGGTTTAACAGTATGAAACAGCTCCCCCTGCTGCCGCGGGGCCACGGCAGGAGGAGAGATACAGAGCACTTCAGAAATGTGAGCCAAAAGTCTGTCAGTATCATGTGAAGCCCATGGGCCAGACCCAGACTCAGCATAACCCCTAGGCTGATCCTCAGATGATTCTGAATCAGAGAATAATTCCCCTTCTTCCAGGGGGGTATATCCAGTAATATCAAAAAAACTCCTCAGCTTCCACAGGAAAGAGAGTAACACCGGGTGCCAGATGCCACCGCTTAGCAGGAGCCTTACGTGGACCGGACCAGGCAATATGCCTTTCAATGCTGGCTACCCGGGCAGCCAAATCAGATTGAGACTCCCCACTGGTATGCACCTCACTGGGAGTCAGGTGTAAGCGTGGGGGAATGGGGTAGGCGAAGCCAGAGGGGGCACAGTACTAGTAACCCAGACTGCAGCGCAAGCGTCTGCTGGGCGCAGGGTACACAAACCTTGACGTCATCACTGATAGGGGATACCCCACACGCCACACACAGCCGGGCTTGTCCCGAAGGAACCCCGAGCATATTATCCTGAGAAGCCTCCATATGGCGATTATCACGGCACAACAGGCCAATAGGGATTGACGCTAATAATAGCAACCCGGGATGCCCCAATAACCCGCTAGGGAAGTGGGAGGTAAGGGAATATAATAGCCCTCCAATAAGAGTTAACACTAAATAGAGGGGATAGGACCGGGAGAAACCACAAAGTTTGACCCGCCTGCAAGACATAAGCAAAAAGATCCCATAAGCGATATGCAATACAGAGAAATACAAAATAAATCAGCCCGTAGGGGCACTTATGGACCGCGATATACCTCGAGGGGCGGGCCGCGGAGACAGTGATGCAGAACACGTCAGCCGCAAGGCCCATCCCCCCGAAGAGCGCGGAAACGAGCCCACCTGACAAGGCCAGCCAATGATGGCGCAGCAGCGCCTGAGGCGATGTCGCCGCCGACCACGGAGCGTAGTACAAACGTGTGGAGGCGGTGGCAAAAGAAACCAGTGCAATCAATTCAAAAGGGAACATAACACAACCATATAGTAAAGACATGCACCCCCCCCCCCCCCCTCCCGAGATCTACCAGGGAGAGCGAAGGGGAAGTGACGGCCAGCCTAAAGGGAGCCAACTGCGAGGACAGGGGGCGAGGGGCAGAAGACATGGGAGGGGCATCCAATAAGGCTCACCATGGGCCTATACCACCTTCCCTTTGGTGGGGGACTGCAGTTGGAGCAGCGCTCCTTAACACCTGACAGCGGTGCTGCCTACCTTCACCCAAACCAGTGCAGCCTAAGCTGGGAGGCAGTAAAAGGAAACGGGTGGGAATAGTCCTACAGGGCCGCAGGCTAATAGCCCCGCTCACCTGCGAGTAGAGAGAGCCATCTTCTATTCATCGCAGCCCAGACTGCAGAGAAGAACTGGGGAATTTGTGGGAGGTCCCTGGTATATATGGGGTGGGGAGGAGCCACTTTTCTGTCTCTGCAGTCCAGCGCCATCTACTGGATGTATAACCCAAGAGTAAGAAATATCTTCTGGAACAGGACGTGCTGTATACTTAGAATAACATAACTTTAGGTTCCTTTTAACAGCTGCCCTCCCCCCAGGCATTGTGAATCGGCATGCCCCTTTAGTTAAAGGAACTAAAAGTAGTATAAAGCAGCATTGTACAAATTAGCGAAGTATAAAAAAATTTAAGAAAATGTAAAAACATTTTTTACAATAAAAAGTCTGGCTTTCATATGTATACACCCCCAAGTTTGTAGGACCACCTGTATCTGCAATTACAGCTGTACTTCTAGAAGGCTGACAGTCAGAGCTCAGTCAGATTGGATGGAAAACATTTGTTAACAGCAATTTTCAATGCCTCGGATGCCTCGGTCAACGGGATTTAGGTCTGGAGTTTGACTTGGCCATGCCATCAGATATCATTTAATTTAAACCATTCCATTGTAGCTTTTGTTGTGTGTTCAGGGGAGGCTCTTCCTCCCCTGTATCCCTAATGTACTATAAACTCTTACTTTTTCTGTATCCTCCCTTGTAGTCTAATAGATTGTAAGCTCATGCTCCCTTGTACACTCTTGCACCTTCTATACCCTTCCTTGCACCCTAATAGATTATAAGCTTTTTCCACTGTAGTCTTCCTTATACCCTAGCAGATTGTAAGCTTTTGCTCTTTTGTATCCTCACATATCCCCTAATAGACAGAGTAGCTGTCCCCTATGACATGGCTTATCCCCTAATAGATTGTAAGCTCTTTGTCTTATAGCATCCCTTACACCCTAATAGCGCTCCTCCTCCTTTGTATCCTCACATAACCCCTAAAAGACTGAGTAGCTGTTCCTGCCTT
This sequence comes from Gastrophryne carolinensis, assembly GCA_027917425.1. Taxonomy (NCBI): domain Eukaryota; kingdom Metazoa; phylum Chordata; class Amphibia; order Anura; family Microhylidae; genus Gastrophryne; species Gastrophryne carolinensis. Next base: position 257,789,829 of record CM051235.1, read on the forward strand.
ATAACCTCACTTATACCCTTATAGTTTGTAAGCTTATATCACCCCTATATACCGTATTTTTTCACTCTAAAAGACGCACTTATTTCCCCCCCCCCCAAAAAAAAGGGGGGGGGGGGATGGCAGCGCATCTTATCGGGCGCTGCCACAATACTCAGAGACCCGGTTTGGGCAAATGAATGGGGCGTGGCCTGTGACTCCTGCCAGCATTCAATGACAGCGGCAGGAGTCACAGGCTACACCCACCCGGAAGTCAGAAGCAACGGGAACGTGAGGCGGCAGATAGCAGCAGCTACAGAGGCCAGGAAGTAGCAGAGGCGGCAATGGCGGAGGCAGCGGATGCCGGCAAGGAGAGTGTGTGTGTGTGAGAGTGTGTGTGTGTATGTGTGGGAGAGAGGGCTGCTGGGGAATGTGTTTGGGGGGGCATGCTGCACACTGTCTGTATTTGGGATGTCCACACACTGCCTGTAATTGAAATGCTTATACACTGCCTGTAATTGGTATGTCCACACACTGCCTGTATTTGGGATGCCTGCAACCTGCCTGTATTTGGGATGCCCGCACACACACTACCTGTAATTGGAGAAATCCTCTATTAAAGAGTGACCAGAAATGTGAGAACTACAAGACAGAGAGACTATGGGGTCGATTCAAAGAAACATGTAACAGCTTTGATTTTGGTGCCGATCATCCTATTTTTCCCGTACGCTCGTGCGTTCGTATGAACTTGCGAGTGATTCTTATAAGCTAATACGTTTCTATCCTAAAATGTACGTCCGTTCGTATGGCAGTTCGGGAATCAGACCTATGTCAGTTTCCATCCTGAATTTTCCGTTTCATTTCTCAGGTTGCAACATTGGTTTTGCCCTTTTTCCTTTTTTGTCTGGACGTAAATCCTTCTGATCTTGCGGCTGCGCACTACAAACTTACCTCATTAAAGTGCATTCTAAATATTTGGTCTTTTATTTTTCTTTATTTCATTCATTTTGTAGTAACCAACCATTAATGAATGCATTTGCATAAGTAAATCTTACTTTGTTTAATTTTTAGTTAACTTGCATTTTTTACTTGTGGATTTAATTTTAATATTTTGGCTTCAAATGGTACAACTTTAAATTTTTTGTGTGGTTACCCACACCCTCTACATACAGATTTGCTCTCAAAAATTATAAAACACCCAGCAACTTCTGCATGTTATGAGCCTAGAAACAGCCAAGATGGCGGGTCAGGTATTCTCGGGCAGCCTGCAAACAGAAAGGGCCTTGTGACTGTGTTGCTCTGCATTCTTTGATTTCTGACCTTTCCGTGCCCCCAGCTCTGCTGTGTCTGTGCAAAATACAGCAGTAACCCACATCCTGCACTTTATCCCGCTCTCCTCTCCTCAGTAAGTGTGATGCATCTGACCAAAGATGTGCTTAAATAATTAAACAAAGCAAAGGTAAACAACTACACCAATAAATTCAAACTAAAAATATTATTCTAGTACATCAATTTAAAAATAAATAACAAAGGACATAAGTTTCTTTAATTAACGCAAATATATTGCCAAATAAAGGTTTACATGCAAAGGACTAATTAAGGTCCACATTAAAATGCTTTTATAAGGCATACATGAAATGTATTGAATCAGGTATGCATTGCCATACAATTTATGGCCTCGGCCATGCTGATACATGCAGTTCATTGGAGCTCAAGACGCGCAGACTCCTCCACATAGCCAAAAAACCTGTTCAAGAACAGCAATCCGACTGCTAAACGGTGTCGGCAGTGGCTTTCTTTTAAAACGTATTTAGAGGTTGGAAAACTGTTCTCTGAATCACACCTAAACACATTCGATTATCCTAAGTTTTACGTTTTGATCCTAAGTTTTAGGATTTGATCCTAAGTTTTACGTTTTGATCCTACAATTTAGGAACGAACTTCCGATGATCGTAAGAGCATATACGCATTCGTACGTAGGCTCGTGCGAGTCGTAAATGGCCAAAAAAACAGGAAAAAATGACTAACACCCACCCAAACTTACGAATCTCGATCCGAAATCAATTAACTTTTGCTCTTTGAATCGAGGGGTATGAATATGCAGCAAACTGTGTTTAATTGTGATACGCAAGCAAACATTCACACTAAGGTTGCTATACATAAACAAAAGTGAAGTGAGGAAAACATACATGCATAATGACCAATGGAAGTCCAAAGTCCAAGATGGGTATAAGGCAAAGCAGAAAGGAAAACAAATGGCAAAGGTAGAAGTCCTGGGTACAGAGTTCAGACATCAGAGTTCAGGTTTCAGGGATACGGGTACAGAAGACATATTCAATTCTGATCCACTGAGGCCATGTGTGGAACACCATATATAGGCCAGGTAATGGCACAGGTGCAAGCTGATTTCCATAACAGCGCCATCTGCTGCTCAAGCTGCATACAGCAGAGAAAAGTCCCAGAAAGGAGCAGCTAAAGCTAGGGAGGAACCCCAGGCATGACAGCCCATACACTGCCTGCATTTGTGATGCCCGCACACTGCCTGTAATTGGGATGCCCCCACACTGTCTGCAGTTGGGATGCCTGCATACTGCCTGCAATTGGGATGCCCGCCCACTGCCTGCAATAGGAATGGCCGCCCACTGCCTGCATTTGGGATGACCGCACACTACCTGCATTTGGGATGACCGCACACTGCCTGCATTTGGGATGCCCGCACACTGCCTGCATTTGGGATGACCGCACACTGCCTGCATTTGGGATGCCCGCACACTGCCTGCATTTGGGATGCCCGGACACTGCCTGCATTTGGGATGCCCGCACACTACCTGCATTTGGGATGACCGCACACTGCCTGCATTTGGGATGCCCGCACACTGCCTGCATTTGGGATGCCCGGACACTGCCTGCATTTGGGATGCCCGGACACTGCCTGCAATAGGGATGCCCATACACTGCCTGTGTTTGGGATGCCCGCACACTGCCGGCATTTATGATGCCCAAACACTGTCTGTAATTGGGATGTCCGTGCACTGCCTGTAATCAGGATGTCCCATCATTGCCTGTAATGTGGGATACCGCTCACTGCCTGTAATGTGGGATACTACTCAATGCCTGAAAATTTGGGTTGCCCCTCACTGCCTTGAATGTGGGATACTGCTCACTGCCTGCTATGTGGAGTCTGTAATGGTGTGATTGGGGGAATTCTGCAGACTGTCTATAATAGGGTGATTGGGTATTTTAGCATTTGGTTCAGAATATTTTCTCTCTAATTTTTCTCCTCCAAATCCTGGGTGCATCTTATGGGCAGTTGCATCTAACAGGGCGAAGCATATGGTACCCTAATAGATTGTTAGACTGTTTCAATCTTTAGTTGCCTAGTTGCATCCAGATGAGTTAAAAGATAGAAAAAGGTTTACTGTGTGAGTCGTGAAAGGGCCCTGTTTCATGCTCGCACCAGGGCCCATCAGATTTAGTTAAGCCACTGCCCTACCTTACACCATAATCTATTGTTAAGCCATATGTTCTCTTTTTCTACTCTGATAGAGTATACAGGAGGATATTGTAGTAAATGAACTTACAAGCTATTGAGGTATAATGAAGGATACAGAAGGCAATGGAGCTTACAATCTATTATAAATATGTCTGTTAAAGTTCTCATTCATCAAGTATATCTGTAGGAAGTAATCAAGGTCACCGGCCTTTCTGTGTTTCTTTTTTGCTTGATGACATTTTGCTAATTATGGGACTGTATTTCTGGGTTTCTCAGTTCAGAATTGAGAAAGCCATTCAGATAACTAACAAAAATGCTTCAAGAAAATAAAACAGTTGCATAAGTTTGTCCTATAGTGAAATTTGTTAGGAAATATGGGAGGTTAATTGCCCCATTTTTGCCCCCGGGTTACATAGCAGCCACAGGTAGGGTTCTTGCTCCACTGGAGGCAATAAAATGTACTTACCCCTGTTTGTACAGTGTCATGGAAGATGATGACAACATATAAATAAACAATACTTATTTACTTCAATGTATTAGCTATTTTAGTCATGTATTTTTGGTAATGGGTTCAAGGTCGGTGTGAAACATATTATCAATAAATGTGAGAGCAAAATGTGGTCGCTCACGCGTTACACCTCAGAGATTCCAGAAGATGTCTTCTCTCTCTGTTTCTGTCTCCCTCAGGAACCCATTGTCTGTGCTGCGCTGGCGTCTCCAAGGCTTTCTTTAGAAATGTAATGAGCCTTTTTACAACATAGCATTTAATAATGTTGATAGCAGAAAAATATGAATTACATGCTAACTTCTATTACAGAAATAACAGTGCTGATGGATCTGTTCAGGAAAACAGGTAGCTGATTAAAATGAAGGTGTCTGTGTGCCTAGATCAGATTGAGGATTTTGGAGTTATTTAGCAAACAGCGAAAGAGCAACACTGCCATCTATTGACTGCTTTTGGTAAGGCAGCATATTCTTGTATCTCTTTCAGGTACAGACAAATGAGTGTCTGTAGCGAGGCATTGAGAGCGGACGCTAGTAGTCGATGTGCTCGGCCCTAGTTTGCTGTTTAAGAGCATCTCAGTCGCTGGCCGGCATTGATGAATATATTGTGTGAGTCATTCTAACACCCGTACAGCGCTGTATGGGAGTGAATGGTAGTGCCTGCTTAGTGCTACCGACTCACACCATATTCATCAAAAAAACAGCCTCACACAGCGCCGGCACTCAAAATTGGGTCGCTGTAGCCCAGAGCACCAAAGTCTGCTTTTGAACATGTATCCACTAGTAACAAAGTGAAAACACATGGAATGACATTGTTATTACATTGTAACATGAACACTTTAATACCAGACCTGTAGGGACAATTCAGCATAAAAATATTATAAAATCAAAAAAGTTTTTCTAGGCCATGAGAGGTGACACAATTATTTGATAATTAAAAAAAAAAATTAAAACCCTGTTTAAAGAGAAGAAAAGGATCGACCATTACAATATATGGGAGAGCAACAGGTAATACCAGGTGCTCTGGAACCCAGAGCGCCACCGGGATCCGCTGAGCTGTCTGTGATGATGAATCGGTCGCTACGTGTCGTTGTTAGAGCCGCTCACCAGATTCACTTCGATAAATGTGGTATTGCGTACAGCGGCCGGCGGTCACCATTCGCTACCTGTCGTTACCTGTGTCCCAATGTTACAACAATCGCTGCCAGTCGTTACCTGGAGCTATGGCTTGATGAATAAACCATTTGTGCGTCTATATAGCGGCACTTAGAGCGTCCGCTAGTAGATGCTGCAAGCAGGTGTCGGGCGCTATAACCTAGAGTAGCGGCCGGACAAGTGACGCTGTAGTATCCTGTTTTGCATTGATAAATTTGTTGTCTGGAGGGCGCTGTAGAAGCACTCCCCCTCAGTCAATGCATATGTAGTGCCCTGAGGGAAAGACGCCCAAGGTGACGCCACATATAACAACAGGACAACGCTGCAGCTAGCGATAGGTAGCCCCAGTTAAGTGCGTCCGACGCTTGGCTCTGAAGCTCATATTTAAAAAACTCAAACACAAAACCAGCACCGGCGCTCTAAAACTGGGCGCTCTAGTGTTGAGCGCTGGACGCTATATGAAAAAAGCCTGTTTCTCAACACATATACACCAGCACCAGAGCGAAAACACTAACAATAACACTGCAATGGTAGACTTGCACATACAATTCTGCATAACAAAAAAAAAAAAACAATATAAGTGTTTTGTTCCTGGGCAGGAGAGAATCATCACGCAATAATTTGATCCTAAAATTGAGAAAAAAAATTAAAACACTATTTATACACAAGCAAAAAATCACTGTTGAAATGTATGGGATAACTCTGCTGAGCGTCAGGCGCTACATGGCGCTGCAGAACATACAGCGAAACATGTGACACTACATGATGCTATTAGAGGCGCTCACCAGATTGACTTTCATATATATGGTTTTCACATACTGCGCCCGGCGTTCACCTGGTGCACCGTGGTACTATGTGGCGTTAGCGTTTCTTAAATACCCCCTAAATCTGCCCCTTTTAAACAACTGTTTGTATATAAACCACCTAATGCACGTTTACAATTGCACCCCCAATATATAAGCGCAAATCTGTCATCCCAATGGGGGCCTACCTGCTGCCGCGTGCACTGAAGGCTCTGACTGGAATTTTCTGCTTCTCTGGCCACTGTTTCAGTTTAAAAGTGATGTTCAGGGGTTTTGTTGCTGTTCACATTTAGTTCAAAGTTAAATTCAATCCCAAATTTTGCCACTTCAGTTCTGATTGATCAGGACTAGATTGTGGCCTAATTAAAGTGGACCAAAAGCCGGCATTTCCAGGTTTTGGTCCTTCCTCATGGGGCACCCCGGTTTAGGTATGAAACCTTCCAGAACTTACCTCTCCTCAAGCCCACACCGCAGGTGCAGCCGCTCTAGCAATGGAATCCCTAGCTACACTTAGGAGCAGCATGAGGCATCACTTCCTTCCTTCGGCTCTGTGTGGCCATGCACAGCCATTTAGTTGCAGGGGACAGGGCCTCGCACACAGAGAAGGAAGGCGAGTGATGCCGGCATCAGGCTCGAGGGAAAGGTGAGTTCACTGGGAGCCCCGGTGGTTTCACACAGTTCAGGATGCCCCAGGGGGAGGGAGTGAGCCTGCCCTGAAGCCTCATAGACTCCAGGGTGGGTTTTGATCCACTTGAAGCAGAAATGTGTCTATCCCTGTTTTCAATAACAATAAAATGTGAAGCTGGTGTCCTGTCTATTCACCATCCCAAAGCACATGTGTGGGCCCTCGTCTGGTATCCCCACTCAGCAATTTGGACCCCCACTTCCCTTGCCCTGGGAGGCCCCACTGGCAGACATTCAATTCAAGAGATTCTGCTGGGGCCCAATGCGGGCACTATGGGGTTGAGGGTCGAGGTGAATAGTGAGACCATGTGACTTTACACTGCTGGCCAGTGGCCAGAACAAATTCTGGGGGGGGGGGTACATAAATTGGTTTTGGTCCACTCTAACCAGTAAATCATCTGTAAAATATGACTCACGAATGAAGTGTTCACATTCACCTAATAATATATGTTCAAAATGAAAAAGCCTCCATTTTAACTTCTGAAACTAAAGCTCTGTAAAACAAAATAATGTATTTTATAGAGTTACCGAGGAATCTTTGTTTCATAACTACAGGAACATATACAGTATGATGTTTTTATTCATAAATCAAATGACTTTCACTTTGTATTTCCAACTTGAAAAACGTATAACCGTGACTGTTATTCTTTTGTAAGTTCTAATAAGTGGTCCAAAATCAGCCATGGAGTCTATGAGACTCCATGGCCTTGATTCACGGGGAGGCTGATTCATCATTAGCGGCAAGTAGCGACAGATGAGCGTCTGTAGCAGGCATTTTCAGAGCGCCCGCTAGTAGTCGCAGTGCTCGGCCGTGAGCCGCTAGTTTATAGCGACTCAGTCGCTGTTCAGTAATGTTGAATACATTGTGAGGAGTCGCTATTTGACCAGTACAGCGCTGTATGGGAGCGCATGTTAGCGACTGCTCATAGCGACCGAATCACACCATATTCTGCAAAAAAACAGCCTCAAATCTCTGCCGCTGAAAAATAGTTGTTTGAAGCCCAGAGCGCAGGAGGCGGTGTGTTTAAAGTGTGTTTTCCAGCATCTATCCACTAGTAACAAAGCGAAAACATATGGAATTACATTGTAACAACATTGTAACATGAACACTTTAATGCCAGACCTGTAATGTAATTTCTGAGGAAATATATAAAAAATTATGAAAAAACTGCTATTTCAATGCCAGAAGAGGTCAAAGAATTATTTGTGTTTTTTTTGGAAAAAAAAAACCAGTTTAAAGAGAAGAAAAGGATCGTCCATTGAAATGTATGGGAGAGCGACAGGTAGCGAGAGGTCATACCTGGCGCTGTGCAAGGCTGAACGCTGGCGCTGTGCGCTGAGGCTGTGAAAATGATGAATCAGACGCTACATGGCGCTATCCCAGACGCTAAACAGATTCTGCTCGATAAATGTGTAATTGCGTGCCGTGTCCGGCGTTCACCAGTCGCTACCTGTCACTACCTCTCATTAACCAGGCGCTACCTGACGCTATCCCTTCTTAAATAAGGGCCTAAGAGTTGAAAAAAACTCTCATGATAGCAAAAAATTCAATTCATGAGAAAAAAGCCTGAGAATTCCACTGTTAGTGAATCACTAGTTAGGAAGACAATGAAAGTCAATGGCACTTTTTTACTAAGTATTGAACTTTTTAGCCCTTTTTACCTGTAGTAAAAAGTGCCATTGACTTTCATTGTCTTCCTATCTGATGATTCACTAACAGTAAAATTCTCAGGCTTTTTTCTCGTGAATTGAATTTTTTACTACCATGAGAGTTTTTTTCAACGCTTTGTGAATCAAGGCCCATGTCTGCATAATTTCCTCCCCCCCAGGACATCCTGAAGTGGGATGCCTCACTGTGTGACCCCCCCCCCCCAGTACCTTGATAAGCTTACTTAGCCCACAAGGCCATGGCACATGCACAATGGGCAGGGACGTCACTCGCTTCCTTCTCGGGCTGTGCACGGTCATGCCATATCTGAATAACTTGCGTGGCCACGCACAGTTGAAGGATGCAATTGATGCCATGTGCCAAGTGTGTATGGGCCTGGGATTCCATTCAGCTTCTGATTGGACGAGAGCCATGCATGCCATTTTGGGATGCCGCAGGCGGACAAACCAAAACTCAGGATACTGAGAATGCTGGGCTTGGTCCACTTTAACTTTATCACATGTATGTAATAGTAAGGTTCCTGTTTCACAAATGAATGTTGTTTTATAAGGAAAAGGAGTAAACCTTAAAAATGTGGAAGAGCATTGTGCTAATTAAAAAAAAGGGATTTCATTTCATTTAATCAAATAATGGATTATTAGTGTAAATTAAAGTGAACCAAACCCCATCTTGGGTGGCCCAGGAGTCCAGGGCCGCCTGATTCCCTCTTCTCAGGATATCCCGAAATGGGATTCCCAGCTGTGTGAAACCACCTGAATCCCCAGTAAAACCTACCTGATCCCTGTTCCAATGGTGCACGTGCGGGCTGCGGCCACACTACACTATACCTTGAGCCAGACTCGTGAATGGGTGGTGCGGGCACTCCCCTGTTAAAGGAGGCAGGCACCACTGATTGGCTGTGTCCCATTGTATACGCCATAGGACCAATCTGGCCTAGCCGATCTAGTCGAAATTCCAATTTTTGGTCCACTTATGTATCCCCTTATAAATTAGCAATATTTAATAATACACAGTGATACAAGACAGCAATGGTTAAACAAGCTGCAGTAGTGAAGTTGACTGGCAGCAGGAAATGAAGCAGCGGTAAGAAAAGATGACAAGAAGTAGCAGAGAAAATAACAGGGGACAGGAGGAGAAGCAGAGTACATGACAGCCTAGATGGCCTCTGGGATGTGTGAGCTTTGCAGTCTCACGGGGCATCATCCTCTCTGTAGGAGCCATCATCCTCTCTGTAGGGGGCATCATCCTCTCTGTAGGGAGCATCATCCTCTCTGTAGGGGGCATCATCCTCTCTGTAGGGGGCATCATCCTCTCTGTAGGGGGCATCATCCTCTCTGTAGGGGGCATCATCCTCTCTGTAGGGGGCATCATTCTCTCTGTAGGGAGCATCATCCTCTCTGTAGGGAGCATTATCCTCTCTGTAGGGAGCATCATCCTCTCTGTAGGGGGCATCATCCTCTCTGTAGGGGGCATCATCCTCTCTGTAGGGGGCATCATCCTCTCTGTAGGGGGCATCATCCTCTCTGTAGGGGGCATCATTCTCTCTGTAGGGGGCATCATCCTCTCTGTAGGGAGCATCATCCTCTCTGTAGGGGGCATCATCCTCTCTGTAGGGGGCATCATCCTCTCTGTAGGGGGCATCATCCTCTCTGTAGGGGGCATCATCCTCTCTGTAGGGGGCATCATCCTCTCTGTAGGCAGCATCATCCTCTCTGTAGGGGGCATCATCCTCTCTGTAGGGGGCATCATCCTCTCTATAGGGGGCATCATCCTCTCTGTAGAGGGCATCATCCTCTCTGTAGGGGGCATCATCCTCTCTGTAGGGGGCATCATCCTCTCTGTAGGGGGCATCATCCTCTCTGTAGGGGGCATCATCCTCTCTGTAGGGAGCATCATCCTCTCTGTAGGGGGCATCATCCTCTCTGTAGGGGGCATCATCCACTCTGTAGGGGGCATCATCCTCTCTGTAGGGAGCATCATCCTCTCTGTAGGGGGCATCATCCTCTCTGTAGGGGGCATCATCCTTTCTGTAGGGGGCATCATCCTCTCTGTAGGGGGCATCATCCTCTCTGTAGGGGGCATCATCCTCTCTGTAGGGGGCATCATCCTTTCTGTAGGGGGCATAGGGGGCATCATCCTCTCTGTAGGGGGCATCATCCTCTCTGTAGGGAGCATCATCCTCTCTGTAGGGAGCATCATCCTCTCTGTAGGGAGCATCATCCTCTCTGTAGGGGGCATCATCCTCTCTGTAGGGGGCATCATCCTTTCTGTAGGGGGCATCATCCTCTCTGTAGGGGGCATCATCCTCTCTGTAGGGGGCATCATCCTCTCTGTAGGGGGCATCATCCTTTCTGTAGGGGGCATCATCCTCTCTGTAGGGGGAATCATCCTCTCTGTAGGGAGCATCATCCTCTCTGTAGGGAGCATCATCCTCTCTGTAGGGGGCATCATCCTCTCTGTAGGGAGCATCATCCTCTCTGTAGGGGGCATCATCCTCTCTGTAGGGGGCATCATCCTCTCTGTAGGGGGCATCATCCTCTCTGTAGGGGGCATCATCCTCTCTGTAGGGGGCATCATCCTCTCTGTAGGGGGCATCATCCTCTCTGTAGGGGGCATCATCCTCTCTGTAGGGGGCATCATCCTCTCTGTAGGGGGCATCATCCTTTCTGTAGGGGGCATCATCCTCTCTGTAGGGGGCATCATCCTCTCTGTAGGGGGCATCATCCTCTCTGTAGGGGGCATCATGGGCATCATCCTCTCTGTAGGGGGCATCATCCTCTCTGTAGGGGGCATCATCCTCTCTGTAGGGGGCATCATGGGCATCATCCTCTCTGTAGGGGGCATCATCCTCTCTGTAGGGGGCATCATCCTCTCTGTAGGGGGCATCATCCTCTCTGTAGGCGGCATCATCCTCTCTGTAGGGGGCATCATCCTCTCTGTAGGGGGCATAATCCTCTCTGTAGGGGGCATCATCCTCTCTGTAGGGGGCATCATCCTCTCTGTAGGGGGCATCATCCTCTCTGTAGGGAGCATCATCCTCTCTGTAGGGAGCATCATCCTCTCTGTAGGGGGCATCATCCTCTCTGTAGGGAGCATCATCCTCTCTGTAGGGGGCATCATCCTCTCTGTAGGGGGCATCATCCTCTCTGTAGGGGGCATCATGGGCATCATCCTCTCTGTAGGGGGCATCATCCTCTCTGTAGGGGGCATCATCCTCTCTGTAGGGGGCATCATCCTCTCTGTAGGGGGCATCATCCTTTCTGTAGGGGGCATCATCCTCTCTGTAGGGGGCATCATCCTCTCTGTAGGGGGCATCATGGGCATCATCCTCTCTGTAGGGGGCATCATCCTCTCTGTAGGGGGCATCATCCTCTCTGTAGGGGGCACCATCCTCTCTGTAGGGAGCATCATCCTCTCTGTAGGGGGCACCATCCTCTCTGTAGGGAGCATCATCCTCTCTGTAGGTGGCATCATCCTTTCTGTAGGGGGCATCATCCTCTCTGTAGGGGGCATCATGGGCATCATCCTCTCTGTAGGGGGCATCATCCTCTCTGTAGGGGGCATCATCCTCTCTGTAGGCGGCATCATCCTCTCTGTAGGGGGCATCATCCTCTCTGTAGGGGGCACCATCCTCTCTGTAGGGAGCATCATCCTCTCTGTAGGGGGCACCAT